>JAEQBH010000112.1:0-2778012 GCA_016808115.1 Tetrastigma voinierianum
AGATATAGATCATTTCTTGCAGACAAATAATGAATGACACAAACAACACAATTCACTTAATCAGTTCATGAATTCAAAACAAATCACTTTGTTAAGCAACTGGAATTTCATTTATTTAATAAATTCAAATATCAAACACTCAATACTGCACAATCTGATTGATCTATCTATACAAAACTACCTAAAAATACAATAAATACTGTATCTAATCCAGAGGGAAAATTCTCTATTCCTTGATCTAAAACCCTATGCCTCTCCTAAAGGCCCAGAATTTAACGTTAACTGGGCCCTCGATCATGAATGTGCGCAGAACGTGGGGTTGATGTAAGTTGATACCCAACAAGGTGAGCCTTTTCCTTGCTCCTATGTCTGAGTTCTTCTGGATGATGGGAGTTCTGGTTAACCCTTCTTCCAATTCTCTTCCCATCATCCATCTTTGTAATGATAGAGCGTCCTTTGGAATCATGACTGGAATTGGTTTGTTTTCTGACTCCATTCATTCCATATGCTCTGCATTTGCATCCTTGGAACTCATCTTTTTCCTCATCCTCCTTTTTCTTCATTTTCATTGTTCATTCTATCTCGTGTCCTTCCATCATTTTATAGTGACTCGTTCGGGGGAATGAAGTTAAGCTCTTAAATCTCTTTAATATTCCCAATGAATGATTTAAGGAAAATTGTCCTGATCCAAGCGCCTGTGCTATTTTCTTACAACAGAGAATTTTTTTAAAAAGGGGAAAGCTTTAAGGAAGTTGATCGCTTTCTTTAAGAGGCATTGAATATCTTTTGAATTCTCTTCGAAAATATGCGACCTAAACTATTTCCTTCAATTCCAGCTGGGTTTCTGGTTCTGTATTAATAACAGCCTCGGTAAGAGGTTCCAAATGAACCTTTTCTTCTGCCTGGACATACTCACTCAGAATCTCTTGATCATTCCATTAAGATCCAAAATATCGTTATGATTTGCATCCATGAAAATCTTGAGGGTAACCTGCAACACTCTAGGCTTAGGGTTTGGAGATTCGAAGAGATAGAAAGTAGAAAAGTTGGAAAGAAGTGAAGATGAATTGAAGTTTTTGTATGAAATGGCTTTTGGCTTCACACTTGTTTTGATGGGCTCGAGGTTATGATTGCTGAATGGAAGGTTGCAACATTAAATTTTGAGTCACCACACTAATGCGTTTCATTAACTCCCTCGTAATCGTCGCACACCCTATTCGAAAAAGTTAAAACTTTCTTAAATTACTGAGTTAAACACTTCTGGTCACGACCTGCTCAGCCTTGTCGCGACCTGAGATGTGGTCTCAACAGAAAGATTGATGTTGCAACCTGATATTTTCTAACCCTAATTCTAACAATTTCATTTCGCACAAATTCAATTCAATAAATCCAATCAAAACAAGTACAATTCATCCTCAGCATTTAGGCATTCACCAAATCAACTTTATAATGCAACGGATTTAAAATTGAATTAAAAATGTACTCCCCAAAATTCAATCATGTTTATCCGAAAAATTAGCATTAATCGAGAAGAAGATATCGCTCCCTTTTTTTTTCGTGGTGTGATCAAATTCTTGATGCAGAGATTCTCCTTGTATATACACTTTTATCAAGTTTTAACAAAAAACATACATACATTAAACGATGTAATAAATCATACCAACATAAAAAAATGAAAAAATTTCTAACATAAAACTCAAAACTTAAATTAAACTGTAGTGTGGGTTGCCTCACAAAGTTGCTCCATTTGAGTCATAGCTTTGGACTTATTTGCTATTAAAATCTTATTGTCCTCAAATTTTCTCACTCTCAAAACTAGGAATCATTTTGTTATCCGACCCTCCAAGGTAGTGCTTCAATCTCCGACAGTGATCACCTATCACATTGTCACAACCTTTTCTACTGATCTCCGGGGATCAAATTCCTCAGATTAACAATACCCACTCCGATCAGTCTTCGCTGCTTTCTTTGCCATCGATACTTAATTGCAACATGATCGTGATGATAATGACATTGGACCCCACATGTATGGCCTAAATTTTTCGCAGATGTAAATACTATGGCCAACATCTCCTTTCGCAGAGGCCGAGTAATTTCGAGCTTCATTAAAGGTTTTGGCTGCATAATATACTACTTAAACATTTTTTCAGCTTTTCTATCCCACATGTACCCTATCGTGATACCACCGGCATCACATTATGATTTCAAACTCCTTGTCTCATTGGTTTTAAGATGGGGGCCTCACCACTCTTGATCTCGATATCTTCAAAAGATCTCCAGGACTCATCATACTTAAACTCGCATCTTTTCCAAAGAATCCGCATAATGGCCTAGCAATTTTGTGAGAAGTCTCCGATAAATCTTTCAGAAACCAAGATGTCCCAAGAAACTTCTTATTCCTTGACTGGGCTGGGGGGCATAAGATTTTTATAATTGAAACTCTCATTGTCTACTTGCACTCACGTAAAATCACGTGCTCAAGGACACTGCTACTCATAAAATGGCATTTTTCCCAATTCGTGTGGCTGTGATTCTCGTCTCCGGCACTGCGGAAGTAATCGGCCCTCAAATTATGTAAACAATTTTCAAAACTTGATCCACACACCGTGAAATCATCCAGAAGATCTCCCATAACTTCCTCTCGCCAACCAGAATATGGACATCATGTATCTAATCAATGAAAGGCAGGGGAAAATGATCCTTTATGGTTGCAGAATTTAGTTTCTTGTAATCTATGCACACCCTTGATTCGCATGAAAAGTAGGTGTTATCCGGAATCAACAAAATTTATATCCTAAATTCCTCCTACTGCCATAGAAAAGCCATCGCAAAGATAAATGTACTTGTGGTCTAAACTCAGTGGATGGTTTTCAGACAAATGATCTCGCAGCTGATTCAAAATGGTGAATTCCCACCTGATTTTAAGGTGTTGTGAAAACAGGGGGTTTTGATGGTGAGCAGATTGGAATAAAAATGGAGAAAAATAAGAAAAATGATAAAAGAGGTCTCCTTTAAGTATCAGGATACTGGGCTTAGAATCCTAGGGCAACTAAGGATTTCCGGGGTCATTTCCTCGTGTTGGGGAGGATGACCTATAGTCATCTCCCGAACCGGATCTTCATTTAGCTATAAAACCTAACCCAAAATATTTATCCTTTTGAAAAATGGCATCTATTGGCTACCGTTGGTCACCGATAAAGGAAGAATAAGTCCTCAGACTCTTCGGCGAGTCATGTGAGGGTAACTAATGAATCCTGCAGCCGGATCTAACAATAAGCATCCATCAACCTCAAAAGCTTACCAAATAATAGCCATCAAGGAGATTCAAGGGATAAAAACCTACGCTTAGAAAGGGAACACAAAGGATTCGCAGTGGATACTCTGCGCTAAGAATAGGGACCTCCAAAGAGCTCCTCTGACATCTACGCCCAACAACCTTCTGCTTCAAGGAGGAACGGGTTTTAGCCAACCATCCTCCGATTTGTCATCCTCGGAGGATGTTTGGATGCCTAGAAAATGAAAAAGAAAATGAAAGAAAGTGAGAGAAAGGAGAAGAAGCGGGAAAACGGGAGAGCTGAAAGCTTCTCCCCAAAAATTATTGATTAAGTGATTCCTGTACAAAGCTTCACTGAGGCTTAAATAAGTGCTTAGTGTATAGGAAATTACAAAAAACCAAAATAAAAAGCCATTACAAGGGACAATTTTGGAAGAAACAAAATTGGAACAAACAGGAGAGATCCAAAAGGTGAACAAAGGGTCAGCTGGATGAATAGTATCAAGAGGATGCATGAACAAAGGTGCAGAAGCCATTTCTCAACGTGCAAAATTTCTTGCAGCTCCACTTTTCTTGCATTTTTTTCTCTTTTTTCCTTCTGGTCTCTGATATGCAATGCTGAGTTTGACTCGAATTCTTCGTGCTTGAATCGACTCAACAATTTCGGCATAAATATCTTGCAAAAACTACAAAATTAGCCACAAAAATGGGATCTGAGATAAGAACTTTAATGTGCACCTAAAAGACTAGAATGATTAGTACACAAAAAAGCACTCAAAACCTATAATATATGGTCTAAAATAGCACTTTTCAAGTACTAATCAACCCTCTCTCCATTGTTCGTCTTTTCTATATGTGAATTAAAACCCCTCAAATTAACATATTTACAAGAGCCTTACACTTCTCGCATACATGTTACTTTCGATAATTTTGCTTAATAAAATAGTTTTCTTAATTGTTCATGATTTAAAAATAAGTGGTCAAGTCTATGACACTCCGCAAGTGCACAGTCATACAAGTAAGAAAATCAATGTAAGTCCGTGCATCATTCCCTAATGCAGAGATTGACAGCTTAATTACGTGATCAACTACCCTTAACTACAAAATTTCATACTATTTTTGACTAAAACTCATAATGAAGGTTTTATCTAAACAACACAAATTAAAACTCATACTATTGAATATATTCAAATTGCTAAAACAAAAGTAAATGAATAAAATAAATTGTCTAAAAGAATGGATCAATTTGCTTTCAGGAGAAACGAAACCATCAATGAAATATAATGGAACCGTAAATTCCAACACCAAATCCATCGTCTCGTTTACGTATTTGACCGATTTTGTCCAAGATTTCCCAATTATTGGAATTGGATTTCCATATTCACTGATTAGATATCCTCGCTTCTCAAGACAAGATCTAACCAAACACCGTGACCTAAATTTTCTCAGAAGATCCTGTTTTTCTTCTCAATACTTCACACCCATTTCCTATCGATGTTGTAATCCCTTTGCTTTACCTCTAAGGATTTCGCAAAATTTCTACTACTCAATCGGGTGCCTCAACCTTCGTGATCTACGGGTTCATCCCTCTCGACAGATCTAAGCTACCACAGGATCGAACTTACCTCAGAGATTAAGGTGAACTCTCTCATTATTTATATTGTTAAATACACCTCCAACTTCAATTATGAGCTAATGGGATTTATCAAATGAACTCGTAGCTCGCCAGTCACAATTCAGAATAACATACCTTAAAAGAATGCTCTCAACTCTTAGAATCTCACCGTGGTCACGCAGAGGGCATCCCTGGATATCGCAGTAAGATACATTCCCTTAACTGGCATTAGGTACTACGATCAAACTCATCCATTAAAAACGACACCGATTAAGTAAAACCGAACTCCAAATCGATTCTCCGTAATCAGGCAGAAAGATCAGAATTAAATGTAAATCAAATCCAAGAGAAATGCTCGACATCAGACGGCGTAATTAAGAAATGGAGCACCGAATACAACCACTATAATTGCAATAAAACTGAAGAAATGAATTCCATAAATTGCCTAGATTTCATACCTTAAAAGTAAAGAATACTTAAGAAAAATAACATAACTAAAAATCCAGCTTTACTTGTCTCTGCACAGTTCGCAGATTCAAAACCGAAAAAATTAAACAAAAAAAAAAAAATTCTACCCTAAAATATACACTGAGTTCCTCTTCTTTTCCCTTTCACTGGGTGTTGAAGACTGGGGCCGCTTTACTCTTCTAAAGCCATCTATTTATACCGTGAAAAGAATCGGGTCGAATCCCCAAAAAATGCTCCAAGGTGGAAATCCAAAGAAAAAAGCCTGTACCACTGGCCCTATGTCGTGATTCCCTATTGATGTCGATATTGACTTTGCCTTGATCAAGCCATGATCACATGACCTCTCTTTAAGTCATACCAAATTTATTCCTGAATCGCTTGATTAGTGGTCGCTTATATCGAAGTGATGTCACACATCATTTGTTCAAGAAACTTTTTCAAGAAGTTGATGTCGCGACCTTAGTTACATGTCGCGGCATCATTTTCTTTCTATTCTTCCAGCCTTCCGAGTCATGATATCAATTTTGTGTCATGACCACTCTTCGTCTCGCATGATGACTTCCATGTTGTGACTTTGATTTCTCGGGTCGCACTGTGTTGCGGTCTTCTTGCCTTCATATGTTTCACTTGATGTCGCGACTTCATGGTGATGTCGCGACCCTTTCTTCCCATTTCTTTTCTCTCCTCGGGGTTGCAACCTCGCCTCTACGTCGCACGCATTTCCTCCTTCCCACCTATGCCTGTGTCGCAACCTCAAGGTGATGTTCACTTTGTCAAGGCCTTCTTACCTTTTCTTCATGTCGCAACCTCAGTAAGTAGTCACGACATCGCTTGCAAGCCTGATCATTAAATGGTTGGGTAACTTCGCTTTTCTTTGTCAAGACTTCAAGATTTATTTTCATGTCGCGACCACACAGCATGTCGACCTCCAATTGGAACCTTCATTAAAAACTAGTTGCAACGCCTTTTATTTGCGAAGACCTCTCTTGCGGGCTTTCATCGACGCGATCCACGCCGCGACCCTCGCAGTGGTGTCGTGACATCATTTATAACCTTTGACCCCATGCATATCAAAGCCGATGTCGTGACATGAATTTCTTCCTTTTCGATTATTTCCTTTGTCTCGACCACATTTTCTTTGTCGCAAACTCCTTCTTCAAGTCACGACCACTTGTTCAAGTTTTATATTTCTTCTTCAAAGTCGACTTTGTCGATGTCGTGACTGAAATGGCCGGAAACCGAGTTTCCCGCTGGTCGCGACTTAAATTTCATTGTGACCTCAATTCAGCCAGAGGCTGATTCTTCCCCCGATTCAAGATTTGAACTTCCGCCATTTTTCTCTCGCAAAAATGAAATTTTGAATCAATTATCCACTTTTCTCGCAAACAAATCAACATTTATCTCATAATAAACTCAGAAAAAATGGATTAAAAATCTAATGAGCTTTAGACTCATCAAATTTCCAAACTTAAAATTCTTGCTTCGTCTCCTGCTACAAAGAAAGAAAGAATTGTCATTCTCAAACAAATAAGCTTAGAAAATTTTTAAGGACATTTTTCGATTCATACTACGCCTTCATTCCACTTCTAACTGGAATTAAGAGATACCAACATCATTTTAAATTTCGCTTTGATTCAAGAATAAGATACGGTATACTTCTATCACAAAATTCCCTCGAGCAAACTAATGTATTTAAACAAATTTTATTCAACAAGTCTTGCCCTGTGTAAAAGGTGTCTTCAACTTTTCATCTTCATGATTTAGTTAATCTTCTCGAGCTTGCATCGGTTTCACAAAGTCCCATAGCTTGTTTTTCATATCGATTCCACTAATGAGGTAAATCCAACCTTCAAAAAATCAATGAGGTCTTCAGATTGTAATGTCGCTTAGGTAATCAGAGATAATGGAAAAATTTAAGTTAGTGCATCACCCATTTCCACCTTTCTCTATACTATTATTTCAACTTTCACCATTTTTCTTCTTTGTTTCTTATCGACTTTTCTTCAATTCGGGCCTCGATTCATCTTCATGTTGAATTCTTTTAGAAATTTCAATTTCATATGTACTTTATTCAAAGCCACTTTTGTTTCGAACCTTGCATTTGTTTTTCTAGAATCGGGAAGAGCAATGTTTTTGGCTTTCAGCTTTATTACTTCAGGAGAACTAAGAACTCCCATACCACTGGCATTAGGTACTAGGTGTTAAACACCCCTACGAGCTTAATCGCTCAAGGAAATGAGCCACAAAGACAAAACTTATTCCTTATTTCACCAAATTTTCCGCTTTACTTCTTCACCTCCTTCTTAATCAAAATTTGGAAATATTTTCCCCAAAACTAGTTTCTTCCTTTATAGTAAACTTTTTCCGAACTAGAAATTGATACGTGGGCTCTTTGTCGAGGTTTATTGAAAGGAAGGGAATTTCTAGCTTTCACTGTCGCTTTTATTGAAGAAATAAGGCTTATTTGGCTCAAATCAAGGAACTAGAGAATATGCTTAAGCATATATCATGTAGGCTTAGAAAAGCTCAACTGCCAAGGATGGCTCTATCATTTTTGTCAATGCTTTTCACCTAAGATTTCGCCTCAATCAATAATCAAAGAAGTTCTAGGATCATGGACTCTAACTCGAAATCTGTAAGATGTTCCTAATTCCCGCCAAAGTTTCATAAGTTTCATTACCAAGGTGTATTATTTCTTCAAGACTGTATTTATTTAATTGCCTACTTACATTATTTCGACTGCTTCGAGAAAGAATGTAATTATTTATTTGATTCTCGCATTAAAAGAAAATGACATGAAACAAAATTCGGGGATATCATAAACAATCAATTTGTAAGTCATCAGAATTTTATTCAAATATCAAACATTTCGACATTGCATAACTGCTTTTGCTAAATAAGATCAGAATTCAAATTAGAGAAAACTCTCATTTCTCGATCTAAATCCTATATCTTCCCTCAAGGCTGCGTCCGTTCAAAATTTGGTTCACTGTGACTCGAGCTCACTCCAAGAGTTGATTCTACTGGTGAACAAGGTCGCGGCAAACAAATCATTCTTTCTCCCTTTTCGAGCTTCTCCGTTGATGGGTCTCCTCGATTAACCCTTCTTCCAATTCCTTTCCCATCAACCACTCTATTGATTACACAACGTTTTATGGAATAAAGAATGGAATTGGTTTGTTTTCCGACTCCATTCATTCCATAAACTCTATGTTCGCAACCTTGGAGCTCTTTTTTTTTTTTTCTCTCATTCTTCCTTTTGTCCATTCTCTTTGTTTATTTTTCCTTGTCTCCCATCCTTTATAGTGATTTGCGTCTCGGGAACCAAGGCCATTTATTCTTTCTTTTAAATTTTCGATGAATGAATTGAATGAGATTTTCTAGAATTTTCGGCTTCCCTGATATTTCCAATAGAGGTTTCGGGAATTTGCAGAATATTGATCGCTTTTCTCAAGTTGTTAAATTCTAATTATTCTCCTCGAAACTCGAGCATACTAAACAAATCATTCAATCAACATTGATTTGCCGCATTAATAACTATTTATTTCAAAAAATTCAAATGAATGGACAGCAGAATCAAAAGGTCAGATGAATCTGTAGTATAATGGAATTTTAAAGGGTTTAGATGTCGGGCTTAATGTCATGACAAATATATGGGAGTCACGACATTAACTATTGGGCCTCTAAATTAATGATTTTCAATGAATTTTATTATTACTATTTTTTACTGCTGGACGCCCAAAATGAGAGGTTTTAACCTTCTTTATTTGACTTCAGGACTATTCTAGTCACGACTTCAAATTCTTGCTGTGACTAAAATGTGGCCGCATAAGGAAAATGGTGTTGCAATATAAAAATGTTCGTTCTCCTTTATTCTCACCGTGACCTCGCCATTATTTCGATTTTCTTTCCACTTTTATTTTTCACATCCAAGAATTCTCGTTGCAACTTTTGAATTAATGTTGCGACCCAAACATAAACACTCAAATTCACAGAAAATTTTCAATTTATTCAATTCCAATCAAAACAACTACAACTCAACTCATCTTCATCATGCAAAAAATTCAACAACTTCCACTATGCATCACATTCAAACTTACACCAAAACAAGATAAAAAATTCCCCAAACTTTCAAGCATGCTATATCAAAGACAAACTTTAAAATCAAATCAAGAAGAATATATCATTCCTTTTCAATCTCTATAGCCATCAAGTTTGATCATATATGCACTCCTTTACACAATCTTCTATCAGCCTCAGAAACTTAAAAAAAAAAAAATCTACCTACTTCTTCAATCGATAATGAATAAAATCAAATTAAGCTATTAGAAATTTTAAACACGTAAACTTGTAAACTATATCACAAAAACAAAATTAACTAAATCGGTGGGATTACTCCACAAAGTCGCTTCAATTTTAGCCCTTAATGAGAATTTTGGCCGCTATCGCTCCGCTTTCTTCCAATTTCCTTTGTTCAAGAAGGGTTACTTCTTCTAATTGCTTTCGCCAAAGATAGTGCTTTAATCTCCGACCATTAACTAACTCCTCATGATCACGGGTTCTAAGTGTCATCGCCCAAATCAGGTGCTTGATAACACTGTGAATGGTCCACGATTCGACTTCAGCCTTTCCCAGTGAGAGTCTTGGGGCCTGAGCTCAATAACAAGACCCGATCTCCCGCCTTGAATTCCTCCTCAAAATTCATATCGATCATGCCATTTTTTTGTTTTATCCTTGTAAATTCCGCACCACATAAAGCCATTCCTCAACTTTCCAATTCATTTAACTCGAGTGTTCTTTTCCTTAAGAAATTTTTAAAATCAAAATTGCTTCTGATGGCCCACACTATAGCCTTATATTCTAGCTCAAGAGGTAGGTGACAAGGTTTTCCAAAGACAAGCCTCAGATGGGGCATTCCAATGGGAGCTTGTATGTTTATGCCTGCAGTACATCATCAAGCTTCAAAGACCAATCTCATGGTCGGGAACTTACAATTTTTCCGTAATTTTCTTTATTTCCCTGATACAAATTCTGGGCCACGCATTTGTTTGAGGATGATAAGCCAAGCCTCACAATGTGTCACATACTCATATCCGCCTCGCGAGCTCATAAACACCTTATTTGCAAAATGGCCCCCTCCTGAATTATAGTTTCTGGGGTGTTCCAAATCACGGTATTTCTTCAGAAAATCCCACAACTATATCGCATCATTATTTGATAGTCATTGTTTACCCATTTTGATACATGAACCACACCTGTATATGTATATATTTCCAAATGAATCGAAAAGGCCTCATAAAATCCATTCCCCCATAAGTACTCAAACAATTCGCACCACTGTAGATACCCTCAGGCCATCTCATGCCTACGATAGCTTCCCATTCTTCGCATTTGGACACATAATCTCACCCATTCAAAACAATCCTTAAAAATGTTAGCCAAGAAACTCGAATTGAGAATTCAGGCTGTTTTATCTCCCGCAAATGTCCTCCATATGGGCGATGCATGACATTCAGAAATCTGCTTTGCTCACCTTCACATCCCATAATCATATCGCCTCATCTTTAAACACACTGGTCATCCCATGTACTACCACACTCCTACCTTCTTTCTCTCACAGAATGAATTCTTATGGCATAATTCCACAAGCTAAAAAGTTCACAATATCAGATACCAGGTGATTTGGAGGATAAAATTAAATAACCGCTTCATCCGAAAATTCCGCTATTTCTCTTCTTTCTTTCTCAGATGTTGGTTTTCACTTGACAAGTGATCACTATCACATCAGTTACCAATTCCTTCTTGTCTTTATTTCTAAATCAAATTCCCGTAATAATAGTACCCACCTGACCACCCTTTATTCGTTTTCCTTTCTTTGCCATTGGGGATATTTAATGGCCGTACGATCAAGCGTATAACAACACGGGACCCCAAATATGGCCTAAATTTTCACATGCAAATACTATCACAAAGATCTCCTTTCGCAGTAGAGTAATTCCTTTCTTTATGCTTCATTAAATGTTTTGCTAGCATAGTATATGGCCTCAACACTTTTTCATCTTTCGTCCCAATACAGCCTCCTATCAGAAATCACTGCATCATGATTTCAAATTCTCTGCTCCAATCAGGGTTTTGCTGATGACATGGAGCTTCAACTGGGATTCGGGATTTGATTTCAAATGCTTTCTCGCGGGTTCATCAAAATAGAACTTAGTATCTTTTTCCAAAGAATCTCGCATAAAGGGTTCCAGCAATTTTTGAGAAATCTCTCGAGTAAATCTTCTATAAAACTAAAGTATGCCCTAAGAAACTCTCGATCTCTTTACTGTAGTGGGTGGCATTAGATTTTTATAATCGAAACTTTTTCGTCTACCTCAAGTCCCGTCGCGTAAATCATGTGCCCCAAGACACCTTCCAGAACTAATAAATGGCATTTTTCCCAATCTGCAGCTAGATTCTCGCCTCGCACCTTCAAGTACCTCCGTCCCTGCTATGTGCACTGCTTCAAAATCGATCCATACACCGTAAATCATCCATGAAGATCTCCATAACTTCTTCCTCCTAGATCAGAAAATATAGACATCATGCATCTGAAGGTACTCAGAGCATTACACAAAACTAAATGGCATTCTCCTAAAAGCAAAAGTACCAAAATGTGCATGTAAAAGTGGTTTTCTCTCCCTCTGATCTTCGATGCAATAGCAATCTGCTTATATCCGTGAGATCCATCAAGAAAACAAATGAGGTGTCCTCGCCAACCTATCCAAAGATCCGATCAATGAAAGGCAGGAAACGATCCTTCCTGGGTCATAGATTCAATTTTCAGAAGCCAATACACACCCTCCATCCCGTCATGCCTGTGAGCAACTGGGTTCATTATTTTCATTTCGATCACACAAAGGAATCCACCTTCTCGGGAACCATGCAAATGGGCTTTACCCAAGAACTATCTCGATATAGCATATATAAATCTCGCATTTAACCATTTCGTAACTTCTTTCGACAACTTCTTTCATCACGGTTCATCCTCCTTCGATGCTCAATAGGTTTTTGCATTTTCCTCCAAAGAAGACTTTGTGCATGCAATGGAGGGGTTGATACCCTTTAGATCCTCAATCGACCATGCAATTGCTTCCTTTGTATTTTCTCGTAATTACTAAAGAATCAGTTTCAAATTTCTACCAACGCAACATATGATAACCGGGTTTTCTCTTTTATGGTTCTAAAACTCATTTTAAAATGATCGGGCAATTCTCTTTCCAATATCAGCCCTTTACTGCTTCCACACTAGTTTCTTTGCTCATGAGCTTTCATCGTTTTCGGCCGCTTACTCTATCTTTAATGCTTCAGCTATACTAGAGACTGCTTTCCTCATAAACAAATTCAAGCGCATTTCACAATCAATACTTTCAAGATAACAAAATTCATCTCAATTTCATTAATAGAGTGTCAAGGATACAATCGACCCACCATCACTGAAGACTATTGTTTCATGTACTACCATGCCAACCGTTTTCCTCTACATTGGGGATGTTCCGTGATCTCTTTTAATATTAAAATGCACCGTCTATTTCCAACCCCGAAAGTGTCAATTCACCTTTCGTACGTCTATCAAGGCGCCTAGTTGCTAAGAAAGGTCTTCCTGAAGAATGTGAGGAACCCGTGTATCTTTCTCCATCCGCATGATAACAAAATTCCACTCGGGAAGACAATTTCCCAACCTCGACAAGTTCATCTTCAAGAATGCCTTCTAGTCGCGCTTACAAATCTATCACCATTCAGAATGTAATCATTGGGTTATAAGTTCCCCAAATTATGTCTCAGCATTAACCGATAGAGGCATCAAATTTATACTTGCCCGTAATCACATAAAGCTTTCTTGAATTCATAATTTCCTTATGGAGTGTGGAACGGTGAAACCGCTTGTCCTTCTATTCATTGAGCTACTGATAATGGCACTCAAGACTAAAGCAATTTGGCTAACTATACCCTCCGCCTATCTTCTTTTCGTCGCATTTCCTTCGTAAATTTTGTATAAAGAGGCATTTGGCTAATCACCTCGTAAATGGATATTATTTCTATTTTCTTGAAAATATCCAAGAATTTAGAAAACTGTTCTTCTCTTCTTGACTTCTGAAGTCTCTGAGGAAATGGCACTTAAGGTGTATAGGTTGGTACTACTTCCTTTTCTCGGGTCATTACTTCTTTCCTAAACAGTTCAACTGGGCTCGCTCTTCTCCTTCCTTTCGCCCCTCCTTCCTTCTTTTGCGCCTTAATAAGTAATGAGTGTTCCTTCATATTTTCTATCGACACACCCTACCGCTCTCTCCTCTATTCTCTCTCTTTCAACCTCTTATTCCTCTAAACGAGGGTGATTTTATTGTCCAAATCACTCATTTCATCATTCTTCCTGTATATGAGTTTTCTTTAACAAAGTGGTTTCTTCCTTACCGATCTAGGTTTTCCTTCGTTTTCTTTTTGTTTTCGTGGTTGTTTTCACTTAATTTCAGTTGCGGGTGTGTTTTATCGCCGACTTGTTGCAACATGTATTTTTTTCGTTGACGGATGGCTTCTTGGTGAGTTTTTGCATTAGCATTTTAGATTACAAAGTTCAGATTGACAGTCATCATATCAATCTCGTTTGCTCGAATGCCATGCAGATCTAGAATCTATGTATTCTGTATATCTGATTACCAAATGTGTGCCTTGAAATGCTTTCTTTTGCCATTAACTTAGATGTTGTGTCATCCTCTAAAGGTTTCAGCACTTTTGATTATGTGTTTCTTCGTATGTGTATTACTAACCTAAATCAATAAATTTATCTATTTAAAAAATAAAGTAATGAGAGTCATTAACTATTTAAAATAATCAAATATTATTTTCTTTGAATTTTTCAAGACAATGAACTGCCTTTGGTGTACATATGGAGAGAATGATAACAAAGAGAATTTTGATATTTTTATAAGAGCGTTTCGAGAAAAGCTACTATCTTTAGCTTTTTTCCCTATTAGAAGATGTTTAACCTAATCGCCCACAGTACCGACAAGTCTTTATCAAGCAAATTTCATTACAACCGATCGATGTGAACTAGTTCATATGTCCCCCAATAATCTCAACAAAACATGGCCTAAAACTCTCATGATTCGTTATCATGATAAATAAAAAAAAATACAACTATTTTTAAATTTTTGTTTTCTAAAATCTGGGTAATAAGGATGATTTTTTCTCATCGTATTTATATTTATAAGTTCCAAGGTTTCGAGAACCTTCTCTCGAATTTGAATTTTCCATAATCAGCTTCCTTAATCTCAATATTTGTCAGTGGGAAGCTCTTACATCATACTCATGAAGATTAGACATTTGTTAAAATTGCACTTTTTCGTTTTATTTATTTTTAATTAGCATTTGAATTAAAATAAATAATCAAACTCAATGATTTAACATAATGTTGGCTATGATATCATGACATCGTCAGGAAATTCACCGGACCCATTCATCTCACATCAAGCAATGTCAGCCTAACCACCTTTATTTTTCAAAAATTCCTCTCCAACCCACTATATGCTCTCTCTAGCCTGCCTGCCCTCGTTGTCGTGGTACTCTACTTACTTCTTCTCATTCATTTAAGTACAAATAAGACATTGTCCGATATACCAATCTAAAACCAAGCCATTCAATTACTATTACTCCAATTAATGATGATAATCAACTTTGACTACACTACACCTAAAGCTTAAAATATCATTTCAACGGATATATCAAGATTGATTTTACGTATATATCATATTTATCTAAGGGATATTTTTACATGAATATTGATATATCGAATTAAAAACCTTGAAATTCATGGAAATGCTTTGTAAAAGTGTAAAAATGGCGTTAATAATCAAATATACACATTGATATTACATTGCAATGGTCTCTTAAAACCAAATGAAGATTAATGGCCCCATCAAGAACATTCGACAAGTGGATCCCATCTCGTAAAGACAATACTCATACTACATTACAATGGTTAAGATATATTGATTATAGATCGAACATGTCATGCATAAATGTCTTGACTTGTACCACAACCTCCATGAATAGGAAATTTGAGGTTCAATCACATGGTGGTTTGAAATCCTGTTTCCATTCGATATGGAATTCGAATGGCATTTTAGGAATCGAAGGATAGTTAATCATTTCATATTCACCTAATGGAACCTAAAGAATGTAGTTGTTTCACTAAAACTCATTGTGTAAGGAGGAAAATGTCGACGCTATCGATGAATCATCAGCATTGAGTGCCAATGCTTAGGACTCAAAACTAACCGAAAACGAATCCTCATTGTGTTGTGCCATCCTTTGTTGTCGACCTCTATATGGATTTCTAATGGCTCCAATACCTAGACCAACTCTCCTAGACCCGTGGTCTTCATCTTGTGTAGCATGTGTGAAATCATTTTCACCAGTGAATGGACTCAATGGATATTCACTTTGTTTGCCGGGACCGCATTATCCCCACCATCATTTCCCCATTATCACTACCATCACTGGGTCCCCTTTCCTCTGAAGCCATCATAGTTCAGAAGAGAAGTACCAAAGAAACTAAGTCTACTAATTATGTTCAACACTTGAATCAAAAGAGGGTCAAGAAGACAACAGCTGTCGAATCTCTAATGTCTCGATCAAACCTTTCACTATGAACTTGTTCAAATAAACCCTTCTAACATCAACACCGCTTCGAACATGTGCACAATTCATGGATCAGGATTTCCATTTTCATCATATAAATGGAGAGGTCTAACCCATTTGAATAATTGATTATCCTCTTCTTCACAAACTTTGCTGAAATGTCGAGTAAATCATGGTAATCCTTTTCAACAACTTTACTGTCTCTACTTGCATATCTCGTGATCTTTAGTTTCATGTCAGAGTAACAAAAACTAATTGTCGGAGTCAAGGGTAAGCTAGTGATTTCTTTGTTTCAGATGGATCGTAGCAACGTGGTTCCAATTTCTTTACATGTCAAGATGATGCAATTTGAAAGAACTCAAGGGAACTAAATTCCTCATCGGGAGTGTGGTTTCCATACATAAACCACCATTCAACTCGCAATAAAAATTACTGAATATTCAAAATCTAATATAACATGGTGAATGGACTTTACTTTAAACTTTTAGTGAATAATAACACTCACCAGAACCATTAAACTTCTTTATGCTATTGTTGCTCGACACCTGATCCTCTTTTGGCATCTCAAAACATTATAAGTAGTGAATTCAAAAGAACTTAAGCCAAATCAATATATGTGTAAGTGTAACCAAATAAATCGATCCAATTAATTAAAAATATAGTCTATACGTACTCATTTCCAATATTACCAAGGCCTACAATAGTAGAAGATAACCAAATACTTCCATGAACAAATTTCCTTGGAGTAGCTCAGTGGTCGCGACTAACCCAAGTCTATATCAAATCTCGGATTAAGATAATATGCTACAAAAGTGATTTAGAATTGCATGTGATAAAAGGAAAATAATATTCATTAAAAGTGATTATGATATCGCTTAGATACCTGGCTGGATGGAAGAGGGGTGTTCGAGGGTTTTATCCCAATGATCCGCAATGAAATTTTATCCAATCATAACTTTAAGTCGATGTAAATTTTGCTTCATTACTCGACTTAATCCCATACACAAATGACATTGTCGATGATTTCAAAGAATCAATAATGCGTAAGAATTGTATATAAGGCTCATAGGATTGACACTAAAGCTGTAGACCTTCTCCCAATATGCATGATTGGGAAGATGAGTCCTTCAAACCTCAAGTCCAAGGATCATCCGACTAAGCTCGTGGAGTAGTTCTATCATCACTAATAAATATCTTCTTCAAATTAGCCCTCTTTTTTAGAAGACTTGCTAGGGCGATGTAATTTGTTGCAAATCTTATTACCCTTGGATGCATAATATTTCCACCACAAACCTTTCTCATTTTTGCAAGCAACCAACCCATGATCAGATGAAGTTGGTGATCTGCGGCATTGGTAATCAAGTCCAAAACACTTTCTTTTTTACCAATATCTTCAAACATAAGGTCGATGAAATGTGCTACACATGGAGTCCAATATAAATCAGATTCTTCATTAACAATTTCAGTTTCACAAAATGTCGATCCATTGTCTCAGAATAATTCTACACAACATTCGCTTCACCAACTTTCTTTATCACGTCCCTTCAACAAACCATAAATGTATTTGTCGGGTTTCGATATTATCTAATGCATCAACAGACTTAAAATCAGATTTCCTTTACAATATACCATGAAATTAATGATGCTTAATTTCCTCAGGACTTCCATTCATCCATCACACATAATTGTGCACCCATAGGTCTTCCATTTCTCCCTTTGGAGATTCACATAATCTTCCATGTCTTTATACTCCATATCCAAATATTTGTTTTTGATTTCATATGGAGATGGTGGCTCTATCCCCATGCCTACAAGTTACAGTAAATAATTATATGGTTTGCAACTATAATGTAAGATAATAATGTTATTAGAAATTGAACCCATTTTCACATACTAGCTTTTGTCAGGCACCAACAATCATGTTTTTTGCAGGAAAGTCCGCTAAGAGCACAACACTTGCTATATGAAGAATTCACCGATTAATCGACCCATCGCTTTGATCGCTTCCCTCCTTTAAAAAATATTTTACTACTTTGTCTTGCCGAAAATTTGTATAATGATGGAGCAAGAGGTGGTGATGGATCCGATTGTCTCACACTTCAGATCTTGCATGAGCCTTAATGATCAATGGATGTGATCGTGGAAGGCTCACCTATTGCAATTATATATATTAGAAATGTTTGTAAATCCGTTTATACTATAATAATGAATTTAAGTTAAAAGATTTACTAATTTTTCTTTTGTCTCTCATAAACCCTTCTTTTTGTTGTCGATTCCATTCACTAGCTTTGGATGCACAACATGTTGCTCGATAGCCAGCTCGCTCGTCAGGGTTCATGTCAACCAGATACATATAGACATTACCCTTCTCCTCCTCATCCTCCTCCTCCTCATCATCATCATCATCATCAACAACAACAACAACGAGATGTCTATGGCTACCACCCATTACGCCTTGCAGTTTAGCTCAAATTTCTTCAATATTTTCATCTTTCTTTGCTTTGGCTTTATTTCTTTCAACCAAAAGATGTCTCATTTCTTTTTTCACTTCGGGAGGCACATTAGACACTTCGCTTATTCGAGCGATTACATGTGACAAGTGAAATTTAAACCAAGTAATTTCACCACTTTTAATCAGATCACAAAAATTGCATATCAGGCCATTTCGTTTCCTTTATAGTGTATAATATTTCAAACAGATAACGCACTTCAAAGAATGCTTCCACTTCCACTATCCATCCTATGTACTTCAATAATTTTAATCAATTTATATTCAAATCAAATCTAAATATAAAGTTACATTAATAATCATAAGTTAAAGAAAATGTGTTTTTACATTAATTAAAAATTTAATATATTTCTTATTCCTAATCACAATCTAAATCTAAAGTCATATTAAATATCTAAATATACATAATATATGTCCATATTTCATACATTAATTAACAAATTTTTATATTTCATTCAAAATTTCAATATAAATAGAAGTTACATAATTATCATAAGTTAAAGAAAATGTGTTTTTACATTAATTAACAATTTATTCTATTTCATATTCATAATCATAATCTAAATATAAAGTTATATTAAATATCTAAATATACATAATATATGTTCATATTTCATACATTAATTAAACAATTTTTATATTTCATATTCATAATCTCAATCTAAATATAAAGTTACATTAATTATCATAAGTTCAAGAAAATGTGTTTTTACATTAATTAAAAATTTATTATATTTCATATTCATAATCATAATTTAAATCTAGTTATATTAAATATCTAAATATACATAATATATGTTCTGTATATTTCATACATTAATTAACAAATTTTATATTTCATATTCATAATTCTATCTAAATATAAAGTTACATTAATTATCATCAGTCAAAGAAAATGTGTTTTTACATTAATTAACAATTTATTATATTTCATATTCATAATGATAATTTAAATCTAAAGTTATATTAAATATCCAAATATCCAAATATACATAATATATGTTCATATTTCATACATTAATTAACAAATTTTTATATTTCATTTCAAACTCCGATCTGTAGGTGACCATACTCCCCGAGATCGAAATCCGGCTCCTCTCGGCTTATATCAACCATGGAGGAATATATTGTATCCTCTCCCCGTCTCCATCGCCGATCGGGATCAGGTCATTCCAAACCTCGGATCCCTATCTCTCTGGGCAATCCCTCCTAATATGTCCGGGCTACTGGCAATGGTAGCCCAGATGGTCGCGCTCTAAACCCACGCGTGGAACTAGAAGCCTTCCTTCCTCGAACTAGAAGAAGACCACCTTCCTCTCGCTACTAACACCCGTATCCCGAGTTCTTCGAAAGCATCCTCGATCTCTCTCTCTCTATGGTCGTGGTCAGGTCCCAACTACGGAGTCCATAGTCTCAGAAGCGAAGTCCCATAATCCTGCCTCGAATGGACAACTTCAGCCCATTCTCGAATCTTCTCGACTTCGCCATATCCGTACACATAGTCATCACAAAGTGGGCCAGCTCCCGTGAATCTAGCCACATACTCCATCACAACCATCGCCCCAAGCTTCCAAATTCTTACGAACTCTCGAGCCTCTCGCGTGACGAGCAAAGATCCGAAAATATTTGCCCATGAAAAGATCATGAACTCGCCAAGTCATCGCTTCTAGATCTCTAGAGGTCTTCGCCTCAGCTCCACCATACTGGGCCTTACCTCTAGCTTGAATGCGCCTACTCAGCCCCGGGTCGTGCTCCGGGAGGTAATCTCCATAGCCTCCAACACCTTCTCGACCGCATGAACCAATGGTCTCACCACATCTGGATCTCCCTCCTCCCCGTGAATGCCTGAGGATGATGTGCCCCGAACCTCCGGAGGTTACCTCTTGACCTCCGGGCTACTGCTGCACCAAGATGTGCAATGGTAGCAACCGCAATCCCTACAGCCTCAACAAAGGCCCCACACAACACCGGTGGTGCTTGACCAATACCCCATGGATGACCTCTACGCCCTTCCACGACTAAATACCACATGTCAAATGGCAAGGAGATTCAATGCGATTCTAAGTCGTAAACAAAGCCTCAAGACACTATTTACGTACTAAAAACATTTCATACACAATGTCCATGCATTCATATGTAATGCAAGACAATAATTTCTTATCTTAAATCATATTCAACAAAAAAAATATTATTATTTTTTATTTCATTTTATTTTATTTTTAAAATAGTTTATTTTATTTTTTACTTTTTGAAAACCTTGTGAACAATGCTCATGAATAGTGTCTATGAACAAGAAACCAAACAATGACTCGTAACAAATCGAGTCAAGACTAGGTCAAGTGCACAGCAGTACACAATTCCATGGCTCTTAGGCTGCGGCGCGACGCTTACGCGCCGCCAGCCATAGCCGCGCCATGTCGTGGCGCTGCGATTAGCACTGCGGTCGCAACTCCGCCCGGCCGTGGTCGACACACGCCGACGTGTCGCAGACACGCCCGGCCGCGCCGCGCGCGACACCCGACGTTGTCGCTGCTCGCGCGACGCGGGCTTGCGGCCACGCGCACCGTGTCGCCGCTACTCGGGATCGCAGCCTCCCCTGCGGTTATTACGGCTGGCGCCAGATCGCAAACCCTCGCGCGCTTATACGCGGCTACTGGTGCCCGCTCTCTCCCGCTATGATACACGCTTGTATCGTGACACACCTCATGTGCCAGGTCAGCTTCTCTCCCGCCACGATACAATCTCTATTGTATCGCGACATACCCTACTACCGAGGCTACAAGGCCACTGGGCCGTCGCACGCCCCACGCCAAGAACCCGGCCATGTCTACGCCTATCTCACAGACGTGGCGCCAAGGCTGGCCGGTCAGACGTGGGCCCCCAAGCAGCTCGTGCGCCCTCTAGTCACAATACAGCCTTGTCAGACGCGGA
This sequence comes from Tetrastigma voinierianum, assembly GCA_016808115.1. NCBI lineage: Eukaryota > Viridiplantae > Streptophyta > Magnoliopsida > Vitales > Vitaceae > Tetrastigma > Tetrastigma voinierianum. The sequence goes on from JAEQBH010000112.1 coordinate 21,475, forward strand.
CTCCAAGCTCTAAAACGGGCGAGCCCACCGCTACCTGCAACGTTTGTTTTTTTTTTTTTCACATCATTTTATTTTCATTTTTTTTTTCTTTCCACCTATTGGAAGACCACAAAAAATATTTAATTTTTTCAATTTCCAGTAGAACAAAATAAATTCATTATTTTTTATTTTTTCCAGCTTTACACACTCGTAAAACCTCGTGAAAATTTCTTACACTTTTTTTTTTATTCATCTCAAGAATTCAGCATTCCATAATCATAGTGAGTTTGAACACTGCAATTCACACACTTAAAATTTTTTTTAAAGGTTTAATTATAACCCTTCTTCTTCTGCAAAAACTGTACTTTTTTCTCTAGAATTTCACAACCACAATCTATTCATGTTCAAAACTTGAGCTACTGTCTTAAAAAAATTTTTCTGCACCTTATCATTTTGTCACAAAATTCGAACAAACTCTTTCGAACTCTAGGGTTATGTTTTTCTCGAATCTCTAATGTTCCAAATTTTCTCCTATGTTATTCGCTACATACAAGCACAACTAATCACACATCACAATTTATTCCTCAAAATGCACAAAGGATGCATGATCTAACTCGTGCCCATCGAGTCCTAGGTATTCGTATACCTATGCTCTACACTCTATGACCATGGCCTAAGCCTAAGTCCCTCACGCCCTAGGTATTCGTATACCTAAACTCTACACCCATCGAGCTCCCAAGGTAATCGTTTACCTTAGCTCTAATACCAAGCTGTGACGCCCTATCTCTGGGGGTCCGTTGACAACCCGTCAACCTGCGGAATACTCGTGGATGCCGGGTAACCCCACACCACTCACGGTACAGAGCGCAGATTTCCTTATACTATGAAATTCTACCCAAGATACAACCCGTCCCAATCACATGGCAACCTGTCCCAATATTTTACAAAGACCACACCGGGTCCATATACAATTAAAATGAGTAAAAATGGTCACTTGGGCCTAAACATCAATACTCATCAAAATACATCAACTATATACCAATAGTTCAAGAGTTAATAAATAACTCTTAATTCAAACATATATTAAGATTTACAATTTTAATACATGTTATAAAAGATGAAAATGCCAAAGCCACAACCCGACTTTTTTCTAAAATGCACTCTAAAGGAGCGCCGTCCTCCCGTACACTCCCCGCACCGAAATAGTTGATCCCAACACAAAGTCGAGCAAAGCCCAAAGAAGGATAATTTCCCACGTGGGTTACTCCCCACCTATGCACATGTCATGGCAAACAATCACACTCCAAGTAAATACATGATCCTACTTGAATGTCTACATGCCTAATCCCCATGTCTCAGCCCCACTCGACTCTCTCACATCCTAAGCCAAATGCGAGTAAAACACAATTTTCAAAACAAAAGTTTTCGTTTCGAAAACTTACTACCGAAATCCAGAAACATATCGACTACTCCTCCGAGGCGAACCGCTGGATAACCCTTCCAAACAATTCATGGGCCCCTCCGACGTGAATTGTTGGACAATCTCCCAACACAATTCTCCGGAAAATCTTCCGTCAAAATTCTTTCACAATATTTTCCTTTTTTTTTTTCAATTTCTTTCATGTTATGCACTCACACCAACCATCTAGGTGCCCCAAGTGTATGGAATGTTTCCAAAATATTCATGCTAATATATTTCTCATTTATATATTAACAAAATTAATTTACACAATTCATGTTATTCAAATTCACAATCAATAACACAAAAATTAGCTCATACTGCTAATAACAAATCAATAATTCAATTTGAATACCAAACAACACAGCTGCAATATAATACAAAAATCACACTGGTAAATCACGTGAATGCTGAAACCTCATTGACTGCTCACTAGCCACAGTTAAGGATTTCTTCGCCTGCCTAAAGATTTTGAGACTCCATGAACCCCGCCTTCCAGCCTCAATAAATCCCCATCCATAAAATGGCTCTAAATAAAGAACTAAGTAGGAAAAGATCCCTACCTCTTGTAGTTGCCTGAACCCACCAAATCTGTCCACGCGTAGCCCTCGCCTCACGAACGACCTTACTTCGCCCGGCTAAACCGACCATTCGATCCACAAATCTAGTAGGCTGAGCTCTCTCTCTCTCCCTCTCTCTAAAAACTAAACCAGCCACCACCGCCCTTTTTTTTGTGTTTCGAGAAGAAGATCACTATTTTCTTTGCTTTTGCTCTCATTAAACATTTCCATTAATTCCCCAACGTGTCCCTTTTAAGTGACTTTGACACTGGGCTTAATCTAAGGCTTCATTCATTTCCATCATCTCTAATCATTTAACATCTGTCACATGAGTACATGAGCGTGACTTTTGTCACATCACACGCCTTTCACGAATCGTTTATCAAGACCGACACCCTCGTGCTCTTGAAAACGTGAAATTCCGACCGTCTCGACCGACGAAATTCGACGTCAGGAGCTAGATTTCGTGGAGACGACCTACCAAGGTCCATTTTGTCATCCGATATCTAGAAAATTTCTGCTCAATCGAATTACTGCTTTTACCCTTTTCAAAATTAATTTTCAGCTTTTATAATATTAAATATCTTAAATATATAATATATAAATTATATTTCATACATTAATTAACAATTTTTATATTTCATATTCAGTAATCTCTAATCCAAATATAAAGTTACATTAATTATCAGGTTAAAGAAAATGTGTTTTTACATTAATTAACAATTTATTATATTTCATATTCATAATCACAATCTAAATTTAAAGTTATATTAAATATCTAAATATAAATAATATATGTTCATATTTCTTTATACATTAATTAACAAATTTTTATATTTCATATCTATAATCCTAACTCAATATAAAGTTATATTAATTATCATAAAGTAAAGAAAATGTATTTTTATATTAATTAACAATTTTTATAATATTTCATATTCATAATCATAACTTAAATCTAAAGTTATATTAAATATCTAAATATACATAATATATGTTCATATTTCGTATATTAAGTAACAAATTGGATATTTCATATTCATAATGTCAATCTAAATACAAAGTTATATTAATTATTATATGTTAAAGAAAATGTGTTTTTACATTAATTAACAATAAATATACATTGTATATGTTCATATTTCATATTCATAATCTTAATCTAAATATAAACTTAAATTAAATCTTAATCTAAATATAAACTTAAATTAAATCTTAATCTAAATATAAACTTAAATTAATTACTAAATTGAACATATATAAAAAAAAAAAATTAATATAAACACCTTAAATCATAATAAACGTATTTATTGAATTCAAGACTTGAACACTAAGAATCGACCAAAAAATTCTTTCCAAGAATTGTTTGAGAGAGATCAACAAGAACAGAATTAGCTTTGAGCATTTAAACCAATGATTTTGGTGCTATTTATGTAATTTTTAGAGTAAAAGTAGCCGTTTTTTTTTTTTTTGTCAAATGCCCTTTAAAACGAATTATTATCATTGATTTTATTTTGATCAAATATAATCTTAAATTTTCGATCTAAATTATAAATCAATTTTTATTGCTATCGTAGTTTCAAATATTCAAAATCCATCATTTTGATAAAAAAATTTTGATCGTCAACGCTGGAATTACATTGAATCCTAAATGATTTTGATCAACATTAAATTCAATTTTGGCCATCAAATCCGCTAGCTAGTCAAGTGAGGTTTAAAGCTCAAATAAAATCTCACTTTCCATGTGATCTTCATAATCTCGCTGATCATCACCGATATATCCCTATATAACGCCTATTTTACCCGATATGTCATTAATAATTACCGATATATGAGTAAAATGCTAAAAATAAATGGCGATACATCACATGCTGGTTCCACGCATTTCTGCCTCACAAATTATTGCTTATATTTCACCGCCGATATCAACATTTTGGTCCTGATTTTTTCCAATTTATCCTCCAACTAATTGACTGAGGGTCGAAGGCGGCGCTTCTGGATGGCCTAACACCCAAAATATCAAATGATAGATTATAAATATTTCAAAACACTCGATTTACACCTGATCGTTCTTTAATATTTATTTTTGTGGTTTTATCCTCATAATCTAGTTAGATTATTCCAATAATTCCACTCACAGACACACCCAATTCTCCAATTCTATTTCTATGGATAATCCCTCTAATAATTCTCCTTCAATGGAACCTAGTCCTTAGCTTGATAATTCACCCAACTCTCCACCTATTTCCAAGGACAATCATTCTAATACTTATCCTCCAATAGCACCTGGTCATCTCTAAAGATTATTGTATTTTGTTACCACATTTCACTTTTAAACTGATTTTTCACTACAATTATTTTTCTTGTCCCCTCTTAAGCCATCTTCTTATCAAAGCTTTTAACAGTTGCTCACTGTCTAGCTGCCCACTAATGGCTGTGGTGATTGTTCTTCCACGTAAGCCCCTGCTTCCTTTTTTTTCTCATTCATTGAAGCCAAATAAACATTGTCTGATATACTAATCCAAATCCCAGTTGCCATTTCATTAAGGTGCAGTGAGCAGCAGCAGAAGCAGTGACAAAATTCCGGCAGAAAAAGTATCTGATTATGATCGAGAAAGTGAAGTAAAATCCTTTGATGACACGAAACTTGGTGTGAAGGGATTAGTGATGCTAGCCTACTAAGATCCCATGGATGTTCATCGAGGAGCGACAAACGACTGGGCATGATCACTTGGGGTTCCACGGAGTCCCCAGAAAGCGTTCCAGTCATAGACTTCAAAGACATGGATAAAGAAAGCGTTCCAGCTGTACGCACTGAGATCATTAAGAAAGTGGGAGAAGCCAGAGAAGTGGGTTTCTTCCAGGTTGTCAACCATGGAATTCCAGAGAGTGTTTTGAATGGCATCATTGATGGAATCCGATATTTCATGAGCAAGATGCTGAGACCAAAAAGGAATGGTATTCCTGGATCCCTAGCAAGAAAGTTAAATTTGATAGCAATTTTGATCTTTATCAATTACGCATACAACTGAGTGGATACCTTGGGTTGTACGATGGCTCCAAATCCTCCTAATCCTGAGCAACTGCTACAGTGCATGCAGGTGTAGCAAATACCTTGTGTTTTATGATATTTGCTTTTATTTGGCTAGTTAACAGTGCTGTCTCAACCAATTATAAGGCCCAAAGAACTACCAAGAAAGAAAATTTTTACTGATGGGGAAAACTTATTGTTCTGGGGATACAAGGCTATGTAGGATGCAGCTTAAGGTAACCCTTGATTTCTATGGCAAAGGATTTTGTTTTTGCTTTTCTTTTCTTCCTCTTTTTATCTAGTTTGTGTACAACTGAAGCAATTCATAATGATGATATCACTGTAGTTTATACCCTTTTTTCCTTCTTATAATTCTGTTATACCATACCTAGGATCCTTTGTTTACCGCTTTGTGGGTAGCTGATGTGGTTGCCTAAGGTCATCGGAATTGGTCTCAAGGTAGCAAATTAACTGTTGAATCTTATCTTTCAGACATAGTGGTTGATGAACATGCAGAGATATAGTGATGGAATACTCAGAACAAGTAGTGAAATTGGGGCTTACTCTGTTTCAACTATTGTCGGAAGCTCTTGGACTGCATCCAAACCATTTGAAAGACATGGGGTGTGCGGAGAGATTCTCATTCTGGGCACACACTCACACCATGTCCTGAACTACAACTCACCCTGGGCACCAGCAGCCACACTTTGATCCTGACTTTTTCACTCATCCTTTCAAGACCAAATTGGTAGCCCCAAGTTCTTCATGAAGATCAATGGGTTGATGTCTCCCATACCCGCAGCCTCTGGTTATAAATATGGGAGATCTTCTACAGGCAAGTTTATACCAAATTAAGCATAATTTTGTAATTTACTCATTCCAATACTCTCATCAAACCTAAATTGACACAAGAACCTCAAAATTTCTTGTTTTCTATTTTGGGTTGTTTAAAATTATAAGTCAGAATAATCTAAAATGTCTTTGTTAGAAGTATAATATTCATATTAAGTCAAAATTTTTGCAAGCATTGGGTTTTACAAGAATTGATTATTAACATGACAACGTAACTTGATTTGCTAAGAGGTTTGGGGTTCAAATCACCTCATTGCAATTTGTTCCTCATTTGTGTTTATGGTTTCCTTTGCAAATATTCCAATAATAAGTTTAAAAGCATCTTCCATGCAGTCCTCAAGAAAACATGTAAGTCTCAGAATTTCAAGAAGCAGATGCTTTTTCTGCAGGGCAAATTGCACAAAGACGACTTATCGGTCTCCATTGGGCGATTGGCCTGCATGTAGAAACCCACTCTATCTATGTAGAAGAACTATAAATGAGTATCCTACATTTTTACTCAAAGGACTGGATGGGAAGTCTTCATTTCCACATTTTAAGCTGCGAAGGGTCACATGGAGACCCTATTTGAACGGCCTACTGTCAATGAAGAACACGAAACCCGATGCAGCCCATCTCACATACTCGCACCCACCCGCCACGCCACATCTCCCAGCGCCTACGCTGACTCCAAGCCGCCCCGCCTCAGCTCCACAGAGAGCGGCCCAACTCCCGACCAGTTTGTGCACAGAGCCAACACCCTTCTTCATACTAAGTCCTGCACTAGCTACAAGCTCCCCCAAACTTAATCTCTACTGCATGCTCAACTCCAAAGAAGCATCACCTCGATCCACTTGCACGCACCTTCTAAAGCGCTCTCACACCATTAAGCTCAAACCCATCAGCATGTTTGATCTTCAATAAAGTCTTCAACTGCAGTCACGGATGCCCACACAATAAGTCCGTGACAATCTCCCCCACCCAATATCTTGCACGCCCTTGTGCAAGGCACTCTCACCGACTCGCCTCAAGACTAGTTCCCACTTAGCCATCATCCACTATGTTCACAATCTATACCACAAAGAAGACGTCCATCTCTGTAGACGTGACATCACACAAATGCACATGAGCATTTCACCTCCACCCCAAAGCAAAGACTCACTCTACCCACTTGTAGTAGAGCACCTGTTACGCACTACTAGACACCAATCGGCACCTCGTGCAATCTGGAGGAACGCCCATCCCTTACATGGGTCCTCATCATTGCAACTTCAATCACCACGGCTTCATCAGTTATTGTGCATCTTCAAGAGAGATAGACTTTCGGCCACCAAGATCGACAAAAGTCAACACCATACTGTTGAGCAACTTCTGTCTCGCTCTGATATCAAATTGACACGGGCCTACTCGTTCATGCACCGCAGGCCCCACAGACACTTTCGAGACCCACCCTACCACGCCCACACCTACGCCTCTACGCCGATCGTCGCCCACCAGCCCATACTGGGAGTGGGACTCCAGTCCCGACTGGGCCACATGCCAATACCCTTCTTCATAGTCAAGTCCTGTGCTAGCGACTAAACTCCCAAACTTCTACCCGGCCGCATGTCAACTCCGAAGAAGCATCACTCTAATCCACTGCACCTTCTGAGCTTATCACACCACATTAAGATCAAACCCACGATGCTCGATCTTCACAAAGTCTTCAATCGAGATCACTGACACACAATAAGTCTGTGATGCTATGCTACCTCGATAAGAGAATTTATAGTGCCACATTTTTACCACCTCAGGATTTCATGCTGATAACTTAATCGAGTTCGTGGTCTCGTATGTGTGCTTTACTTTCAAAGCTTTACAATAATGGACTTGGCATCTGGATCCTTTTAAGTTTTCAGAGGAAATTAAAATAATTTTTTAGTAAGGACTTAATTCAGCTTTCATTTTCCATGTATCCTATCACTTGGATATTCCACAAATCATTATGGCTCCGTTTGGAACATGTGGTTGATGGTTGCCTAAGGTCATCGAATCGGTCTCAAGGTAGCAAAGTAACTGTTGAATCTTAGCTTTATGTCATTATATGTGGTTGATAAACATGCAGAGATATAGTGATGGAATACTCAGAACAAGTAGTGAAATCAGCTTACTGCTTGAACTATCGTTTAAGCTCTAGGGATTGCATCCGAACCATTTGAAAGATATGGAATGTGCTGAGCATTCTCTTCTTCGCATTACTACCCACCATGTCCTCGAACTGAATCGACTGGCCAGCAACACGCTGGATCTCCGACTTTTCACCATACTTCTTCAAGACTAAATGGGTGGGCTCCAAGTTCTTCATTAAGATCAATGGGTTATTCCTATACTGGAGCTTGCACAAACACGGGAGATCTTCTACAGCAAGTCTATGCCAAATTAATCATAATCTTTATATTTCACCATTCCAAACATCTTCATCAAATATAAATCGACACAAGAACCTCTAAATTTCTTTGGCTGTGGAGTGACTTTTGTCGATTTTTATTTTTAGTCTTTCAAAACTATGAATTACAGTTAAGAACCAAGATTGTTTTGCAAGTCTTCACTTCTTTCTTGGTGTGGTACATCTGTAATGATAAACTTAAAAGCCCAACTACAGAGTGCCAGCAAAAAATACAAAAGCCCAAACACACATTCATGTTTTTAATGGAATGCCCTCAAGAATTGTGAATTTAGCTTAGTATAATGGGATTATTTCAGTCAGGTTCTTGTTTGCCTTTTTGTGCATTTAGTCTCCACGAGTTAAGTTTAAAAGTATCTTCCACAGAGCCCTTGCCCAAAATGCAGGCCCGAGAATTTCAGCGGCATGCTTTTTCGGAGCACCATTGCAGCAAGAAAGCAACACAAGACTCTATGGCCCCATTAAGGAGTTGCTTTCAGAAGAAAACCCCCCCATCTACAGGGAAACCACCATAAATGAGTATCGCACATATTTCAACTCAAAAGGATCGATGGGAACTTTCACTTCCACATTTTAAGTCGTAAAGGCTGCCATGGAGACTATAATGCCAGTGTTAACAATTTCTATTATATCTCGACATGTCATCATCTGGAACCAATTTCAGATCTCAAATAAAGCATTTTCAAAGTTCGACAATCATGAATTCCCGTACTTCAATCTTTTAAACTTTTGTTATGCAGAGTAGCATTACCGCATCTACTACAATAATATATTATAATTACTACTATAATTATTTCATTTACTACCATAATTGAGGGCATTTTGAGGATTTTTTTGAGCATCTTTGATTCTAAAATCAAACCACAATTAATTTTGGAGAGTTTGTACTCATCCTCATTTTGTTTTCTCGATCACTTATGTATAAAAGATTTTGTATGTCTGCTTTCCTCATCAACAAATCATTAACTTCCGCCAATAGAGTGATACATATGGATCATTAGTACATTACACATTCTAAGTTGGTGTTTTTTTTACTTAATGCTAACTATTTTTTTTCAATTTAATACTAAATAGTACTTTTAATGATATTAAATATTAAATTGTTTGTTTGTTTTAATAATTTATTTTATTAAGTATTAAGTTATTTGCTTTATAAACTAAAATCAAAGTATCTAACATCATAATCTATTAAGAAAAATGATTATATTTATTTATTTTATATAATTAAATAAAATAATTATAATTTATTTATTTATTTTATATAAATTATTATTTCATTCAATGGGAAAGTTGGCATGAATTCGCAAACGGTCTCATGAGCATTTTAACAAACATTTGGAATGCTTGCGGAGTCAATATTTCTCCCAATGTATGTTGAACTTTATTGAAGTCATGGAGATTCCATCGATTATGAGAGAGTGTAATGGGAATTTCTATGATATCTTCACCACATCACTTCTTTCGCTAGCAAACCCGGCTATGGTATCAAACCCGGCCGGTTCTTTAACTTTGGGTTTATTCGCCATTTCATGTATAAGTTTTTTCGCTTTTGGTTCACGTGTCAGCATGTACCTCGCCTTGTTAACGTGCACTGTTTAATGCTTGTAAAAAGCAAGGCCTCATACACATACCGATGAATAATAAGAGAATATTGTTTTACTTCTTGGTTTTTTTGGTTCTTTTCCACATGGTATCTGAGCGAGAAATATAGATCCGGACTGAAATTTCCTTTTCTTTTTCAAGGCTCACGACAAACAAGGGCGAAAATGGAAGAACAATAAATTAGTTAGGAGCAAATGGCACACCGACATCAAGACTCGAGATGGAATCGCACCAAGGTAGGAAACGATGGAGATGATAGAGAAGAGGTTTCATCGAGACCTCAAGGCAACTAGCGATTACAATTGCATAACTCGGATAATCTAGGAAATGGCACACCGACAACAAGACTCGAGATGGAATCGCACCAAAGTAGCAAACGATGGAGATGATAGAGAAGAGGTCTCATCGAGACCTCAAGGCAACTAGCGATTACACCGCATAACTCGATAATCTAGGATGATGTTGGTGTTTGCACCACTAACAGAGTAACTTTCTTCCATGGAGTAGATCGAAAATTCGCGCCTAGGAGCAAAATCAAAAAATAGATTCATCGACCCGACCCGTGAGGTGTCGCTGCCGGATTCGGGCGGAATATGAACATTGGAAAAATGTCGATTATATGCTATTTTCTTGGATTTTGAATGTTATGTCTAAAGAAATTGTCGAGTCAATCATTTATGCAAATTCAACGAAGGAGCTATGGAAAGAGGTCGAGATAGATTATGAAAGTAATGCGCCCGATATAGAGTTAAATGCCACATTCCAAGGAGGAATGACGATCACATAGTATTATATAAATAAGAAACTTTGGGACTTAACTGTTGCCTCGAACTACTGCCTACGCAGCAATTGTGGTTCTGCAAGAGCTATGTCAAATATTATGGAATCACACAAAATTATGATGTTTCTTATAGGTTCAAATGAGGAATTCGTTAGTTCCAAAGACCATATCCTCTTGATGGAGCTCTTGCATGTCAAGGTATGGGTTTTCATTGTTATTGAAGGTTGAAAAACAGAGAGTTACTCAGTCAACTCATCCAGATGCTATGGATTTGACTGCTTTATTAGCGAGGACTCCTAATTATTTGGCAATTATTCATCAATTGTAAGAAGCACACAACGGCAAGAAAGAGGAGTCATGCTTCATGCTAATGGATACAAGAGTGTTCCTGGTGGACGTGGTAATTTCAAGAGGTTGGATAACTTAGAAAGGAGAAGGAAAATCTTAGATACATTGTAACAGAATGGGGCATACTATTGATACTTGTTTCCGTTTCACATGGATTTTTAAACCGTACAAAATCAAAGACAATAAAGTCTCAATTACTGGGCAAGCAAACAAAGGTACATTTGACAAGTACAGAGACGCCTCTAGATACAATGGATAAAGGGGAACATCATCAAGATAGTGGGCCCCTGCTAACATTGATTGAACTGGTATAATACAAAACGAGGTTGCCAAGGATAAAGATACTTGGGAAATGAAAAAATTTGAGAAATGAAGGCCAAAGAATTTTATTTGGACCAGTCCATCTTTTGAATAATTATTTGATAAAGAAGTTTGTACCATTGCTACACATAACCCAACCTTTGAATATTCCAAAAACACCATTTTGATTTCCAAATCAAAAAAGCCCTAAATTAAAATATAAAAAAAAAACTCTAAATAACCATTCGTTTGGCTGAAGTTTCCATCTAAAAGAACCGCTTCTTCACTGCTATGTTGTTCAACCAAATTAAAGAAGTTCAAATTGGCAAATAATCGGTTAATGTTATCGACGAAGAGCAGAAGAACCATCTTCATAGTTAGTTTGATGACCCTAAAACTTGTCTCTTTCTGTCTCTCTTTCTCCCTACTGCTCTAAGAAAAGAGAGGGATATCATATGTCAGGCGATATGGTGATTATGACAAAAAATTGTCAATTGTTTATGTTTCATTTTCTTGCACACCCCTTTTCTAGAAATTGATGTTTTTTGCTGGAAAAGCATTTTGTTGGACAATTGATGTTTCATTTTGCTATATGCTTTGTTAATTTCTGCTGCTATTAACCCTCTCCAAATCTTCAAACTTAGGTACGAGGTACAAGCTATGCAAACATTGAGTATAAGCATGTTGTATGTTGGGTACAACCCAAATAAACATAAGGTGCATGTGGTACAACCTAATTTGAACTTTTACTCATTATACTTATAGGTACAAGCTATGTAAGCATTGGGTACACGCATCTTGTATGCTGGGTACAACCCATATACACCTTAGGTACGATAGCTATGGAAAGTACGTAAATTAGTTTTATCTTTTGTTTTATGTACAAATTCTTAAACATCTATGTTTGGTTTTTAATAATGACAATAATTTTGATCAAGTGTTGGGGAATTGAGGTGTTGGAGACAATTGTTATGGCACCTAGGAGGAAGTCGTCTTCATTTCGTGGGCAAGGGAAGCAACTTTCTGATTCTAATGAACTTGAGGGGAGACGAAAGGCTCAATTTGATTGTGACCTATTAAGTTCAAGAAGTATGTATGAGAGGTACAAGAATTACTTCTTTAATAGGACAACTCTTCCAAGTAGAGTCATAGATTTTGTTCAACTCAACCAATTTAAATTTGGAGAATATTTTCTTTAGATGGGCATATTATGACCAGAGTATTCGAAGCATTTGGTATTGACTTGACCCTTGAGGATGAAGTCGAGGAGACATCACCTTATGACACCTATAATGATATGTCCATGGGACGGATGAAGTTTGAGAAAGTTGTTGATAGTTCATAGGTTCGTCCGATGGAATTTGGAGCCGAAGATGGTCATTAGCATGTTGATGATGATGAAGATCCAGAGTATGATAAGACCGATGTTGAATTAAAATATACAATCTACTCATACAAATAATTCACAAACAGATGTACCAACTTCTAGTAATGAGACAGGTTTGGCTTCCCAAATTGAACAGCCACAGTTGAGGCTTGATCAGTTTGAGAATAGAGTATCCTTAGATATTGTACAATTATCCAATCAAATAAACCAATTGTCAGCTAAGCATTTGGAGCTAACTGCCTTGGTTCGCTTTGTTTCTCCTCCACCACCGCCACATGCTAAAGTCCCTCATGAAGAGTTCTAAATCATAAGATAATTTTTACAATTTTTTTAGTATGGCATTACATATGATGTAGGACTTGTTAGTGTTAATTTGTATTATGTAATTTTTAGATGCCAATTTTGTGTACAATGGTTGAAATGGTATTTTTGTATTACATGGACTATTACCATGGTGGGTTGATTAATATAATTAACTCATTATGTTTGTGTATTTATATTATAAGTAAATACTTGAGATGTATGCTAAATGTTTGCAAATCAGGTTTGATAGACAAGGTTTCATTCACATATGGTGGTCAAATGGTTGAGTAGTATATGCTTGATCGATCGACTTGTTAGATAAGACAAGGTCTAGAGGAGGAGATTGATCGGTCAATATGTAGACCTCGATTGGTCGCACTGCCTTATTGGTGCTGATCGATTGGTTGCAGTCAAATTTTGTGTATGATGTTGCATTTTTTCAGCTAGATTTAACTTAACGCGCAAGTATGTTTATCTCGTTGTCTAAGAATATATTGAATTACATTTGTTTTACACAAATGAACACACAATGATTACAATGAGAAATGAACAACAAAATCTATGATTTACAAAAACTACTACAATACAAACCATCCATGTTTCCAATAATTCAAGTCATTCTAACTTCACAAAACCAACCATAATATCTCAACTCACAACAATACAAACTATCTTGTACTCCACAAAAAAATAAATAAATAAATAACCAACCATAATATCCCAACCCCACAACTTCACGTAGTGTATTTGGCACGAACTTGTCCATGTGTTTGTTTAGTGAATCCAAGTCAAGTTTGACTACAAGTTGTGATTCTACAAAGAGATATTATATCCTAAAAAAATGTAACGCCTAACAATTATTTTAACCTATATCATAATTATGAAAGTATGTAAATACTTAAAGGAAAAGATTTTTTGTGTTTGGTTTCACCTATGGAAAATATAAAAGAAAATAAAATATAATCAAAATTCCTCAAAATTTTACATGTTTTTAAATTTCTTAGTCCTTATATAATAGAGAGAAATAAACAAAATGAGTTTGATTAAACATATAAAATTAATTTATTAAGTTTAAACATATTTTTCTATTTTCCTCTAAATTCCCTTTTCTTCCACTTTTCCTCTCTATTTTCGTATCTACTTTTTCTTTAATACTTTCGACCTAAACGGCCTTTATCAACTTGTTTTTGAGCACAAATGGAGCTTTAAGGATTGTCATTCCAATAACAGTCATCGCAATATAAGTGAACTCCATGCTACATTAAAGAAAAAACCCATAGATGGCTAAGGAAGAGATTCGGGTGTGGAACGTGTCTGGCAACAGTAGAGAAAATACACATACACCTTTATATTTTTCTAGTTGTTTACCATGAGAACTGCATAAGCACCAACATTTTCTGCAACCTTTGCCTTGGTTGTGAAACTGCAGTTACTTTGGTATACCAATTTGACTTCACCTATTAGCTAACAAATTAATGGCAAGATAATCCAAATCATATCCTTGAGGAATAAATGAAAAAAATCCATGGCTTTCTTAGACATTTGCCTCATATACTAAAGGCAAGCATGTTAGTTAAATACTAAAAATTAAACTAGTAAATGCAAAAAACTATAAACAAAGAAAACCTTGTTTTTGGCAAATAAGAGGATCTACAAGAGTGGAGTGTTGTTTGGTTAAATGTTTCTTTGATTCAAGGTAGGACCAATCGAGCATCAATGCTAACATATTCACTCCCATCTTCATGATCAACCCAAGTTGCCACTTTTACATAAGAAACAAATGGGTTATGAGCACCACATCCCTATCAGGAACAATCAAATGATTGATAAAAATATATATAAAATAAAAAGCAATGGCTCCAACACATTCATGCCTCCTTCACAATAATCATTTTTGTATGCCTAAAATTTATATAAACACTCATTTTTCTTTAAAAAAAAAGGCAATGGCTCAACACATCCATGCCTCGTTCACAATAATCATTTATGCCTAAAACTTTATATAAACCCTATTTTTTCTTTTAATAAATGTAGGTACATATGATTGGCTTTGAAAGGATATTCCATTTCAAATCTTGCAGCAATTGAAAAGTGGAAATAAGCCACCAAAAATATTACTCTAGGAACAAGAGTTTCTAAATTAAACATTTGAAAAACTACTCTTCATATATATATATATATATATATATATATATATATATATATATATATATATATATAGATACATGCTTTCTAAAATTATTTTTTAGAAAAAAAAAACATAATTCATTAAGTTGTACCAAAAAAGAAAATGACCTGAGTATTTAACTAAACTAAAAAGATAAGTCCGAGTAGTGAGGATTATTAGCGATAGTCGACAAATCATACTTTAACCGAAAAGGGGAAAAGATGAAGAACACAAGCTTCAACTGAAGTCCAAAATGAAAAGCCAAAAATATTTGGTGCAAAAGTATATTCCACTTTCACTAGTTTAAATAAAAAATAGTCAAATAGAAGAACAAGAAGTCGCTGAATAGTGTATACAAAAAGAGGAATCAAGCCATAGAATTTGATTTTTTTCATCATACCACGTATTAATCGTTTTTTCTTTAGCCACTTAGAAAGCACCATAAGCAAAATAGCCTATCACAAGTAAATTTTCAACCATTTCAAATTAGAAATAACAACAAACAATAGAAATTACAAATGTCCATGACTTGTACCTATAAGCTTATTTAGTAACCTGTGGGTAACTCATTTAGTAATTCTATGTTGAATGTTGTACCGAGTATATTGTTGTACCCATGATTAATATGATTTGTAATTCTAACTTACTAATATATAAAGCTTACGTGTTATACCGTATATTTATTCATATGTTGTACCTAGGGCATATCAGTAGTTGGACCAGGTTTGCATACAAAAACAGGTTAAGTAGTGTCATATGCTGTTCATTAGATCTTATGCACATAATGGTTATACCCATTATGAAATCAGGTGGTACCCACTACTTACATTAGTCGTAATTTACTAGTTACCATTTTCAAGGTTTACAAATGTACTATCTTCGTTATTCATAAAATAAAATTTATTAAAAAACAAAAATCAAATGCCCCCATAGATGAAGGTGAAAATAAAGGAAGATAATCACATTTATTCAAAGGTTTCCAATAGAGGGGAAGATAGAATATATGTATAGATCATCTCTCGAGAATGAAGAGATTGAACTTTGCCATAGATGAAGGGTTGTGGGAATCGTCGATCTTTACTTGATTTGTTGCGAGAATCTTCAAACTTCTTTTTAGATATCTTTATATTCCTATACATATGGAGGGAAATTTCAAAGTGACGAATGGTTTTTTAAGGTTTTTGGGGTTTGATTTAGGCTTTTTTTTATTTGGAAATCATAAAGGTGTTTTGGGAATCTTCAGATGCTGGGTCACGTGCAACAATGCTAGTAGCTTCTTTATCAAGTATATTATTTTCTTTATCAAATAGTTATTCAAAAGCTGGATTGTGCATCAAATAAAATTCTCTGGGCCTCATTTATCTAATTGTTCCATATTGAGACTCATAGCATAGTTTTCCCAAGACCCTTTTGTTTGCCTGTGATTATATAGACTAAAACCTTCAAATTAACATAGTTACAAGAGCCTTACAATTATCTTGCATCTTTGTCTATTTGGACTTATTTGGATATAACTGATAAAATTACTTTGTATTTCTTAATTTGAAAATGGTTTTAATCTGTGACACTAAGTAGCGCATGATCATACAAGTAGTAAAATGGATGTAAGTCCGCATATCATTCCCACGTAGATTGACAAGAATTTTAATCAACTACCCCAACGCTACCAAGGTCCACACTATTTGAACTCCTGAAGGAATATTGATGGTTTAATCTAGAAGATACACAAGAATATGTTAGATTAAATGTTACAAAAAAAAAAAAAAAAAGAACAAATACTGGAGTGAATAAGTTTTCCATGAGAATTGAACACTATTAAGGAGGTATTGTGAACCAGCCAATTCCTGCATTAATATGCATTACTCTATTATGTTGTTGGATGTGGATTTGTCCAAGATGCCTTACAATGCAATCGATTTCCATATTCACTGTTGCAGGCCCTCGCTTTCAAAGACAAGGATCTAACCAAATTTACTTGTATTTTGACCTTCTGCAAGATCTGGGTATTTTTCTTTCAATACTTCAGACCCATTTCTTGAGATCAAGTAGATTTTGCTTCCTGCAGTGGTTACTCAGAAACTTCTACAACTCAATTGATGACTCATCCTTTAAATCTAATGGTTCTTCCTTCCCTTGATTAGATTTCTCTGCTAACACAGGTTAGGAACTTCCTCGCATTACAGTGGTCTCTGATTATTTACAATGATAAATGTAAATTTCCAACATCAATTATGGAGTGAAAAGGGAATTTATCGAGGTGAACTTCAGAGCTTAGTAGTTCATCACAAGGCTATCATACTCCACAAGGAATGTTTCCAACTCTCAAGAATCTCCATCTCCTGTCACAATGTAGGGCCTCCCGAAATCAGAGTAGGAAACAATCTTTGAAATGGTATCATATGCTACCATTGGGAACTGATCGATTCAATAACAACATCAATCAAATAAATTCCAATCCAAGTATTTCTCTCTAAATGATGCGTAAAAGACTGCAGAACTAATCAGAACTAATCTAATGAACTGCTTCAATATCGCATTACAATCTACAATGGATCACGATCAAAGGCACCCAATCGTAATTGTAATAAATCAACTTAACGACTCTAGAAATTTGTCCGACTCCATTAATTTCTAGGAAGTAATGGTAAGAGAAGAATCAGAACAACCAGCCTTCATCAAGCTACACAAAGCCATCGGTTCGTATCAAGAAAGAAAATAAAAGAAAATAAAATCAAAAAAAATTTATTCTAAAAATATACAGTGAGTCCTTCTCCTCTTCCCAGTTCTAGATATTGAAGACATGAGCTACTTTACTAAAACTTATAAGGGCTATTTATAACCCAAGTTAAAATTAGGCCTCGATTCCAAGCTCCGTGGATTTCTAAAAGAAAGGCCCAGCTTTGTTGCTTTTCAAGTCAATGCACCCTGAGTCGTGGACCTGAATTTTCATTTGCACTTGTTTAGTTACGACCTAACATCTTCGCCAGACTAGATCTGCAAATCATTTTGATTAGTGGTCGCGACCTCAAAATGGAGTCACAACCTGGCTCTTTTTTTTGCCTTCTGCTGCATTCTGCGTCGCGACCTCTATTTCAGGTCGCGACCACATTTTTGTGGCCATGTATTCAGTTCTAGGTCATGACTTCTTTTTCTGGCTGCGACTTTGTTTGAGCTTCTGTCCTCATACATGTTGTTTGTCACGACGTTGATAACATGTTGCAACTAAGTGATTTCTCTTATCACAGTTTTTTTGGTCAAGACCTCAAAAGCGAGTCGCGACCTTGAATTCTTTACATTTAGTCTCAACCTCAACGTTTTTTTCATAACAGGTCCTTCTTAGTTCTATCGATGTTCCTGGTCGCAACCTTAGAAGCACGTCACAACCTTTTTGTTACCTTGTTGACCCTTTGTCTTTGTCTCATTTAAGATATACTTGAAGGTCGCAACACCTGATTATCTCTGTATGTACCTTTCTACCTTCATCGTGATCGAATTTTTGTTGCGATCGAAAAACTGGGTCACGACCTCAATTGATACTCCTTGCCTTCCTTCTGGTCGCAACCCCTATTTTTTTGTTGCAATCATTTTCCTTGCTTAACAAAATGGTGTCGCGACCTTATGGTTGCTCTTTTTCTGGTAGGTTTTTGTTCCAATTGCTTAAATGTAGTTGCAACTTGAATGAATAGTCGCAACCTGAAAACCCTACATGTAGAGACCCCTTGTCTTTGTTTCATGTCGCGACCTCAAAAGCACGTTGTGACTTCAAGTTGAGTCTTTCAATTAAGAACTAGTTGCAACTTCAATTTTCCTGTAGAGACCTCATCTATGGCTTCATCAACCGATCAATGTCGCGACCTCAAGTTTATGTTGCGACTTGCATTGTCTTCATTTGGCGTCGCGACCTCATATTGGTGTCATGACCTCAGATTCTTCCTTGAATATTCCTTCTGTCTCAACAACTCTTCCTTGGTCTCAACGTCTATTGTTAGGTGCCTTATTATTTATGTATCAGAACCTCACTTTCCTCTGTCGCGATTGGGTTATGCAAACTTTCCATTTCTCCTCAAGACTAGTCTTGGTGGTGTCGTGACTCGAATTAACTGAATCGAAGAGTTCTTTTGTTGCGACTTTCAATTTCAGTTGCGACTTCACCCTGCTATTAGATTCGCTTTCTTCGTTCTCACTGGGTTGATTCTCGTTGTAATTCTCGCAAAATTATATTTTGAGTAAATATCCATATTTCTGCATATTAATCAGCATTCATATTGTCATTTAAATTATAAAAATGGATTAAAAATTCAATGAGCATTTGACTCATCAAATTCCTCAAAATCCTAAAATTTTGCTTGTCCCCAAGCAAAGAAAAGAAAGAATTGTTTGTCCTCAAACAATTGAGATTTATTTTTAAGGACATTTTTCTGATTTAAACCACAGTCTTTCTTATTTTACCATTTGACTTGAACAAGAAGGTTGCAGTATTATCTCAAATTCATTCATCAAATGAGAAAAAGGAAATGTTTCCAACCTTCATCACAAATAAGCTAATGAAATTTGCATGTAAACAGACTAGTCAAAATAAATCTTGTTCTGTGAGTGCGTGTAGGTCTTCCTTCCTATTCATCTTTTTAGAACATAATCTCTTAGAATTCTCCTTTGAAACTCATTGAGTCCCATAGGCTTGTTTTTCATATTGATCTCCACTAATGTAGGCAAACTCAACCTTCAAGATCAAAAAGGTCTTTCGGACTTGTAATGTTAGGCTTGGGTAATTAGGTAGGTGAATGGAAAATTTTAGGATGCAAATTACCCAGATTCCATTCTTTCTTTCTGTATAATGGCCTTCATCTTTCATCCTTTTCTTTCTTCTTCTTGTAAACTCTCCCATCTTCAACTTATCAGTTCAGTTCCTTTTCACTAAAACTCAGTTCAAAGAATTGGAATAGTGCAATGTTTTGTCTTATTAGGCTTTCTATCACTCTTAGAGAACTTTGGGTTAGCAACTCCCATACCAGTTGGCATTAGGGTACTAGGTGTTGAAACACCCCTACGAACTTAATTGTTCAAGAGAGATAGGCCACAAGACAAAACTTATTCCTTTTTCAATTTCTTTTCCTTTATTTACATTTCTTCAATTTATTTTTCCTCCTTCATCCTTGTAGTCTAAAAGAAATATTTTCCCCAAACTTGTTCCTTTTTGCATAGTAAACTTTCCTTTTCTGAAAAACTGCAATTTCTTTTGGGGTTCTTTCTATGGTATTAATTCTAAGAAGGAATTCAGTCTCAATCGCTGCTATTTGAAGAAATTAGGCTTTAGGCTCAATCATGGAACTAGAGTGTATGCTTTTGCATATAATAATGGTGGGCTTAAGGAGGTTCAAACTTCCAAGGATGGCCTCTATCATTTCTTGTTAGTTGTTTCTGCCTAGGATTTTGCCTCAACCAATAATCTAACAAGTTCTAGGACCATATGTTTTTGAGTTTGGATCATCCTAGAAGATGTTCCTAATTCCTCTTAAAGTATTAAGGATTTTCCGCATCTAGAATAGTTTTTCCAAGATTCATATGGGACTTAGTTGTTTACACTCAAAATCTGCCAAATCATTTTGTTCTCTTAATCGTATTTTTCATGATTCTACAATATAAACCTGGTTCAACCAAAACTGCAACCTCTTATTCAGGTTCCATAGTTCCCGCCTAACCTTTTCTTACAAGGTTAGCCTGGATCTCACTGGTACTGTGTCATCAGACAAATAAAGCTTGAAGATATAGATCATTTCTTGCGCATGTAATGAATGACACAAAACAACACAATTCACTTAATCGCCATGAATTCAAAACAAATCACTTTGTTAAGCAACTGGAATTTCATTTATTTAATAAATTCAAATATCAAAACACCAATACTCGCATAACTGGATTGATCTATCTATACAAAACCATCGCAAAATACAAGAAGACCTGATCATCCAGGTGTCCCCATCTTGATCCAAACCTATGACTTCCTCCTAAAGCTATCGTAGTCACGCTTAACCCGCCCCGATCATGAATGCGCAGGAAGAAGGGGGGTTGATAGAACAGCGCACCCAACAAGGCAGAGCCTTTCCCTTACCTCCTATGTCCGAGTTCTTCGATGATGGGAGTTCGTTAACCCTTCTTCCAATTCCTCTTCCCATCCACCTTGTAATGATAGAGCCGTCTTTGGAATCATGACTGAATTGGTTTGTTTTCCGACCTATTCATTCCATATGCTCGCATTAAATCCTTGAACTCATCTTTTTCCTCATCCTCCTTTTTTCTTCATTTTCATTGTTCATTCTATCCTGTCTTCCCATCATTTTATAGTGACCTTGGTTCTTTGGAACAAAGAAGCTCTTAAACTTCTTTAATATTCCACACGATTTAAGTAAAATTGTCCGGATCCAAGCGCTTTGGGCTATTTCCAACAGGAGATTTTTTTTTAAAAAGGGGAAAAGCTTTAAGGAAGTTTGATCGTTTTCTTTAAGACGCATTGAATATCTTTTGAATTCCTCTTCAAATATGACCTAAACTATTTCAATTCGTCGGTTTCTTGCTCAGGATAATGTACTTCAGAAGAGTATTCCAAATGAACCTTTCTTCTACCTGACACCACTGCACCCTGATCATTCAAGCAAGATCCAAAAGATCGCTTTGATTTGCATCCATGAATGAAAATTTTAGAGGGTACCAGTGGCCTAATTCTCTCTAGGCTTAGGGCTCGAGAGAGGATCAAGAAAGATAGAAAGTAGAAAAGTTGGAAAGAAGTGAAGAGGAATTGAAGTTTTTGTATGAAATAGCTTTTGGCTTCACACTTGTTTTGATGGGCTCGAGGTTATGATTGCGGAATGGAAGGTTGCAACATTAAATTTTGAGTCACCACACTAATGCTTTCTATTAACTCCTCGTAATCGTCGCTACACCCAATTCGAAGTTAAAACTTAAATTCACTGAGTTAAATACTCGTCACACCAAGCCAGCTTTGTCGCGACTTGAGATGTGGTCTCAACAGAAAGATTGATGTTGCAACCTGAAATTTTCTAACCCTAATTCTAACAATTTCATTTCACACAAATTCAATTCAATAAATCCAATCAAAATTGATTAATGCCCAAAAAGTGCAATTTTGAACCCTATATTAGATAGGTTTTGAGTGCTTTTTGCGCATTAATCATGTCATTTATACCAATTGAAGTGTTCAAGTCTTCTTAGTAGCACTTACGCCATTTAGAGAGTATTTTTTGCTGTTTTTGCGTGTTACAAGGCACTTTTAGTTCAATATCTGGGATGTATGATGAATCATGAAGTTTGAACTCATGTCGACATCAACCAGCCCAAGAATCAATGAAAACCTAAGGCAAAGTGAAGAAAATTTGATGCAGAGAAGACAGAAGGCAAAGCAAGAAAATCAGCAACCAAGAATTTTCGCTAAGTCTCGCGAAATTTCGCTGAATTGCTAAAATTTCGCGTTTAGCTAAAATTTCTAAGTTCAGCGAAATTGTGGATTTTCAGACAACACCGTGGTTTTCGCTAGGCAATCGGCTCTAGCGAAATTTCATGATTTTGCTTATCATTTCCAAAATTTCGCTTAAGCTAGCGAAATTTCGCTTAGTTAGCCAAATTGCTGCCTTAAATAGTTTTCTATTTTCGCTTATGCCTTGTGATTTCGCTTACCTAGCGAAATTCCTTCGCCCTAGCTAAATTCATCATTTCTCATGTTTGTATTTAATGCCAACCGACTTCAAATTTGGTGTATTAATTTCTATTCTTAACTTAGCCAAATTTGTAGGCTTTCGTATTTTCTATGTGCATTGAGGTGGCTCATATAAACCCCTCTCTTTGTAATAAAGATAGAGAGAATTTTGAAGCAACAATTGGGAGAGAAGAATTTGTAAGTTTTCATTTTTGTAACAAAGTCTCGTATTTTAGTTAGGGCTTTATTTTCCTCTCTTCTCCTTTCCTTTACTTTCTAGTGCTACCTCAAACACCCCTGAGGATGACAACTCAAGAGATGCTTGGCTGCTCCTTTCTTGAAGAGGAAGGAAGCTGGCTAGAAAGGGCATATGCATGTTGTCCTTGTACCGAAAGTCGCTGTGCACCGTGATTATGGTCCTCTCATCTTTCAAATTGGGGGTCAATAGCTTTCAATGCTGTGCCGATTCTCGCTAATACTTCCATGCTTTAGGATACAGTGCATACTTATTGCTAGATGCACTGTTGTTCTTTAGATGGTCTTTACTTGAGCCTTCGAATGATATTTAATGCTAGGGTTTCAAACTAAAAGGGCCATAGCCGCATGCTACCCGTGGCTGACTCAAATAGGAGTTGTTTTTAGGTTAGGTTTGCTAGTTAAACATAGATCCGGCCATGCCAGACTATAGTTGTTTTGTCATAACGCGAGGATAAAAACCCGAGGATTAATTTTTGTTTGCCCTAACTTACCAAGTTAGTGACCTAAATCTTCAAAGTTAATCTCTTCAAACTCTTATTTTCAGTTTTTACCATTCCTAAATTTTCAAACTACTCCTAATCGCTTTTGAAGCAAATCCAAAAAACCATAAATAGAAAGCCTTACCTTCGCACTCACGCTGTGATTATTCTTGGGGATGAAACCCATCCTCGTGTTCGAATTCTAGACCACTATACCGCAAAGAGGCCACGTACGGCAAAGAGTAGGAACTTAGTGTATATAAATTTTGTTGATTTTAACTCACTTATCGTGGCAATGGCGCCGTTCTTGGGGATGGTGTAAACTACCCAATGGTAGGATTGAAGTGTACTTGTGATCCAGCATCACGAGTGAAGGTAACCTTTTTTACCTCTTTTTGTCGCTCGATTCTGGGGCGCGGTTTTTCATTACTTTGCGTGGTACCTTGTTTTACCTTTTTAATTCGGTTTTAATTTTTGTTATTTAACTTTCATCTTTTTGCAAGCTCTGTAGTTGCTCTTTGTTGTCTCTAAATTTTGCTTAACGGTGTTTATCTGACAGTGGGATAGGGAACATCGGTGGGTGCATAGGATAAGTACACAACTTGACCTAGCTAGTGAAGTGAGTGTACATGCGTACCATGGATCCCATACACCGGAACAAGCGAGTCAGCCGAGAACCCCATGAATCAGTGCTTATAGAACCGCTGAGAGGGATCACATCCACTCCTCTCAGAGTCGGTGCCCGTCTGCATCATACCTCTGCTTTGAAGTGTAGCGGTGAGGCCTTATTTATTGCCCCTTCTCCCCATATCATGGTATGGAAAATGAAATCCATACACTCATATTAGGGATTTTGAGGAGGTTTGCACTACCTTTAAGGTATGATGGACATGGATTTTAACAAAAATTTGAAAGCATTTCCAATTGACTCACAAGGGCCAAGGCGAATATCGCTCGACTCATTGAGGCTAGAACCACCATTAGAAATTGAGGTGGTATGATAAATTCTGAAGAAGTTCTTGGTGCTCATAAGACCAACAATTTGAAGAGACAAATTTATACCTTTGGCTCGGGATGGTGAGAGATTTTACGGTGTTGGGAAAGATTTATGTCATCCGGTGCATGCCGTCATGGGTTTGATACTTGGATGTTGGTGAATTACTTCTATGGTGGTATGTCTCACGCCATGGCGATCTTGAAACCATGTGTGGAGACTTTTCTGAGTAAGCATCGGTGAAGCCATGGATTTTTTAAATCACGTGGTGAAACCTTAGGGTTGGGATGGCTGGCACCGCAGAAAGTGGAGAGGATGAGATCCATGGATTAACCCGAGGGTGGGATGTATGCGCGAGGAAGAAATAGAGATGAGCTAGGATTTCAACCTAGCAGGAAAGTGGAGGAGCTTGAAGGCAAGCAGCTCCAAGAGGTGCATCGTGTTGAAAATCTGCCGCAGTCAATCCTTGCACCAATTTCCAATCCACAATGCCCAGTAGAGGTCACTCAATCTCTCATCAACCCCCTGCGGAGTGAAGGATTTGATGTCGAGAATCTTGAGCTGCGCGTAGGTCATTAAGCCCACAACAATCCAATGCTCATAATATTGTACCTACAATTCCAATTGGAGGAATCACCCTAACCTCTCATGGAGACCCAACCCCCCTGCTTATGTACCCCCAAGTGCCAAACCTCAGTTTGGTTCCCCCTCACAGTCACAACAACCATCATCCTCTTCTCCAGTAGAACAAGCCATATTGAATTTGAGTAATGTGGTGCGCAACTTTGTTGAGGAACAAAAAGGAATCAATGTGCGGCAGCACGAAAAGTTAATCTTTGTAGAAAGTACAGATAAGAATAGATGGGCTTGAGAGCAATGCAGACAGAAAATTGATAACTACAGTATTCAATCACCCACGATCAACAAGTTTGCTAGAAGTGCGAAAAGGGAGGTTTCCCTCTCAAACACTTCCAAATCTGAGGAATCCATGAGGTGGTCATCGACAATTCGGAATGGATGAAGTTAAAAATTTATAATTACGAGGAGTGGAAAGAGGTTGATCAACCTATGCGAAAGCACGTTGAAGAACCACAAGCGGGAGAAGAATTACCCAATCTGAGCATATTCTCCTAAGGAGAGTTGATGAAATACGCGTACCCTCCATTTCCACAGGCACTTAGAGGTAAGAAGAGGCATCTCGACAAGCGGGCATTTTAGGAGTGTGCATTTTAGAGGTCTAATGCAAAGGTTAGATACCTTTGATAACATAATCAAATAAGTCCTCGCTTATGCAAAATTTTGAAAGACTGACAATTAAGAAGGGATTAGCATTGAGAAGAAGGCATTAATCAACAAGTCATGGCATAATCCAAAGCAAAGAATCTGCCAACACAAGGATCCGTGATCTCCCACACTTCAGTCAATATCGCGGGACTGTACAGACAAGTCATTGCTTGATTTAGGAGCCAAAGCAGAACTTAATGTCGTATTCAAGATAGCGCGCTTAGGTTTAGGTGAACTTAAACCTACCAACATCACATACAATTATCATTACCGATAGATCGGGCGAAAATCCCTGGGGATAGTTGAGGATCTTAGTGAAGATAGACAAATTCTACTATCCAAGATTTTGTGGTGCTCGACACTCAAACCAATTGCAAGTGAACCCAATCATGTACCAATCACCTAGGGAAGACCATTTCTCGGCCAACCAATGCAATAATAAATGTCGGAATGGAGTCATGCAATTTACCTTTGGTAACATGACCTCGAGTTGAAACATTTTTCATTTGAACAACAAACATGAGTTGCTAGAAAATGAAAATCAAAGAACAAATGAAGTTGTTTCAATTGGTCAGTGTGCAGGAAAGCAAAATGTCCAGGAATTACAGGGAGTAATCAGCCAAGGAGATGAAGAAATTTTGGTCCTGCCATCAACACCTACTGCAAGCCAATTGCTCAATTCAGAAGCCATCACAGAGGACTGTGTCAATCAAGTAACCCAACAAATGGAATCAGCCTGAAGCACTGCATGGGCCGAGAGAGATCATTCTCCTTGACCCTCAGTAATTTTCGAGATCGAACTCGGTCTCGGTGTTTTCAAAAAACCGACCAGCTCCACAATTTTTACTTTCCATTTTAATTTAGTTAATTTAGTTAATTTCACATTTTTAGAAAATTTTTAACTTAGCAAGTCTACTTTCTAAAATTTAGTTTGTATAGTATAGAGTTTGTGTTTTTAAATTTTAATTACAAAGACATATAGTAAATTTTTTAAAAATAATTTTATTTTATATATTATTAATTAAATTAAAATTTTTGAAATGCAGAAAAATTAAATGAATAAATTTGGCTACAAGACAAAATTTGGTGAAGACCTTCCGGGGCCGCCCATGTTGGTTCTATATAAACCTGCGAGGGGGATAGCCAAATAGTCACTTCATATTTCCCTCCTACCGGCTTCCCCAGCCAAGCCCCATCTCCCAAATGCCTTCTACCGATCACATCAAGGTTTGCCCGCCTTCCACTCACACCGCCACATTACATCGCTGAGTTGCGACTGCGATTGAGCCTTCATAGCCGCACTGCTCTGCATCACGCCCCATCACACCTCTGGCCCGGGTGCCAGCTGATCAGCCTGACCGAAAGCATCCACCACGCCGCGCTCACTACGCCACCATCACCGCTTACCAGGTCACACGCGAGCCTTCGCGCTGAGCCTCCATTGCCTTCAGGATCGCGTGCTCGTTCGCTTCGTGCC
The DNA here is from genome assembly GCA_016808115.1 of Tetrastigma voinierianum. NCBI lineage: Eukaryota > Viridiplantae > Streptophyta > Magnoliopsida > Vitales > Vitaceae > Tetrastigma > Tetrastigma voinierianum. The sequence goes on from JAEQBH010000112.1 coordinate 48,866, forward strand.
CCATTCCAAAGATTTGATCGGGCGATCGTTTTGTTTTCGAAGCGGTACCCAGCCGCTTTCGCTGCGCCCGTTGAGCCCTAATTCATCGCCTTGATTCAGTGATTCGCCTTTGGAACCTCGCTCAGATACGAGCCTCAACCCATTTTCTGAGTCGAGTTCTTTCCAAAGATTTTATTTCGACACGCATGGTTCGACTCGGTGGGTCCCAGATTCGCCGCGCTGCGTGAGATTCAAAGATACACCAGAGGGAGGTCCCACTCCCGGCCCCACTCCGCGAGACACCACCGGGTCCCCGAGGGGCCGCACTGAGGAGCCTCGTAGGATTTCGTCGCTTATCGACACGGATGGACCCGTGCCCCATCAATTGTGACTTCAGAGAGAGTTCGTGGCGCCCAGTCTGCGGCCCCGCACATCCGCCAGCGAAGTCATCATCCTCTCGGCCCCACCACTACATCACGCTTGCGCTACTTCATCACCCGCCTGTCACCCGCCTCAAGGATTCGACGGCCATTGCTCAGAGGAACCCTATTCCCGGGAATGTGCGACCATCGCAGTAATCGCTCCATCCCGAGTCGCACTAATACGCCCCGCCGAGGGCTGATCCAGATACCGGAGTCCGCGAGATTGATCAGGATTATTCCGCCATTGCCTTCATGACCTGGGCGGCAAAGATACTTCCCACCAGTGGTGCTGGCTTTACCACTGATGACGCTTCAGAGAACGGCGAACCGCGAGTCAGCCGCATCGGCGATCGCCGCTGGAAGTACTCGCAGCGCCGATATCTCGGCAGTCACTTTGGCCTCGTGCGCGCCGCCAACGTAAGAGCATGCAGATCGGGCTCCACCCACCATCTCGAGATGGCCCGGCACCGGCCGTAGACACCCACCGCCGACCGCATTTGGCAGAGCAGCCCGCCTGGCGATGCTGATCGACCATCTGCACCAGACGAAGCCGCGCTTCCGCCCAAAGATTACGCATGCACGAGGGAGCTGTTGTTCGGTGCTCTATACCCATCTGGCGATATCGTCTGGCCCCTCCGAGCCGGGTGATGACCTCCTGCTTATTTTGAGGAGATGTCCCCGCTGCGAAAGGGACCTAGTGTTATAAGAGCATTCCACTACCCATGCCGACCTCGCCGTGTTCGAAAGCATATGGATTCCCTGCAGATCCCAGGATCGAGATGTAGGTTCTGATGCCTCCGCTTTCTGCCACGAGCGCACACACTATGCCCGTGTCTTTCCACTTACGAATTACGGTGACCAGAGGAGGTAATTTCGGTCAGAGGTCGAAAGCACCATACAGATGATATACCCGCCTCTTGAGCCCGAGATATAGCAGAAGTCCCGGTCCCACAGATATCACCTTCATCCTCCTCCACAGACTACATCAAGAAATGCAGTTCTACACTCCTTCCATCCCATTCAAAGACACCACCCGCCGGAGAGACATTCATGCCGCCCCAGAGATAGCCGGGTGTGATGGATGCCATCCGCCACTAGCAGCCTACACAGCACCAGATCGAGGTTGAATCTGTCACTCTATGCTTCAGATCATGACGATCCGGTCTTCCTCGCGGTTCCCGATCGCAGAGGAGCCCACCACAGATCAGCAGCTTATTCGATGTTTTACTTAACAAGAAGTAGCCAGTTCACTACCACCACCACCGCTTGAGGTGGTTAGGTTTCTTTTACATTTTTTGTATCACTTACCAACCGCTCTACTCGATTTTGATTAGATTTAAGGATAGCCATAGTATAAAGGATACTTTTGTGCTTAGCTTTGTATTCATGTATTAGCCATTTTGGCTATATCAAAAGCCACTGCTATAGGCGTTTTTACATGTCCGGTTTGGTGCTCCAATTATGTCAATATGTTTTCTTTCAATGAACAATTGAATTGCTACACTGGACAATTGAATTCTTTGTTGAAAAATCAACTCTGCTTGTCACCTCTATGCTAGAACAAATTCCATGCCGAATTAAATTCTTTGGTCAATGGAAGTTCCAAGATGCTCAACTTGGAAAATTTCTCCTTGCTAATTCACACACTGTGATCGATTATCAATAGGGTCAGAATTTGTTTGCTTCCTTTCGCTTTGCATAAAATTCTACCTAGGGTATGTCATAACCTAGGATAGGTTTGTGTTTACACTTGAAGACCAATGTTGTCTTCCAAAAAGGAAAGAAAAGAAAAGCAAAAGGAAAAAGAAAAAGAAAGAAGAAAAGAAAAATAGGCTGTGAAGTTTGCCTGAAACTGAAAAAGCATGCCCAGGGGGTGTATGGCGAAGCCTTGAAACCCGGTCTTCTAAGCCTTAATTCCTCTGGTCGGGAGTCATCGATTTAGTGTTCCATGGTGATAGTGAGTTTAACATTTGTAGGTGCTTGATTTTCAAGTCATTCTGAGTCCTGGGTGCTTTTAGTTTCAGTCGTTGATCCTTTTCGCTTCGCGCTCAAACCCAATTGGCTGAGTCATCTATGGACCTGCTACACCCGACTTGGTGAAGTCGAATTTTGCCATTGAATCCGCCAGTTGTAGTTGAATAAAGAAAGAAGTGCAGAATCATCCTATCTAGGTCAGTTCAAACAGCCTTAAGGCCATGTCGTTAAGAGTCAGGAGGCGCACAAATTTTGCAATTTATCGGGCTTAACTGCTATATAGAACCATTAGACTTAGGTGGAAATTCAAGTTGAGAATCGTGGATCCAAGAGATTGACCTAGAATTGTTCCTTTTTTTGTATGGATTTAGTTCTTTCATATCAGTTTACAACTTGATGTCAATTTTTCAATGAAGGCAATGTTTATATGTACATACACCTTTTGGAATCCTAACCTTTAAAACCACTACATGCATCTCCTTTTGTTTTTACCACAAGTGGACTAGCAACGTTTCGGTTGGGGGGTAGTGATTAATGCCCAAAAAGTGCAATTTTGAATCCTATATTAGATAGGTTTTGAGTGCTTTTTGCGCATTAATCATGTCATTTATACCAATTGAAGTGTTCAAGCCTTAAGAAGACTGCCATTTGTAGAGTATTTTACGTTGCGCTAAGACTTTGTAGTTCAATATCGGGATGGGCGATGAATCGCGAAGTTTGAACTAAGTGTCGACATCAACCAAATTCAGAACTCAATGAAAACTCGAAGGCAAAGTGAAGAAAATTGATGCGTGAGAAGACAGAGGCAAAGGGTTGAAAATCGCGAAACTAAAGAATTTTCGCTAAGCCCGCTTAAAATTCTTACTGATTACCGCAGTTTAGCTTAAAATTTCGCAAGTTCAAATTAAATTGTGGATTTTCGCTAGACACTGTGTTTTCGCTTAGGCACCGTTCCTAGTTTAAATTTCATGATTTCGGTTATCATAAAATTTCCGCTTGTGCCACTAAATTTCGCGTTAGCGAAACTGCCAAGCCCAGCGTAAATTCTATTTCGCTTATGCCTTGTGATTTCCCGCTACCTAGCGAAATTCTTCGCCCAATGAATTCATTCGCCTGGCCATGTTTTTGTATTTAATGCCAACCGACTTTAAATTTGGTGTATTACTCTCTTGTCCTTTAACTTAGCCAAATTTGTAGGCTTTTTGGTATTTTCATGTATTGAGGTGGCCTATATAAACCCTCTCTTTTTGTAAGATAGAGAATTTTGGAAGCAACACTGGGGAGAGAAGACTGTAAGTTTTCATTTGTAAATAAATCTCGTATTTTAGTTAGGTTTTATTTTCCTCTCTTCTCTCTCCTTTTCCTTTACTTTCTAGGCTACCAAAAATCCCTCTTGAGGATGACAACTCAAGAGATGCCTAAGGCTCTTCTTTGAAGAGGAAGGAAGCTAGCTTGGCAGCCAAGTACATGATGTCATTCCTTGTAACGAAAGTCACGGTGTACTGTATTTAGGTCCTCATCTTCAAATTAATAAATAGCTTTGAATGTTGCTGATTTGGCCAATACTTCCATGGGTGCGAGGATACAAAGGCATACTTATTGCTAGATGCACTGTGGTCCATTAGATGGTCTTTACGAGCCTCTCAAATGATATTTAATGCTAGGTTTCAAACTAAAAGGGCCATAGCTGAATGCTACCCGTGTCGACTCAAATAGAGTTGTTTTTGGGTTAGGTTTGCTAGTTAAACATAGGACCGCGTTATGCCAGGACTATAGGTTGCTTGCTCAACGCTGATAAAACCCGAGATTACTTGTTTGCCCTAACTTACCAAGAAGTGACCTAAATCTTCAAAGGTTAACTTTTCGCATTTTCAGTTTCATCATCTAAATTTTCAACTATTTCACTTTTGAAGCAACCAAAAGTCCAAATAGAAAGCCTTACCTTCTTGCACTCATACAGATTATTCTTAGGATGAAAACCTATCCCCGTGTTCGAATTTAGACTACTATACTGGGCAAAGAGCTTGACTACTAGCAAAGAGTAGGAACTTAGGTGAGAATTTTGTCGATGAACACCACTGCGGTACCAATCAAAACAAGTACAATTCATCCTCAACATTTAGGCATTCACCAAATCAACTTTATAATGCAATGGATTTAAAATTGAATTAGAAATTAAAATCTCCAAAATTAATCATGCTTTATCCGAAAAATTAGCATTAATCGCAGAAGAGTATAATCATTCTTTTTTTTCTTCTCTGTAAGAAATTTCGATGTGTAGATTCCTCCTTGTATACACTTTTATTGTCTTACAAAAAACATACATACATTAAAGCAATAATAATAAAATCATACCAAGCTTACTAAAAAAAATCAAAAATTTCTAACATAAAACTCAAAACTTAAAACAAACTATAGTGCATCGCTTCCCACAGTTATTACCCATTCTGAACTTATTAGACTCATTACACAACTTTGTTTCTTCAATTTTCATACCAAACTAGGAATCGTTTTGTTATTTGAATTTCTCCAAGGTAGTGCTTCAATCTCTGACAAGTGATCAACTATCACATTGTCACAACCTTTCTTGTCTTTAATCTCCAGATCAAATTCCTGTAATAACAATACCCACTCGATCGCTTCTCGCTTGTTTCTTTCTTGCCATCGATACTTAATGTGAGACACCAGACAATGATATGATCCAATATGTATGGCCTAATTTTTCATGCAAACATATGGCCAATATCCTTTTCAAAGAGTTTAGTAATTTTCAGCCATTAGTACTGGTCGCATTATACGGCCTTAACATTTTTTCGCTTCATCCCAATACAAATACATTGCAGTCAATGCATCACACATGATTTCAAACTCTTGTCCTGGGCCGTTTTGCCATGACGGGGCTTCAAACTAATTTTGATCCGAGCATCTTCAAAAGATCTCAGCGTGACCTATCAAACTTAAACTCGCATCATTTTCCGCACCGCATAACGGCCTAGCAATTTTTAGAAGTCTCGATAAATCTTCAGAAACCATTTGTCCCCAAGAAACTTATTCCTTGACCGTTGTCGTAAGATTTTAATTGAAACTGCTTGGTCTACTTCCACTTGCCGCAAAATCATGTACCCCAACGATTACCTTGCTACTCATAAACATTTTTCCCAATTCACAGTACTGATTTCTGCTCAGCACTCCGTGAAGCACCGGGTCCCCAAATTATGTAAAACAATTTTCAAAACTCGATCCTACACTTTGAAATCATCCATGAAGATCTCCATAACTTCTCCGCCAAATCTCTAGAATATGGACATCATGGTATCTAATCAACAGTGGAAAATGATCCTGCCGTTGCAGAATTGGGCCTAGAATCTATGCACACCCTGATTCGCATGGTATAGGTGTTATCCTGAATCAACAAAATTTATATCCTAAATTCCTCCTATCGCTATAGAAAGCCATCAAGAAGATAGCGACTCTATGGTCGAACTCAGGGATGGGTTTTCTTTGTACAAAATGATTCATAAAGGATTCAAAAATGCAATTTCAATTGGATTTGGCAAATGTAAACAGGGGTTTCATGGTGATGATTGGAAATAAAAATGGAGAAAATAAGAAAATGATAAAAGAGGTCTCTTGAAGAATCAGATACTCCGGGCGGATCCTAGGGCAACTAAGGGTTTCCGGTCATTTCCTGCGTCGGGAGGATGATCTAGTCATCTCCAACCACCTTCATTTAGCTGCAAACCTAACCCAAAATATTTATTCTTTGAAAATGAGACCACTAAGCCATCAATGGTCATCGATAGAAGAATAAGTCTCCCAGACCCTTTCATGGGTCATAGAGGGAATCAATAACTCAGCTGGATTTAATAATAAGCATCCATCGAACCCTAAAAGCTTACCGCTAAATAATATTGTCATCTGGGCGAGAGATTCAAGGGACAAACCTACATTAGAAGGGAACACAAAGGACGGCAAAGGATACCACAGAAGAATGTGACCTCCAAGAGCTTCATATATATCAACCTTCGTCTCAAGGCTGAGTGAACTGAGTTTTGTTTCAACCATCCTCCACGATTTGGTCAGTCCTCAAGATTGACGTCAGAAATGAAAAGAAACAGCAAAGTGAGAAAGGAGAAGGGAAAACGGAGAGCTGAAAGCTTCTCCCAAAAATTACTGATTTAAGTGATTCCCCGTATGTGTCAATAAGGCGAATAAGGCTAGTGCATATAGAAACACAAAACAAAATAAAAGCCATTACAAGGGACAATTTTGGAAGAAACAAAATTTGAACAAATGTGAGAGCAATCCAGAACAGCAATGTTGGATGAATATATCAAGAGGGATGCACAACAAGAAGTAGACAGGTCATTTAACAAAATCTCTGCAGCCCACTTTTCTCAGATTTTTTCATTCTTGCTTCCGTCTGATCTGAATAGCTTGACTTTAATCTTCGCTTGAATCGACTAAACAATTTCGCATAAATAGCTTCGCTGCAAACTACAAAATTAGCCAATAAAATGCCACCAGAGAGTAAGAGGAACTTTAATAAAAAATCGGAAGATTAGAACGATTAGCACACGTGCCACTCTAAACTATATAACAATAGGTTCAAAGAGCACTTTTGGGTGAACAACTCAACCTTCCATTATTAGTCTTTCTATATAGACTAAAATCCCATCAATAATATATTGCAAGAGCCTTACACTTTGCATACATGTTACTTTGATAATTTTACGATAAAATAGTTTTCAATTGTCTCCATGATTTAAAACAGAACAAGTTCAAAGGACACCCAAGAGTCACACAAAATATATGCAAACTACAAGTCCACATCATCCCCATACATTATATAGCTAACACAGATCAACAATCTGTCCCACAAATTATAAACATCGGACTCAAAACCACTAAGGTTTTATCTAAACAACACAAAATAAAAATCCCTATACTATTGAATAATCATATATTCAAATTAAGCTAAAACAAAAGTAAATGAATAAAAACAAATTGTCTATAAAAGAACGGGATTGAATCGCTTCCCTCGGGTGAGAAACTAAATCATCAATGAAATGTATTACCGGGAATGCAAGAAATTTGCACTAATATCCATTGCTATGTTTTGGCGTATGGATCCGATTTTGTCCAAGATTTCCCAATTATTGGAATTGGATTTTCCATATTCATCGATTAGATCCTCGCTTCTCTCAAAGACAAGATCTAACCAGTCGTTTTTCTTTTCGGCTTCACACTAATTTCCTCGCGGACAAAATTAGTAACTTTGTTTACCTTCTAAGGATTTTCGCCAAAATTTCTACTACTCAATTGCGGCTTAACCTTCTCGTGGACGGCGGGTTTCATCCTTTGGGATTGTATGTTAACACGGGGATCGCTGGAACTACTATAGATTATATAACCCCATATTGATATTACATCAGCACCTCCAAACCGGCTCCCGGTTTTAACGGGGATTTATCAAACAACTTGAACGTTGAAAACATCAATGGTAATGGAACATACCAGCAGAACGCCTTACCCCACAGAAAAACCCGCTCCCGCGCTAAAGATCTTTAAGATACGTCAAAAAAAGATATTCTCTAACTGCAAACAACAATAGAATGGAATCATCCATTAAAACACATCACATAAAAACCAATCTCAATGATCGCAAACCAGCGTTGTCGCAAACCAACAATCAAATCAGCGACGCGTTTGATTATCAAAGATTAATGGAAGAAATGGATAATCCATCACTAATCTGATAATTGCAGCAAATCAAGAAATAATTCTAAATTTTGTCAGATCATAAATAAAGAATACTAAGAAAACAAACGCAAACTAAACATCAAAAGCTCTGTTTCCAAGTCTTCCATGTCAGATTCAAAACCAAAAAAATTAAAACAAAAAAAATGTAATTCTGTAAATATACACCGAGTTCCTCTTTCCCTTTGCCGGGTAGGTGAAGACTAAGTCATTACTCTTCTGAAGCTATCTATTTACAATTTAAAGAACTCGTCAATCTCTTAAAATGCTCCTGGTGGAACGCAAGTCACTCGATCACCAAAAAGGTCAGCACTCCAATGACTACAGCCACGACTCCACCTGACGTCATGATCGCCCACCCCTTTGCCGCACCACAACAACCGCGCCGACCATCCTTTATACCGCGACGCCCACATCATTTGTTCAACTGTTCTTTTCAGCACGATACGCACCACCACTGGCGCACATCATCTTTCGTCTTTGGCTTCGAAATGCCAATAACAATTTTTGTGTCGCACCACTTCGTCGTTGACGACTCAGCGTCAACTTTACTTTGGTCACCACCGCATCTTGTCCAGTTGTTTTCGACTTGACGCCATCGCAAGATGTCGCAACTCTCTTTGGCTCCATTTTTCTTCCATAAAACCGCCATCGTTACTTTCCTCCTCCCATTTTCCGTGTCACACTTCAAGGTGAGGGGCATCGCTGATTTCTTTGATCGCTTAGCTCTTTCTTCTGTCGCAACAACTCGCTTAGTCACGCCATCAAGCCATGTCTCGACATAAATGGTCGTAAATCTCGCTTTTCTTTTCAAGATAAGACGATTTTGTCGCGACCTATTACAAACATGCGAATTCTCACTGGAACCTTTACAAAAACGCTAATGCAACCGCTTTATTTATACACTTCTCAGGGCTTTCATCGATGATCCACGCCATAATTCAGAGCGTGTGTCGCTGATACGAACTTTAAGTCACATCAAAGTGATGTCGGACATGAATTTTCTTTCCTTCATTATTTCCTTTTGCCTCACCATTTTCTTTGTCAAACCCTTCTTCGGGTCACGACTTCCACTTGTTCCAGTTTTATATTTCTTCTTCAGTCACTTTGTTGATGTCGTGAATTGGAATGGTTGGAAACTGAGTTTCCTGTCGCGACTTAAATTTTCGCCTGCACCTCACTCCGTCAAGAGCCTACTTTCCATTTTTGCCAAGATTTGAAACCCTCCATTTCTTTCCAAGAAAATGAAATTTGAATCAATTATCCACTTTTCTGCAAGAAAAATGGATTAAAAATCTAATGAGTTTTTAGACTCATCAACCTCCATCCTGTCACGCTTCAGAGGTCTAACTCATTCTCCTATTTATGATCACAAAGAACTAACACCCTTTAGGAACTATACGGATCAGCTCACCTAAGAGTCATTCGATATTGCATATATAAAACTCGTATTCAACCATCAAGTAATCTCTCTTCCGACAAATATCTTTCATCACGTGATTCAAATTTCTCCTTCGTTCCAGTTAAGTTCAGATCATCATTCAAACATTCAGGTATGCAAACGAGGACTGGAGCACTCTTTAGATCCTCAATTGACCACAATAGCTTTGTACTTTCACTTGCAGCTTTTGTTCTTCAATTTTAGTCAATGCAGTTGATATGATTACTGGTTTTCCTTTTTCTTGTTCTAAGAAAGCATATTTCAAGTGACTGGGCAATTCTTTTAATATTAGCCCTTCTGCACTAGTCTCTTGTTCAACAACTTTCTGTTCCTTGTTGCATACATGTTCTTGACTATTTTCATTCAAGCTCAAGACTGCTTCTATATTTTTCCAACTAGAAGGTAATAATTCATAATCAATACTCTCAAGATAATTTGAAATTCATCTCACTTCATTGATGGGGAACGGTGAATATAATCGTAATTCCGGCCTAACACCGATAGGACTAATGCTTGCCAACCATACAAATCTCTTCATCAATATCAAAGTTGTTCTAAGCTCTTGTTAAGGTTGTGCAAGACCGCTTCATCTCCTACCCTTAAGGTCGCCAATTCCTTTTGCACACATCTATCATAGTCGAAGTTACTAGGTCTTCCTAGCAACAGGTAGAACTGCATCTCTTCCATTTTCACATCAAAGTCCACAGAAAGATAAATTTCCTACCCTTGACAAAGCAACACTTTAAGAATACCTTCTGGCCAGCATGGATCATCACCATCTGTAATGTAATGCCGCAGACAGTTCCCCAAACTCAATCTATACCATCGAAGGAGGCATCAAATTGATACCGCACCAGAGTCATATAAGTGCTCGAATTTTATTACTTCATGGAGCAGTGGGAATATAAAGCCACTGGGTCCTTCTATTTTGCTGAAGACTCTCCGATAACCGACCGCGCGGCGCCAAGCTCACTATTCCTTCTCGATTCTTCTTTCTTACCAAGATTCTTCGAATTACCGGTGCATTTGATTGATTGGTCTATGAATATCGATTTATTTTCTTGAATATTTCCAAGAATTCAGAAAACCCGCTTCTTCCTCCTTGCTTTCAAGCCTGAGAAATGGTAACCAGTGGGTGTCGAAATTTTCTCCTTCCACTAGCTCACAACTCTTCTCTGTGCTACTCAAATATCTTTTCTTTTCCAGATCTGATGTCTTTTCTCGACATATTCTTCTTACTCTCTTCCGCTTTTTTCTTCTCTGTCGCTTTTCCTTCTTTCTTTGCTGTCGCTTATTCAGCCTTCCACTTCTCAACCGACCTGCACCCTTGGGCTTTCTTAGTGCTCATTAGGAATGCACTCTGTTCTGTTCAGACATCAGCTAATCTCGCCATTTGTTTCCAAGTTCTTTAATATGCACCTGTGTTTGCTCAAACATATTAATGTTGGATTTGGAAATTCCAACTCATTAAACTTCTATCCATGAGGCTTATCAGCTTTTGTTACTCCATGAATCAGAGATCTGCTTTTCAAAAGACTAGGCCCTCTTTGACCCATTATTCATTTCTCAAGGTTTCCTTGCCGTTGGAACCTTGTCGATAACACCCTGCTGGTTATTATGCCCATGTCTCAGCCCCAGACGCTTCCTCCGCCATATGAGAAGTTCCATGGTTCCCGAGTGCCAGATTATAGTGCGGTGCTGAGATTAGGCTTGTCTTCCCTCAAACAAAAAACGCAAACGATAGTTCCTTTGTTCATTCAAGTATTTGGCCTCTCAACCTGATCTTCTTCGCCTAGTCCTCAAAGACTCTTCATTCCTCCGTTCACTGCCCTATCCCTAGAGAGTAGAATGCAACCTCTTCTCTTACCGATCCATCAAAGCATGATTGCATCTAGCTTTATCTGCCATCACTGTTAAGTTCAATGACCTTACCTCTTGCTCACATAACATTCTCAAGATTCGTAGGATTCTTTCATTGCACTGCCAGTCCCTATCAAGTCCTCGCTTCCTCCACTTTTTTTCTTTTGAATGCCTGCAAGAAGCACCAATATTACCCTCGAGGCATTATTCATGGAGTGGTAGAAGATGTCCATTTGTGTCTCTGAGATTCATGCCGCGTATAGGACATCTCTTCAATGTTTAACCTTTCCTAAGTTATATATAGTCATCTTTCCCCGATTGAACACATCAGATCTCCTTCCTCTCTCGAGGTGAGAGAAGGGGAAGAATCTCGAAGATGTTTCCACCAGCCTTCTCCTAAGTATTCATCGGTGCCACACAGAGAATCAAAACTGTGGAGGCCAAAGAATGTCTCTCAAGGAAAAGTGAAGAGCCGCACTTTGATCGCCCGGGTCTTACACCATTCAATCCAGCGGCGACGCCGGTCCTGAGAATCACCTAAGTGCCTTATTAGGGGTCCTCGCAGGTGGCCTCAGAAATTGGATGATGCCGAACCATCATGGATCAAAGCTGGTTTCAGCCGGGTTATCAAGCCTACAACGTCGTTTAACCGCCGAGTATTTCCGCTGATGACAGCCCCAAATCCTCCACAGATTCGCCAGTCCCCTCCATTGCCCCTCGTCTAACCGTTTGATTAATTCTCTCATCCGCTATAGTTGCCTGCCACTCTTTTACCTTCCTCAAATTCCTTAAGGTTCTCCTTCCACTGATCAAGAGTAGACATATCCGACTCGGGCTTCTTCGCATGAGATACATTCCCGAAATGGAGATACACTAAGATTATAGCTAGTCACAAGGCTTAGAAAATAATTTAGATTAAGCTTCAAAATATAGTTGATTTGCAACCACTTCCCAAAGAAACTATTTTTTGTGTTTCTTGTAAAGTTCAAAGAAAAATATCCAAATTAGCATTTCCCTTTGGCCTGTCATTGATTTGTCAAATTCTTTCAATCCTGGCAGTTGGCGTGATTTGTACAAGAGGCCGAGCTAAAATCAACAAAATTTATATAACAATGGCCACGCTGGTCAAGCTACTCAAACATAAAGGGTCTAGGGTCAACATCGGGACGGGTTTTCATCTCAGGAATGACGGTATAAGTGCAAAGAAGTGTAAGGCCTTTCTATTTTGGGACTTTTTTGGATTTTTCAAAACAAAGGTGATGAGTTTGAAAATTGATTAACTGTAAAAACTGAAAATGAAGTGCGTGAAGTTAACTTTGAAGATTTAGTCGCTAACTTGGTAAACTTAGGCAACAAGCGTCCTAAGTTTTATCCTCGCTACTATGACAAGCAACCTATAGTCCAGTTTCAACTGACTATGTTTAACTAGCAAACCTCACCCTAAAAACAACTCCTATTTGAGTTAACACAGCACACATGACTAAGTGGCCCCTACGCTTGAAACCCTAACATTAAACATCATTTCAAAGGGCTCAGAAGACCATCTTAAAAAACCACAAGGCATCTAGCAATAAGTATAAATCAGATCCTAAAGTATGGAGAGAGTATTGGCCAAATCAATAACATTAAAATGTTATTCAACCCCAATTTGAGAAGATAGGCCAACACAAGACTGTGAGCTAATGACAAGAGGACAACATGCATATGCCCCACTACCAAGCTTACTAGCTTCCATCCTCTTCAAAGAAAGGAGGCTTAACAAGATCTCTGAGTTGTCATCCTGGGCAGGGTAACGGCAGCCAAGAAATAAGGGAAAGAGGAGAGAGAAGAGAGAAAACAAAACCCTAACTAAAATAACACAGACTTTATTTACAAAAATGAAAACTTACAAAATTTCTTTCTCCCCAAATTGTTGCTTAGTTACAAAAAGGAGTGGGCTTATATAAAGCACTAATACATGAAAAAATACTATACAGTTTCCTAAATACCCCATGTTAAGAATGACAAGAGGTGAGAATGGATACACCAAATTTGAAGTCTACATTAATTATAAAAACATGACGAGTATTGAATTTCGCTAGGTAGCTTAAATCACCTGCGCATAGCTTAAAATAGAAAATTCCTCGCTTATGTTTTCAGCAATTTCTCTAGTTAGCTAAATTTCGCTTAGTTTAGAGAAATTTATGTGAGTAGCGAAATACGAATTCATTAGAGTTAGTTGCCTAGCTTAAACCCGGTGTCTAGCGAAATTGGTACTCGCTAAGGTTGCTAAATTTTCGCTAAGGTTGCGAAATTTTCGCAATCCCACAATATAATCTAGCGAAATCTCGGGATCGCGATTTACCGCATTGCTCTCGTCTCTCTATCGTATCGACATTTCATCACTTTGCCTTCATTTTTCTTTTACTTTATCCACTGATAGTTGGACAATTGGGATCAATCTTCGTGATTCATCATTGACTCCGGAGTATTGAACTCCCAAAAACCCGCAAACAAACTAAAAATAACCTCTAACCGGCATAATTGATACTAAGAAGACTTGAACACTTCAATTGGCATAACACAAGGATTGCGTAAAGGCACCCAAACCGTCCATCTAATATAGGTCTAAAAATAGCACTTTTTTGGGTACTAATCTACACCTCAACCAAACGCTACTTTCAAAGAATGCAAAAAACAAAAAGGGGAGATGTAATGTAGCATTTTCAAAGTTTGGTGTTTATGTACATATAAACAAGATCTTAAACTGAAAATGGACACAAGTTTGAAACCGACATGAAAGAGCCAAACCATACAAGAACAATTTAGGGTCAATATTGGTTCCATGATTCTCAACTTGAATTTCCACCTAAGTCTAATGGTTCTTTATATAAATCCGCATTACGCCAATAAATTGCAAAATTTGTCCTCCCCAACCTAGCACCGACATGGTCAAGTCGTTGAACAACCTAGATAAGGATAGGTTACGCACTTCTTTATTCAACTACATCAGATGTAATGCTGTAAAATCTATCGCCTCAAAGTCCGTGGTAACGGGATTCACCGATGACTCCCAACCAATTAAGGTTTAAAGCATCACAAAGGATCATCGACCACAAACTCTAAAGGTTTCAACCCGACTCAATGACTTTAAAATCACACCTACAATTCGCTAGACTCTACCTATCCACCCATGAACGTCACTAAATCGATGACTTAACCACTAAGGCTTAGACCGGTTTCAAAGGCCGCTTATATCCGGACCAGTTCAGCCAAGGCAAAACCACTACCTATTTTTCTTTTTCTTTTTTTCTTTTGCTTTTTCTTTTTGGAAGACAACATTGGTCTTCAAGCATGGGTAACACAAACCTATCCTAGGCTGCCAACATGCTTAAGGGCCGGCTATGCAAAGCGCAGTTAGCAAACAAATCTGGGCCAAAATTCTATTGAAATAACTGAGGTGTGAATTAGCAAGGGAGAAATTTTCAAGTTGAGTATGCCGGAACTGCAGAATCACCAAAACTGATTCAAGCATGTGGAATTTGCTCAACATAAAGGTGACAAACAAAGGGATTCAATTTTCCAACAAAGGCAATTCAATCAGTTCACTCAAGCAATTCAATTGTCCAATTGAAGCACCAATCAGCCCACTGGGCATCAATCAACAATCAGAAATCTTAATTGTCCACTGAAAACAAAAATTAGATACACTATGGGGCAATAAAAAGTCTGTTTGGGAACACCAATCCGGCCCATATAGAAATGATTACTCAAGGAGGATCAAAGAATGGACTCTCACCCTCAGTAAAGGGTCTGAAAGGATCTATGAATGGACTTCCCATTGCTGGGATCACCATCGATTGAATTTGAACTGAAAACCGCCCGGGAGGCACCAAGGAAAACCAAACACTGTCACCTGTTGATGCACCACTTTATTTATTCCACTTTCCTCAGATCCCTACACACCGAGCATTACATCATTAGTCACGACCATCACGACTTGTGTGTGTGTGAAGCGATGTTCCAGCGAATATGTCAGTTCAGCCGTCACAATGTGTTATGATGATTCATTTAATTAATATCGCATCAGAGCACGTAAATGGTCTTCCAGATGATTGAAACATGATTGGTTCACGGTAATCGTCATATTTACCACAAAATCTACAGTAGAATTTGTCTATTTTCACCAAGACATCCTCAACCATCCCTGAGATTTTAAACCCATCCACGCCAATGATACAGGTGATGCAGGTTGGTCCACCTAAACCGAATCGCCGCATAATCGGTCACGCACATTATTCACAATCGGCTCCGGGCCACAAATGATCAACAAGAAATTCCCACCAGATATTGATCAAATTTGTGGATCCTGACTCGGTATCTTGATGTATTCCCTTCGGGATTACGGCACCGACTCGTTCGCGAAGTCGCCTTCCTCAATGCCTAATCCTTCCACTGCAAAGATTCTTTCAAAAATTGAATGCTGTGACTTGTTCATTATGTCTAATAGAGGTGGTTAACCTTCACTTGCCTTAAGACTCTAAAATGCGCTACTGAGATGCCCTTCACCTTCTAATGCCAGGGAAACGGAGTGGCATTTATTTCAATAATCTTCTTTATAATTATGTCAGATCGCACTTCACCCATTAATTCCTTCCAGGCTTTTGGCATGGGTTGATCGCTTTTCCAATTTTTAGGTAATTATAGTCTAACTCATCCATTCTAATTGTTGATGATCCTACCCGTGATTCCTTTCGTTTAACTGTTTTTCGTGTGAAGTGAAACCCTTCCTCTTCTCACAGACTCTAGCAACCGTTGTTATGATCTTGGTGATGAATACCAGGGTTATCAATTTTTGTTTGAGACTGCTTCTGCTTCTCACTACTTTGACATCATGGTACACAAGATAATCCTTATGCGCTGCATGACTGATCCTTTTGCTCTTCCAAGGAAAGTTACCTACCACTACTCTCAAATTAAATATTTATTCGTTATGGGAGGATGAGATTATGTTGTTGTGGATTGTAGGAACCCAAATTGAGGTCAGCCCTGGGGCATATAAGCAGTAAATGGATCACAGAAAGAAGAATCAATCTAATTATATAAAAGCAATAAGGGTGATATTCATAGTATTATTTTACTTTAGGACATGGGCATATCTTTGGAGAGTGCCTCAAAGGCAATGATTTGACCTAAAAATTGGTTACAGAAAAGTTGTGATATTAGAATCATTGATCCATTAGATCTACCATTTTTCGTCACCATCCAATCTTCAGTTAAAGTGGCGAAGGCTGCCTTCATCCGTGGCCTTAAATGTTTACTGTTCCCCTCGTGTTCAATGCCTCAACTTCAACTTCCCAGATCAGTTCATCAAGCTTTGGAGGTTTCAACACATCGTCAAAATCCATAGTTTCACTCAGATTGTTATCAAAAGCCATCTTACCACATAGTTTCCATAAAAGAATCGTTTACATGAGATACCAACATAGAAGTGGTCACCAATCATGTATCAACCATGATGCGGATGCACCATTGTTCCATAACCTCCCACACTGCAAATCCCCACCATCCCAGTCAGCGGCAAATTGTCCTTCAACTGATAGATCTGCGAGCACCGGAGAACTTCTTCGCACTCACTGCCCGCCAGCCTCAGCCCAATTTCAATGGTCCAGGTCAGCATTTAGCTAAATTCAGTCTGGTCTCTAGGGTCAATGGCACGTTTTCTACTTTAGTAAATCATGTCCATCAATGTCTTCTCAGTAGAAACCTCAACCTCTAATATATGGTGATTTTTGCTTCATACCATGATATGGGGAAGAGGGGTCAGGCCTCACCGCTACATCTCAGAAATGATGGGCGCATGGGCACCAATCGAGAGGATGTGGATCCTGTCATAGTCGTTGATTCATCAACTTCAGCCACCCATGCCTTCCATAAGGATCATGGCAATTGTGTGTGTAAGACTCACTCACCGATCAATAAAGCAAATTTATCTATGCAATAGATCTTCCATCCCAAAGACCGCATACATAACTGCATGAACCTGAGATACAAC
This sequence comes from Tetrastigma voinierianum, assembly GCA_016808115.1. Lineage (NCBI taxonomy): Eukaryota > Viridiplantae > Streptophyta > Magnoliopsida > Vitales > Vitaceae > Tetrastigma > Tetrastigma voinierianum. The sequence continues at coordinate 66,336 of JAEQBH010000112.1, forward strand.
AAAGAGTACAAACCAATCTTATGTATGTTGTGAAGAAGTAAATAAAACCATCATAGAGCAAAACAAAAGACGTTAGTTACTGCGAAAGAAACTCGCAAGCACAAAACTAGGTCAAAAGAGCAAAGATTACCTTCATCAGATGTTGATCACAAGACACTTCAACGTGATCATCAGTTTGGCACCATCCCCGCAACGACGCCACCGATCGTGCCACAAAGAGCTGAGCTAAAAATCAAAATAAAATTTAGAGAGAGATATTAATTTTAAAGCCTAACATCGTTTAATGGTTTTAATCAAAGATAGTGGTCTAGGTCACCAATGGGATGGGTTTTCATCCTAGAATGACTTGTATAAGTGCAAGAAGGTAAGGCTTTTATTTGACTTTGATTTCAAAAAACAAGTAGGATGAGTTTGAAATTGATTAACTCAGAAATCGAAATGAAGTGTGTGAAAAGTTAATCTCTTAAGATTTAGTTCGCAACTTGGTAATTAGCAAACAAATGTCTTTGGTTTATCCTCATACACAAGAATCATAGCCCACACAACCTGATCTATGTTTAACTAGCAAAACTTCACTCTTAAAAAACAACTCCTATTTGAGTACATTATGCATTATTTACTCCAAGTGCCTTCTCATAAATAAGAAACCCTAACATTAAATATCATCAAAGGGTTCGTGAAGACCATCTAAAACTACAAGAGATCTGAGCAAATAAGTTACACAACGATCCTACAAAAGTAAGTGAGAGCACACAAACCAACAACATTAAATGCTATTCAACCCAATTTGAGGGAAGATTTAGGCCATAAACAGCAAAGACTCCAGGTTTTAAACAGTCAAAGAGGACACATATGCCCCACTACCAAGCTAGCTTCCATCCTCTTTCAAAGAAAGGAAGTTAGCTTCAAGCATCTCGAGTTGTCATCCCCAAGAGGGGTGTTCTGCAGCCAAGAAAATAAGTGGAAAGAGGAGAGAGAAGAGAGAAAACAAAACCCCTAACTAAAATACGAGACTTTATTTATAAAAATGAAAACTTATAAAATTTCTTCCCCAAATTGTCGCTAGGTTGCGTGCAGGGCGAGAGTAAAGCACTCAATACATGAAAATACTCATAAAGCCTAACAATTCGCTGTTAAAGGACAAGAGAGTAATACACCAAATTTGAAGCCCATTATACAATTACAAAAACATGATTTAGAAGTGTGCTGAATTTCATTAGATCTAAGAATTTCGCCAGTAGCGAAATCACCATGCATATTTAAAGGAAAATTCTCATACTGCAATTCATACGAAATTTCATGAATAATGAAATTCTATGAGTAGCTAAACATGAAATTTCGCTTAGGAACAAAGTGCTCTAGTTAAAACCCTGGTGTCTACTTAAATTGGTAATTTCGCTTAAGGTTGCGAAATTTTCTAAGGTTATGAATTTCTCAAGAATCCCAAGAAAATTTTCAATCTTAGCTAAATTCCCGGATTTGTCGATCTTCACGCATTGCTTCCTGTCCTTTCATCACACGATTTCCATCATTTTTGTTTTCATTTTTCTTTTGATTTTTTGGTCTGGATCGATGGTTGACAACTGGGACTCAATCTTCGTGATTCATCATTTGACCTCGACATTGAACTCCCAAAGTGCGCAAAAACCCGCAAAACAACCAAAAATAACCTCTAACCTGCATAAGTGATACTTAAGAAGACTCAACACTTCAATTGCGAGGTAATGACATGATTAGTGCAAAGAAAAGCACCAAACCATCTAATATAGGGTTCAAAATAGCACTTTTTTGGTACTAATCATGGCGCCATAAAACTTGTTTGACTGTGATTATATAGACTAAAACCTTCAAATTAACATAGTTACAAGAGCCTTACAATTCTCTTGCATCTTTGTCTACTTAGACTTATTTGGATATAACTGATAAAATTATTTTGTATTGCTTAATTTGAAAATGGTTTTAATCTAAGACAATGCAAGTGCACAGATCATACAAGTAGTAAAATGGATGTAAGTCCAGATATCATTCCCACAGAGATTGACAAGAATTTTGAATCAACTACCCCAACTACTCAAGGTCCACACTATTTGAACTCCTAGTGAATATTGATGGTTTAATCTAGAAGATAATAGTCCTAGAAGATACACAGGAATATAAAAGGAGATTAAATGTTACAAACAACAAAAAATAAAATAAAATAAAGAACAAATACTGGACTGAATAAGTTTTCCATGAGAAATGAACACTATTAAGGAGGTACTGTGAAACAGTCAATTCCTGCATTAATATGCATTACTCTATTTTGTTGCTGGATGTGGATTTGTCCAAGATGCCTTACAATGCAATCGATTTCTCTCTTCTTTCTCCATGTTCACTGGTTAGAGGCCCTGGTTTTCAAAGACAAGGATCTAAACTGGCCTACTCTTGTATTTTTGACCTTCTCGAAGATCCGGTATTTTCTTCAATACTTCACACCCATTTCTCGAGACCCAGATTTCTTGCTTCCCTTTCATAGGTTACTCGTAAAACTTACAACTCAATTGATGACTCATCCTTTAAATCTAATGGTTCTTCCCTTCCTTGATTAGATTCTCGCTAACATGTGGTTAGGAACTTCCCTCGCATTAAGTCAAGTCTCCGATTATTTACTGATAAATGCACCCTCCAACATCAATTATGAGTGAAAAGTGGAATTTATCGAGGTGAACTTTCAGAGCTTAGTAGTTCACTGGTAGCTCCATCATACCACAAGTGAATAAGTTCTAACTCTGTGAATTCCATCTCTGTGGTCACGCAGAGGGGCCTCCCTGAAATCGCAGTAGGAACAATCCTTGAAATGGTATCATATGCTACCATCGGGAACCCGTCGATTCAATAACAACATCAATCAAATAAATTCCAATCCAAGCATTTCTCTCAAATGATGCGTAAAAGACCGGTAACTAGCTGGTGAATCCAATCTAGTGAAACTGCTTCAATACCGCATTACAATCTACAATGGATCATCGATCATACACCCACCGTAATTGTAATAAACCCAAACTAACGAATTCCGTGAATCTGTCTAGACTTCCACACTTGTGCGCAATGGTAAGAGAAAATTAGAAATTAAATCTAGATTCATCGTTTCTACACAGGTCACTGGTTCAGATCTAGAAAATAAAATAAAAGAAAATAAAATCAAAAAAATCTATTCTAAAAATATACAGTGAGTCCTTCTCCTCTTCCTAGTTCTGGGTATTGAAGAAGGGAGCTACTTTACTAAAACTTATAAGGGCTATTTATAATTGTCCAAAATTAGGCCTGATTCCAAGCTCCAGGTGGATTTCCTAAAAGAAAGGCCCGCTTGTCATGCTTTCAAGTCACTAATTCAAGATGGAGTCGTGACCTGGAATTTTTCTATTTTCACTTGTTTAGTCACACCGACATCTTCAGTCAGTACTAGGACTTTGCTCTGCCTTGATTAGTGGTCGCGACCTCAAAATTGAGTCACGACTTGGCTATTTTTTTTTTTCCTTTGCTGCATTCTGCGTCGCGACCTCTATTTCAAGTCGCGACCACATTTCTGTGGCCATGTCTTAAGTTCTAGGTCATGACTTCTTTTTCTAGCTGCGACTTTGTTTGAGCTTCTGTCCTCATACATGTTGTTTGTCATGATGTTAATAACAGGTTGCAACTAAGTGATTTCTCTTATCACAGCTTTTCTGGTCGTGACCTCAAAAGAAAGTCGCGACCTTGAATTCTTTACATTTAGTCTCAACCTCAACGTTTTGTCATAACAGGTCCTTCTTAGTTCTATCAATGTTCCTGGTCGCAACCTTAGAAGCACGTCACAACCTCTTTGTTACCTTGTTGACCCTTTGTCTTTGTCTCAGTTACATATACTTAGTCGCGACACCGATTATCTTTGTGGTGACCTTCTACCTTCATCAAGATCACTTTAGTCACGACGAACCAATACGTAATTTCAATTGATACTCCTTGCCTTCCTTCTAGTCGCAACCCCTATTTTTTTGTTGCAATCATTTTCCTAGCTTCAACCTATATTTCAGGTCGCGACCACAAAATGGTGTCGCGACCTTATGGTTGCTCTTTTTATGGTAGGTTTTTGTTCCAGTTGCTTAAATGTAGTTGCGACCTAAATGATTAGTCGCAACCGGAAAACCCTACATGTAGAGACCCCTTGTCTTTGTTTCATGTCGTGACCTCAAAAGCACGTCGCGACTTCGAGTTGAGTCTTTCAATTAAGAACTAGTTGCAACTTCAATTTTCCTGTAGAGACCTCATCTATGGCTTCATCTCCATCAACGCCGCACCTCAAGTTTGCGTCAGCGACTCATTTGTTCATTTAGCGCCGCGACCTTAGATCGCGTCGCGACCTCGCATTCTTCCTCAATATTCCTTCTGTCTCAGCAACTCTTCCTTGGTCGCAACGCTCATTGTCGGGTGCCTTATAGCTCGGGTCGCAACCTCATTTTCCGCTGCGACTCGCTTGATGCAAATTTTCCATTTTTCCACCAAGACTAGTCTTCGTGGTGTCGCGGACTGGAATTAATCGAATCAAGAGTTCCTTTTGTCATGTAATTTCAATTTCGCTATGGATTTCACCCTCGCTTATTGTGACGGTTTTCTTTGGTTCATTGTGGCTTTATCTCATTGTAATTTCGCAAAATTATATTTGAGTAAAATATCCATATTTCTGCATATTAATCAGCATTCATATTGTCATTTAAATTAGAAAAATGGATTAAAAATCCAACGAGTTTTTTACTCATCACCTTTCTCCCATTCAAATCTTGCACAAGCAAATTGTGTAGGGCTAGACTCTCATTTCAGCTTTACTTCTATGATTAAGGTGATGGGACAAGGTGTTTGGATTATTGACACCAAGGCCTCCAACCACATGTGCAGTGATTTGAGTTTCCTCGATGATCCACTAGAAGAAAAAAACATATGGTGGTGTTTATAATAAGTCACTATAATGTAAGGTCACTATAACATAGTTTTATTGACCCTACCCACTGACACCATAGAAGGTACCAATGGGTGACACATTTGGAAGTGACAACAAAGTAGATTAATTAGTGATACATTTAGAAGCAAATAATGTCAAATTAATTTGAATATCATGCCTTTTAACACCCCTTCCAACACACTCCCTCATGTGTGGCCTCATACCTGGACGTGGAGAGTCAAACAAATCAAACAAAGTCTTTCATGGTATTTCAAATAATCGAATGAGGATTCAAATCAAGCAGAGGCGTGACAAATATTGTGACCTCCCTACTAGATCGCCTTAATACCACGTTAAATTACTAACTCATTTTACGTTCAATCTTGGTAGGATTTGGATTTACTACGAATATTCATACCTTAACATCATAAAGATACTATTATTAACCCATAAATTATCTAAAATTATAATAATAAATCATTTATTTTGAAATTATCTAAACAAAATAGATAAAAATATTCTTCTATAATGATTCTGGGAAATATGTTTTTTTTTAGAAAATTTTAATTATTTATAAATATTACAACCTAAAATTTTATTTCAAAGAATCGAATTACACTAAACAAGAAATAAGATTATTATTTAACAAAAAAATAAAGTAAATCATTTTTATTCCAAAATTATCTAAACAAAAATATTTTAAATATGATTCTCTATAATTACTTATATAGAAATTAATTATAAGATTATTATTTAAAAATAATAATAATAAATCAATTTATTCCAAAATTATTGAAAAAAAATATATTCAAATATTATTCTCTATAATTTATTTGGAAAGAGTTTTTAGAATTTTTCAAGTATTTATAAATATTACAACCTAAAATTTTTATTTCTTAAACAATTGAACAATTTAAGAAGAAATATGACTATTATTTATAATTACTTATGTAGAAATGACTAATATATAAATTATACATAAAAATTCTTACTTTATTTTATAGATAAAAATTAATTTATGTATTGGATATATTAAATTTATTTATTGTAGATATCAAAGAAAATTTTTTTTTATATTATTTTGTTGTGATTGTACTTTGTAAAAGAACTTTCATGGGTTTATGGATGCAAGAAAAGATGGAAGAAGATGATGGTTGGTTCAGGCAATGCAATAAAATTTTGTATATTAGTGATATGCAAAAAATAATAAAATTTGTACATTATGTTCTTAATTAGTGTATAGATAATAAAACAACCATTGAATTATAAATTTTTAAATTTTGTATATGGTGTCACTTTCAGAAAATGATACCATAAATCTAAAAAAATCAATATAATGACACTTTTCAAAAAATGACATCATAATCTAAAATTAGCACCATCTAGCTACTCCAAAACAAATATTTTTTTTAAAATTTTATAGTCTCACTTTTTAGAAAATGACACCATAAATCTAAAACTAACATTCCCAATTAAATGTTTTTTTATATAATGTGCCACCTTTATGAACTTTAAGTCATACGATGCCATTATTTTAACAAATGACATAAAAAATAGTGACACCCTAAATTGCTTTTGTAGTAGTGGCCCCGGTTTACCATATCGCTGGACGTCCTCACTATGTTGAATTATACCGGGTAATCGCCTCTTTGCATCCCGATTCGGGTCCCTCACCTCAATGTTCTTTCCTTCCATTTTTCGGTACAATCTTTAACCGGCAGCGCACGCAGCCTCTACTAATGTTCATTTTACCTTTACTAGTTATGGTTACACTTTGCACGATATGACGATTGGCTATGTCTTGGTTGTAGGAAAACTCCATGGATCTTTTTATCCACTTGATTTCTCATTTTCTTCTTCCCTTGGTCCACCTTAGAGCTGGGAAACGGGCCAAACCGATCCTAATGAACTAGGCCCATTAAGGCTATCACAAACGGGTTTGCAAGTAATTTGGTCCACTTTTTATTCGGCCAACCTTGATCGACCCAAATGAAATTTTACGTGGATTAAACAAAGGGCCAAAATATTAAAAAAAAATGTTAAAATATATTTTTTCCTATTTTATTATTCTTCAAATAAAAATAACAAAACACAAATAAGTAATAATATTTAATACACAAAAAATGATGTAAGTATGGTAGAGTCTCTACATATTGAATTGTTATCGGAAAGATTCCTGAACTGTTCTAGACGATGTTCGACGGAGAATTTACTTCAAAGTGGGAGCGCTTGAGAAAGTCCCGAGGCATGGGGATATGAAGTAGAGTCTCGATCACTCAGCAGAATCACCAAAGCTTCCGACATCATGGGCACCCTAGATTCTTATTGCTTGATTTTTAAATTTCACCAGACGGCTGGGGTTGTTAAGGAAAATCGCCTTTGTAAAGAAGGTAAATAATGTCGCCGATAGAACGAGGGAGGATCTCGAAAATGTTGGTATGGAAATCGTAGTCAAGTGTGAAGGTTTGCCTCTGGCGGTGATGGCAATGACGAGTCTATTGCGTGGGAACACCAACGTGAACAAGATTTTAAAAAAATATGGGCCTATTCAGGCTGGCCTGACCCTAACCTGAATGGGATGCGGACCTATTCTGGCCAGGCCAATAGACCTGAGTTTTATTTGGGCTGCCAATTTCACAGCCCGACCCTCCAAAACTTCAAGCCAAAGTGGACTGGTCCATCGGGCTTAGCCCATACCCCCAAATGAACGCACCTTCTCCGCTTTAGCCCCCAGGCCCATGCTTCTTCTTTAAATCTTGCTTTGGATAACATGGTTGTCATCCATGGTATTACCATGGATAAAAAAATCTGTTTTTTTGGCCGAAATATCGTTGAAAAATCGGTTATCGGCCGACACCGAAGAGATATTGGCAATCGATAATCGGTTGAGGAAAAAAATCGCGGAAAATTCGCGAAAATCACCGTATATCTACGAAATATTCTGAAATTCCGATACTCGCTGAAATTTCAAGACTTTATCTCACGCGCACATGTGCTGGAATTTCTGAAAAAATATCAATAAAATATCGGTAAATATCGACTATTTTGACTTAAATCAAATCCAACGGTTAGAATTAAATCACAATGGTTTTTTGACAATCCAATGACTATTTTGACTCCAAAAATTCTATAAATACCCCTAAAATCATACAATTTCTTTACAAACTCATCCATATACACCCAAGCTCCATTTAACTCTCAAATTATTTTTTCTTTGTAATTTATCTCAATATTTTGAAGATCTTGTTATGAATATTGTCTTCATCAAGATGAGATCCCTTCATCAAATAATGTAATGGAGCCACATCATTCCTTTGGTTTTAAATGACTATTGTAAATTAATTTCTCATAAATTATAAATTAATATTGTTTTCAATAAGGTATATTTGTTATTATGTATTTTTATAGTTTAACAAAGTATTTCCATGAATTTCAAAGTATTTTTGTTAATTTTCGCTTTACAGATATTTTTGTCAAAATATCCACCGATATTTACCGATATTTACCGATATTTCCGATATATCCGTAAAATCCAAGTATCGATATATCCGTAATTACCGATATTTTGTTCCTTGGTATTACAAAGAGTGTTTTGAATGACATCATTAATTGCAAGGTTCAAAAACTCGACCAATTTTGGTACGACTCGATCGAGTCATATCTATCTCGAGGTTGGTCGCGCCGATTCTGATACTTGATATGATATAACACAAAACTCGAAAATGAATTGATAAGACACGACACTGCGAGATTCCTAGTTAACTCACGACTCGATTAAATTGAGTAGAAGAAAATATGATTTCCCCATCTCAAAATGGAAAATCAAATTCTTGTAGAGAAATATGAAATTCTAGTTCAAATAATCAAAACTCAAAACTTAGTTCACTGGCTCTAAGAGATTTCTCTTCAAATAACCAAAATCAAACTTTCCTACCGATCAACTTAGTTCTCAAACCCTCGTCACACTCATCGTCGTGATGGTGGGAGATGGTGCAGCGGTGGAATCAGCGTGAGGTGTAGTGATGGAATCGGCGTGAGGTGCAGCTACGGTGGATTGTTGCTCGATCATGTACAATGAAAACAAAGGGTTGCTTGAGAGAACGAAGGAGATGAGGTGGCAAAAGTTCAGCTAAATTTATTTCTATTATTTATTAAGTGAAGAGGTGGGTAATTCATTAATAAATTTTAGATTTAATTATGATATTAATAAAATTATATTATGTCAAACAAAAAAATTATATTGAATCATATGCTATTTTTTTAAGGATTGAATCTTATGCTATTTTTTTTACAATTAATCACTTGTTACTCCTCATTGGGACTCAAGACTTTAATCTTCCCTCATTGGATTCCCGTATTTTTAACTTTGAAAGCTCTACTAACTAGGCATGTAGACGAATCTTATGCTATATAAAATACCATTTATTTAAAAGAAGATTTTAATCTTTATCTCTAATTTTTTTATAATGTTAATTTAATTATTTATCCTTTAAAAAAATTAATTATTTATAAATAATAAATGAAAATCTAATCTAATTTAATACTTTGATAACAAGGTGAAAAATCTAAGTACTTAATAACAAAAATATTTTTATTTAAATTAATTTAAAGAATTATTTTAAAAGATAAAGACTAAAATTACTTTTAAATTAATATCTCACTTAATATAAAATATTTTTTATAATATCAAATGCTAAAATAATTTACACTTTAAACAATGTTATTATTATTGATAAATAATATGTTCTAACGATTATAATTTTCTTTATATAATAATTTTGTTAGATTAAATTAATTAATTAATTAATTTTTATAATTATTTCAGTAAACACTTTTATAATTACTTAAATAATATTAAATATGCTTTATTGATTTTTTTAACTCACTTAATTCCATCTCATTTCTCTAATAATTTGTATAATATTTTTATAACTTTTTATTTATCTTTATTGTTTATCGATCGATATATGACCGATACACCACAACCGACATCTCAGACCCTTCGAAAGGTAATCGATGAGTGTAAAACTCATCTATGTTTTGAGTTCATTTCTACATGCTATTTTTGAGCATTTTATATCCATATTCATGTAAAACCTATAAATATTTCCTTCAAACTTAGTTTTGCAGGATTTTGATGGAAAGTAAGTGATGAAAGGTTAAAAATATGCAAAATGTTTCCAAAAAGAGTTAACTGGATGTCCTGCGTTGCATCATTGAAAAGATAATTTTTTTGTATCATCTAAGATCAAGTGGTTCAACTCACTATGGTTACATTCTACATCCAAAGAGTTTCCAATCCACTTCACACACGCCCAAATCCAAGTTAAAACGATGAAGTTATGACCCCGACAAGTTGGACAAAGTTTTCTGTCGCATAGCAGAAAACTATGTCGCGACATAGAAAACTATGTCGCGACATAGAAAACTTGTTTTTTGTTGCAAAAGAAAAACTGTAAAACCCCAAAAAATTCTAATTTTCTGAAAAAGAGTAAAACGATAATTTCGGTCAAAATCCGGAATTTTTCTAGATCTCGGATGATGAAATGGACTTCACCGTTGGAATCGTCTCACGAAATCTAGCTACAATGACTGAATTTCGTCGAATTCCGAGACAGTTGGAATTTCACATTTTTTGAGGTACCGAGAGGACACTTGGCACATTTTGAGTGGCTTAAGATGAGACACTTGTCAAGTGAAGAGCTAGTCAAACAATGAGCTCAAGGTGGGGCCATAGAGGCTAAACGACACTCGTGAATGGGATGGAAATCCATGGTAGATGGATGTTATAATAAGGGAAATCCAAAGAACCAATTTAATGCATACGGCAAGCTGTAAGTTCTGACCCAACTTGACCCAACCAATTGAATGGGGGAAAAGAGAGGGAAAATAGAGAGAAAAGAAAGAGGAAAGAGAGAGGAGAAATTCTAGAGAGAGAGGCTCTACCTTCTCTTAAAATTTCCCGGTGATCGGTCCATCGAATCTTGGCAAGACAAGAGACAAAGTTGATCCCCACTGCAAGAGCTACGCGTGGGTACTAACATTGTGGAGTTTCAGCAACTCCGGGAGGTAAGGGTTTTCTTCTACTTGATTCATTCTTCGGCTAAGAGTCATTTTATTGGATGAGGATATCTTAAGGCCTGGATGGTCGTGTTTTAAGTTCCAAAGATTGGGATTGAGTGATGAAATCCCTAGAGTGGTCGTTGGACAATTTTGAGACTAAGGTTGGGCTGTTCATATGACTTTGTGTGTTGTTTGTGTGATACTTTGTGCAGTTCCAAGATGGACTGTTGGTTTGTTTATTAGCCCATGTGAGCTAATTTTGGGTGTTATTGCTATGAATGAATAACATGTGGCTTTGTGTAAATTTCGTTAATATATGCATGCTTGATATATTAACATGAATTATTATGAAATGGCATATTACATTTCATATGCACTGAGGCAACCTAGAACAATAGGTATGAGTGCATGATATGAAAAACATGGTTGTCAAATGAATTTCATGGGAAGATTTTCCGAAGAATTGCCTAGGAGAGTTGGTCCAATAAGCAGGTACCGGGAGGACTTAATTCCAAGATCAAGCCGTGAGAGTTATCCAACAAAACCCCTCGGAGAGTTATCCAACAATTCCCCTAAGAGGGTTGTTCAATAGAATTTTATCGGAATATTGGAATTATGTTTTCAGGAACAAAAACCTTTTGTTTTGAAAATAGTGTTTTCTCATACTTGGCTTAGGCATGCGTGAGGGAGTCAGTGAGGGCTCAAGAAGTGGGAAAGGGTGAGTCACATTCTCATCCATAACATGAAGACATTTGAGTAGGAATCATGAATTCACTTGAATGTGTGTGTTTGCCATTGCATGAGCATTTAGGTGGTGAGTAACCTATGTAGGAAAATTCAACTACTGGGAATTGCTCACCCTGCCGCTGTGGATCCCCTTTCGTGCACAGGAGTAGATTCGGGAAGACGACGCCACTAGAGGCCGCTTGAGAAGAAAAACCAACATGTAGCTTTGATTGGCGTATTTGTAAAACATGCACGAAACATTATGATCGCATGTTTCTATAGGAGTGTATTAACTCTTGAAACTATTGTAATATAGTTGGTTATTTCCAGGCATGATGTATGGGCTCGACGTGGCCATTTGTACATATGTTTGAGTCTCGGGTAGAGAGACACTCACTTTGTGGCATTAAGACACTCAATGGCTACATTTATTCCACGAATTGACGGGTTGTCAATGGACCCCCGGGTTTTGGGGCATCATAGTAACTATGTCGCAACATAGAAAACTGTGTAGTGACATAGTTTTCTGTTGCAACATAGAAAACTATGTCGCGACATAGAAAACTATGTAGCGACATAGTTTTCTATTGCAACATAGAAAACTATGTCGCGGTAGAAAAAACTATGTCGTGACATAGAAAACTGTGTTGCGACATAAACGTTGGAAAAAACCAAAAAAGGCCGAAAATGGATATTTTGGTTTGCTTTCAACCCCATTTCACCCTAGGACTATAAACACTCGTTTTTTATTTTTTTTAGGTTTTTAGGGCAAGGGGGAAGGTGGGAGAACGCCTTTCATGGGGTTTCTCTCTGTAAACTACCTATTTTTTCTTAGTTTTGCTGTAGATTTTGATTTTTAATAGACCTTAGAGTAGTTTTAGAACATATTTTTATTTCTTATTGAAGAGATATTTTATACAGACAACAGATTCAGCATTTCATTATTGTTCGCACAAAGATTGAAACTAAAACTGATTTCATTTCCTTATCTCTTGATTTCTTTCTCTTCATGTTCTTTCTTTGTTTGATTATGATAATTGGAACTTAATGGAACATTAAACACCCTGTGCGGAGATTAACGTTGAACATTCAGATTTGCGCATTCTCGCTATTTTGTGGGTTTGAAGACTGACTGAGTATAATTGGTACCGTCTATAATTAGTTGTTTGGAATATTACTAGCTTATACCCAAAAAAAGAGCTGTATCTTTGCTCTGATTTTGAGGAGGTCCTTTGAGTGACACAGAGATGGAGATTCCTGGGAGTAAAGAGCAGTAACTTAGGGGTATGTTAGACTAATATTATGGAACTAATGAACCTAAAAGATTACTTTGATATATCACTAATTTACCTACAGCAGGATTAATGATGACATGTATCGCTTAATGTTTAGGAGGTCTCACCTCAAATTGATAGAATGATCTTGATCCAGTGTTAGCAATGATTTAATCAAGGAGATAGAAAATTTTATTAGATTTAAAGGACGAGATACCAATTAGATTGGAGAAGGCTTGCATAATCTTGTCTATGGGGGCAAGAATTCTTCGGTCCTAAGAAATGGTTGTGAAATATTGGAAACAAAAACAATCAAATCTCAAAGAGGGTCAGATTCTACAAGTAGCTATTTAGACCCATTTGTTCGAAAAGGAATTAATGGATCTCTAATTGTGCGAAATGTAATGCATGGATAAAACTAAGCAATACTCATATCAAGCCTCGATAAATCCAAGATTCAACCTTACAACGCTGCGACTTTCAAGGAAATGCAAATTGTTTTGCGGGCCAATTATCCTCATCCCTAGTTCCTCTTTTCATACCTTTTAGAATTAAGTAGTTGTTTATTTGGTAGATTTTAGGATTAGTTTTAAATCAGTTTTTATTTCAATTAAATTGATTTTATTCCACATCCTATTTGGTCGCCTAAATAGTAAAGAGCCCTTGTAATCGAGGTGATCAAATTCCACCAGTAGAGAACTCCAATCCTCGTGGGCAATGACATCTCGCACTTTTAGAGTCCACTTTATTACTTCAGATGACCCATGCACTTGGCGCAAAGAGGTCAGTGTTGGTAATATTTTCATTTCGCCAGCACACTTACTTTTGTTTAAAATCAAGCTGAGTATTTACCACATTCGCTCCTCACATATTTTCATATATATACATCATTTGGTCTAAACAAGTTTTTGCGCTTTATCGGGATTAGGTAATAAACCTTTTGGTAAGAGTAGCATAAATTTGTATCTACTCGCTTTGGTCAATCGTTTTTGGCGCCGTTGTCGGGGATTGGAGGGTCTACTTTCTCTCAAAGTGGAAGTCATTACTTTAGAAGAACGGGTGATTTGCTAATTTAGGCAATTTTTATTTTTGTTGTGATTTGTTTCTTCGTTAATTTTTTTATTAGCATTTTATATTTTATTTTCTTTTATTTTTCTTCTTATTTGTTGGTACTTATGGAGGAATATTCAAGAGAAGATAGACTTGCTTCATGGAAGCATTGAATTTCCTTATTCATCATTTGGAACCAAGAATTACAATGACTCACTCATGGAACAAGGAGCACATGTCTATCAAGAGTGTTCAAACCCCACATTTGTGAGAGGAAGAAGAATCAGATCCTATTAAGGAGTAGATTTTTATCTAGTTATGGATGGGGGAACAAGAAGATAATTAGTCTTCATGAGCAGAAACTTCCAAATTTGTATGCCTTCCAAGTCAACACTAGTGCTAGATTGAAATGTAGTGAAGCTCAAATAGACACTTGGTCCAAGCATTCAAGGAAAATTCTAGGACCTATCTTGATAATTCCTTTCGAAAGGTGCAAATTTCTATCCCGAAATTTGTGGAAGAAGGTGAAAAATGAGCTGAATGAGAAAAAGGCACTCCTAACAACTTTTAGAGAATGAAAGTCATTAGTGGATAAATTGAAATTCTTAAAGAAGAAAGTCAAGGATAATATTGAAAACGCCTTGGTGAAGATTGACATATTTACCTTCCCCATGGATTTTGTGGCTTAGGGCAATGAAGGGGATCTAAAAAATTTGAAGATATTAAAAAGACCACTTCCTTCCTCAAGCCAAACATGGATGGACATCAACAAGAAAGAACCATGTGCAGAAAATTCTGCAGCTTGCTTCTATCAAAAGGGCACATGTTTGAACAAATTCTTGAGCATAAATGTTTCCATCTCGCATCACATAAAGGGGATCATGGAAGAAATTGTGGCCAGAATCCACCGCCTACACCAGCTGTGATTATGAGTTTTTCCTCTTCAAATCTGGAAGAAATCATCCTTAAACTGAGCGGTTATGAAGAGGAAGTGTTGTCCAAGATGGATGAATGGCCAAATGGAAGCACTAGTACTTTTTCAATGAGTCTAGCTAGACTCTAAAAACGGAGCAGCTTCTTGGGAGGCAGCCTAAGCTAAGTAATAAAGATTTATCCACTCTCTTTTTCTTTTTCTATTTTTAGATATTTTATTTGTTGCTGTTTTTTTTTACTGGACAAATTCCAGCACTGTTTTAACTTTGTTTGTTAGTGTTTTCAAAATAAAGTAACTTTGAAGCTCAACATGTTGTCATGACTAGTTTGCAAGAGCAAAAGGCTATATCAAGGGGCAGCATACTAATGTCAAGGTCTGAAAATCTTCAAGGTTTCTATTCAAAGTGGCCAAGACTAGAAAGGGAGTTCGCTTTCCCAACTCTCTCATTATCCTTTACTTTATTGCTTCATTTTGCTCATTGCTAGACATTTAAGACAATGTTCATCTCAAAGTAAATGGGTATTTATTTTTAGTTAGTTTATCATGTCACACCCCACATGTTGCACATGATAACTTTGAGGATGAAATTTTCTGGTGCTTTTATGGATAATGACTTTGTTTGATGCTTACTAACTTACATCTTAATTTTGGTTTATTTTGTTAGTTAGAGTTTTTTTTTTTAGTTAATTGAGCTTTGTTTGGGAGGCAGATGTCAATGAAGATCATGAATGAACCCTTGAGATACGGACAATATTCAAGATAATAGACTTAATGCTTAATGAATTATCTCTCTAATAGGCTATTTAGTCATTGGTTTCAAAATCCATGCACTTATCACTTGGCAAATCTTTGAAAAGAAGTTTTTGTTTGGGTTAGAGAAGGTTTATGAGAATCCATCTAATTTTGATCCCATAGGTTCAGAACCTGCTCTATTATCGCTCGAGGAGAAATCCTAAGCAACACAACAATTGAGAAATGATATAGGCCATCCTTGGAAAGATTGTGCCTTTAAAGCTAACCCTATTAATATGCATATGGATACTCCTCTAGTACTAGAATGTTGAGCCTTAAAGAGCCAAAATTTGCATAAGAACCAGTTTGAAGCCAATAACCTTCCTATACATCACTATCCTCACTAGAACCAAACTCACCCATAACATGAGATTTGAACATAATTGAAATGTGGTGAGGAGCAGTCAGGGAGTTATATTTTTTTCATAGGAAAAATAACTCCAAATTGGTTGAAATGAGTTAAGTTGAAAATCAAAAGAGGTTGGGAAAAAGGAAGGGGAAAATAAAAAGAAAAAAATATAAAAAATATCAAGTGTAAAAGAAGCAAAAATACAATAAAAAGTCAAGGAGGAGTGAGTCTAGCCTCGTAGCCTTCCTTCCCTAGAGTAAGTAAATCCTAAGGGGTGTCTCAACACCTAGTACCCTAGTTGAATTGGTCTCATGAGCTATTGATTTAAAGCTCGCTAAGGGTTGGTAGAAAGCTTAAGGGTGTTTTGACATTGCAACACTCTAATAACCTCGTCTTAAAGAAAAAGGCTTCTTGGTGTTTGCTAAAAGAATGCAAAATTTTTACAGAAATGTGATATGAGGTGTATGGAATGATGCACCTAAACAGATTTTGGGGGTGCTTGAGAGTGTCATCAGGTCGATGGTAAGAATCGTGATGGAGTAGGAGTCACAATTAAAAATATGTATGTAGGGGTAAGTTTTAGCCTAAAATGACTACTTAACTACCCCTTTACCAAAGCCTTACATTACAAGTTTATAAAACCTACTTCATCTCGAGAAAGTTATGTGCCTACGTTAGTGGAGAGTGATAAGAACAACAAGCCTATGGAACCTAAATAAATTATCTTTGGAGATCCACGTACTTATCTCAATTCTCATAAACTCATCTAGCTTGTAATTGTTTGGATAGGGGAAGACCACACACACACACTAGTGAGAACCATGATCTAAATTTGTCTATCATGAGATCAATTCACTATTAAAATGAATAAATGTTATCTTGATCATATTCCCTATAATTCCTTGTGTGGGTAATTCTGAGACACATATCATATACCTCAAGAATCCTGATGCACCTTTGGTTAAATAAAAATGGTGAAATAAAACTCTTCTCTTCTATTTTCTTGTGACAGTAACTTCTTATATTTTCTTTGCTTCGAGGACAAGCAAAAACTTAAAGTTTGAGGGTGCTGAATGAGTGTAAAACTCATCTATGTTTTAGAGTCTATTTCACATGCTATTTTGAGCATTTTATATTCATATTCATGTAAACCTATAACATTACCTCTAAACTTGGTTTTACTATGATTTTTTGATGGAAAGCAAGTGATTTAGTAAGAAAATATGCAAAATGAGCCAAAAAGAGAGTTAACTAGGATGTTCCACAAGAAGGCATTAGAAGATAGATTTTTATGTATCATCTGGAGCATAAAATGGTTCAACTCTACCATTGTTACATTCCACATTCAAAGAGCTTTCCAACGACACTTCACACGCCCAAATCCGAGTTAAAACAAAGAAGTTATGACCCCAACAAGTTGGACAAAGTTTTCTCAATACACAAACAAAACTATGTTATGATGATAGGAAACCATGCCACTGACATAGTTTTCTCACAAGAACAAAGAAAACCATATGTCGTTAGTCGATAGAAATTATGAAGGCCATAGTTTTCACAAACATAGAACACTATGTCACGTATAGAGGTAAACTATGTCGCGACATAGAAAACTCAGGCCGCGATGACAACGTTGGAAAAACGAAAAGGATGAAAATGGATATTTTGGTTTGTTTTCTGCTTCCAATTCAAACTCAGGACTAGAAATACTCTTTTTTAGGGTTTTTAAGGCAACTGGGAATGTAGAACACTTCTCATGGGGTTTCCAGAAACTACCTATTTTTCTTAGTTTTGTCAGAGATTTGGATTTTTAATAGAACTTTAGAGTAGTTTCAACATATTTTTATTTCTATTGAAGAGATTTTGTGTTGTGCCAAACAGAGATTCAGATTTCATGGCTTGTTCGTACAAAGATTGAAACTAAAAATATGGATTTCTGTCTCTCTCCTTATCTCTTTACTTTTCTTCATACTCTTTTTGCCTTGATCGGGTGATAATTGAATCCAAAGAATGGGAATGACAAACAATTTCTAGGGGTGGAGGATTAATCGCTGAACATTCAAATTTGCATTCTCGCTATTTTGTGGTCAGAAGACCTAGAATTTATAATTGGTACTGTCATATAATTAGCTGTTCGTAATAAGAGTTTATACCCAAGAGTCAGATTCGCTTTGATTTTCGCAAAGCCCTCCAGTGACACGTAGATGGAGATTCCTGAGAGTAAAAAGGAGTAACTTAGGGGTATGTTAGACTAATATTATGGAACTAATGAACTTTAAAATATTACTTTGATAGATCACTAATTTACTCATGGTGTGAGGATTAATTAGATGATGTATCAGTTTATTGTTTAGAGGTCTCACCAAATTGGATAGAACATCTTGATCCCGTGTTAGCAATGATCTAACTAAGAGATAGAAAATTTTATTAGATTTAAAGGACAAGATACCAATTAGATTGGGAGAAGGCTTGTGTCAATCCTCGTCTATGGAGGCAAGAATTCTTCAATCTAAGAAATGGCTGTGAAGTATTGAAAAGAAAACTATCACAAATCTTAAAATGGTCATTCTGCTGTAGCTATTTAGACCATTGTCCGAAAGGAAATGGATCTCTAATTAGTGAAATGTATGTATATGGAGAAACTGCTTGATACCATATCGCTCTCGACAAACTAAGATTCAATCCCACAAATGCTGTACTTTCAAGGGAAATGCAAATTGTTTTATAAATAATTATCCCCATCCCTAGTTTCTTTATACCTTTAGAATTTATAAAGGTTTATCAAGTAGATTTAGGGATTAGTTTTAAATCGTTTCTATTTCAATTAAATTGATTTTATTCCACATCCTAGTTTGGTCGTTTCAAATAGTAAAGAGCCCTTGTAATCGGTGATCAAATCCAATTAGAGAGAACCCGCAACTCGGGAGGGTGTATCGGTTATCTGACTTTTAGGAGTCCACTTTATTACTTGTGGTATGACCCATGCACTACTGGAAAAATAGTGCCAGAGTGCAACATTTTCTGATTTCACTGAAAGTACACTTACTTTTGTTTCAAATCAATGAGTACTTACTAATGCTCACTCCCTTGGCCATATTTTCATATACATCATTTGGTCCAACAAGTTTTTGGTGCCTTTGTCAGATTAGGTAATAGTCCTTCAAGAGTGAAAGCACAACTCAGATTTTACCAAGTTTGAACAACTAGTCAATCGACATATCAAAGTGACTTTGTCCATGATTGGTGGAATCGGATATTTCACACCAAGATGCCTGAACAAACACATATATGCTTGGGATCCCTACAAAAACAGACTGAATACCAATTTATCTTTATCAATCACGACAATAATTGAGTGGGCATTATGGTGATTTTTGAATCTCACACGAAACATAAAAAAAATAAGCGTGCGAGCATGCTAAGAAATTAATGTGTTTCCAAACTAGAATGACTTGTAAGATCAAACTTCTAATCGGGCTATTAAGGTTCCCTAGTTCCCTTGATAATTCCCTAGAATCAAAATGGAAAATGTCGTATGAATGAAATATTATAAGTGAACTTAATCATTTAAAAAAGTATTAGATTTTTAGGAATAAAATGAGATAACACTGTCCTGAAGTTGACAGACTTGAATAGTAGAATTGCAACCAAAATGCTGCGAATCTGTTTAAACATTTGATCACAAAGAGTTATAAATGCTGGAAAATGATAAAAACTTGAATAGAACTTGCAAACCGTAATGCATCGGAATTGCTGATAAAATATCAGATTCTTGCTACCAATGGAATGAAATAACAATGTTGGAAATTTGACGCAAACTCATTCAACATCTCAGAAATTAGAAATCGCTAGAAACAGCCAAAGTTTTTGATTTGATTAATAGATTGATACTTAAATGACTGGATTTGTTGAGTTGTTGATTGATTTACCGGTTGATTATTGCTTCTTCTACTCTATTTATATGATAGACGCATTTGTCAGTCTAAGTCTTAATTTCTCCACTCCCTCTCCAGCTTCAAGTAACTACCCATGTCTTCCATTAAAGCAAGTTGTTCCTCAAGAACTCATCCACATCTCCATTATGAGTCTGTCCTCAAGAAAATCATTTACATCAAGACATAACTACCACTTTGATATTTATTAAATCTTCGCTCTCACTTCCTAAATTTTCAAGCACTCTGACTTTCTGCAATAAATTAATGGATTCAGTCCTTTCACGGAAATTTTATTCATGGGCTTGGTTAGCTTATTTGCAACCTACTAAGATCTAGGCAAAATTTCAATTTTGAAAATAATCATAAGCCTTGATTTACTGTGGCCCCAAGACATACGTATGTATTAAAGCCCAAAAAAAAATATTCTTATGAATATTTCTAACCATGAGAATCTAAAATTAAGCTTTCACCCATGATGTGGTAGAGTTTCACGGTAAGAACGAGCCAAGTCGGATCACAAAGAAGCAACTATTGATTTCAAAAAGCTCCCATCATCGTTTAAACCCGTAACTTTTGTTTTTCCTCCAACAAAGATATTCTCCTCTAAAGGAATAACCATCCGAATTCTTCCAAGCAACTTAATATCACCTTCTTTCTTCCCAAAATTAATTTATTTTCACTTTCTAAACAACCCCTCTCAGTTTGGAGAAAGGAGACTTCTTTTTTAATTTCTTACCTTTATCTTCTTCCTTCCAAGCCGCCACTACCTCTTCCATCGGCACCGGCCTATCACCGTCGTCACACATCACAGCAATGATCACCTCATGCTCCCACGAACACTCGCGTTTCGTTTTCCTGATGAACAAGCCACTAATTTTGTTGACACTCAAGCCTAACCGGGAACTGCAATGCCACCAATGATAGTACTCGCCATCTTGTCGATGCCGAGGCCAAAAGCCGACGCGCGAGTTATTGGTGTCCCGCCAAAAGTTGTCGCATTGCTCGAAAAATTTTATAAGGTGCGTAACTCAAAAACATTCATGAATGCAACTAAAAAAAATCATTTTATGCCATTGGCTTATCTAAACCTTTTCTAGGTGTATACTAAAACAACTGCGAGGCACCCTTAGAAAATTTATCTAAAGCCATTCGCTGCTTTAAAATTTTCTTAGTAGACTCTAAAAGAGTCAAGTGAAATACTTCCTCAAAAAAAATTCTTGAAGTCATTTATTATTTCAAACCTTTTCGAGGTGTATATTTTAATAATAATCATATACACCCTAGAAAAATACAGTTTTTTTATTGAGCCTAATTTCTTGGGTGTAGACTATAAAGAGGTCATGAATCTTCTCAAAAAAATATTCTCTAGTTGTTTACTTTTTCAAAAAATCTCATGAGGTGCATAACTAAAAATTCATGAATGTGACCTTAAAAAAAAAAATTTTGAAGATGTTTAATTGAGTTGAAAATCTTTCTTGTGTACACTCAAAAGTGAGTCACAATGACACCTTAAAAAAAAATTTTCTTATGCTGTCGGGTTATTTAAAAATGTCTTTAAGTGTATATTGTCTGACTTTTTTATAACCTCGGGGCTGGCTGACCTTCACCTAGACTTGATCTTTCTTTAGCAGATTATAGAACAATCACTTCGCTGCAAAGAATCACTGTATACCAGGAAAACGACTTAAAGATACTCTTGCCGTGATAGATTCTCACTTATTGAACATTTTTTTGATTTATAGCCTAAGATTTAAACCTTGGTCATTAGTAAACTTTTGGTGTTTATTTTCTTGTTTTCTCGCTTGTTCATCGTGGCTCAACCATTCCCATCTTCATCGCTGCTCATTTTCCTGACTTGTGCTTTTGTAAATCCACAGCCTATATTGACAAATGATTGTCCTAAGAATCTTATGATCTCTCTCCAAATCTCTTTGTTAGTGGCCACGGACTTTTAACACGCTTTATAAGTGAAGAATTGGAATGTATTCTCAGATGTTTAAGTGAGACTCAATACAATCACATCTCATACAGTACACTTCCAGCCATGACATTGCATTAGTGGATCAAGGTGACTTCTATGCCTACCTTTGATGTGTGTTTGATTTGCTGGATTTCTTATGGAAAATCCACTGAACACTGTTACTGCACACCAAACCACATGACATTTGCATTAGTGGATCAAGGTACTAAGGCTTACCTTTTGGATCTAATGTTGATTAGGAATGAACTGTGGAGGGAATCACTGGAACACCAACACACGCACACTTACAACCAGCCATGACATTGCATTAGCATATCAAGGTGCACTAGGCCTACTCATTGATGTGTTGGATGCCTTTAGAATGATGTAACTTTATTTTTGATTGCAAGTGTCCCTAACCTACTTTCTTTGCATGTCATATACTGATCATATCAAGCAAGCACATCATTGGAGAGATTCAAAAACAATGGCTACAGTCATTGATATATTGAATTACATGTTATTGGAAAATTTATATATTTGAGAAATAAAGGGCTAAAAGTCTACTTTTCTCCAAAATATAGAATAGAACAGCACTTAAGTGAGAGAACTGAATTGCCGGTGAAATAGTTGGCTAAAAGTTTCTACTTTATTTCCCAAAAAACAAGACAATCCCCTAACATTACCCCTTTAAAGGCCGTGAATTGGCCTAATTAGTTTGGGAATTTCTACACTTCCTTACATGGTAGAGGAGTACTCTTCAAGTATTTCCAATTGATGATCTCCTGTAGGCCTGCAACCAAAGATACGGTTCTGTGTAGCATTGAGCACCTGAGTGCCCTCCTGGGCCAAGTAGACCATTTGCCCAATTTTAGTCTTTGAACTGCACCCTGGCAATATAACCTTCCATACAAGTTCTCATACTTCAAAGTTTTTCCTCTTGATTCTCTTGTTATAAGTTTAATCCAATTTATTTTTATGAATGAACATGTAATTGAAGGCTTATATTCTTATGTCATCTGTTGATTTGAGTTCCAAATTAATATGGCTCTCACCGGTATCTTTATATGCACCATTTTGCTTTGAAAATCTAGAGAAGGCACCACTACTTCAATTGGGCTACTTGCATCTTGTCCCATAGGTAAGAGAAAAGGACTTATCCCTGTGAGCCTTGCAAAGCCTGAGAGTGCCCACAATGTCATTGATAATGCCAATATTTAGGATTCTCCTCACCCATTTTTTCCACTTCCTATCAATGACTTTGCCGATGCTTCCACGTCCATTGGCTTGGGGCAAAAAACAGTTGATCCGATGAGTTGTATTCCATAACTACGTAAAATAATTCATTTCTCCTATAGCTCATTGTTTCGATCAATAGTGATAGATTAGAGAATTCCAAACTTATAAATAATCCATTCCCTTCATCAATTGAATCACATCTTGCCTCGCTTTCTTCAATGGTACTACTCCACCCACTTAGTGAAATAGTTCATAGGGCACCAAGGATGAAGCTATGCCCTTTTGATGATGGTGGATGAATCTTTTCCAATCAACCATGGCTTACCCTCTAAATGGCCATGGCTTTACTATCAATGTAATTCAACTATAGGAATCCTTTCTTTATGCTTCCATATTTTACTCAATGTTAATAAACCTCGAGGAATAATGCACTCTCTGGGAATTTTCTAGCAAAAATAGTCGTGGTCTTCAATAATCCAATGATCTTTACTTCATTGATATTTTAGAAACTCCTTCATAAATTTGCTTCATAACTTCCATGTTATCTGTGAAAGATAAGTATTTGAGTAATAACCAGTCAAATCCTTTTATGTATAACTCTCCTTTTAACATACAAAATTCTAAGCTTGAGCCTTCGTTCTGAATTATGTTCTCCAATCTCTAGCAATATTAATGTTGAAGATGTCTAGGTCGATCCCCCTTTCAAAAATTGAAAGGTGATTCTTCTTCTCTATCATGATGAGCTTATGGGTCAATTCTTCAACCATTTTTACACCGCAGTTCTAAGCAAGTTCATTATTGCTCTCCTTTATGTATGAATAATAAACTACCTAATTAACTAGTCATTGTTGAAGATGACTATGGTCGATCCCCCTTTCAAAAACTGAAAGGTGATTCTTCGTCTCTATCATGATGAGCTTATGGGTCAATTATTCAACCATTTTTACACTAGAGGCAATTTAAGCAAGCTCATTAGCCTCCCAGCTTGATTCCTTAGGCACATATTCAAATTCCACATTGTCAAATGAGTCTAACAATTGAATGAGAGCAATAAAGTAAGGTGTTAATAGCAAGTTGTTGCACTTATACTCCCCTGTTAATTTCCGAAGTACCAATTGAGAATCTCCAATGACTCGAACATCTTTGCCTTGCTCAAAAAAAGGATTCTAAACCAATCACCGTGCTTCATACTGCCGATTGTTGGCAATGGAAAGGCCATTTGAAAGACAATGTAGTCTTTACTCCCCTAGGTGAGATAATCACTATTCATACACCGACTGAATTCTCTATGCTTGAACCATCAAATTTGAGGATCCAAAGCTCTTTTCCCGTCCCATAAATTCCTAACTCCACACTTTGCTTTGTCCCACCCTACAAGATGTAATCAACTGAGAATCGCTTAATGCTTGTCCCTTTTGATTGATTTATGGAAAATAAAACCAAGGTGAATTCTAAATGTGCCAAGGGACCATTTACCAATCCTCCCTTTAATCAAGTGACCTACATTTGCCTATATAGCCTGGTCGAGAAACCACACATAAGCTCAAGACTTGATCAAGTAATGTCCTGCTTAGTACATGCAAAGTACAAGGCGAACATAAATTTTAAATTGGAGTATATCTTGTTCTACTACTTAATTAAGATCCTACTAACACATATATGAGCCCAAGCCATGACCTTTTAGATTTTTTTTTGTGCAAGACAACTCTTATTAACTCATTTGTGGTCAAGTAAATATAATTTGAATTGATGACTTTAGAAATAGAGGCACAAATGTGAGGTTTAGAGATACTATTTGATTTTTTCAAAGGCTGCTTGATTTCATTTCTCCCACCTGAACTCTTCCATATCTTTTAGCTACACCAAGTTAGACAATTCCTTGGTTTTACCTGCCATGTTAGAGATAAATCTTCTTAAATAATTTACCTTACCTAAGAACTTTTGGAGTTCTTTCTTATTTTTTTGGAGCATCGCAAGGCAATAACTTTACTGTTCTAATCCACTTCTATCCTTCGTGAACCAGAACCAAAGAAAATTCTAATACGAACTCCAAATCCACATTTTAGTGATTTCAAGCTTCAACTCTAAAATGTCCATCCTCTCAAAATTTTCCTTAAATGATCACATGTCATTGTTTTTCTAGATTTAACCAATATCATCAATATATACTTCCATGTGGTGGCCTAGTATGTCATGGAAAATGGCATTCTTATTTCCCTTTTGCAGTTGCATATGCATTCTTGAGACTAAAGGCATGACCAAATGGCCCAAATGTCCTTATAGAGCCAAAGACATCTAAAGATACTCATTCCAGTATATCTTTCAAACGCTATTAAAATCTTATTTTAACTAGAGAACCCATCCATAAAGGATAACAATTCATTATTAGTAGCATAATCAACTAACATGTCTGCAATAGGCATCACATACATGTCCTTCGAAGTAGAAACATTTAGAGATCTGAAATCCACACATACACGAAGTTTTCCATTTTTCTTCATTATAGGAACAATATTTGCTAGCCATTGAACATACCTTGTAGGTTTGATGAATTTGGTCTTCAAGATTTTCTCTAATTTCATCTACCTTTAGTCACTTCTTGGACATTCTTCTAGGTGGTTATGTTGAAAGGATGTAATTTCGCCTAATGGGAAGTTGATGTTCCACAAGGCCCTTATCCAATCCTGGCATTTCATTATAATTCCATGCAAAGAAATCTTTGAATTCATGCAACAATTACATGATATGTTCCTTCAAGTTAATGGATAAAAGAGAATCGATGCAGCAACTCGGCCTTCCACAGTGTCGAGGTTGACTCTTCCATAGGATCATGAACTTAAGGCTTGTTGTTTTCATTTATATTAACTGAACTTCTTCCTCCTTTATCCGATTCTTCTTGGCAACCTCACTCGCCTCCACAAATGTCTTGGAATTGTTCTTCAGCAACTTTGTTGGTAACTTGTTGCATTTGCATTTTGAATGCCACTTCAGCCATTAGTCATCGTATTATATTCATGAGAATACTTCAATACCATTCCTCATGATCAACTCCCTTTATCGCCTAAAGGCACGATAATAGTTGTTTTAAGGAGTTTGATGTACTGGCCTCAATGTCACCGCATTCCCAACCCAGCGTATTTCATCCAATTCTTTTTTTTTTTCCTTTGAATTTTATTGACCAAACTTTCAAATATAGTAATTACTCCCATAGAATCCGAGGTGCCGTAATGAAAGGTTTTGTTTGCTCCATACTAATTTCTACTTCACTCAATTTCTTCCAAAATAAAATCGGTGAAGTGGAGACGACACACAACAATTGGTACAATGTTGTCTCTTTCTTTGAATGGTGCCAAACTGTAATTAGCAAGAGAATTAATCAAAGAAAGCCTAATATGAAGTCTTACCCATAGTGATGTCAAGAGGAATAGCCTGCAGTCTCAGATATTTCAGTAAAAGCCGATATAAAGACTTTTGCTTTCAACTAAATCACCATTGCCTCTTCCCAAAGCCTCAACATCCTTTTAACGACATCATGTCAACGCTGAATCCATTATCCACTAAATGTCTCTCACATTGGTCAACAGTACTATGTTCGACGCACAGAGAGGTCTACAAGTCTGTCATCTAAACACAAGCTCATATCACCTTTCCAGCTTTGTTTCCTTCAAAGGGGTTAATGGTAGATTATCCCTCCACTATGTTTTCCCACTGAAACAGTCTTTCTACCCTTCTTAAGCCTCCACTTCTTTGACTAAAACATGGCAAAAGGCCATATAAATAAAAAGTTCTAATCGCAACAATGGGTGATCAAAACAGAGGAAGAAAAACCAAAAGCTGAATATACATAGATTTTATGGGAGTTCCAAAGAAGGTGCTTCCATGTGCCATAAGAACGACAATGGCTTGAACTTCTACTCATCTCCAAATGGGGAAATATATCATGGTATTTATAATAACCCTAGATATGACCAAATTATAAAAATACCCTTGAGACTTCACATACAGATACCAGACTACCCAGGCCGCCTGCATCCCAACTTGTTATTTTGCCCCCCTCCCTTAACCAAAGAAGTTATGTATGAAAGGCAATTCCTTCACCAATGTAATTCCGTCAAGCATTTGTCTTAGCCCTTCTAGCCTCAATATGAGCCACATGCCATAACAATCTCCACCTTGGTGAATATCCACCTCTTTAAATAAAACCAACCATGGTTTGAAGACTTAACTGGGGGAAATAGTCCGAGGCATCTCTCATCTGACATCTAGAGATGTTAATCAAGTCCAAGCATTGCTTGAACCTTCTATGCGGGGTCAGCTTCGTCAACACGTCTACCGCATTCCTCGTATATGAATCTTCCTAAGCAATAACTCCTAAGAGACCAACCTCTCTGATCTTGTGAAATCTACATTCAGCGGTTTTGTCCTTGCATGAAACAATCTGCCCTTACCAAAAGATGGCACTCTGCCTAAATGGTAGATAATGCAACTAGGGACTATACAATAGACTTCCAATAAATAAGTCCTCCGCTAAGAGTGAACATGTAACCTATGGTAAACTCATGTCATCCTGTAAATCCTCAGATAATTTCTTTATTTACATATCCCTTTTTTTTACAAAATCGGCGGAACACTGGGTCAGTTCACTGATATGCCGGTCTATAGTTGATGTTGACCAAAAATATGATGAGATTAGTTTGTGCCAAACTTCTGGTACTGCAACCAAAGAACTATTTAGTCCCTGATAACAGATGAATACACAATTGAGCAATAATTATAGTAGAATTTAGCACATACAAATCACAATTTACCCACATTCAGCATGAGGATAGGTACTTTTAATCTCTTTTGTGTTTTAGACTGTGCAGTCTTTCTCGGTCTTAAACATAAGCTGCATTAAAGATTTATGTCCGGGCCACATGGCACTGAGAATGTGGGCAAATGATTGATGAAGTTCGAACTCCAAAGAATGCTAGAAAAGCACTTCAGAGGAAAAAAAAGTGTACCCCAGACATCTTAGCGTGGTAATCTAAGACACCTTGCTAAAAGTGGCAGAAGGAAGTGTGTACCGGTGACATCTCCAAAATGTGTACCGGCACACCGATCAAAGAAATTGGCAAGAGCAAAAGGTATCAGACACCATTAATGTGTACCGGCACACATGTATGAGAAGGGAATGAGCACCAGATCCCAACTAGGCATACTTGTCAATCATCCTTGAACAGATGACATTGAAAAGATATAAAAGGCGGAGGATAGATGGAGAAGGCAGCCTTTTTGACTTCTGTGGTTAGGTTTTCATAAGCAGAGAGTCTCCTTCCATTGTTTCGAGTTGAATTTTATAGATCCGTGATTGAAGACTCTTTTTCTTGCGCCTTTTTGAATTCAAGCATATGTAATCTTTCAGCAGGAACAATTATTTCGGTTTTAATCATAGTATTTCACATTCTTCATTCTTAGGTTTTGCAACTGAATTCTGATTTTCTCAAAGTATTGTTTTTATGATTAGACTCTCTTCAATGATAATTGTTCTTATAAGTTCCATGGAGTTCTAAACCCTTAATGCTGGGATTCTACGGTGGAAACTCACCCTGATCAAGGTATAGTCCCTCAATTCCTATTTTGAACTTCAATGGATTGTGTGATGCTAATCACTTGTGCAAACATTTTGTAAATCCTTAGTTAAGATATTCGACAACGCAGAACGTATATCCTGCGACACGCCGTGTTTGATTACGAATGCAAGCTAAGGGTTCAGATAATCATCAGAACAAGTGCTTAGTATTATTCAATCATCCTTATTTTCCGAAGAGCATTTAAAGATAAATTCTTCCATCAAAGACCATTTATCAACAACTTAGATGAGTTTGTAAAATAAGAGGTGGGACTTATACATGATCGTATGAGTGGAACTCCTAAAAATCCGCAGAATTGTCTTTCGCTTTAAAACATTTAAACCAAATCAAACTATCCAATCAAACAACACAACCCTACACTCTCTTTTAAATCACACTTTGGGAGAGTAGTTTCCCACCGATCAACTAAATCTGCACCACTCCCGTGAGATGACCTCGTGGATTCCCTGCGCATTACAATGCTAGACAACCTGTAATTCCTACGCTTGGGAATAGAATTCGGCATACGAATAAGGACGAAGCATTTTTGGCGCCGTTGCCGGGGAGTAGCGACTAATCCAGTTGATCTGAAGAGAGCTAGAGGTAATTTGCAATTGCATTGCAAATCCGGTACATTCTCCATTTCTCTTTTTAATTTTTTTGCGGAAAATCTGGTGCTTCCCTTACACGTAGGACTAAAGTAGTATGTTTCCGCTTGGGCTCGCAACGAGCAACACCGACTAGTAAGAATTGTATCTCCTAGAAACTCTGAGAAATCCATAACAAGCCAAGTGTATCAAGATAATAGTTTACCACGAATGGATCATCCTGGGAATCGCACACGTATTTAATTAACATACCCTGTGTGGATTCCTTGTTAACCCAAGGAATCCATGAACCCCACAACATGGAGGTGATGCCAGCACTACCGTGAACCCCAAGGCTAGAGGTGGAAATGGTAACCTTCAAGAGAATCAATATAGAGTCCACCCCGCTCCTCTCCCGCCTAACGTAGAAAGAACCCTTCGAGAAATTCTCACAACCCAAAGAACCAGCAACCAATTCAGATTCGCCTTCCCAAGAGGCTAATCAATTTCTAAGATGAAGTCGAAATGATCCGCTCTTCTACCCGTGTACCAAGGGGTTCGAATCTCGAGAACCTCTACTCATTCATGAGGACTTTGAGGGATGTTCCAGCGCGGCATTCCTTCCACTGGTTCACCTCTCCACATAATCTGTTTGGTTTTATTTCCTTTTGCTTTAAAGGAGAAGGCCAAAATCTGGTTTCATTCCCTTGCACCTAATTCAATCTTTACATGGGAAAACATGCGGAATGAATTCCTTAACAAATTTTTCCCTCTCAGACGTAATACTAATGCTCATGCGAGCAATTCAGAATTTTTCTGAAAAGCCAGGTGAACCTTTTGCTGCGGTATGGGAAAGATACAAGGACCTTCTCCATGCTATCCCTCACCATGGATTGGATGTAGGACAAATATGTGCGTACTTTCATCAAGGATTATCCTTGAATAATAAACAGTACATCCAGATGATGTGCAAAGTGTAATTCCTATGAAAAAGAGTGCTAGGAAACAATCCAACTTTGACACTATAGCAGTAGAATTGCCTGAACTCGGGAGACTAACACTCCATAGACACCGCTAAAGTGCATAAGACATCGCTGAATCCATCACTAAGAGAAAATGATGAGTTGCAAGCAAAATTGCTAATTTAACAAGGAAATTGGAGGCCATAGAGATGAAAAAGGCATGAGGAAAATTCAGTGCCTCAAATACCCTCGGTACCCACTGACTCCAAGTGGATGGTTTCATGCATTATATGCGATGATCCTATGCACTCAACCATCAAGTGCCCAAACCTTCCTCGCTAAAGGTAATTCAAATGTGAGCAAGCCAATGCCCTTAATTACCAAAGGAAACCTTGCAACTCTCCATACTTTGAAACATATAATCCTGGATGGGGTAAGCACCCTAATTTTAGTTGAAGAAATGAAGGAGGGCCAAATAACTTGCCAAATAACCAAGGTCCTCATTACCAAAACCATATTTTACAAACGATTCCACCATTTCAAAATCTGCATCTCCTGGCGGTTTGTAACCCCAATCAAGGTTTCCACATCGAGTCAAGGGACTCCATCACTCACAACCATATCAACCTCCCACATAAGAGAAGTCCCGGAGGATATCAAGCATGCTAGTCTGCATAAACCCGAAGAATCCACAAACACGTAATTCTCGAATCGCTCCAATGATGTGGAGATCCCGTATAACCAAGTTAACTCCTGGGCCTATAGGTAACCCCAACAAAAAAAGGGAAACTTCCATCCAGCCCATCCAAACCCAAGGTCAAAAATAGTGTGGGAAGTTCGTAACCAATTGAGGGTACCTTGAACACCGTAAGGCTATCACTTACTCCGGGCGAGAAGCTGACAAACCATTCAAACTAAGGAACCAACTCAAGAGTCTCCATGAATTAATCGAGAGGATGAGTTGCCGACAAGCCTCATGTCCCTAATGCAAAGGATATTGATGATCAACCGTAAGAAGACAAGTCACTCCATATCCCTCCGTACTCCATAATTCTCATAGGTCGAGCACCAAAGAAAGTGAATAACCATTCGAATCTATGAGTATTCAAACAAGCAAAATTGAACATCCCCTCGTTAGATCATTACAAATTCCATCATATGCTAAATTTCTAAA
This sequence comes from Tetrastigma voinierianum, assembly GCA_016808115.1. NCBI lineage: Eukaryota > Viridiplantae > Streptophyta > Magnoliopsida > Vitales > Vitaceae > Tetrastigma > Tetrastigma voinierianum. The sequence continues at coordinate 97,944 of JAEQBH010000112.1, forward strand.
GGATTTGTGCACTAGAAAAAGGAAATTAAAGTCAACAAGGAGGCCTTCATGACTGAGCAATCTACCTCACTAATTCGAAACAACTTGCCTCCAAAATACAAAGAATCTGTGAAATCTCTACTATTTCTATAAAGGGTAGGGAATTCAACCGGGGCACGCTTTAAATGGACTTCAGGAAAGTGTTAATTTGTTGCCTTATTCAAGATATGTGGACTTAGGGTTAGGAGAATTAGAGCCAACCACATCACCTCCAATTAGCGCTGACCAGAGCGTGAAAAATTCCTGCAGGGATAGTAAAGTAGATACTGTGTACAAGTGATAAAGTTCTACTTTCCCATGGATTTTGTTGTGCTTGACACTCAGCCTATGGTAAACCAGGGAACTTAGTTTCCAGTAATTCTTGGTAGACCATTCTTGGCAACTGCTAATGCCATTATACATTGTAGGGGAGGCTTGATGACACTATCATTTGGTAACATGACTGTTAATTTGAACATCTTCAATGTTATCAAGGGAATGGGGGATGAAGAAGATGTGTGTGAAGTCAACATGGTTGATTATGTGGTGCATAAATATTTAGATAATATCTCACATGATGACCCTCTTAAGTCATGTTTGGTCAGCCCGAGTTGGGATGAGGAAGTGACCACACTGGAGTCAGAGTTTCTACACTCTATAATTGAGCATAACGAAGTATTGGAAGTTAATGGGCTACACCCAAATTCAACCATTGCCACTAAACAGGACAAGGTAACGCTCCGAGGAGAGGCCACCTAAGCTCGAGCTAAAACCCTTACCATCACACCTCAAATATGCCTTCTTAGGAGAAGAGGAAACTTTTCCGGTAATCATATCTTCCTCCCTAGAATTGAATCAAGAAAATCAACTTTTGGAGATATTGAAAACCCACAGAACTGCTCTAGGCTGGACAATTGCAGATATTAAGGGAATTAGTCCCTTGATCTGCACACACAGAATTCACTTAGAGGAGGATGTTAAACCTTCTAGGCAACCACAGAGACGATTGAACCCAATAATGAAAGAAGTGGTAAAGAAGGAAGTTTTAAAACTCTTGGATGTAGGGGTTATTTACCCTATTGCAGATAGTAAGTGGGTTAGCCCAACACAGGTAGTTCCTAAGAAATCTGGAGTCACAGTAGTCGCCAATGAAAATAATGAGCTCATTCCTACTCGTGTCACTTCAGGTTGGAGGGTGTGCATAGATTATAGGAAGCTGAATGCTGGTACTAGGAAAGACCATTTTCCCTTCCATTTGTTGATCAAATGTTAGAGAGAGTGGTGGGGCATGAATTTTATTGTTTTCGATGGGTACTCTCATGCTGTACAATCAAATTATATAGCTTTGGAAGATCAAGAAAAAACTACATTCACGTGTCCTTTGCACCTTTGCCTTTAGGAAATGCCCTTTGATTAGTGCAATGCACCTGGAAAACTTTTCAACTAGCATGATGGGAATTTTAGTACATGATAGAAATCATATTGGAAAATTCCCTCATGGATGATTTCTCAAATTTTTTTGGTGAATTCATATCTACATCTGTTCGAGAATTTACGAAGGTTTTGGAAAAGGTGTCAAGGAGAGAAAAATCTTGTGTTAAATCTGGGAAAATGCTTATTTCATGGTAACACAAGGGATTGTCTTAGGCCATATAGTATCAAAAGATGGAATTGAAGTTGATAAGGCCAAAGTTGAGCTGATTTCCAACCTACCCACTCCTAAGTGTGTTAGAGACATAAGGTCATTCTTGGGTCATGCTGGTTTCTATCGAAGGTTTATAAAAGATTTTAGTGCTATAGCTCGTCCCTTATGTACCCTGCTTGCAAAAGATGTCCCTTTCACATGGTCACAAGATTGTGACATTGCTTTTACTAAACTCAAAAACATGTTAGTGTCACCTCCCATCATGCGGTCTCCTAATTGGGACCTTCCATTCGAGATCATGTGTGACGTTAGTGATTATGCTATAGGGGCTGTGTTAGGACAAAGGAAGACAAAAGGCTTCTATGATTTATTACACCAAAGAAGACACTAGACTCGCTCTGCCAACTATACGACTGGCTAAAAGAGTTTCAGTCACAGTTCTGCCCTAGAAAAATTTAGGGTCGTATTATCATGTAGGCTTCTCTGTAACTAGATTCTCACATCAAGAGCTCTTGGAAGTACCTGCCTCTCTAAGCAGGGTACAAAGCCCGGTTAACTAGGCAGGATCCTCCTATGCCAAGAATTCAATCTGACCATTAAAGATAAAAAGGGGGTCGAAAATGTGGTCGCTGACCATTTATCTCGATTAGTTCCAGAATCAACTTCTCATGGCATACCCATAGGCGATAGTTTTCCTGATGAGCAACTCTTTGCTCTTGTTCATTGCCCATGGTATGCTGACATTGTGAATTACCTAGTCACTGGTCAAATTCCAACACAATGGACATCCCAACAGAAAAAGAAATTTTTGACAGATATTAAGAAGTATTATTTTGATGATCCATATCTATTTAAATACTGTCCAGATCAAATAATGAGAAGATGTGTACCTAATGATGAGCAGCCCAAGATCCTAGCCTTTTGCCATTCCGAAGCTTGTGGAGGGCATTTTTCTGCACGGAAAACAGCAGATAAAATTTTGCAGGCTGGTTTTTACTGGCCTACCTTATTCAAGTATCATTTGTTTCGACTCAAAAACTTGTACTTGGCGCCAACAATAATTAGCTTAATGCATGGAACATGATGCCCTCTATCAACTTAATCATTAAATTTTTAATCACAGTATAGACTCACAATTCTTTCCCCGTGGGTATCTTTACATTCCTAGTTATCTCGTTGATTATGTATCTACAAATGCGCTATTCCGACGAACTAATGATCACAAAGTTGTTTTAAAATTTGTCAAGGAACACATATTTTCTCGATACGAAGTACCTCAGTAATTATCGTTGATGTTAATTCCATTTTTGTAATCGAGCCTTTGAAAATTCCTTAAAAATATGGAGTCACTCCATAAAGTTTCCACAAAGATACCAATCTACAACAACCTGGTCAATGAACAGCTAATAGGGAGATAAAACATTTGAAACTGCTACATCTAAATCGCAGAAAGATCTGTCCTCTGTATCATATTTTGACGCCTTAAAGCCTATCGCATCGCTTTTAAAAACCCATTCCTTGCATGTTCCTCATAGGCTTGTTTCTATGGAAAGGCTTGCCACTCCCTAATTAAAGGAACATAGAGCTTATCACTTATTAGAGCGTGAATTATGATTTAACCTAAGGCAAACAAAGCCATGGTTGCAGCCTAAATGGTTTTGACGCAGTTACTATAGAAACAGTCGATGGAAAGCTCCGCACTTACAAAGAGCGCCCGTTCTACGAAAAAAACTATTGCCCGGAAAACGTTCGAGCCAAACCAAAAGGTCCTGCCGTGATGTGCCCCATTGCGACTTATTTCCGTGGAAACTTCGCCTCGCTGGATCGGCCCATTCATTATTAAGGTAGTTTCTTACCCATACGGAGTCGTGAAATCGGAAAACTGGAGTAATTATAGCTTTTTCAAAGTTAATGGTCAACGCCTCAAGCCTTCCTCGAGAAATTCAATTTTCAAGAAATTAGTGCGGACTCGTAGATCCACTTACCGTGATACCCATCGAGCAAAGCCATTCCCATCCGCTTATATAGTTTTGATTTTGCTTTATTTTCATTCTTACTTTCTATTTCTTTTATTTTTACTTCAATTGCTTTTCCATTATATTTAAAAAAAAAATAATTTTGGGTCCTTGTTTCTCTTTTGCCTCCAATTATGTTGTGGGGGTACCCTTAGTCTATGCATTGAGGGCAATGCTCATTTATATTTGTAGTAGGTGCACTGTTGAATCTACTCTATGCGCTTGTTATATGTTTAGTGTAGGTCCAATTTTTTTTAAATTATAGCTCTTTCGAATATAATGTCAATCTGCAATGTACATACTGCATGATTTCATCCACACTCCACATCATCTTATTGCATGTACACCTTAACGAGCATACACATAAACCCCTTATGAGCTTTTGTGGATTTTGTTCCTCTTTGCATTCTCGTCCTTTTGCTCACAAACCATGTATACCACGTCATTTTTTTTCGATTCTACCTCGCTTTTAAGCCCTAATTTGTGCATAAATTTACATGTCATGTTAACTTCATGCATCATAGTCTTTATGGAACATCTTTGCATAACTGAAAATGATTAGAGGCCATTATTTCTAGAGATATACTCGCAAACTCAGACTAGTTCTCACCCTTTGCACCCATTTTGAGCTTTAGTTGCTAAGTCGGGCTCGAACCTTAGGGAACCCTGATCATTGGAAATAAAGAAAGGGGTCCCATGGAAAGATTGAAAGTACCCGAAGAAGGAATTACAGTAACCAAGCCTATGAATACAGTCAGTTTAGTGGAATCTAACAAAAAGAAAAAAAAAAAAAAGAGCATACAGTGAAACCCGGGATGGAGGGCAATTGAAGAGGCCAAATTTTACATCGGCATCACTGTTCCAAAATTTAAAAAAAAAAAAAAAAAAAAAAAAGAGAGAAGAAGAATCAAAAGAGAAAAAGAAAAGAAAATATATATATATGTCAAATTGGAACAAGTGTACCGGTACACCTTAAAAGTGTACCGGTACACCCTACGGAAAAAGGACCAGTAGCCAATGTGTATCGGTACACCATTAAAGTGTATCGGTACACCCGGTCGGATTTTGGGCAAATGGGTTTTTAATCCAAAAATTTGGCGCCTTTTGACACTCCAAACGTCTCTCCACTCTCCACAAGCCAAGCCCTAACCGTTTTGCTCTCTCAAACAAGCAACCCGGAGTTTGTCTCGCTCTCTCACACTTCTTTCTTCGTCCAGCCCGACTTGCCTTTGCAGTCATCGTATCTGACTTGGTAAGCCACCGCAAATCCTCGCTAGCATTTTGGGGCTCCTCTGTTATACATGGATCTTTTTGTTGGATTTGGTGTGTTTTGTTTGTACTTCTTGTGGCCGGGAGTTTCAAATTCTTGATGGTACGGGCGGTGAAGCGTGTTGTTCGATATGCACTGTGGCCAGCCCTGCATCGTCAAACAGGTTTCGACGCTATATATATCCGGTCATCTGGCCATTATTGCCATCCTTGCCATCTCTATGGAACGATCTAAGAATATCTGGAAAGGAAAGGCATCTAGTTCTCTATGGGACAAAGTCAGAAGAAAAGAAAATCTGATGTCTCCCACGCTAGTGCGGAAGGGAAAAACGACAGAGTCATCTTCGTAAAGCAGGAAATGTCCATGTTGATGATGATAAATAGAGGCGATAGTTTGCCGAGGACTCTAAGTCGAGCACGAAATGGACCCGCCGATCATTAAAAAGGGGGAAGGGGATTTCACTGCGAGAGGGGCGTGAAATTGGAGACATTTTTGTACTCTCACCCCATCAGGGGGATTATTCAAGAGCAGAATATGGATTTCGTGTGCACTGAGGTTCAAGGATACCACCACCGGTTCGGAGTTCTATACCAACCTCGAAGGAGAACTCTGGGCCAACGAGACCAGCTAGAGAATTTCAAAGATAAAAGCGCCTTCGTGCGTCACCCCACCGGAGAAGACGCCTCTACGCGATATCCGCCCCGACAGCTTCGTAACGACCGCATTCCACTGGGGCTATCATCGACTTTGATGCCCATTGTTCATCGAGGCCATGTGTACCGACCCTAAGCTCATGAACGGAAAGTTTAATAAAAAAGAATTCGCGGCCGTGAAGCTCTAAGTCAATATGCTTTAATAACAAAATTATTCATGACCGACCAAATTTAAGGGGCAATGAAAATCTCCTGTACCGAGAGCAAATCCAATTTTTGTATGAAGTCAGACCGGAACCATCGATTATGCATCAATATGGTGTGATGAAGGATTTTGAAATTTTCGCATGAAAGGTGCATATTCCATTCCCCCGCCGGTGACTAGTATTGGGTGCGTCACAGGAACGAAAAGAGCACTGGCAGAAGAAGGTGCCTTAGTCGTGGGACCCCATCAAAAATAAGACCGGCGCGTATATGCCGAGTCAAGACGACTGTGTCTCACCCTCGCCTCTTCTCGCCCTGCCTCCTCTTTGGGATTACTCATCCATAAATTTCAAAGACTATCGAGCACATCTCCATTAAAGAGGATGAGCGGCGAATAGCGGGTGGTTCATGCATTCTGTGGAAGCTACAAATAATCACGCCTTCTCGAGGCTTCGAGTCATGTTTTCCAAGGAGAGCCTAAGAATGGCGGATGCCACTCCCGCACTGGAGGGAGAGTCCGAGAATTGATGACCACGACATGATGCACTTTCTTCTTCAGAGGATGCAGAGTTGATGTTTAGTTGTTTTTTGGCTGACAGGTGTCAAATCCGGTAGCAGACCTCACCCATGTTATGCCAACACCCATTTGATCATTTATCCCTTTCGTCAAATTTGTCGTTACAAACTTTTAAGACCTTTTGATTTCAATGAGGTTCGCTGCTTCTTCGATATCGGCATAGTAGTTATGTGTGTTCATAAGAATGGTCGCCTTTACACCCGATCGCTACAAATGCTCGTACGACTACCTTACGCTTTCTCACTTCATGATCCTTTATTTGAATAAATCGATTCAGGTTGGCTTGTTATTATGTTCATCAGGTAAGATTGTGGTCGGGTCTAAATGAGTCATACCGCATACTGTTGTGTGAAGCATTATATTTTATATTTGCTAATTTGAAAATCTTGCAAAGCATAATTGTATCGAGCGCCTTGTTGGAATTCATAACCAATGGTTGTTCGAAGGGTTCCGCTGTTAGGACCAGCAAGATGCGTGTCTAGGTGATGAATACACACCAGCAATAATTATAGTAGAATTCTGAAAATAATAAACGCACTTACTCCACATTCAGCATGAGGATAGTACTTTTAACTTTCTTGTTTTAGACTGCAGTCATTCAGGTCTTAAACATAAGCGCATGAAAGACGCATGTCCTAGTTTGACACAAGACCGGAATGTGGGTAAACGATGATGAAGTCTCTGAACTCCAAAGAATGCTAGAAAAGCACCAGAGGAAAAAGTAATCGACATCTTATGTGTACCGACACCTTGCTAAAAAGGGCAGAGCAGAAGTGTACCCCAGACACCTAAAATGTGTACCCCAAGACACCCGACGTGAAATTGCAACAGCAAAGTGTACCGGTACACCATTAATGTGTACCGGTACACATGTATGAGAAGTGCGGGAATGGAGCAGAATTGTGATCCTAACGCAGGGCATATCACAATCATCCTCGAACACAAGATTTACATCGAAAGGAGTATAAAAGGCTGAGATAGATGGAGAAGTAGCTTTGACTTCTAGGTTAGGTTTACAAGAGAGGAGTTCCTTCATTATTTGAGTTGAATTTATAGATCCAGACAGCACTCTTTTCTGGCGTTTGAATTCAAGCATATGCAATCTTTCAAATAGAACAATTATTTCTGCTTCAATCATAGTATTACTTGGCCATTCTTCATTCTTAGGTTTTGCAACCGAATTCGATTTTCTCAAAGTATTGTTTTTACGATTAGACTCTCTTCAATGATAATTGTTCTATAAGTTCCATGGAGTTCTAAACTTAATGTCGGGATTCTACCTGGTGAAACTCACCCCTCGATCATGTATAGTCCTCAATTCCTCTTTTTTGAACTTCATGGATCAGGCATGCTTAATCACTTGTGAAAACATTGTAAATCCCAATAAGTATATTCTCGACAACGTGTGAACGAGATATCCTTGCACACGTTGGGCTGATGTACGAATGCAAGCTTAAGGTTCGGGACATCGTAAACAAGTGCTTAGTATTATTCAATCATCCTTATTTCCAAAGAGCATTTAGTAAATTCTCCATCAAAGACCATTTATCAATGGTTCCTAGATGAGTTTGTGAAAGCCAAGAGGTGGGACTTACATGATCGGCGAGGGAACCCTAAAAATCCCAAAGCACTGTCTTTCTCGTTTTTAAAACATTTAAACCAATCAACCATTCAATCAAACAACACAACCCTACAATTCTCTTTTAAATCACACTTTGGGAGAGTAGCTCCTACTGATCAACTAAATCGGACCACTCCCTATGGAGATGACCGTGATCTCCCACAAAGATACAATGCTAGACAACCTGTGAATTCCTACGCTTGGGAATAGAATTCTACTACCATCAAGGACTATAACAATCTACTTCAAAAACTTGATATTGACTAAAAATATGATTTAGATCAACAGCCAAACCGATACTACCACTAAAGAACCATTCATCCCGACAACGACAATAAAAACCATGTTAATCGTAATATGATGAGATCGCCTTTGTGCCAAACTTCTATTATTGCCACCAAAGAACTATTCAGCCCCGACAACAACGTCAAAAACTTGATGTTTATAAAAAATATGATGAGATCAGCCAGCCAAACTTCCGATAATCGCCACCAAAGAACTATTCAATCTCCAGAATCTGCGCCAAAACTTGATGTAGACTGATTTTACAGACCAAAAGTCGGCCGCTTTCTCATATCATTGCCAAAATTCTTCCATTTCCAAATACTATGCTAAACTTGACTATAACATTAGTAACATTGTTTTCACGAGTATAAATAATCTTATAATTTAAAATTGATTTTGGTCTAAATTCACTGTGCCACAAGTCCCATATATAATAAAGTGATTTAAAGTCCATATATCATTCCCATTTGCGATTGATTTGAAATTTAAAGATCAAATTCACTTCTCATATCGAGATAGTCACTATTTGAACCAATATTTCAAATGATTTGTGAACGACTAACAAAACTATAATGAAAAATATTTTCTTTGCAAATTTATTTTTAAAAATAATTCTAAACAAATTGAATAAGATAGTTCACTGAGTTGAAATAACACTGAGATATGAACAAATGTTTTGACTAACAAATTGTAGTTGGTTAAAAAACAAGTTAGTTATGGTTTTGAAATCTAGAAACTATGAAAATGGCGATAGCCTCGAAAACCTCCTTACACTATACCTTTCACTAATCACCACTCATATTCCCAAGTCAAAGTCAACGGGTTTAACAACTACTTTGATTCGACTGATCATATCAGACTGCTGTTTTTCCTTTCCAATACTTCACAACAATTTCTTAGGACTAAAAACTTATTGTCCCCATAGACAAGGTAATACAAGCCTTTCCTAATTCAATTGATACCTCAGTCTGCAATTCATTAAAATGTTCCTTCGCCTTCATTAGAATCTAAGCTAACACAAGATTAAGATCATTCTACCAAATTGAGATGAAACCTCCGAGGGTGAAAGATGATGTTTCAACTAATAGTCCTATAGAGGTAGGAACAACAATTGTGAAGTATCAAAATTACACTTACAGTACATTAGTTCATTGAATATCACGGTCACCCCTAGGTGACTGCCTCGCTCTCAGTAGTCCATCTCGTGTCATCGAGGGATCCCGGAATCGTAACAAGGATAACTCCTTCCTCGGGTATAGACCACCGGTATTCAAAACAACTCATCACGAACAATATCAATTAACATCTACCTAGTTTTCGCACCCATAACTTCGGGTGAAATTACTAAATTGATATTCAAAACAAATTCTTCCCAGAGGGAAGTTAACCTTCCAACTGATCACAAATCAACACTAGTTTATCAAACAAATTCATTGAAATTATAACAATCAATAGAAACATTCTGGGAAAGTTTCCATACTCCATTCAAGTTCAGACATAAATGCAACTAGATCTACAATAATCTTAGCTCCATAATTCAGCTCAGATCAACAACTCCCTGAAAAATAAAAGAAAAATGAAAGAAAAAAATATATATACAAGAGACTTTAGTTCTTCCTAAGACTACTCAAGTTTCATTGAAAAGCTGCGCATTGTACCTTCAGCTTTTCTATTTATAGGTTATTTGAAGTCACTAAATTCAAGGTTGAATTTTAGATTTCCATGTAAATTTTATGAGTGTCTTTGTCGATGATTATTTCATATCTCGTGTCGCATACTCAGCCTTCACTTGTGTGTCTTCAAGCCATTGCGGCTTTCATGGTACATTTCTACCAAGTCTTCAATGTCTCGCTTTTGTGCTCTGTCGCAACAGCTTATGGAATGTCACAACATAAGTGCGCTTCTAGGTCTTTACCTCTTGTCGTACTTGTTTAACATTTCTCGCCTCAGATCTTTGAAATATTGTCGCGACAAAGTTTTCTATGTCACGACAAATTTTTCTTGCCTTACAATGTTATTCCCAGAATAATTTGTTGCGACATAAGCATTCTTGTCTTGATAGAGTTCAACTAACTTCATGTTGTGATTATCGCGACACAATTTGCTATTGTCGTGACACAATTTGCTGCTGTCATGACATAATTTCCATGCCTTACAGTGTTAGCCTCTGAACCGTATGTTGCAACATCTAAATCTTTGTTGTGACAAACTCAACATGATCGCTTGATCTACTTCAGCCTTTGGTCACAACTAAGCTCGCTTATGTCAGCGAAGATAATTTTTCTTCGCAACTCTATATCGCGATTAACAATTTCTGGCGTCGCGACATCGCTTCAAAGGTGTGTCTTTATTGATTTCTCTCTTCATTTGTCATGACAGAGTTTTAAACGTCGTGACAAAGTTTTTCTGCCATTTGCCTTATTCTTTGTCGCGATATTCATTTCCATGTCACAACATAATTCTGGTGCTTCTTTAGGAGCTCTTCTCATGCAATATCACAACAAAGTAATCATATGTCGCGACAATAATGCTTTCTTGAACCCCATCAGGTTATGGATATCTATTTTTGTTGTAACATTTTCTTGTACTTCTTCTCATATTATGTCACACAAAGTTAGGAAATGTTGCGACACTGATCACATTCGCACTTTGCTTTGTCTTTATATTACTTACATAGTTCTGTTTTGTTTGATAACTTTAGAAATTGTTTCGGGGTTTTGTCGCGACAATGTTGTAATTATGTCGCAACATAACTGCATTTCATGCCTTAGCCATTTTTTTCTATTTTTCTACTGGTTTTTGTTTCATTTGCATTAAAACTCTGCCCATTTTTTTCTATTTTTCTGCTGGTTTTTGTTTCATTTGAATTAAAACTCTGCAAAACATAAATCTAGGTGAAAATTCCATAATTCAACATTAAATTGGACCTTAAACTTTCAAATCTGCATGAAAAATGAATTTAAAAATGGATGAGTTTGACCATCAAACTCCCCCCAAACTGGCGCTTGCTTCTGTCCCTAAGCAAAGAGAAGAAAATTTTGTTTGTCCTAAAACAATTCAACTTTTATTTTTAAGGACATTTTTTTGTTTTGCACCAGACATCTTTTTCCTTAACATCCACAAATCAGTCTAAATACAGGATAGTTGTAATATTATCTTTGAACAAGTTTCAAATCAAGAAATAAGAATATTTTCAATTAAGTTCACTAAAGAAACAAATCATTCATATACTGTAAACAATTTAATCATTACCTTAGATCAGTGAGTGTGTGATAGTTTCCCCTCCTTTTCAATTTGGCAAATTAGTTAATCTTCTGAGATACTATTCGGGACATAATTCTCCCCCTGTTTTCTAAAGTCTGGCAGGGTTGCTGGCCATATTATTCTCCACTAATGTGCAAACTCAACCTTCAAGATCAACAGTCTTTTAGTCAGAATGTGTGACTTAGGTACTGGGTAGATAAACAAGTATTTAGGGTCCAAGTTTACCAAGATTGCATATACAACCCAACATCTTCAGCTTTCACTGCTTATCCTTCTACTATTATCATTAACTTTCAAATATCCCCAAACTTGGGTTTTTGCGTTTCATTTATTACTCTCCATTTGTGGTGTAATTCTTTTAACAAATTCATAATTCAAATACAATTTTCAAACTCGAGATTTTCATTTTTCATTTTACTTCAAGGTTTATTGGAATGCAAATGTTTTGTCTTATGCTTTCTATCACCCTTAGAGAGCTGGGGTTAGGAAACTCTGCTACCAATCAAGATTGTGTACCAGTGCTGAAACACCTCTAAGAACTTAATTGCTCAAGGAAGGAAGGTTATAAGACAAAACTCATTCCACCTTGATACTTGATATTTCCACAACTTCTTTTGTTCATCTCTTTTCTTTTTCTTCATCTCAATTGATTTTCCACTCATCTATCTTTTCACATTACAAAATTCTTACTCCTTTTAAACTTGCCTTGTCTACTTCTTTGCACTTATAATGCAATTAAGCAAACGATGTGGTATTTTCTATGTGATTAGATTTAAAGCAGGATTTAGGCTTTTCATCATTTATTGATGATGAAATTTTCATTAGGTTCAAATAAGGAACTAGGCAAGGCATAAGTATACTCATGCAGCTTAAAGGTTCAAACTTCCAAGGATGGCCTACATTATTTCATATTAGTCAGAAGGTTTAGATTCTCCCCAATAACTAACAAGTTCTAAGACTTGGGGAGATTAAAACTGTGATGGATCTCAGAAGATGTCCCTAATCCTAGCACAATTAGTTTTAGAGGTACTTTTGACCTTATGCAAGTTTTCAGGTTCATAGTTAGCTAAACTGCTTGCATTAGGAATTATAAGTCCTATTTGTTCCATCATTTGTTTAAATCTTCAATTCGTCTTCAACTTATTCCCCGCCACATTACAACTCTAAGTTTGAACGTAGTTTCATCCTACCCCAATCTCATTTGTTCATGTTTTTCGAGGCACAGGGTGTCGGATGCCGTAAATGGCTTAGAGATTAATATGTGATGTGGACAAATTCACCTACTACATGTACCCATGTGATACATGTTGCATGATTAGTGAGATGATAGAGATGAATGGCTTAGATTAAGCCATGTGTCAAAAATCCAAACTAAAGGACAAAATGGGGATTAATTGAAAAGAGTAAGTGAATAAGACAAAAGAAGAATAGTCTTCTTCTTCCCCACTAAAAACGTACAAAGAGGGTGAGATCCAGGATTTGTAGAGAGAGCATGAGTGACTTCTCTTAGATTTCCCGGTGTTCGACCTGTCGGTTCTCGCCCGCCAAGAAGCAAAGCCGATCTACGCTGGGTGGCTACGCTGGGCAACCGATTTTGTGAAGTTCGACAACTCCAAGAGGTAGGGATCTTTTCCCACTTGGTTTATTCTTTGGTTAAGAGCCATTTTAATGGATGGGAATTCATTGAGGCTGACGGGCTTAGTGTTTTCTCGGTCTCAAAATCTTGAATCGAGTGGAAAAATCCCTATTGGGTGGTCGTGGAATGTGTTGTCGACCCTGGGTTTCAATCGCTCACGTGATATGTTATGTGATTTTGTGTCATTGGGTTATTCAAATGAATTGTTTGATTGTTATTAGCCCATTTGAGCTAATTTTGGTGTGTTATCGACAAGTAATTGGAATAAATATGAATTAGCATCGTTGTTAATATATACATGTAAAAATATATTAGCATGGACATTTTGGAACAGATATCGCATTCCATATGCACCCGTGGCACCCTAGATGGTAGGTGTGTGAGTGCATGACATGAAGGAAAAATAAAAGAAATGAAAAACGATCGGAAAGGAATTTCAAGGAAGATTTAATCGCTTTAGAGTTGTCCAAATAGTTCATCCTGAGGTCGACTCCATGACTATTTCCTGAGAATTACCCAAAGAATTCGCCCTGAGGGTAGTCCAATATATTTACCAAAACTCTAGAGTGGTTTTCTATGAACAAAATCTTCTTGTTTTGAAAACTATATTTTTGCTTGCATTTGGCTTAGGTATGTGTGAGGGAGCTATGAGAACTCGAGACATGATCGGGGCATGTAGACATCTCGCGAGAACTACAAATTTGGCTTAAGTGATCAAGCTTGTCATGACATGTGCACCTAGCGTGGGAGTAACCCACGCAGGAATTAATACACTGGCATCAAGCCACCTCACGAGGGATCATTATTTCGTGTACATGGAGATAATAGAGGACGCTCACTAGAGGCCGCTTTTTAGAAGAAAGCCGACATGTGGCTTTGGTATTCATTTTGTATAACATGTATTAAAACTTTAAATTTTGATATATGTTTTTGTAAAGAGTAATGTATTAACTCTTAAACTATGGCAATATAGTTGGTATGATTAGCCCAATGACCGATGCGATGAGGCATTCTAGGAGTTGAGGAGGAGGCTTACTTCAGCTCCTATCTTGATAGTCCCGGACAGGGGACAGGGTACACAAGAATCAGGATGCCTCGAGGTTTGGACCGGGATGTGTGTTTTGATGCAATGAGGGTAGTAGCTTATGGTTCCCTTCGCTGAAGAAATCACCAATAGAATTCACTCCCACACACGACATGGAGTTGGCGGCCGTAGTCTCGCCTTGAAGACGGCGCCCACCATTTATATGGCGAACGCTCGAGGTGTACCTGCATCATAAAAGTCCTAAGTATATTTTCACGTTAATGAGACCTCACAACATGAGGCAACGATAATGACGAGCCCTGTAGGATGACTTCACTTTACTACCACCCCGGTAAGGCAAATGTGGTGCCCCGATGACCCAAGAAGTCACGCAGGAGCATTGGCTAGTATAGCTTCCCTGAACGAAGTGATGCTCTAGACTGTGTGGGACAACACATGTGACAAAGAAGCGTGATTGGGAATGCTAGTGGAGTTTAGTGAAGCTTAATCGTCTCATGGAGGAGGATTCGAGTCCTAAGGAAAGGAAGTGGAGATAGTGTCCATCAAGGATCGGGTATGGTCAGGTACAGGTGACGAGGGCTAGATTGTCCACGCAGATGGTAAGTCTTCTAGATAGAGGACTCGCAGTTGGTTCCCCACGACCGATTGTAGAGGATTCTCGTGGGCTTCATTGCTCTTGATTTGCCATGCATCTAGGTAGCACGAAGATGTACCAGAACTTCATTGCCGGCTCACCGAGCGACAGGAAGAGACACGAGGGGACTTTGTTCGACGATGTCTCGTCAACAAAGCTGCGTCGAACACCGGCCGCTAGCGCTACTTCACCCGTTGAGGTGGTCGAGCTGGCGGGCACGTCACAACTGGTTTTACGACCCACTTGCCACGACAATCGCAAGGACATGACGCGGTAATGCGATAAATGACCGGCTCACAAAGTCGGCACATTTTATACCGTGTCGAAGGACCTCTCTACATCGAGAGATTCCTACGGTCAGATATCTCGAGAGATAGGTTCGCCACATGGAGTACCAGTGATCCATAGTGGCCTGGATAGAGTCTCCGGGCGCTTATAAACAAGACCCTTTGAAGAGCTCTAAAGCGCTGGCACACGGCTAACCATGAGTACGACTTTCCACCCATAAACGGCGGTCACCAGAGGACCATACAGGTTGGGGAGGACACGCCGTGAGTACAAGGTCCCGATCATAAGGGTAGCCGGGAAGAGACCAGCCTTAGTGGAATTCACGTACAACAACGCTTATCAAAGTAGTATACAAGATGGCAATCATAAGGAGGATTATATGGGAGGCCATGCATCACTGATATGTCGGACCGAGGTGGAGAGAGCCCCATCACCGGGTCCTCGACCGAATGTAGACACCTCAAAGAAGGTGATCTTGATACGACAAACCGCCTTCCTCTACCGCCGTAGCCGGTAGAAGATATACTGGTGTACAACGCCGATCATTAGAGCCTCGAGGCCTGAGATCACGCCTCTCGCCGCGATGCCCATAGATGAGTGGCCAGTTCCTAAGTAAGCGAGAGGGAAACCATCGCCATGTTTATCGGACCTTCGACATACTAGAGAGGGTAGGCATCGTAGATGCATCGTCAGTTTTCTTACCGCCAAAGACGTCAAAAAAGTCCATGAGGTATTCCACGTCCATGCTCGAGGTACACTCCAAATTCAAATCATGTGCATCGGGGAGTAGATTGGAGGGCTGATCTGATGGACCTTCGAGGAGGGACTGGCAGGTATTATGGATAAATGGATCGTTTTTGTGGACGTTAAGACCGAGGTTGAGGGTGCTATGGTGGCACCACGTGGGAGTGGAGGAGTCAACGTGGTGAGCGCGGCGACACGATGAGCCACCTATCCCTTCATTTAAGGACGAAGATACTGGCTTAATATAATACTTAAACGACTAGTTTACATGCATGGCATAGTACGCTAAAGCATGGTGTGATTTGTTAGATTATACGCACTTCGGGTGAAATTCCTCATGAGGGGAGAATGTAAAACCCAGAAATTCTAATTTTCCTCGAAAAAGGGTAAAATGGTACTCTTGGCCAAAATCCAAAATTTTTCTAGATCTTGGATGACAAACGGACTTCCACCGTGGAATCAAGCCACAAATCTAAATTTATCACGTCGAATTTCATCAATTCCGGCATACCGAAATTTCATGTTTTTCTATGATAAAATGTTACTGTAAAACTGGGCCATGATACATATGATTTGACAAAATTCACCTACTACATGTACCCATGTGATACATGTTGCATGCTTAGTGAGATGATTGAGATGAATGGGTTTAGATTGGGTTTATGTGTCAAAAAATCCAAACTAAAGGGACAAAATGGGGATTTAATTGAAAAGAGTGTTTATCAGCATTAAAAAGCAAGTTAATACTTTCCTTCCCAATTAAAAAAACGTGAGGGTGAGATCCAGATTTTGTAGAGAGAAGCAAGGACTTTTCCCAGATTTCCCGCTGTCAGACCGCTACCACAAGCCAAGAAGAAAAGCTTCCATCTATCACCAGTAGGCTACGCTGCATCGGGATTATGAGTTCCGACAACCCGCAGATATAGGATTTTTCCTACTTTTCTTTCGCCAAGAGCCATTTTAATGGACGGGGATTTGTCGAGGCTTGATGGTCGTGGTTTTCGGTCTCAAAATCCAACCGGAAATGCGGTAAAACTTTACGCTCAACGCCGACCCTGTGGTTTCACCGTTCACGCGATATGTTACTGGATTTCACTATCGTCGCAGCCAATTCAAACCACTGTTTGATCAAGATTGTACCCACGAATTAATTTCGCCAAGTATCGATCGTGAATTGAATAACATGAATTGTGTGAATTAATGTTGTTAATATATACAATGTAAATATATTAGCATGAATATTTTGGAAATGACATAATGGATTCCATATGCACGGGGAAATCAGATGGTATATGCACAAGGAGCGCACGATAATGTATGAAAATAAAAAATGAAAACGACAAGTAAATAATTTCGCCAAGATTTTCCAAAGCACTGCCTCAGAGTCAGTCCAACGCCTTCATCCTAGGTCAATCTACGACCCGTTTCTAATTATCCAAAGAATTCACCCCGGTAGTCCAAATATATTTTACCGAAACCCGCAGAGGTTTCAAGAACAAAATCTTTGTTTTGAACCGTATTTTTGCTCCCATTTGGCTTGTGAACGCGAGTGAAATGCATGGTAACTCGCACATAGATCGCGATGTGACATTCATAGTGATCAGATTGCTTAAGTGCGATCGTCTCCGCTACGATACGCAAGACTTAGCGAGTAACCCAAGCGTAGGAAATTATCACACGATTTCACTCGTGGCGATCATTATTTCCTGTGCATGCAGTATATATGGCGACAACGCTCACTGTGAGGTCAGTTGCTGAAGAAGTTCATACGCCATTGTGATTCATTTCAGATAACACGATTAAAACCCTTAAATTTCGATATACTTTCTGGGTAAAAGAGTAAATGTATTAACTCTTGAACTATGGCACATAAATGTACGCATTTTTGCGAAGATTACGTTTGGGCCCGGGCCGCCACTTTACTACGTCAGGGTCTCGCGACACGGTACACATTTATATTCCGCGGCCGACAGTCATTAACCACTTCGGACGCGCTGGCCAAGCGTGATACGTTGTCGAGCATCATCGATATATCTTAAAAACGCTTAAAAATCACCTTAGACGATGTTGTTCCACGTGCTGGTTCCCGTCGAAATTATTAGTGATATTTTTCTTTACATCGGGGCCACGCATTTTGTCCGATTTTTTCCTAATTTATCCTCCAAACCAACTAAGACGGCGCCATATTCGCTTATGGCTCGACACCCGAAATGCCAAATCGATATATCGCACAATTCAAAACACCGACTACACCTAATTGTTCCCTTTAATATTTCTTTTTGTGGTTTTATCCTCCATAATCTAGTTGTTTATTCCATCACCTCCACTTCATGACACACCCAATTCTCCACTCATTTCTATGGATACCCTCTAATAATTCTACTCACTGGAACCTAGTCCTTAGCTTGATAATTCACCCAACTCTCCACTCCATTTCCGAGGACAATCATTCTAATACTTATCCTCCAAATAGCACCTGGTCATCCAAAGATTATATTTGTCATCATACATTTCCACTTTTAAACTGATTTTTCACTGGCCAATTATTTTCTTTATCCCCTCTAAGCTATTCTTATCGTGCTTTCAACAAAAGCCACTGTCTACTGTCTTATCTTTTCGTCACCAGTGGCTGTGGTGATTGTTCTTCCACGTAAGCCCTGTTTCCTTTTTCTCATTCATTGAAGTCAAATAAACATTGTCTGATATACCAATCCAAACCCAGTTGCCATTTCATTAAGGAAAAAATGGTGAGCAGCAGCAGAAGCAGTGACAAAATTCCGGCAGAAAAAGTACCTGATTATGATCGAGAAAGTGAAGTAAAATCCTTTGATGACACGAAACTTGGTGTGAAGGGATTAGTAGATGCCGGCCTACTAAGATCCCATGGATGTTCATCGAGGAGCGACAAACGACTGGCATGATCACTTGGGTTCCATGGAGTCCCCAGAAAGCGTTCCAGTCATAGACTTCAAAGACATGGATAAAGATGCAGCAGCCACCCGAGATCATCAAGAAAGTGAGAAGCTTATGAGAAGTGGGGTTTCTTCCAGGTTGTCAACCATGGGATTCCAGAGAGTGTTTTGAATGGCATCATTGATGGAATCCGGAGATTTCATGAGCAAGATGCTGAGACCAAAAAGGAATGGTATTCCCGGGATCCCCATACCTAAGATCCTTTTGTGTACAACTGAAGCAAGTCATAATGATGATATCATTAGAAGCTATACCCTTTTTTTCCTTCTTATGGTTCTGTTATACCATACCTAGGATCCTTTTGTTTTGACTGCTTTGTGGGTATGATGGTTGCCTAAGGTCATCGAATTGTTCTCAAGGTAGCAAATTAACTGTTGAATCTTATCTTTCTGTGATTATTAGTGGTTGATGAACATGCAGAGATATTGTGATGGAATACTCAGAACAAGTAGTGAAATTGGGGCTTACTCTGTTTCAACTATTGTCGGAAGCTCTTGGACTGCATCCAAACCATTTGAAAGACATGGGGTGTGCTGAGAGCACTCTCATCTTCTTGGGGCATTACTACCCACCATGTCCTTGAACCACACCACCTCAGTGCCAGCAGCCACACTGATGCTGTCTTTTTCACATTACTTCTTCAAGACCAAATTGGTGGCCTCCAAGTTCTTCATGAAGATCAATGGGTTGATGTTCCCCCTATACCTGGCGCTCTGGTTATAAATATGGGAGATCTTCTACAGGCAAGTTTATACCAAATTAAGCATAATTTTTGTACTTTACCATTCCAATACATTTTCATCGAACCTAAATGGACACAAGAACCTCAAAATTTCTTGTTTCTATTTTTTGTTGTTTAAAAATTATGTGTTGCAACAACTCGAAATGTCTTTGTTAGAAGCATAATATTCATATTAAATCAAAATTCTACAAGATTGAGTTTTTATAAGAGTTGATTGTTTAACATGACATCAGAACCTGGTTTCACAGGGGAGGTTTGGGGTCTTCAAATCACCTCATTGTAAATTTGTTCTTATATTTGTGTTTATGGTTTTCTTTGTGCAGCTAGTCTCCACAATAAGTTTCTAAAAGCATTCTACAGAGTCCTTGCAAAACATGGTGGCCCGAAAATTTCAGTGGTATGCTTTTTCAGAGGGCAAACAGAACAGCAATGAGACTCTACTGTCCCATTAAGGAGTTGCTTCCAGAAGGAAACCCACCTATCTATAGAGAAACAACTATAAATGAGTATCTCACTTACTTTTACTCAAAGGGACTGATGGGAATTCTTCTACTTCCACATTTTAAGCTGTGAAGGGCTGCTATGAGACCCTATGCTACCTGGATAAGAAAAGTTTAGTGCCACATTTATTAACAATTTCTAGTATGTCTCGACATGTGGATAACCTGAACTGAGTTTGTCCTGATGTGGGTAGCTTACTTTCAAAGCTTTTACAATAATGGATTCTGGTACCTGATCCCTTAAGTATGTTTTCTAGAGGAAATTAAAATTCATTTTTTAGTAGTGACCTGAATTCAGCTTTTCATTTTCCATGTATCCTATCACTTTGATATTCCACAAATATTATGAGCTCCATTTGAACCCCAAAAGATTAGAGAAAGAAAAATAGAGAAAAATATAAATGAAAAATAGAATAAAAGAAAATTTTGAAGAATTTTCTTTAGTATTTTTTTCTTTCCCTAATAATTTCCGGGTTCCAAACGGAGCCAAAGGAAAATGATTTTCTCATATTTGATTTGACGGTATAAAATATAAAATCAAATCAAATATAATCAAAATTCCTCAAAATTTTACATGTTTTTAAATTTTATGTAAAAGAGATAAACAAATAAAATGAGTTTAAATAAATATATAGAATTAAATTCTCATTATGTTTAAAACCTATTTTTTATTTTCTCTAAATTTCTCTTCAACTTTTCCCTAGTTTCTATTCCTTACTACTTTTCGAAGTTCCAAATGTAGCTTGAGAACTTTCCTGCCAGAAGTGCGATCGATTTTTAGCATTTATTTGTTTATCACATTCTGGCACAATTTAATTTAAGGGAAGCTTATAGATTTTTATGGAAAGTTTTGAGCCTCTATGAATATTTTGTCTTGTAAGAAAAAATTCTTAAGTTCTTTTCATAGAATGATAGTTATTTTTGATTTGACCATATACCCTTTTAGAATTATATTTATTTGATTTATCAATTGTGTTAAAATTCATCAAGCACCATTATTTGGGAAATCATTTGAAATTATTTAGAGGAAATTAAACATGAAATATTGGAGGAAACCAAATTAACTCTAAACTATAGAGCTTATAAAGTTTGTCCAACTAGAAAGTCATAGGTATGGCTAAGAAGGTCCATATTGTGCAAGTTAAGTTATTTTGAGGTATTAAGAGAATCAATATGCATGTTTTAGACTTAAACCTATTTTAATTACTATTTTATAAAATGATTATAAAAAAAAATTTATTAACATTTTTTTGAAAAATATTATATAATGTTTTACAATACAATTTTTGTATTTTATTTTTAACAATTATACATGTTTTTATAAATATTTTTTAAAGTAGTTAATTTTCTAGTTAAGGAAAAATATATGTTAATTTTTTATTATTGAAAATATAGAAAGTATTGTTTTAAAAAAAAGAATATTAACATAGTAATTTCAATTGTTTTAACTTTTAATTTTCTCATATTTTGTTTTGTAAAGCTTATATATTAAAATTTATAAACAAGAGATTAAAAGCATTATTTTAGTTGTGTTCATATTTGTTTTTTGGTGCATCTAATCTCCAATGACAAGCTCAAAAGCATCTTCCCCAGAGTCCTTGCCAAAAATGAGGGCCCCGGAATTTATATGGCAAGTTTTTTAAGAACATCTTTTGACCCAAAGCATACAAGACTCTATGGCCCCATAAAGGAGTTGCTTTCATAAGAAAACCCATGCACACATCTAAGGGAAACAACCATAAATGAGTTTCTCACCTCACTTCCTTATCAGATCGACTGATCTTAATCCACGCACTTCGAGACATTGTAAGTTGTGAGGGTTGCCATGGAGACTCTATGCTACCTGCTGGATGAGATAAGATTACCGATGTGTTAACAATTCCTAGTATTTGTTGAAGGAGTTTATGCAGTTTCATAGAATAATTTCCTGGTTTTCAGGAAAGTCGTAGTCTTTAGGGACAAACTACTTGTATTTGAATTTTATCAAGTTTCTGTTACCATTTTGTTTTTATTTTCTTAACAGCAAAGAGTGTCACAAGCCTTTACTGTTAAGATTGCGTATCAATTCACTATCTTGCCAAGGTTATGCGGTAGGCTCAAAATGTGCTATATAAAATGTGCTGCACTATATGCGCAGTCGCTATCATTACTGTCTCTCACGTAAGAGCAACGAAAGATGAGTATCAGTCTCTCACGTATTAGGTTACTAATTACTGAAATTAGAATAGTCCTATCTTTATTTGATAAATACAAAGGTAAAGTTGAAATGGAAAACAAACTAAACTAAAGAAATCCAAAACTAAAGTCTCTAACATGCAAAGAGAAAATGTGATTTCAAGAAAACCTAGGGTTCTGATTTTATCTAAAAATTCACATGGTAAGATTCGAAATGGTCCCAATGATGCTTAAATTTTATATTAATGGTGGATTCCACCTAAGAACATGCTATTCTTTCTCAAGCAATAACAATCTGCCCTTGGAAAAAATTATATTGTATATCTACCTCAAACCATCATAACCGAGGATGCAAAGGTCAAGTAATTGAACCAACAGTTATATGCAACCCATAAAATATCTCTATTCTATGGTGAAACACGACATTCCATTCATGGTCTAACATAATTATTGTTTCTCAACATCAAATTAGGTCACAAATCATGTTAATGGTGATCAATCATCGACAAGTATGAGAAATTGAATAGAACATTCAGTATATAAGAAAATGAAAACATCAAAGATTACAAATCAAGCTAAATACCATGGTTCATTGTTTAGACTACATCAAAACCCCAGAAAATGATATTATAGCCTGCGATGGGAGAGAAATACAACCATAATAAGTGGGAAAAGTAGTAAAAAATGAGAAGAAATAAATTAGATTTGGATTGAAGCCCTTCTTCTCTTCCAATCTTCCTCTCCTTCTTCTTCAAGATTTTCTTCCCTAAGGGAGATTTTGCTCTAGGGTGTTTCCACCCAAGGGAACCTCCCTCTTTGCCTCCACGAACTCCCCCCTAGAAAAGCCCTCATTTCTTTCCCTTATAAAGCCAAAACCAAGAGGGAGAGGAGATGGGCTTTACCAAAACATGGACCCCGACATCCATGTTGTAGCGTGGTGGATCTACGCAGCGGCATGGAGAAATAGGGAGCTACTGGAAGAGAAGCAATGAAACCACGCTGAAGCGTGAGCATCCATGCTGCAGCGTGAGTGTGCTCACGCTATAGCATTAGTGGACTCACACTAAAGCGTAAGTGGACTCATGCTAAAGCGTGAGGAGTACCTACACTTATTTGAAATTGGTCCTTTACGCCTTCACTTCCGATGTTGTATCTTGCTCATATGGACTTTGAATCATGCGATTCGTGTCTACTTGAAACCTCCCGATATCATATCTGGGCTTCATCCAGACCGAATCGCACGATCTCGTGTGTCTACTGAAGCCCTCAAGTCTGGGTAAATTCGTCTGTTAATGAGGGAGCCATAGCAGGACATCACATAAGCAAAAGAATCACATGTTTTCTAGGACTGCGTGATGACTTTCTCGCTTTTCTTCATTTACCTATCATCAATGGTTGACCTAATCACAAAATTGAGAAAAAAGAGCATTATGACACTTATTTATCTCATAAAACTACTAAAATCTAAGCAAAACATGGGGATAAAATTATTGTTTAAGATACTCATCACACCCCCAAACTTAAATCTTTTCTCTTCCTCAAGCAAAGGAAAAACACACATATACAAAACACTAAAATAGATATGAGCAAAGAATGGTGCTAGCAACAAGCTCGGAGAATACCATGACAAAGTTCTATGGAAACAATATAGCCTACATGGGATCCCAACACATTTAAAATCTTTAAAGACAAGGCATCTATGGGTATGGTGATCAAGGCAAGCTTTGCCCTCAATTTCTCAATGAATCCTTCCTAAAGAGTCCCCATCATGCAAGCTTTGCCTCAATGCAGGCGTTAAATCTCAAATGTAGATAGAGGTTCCAAGACACTTTTCAACCAAACTCAACCCACTCATTTGAAAGAGATTAACAAAAATAGGTTGAGAACGCACCTTTTATTCAATACTAAAAGTAGAAAGTAGGATGTAATGCTAAGGCGCTCTAGAAAAGTGGCCATGTACCAGGGATCCGTTGGTATCTCCACCGCTATTATGGCACAGTAATAAGTTCCTCTTGAACTTCACCCCGAAACTCAATTAGAAAACCTAAGCACCTACTTATGAAACTAAACCATCCTCTTTCCCATGTAACGGACAGTGAAGTCAATGACTCCCAGCCAGTTGGCTTAAGGCATTAGGCTTTGAAAGACCCCTCAGATTGTGCTCGGGATTTTGATTGGAACAACTAACCTATTTCTCTCATTTTCTTTCTTTTTCACACTTTTTTTTTCTTTTCTACTTATTTTTCTTTCTTTTTCTCTTTTTCTTTTGTTTTTGCAAATGTGGGGTGGTGTCCCAATACTATGGAAGTTAAAACCTCTCAAGGTAAGTTAATTTGAGAAAATTAGGCTGAGACCTCGATTTAAAAATGAGATCTAGTGTGTGTGTGTGTGTGTGTGCATGAGTTCCATTAAGAAGTGGTTCCTTGAAAAACACGAAGGCTCTACAACCAAGCCTCCCACAACCACTAGATACACTCAATCTTAGATCACATAAATGTGATGGTATCCCAAGTTTTAGCTAAATAAAACAAATTTTTGAAGCACAATGTCAAAGCATTCTCTAAACAATTGTTAAGCACCAAACCAACTCATATGAGACACAAAACACAAACACAAACACAAACATAAACATGTATAACACAAGATACTAAAGAAATCAAAAGTTGATTCTACCACAATTTTGTTGGGCATGGTGCCCTAAAAGCATGTAATTTGTACTGCTTCATGAAACAATTTTCTATATTTGATCTCTTTATACATGTGTCAGGAGCAATTTAGTAAATACGAAAATCCCAAGTTTATTAATGTAACTATAATCTTAGTATATGTCAGCTTATATATATATAACATGATCAAGATTAGATACAAACTGAACTGGCCCATAGTAAATCAAAGCAGGATCTCTTTGATCTATAATACTACCAAAAGACGATCCGTTGAACATAAGAATGCAAGAATCTTGATCCCGGGATTACTCCATGTGTTGACATTAAATGAAAAGCCTATAATCTAATTACATAGATTAAGACTGCATATGGATTAAACTCTTAAATAATATACCGCTACAATTAAGAGTTTAAACCGTGTCACTAGATGTGATCATATGCAGATTGATCTTAACTCCGAAAGTGTGCCTATGGACTTCGCTTCATTCTAATAGGCCTTTGATTCATAGGTTAATGGTTCCATTCTAAGACAAGCCTAATACTTATGTCTCTGAGGCCCATCGGTATAGTGGCTTCGGGAACACGTCCGCGATACTAATCCAAAACCCTTCGAGGGAAGTTGATAATCGTTCCTTAAGTGTTAATTGAACTCAATACAGCGCCTAATTTATAACAAAGTTTATAAATTAACCGTTTACCAGTGAATTAATGGAACTTATGATAAAGATATCACTAGAGGGGTAAAACCGTAATTTCACCTAGCTCTAAGATGGGACTAATTGAGGATTAGAATTTGCATGTAATGACTATACTAATGGACTCCGCTTGAGTATCACTAATGAAATTATTCTGTAATTACAAGAGTTCGATTTCTGATTTTTAGTGGAATAATACTGGAACTAATAAATTAGATTAATTGATTAAAGAGTTTAATTAATTATCAAATTTATTGGAGCTTGGAATTAAAAGTCCATAGGTCCCCGGGCCGCCTCTGTAAAACATTGTACATGATTAAATTAACAAAGAAATCCCTTTGAGGGCATAGTTGTAAAATAAATTGTTTCATAGCAAATGAGTAGTAATTATTAGATAATTAAATGTTAATTAATTAATTATTGAATTAATTAATTAATAGTAATTACTATATGGATGAAACGGTTAATTTGAGAAATTAATAACATTAATTAATTAATAGTAATTACTATATGGATGAAATGATTAATTTGATAAATTAATCCTATTTATTTTTGGTCACTTAATTTGAATTAATTTGAATTCAATATTTAAATATGCCACTTGATCCAATGGTTGAGATCAATTCAAGGCATATTATAAATAAAGTAAACCCTAGGCGCTAAGGTGATAAAAAATTAGAGAAAAAAAGGAGAGAAAGAGTTTCACTTTTTTGTTTCCATTTAACCCTCTTGATCTCATGTGCTGAGAATATCAAGAGTTCTAAAAATAAAACTCAGACCAGACAGTCCACACGTACTCGTAGGAAGAGGAACCATTGAAGATCGTGGAAACAGGAAGAAAAAAAGGGATCTTCGAAGTTGTCAACCCTACTTACTAGAAAAATCTCCTTCATTTGATTGAGGTAATTCTTCTTTATTGTTTGTTGATTAGTATGCATGTATCATAGGATCGTAAAAAGAGTTTTTATTAATTTTTAAATTTTATTTGACCAAAATCTTCCACTGCAAACTTTGTTTTGAACTTTAAAAACCTTCAAATTTGTCCCCCCAAAATTGAACAAAACATTTCCTCAATGAAATAGAGCATAAAAAACAAAGAGGAAGAGAGGACTCCCTTGAAGATGATAAAGTTAGATCATCCAATTTCTCTTGCCTTAGAACCAACTTTGGGACTTCCAAAAACCTGAAAATTACAACTAAAACAACACAAAACAAGATCAAACTAGAAAAATTAACTAAAAACGAACTCAAGACTAACTAAGAAATGGAAAATGGAAAGAAAACATTACTAAGCTTGGGTTGCCTCCCAAGAAGCTGCTCCATTTTTCTAGAGTCCAACTTGACTCATCGAACTATGGAAAGAATGATGATTCCCTCCTCCATATCCGTCTAAGAATCGTTAGTCAGGTACTACAATTAGCAACTTGAGTACACAATCTTCCACAATCATTTTGGCATTTTTTTTTCCTTTTGATTCACAATGGTTGCTTCCAATTCCTAGTTCAACTGAACAATGTATTCATCCACCTCGAACATGGGGGTCATTTTCTATTTTTCAATTCCTTAAACACCTCACCCCATAGAGTCATATCCAAAAGTCTTTACAACTTCTTCTCTCTTCTCATTTGGTTCCGAAGAAGTTGACTCGTCTTCTTTAGCAACTAGCTCTTTTAACTCATTTGCATCAACTTGTTCTCTTATAAGCTCCTCAAGTTCTCCACTACTCATCAAGGTGATAGCCTCTTTGTTATCCACATCTTCTTTTTCCAACTTCACCTCAAGAATGTTAGGCAAGCTCCTTTGTTGTTCCTAGCTCATTCATTCTTGGGCCATTAGCTCTTCTATACTCATATCATTCATATGTGGAGGTTGTTTTATCTCAATCACAGCTTGAGCATGAGAAGTGGCTTGTGGAGTCATTGTCTTTTCCAAGCTCTTGAGTGGTAGGGACTGAAATTGGACATTAGCCTTTGTCTCTTCCATGAATAATTCATTTCTAGACTTAGCCAATTTAACTTGGACTCTTCTCCATTTAGCCATGATTGCCTCTAGGTTTGTCATTTTCTCTTGGGGAGGTGGACTCATCTCATTTTGGGCATGAAACCTAGGAAAACCAACTTGAGCATTGTCCATAACAGCCATTGATCCTTCAGATTCAGCTTGAGCCATGGAAAATTCAGCTTGAGCTCTTCTCAATTCAGCCATGGTCTCTTCTAAGCTTAATCCTTGGAATTGTGGAGAATGGAGAGTATGATGGCTTGCTTCCCATGAGAGGCTCGGGGGATGGTCCCATCTAAAGTTATAATTGTTCGAGTATGGGGTACCTCCATACTAAACATGATTCATAGACATATGTGGGTTCCACACTTGACTTCTCGGGCTGATGTGTTTATTAGCTATTTGCCTCATTCTTAGTCGCTAAACAAGGAGGGTCATTTCGCTTGATAGCCCACCAAAGGATCCATTGTGTGTTAAACTTAAAAAACAAAAATGAAAACAAAACCAAAAATACAAGGAAAATAAAACAAGACTAATTATATCCAAAGTAAAGAAGGACTACATGGTATCAATATTAGTAAAAACACAACCCTCGACAACAACGCCCAAAACTTGATAGGTTTGAAATATGTTATATAAAATTTTGTGCCTATATGCGCAATACGCTGCCTAAAGTAATATAATGAAGTACGAGTATTGTCCCACGAGGATTAGTTACCACTGTCTTAAATTAGAATAGTCCCATCTTTATTTGGATAAATACAAAGGTGAAGTTGAAATGGAAACAAACTAAACTAAAGAAATCATAAACTAAAGTCTCTAAATATGCAAGAGTAAATGTGATTACAAGAAACCTAGGGTTTTTATTTTATCTAACAAATTCCCATGGTGAGATTCGAAAATGGTTCCAATGATGCCTAAATTATATAATATTAATACCCTAATTTAAGCACATGCTATTCTTTCTCAAGTAATAATAATCTACCCTTAAAAATATTATGTTTGTATCTTTATCTTAAACCATCATATCCATACGGGCCATAATTGAAACTAATAAGCCATGTAACCCACAAATATCTCATTCCTTAAGTGGGTGAAACACGACATTCCATCTAGATGGCCCAAACCTAATTGTTTCTCAACCTCAATTAGGTCAAATCATGTTAATGGTGGGATTGAATCAATCAATAAGCATGAGAAATTTATTGAACATTCAATATATTAGAAAATCCAACATCAAAAGATTACAAATCAAGTTTTGGAACACTCACATTTCATTATTTGGGATCACATCAAAACCTCTAGAAAAATGAGATTAGCTTATGAGGTAAATACAACTATAAGTATGGGAAGTAGAAAATAGGAGAATAAATAAACTAGATTTGATTGAAGCCCTTCTTCTCTTCTAATCTTCCACTCTTTCTTTCGCGATCTTCTTCCCAAAAAGAGATTTTTGCCTAGGTGTTTCATCCAAGGGAACCTCTGTGCTCACAAATTCTCCTTGGAAAAAGCCCTCATTTCTTTCTTTTATAAAGCCAAAACCAAGAGAGAGAGGAGATGGGCTTCTGCAAAACATGGGCCCCAACATCCATGCTATAGCTTGATGGATCTACGCTACGCCTTGGATAAATGGGGAGCTATTAGAAAAGAAGTAGTCAAACCACGCTGAAGTGTGAGCATCCACGCTATAGTGTGAGTGGACTCAAGCTAAAGGGTGAGAGCACTCACACTAAAGTGTGAGAGCACTCATGCTATAGCATGAATGTTCTCACGCTAAAGAGCAAGGGCACTCACGCTTATTTCAAATTGCCCTTATGTCTCCCTTCACTTCCCGATGCTCTATCTTGCTCATCCGCACCTAAATGTTATTGTGCGTTAATTTACTTATATAAATAATGATAATTATATAAAATAACGTATATATGTAGAGAAACCAAAATTTTAATTTTTTTTAAAAACAAGACAAATGTTACCTTAGGTTGTAAAGTTTACTTAGTGATTGATTTCTTTAAAGAAATTTCAAGCGACCATTAAGTTTATATATTTTGAAATGTAGTTTATAAAATGTAGTAGATAATGTCATCTTTTTTTTTTTTTTTTTTATTAAATTTAGCAACTATTTGACCCTTAATAAATGAATATCTTTATAGCCACATGATTGCAAATGAGTTAGTAAAAAATATTTGGTCACATGAATAAATATTTAGATACGATATTTCATATGAATATCACTATTAAAATAATTTTTATTTTATTTCTACATCCATTTGTATAAAATAATAAAAAAAATATATTTAAGGATAAAATAAAAATACTTGCATTAGAATTAATTAATAATAAACACAATAATTACCATAATAAACCTAAAATATCCTATAATCTTTAATATTCTTAAATTCAAAAGTTAAATAAAAACTATCATGATAAAGGATTTTTTTAATAAAATCGGGTGAAGATTATGTAAATTTACTTTACAATTTTTAATAAGTAATGAGGTTCCTTCATATTTTCTCTTTAGACACCCTAGTCGCCTCCCTATTCTCTTTCAACCTTATTCGCTCAAAATGACGGGTGATTTTATTATCTCGAAATCACTCATTTCATCGTTCTTCCCAGATACGAAGCTTTCTTTAATAAAGTGGTTTCTTCCATACCGATCTGGGTTTTCCTTCATTTTCTTTTTTTTTTTTTGTGTTGTTTTCGCTGACTTCATAGGTGTAGTTTTATCGCCGTTTGTCGCAGCATGTAGTTTTTTCAAGACGGATGGCTTGGTGAGTTTTGCATTAGTATTTAGATTACAAAGTTTCTCGAATTCAACAAAGTCATCATATCAAATCTTGTCTGCTCGAATGCTATGACTAGAATCTTATGTATTCTGTGCATACTGATTACTCAAATGCGTAGCCTGGAAATGCTTCTTTTGCTATTAACTTAGATGTTGTGTCATCCTCTAAAGGTTTTAGCACTTTTGATTATGTGTTTCTTCGTATGTATTACTAACCTAAATCAATAAATTTATCTATTTAAAAAAATAAAGTAATGAGAGTCATTAACTATTTAAAATAATTCAAATATTATTTTCTTGAATTTTTTCAAGACAATGAACTGTCTTTTATGTACATATGGAGAGAATGATAACAAAGAGAATTTCGATATTTTTATAAGAGCGTTTGAGAAAAAGCTACTATCTTTAGCTTTTTCCTATTAGAGGATGTTTAACTCTAATCAGCCATCAGTAGTTGATTAGAAGTCTTTATCAAGCAGCTCATTACAACTGATTGATGGTGAACCAGCTACCTGTTCCCCCAATCATCTCAACCAAACATGGCCTAAAACTCTCATGATTCGTTATCATGATAAATAAAAATACAACTATTTTTAAATTTCTATTTACATTTTTATTTTCTAAAAATTTGGGTAATAAGGATGATTTTTTCTCATCGTATTTATTTTTATGTCTCCAAGGTTTCGCAACCTCTCGAATCTGAATTTTCCATAATCAAGCCTTAATTCCCAATATTTGTTGTGGAAGCCCTTACATCATACTATGAAGATTAGACATTTTGTTAAAATTCGTAACTTTTTTGGGTTTATTTATTTATAATTAGTATTTTAATTAAAATAAATAATCAAACTCAATGATTTAACATAATGTTGGCTATGATATCATGACATCGCTTGTAGGGAAATTAATGGACCCATTCATCTCCACATTGGCTACAATGCCAGGCCTAACCACCTTTATTTTTCAAAAATCCTCTCTACCTTTATTTTTAAAAAATTCCTCTCCAAGCCACTATCTACTCTCTCTCTTCGCTCACTAAAGGCTTATGGTACTCAGATTTCATTTCTTCTCATTCATCAAGTAAAATAGACATTGTCCGATATACCAATCTAAACCGCCATTCAATTACTATTACTCCAATTAATGATGATGGAACTTTGACTATTAATTACACCCATAGTTAAAAATATCAGCTTTCAAATCTGATATATCAAGATTGATTTTACAGATATATCGATTATCGGTGGATATTTGCATGAATATTGATATATCGTGAATTAAAAAATACTTTGAAATTCATGGAATACTTAGTAAAAATTGTAAAAATGACATTAATAATCAAATATACACATTGATATATTACATCGCAATGGTCTCAAAACCAATGAAGATTAACGTGGGTTCCATCAGTAACATTCGACGAGGATCCCATCTGGTAAAGACACACTCATACCAAGACATAGTGTTAAGATATATTGATTATAGGATCGAAACATGTCATGCATAAATGTCTTGACTTGTACCCACAACCTCCATGAATAGGAAATTCGAGGTTCACCCACATGGCTTCGTCATTTGAAATCCCTTGTTGCATTTGATATGGAATTTGGAATTGTACTTAGAATCGTAAGGATAGTTAATCATTCCATATTCACCAATGGAACCTAAAGAATGTGAAGAAAGCTGACTAAAACTCATTGTGTAAGGAGGAAAAATGTTGACGTCATTGGATGAATCATTGTATTGAGTACCAATGCTTAGGACTCAAAACTAAATAAACGATCCCATTGTGTCAGGCCATCCCTTTTGTTGTCAACCTTTGTATGGATTTCTAATGGCTCCAATACCTAGACCAACTCTCCTAGACCTATGGTCTTCATCTTGTGTAGCATGTGTGAAATCATTTTCACCAGTCAATGGACTCAATGGATATTCACTTTGTTGTTGATCTGCATTATCCCCACCATCATTTCCATTATCACTACCATCGTTGGTCCCCTTTCCTCTTGAGCCATCATAGCTTGTAGTAGAAGTACCAGCAAAACTAAGTCTACTACTATGTTCAATACTTGAATCAAAAGAGGGTCGAGAAGTGACAACGGGCTGAAATGAGTCTCTAATGTCTTGACTGAAACTTTCACTATGAACTTCTTCAAATAAAACCCGCTCAACATCAACACCTGTTTCTCGAACATGTGCAACACCATGGATCAGATTCCATTTTCATCATCTAAATGGAGAGGTTCCAACCCATTGGAATAATTGATTATCCTCTCTTCACAAACTTTGCTGAAATGTCAGGTTAATCATGGTAATCCTTTTCAAAGAACTTTATCGTTTCCTACTTGCATATTCAGATCTTTAGTTTCATGTTGTAGTAACAAAAAACTAATTGTTGGAGTCGAGGGTAAGCTAGTCGATTTCTTTGTTATGTATGGATCAGAGCAAATGTGTTCCAATTTCTCTTACATGCTAAAGATGATGCAGTTTGGAAAAGAACTTGAAGGGCTAAATTCCTCAATGTGGGAGTGTGGTTTCCATACATAAACCACCATTCAACTGCAATAAAAATTACTAACTTTCAAAATCTAATATAACATGGTAATGGACTTTACTTTTAAACTTTTAGTGAGAAATAACACTCACCAGAACCATTAAATCTCTTGATGCTATTGTTGCTCGATCACCGAATCCCTTTTGGCATCCCCAAAACATTATAAGTAATGGAATTAAAATGAACTTGTCAAATCAATATATGTGTAAGTGCAACCAAATAAATTAAATCAATTAATTAAAAATATAGCCTATTGATGTACCTTATTTCCAATATTACCAAGGCCTACAATAGTAGAAGATAATTTTCCAAATACTCTATGAATGCCTTGGAGTAGCTCTGTAGTCATGACTAACTCCAAGTCTATATTGAAATCTTGGATTAAGATAATATGCTACAAAAGTGATTTAGAATTAGTGTAAGACCCGAGAAATTCCAATTTCTGGAAAAATGGTAAAATTGTAATTTCGGTTAAAAAAAATCCGAAATTTATTCTCTAGATCTCGGATGATGAAATGGATTTCACACCGTTGAATCGTCTGCCAAATCTAGTTAATGCTTAAAATTTCATAGGAATTCCGAGACAAATAGAGTTGGCACGTTTTTCGGCGGTGATCACGCTTCAAGCGTCGTAAAGATACGCTGATGCCAATGTAAAGTCACTTATAACACGTATTACGTTATACATGCTGTACGAATATAAACGTAATGGAAACGGACGGTCGAGATAAGTATCTGCAAGCCAATAAACTCAAAAGAATGGGACATAATTGGCAATTTGGAATTTGATTAAATGGCACTAAAAGACAAAAGTGAACAGTGCCCATCTCCTTCCTTTAAACCAAGAACAAAACATGAAAAACAGGGGGGACTTACAATGAGCCATTTTTTTGAGTTTTTTTTAGAGAGAGATCAAGCTTCTCTCTAAATTTCCGGCAACCAATCGTCGAATATTCTTCTGAGCAAAGGCTGAAACCACTCTACGCATCGAGCCTAAGCACGTGGGGTCTCCGCTTTGCGAGTTTCCTGACAAACCCGGGCGGGCGTGAGTGATTTATCCTACTTGAGTCTTACACTTTATTTAAGTGTATTTATGATGTTTGAGTTGATTGAGGCTGTGAGTAGTTGTTTGATTGGTCCCAAATCTTGGAACCGAATTATTTGGAAATTTTGAAACCCAAATTGTGTGGGGCCGTGACCACGTGAGGGCCTGCTCGGGGTGTTAATTGTATAAATTGTGCAACCAATTGTATCATGGATATGCATAGGGTCATCGGAAATGGCCATGAAATTCGGGTTTAAGCAAAGTGAACCGATGATTTATGATTTGGTGTAAGGAATAGTAACTTAGGGTTTCTTACTATTCCCGAGAATGTTCACAAATAATTTTGTGAAATAATGTTATTTGCAATTCAAATCGAAATGTTTGTTTTGATCATTAGCCCACGTAGAGCTTAATTGATGTAATTGATGGTGAAATTACATAACATGGTTTGTGTGATTTAAATCATAGAATATATGCATGATTATATACTTTTGGTACTAAGTTTTGATAAAAAATTTCATAATTCGCATCATGTATTTCCATATGCACCGGGGCACCCTAGAACAACAAGAGGGGAGTGAGTGCATGAGGTGATCTTCGAGAGAATGGCTCTCGAGGGTTGACTAAATACTAATAATTATCGGAGGGTAGTCCATATAAAATATCAATCGTCAGAGTCGGCCCAATTGATACACATCGGAGGTTGTGTCTTACTAAAAGATCATCGAGACGGTCCAAAATAATTATATCGGAGGGTTGTCCACAAATAACAGGCAAAACAAATATCTTTGTTGAAAATAATGTTTCATACGTGGTTTAGGTAAGTGTGAGGGAGTCTATGAGGACTCCTGGTATGAGTTGATCATTGTACATTTTGTGTGGATCACACATTTACTTGAATGTATGTTTTTCATTGAGCATTGCATATGCACTTAAAGCAGAGTAGCCTAATTTAGGGGTAATTCCAATTACTCGAGCATTAGCTCACCCCGTCGAGGATACTATTTTACAGTACAAGTGGAGCTGGTGAGGAGACGGCCTGGGCCCTAGAGACTCAGTTTTAGTAGAGAGCCGGAATGTGGCTTTGATGGTTCTATATGTATTAGAATTCATGAATTTTAATATACGTTGTATAAGAGTAAAACAATTGAACTCTGAAACTATTGGATATATATATATATATATATATATATATATATATATATATATATATATATTTATATATTGATGAGTAGTGCTGTATTGGGCCTAAGCCCTGCTTGTACCTCATGATATTGATGTTTGGGACAAAGTTATATATGTTAGATTTTAGGAAATTCGCACAAAGGAGACTCTGCCATTTTGAAAATGTCGTGGGTTACCCGACATTCACGAGTATTCCGCGGTCAGTATCAGAGTCAATCTAATCCCTGCTCAAGGCCAATTAGGCATGTGATAAAAGGAAAATTAATACTACTAAAAGTGATTATGATATTGCTTAGTTACCTGTTGGATGAAGAGGGTGTTTGAGGGTTTTATCCTAATGATCTACGATGATTTTTTTTTTTTTATCCAATCATTAACTTTAAGTTCATGTAAATTTTGCTTCATTAATCAAATTAACTCATACACAAATGACATTGTTGGGATGATTTCAGAATCAATATAAGAATTGTATATAGTGTCTCTCATAGATTGACACTAGGTTAGAGACTCTCTCCTAATATGCATGATTAAACATGAGTCCTTCAACTCAAGTCCAAGATCTGTCCGACTAAGCTTGTGAGAAGCCCACCATCACTAATAAAATATCTTCTTCAATTAGCCTAATTTTTTTGAAGACTTTCAAGATGAGCAGAATTTGTTGCAAATCTACGTCTTTGGATGTAATAATATTCACCTACAAACCTTTCATTTTTTGTAAGTAACCAACCATGATTGTGTATAAAGTTGGTGATCTTCGGCATTAGTAATCAAGTCCAAACACTCTTTCTTTTTTACCAATATCTCTAAACATAGTACCATGCAATAAGGCTACATATGGAGCCCAATATAAATTAAAATTTCTTCATTAACAATTTCCTAGCCTTCACAAATGTTAATCCATTGTCTGTAACAATTTACACAACATTTGCTTCACCAACTTTCTTTATCACGTCCTTCAACAAACCATAAATGTATTTGTTGTCTTTGATATTATCTTATGTATCAACAGACTTAAGAAAAATTGTACTTCCTTTACAATATACCATGAAATTAATGATGCTTAATTTCGTGGGACCGGTCCATCCATCACACATAATTGTGCACCCATAGGTCTTCCATTTCTCCCTTTAGAGATTCACATAATCTTCCATGTCTTTATACTCCATATCCAAATTTTTGTTTTTGATTTCATATGGAGATGGTGGCTCTATTCCCATGCCTACAAGTTACAAAGACTATATGGTTTGCAACTATAATGTAAGATAATAATGTTATTAGAAATTGGAAAACTGATTAATATTACTAGTTTGTTGTGCACCAACAATCATGTTTTGGCTATAGAGTCTCGTTTAGGAGAGGCTTAAATACCTCATATATGTAGAAGAATTCACTGACATAGACCCATCGCTTTGATTGCACTCTTTAAAAAGATTTTTAATACCTTTGTCTTGCTATCGAAAATTTGTATAATGATGGAGCAAGAGGTAAAGATAATCCGATTGTCTCACACTTTGAGATCTTGTATGCGCCCCACTGGATCAGCTTGGATGTGATTGTGAAGGCTCACATATTGCAATTATATATATTAGAAATGTTTGTAAATCCGTTTATACTATAATAATGAATTTAATTTAAAATATTTACTAATTTTTCTTTTGCCTCTCATAAACCCTTCTTCTTGTTGTCGATTCCATTCACTAGCTTTGGATGCACAACATGCTGCTCTGGGATAGCTACCGCCTCGTCAGTATCTACGCGCCCAAATACATATAGACATTACCCTTCTCCTCCTCCTCCTCCTCATCCTCCTCCTCCTCATCATCATCATCAACAACAACAACGAGATGTCTATGGCTACCACCCATTATGCCTTGCAGTTTAGCTCAAATTTCTTCAATATTTTCAGTTTTCTTTGCTTTGGCTTTATTTCTTTCAACCAAAAGATGTCTCATTTATTTTTTCACTTCGGGAGGCACATTAGGACACTTCTTGCTATTTGAATGGGGATTTGTATGTGATAAGTGAAATTTAAACCAAGTAATTTTGCCACTTTTAATCACCATACCACAAAAATTGCAGCACTTATGCCATTTCAGTTTCTTTGTTAGGTTTACAAGTTTCCAAAACATGATAAATCGAACTCTGTTAATGCCTCCACTTCCACTATCCATCCTATGTACTTCAATAATTTTAACTAATTTATATTCAAATCAAACTAAAATATAAAGTTACATTAATTATCATAAGTTAAAGAAAATGTGTTTTTACATTAATTAACAATTTATTATATTTTTTATTCCTAATCACAATCTAAATCTAAAGTTATATTAAATATCTAAATATACATAATATATGTCCATATTTCATACATTAATTAACAAATTTTTATATTTCATATCTATAATCTCAATCTAAATATAAAGCTGCGTTTAATTATCATAAGTTAAAGAAAATGTGTTTTTACATTAATTAACAATTTATTCTATTTCATATTCATAATCATAATCTAAATATAAAGTTATATTAAATATCTAAATATACATAATATGTTCATATTCATACATTAATTAAAATAATTTTATATTTCATATTCATAATCTCAATCTAAATATAAAGTTACATTAATTATCATAAGTTAAAGAAAATGTATTTTTACATTAATTAACAATTTATTATATTTTATATTCATAATCATAATTTAAATCTAAAGTTATATTAAATATCTAAATATACATAATATATGTCTATATTTCATATTATTAATTAACAAATTTTATATTTCATATTCATAATCTTTATCTAAATGTAAAGTTACACTAATTATCATCGCCAAAAGAAAATGTGTTTTTCCATTAATTAATAGAATTTATTATATTTCAGAAGATTCATAACTGAGCAATTTAAATCTAGTTATATTTAAATATCCAAATATACATACATTTGTTCATATATTTACACACTAACAAAATTTTTATATTTCATATTCTATTAATCTCAATCTAAATATAAAGTTAAAATAATCTATATGTTAAAGAAAAATGTAGTTTTTAATATTTAATAGTTTATTATATTTATATATTCATAATCATAATCATAACTCGCAATCTAAGTCTCAGTTATATTTGTCACCCTCATTCCTGGGTCCGCTGAAGAACCCGTCAACCTACGACACTCGTGGGATGCCTCCAACTCGACCACTCGACGTGTAACCTGGTAGCCTCCTTTTGTACTTTAGCCTTCACCAAGGTACAAAACTCGTCTAACCACAGCTGGCAATTGGTCCTAATATTTTATAAAGACCACACTGGTCCATATACAATTAAATGAGTAAAATGGGCCACTGGGCCCAAACATCAATACTCATCAAAATACATCAACTCATGTACCAATAGTTCAAGAGCTAATAAATCACTTTAATTCAAAAAATATATTAAGATTTACAATTTTAATACATGTTATAAGATGAAATGCCAAGCCACAACCTAGTTTTCTTCAAATGCGTTTAAAGGAACGCCTCCCGTACACCCCCGTACCCAAAAAGAGCGATCCCTCGACAAGGTGAGTAAAGCCTAATAGTGATAATTTCCTACGTGGATTACTCTCCACCTACGTGCACATGTCATGGAAAACAATCACACTCAAGTAAATACATGATCCTACTTGAATGTCTACATGTTCAATCCCATGTCTCGAGTCCTCACCGACTCCCTCACACATGCCTAAGCCAAATGCTAGTAAAAAACACGCTTTCAAAACAAAAGCTTTTGTCTCGAAACTTACTCACCGAGATCTTGTGAAACATACTGGACTACCCTCCGAGGTGAATCCGTTGGATAAACTCAAACAATCTACTGGCCCCTCCGACGTGAATTGTTGGACAATCTCCCAACACAATTCTCCATAACCTTCCAAATCCAAATTCTTTCTCTACAATATTTTCCTTTTTCTTTCAATTTCTTTCATGTCATGCACCACACCTCTACCATCTAGGTGTGAGAACTCTAAGATCTCTAACTCAGAACCCGGACATCATCCCTATCCCCACCCTAACCCTGTGAACTCATACAAGGGCCTCGAAGGCCCCAAACTCTAAGCCTAACTCTATCAACCGATGCAACAATGAATGAATGCGGGCACCGCTAATCAAATAACACCTTGCCCACAAGCAGATAGCAAAACGTACTTCTATATAACCAGCTGATCCGTTGACTCAAATTAAGCAGGATGGCGACACGCCCGAACCCCGACATCCTGTGGCGGCCTCGCCTCCCCGCCTCGGCCCATAGTCCGTCCCTCTGGATTACCTGTAAATAAGAGGTCCAAAGCCTCCCCGAGACTCAAACCGCCTCCGGGCGATACTGGCCGGGAGAAGAGCTGTATCCTCCTGTCCACAACATTGGGACTGTGGCCGGGCCCCGAAACCTCAGATCCCCGCCCCGGGTAATCCTCCTACAGGCCCGCCGCGGCAATGGTAGCACACCATCCGCCCAAATTCTTTACTAGTAACCCCGTCCTGTCCCTAGCCTAGATGGTCGCGGCCCTAGAACCCAAGTGAATTAGAAGCCTTCTGCTTCTTTCCCGAACTTTAAGAAGACTGACTCTCCTTCCTCTTGCTATTAACACCAACATCCCGAGGCCCCAGCATCCCATCTCTCTCTCATGCAACGGTTGTCCCAACCATGGAGTCCATGTCTTGTAAGCGAAGTCCTACATCCTGCCCCTGAATGGACAACTTCAAATATTCTTGAATCTCCGACTTCACTATATCCGCGCCACGTAGTCATCACAAGCAAAGTGGGCTAGTCTGCACCAGCGCCACATAATCCATCATAGCCATCGCCCCTGCTGCTTCAGCCTAGGAACTCCCGAGCCTTCTCGCGTGACGAGCAAGATCTGAAAACATTGCCCATGAAAAGATCATGGAACTCGCCCAAGTCACGCTCCAGACCTGTGCTATTCGCCCAATCGTACCCATACTGAAGCCTTACCCCTATAGCCTGGTAATGCGCCTAGTCCGAAATATCCGGTCGTGTGGCTCTGAGGTAATTCCATAGCCTCCAACACCTCTTCTTTGACTCCGCATGAACCAAATGGTCTCGCCACCATCGGATCTCCCATGGAATGTC
Organism: Tetrastigma voinierianum; assembly: GCA_016808115.1. NCBI lineage: Eukaryota > Viridiplantae > Streptophyta > Magnoliopsida > Vitales > Vitaceae > Tetrastigma > Tetrastigma voinierianum. The sequence continues at coordinate 138,287 of JAEQBH010000112.1, forward strand.
GATGATGATGTGCTCCAACCTGAGGTTACTCTGACTGAAGCACCCATCGTGACTAGCATGTGCAATGGTAGCAACCGCAATCCCTACAGCCTCAACAGCTACCGTCGGGTCAACACTGCCGTCGACCAGCACCCGTATGACTCCTACGCCCTCTCCCGCGACTCAGCCATCACATACAAAATGGCAAGTTAATATTCACGTAAGGACCAAGGTATAAACAAACCTCGAGACACTATTTACGTAATTAAAATATTTCTTATATATAATGTCCATGTATCTAGGTAATGCAAGACAATAAGTTCATATATTAAATCATATTCAACTAAAAATTATTTTATTTTATTTAAAATATTTTAATTTTATTTTTTATTTTTTGAAACCTTTTGAGTAAAGTGGCTCATGAATATATTCTATGAGTAAAGACCTCAAACAGCTGACTCGTAACGCTGAATTGAGTCAAGATCTGGTCAAGTGCATAATGTGCACACACCCATGGCTCAGATCAGGCCTACGCGACGCTACCGGCCGCCCGTGGTTGCGGCATGTCGCGGCGCGCAGACCGCGCCAGAGAACCCCGCGTTCGCTCGTGGTCGCGCTGCGACGCCGCATTGCGGTCGCTGCACGCCTCGTCGCGGTCGCCGGGCGGCTCCGGGCCATGTCAGCGCACGGCTTCAATCGTGGTTGGCGTGGTCGCACTCACGGGCGCCCGTGTCTCGCAGCAGCTACGACGTCGCGGTCGCCCTCACCGCCGTATGACGCAGCCTCCCGCGCTTACGCCGTGGCAGGCCAGACCGTGATCGTGAGCGCCCGGCGAGCTGTATCGCCGACACCGGGTTCGCTTCTCCCGCCAGCAATACAATCGCTTGTATCGTGACACCCAGGCCAGGCCGCCTTCCCGTCGCACGCTGGCCCACGGTATCACCACATACCCCGCCCTGGGCCAGGCCACGGCTCGCGCCACAGACGCTTCCCACGCGCAACCACCGCGGCTGCGGGCCTCGCTCTCGTCAGACGCGGGCGCGCTTACTGGCCGTATCGTGCCCTTGTTAGCGTCATGCAGCGCCGCCATAAATCACGCTTCTTATTATAGTGACTCAAGCTCGGGAATTAAGAGCTCCACTACACCCGCAATGTTTGTTTTTTTTTTTTTATTTCACATCTTTTTTTTTTCATTTTTTTTCTTTTCCACTACTGAAGACCACAAAAATATTTAATTTTTTTTTCATTTTCCAGTAGAACAAAATAAATTCATTAAAATTTATTTATTTTTATATTTTTTTCTAGTTTTACACACTGTAAAACCTCAGGAAGATTTCCTCTACACTTTTTTTTTTTTATTCATCTCCCAAGAGGCCTCCTTATTTCATTTCCTCCATAATCAAGTAAAGAGCTTGAAGACCGCACTACACACTCAAAAAATTTTAAGGATTTAATTATAACCCTTCTTCTTCTGCAAAAACTGTAATTTTTTCTCCAGAATTTCACAACCACAATCTGTTCATGTTCAAAACTTGAGCTACTGTCTAGAAATTTTTTTCGCTTAATTCGACGTTTTGCCCAAAATTCCGAACTTAGTTAGCGTTTTTCCTCGACCTAATGTTCCACATTTTATCCTATGCTATTCACTAAGCATACAAGCACACAATTCAATCACACATCACAATTCATTCCTCAAAAGGCACAAAGGATGCATGATCTAACCCGTGCCCATCGAGTCCTAGTTATTCGTATACCTATGCTCTACACTCTATGACCATGGCCTAAGCCTAAGTCCCTCACGCCCTAGGTATTCACAGATACCTAAACTCTGGCTAACCCACCGAGCCCCAAGGTAATCGTCTTAACTCGATACCAAGTCAGACAACCCCATCCCCTGGGTCCGTTGATAACTCGTCAACCTGCGGAATACTCGTGGATACCGGATAACCCGACACCACTCATGAAAATCGGGCAGAGTCTCCTTTATACGAGGAGCTCTACCCAAGGTACAAAACCTGTCCCAATCACATGGCAACCTATCCCAATATTTTACAAAGACCACACCAGGTCCATATACAATTAAAATGAGTAAAAATTGCCACTTGGGCCCAAACATCAATACTCATCAAAATACATCAACTATGTACCAATAGTTCAAGAGTTAATAAATCACTCTTAATTCAAACATATATTAAGATTTACAATTTTAATACATGTTATACAAGATGAAAATGCCAAAGCCACAACCCTATTTTTTCTAAAATGCGCCTCTAGTGAGCGCCATCCCTCCCGTGACACTCCCTCGTAATCCGAAATACTGATCCCAACACGTAGTGCGCAAAGCCCAAGAGCGATATTTTCCTAATGCAAGCATTCCCCCACCTGTCGCACATGTCACAAACAATCACACTCAAGTAAATACATGATCCTACTTGAATGTCTACATGCCCAATCCCATGTCTCGAGCTGCTCACCCACTCCTCACACATGCCTGCCAAACGCGAAGAAAACACGCTTTCAAAACAAAAGTTTTTTGTTCTTGAAAACTTACTACCGAGATTCGGTAAACATATTGAACTACCCTCCGAGGCGAATCCGTTGGATAACTTTCCAAAACAATTCATGGGCCCCTTCGACGTGAATTGTTGGACAATCTCCCAACATAATTCTCCGGAAAATCTTCCGTCGAAATTCCTTTCACAATATTTTCCTTTTTTTTTTTCAATTTCTTTCATGTTATGCACTCACACCAACCATCTAGGGTGCCCTAGTGTGTATGGAATGCATTATGTCATTTCCAAAATATTCATGCTAATATATTTCTCATTTATACATTAACAAAATTAATTTACACAATTCATGTTATTCAAATTCACAATCAATAACACAAAAAATTAGCTCCTACGGCTAATAACAAATCGTTGAATTCACCTGAATGACCCAACAACACAAAAAAGTTCACATTTAAAATCACGCAACAGTGAAAAACCCTGCTGGCACTGCCTCACGGCCAGCACAAGAAGGGATTTTCCAATCGCTCCAAAGATTTTGAGATCGATTAACACGGCCTTCCAGCCTCAACAAATCTCTATCCATAAAATGTACTTAAACTAAAGACAAACCAGCAGAAAAGATCCCTACCAATGGCTTAACTCCACCAAATCTGTCCACGCTGTAGCCTCCCACATGTAAATAACTTTACTTCTACCGAAGCGAACCGACGGTCCGAACTGGGAATGGCAGAGGAGGAAATTTCTCTCTCTCTCTCTCTCTCTTTAAAACCAAACCAGCCACCTTATTGCCCTTTTGTGTTTTGGAAGAAGTATCACTATTCTTCTTTGTTTCGTCTCATTAAACATTTCCATTAATTCTAAATGCTATTCCCTTTTTAAGCGATTTTTACACTTTGGCGACCTAAGCCCATTCATTTCCATCATCTCTTAATCATGCAACATTTGTCACATGAGTACACGTAATGTGCCGACTTTCATTACATCACACGTCTTTCTACGACCATTTTACTGCACCCGACAATCTACGCCTTAAAACGCAGAATTCGACCGGTCCCGCACCCGACAAAATTGGATGCCAGCTAGATTAAGGAAATAATTCCAACGGCCAGAATTCGCTTTGGTCATCCGAGATCTAAAATTCGGTTTTGACCGAAATTACCGTTTTACCCTTTTTCAAAAAATTAGAATTTTCTCGGGTTTTACAATATTAAATATCTAAATATACATAATATATGTTCATATTTCATACATTAATTAACAATTTTTATATTTCATATTCATAATCTCAATCCAAATATAAAGTTACATTAATTATCATAAGTAAAGAAAATGTGTTTTTACATTAATTAACAATTCTATTATATTTCATATCTATAATCACAATCTACATTTAAAGTTATATTAAATATCTAAATATACATAATATATGTCTTATATTTCATACATTAATTAACAAATTTTTATATTTCATATTCCCATAATCTCAATCTAAATATAAAGTTATGCCACTTATCATAAGTTGTGAAAATGGTTTTATATTAATTAACAATTTTTAATATTTCATATTCATAATCATAAGTTAAATCTAAAGTTATATTAAATATCTAAATATATATAATATATGTCTATATTTCGTGGCACATTAAAAGCAATAAATTTGATATTTCATATTCATAATCTCAATCTAAATACAAAGTTATATTAATTATTATATGTTAAAGAAAAAATGTGTTTTTACATTAATTAATAATAAATATACATTGTATATGTTAATATTTCATATTCATAATCTTAATCTAAATATAAACTTAAATTAAATCTTAATCTAAATATAAACTTAAATTAAATCTTAATCTAAATATAAACTTAAATTAAATCTTAATCTAAATATAAACTTAAATTAATTACTAAATTGAACATATATAAAAAAAATTAACATGGAAATACCTTAAATTGCACAAATGATGTATTGAATGCAGACTTGAAACACTAAGAATTGAATTCAAAAAATCTTCCAAGAATTGTTTGAGAGATCAACAAGAATGAATGAGTTTGATACGAAAAACTAATGATTTTGCGGCTATTTGTAGTCTCTTGGAGTAAAAGTAGCCGCTTTTGTCAAATGCCCTTAAAATGAATTATATCGTTGGATTTTATTTTGGATCAAATCTGACCGTTAAATTTTGATCTAGCCATTATAAATCAATTTTGGTTGTTAGATCAAGTCAAATATTCAAAATTCATCATCAGATAAAAAATTTGATCGTTGGAACCAAAGGGAATTGCCAGATTGAATCCTAGCCATTTGATCAACACAGATTCAATTTTGGCCATCAAATCCGCAGTTAGCCGTTGGAGGTTTTGAAAAAGCCAAATGAAATCTCAGCCTTCCATGTATCTTCATAATCTCAGTCGTTGGATCATCACCGATATATCCCCTATATAACGCCTATTTTTACCGATATGTCGTCAATAATTACCGATATATGAGTAAAAATGCTAAAATATCAACGGCGACACTCGTGTTGTTCCACGTGCTGGTTCCCGTCGAAATTACATGATGGCTTTCACCGCGATATCAACATTTCGTCTAATTTTTTCCAATTTATCCTCCAACCACCATTATCGTAGTCGATACTTGCTGTGGATTTACCAACACCAAATATCACGATGGAGAGTCGTAAATATTTTTAAACACTGACTACACCTGATTGTTCCCTTTAATATTTATTTTTGTGGTTTTATCCCCATAATCTAGTTAGATTATTCGATTCTCCACTTCATGACACACCCAATTCCTCCACTATTTCTATGGATACCCTCCATTAATTCTCCTTCAATGGAACCTAGTCCTTAGCTTGATAATTCACCACCAACTCTCCACCTATTTCCAAAGGACAATCATTCTAATACTTATCCATCAGCACCTTGGTCATCTCAAAGATTATATTTGTCATCACATTTTTACACTTTTAAATTGATTTTCACGCCAATTATTTTTCTTTGTCCCCTCTCTAAGCCATTCTTATCGTGCTTTTAACAAAGCCACTGTCTACTGTCCAGCTTTTGCTCACTAGTGGCTGTGGTGATTGTTCTTCCACGTAAAGCCCTGCTTCCTTTTTTCTCATTTATTGAAGTCAAAATAAACATTGTTCCTGATATACCAATCCAAACCTAGTTGCTATTTCATTAAGGAAAAATGAGCAACAGCAGAAGCAGTGACAAATTCCGGCAGAAAAGTATCTGATTATGATCGAGAAAGTGAAGTAAAACTTTGATGACATAAAACTTGGTGTGTGAAGGATTAGTAGATGCTGGGCTCACTAAGATCCCATGGATGTTCATCGAGGAGCGACAAACGACTGGCATGATCACTTGGGGTTCCACGCGCGGAGTCCCCAGAAAGGGTTCCAGTCATAGACTTCAAAGACATGGATAAAGATGCAGCTGTACGCACTGAGATCATTAAGAAAGTGGGAGAAGCTTGCGAGAAGTGGGGTTTCTTCCAAGTTGTCAACCATGGGATTCCAGAGAGTGTTTTGAATTTGCATCATTGATGAATCCGATATTTCATGAGCAAGATGAGACCAAAAGGAATGGTATTCCTGGATCCCCAAAAGAGAAGTTAAATTTAATAGCAATTTTGATCTTTATCAATCACGCATGGCCAACTGAGGGATACCTTGGCCAGCCATGGCTCCAAATCCTCCTAATCCTGAGCAACTGCCGGCAGTATGCAGGTGTGTTAACACCAGGTTTTATGGATATTTTCTTTTATTTGACTAGTAAACAGAAGTAATCAAACTAATTATAAGGCCCAAAGAACTACCAAGAAAAGAAAATTTTGACTGATGGGGAAAACTTATTGTTATGGGGAAACAAGGCTAAGGTAGGATGTGAGTTTAAGGTAACCCTGATTTCTATGGCAAAGGATTTTGTTTTTGCTTTTCTTTTCTTCCTCTTTTTATCTAGTTTGTGTACAACTGAAGCAATTCATAATGATGATATCATCAGAAGCTATACCCTTTTTTTCCTTCTTATGGTTCTGTTATACCATACCTAGGATCCTTTTATTTCTTTGACTGCTTTGTGGGTATGATGGTTACCTAAGGTCATCGAATTGGTCTCAAGGTAGCAAATTAACTGTTGAATCTTATCTTTCTGTGATTATTAGTGGTTGATGAACATGCAGAGATATAGTGATGGAATACTCAGAACAAGTAGTGAAATTGGGGCTTACTCTGTTTCAACTATTGTCGGAAGCTCTTGGACTGCATCCAAACCATTTGAGATATGGGTTTGGTGGAGAGCATTCTCATTCTGGGGCATTACTTACCCACCATGTCCTGAACCACAACTCACCCTGGGCACTAGCAGCCACACTGATCCTGACTTTTTCACCATCCTTCAAGACCAAATTGGTGGCCCCAAGTTCTTCAAGGCAAGATCAATGGGTTGGATGTTCCCCCATACCTGGCGCCTGGTTATAAATATGGGATATCTTCTACAGGCAAGTTTATACTAAATTAAGCATAATTTTGTACTTTACCATTCCAATACAATTTCATAAAACCTTGAATTGACAAGAACCTCAAAATTTCTTGTTTTCTATTTTTGGTTGTTTAAAATTATGAGTTGCAACAATTCAAAATGTCTTTGTTAGAAGTATAATATTCATATTAAGTCAAAATTCTAAAAGATTGGGTTTTTACAAGAATTGATTGTTTAACATGACAACAGAATTTAATCACCTCATTGCAATTTGTTCCTCATATTTGTGTTTATGGTTTCCTTTTGTGCAGCTAGTCTCCAATAATAAGTTTAAAAGCATCTTCCATAGAGTCCTTGTAAAACAAGTAGGCCCGAGAATTTCAGTGGCATGCTTTTTCGTAGGGTCACAGAATGCAAAGACGAGACTCTCTACTGGTCCTATTGCAGTTGCTTCCGTAAGGAAACCCACCTATCTATGTAGAGAAACAACTATAAATGAGTATCTCACTTACTTACTCAAAGGGACCGGATGTAAATTCTTCACTTCCACATTTTAAGGTATGAAGGGTTGCCATGGAGACCCCATTGGCGACGGGCCTACTGCTCAATGAGCGCACTATCTGGCAAACATTCACATAGACACTTTCAGACCTGCACTCTACCACACACTCATGCCTCTATGCCGACCGGGTTTCGCCCGCTCAGCTCATCAGAGAGCGGCCTGGGGCCCCGACTCACTTGAAGGCAGGTCACACTTCATTATCAAGTCCAGATTACCGTCCCAACAACCCAGAGTCGCGCACTGTTTAATCCAAGAAGCATCACCTCGATCCACTTGCACACACCTTCTGTAGCGCTCTCACACTATTAAGCTCAAACCCATCAAGATAAGCTTGATCAACAGCAGCAAGCCTTCAATCCACCCATCGTGTCTGGATACTTCCCTGACCCAATATCTTGCACGCCTGCACAAAGAACTCATCTACCCACTCAAGACTGAAGCCTATCATATAATACCCACAGAGTCACATACTTCAATAAGATCTGATCTTAGATAAAGATCAATTAAGAACTTCATCACTTAAACACTCGCCAAGATTTAACTATAATATAACTACATAAAGATTTCATTATGATCGAACTTGACTTCTAATCCCGATGAACTGATCTTTATAATCCATCATTAACTCAGAATAGAACTCACTCAACACTTACAGATGATGACTTCACTAATTAAGATCATAAAAGATCAACTGATAACTCGCTTCACTGAACAATCACTTATTCATCGTTCAACATACAACCATAAACATACATCTTCCTTTCTTGATATCAGCCTACCACGCTACATTTCCAGCTCTGAACATTGGTTTGCCCACCTGCCTGCCCAGGAGTGGATTTTCACAATTATACATGGTAAGATCTTCTTATTTCAGTTAATAGAACTCAATTAATCAACAAATACCAATCATTGTTACCACCCAATCACTCAATCTCCAGTCTGAGTCAACTGATTAAGATCAAACCCACTTAACGCTGATCCATAATGTCTTTTGAACTGAGATCTGATCGCTTCGTCACAATGAAGTCTCATTATTTACACCCGATATAATATAAGTTTCACATTTAATCAACTTCGTGATTTCAATAAATGACAATCCCGTGAACTGATATGTCTCAATGGGATATGGAGCGATTTTGCAAAGATTCCACCCATCCCAAGTCTTCAAGATAGAACAATCATCTTTTACACCCAATCAACTTCATTTCCACATTTTATCATTTATATTCAATCATTAATCTGATAGAAACATGTCGATACGTTTAATATCATCGTCTTCAATCGCTGAACTTCACTAACACGAGGTAATGATAAACACGGTGTTACGGCGTAATAACATCTTCTGCAACACATACAAATTCAAAATACCCGCTTCAACATTGTTTAAGTTTAGATTTCGTTAGATCCAACCATCGTTGATACCTTGAACGCTAGTTATTTATTTCCCTTCCAAGACATCATCACCACGCCCCAAATACCCACTTTAGCCTCTGAACACGCGAGATCCACTTTCATACTTCATGAATATACTCGAAGTCTTCATTAACATAAATGTCTCACTTATTTATAAAGAGATCTCAATAAACATAATGAATCATAACTAATACATTATCCAATGATCTATAATAATAAACTATACGGAACTCCAAAACTTCTTCGTTTGATAACTTTCTTGTCCGACTTATTTATCTTCAACCACAATCACGTTTTTAACCAAAGATGATCGCGGTCAAGTCTCACTCCTTCTAGGGCAAAATATCTTAATGACGCCAACCGTTTCCAACTGAACAGCAGCTCAACAGTGCGGCAGCATCAGACGGCGCCCAAACATTCGTCGCTTTGACGAGTCTCCCAAGAACAAATTCATATGGTCAAACAACACTGATTTATTTCACCACGTCTTCGTCATTTTTATAAAGCAACTCCAACGATGTCAAGCACCTTCCGTTTAGTCTTTCGCCCAATGATAACGTGAATTTTAATACGCTTTTATGAACCACTTCGCGCCAAAAGAAAGCAAACACGCGCATCCAGTACCTCAACGCGGAGCGCCAACGTGGTTTCCGTAAGAAAAAACCCCCCGCATCCATGGGGAAACCACCATAAATGAGTATCGCATATTTCAAACCTCAAAATGACTTAAATAAACTCTTCACTTCCAGCACATTTTGTCGTAGCGCTGCCAAAGTGGAGACTATAATGCATGTTAACAATTTCTATTATATCTCGACATGCTCGATCATCCGAACTAATTTCTCAGATCTCAATGTGTGCTTACTTTCAAAGTTTGACAATCATGAATTCGGTACTTCAATCTTTTAAACTTTTTTGTCATGGTAGTAGCATTAATGCATCTACAAATAATAATATATTATAATTACTACCATAATTATTTCATTTACTGCTCATAATTTGAAAGTAATTTTTGAGGATTTTGTTTGGCATCTTTGATTCTTAAATCAAATTACAATTAATTTTGAGAGTTTGTACTCATCCTGAGATCATGTTTTTCTGAACAACTCAGCGTACAATACTTTATGTCCACTCTTCCTCTCACCAACAATCATTATCTCCACGCTGGCATACATGATCCACTGACAAGAAAATCAAGATAAACTTTTAAAGGCAACAAAAATCTAAGACAAAACATAAGATGATTTAATGTTACAAAATTAACGCGATTAAACTTTTGGGGTGACTTTTTGAATGCAATTATAACGATCCAGATCTCATACTTCGTAATCTTATAATACGAATGTCAACATATCACTCCGTTCCAGAAATGCATGATCACCCTCACTAATTTATTATGTACCTCTCTCAATACTTCCATCGCCATCTTCCTACACCTTCGCTGATTGTGAGATTCTAATGATCCGACACAGCGGCTCAAGAACAATCCGGGGGGAATCATTCTACAGTTGAAAAAGGAGCCTTCCTTTCCCCTCCCCCCACCTCCCCAAACTACCCCTGATCGAAAATGTGAGTGGCATTTTCGTAATTATTCCGACACCCCTGATGTTTTTTTTTTTACTCATCTCGGCTCACGAATGTTCGCGACATTCTCTCATTTAGTTTTCAGATAGACTACAGCTTCCGACCGATCAATCAACAGATCCTCCGCTAAGGTTATTGTTTTCCATTCTTTGTTTTGATCTGTTTGTTGTAAATGGTTAGAAATCTGCATGTTAGGGTTTAATGGAATGGTTGGAACTGGATTCAGAATACTTAATTTTACAAAATAGCAATCGCGATGAAGCCCTAGTTTTTTTCCTAGCTTCAAATCCTGTGTTTCAATGATTTTTCCTATAATGTTTTAGAGAATGGTCAGATGAGAAATCATCAGTAACATCGTTTTGCAAAGAGCTAATATTTTTCATTTTGTCAGAAAACTTTATTCGAAAGTGTGGAAAAATTTAGGAGGGGCTAGAGCAAGACGCAAGGTAGAGGTAACTTTCATGGTGTGTCTGTTGAAAGTCAGCTCGTTGTTGGTATTGTACTCATTTTGTCGAAAATTTTGCATTGATCTTATTTGTACTTAAGAATCAACACTCAAGGTTGTTGATTTCTCTGTTTGTTAATTTTGCTTCCTACTATCGTTATACTTGGCCTAGATGCCTAAGTATAACTCATTCCATGTGCATTTCGATTTTAATGATGGAAATCTTGGGTCATAAAGGAATCTGATTTATCTAGGGCTTCTTAGCTCTCTCCTCGACATAAACCGATAATAGCTAGTGAAGTTCGTTTTTAAATTCTAAGGGGTCAATTTTTCTTATTTAGAAATTATGTATTTTGCTTGCTGGGACCAAGTTGGTTCCTCCCGCACTTGCCTGGTGATTTAATTTTATTTTTTCCATAGGGGGTTCACTGAGCCGGGATTTGTCGGGTTGTGTCGCATAGACGGGGGAGACATCAGGTATGTCACACAACATCTCCATTACTTTTAAAATACTAAAAGTATTCATGTCGAGCCTGAAAGTACTTTGGAATAAAATATGAGCTCATTTTACTGCCCTTATAGAGAAGTTCAGGTTAGGCAACAAGAAATTATCTTGCTTCTCAAAATTACTCTTTCATTGCTTGACATGTCCCATGTACACCTATCCGCCAAAAACTCATGTAGATCCCATCTCGAGGTATCTTTCACTTGATAACCACATTGAATCGCATAAATGAAATCATGAGAAAGTGTTGTTTGAACTTGTCTTCCTGCTCATTTGTTTTAATTTTTAATACGGTGTAAGCATGATTTTCAGAGCTCAAGTATCGAAGTTAGGTCAATTTGATAATAATTTTACTAGTTGTCATATCAAGAAAACTAGCCTGAGGCAAGGAAACCTGTATTTCTGCCCATTCTGAATTATGCTTACAGCAAGTCCGGTATCCAGAATTGAGTCAATAGATTGTTGAAAATTTTATTTAGTCAATAGATTGTATGGCAATTGGATTTGGTTCGATTTTGTTTGGGTTTTCAATTCTGTGGAATTTGAGGATTTGGTTTCTGTGGAGTTGGAATTCTGTTCTGGATTGTTGTGATGGAAGAATCGCTAACTTTTACAAACAAGTAATTTCTGCTCGTTGCTCTCGATTTCAATGAAACCGTTTTGGCTAACTCCGCATTTGTTTTTGCTTTTGTTTTATATTCGCCTATCGATTAGGACTTATTTTTCCTAGAGTCTATGGAAACACCTCCGAACTCTTGAACTGCCTTCACTTACCGCGAAAGAGAAGAATTGTGAGGAAAATTTGCCCTTTATGATTTAGGAGGGAATGAAGGAAAGGGAAGGGGAAAAGCTGAAATTAACTCCGAAAAGGAAAGTTGTTTTCAACATTTTTGCTTTTCATTTCAACTCATAATATGAAATTCTCACACTCAAAAATGGATGTTCGTTTTTCGAAGAGACTCGCTTGCTGCCACTGTTTATTTGAATTTTTAATATGCCTTAGCAAGAAAGGCTTCTATATATATATATATGGTTTTTTTTTTTTCATTTTTATGATTGACTCCGATACAAACCTCTTTTGGTATGATCGTGTATGCATGAAAACTTAGATTCTCTGCTCAAGTATCCTTGCGGAGATAAATATCTTCTTATCACATACCAAAGACATTGCCAATATATAGTATGCTTACTGCATTTATTTGTCTACAAATGATACTTGAATTGTCCAACTGACAATATATAGGAAAAACATAATATCTATAGTTACTCTTCTTATGTTCAATTCATTTGTAAGGATTTTGTGCCCTTTCGTTTGTGGGTACATAGTATTTGGACAAGGTCAAACAATATGCCTTGTCCTTTCGTGTACTTGGAGAACTAAGGAAATGTCGGGTTTCGAAATTTTTACTAAATGAAATGAAGCATATTAGGTCTAACTCATAGAGATTGTGTATTTTCTATATGGATAGGAACCACCAATTAAATTAAGAAGTTAGAGATGTTAGAATGCATACAACATACATTATAATTGATACTTGTCAAATTTCATGAAGTTGAAGGAATTAGAAGCTTAAAATGCCAATAAACAAGTTATGGATGCAAAAGTCGTAGGGTGAGCCAAGAATACGGCATTTGTGGTTTTAGAGTTCTTGACTTGCTTTCAGTAATGCTCCTTGAAGTGACAAGCTACCATGTCCTTGTGTTCGTTGCAACAACTGCCTAATGCAGAATAGATATGCTATGCATAATCTATCAAAGAAACCATGGGATAGTTAGAAACTATGTCCGTCATGATGCATGGTGAATATGAGTTTACCGTGAGTCAACATATGATGATGAGTTTCAAGATTCACCTCTATGACGACATGCATGGATTGGGTTACATGATGCATTTAAATGCCAAAAACTAGTAATGTGCGAGGAAAATGAAATTTCACGTATCGAGACCGCCTTAAGAACTAAATGATGAAGCAACTAAATTTTGGCAAACTTTTGAAGACGCGAGAAGGAATTATATCCGATGTACTAAATTCACGGTTGGGCTTTCAGGATAAGGTTAATTCACATTAAGTGTCTCAATGGATGGAGCAATAAGTCATTCACGATGTTATTAGAACTTTTGAAGGAGGTACTTCCTGAATGTGATAATTTTCCAGGAAATTTCTATGAAGCAAAAAAAACTCCGTGATCTTGGGCTTGATTATAGAAAGATAGATGCATGCCCACAAAATTGCATGTTGTTTACCAAAGAGAATGCAACAGCCGGGAGTAACGTTCATTCAGGGTACCTCTAGATGGAAGAATGTTGAGTTTAACTCAAAGACTGGTTCAGGAACATGTTTCAAGGAGAAGAAAATTCATGCTAAGGTTTTACGACACTTTCCTCTAATACCAAGGCTTCAAAGGTTGTTTATGTCATCAAAACGCTCCTACATGAAGGAAGCAGCGTACAAGGTCGCACTACTAATGGTTTGATGAGACATCCAGTTGACTCTTTATCCGAAAAGATTTGATTTTAAACTTACATTCCAAATGAGCATCGTGAATGTTAGGCTAGGTTAGCTTGTGATGGTTTCAATCCATTTAGCACATGTCTATCGCCTATAGCACATGGCCAGTTGTTCTCATCCCCGCATAACTTACCACCATGGATGTATGAAGCAATCATTTTTCATGTTATCGCTGGGCTTGGCCCCTTCGGTCACCAACCGCCTCCTGAAATGACATTGATATGGCACTTTACAAACTTTACGGACGAAGTTGCAAGAATTATGGAGTACGGAGTTACTACATATGATGTCATGAGTAAACAAAATTTTCTCACATGCTGTTATATTATGGACAATTAGTGACTTTCCCGCATACGCAAACCTTCAGATGGAGTACTAAGTACAATTTGCTTGTCCTTCTTGCAATAAAGAAACTTGTTCCCAACGATTAAAACATGGGAGAAATTTTTTTTACATGGGCTATCGTCGATTTCTTCCATCAAATCACAAATTTAGATGTGATAAAAGGTCTTTTAATGGTGAAGAGGAATTATATTTACCACCTTACACAATTACTGGGTCAGATGAAGGAGCACTAGAAACATCTAGAACCAATTATTCTCTGAGGGAAGTCACAAAAAAGAAAACTGGAAATACAAGACACAAAGACAAATCGGAAGAAAAGAGCATATTTTTTTCACCTCACTTCATATTGGGAAAACACTCATACACGTCATAATTTAGATGTCATGCATATTAAGAAGAATGTGATAGCATAATCATTGTTGAACATTGAAGGTAAAACTAAGGACAACTTAAATAGTCGCCTAGATTTACAAGCTAATATAGCTTCAACTCTCACCCAGGACAATAAAGGAACAAAGTTGTTTTCGCTTCTTTAAAGATGTTATTCATTGGACTTGGACAGAGGATAGAATTTGCAAGCTTCTAAAATCAGCTTCATGTCCCCTCTGAGCGGTTATTCTTCAAATATAGCTCGATGTGTGTAACCTAGTTTAAAAGGAAGTATATATGGTCTAAAGTCGCATATCGCTATGTTATGATGCAAACAATCTCTTCCTCTTACTATTCGTGGGTTTTAGCCCAAGAATGTATCAGAGCTATCATTGAGTTGTGCAACTTTTCAAACAATTGTGCTCTCGCAAGTATTATCAACAAATCACTTACATAAATCTGCTTGGAGAATGATATAATCGTCACACTATGTAAAATCCAGAGAGAATATTTCCTCCATCGTTCTTTGACATTAAGTGATGCATCCCAGCATTCGTGCATCTAGCAAACGAGGCAAGAATGTTGGACCTGTGCAATATCGTTGGATGTACCCTATTGAACGGTATTGTTATGATCTCATACTCCTCATTTTACATAATTTCATAATATGTTCAATGTATTAACATGTTTATTGATATACATTTGGTTGATAATAGGTACCTACGCACTTTAAAGTCATGCGCATAAGACTTATCCGTATGTTCTATCATGAAGGCTACTCACAGAGGGAATGTACAACATTTTGTTCTAGATATTTGAATGATGTGGAAAGAAAATATAATCGCATCTATAGAAACTTTGTTGATTTGACCGACATAAAAGATGAAGGGTTGATAATCTTCTGCCGTGATCGATCATCATCGGGAATGCATACATGCCGTGAACTTAGTTCGAAGAAAGGGCACAAGCACATTTATATGTGCTAACAAATTGTGATGATGCTGTCTCATTCATTAAGTAAGAAATTTATTTTAAATTTTAATGCCAGAAACTCTAGTTAAAATCCTTAACGTTTTTGATTCACAGGAGCATAAGCAAATCATTAGGTCTAGCCCTCGTATATCTCACTCTGAGATGTAGATTTGATTCATAATAAGGAATTAAGAAGTGTTTGAAAGACGGTAAGTATATTTCTTTATTAAGTCAATTGTTTTATACTATGAGTATATTGAATTCAATCATATTATTGCATTGTAGGCTGCAATTGCATCATGAGGGTCGGAGTATCGTAACACCTTCGGCAAGTATCACGCGGGTCCAAATACATGTGTTACATGCTTCAAAGGATACATTATTAATGGATTTAGATTCCTTGCCACTCAAGGACCGCCTGATAACAAAAGAAAGACGCAAAATAGTGCAGGGGTCATGTAGTTGCGTAAACGCTGCTTTTGCAAGCCGAGATATGAATCCACTACAAAGCATGTCCCCTATTATGGTGTCCTTAATGGGTTGTCGAATTACACTACCTCAGTGAAATAGGTCAGCCTTTATTCAAGTGTGATTGGTGATGTTATAAATGTTAAAGAGAATAAAAGGGATAAGTATGGCTACATCTCTGTTAATTTTACACGAATGTTATACACTTATGAACCTTTATTCTTGAATCTCAAGCCAAACAAGTGTTCTATGTGAAGGACTCAAATGAATCGATCGTATAATCGTCGCATGTACACAACCACGAGATTCAGATCAAACAAGCAGGAATTTAATGATTCAATCCATTTCAACAAATTGAATCAATATATGATGATCACTTACCCATTCCTGATTTGGTTGATGAAGGATATGATTGTGTGGAATAGAAATGATGTCTCAAGAGACATCATCCTAAAAATAATGTAATTCCTCAAAATGAAAAAGAAGAGGAAGAAAGAATATGATTAATTTTTCTTATCGATGGAAGAAAGAATTGTAATTGTCCTATTTTTTCTTTACTAATAGAGTTTTCTTTATCGATACCTCAATTCTTTGTTTTTTCCTACTTCTTTGGCCGATAAGATTTTGATTTAACTTTTTTCATCAATTATTTATATTGTACTTTAAGTTTTGACAATCTTATGGTAATAGACCATGTCTCATCGTCGTGGCAAGCTTAAACAAGTGATTGCACCCGATATTTTCAACCACGGCAAATAACACATACTCATGATTATGTGTGCATATTTCTAACTCATTTACTCAAATTGTAGTCTGAGTCAAGTGTTTCCTTGCAGAGGATAACGACTTTAAAATCATAACTTTATCTACATGCTCATATAATTTATTTAGTAATATTTTTGTAATTTTTATATTTGAATAGGGTTATCTTTGCGCCAAACGAGGAAACGAGGTCCCACACGTAATATTGGTTTACTAGCATTGAGGCCTGGAGAGGATACCAGTTCCATTCAATGAGTATGGTCAAGTGGTGAATGAAATAAAGTGACGCCGCCTAAAAAGTTACTGGGACTCTTGCGGCGTGACCAACATAATGCCTCTACTGTGTTAATGGCTGTACCGCACGCTTGATGACAAAGAAAAGATATGGGCCCTTGTTTTGGTATGTTTTTTGGCCCATCAATTTGAAGTGAAATATTTTTTGTCAGTCAGTTTTGACAATTATTTGAATTTTTTCGCTTTCTGTGAAAAGTTTGATGTTTGAGGAGGATCGAAAAGATAATATACTCTCCTTAATGAGATAAATATAGAAGCATAGGAGTAAAATGAAAGCAACTTACTACATCCGGCTGGGCAAATATATTATAAGGCATAAGCCACTACTTGTTTCTCTGATGCCGATTGATAGTTTGTCCAATTTGAGTTCTAAGAGGCACAAGTGTATTTTAATAGATGTAACATTTTTTTAATGATCATACATTTATTTTTATTTAATTTATATTTGTATTTGTGTCTAATACAGGTCATCTTAAAAGAAATAAGGGAAATGTGAGCTAAATGTGAAGATTAATCACACATCGTGTTCAAAAGCTTCAGACAACTTCATTATGAACAAGAAGTAACTCATTTCTTTTTAATAATAATGTTATTTTTAATGAATTTATTATTTATTATTTATTTATTTCATACTTTATTTATATATAGGCTGATCGAGGGAGTGATGGTACACAACTTAATAGATAGATATGTTCAAGCTCACTCATACACTGCCGAGGATGGAACTTCCGTTGATGCATGCATCTCGTGATATATGGTGAATATTTAATTATTTTTCATAAATAATTATCGCAGTAAATATAATGACATACTTATATGTTAATCTAAGAGTGATTTTCCTTTAATTATCCCTTTAGCCAAGCCTACATGATATTTTGGCAACTCAAACACAATCACAAATGGGAGAGTCTTCATCATTTACTGCATTATCGCGATAGCATGTACACACAAGTGATGGGCCCGTAAAGACATGGTTTCAAATGGTTTTGGATTTGGGCGCGACTCTCTGCGGGTATTCGAGCCACGTCAAAAGAGGCCAATGCAAATCTTGCATTAAAGTCGAAGGAAACATGAGAGATCACCATTTTAAACAACGGAAGAACAAATGCAACAACAATTGATTTCAACAAGACAACCATAAAGCACAACAAGGACAATTGCAAAGACTAACAAGGGCGCTACATCAACAACAAGAACAAATGAGATTTTGATGCAACAAATTACTACGCAATGTATGCAAGATAATGATAATCGTATAGTTCCAGCTTCAACATGAAAGGGCCAATCAGCCCTTCGCTTAGTTTGGACAGATGTCCTCACTCACATATGGATGTTATTTTCAGATAAAGAAAGTGGATTTTGATTTTTAGAATTTTTGGCTTTGATTTTGATGTCACTCCCAAGACGCTCACGGTTTAGTTTTTCTAAATTCAGATAAATACATGTTCAAGTATCGGACAAGAAACCAGCACTTCGTGGAAATGGGAAGGTGATGGGTTAAATTATTTTAGCTGTGTATGGAATCAGCAAATTAGTGGGATTTTATAGAGCCAAAACTGATAATTTCCTTCTTGTATTTTGAATTTTAGCTAGGCCTAACTCTAGTGAATTCGTAGTCCCAAAGATGGATGAACATGGAATTTTGTCAATGCCGTTAATTGGCTGGCCAATGCGTGAATGTTCAGTTCGAATGAAAATCAGAGGTGGCCAAGTCAGACAAGCAATTTGTGGACTGGGTTAGGCTTTCTCAGAAGGCGCGATTGATCTTGGTAACTTTGATAAAACCGCATTATAGGATTAGACAAAGGGTTTAAAAATCTGGATTCACAGAACACTTTTTGTTATGAAATGCATAAAACGGATCCAGAATTTCATAATATTGTTAAGCAAAAATGCAAATTAAGTATCATTTGTCTTTTTTCCTGTGTTAAAAGTGTGAGTAAGGGGTTCTAGTTCATGGATATGGTTAGAGGTGAAGTATCCGTTATTGTCATTCGACCTTGAATTGATGAAGCCGCTTTGGGAGAGGATATGTCCGGTCATGGAAAGGGTGTTTCACGCCGACACCGTCAAATGCAATAACAAATCTTGCTGGTTTTTTTTCACCCTTCCATTTTTGTACCCAAATAAGTATAAGATTTATTTGTGCTCTTTCTAATTATCATTGATGCGTGTGTTCTTGTGTTTATGATATCATAAGGCATAATTCATTAATATGGGATTTTTCTCGTGTGGTTTTGGTAGATGCTCTTCTAATCATCGCTTACCAAATGGACCTACCGCTTCATTTCAAGCTCTCAAAACTTGTTTTACTAAGGATATCAAGGTTAGTTGTTTTTATGTCAAAGTTGTATGTTTATTTATTTTCAAATGTTAGAATTTTTTGTTTTAATGTGGCTATTTTCAAATAAAGATAAATAATTTTTCAATCCAAAGGACTCCTTCCTAACCTCCTCATACCAACCGACCACTCCCAACACAGCTTACAAAGAAGGTGAAGATGAATTTTATCCACAAAAAAATTAAAACAAAAGTTTCTGGACTGCGGAATTTTCCTCGATTGTTCCTCTGGTTACCTGTGTATGAGCATAAATACTTTGTAGCATGCCTTACCCGAGCGATGAGTTATGGATGATTATTTATTTTGACCAATAATTTTCTTCAAATTCATCACCAATAAATTTTTTCAAAATTTAACATCAAATTATATGGGTATGTGGAAGCTTGTGAAGTGTTATGTGTGAGGGTCATATTTACTAAATGTTGAACCGATTCATAATTTTGTAGAATCATGGAAACCCAACACTACATGTTCGAGCCGTGGTGTCGCAGATGCCAATGATACCAGAGGGTTTTCAAATGATAATTAAACCCCAGGCATGTTTCAAATTATACTACAAAAACTGGGCAGATGCCAATGATACCAGAGGTTTAAAATGGTGGATACCATCAAGCATGGGGCCTAAATGGTATATCCGAGGTGATACAAGTGATACAGGTTCGTAAGGATTATGTGAACCAAGTGCTTAAGGCAAATATGGCAATAAATGCTCAAATTTTATTTAAATGGAAATACCGTATGACTACATCAATCTCTCTACCAAAGGTGAAAATGTAAGAACTGAGAGAAGAAGAATACTCCTAATAGAGATGCTAGCTTACTATCTCCATTGACTTCTTTCATTTTTATGTAGAAATGTTTTAACGACTTCGAGACCTGGCACGCTTATTACATGTGCAATTAATGCTCCTACCACAAAACGTAAAGGGCAATGCTCAAATTTCAAAGAAGAAATTTTATTGTGAACACCTAATTGCTATTTTCATGATTCTAGTCTATCTTAGGCCGTGATTGCATCAGGTAGATAAATTTCTTCCTAAATTATTGTATAATCCGTTTCCTTCTTTTTTCTGGGTTTTACCCACTCTACTCAAGCACTCGTTCTAAAAGGTCTACAAAATACCGTACGTGGAAGCGTGATCATGAGAAAACAAGCTTAAGCCCATCCCCTAATTACTATCCTCCTGTGGGTAAGTTTCAGAGATATAAATGGTTGATGCTCTACCGAGGAGCTCCTCTAGAAAAGAGATCCTTATTCATATACCCTTTGTTTCACTTTCGCAGTTGACCATGCTACAAATCTCTACGATCACTGTGGGTTCTGTATCATCCCATGATACCGCCTCATAATTACACCGATAATGATGCATGCTCACAAGGTTTGTATCTTTTAGATTCTAATTACAATGCTTCAATGACTTTGTCACTCCAGATTGTTGCAATTTATAATAATTTCTAATCATAATTTTGTGGTTTTCGCTTCTATCTCGCATGCTGGTTAGTCACTGTAATCATAGGGGAAATATCCGTGGTGTTGGATTTCATATGGCTTCTAATCCCAAATAGTTCAAAACCATTAAAGACTAGTTGGGCCGGGCGTTGTTTGGCATTGTAGCGTGAGTACTCTGCCTCTTTTTAACCATTAAACATCTGTGGTGTTGATTTATATGGCTTCTTAATCCCAATTATTGATTTTTGCTAAATTAAATATGCAGATATAGCGTAATATGTCAAGAGGGTATTAATCAGAATGTAGCACACCCTCGATAAAGTGTCACTCAGATATCTGGGCTTTCTTAAAAACTTTCTTATCCTTTTTTTCAATTTACCTAAAAGATTGATCACTTAGAGAGTCGGAGCAACTACTGCATAACAGTAACTCAAGCAATGATGTTGAGATGTGGGCTTCTTGCAAAGTAGTGATTTTGGAACAAAGCTGCTAGAGGTTGTGTTATAATCACGTATAAGCATATGCTAGTTTGGTTCTTTCACTATAGTGCAAAGAGTGGAAAAATAGTAATATATCAGCTAGCTGCTGTAAAACATGATTTGTTTAGTGCTGAGGATTCGACATAAGCCTAACCGAGCTGCATCTCTACCATAATCAGGCTAAGTATTGATGTCTGTTTTTTATATCGCTATTCTACTTCATTGAATATTATTAGATAAATTTTAATAAAGAATGATTTGTAAAAGACAATAGCGCATTGTGAAACCAATATGTAAAAAATAATAGGAAATGAACATAATGAATATAAGTAATTTTTTTTTGGCAGCAGAGTATGTCGTAGGTATTTCGAGGCGGGTACGTGGATACGCCCTCAGATGCAAAGTCAAGCTGTTCCAAGATTTTGTAATGTGTTCAATTATTTCTGGGCTGCTATGTGAATAGACATTCCTCTAACGCTAGAGTTGGAATATCTATTGTGTTCGGCTTTCGTCACTTATATTACAATGTTGGATTTAATATTTAATATTTGTACAGATATTTATCGAGACGAAAGCACCCTTTCCACGACCTACTAATCTTATGTGATGCCACCCCGACAAGTGCGAAATGCGACCGTGGATGTTGTATATAACCCGTAATTTGGGGCATAAAGTAAAGAATGTGTGTAATTTGGATACAGTATTGGGATTCCATTCCCTTTGTCTCCGATAAGATCAAACACAAAGAATGTCATAGATTACTTCTCTACATTACTTTCTCTCGCATTAATTTCTCGCAGAATTTGATGAGATTATTTGGTTGTTGGAAACTTTGATTTGTCTATGAATATAGTTTTTGTCATGATTTGTCAATGATTTTTTCATGCATTTTCCTTTGTAACTTCCCAATGTTTTCCTTTTTCAGAGTCGAACGGGATGTAAATATTCTGCTCATTTAATCCCTATGGCCGCGGTCAGAACCAAGCTGCAGCTATAACACATCCTATAGCCGCGGCCAGAACAAAACCCCGACTATACCACCTTAGAACATCCCTATGGCCGCGGTCAGAAGAAAACCCCGGCTATAGAACATCCTATGGCCGCGGTCAGAAGAAACCCCGACCATGTCATCCCTATGGTCGCGCCGCAACAAACCTTCGACTATACCACTTAGAATATCCCTTGGCCGCACGTAAGAAAACCCCATTATATGAACATCCCTATGGTCGCGTTTAACAAAACCCCGACTACAACCTATATCCGATGGTACTCATGGCCACTTCAGCCGCTGCTCATTGCTTAAAATGTATAGTTATAATGATTATTTACCACCTTAGTCAAGTTACGACCGCGCCATAGACTCCCACTTCCTTTGTGAGTATCATTATGCACATTACACATTCTAAGTTGGTGTTTTTTTTTACTTAATGCTAACTATTTTTTTTTTTCAATTTAATACTAAATAGTACTTAATGAGATTAAATATTAAATTGTTTGTTTGTTTTAATACTTTATTTTTATTAAGTATTAAGTTATTTGTTTTTATAAACTAAAAATCAGCATCTTAACATCATAATTCATTAAGAAAAAATGATTATATTTATTTATTTTATATAATAAATAAAATACCTAATTTATATTTATTTATTTTATATAAATTATTATTTCCATTTCAATGGGAAAGTTGCAAGAATTCCGCAAAACTGCCTCATGGAGACATTTTAACAAACATTTGGAATGCTTGTGAGTCAATATTTCTCCCAATGTATGTTGAACTTTATTGAAGCTTCATGGAGATTCAGATTTCGATTATGAGAGTGCATGGGAAATTTTTATGATATTCTCACCACATCACTTTTCTACTAGGCAAACCCGGCTATGGTATCAAACCCGTTATGGTATCAAACCCAAATGTCCTTAACTTTTTTGGTTTATTCAATGTATATTTCATGTGATAAGTCTCTTTCAGCCAGTTTATGGCCATGTACTCACTTGTTAACGTGATTGCTTTTAATGCCTTGTAAAAAGGCCCTCACACATACGCCGTATTTAATAGCCAAAGAGAATATTGTTTTACTTTGGTTTTTTTGTCTTTTCCTACAAGGTATCTGAGCGAAATATAGATCTCGACTGGAATTTTTTCTTTAAGTGCTTCTCGCCGACAAACAAGGGGCGAAAATCGAAGAACAATAAATTAGTTAGCAAAGAACGGCAACAAATTCGACATCAAGACTCGAGATGAACCCACTGGCAGAGCAAACGATGGAGGATGATGGAGAAGAGGTTTCATCGAGACCTCAAGGCAACTAGCGATTGCAACGTGTAAATAACTTGATAATCTAGAAAAATGGTAATAATCAATAAACAAGACTTATGTGGAATCGCACTAAAGTAGCAAACGATGGAGATGATATGTGAGGTTTCATCGAGACCTCAAGGCAACTAGCTACGACATAATCAGAGAAACCCTGATAATCTCAGATGATGCCTGGTGTCGTGAATAACCATGAAAAATCTCTTCCATGGAGGTAGATCTATGAAAATTGCGCTTAGAGCAAAATCCAAAATAGATTCATCGACGGCACCTGTGGAGGGGTGTCAGCTTTCGTCTGATTCGCTGAATATGAATATTGGAAAAGCAACATTATATGGTATTTTGATTTGAATGTTATGTCTAAAGAAATTTGACTGAGTCAACTATTATGCAATCAACGAAGGAGCTATGAAAGAGGCCTGGAGAATAGATTAAGTGAAAAAGAATGCTACTGGAGCATAGAGTTAAATGCCACATTCCAAGGAGTGAATGACTTTATCAAGGTATTATATAAAGTCAAGAAACTTTTGGGACTAACCAGCTCACGAGCCACCTTCAATGCAATTGAAGCCCCGCAAGATTTTTGTGTCAACATATGGAATCACACAAAATTATGATGTTTCTTATGGTTCAAATGAGGAATCTGCTAGTTCCAAAGACCATATCCTCTTGATGCGGAGCCTTTACGTCAGTTAGTATGGCTTTTCATCAACATATCAAGGTTGAAAACAGAGTTACACGCTTAACTCATCCGCATACTCCTGATTCGATCGCTTTATTGGGCCGAGGACTCCTAATTATTTTGGCAATTATTCATCAACAAGAAGCACACAACGGCAGAAAGAGGAGTTATGCTTCATGCTAATGGATACAAGAGTGTTCCCGTGGACGGGTAATTTCGTGGAGGTTGATAATCCTAGAAAGGAGAAGGAAAATCTTTGATGCTATGATTAAATACAATTGAACAGTAATACTTCTAAGGTTTGTTTCCGCCTTCATGGATTTCTAAACCTGCAGCAAAGAATTCAAAGACACAAAGTCTCAATTATTTGGGCAAGCAACAAAGGTACATTTGACAAGCAATGGACGCCTGCATCCTAGATAATGGATAAAGGGGAACATCATCAAGATAGGTGGGCCCCTGCACATTGATTGAACTCGGTATAATACAAACGAGGCTGCTAAGGATAAAGATATTTGGGAAATGAAATAATTTTGATAAATGAAGGCCAAAGAATTTTGCCTGGTCCACCATCTTTTGAATAATTATTTGATAAAGAAGATTAAATAATTGATAAAAAAGTTTGTACCATTGCTACACGTAACCCAACCTTTCAAGATTCCCAAAACACCATTTTGATTTCCAAATCAAAAAAGCCCTAAATTAAAATATATAAAAAAAACTCTAAATAACCATTCGTTGGCTAAAGTTTCCAGAATCAAAAAGAACCGCCTTCAACAAGAATCAAGTTGTTCAACCAAATTAAAGAAGTTCGATTGACAAATAATTGGTTAATGTTATCAACGAAGAGCGTAATAGAACCATCTTCAGGCTTAGCCTGATGACCCTAAAATTGTCTCTTTGCCTCTCTTCTCCCTACTGCTCTAAGAAAAGAGAGGGATATCATATGTTGTGCTGATATAAGCACAGCACAAAACTGTCAATCGCTTCAGTTTCATTTTCACCTCTTCAGAAATTGATGTTTTTTTGCCAGAAAAGCATTTTGTCGGACAACTGATGCTCTATCTTGTTATATGTTTGTCACTTTCACCCGCATTAACCTCTCCAAATCTTCAAACCTGAAATTGGTGCATGAAGCCATGCAAACATTGAGTATAAGCATGTTTCAGGCTGGGTACAACCCAACAAATGATGAAGGTACATGTGGCACAACTCTAATTTGAACTTGTACTGTGATACCAGGAAAAGCCAAGCTATGAAAGTATCAAGGCTGCTACTTTGTATGCTGGTACAACCCATATACACCTTGAAAGGTGAAGCTAAGTGTAAAGTATGTAAATCGTTTCCTTTTGTTTTATGTACAAATTCTTAAACATCTATGCCTGGTTTTTAATAATGACAATAATTTTGATCAAGTGTTGGGAATCATGCCGACAACTGTTTTGGCACCTAGGAGGAAAGTCAGTTTACATTTAAAGTGGGCAAGGGAAGCAACTTTCTAATTCAAATGACTCGGAGAATCAAAGGCTCAACTCAGAATGTGGACCTATTCAGTTCCTCAAGAAGTATGTATGAGAGGTACAAGAACACTTCACAGGGATCACTCTTCCAAGTAGGAGTCATAAATTCCTTTGCTCAACTCAGCAAGCGATTTTGAGAATATTTTCTTTAGATGGGTGAAGGCAAGGACCAGAGTATTCAAGCATTTGGTACTCACTTGAATCCCAGGATTAGTCGATATGGTATCACCTTACGACACCTAGTAATGATATGTCTATGGAATTTGAAGTGTTTGAGAAAGTCGCTTGATAGTTCATAGGTTCCCGCCCATGAACTGGAGCCAAGAGATGGTCATTAGTATGCTGATGATGATGAAGATCCAGAGTATGATATGACCGATGTTGAATTAAACATACAACCCACTCTTGTACAATAACCAAAGATATTGTGCGTAACTCTAGTAATGACATTAGATTTGGCTTCCCAAATTGAACAACATATTCGGTGGGCTGATTTATTCAGAACAGGTGGATCCTTAGATATTTGTACAATTATCCAATCAAAATGTGAAGTCCCAATCACAGCCAAAGTAATTGAGCTAACTACCTCGTCCGCT
The DNA here is from genome assembly GCA_016808115.1 of Tetrastigma voinierianum. Taxonomy (NCBI): domain Eukaryota; kingdom Viridiplantae; phylum Streptophyta; class Magnoliopsida; order Vitales; family Vitaceae; genus Tetrastigma; species Tetrastigma voinierianum. Next base: position 164,881 of record JAEQBH010000112.1, read on the forward strand.
TTGCTTTCCTCCACCACCGCCACATGCTCAAGTCCTCATGAAGAGTTCAAACTAGTATGATAATTCTTACAATTTTTTAGTGTGGCATTACATATGATGTAGGACTTGTTAGTGTTATAATTTGTATGAAATTAATTTTTATGTGCCACTCGTGGTAAAAATGGTTGGAAATGGGTATTTTTACTTGCACATAACTATTACTATATAGCGGGTTGATTAATATACTAACTTGCATTATGCTCAGGTATTTCTATATTTTAAGTAACAACTCTGAGCCGTGTATGCCAAATGCTCTGCAAATTGTGTTTGATAGACATGTTTAGTCTGCCATGATAAAATAAATGGTCAGTAGTATATGTCGATCGATCGACTTGTTAGATACACACTAGTCTCTTTGATATATGATATGATTTGACCCGCCAATATGGCAGACTTCCACTGGCCACACTCATTTTATTATGGCCTTCTGGATCGACGAATAAGAATAAATTTTGTGTGTGATGTCACATTTTTCAAATTAGATTTAACTTTAACGCTACATGTTTATCTCAAGGTCAAACATAGAAGTTGAATCCTCGCATTTGGTTTTACACAAATGAACATTATAATATTATCAAGGTAATGAGAAATGAACAATAACAACTGGACACAAAAACTAATTACAATACGAACCCATCCATGTTTCAACAATTCAAAGCTGTCTTGTTCTCTCACAAAATCCAGCCATGAATATCTCAACTTCACAACAATACAACTCCATTCTCACTAGACACCCCAAAACCCCTGGTCCCATCACCACCGTCAACTCAAGGAAACCTCGTATGTCTCATATCATGAGACCCATACATGAGTAAAATGGCCCAATAGGGCCTATATCATCATACTCGGCCCATACTGCTAAGCAAGACCACATTTCTATAGATCTAAGAGTTATTAACATCACTCCTAATACAAAACATATGACAAAACCAGGTCGCTCTAATATATACAATGTACAAGAACTGATGAGCCAGCAAAATCCCCACCCGCTTCATAATCCCGCCCCATGAGCGTCATTGCCCCACCGGCACCACCTCAGACCAGCAAACCAATGATCATGAGCCAACGCCTCGGTGAGATAAAATCCTATAAGGGCTATTTCTACCTAGGTGCACACGCAGAATGATCATTCACAAACAAACCCACAACTAATCCCATACATGCTATCCACAGAAAATCTACATACAAGGAGACACACCATACGCCCGGCAACTCGTGGTCAACTCTCCGACCCACCACCTAACGCGCGTAAGTGACAATAAAACTCAAGATCAGTCAATTCCGACTCCCAATCCCAAACCCGCAATTATGTGGATATTTATTTGATCAAGCCGCTCAATGTGAACTTTTCGGTCTCACCGCTGGTACCCTTTACATCCTCCGACATTTTTTCGGCTTTCACTGGATACGTCGTTTAACCGTGGTTTTCGTGTGTTTTTTCACCCGAGGTATCTATCCCCTACTTGCTACGCCTTGTTACTATTTTATTCTTCAGCTTGGCTTAACACTATGGAACTCAATTTGATTCTCGTCCCATTCCCAAAGCTCTACATGATTCAACACCAAATGCACAACCACACTTACGTACACCTCGCTGTAATGTGGTGTTACCGCACACCTCAATGTAAAATGCAATTTGTAAGCATCGCACTCAAACTCCATGACTTAATGCATAAACTACATGACATTCTATTAATCAGACACTATGCAAAGGCGAATGACTTCAGTTCAATGTGACACAACATTTCATATATTTAACATACATGCAAATATGTTAATATTCCATGATTCAAATCAAGACATCACATAAGCATGCACTAACCATTAGTTTTAAAATTTGAAAGGTATTCATCCTAAATAATACAACAACTTTGATTTTCGCCCAAAACTCAGAAAAACAAACAGCACATCCAAAAACATGCAATAACCATATTAGTTCCAGTACCAAAATGTTAATATTCACAATTTCTGTATGTTATTCATCAGTCATCAGTTCCATGAAAATTTTGGCATGTTAACATTCATACAATCTTGAATTATTCAATTCCGCATGTTATTCATCGCCCACGCTCCGTGAAAAATTTTTTACGTTAATCACGAAAGTCATAAAATCTGCATGTTTTTCATGCATACAAAAATACACCAAACTGAATTTTTCTTCGGTATAAAAAAACATAGAACATTCTGCATGTTAGTCATGCATACAAGGATACACCAAACTGAGTTTTCTTTGATCTAAAAACCTAAAACATTTTGCATGTTAGTCATATATGAAAGCCCATAAAATTCATCATGTTTTTCATGCATACAATAATACACAAAACTGAGTTTTCTTCAGTATAAAAACCCTGACATTCTGCATGTGGGTCATGCATACAAGGATCATCAAACTGAGTTTTCTTTGATCTAATAACCCAAAACATTCACCGAAGAATCTTAGTCATGCATGAATGCAGAAAATTCTGCATGTTTTTCATGCATACAATACTACCAAATTAGGTTTTCTTCAGTCTAAAAACCAGAACATTCTGCATGTTGGTCATGCATGAAAGGATACACAAAACTGAGTTTTTTGATTCAACATAAAACATTCTGCATGAGCCAGAAAAGAGATTGCATGTTTTGTTCATACAATACTACGCAGTTGAGTTTCTTGATGCAAAAACCTAAGAACATTCTGCATGTTGGTCATGCATGAAAGGATACAAAACTGAGTTTTCTTTGATCTCTAAACACCCGAAACATTCTGCATGGAAGCCCAGAATTTTCCATGCATGTTTTATTCATAAATAATACACCAGATTGAGTTTTCTTCAGTCTAAAAACCTAGAACATTCTGCATATTTGGTCATGCATGAAGGACCACACAAAACTAGGTTTCTTTGATCCTAAACACCCAAAACATTCTGCATGGAAGCCCAGAAATTTCTGCATGTTTTCATTCATAAAATAATACACCAGATTGAGTTTTCTTTAGTCTAAAACCTAGAACATTCTGCATGTTGGTCATGCATGAAAGGATACACAAAACTGAGTTTTTCTTTGATCTAAACCCCAAACATTCATGATGATCTCTGTGTATATAGACCACCAAACTGAGTTTTCTTTGATCTAAAACCAGAAAAAAAAAACTTAGTATATACAACATGCAATTTCAGTCTTCAAACCCAGAAAATTCAGCAAGTACAGCATCAAAAATTCAGTCTTAAAACCCAGAAAATTCAACATGGACACAACATCACAAATTCAGTCTTAAAACCCAGAAAATTCAGTATGGACCCATCACAATTCCAGCATGTTTTTCCATTCAACTAATCACATAGAAAACTCAACCAAATGCCATTCCATGGCCCCATACAGAAATAACCAAGAAGGAAAGATCCCTCACCTCTTGAAGTGTGTAGGATCAGTTCTTGATCCACCGTCGGAAGCAATGGAGAAAAAAAACTTCCTCCTCCCTTTCTCCTTTCTTTCTTTCTTCTTGTTTTCTTTTCTTCCTTTCTTTCTTTTCTTTCTTTCTTTCTCTCTTTTCTTTCTTCTCTTCTTCTCTACGAATTGTTTGCCATCTCTCCTCAAACTACCAAGTTGGTTTGACCTAGGGAGCCCACCTAACATCCATTTGTTTGACAGTGCTTTGAGACCAAGTGTTCTCCATGCCTAACTTCAGCCACTTTCATGCTCATGCATGAGGGTGGCTTGACATTTGGCTCCCCACCCAACTCATGCAATCCTAGGCATGACACTTGGCTAATCCATGTGCCAAGTGTCTCCCATCTGAAGTGCCACATGGAACCCATGATTGGCGGATTACGTCTTGAAATGCGTGCAAAACCGATGGTCGCAGATTCGGCGATTCGTTTGGTTCAACTAGATTTCGCGAGATGATTCTAACGGCGTGATCCGTTTCGTCATCCGAGGTCTAGAGAAAGATCTAGGGTTTTTGTCTGTACCGTTCCGGGTAAGAATTACCAATTCCCTCATTTTCAAAAAAAAATTTTTTCCGGGTTTCACAGTACTTTCACAAAATAAATAAATAAATAAATAAATCAACCATAATATCCCAACTTCAGAACTTCACGAGTGTATTTGGTACACGAACTTGTCCATGTGTTTGTTTTGTGAATCCAAGTCAGGATTTGACTATAAATTTGCAATCTACAAAGAGATATTTATCCTCTTAAAAAATAGAACACCTAACAATTAGTATTTTAGTATATCATAATTATGAATGTATGTAAATACTTAAAAGGAAAACAATTTTCTTGTGTTTGGTTTCACCATGGAAAATATAAAGAAAATAAAATATAATCAAAATTCCTCAAATTTTACATGTTTTTTAAATTTCTTAGTCATATATAATAGAAAAATAAATAAAATGAGTTTAATTAAACATAGAATTAATTTATTAAGTTTAAACATATTTTTTATTTTTCCTCTAAATTCCCTTTTCTTCACTTTTCCTCTCTATTTTTCGTATCTATTTTTCTTTAATACTTTTCGGATTTCAAACAAAGCCTTTGTCGACTTGTTTTTGAGCCTGAAAATGGGCTTTAAGGATTGTCATTCGATACCGGTCATCGGCAATAATATAAGTGAACCATACTACATTAAGAAAAAAACCCCATAGATGGGTGAGGTGGGAAGGGTCGGGTGTGGAGCGTGTCACAGCTTAGCGATGAGAAAATACACATACACCTTTATATTTTCTAGTTGTTTACCATGAAGGCGCAAAGCACGGCGGTTTTGCGCAGCCTTTGCCTTGGTTGTGGCTGCGATTACTGGTATGCCAATTTGACTTCATATTAGCTAACAGGGCAAGATAATCCAAATCATATCCTTGAGAATAAGTAGAAAATCCATAAACTCAATATTTGCCTCATATATACTTCAAAAGCCAAGCATGTTAGTTAAACACTAAAAATTAAACTAGTAATGCCAAAAACTATAAACAAAAGAAAACGCTTGTTTTTGGCAATCGAAGGATCTACAGAGTGAGTGTTGTTTCGTTATGTTTCTTTGCCGGTTCAAGGTAGGACCAAATCGAGCATCAACGCCAACATATTCCTCCCTTCTTCATGATCAACCCAAAGTTGGCACTTTACATATGAAAGCAAATGGGTTATGAGTACATTTACATATCTAAATTTATTGGAACAATCAAATGATTGATAAAAAAAATATATATAAAAATAAAAAAGCAATGGCTCAACACATTCATGCCTCCTTCACAATAATCATTTTTTTATGCCTAAAACTTTATATAAACCTTATTTTTTCTTTTAAAAAAAAAAAAGCAACATTTCCGACACATCCATGCCTCCTTCACAATAATCATTTTTGTATACCTAAAACATATAAACCCTATTTTTCTTTAATAAATGTAGGTACATATGATTGGCTTTGAAAGGCTATTCCATTCAAATCTTGCAGCAATTGAAAAGTGAAATAAGCCACCAAAAAATATTACCTAGGAAGCAGTTTCTAAAATTAAAACATTTGAAAAATCATCTTCCATATATATATATATATATATATATATATATATATATATATATACTTTTGTGCCATGCTTTCTAAAATTATTTTAGAAAAAAACATAATCATTAAGTTGTACCAAAAAAATAAAATGACACAGTATTTAACTAAACTAAAAGATAAGTCAGAAGTGAGGATTGTGCGATGTCGACAAATCATACTTTAGAAGGGAAAAGATGAAGAACACGAGCCCCAGCGAAGTCGAATGAAAAGCCAAAAATATTTGGTGCAAAAGTATATTCCACTTTCACCAGTTTAAATAAAAAATAGTCAAATAGAAGAACAAGGAGTCGTTTAGCTAGTGATAGTACACAAAGAGGAATCAAGCCATAGAATTTGATTTTTTTTCATCACTCACATACACTGTTTTAGCCACTTAGAAAGCACCATAAAGCAAAATAGCTCATCGCGTTAAATTCCCTCAACCATTTCAAATTAGAACAACAAACAATAGAAATTACAAAATGTCCATGACTTGTACCTATGTTTACTAGTGTCCTGTGGTAACTCATTTAGTACCTGTTGTTTAAATGTGTTGTATTGAGTGTGAAACCTCGAGAAAAACCTAATTTTCTGAAAAATGGTAAAATGGTAATTTTGATCAAAATCTGGAATTTTTCTAGATCTCGGATGTGGCTTGTGAACTTCACCATTGGAATCGTCGCGAAATCTAGCTACCAGTTGATTCAGTCGGGTCGAGACGGTCGGAATTTGCCACGTTTTGAGACGGCGTGTCTGAGACACCGGCATTTTGGGTGGCTCGCGGTGTGCCACGTGTCGGGTCTGGGGAATGGAGTCAGCGGGCTCAAGTGTGGGGCCCATGTGGACATGTGGCATCTCCTAATTGGAGGAAAATCAAAGGTGTGTGGATAAAGTGGATAAGGTAATCCTATCAACCAATGAGAATTTGACAAGTGATCACAAATGTTGGACAAAAGAGGAATAAATGAAAAGAAAAAGAGTTTTCTTCTCCAAATTGTGGCTGGTACGTGCAATGGAGGAGGAAAATCAGTTTTTAGAGAGAGAAGCTCTGACTTCTCTCACAGAGTCCCAAACGATCGAGGCAGTGAGTTCTTGTCGAACTTGGCTGGTTGTTCTATCTTTGCGAGAGACTACGCGTGGGCCGGGTTTTGTAGAGTTTCAGCAACTCCGGGAGAGTGAGGTTTTCTCCTACTTGATTTAATCCTTTTAAGAGCTTTGTTAATGCTGGGTGGTGTGAGGCGTGAGAGCCATTTAGTTCCAGTCTGAAACTTGGGGCCAGAAGTCTTTGAAATTGGGATTTGTTTTAGGCTGATCCGGGACCTAATACGGACTATTATTGGTCCATGTGTTATAATTTATATAGTAATAAATTATAGTTTGGGTATTGTTAGTAGGAAATGGCCATGGATTCGGTTCCACAAAGTGGAGCCGATCTTGATGGGGTTGCCCACAGACTGACCTTGCTCCGTTTGGGATTGTTAAAGCAGTCCGGTTTGCATGATTGGACGAAAATGTCCATGTGTTATTTGCATGGTAAGCGGCCGATAAACCCCGAATTATGTGGATAGAAATTGTTAATGCCTTAAAATTTAGTGTGTTAACATGAGTGTTTGAATTATATAAAACATAATTGTGTAGAACCATTGGAATTAAGTTGGATTGTTGATTAAGCTCAAGTGAGCCTCGATCGTAATGATGTGAGATCAAATAACGTGATTCAATCGGTTGTTGACATAACGCGTGATGGGTTAATGGCGGTTCGCTCAGTGACGTCAGTTCTGCGCCGCGGACGCTGGGATGGACGAGGTGCGACGTAAAATAAAAGTGGTTGTAAAAAGGAATTTCAATGAAGGTTGGAAAGAACGGTTGAGTTAATCGACGTTCGTTGAACTAACGTTGTTTGGAAGGTTAGCTCGGACAACGCTAGGGGTTGTCGTAGTTTTCAACAAACTTGTTGATGGTTTTGAACTCATTTGTTTTGGCGATCTTTTCTCGTTGGGCGATGTGAGATAATGAATGCGAGTTGAGAAGGGTGATGTGTCTCATCTCATTCTTCGAACGACTCAGTGGATCGTATTGCCATTTGATTTCATTACATGTGCATAGGTGGGGAGTAACCAGTGTAGGATAATTCCCTACGGCATTACTCACCACATCGAGAACAATATTTCGGTACGGGTGTTCGGAAGACGGTGCTCATTAAGGCCGCTTTGAGAAAGAAAGCCGGATTGTGGCTTTGATATGAAATTTGTAAAACATGTATTAAAATTCTAAATTTTAATATATGTTTGTGTTAAGAGTGATGTAATAACTCTCTTGAACTATTGTAATATAGTTGGTTAGATTTTGGTGAGTATTGATGTATGGGTCCAAGTGACCATTTTTACTCATGTATGTGTCTCATGACATGAGACACAGGTTTTTCGCGGGTTGATGGGTTGTCAACGGGGACACCGGAGTGGGGCATCCTGCTTGAGTATATTCTTTGTTGTACCCATTATTAACAAGATTTGTACCTAACTTTACTAATGTTATATGCTTACGTGTTATGTACCAGATGTTTATCTATGTTGTACCTAGGGCATATTATAGTTGAACCCAAGGTTTACATAACATGTACCTAGGTTAAGTAGTGTTGTGTGCTAATTCATTGTATCCTTAAGGCATATAATGGCTTATACTCATTATGAAATCAGGTAGTACCCACTACTTACATTAGTTGTACCTAATAGTTACCATTTTCTTCAAGGTTTACAAATGTACTATCTTCGTTATTCATAAATAACATTTATTAAAAAAAGAACAAAAAAACAAACAGCCCCATAGATGAAGGTGAAAATAAAGGAAGATGAATCACATTATTCAAAGGTTTCAATAGAGGGGAAGATGAATATATGTATAGATCATCCCCTTGAGAATGGAGAGATTGAAGTTTGCCATAGATGAAGGGTTGTGGGAATCGTCGATCTTTACTTGATTTTAATAAGTGTATATTTGCTTATTTATGTCTTTTTTTATAGTTTAACAAAGTATTTCTATGAATTTCAAAGTATTTTTGTTAATTTTTGCTTTAACGATATTTTTGTCAAAATATCCACTGATATTTACCGATAGTTCCGATATATCCATAAAATCCAAGTACCGATATATCCGTATTCACCCGATATTTTGTTCCTTGAGTATTACAAAGAGTGTTTTGAATGACATCGTTGATTCACGAGTTCCGAAGCTTCGGCCCGATTTAAGTGCGACTTCGATCGAGTCATATCTATCGAGGTTAGGTAGCGCCCGGTTGATACTCGATATGATACAACACAAAACTCGACAATGAATTGGTAAGACACGAGCGACTTGGTTGAGATTCCTAGTTAACTCAGTCGACTTGATCAAATTAAGAAGAAAAAATATGATTTCCCATCTCAAAATGGAAAAATCAAATTTTTGTAGAGAAATATGAAATTCTAGTTCAAATAATCAAAACTCAAAACTTTTTCATCGCCCTAAGAGATTTCTCTTCAAATAACCAAAAATAAAAAATTTCCCTACCGAGATCGACTTAGTTCTCAAACCCTCGTCACACTCGTTGTCGTGATAGTGGGAGATGGTGCAGCGGTGGAATCGGCGTGAGGTGTAGCGATGGAATCGGCGTGAGGTGTAGCTACGGTGGATTGTTGCTCAATCATGTACAATGAAAACAAAGGGTTCTTGAAACGAAAGGAGATGAGGTGCAAAAGTTCGATAAATTTATTTCTATTATTTATTAAAGTAAAGAAATTGGAGTAATTCATTAATAAATTTTAGATTTAATTATGATATTAATAAAGAATTATATTATGTCAAACAAAAAAATTATATTGAATCATATGCTATTTTTTTAAAGTTAGATCTTATGCTATTTTTTTACAATTAATCACTTATTTACTCCTCATTTGGACTTGAACTATGACCTTTCCCCTCATTGGATTTCTGCATTTTAACTTTGAAAGCTCTCTTAACTAGGCATGTGGAGCCAGATCTTATGCTATTAAAAATACCATTTATTTAAATGAAGATTTTAATCTTTATCTCTAATTTTTTTATAATGTTAATTTAATTAGTTATCCTTTAAAAAAAGTAATTATTTATATGATAAATGAAAACTAATATAATTTAATAATTTTGATATAGGTGAAAAATCTACTTTATTAACAAAAAAAATATTTTTATTTAAATTAATTTAAAGAATTATTTAAAGATAAAAAGATCAAATTACTTTTTAAATTAATATCGACAATATAAAATATTTTTATAATATCCAAATGCTAAAAATAATTTACACTTTAAACAATATTATTATTATTGATAAATAATATGTTCTAACGATTATAATTTTCTTTATATAATAATTTTGTTAGATTAAATTAATTAATTAATTAATTTTATAATAATTAATTTTTATAATTATTTTAGTAAACACTTTTATAATTACTTAAATAATATTTAATAAGCTTTATTGATTTTTTTAACTCACTTAATTCCATCTCATTTCTCTAATAATTTGTATAATATTTTTATAACTTTTTATTTATCTTTATTGTTTATCGATCGATATATGACCGATACACCACGACTGATACATCTCAGGACCCTCCGAGTTAGTGACAGATGAGTGTAAAACTCATCTATGTTTTGAGTTCATTTCACATGCTATTTTGAGCATTTTATATCCATATTCATGTAAAACTCATAACATTTCCTCTAAACTTAGTTTTGCAGGATTTTTGATGGAAAGTAAGTGATTTAGTAAGAAAGATGCAAAATGTTTTCAAAAAAGGGTTAAGCTGGATGTCGTAGTGCGTCATTGAAAAGATAAATTTTTAATATCATTTGGAGCATCAAATGGTCGACTACACTCATGGTTATTACATCAAAGAGCTTTCCATGACACCTCACGCGCGAATCCGAGGTTAAAATGAAGAAGTTTTGATCGACAAGTTGGAATGAGGATTTTATATCGCCGCAGTAGAAACTATGTCGTGACATAGAAAACTATGTCGCGAAGCCGTTTTGTTGCGCTTAATTGTAAAACCCAGAGAATTCTAATTTTATGAAAAGAGTAAAGCGGTAATTTTGGTCCAAAATCAGGAATGTTTCTAGATCTCGGATGATGAAGCGGACTTCACTTGTTGGAATCGTCTCCATGAAATCTAGCTACCACCACCAATTCGTCGAATTTAAGGCAGGTTGAATTTACATTTTGAGAGCCTGAGAGAGTGGTGCGGGACACTTGGCACATTTTGAGTGGCTTAAGATGAGACACATGTAAAGTGGAGAGCTAGTCAAACAATGAGCTCAAGTGTGGGGCCATAGGAGACAAATGACACCTTGTGAGTTGATGGAAATTCATGGTAGATGGATAAGAGAATAAGGGAAATCCAAGGAACCAATGGGAATGTGACAAGTGGCAAGTGAGGGGACAAGTTCTCTTGACCCAACCAATTGGATGGGGGAAAAGAGAGGGAAAATAGAGAGCAAAGAAAGAGGAAAGAGAGAGGAGAAATTCTAGAGAGAGAGGCTCCTGCAGCCTCTCGAAATTTCCGATCATCGGTCGGTCGAATCTCGCAGGCGAGAGACAAAGTTGATCCCAACGCAAGAGCTACGGCGTGGAGTGCAGGCATTGTGGAGTTCGGCAACTCCGAGGTGAGGTTTTCTCCTACTTGATTTATTCTTTGGCTAAGAGTCATTTTAATGGATGAGGATATCTTGAGGCCTGGATGGTCGTGTTTTCAATTCCAAAGATTGGGATTGAGTGATGAAATCCCTAGAGTGGTCGTTGGACAGTTTTGAGACTAAGGTTGGACTGTTCACATGACTTTGTGTGTTGTTTGTATGCTTTGGGCAGTTCCAAGATGGACTATTGGTTTGTTTATTAGCCCATGTGAGCTAATTTTGGGTGTTATTGCTATGAATGAATAACATGTTGCTTTGTGTAAATTTTGTTAATATATGCATGCTTGATATATTAACATGAATTATTAATGAAATGGCATGTGCATTTCACTTATGCATTGGGGCAACCTAAAGCGGTAGGTATGAGTGCATGACACTTAAACATGGTTGTCAAATGAATTTCATGGGAAGATTTTTTGAAGAATTGCCTTGGAGAGTTGTCAGCGGTACATATTGGAGGAATGACCCATGATTGTTTAGAGAGTTATCCGGCCAATTCACCTTGTAGGGTTATCGATAGAATTTTGCTCCGGAATATTGGTATTATGTTTCGGAAAAAAAGCTTTTGTTTTGAAAATAGTGTTTTCTCACACTTGGCTTAGGCATGCGTGAGGGAGTCAGTGAGGGCTAGGGAAGTGGGAAAGGGTGAGTCACATTCTCATCCATAACATGTAGACATTCGAGTAGGAATCATGAATTCACTTGAATGTGTGTGTTTGCCATTGCATGAGCATTTAGGTGGTCAGTAACCCAAGTAGGAAAATTCAACTACTGGGAATTGCTCACCCCGTCGTGGGATCCCCTTTTCAGGTATAGGGAGTATTTAGGAAGACGACGCTCACTAGAGGCCGCTTTTGAGAAGAAAACCAACATGTGGCTTTGATTATGTATTTATGTAAAACATGTACGAAACATTATGATCGATGCATGTTTGTATAGGAGTGTATTAACTCTTGAAACTATTGTAATATAGTTGGTTATATTTTGGTGAGTATGGATGTATGGGCCCAACGTGGCCATTTGTACATATGTTTGAGTCTCGGGTAGAGAGACACTCACTTTGTGGCATTGAGACACTCAATGGCTACATTTGTCATGAGGATGACGGGTTGTCATGATCCCGAGGTTTTGGGGCGTCATAGAAACTATGTTGCAACATAGAAAACTATGTCGCGATAGAAAAAACTATGTCGTGACATAGAAAACCATGTTGCGACATAAACACTGGAAAAAACCAAAAAAGGCCGAAAATGGATATTTTGGTTTGCCTTCAACCCTATTTCACCCTAGGACTATAAATACTCATTTTTTTAGATTTTTAGGGCAATGGGAAGGTGGAGAACTTACCTCATAGGAGTTTCCCTCTCTAAACTACCCATTTTTTCTTAGTTTGGCTGCAGATTTTGATTTTTAATAGATCTTAAAGTAGTTTTAGAGCAGATTTTTATTTCTATTGAAGAGATTTCGGTGTTGTATAATAGAGATTCAGATTTCATCACTATTCAGACAAAAATTGAAACTAAAATATGGATTTTTCTCTCACTCCTTGTCTCTTAATTTCTTTCTTCAGGTTCTTTCTTTTTGTTTGATTGGTGATGATTGGAATCTAGTAATGGAACATTAAACATCCTCTAGGGGTGGAGATTAATTGTTGAACATTCAGATTTGCAGATTCTCAGTTATTTATGAGTTTGAAGGCGAGATTTATATAATTGGTACTGTTCATATAATTAGTTGTTCGGAATATTAGTAGCTTATACCCAAAAAAGAGTTGTATCTTTGCTTTGATTTTCAGGAGGGCCTTTGAGTGACATAAAGATGGAGATTCCTGGAGTAGGCAAGTAGCAGGGTTATGTTAGACGATTTTAGCAAACTAATGAACTCTAAAGATTACTTTGATATATCACTAATTTACTCATGGTGTGAGGATTAATTAGATGATGTATCAATTTAATATTTAGAACTCACCTCAATTGATAAAATGATCTTGATCCGTATTATGATAAGTTTAATCAAGGAGATAAAAAGTTTTATTAGATTTAAAGGACGAGATACCAATTAGATTAGAGAAGGCTTGCATAATCGTGTTTATGGGGGCAAGAATTCTTCGGTCTTAAGAAATGGTTGTGAAGTATTGGAAAAAAAAAATCAAATCTTAAAGAGGGTCAGATTCTACAAGTAGCTATTTAGACCCATTGTCTGAAAGGAACATGGATCTCTAATTAGTGAAATGTATAGTATATGGAGAAATCCAAGCTACACTACATTGCTCTTGGACAAATCAGTATTCAACTCACAAATATTTGCACTTCGAGGAAATGCAAATTGTTTTGTAAATAATTATCCCCCATCCTAATGCCTCTTTTCATGCCTTTTAGAATTAAATAGTTGTTTATTCAGTGAATTTTAGAATTAGTTTAAATCAGTTTTATTTCAATTAAATTGATTTTATTCCACATCCTATTTGGTCGCCTAAATAGTAAAGAGCCACTTTAATCGGGGTGATCAAATTCCAATTAGAGAGAACCTACAATCCTCGTGGGTACGATATCCGGACTTTTAGAGTCCACTTTATTACTTGTATGACCCATGCACTTGCGAAAAGGGGTTGAGTGTTGGTAATACTTTTCATTTCAGTTTTTGAGTATACTTACTTTTGTTTCAAATCAATTTTGATGTTATCACATTCACTCCTTGGCCACGTATTTTCATATATATACATCATTTGAATTACAAACAAGTTTGGTGCCTTTGCGGGGATTAGGTATGGTCCTTTGGTAGAGTAGCATAAATTTGTATCTACTCAGTTTTTAGTTAATCACCATTTTTGGCGCCATTGTCGAGGATTGGAGTTGTTCACTTTCTCTCGGTGGAAGTTGAGATTTTGAAACGGGTGATTTGCTAATTTAGGCGATTTTATTTTGTTTCTAGTTTTGGTTGTGATTTGTTTTCTTAGTTAATTTTTGTGGTATTTTATATTTTATTTTCTTTTGTTTTCTTCTTATTTGTTGGTTTATAGAGGAATATTCAAGAGAAGATAGACTTGCCTCCATAGAAGCTAAGCTTGACTTCCTTATTCATCATTTGGAACCAAGAATTCACAATGACTCACTCATGGAACAAGGAGTATTACCTTATCAAGAGAGTTCAAACCCCACATTTCAGGAGGAAGAAGAACTGTATCTTATTAAGGAGTAGATTTTTTTTATCTACATGGATGGGAACAAGAAGATGATTAGTCTTCATGAGTAGAAATTTCCAAATTTAGATGCCTTCCAAGTCAACACTAGTTTAGATTGAAAAATGTAGAAGCTCAAATAGGACACTTGGTCGAGCATTCAAGGAGAAAAATTCTCTAGGACCTCTCCTAGTAACACTTTGCAATCGATAAGATGCATTGATACTCCCTTTAGGTAGTGTGCAGAAATTTCCCTATCTTGAAATTTGTGGAAGAAGGTGAAAATGAGTTGGAAATTGAAAAAGATCTAAACAACTTAGAGAATGAAAAGTCATTAGTGGATAAATTGAAATTTGAAGAAGAAAGTCGAGTGATAGCTATTAAGCGTCTTGGTGAAGATTGACATTTACCTTCCCCATGGATTTTGTGGCAGAGGCATTGAAGGGGATCTAAAAATTTGAAGATATTAAAGACCACTTCCTTCCTCAAGCGAACATGGACCAACATCAACAAAAAGAAAGAACCATGTGCAGAAATTCTACGACTTGCTTCCATCAAAGGGCACATGTTGAACGGTCCCTTGAGCATAAATGTGTTCCATCACATCACATAAAGGGGCTATTTTGAAGAGAATTGTGGCTGAACCACCACGCCACAATTAAAGGGGATTATGAATTTCTTTCCCCTCTTGAAAATCTAGAAGAAATCATCCATGGCTGAGTGGTTGAAGAGGAAGTGTTGTCAAGTGGATGAATGGCCAAATGAGTACTAGTACTTTTCAATGAGTACATTGGACTGCAGATGAAGCTTCTTGGGAGGCAACCCAAGCTAAGTAATAAGGATTCTATCCACTATATTTTTCTTTTTCTTTTTCTATTTTTAGATATTTTATTTGTTGTTGTTTTTTTACTGCTGGGATGAAAATTCCAGCCTTTGTTTCTAACTTTGTTTATTAGTGTTTTCAGAATAAAGTAAGTTTGACTCAACATGTTGTCATGACTAGTTTCGCGAGAACAAAGACTATATAAAGGGGCAGCATACTAATGTCGAGTTTGAAAATCTTGAAGATTTCTATTCAAAGTGGCGAACTAGAAAGGGAGTTGATTTCCCGACTCTATGTGTGCCGCTTTTACTTTATTACTTCCCATTTTGCTCATTGCTAGACATTTAAGACAATGTTCATCTCAAAGTAAATGGGTGTTTATTCTTAGTTAGTTTATCATGTAACACCCCAAATGTTGCACATGATAACTTTGAGGATGAAATTTTCTGGTGCCTTTATGGATAATGACTTTGTTTGATGCTTTCTCACTTACATCTTAATTTTGGTTTATTTTGTTAGTTAGAGTTTTTTTAGTTAGTGAGTTTTGTTTGGAGTAGTTGTGATGTTAATGAAGATCATAATTGAACCCTTGAGATATGGACATTATTCAGATAATAGGACTTAATGCTTAATGAGTTATACTCTCTAATAAATTTATTTAGTTATTGGTTTCTACTCAAAATCCATGCACTTGGTCACTAAGTACCATTGAAGCGTTTTTGCTTGAGTTAGAAGGTTTATGAGAATCCATCTAATTTTGATCTCCATGGGTTCTAGAACTTGTTCCTATTATCAAACGGCGAAATCTAAGCAACCTGATAATTGAGAAATGATATAAACCCCGTCCTTGGAAGATTGTTGCCTTTTCCAGCTATACTATTAATATGCATATGCATATTCCTCAATCTAGAATGTTGAGCCTTAAGAGTAAAATTCTGTTTATAAGAACCAAGTTTAAAGCCAATAACCTTCCTATACATCACTATCCCTTAGTAAGAACCAAGCTCTTATAACATTGGGTTTGAACATAATTGAGAAATGTGGTGAGGAGCAAGTTTAGGGGAGTTATTTTTATCATAGGAAAAATAACTCCAAATTGGTTGAAATGAGTTAAGTTGAAAATCAAAAGTGGTTGGTAAAAAGGAAGGGGAAAATAAAAAGAAAAAAAAATAGAAAAAATATCAAGTATAAAAGAAGCAAAAAAACAATAAAATGTCAAGGAGGAGTGAGTCTAGCCTCGTAGCCTTCCTTCCTGAAGTAAGTGAAATCTAAGGGGTGTATCAACACTGTTCCCTAAGGCGGTCGTATGGGAGCTACTGATTTAAAGCTCACTAAGGGTTGGTAGAAAGCTTAAGGGTGTTTTGACATTGCACCACTCTAATAACCTTGTCTTAAAGAAAAAGGCTTCTTGGTGTTTGCTGAAAGAATGCAAAATTTTTACAGAAATGTGATATGAGGAGTAAGGAATGAGTGCACTACTTGATTTTGGGGGTGTAGAGGTGTCATTGTCTTGATGGTAGAATCGGGATGGAGTAGAAGGCTGTCAATGCAGAAAAATATGTATGTTAGGGTAAAGTTTTAGCCTAAATGACTACTTAACTACCCTTACGAAGCCTTACATTACAAGCTTATAAAAACTACTTTGATCTTGAGGAGTTGTATTGTGTGCCTACATTAATTGGTGATGGAACAGCAAACATAGATTCAAATAAATTATCTTAGGAATCGCGTACTTATCTCAATTCATATGAAAACTCATCTAACTAGTAATTATTTGGATAGGAAGACCACACACACACCTTACCTTTTACACACACTAGGTAGGAACCATGATCTAAATTTTTCTATCAGCAGAGATTAATTCACTATTAAAATGAATAAATTATCTTGATCATATTCCTTATACTCCTTGTAAGGGTAATTCTTGAGACACATATCACATACCCCTTGGCAACTTGATTACTCAGTTTTGGTTAAATAAAGGGTGAAATAAGCTCTTATCTTCGCTTTTCTTGAGAATGATAACTTCTTTTCTTTTCTTTGCTTGGGGACAAGCAAAACTTAAAGTTTGGGGGTGTTTAATAAGTGTAAAACTCATTTATGTTTTGAGTTCATTTCACATGCTATTTTGAGAATTTTATATCCATATTCATGTAAAACTCATAACATTTCCTCTAAACTTGGTTTTATAGGATTTTTGATGGAAAGCAAGTGATTTAGTAAGAAATTATGCAAAATGTTTTCAAAAAGAGAGTTAACCGGATGTCTCACAGTGCGTCATTGAGAAGATAAATTTTTATTTATCATCTGGAGCATCAAATGGTTCAACTCTACCATTCTTACATTCTACATTCAAAGAGCTTTCCAACGACACTTCTGCGCCCAAATCGAGTTGAAACAAAAGTTATGGTCGAGCAAGTTGGGTGAGAAGTTGTTTGTCGCACAGCAAAAAACTATGTTGAGACACAGAAAACTATGTCGTGACAAAGAAAACTATGTCGCAACATAGAAAACTATGTCGCGACATAGTTTTCTACTGCAACAGAGAAACTATGTCGCAACATAGAAAACTATGTAGCGACATAGTTTTTTGTTGCAACATAAAACACTATGTCGCGACAGAAAAAACTATGTCGCGACATAGAAAACTGTGCTGTGACATAAACGCTAGAAAAAACGAAAAAAAGGATGAAAATGGATATTTTGGTTTGTTTTCAAGCCCATTTCACTCTAGGATTATAAATACTCTTTTTTTTAGGTTTTTAGGGCAACGGGAAGGTGGGAGAACACCTCTCATGGGGTTTCTATCTCTAAACTACCCATTTTTCTTAGTTTTTGTTGTAGATTTTTATTTTTAATAGATCTTAGAGTAGTTTAAGAGCAGATTTTTATTTCTATTGAAGAGATTTCGATCTTTATTATGAATTCCAAATTCATTCTTTGTTCGGACAAAGATTGAAGTAAAATGCGGATTTTCTCTCACTCCTTGTCTCTTGATTTCTTTCTTCATGTTCTTTCTTTTTGTTTGATTTGTGATGATTGGAATCCAGTAATGGAACATTAAACACCTTCTCGGGGTGGGGATTAATTGTTGAACATTCAGATTTGTAGATTCTCAGTTATTTTGTGGGTTTGAAGACTGAATTTATATAATTGGTATTGTTCATATAATTAGTTGTTTGGAATATTAGTAGCTTATACCCAAAAAAGAATTGTATCTTTGCTCTGATTTTCAGGAAGCCCTCTGAGTGACACAGAGATGGAGATTCTTGAGAGTAAAGAGCAATAACTTGGGGGTATGTTAGACTAATATTATAGAACTAATGAACTCTAAAAGATTACTTTGATAAATCACTAATTTACTCATGGTGTGAGGATTAATTAGATGATGTATCGGTTTAATGTTTAGAGGTCTCACCTCAAATTGATGGAATGATCTTGATCCTGTGTTAGCAATGATCTAATCAAGGAGATAGAAAATTTTATTAGATTTAAAGGACGAGATACCAATTAGATTGGAGAAAGCTTGCATAATCTTGTCTATGGGGCAAGAATTGTGCAGTCCTAAGAAATGGTTGTGAAGTATTGGAAAATAAAAACAATCAAATCTTAAAGAGGGTCAGATTCTACAAGTAGCTATTTAGACCCATTGTCTAAAAGGAACATGGATCTCTAATTAGTGAAATGTATGGTATATGGAGAAATCAAAGCAATACTACATGCTCTTAGACAAATCAGCATTCAACTCACAAATGTTGCACTTTCAGAAATACAAATTGTTTTTTGTAAATAATTATCTCCATCCCTAGTGCCTCTTTTCATACCTTTTAGAATTAGGCGTTTGTTTATTTTGGTAGATTTTAGGATTAGTTTTAAATCAGTTTTATTTCAATTAAATTGATTTTGTTCACATCTATTTGGTCACCCTAAATAGTAAAGCCCTTATAATCAGGGTGATCAAATTCCAATTAGAGAGAACATCCAATCCTCATGGGTATGATATCCGGGACTTTTAAGTCCACTTTATTACTTAATATGACCCATGCGCGGAAAGGAGTTGAGTGTTGGTAATACTTTTCATTTCGGATTTTTACAGAATATCTTTTCGTTTCAAATAACAGATGTACCACACATTCACTCTTATAGACCTCTTTCTCTTACAATCTTTGAGTGATCTTGATTTTGGGTACTTCTTAGGGATCAGTCAATGATCATGGCAGAAATAACACAGACTATATCTACTCAGTACTGAATAAATATTGTTGATACAGACTTAGATGGATTGGTGAGAATGGATCTTTCCGTGACAGATCAGAAACAAAGATGTTGGGATCACCACAGAAAAGATTGATTTAACACCAATTCACCATAACTGCATAAAATCATATGAACAGATTGAGAACATTATCAGTGATTTTGGATCTCACTCTGATGCATACAGAAACTCTAAGCGATAAATATAAGATCAATATGTTTGAAACTAGATGACATAAGATCAGAACTTCACCAAAGCGAACTATCTAGATTTCCTAGTTCCCTTGATAATTCCACCAAATGAAAATGAAAGCGTCGTATGAATTTAAATATTGCATGAATTAATTGATGAAAAAAGTGTTAGATTTTCCTTATGAATAAATGAGATACTTACCAGTCTTGAAAGTTGACAGACTTGAATAGGACTTGCAACTAGAATGTTGGAATTGTTTAAACATTGGATTTCATTGTGAAAATAGTAATGTGCTGGAAAAATGATAAAAACTTGAATAGAACTTGCAACCAGAATGCTGGAATTGCTAGATAAAATATTGGATTTCACTGCAATGAATGAAATAACAATCTTTGGAAATTTATCAAAACCTACACAACTCTTGATTAGAATCACTGAAATTGTTAATGACTATGATTTGATGAAGTAGATTGACATTAAATTGATTGATTTGTTGAGTTGTTGATTGATTGGTTGCTTCTTCTACTCTATTTATAGACGCAGACGATTTGCTGTCTAAGTTTTAATTTCTCCACTCTCTCCACTTTCTGGAGTAACTACCCATGTCTTCCATTAAAGAAGTATGTTCCTCAAGAACTCATCCACATCTCCATTATGGAGTCTTGTTCCTCAAGAAAATTCTACATCAGCACATAACTACGGCACGTGTCGATAAAATACCGTTTGACTTCTAAAATTTTTAAAATTTTCGCAAGCACCATGGACTTCTTCTATGAGCTTGTACCAATGGATGCGGCCCCTTTCTACCTGAACTTTTATTCATGGGCTTGAAGCGGCTGGCTCCCATTAAGAGTCGAGTCAATTTCAATTTTAAGTGCGAGCAATTGTTGCCCCCTCCCAACACTAGGAATTAGAATGTCTTGAAATTGTTGAAAAGCTATGATTTGATGAATTGACAGTAATTGATTGGTTGTTGAGTTGTTGATTGATTGGTTGGTTGTATTCTACTCTATTTATAGGCGTAGGCGTTCTTTATCGAGTCTTGAATTTCTCCACTCTCTCACTTTCGAGTAACTACCCATGTCTTCATTAAAGCTTGTTCCTCGAACTCATCCACATCTCCAGCTATGGAGTCTTGTTCCTCGAAAAATTCTACATTAGCACATAAACTGCCCACTTTTGATATTTGATAAAATCTTCATTTGACTTCCCTAAAATTTTAAAATTTTCATAGCGTACCCCTGGACTTCTTACATGGGGCTTGTACCCAGTGGATCTAGGCCGCTACGCACGAACTCTTATTCATGGGCTTGGGCTTAGGCTAACTCATTAGAGATCGAGGCCAAATTTCAATTTTGGTGCGAATAATTATAGGCGCCCCAGATACATTGGCCCCGGGCCATATTGTGTATTAAAGCCCCGAAAATTCTTACGACTTATTTCTAATACGGGGCCAAATTAAGCTTTGACCCATGATGTAGAGTTTCGACGGTAAGAACGAGCCAAGTCGGATCAAATAAAGAAGCAACTATTGATTTCCCAAGAAAAGTTTTCCCCCATCATCAGGTTTAAACCTCTAACTTTTGTTTTTCCTCCAACAAAGGATATTCTCCCTCTAAAGAATAACCATCGACTTCTTATCAAGCGACTTAATATCCACCTTCTTTTCTTCCCAAATTAATTTATTTTCACTTTCTAAAACAACCCCCTCTTTTTGGAGAAAGGAACTTTTAATTACCTTTTT
The DNA here is from genome assembly GCA_016808115.1 of Tetrastigma voinierianum. Lineage (NCBI taxonomy): Eukaryota > Viridiplantae > Streptophyta > Magnoliopsida > Vitales > Vitaceae > Tetrastigma > Tetrastigma voinierianum. The sequence continues at coordinate 186,338 of JAEQBH010000112.1, forward strand.
ATCTTCTTCTTCTTCCTTCAAGTTGTCCTTTGTCTCTTCCATCATCGACCTTTGCTTCCATCACTATGCGTCGACAACATCGACATAATGATCACATAGGCTCCCACGAACACTATTGTTTCGTCTTTCCCCCTTGATGAACAAGCCATCAATTTTGTTGTTGACACCGCTTCTCCAACTGACACTGCGGGGGCCACCAACAATGATAGTATCGCTCGTCTCGTTGATGATGATGTCAAAGCCAACGCCACTAGAGTTATCGGTGTCATTCGCGAAATTTGTGTGAGTCTGGTCTCGGAGACTCAAAAACATTCATGAATGCACCTTGAAAAAATAAAAATAAAAAACTCTTTGATGTCGTTTGGCTATCTTGAACCTTTTCTAGGGTGTATATTTTGAAAATAATCATGAGTACACCCTTAAAAAAATTTATTTGAAGCTATTCGGCTTGTTTTGAAAATTTTCTTAGGTGTAGACTCTAAAAGGAGTCATGAATACATCTTCAAAAAAAATTCTTTGAAGTCGTTTAGCTATTTCAAACCTTTTTCGGGGTGTATATTTTGACAATAATCATGTATAAAGCTTTTCAGCTTGTTTCGAAAATTTTCTTGGGTGTAGACTCTGAAAAGAGTCATGAATAAACCTTCAAAAAAAAAATATTCTTTGAAGTTGTTTGGCTTTTTCATAAAATTTATGAGGTGCATATCTAAAAATATATATATATATATATATATATATATATATATATATATATATATATATATATATATATATATATATATATATATATATATATATTCATGAATACACCTTGAAAAAAAATCTTTGAAGATGTTTGACTTGTTTAAAATTTTTTTCTTAGGTCTGAGTCACAACTTAGTCTTGAATACACCTTAAAAAAAAAAATTCTTTGATGTTGTTTTGCTTGTTCAAAAATGTTCTTAAGTGCATATTGAATGATTTTTATAACCTCGGTTAGTGACCTTTCTGGACTTGATCTTTTCTTTAGATTATAGGTCGTTCATTGCCAAGGAATTTCACTTTGTATGCGGGTGGCTCGACTTAAAAGATAACTCTTTGCCGGATAGACTTTTGCCTTGTTGAACATTTCTCAGCTTTGTAGCCTTAAAGATTTAAACCTTGGTCATTAGTGTAACTTTCTTGTGTTTATTTTCTTGAGGAGCTTCTTATGCTTGTTCGATGGCTTCAGGCCCATTCCCATCTTCATTAGTGCTCATTTTCGATGACTTGTGCTTTTGTAATCCACTGCTATGACAAATGATTGTCATAAGGATCTTAGCAGTATCCACTTTACCCTTGTTAGGTGGCCATTAACTTACCATTTTTGCTTGGTGGAAAGTGGAGAGGGAATGTATTCTTGAGATGTTGTTGGAGACTCATTGAGCACTACACTGCACAGGTACACTTCCAGCCATGACATTGCATTAGTAGATCAAGGTGACTCTACGCCTACCTTTTGATGTGTGTTGATTGCTGGATTTCTTGTGGAAAAATCTTTGAACACTAGAACATGTACACTTACAACCATGACATTGCATTAGTGGATCAAGGTGGCTCTAAGCCTACCATGTATGCTGACTAGAATGAATTGTGGTGGGGACCACTGAACACCAACACACGTACACTTACAACCATGACATTGCATTAGCGGATCAAGGTGGCACTAGGCTTACCTTTAGATGTGTGTTGATGTTGTAACTTTATTTTTTCTTAAAAGAGGTCCTTAGACTTACTTTCTTTGAGAATATATACTGCATATATCAAGTACAAGTACATCATTGGAGAGATCCGAAAAACAATGGCTACAAAGCCTATTGATATATTGAACAAGTATGTTGTTGTGAAAATTTATATATTTGAGAAACAAAGGCATTAAAAGTCTACTTTTCCAAAATATGAATAGAACAAAATACTATGTTGTGAGAACTTGAATGCTTCGAGAAATAGCATGTAAGCTCATTTTATTCCAAAACATAAGACAATCCCTAACATTACCCCCTTAAAGGTCGGAATTGCCTAATTGTTTTGGAAATTTCTTACAATTTCCCACATGGTAGAGGAGTACTTCTTCAAGTATTTCCCATTGATGAACCTCTTGTGTGGATCTCCTTGTAGGTTTTCTAACCAAAGATACATTCCAGGTGATTGATGCACCTTGAGTTCCTCTCCCAAAGCTTGCCCACCTTTGCTTTGGAACCACCGCAATATAATCTTCCATACAAGTTCTCCTACTTCAAAGTTTTTACTCTTGATTCTATTGTTATAAGTTTAATCCACTTTATTTTTATGAATGTACATGAAATTGAAGGCTTGTATTCTTAAGTCATCTGTTGATTCGAGTTCCATCATCATGGCCTCTATCAGATTTTCGAGGAGTAAGACCATTTTACTTGAAAAATATTAGAGAAACCCACTAATTCCATCGGGAGCATCGATCTTGTCCATAGGTCGAGAAAAGGACTTATCCCTTGTGTAGATTCCCCCATGGAAGTCCCATAGCCACAATGTCTCCGATAATGCCAATATTCGATCCTCCCCACGCATTTTCCGCACTTTATCAACACTTTGTTGGATGCTTCCGTCTTGGTCTATCAGCTTCTGGGCATAAAAAAAGAGTTGATCTCGATGAGTTGTATCTCCATAATCCATAGCAAAATATAACAATTCATTTCTTCCCCAAAGGAAGATCGCTCGATCAATAGTGATAGATTAGAGAATTCCAAACTTATAAATAATCCGCTTCTTCATCAATTGAATCACATCCTTTTGTTATGCTTTCTTCAATGGTACTGCCTCCACCCACTTAGTGAAATAGTCTATAGGCACTAAGATGAAGCTATGCCCTTTTGATGATGGTGGATGAATCTTTCCAATCAAATCCATGGCTTGTTCCTCTAAATGGCCATGGCTTTACTATTGAATAATTCAACTGTAGGAACTTTTCTATGCTTCCATATTTTTGTCAATGTTAACAACCTTGGAGTAAATAATGTAGTCTCTTAATTTTGGCAAAAAATAGTTGTGTCTTCTCTAATTAATCCATTGCATTTTTATCTGCATTGACGGGCCCTTAAACTCCTTCATAAATTTGTTTCATAACTTTCTATGTTGTCTCCTGTGAGATAAGTATTTTGAAAGTAATAACTAATAAATCCTTTTATGTATAGCTCTCCTTTTAACATAACAAAATTATGAGCTTGAGCCTTCGTTCTGAATTATGTTCTCCAATCTCTAGCAATATTCATGTTGAAGATGTCTAGGTCGATCCCCCTTTCAAAAATTGAAAGGTGATTCTTCTTCTCTTTCATGATGAACTTATGGGTCAATTCTTCAACCATTTTTACACCAGAGGCTATTAAGGGAAGAACCTCGTTATCGCTTCCTTATGTATAACAATAACTAAATAATTAACTACAAATATTTGAGATGTTCATAGGTCGATCCCCCTTTCAAAATGGAAAGGTGATTCTTCTCTTCTCTATCATGATGAGCTTACGTCAATTCTTCAACCATTTTACAATTATAGGCTATTTAAGCACCATTAGCCTCCCAGCTTGATTCCTTAGGCACAAATTCAAATTCCACATTGTCAAATTGAGTCTAACAATCAATGAGAGCAATAAAGCAAGGTGTTAATAGCAAGTTGTTGCACTTATACTCCTCATAATTGCCGAGTACCACCTGAGAATCTCTAATGACTCGAACATCTTTTCCTAAGCCCATCAGATCTCTAAGCCAATCACCAAAGCTTCATACTTAATTCGATTGTTGGTGCATCAGGCTAGATTGCAAGACAATGTGCATTTACTCCCTAGGTGAGAGATAATCACTATTCATACATCACCCACTTTACGCTTGAACCATCAAATTCCGAGGATCCAAAGCCTTTTCTTTACTCCATAAATTCAACTCCACACTTTGCTTGTCTCCAATCTCTAAGGAAGGATGATCAACTAGGAAATCTAATAAGTCATTCCTTGATCGATGAGAGTGTGGAAATAAACCAAGGTGAATTCTGACAAAGCAAGGGACCGCTTAATTAACTCTCCTAGAATTAGTGACCTGCACATTTGCTTCATATGGGTCCTGGGTCTCGAGAAACCACATGTTTCTAAGAGACTTGACTAAGTAATGCCCGCTTAGTATGCAAAGTAATAAGTACAAACATAAAATTTTCAATTGAGTATATCTCTGTTTTCACTGATTTAAGATCTACTAAATAATATACAGCTCAGCTTCACACCTTTTAGATTTTTTTTTTTCGTGCTAAAAGACAAACCTATTTGACGGTCTGTCAGAGTAAAATATAATTTGAGTTATTGACCTCAGAGGAGGCATTAAAATAGAGGTTTAGAGAGATACTACATTTGATTTTGTCAAAGGCCGCTTGATTTCGCTTTCTCCACCTAAACTCTTCTATATCTTAATCTACACCAAGTTAGAGAATCTCTTGGTTTCCACTGCGAGGTTAGAGATAAATTTTCAGCCACTCTACTCGACCTGTAAGAACTTTTGAGCTCTATTTTGTGGAGCACAACAGGCAATAATCTCTTACTTTGTTCTAATCCACTTCTATCCTTCTTTATGAACCAGAACCAAAGAAAATTCCCAGCACAAACTCCAAATGTACATTTGAGTGGATTAAGCTTCAACTGATGATGTCTTATCCTCTCAAAAAATTTCCTTAAATGATCTACATGCTCATTGGCTCTTCTAGATTAACCACAATATCATCAATATCCAATATGCATTCTCGGTATCAAAAGGCATGATCAAATTAACTAAATGTCCTTTATAGGAGCCGTGACATCTAAAGACTCGCCTTAGGCATATCTTCTAACGCTATTAAAAATCTTATTAACTAGAGAACCCATCCATAAAGTGATAAATAATTCATTATTAGTAGCATAATCAACTAACATGTCTGCAATAGGCTTTACATACATGTCCTTCGGAGTTGAAACATTTAGATCTCTGAAATCCACACATACACGAAGTTTTCCATTTTTCTTCATTATAGGAACAATATTTGCTAGCCATTGAACAAACCTTGTAGGTTTGATGTTCCTCGTTTACCTTTAGCTCTACTTCTTTGGACATTCTTCTAGGTGGTTGTTGGAAAGGATGGAATTATGGCCTAATGGGAAGTTGATGTTCCATAAGGCCCTTATCCAATCCTGGCATTTCATCATAATTCCATGCAAAGAAATCTTTCAATTCCTGCAACAATTATATGATATGTTCCTTCAAGTTAGTGGATAAGAGAGAACTGATGTAAATAATCCTTGGCTCTTCCATAATGTCGAGGTTGAGTTCTTCCATGGGATCATGAACTTAAGGCTTGTTGTTTTCATTTTTAGGAGGAGCTTGCTCCAAATCTTCAATCTGAATTTCTTCCTCCCCTTTATCTGATTCTTCTTCATAAATCACTTCAACTCCACAAATGTCTTGGAACTGTTCTTCTGCAACTTTGTCGGTAACTTGTTGCATTTGCATTTTTAATGCCATGACTACAATGGATGTATTCTATTCATTAGAATACTTAGTCATTGATATCCTCGATGATCAACCCCTTTATCGGCCTAAAAGGCACGATAATAGTTGTTTTAAGGAGTTTGATAGCTTGGTCTTGAATGTCACTAGTATCTCTTGACTCCATGTATATTTCCCTTGGAGTCCAATTCCTTTTTTTCTTTTGAATTTTTATTGACCAAACTTCGCCATAGTAATCGGCCTCCATAGAATCTCGAGGTCAGAATGAAAGGTCATTTGTTTGCCCATACCACTTCTACTTCATCACTTTTCCAAAATAGTAAAAATTGGTGAAGGGAGGACGACACACACCAATTGGCATGAATGCAGTCTCTTTCTAACAAAGCAATGTAATTAGCAGGAGAATTAATCACAAAGAAAGCTAATAAGGAAGTCTTACCCATAGTGATGTCAAGAGGGAGTACACCCAGAGTCTTGGATATTTCTCCAGTAAAAGCTGATATAGGGACTTCTGTTTTAATCAATCACCATTGCCTCTTCCTAAAGCTCTCAACATCCTCAACGACATCATGCTGACTGTTGATTCATTATCCACCAATACCTTGGACACTGGTTTACCAGTAAAATGTGCTATCACATAGAGAGGTCTTATGTGTCATGTAATCTCCACACTAGATTTTTCTAGTATACCTTCCTCTGAATTCATTTCAAAGCGGTTAATGGTGATTACCCTCCGACTATGCTCTTTCCTCCTCACTGAAAATGTTCTTCAATTCTTCTAAGCTTCCACCATCTCTTTGACTTGAAAAAATATGGTAAAGTTATAAAAATAGTGTTAAGAATCGTGGCAAACAATGGTGATCAAAATCGTGAGAAGAAAACAAGAAGAATATACATAGATTTACGTGGTTCAAAGAAGCAGCTCTACATCCATAAGAACGACAGCTTGAACTTTCACTATCTCCAAATAAGGTTACATTGAAGGGTATTTATAATAACCCTGGATATAACAAAATTACAAAAATACCCTTATACCCTCAATATACCATATCGTACCATGAGGGTTTCACCCCCGTACCCCCAACTTTTTATTTTGCCTCCCTCCCTTAACCAAAGAGGTTATAGTATGTAGAAAGGCAATGTTTCACCAATGTGGTTCGTCAAGCATTTGGTCTTAGCCCTTCTAGCCTCAATATGAGCCACATGCCATAACAATCCCACCTCAGTGAATATCCACCTCTTAAAGAAACCAACCATGGCTCAAGACTTAACCCAAGTATCCGTGCATCTCCCTCATCCGACAACTAGAGATGTTAATCAAGTCCAAGCATTGCTTGAACTTTTCTATGGTAAATGTGCCTTGTCAACATGTCCGCGTATTCTCGTAGCATGAATCTCTACAATAACTCTCCGTACACCAACTCTGATCTTGTGAAATCTCACATCTATGTGTTTTGTCCTTGCATGACACACCTAGTTCTTTACCAAAAAGATGGCACTCTGACTCAATGGTAGATAATGCAACTAGGGACTGTACCATAGACTTCCAACAAATAAGTCCTCCGCTAAGAGTGAACATGTAACCTATGGTAGACTTCATGTCATCCAAATCCCTTGCATAATTCACATTTACATATCCCACAACTGAAGGAACACTCTGCTGTCTATTAGACATGATGTCATAGTCTATAGTTGATGTTGACCAAAAATACACGAGATTCAATTTGTTTCCCTCCAAATATTGCAAACTAAAGAACTATTCACCTACAATCCACGCCTAAAAACTTAATGTTGACTAAAAATATGATGAGATCAGTTTGTGCCAAACTTCTGGTATTGCCACTAAAGACCTATTCAGTCCCCGACAACGGCGCAAAAAACTTGATGTTGACCAAAAATATGATGAGATCAGTTGGTGCTAAACTTCTAGCATTGCCACCAAAGAACTATTCAGTCCCCGACAACAACGTCAAAAACTTGATGTTTATAAAAAATATGATGAGATCAGTTTGTGCCAAACTTCTGATACTGCCACCAAAGAACTATTCAATTCCCGGCAACGGTGCCAAAAACTTGATGTAAACTGATTTTTACATAGACCAAAAGCTTACTGTTTTTGGATATCATTGCCAAAAATTCTTCCATCTCCAACAGTTATGCCAAAAACTTGATTGACAACATTTGTAAATATCGTTTTCTACTGAGTATAAAATAATCTATAATTTAAAATTTATTTTGGTCTAAATCATCATAAGTGTAATGTGTCATATAAGTAATAAAGTGGATTTAAAGTCCATATATCATTCCCACGAGGATTGATTTGAAAATTTAAAGATCAACTACCCCTGCTACTCGAGATAGTCACTATTTGAACTAATACTTCAAATGATTTGTGAATGACTAACAAAACTATAATGAAAATATATTTTTCTTTTGGTAAAATTTACTTTTTTAAAAATAATTCTAAACAAATTGAATAAGATAGCTCATTGAGTTGAAATAACACTGAGATATGAACAAATGTTTTGACTAACAAATTGTAGTTGGTTCAAAAACAAGTTAGTTATGGTTTTGAAATCTGGAAATGTCCAAGAAAATGGTAGTATAGCCTTGGAAAACCTCCTTACACTATACCTTCTTTACTAATCAAATTACCATATATTCCTAAGTCGTCAATGGGTTTAAATAACTACTTTTGGATTTGACCATCTTATGGGATTCGGTTGTTTTTCCTTCAAAGATTTCACAACAATTTCTTAGGGACTAAAACTCGTCATTCCTACAGACATGTACATGCTTCTTCCTAATTCAATTGATACCTCGCCAGCTCATTAAAATGTTCCTTCTCCTTATTAGAATCTAAGATAACACAAGATTAAGATCATTCTACCAAATTGAGATGAAACCTCTGAGGGTGAAAGATGATGTTTCAACTAATAGTCCTACAGAGGTAGGAACAACAATTGTGAAGTATCAAACAGAAGAGAAGGCATTACCATTGAATATCAATGCAAAATACCCCTAGGTGACTGCTCTTTGCTCTCAAGCAGTCCATCTCCGTGTCACTCAGAGGGATCCTGGAAATCAGAACAAGGATACAACTCCTTCTGGGTATAGACCACTGGTATTCAGAACAACTCAATACACGAACAATATCAATTAGATCTACCTAGTTTTCATACCCATAACTTCAATAAATTGCTACAATTGATATTCAAAACAACAAATTCCTTCCCAGAGGAAGCTTAGCCTTCCAAATCTGGATCACAAATCACAATGACTAGTTTATCAAACAAATTCATTGAAATTGTATCCAACTGAATAAGAAATGGATTCCAGAAAAGTTTCCATACTCCATTCAAGTTCAGACATAAATGCAACTAGATTCCATAATAATCTTAGCTTCATAATTCACCCCGTATCAACAACTCCTGTAAAATAAAAGAAAAATGAAAGAAAAAATATATACAAAGAGACTTCGCTTCTTCCTAAGATTGCTCAAATTTCACTAAAAGCCGCGCACCGTACCTCTCACTTTTCTATTTATACGGTTATCGAATGTCAGCCTAAATTCGAGGTTGAATTTATGGATTTCCATAGCCCAATGACCGGCCTTTGTCGTGACATTTGTCTATGCTGCGACATTGCACTTCACTTGTGTGTCTTTAGCCTTGTCGTGGCTTCGTTTCAAGAACATTTCCTACCGTGCCCTCACCGTCGCCAGAAAGCCTGTCGCACAAAGTTTATGAATGTCACGACATAAGTGCAGTTTCTTAGGACTTTATCCTTGTTGTGAGTTTGTTGCAACATTTTTAACTTGTATTCCTTTCGAAGTCATTGTCATGACAGTTTTCTATGTCACAACAAATTTTTCTTGCCTTTACAATGTTATTCCTGCACAATTGTCGCAAACATAAGCATTATCATTTTTGACAGAAGTTCAACTAACTTCATGTCATGGATTGGTCGCTAATATCAATCTTCTATTGTCGCAACACAATTTGTCATGGTCACACATAATTTCCATACCATGTTAGTTAGCTCTAAACCGTATGTTGTAACATCTAAATCTTTGTTGTGACAAACTCAACATGACTCGCCTCTGATCACTCACCTTCTCGTCGCGACTAAGTCTGCTTGCGGTTACACATAATTTCTCTTCTTCTGCAACTCTTATATCATGACAACTCAATTTCTATGTCGTGACATTGTTTCAAAGGTGTCTCATCGATTTCTCTCTTCATCCATCACACAAAGTTTTTCTCGCCATTTGCCTTATTCTTTGTCGCGATATTCATTTCCATGTTACAACATAATTCCTGCTTCTTAGAGCTCTTCTCATATAAATATCAAGAACAAAGTAATCAAATGCTACGACACAATACTTCTCTTCACTCCCATTGTGTTGTGACTTTCATTTCTATGTTGCAACATTTTTCTTGTACTTCTTCTCATATTATGTCGCGACAGAGTTGTGAAATGTTGCGACAATCTTTCGACTATCATCTTGCACTATGCTTTGTCTTTGTTACGACATAGTTCTGCTAGTTGCGATAAACTTCTGCAAGTTGCCTTGGGGTTTTGTTGCGACAATACTGTAATTTTGTCACGACATAACTACATTTCATGCCTTAGCCATTTTTTTCTACTTTTTTGCTTGTTTTTGTTTCTTTTGCATTAAAACTCTGCAAAACATAAATCTAGGTGAAGATTCCATAATTCATCATTTAATTGGACCTTAAACTTTCAAATCTCGCATGAAAATGAATTTAAAATGATGAGCTTTGGACTCATCAAACTCCCCAAACTTAAAGTTTTGCTGTCCCTAAGAAAATAGAAGAAAATTCTTGTTTCATTCTCAAACAATTCATAACTTTTTATTTTTAAGGACATTTTTCTGTGTTGCACCAGACATCTTTTGCTTAACATCCACAAATTAGTCTAAATACAAGGATAGTTGTATGAACATCTTGGAACAAATTCCCAAATCAAGAAAGAAGAAGATTTTCACTAAGCTCCACAAAGAAACAAATAATTCATATACTGTGAAACAATTTAATCATTACCTTAGATCGCTGAGTGTGTGATAGTTTCCTTTCAATTCTGCAAATTAGCTAATCTTCTGTATACTATTCGATAATGTGTACTTCTCCCTGGTTTTTCTAAAGTCTCATAGGCTTGTTGGTCATATTATTATCTACTAATGTAGGCAAACTCAACCTTTAAGATCATATAGGTCTTTTAGGCTTGTAATGTGTGACTTAGGTACTTGGGTAGATAAATGGGTATTTAGGTCCAAGTTTACCAAGATTGCATATACAACTCAACATCTTTGCCTTCACTCTTCATCCTTATACTTTCTACTATCATTAACTTTAAAATATCCCCAAACTTGGCTTGGTGCTTCATTTTGCATACTCTCCATTGTGGTAATTCTCTTGAACAAATTCATAATTCAAATACAATTCTTCAAACTGGAGATTTTTCATTTTTCATTTTACTTCAAGGTTTATTGGAATGGTGCAATGTTTTTTATTCCTCTCTTTAAGCTTTCTATCACCTCTTAGAGAGCTTAAGTTAGAAACTCATACCGCTTATATTATGGTACTAGGTGTTGAAACACCCCTAAGAACTTAATTGCTCAAGGAAGGAAGGCTATAAGACAAAACTCATTCCACCTTGATACTTGATATTTCCACAACTTCTTTTGTTCATCCCTTTTCTTTTTCTTCATCTCAATTGATTTTCCACCTTTATAATCTATCCTTTTTCAAATTACAAAATTCTTACTCCCCTAAACTTGCTCCTTGTCTACTTCTTTTGCACTTATAATGCAATTTGGGCAAATGACAGGGTATTTTCTATAGGATTAGATTTAAGAAGGGATTTAGGCGTTTCATTTTCTTGTTGATGATGAAATTTTCATTAGGTTCAAATAAGGAACTAGGGTGTATGCATAAGCATATTATGGGTAAGCTTTAAAAGGTTCAAACTTCCAAGGATGGCCTACATCATTTCGTATTAGTTGTGTTGCCTAGGATTTCTTCTTGAATAATAATCTAACGAGTTCTAAGACTTGGGGAGATTAAAACTGTGATGGATCTCAGAATATGTCCCTAATCCTAGCACAATTAGTTTCGTATACTTTGACCAGGCAAGTTTTCGTGGTTCATAATAACTAAACTCGCTTACAAAACATAATTATAAGTCCATTTGTTCCATCATCTGTTTAAATCTTCTCTTGAATTCAAGTTCAACTTATTCCTTCATGACATTACAACCCAAGTTTTCATGAAGTCATCCATTCCAATTTCACTTTATTACTCTAGTTTGGTTTTTTGAACATGTTGCTATGCTATATCAAATAGAAATCTTATCTGATTGACCCATTCATTTGTAACAAAATTATAACTTAGGTAACTCCAACAACCTTTATAACTCTAATTCATCTAAACATTCAATACAAAAAAGTGCACATTATCAGACATAACAAGAATGCACAAACTTCCCAAAAGACACACAACTGCACAAATTCATCAAAGATATTTCTACTGAACCTAAGTGAGATAATTACAAAATGCATGCAAGTAAGACAACCAAACAATAGAGACTCAATTTTTCTTGTTTTCATTTGGCTATAGAGGAGATTTTTCTTTTTGTATTCGTTTCCTTTTATATACTTCAATTTCCTCAGGAGTTCTTCATGACATTCCCTATGGTACCATGTTTCATCTCAGGCAATGATCTGCAAGGTGTAAAAGGTATTTCTCCACCTTTATTAGGGTTAGAAAAAGGTATAACAAGGTCTATCACATCTTTAGCCACTATGGTATAGGGTATACAATATGATATTATGATCTATGGCAGTGGCACCTGCTTCTTTCCTAAAAATGTCTTCATTGCCTAGTCTAGGATTTCTGCATTTTCTTATGTGAGTTCACATTTCCTCTTCTCTATTGTTTCCAGAAGTGCTTTGTTGTTGATTTGCTCAAAAGTCATGAGTCTATAATTTCCTCAGTTGATGCAAACCATTCAACTATTCTTGATCTCTGCTGTGCTGAGTGCAAGGTCTTTCTTTCTAGTACTTCACAAAGATTGTACTCTTATTTCACTGCCTCCACCATAATATTACATCTTTTCCCCAAGCCTCTTTCTCCACATAGCTTCTTCTCATCTCCTTCTTCCATTCTTCATCTCTTTGTTTTGTGAGCTTCTTCCAACATTGATCTCTTCATTTCAGCTCAAGATCCATATATTCATTTCGCTTACGCTTAGAATTTCAAATGGTCGAATCTCTTCTTGCATCCTCAAGCCACCTTTTCCTTAGCATTTCCATGATTTGTTTTTGTTTGCCTAAACTCTTAAATTCTGGATCTTCTGTAATTCTCAGCATATGAGAGGGTCCAAACGGAATTTAAACCCTTGCCCTCGCTTCCTCTCTCTTTTAATCGAGCTTACCACAATGGCCTTCCGCTCGCTTTCCGTTATCCCTTTCTTCTTCATCACTTCGCCTCTTTATCATCGAGGCTTGGGCTTATACTAGTGAGGGTTAGTGAGGTTCTAGGACACCTTTCGTCTTCTTCCTAGGTTCCCTTCACCCCTCCTAGTATGCAAACACTAGTGATTGTTATCGGGTGTGGCATCAAACCTTTTGTATTTACTTGCAAGAGTTCAGATAGAGTTTCATAATTTACCTACACAATTTTGCACTCCCTTCAATAATGCATACAAGAGTATTACTTCTTCCTAACGAATTGTTCTCAAGTGTTTTGAATGAAGTAGGACTGAGCCTATGAAGTATAACCACACCTTCACTTCCTTTGTAAGTGACGCCTTGCAATGATTCATAATGGTTCTTCGCCGAGCCCACTCACCCTTCCCATAAATTAGCAACTCCACTATCTTCTGAAAATCTGGTTCTTTTTGCAATTTTTTGAATTTGGATCCATCCTTCAACTCCTTCAGATTATAGGTCTTAAGAGATATCTCCCCAGAGAAGAGATCCATTTTCCACTAATGTAGCATATTTTATCTTTCCCAACCAAGCTCAAAAATTCTCACCACCGCAAAGAAACCTAATCGGTTTGTGCTCACCAAGAAATTCCAGCCTCTCTTCTTAATCACCTCTCTAAATGGTGATATGAGCTTGTTAAACCCTCTTTCCCCGACGAACCCTTATGTAGCAATGTTTGTTCCATGACAACATATGCCGCAATTGATATCAATTCATCTTCTATATCTTCTTCTTCTTCTCTTTGCTGTGCTTTAGTTTCCTCTGTATTTCTCTTCCTCTTCCTACTTTCATTAACTGGTTGCTCAGTTTCAGTTATCGCTTCAGATGGTTGCTCTGTTTATGCCCTTTCTTCATGCATAACCATAATATGAAGCTCATGAGTTGCTTCTTCTTCATTTCTAACGTACTCCTCCATGATCTCATTCAGATTAGAATCAAACTCATGTTTAGACACAAAGAAATGGTTGGGATTGAGGGTTTCAAAGAAAATGTCGAGGAAGGTTTCTGAGGTTTAAAGGTCAGAGAGATGAAAAAGTTTGGCTCAAGGAAAAAAGGTATTTCAAATTTCGACTTCCAACGCTCAAGTTTTCTATTTATAGCTCCAATTATTGTTGCGAAAAATGAATTGTCATGACAAATAATTCTATGTCATGACATTAAACAAGTCCTTGAACCCTAAAATTTATGTTTTGATAAAAGATTTTATTGTCACGACTCAAAAATTTTCAATGTTAGGACAAAAATTTTCTGTGTAAAAACCATGCCGTGACAATGAATTTTATGTTATGACATTCAACAAGCTGTGGAACCTAAAATTTATGTCGCAACACAATTTATTTGTCACAACTTAAATTCCTGTTCCATAAATGAAAATTTGTTGCGACAAATAAATTGTTTGTTGCGACAAAATGATAGCATTGGAGATTAAAATTTATGTCGCGACAATTATTATTTATATCACGAAAAATTATTATGAGTTACAAAACTGCATTGTCACGATAACAAACACTGGCCACGACATATTTTCAACTGCTAGTAAGAGGGTCTTGTCGCGACAAAGAAAAATCATGTCGCAACAAAAATATGTATTTTCATCCGTATACAATTTGCCAATTTCAACCAATTAGCACACAAAATAAGATAATTCATTCAAACCAATCAACCATGCTTGTGACTATAAGTTAACAATGTGAGCACCTCAATTCAAGATGACGATGCAATATGGGGTAAAGCTAAGTAAAATATCATGAAAGCCAAATACGAATTTTCACAAGATTGTCGAAAGCATGCTTTTTCGCTTCAATATACATTGTCTATCTATTACATCCCACCTGCTCATTGACAATAACTTCACTTAGTGATTAGCTTTCATGACCTGAAAAATAGTAAAATAACTAATATAATGATTTCAAAAATTAAAACTAAAACTTCAATCATACAAAATTTAACAAAGTCAATTATCTATGGAAAATGAAAATATGCTTAGGTTGCCTCCCAAGAAGCTGCTCAATTTAATGTCTTTAGCTAAACATTGTTGTTATGTGCTCTCTTTCTTAATTTGGGACTATTCTTCATTTAGACTGCCTCCCTTTAGTGTAGTTGCCATACATTATTTAGGATTTTTCTTGGTGTCACAGGGGAATGCTTCTTAGACCGGTTCTCAGAGATAGCTATACAATATTTCTACTGAGTCTCCAGATTCTTTAGAGATGCATTAGTATTGGCTTGAAACACATTAGTGCTTGCTTAGAATGCTGCTAGCTCAACTAACATTTGTTCATGAATGTTTAATGTTGCTCTTCCCATGAAGCTCAACATCTCGCTTCCCTCAAAAGTCTAGACCTCCTTCGCCTTGATTTTTATCTCGACTACCTTACTCATCAAGCAATTCTTGGAAACCATGGAGTACTACAACCGATAGTTTTGCACGTGTCTTGAGACCTTGTCGCACTCCATTTTCATGAAAAAAATTCTCATGGTTTCTCAATGTTAATAAAGTGAGTCGAAGGTCAGCGCTTCGGGCTTTAAAGTCAGGAAATTTTCCTATCGCCATTGACAACCGAAGCCCTCCGTACCGACAGGACCCTCTTATCAGCAAGTCCCTCCCTCGCTATGCACTTATGCTCACCTCCTTCCTTACGCTCACTTGATAGGCTTAATGTGGTTTCTTCTTTCGTTACTCATTTTGTTTATCAATGCATCCATTTTTGCCTCGGGAGAAATGGCATCTTGTTCAAATTTTAATGATACCACCTCCTCTCGCTCTATTGTTGCTCCTCAAGTCTCGATGGAGCTGAGTAGCTGCTTTCGCCAAATCCTCAATAAATTGGTCAGTCTCCGCTTCCTCTTGAATTCTCCACAATAGGTTACATCAATGATCCCCTTCGAAGAGTAAATTCATTGCATGATGTAAGATATCCATTTGTGTGATCCGTTAATTCCATGCATCGGACATCTTTCAACAATTTCTTATACCTCCCAAGCATTATGTAGGCTTTCTTCTTCTCGTTTGAATGCTATTATCTCTCTTCTTTCTCTCAAATGGCAATTTCAGGAAAATCTCCATAAAATTTTTTAAAGCTCTTTCCCATTGCTAATTGATCCATATTGTAAGATTGAACCAACTGGTTATTGTCCCTTAGTGAGAATCAAACAGCGTAACTTTATGACATCTGGATTTACTCCATTCCAGCTGACATTGTTTACCATCCTCGGGAAATCTTCTGGTGCTCATTGGGATCCTCGCTGGATGCCCTTTGAATTGAATGTTCTTTGCAAATGTTGATCGGAGAAGCGACTTGACTCAAAGTTGTTAGCACCGATGGTGATTTGCCTGGCTGAATATTCATTTATGAGAATTGGCCTCATAAATCTTCCATTGTCCTTTGTCTCAAGGTCTTTCATCCTGGTTTCAGTTGGTATATGTTGATCCAATCCCTTCTTGCTTTCTGCCATGCTACTTTTTACAGCTTCTTTCACCTTCTTGATTTTCACCAGAAGTTCTCTCAATTTAAATTTATCCCTTGTGTGATTCGATTCTAGCCTTAGTGCATATATGTAGTGCAGAAATTATGATAGAAATGAAATCAAAGTGGTATCGATAGATAACTTGAATATATCATATTAAGCAATAAAAAGATAAATTACACGAATTAGCTACTCAGTTAAAACTATTTTATAGAGCCACCGGGTCCCACCACTTGTGGTCTCAGCTCCACGAGGGCAGTGATATGGCAAGTCCACTTGCCTTTTCTTTCGCCTCCGTGAGGCTCGAACCCCAGACCACGGGGACATCATTGAAATGGGAGCACTCTCACTACCAGGCGAGCCATAACAATGCAGTGGAGACCCTGAAAGTGGGTGAAGACTTTAGTGGGCTCTCACAATTTTTTTTTAAATTTTCTTAAAATTCATATAAAAAGAAAAGTCCAAAATAGCAATTCTCTTTTTGGTTGGAATATTGGTCTTTAAACTCTACTTCAATCCTGTGGCTTGACTCAAAACTTGATGTTGACAAAATATCAGTGAGATCGGTTTGTACGAGCTTTTGATCGCCACCAAAGAACTATTCGGTCCACGCTTAGCAGCCAAAAAATTGATGTACCGACAAAATGGTAAGGTCAGTTTGCCAAACTTAAATTATTGCCACGAATAACTATTCGATCCCTGACAACAACACGAAACTTGATGTTGGCGATTTTATGTAGACCAAAAGCTTATTGTTTTCTAATATCATTACCAAAAGTTCTTCCATATCAGGAGTTATGCGAAAACGATTGATAACATTTGTATATACTGTTTTTTGCTAAGTATAAAATAATCTGCAATTTAAAATTGATTTTTGGTCTAAATAATGCAAGTGCAAAGGTCATATAAGTAATAAAGTGGATTTAAAGTCTATATATCATTCCCACGAGGATTGATTTGAAAATCTAAGATCAGCCCCCTTACCTTTACTCAAGATAGTCATGAACTAATACCTTCAAATGATTTGTAAATGACTAACACAAGTATATTGAAAATATATTTTTCTTTTGGTAAAATTTACTTTTCTTAAAAAGAATTCTAAACAAATTGAATCAGAGAGTTCATCAAGTTGAAATAACACTAAGATATGAACAAATGTTTTGACTATCAAATTGTAGTTGGTTTAAAAACAAGTTAGTTATGGTTTTGAAATCTAGATGTCCAAGAAAATGGTAGTATAGCCTTGAAAAACCTCCTTAATTACACTATACCTTTCACTAATCAAATTACCATATTCCTAAGCCAGGACAATGGGTTTAAATAGCTACTTTTGATTTGACCTTCTTATAGATTTGGTTATTTTTTCTTTCTAATACTTCACAACCATTTCTTATGACTAAAAATTGCTTGTCCCCATAGACAGGATAATACAAGCCTTTCCTAGTTCAATTGATACCTTAGTCTGCAATTCATTAAAATGTTCCTTCTCCTTAATTAGAATCTAAGCAAACACAGGATTAAGATCATTCAGCCAAATTAAGATGAAACCTCTAAGGGTGAAAAGATGATGTTTAAGCTAATAGTCTTACAGAGGTAGGAACAAAAATTGTGAAGTATCAAAATTACACTTTAAGCACATTAGTTCAT
Source organism: Tetrastigma voinierianum (assembly GCA_016808115.1). Lineage (NCBI taxonomy): Eukaryota > Viridiplantae > Streptophyta > Magnoliopsida > Vitales > Vitaceae > Tetrastigma > Tetrastigma voinierianum. Next base: position 204,480 of record JAEQBH010000112.1, read on the forward strand.
CGAATATCAATGCAAAATAACCCCAGGTGACTGCTCTTTGCTCTCAGGTAGTCCATCTCTATGTCACTCAGAGGGATCCTGGAAATCAGAACAAGGATACAGCTCCTTCTAGGTATAGACCACTAGTATTCAAAACAACTCAATACACGAACAATATCAATTAGATCTACCTAATTTTCATACCCATAACTTCAGTAATTGCTACAATTGATATTCAAAACAACAAATTCCTTCCCAGAGGAAGCTTAGCCTTCCAAATCTGGATCACAACTCACAATGACTAGTTTATCAAACAAATTCATTGAAATTGTAATCAAAGTGAATAAGAAATGGATTCGAGAAGAAAAGTTTCCATACTCCGTTTCAAGTTCGACCTTAAATGAAAACCAAATCTCTGATAATATTTAACTTCATGAGCCGGCTTAGATTAACAAGCTCCTACAAAATAAAATAAAAATGAAAGAAAAAAAAATATCTGAGAGACTTCAATTCTTCTAAAAGCTCAAGGTTTCTTTGAAAGCTCCTTTTCTCTGTGACTTTTCTATTTATAGGGTTATTAAATGTTGGGCCTGAATTCGAGGCTGAATTTTTGGATTTCCATGCAAGCCTAATGAGTGTCTTTGTCACGACATTGGTTGTATATGTCACGACATTGCATTTTCACTTGTGTGTCTTCAGGCTTTGTTGTGGTTTTGTCGCAACATTTATGCCATGTCTTTAATGTCTGCTTTTTGTCAAGTTTGTTGCAACAAAGTTTATGAATGTCGCGACATAAGTACAGTTTCTTAGGTCTTCATCCTTGTTGTGAGTTTGTGGAAACATTTGCTACAGCATTCTTCTTGAGTCATTGTCGTGACAAAGTTTTCCATGTCATGACAAATTTTCTTCTGCCACAATGTTTTTCCATAATAATTTGTTGTGATTGTCGACCTGTTCTTATTAATAAGTGACACATTTCTTTGTTGTTGCTCACGTAATTTCCATGCCTTGCGGTGTTAGCCTCTTAGCGTATGTCCCGACAAAAATCTTTGTTGTGAGCAAACTCAACATGACTGCTACTTGATGTGCCGGCTTATAAGAGACTAAGTTAAGCGTGCGACAAAATTTCTTCATATGCGACTCACATGTCCGTGATTAATTTCTATGTAGCTTATTTGTTCAATGTCTTCATTGATTTCTCTCTTCATTTGTCCGCGACAAAGTTTTAGCGTCATGACAAAGTTTTTTACGCCATTTCCGCATATTCTTTGTCGCGATATTCATTTCCATGTCACGACAAAATTCCAGTGCTTCTTTAGGAGCTCTTCTCATGCAATGTCGTGAAAGAGTAATCAAATGTCATGACAATACTTCTGCTTTTAGACTTCCATTATGTTGTGACATTCATTTCTATGTTGCAACATTTTTCTTGTACTTCTTCTCATATTATGTCGCGACAGAGTTGTGAAATGTCGCGACAACCTTTTGACTGTCATCTTGCACTCTACTTTGTCTTTGTTGCGACCTGATTCTCTGAAGTTTCCTTGGGTTTCGTGACAATGTTGTGATATCTTCAGCGACATAAGCGTATTTCATAGCCATTTTTTCTACTTTTCTTGCTGATTTTGTTTCTTTTGCATTGAAACCTAAAATAATCTGGGTGAAGATTCCATAATTCATCTTAATTTGAACTTAAACTTTTAAATATGCATGAAATGAACTTAAAATGGATGAGTTTTGGACTCATCAATAGTCCCTCAGTATCAAAAGATCCACTTAACCACATGCATCCAATCTTGTCGTCTTGGATTTGATAGAAACCGCACTAACAGCTTTGTGCCAAATGTCACGGTCTTGTACAAACCTGCTTATGAGCACCCATTACACTTGCATATTGGACCTTTGACAATGTCCCGGCACGCCAATATCCCGTCTTTTGTGTACCGTAGTAGACACCAAATGGTTCACCAAAGGTGTACTTACTAGTTTTGCATTCTCCATGTTGAACCTCTCCAACACCTTCCTAACATAGCCACTCTAAGACAACCATAATCTCCTTAGAGCTCTTTCTCTACGAATCTCCATCCTAAGAATCTTCTTGGCCACACCCAAATCCTTCATGTCAAATTCTCTACTCAACAAGATCTTCAATTTTTTGACGTCAGTCATACTCTTTGCATCAATCAACATATCATCCATAAAAAGCAACAGAAAAATAGATGAACAACCATCAAGACTCTTCACATAAACACAATAGTCATACTCACATCTTTTGTAGCCAATTCAGAATATATAGGAGTCGAATATTTGTACTCATCAGTTTCTTGAGGACCGTCTAACCCATATAGTGATTTCTTTAATTTGGCGTATCAAGTGTTCTTGTCCATGAGTGAACTCCTTCTAGTTGTACCATGTAGACGCCTCCTCTAAACTAATTCATGAAGGAAAGTTGTCTTTACATCCATATACTCCAACTCCATATCAAAATACGCTACCAAACTCAACACTGTCCTAATAAAGGTATGTTTAACCATGAGGGAAAAAAATCTCATCATAGTCAATCCCATGCTTTTGTGAGTAACCTCGATACTAGGCGAGCCTTGAACTTTCACCTCATTTTTCAAACTCCGCTTCTTTCTTCTTATACATCCACTTACACCCTATAACCCTCTTCCCTTAAGGAAGTTCCACCAACTCCCACGTTTGGTTCTTATGCAGAGATTACATCTCCTTCTCCATTGCACCCATCCAACTACTTTTCTCTTGGCTATGTACTGCCTCCTGAAAGTTAGTAGGATCCCCACTACTAGTGATTAGTGCATAAGAAACCAAATCCTCAAAACCATACCTGGTAGGCGGCTTATTAGTGTGCTTGTCTCTGCTTGTGGCTATACTATAGGGCTTCCATCTTTCAGACTAGCCTTCCATTTTACAGTATCATCCTTGCATTATGAGTCTCAGCTCCACCTGTACCATACTATCACTATAATGATTTTTAAAGCTTCATCTCATATTTCAGTATTATGCAAAGATGGCTTTCATAAAAATCACATCTCTATTGATCACCTTGTTTGCCTTTTGGATTCCACAGCCTTGAAGCCTTTAATCTTTCTCGATATCCCAAAATGCACTGTCAAACTTAGTACTCAAGTTTGATCTCTCATATATCCAAAGAACGTGTGCATAGGTTAGACATCCGTACACTTTAGCTCCTCGAGTAGTCTACCCCATTACTCATCAATACTCCTCCGCAACCTTCCCAAATCAATGTCAGCTCTTGGTGACCTATTGATCAAGTACATGCCATACTCATTACCTTTGCCCAACTTCTTTTCTAGCCCTGCATTCAATCTGATATACCAAGCTCTTTCAGCTATAGATCTATTAATCCTCTCTACCCCACCATAATGCTGTGGTGTCTTCCGGACTATGAAGTGCCTCTTAATCCCATGTTCCTTACACAACTCTGCTGAATATTGAGTTTGTGTACTGCACATTATCCGATCGAGGAATTTGATCTTCCTCCCTGTTTTGTTTTTAACTTCAGTTTTCCATAACTTGAATTTGTCAAATGTTTTTTACTTATGCCGCATAAAGTACACCCAAAATTTCTTTGAGTAGTCATCAATAAAATTCACAAAATATGCACTGCCTCCCAACGAGGTTATCTTTACTGGCTCCCAAACATCTGTATGAATCCCTTCCATCTTATGTGTGGCTATCTTGAACTGCACCTTTTTTTTTTCCCCAAAAACTCAATATTTGCATAACTCAAGCTTGCATGTTTTGATACCCTTCAATAGTTTTCTTTTATGAAGCTCCATCATCCCACGCTCACCCATGTGCCCTAACCTCATATGCCACAAGGCTATGCTGTCTAACTTAGGCTCTAAGGTTGCAGCTCCACCTACAATTGTGGTACCCATCAATTTGTAGATATTCCATGCTAGCTTGTTGACTTGACCAAAACACATATACAAATTTACGACGTTATTACAAAGGACTATTGTCTAATCCCCGGCAACGACGCCATAAAACTTGTTGACTTTAACCAAAACACATGTACGAGAGTAAATCATTTTAAATTCTGGTTTTGGCCCAAATATACCGCAAGTGCAATGTGCCGACAAGTAATAAATTGATTTGTCCGTATATCGATCCCGCCGTAGATCTCAAGAATTCTAAATCAACTACCCTAACTACTCAAGCTCCACTATTCGAATCCATAACATGATATGATGTTCACTTAATAGTCGTGAAAATATACTATTATAAAAAAATTGATCAATCAAATAAACTGAAATCCACAGAATAATGAATAAAGAATAGTTAAGAAAATAAATGGATACTGGATAATTATCTTTCAGAGAGCACATCCAGTATACTGCCATAGTGAAGTACCAATTCCTCAGAAGTTAATACCGATAAAACTTTTGAATATTTCTGTGGTTTTAAAATCAGCTCCAAGGCATTTTGTGCGCAAGGTCGATCTCTCCACACTCCACATTTCATTATCTAATTCTTCCCGATTCTTCAAGACAGGAATGAGATAACTACTTTAAAAAGTGGATTTCCTTAATCTAGGTATTTTTCTTTTCGCAATACTCATACCTATTTTATGGACTCAGAAACCTTAGCCCCAAGTTACTCACAAGCAAGGATATACAACTTCCAGGATGCTCTTCCTTTCAAAATTAGAATAGATCACCTCTCCTTGATTAGGATCTCAACAAATCTGGATCGGCCTCACTATTCGACCAGGTGAACTCTCTCGCTTGTTTAAATTGATAACTCATTCAACTCTTCTTGATTCTGCTTAGAGAAGAGATTTATCGAAGTAAACTTGCAAAGCTCATTAGATCTCAAATAGCAGTTAATATACCTTCAAGAAATCGCTCAACTCTTAGGACTCCGCCTTCTCTCAGGTCACCGTAGGGCCTCCTTGAAATCGTATAGCGAGACAAATCTTATAATCGTATAAGAAATCGATATTCGATCGAAAAACAAGAAACTCCAACACTGCAAGTAAATTCCTAACCGAAATTCAAGAGTCACCGAAACGACTACAAGAAAGATAATTTAATTATAATTCACTTAATGGAAGTCGGATTCCTTTAATTACTGAATTACACCTCACAAAGATTCCTCTCGATCATAAGAATAATCGCAAATGGAACCGGAAATTCACTCCAGAAATTGTCCTCGAACTTCAAAGATTCCAGTAGTAATTCTGAAAAGAACGGAATTTCGACATCGCTTCGCTTCTAAACATAACATCCACCTGCAAAAGAAAACTAAAACTAAACGATCAATCTAATCTAATCTCTAACTATCAATATCAAGAAAAGAAAAGAAAAGAAAAGAAAGAAAAAGAAAAGAAAATAAAGAAATGAGCCTTCAAAGCCACCCAGACTGCCTATGTCGCCAAGCTACTTTTATGAGTCAGAGCCGCAGATATTTATGTGGTTTCTCAATCGGGCCCTAATCCCAATGCGCCTTGTGGATTTCCGCGGGTCGTCTACGCACGTTCAGTCGCGACTTCAACTCCCTCATCGCATTATCAGTTCATGTCGCGACATCGATCTCACGTCGCGACATCAGCTTAAGTCTTCTGTAGCCTTCAACTTGTGTTCCTGACGTCGCGACATCAATCTCACGTCGCGACATCACTTCTTGCCCTTGCGTGCTCTAATTGACAGATTTCTCGATGTCGTGACTCGATCTCACGTCGCGAATTCTCTGGGCTTTATGCTTTCATTGTGCTCTCAATTGGTCTTTCTCGATGTCGACATCGTTATCTTGTCGCGACCTCGGGCTCAATATTCCTCGCAGCCTTCAACCTGTATTTCGATGTCACAAATCAATCTCACGTCACGACCTCGCCTCAAGTCTTCTCGCAGCATTCAACTTGTTCTTCGTGTCGCGACATCAATCTCTCGTCGCGACATCGCCTTAAGGATCCGTTGTGTTTCAACTAGTTTTCATGATGTCGCGACATCAATATGGCTTTGATAACAACTCCTTATTCTTGTAAATTTCAACTCGAAGCTTTCTATGTCAAAGAATAACAACCTATTGTCGTGACATCAACCGGACGATGCCTAATCTCGGCCGCCACTGATCTTTCAATCGGGTCGCGACTTGTCGTCGCAACATCGCATACGAACTTACAAGCCCCATTGATTGCTCTTACGTCGCGACATCAATCTCTTTGTCGCGACACGCCATGACTCCACAGTCTCAATTCGTTGTTCGACGCCGCGACATCAATATCTTGTCGCGACATCACTTCATGGCTCGCAGACTAATCGGTCCTTCGTGAAGGTCGCTTACATCGATCTCAAGGTCGGACACGCCTTTAGTCTCCGAGGCTCAACTGTTCCCGACGCCGCGACATCAACTTCACGCGACATCACTTCATTTCTTTACCGCTTCAACTCGGAGCAAGTCCCGCGTCCCGACCTCGATTCACGTCGCGACCAGCTTATGCTTCGAGGCCCCACTCGCTGCTTCTGTCGCGACTTCGCCCTCCTCGCATGGCAACAACCTTCGCTAACTCAGCCTCATCCTTCCAAACTTGTCATAGCTAAGTCGACTTTGTCACGACCTCATCCCCTTGTCTGTCGCGACATTTAACCTTGTCGCGACATTACATGTTGTCGCGACATCACTCTTATGCTCTCGTCATCCTCACCGCCACTTTGTGATCCCCGTCGCGACAACATTAGCCGCCCGCTGCTTTCATTTCTTCCCCGCTATTTTCCTCGGTGATTTCATTCGCCGCCATCGCATTTTTCCACTCCGCATTTTCTTTCTTTCTTTATACTTCCCAGAAATAACAAATTTGGTGAGTTTCTTCATATTTCTGCATCTTAATTATTCCTTTTTACATTAAAATCAACAGAAAAATGGACTAAAAATAGATGACTTTTAAGCTCATCATAGCTTCTACCCCTTCATTATTGTCAAGACACCTTTGCTCACCTTTATTACTCCATTGGAAGATTTGTAATTAAAATCATTACTATATAGAGTTCCCAATGAAACCAGATTCTTCCTTAGGTCAGGAACATGTCTAACATCACACAACGATCTAATGACACCATCAAACATCTTAACTTTGATATTCCCCATTTTGACAACCTACATGAAGCATCATTACCCATCATAACAAAACCTGAATTTACTAACCTATAAGTGTCAAACCAATCTTTATTGGGCGTCATATGATAAGAAAATGCCGAATCCATAATCTGCAACAACCACAAATGATCTCTTAATTTGATGAAATTGGAAAGCATATCACCATCATTGCTCTCTCGAGTCTCCTTTATTCTACTACATTCTCGACGGATGAACCCCTCTCTATTTTCTATGTTCCCTTTCTTCCATTCTAGACATTCTCATTTTATATGCCCCTTTCCCCCACACTTATAACACTGAATATCCTTCATTCTCCTCGATTTGGATCGAGATTTCTTTCTACTTAATCCACTCTGAGACTTGTTTCTCCCACGCTCCTGATTACCTTTTGCCACAAGCCCTTCACCTTGTGAACTCCCATCATTGGCTTTCTTCCTTTGATTAAAGGATAGTAGAGCACCTATGATCTCCTCCAATTCTAGGGTTTCTTTCCCCCACATCAAAGTGGAAACCTGATTGTCATATGACTCGAGTAGAGAATTCAATAAAATCAATGTTATGTCTTCCTCTTCGAACTTCACATCAACCTCGATTCAAGCATTAACGATCCGACATTAAAACACGCTTTATGTGTTAATCTAGTGCTAACCCCTCTGCCATCTTTAGACCATGCAACTTCTTCTTAAGAAGTAGCTTGTTTGTCAATGACTTTGACATGTATCGACTCTTCAACTTCAACTAAATTCCTACTAAAGATTCCTCATCCATGGCATAGTACATCACCTCATCGACCAAGTACATCCTGATAGTCTACACATCCCTTGTTTCCGATTCTTTCCACTCAAGGTCATTCATTCCTTCAGGTCAAGTTTCCACTCAATGCCTTCACCAAACCCTACTCACCTCAACAAATCCTTAACCCTCCTCGACCACAAATCCAAAGTTCTCGGATCCATCGAACTTCACCATGTTCGCAGGGGAGATCGCATCCACCGTAGCCTGGCTCGAATACCAGTTGTTGAGAATCATGCAGCAATGGTGATAAGAATCAGAGAAGAAAAACAAGAAGAATACATAGATTTTATACGTTTGGAAGTGTCACATCCTAGGGAACGATAAATTTTGAACTTTCACTCATTCCAAATAAGGCCATAGAAGGTGATATGTAAGCGCATATGTGTATAAATATGCAATAAAGTATGTAATACATGCCTATTCGCACAAGTATACGCTTGTCAAGTAATACATTGTACGAAATGTACAAAGATCAACCCATAGGAAAATTGGGGATTCTAAGTACAAAAATTAGAATACTTCTCTAATATCCAAACAATTAGTGTTGAGTTCAAAACTGCAATTAAACTAAACAAAACTAATAAAAACTTAATATAACCAATGAATTGTGCAACTAAGGGATACCAAGTGATGATAGAGTTCTAGGGTATTTGGTTCATGTGAACAATCATCCTATATCTAAGTAAAAATTCCATCATATTGTCTCTTGAAAAAGATTTCCAAAAAGGACTCTTGCCTAATTTTAACTATAAAGCATTTCCTCGATGTCAACAATCTACCAACTAATACTATGTTTCTTGCTTTTTAGCTCCACCCCATGCATTAGAGATGCTTTAAGACCTAAGAATCTTATGCGCCTCCTAATTACTGATAATTTCTACCTTACCCAACTAATTAGATTGATTCATCTATGTCTAATTCTCTACTCATTTTTCAAATATCGTAAAGAACCACTCACCATATTGAGATTAGCCAGAAATCAATATAAACAAACTGGGCATGAATCAATAGAGATGCAATCACGAGAAACAATAAAAATAAAAAGAATTCTAACAATTGATATAAACTCATGTCCAAAATACAACCAAAATCCTAGACTACGAAATTAAAACATAATAGAGTTTTGATAAATCCCAAAATTAAGATAAAACATGAGAAAAAGGAAATAAAGAACTCTAATGGTTGAAAATGATGTGAGTCCTTGGTCTTCTTCCTCCAAATCCCAAGTTCTTCTCCCAAATATTGACGAACAACTACCAATCCTCCTCTCTGGTTCCAAAGCACAATAACAAGAAGGGAGAAACCCCAAGGAGGGGTTTCTCCCTCCAAAGAGCGAACGTCCTGCCAGGACTCTCGATCTCTCCCATTGCCAAACCGACCTTTTTGAGCGTTGTTCTCAGCTCTCTTTTTATAAGCCTCCTCAAATTAGGTCAAAAATGAGCTTTTTCTATTGTTGGGCCTTGACGCTTCATTGCAACGAACTTGTATCTCCGTCAAGTGGCGACAAACTTTGCCTTTGACTCGAAGAACATAACTTTCTCGTTCAAACTCCAAATTGCACAATCTTGGTACCTTTGGAAAGATCTTGAAGTGTAGAATCTAGATATAGCTAGAAAGAACACTTTAGAAATGAGGATATAGACTGAATTTATGAAATTCTCCAACTGGTCACTTTTGAGCTCTCATTTCTTCTTCCTTCAACTTCCAAGTGTCATAATTTGATCATTTGAAGTCCCAATTAAGTGAAAAAGGTCTCTTTGGAAAGCTTGGGAAGTCGCCTATCCATCCATATAAAGATTGTATCCATTTGGGATCATCTTGCAGCTGAAACCATCAAAACACAGGAGCTACTGCTGTATGTGTAATTTGCTAATTTTCCTTTATTTTTCGCTCATTTTCTTGCAATTCCACCAAATGGTTGACCAAATCATAAAGATGAATATTTAGAGCATTAGGAAAATTATTTAACAAAAAAAAATACTAAAAATCTAATGTTATGTGCCTAACTTCACTGCTGTATATTATTGTTGTACCCATGATTAACAAGATTTGTACCTAACTTTACTAATGTTATGTGCTTACGTGTTATGTACCAGATGTTTATCTATGTTGTACCTAGGGCATATCATAGTTGAACCCAAGGTTTGCATAACATGTGCCTAGGTTAAGTAGTGTTGTGTGCTAATTCATTGTATCCTTAAGGCATATAATGGGTTATACCCATTATGAAATCAAAGAAAATCTAATTACTTACATTACCGCATCTACTAGTTACCATTTTCTTCAAGGTTTACAAATGTACTATCTTCTCGTTATTCATAAATAAAATTTATTAAAAACAAAAACAAATGTTCCATAGATGAAGGTGAAAAATAAAGGAAGATGAATCACATTTATTCAAAGTTTCAATAGAGGGGAAGATGAATATATGTATAGATTCATCCCCTTGAGAATGAAGAGATTGAACTTTGCCATGTATGAAGGGTCAGGGGAATCACGATCTTTACTTGATTTGTTGCGAGAATCTTCAAACTTCTTTAGGTGACCCTTTATATTCCTATAAGCATATGGAGGGAAATTTCAAAGTGACGAATGGTTTTTTAAGGTTTTTGGGGTTTGATTTAGGCTTTTTTTTATTTGGAAATCATAAAGGTGTTTTAGGAATCTTCGCATGTCGGGTCACGCGGCAACAATGCTAGTATTTTTATCAAGTATATTATTTTCTTTATCAAATAGTTCAAAAAGTCGGATTGTGCATCAAATAAAATTCTCTCGAGCCTCATTTATCTAATAGTTCCATATCGAGACTCATAAAGATAATTTTTCCCAAGACCCTTTTGTTTGCTCGTGATTATATATAGACTAAAACCTTCAAATTAACATAGTTAAGCAAGAGCTTCGCAATTATCTTGCATCTTTGTCTATTTGGACTTATTTGGATATAACCTGATAAAATTACTTTGTATTCTTAATTTGAAATGGTTTTAATCTAGACACTGAAGTGTACATCATACAAGTAGTAAACGGATGTAAGTCCGCATATCATTCCTACGTAGATTAATAAGAATTTTGAATCAACTACCCCAACTACTCAAGGTCCACACTATTTGAACTCCCAGTGAATATTGATGGTTTAATCTAGAAGATACACAAGAATATAAAAGGAGATTAAATGTTACAAAAAAAAAAAAAAAGAACAAATACTGGAGTGAATAAGTTTTCCATGAGAAATGAACACTATTAAGGAGGTACTGTGAACCAACCAATTCCTGCATTAATATGCATTACTCTATTATGTTGCTGGATGTGGATTTGTCCAAGATGCCTTACAATGCAATTGGATTTCTCCATATTCACTGGTTAGAGGCCCCTGCTTTTCTCAAAGACAAGGATCCAACCAGCTACTTGTATTCGAATTCCTCTTGTAAGATCCGGGTATTTTTCTTCTCAATACTACACTCATTTCTCGAGACTACAGATTTCTTTGCTTCCCTCATGTGGTTACTGTAAAACTTCTACAACTCAATTGATGACTCATCCTTAAAATCTAATGGTTCTTCCCTTCCTTGATTAGATTTCTCAACACATGGTTGAACTTCCCAGATTACAAGTGAAGTCTTCTGACATTACAAATGATAAATGCAATTCTCCAAATATCAATTATATAAAAGGAATTTATCGAGGTGAACTTTCGAGTTTATAGTTCATCAATGGTAGTCTATCATACTCCACAAGTGAATGTCTCTAACTTCAAGAATCTCCATCTCCGTATCGCCACTGTAGGGCCTCCTCGAAATCGTATAGGAACAATCCTTGAAATGGTATCATATGCTACCATTGAACCTGGTCGATTCAATAACAACATCAATTAAATAAATTCCAATCAAAGTATTTCTCTCTAAATGATGTAGAAAACATCAGAATTCAATCCAGAATCCAATCTAGTGAAACTGCGTTCTCAATACTGCATTACAATCTACAATGGATCATTGATCAAGTACACCCACTGTAATTGTAATAAACTGAAACGAACGAATTCTAGAAATTTGTCCAGACTCCATTAATTTCAGGCAGTAATGGTAAGAGAAAATCAGGAATTAAATCCAGCTTCATCGTTTCTACACAGGTCACTGGTTCAGATCAAGAGAAAGAAAATAAAATCAAAAAAAATCTATTCTAAAAATATACAGTGAGTCCTTCTCCTCTTCCCAGTTCTAGATATTGAAGACAGGAGCTACTTTACTAAAACTTATAAGGGCTATTTATAACTGTCTAAAATTAGGCCTGATTCCAAGCTCCAGGTGGATTTCCTAAAAGAAAGGCCCAGTTTGCTGTTTTCAAGTCATGACCTCAAGTTGGAGTCGTGACCTGAATTTTCTCATTTGCACTTGTTTAGTTACGACCTAACATCTTCAGTTGTGACTAGATTCCTTGCAGCTGCCTTGATTAGTGGTCGCGACCTCAAAATGGAGTCACAACCTGGCTCTTTTTTTGCCTTCCAACAGATTCCGTCACAATTTATTTCAGTCGCGACCACATTTTCGTGGGCCATGTATTCAGCCTCTAGGTCATGACTTCTTTTCTCGTGGTCGCGACTTTGTTTGAGCTTCGTCCATACATGTTGTTTGTCACGACGTTGATAACAGGTTGCAACTAAGTGATTTCTCTATCGGCGCTTTGGTCGAGACCTCAAAAGTAAGTCGCGACTAATTCCTTTGGGCATTTAGTCTCAACCTCAACGCCTTTTCATAATGTGTCCTTCTTAAATTCTTATCGATGTTCCTGGTCGCAACCTTAGAAGCACGTCACAACCTCTTTGTTACCTTGTTGACCCTTTGTCTTTGTCTCAGTTACATATACTTAGTCGTGACACCGATTATCTCTGTGTCGACCTTCTACATTCATCAGTACCAAATTTTTTGTTGCGATCGAAAAACTGGGTCACGACCTCAATTGATACCCTCCTTGCCTTCCTTCTGGTCGCAACCCCTATTTTGTTGTTGCAATCATTTTCCTTGCTTAACAAATGGTGTCGCGACCTTATGGTTGCTCTTTTTCTGGTAGGTTTTTGTTCCAATTGCTTAAATGTAGTTGCAACTTGAATGAATAGTCGCAACCTGAAAACCCTACATGTAGAGACCCCTTGTCTTTGTTTCATGTCGCGACCTCAAAAGCACGTCGTGACTTCGAGTTGAGTCTTCACCAAGAACTAGTTGCAACTTCACCTTTCCCAGAGACTCCCATCTATGGCTTCTCGCAACTGATCAATGCCTCACCTCAAGTTTATGTTGCGACCAGATTGCCTTCTTATTTGGCGTCGCGACCTCAGATTGGTGTCATGACCTCAGATTCTTCCTTGAATATTCCTTCTGTCTCAACAACTCTTCCTTGGTCGCAACGTCTATTGTTGGGTGCCTTATTATTTATGGTCGCAACCTCACTTCCTCCTCTCGTCGCGACTGGGTCGATGCGTACTTTCCATTTCTCCTCAAGACTAGTCTCGTGGTGTCGTGACTCGAATTAACTAACTAAGAGTTCCTCACGCGACTTCAATTCTCGCCATGACTTCACCTCGCTATTAGACGGTTTTCTTGGTTCTTGCCAGCTTTTGATTCATGCAAATTCTCTGCAAAATTATATTTGAGTAAAATATCCATATTTCTGCATATTAATCAACATTCATATTGTCATTTAAATTAGAAAAATTTATTAAAAATCCAATGAGTTTTTGACTCATCAAATTCCCCAAAACTTAAAATTTTGCTTCGTCCCTGCCAGTTAAAAGAAATAATTTGGTTGGTCTCTCAAAACAATCGAGAGCTTTTATTTTTATGACATTTTTCCGATTTAAACTACAAATTTTTCTTATTTTACCATTTGACTCGAATAAAGAAGGTTGCAAGATATCTCAAATTCATTCATCAATTGATAAAAGGAATGTTTCCAACCTTCATCACAAAGACAAGTCGATGAAATTTGTATGGTAAAATGCACTCGCTCAAATAAATCGTGGCACTGCGGAGTGCGTGTAGGTCTTCCTTTCTTCCGCCCATCTTTTTGTGAAATTAGTTAATCTTCTAGAATTCTCCTTGAAAACTAATTTGAGTCCCATAGGCTGTTTTTCATTGACTTTTACTCAATGTAGGCAAACTCAACCTTCAAGATCAAAAAGGTCTTTCTACTTGTAATGTTAGCTCGGGGTAATTAGGTAGGTGAATGGAAAATGTACCTTAGGATGCAAATTACCTAGATTCCATTCTTTCTTTCTATATAATGGCCTTCATCTTTCATCCTTTTCTTTCTTCTTCTTGTAAACTCTCCCACCTTCAACTTATCGCGTCAGCCTTTTCACTAAAATCCCGCTCAAAGAATTGAATATGCAATGTTTTGTCTTATTAGGCTTCTATCACTCTTAGAGAACTTTGGGTTAGCAACTCCATACCAACATTAGGGTACTAGAGGTGTTGAAACACCCTACGAACTTAATTGTTCAAGAGAGATAGGCCACAAGACAAAACTTGATTGTTCAATTTCTTTTCCTTTATTTACATTTCTTCAATTTATTTTTTCTCTCATCCTTGTAGTCTAAAAGAAATATTTTCCCCAAACTTTTCCTTTCGATAGTAAACTTTCCTTTTCGAAAAACTGGTACTTTTGGGGTTCTTTCTTATGGTATTAATTCTAAGAAGGAATTCGTGTCTTTAATTGCCGCATTTGAAGAAATTAGGCTTTAGGCTCAATCATGGAACTATAGTGTATGCTTCAGATATAATAATGGTGGGGCTTGGCTGAGGTTCAAACTTCCAAGGATGGCCTCTATCATTTCTTGTTAGTTGTTTCTGCCTATGATTTTGCCTCAACCAATAATCTAACAAGTTCTAGGACCATATGTTTTTGAGTTTGGATCATCCTAGAAGATGTTCCTAATTCCTCTTAAAGTATTAAGGATTTTCCAGACCTTGTGCATAGTTTTTCCAAGATTTGTGTGGACTTAGTTGTTTACACTCAAAATTCAACTGGCTGTTTGCTCTTTAATCATGTATTTTCATGATTCTACAATTTAAACCCGGTTCAACCAAAATCGCAACCTCTTTATTCAGTTCCATAGTTCCCGCTCTAACCTTTCTCTCTTACGTTGTTGTTCTCGATCTCACTGTAATTGTGTCATTGTCACGAATAAAGCAGAAGATATAGATCATTTCTTACGATTAAATAATGAATGACTAAACAACTGATTCACCATGTCAGGTTCATGAATTCAAAACAAATCAGCACATTAAACAATTTGGAATTTATTTATTTAATGAAGTTCGATATCAAACCAAATCACGCCGCGATCGAGTTAGTCTATCTGCTCTGAGAAACTAAAAATACAATAAATATTGTATCTAATCCAGAGGGAAAATTCTCTATTCCTTGATCTAAAACCCTATGCCTTCCTCCTAAAGAAGTTTGTATCATTCTTGCATGTCAGTTCCCGATCATAGATATGTCGCGCGGGGAAGAAGGGTTGTGAAGAGGCGGGACCAGTGAGTGAGTCTTTTACTTCCTCTGTCCTGAGTTTCTTACGGATGATGGGAGTTAAGTTGCTCACTTCTTCAATTCTCTTTCCATCATCCATCTTTGCGAAATGATGGGCGTCTTTTGGAATCATGATGAATTGTGGTTTGTTTTCTGGCTCATTCATTCCATATGCTCTGCATTTTATCATGGAACTCATCTTTTCCTCATCCTCCTTTTTCTTCATTTCATTGTGTTCATGTCATGTCTTCCCATCATTTATAGTGACCTTGGTTTCTCGGGGCTGAAGAGCTCTTAAATCTCTCCTTTTTAATATTCGATGATGATTTAAATAAAATTATCGGATCAAGCGCTTTGGGCTATTTCCCGTGAGGAGATTTTTTAAAGGGGAAAAGCTTTAAAGGAAGTTGATGGTTTTCTTTGAGGCATTGAATATCTTTTGAATTCCCCTCTTTTGAAAATATCGACCTAAACTCTTCCTTCAAATTAAAATTTGGGTTTACGGTTACATGTTAATGCATTCTCAGTAAGGGTTCCAAATGGTGTATTTCTTCTACGAGGACAACACTCATGAGAATCACCGATGCTCGTTAAGATCCAAAATGTCGTTACGATTTTAAATGTGGATGAAAATTACTGGAAATGGCGGTGCCTCTAGGCTTGGGTTGGAAGTTGAAGGGATGAAAGTGAAAAGTTGGAAGAAGTGAGGATGATTTGAAGTTTTGTATGGAAATGGCTTTATTCCCACGTATTTTTGATGGGCAGGAGGTTATGATTCTTTGAATGGAAGGTTGCAACATTCAGAGTTTACGATCCACTTACACCTAATCTCGTTTCATTAACTCCACCTCGTGCTTTGTAAAACACCTCTTTGAAAGTTAAAACTTAAATTCATGAAAGTTAAACCTTAATTGCGACACTTTCGACGCATCGCGACACAGAGATGTGGTCTCAGCGGAAAGATTGATGTACCTTTGAATTTCGGCCTAATTCTAACAATTTCATTTCACACAAGATTCAATTCAATATATCCAATCAAAACAAAGTGATTCATCATAACGTTTGGGGCATTCACCACCAAGTCGGCTTTACTTATTTGATGGATTTAAGATTCAGATTAAATTAAAATTCCCCAAAATTCAATCATGCTTTATAAAAATTAGCATTAATGAGAGAAGAGTATCTGCCCTTTTTCTAGTGTGCAGTGGAAATTTGGATGGAGATTCCCTCTTTATACCTTTTATTATCTTACAAAAAACATACATATTAAAGCAATAATAATAAAATCGCATACCAAACACTAAAAAAAATCAAAAATTTCTAACATAAAACTCAAAGGCTTCAAAACAAACTATAGTGTAGGTTGCCCTCCCACGAAGTTGCTCCATTTTGGTCAGCAAGCTGAACTTCTTTGTACATTAGTGCCTTGTTCCTCAGATTTTTCATACTCAAAACTAGGAATCATTTTGTTATTTGAATTTCTCAAGGCTGTGTTACTTCAATCTACGGCGGGTGATCAACTATCACATTGTCCCAGCCCTTTAGCATCTTTAATCTCCAGATCAATTCACTATGTAACATTACCCACGAGTCGAGTCTGCTTTGCTTCTTTCTTTTTCGCTGGAGATGTAATTGCTAGAGCATGATCGGTATGGATAATGACATGGGACCCCAATATGTATGGCCCCTAAATTTTTCGCATGCAAATGCATAGCCAGCATCTCGCCCCTTTCGATCGTTGAGTAATTCTCTTGAAACCGTTTAAGGTTTTACTGGCATAATATCGGCGCCAACATTTTAGGTTCTCTTTGTCCCAATCTGACTCCATTTCTGCATGATCTGGCATCACCACGTGATTTCAAACTCCTTGTCCCAGGTTTGGTTTTGCCATGATCAGGCTGGCTAATTTTGTTTGATGATATCTTCAAAGAAAGATCCTACTGTGGGACTCATGAGAACTTAGAAGCTTGGCATCTTTTCGGTAATGCGTGTGGCTATGATTTCAAGTCGGTAAATCTGCCGTAAAAACCAACATGTCCCACGAAACTTCTTATTCCCTCCCATTGTTGTTGGTGGCATAAGATTTTTATAATTGAAACAGCTGGCAGTTACTACTTCCGATACTATTTGCAATCATGTACTTGAATGATACAGCGCATTATGAAATATGTTTTTCCCAATTGAGGGCTAGATTCTTATCCTTTTTGTAAATCATCACAAATTATATAAAACAATTTTTCAAAACAGTCCATTACCTTTGTAAGAATCATCGCGAGATCCACCAACTTCCTATGAATGAGCCACTAGGACATCAATATCTAATCAATGAGCGGGGGAAAATGATCCTTTATAGTTGAGTCAGGTTCTTCATGTCTATGCACGCCCCTTGATTAGCATAGAAAGAGTAAGGTGTATCCGGAATCAACAAAATTTATATCCTAAATTCCTCCTACACTTAAAAGCTACGCGATACTTGACTCTACAGGAGTCGAACTACGGGGGATGGGTTTTCTCTTTGTCTGAATAAGTTTGCGATGATTCAAAATGGTGAATTTCAATTTGGATTTTTAAGGGTGTTGTGAGAAACAGGGGTTTTGATGGTAGCTTGATTGGGGAAATAAAAATGGAAAAATAAGAAAAATGATAAAGGGAGTCTCAGCCAGTATCGGAATCACCCCGGGGCAGGATCTGGGCAGCTTCAGGAGTTTTAGGGTCATTTCCTCGTGTTAGAGGAGGATGATCTGTAGTGTCTCTGACCGGATCTTCATTTAGCTATAAGAGCTAACCCAAAATATTTATTCTTTTGAAAAATGCATCTCAATGACATCAGTGGTCATCGTCGGAGTGAAGAATAAGTCTCACAGACTCCGCTTTCGATGGGTCGTAGGGGTAACTAATGAATCTCGGTGGATTTAACAATAAGCATCATTGAACCCCTAAAAGCTGCAAATAATAGCCATTCAAGATTCGAAGGGATAAAAACCTCTGATTGGAACACGGTGGCCGGTGAATGTGAAGAGCGGGGACCTCCAGTAGCCTTAGGATCGCGAGCAACCTTATACCGGCGCTGGGGAGGCGGGTTGAGAGCCAACCATCCTCCGATTTGTCATCCTCGGAGGATGTTTGGATTCCAAGAAAATGAAAAAGAAAATGAAAGAAAGTGAGAGGAGAAAGAAGCTGGGGAAGCAGGAGGTAGCTTCTCCCCAAAAGTATTGTTGATGATTCTGTACAAGAGCTTCTTTGAAGCAAATAAATTACTTGAGTGTATAGAAATTTAAAACCAAAATAAAAAGCCATTCACAAGGGACAATTTTGGAAAGCAAAGTGGGAACAAACGGGAGAGCATCGAAAATTTGAGCGGTGGTTGTGGATGAATAGTATCGATGGGATCGTAGACAATGTGCGCGAGGAAGCCATTTCTTAACGTGCAGATTTCTTGCGACTTCACTTTCTGCATTTTTTTGCTCTTTTTCTTACGGTGCCGTCACGTGCTTTGGAGTTGACTCCGTTCTTGTGCCGAATCGACTCAACAATTTCGCGCAAATAGCTTGCGCAAAAACTCTGAAATTAGCCCTGAAATCACGATCGATGAAGTAGTAAGGGACCTTAATGTACCGTCGGGTTAATTAGAATGATTAGTACACAAAGCACTCAAAACCACCATAACAAATGGGTTTCGAATGGCACTTTGGGCACTAATCAACTCTCCATTGTTTGCCTTTTTCTATATAGACTAAAACCCATCAAATTAACATATTTGCAAGAGCCTTACACTTCTCTTGCATACATGTTACTTTAAGATGTTTAACTTGATAAAATAGTTTTCTGCCAATTTATTTCATGAGATTTAAAAATAGGGTCAGTCTATGACCTTTGAGTACAGTCATACAAGTAGTAAAATCGAATGTAAGTCGGGAGTATCATTCCACGAGTTGATATGGCGAATTACAGATCTGACTACCCATTACTAAATTTCCTTACTATTTGGACTCCAGCTACCGTAGGGTTTTATCTAAAACAGCACAAGATTAAATCCTATGTTTTTATTTGAATATGTTCCAACATTAAGCTAAAACCAAAGAAGTAAATGAATAAAATAAATTGTCTAACAAAAAGAATGGATTGCCAGATAGTTTCACCTTGAGAAGCGAAAACCCATCAATAGTACAATGCGACGATAAATTCGACTAAAATCCATTGCCATGTTTTATATGGATCGATTTTGTCAAGATTTCCCAATTATTGGAATTGGATTTCTCCATATTCACCCGATTATATATCCTTGCTTCTCTCAAAGACAGAATTAACGTTTATTTTCTTTCTCAGCCCTTCCCACCTCGTTTCACATTGGCGGTAGAACTTTTTATTTTACCTTCTAAGGTTGTATGAGAATTTCTACTACTCAATTGGTGACCAACCTTGGGATCTATGGGTTCATCCCTTTCCCTTGATTAGGTCTAGCTAACTGCAGAGTTGGAACCTGTAGATTAAGGTGAGCTCTACGATTATTTATATTCCTTGGCCACCCCTCAGCTTCAATTATGAGCGAATGGGGATTTATCAAAATGAACTCTCGGAGGCTGCAGTGATTAAATCAGTAGTAGTCGAGACATACAGGAGAAAGGAAGTAACCACCGACTCCTCGGGGAGATCTCCGTCTGCAGCCTTCATGGCGGGGCGTCACGGATATCAAAGTAAGATGTTCTCGGTGATCTTTAGGTACTCGATTGGGAACTTGTCCATTAAAATGACACCGATTAAGTAAAAACCCGAACCCAAATTGATTCTCGTAAATTATGCGAGAAGGCGTAAATAAATGTCGTCAAATCGATGCGGAGGCTGCGTTAAATTCTTGCATTGCGAATTAGAAATGGAGCAGATCACGCCACGACCAACTTATAATTGCAATAGGCGAGGAAGAAATGAATTCCATGAATTATCTAGTTTTAAATTTTTGATGAGTAATACTTAAGAAAAATAACATAGCTAAACATCCGGCATCTGCCACGGTTCGAGTTAAAGCAAGAAAAAAGTCGCTGAAAAAAAAATTCTACCTAAAATATACACTGAGTTCCTCTTTACTTTTCCCTTTGTTGTTGGGTAGTGAAGGCGGGTGCACCTCTTCTAAAATATCTATTTATCTGTAAAGAATGCAGGCCGAATCCCAAAAATTCACGGTAAATCAAGAAAAAGCCGACTCCTTTATCCTGCTTCGTGACCTCAAGTTGATGCTTAGCGACATGGACTTCTGTCTTCAAGCTAGCTCGCTGATGATGCGACCTATAACAGAAGTTGCGACGGGACATCTGCAAGCTGCTTTGATCGTGGTCGCGACATCAGTGATGTCGCTACATCATTGTTCGATGTTCCCTTGGTGTTGATGCACCGCAACCTCAATTTACATGTCGCGACATCATTTTCTTTCTAAATAATACAAACCACGAGTTCTGACATCAATTTTAGGAGTTCGGGCCATTTTATCTGCGTGATGACGTAATGTTGGCGACTTTGATTTCTTAGTCGCCAATTGTATTTGTAGTGCCAGTCTTCTTGCCTTCATATGTTTCAATTTGATGTCGCGACCTCATGGTGATGTCGCGACCTCTTTTTGCTTCCATTTCTTTTCTTCTGGTTGCAACCTCAGTTCTACGTTGCAACAGATTTCCTCCTTCCCACCTATTTTCCAAGTCGAGACCTCAAGGTGATGTCGCGACTTCTTTTCTTATTTGCCAAGCTCTTTGCTTCGTATAACAACCTCAGTCATTGATCCGCGACATCGTTGCGATACGATCATTAAATGGTTGCAACTTCAGTTTTCTTGTCAAGACTTCAGTACCTATTTTCATGTCGCGACCTCAATTGGAACCTTTAATTAAAAACTAGTTGCAACGTCTTTTATTTGCGAAGACCTCTCTTGTGGCTTTCATTGACAGATCCACGTCGCGACCTCAGAGTGGTGTCGCAACATCATTTTATAACCTTTTGAAGTAGCGACATCAGTGATGTAAATGACATGAATTTTCTTCCTTTGATTATTTCCTTTTGTCCTGACCACATTTCTTCTTATAACTCCTTCTTGATCACGACTTCATTTCAAGTTTTATATTTCTTCTTCTGAAAGTGACTTTGTTGATGTCGTGACTTGGAATAGTAGGCCCAATTTCTGTGCGACTTAGAATTTTCGATTGTGACCTCAGTGCAATGCGAGGCTGATTTCTTGATTTTGCTAAGATTTGAACCTAGTGTATTTTTATAAAATGATTGAATCAATTATCACTTTTAAAACAAATCAACATTTTATCTCATAATAAACTGAGAAAAATAGATTAAAATCTAATGAGTTTTAGACTCATCAAATTCCCCCCAAACTTAAAATTTTTATCTCCTCGAAGCAAAGAAAGAAAGAATTGTTTGTCCTCAAACAAATAAGCAGAAAATTTTTAAGGACATTTTTCTGATTCATACCACGGTCTTTCTCATTCCACCTTCGAGTCTGGAATTGAGATACCAACATCATTTAAATTTCAGTTTTGATTACAAGAATAAGACATGAATACATACTTATAACACAAAATTCTTGATAAACCCAATGTATTTAAGCAGGTTATTCAACAAGTCTTATTATGTGTGTGTATGCAGTCTTCAATCCTTTTTCATCTTCATGTTGGATTTAATTAATCTTACAGGAGTTTTCTTGGTATTTGTCGAGTCCAGTAGAGCACATTTTTCATATTTGATCTCTCCACTAATGTAACAGAGTAAATCCAACCTTATGAAATCAATGAGTCTTTAGGCTTGTAATGTTAGGCTTAGGTAATTAGGTAGATAATGGAAAATTTTAAGTTGTAAATCACCCGATTTCCACCTTTTCTCTCTATCTTATTTGCCTTGACTTTCACCCTTTTCTTCTTTGTTCTTCATGATTCTCTTCAATCTTGCTTTGATTCATCTTCATGTTGAATTCTTTTAGAAATTTCAATTTCCATATGTACTTTGTCGGACGAGTTCCTTTGTTTCTTGAACTCCTTTGCTTTTGTTTTTCTAGATTGGGAATAATGCAATGTTTGTCTTCTTAGGCTTTATTACTCTTAGAGAACTTTGGGCTGGCAACTCCACGTACCGGTTGGCATTAGGGTATTTTAGGTGTTAAAACACCCCTACGAGCTTAATTGTTCGAGGGAAATAGGCCACAAGACAAAACTTATTCACTCATTCACTAGCTTCTGCTTCTTTGCTTCTTCACCTCCTTTACATTGTAAAAATTTGGAAATATTTTCCCCAAAACTTATTTCTTCCTTTATAGTAAACTTTTTGAACTAGCTGATAATATGGGCTCTTTTATGGGTTTATTGAAAGGAAGGGAATTTCGGTTTTCAGTTGCTGTTTTATTGAAGAAATAAGGCTTATTGCTTGGCTCAAATCAAGGAACTAGAGTATACTTAAACATATAATGAGGGTAGGCTTAGAAAGCTCATACGCGAGGGATGGCCTCTATCATTTCTTGTTAGAGCATTTTCACACCTAAGATTTAACCTCCAATCAATAATCAAAGAGTTCTAGGATCATGGACTCTCAATCCTAAAATTCCTAGAAGATGTTCCTAATTCCTGTCAAAGTTTCATAAGTTTTGTTGACGAATTATGTATTACTTTAAGACTTGTATTTATTCTGCATCTGCCCATTGGCTTCATCCAAGTGTTTTGTTCCATCAACAATAACCAATTTTCCAATTCTTGCAAACTAAACTAAAGTTAAACAATGCAGGCAATACCCTTAATTTCCAAGTTAATAGTTCACGCCCTGATTATTCCACGAATTTGTTCTTGAAAACGAATTATTCTAACCCAATTCTTGCACGAAAGAAAATGACACGAAACAAAATTCGGAATGCTCACTTAAACTATTAATCAATTTGTAAGTCAACGGGAATTTTATTCAAATATCAAAACATTTTGATATTAGCACGTCACCTTTCTTTTCAAATAAGGCGCTAACTAAATTAAGAAAAACTCTATATTTCTCCGATCTAAAAATCCTATATCTTTTCCCTGAAGGTTGCGGCTCCTGCTTCAAAATTTGGTTCACGGACAGCAGGCTCACTCCAAGAGTGATTCGGTACATGAACAAGGTTGTGCAACAAATTGCGACCCTTTCTCCCTTTTCTTTACAGACATACGGATTTGATGGGTTCACGATTAACTAACTGATTCCTTTCCATCAACCACTCTCTTGATTACACAGCGTTTATGGAATAAAAGAATGTAATTGGTTTGTTTGAGCTCCATTCATTCCATAAACTCTTATGTTCGCAACAACAAACTCTTTCTCTCATTCTTCCTTTTCTCCATTCTCTTTGTTTATTTTCCTTTGTTCTCCGTCCTTTATAGTGATTTGCGTCTCTTGGGAACTCTGAGGCCATTTATTCTTTCTTTAAATTTTAGATGAATGAATTGAATGAGATTTCGAATTCTTGCTCCTTGATATTTCAAACGGAGGTTTTGGGATTTAATTTGAGGAATATTGATGCGTTTTTTGAGTTATTCCAAATTCCCTCTAGTGTATTCTCCTCGGCAGGCATACTAAACCGTCCGGAGTTCAATCAAGACATTGATTTTACATTTCGCATTAATAACTATTTATTTCAAAATTCTAAATGAATGATACGGGCGAAGGTTAGGATGAATTGTAGTATAATGGATTTGATGGTTTAGATCTGGGTTTCAATGTCGCCAGCGGTATTATAAGTCACGACATTAACTATTGGAGCCTCTAAATTAATGATTTTCAATGAATTTTGTATTATTTTTCTTCTTTGGGACGCCCAAGGTATTGGAGGTTTTAACCTTCTTTGTATTTGACTTGGACTATGCAGTCACGACTTCAAAAATTTTAGTTTGTGACTGAAATGATCAACGGAAAATGGTGTTGCAACACTTGCCAAAATGTGCGTTCCCTCTCTTTGGCCCCGATCGTGACTCGGTTCGATATTTTTGACTTTCTTTTCCACTTTTTATTTTACATCGAGAAATTTTAGTTTGCAACTTTTGAATTAATGTTTGCTGCCGAACTATAAACACTTTCGAATTCACGACGATTTCAATTTATTTCAATTCGATCGAAACGCTACAACTCAACTCCATCTTCATCATACAAAATTCAACAACTTCCACTAGCATCACGTATTAAACTTAGCACCAAAACAAGATAAAAATTCCCCCGAACTTTTTCAATCATGCTATAACCGAAGACAAACTCAAGATAAATCAGGAAGAATATCTTTTGCCCCTTTTTGGTCTCTGTGATTGAGATTTGATTGAGATGCACTCCTTTTACTAATCGCTGCATTGTCACTGTAAAACTTCAAAAAATCTTTTTGTACTCTGATTGATAATGAATAAAATCAAATTAAGCTATTAAATTTTAAACGATTTATAAACTATAACAAGAAAAACTAAAATTTTAAAATCAAGTGGGTGTGGATTGCCTTCCCACAGTGCTCAATTTTTAGTCTTCTGTTTGGACTTTTGCTGCCATTGATACATTTCTTCCAATTTCCTTTGTTGGGAAAGAGAGGGTTTACTCTTCTAATTGGCTCTCCTAAGATAATTACTTTAATCTCGACCATTAACTTTGAACTCCTCATGATTACTTTAGTTTCTAAATTTATCACTTTGCCCCTAGCTGTATTATGATACCACTTTGTAAATGGTCCACTCCATTTGGACTTGACTTTCTGGAAAGGAGTCTTAGTGCAGGTTGAATAACGAGACTGGTCTCACATAACCTTGAATTCCCTCCTCAAAATTAGATTGATTATATGTTGGCGCCTTGCATTTTTGTTTTTTTATCCTTGTGAAATTCTTGCACTATCATAGGCTTCATTCCCTCCAACTCTTCAATTCATTTAATGGAGTAGCCTCTCTTCCTTAGCAGCTTTAAAAGATCAAAATTAAACTATTGATGGCCCACATGGCCATATATTCTAGATCGAGAGGTAGGTAATGAGGTTTTTCGAAACTGGCCACTTGTATGGGGACATTCAATCGGGAGTTTTAAAAGGCGATTCTGTATGCGGGAGTGCATCATCAAGCAGACCAATCTCTTATCTTCAGACTTACAGTCTTTTCGAATTTTCTTTATTTACTGTTGAAATTTGACGCCCGTTGTTTGAGGATGATAAACCCGAGCTCATAGTATGTTTGATACCATATATCTTTGTTCATAAAAGTTTGTCAAACACCTTATTTGCAAAATGGCTCCCTCCATCACTAATTATAGTTAATTCGTCTAACGAGAATATTTCTTTGTAAAAATCCACAGTGTATTGGCATCGTTCTTTGAATGATTTCTTCTCTCTGCCCATTTGATACATAATCTGTAGGGTATGCATATATTTCCCCAATAAATTTGGAAAAGGCCTCATGAAATCCATTTCCCCATACATCAAACAATTTGCACCACCAGGATACCTTGCGGGGCCATCCCTCATGCCTTTTGCGTCTTTCCCATTCTTTGGCATTGATCACATAACCCGCCATTCAAAGCAGTCCTTAAAAATAGTAGGCGGTAAAATCTGTTATGAAATTTTGTAGGCTATTTTATCTCCTACAAAATGTCCTCCATATAGTGATGCGCGGCATTCTTGTAAATCTTGCTTGCTCACCTTACGGTACACATCTCATATAATCGGTCGACTCATCTTTTAAACAGCCAGTGGTCATCCCGGATATGGCCACCCTCTTTATCGGAGTCCTTGCTTCTTTCTCATTGGTAGTTGAGATGCAGTGGTATAATTCCACAAGCTAAAAGTTCTAATATCGGCATACCGGGGTGATTGGGTAATCATTTCAGAGCCATTTGCTCATACGGAAAATTTTACGCTATTTATATTCTTTCTTCTTATACGATGGGTTTCTCTACTCTTGACAAGTGATCGGCTATCATTGTCTTCTACCCTTCTTGTCTTTTTATTTCTAAATCAAATTCTGTAATAATAGTACCCACCTAATCAATCTGGCTTTGCTTCTTTCTTTGCCATTAAATATTTAATGTTTGCATGTCGGTCATTAATATATGACACTTGGGACCCACGAAATGTAGCCCTAAATTTTTCATACAAATACTATTGCATCTCGCCTTTGTTAGTAGAGTAGTTTTTCTTGTGCTTCATTAAGGTTTTGCTAGCATAGTATATGGCCTTGAACACTTTTTCATCTTTACATCCCCAATACGGCTCCCATTGCAAAATCACGACGCGTGAGTTTCAAATTCCTACATTTCCAATCTGGTTTGCCATGATAGGAGCTTGACTAGTCTGGATTTACAGTTTCTTCAGATGGCACATGGCGGATTCATAAATAGGGCTTGATATCTTTTTCCAACAATGCATAGTGGTCTAGCAATTTTTGAAATCTACGATCGATCTTCTACTTAAAATCCGGTATATCCTAATAAACGCGATTCCCTTCTTTGTAGTGGGTGGCATTAGATTTCTTTGTCGAAACTTTTTCTTGGTCTACCTCAAGTCCTACTTTTGCATAAATCATAGCCCTTTGAGACAATTCCTTATGTAACCATAAAATGGCATTTTCCCAATTCGAGCTAGATTCTTGTCTTTTGCTTTGTCTGTCCCAGGTGTACGAGCCTTTGTTCACTTGAATCCATACAACATAAAATCATCCATAAGAGATCTCCATACTTCTTCTCCTATAACCGGAAAATGGAGCTATCATGCATCTGCAGGGTACGGGAGCATTACACAAAACCAAATGGCATTCTCTAAAAACAAAAGTACCAGCGGGCATATGAAGTGGTTTCTCTGAATCTTCGGTCTGATAGCAATTTGAAGTTATATCCGGAGTATCATCGAGAAAACAAAGTAAGGGGGTGTCTTGCCAGCCTATTCCTCATCCCGATCAATGAAAGCGGAAAATGATCCTTTCTTACTTAGTATTCAATTTTACGCAGCAATACACACCCTCATCACATCCACGATTCTTGTAGAATCGGTTCATTCTTTTCATTTCCCGATCACGGTGAATCCGCGCTTCTTGGGAACCACATGCATTGGGCTTACCCAAAAACTATTTGATATAACATATATAAAACCTGCATTTAACCATTTCAGAACTTCTTTTCTGACAACTTCTTTCATCACTGGGTTCATCCTCCTTTGATGCTCAATAGAAGTTTTTGCATTATCCTCGGTAATATTTTGTGCATGCAAATGGGAGAGGGGTTGATACCCGCCCGGATCCTCGATTGACCGGCCACAATTTCTTCCTTGTATTTTCGAGTACGGCCCAATACATTTCTTGACAGTCAATGCGGTGATATGATATGTTTTTCTCTTTTAAGTTCTAAAAACTCATATTTTAAATGGTAGGCAATTCTTTCCAATGTCCCGGTATGCACTAGTTTCCTTTACTCCCTTGAGTTTAGCATTTGGTACGCCTTCATCTTCTTGTTTCAGTTATACTAGAAACCCATTTCCTTATTAAACCAAATTTGAAGCGTACTTACAATCCAATACTCTCAAGATCTGAAGAATTCATCTCAATTTCATTGATGATAGACTGTTGAAGGATACAATCGATTAATTCATCATTAGAGAAGACTATTGTTTCTTCTGACCATACGATTGTCTTTCTCTACATTAGGATATTTCAGGACTCTTTTAATATTAAAGATACAGCACACTTCATTTCAACCAGGGTATCAATTCACCTTTATGTCTATCAAGTGGCTCTAGTTGCCTAAGAAGGTCTTGATATGAGAGGAACTGTGTATCTTCCTCCATGCATGATAACAAAATCATTTCAGGAAGAGATGAATTTCCCGACCTTGACAAGTACATCTTCAAGGAATGCCTTATGGTTGTACCCTTAGATCCTATCAACCATACACCCGTGTAATTTACTTTATTAGATGGATTCCCCCAATTATGTCTTGCCTGGCCCGATAGAGCATCAAATTTATACTTGCTCCGAATCCTGAAACTCTTGAATTCATATTTCCTATGGACGGAATGGTAGCGCGGGGGTCCTTCGTCTTTCTTTGAGCTTTTCTTTGGATAATGCTTGCTTTGCCATTAGAGTCAAGTTAACTATACCCTCCACCACATTTCATCTTTCTTTTTCTTGCTCGGTGTTTCCTTGAAATTTTTCATAAAGAGGCATTTGGCTAATCACACCATAAATGGGATATTTATTTCTATTTTCTTGAAAATATCTAAAATTTAGAAAGTATTCTTTCTCTGTAAACGAAGTCTCTGTGGAAATAGCCCAGAGGTGCTATAATTTCATTACTCCTTCTATTCTTTTTAAGTCATTACTTTCTTTGGTACATTCAATGTTTTATTCTTCTCTCCTTCCTTTTGAGTCTCTTCTTTTACGCCTCGATCCTATTTGCACTTTTATTTTACAATTTCTTTTGTTGCTGCTGGAAATCCCTTCCCTTATATTAATTATAAATACGATCTTTTAGGTTCTTAGTATCACCCTGAGATAACAACCTTATGCTGTGGCTGTGGAGTGCAGTTCACCTACTTGTGTCTCCAAATTTTCAATGAGGCACTAGCATTCTTGAAACATTTAAAGTATCAGGACGCAGAAGACTTCAAATCGATAGTTTTACCAATTCATGGTATAATAGCCTCTTGTTGTCCCCCATGAACTGCAACATTTGTTCTTCAAATGGTTGGGTCCTCCTCTGACCCTAGTATTCATTTATGCTTTTACCTCCTTGCTGCTGCTGGTGGAACCTTGGTGGCTGCTGATATCATCTTGAGGATTACATCCGTACCTTGGGCCTTATGTGCCCTCCACCCTTTGAAATTCTGGGGTTCCACCGGTCTTTGGATTGTAGAATATGGCGGGTTAGGATTTGGCAGAATGATAGCAACTTCTTGGCTCGCTCACGTGCTTAACCTCCTCGGCTACCATGAATCTTCTTCTATTGGCATCAATTCTTTCTCATAAGTTCTCTTTCATCTGTTGCGGCGTGTGCGTCTCCCCTCTCTTGTTTGTCCATCCATGCATTTATGGCATCCAACTTTGCCTCCATTGCGTACATCATCTTACTGACTCCACTGACCTTACTACCACACTTCTTCCTCTTAAACTTCGGATGGAGCTTTTCATATTGCATTTTGCAAGGTCTTCTATCAGATCTCTCTCTCCTCTTGGCACTTTACGTTTGGGTACTCCGCAGTATGGAAGCATCGATAATACCCTTAGATGTATCATTTAAAGCATGATACACTATACCATCACAGGTCTTCAAATCTATACCATGCATCGGGCATCTCTTCAGCAACCTTTTGAATCTTTCAAGCTACATATAGGCTCTCATCTTCCCCTTGTTGAAATACTATTATCTCCCTTCTTCTCTCTGAAGTGAGAGATGGGGAAAGAATATCTCATCCAGTAGGCTTATGGCGCCTGATCAAGGTGTCGGGTGACTGAATCAACTGCGGAATTCTATACATCTAGTATCACGGGGAAGCGCATACTTGAGTAAAATAGCCACATGGGGCCCATACGTGATACTCATAAGACCAAAATAATCAACTATATTCCTCATAGTTTCCATAGTCTCTGAAAAGGAGTTTATATATTTACAATTTTTATGAAGCCCATTTGGCTTTCTTCTCAAAAACTACCTCTCTTTTGAGTCTTTGATCTCACTGGATAGCCTCTCTGTACTGAAGAGGTCCCCATTGGGTGACAAAGCCAATTAGAAGGGTTTTCCTACAAAGGTTCTCCCCACCTAAAATGCATATACAATGGCATATATAACAATCAATCACATTTCATACAATTATTTTCTCTGAAGAATGTCTATCATGCATGAGATGCAGCCCCTCATACTCCTGGCTTTGAGTCCCAGCGAGCTCCCTCACACGGAATGCCAAATGTAGAGAGCAAAGACTAGTCACACACCACGGCTAAACCATTGGAAAACCCTCAATTTATTTATCAAAAACTGATTTTGATTCTTTTCCTTTATTTTGTAGGCCGCAGTTTAGGGTTTTACAGTGGACCTTATGCGCCTTTTTCAACATTTTCACGAACTTGCATCGTGGGATTCATATCTAACCGTGAATATTATGTGGACTTTCACCTGAGAGGATCACTAACATACGCCCAAGGCGCCGCAATTTATCATTTTGATCATTTTACACTCGCGTGAATCTACCTTGGACTTTGTCCATTTCTCGAGTTCACGGCCCATTCCACCAACAACACGTGAATAAACCTTACACGCACCACACCCGACGTAACTTCGTGCGATACATAAATACATAATGCCAATACATTTTCCTCATGTTACGCTCATGAATAGACTTTCCATGAAATGTATTTACAAGCCATGTGGATAATTATAATTTATACATAAAATCTACTCCATTACAAATCGTATTAATACATCAGGCCGCAGCCATCAACATCTACATTTTTGCCCCTGCTGCACTTATCATTCAAGCAAACGCCTGCTTTTACAATTTAATTCTACCAACCAGGACCATTCAAAAGCGAAGTACCTGCGGCCTTCAAGACATGAACCAATCGGTTCAAGCATTTATTATCCTGTGACAAACACACACCTAGAAACTTGCCCCAGTTTCTGGTTTCGAAACCCATAACTCCGGGTGGTGGCATTTATGGCAGAGCAATCATGAAATCCGTACCCATTAGTCCCAAAGGCTGGAACTAATTTCCATGGCATGGCCTCTCTCATGGCCTCCACACGACTAGCTACCATTATAAAGCCTTTAGGCTAAAAGTAAACAGTAGGAAAATATCACCTCTTGGAGTTGTCGAGCTCCAGCTTTTTTGGTGTCACACGTAGATCCCGCTACGTGCACCAACCTAGTCCTCCTGAACTTTCGAGGCGTCGACCGCACGAAACAGGGGAAAATCCTCACTTTTTCCCACTTTCCTCCATCTCGCACCTTTTCTCTCTCACAGTTCTTTCCTTTCTTTTCTTTCCTTCCTTTCTTTTCTTTCCTTTTTGCTTTTCTTTTCCTTTTTCTCTTTTCTCATCTCATTTCCTTTCATTTTCTCTTCTCCTTTTTGGATCACATCCCACATCCGGTCAAAGGGAGGAAATTTCCTCCTCTCCTTCCTCAAACCAAATTGGTGGCCCTCATTTTTCCCATAATTTTCTTATTTCTTATATCCTCTTTATGACATCATCCCCTCAGCCTTGGCTCATTGTAGGCCAGCCAGGATCATACCATCCATGTGGCTCAATGTAGACCATTTCTTTTATGCCAAGTGTCACACCTTTTTGAGGTGCCCGTGCCAGCATCCTTATGTGCATGTGTGTGTCAGGCTTTTGCCTCAGCGTGGGAGATAAAGCCGCCTGGAATCTATACTTGAGTCGGCGTGGTAGCTAAATTTCATGAGGCGGTCGACCCGGAGAAGTCGTTTGATAAATAAGGATCTAGAAAATTAGGTTTCAGCGGGAATTTCTATTTTACCCTTTTTCCGAAATCACGGTTTAAAGGTTTTACAGGAGCTTCTACCGACTCTTCCCAATTGTCCTTCCAGGACATATGGTAATGATTCATACCATGTGGCTGCTATATCTACGAAGAGAATAGGAAGAGATACAATTTATCACCATCATTTCACTTTATTCGGCTTGCATTTATATTTGACATCCTGAAATCTTCCCACAGTGCTAAATTTTGAGTCTTGATTAGGATGACGATGGCCGATATTCTTGAACCATTGTAATCAAAGTAGCTTTACAGATTCGTGGTGTGCATCGATGCTGTTTATCAGTTACGAGAATACTTTCTTTGAATAATAGGCCTCGAGAAATCCTCCATTGTATGAGTAATGGGAGTACTTACATTTGCTATCCTCTATTCCCTGCACATGCAGTCATGTCTCTCATCTGCCATGATTTGCGTCTTGCTCTTTTTGTCTTTCCAGAAGCTCTGAGTATTCTCTCCCGGTCGTATACATTGGAATCAAATCGAATCACATTTCCTATCATTAAAAGTTTTCTGAAATCAAAACACACTCAATTAATAGGATTAGTCAAACCCAGAACTAAAATATTTTCAATATGGCTTACATTGAATTAGTGGCTAAAATAGCCCTTTGCCCGCAACTATTTTTGTTCTTTTCTTAAAATGTCCAAATTAGTATTTCCTTCTTTTGTAGGAATGTTGATCTATTTAATTCTTTCCACCCAATCCCGGAAAGCAGCGCCATAAAAACTTGTTTGCCTTTTCTATATAAGAAATTCAAACCCCTCAAATTAACATATTTACGAGAGCCTTACACTTCTCTGCACACTGTTACTTTGGATAATTTTGCTTGATAAAATAGTTTTCTGTAATTGATCATGATTTAAAATAAGGGTCGATCTGTGACCTACAAATTACCGCAGTCATACAAGTAGTAAAATAAGATTTAAGTCAGAGTATCATTCCACGGAGATTGATAGCGAATTACGGATCAACTACCACAGCTACTAAAATTTCATACTATTTTGGACTCAAAACTCATATTGAAGGTTTTATCTAAACAACACAAATTAAAAATCCCTATACTATTGAATATATTCGAATTAAGCTAAACAAAAATAAATGAATAAAAATAAATTGTCTATAAAGAATGGATTGAATCAGTTTCACAGTGAGAAAGCGAAGCAATAAATGAAATACATTAGAGCAGTAAATTCCGACACTAAAATCCATTTACTCACATTTTATGTATGGATCTGATTTTTGTCGAGATTTCCAAATTATTGGAATTGGTTCTCCATATTCAGCGATTAGATATCCTTGCTTCTCTGCGAGAAGACAAGATCTAACAGTTATTTTCTTTCTCAATACTTCACACTCATTTCCTGTTGGCAGGAGAACTTTTGCTATACCTTCTAAGGATTTTACATAAGAATTTCTACTACTCAGTGGTGGCTCGACCTTGAATCCTATACAGGTTCATCCCACTTTCCCTTGATTAGATCTAAGCTAACGGGGGATTGGAACTTACACTGCGTAGATTAAGGTGAACTCTCAGATTATTTATATTGTTAAATACACCCCTCAACTTCAATTGAGCGAATGGGGATTTATCGAAATGAACTCTCGAACAACGAGGTTCGTCAATGGTAGTTTAACATACCTAGAAAATAATGCTCTCGACTCTCGGGGAATCGGGTCTACGTGTCACGGAGGGCATCCACAGATATATCGAATTAGATACATTCCCTCAGCTAGTACAAATTTTCTGATTGGGGAACTTATCCATTAAAAGCGACGGAATTAAGTAATGAACCCGAATTGATTCTTAAGTAACATGCGGAAAATTTGTAACTAAATGTAAATCAAATCCATGTTTGCATTCTGATTACTGCATTGCAATTAGAAATGGAGCACCCGATCCATGACCACTATAATTGCAATAAATGAGAAATGAATTCAGGAAATTTATGCAGATTTCATTAAATTTTGACGGTAATACTTAGAAAAATAACATAACTAAAAATCCCGGCTCTACTCGTCCTACTTG
Source organism: Tetrastigma voinierianum (assembly GCA_016808115.1). Lineage (NCBI taxonomy): Eukaryota > Viridiplantae > Streptophyta > Magnoliopsida > Vitales > Vitaceae > Tetrastigma > Tetrastigma voinierianum. The sequence continues at coordinate 238,454 of JAEQBH010000112.1, forward strand.
CATAGTTTACTTGATTCAAGCAAAAAAAAATTAAACTAAAAATAAAAAAATAAAATTCTACCCTAAAATATACCTTTGAGTTCCCTCTTTTTCCTTCTTTGGGTAGTGAGACGGAAAATTTGCTTTACTCTTCTAAAGCTATATTATCTGCTCCGCGTCGATGATCAAGTACTCGGTGATCGAAGCGATAGTAGCGCATCCTGCTTCGCCCACCTCAAGTTGATGTCGCGACATGGACTTATCTTAATTGCTCATGATACGATCGGAAACCTCTTTCTTTAGATTCTGGCGACGATTTATCTGGCGCACTTTGTCCGATGGTCGCGGCGGTAGAAGTGATGTCGCGACATCCCATTTATTCGATGATGTTCGCTTCGGTGTCGATGTTGCGTTACCTCAATTACGTATGCGACATCATTTCTTTCTATTCTTCCGACCGAGTTGCGACATCAATTTTAGAATTCACGACCACTTGCATACCTTGATGACTTCATGTTGTGACTTTGATTTCTTGAGTATGGTGTGGTAGTCTTCTTGCCTTCCACGCCCATGTTTCAATTTGATGCCGGCGACTTCATGTGATATCGCGACCTCTTTTTGCTTCCCATTTTACTTTTCTTCTGGTTGCATTACTCCAGGTTCTATGTGTTGAAGCGATTTCCTCCTTGCACCTATTTTCTAGGTGCGACCTCGAGGTGATGTCAGCGACTTCTTTTGATATCTGCTTGGCTCTTCTTCGTACCCGCTTGACCCCTCAGTCGGTAGATCCGCGACATGGTTTGCGGTCGATCATTAAATGGTTAACTTCAGTTTTTCTTTTCCAAGACTTCAGTACCTGGCCTGTATGCGACCTCAATTGGAAACTTTCATTAAAAACTAGTTACAACGTCTTTTACTTACGAAGACCTCTCTTGTGCTTTCATTGACGGATCCACGTCGCGACCTCAGAGTGGTGTCGCGACATCATTTATAACCTTTTGGAGTCGCGACATCAAAGTGATGTCGTGACATGAATTTCTTCCTTTGATTATTTCCTTTTGTCTCGACCACATTTTCTTTGTCGCAAACTCCTTCTTCAAGTCCACGACTTCGCTTGTTTCCAGAGTTTATATTTCTTCTTGTGTTTGTTGATGTAGTAGTTGGAATGGTTGGAAGCTGAGTTTCTGTCGCGACTTAAATTTTCGGGTTGTGACCTCAGTTACTGCTTTGCGGTGATTTCTTTTGATTTTTGCTAAGATTTGAACTTCTGCTGTATTTTTCTGCAAAAATGAAATTTGAATCAATTATCCACTTTTCTGCAAGAAAAATGGATTAAAAATCTAATGAGTTTTTAGACTCATCAACCTCCATCTTGTCACAGTTCTTATAGGAATTAACTCATTCTCCTTATTTATGATCACAGTAAATCCACCCTTCTTAGGAACTACATGGACTGGGCTCACCCAGAGTTATACGATGTGCATATATAAAACGCATTCAACCATTAGAAGCACCTCCTTTGACAACATCTTTCATCACGAGGATTCGCCTCCTTTGGTGTTCAATAAATCTTTGCATCATCATTCAACAATATCTTGTGCATCTGAATGGAGTGATACCACTTTGCAGATCCTCAATTGATCAAGCAATAGCTTTCTTGTACTTTCCTCATAATTTGCAGCAGCTTTTGTTCTTCAATTTTAGTCAATGCAGGTTGATATGATTCTTTGAACTTTCCTTTTCTTGTTCTAAGAAAGCATGTTTCAAGTGGTAGGCAATTCTTTTAATGTTAGCCCATAACAGTCTCTTGTTCAACAACTTTCTGTTCCTTGCCGCATACATGTTCTTGACTGTTTTCATTCAAGCTTAAGACTGCTTCTATATTTTTCCAATTAGAAGGTAATAATTCATAATCAATACAAGATACTGGAAATTCATCTCAATTTCATTGATAGAATGGTGAAGATTACAATCAAAATTCAGCTCAACACTGATAGGACTACTGTTTTCTACAACCATACAAATCTCTTCATCAATATCAGGTTGTTCCAAGCTCTTGTTAAGGTTAAAGTGCACTGCTTCATCTCCTACCCTTAAGGTCAGCTCACCCTTTTGCACATCTATCAAGGTAGCTCTAGTTACTAAGAAGAAGTCTTCCCTAACAATATAGGAACTTGAGGTATCCCTGCACCATTTTCATGATCACAAAGTCCCACGGGGAAGATAAATTTCCCCACCTTGACAAGCACATCTTTGGGAACACCTTACAGTAGTACCATGGATCTACTCGACCATCTGTAATGTAATTGCTATTGGGATAGGTTCCCAAACTCAATCTATGTACTACTATTTAGAGGCATCAAATTGATAATAGCACAGTCACATAAGGCCTTGAATTCATATTTCCCACATGGAATGGGGGAATGGTAAAGCTACTTGGGTCCTTCATTTTTCTTTGGAAGACCTGCGGATAGCTGCCAAGTGTGATCAAACTCCACTATTCCTTCCCTCGACATTCTTCTTTTTCTTACTCGGTATCTCTTTCGAGGAAATTTTGCATAATTCAGCATTTGATTGATTGCCTCTGGAGATATTAGTTTTCTATTTTTCTTGAATATTTCCAGAATTTAGACGCTCTTCCCTCCTTGCCGCTACCGAAGCCTCAAAGGGAAATGGCAACTGAAGTGTAAGCTTGTACTTTCTCATACATTTCACAGCTCACAACTCTTACCGGGCTACTCGATTAGCTTTTGCTTTTAAATCGATGTCTTTGACATATTCTTTCTTATTCTCTTCAGTTTCTTTTGCTAACCGTGAGTCTTTTCCTTCTTTTTTCTTCTTTGCTATTACGATTCCTTCCACTTCTCAACTGGTGCCGCGTACAGTCCTTACAGGAATTTCTTAGGTATCACTAGGGGAATGCACCCTTGTTATAGTTACACATGTCGGGGAGACCAGTGCCTACTTGTGTTTTTGAGTTCTTTAGTGATGCATGTTTGCTTGAAACATATGAATGTTAGTTGGGGAATTTTCAACTCATTAAACTTCTATTCATGGAGGTTTATCAGCTTCTTGTTATCTCCCATGAACTGTAGCATCTGCTCTTCAAAAGACTAGGCCCTCTTTTGACCCTAATATTCATTTCTGTTCTCTCCTTGCTGCTGTTGGAACCTTGTTGGCTAATACCCTTACTTTGATTTATTATGCGCATATCTTGAGCCACATTGCACTCCTCCGCCAGCATAGAGAAGTTCTCACTTAGTTCCCCGAGTGCTAGATTATAGTGTGTAAGTAGAGATTGAGATTAGGCTTGAAATGATAGTTCCTTTGTTCATTCAAGTATTTGGCCTCCTCGACCTATGGTAGGGATCTTCTTTGTGTCCCTCGTACTTCTTCTCATTCCTTCTGCATCTCTTTGTCCTATCTCATGAAGCGAGGAGATACGGCCTCTTCTCTTGCCTATCCATCCAGGTGCATGATTTGCATCTAGCTTTCTTCTATTCGGCATCATTTTGTCAAAGATCCAATGACCACTACTCCCCTTTGCTCTGCTGTTATACTGAAGATTAGGATTGATTCTTCATGTACTTTAGCTGTTCCTCTATCAAGTCCCACTTGCCTCCTGCACTTTTTCTTTTGAATGCCTCACGACCAAGGGCGCCAATAGCTACCATAGGTATCATTCATGAGTGGTAAGAAGATGTCCATTTATGTCTTGAGATACATGCCGTAATGGGACATCTCTTCAACAGTCTTTTGAACCTTTCCCAAGTTGTATATAGGCTTTCATCTTCCCCCTGATTGAACACACTGATCTCCTTCCTTCTCTCAGAGGTGAGAGAAGGGGGAAAGAATCTGCCAAGATAAGCTTCCACCAGCTCCTCCCAAGTATTCACTGAGCCATATGGTAGAGAATCAAACCCCGGGGAGAACACCATTATCTCGAGGAAAGGAAGAGTTGCGACGATCACTTCTTGTCTTACACCACATTCAACTTCTGATGTGCCCATCTGAGAATCTACCTAAGTGCTCATTAGGGTCCTCGGTAGGGTAGCTTTATAAATTAATCTTTGCTAATTTCAGTATGATCGGTAGTTCGATTCGAGGTGTGGCTTCCACAACGGAGTTATCACTTCTTGATACCTTGGATGTGGAGTCTCAGGAGAAATCCTCCATAGTATCTTGCCTTTGAAGTCTCTGCTCTTTACATCTCTTGTTCATTTGTTTGATTAATTCTCTCATACGCCATAGTTGCCTAACACTCTTTTTACCTTATCAAATTCCTGCGTGTTCTTTCCATTTCATTATCAAAGTAGACGGATCGACTAAACTGCCAAAGATACATTCACGAAATGGAGATACACTAAGATTACATGAGTCGGAGTATTAGAAAATAATTCTCGATTAAACTTTCTAAAATATAAAAGTGATTTATTTGCAACCACTTCCGATAAAACTATTTTTGTATTTCTTTTTGTAAAGTTGAAAAATATCCAAATTAGCATTTCCCTTTTTGAGTAGGAATATTGATTTGTCGGAAATTCTTTCCAATCCCAGCGATGGCGCCGCATAAAACTTATTTTTGTGATTATATAGACTGAACCCTTCGAGTTAACATAGTTACGAGGCCTTACAATTCTCTTGCATCTTTGTCTGCTCAGACTTATTTGGATATAGTGATAAAATTATTTTGTATTGCTTAATTTGAAAATGGTTTTAATCTAGAGACACACCCAGTGCCACGGATCGCCTGAAGTAGTAAAATGGATGTAAGAGTCGGATATCATTCCATGATTACAGCAAAATTTTGAATCAACTATGACTACTCGAGGTCCACTAGCTTTGAACTCTAGTGAATATTGATGGTTTAATCTAGAGATAATAGTCTAGAAGATACGGGAATAAATGGAATTAAATGTTACAAACAACAAAAAATAAAATAAAATAAAAGAACAAATACTGGACTGAATAAGTTTTCCATGAAATGAACATACTATTAAGAAGTGCGTGAAGCAGTCCCCATTTCACGCATTAATATACATTACTCTATTTTATTCTTTGGATGTGGATTTGTCAAGATGACTTACAATGCAATTGGATTTCTCCATTTTCACTTCCGGTTAGAGGCCCTTGCTTTCTCAAAGACAAGGATCTAACGACTACTTCATGATACGACCTTCACTTGGAAGATCTAGGTATTTTCTTCTCAATACTTACCCGTTTCTTGAGGCAATGATTTCTTACTTCCCTTTGATTCTTGTAAAAACTTCTACACAACTCAATTGATGACTCATCCTTCAAATCTAATGGTTTCTTCCGCCCTTGATTATATTTACTGCTAACGGGGTTGGGAACTTCCTCGGATTAAGGTGAAGTCTCACGATTATTTACATTGATAAATGTACCCCTCCGACATGTTATAATTGAAAGGGAATTTATCGAGGTCAGCTTTTAGAGCTTAGTAGTTCATCAATGGTAGTCTATCAGCACCCACAAGTGATGTTCCCAACTCTCGGGGAATCTCCATCCTACGTATCACCTTGAGAGGCCTCTGGAAATCGGAGTAAAAACAATCCTTGAAATGAGTTATCATATACTACCATTGGAAGCCCCAGTGATTCAATAACAACATCGATCAAATAGAGATTCCAATCAAGTATTTCTCTCTAAATGATACGAGAAAAGGCGCAACTAACGGTAAATCAATCTAGTGAAACTAGGTTCTCAATCTTGCATTACAATTGACAATGGATCATTGATCAAATGCACCTTTATAATTGTAATAAAAAAATGAAACTAATTCAATCATCTAGACTCCATGTTTCAGGCGATGTGGTAAGAGAAAATTAGAAATTAAATCTAGCTTCATCGTTTCTACACAGGTCACTGGTTCAGATCTAGAAAAAGAAAATAAAAGAAAATAAAATCAAAAAAATCTATTCTAAAAATATCCCCAGTGGAGTCATACTCCCTGTCTTCCTAGTTGAGTATTGAAGAAGGCTACTTTTAAAACTTATAAGGGGTTATTTATAGCTGACCAAAATTGGGCACGATTCAAGCTCCAGTGGATTTCCTAAAAGAAGGCCCGGTTGCTGTTTTTCGATCCACGACAGCCTCAAGATGAGTCGTGACCTGAATTTACTCTCATTTTCACTTACATTTAGTTAGACGACATCTTGGTTGACTAGATTCCTTCGCGGTGCCTTGATTAGTAATTAGCGACCTCAAAAATTGAGATCCGCGACTTGCTTCTTTTTTTCCTTTCTTTGCATTCTGGCATTCACGACCTACATTTCAAGTGCGACCACATTTTACGCTAGCCATGCCTTGATTCCTAGGTCATGACTTCTTTTTCGTGCGACTTCTTTGAGCAGGCTTGTCCTCATACATGTTGTTTGTGCGCAGGTAACAATAACGAGTTCTGACTAAGTGATTTCTCTTATCACGACACCCACAAATTAGTGACCTCAAAAAGTTACAGCCACATGGATTCTTTCACATTTAGTCTCAGCCTCGGCGGCATCCACTAGCCTGGGTCCTCCGCCCCAGGTTTCTATCCCCATTGACTCACGGTATGGCTTAGCAGAAGCCGCGTCGCAGCCTCTTTGTTACTTCTGCTGACCGCATCTTTGTCTGAGTTACATATACTTGATCGCGACACGATTATCTTGTAGTGACCTTACCTTAAGTGATCTAGATTTTTAGTCACGTGGAGCCCGAGTCGACCTCGATTGATCTCCTTGCCTTCCTTCTATGAAGTACGCAACCCCTATTTTTTATTGCAATCCCATTTTCCTAGCTTGACCACATATTTCGGTCGCGACCACAAAATGGTGTCGCGACCTTATGAATGCTCTTTTTATAGTGAGTTTTATTTCCGATTGTAAATGTGAATTTCACGACCCTAAATGATTAGTCGCAGCGGAGAACTCCCCACATGTAGAACCCCAACATCTTTGTTTCATGTATCGTGACCTCAAAGCAACGTCGCGACTTGAGGATTGGTCTTTAATTAAGAACTAGTTGCAACTTCAATTTTCTGTAGAGACCTCATCTGGCTTCATCCAGTCGATCAGCGTCGCGACCTCAAGTTTATGTTTGCGAGCTTGCACGCCCTTCATTTAAATATCGCGACCTTAGATTGGTGTAAGGCCTCGGATCTTCCTTGAATGTTCATACATCACCGGCCCAGCTCTTCGCCCAGTGCGCGTCTATTGCTTTGGGTGCCTTATTATTGTAGTGCAACCTCTCAGCTCACCAGCCGGCGACTTGGCAGTGCAGCCTTCATTTCTCCCTCAAGACTAGTCTTGGTAGTGTCGTGACACAGGTCGCGAAGCGAAGAGTTCCTTGTTGCTGCGACTTCAATTCTCGATTCTCGACTTCACCCACCTTTCTATTGAGACGGTTTCTTTTGGTTCCTTCTTTGGGAATTTGCAGTTACCTGCTTTGTATTCTACGCAAGATTATATTTAATTAAAATATCCATATTTGCATATTAATGCGGCATTCATATTGTCATTTTAAATTAGAAAATGGATTAAAATCAACGAGTTTTGACTCATCACCTTTTCTCCCATTCAAATCTTGCACAAGCAAATTGTGTAGGGCTGAACTCTCATTTCGACTTGCTTCTATGATTAAGGTGATGGGACAAGGTGTTTGGATTATTGACACTAGGGCCTCCAACCACATGTGCAGTGATTTGAGTTTCCTTGATGATCCACTAGAAGAAAAAAACATATGGTGGTGTTTATAATAAGTCACCATAAATAGAAGGTGTCACTACCTTGTATGACACCTGCAACACCATAGAAGGTACGATGGGTGACACATTTTAGATGACAACAAAGTAGATTAATTAGTGATACATTTAGAAACAAATAATGTCAAGTCATTTGAATATCATGCAGCACCCAACACCCACCTTAACCACTTCCCTCATGTGTGGCCTCATACCAGGCGTGAGGAGAGTCAAACAAATCAAACAAAGTCTTCATTAGTATTTCAAAATCGAATGATTCAAGTGCGAGTGGCGTAGTAGACATAGGACCTCCTACTAGATCAAGCTTTAATACCATGTTAAATTACCAACTCATTTACAAGCTCAATCTTGTAGGATTTGGATTTAATATGAATATCATACCTTTTAACACTTGTGAAAGATATGGTTTATTAACCCATAAATTATCTAAAATTATAATAATAAATCATTTATTTTGAAATTATCTAAACAAAATATATAAAAATATTCTTCTCTATAATTTATTTGGAAATAGGTTTTTTTAGAAAATTTTAACTATTTATAAATATTACAACCTAAAAATTTTATTTCTAAAGGAATTATTAATTAAACAAGAAATAAGATTGTTATTTAACAAAAAAATAAAGTAAATCACTTTATTCCAAAATTATCTAAACAAAAATATTAAAATATGATTCTCTATAATTTACTTATATATAAATTAATTATAAGATTATTATTTAAAAATAATAATAATAAATCAATTTATTCAAAGGTGTGAGAACTTCAAAATATGCTCAAATATTATTCTCTATAATTTATTTGGAAAGAGTTTTTTAAATTTTCAGGAAGTATTTATAAAATAGCTAACCTAAAATTTTATTTCTTAAACAATTGAACAATTTAAGAAGAAATATGACTATTATTTATAATTACTTATGTAGAAATAGCTATATATAAATTATACATAAAATTCTTACTTTATTTTTATAGATAAAAATTAAATTTATGTATTGGATATATTAAATTTATTTATTGTAGATATCAAAAGAAAATTTTTATATTATTTTTTGTTGTGATTGTACTTTGTAAAAGAACTTTCGCTAGGTTTTATGGATGCAAGAAAAGATGAAGAAGATGATGGATTTGGTTCAGGCAATGCAATAAAATTTTGTATATTAATTTGATACTTGCAAAAATAATAAAATTGTACATTATATTTCCTAATTAGTGTATAGATAATAAAACAACCATTGAATTAGATTTTAAGGGATTTTTGTATGGTGTCACTTTCCAGAAAATGATACCATAAATCTAAAAAAAATATCAATATAATGACACTTTTCAAGAATTGCATGTAATCTAAAATTAGCATCACATCTAGCTATAAAACAAATATTTTTTTTAATTTTATAGTCTCACTTTTCAGAAAATGACACCATAAGTCTAAAACTAACATTCCCAATTAAATGTTTTTTTATATAATGTGCCACCTTTATGAACTTTAAGTCATACGATGCCATTATTTTAACAAATGACATAAAAAATAGTGACACCATAAATTGTTTTTGTAGTAGTGACCCCGGTTTACCATATCATTTGGGCGTCCTCACTGCTGTTGAATTATCACATGCATCTCTTTACATCCTAATTTGGTCCTCACCAATATTCTTTTCCTTCTTCATTTTTTGATACAGATCTTTTAACTGTGTGGCGTTTGACACCTCTACCAATGTTCATTTTACCTTTACTAGTTATGGTTACACTTGCACGATATGACGATTGGCTATATGCGGTTGCTTAGGAAAACTCCATGGATCTTTTTATCCCTTGATTTCTCATTTTCTTCTTCTTCCCTTGGTCCACCTTAGAATTTGGGAAGCGGGCCCGAGCCGATCCTAATGAACTAGGCCATTAGGCCATGGGCAAAATAGACATTTGCGAGCTAATTTAGTCCACTTTTATTGGGTAACCTTTGTTGACCATTTGACCCTCTCGTGGATTTAGGTCTAAAGAGCCAAATATTAAAAAAAAATGTTAAAATATTTTTTCCTATTTTATTATTCTTGAATAAAAATAACAGAAACACGAATAAGTAATAATATTTAATACACAAAATGATGTAAGTATGGTAGAGTCTAAGACTGCTTCTTGAATTGTTATTGGCTGGAAAAGATTTCCTAATTGTTCTAGAGCGATGTTTGGACGGAGAATTACTTTGATGGGACCGCTTGAGAAAGTCTGAGGCATGGGGATTATAGGAAGTAGAAGTCGATCACTAAGCGAGGAACCACTAAAGCTTCTGATATCATGGGCACCCTAGATTCGTATTGCTTGGGATTTTTAGCCCACCATGACGGTTGGGGGTTGTTTAGGAAAATCGTCTTTAAAGAAGGTAGTAATAATAAGCTGTCAGATAGAACGAGGGAGGATCTCGAAAATGTTGGTATGGAAATCGTAGTCAAGTGTGAAGGTTGCCTGCGGCGGTGATGTGGCCGGAGTCAATGCATTAGGAACATAACGTGAACAAGTTTTTTAAAAAATATGGGGCCTGTCGGGCTGGCTGACCCTAATCTGAATGGGATCTGCAGGACCTATTACGGCTAGACCAATAGACACGAGTTTTATTTGAACGATTTCACGGCCCAGGCCCTGCAAGACTTCGACCAAAATTAATTTCACAGTCCATCGGGCTTAGCCCATACTCCCAGCTCTAGTCCACCTTCTCCGTTTTAGTCTTGTGCCCATGCTTCTTCTTTAGATCTTTCTTTGGATAACATGGTTGTCATCCATGGTATTACCAGGGACAATAAAATCTATTTTTCGGTCGAAATATCGTTGAAAAATCGGTTATCGGCCGACACCGAAGAGATATTGGCAACCGATAATCGGTTGAGGAAAAAATCAGTGGAAAATCGGTAAAATCACCGTAGTATCGGTGAAATACTCCAGTAATTCCGATATTTAGATTTGGAAATTTGAGACTTTATCCTCACGCGCACATATGCTAAAATTTACGAAAAAATATCGATAAAATATACATAAATATAAACTATTTTATTAAATCAAATCAGTTGAAATTAAATCACAATAGTTTTTGACAATCAGCCCAGCTATTTTGACTCCAAAATTCTATAAATACCACAAAATCATACAATTTCTTTACAAACTCATCCATATACACCCCAAGCTCCATTTAACTCTCGATTATTTTTCTTTGTAATTTATCTCAATATTTTGAAGATCTTGTACTTAGATATTGTCTTATTGAGATGGGATCCCTTATTGAAGATAGTATAATGGAGCCACATCGGTCTTTTTAGTTTTAAATGACTATTGCAATGTAATTTCTGATAAATTATAATGAATATTGTTTTCAATAAGTGTATATTTGTATTTATGTCTTTTTATGGTTGCTCCCAGTATTTCCATGAATTTCAAGTATTTTTGTTAATTTTCGCTTTCTGAGATATTTTTTTGTCAAAATATCACGATATTTACCGATATTTCCGATATATCCGTAAAATCCAGAAATATCGATATATCCGTAAATACCAATATTTTGTTCCTTAGTATTACAAAGAATTATTTTGAATGACATCGGTAATTTACAAGGTTCAAAAACTAAACCAATTTTGTCTGACTCATTCGAGTCATATCTATCGAGGTTAGTCGCGCCGGTCACGATACCAAATATGATATAACACAAAACTCGAAAATGAATTGATAAGACACGGGCGACTTGGTTGAGATTCCTAGTTAACTCAGTCGACTCGATTAAATTATAGAAGAAAAAAAATATGATTTCCCATCTCAAAATGGAAAAATCAAATTTTTGTAGAGAAATATGAAATTCTAGTTCAAATAATCAAAACTCAAAACTTGTTCATTGCCTAAAATTTCTCTTCAAATAACCAAAAATCAAAACTTTCCCCTACGAATCAACTTAGTTCTCAAACCTAAATCACACTCATTATCATGATGAGTACAGGAGGGAGATGTGGTGCGGCGGTGGAGATCGGCGTGAGGTGTAGTGATGGAATCGGCGTGAGGTCTTGCATTCACGGTGGATTGTTCAACGTCGTATCTGATGAAAGCGAAGGGTTGCTTGAGAGAGCAGAAGGAGATGGGGTGGCAAAGTTCAGCTAAAATTTATTTCTATTATTTTATTAAGTGAAGAGGTGGGTAATTCATTTAATGGAGATTTTAGATTTAATTATGATATTGGCAAAATTATATTATATCAAACAAAATTATATTGAATCATATGCTATTTTTTAAGGATTGAATCTTATGCTATTTTTTACAATTAATCACTTGTTACTCCCCTCATTGGGACTTGAACTATGACCTTTCCCCCTCATTGGATTCCTGCATTTTTAACTTTGGAAAGCTCTACTAACTAGGCATGTGAAGCCGAATCTTATGCTATATAAATACCATTTATTTAAAAAGAAGATTTTTTAATCTTTATCTCTAATTTTTATAATATTAATTTTAATTATTTATCCTTTAAAAAAAATTAATTATTTATAACAATAAATAGAAACTAATATAATTTAATACTTTTTGATAACAAGGAGAAAAATCTACTTTAATAACAACAAAAATATATTTTTATTTAATTAATTTAAAGAATAAGGAATCAAATTACTTTTTAAAATTAATATCTGACTTAATATAAATATTTTTTTTATATTATCAAATGCTAAAATAATTTTACACTTTAAACAATGTGTATTATTGATAAATATATAATATATTCCTACTTGATTATAATTTTCTTTATATAATAATTTTGTTAGATTAAATTAATTAATTAATTAATTTTATAATTATTTCGATGACATTTTCTATTAATAAATAATAATATTAAATGTGCTTTATTGATTTTTAACTCACTTAATTCCATCTCATTTCTCTAATAATTTGTATATTTTTATAACTTTTTATTTATCTTTATTGTTTTATCGATCGATATACTTAGTAGATACACCCTGGCGATACATCCGGGGACCATGAATTTAATGGCGATGAGTGTAAAACTCATCTATGTTTAGATTCATTTCACATGCTATTTTGAGCATTTTTATATCCATATTCATACCTTCAAAACTCACTTAACATTTCCTCTAAACTTAGTTTTGCAGGATTTTTGATGGAAAGTAAGTGATTTAGTAAGAAAATATGCAAAATGTTTCCAAAAAGAGTTAACTGGATGTCTCACAGTGCATCATTCAAAAGATAAATTTTTTTGTATCATCTGGAGCATCAAGTGGTTCAACTCTACTCATGGATTTTACATTCTACATCAAAGGCTTTCCAACGACACCTCACACGCCCAAATCTAAGTTAAAGCGGTAGTTATGACCCAGGCAAGTTGAATGAGAAGTTTTAGCCATAGCGGAAGAAACTATATGCATTTATAAAACCATGTCATGAAATAGTTTTTGTTGCAACGAGGCTTGCAAACCCAAAAAATTACAATTTTCTGAAAAAGTAAAACAATAATTTAAATTAAAGGAATAGGAATTTTTAGATCTCGGATGATGAAATGGGCACGTGATTGCAGGTCGTCTCACGAAATCTAGCTCTGACCTTTGAATTTCCATCCGGGTCGGGACGGTTAGATTTCACATTTTGAAGTGCACGAGGAGTGGTGTAGGACACTTGTGCGTTGCGGTGGCAAGATGAGGCAGCGTGCTCAGTGAAGAATTTGAGTCGAACAAATGCAGGCTAAAGTGTGGGGCCATAGAATGAGAATGACACCTTGTGAGTGGATGGAAATCCATGGTAGATGGATGAGAATAGGAAATCCAGAACCAGTGGGAATGCTGACAGAGTATGGCAAGTGAGGGGACAAGTTCTCTTGACCCAGCCCATTGACCAATTGAATGGGAAAGAGAGGGGAGAAATCAGAGAGAAGAAAGAGAAAGAGAGAGGAGAAATTCTAGAGAGAGAGGCTCTACCTTCTCTTAAAATTTCCCGGTGATCGGTCCATCGAATCTTGGTGAGACAAGAGACAAAGTTGATCACACATTTGCAAGGCTCGCGTGGGCCATAACATTGTGGGCTGGAGTTTTTATGGCAAGAGGTAAAGGTTTCTTCTATGATTTATTGCTTCGGCTGAAGTCATTTTAATGGATGAGGATATCTTGAGCCTGGATGGTCCATTGTTTTCAGTCAGATTACCGGATTGGTGATGATCCTGGTGGTCGTTGGACAATTTTGAGACTAAGGTTGGGCTGTTCATATGACTTTGTGTGTTGTTTTGTGTGATACTTTATGGGCGGTTCAAAGATGAATTTGTTGTTGGTTTTTTGTTTATTAGCCATTGTGAATAATTTTGGAGTATTATTTCTATGAATGAATAACATGTGGCTTTGTGTAAATTTCGTTTAATATATGCATGCTTGATATAGTAACATGGCGGGTGTTAATATAGAGCTGGCATATTACATTTCATATGCCTTTGAAGTAACCTAGACGGTAGGTATGAGTGCATGATATGAAAAACACTTAGTTTGTCAAATGAATTTCGTAGGGGAAGATTCAGAAGAAATTGCCTTGGAGTTGTCCGATGATGCGTATTGGAGGATGACCCATGGCCCCATTTAGGAGGCCTCCAGCGAAACTCCTCGGAGAGTTATCCAACAATTCCCCTCGGAGGACATTTCGAAAAACAGAATTTATCGAGATATTGGTATTATGTTTGGGAACTCCTTGGAAACCTTTTATTTTGAAAATAGTGTTTTCTCATGTGCCAGCAGAAAGCATGCGTGAAGAAGGGGGTGGTGAGGGCTCAAGAGTGGGAGGGTGAGTCACGTTCTCATCCATAACATGAAGACATTTGAGTGGGAATGCAGATTCACTTGAATGTGTGTGTTTGCCATTGCATGAGCATTTAGGTGGTAAAGTAACCTAAGTAGGAAGAGTTCAACTCTTTGAGATTACTCCTTGTCGTGGGATCCACTTTTTCAGTCTGTGAGGGTATTCGGGGAAGGCGACGCTCACTAGAGCAGCTTTTGAGGAAGAAGAAACCAACGCGCCTTAGCTTTGATTATGTATTTTTGTAAAACGTGTACGAAACATTATGATCGATGCATGCTTCTATAGGAGTGTATTAACTCTTGAAACTATTGTAATATAGTCGGTTATATTTTGGTAAGTATGGATGTATGGGCTCAACGTGGCCATTTGTACATATGTTTGAGTCTCGGGTAGAGAGACACTCACTTTGTGGCATTAAGACACTCAATGGCTACATTTATTCCACGGGTGTGGGTTATCAATGGACCCGGGTTTTGGGGCATCATAGTAATTATGTCGCAACATAGAAAACTGTGTAGTGACATAGTTTTCTGTTGCAACATAGAAAACTATGTCGCGACATAGAAACTATGTGCTTGGCAGCGTAGTTTCTCTATTACAACATAGAAAACTATATCACCAGTAGAAAAACTATATCGTGACCATATAAAAGTAAATGTTCACGACATAAGCGTTCCCAGAAGGCAAAAGGCGAAAATGGATATTTTGGTTTGGCACCAGCCCCATTTGACCCTAGGCCTAGTGCTCGTTTTTATTTTTTTAGGTTTTTAGGGCGATACCTTCAGGGAAGGTGGGAGAAACGCTTTCATGGGGTTTCTCTCTCTAAACTACCCATTTTTTTAGTTTTGCTGAGATTTTGATTTTTTAATAGATCTTAGAGTAGTTTTAGAGCATTTTTATTTTATTGAAAGTTTCGATGTTGTATAACGAGAGATTCAGATTTCATTCTTTATTCGGAGACCAATTGAAACTAAAATATAGATTTTCTCTCACTCCTTGTCTCTTAATTTCGCATAACTGCCATTTCTTTCTTTTTTGTTTGATTGGTGATTATTGGAATCTAGTAGTGAAACATTAAACACCCTCTAGGGTGGGATTAATTGTTGAACAGTGGTTAGGATTCGGTGATTATTTTACATGGTTTGAAGACTGAATTTATATAATTAGTACTATTCATATAATTGAATTGTTGGAATATTCTTTTAACATACCCGAAAAATTTGTATCTTTGTATACGATTTTAAGGAGGTCCTTTAAGTGACCTGAGAGATGGAGATTCACACTTGGGAGTAAAGAGCGATGCATAGGGTATATTAGACTAATATTATGGAACTAATGAACCCTAAAAGATTACTTTGATATATCACTAATTTACTCATGGTGTGAGGATTAGTTGGATGATGTATCGATTTAATGTTTAAGTCTCACCTCAAAGTGATAGAGCCAATCTTGATCCGGTCATTGCAATGATTTAATCAGGAGATAGAAAATTTTATTAGATTTAAAGGGCGAGATACCAATTAGATTGAAGGCTTGCATAATCTCTCTTATCTAGAGCCTTGAAATTCTTGGTCTAAGAAATGATTGTGAAATATTGAAACAAAAACAATTAAATCTCTCAAAGAGAGATTGAGATTCTAGTAGCTATTTAGACCCATTTGTTTGAAAGGGACATGGATCTCTAATTAGGGAAATGTATGGTATATGGAGAAATCCAAGCAATACTACATTGCTCTTGGATAAATCCAGTATTCAACTCACAAATGTTGCACTTTCAAGGAAATGCAAATTGTTTTGTAAATAATTATCCTCATCCCTAGTTCCTCTTTTCATACATTTTAGAATTAAGTAGTTGTTTATTTGGTAGATTTTAGGATTAGTTTTAAATCAGTTTTATTTCAATTACAGATTGATTTTATTCCACATCTATTTAGGTAGCCCTAAATAGTAAAAAGAGCCCTTATGTCAGGGTGATCAAATTCCAATTAGAGAACACCAATCCTCGTGGAGTCGATATCGGACTTTTAGAGTCCACTTTATTTACTTGTATGACCCATACACTTGAGAAAGAGAGGTTGGAGTGTTGGTAATACTTTTCATTTCAGTTTTTAATTTTACTTTTGTTTCAAATCGAGTTTTGAGTATTTACCACATTCTCCTTAGCCATATTTTTCATATATACATCATTTTAGTCTGAAACAAGTTTTTTGTTTTCTTTTGGGGATTAGGTAATGATCCTTTGGTAAGGTAGCATAAATTTGTATCTAGTTTTGGTCAATCAAGTTTTTGAAGCGTTGGCCGGGTGGATTGGAGTAGTTCACTTTCTCTCAGTGGAAGTTGACATTTTGAAGAACGGGTGATTTGCTAATTTAGGCAAATTTTATTTTTGTTTCTAGTTTTGGTTGTGATTTGTTTCTTAGTTAATTTTTTATTGGCATTTATATTTTATTTTCTTTTATTTTTCTTAACATTTGTTGGTACTTATGGAGGAATATTCAGAAGATAGACTTGCCTCTATAGAGTTAGCACCAGCTTCATATTCATCAGTGGAACCAGAATTCACAATGACTCACTCATGGAACAAGGAGTATTGCCTTATCAAGTATTCAATCCCACATTTCGGGAGGAAGAAGGCGCTATCTATTAAAGGGAATTAGATTTTTATCTACATGGATGGGAACAATAAGAGGATTAGTCTTCATGGCGAAACTTCAATTTAGATGCCTTATGATCAACGCACTAGTGCTAAGTTGAAAATGTAGAAGCTCAAATAGGACACTTGGTCGAGCATTCAAGGGAAAATTCTCTAGGACGACCTATCCTGAAAAGTAACACTTTGCAAATCAATGAATACATTGGCCTCCTTTGAGCGGTGTGTAGAATTTCCTATCTGAGAATTTGTGGAAGAAGGTGAAAATGGTTTGAAATTAGAGAAAAGAGCCTCCGCAACTTAGAGAGATGAAAGTCATTGAGTAGGATAAATTGGGGGCGTTTGAAGAAAGTCAAGTGATGGCTGTGAAAGCGCCTTGGTGAGGATTGACATATTTTACCTTCCCCATGGATTTTTTGTGGCTTAGGGGGCAATGAGGGGATCTAAAATTTGAAGATATTAAAGACCACTTCCTTCCTCAAATAAACATGGATGGACATCAACAGAAGAACCATGTCTTGAAAATTCTCGGCTGCTTCCATCAAAAGGGCACAATATTTGAGCAGTCCCCCCTTGAGCATAAATGTGTTTTCCGTGCATCACATAAAGGAATTTGTTTGAAGAAAATTAATGGGTGAACCACCATTTCTGATTAAAGGGGATTATGAGTTTCTTTCCCTCTTAAAATCTGGAAATCATCCTTGTGGCCCGGTTATGAAGAGTATCAGATGGATGAATGACCAAATGGAAGCACTAGTACTTTTCAATGAGTCTAGCTAGACTAAAAAGCAGACAACTTCTTGGGAGGCAACCTAAGCTAAGTAATAAAGATTCTATCCACTCTCTTTTTCTTTTTCTATTTTTAGATATTTTATTTGTTGCTGTTCTTTTTTACTGTTGGGATGAAAATTCCAGCACTATTTTAACTTTGTTTGTTAGTGTTTTCAGAATAAAGTAACTTTGAAGCTCAACATGTTGTCATGACTAGTTTGCAAGAGCAAAAGGCTATATTAAGGGGCAGCATACTAATGTCAAGGTCTGAAAATCTTACAGGAGTTTCTATTCAAAGTGGCCAAGACTAGAAAGGAGTTCGGGTTTCCCAGCTCTCTCTGTATCCTTTTACTTTTTGTGCTTCATTTTTGCTCATTTGCTAGACATTTAAGACAATGTTCATCTCAAAGTAAATGGGTATTTATTTTCTGAATTGGTTATCATGTCACACCCCACATGTTACTTTTATGATGCTTTGAGGATGAAATTTTCTGGTGCTTTTATGGATAATGACTTTGTTTGATGCTTTCTAACTTACATCTTAATTTTGGTTCATTTTGTTAGTTAGAGTTTTTTTTTTTTTTTAGTTAATTGAGTTTTGTTTGGAGTAGTTGTGATGTCAATGAAAGATCATGGCTCCAGACCTTGAGATGCTGGACAATATTCAAGATAATAGGACTTAATGTAATGAATTATCTCTCTAATAGGCTATTTAGTCATTGGTTTTATAAAATCCATACACTTGGTCACTAAGTACCGCCGAAAAGCAGTTTTTGCTTGGGTTAGAAGGTTGTGAATCGTAATTTTGATCTCCATTGGGACCAGAACTTGCTGTATTATCGCTTGAGAAATCCTAAGCAACACAACAATTGAGAAATGATATAGGCCATCCTTGGAAAGATTGTGCCTTTAAAGCTAACCCTATTAATATGCATATGGATACCCCTATAGTACTAGAATGTTGAGCCTTAAAGAGCCAAAATTATGTTTATAAGAACCAAGTTTGAAGCCAATAACCTTCCTATACATCACTATCCCTCAGTCTAGAACCAAACTCACCCATAACATGAGGATTTACAGACATAATTGGGAAATGTGGTGAGAAGCAAGTTTTAAGAGTTATTTTCATAGGAAAAATAACTCCAAATTGAATGAAATAAGTTAAGTTGAAAATCAAAGAGGTTGGCAAAAAGGAAGGGGGAAAATAAAAAGAAAAAATATAAAAATATCAAGTGCAAAAAGAAGCAAAAATACAGTAAAGTCAAGGAGGAGTGAGTCAGCCTCATGGCCTTCCTTCCCTAGGTAAGTAAATCTAAGGGGTGTCTCAACACCTAGTACCTAAAGGCCCCGATTAGTGCGAGCTATTGTTTAAAGCTCGCTAAGGGTTGGTAGAAGCTTGAGGTGTTTTGACATTTGCAACCTCTAATAACCCTTATCTCTTAAAAAAGAAAGGCTTCTTGAGTGTTTTGCCTAAAGAATTTTAAAATTTTCACAATGTGATATAGGGTGTATGGAATGATGCACCTAAGCGATTTTAGGTGTAGAGTGTCCATTGTGCTTGATGGTAGAATCGGGATGGAGTAGGAGGTATCAGTGGGAAAATGTATGTTTAGGTGAAGTTTTGGCTAAGGTGACTGCTTAGCTGCCCACGCCCACACAAGGCCTTATTTACAAACATAAAGAGCCTGCTTGATCTTGGGGTTATGGCCATTGCCTACATTGAGGTAGAGTGATAAGAACAACAAGCCTATGGAACTAAATAAATTATCTTGGGAGATCCATGTACTTATCTCAATTCCTCATATGAAACTCATCTAGCTTATAATTGTTTGGATAGGGAAGACCACACACACACATAGTGAGAACCATGATCTAATTTTGTCTATCGAGATCAATTCACTGTAAAATATGAATAAATTATCTTGATCATATTCCTACTCCTTGTAAAGGGAATGAATTCTTGAGACATATCACAGCACCCTCGGCAACCGGTCTGGAGTTTTGCAGTTAAATGAAATGGTAGAGAATAAACTCTTCTCTTCATTTTCTTGGAGACTGATAACTTCTATATTTTCTTTAGCGAGGACAAGCAAACTTAAAGTTGAGGTGTTTAATGAGTGCAAAACTCATCTATATTTTGAGTTCATTTCACATGCTATTTTGAGCATTTTATATTCATATTCATGTAAAACTCATAACATTACCTCTAAACTTGGTTTTACAGGATTTTTGATGGAAAGCAAGTGATTTAGTAAGAAAATATGCAAAATGTTTTCAAAAAGAGAGTTAACTGGATGTCTCACAGTGTGTCATTGAGAAGATAGATTTTTATGTATCATCTGGAGCATAAAATGGTTCAACTCTACCATTGTTACATTCTACATTCAAAGAGCATTCCAACGACACTTCACCGCGAATCAAAGGTTAAAACAAAGTTGTAGCCCGACAAGTTGAATGAAGTTTTACCGCCCACGACATAAAACTATGTTGCGACATAGAAAACTATGTCACGACATAGTTTTCTGCTGCAACAAAGAAACTATGTCGCAACATAGAAAACTATATCCGCATTAGAAAAACATGTCGCGACATGAAAGCGTCTTCGCGACAGAAGCGTTGGAAAAAAAGAAAGAAGCGAAAAGGATGAAAATGGATTATTTTTGGTTTGTTTTTTCAAACCAATTCACCCCACTAGGACTATAAATACTCTTTTTTAGGTTTTTTGAGACGGGAAGGTGGGAGGGAACACCTCTCATGGGGTTTCTTTCTATGAAACTACCCACATTTTTCTTAGTTTACTGTAGATTTTGATTTTTAATGAATCTTGGGAGTAGTTTTAGAACATATTTTTTATTTGTGAAGAGATTTTAGTGTTGTACACTTGAGGAGATTGATTTCATTATTATTCGGGACAAAGATTGAAACTAAAATGCGGATTTGTCTCTCTCCTTATCTGTTGATTTCTTTCTTCATGTTCTTTCTTTTGTTGGATTGGTGATGATTGGAATCCCGGTAATGGAACATTAAACACCCTCTAGGGTGGAGATTAATTATTGAACATTCAGTTCGCAGTTCTGATTATTTTTTGTAGGTTTGAAGGCAGATTTATATAATTGATCTTTATTCATATAATTAGTTATTGGAATGTAGTAAGCTTATACCCAAAGGGGTTGTATCTTTGCTTTGTTGATTTTTAAGGGGAAGCCCTGGTGACACGGAGATGGAGATTCACGAGGTAAAAGGAGTAACTTAGGGGGTATGTTAGACTAATGTTAACCGGAACTAATGAACTCTAAAGATTACTTTGATAGATCACTAATTTTACTCATGGTGTGAGGATTAATTAGATGATGTATCAGTTTAATGTTGAGTCACCTCCAAGGTGATAGAATGATCTTGATCCAGTGTTGCAATGAGGAAGTCCTAATCAAAGGAGATAGAATTTTATTAGATTTAAAGGACAAGATACCAATTAGATTGGAAAGGCATAATCACATCTATGGGGTAAAATTCTTGATTCCTAAGAAATAGTTTGTGAAGTATTGGAAAAGAAAAACAGTCAAATCACAAAATGAGTGATTCTACGGAGTAGCTATTTAGACCCATTATGAAAGGAAAATGGATCTCTAATTAGTGAATGTATGGTATATGGAAATCCAAGCTATACTACATTGCTCTTAGACAAATCCGGCATTCAACCCACAAATATTGCACTTTCAAGAGTACAAATTATTTATAAATAATTATCCCCATCCACACAATTACCTCTTTTCATACCTTTTAAATTAAGTAGTTGTTTATTTGGTAGATTTTAGGATTAGTTTTAAATCAGTTTTTATTTCAATTAAATTGATTTTTGTTTCATAAATCCTATTTGGTCACCTAAATAGTAAAGAGCCCTTGCCAATCGGGGTGGTCAGATTCAATTAGAGAACACCGCAATCCTGTGATGATGTCCAGGACTTTTGAAGTCGGCTATTATATATATTGGCCCGTACACTTTGGAAAGGGGTTGGAGTGTTGGTAATATACTTTTCATTTCGATTTGAGTACACTTACTTTTGTTTCTGATGGTTTTTAGTGTTACCACGTTCACTCCTTATTTGTATTTTCCCTTATATACATCATTTAATTCTAAACAAGTTTTTTGGTGCCTTCTTTGAGGATTAGGTAGTGATCCTTTGGTAAGAGTAGCATAAATTTGTATCTACTCAGGTTAGTCAATCGTTGGCGATACCATGACTTTAGACCATGATTGGTGGAATGCGGATATTTCGCAGCCAAGATGCTGAGAACAAAATGGAGTGGTATACTCGGGATCCCCAAGAAAAAATTAGATTTAATACCAATTCTTATCTTTATCAATCACGCATGGCCAATTGGAGGGCATTATGGTGATTTTTGAATCTCACACGAAACATAAAAAAAAAACAAGCGTGTGAGCGTACCAAGAAATTAATGTGTTTCCAAACTAGAATGACTTGCAGATCCAGGCTTCTAATCGGGCTAATGGGTTCCTAGTTCCCTTATTAATTCCACTAGAATTAAAATGATATCATTATGAATGAAAATATTACGGGAATTAATTGATGAAAAAGTGTTAGATTTCATGAATAAATGAATATATACAGTCTGAAAGTTATGGGACTTGAATAGGACTTTGCAGCAAAATGTGGAATTATTTAAACATTGGATTTCTGTGGCAAAAACAATAAGTATGTTGGAAAAATGATAAAAACTTGAATTAGAACTTGCAACGAATGGAATTGCTAGATAAAATATTGGATTCCTACTAATGAATGAAATAACAATGTTGAAATTTATCAAAACTTACCTAACACTGAAGATTAGAATGCAAATTGTTAAAAAACTTGATTTGATAAAGTAGATTGACATTAAATTGATTGATTTGTTGGAGTTGTTGATTGATTAGTTTCAGTTGATTGGTTGCTTCTTCTACTCTATTTATGAACGCTAGGGTTGTTCCATCTGATCTTGTTTCTCCCTCTCTCGCTTTACGAAGTAACTACCCATGTCTTCACCATTAAAAGAGCTTGTTCCTCGAGAACTCATCCACATCTCCATTAGGTCTTGTTCCTCGAAAATTCTACATGACACATAACACCACTTTGATATTTGATAAAATCTTAGTTTGACACCACAAAATTTTTCATAATTACCTGGACTTCTTCTATGGGCTTGTACCAATGGATCTAGGCCCCTTTCTGAAATTTTATTCATGGGCTTGGGCTTGGGCTTAGGCCTAACCCATTAAGGATCAGGCAAAATTTCAATTTTGGTGCAAATAATTGTGGCGCCCCCCGCATACATTGTGGCCCCCAGGCCATATTGTATGTATTAAAGCCCAAAAATTCTTATGAGCTTATTTCCTAACCATAGGACCCAAGGTGGCTTTCGGCCATGATGTAGGATTTCGGCCAGTAGAGCAGGCAGTCGGATCAAATAAGACGACTATTGATTTCCCGAGAAAAGTTTTCCGTCATCGAGTTTAAACCTCTAACTTTTGTTTTCCTCCAACAAAGGATATTCTCCTACAAGAATAACCATCGAAACCTTTACTCAAGCAACTTAATATCACCTTCTTTTCTTCCCTAAATTAATTTATTTTCACTTTCTAAAACAACCCCCTCTTGTTTGGAGAAAGGAGACTTTTTTAATTTACCTTTTTTATCTTCTTCTTCTTCCTTCCAAGCTGTCACTACCTCTTCCATCATCGGCACTGCTTCCATCGCTGTCGTCGACAACATCGACATAATGATAACCTTCGATGCTCCCACGAACATTGTTGTTTCGTCTTTCCTCCTTGATGAACAAGCCATCAGATTTTGTTATTGATACCTTCTCCAAGCGACAACTGCGGGGCTGCCAGCAATGATAATTACCAGCTCATCTAAACCGTCTTGTGCCTGTAAAGAAGCCGGCGCCGCTAAATTATTGGTATCCCACTTAGTCAAGGTTATCGCGTTGAAATTTATAAAGGTCACGAGAACTCAAAAACATTCCTTGAATGCACCTTAAAAAAAAATTCTTTGATATCATTTTAGCTCTCTTAAACCTTTTCTAGAAGGTATATATTTTGAAAATAATCATGAGTACACCCTTAGAAAAATTTATTTGAAACTATTAGCAGCATTTTTAAAATTTTCTTGGTCACGGAGACTCTAAAAGAGTCATGAATACATCTTAAAAAAAAATTCTTTGAAGTTGTTTAGCTATTTCAAACCTTTTTCGAGGTGTATATTTTGACAATAATCATGAGTACACCCTTAGAAAAAAAATATAAAGCTTTTTGGCTTTTTTCGAAAATTTTCTTGGGTGTAGACTATGAAAAGAGTCATGAATACACCTTCAAAAAAAAATATTCTTTGAAGTTGTTTGGCTTTTTCAAAAATTTATAAGTGCATAACTAAAAAAATTTCCTTGAATACACCTTCAAAAAAATTCTTTGAAGATGTTTACTTATTAAAAATTTTCTTAGGTACAAATTACGAAAAGTCATGAATACACACCTTAAAAAAATTCTTTGATATTTGTTTGAACATTTAAAAAATGTGCTTAAGTGCATATTGAATGATTTTTATCAACCTTGGGTTGTGTGACCTTTCACCTAGACTTGATCTGCTTTTCTTTGGCGGATTATAGGTAGTTCATTTGCCAAAGAATTTCCTTTGTATGTCTTGGTAAGCTTGACTTAAAGATAGCTCTTTGCAGGATAGACTTTTGCCTTATTGAACATTTTTCGAAGCACATAGCCTAAGATTTAAACCTTAATTCATTAGTGTAACTTTCTTGTGTTTTATTTTCTTGGAGCTTCTTGTATTCAATGGCTTCAATCATTTCCATCTTCATGAGTGCTCATTTGTCGCGACTTGTGCTTTTGTAATCCATGCTTTATGATGACAAATGATTATCTGGGGATCTTATGATCTCTTTATACCCTTGTTAGGTGGCCATTGACTTACCATTTTTGCTTGGTGGAAAGTGGAGAATTGGAATGTATTCTTGAGATGTTGTTGGAGACTCATTAAGCACTACACTACACAGGTACACTTCCAGCCATGACATTGCATTAGTGGATCAAGGTGACTCTATGCCTACCTTTTGATGTGTGTTGATTGCTGGATTTCTTATGGAAAAATCATTGAACACTAGCTCATGTACACTTAAAACCATGACATTGCATTAGTGGATCAAGGTGGCTATAAGCTTACCTTTTGATCTATGTTGATGTAAGGGAATGGTGTGGAAAAATCTTTGAACACCAACACCGCATTACACTTACCAACCCGCTGACATTGCATTAGCATATCAAGGTGGCACTAGGCTTACCTTTTGATGTGTGTTGATGTTTTTAGAATGATGTTGTAACTTTATTTTTGATTAAAAGTGGTCCTTGGACCTACTTTCTTTGAGAATATATACTGAATATATCAAGTACAAGTACATCATTGGAGAGATCCGAAAAACAATGGCTACAAAGCCTATTGATATATTGAACAAGTATGTTGTTGGGAAAATTTATATATTTGAGAAACAGTGGCTAAAAGTCTACTTTTCTCCAAAATGAAGATAGAACAAAGTACTATGTTAAAAACTTGAATGGCGAGAAGCAGTGGCTAAAAGCCTACTTTATTCCAAAACATAAGACAATCCTAACATTACCTTTAAAGGCCGTGGGATTGGCCTAATTGTTTTCAGGAATTTCTTACACAATTTCCACATGGTAGGGAGTACTTCTTCCAAGTATTTCAATTGGTAGAGATCTCGCCTTGGGATTTGCTAACGATTATACGGTTCGGGTGAGTACTTGATGCACCTTGAAAGGTTCTCGGTTGAGACCATTTGCCCGATTCTTTTGTCTTTGGAACTAATTGGCGACATAACCTTCCATACAAGTTCTCCTACTTTAGAAAGTTTTTTCCTCTTAGATTCCCTCTTACATTATAAGTTTAATCCACTTTATTTTTATGAATGAACATGTAATTGAAGGCTTATATTCTTATGTCATCTGTTGATTTGAGTTCCATCATCATGGCCTCACTGTACTCTTGAGGAGTAAGACCATTTTGATTGAAAAATCTTAGAGAAGGCACGACTACTTCAATTGGGAGCATTGCATCTTGTCCATAGGTAAGAGAAAAAGGACTTATCCTTGTAGGCTTCTTATGGAAGTCTTATAGGCCCACAATGTATGATAATGCCAATGTTGGGATTCTCCTCACCCATTTTTCAGACTTCCACATCTTACTTTATTTGGATGCTTAAGCATCCATTGGCTTGGGCAAAAAGCTTGATTGATCGATGAGTTGTATTCCATAATCACGGAAAAATAATTCCATTTCTTCCCTAGTAGACATTTGTTCTTTACGATCCAATAGTGATAGATTAAATTCGAACTTATAAATAATCGGCTCCTTCATCGATTAAGATCACATCCTTTTATTCTGCTTTCTTCAATGGGTTTTCACCTCCACCCACTTATAGTGAGAATGATGCATGAAGGCACTAAGATGAAGCTATACCCGCACGATGATGGTGGATGAATCTTTCCAATCAAATCCATAGCTTACCTCTAAATGGCCATGGCTTTACTATTGAATGTAATTCGACTATAGGAATCCTTTCTATGCTTCCATATTTTTGTCAATGTTAACAACCTTTGGAGTAAATAATGCAGTCTCTTAGAATTTTCGGCAAAAATAGTCGTGTCTTCTAATTAACCATCGCATCTTTACTCCAGATTGATGGGCTTCAGAAACTCCTTCATAAATTTTCTTCATAACTTCCATGTTATCTGTGAAAGATAAGTATTTGAGTAATAACCAGTCAAATCCTTTTATGTATAACTCTCCTTTTAACAGAACAAAATTCTAAGCTTGAGCTGTCGTTTGAATTTATGTTCTCAGATCTCTAACAATATTAATGTTGAAGATGTCTATAGGTCGATCCGCTCAAAGTGAAGGTGATTATTCTTCTCTATCATGATGAGCTTATGGGTCAATTCTTCAACCATTTTTACACCAGAGTCTATTTAAGCAAGAGCCTATTATTGCTCTCCTTTTATGTATAGCAATAACCAGTCTAATTAACTAGTCATTGTTGAAGATGACTAGGTCGATCCCCCTTTCAAGCGGGAGTGATTCTTACGTCTATCGCGGTAGTATGGGTGATTATTCAGCCATTTTACACTAGAGGCAATTCATGACTCATTGGCCTCCCGACAGTTCCTTAGGCACCTTATTCTTCAAATTCCACATTTATCAAATAGATCTAACAATTGAATGAGAGCAATAAAGTAAGGTGTTAATAGCAAGTTGTTGCACTTATACTCCCCTGTTAATTTCATAAGTACCAATTGAGAATCTCCAATGACTCGAACATCTTTTGCCCTAAGCTCAAAAAGGATCTCTAAACCAATCACCAAAGCTTCATACTAAGCTGATTATTTGGTGCATTGAAAGGCGGGTTGAAGAGAGACAGTATAGTATTTACTCCTAATTGAGATAATCACTTTATTTCATACACGGTGAATTCTACATGCTTGAACCATGAATTTGAGAATCCAGGCTTTTTCTGCTCCATATTCCCAACTCCACACTTTGCTTTGTCGATCTACAGGGAGGATAATCAACTAGGAAATGCGATGCTTGTCCCTTGATTGATTTATGTGGAAATAAACCAGGAACGAATTCTAACAAAGCAGGGGACATTGCAATCCTCCCTTTAATCGGCCAGTTGGCATGCTTCCACATGAGCCTATCAGGCTCCCACATAAGCTTAAGACTTGATCAAGTAATGTCTCGGTTGGTGTACAAAGTACAAGGGCGAACCATAGTTAGGTGGGTATATCTTGTTTCTACTAGATTTAGATCCTACTCAAATAATGTCTGACCTGCTCATGACCTTTAGATTTTTTGTGCTAAAAACGACCTATTAACTCATTTGTAGCTGTCTAAATATAATTTGAATTGTGTGTGTACCAGGAGGCATTAAAGCGAGGAGGTTTTAGAGAGATACTATTTGAGATTTTCAAAGCAAGTTTCATTTTTCACCCCACCCCTAAACTCTTCCATATCTTAGCTACCCAGTTAGACAATTCCTTGGTTTTGCCGGAGTTAGAGATAAATCTTCTTAAATAATTTACACGACCACAAGAACTTTTGGGAGTTCTTCCTTTGGAGCATTGGGTGAGAGGGCAATAACTTTTGCTTTTTGTTCTAATCCACTTCTATCCTTCTTTTAGTGAACGGGAGCCAGAAAATTCCCGATCTGAACTCGAATGCACATTTTAGTGGATTAAGCTTCAACTGAAAATGTCTCATCCTCTCAAAATTTTTCCTTAAATGATCTACACGCTCATTGCCTCTTCTAGATTTAACCACAATATCATCAATATATACTTCCATGTGGTGGAACAACATGTCATGGAAAATGGCATTCATTTCCCTTTGGTAAGTTGCATGCCATTGCGGAACCAGGCATGACCAGCCATTCAAATGTCCCCATAGAGCCAAGACATCTAAAGGCGGTCTTAGGTATATCTTCTCTTTTGCTATTAAAATCTTATTTTAACTAGAGACCCCATCCATAAAGGATAACAATTCATTATTAGTAGCATAATCAACTAACATGTCTGCAATAGGCATCACATACATGTCCTTCGGAGTAGAAACATTTAGATATCTGAAATCCACACATACACGAAGTTTTCCATTTTTCTTCATTATAGGAACAATATTTGCTAGCCATTGAACATGCCTTGTAAGGTTTGATGAATTTGGTCTTCAAGATTTTCTCAATTTCCTCATCTACCTTTAGCTCTACTTCTTTGGACATTCTTCTAGGTGGTTGTTGGAAAGGATGTAATTCTGGCCTAATGGGAAGTTGATGTTCCACAAGGCCCTTATCCAATCCTGGCATTTCATTATAATTCCATGCAAAGAAATCTTTGAATTCATGCAACAATTATATGATATGTTCCTTCAAGTTAGTGGATAAGAGAGAACTGATGTAAGTAATCCTTGGCTCTTCCATAGTGTCGAGGTTGACTTCTTCCATAGGATCATGAACTTAAGGCTTGTTGTTTTCATTTTTAGGAGGAGCAATTTGAATTTCTTCCTCCCCTTTATCTGATTCTTCTTCATAAATCATTTCAGCTCCACAAATGTCTTGGAATTGTTCTCTAGCAACTTTGTTGGTAACTTGTTGCATTTGCATTTTGAATGCAGCTCTGATGGCTGTGTATTATATTCGCGAGAATACTTGATCCTTCACGATCTCTCGATGATCCAGCCCCTTTGCTCGGCCTAAAAGGCACGATAATAGTTATTTAAGGAGTTTGTGACTTGGTCTTGGATGTCACCAGTATCTCTTAACTCCATGTATATTTCCCTTGAGTCCGATTCTTTTTTCCTTTGATTTGTTGGACCCAAACTCTTCGTCATAGTAATTGGCCTCCATAGAATATGAGGTTGCAATGAAAGGTTTTTTGTTTTCCCATACCACTTCTACTTCATCACTTTTCCAAAATGGTAAAGTGAGTGAAGAGGAGGGATGACACCACGATAATTGCATAGATATTTGTCTCTTTCTAACAAAGAAATGTAATTAGCAGGAGAATTAATCACAAAGAAAGCTAATAAGGAAGTCTTACCCATAGTGATGTCAAGAGGGAATAGGCCTAGAGTCTTGGATATTTCTCTAGTAAAAGCTGATACAAAGACTTCTGTTTCAATCAAATCACCATTGCCTCTTCCTAAAGCTCTCAACATCCTTAACGACATCATGCTGACTGTTGATCCATTATCCACCAATACCTTGGACATTGGTTTATTAGTAAAATGTGCTATCACATAGAGAGGTCTTATGTGTCTTGTCATCTCAACACTAGGTTTTTCTAGTATCACCTTCTGAGCTTTGCTTCCTTCAAAGGTTGAACCAACACCCGAACCATCCGCTGTGCCATGTAGTATGAGCAGCTGCCAATGTCTTTGATGTAGTGGCAAAAGTTTGAACAATGGCCACCTAGCTTCGCGGGGTTTTACGGGCGGCGGTGATGGGGCCAGCCTTAACTTTGCTTGATTGGAGGGTTTAGGTGTGGATTGTGCCTTGAGTGTAGGTAGGGTATACACTTGAGTCGTGAGGAGTCTTTGCTGGTGGGGGTACATTGGTGGCTTGGGCGGTGGGCTTTTGGGGGCTCTTCCGTTCTTCGCTTTTCCACCCACCTCTCGGTCGGCAACGGTAGTAGAAACTAGTTAAGCCATGAAAACTTCTTACCTCAGATATGGTTTTTTTTGTTGGTCAGTCATTGATTTCCTTTACCCTTTCTTCATCCACTTCAATCCCATTTGCACCAACAACATATCCCAAAAACTTCACTTTCTCATTGCAAAAAAAAAAAAAAACAAATTTTAAAGTTGGCAAATAGCTTTTCTTTCCTTAAAACCTCAAGAACATATTTTAAATGGTCAACATGTTCTTCCAAACTTTTGCTATATACCAAAATGTCATCAACATAGACAACAAAATTTTTTCCAAGGAAAGCTTGCAAAACATGATTAATCAATCTCATGAATGTACTAGGTGCATTAGTTAAGCCAAATGACATTACTAACCATTTGTATAGTCAATATTTAGTTTTGAAAGCAGTTTTCCATTCATCTCCTTCTTTCATTTGAATTTGATGATAGCCACTTTTCAAATCAAAATTTGAAAACAAACAAGGTCCACCTTGGCTCACCTGCTGCATGACGACGTGTCCTGCCCTCCTCCCACCCCATCACTGATAACAATGTGTTAATCTCCATCAAGTAGATCATCTAACTTTAGGAATGAGATAATGATGATTTATTTGTAATATTAATGGCATGACAATCAAGACACATCCTCCATGAATCATCCTTTTTGGGTACAAGCAGTATGGGCACAACACATGGACAAAGGCTCTCTCTCACATAGCCTTTTGCCATAAATTCCTCTACTTACCATTGAAGCTCCTTCGTCTCCTTGGGATTAGTCCTATATGCAAGTTGATTCGGAATTACGGATCTAGAAATGAAGTTAATTTGATGCTCAATGACCTTAAAGGGTGGCAAAACACTAGGACCATCATTAGGGAATACATCCTCGAATTCCTATAACAAAGAAGAAAAGAAGAATCAAGTTCATTAATGTTCAAAAGTGCTTCTTTGTACAAAAGTACAAACATAGACTTGTTAGTATAAAAAGCACTCTTGATATCACACTTTTTTGCATAGAAGCTTTCTTCTATTTTTGTCTTCTCTCATTTTCCTTTGTTCACTTTCGAATCATTTTTTCTTTCACTTTCTTTTCTTCTCACTCTCTAGCCTTCTCTCAATTTCTTTTCCCACTTGTTTTGTTTTGCTTCCTCTTTTTCTTTTCTTTCTTTCTTTTTCTTTCTCAATCTTTTTTGAATCACACTCTTGTTTTAACCTCCATGATCTTTATACACCCTATTTGGGTATCAGTAATTACACCAAGATTTTAAAGCTTCTTGTCATTCACAAGCTGAAAACGATTCTTAGAGCTATCATAGTTTACCTATTCTATCAAATTTCGTACCTACAATAAGATGTGAGAATCATACATAGGAACAACATCAAAAATAACCTCATCATGATACTTCCCAATTGAAAATGACACAAGCACTTGCTTTTGCACCCTCACTTCCCCACTATCATTCAACCATTGCAACTTATATGGTCTAGAATGTTTAAGTGTTGGTAATTGTAGCTTCTCAACTAACAAAGCAATAACAACATTAGTACAACTCCCACCATCAATAATCAAAGTACAAACCTTATTATTAACATGGCAACGAGTATGGAAAATGTTTTCACATTGTTGCTCAATGTCATCCTTCTTCACTTGGGCACTCAAACCAAGCCTTGTCACTAACGCTTCTCCTTCCACTAGAGACTCCAAATCAACGTCACTTGTATCATTAAGTGGTGGCATCGACTCCTCCTCCTCTTCACTATTAGTCATGATTTCTCCTCCACGAATCACCATGGTTCTCTTGTTTGGGCAGTGGGTAGAAATATGACTTATGTCGTGACACTTAAAACATTTAATATCTCGATTACATTGTTGGGTCTCAAGTCTACCTATGTTAAATACAACATCGTCCTCTTTCTTCTTTGTTGTTTCAACCTTGGGTTTGGAAATGCTCACATCATCCTTTCTCTAATTTGACTTTTATGAAGATAAACTTTGCCCAAAGTTGGTATTTGATCGGCTGCCCTTCCTCCGTAATTGAAGTTCCACCTTGATCGCCATGTGCAACAAGTCCTCTATCTCCACATAATGTTTCAACTCTACAACGTTGGTGATTTCATAATTTAAGCCATTCAGAAATCTTGCTATTGTGTCTTCACGATCCTCCTCAACATTTGCTTGGATCATTACAATCTTCATTTCCTTGTAGTATTCATCTACACTCTTTGATCCTGCAATTTATTATGCAAATCACGATAATAATGGCTAGGGATAAATCTTTTCCTCATCATAACCTTCATTTCATTCCATGTCATGATGGGACGTTCTTGGTTATGCCTTCAAGTTGTCACAAGTTGGTCCCACCAAATAATGGCATAATTAGTGAACTCAACCATTGCTAGTTTGACTTTCTTCTCTTCGGAATAATGATGAAAATCAAACACCATCTCTACATTCTTTTCCCATTCCAAATAAGCCTCTGGATCATTCCTCCCTTGGAAAGACGAAATCTTCATCTTGATGTTTCCAAGATGTCGATTAACTTCTTCGCGCCTTATTGGATCTCGTTGTATTCCTCGACCTTGCCTTCTCCTTTTTGATGCAAATTTGCCCACTTCCTCAACTGGATCTTCGTCATCACCAAGTTCTTCCTCAAGATTTCCATGGTTAAAGGCTATAGGAACGCGCCTCTCTTGTCTTTGAGTTTAAGGAAGTACTCATCTCAACACCTCTTCATTCTATTCAATCCGATCTTGCATGTCATTCATCCGAACCTCCAATCTTACAAAGTGTTGTTGCATGGCCTGTAGTATGAAGGATTGACCCTGCCCCACCTCCTTATTTGCAAGATCATTACTTGATAACATGACAAAAATTAAAGGAAATAATTACAGAAGGAAACCTCACAACACTCCCTCACGTGTTTCACTCACTTTTTTTTTTTTCACTCAATATTTGGCTTTTTTGATAATGAAAACCACTCTTGGCTTTTTCCACTCTCTGATTAGTGCCCAAAAAGTGCTATTTTGAACCCTATTTTTAATAGGTTTTGAGCGCTTTTTGTGTACTAATTGTTGTAATTAACCCAATTTACATATTAAGGTCCCTATTATTCCACTGATCGCATTTTGTGGCAATTTTTGCGCTATGGAGATAATCATGCTAAAAGTGTTGAGTCGATCCAAGCACGAAGAATTCGAGCGTCAAACTCAACATCATAGATCAGAGACTACAGGAAAGAAGAGAAGGAAAAGAAGAAAATGGTGCTGTGAAGAAATGAAGAGAAGCAAAGATGAACAAGTACAATGGAACAAAGAGTCGCAGATAAATCTGACTTTCGCCAGGCTACTTAAAATTCATCGTGATAGCTTAAATTTTTCAATTTCGCTATCCTCAGAATCGCTAGCTAGCGAATGTCATTGCTCCACTAAATTATGCATTTTCGCTAATACAAGAATTTTCGCGAAAGAAGGAATTTCGCTAGCTAGCGAAATTGCCACTGCCTAGCGAAAATTCCTGATTTCGCTTATCTTCGTGATTTCGCTACTCAGCGAAAAATTTTGAGCCCAGCGAAATCCACCGCCTTGTCATGCTTTTGTACTAATGCCAACCGACTTCAATTTTTGGTGTATTAATTCTCGGTCTCTTAACTTAGCCAAATTGTTAGGCTTTCTTTGTATTTTCACACATTCGTCACATATAAGCCACCTTATAAGTTTGTAACCCTAACTTTAATCTTTCAAGAAATATTCATGCAGCCTTTCATTTTCTTTCGCTTTCTTCTCTCCTCTTTCTTCTCCTTTTCGTTGCCAAACACCTCCAGTGGATGACAACTGGGAGGATTTGAGCGCTAAAACCACTTCCCTTCTTGGAAGTAAAAAGGTCAGCTGGGTGTGAGATCTTTAGGTTGCCGGTGGTTCCCTAGCTTTTCATGCAAAGAAAGTTTTGTCATTTTTGGTTCCCAAATTCAACTCTAGGTTTTTAGTTTTGATTTACTTTCTTAGGCCAATACTTGGCAAGCTTTTGTGTGGTTTAGTGTATTCTTAGCTTTAGATACACTACTATCCATTAGTTGCCCTTACGAGCCACCGAGGTAGATTAAGGTTAGGGTTTCAAACTGATAGTTGCATAACATTGAATGTTATTGATTTTGGCCAATACTCATGCTTTAGAATCCAAAGGTATATTGAGTTTAGATGTACTGGTGGGTTCCTTTAGATGGTCTTACGCAGCCTCTAAAATGATATTTATATGTTAGTGTTTCTCAAATTAGGTTGCATAGCATTTAATGTTATTGATTTGGCCAATACTTCCATGCTTTAGGATACAAAGGCATAATTAGTGATAGATGTACTAAGGTTCTGATATTCACAAGTTTCCTCTCTGAGATGATATTGAATGTTGTGGTTTCTCCAAACAAGAAAGGGGCCATAACTCGCATGCACCGTATTGACTCAAATAGAGTTGTTTCAAGGTGAGGTTTGCTAGTTAGAACAGAGATCCTGCTATGCCATGGACTATAGGAAGGTTTGTCATAACGCCAAGAAATTAACCCGACCTCTCGCTTAGCCTGGGACCTAAACCTAGTACTAAATGCTTCAAGGAGTTCTTTTTCTTATTTTTCTTCATTTTATTTTTCAGTTGCAAACCATCCACTTCCCTGCTTTTAACCAAACCTCAAAATCCAAATTTGATCACCGCTTTTGATTTCATTCAAATCATTTGTACAAAGAAACCCATCCCCGTGTTCGACCCTAGACCATTATGTCAAGAAGAGTTTGACTACTTCAGTAGAGGAACTACTGATACAAATTTTGTTTGATTCCACAATTTATCAGGGCACGAATCACTCTCGCACTTCACTTTTTTTGGTTCTTATTTGAACTAACAAAGCTAGATCTGAAGAGTGTTGAGGATGGCAATACACACGAATAGTGGAGTCGACAACCTCTAAGGCAACTGTCTCGGAAAAGGTCTCGGTGCTAGCCAAGTCTCGATCCGAAGAGGAAGAAAAAAACCCAGTCTCAAACTCTCTTGAACACTTCTAAGAGATAAGAGAACAAATGGCCTTCCATGTCTTAGGGCTTTCCATAAAGACCCATTTATAGGAAAACCCTAGCTTGTAAAATGTCTAAAATGCCCCTCACCATAAGTGATGATAGGCTACACGCATCCTTATGTGTTATGGCCTATTCTTTCACAACCTTAAGCCGAAGAACAAGCCTAAGCCTATTATCTCTCTAAGTGAGCGCCTTCAAACCAGGGTTTCTACTAATCCCGTGACATTCCATTCTCAAGAATAAACTCCCTCACATTTAGATCACATCCAAATTTGTTTCATATAAGCTCCACACTTTTCTGCGTGCGACTATTAGTTCTGAAGATACTACCACTTGACCAACTATCAATCAAGCAAGTCATGAGCGGCATCTAGCAACACATCATGACCCCTAATTGACCGGAGAGTCAATGGTTTGATTGCATACCCTTCCATAGACAAATACCATGCAATTCATTTTTTCACCAATCTATACCCACTCAGTTCAGAGCATGGACAATGTGTAGCTCCCACTAGACTGGATACGCCACATCTAGCCCAATGGCTATTTGATCTTGTTCTCGAACTCATTACTCATCAGTTATGCACCTGAAGACACTCTTCATGGAATTTCCACTTTGGCTAGAGATTCTCGAGTAATGATTCCAACAAGAGGCCATAGGTATATCCTCTCTCTATTGGGAGTGGTAAATCCTTTGTTGGCTACTTAATTACCTTCGAACACCTCAAGCTATACTTGATTATCATCCAAAGAGCAACCTCCAAGAGGCAACATAGATCAAGGTCAAAGTACAGAATCAGCATCAAAGATATCCTTGAGCACCTAAAGTTTAAGGATATTTGCACTATTGCTATGATGAGACAATCATCTACATTTAAATAGATAATCCATATGATTGTCTCATGATAAGTCTTTGATGTACTTAGCTACTATTAGAAAGGAGTATGACATGTGTTAGTCTGCCCAGATCAACAATGTACAGTCTTGTTGATCCTATGACTAGGGATAATTTAAACATTAACATAATTGCACATGATAGGAATCTTATTATCATGATCCTATCATGATTTCCTTGATGCTATGTTATGTATCATGGACTTCATTAATTCAATTAAAGATCTATATCAATTCAACGTATGAATCTCAAATTAACGAAGAAGCCTTTCATATTAAATAATATGTAGTGTGTACAACAAGTGCTAATGGCGATTGCCTTTAGAGCACTTCTCTAACAAACTCCCACTTACGCTAAAGCCACTTGCCTTTGTATCTTATACCTTTGGCAAGTATATGAGAATTATACTTCATGTGGGGAAGTGGCTTAGCTAAGAGATCAGACGCATTCTAACTAGTGGGCATATCTCTATTTTTACATCATGATCATTAGAGATTTCACAAATCAAATGGCATCACCGTGAGTACTAGTTTAGACCTGTGATGAGATCATGGTTCCTTGTGCTTTCGCAATGGCTCCATTGTTATCCTAATACTACAGTATCGGATCAACAATGCAAGGGACCACTCCTAGTTCATAACGAACTAATCCTGTTCAAATCGCTTGCTGCCAAATTAAGCAACGATGTACTCGATTTAGTTACGTATCCACAATCATCTCTTGATTAGTGCCCAAAGTTATTGAACCCTATTCAAGATAGGTTTTGGGTGCTTTTGCGCACCAAATCATATCAATTAAGCCACTTGACGGTGGGTCCACTTAAAAACCACCGATGCCATTTCGTTTGCTTTGGTAATTTCGCAGTCTTGCGCACTTCTCGCACCCATTTAGTTCAAATCAATGCAGATACGCGGTCGAATACTCGAAGATTCAATGGTGTCTTCTATCCATTAAAATGAGGGAATGTAAAGTGGATTTTGAAGGAAGGAGGATGCAAAGGGTTTTGTAGTGTTAAAGCTGGGACGCAAGAGGGCAAAACAGGAATTTTCGCTATGATTGCAAATTTTCTAGGGATTTCAAAATTTCGCAATCATAGTGAAAATTTTCAGAATCCTAGTTTAATTGAGAATTTTCGCTAGTTAGCTTGGGAATTTCCTCGCTAGCCAGCTAAATTTACCGTGCCTAGCTTAAAATTCCCACCTGCTATTCACACAAATTCGCTTAGGCTAGCCAAATTTTGCTAGCTAGCTTAAATTAATCGCTGATAGCCAAATTTCTTGATTTCGCGATCTTCTCAGAGAATTCGCTAGGCTAATTAAATTTTCGCTATGCTAGCGAAATTCCCCTGCATAGCGAAATTGCTGCCCCTGTGTTTTTGGTATTTTTGGTTCTAAACGACCACGTTTTGATGTATTACCATTTTCAATTCTTATGCAATTTCCTCATATTTTAGGCATTTTGTATTTTCACACTCAAGTTGACTATATAGTTCCCTCAAACTTTGTAACCCTAAGCAACTTTCCATTTTTATAAAGTTTTCCGCAACTTTCATTTTAGGGTTTCATTTTGCTCTCTTCTCTCTCTTCTTTCTTTCATTTTCTCGGCTTCCAAACACCCCCTTTGAGGATGACAACTCAAGGGGATGCTTCGCAAGCCCCATACCTTAAAGAGCAGGGCTACAGTCATTTCCTTGGGGTTACCGTGAGGTTGTCCTCATGCTGAAATGTTAAGGTACCGCATTTATGGTTCTCAAATTTTCCAAACTAGGTTTAATGCCATTTAATGTTGTTTCTTTAGTCAATACTTACATGTTTAGGTTCAGTTGCATGCTTAATACTAGATGCAATCGATATCCTTAGATGTCATTTACGAACCGTGGGAATGAGGTTAAATGCAGTTTCAAACTGAATGGGACTTTTAAATGCTTAGTATTGGTTCGACCTAAATAGGAGGATCTAGGTTAGGTTTTATAGCTAAATAGAGTCTTGCTTTGGCTTTGACTATATGTCATTTGCCCTAATGCTATGGAAATAACCCGAGGACACCGAGAATACCCCCATGTTGTCAAGCTAGTGACCCAAACCTTCAAGGTTACCATTTCACACTTTCATTTAAGCTTTATAGTTAACCAAAGGAACAACCCCCCGTGCTTTTAGCCAAATCCACAAATCCAAAACAAACGCCACCATTTTCCAAATGACCGATGCAAATCATTCGTGGGATGAAAACCCATCCCCGTGTTCGACCCTAGACTCGCTTATATCAGCAGAAATTGACTACGAAAGTAGGAGGAACATAGGAAACAAATTTTGTTGATTCCGCTCACCCTACCGTGGCACGAATCATCTCTTTCTTGGAACTATTCCAACTAATTGTGTCATCATTCAATGTGAACATTTATCTTGATTGAGATTTGGAGTCATCTCGATCAGATTAACAGTTGGCATCTTACCATAAGATCCCCATCTCTATTAATCAAGAATACATCCTAAGTGCTTCTCAAGTACTTGAGGATGTTCTTGACAGCCACCCAATGACCCTTACCTAGGTCAAATTGGTATATGCTTTTAACTCTTAGAGCA
Organism: Tetrastigma voinierianum; assembly: GCA_016808115.1. NCBI lineage: Eukaryota > Viridiplantae > Streptophyta > Magnoliopsida > Vitales > Vitaceae > Tetrastigma > Tetrastigma voinierianum. The sequence continues at coordinate 277,221 of JAEQBH010000112.1, forward strand.
TATGATATGTTAGGTCTAGTACATTACATAGCGTACATGATTGATCCTATCTCCAAAGCATATGAGGTCAATTCATGTTTCGCCCTTATCCCGTGTTTCGATCACACAACTTCGAGAGGTCAGATCCCACTCAGCCGGATGCATCCTCTCTCGATCGCTTCCATGCTAAACTTCTTTATCATCTAAGCTATGTATGTAGATTGTGAAAGACCGAGCAACCTTCCTGATCTATCTCTATAGATCTATATCCCCAATATTTAGGTTGCTTCTCTAAGGTCTTTCATGGAGAAAGTTCTTCGATAATATATTGACCAATTATAACACTGAGACGTCATTTCCATTAAGTAATATGACATTCACATATAACATTAGGAACACGACTACACTCCTACTATCCTTCTTGTACACATAAGGCTCATCCCTATTTTGTGAAAAATCAAACTCTTTGATTATCTCATTAAATCGGATATTCCAACTCTTAAATGCTTGCTTCAATCCATAAATGGATCTATGAAGTTTGCATACTTTATTGCCATTTCTAGGTGTGAAGACCTCCGGTTGTGTCATACACATATCCTTACTTAGGTTTCCTTTGTGGAAAGCCATCTTCACATCCATTTACCATATCTCATAATCACAATGAGCATCAATGGCAAGGAGTATCCTTATGGATTTACAAATGGCTACTAGGCTTAAAGTCTCGTCATAGTCAATTCCTTGTCTTTGATGATAACCTTTAGCTATAAGCCTAGCCTTATAGGTAATCACATCACATTCCATGTCAGTCTTCTTCTTAAAGATCCACTTGCACCTTATGGGTTTTATCCCTTCGGTGGTTCAACCAAAGTCCATACTTGGTTATCTCTAACTTCATGGCTTCAAGCCATTTGCCGATTTCAACTATTCTGTGTGAGATTCATCGGTAGTAGGCCATTCTTGTGAGCACACGCTCCACTGCTCATTGATGAGAAATCTATATTTCTTTGGAACGGTCTGTATCCTACTATTCATTGACGTGGTTGTGTTTTAGAAGGATCAGCTACTACTTCATCAATATGAATAACAAATTTATATAAAATCAGTTGATCTGTGTCTGTTTGAGCACTTTGAACTTCACCAAGTTCATCCTTACTCCCACTGTCTTCTCTTAGAGAAATTCTTTCTTTGAGAAAATTGTATACTTGAAACAAACAACTTTTGCTCTAAAGTTTTGTAGAAATGATATCCAAAATTTCCTTAGGATATCCTATAAACAGAAACATGTCAGATTTAGCCTCCAGCTTATCTGACAAGGTTTGCTTCATCTAAGCAGGACAACCCCATTCTTTTAGGTGAGAGTAGTAGGGATCCTTGTTAGTCCATATCCCATATGGAGTAACCACAACTAACTTAGTTTGGACCTTATTTAACACTTAAACAATAGTCTCATGTGCATACCCTTAAAGTGACTCGAGTAGATCCGCCTTGCCCATCATAAACCTTACCAAGTCCAACAAGGTTCGGTTTGTCCTTTTCACCAAACTAGTGGTTATGGTGTGTAAGGTGGAGTTCAATTGGATAAAGTCTCATTATCTTGGAGATAACCCAGAAACTCTTGGCTTAAGTATTCGCCACTTGGATCTCATCTAATCTATTTGAAAACTTGTCCTAAGTTGTTTCTTCGCTTCATTTCTGAATTCTCTAAACTTTTCAAATGATTTAGATTCGTATCTTGTAAGATCCAATTACCCAAATCATGAACGATCATCGATGAAGGTAATGAAGTAGATGAAACCACCTCTGGCATTAATGGATAAAGGACCACAAACATCAGAATGTATTAGGTCTAATGGTCCATAAGCATGTTCACCCTTTCCCATAAAGGATAACTCGGTCATCTTTGCTTAACAAGCAAGATCACACTTGTCAAATGATTCACAATCAAATGACCCCAAGCTACAACAATTATGCAACTCAGTCATGCGTTTCTCCTTTGCGGGGCCAAGGTGACAATACTATGAGTAAGATGATTTCAGATTATCTCTCTTGGTCATTTTATTGTCATTAACATTTAAAATTGGATTGGACATATCTAATATGTAAATCCCATTGCTTAATGTACCACTAGCATAAAAGACATCATAATGTAACAACCATTGTTACAAAATATAAATAAAACTTTTCTTGTTCAAACATGAAACAAAATTAATGTTCCTCACAATGCCGGGACATAATAAAGAATATTCAAATTTGGAAACAAAGCACCACTAGGAGGTTCAAAACATAAGTCCATAGAGCAGTAGCCGCAACTCTTGCACCATTCCTACTCAAAAGTCGGAATCTCCCTTTGTAAGCTTCCTACTATTCCTTAGGCCTTGCATATCTATCCACATGTATGAGCCAAAAATGGTATCATATACCCATATGTTGTTAGGAGAAACAATATTAACCTTAATGACATAAATACCTGAAGATAATGGTGCATCACATGCCACCTTGTTTTTTAACTCCAAGTAGGCCTTGCAATTCCTCTTCCAATGGCTAACTTGACCACAATAGAAGCAAGTCTCTTTTGGGGTAGTCTCTTTGCCTTTCTTCTCAACAGTTTTTCCCTCAGCTATCTTGAGCACGTCAACCAATTCAGGTATGGTAGATATAATATGGTCCATCCCATAGTCGAGCACAAACTTTGCAAAACTATCAGGTAACCTTGCTAGAATAAAGTCTACACTCAATTCATGATCTATCCAATAACCTAATTGATCCAACCTCTCAATGTGTTCATACATCTTCAGTGCATGCTGCACAGGGGATGTCCCCACCTCCATTTTGGAACCAAAAAGTTGTTTAGAGACTTTGAACCTTTCAATTCTCGCCTACTCATTATAATGTTTCCTTAGATGGTGCACTATGGAATATGCATCCACAGTCTTATACTACTTCTGAAACTCAGGTGACATGGAGGTGTGGATAATCAATCTCGCCCTCACGCTATCAATAAAGCGTTTTTTATATGCCCTCTGAACGCTTTCAGGTGCATCAGTAGCTGGGGATTTATGGAGTGGCTCAGTGATGACATAGGCTAATCTTTCCTCATTAAGAACTATTCTCAAATTCTTTAGCCAATCTAACAAGTTAGGCCTGGTCAAAATATTAGCCTCCATTATTGATTGAGAGTTCACATTTGTTGACATGGTTTGATTCTAATAACCTAGATATAAAAGAAATCATGTTGGATTGTACTTAAGATGCATGATTATTACGGCTTGATAATTACGCATTATGGATCCCACTATTTTATAACGAATCCATAGCCCTTACTATTGATCCGAGAGAACCTATATGGAGGTTCTCCTAGTAGGTTGATATCCAATATCATCGAGAATCACCTTGGATTTGCCTAACAAGCTATCTTGGGTTAAAAGGTAGGTATCTTGTCCATACCAATTGCAATCGTAGGCATATAAGGAATCCAATATCACCAGGAGTGACCTTGGGTTTACCCAACAAGCTAATGAGTGTAGTTAAGGCCAGCCTACTAATCAGGAAAACTTATTTCCATGGATAGAACATGTCCTCATAGAGTAGGACTTGGGTTTACCCAACAACCCCAATTTCTAGATGAACTTCGGTTCATACCATATGAGTAGAAGACGTTAGCCTTGATATTAATAATGGAGGGGTTTTCCTTAGATAAATCTCATCTTTTCATTAGCATGCTTTATCCATTCATCTCATGAAATTATAAGGATAGATACTCTAACCATATGGCATGATTATGGACATTCTAAAATCAATTCCATGAGGAATTGACTAGGTCAAACCTAGGGATGTGCATGATTATTACAATCCTTTAAAAATAAATCAAATTTACAATCTCTAAGGTCTTCTTTCTTGGTACCTTCTCCATACTTCTTTCTCATTTTGCATCTTCACCAACTTATCCTAATCCTATGTAATCTAATTACATACATTTAATAAGAAGAACCTTAAGTTACATTTGAGGGGGATTCAAATGAGAAGAGAAGTACATAGTGAAATTAGAAAGAGGTAGGGACACGCATGCCCTATTTACCAAAAAAGAAATAATAATAAAATGCAGTAAGCTCAATCACCATTAGGCAAAGTCCATAATCATTCATCATGCCAACATCAACCCTTAACCTTGCATTCTCTAATGTAATCCATTGAAAGTTAAAGATAATGGTACCCCATGATTTCAAAAGCACATGAAAAAGGTTTTTCAACACTTGAAATAAGATGATCCATATTGTTTCATTCAACATTTGAACTACAACCTCAGTTCAACACTTGAACTAAAAATGTTCCACAACCATTTCATTCAACACTTGAACAATAACCTCTGTTCAACACTTGAACAAATCCGATTCAACAACTTGAATCATGAACCCAATTCAATTCTTGAATCATGAACCCGATTCAACTCTTGAATCACAAGCCCGATTTAACTCTCGAATCTGTAATTGATTCAACTCCTTGAATCATAAAACCTGATTTAAGTTTTAAATCTCCAACTAGTTCACCTCCTTAAACCATAATCCCAATTCAAATCTTGAACTGAAAAATTTCCAAAAGGATGTTTTTTTTTTCCAAAGTTCTCTCATAGGTAATTTCAACAAGGTTTTTGAAATCCATGATTCTAGAAATTTTAAAGCTGAATGGTTCAATTTTAACTTGCACATCTCTATTTCAAACATACTAGAGCAACGTGTTCGAAATTGGTTCAAAACCATAAGAGAAAGGAAACAAACAAGAAACTAGTAGTCTCTTACGTCACGACGTTGTCGCTTCATGATGTTGCTATGTCACGACGTTGGGAGGGTTCAAAACCCTATTGTTAGTCCTTAGATCAAGACGTTGGAAAATCACAGCGTTGGCATGTCACAATGTTGGCACGTCGCAATGTTAGGAGGGTTCAAAACCCCCATTGCCTATCCTCACGTTGCGACGTTGCTGAATTTTTATGTGCAACGTTGCGACGTTGGGCACAAAAGTCGCGACGTTGCTAGGTTTTCCAACGACGGGAAACTTGTAAAAATCCCAACTTTGGGACTTTTAATTTCATCCAAGTTGTTTTTTCTTCATTATAACCATCCTTGATCATCTCATGATCATTTTACATGACGAACAACACTGGATCTACACTTTTCAAACCAAAAATCTCATTTTTGAACCTTTTGAAAACATGGGTACCCAAAACCAAAAACTCTCAACAAGAACCGACACACATGTGCTCTGATACCATTGCTGGGTGTCGAGATGGCATCGCAGTCAAAAGCAAAGAAAACAAAAATCTCAACAAAACTCCACCCAAGGACCCCTAGGGCACCAACCTATGCCTGCGCAAAAGAGAGGGGTAGTGGATTACCTCAGTCAATTTAAAATCAATTCATCGGTCGGGGCAACAAAGACCAAAGTAAACCAAGTCCTAGGTTCGACTCTAGCGGTATCCACACAAAGAGTGGAGACAACAACCTCCAAGGCAATGGTCTCGAAAAAGGTCCCGGTGCTAGCCAAGTCCCGATCCAAAGAGGGATCTAAAAACCCGGTCTCAAACTCTCTTGAACACTTCTAAGAGATAAGAGAACAAATGGCCTTCCATGTCTTAGGGTTTTCCATAAAGATCCTTTTATAGGAAAACCCTAGCTTGTAAAATGTCTAAAATGCCCCTCACCATAGGTGATGATAGGCTATACTCATCCATATGCGTTATGGCGTGTTCCTTCATGACCTTAAGCCGAAGAACAAGCCCAAGCCTATTATCTCTGCGAGGCTCTTTCAACCCGGACCTACTAATCCCTGCGGACATTCCATTCTCGAGAATAAACTCCCTCATATTTGGATCACATCCAAATCCATTTCGTATCATCTCCACACTCTTCTATGTGTGTGACCTATTAGGTTCTGGTTATGGCTGGCAATTTGATTCAATCCATTGAACCGTCACGAGTGGTATCTAAAGAACACCTCACGCACTCTAATCGACCGGAAGTCGATGGTCCACTGCATACCCTTCCATAGACAAATACCATGCAATTCGTTCTTTCACCAATCAATACCCTACTCAGTTCAGAGCATGGACAATGTTAGCTCCCACTAGACTGGCTACGCCACATCTAGCCCAAGTGCTATTTGATCTTGTTCCTGAACTCATTACTCATCAGTTATGCACCTCTTGAAGACACTCTTCAAGGAATTTCCACTATGGCTAGAGATTATCGAGTAATGATTCCGATAAGAGGCCATATGTATATCCTCCCTCTATTAGGGGTGGTGAATCCTGTGTTGGCTACTGAATTACCTTCGAACACCTCAAGCTATACCCGACTATCATCCAAAGAGTGACCTCCAAGAGGCAACATGGATCAAGGTGAAAGTATATAATCAACATCCAAGATATCCTTGAGCACCTCAAGTCTAAGGATATTTGCACCATTTCTATGATGAGACAAACATCTACATTTAAATAGATAATCCATATGATTGTCTCATAATAGGTCTTCGATATACTTAGCTACTCTTAGAAAGCATCTACATGTCAACTCTGATCAACTCATGATCACAGATTATAAGATCTACTGCTTGATCCAATTAAGGAGTATGTCATGTGCTAGTATGTCTGGATCAACAATGTCCAGTCTCGTTGATCCCATGATTAGGGATAATTTAGACACTAACATAATTGCACATAATAGGAATCTTATTATCATGATCCCATCATGATTTCCTTCATGCTATATTATGTATATGGACTTCACACTCGATTAAAGATCTATACACTAACGATAATATCAAATTAACGAAGAAACCTTTCATATTAAATAATATATAGTGTGTACAATAAGTGCTAATGGCGATTGCCTTTAAAGCATTTCTCTAACAAGATCAAAGATCAACCCAAATAGGAATCCAAAAAATGCTCAAAATATTACAAAGGGGAAAAAAAAAAAAAGAAAGAATACGATATCTTTGATTCTCTCTTTTTATTTTTCCTTTTTTATGATTTTTTTTTCTAGTTTCTTTTTTCTTTTTCATTTTTTTTGCTTTTTTTTTTCACTAAACAAAATTCCAAACAACAAGAATTAAGATAGATACTGAATCGATGTTTGAAAGCGGAAGCTTTAATACCAAAATGATGTGAACCCATTGCTTGTTGCTATGAGATCCACCAATTGTTGCAGATTACTCTAAGGATCTCTAAACATGATCTAGAACAGTTGCCTCAACCCCTTGCCTATATGGAATCAAGAGTCGTAAGCAAAGATGTTGCGTCTCCTTCCCCTTGGTTATATCGAACCAAAAGCCGTAAGGCAAAGGAAAGTAACCCATCTCCTTGATTATAGAATAACCAAGAGTCGTAACTTTGAACACTATAAGGAAATAACCTTGATAGGCTCGAAAGTTCTCACATGAAAACCTCACAAAATAATTTTTATTCATCAATGTCTATTTAACAAATACATCAAGGGGCTCTTATATAGAGCTTACGACATCCTTATTGACTAAGAAAGAAAGGAAAAGTTGCTGAAATTAAGCCTTGATACACAAATTATCAAAACTGAAAATAGAAAACTTCTAAAGCAAGATGAAGATAATTTATTCTTTTCCTTATTGGACACCCATCATTGATATTTTGACCAAAATAGACTAATTGGACAACTAATGGCTTGCACAAGAATTGGAAAATTTGATCATACAACTTGCAATGCTGAAACTCTCCAAAATAAATCTTTGATTGTGCATGAATTATGGAGAAAATATTTTCTTTGATTTTCTGGTCATTTTAATTGCCAAATCATGTAGATTATTTCCATCAATAGCCATGATAACATTTATGGACTTTTGGACTTCCTTGTTCGCTCCAATTCCTTCAAGGGCTTGATTTTACTTGGGCTCTTCTTTAAAGGCTGGGTTGGCCCAAATAAACTCCTTCACAAGCCCATTTAATGCCTCTTGATGCTTTTTGGCCCTTGCTCTTGTGATTAGCCCAATTGGCATTTGAAGCAGATCTTTTGTGCTTTGATTTTAGCTCACGTTCTCATCAAATGTGGATTTAAGGAAGCAAGTTAAAGGTGATCAAGGAGGTTTTGCGCTTCAAACCAAAGGTAAATCTATTATATTGTGAATTTGGCAATAGGAAGTGGGTATAAGTATGGGGAATCAGTCGTAGTTGTTGGAATGACTCCCTACACATATTCATTTAGGAGTATTCCTTCTCAAACCACTAAGAGTTGTTGACACTTGGCATGCCTAGTAGGTTATCGGATTTTTAGTGAAAGACTTTCATCCGGTGTGATTGAATAGATGTCTCTTTTCGATTGTTTGAAAGAGTTTGGTTGGGCTCAAAAGTTCTCACAAGAACCGAAAGAGAAGAAAAACCTCACAAAGAGTATTGAATTCATTCAAGTTGTGTTTGAAAGCTTACATCAAAGGCCCTTATATAGAGTATGAGATAGCCTAAGGACTAAGAAAGAAAGGAAAAAACTTGCTGAAAATTTCAGCATTGACAATCCAACTTACTTAAATGAATTGGAAAATTACCAAATCAACATGGAGGTAATTATCCTTATCCTTATCCTTATTGGAAACTCACCCTTGATATTCTTAACCATAAAAGAGATCCATTTGACAAAAAAAAACAACCATAATAGAGACCAAATTGATAGTTGATGATTTGCCCGATAATGGAAAGCAATCAAGCCTTGACCAAAAAAGCTAAATTCTTCCAAAAATAAGCCTCTGATTGAGCATAATTGATGAAGCACGAATTTCCTTGCTTATTTTGTCCCTTTTAATTACCAAATTTGTGTGGATGATCACCATCAACAGCCTTGATGATTTTTATGATCTTTTGGACTTCTTTGTTGGCTCTAAATCCTCCAAAGACTTGACTTGGCCCAAACTCTTCTTGTAATGTTGGCTTGGCCCAAATGAACTCCTACATGAGCCCATTTAGTGACTCTTGAAACTTCTTGGCCCTTGCCCCTGTAATAGGCCCAACCGGCATCTAAAGTGGTTCTTCTACACTTTGAGTCTGGCCTATGTTCTCATCATTCTCTCATTCCTCGAAAAGATTCGTCCTCGAATCAAAACCTACATCAAAAGGAGAAAGATAAGACACATTGAAGGTTGCACTAACATTGTACTCACCGGGAAGGTCTATCTTGTATGCATTGTCGTTAATGCACTCCAAGACTTGAAATGGATCATCTCCTCGTGGATTTAGCTTTGAATGCCTTATGAGATGGAAACCTTTCCTTTCTTAATACCTAAACCCAATATCCTGGTTGGAAAACGACCCTTCAACACCCTTTGTTGGCTTTTGTTGCATAATGCTCATTCATTTTCTGAATGCCGAACCGTCTCATGGAGTTTCTTTACCATTTCTGCCTTTTGGTGTCCATCTAAACTTTTCCTTTCATTTACTGGTAATGGCAGCAAGTTTAGAGTTAGTGGATTAAAACCATAAACAATTTCAAAAGGTGACATGTTATTTATGGAATGAACACTCCTAATATATGCAAATTAAATGAATGGCAAACAATCGGCCAGGTCTTAAGATTCTTCTTAATCAATGTCCTTAAAAGAGTAGACAAAGTCCTATTAACTACTTCTATTTTTCCATCAGTTTGGGGGTGACAACTTGATGAAAACAAAAGTTTAGTTCCCAGTTTTCCCCACAAAACTTTCCAAAAGTAGCTTAAGAACTTAGTATCTCGATCAGAAATAATAGTTCTAGGAACACCATGCAAACGAACAATTTCCATAAAAAACAAATTAGCCACATTAGTTGCATCATCGGTTTTATGACAAGCAATGAAATGTCCATTTTAGAAAACCTATCTATAACTATGAAAATAGAATCCTTGCCCCTCTTTGATTTAGGCAACCCTAGAACAAAGTCCATAGAAATATCTACCCAAGGTGTTGATGGAACGGGTAGAGGAGTATACAAACCATGAGTGATGCAAGGTTGGGACCATGATGGATGATCTAGAAGTTTTGGTAAGTCAAAATATGGGTTTGGGGTAGTTTTCTAGGGCCAAAACGGGTTATGGATGAGTTTATGAGATTTTCTAAGTTAGGGAATGTGTATTTGTGGTATAAGAAAAAAATTTCATTTTTAGAATGTTTAAGTAGTGATAACAAGATAATGAAAGTTTTGTAGAGGTTGAAAAATTGATTATGGAAAGCTTTAAAGAGAAGATGAGGCTACAGGAGAGAGTTTGCACAAGAGTGGTTACTTACTGGGTTGAGTTTAAACGATCCACACAACAAGATAGATGACTGAGTGAAGGCGTTTACAATCAACTATGGACTCAAGTTGATCGGGATAAGCCTATAAAGACTTCGCCACCAAGGAATCCACCTAGGTATGAGAAGCCACGAACTCGTCCCCAAGGGAATCCACCCAAGAGATAAGAGAATAAGAGAGACTCTTAAAAAGAGAAATCTGAAAATATTATTAAACTTGAACTGATCTTAAAAGACTACATTAGGGGGGTATATATAGTCTCATACTTTCTAAATAAAAAAAAAGCAACTTCTACTTTAACTAGGAAAAGAAACATTTTAAAATAAATAAAGCAAATATTCCTAAAAGGGATAGAATAAAATATTGGAGCAAATCTTTCTAAAAGAAATACAGCAGAATCATAAAACAAATCCTCCGTAAGATCCCTGCGGGCAAATCTTTCTAAAATCAATATGGCGCTCCACACGTGGGTCTGGCCCAAGTCTCGACCACGTTTTTTGGGTTTCCAAGGCCCAAACGAGGTCCAAAAAGGAGTTTTCACATTTATTCAATGCGTCTTCTAATCTCCTAATCCAATTCTTCAATAATTAGGCTGAATTCCCAATGTTTGGTATGTTTATAGAAGCTCCTACATCAATCCCCATACCGGGAAAAAGACTCGCCTCAAGTCTTCACAAAGGATAAGCCCTCAAGTCCTTGATATCAACATTGTAGACATTTCATATTCATCTGCAACCTAAACTTGTAGGCATTCTCTCCAATTTTCTATAATCTTGAAAGGTCCATCTACCTCGGGCTTGAGCTTTCCAAACTTTCCTCGTGGAAACCTATCTCGCGAAGGTACTAAACCAAGTCGCTAACCTTAAACCCCAACATACTGCAAGGCTCATTTGTTCACAGCCCACATATTCGGGGCATTCTTCTTCTCAATCTTCGCGAACTTTCATACAACTTCTTGATCTCTTTGGCTCTAACTTCAGCATCTTCACTAAATTGTTGAATAGTCGGATGGGGTGCTAATTCCATGGGTCCAATCGGTTGTAGTCCATAGACTACCTCAAATGGACTTTTCCCAACAGTTCTATGCATGGACCTATTGTAGGCAAACTCAATTTGGGGTAGAATCAAATCCCATTATTTTACGTTCTTTCCCACATAGCTCCTTAGCAAATTTCCCAAGCTTCTATTAGTAACTTCGGTTTGACCATCAGTCTGAGGGTGATAAGAGGTACTGAGCAGTAAAGAAGTCCCAAATTTTCTCCACATAGTTCTCCAAAAGTGACTAAGAAACTTAGAGTCTCGATATGAAACCATAGTCTTGGGAATACCATGTAGATGCACAATCTCTTTGAAGTACAAATCGGCAACATGCGAAGCATCATTAGACTTGTTGCATGGTACAAAGTGAGACATCTGAAAACCCACAACGACCACCGTAATTGAATCTTTGTTTTTGTGTTCTAGGTAATCCCAGAACAAAATCCAAGCTTACCTCCTCCCATGGCATATTTGGAATTGGCAATGGTGTATATAGTCTCGCATTGTTTCCATGAGTTTTACCCATCATGCACACAACACACTTCTTGACAAATCTAGCAAATGTCTTTCTTCTAGCTTAGGCCAAAGAAGTTCGCTTCACTCAGCTAAGGTTTTTGCTTCACCAAAGTGTCCTCCTAATGCTCCACCATGCAACTCATCCAGAATACTCAATCTCAAGGAACAAGACGGGATGCATAGAGTGTTTCCTTTAAAGAAAAAACCGTCCATCCTTACAAAACCCTTGAAAGGCTTGTCGGCGCATACCTTCCAGATTTCACCAAAATTAGCATCCTCCTCGTATAGTTCTTTCAACACATCGAATCCAACTACTTGGACTTGCATGGAAGTCACTAGGGCATGTCTCCTACTCAAGGCATCCGCAACAATGTTATGAACACCTGCTTTATGCTTGATTGTGAAGTTCTACGCTTATAAGAATTCCACCCATGTCGCATGTCTTCAATTTAACTTGTGTTGGTGGTTGATGAATTTTAGTGCTTCATGATTTGAGAAAAGCACAAATGGCTTGTAAATCAAGTATTGACTCCAATGAAATAAAGCTCTATAGATAGCATAGAACTCCTTGTCATAGGTGGAGTACTTCCTTTTTGCTTCATTTAACTTCATACTAAAGAAAGCGATGGGTCTTCCTTCTTGACTAAGGATAGCACCAATCCCAACTTGAGATGCATCATGTACTTTACTAAGACTTTGTTGAACGTAAAGCCAAACATAGGGCTTCAGTTAGTCTCTTCTTAATCAACTCGAAGCTTTCTTTGGCAACACTAGTCCACTTGAATTTTTCTCCCTTTAAGCATTCAGTTACAGGAGCCATTATAGAGCTAAATCCATGAATAAATCTCCTATAAAAAGAGACTAGCCCATGAAAACTTCTCACATCATGGATCGAGCTAGGAGTTGGCCAATTCTTAATCGCCTCTATCTTGCTTCGATCCATCTCAATTCCATCTTTAGTAACCACATAACTAAGAAATATGATTCTGTCGGCATAGAAGTCGCACTTCTTCAAGTTGGCAAATAATCGTTGCTCCCTTAGAATAGAGAACAATTGCCTCAAATGCTTCAAGTGCTCCATCGAATTTTTGCTATAGATCAAAATATCATCAAAGTATACCACCACAAAATTTCGAATGCATGGCTTAAGGATATGATCTATAAACTCCTTAGCAAAAGTGCTAGGGCATTGATAGTCCAAATGGCATTACCATCCACTCATAGAGTCCATCTCGAATTTTAAAGGCCGTCTTCCATTCATCTCCTTCCCTCATACGAATTTGATGGTATCCACTCCTCAAATCAATCTACGAAAAGATGGATGCACCATAGAGTTGATCCAGCAAATCATCGAGTCTTGGAATGAGAAATCGATATTCAATAGTAATTAGTACCCAAAAAGTGCAATTTTGAGCTTTGTTTATAGCAGGTTTTAAACACTTTTTGTGTACTAATCAACTTAAATAACCTAATTGATGCATTGAGGTCCTCGGCTTACCGATCACATTAGAAGCTCTATTGTTGTAGTTTTGCAGGATATTTTCTTATCTTCAATCCGACTAAACACGATGAACCCGAGTCAATTCAAGACGATGATCGACCAGAGGAGTTTTAGAGCAAAAAGATCGCGAAATTTAACACCGCCTCCCCGCACTCGCCGTTGACCTGCCACCCACTTTTTTGTTCGCTTTCATACCACCCCAATTCTTGATGTAATTTTTGGTTCCTTTATACTTTGTAATTTCCTTGGTACCGAGCACCTTATATAAGCTCAGCATTAGTTTCTCAGGAATCAATCAACTTTTCGCCCATCAATCAATCAATAAAATTGGGCACTGCTTCCTCTCACCGGTTTGTGATTTTCTCTCCTTTCTTCACTTCTTCTTGCATTTTCTCACTAGCCGAACACCCTCGACGATGACAAATCAAGGATGCTTACAAACCTCATCCTTGAAGGGGAAGGCCACTAGGTGTTGGTTTTGAGGCAGGCTGCATGTTCTCATGCTTTTCATGTTTGCATTTAAGGGTATTTGTGTTCCTGCTTCTCACCGTAGGTTAAATCTCTTAGGCATGCTCTCCGTAACGTGTATTCAGGTGCTTTTCGGTTCAGTGGATACTTATCATTAGATCCACTGATGCCCAGTTAGTTGTCTCCTATTAGTTATTGAAGGGTAGGTTTAGGAGGTGTGTTCTCACCATTTGGGAACATTTATGCTCATTAAATGCCATCTTTCAAGAGGAAAACTTTTAGGGTTTAGGTTTCAAAGCTAAAAGAAGATCCGGTTCAGGAAATGACTATATGTCATGCTCTCCAACACGAGGAAAAAGACCCGAGGACATGTCGGTTAACTTAGAACCCTGGCCTGTTCGGCTCGAGACTCAAGGAATTCTCTTTAACTTTTTACTCAATTTATTTCCGCTTTCAAATCCATTCACCCAATAATCGCTTTCTTCTCGTAAACCTTAAAAACTAACGAAACACCATTTTCAATGCATCGCAACTCTTCGTCGAAGAAACCCCATTCTCCGTGGTGTTCACCCTAGAGCCACTATACTGCAGTAGCTTTGCTACGTTAGTAGGAGGAATTTAGGTTTACAAATATTGTTGATTCCGGAACAACCTACTTGGCCCAAACGATCAATGGCGCCGCTGTCGGACGGTGTCCCATAGAAATAGAGTCAGAACTTGTGATTCACATCAAAAGTGTTGGTGAAATATCATTTCTTTTTTATTTTACCATTTTTCTCCACTTGCAGTTCACTGTAGGGGAGTTTGAAAATTTTACCGTGCGCATCGCTTTCCCCGCTTTGATTTTAAATTAACTTCAACTTTCGGGTAGCCTGCTTTTGTTGGTTTCTAAGTGTTTGTGTTTGTTCAGAAAGGGCTATGCAAGGGGGAGCAGAACCCTACTGGTGCAGATTGGAAAGACTTTAGTGATCCAAGTGAATTGTAATGGTGGAAGTTAGCCTTCACAATAATCTAATGGAGACACCACTTGAAGAGCAGCAGAGCCAACAGGGGGTTCAAAGGGAGCCCAATGCCTACAGATCAATGAGGGATCACATACACCCACCAAGGGTGAGCGCACCCTCATGAATTATACCCCCTGCAGAAGATGTGGTAGTGAGACCTTATTTGGTTCCCCTGCTCCGAACTTTTCATGGTATGGAAAATGAAAATCCATACACACATATCCGGGATTTTGATAAGTTTCCAGACGACTGCTGAGGGTGCATTTGATATGGACTTGCTCAAGCTGAAAGCCTTCCTTTGACTCAAAGATAAAGCCAAAATTTGGCTTAATTCACTAAGACTAAGGACCATCGAACTGCAGTCACAGTATAATTTCAAGAAGTTCTTCACAGACACAAAACCAATTTGAAGAGGCAAATCTACCTTTGCGGCTCATGTGATGAGAGATTTTATCGATCTTCAGGAAGGTATCTTAAACCATCGATGCATGCCCACACCATGGCCCGATCGTGGATGTTGGTGACCATTTTATGATGGAATGTCCCGCTTCCATGAAATGACTCTTAGAAACCATGTGTGGAGGAACTACGATTCGTGCCACGAGTAGGGTGATCGGAATCAACAAAATTTATACCCTAAGTTCTCCCTGCTAGGTAGTCGAGCTCACTGTTGATATAGTGGTCTAGAGATTCGAACACGGGGATGGGTTTTCTTCGTCTGAATGATTTAAGTGAGAGTCGAATGGTGAATTAAATTTGGATTTGGGTTTTGTGGCGGTGGGTGTGGTTAGTTTGCAAAGGCGAAAGTAGATAAAATAAAATGTAAATAGAACCCCTTGAAGTCTCGGGCCACTGGTTTAGGGTTTTAAGGCAACTAACATGTCCTCGAGGTCTTTTTCCTCGCATTGGGAGACATGACATATAGTCGTTTCTGAGCCAGGATCTTCATATGACATTAAACCTAAAACCACAAAATCATTTCTTCTAATATATAACATTTGTTACCTTAATGTTTCAAAACTTGAATTAAAACCATCCTTTGGATCTAACACAGGAACTCATAAATGACAACTAAGTAGGCATCGGTGGATACAATAGTAAGCATCCAGGGAACCTTGGCTTGCCAATCTTGACGCTCGGGGGGTATATCTCGATTGATTGAGAACTAAAAAGTGAGATCACAGAGACAATTAAAGAGAACAAATGCTTGCGTGAAAAACCACGAGGATAGTGTTTTTACCTTCAAACATTCTGATGGCCCTCACTTTCTTCCAAGGAGGGAAGAGGTCTAGCCAAACATCCTGCGAGTTGTCATCCTCAGGAGGGAGTGTTTCAATGGCTAGAAAATAAGAGAAAGAGGAGAGAGAAGAGAAGCGAAATGAAAAATTTTGCGCATTAATATGCGAAGATTAAAAGTTAGGGTTAAAAAAAAGCTATAAGTTGGCTTATATAGCAATAGTAATGTGAAATGCCAAAAATACAAATACATGATTACATTAAGGGACGAAATGGTAAAAATACAAAGCGAGGTCGTTTGGAGTAAAACACGAGGGTGATTTTATTATGCGTTGAATTTGCTAGCTTAAAGCGAAAATTTGTGCATAAGCGAGAATTACTTTATTATGCTGTAGCGATAATGCGCGAAATTCAAGCGTTCTGCGTCCTGCGACTCTTTATTCTGCGCATCCTGCTGACACGCTTCGACATCCTCTTATTTTCTTATTTCTTCTTTACGCTCTTAGCTTCTCTGGTCTACGATACATTATGTTAAGTTTGACTCGAATTCTTCATGTTTGGATCATTTCGACAATGTTGGCATGATTAGCTCGCAAAAACTACAAAATTGCCCTGAAAATGCGATCGGTGAATCTGGGGACCTTAATGTGTAAATTGGGTTAATTAGAATGATTAGTATACAAAAACGCTTTCAAAGCCTATAATAAATAGGGTTGAAATACTTTTTTTGGGTACTAATCACCCAAACCTACACATTGCTAGTCCTTAGCAATGAAAGAAGGAAAGAAAGAGAACATAACGATAACAATAGCGTTCACAAAATTACTTCGAGAAAGGTTGTGGATATGAGTAATGCTGGCCTGAAAGTAAGAATCATGTGTGTCAAATAAGCGTCATGGGAGAATGAATGCCATACAAAATTGAGTATCAAGAGCCTCCTTCTTGGTGAATCAACCGAAACTTCCACAAAATCTAAGTGTTTTGTTTGATCGGCTCACCAGCAAATAAAAACATCCCATTGCGCTCTCCCCGACCTAGCTCTGCCACGACCTAGCATGATGCAGCCTAAATCATCGGGACCCTTCTTATTCCACGATTCTTTTTGTGTTGCTTAGGGTGTGCGAGAATCGACCTCACCAAAGTCCATATAGCGGGGATCACAGGTGACTCCTGACCAATTAAGGCTTAGGGCACGAGTCATGAGGATCTTTCGACCTTCAACTCTTCGGGTTTCACCGGACTTGAATGATTTCGAGACTCATTTTCCTGACGCACCAGCTCCGCACATCACGTGGCATGACACTAAGTCGGTGGCTCCAAACCCGGTGAAGGTTTAGGGCTGAGGGCTTTAAAGGCTTTACGCCGTATACCCTCGGACCGGGTGCTCGGGTTTAGTAAGCATTGCAATATTTATTCTTTTTCTTTTCTTTTTCTTTTCTTTTTCTCCTTTTTTTTTTTTTTTTTTTTTTTGAAGACGCATTGGCCTTCTTTCCACATGGGTCCTTAACCTATTAAAAGCCCGATCCCGATGAAACTAGGGTAGGTTATGCTGAAGTAAAGGAGGTTTGCGCAGTTTTTATTTATCATTAAAACCTAATGTGCTCGTGTGTGGATTGCATTAAAGGTGGAAGAAAAATGTTCAAGCGCGAGAATTCAACTAATCATCCACTCGATTAGGCATGGAACGATCTAACTGTATTAGGGTGGACAAATTTTCAATTTTTAGTATGAGCACAAATGAAAACACACAAAAATTTTGGTTGCAAAAACGGGTCCAAATTTTGAAAAAGTAAGCTGTATAGTATAACAGCTTTATAGAAAGGGAACCCAACAAGCCATTGAACATCACAAAATGGGCTTGCACAAAATAATAACAAAACATAAATACAAAAGCCACTTCCTTTGCTAACTCTCCCCCCAACCCAAACATCTCAGTGTCCGAAATGGGGCTCGGATTGAAAAATTAGAGAAGGAAGTGTTACCTCCTTGATGAGATGTGATCGTTCTTTGGATAGGAGACCTTAAGCTTTCATGGACACCTTATTCACTCCGTTTGGGCTTCAAATAAACAAGTTAGGAGAAGAAAATAGAGGAAAAAAGTGACCAGTTGGAGCATTTTTAAATTTACACTTTCATAATAATCTCTAAAATGTTCTTTCTGGCCATATTTGGATTCTACACTCTCTAAGCTTTCCAACGGTACCAAGAACGCCTAAAACGGAGTTTGGATGAAAAAGTTATGAGCGAAACAAAATTTGGAGGCAAAAATGGGGCCCATAGCGAAAAATTTTCGCTGTCTACGATAATTTTAAGCTAGGTTAGCGAAATTTATGCTAGCGAAAATTTGACATGCGAAATTCTACATGTTTACGAAATTTTGTATGCAACCTCAGCGAAATTGTTCGATTTTTTGAAAAATCGAATAAAATAAATAATAATAAAATAAAATAAAATAAATAATAATAATAATTATTTTTTTTTTTTTTTATAAAATAACAACGATTTTTTTTTTTTAGAGACAATTTTTTTTTAAACGATTTTTTTTATATAAAATTTTAAAATAAAAATAAATATATTTTTTTGAAAATTCAAATAATATATAAGCAAACGTTTTTTTTTTTTTTTTTTACATATAAAATATATATAAAATAAAATAAATAAAATCACCTGGAAACCTTTGTCTGTTTTGTCCTTTAGTGTCTGACTGTTGCACGCCATTTCGCTAGCTAACGAAAATTTCGCTAGGCTAGCGAAATTTAAACCAAGCTAGCCAATTTACTATTCACTATGAAATTTTCAATTTCGCTGTCTGTGGAATTTAATTAGCTTAGCGGGAGTGTTCACTGACGAAAATTTCGCATTTATTTAGGATTACTTGAAATTACACCGGCTAAGCTTGCGAAAATTCTTCTTTGCTCAGATTACTTACTGATCTTCAATCAAACTTGAAATTTACATTTACCCTTCAAAATTTGCACCTGTTGCAAAAATTAACCTGAGAAAATTAGGAAAAATTGCAAAAAAGCAAAAATTAATTTAAAAACATAAATTAACTAAAAATTAGATAAAATCTAAGAATAAAAATTAACGAAATCAAAATAAAATACAATAAAATAAAATAAGACAAGAAAAATTAAAACAAAAAGTGGGGGAGGCGTGCCACTAAACCACTTTCCTTAGGCCTTTGGAGGTTGTTGGAGTGGCGAGACTGGAAATCTGCAGGGGTTAGTTGCTCCGAATCAGAAGGCCGACACCGAACCATCCGTATGCCTTGGTATGTGCGTATACAGTTTTGATGTAGTGGAAAGGTCTGTACGGTGGCCACCTAATCTCTTGAAATGTTGTGCAGTAGTGATGGGCGACATGGGTTTGGGAAGGCCGGAGTCTTTGTGGGTTTGGGTTTTCTACAGGTGTGGGCAATATGTACATTGGTAGTTGGCTGTAGGTGGTCTTGGCATTAGCGATCAGGGTTGGTCCCATTGGGACTTAGTTTGAAGGACATGCTTTGGGCTCTTCCACTATTTCTTTCCCCTTTACTCTCCTATTGACATTAGGGAGGTTTCTTCTTTCTTCTCCATGGACCGGACAGCATCACACATATCGAGGGTTGACCCGATCAGCGGATAATTCAATAAAATCCTCATAAGCTCCTGGTGTGGTATTTGTTCACTTTATCCCTCTTGCCATTATGTCGGTCGAATACCGTCCTTGGATCTTCTTCCTCTTGATGAGCAATTGATTGGTGAGCTTTGAGATGGATTCTGCGGGATGTCGATTTTTATCAATTTCACTTTGGAACCCATCCAATTTCTTGTTCAGAGAGCTCTCTTTGTGTCGGTTTCACGATTAGCTTGAATGATCAACGCCGCTGCTCTACATGAAATTATCAACTTGTTTGCTCAAGTTCGGGATGGCTTGTTCGATGGGGGGATGGGGTTGGTGGTTCTTTCAATGAGAAGTGGGGCATAATATGGGGTTCGGAGGTGAATATTGTGGAGGTCTTGGTTTCCCACGTGAGGTGTGATTCCCGACTATGGTTGTAAGCACTACCATATGGTGAACTCATCCATTGGTTTCTATAGTCCCCTCATGGACATGCTGCTTTAGGGTTTCTCTCCTGAGGTACTCATTGTATTATTCTCCACTCTTCCATTTGGTCACAATTCAAACCCAACGAAAATGTAATCTGCCGGTATAAATATAGCACCACAACTTGATCCTGTACTTGGTGTTTTTTTTTTATAAATGAAAAGAAAGTAAGCAATGAAATATAAAGAAATTCACCAAAACTTGTGATGAGGATCATAGTGTTCCACAAACTCGTCAAATGCACTTGGGCACCATCGACTCATGGCGCCATTTGATTTGTGCAGTAAGGGTGATCAGGAATCAACAAAATTTATACCTAAGTTCCTCCTACTGCTTGGTAGTCAAAAACTCACTACTTGATATGAGAGTGAGGTCTAGGGTCAGTGCAGGATGGGTTTTCTTCGTACAAATGATTTAAGTGAAGTCAAAATGGTGAATTAAATTTGGATTTTGGGTTTTGTGAAAGCAGTGAGTGTGGTTGGTTTACTGCGAAAGTAGATAAAATAAAATGTAAATAGAACCCCTTGAAGTCTCGAGACCCCTTTGGTTTGAGGTTTTAAAAGCTGTGCCCATGTCCTCGAGGTCTTTTTCCTCCCATTGGGGGAACATGACATATAGTCATTCGAGAGCAGGATCTTCATATGACATTAAAACCTAAACCCCAAATCATTTCTTCTAATGTATAACATTTGTTACCTTAATGTTTGAAAGCTTGATTAAAACCATCACTTTGGATCTAACTGCGAGAACTCGCCAAATGGCTTGACTAAATGGGCATGGAGTGGATCTAATGGTAAGCATCCATTGAACCTTGAAAAAAGCTTGCGAAATGCGCCTCGAGGTACATCACAGTGATTCAAACCTAAAAAGTGAGATACAGAGACAGTAAAAGAGAACAAATGCTTGTGTGAAAAACATGAGGATAGTGTTTTTACCTTCAAACATTCACCCGGTGGCCTCACTCTTCAAGGAGGAAGGAATTACAACTTGAGCATCCTCTGAGTTTGTCATCCCCTCGGAGAGTGTTTAGTAGGCGAGAAAAATAAGAGAAAGAGGAGAAGGAAACGAGTAGAAAGGCTGCGCGTATGTCTTTGAAAGATTAAAGTTAGGGTTACAAAAGCTATAAGTTGGCTTATATGGCCAGCAAGTAATAATGAAATACCAAAAATACAAAATACATGATTCTGATAGGAGACAAAAATGGTAAGAAATACAAAACGAATTAGTTTGGAACCAAAACATAGAAATTGATTTTATTTATGCGTGAATTTCGCTAGCATAGCGAAAATACAGGCCTGTGAAATTCAAAATTTTGCTATACAGTAATTCGCTAAGCTAGCTGAAATTTATTTAACAGCGAAAATTTGTGCATAAATGAAAATTTTAATTTTCCCATTATCACCTGATAACTTTAGCTATGCTAGCGGCTATGCATAAGCGAAATTCACTTCATTCCTACATCCTGCGGCTATTATTTCTCTTGCATCCTATAGCTGCTTCGACGTCCTCTTCTTTTCTTATTTCTTATATTTTCTGCTCTTCTTTTCTCCTGGTCTTTGATCTATTATGTTGAGTTTGACTCGAATTCTTCATGTTTGGATCGACTCAATAATGTTGGCATGATTAGCTCTACTAAAATTGCCACAAAATGCGATCAGTAGAATCACAGGGACCTTAATGTGTAAATTGGGTTAATTAGAATGATTAGTATACAAAAAGCACTCAAAACCTATAATAAATAGGGTTGAAATAGCGCACTTTTTAGTGTAATCTTCCTCGACAAAGTAAGATGAAGCCATGGATTTCCTCGACTATGTTCTTTGAGACCTCAAGCAGGATAAGACAAATCAGGGAAAGTATTTGATAGACATAGGCCACCCGGTGAACCTAAGGGAGGCATTTATTCCTTTGTAGAGGATATGGAAATGAAAGCCCAGTATCTTGCTTTGGTAGAAGATTGGAAGAAATTTAATGCGAAATCGCGTGAGCCGCAATTAGTAATGAAATGCACATGCCTCTCGATCACATTTAATTGCCAATCCACTAATCACGAGAGATCAAGTTGATTGCTCCCTTAGTAAGGGATTTAATGCAAGAGCAGGGAAACATAGTGGATTAAAGTAGGCACCCAATAAATGATCCATATGGGAACACCCTATGATCGAATTGGAGGAACCATCCTAATTTATCATGGGCTAAAACCCCGGCTTATACTCCCACGAGGTTCCTGTGTAGCCAGCCCCGCCCCTCATCCTGTAGAGCAAATGCATTGTAAATTTAGGCAGTGGTGGAGTCAGCCGTGGAAGAGCAGACGGAGTGAATGCTCGGACCACCGCGAGGAAAAGTCGAATCTTTGGAAGCACTCTTAACAAGAATTAGATGACTGCGGTGCTTGGTCTAGGTTGACTAGCCGGCCGGCGGATGTAAGAAAAGGAAAATTCCTTCTCGGACCGCAGCCCAGACAGGGGATTACATGAGTGAGACCTCCCGGTGTCTCGAATTCCCAGAATTGAATGAGGTCGGCTTGATCATCACATTGAGGAGTGCGAAGAGCTTCTGAAGCCATTGCAGAAAGCGATAGACCCGAAATTGGAAGTGGATATTGAACCCGAGAGGAGGTAGTGATGCATGGCTGTTGAGAAAAATAAGCCATCCCGCGCTTTCCCTCAATCATTTAAAAACTAAAGAAGGCCATTGTCCAGAATTTGAAATTTTAGAAGTGTTGAAGCGAAATAGGAGTCGGCATTCACTGCCGGCATTATCAGCGAGTCTACCTATCTGAAATTTTTTAAGGACTTGTGCACGGTGAAAAGAAATTTAAATGTGATAAGAAAGCCTTCTTGGTAGACAGTGATTACCATTATCAATGCAGACTCGATGAAATATAAAAAAGATAGGGTTGTCGGCCATCTAGGTTAATATAGGAGGCACTTGCGTGGAAAACATTGTTAGATGCGGGAACAATGTGAATCTTTCTCCACATTCGATGTCTGATAGCTCGGGGTTGGGGCTAAACCGCCTCCATCACCTTTATCTCTTGCTGATAGGTCGATCAAAATACCAAAGGGACGGTGGATGTCCTGATTTAAAGTGGGCCGGAATTCTCTTATCCGGTAGATTTTGTTGTACTTGACACGAGCCCGACAATGAGGGCGATTATGTACCTATCATCTTGGGGAGACCATTCTTGGCCACTTTCAATACAATTATCAATTGCAGAAATGGTGTCATGCAACTCACCTTCGGAAACATGACCTTAGAGCTCAATATCTTCCACCTAAGTAAAAAGCACATGCAACTAGTGGAAGAGGTCCCAGAAGAAGTATGCATCATTGACACCATCCTGGAGGAACAAGATAATCAACAGGGTATGCAGGATACACTGACTGAGTGTGCAGAAGAGCAGCAAGAGGTTGACATGAAATCTATGAAGGAACACTGGAGAAGAAAACATGAAATTTTGCCGTTGGTAATCGAAGAATAAATCAGTGAGCCTTAGAAAATAGAACTCAAGCTCTTGCCTGTGGAGCTGAAGTATGCTTATTTGGAAGACCATGAAGCTGATATTCGAGTGGTCATTCCGATACCTTTCGGCCTTTGCGCGGGAGGGTAGCTTCTTGCAAGTCCTCAAACCCCTATAAACAAGCCCTCGGGTGGAAAATTGCCGATTTGAAGGGCATTAGCCGGCGGTATGCTCGCCCACATCTACTTAGAGGAGGAAGCAAAATCGTTAGGCTGACCCTGAAGGTGAACCCGTATCGAGAAGTGGTTGCGGCGAGAAGTTTTAAAGGCTGCTTTGCAAGGCTGGCATCATATACCCCGTCATCGAGACGGCACACGGTGAGTCGACCAGGTAGTGCCCTGTCGGGGTAACCACGATTGCATAATGAAAAAGGAGAGGAGATACCCGCTCACCTTACCAGGTGGTATCATTGATTATCGAAGGCTAAATGAAGTAACATGGAAAGGTCTTTCCTCTTCCATTCATGGATCAAGCTGGCGAGAGGATTTCTAGCTACCTTCTATTGTTTCTGGATGGTATTGGGATGTTTCCAAATTGAGATTGCTATAGAGGACCAGGAAAAGACAACTTTCACATGCCCATTTGGCATGTATGCATACAGGAGGATACCCTTTGGCCTTTGTAATGCCTTGCACATTTCAACGATGTATGCTCGGCATTTTTCGACCCAACTTGGTAGAGCGTATGGAGGTTTACATGGACGATAATGCACAGGTCATGGAGGGTTTTGAGGTGCCTGTCGACACAGGCGTCTGCACGAGGTGCATAGAAAAACCCGATCTTTAGGCGGGAGAGAAATGCCATTTTATGGTCAGCGCATTGTATTGGGTCATATCATTTCGAAGAAAGGAATTGAAGTTGATAGAGCAAAAATTGATTTGATTTCCAAACTGCTCCTCTTCCATTCATGGATCAACTGCTTGAGAGGATTTCTGGCTACCTTATTGTTTCTGCGTAATTGTCGGGATATTTCCAAATTGAGATTGCTATAGAGGACCAGGAAAAGACAACTTTCACATGCCCATTTGGCATGTATGCATACAGGAGGATACCCTTTGGCCTTTGTAATGCCCTTGCCACATTTCAACGATGTATGCTCAGCATTTTCAGCAACTTGGTAGAGCGCATTATGGAGGTTTACATGGACGATACGATCACATGGAGGAGTTTTGGTACCTATTGACACAGGCGCATCACCCGCGCGGGTGCATAGAAAAACCTAGTGCTGGGCGGAATGCCATTTATGGTCGTGCATTATGTTAGGTCATATCATTTCGAAGAAAAGAATTTAAGTTGATAAACGAAAATTGATTTGATTTCAATGCTCCTCTTTCCCGTTCATGGTCAGCACTTGGAAGGATTCAGCTACCTTCTATTGTTTCTGGATGGCTATTAAGGATATTTTAAGTCAGGATTGCTATAGAGGACCAGGAAAGACAACTCACATGCCCATTTGGCCATATGTCATCTGAGGAGGATACCGCTTTTTGGCTTTGTAATGCCCTTGCCACATTCCAGCGATGTATGTTTCGGCATTTTCCCGGCCAACTTGGTAGAGCGCATTATGGGGTTTATGGGCGATGTCACGGTCATGGAGGGAGTTTTTGAGGAGTGCCTATTCAGCACAGGCTGCATCTGCCCACGAGGTGCATAAAGAAAAACCTAGTCTTTGATGGAATGCCATTTATGGTGAGTGCGATTGTAGGTCATATCATTTAGAAGAAAAGGAATTGGTGATAAATAAGTGATTTGATTTCCAAGCGCTCTCCCCCTCCTCCACAAATGTTAAGACTGTGAGGCAATTCTTGGGGCATGCAGGCTTCTACAGGCGGTTCATACAGGACTTCTCAAAAATTTCCAAGCCACTTTATAAGCTTCTAAAAAAATATGCTAAGTTTGAATGGGTTAGGAATGCGACAAAGGTTTGAAGAGCTCAAGGCTTATTTAACCACTTCTGCGCCCGATAGTGAGGCCCCTAATTGGCGAGTGGCCTTTCGGATATGTGCGTGCAAGTGACCTCATTTGTCGGGCAGTCCTTGGACAAAGAAGCGAGGAGGAAAAGCCGTATGTGGTTTACTATCATATGGCTCTTGAATGAAGCCCGGAGGAATTGCTCTGCCAAGAAGAATTGTTGGCGTCGTTTATGCCTTGGACAGGATTTAGTGCTTATTTGATAGGGGCGGTCTGTTAGCTCTGCAGATCATTCAACTTTGAAATATACGCTCACTAAGCGAAATCTTTTAAAAATTTAGGCTTATCGAGGTGGAGTCCCTCTTCTTGAAATTCGGCACACAGTAGATTCGGGATAAGAAGGGGGTAGAATGTTGTTCTGTGATCACCTCTCGGACTAACCATAGCCACCTGACACCCATAACCCTCCAATCATGTGAATTCCCATAGGAATCTCTACTCAGCGTGAATGGTGCTCCTTGGTTTCGCCCACATTGCTTGACTTTTTGAGTAACCGGGGTGGTTACTTGACGGAATGGAAGCCTGAGACAGTTCTTCCATGCGAAGTCACACTCCTACTATTGGGAAGAACCCTATTTGTTGAAATATTGTGCTGATCAAATAATCAGAAAGTGTGTGCCAGAAGGAGAAACGACGGGGTACTTAGCCCCTTTGCCATGATTACTGTAGAGTCATTGCTTGAAAACATGATGAAGATGCTGCGGTAGGTTTCTATTGGCCATCTTTGTTTAAGGACGCCTATACCATATGCAAACAATGTGACAAATGCCAAAGGTTGGGAAAAATCTCTCACCGTCATATGATGCCACCGAATCCTATTCTGGTTGTGGAGTTGTTTGACATTTGGGGCATCGACTTCATGGGACCATTTCCTAATTCCTTCGGTTATACTTACATCCTTGTGGGAGTTGACTATGTGTCAAAGTGGGTGGAAGCAGTGCCGTGTAGAGCAACAGACCACAAGACCGTATTGAAATTCTTAAAGGAGAACATTTTCCAGTTGGGAGTTCCCAATGTAATCGAGTGATGGAGGTTCGCATTTAAACAAACCTTTTGAGAATCTCCTATCCAGTATGGTGTCAAGCCGCAAGTGGACACCGTTATCATCCTGGTCGTTAGCTAAGTTGAAATTTAGCCAGGGGAAATCAATACTATATTGATGAAAGTGGTGAACTTCAAGCAGGAAGGATTGAGTCTCTCGAAACTACATGGATTCCTTGTGGGCATCTGAAAACAACATCTGAAGACCATCCTTGGAATGTCCCCACATCGCTTTGGTTATGGCAAGGCATGCCACTGTAGGTGGAAATTGAATATAAGGCATGGTGGGCGATAAAAAATTGAATCAATAAGTAGGAAGAGCGGCCTTAAAGACTCTCATGATCTCCCATTAGGTTAGGAGCTTAGAAATGACGCCTACTTTAATTCAAAAATTGCGAAGGACAAATTAAAGAAGTGGCATGATTAGCTCATAATCTGGAAGAACTTGGCCAAGAGACTAAGTCTCTTATATGACTCGAAACTCCACTTTTTAAGATGAGCTCGAATCAGATGGAGATGGATTGGACCATTCATCGTTCATCAAGCATACCCCAATGGTTCAGTGGACCTGCTCAATACAAATGATAATAGAGTGTTCAAGGTCAATGGACAGAGAGTGAAGCCCTATGTTGTGCAGCAGACTGGAGATATGGAGGAGATTCTCCTCCTGGACCCTCCATGAGACCCTCAGGCTACACATTTGGGAGTGGCTTCTGCAGTATCTCAGAAGCCACTAATTTAGTGCTTAATCTTGTTTAAGTTTAAGTTTTGTTAATAATCTGTTGTGATCGGTTGAGTGACTTTTCTTTTACGATTGTTTGGCATTCTTGGCGGCATCGCCACTTCTCCAGTGACACCTGGCTGTCGGTGGGGATGATGTGTCATCGACCCTTAGGCGAGGGAGTACACTTCCTCCTCTAACTTTCGACCTACACCTTCAGGATGATGGCATGCTGCTTGGTTTTGGGGGGGGGGGGCGCGAGTTAGTGTTGGAGTGAAGTTCATCTCTAACGTTAGTTTTCTTGTACTACTTGCTCGGAAAAGCCCATTTATGTTTTAATGAAACTAGCGTTTACTTACTTTTTATAGTGAAAATTTTGTAAATACACTTTATATATAATACAACTTTTATTTTCCTCTTGTCTCATTGCTATATTTTTGTCTATATGCCTTTCACGTAAATTGAAAAATTGAAACCTTGTACTACCATCGGTGCTAGATTAGTTCCATAGCGATTGAGTTGTTCAATTGATTAGAGACCACAGTAATCAACCCTTGTGGCACCACGCGGTATCTTGCCACACACCACGATTCACATCCGGTTTTTTCATCCATGGTGAAGCGCTTACCCCTATTACTTTGCAAAGTCGCCTTAAGCCGGTTGATAACCTATAAAGATTAAGTTCCCCTAGAAGGAAGGCGATGTGTCTTCGAAAGACAAAAAGACCGAGAGATTAAAGCGTGGCGGCGCTTTGCCTTGAAACCGACGATTAGAGTTATGGCGAAAGAGCTGCGGCTTTGGTGCCACTGACCCGCGGTTGGGAGCCCGCGACGGTGCTGCCATTCTTGGGTGGATGGTGGAGTTGCGAGTTGCTTAGGGGCTGGATTCTTGAAATCATTGAAGTCGGTGAAATGTGGGAGTTTGTGGTTGAAAGAATCCTTTGACGGAATACCCTAAACCTTGGATTGGTTAAGAGATCATGGTGGATCCCAGTTATACGGACTTTGGTGAAGTGAGTTCTCGACGTACACCACAAGACAATAGAAGAGTGAAATAAAGAATTGGAGGCTGGAATCGTTTGGGTTGATTGAGTAATCTAAGGCATTGGCGGTAGCGGTTGAGGGATAGTGGCTTAGCGACTTATTGGTAAAAATTGATCACCTAAACACTTGGGTTTTGGTGGAAGTTCAAGTTAGTTCATGGAATGAACACTACTCTAAACTTGTCTGCCCATGGCATTTATTCTCCCAAAAATTTGGTTTTGCACGAGTCCCGATTTTCATCTTGAAGGTAAGGCTTCACTTTTATACACACTTTTTGAAAAGACAATCCCTTTTTGCATACATATAGCCTACATGATGTTCCTTCCTTTTATCATTCTTTGAAGGACTATGATGTGTGGGATTCAGGGGAGTGATTAGTACCCAAATAGTGCAATTTTGAGCCTTGTTTTTAGCAGGTTTTAAACACTTTTTGTGTACTAATCAACTTACATAACCTAATTGATGCATTGAGGTCTGGCAGGCTGTGATCTGTTTGTAGCTCATTGTTGTAGTTTTGAATACCTCTTTTATCTTAATCCACTCAAACCAGATGAACCGGGCGATTTCGAAGATGCATGATCGAGATCAGGAGGTTTTAGAAAAAATGTTGAAGAAAGAAGCTGGGGAACAAATTTTGGAAGGTTAAAGTCAGAGCCTACGAGAATTCAACGGGTTCTGAACTACTTTTGACCAGCTTTTGTTGGCTTTGTAATCTACCTTGATTGAATTACAGGTTCAGCATACACTTTTCTTTAATTTCCTTGGTACTAGCGCCTATATAAACAGTCTTGCTTGTAAATCGATCAACTTTTTAGTGATCAATCAATCCTTTTAGGTCAAATGATGTTAATAAAATTGGGCACAAGCTTCCTCCCTCATTTGGTTTGTGGTTTTCTCTCGTTTTCTTCACTTTCTTCACATTTCTCACTACCTCGTTTGGTTTGTGAGTTTTCTCTCATTTTCTTCTTTCTTGCATTTTCTTCTTGAGCACGCCAGTGATGAGAAAAGAAATCAAGGGATGCTGACTAAAACCCTCATCCTTGAAGGGAAGGCCCTTTGGGTGTTGGTTTTGAGGCGAGCTGCATGTTCTCATGCTTTTCATGTTTTGCATTTAAGGGTGTTTATTGTTCTTGCTTCTCGCATGGAGTTAAATCTCTTAGGTATGCTCTCCCTAACGTGTATTTGGCAAGCTTTTTGGGTTTAGTGGATACTTATCACTAGATCCACTGATGCCCAGTTAGTTGTCTCCTATTAGTTATTGAAGGGTAGGTTTAGGAGGTGTGTTCTCACCATTTGGGAACATTTATGCTCATTAAATGCCATCTTTCAAGAGGAAAACTTTTAGGGTTTAGGTTCTTAATAAAAAGAAAGATGGGTTGGAAATGACTCTATGTCGTGCTCCTGCTTAGGAGGAAAAAGGCAGAAAGGACATGTCGGTTAACTTAGAACCTAAGCCCGGTGGCGAGACTGAGAATTCTCTTTTAACTTTTTACTTCAATTTATTTCAGTTTTCAACCCATTCACCCTGCCTTGTTTTTCCCACCAAACCCTAAAAATCAGCGAAAACACCATTTTCAATGCCTTTTGCAACTCTTCTCTCACCAGAAAGGCCCATCCCGTGTTCGGCCCTAGAGCAGCTTATCTTGCGAGTACCTTTGCTACGTTAGTAGGAGGAATTTAGGTTTACAAATTTTATTGAATCCGGAACAACCTACTTGGCCCAAACGGATCAAATAGTAATCTTGTTGATTATCCTCTGCTCGACATCCTCGAATCCATCCTTCTTTGTGTAGCGGGCGGGAACCGCACAAGATGCCTCTCTCGAATAAGCTTTGTTGAGCAACTCATCAACTTGCCTTATGGCTAATTCATGTTCTTTAGGACTCGATCTATGGAATTTGGATTTATTAGGCAAACAGGGCACAGTATGAGTGCATTTGATGTTGAATATCTCTCAAAGGGGGCAACCCATGTGGAATCTCCTCAGGTCTACATCCACAAATTCTGCCAGAATTGGCTCTATTTCTTTTGGGATCTCCTTCTCACTTTCGATTTCTTCAATAGCAAGCAAGGCCACTACATCTGAACCAACTTTAATTTCTTTCTTCAACTCGGAGTTTGACAACAAAAGTGCTCTGTTTGGTTTGGAGGCTCGGTAGTGCCGGTTTCAAGCAGTCTTCAAGACAATTTTGTGCCATCTTGCGGAATGTGTAAGTGTTCTTGAGCCATCATAAATGACCTTCCCTAACATATTTCCATGGCCTCCCAAGTAGCAAGTGACAAACATCCATTGGAACAACATCGCTGTACCTCCTCCTGGAGTGCTTTCCAATTGTAAAGGAACCGAGCACCTATAGCTACCTTGATATCACTACCCTCTTGAAGCGACTAAGTTATAGGGTTTCGGATGTGGATCCATCTTCAAATCAAGCTTACCATCTCAGATACCAATTCTAAGATTCCATATCAGCAACAATAAGTAATACAATCACCTGAATATACTTTGTGAGATAACAGTTGTATTCTCTTTACAAATGTGCGCCCCTATCTTAAGACTCCTTTGAACAACTAAGGAAGTCCCATGGTCGGGCATAGTAAGCTCATCCTTATCTTCATGGTCAAATTCAATTGCCTCTTCGACGTCTTCTTCCTCAGCTTCATATTCTTCAACTAGGGCAACCACTCGTCGGTTAGGACATTCAAAAGCTATATGCCCAAATCCATGGCATTTAAAGCACTGCCTAGACTTAGAGGTAGACTCTTGCTGTGGCTTGTGCACTTTACCTTTTACTTGAGGTTTAAGGGTGGTTTAGCAACACAGGACCCGCGGGAGTCGGAGTGTGATAAATCCTTGCTTTAATATGATTTGTAGTAAAACCCCCATACTTGTTTGAGCCTGACTTTAAGGCAAGCTTTATCACATATGAAGAAGTGTAAACTTGCAAAGAACAGTTTAGAAATTTTAAACCTCAAACCAGCGGAGTAGCGGGCTATGGATTGGCTCCCGCCATTCTGCAAGTCTCCTTTGATCATCAAATTTTCAAACTGTTGAATACTCCTCCCACGGTCGATTTTGTTGCTTCAAGTGCAGATTTTGAGGAAGATATCTTAGCGATAGTGGAAGGGAAGATCTTCACTGGTTCTTCTTCATCTTTTCCCGAGTTTCAAATCTTCTTAACTGTGTCGTCTCGTATTTGCCTCTTTAAATTTTCCACCAAAAAAGCATTCTTGTGCATCTTGACCACCAACTTCACCTTTGCCGCTCGGGGATCACAATATTCAAAGGCCACGTTCGCGGTATTAAGCCAATCAAAGTCATCGGCCTGCATTCTTCCTTCAAATTCAGGAATATCAAACTTTGGATTGAATATGGAACTTTCATCATTATTCGTTTCCTCATAGTATTCATCATTGCGTGTCGATCTTCATACCTTTCTCCATAATCATATTCTCTTGAATGCTTGTCTTTAGGCTTCTTGCCCTCAAGTAATTCGAACTTGGCTAGGCGCCCAGTTCCTCGTCAAAACTTTCATCACCTTACTTCCATGAAGGTCTTTGTATAAAGGATCATCATTGATAGCGGGTTTGCTTTTGTAGGCCATTTGAACCACGATTCAAGATCGAGTAATGCGTTTTTGCAAGGGATTGAGAACCATGAACCATGATTAGGACTCTTGCCTCGTAACCAAGAATACCCTTTGGCTTATGATCGACCATCGATCATGAGCTCGATACTTTGATGCAAGGTTGGGACCGTGATGGATGATCTAGATGTTTTGGTAAGTCAAAATATCGGTTTGGGGTAGTTTTCTAGGGCCAAAACAGGTTATGGATGAGTTTATGAGATTTTCTAAGTTAGGGAATGTGTATTTGTGGTATATAAGAAAAAAAAAATGGTATTTAGGAATGTTTTAGTAGTATGGAACAAGATATGGAAAGTTTTGGGTAGAGGTTGAAAAATTGGTTATGGAAAGTTTAAAGAGAAGATGAGATGGTGAGGAGAGTAGAGTTTGCACAAGAGTGATTACTTACTGGGTTAATGAAACGATCCACATAAGATAGATGATGGAGTGAAAGGCGCCCCGCGATCAAGCTATAAGACGGGTTGATTGATAAAGTGGACATAAGACACCGCCGCGAGGAATCCACCTAAGTGTGAGAAGCCACGAACTCGTCCCCAAGAATCCCACCCAGAGATAAGAGAACAAGAGGAACTCTTAAAGAAATACGAAAATATTATTAAACTTGAACTGATCTTAAAAGACTACATTAGGGGGGTATATATAGTCTCATACTTTCTAAATAAAAAAAAAAGCAACTTCTACTTTAACTAGGAAAAGAAACTTTCTAAAATAAATAAAGCAAATCTTCCTAAAAGGGATAAAATAAAATATTGGAGCAAATCTTTCTAAAAGAAATACAGCAGAATCATAAAACAAATCCTCCAGAAGATCCTGTGGCAAATCTTTCTAAAATCAATATGGCGACTCCACATTAGGGGTTTGTCCAAGTCTGACCACGTTTTTTTGCCTTCCAAGGCTCAAATGAGGTCTAAAAAAGGAGTTTTCACATGTATTCAATGTGTCTTGACCTCCCTAATCCAATTCTTCAATAATTAGGGCTGAATTCCCAATGTTTGGTGTGTTTATAGAAGCTCCTGCATCAATGAGGCATAACTCTAGATTTGGCCTTCCTACATGTTATGCACCTAGAACATAGTCATTTTAGGCCAAAATAAATGTTCTTTTAAGGTGTCAAGTGTTTTCTTAACAACAAAATGTCCCATTAAGCCCCTACTATGTGCCTCACGAACAAGCAACTCCCTCATAGAACTATTGGGCGCACAACGTTTATTCTCTTTAAAAAAATACCCATATAATCTATAGAATTTCCCGAAAGCAGATTTTTCACATTCTCCATAAAGAGTTGCAAAGTCATTATCATTTTCATACAAATCCTTCACATGTTCAAAACCAAGCACCTTTGTCTCAAGAGTAGAAAGAAGTGTGTACCTTCGAGATAAAGCATCAGCCACTATGTTATCCTTACCTTTCTTATATCGGATGACAAAGGGGAAACTCTCAATAAATTCGATCCACTTGGCTTGATGTTTGTTCAGCTTACTTGTCCCTTCAAGTGTTTTAGGGACTTATGATCCGTGTGGAGGATGAATACCTTTGGCCCAAGATAATGTTGCCAAGTCTGTAAAGCCCTCACCAAGGCATAAAGCTCCTTCACATAGGTTGGATACTTCAAGGTAGTACCATTGAGCTTTTCACTAAAGTAAGCAATTGTCTTCCTTTCCTACATCAAAGCAGCACCAATACCTATTCCTGATACATCACATTCAATTTCAAAAGTCTTTGAAAATTTTGGTAAAATAAGTAATGGAGTGGTGCACAACTTATCTTTAAGCAATTGAAATGCATAATCTTGCTCAACCTCCCATTTAAAACGAACAATCTTCTTTATTACTTCAGTAAGTGGTGCGACTATTGTGCTAAAGTCTTTAATGGAACGACGATAAAAACTAGCCAAGCCATGAAAACTTCTTACCTCGAATATGGTCTTTGGTATTGGTCATTCCTTGATAGCCTTTATCTTTTCCTTATCCACCTCAAGCCCATTTGCACCAACAACATACCCCAGAAAATTCACTATCTCATTACAAAAAAAGAACTTTTTGAGGTTGGCAAATAAGTTTTCTTTCCTTAAAACCTCAAGAACATATTTTAAATGGTCAACATGTTCTTCCACACTTTTTTTATACACCAAAATGTCATCAAAGTAGACAACAAGAAATTTTCCAAGGAAAGCTTGCAAAACATGATTCATCAATCTCATGAATGTACTTGGTGCGTCAGTTAAGCCAAATGGCGTTACTAACCACTCATGTAATCCATATTTAGTTTTGAAAGCAGTTTTCCACTCATCTCATTCTTTCATTCTAATTTGATGATAACCGCTTTTCAAATCAATTTTTGAAAACAAACAAGATCCATGCAACTCATCAAGTAGGTCATCTAACCTAGGTATAGGATGACAATACTTTACTATAATGTTGTTGATGGCGCGAAAATCAACACACATCCTCCATGAACCTTCTTTCTTAGGTACAAATAAGACTGGTACAACACATTCACTATGGCTCTCTCTCACTTGTCCTTTATCCATCAATTCTTTCACTTGGCGTTGTGTCTCCTTTGTCTCCTCAAGATTAGTCCTATAAGCTGGTCGGTTGGGAATTGTAGCTCCTGGATGAAAGCCAATCTGGTGTTCAATGCCCCTAAAGGGTGGCAAGCCACTAGGACCATCCTCCGGGAATACATCCTCAAATACTTGTAACACAAAAGAGACAATACTAGGTAAAGAAGAGTCAAGATCGTTAAGGTTAGAAAGGCTCCTCCTTATACAAAAGTACAAACATAGGCTTGTTAGAATAAAAGACACTCTTGATCTCACTTTTTTTTTGCATAGAAACTCTCTTTTTTTTTATTTTTTGCTCATTTTCTCAGTCTCTATCATTCTCTCAATTTCTTTTCCCTCTTATTTTGCACCCTCTTTTTCTTTTCTCTCTTTTTCCTTCTCAATATTTTTTTTTTTTGAATCACACTCTTGTTTTAACCTCACTTGATCTTCATATACTTGCTTGGCGTCAATGGTACAAGAGTTACAAGCTTGTTGTTCAGAGTAATACTAAAGTGATTCTTGAAGCCGTCATGGTTGGCTCTCCTATCAAATTGCCAAGCCCTACCCAATAAGTTGTGAGAAGCATACATAAGGACAACATCACATAGAACATCATCATGATACTTCCCTATGGAGAAAGATGCTAACACTTTCCCCACTATCATTCAACCACTGCAACTTATACGGTCTAGGGTGTTTAAGTGTTGGTAATTGAAGCTTCTCAACTAATAGGACACTAGCAACATTGGCACCACTTCCACCATCAATAATTAAACTACACACCTTATTTTGAACGTGGCAGCGGTATGTAAGATGTTCTCATGTTGTTGCTCAATGTCATCCTCCTTCACTTGATTGTTTAAGACACGCCTTGTCACCAATGTTTCTCCTTCCATCGGATACTCCAAACCAGCGTTGCTAGTATCATCAAGTGGTTCCATCGGCTCTTCCTCCTCTTCATTATCTGTCACAATTTCTCCCCCATGCATCACCATGGTTCTCTTGTTTGGGAAATTGGAAGAGATATGACCTATTCCATGACACTTAAAGCATTTAATATCTCTATTATGTTGTTGGATCTCGGGTCTACCTTTTTGAGCTATTGTAGTATTCTCCCTCTTTGTGGTTTCAACATTGGGCTTGGAAGCATTCCTGCCATCCCTCCAATTTGGATTCCATGAAGAACTTTGCCCAAAGTTGGTGTTTGGTCGGCTACCATTCCTTCGCAGCCGACGCTCCACCTTGAGTGCCATATGCAACAAATCCTCCATCTCCACATAATGCTGTAACTCAACAATATTGGCAATATTAGGATTTAGACCATTCAAAAATCATGCCATGGTGGATTCACGATCCTCTTCAATGTTGGCCCGAATCATTGCAACCTCAATCTCCTTGTAGTATTCGTCTACACTCTTGGAGCCTTGAATGAGACCCTACAATTTATTGTATAATTCACGGTAGTAGAATAAAAAGCACTCTTTAGCTCACTATTTTTTGTATAGAAGCTTTCTTTTCTTTTTGTTTCCCCTTCTTGTTCATCGTTCACTTCTTGATATTTTTTTGTTTTCTCTCCTTTTTCGTTATTCACTTTAAGATCTTTTTTCTTTTCTCACTCTCTTTCCTTCTCTCACTTTCTTTTTCCTCTTGTTTTTCTTCCTCTATTTCTTTTTTTTCTTTTTCTTTCTCATTCTTTTTTTAATCATGCTCTTGCTTAAACCTCACTTCATCTTCATACACTTGTTTTGGTGTCGATGGTACAAGAGTTATAAGCTTCTTGTCTTTCACGAAACTGAAACGATTCTTGAACTAGTCATGGTTTCCTCTCCTATTAAATTGCGAGGCACGCCTAATAGATGTGAAGCAAACATAGGGACAACATCACAAAAGAACATTATCATGATACTTCTAATTGAAAATGATAAGAGCAATTGCTTTGCACCCTGATTCCCACTTTCATTCAACCGCTGCATGACTTATATGTCCGAGGATGCTTACTTGTTAGCGTACAGTTTCTCCACTAGAGTGGTGCTAGCGACATTAGTGCAACTCCCACTATCAATTATCACACTACATGCCTTGTTTTGGACATGGAACCTAGTGTGAAAAATGTTCTCTCGTTGTATCTCCTCCTCTTCTTGGCTTTGCCGAGCTTAAGCCCTCCTTCTGCAATGAACAATTCTCCTTGGGGAGCATATTCCTCATCATTGACATCCTTCAAGGATGGCATAGAATCACAATCTGATTCATGGTCCGTTTCAATCTCACCATTGTCTCACATCACCATAACTCTTTTGTTCGGACATTGGCTTGCTATATTACCACTGCCTTAGCATTTAAAGCTATTAATATCACGATTCCCATGTCACCGGAGCCTTGAGAGTGGGCGGGACTCTTTACTGCTTTATCGAGCGTTGGTAGGTCAAAGTCGCCTCGCGTATCAACATATCATATACAAAAATACAAAATAAAAATACTACCGTAGTGGTGTTTACAGTGTCACATGCATCTGATCCACGAGTCCGTTTACATATCTGAAAACTAGACATTTACATTCGCGTCGGAGCGTAGAACACAGTGATGAACCCTATTTGTGTCTTTGACGGTAGAATGCGGAAGATCACTGTTTCCTTCTTCTATACCTGCACAGATTGAAAACCCGTTCTAAGCTTTACGCTTAGTGGGAAACATAGGTAATATGCATATACACAGTTATAGTAAGTGTATAACAAAAACATATCTCAGAATTTGCATGCATTCATATAAGGAACTTATACAATTACTTATGTTTCTAACAGACTTATGCTTATTCGGATCTCCCATATGACTCATACTTGTACTTATAGCAACTTATGTTTGTTCGAGATCTCAGATGCAGGTGCAGGAGTTTTATTAACACTCAGAAGTACCCATAGGTATTACGGATCAGAACGAGATACACAATTGTTTACTCGTCTTTCTCATTCAGGTTATTATCATATAACTATGGGAATACCTAGACTAGTAATAATAAATAGTTATGACCATGTACAATAAGTACCGAAGAATCTTGTCTGATGCGAAGTGTTGTAGCCTGTGAGTGCGGCTTGAACAAGAGTGTCGTAGCACTAATCAGGAGTATCGAAGTACTAATCAAAACGTGCCTGCCCACGTAACAGAAGTGTCATCTCATTTAATACCTGGTCTTAGGCATTCCTATGATTATATGTATTTTGAACTTCCTAGCTTATTATAGGGCATGAAGTTTGCCCCCATTCTCTTCGCCTCGGCGGCGAGGTACGGTTCATTTTTCACTTCATTTCTTCCTTATCTATACTCGGTATGCAGTGTAAACAACTATGCAAAATACCAAAAGCGAGGCTGCGGGGAACCGATGAGTGCAGGTGTCACTGTTTGGTACGATGCGAGACAGTTTTGGAGAGTGGTACCGATACCGCACTTTGGATGGCCTCTCGTACCGGTTGCTTGCATCGGTGGATGCAGTACCCTCTTGTCTTAGGTACCATGGTGCGGTGCCGCAAATGGCGAGTGCCCTTTCATCACTTTTCTTCCATAAATCTCTTCCGTTTCAATTTTCATCAAAACTGACATAGGTCTCTCCAGACAACTCATAAACACTTTTAATTGGCAAAGTCAGGATTCATGCAAAGTTCACCAAACTTTACAAAAGCATACATATGAAGGATTTTATATCTAATTGATATCAGCAGGTTTTCAACCTTGTAAATCTAGAGTTAGGATTATTCCTAGCAAAACCTGAAAAGGGAACAAAAACTAATCTCCAAGAAAACCTGAAATCCATACCCCAGTAGTTTTGTACAAAATCATGCTAGAATCCACTTCAAGACTTTTAAATTTCCATATTCAATTCCATAGATCCATACCTTTGCTTTTTGCTCCTCCTTCACCCCTCTTAACTGCTTCTTCCTCTTCCTCTTCTTCCCGTATGCTCTCTTGTTGGAGACCAAAAATGAGTTATTTTTGGTCTCCCTCCCCTTTTTATAGTTAAAGTTTATGTTATTTATCTTTTAGTCCTCCCTCATTCCATTAATTGCACTACAATTCATGTTATTTCCACTTTGGCCTCTAATCTTATCAACTCATGACTTTTATGCCCCCTTT
Source organism: Tetrastigma voinierianum (assembly GCA_016808115.1). Lineage (NCBI taxonomy): Eukaryota > Viridiplantae > Streptophyta > Magnoliopsida > Vitales > Vitaceae > Tetrastigma > Tetrastigma voinierianum. Next base: position 315,938 of record JAEQBH010000112.1, read on the forward strand.
TTTGTGATTTAATTTTGTCCTTATATCTTATACAATTTCCGGTTTTTTCAATTTCCATTTTTCGCATTTAAATTACGAAAAAATTAATTTATACCTACAAAATACCCTAAACATGTTGAAAACAAATAGGGTATTTTTCGGGGTGTTACATCCCATTAGTGAAAGAATCAGATTTACCTTGGTTTCCTTGGCTGGTCACCTCTTGTTTTTGTTCTATTTTAGGCGTGGCGTTGGGTGGCTTCTCTTCCTTCTTCCAAGTGAATGAACTTGGACTATGTGCAGAACATGTGTTGCTCTTACTTCCTCTTAGTTAGTTCTCAATCTTGATAGCCATATACCATATCCTCGACTCCACATAATGTACCTGAATTGACCATATTTTGAATCTCCTAGTTTAAACCCTCCAGAAACCTCACCATTGTAGCCTTTCGATCTTCTTCAATATTTGCTCTAGCCATTGCAACCTTCATCTCCTTATAATACTCCTCCACACTATGGTTGCCTTATAGTGTTTACCTTGTTATCCTGACTCCACATGTAGTAAAAAGTTGAAACAAATCTCTTTCGCATCACCCTCTTCATCTCTTCCCATGTTTCCACCGCTGGCTCTCTTTTTCGTCTCTTATTCAACACTAGTTGGTCCCACCACAATATGGCATAATCCGAGAACTCTATGACAGCAAGCTTCACCTTCTTAATTTCAAAATAATTGTGACAATCAAAGCAAATCCACATTCTCCGCTCGAAGATATGCCTGGGGTCATTCTTTCCCTTGGAAAGATGGAATCTTCATTTTAATGTTTCTCAAATTTATTATCTTCCCGATTCTAAGCTTCTCTATGTGCTCCCCATACCTCTTATCACCAACAAGCGAGATCATGATCGACTCTCTCACTCAAACCACATTCCTCGTGTATTAGGTCTTCTTACAGCACCATAACTGTTGGCCTCTCCTTCTCGCCTTGTTAGAGGGTTTCGTGGCTACTCGAAGCTTTGCTCCACCCTCTCATGGAATTGTTCAATTCAGCCTTAAATGCTCCTCTTTTACTTCACTAGTTAAGGCCTCCATGTGAACTTCCTATCGACTCCTCTAGTCATACTTTTCGAATGAGTTGTTTGACATATTGTGTAAAAACAAGGTTAAAAAAGAAAATAATAAATAGGACCTCACAAATCACTCCTTCACGTGTTTGCACTCAAAGAATGATTCACTCGGTTCACTCGTGTTTTCACACAATATATTTGGATTTTTTCTCTCTTTAAATCTGACCACTCTTGCCTTTTTCCCCTAAGAATTTCTCTTTTAGTTCTTTTGGAACTAATCAAACAAATTTGATTTTTTTTTCCGCAAAATCAATCAAACCCTACCAAAGGACAGGTTGGTGGCGTTAACCAATATTCAAGTCTTTTACTTAAGGCAATAAAATAAGGACACTAAAAATTTCTCAGTTTTTTTTCACCGACTTTTTTGTTTTATACTATGGTGGGGACTTGATTTCCAACAACTGGAATGATAATATACTTAAAAAAAAATTTATGCTTTTTTTTTCGACTTTTTTTTTTTCCGTATTTATTTTTCCGACTTTTTTCTGACGGATCTATTCTTTGCTACTTTCCCTTTTTTTACGCTTTTGTTTTTTTTTTTTTTTGTAACTTTGGGATGAACAGTTGTATATCCGATCAAGAATGAAGAAAATCGGACTTGGGATGGAGTAGATAATAGATTATGAATGAAATTGGGGTTGAACGGAATCCAGAAGGAATGGAGGAAAGTGGTGACTAAGATGGTTCGGACAAAGAAAAAAATAATAATAATAAAAGATAGGTAAACCAGAAAATAGAACGCATTTATACGATGCAAATGATCTGAACCCTTCGCTTGTGAGGAGACCCATGATCGAATTAGCTGGAAGAACCACCTAGTATTCGGCGGATGGATGGCTGCGACCCGTTGTATAAGAGAAGCAAGAACCTTGGTAATATAGGGGCCACAGATGGTGAGTGGAATCAGATTGATAAGTCTATGGAATGAAGACGCCACAATCAGCGCTATGGAAAGGTTGATTGATAAGTCGATAGGATGAGACACGAAAAAAAGTAGGTAAGTTCAAAAGTTCTTAAGAGAACCCTGGAGAAAGATAAACTCTTAATTTTGTGTCTGTATGCATGAAGAATGTAGGATAACAAGCCTTTAATTGGCCCAAAAATACGAAGAAAAGAAACTGTGTTTTACTTACAAGGAAAGTAAGATATTTTTGCCAAAAACTGAACTAACATACTTTTTCTAAACCACTACATACTAAAAACATCCATGAAGGAGAAAAAAGCTATATAATTATAGGACAAAGTGCGGTAATAGAATTAGCGACAAGTAAGACAAATCGGTAGAATTAGGGCTAATCATCTCAAATCTCTCGACAAATGACTCCAAAATAGTATAAATCGAGGAATAAACCGGATCCAAAATAGCAATGAACCCGAATATTGATGAAATAGCAGCAAATCATCACAAAATTTGAAGCAAATCTTTTCTAAAAAAACCTGCTCCTATTTGATTAGAAAAACAAACTTTCTAAATTAACTAAAGGAACTTCTACTTTGACTTGGAGAACACTTGGAAATGGAGATATATTAGGTGTCTCCAAGGTTTCACAACCTCCCGAATATGAATTTTCCAGAATGAAGATTGAATTCCCAATGTATGTCGTAAGAGCTCCTATATCACGGATCCTTTGTGCTTTGATTCTCATGGAACTAATCATCTCCAAATCTATAGCAAATAAACTCCAAACTAGCAGCAAATCAAGAATAAATCAGCTCCAAAATAGTAGCAAACCAATAATAAATTAGCTCAATAGCGTAATCATACTTAATCCCGAAGCAAATATTTTCTAAAAAGAAATAACAACTCTATTTGATTAGAACGGACTTTCTAAATTAAATAAGGAACTACTTTGACTTGGAGAACACTTGGAAATGGAGATATATTAGGTGTCTCCAAGGTTTCACAACCTCCCGAATCTGAATTTTCCAGAATGAAGATTGAATTCCCAATGTATGTTATAAGAGCTCCTGCATCACGGATCCTTTATGCTTTGATTCTCATCATATACCCAGAAAGAGCTGTATCTATGCTCTGATTGCCAGGATCCCCCTGAGTGACACAGGGATAGACCACCCGAGAGTAAAGAGCAGTCACTTGGACCATTGTACTGATATTCATAGAACTAATGCACTCGTAGGATCACTGGTGAAGTTCTAACCTCTGACTTCAAGGTTCCCTCATAGGTGATAGTAGGAGTGTGTTCCTGAGGCATAAGATCCGCCTACTGATATATTAGTTTAATCTTTAGAGGTTTCACCTCAATTGGGGTAAGAGTAATCCAATCAAGTGTTAGCTAGATTCTAATCAAGGGAGAGGGCATTTGAGTCAAAATTGATGGCGGAGTACCAATTGTGTTCTGGAAGGGCTTGCACATTATCTTGTATGGGAGCAAGCGGTTTCAATCCTAAAAGATGGTTGAGAAGGCGAGAAGGAAGAAATAGTCGGATCTTAAAGGGATCAAGTCTGCAAATACAGCTTTTAGACTCATTAGCTCGGTTTAGGAATATGGTCGGCCCCTATGGGAGTAAGAAAATATTAATAGTAGAAGTCGGGAGGCATTCAAGCTACCTTTCTGCTTGCTTTCTTGGGGGAATTCCGGAGTTCATAGCCATAACTGTTTTTCTTTAGGAATTTTGCAAATTGATAGTCACAACACTGATTTCATTCCCAGTGTTATTTTAGTCAAGTGACTCTCTAACCCATGTATTTTAGAATTTCTTTACTTCTTTCATCAAATTTATTTTAGAAAGTTAAATCTATTCTAGAAAATAGAGGTTCAAATAGTGAGGATCTTAAGTAGTAGGGGTTGTTGATCTTTAGATTTTCTAATCAATCCCTGTGGGAATGATATATGGACTTATAATCCACTTTATTACTTGTATGACCTGTGCACTTGAAGTGATTTAGACTAAAACCAATTTTCATTGAAAATTATTACATACACAACAGAAAACAACCTTTATATACATGGTCAAACAAGTTTTTTGCATAGAGGTTGGGGATTGGAAACAATTTCTAGTATCTTAGTAAATCATTTTGTCAGTTATAAACCAAGTCAATCAAGTTTTTGACACATTTGTTGGGGACTGAACATAGTCTTTAGTAGCAATGACAGAATTTGGTATGCTCATTTTATGGTCTAAACAAGTTTTTGGTGCTGTTGCTGGGGACTGAACACAGTCTTTGGTAGCAGTGACAGAAATTTGGTGTACTCATTTTATGGCGCGGTTGTCGGGGACTAAACACAATCTTTGGTGGTAGTGACAGAAATTTGGTATACTCATTTTAGGGTCTAAACAAGTTTTTGGCACCCTGTCCGGAATTGAAATAAAATTTAAAGATCAATATTCTTGCCAAAAAGAGTTGCTAATTTGGACATTTTTTTGCTTTTATCTTTTAAGGAATTTTCTTAAATTTTTTCAAAAATAGCTTTATATGTAGTAGCTGATTCAGCTACTGATCTTTTCATTGAGCTAAACATAATATATTTATGTTATCTATTAATCTCACTTGATCTTAGTGTATTTTCATTTCAGGTAGTTCTTACATGCACAGACGACCAGAATCAAAACTGTTGCCACTGGACACTGAATTGGAGAGGACACTGAGAAACCTGGAGAAAGTGAGAATTGTTGATGCAAGGTTCGGACCGTGATGGATGATCCTGAAGTTTAGATAAGTCAAAATATGGGTTTGGGGTAGTTTTCTAGGGCCAAAATAGGTTATGGATGAATTTTGGAGATTTTCTAAGTTAGGGACGGTGTATTTATGGTATATAAGGGGAAAAGGGTATTTAGGAAGGTTTTAGTGGTATGGAACAAGATTTGGAAAGTTTTGGATTGAGGTTGAAAATTTGGTTGTGGAAAGTTTAAAGAAAATATGAGGGGTGAGGAGAGTAGAGTTTGCACAAGAGTAGTTACTTACTAGGTTACTGAAAATATCCACATAAGATAGATGATGGAGTGAAGGCACCACAATCAACTATGGACGGGTTTGATTGATAAGCCGGACAAAGACTTTGCCACCAAGGAATCTACCTAGGTATAAGAAGCCACGAACTAGCCTGGGGAATCTCACCTAAGGATAAGAGAGAACTCTTAAAGAAATATGAAACTTTATTAAAACTTGAATGAATGAAAAAACTGACTAAAGGTATTTATAAGGTACTAACAAAACAAATAGAAGCGAAAAGCTACTTCAACTGAAAAGAAATAAAATTGCATGAGGCAACTCCTAAAAGCAAACTTTCTAAAATAAATAAAGCAAATCTTCCTAAAAGGGATAGAATAAAATCTTGGAGTAAATCTCCTAGCAAATCTTTCTAAAAGAAATATAGCAGAATCCTAAAGCAAATCCTCCAGAAGATCTTGTGGAAAATCTTTCTAAAATCAATATGGCGACTCTACATCAGGGATTTTCCCAAGTTTGACCACGTTTTTTTTTGCCTTCCAAGGCCCAAATGAGGTCTAAAAAAGGAGTTTTCACATGTGTTCAATGATTTTTTACCTCCCAAATCCAATTCTTTAATAATTAGGGTTGAACTCCCAATGTTTGGTGTGTTTATAGAAGCTCCTGCATCAATCCCCCATAGTTGGGAAAAAAAGAATTGCCCTTAAGTCTTTGCCATAATAAGCCCTCAAGTCCTTGATGTTGAACATTGGAGAAATTTCATATTCATCTGGCAATTGCAACTTGCAGGCATTCTCTCCAATTTTCTCTATAATCTTGAAAGGGCCATCTACCCTTGGTTTGAGGTTTCCAAACTTTCATGGTGGAAACCTATCCTTGCGAAGGTGTACCCAAACTAAGTCACCAACCTCAAACTAAACATACTTGCGGCGTCTATTTTCTTATTCCACATATTTGGCATTCTGCTTCTCAATCTTCAAGCGAACTTCTTAATTTCTTTGCTTGGCTCCTAACTTGAAGCATCTCTCATTGTTTAATAGTAGCATGGGGTGCTAATTCCATGGGTCCAATTGGTTGTAGTCCATAGACTACCTTAAATGGGCTTTTCCCAACAGTTCTATGCATGGACCTATTGTAGGCAAACTCAATTTGGGGCATAATCAAATCCCATTGTTTCATGTTAGTTCCTACATAGCTCCGTAGTAAATTTCCCAAGCTCCTATTAGTAACTTTTGGTTTGGCCAATCGATGCGAGGGGTGATAAGAAGTATAGCAGTAAAGAAGTCCCTGGATTTCCTCCACGAGTTCTCAAAAAAATAGTGAGAAAATTAAGTCTCGATGTGACTATGATGCTTTAGAATACCATGTAAGCGCACAATATCTTTGAATTACAAGTTAGCAACATGCAAAGCATCATTAGACTTGTTGTGTGAATGCTTGTGAGAGGGAGTAGAATCTGCGGTGTGTAAAATGAATGCCCTATGTGCGCAAATTACCTTGTGTAGTAATATAATTGTACTTAAAGGAATGCGGATATCGATCCACGGGAAAGGTGAATTGACTACGAGGTTGCACTGGACAATATGAGATAAATGATTCTAGAGGTAAAATTTAAGTAAGGAAACTGTGACTAAGCTATTGATTCTAGTGAATTAATGGTGTTGGCGCCCACAAGGTTAAATCTCTCCTATCCGCGTTCAATGGATTACTTTTCTAAAGATATTGTTATTCGATATATTTATGTAATATGTATCGATAGCGGGTGATCTTGCCTACGAGATATCCTCTCTCGAGGGTATATCATTTTATCTAAGTGAATAGAATCGAGTATATCTCTATCTCGGCTCGGTATTCGAAATGCTTAAATGTTACAACCCCAAATGCCACCTTCAGTTTGAATATCTCTATTAGCAGAGATATTTACAAAAGGCTACTCTACCGAGGATCACTGAATACCCTCATCTCTCGAGATCTCGAATCTCCGGTGCGATTATGCGCGCATTGGCCAGACATTTATCTTATAGTTGATACAGGTATAGGTAGATGTGACAAATTAATACTTAGTGAATAACATGAAAGATCAAGCTTTAATCCATTGCAACATGTGACGAGGGTTTTGATGTAACACTAGAAGAGATCTAAGAACATCATCGAGAGAAAGATCAATTGTCTAGTATTAAAAACATCATTATATTTATCCAAAAAATATCTAACTATGAAAGCGGTCGAATCCGGGAGCATTCCTCGAGTCTACGTCGATGCTCTGGAATTAGGTGCCTTCTCGTCGCGTCTCCTGATGCCTAATTTAAAGCCATTCGTACTTTAAATGATGGGGTCGCAGATTGGCCCAGCGTCGCAACATGATGGCGTAGCGGCGTGGTGACGTCGCTGACGTGTGATCACTTCATACTGCTCCTCATTGTTCCGCTGCTTCAAAGGCGCTCTTTCACGCTCAAATGAACACCTTAACCACACGGGACACAAAATCGGGGATCTAGCCACAAAAACTATGAAATTATTATAAAATAAGTAGAAATGATAAGCGGCGCGAGTGTAAGATGTGAGTGTTTAGGCTCATCACACCCCAAACTTAGTTTCTTGCTTGTCCTCCAGCGAGGCAGAGCTCCCAAACGGGACACACACGACATATTAGCAACTAGCATGGCGGGTGTTTTGCTGCCTTTACAGAAAAATGGGGATCAATTTGGGGTGGCTCACATACCTTTGTTTTTTGCTCGATGTTCGGTGAGCATCTGAATGTTGACTTTCGGTAAGTTCGATTGAGATAGGTGAGGCTGAGCTAGTGCATCAAATCCCGCGTTGTTGATAGCCTTTCCCGAAACCCTATGTGCTTATAGTGAATGACCTCCGAATATGCCTGGATTAAAGTACTGGAAATAAGCTCATTCTTTATTAGGAAGAAGCCCCAACTAGGAAAGGATAGACGCACCCCATTTAGTCATGTCACCATACTTAGAAATTTCCTCTGTTGCCTAAAACAAAATGGAAGAAGACCTAGTGCGAAGTTTTAGCCAGGAGTGTTCTGTAGCGGGGATCCATTGGTGACTCCCACGGTAGTTAAGGGCACCGGGCATTCAATTCCCTTGAGCTTCACCAGGAACCTCAACCAAGCTCAAAGGCTTTCGATTTGCGTGAATGATCCATCTTACGTATGTAGCGGGCGGTAAGTCAATGAATCCGACGATTGGCTCAATGCATTAGGCCCCGATAGGCCCTCGGGCCCATGCCGGGATTCAGATGGATGATCCAGCTTGACTACATGCATATACCTATTTTGTGTCATATTTACTTTTCCTTTTTCTCTTTTTCTATTGTTTTTTGTGTTTTCTCTTTTTGGTTGGGGCTCGGTAGCCGATATCTTTGTGGTCGTGTCCATCCTCCAATCGTTCGAATCTCCCTAGGTGATGGGAACTTTAGTAGTGGTCGGCACTATGCATAATCCCCGAAAAAGTCACTAGTGTGTCGGTGATAGGGTTTTTTGCGAGGCTGGTTTCTTGACTACGGGATTGATTCCTGCGCCACTTCAACTATTGAGCTAATTGAGGCATCCAAACCAGTGTATGCATTTGAACAAGTTTATAGTGAACTCGTCTCAAAATTGATCCTCGTGCCAAAATATAAGCACACATATACGATCACTACATGCGAAAATGTCTAAAAGCACCACCTTGAACAACTAACACATGACTCATTAACATGAAAGTGTGATGTAAAACAAACTAAAACTAAGCCTAAGCTTTTGACCAACTGCAAATACTTGATACTATAAAAGCTTTGCTAATATGCGTTTCAAACTAAAGCAATCTTTGCATACTACGGAAATCGAAACAACGATAAACAAGAACAAAAACATAGTACCACTAAACAAAGGCAAAACAGTACCACATCAACACATCCCCCTGCACGTAAATATCGGAAGGGGGAAGGGTGAGGGGAGTGCTGCTGTGGAAGCCTGGCTGTGAGGAGGGGGGACTCACTGAGGTCACTGGGTGGGTGGTGGAGGTCGAGAAGCCCGAGCTAGGTGAAATTTGGGGCTGCATAGGCTATCTTCACTTCTTTGTAGAATGATGCTTTGATTAGCGGGGTGTGCGCATCGGCCTGTGACGCCTCGTATCTGGGAAACGAGGACTCGGTGCTCTTGGGTCCTCCATCCCCGGAGATGCGTCCAAGCGGCTCGGTGAGTGAGCACCGGGTCTCAGATGTGAAGGAGGAGCGGCCGCTGGGATGGCGCAGGGATGGTGGAGGTGGGTGAGGCGGGAGGAATTAGGTGGGCGGAGGTGGGTGAGGCAGGTGGCCTATGTCGTCACGGGGTGCCGCTAGGAATCAAGCGAGCCTGGTAATCGGAAGCTGGTCCTCATCGGGGGCTCGTGGCGAAATCAGTGAACCCCTCGGGTTGCGGGACACCGGGTGTCAGCCGGCCCGATATGGCCTTGTGATCGGATGAAGCGGGCCTCGTTATCGTCGAGGGCACCGGCTTGTTTACCTGAAGCCAAAAAATGAAAAGGGGTGCGGAGTTTCATCTTCGCGTCAGGTTATAGGGAGGGATAGCATCCTCCTATAACACACTGACTATCGAATGGTATATCCACGGATGATGGCGGATTGAAGCGAGGAAACCAGTGGTATCGCCTCCACATTCGTCGTCGGGATAAGGCCCAGAGAAGTGATGTGATACTGAGCAGAATGTAAGCGAATCTTGGCGTGAGGTGACCATGGCGCCTTTATTGATCCTCCCACACTCCTGCTGGCCTTTGGTCAATACCTTTGAGATGACCACCTCATGGTGAGTCGGGATGCTGGATGATCAAAGGGTCCGGTGGGACATGCTCCCAGGCCATGAAGCTATTGTTCGACTCCATGCGGAAATCGACCAATACACTGTACCGGTTCCCTTTGAGGACATGGGAGGCGGTTGGCATAAAATTGGCTTTTCGCCATCGCCCAGCTGGGCTGAGGGTTGGCATAAAGCACGCCACCCCTTAGCCTCGATAGTCTTTCACGAAGGGAAATCCTTCGGGGTGATGAAGCCAACTTCTCTTTAATGGAACGGCGGTTTGCAAATGGTGCCAAACCGCTCGCGGCACTCATATTTGCAAACCCCGAGGCATCGAAATGTGGGAGTAAAGTTATCATTTAGTGACTTCAGCAGCGAAACAATACATCTTGCTAGACATATTGATACAGGTACGTGGTAGTGGCCCTGTGTGCTAATCGTGTTGACTTGGACAAAACTATAGTACTAATGTCTTTAGAAAAATAACTAAGACTCACGACTCAAATTCCTAACTCAAGACTGCAAGACCCTACTCTATTTGACCTAATAGACCCTAAGCAGAGCACCTAATAGACCCCGAAACCACCCTTGAGTATAAAGGGACCTGAGAGCGACCCAGCTAGAACCGAAGCACGGTGTGTTGGGGAATGCCCGCAATGAGCTTCCGAGAGCCCCAGGAAAGAGGGTGGTTTGTAGGGACACAATGGTGGTCGGAGAACAATGTCAGGACCTCCGACCAGTGTGAACAAAGGCTCAGACGAGGTCGGTGAGGAGCTGGTGCCAGGGCGATAGGGTTTCGATTTTGGAAGTGAAGAGCGAAAATGAGCGGATTCTTGGGCTTGGCGAGGAATAGCGTCGCGGCGTCGCGGGTCGCGTCAGCGGCGTCCTGAGATGGCAAGACCCGTGACGTTGAGTCGCGTCGCGGCGTGACGGGCTTCACTAGGCAGCGCGTCGCGGCGTGGGAGTCCGTCGCGGCGTGGCCAGTCATATTAAAATGGCGTTATGGCGGCGTGAAGGATGATGTATGACGTAATGAGGCTTAGCCGCAAATCACGTCAGCGGCGGTAAAAACTCACGTCGTGACGCGACGAGGGTGTACAAATTGGCGTCGTGACGTGAAAACACAGCCGGCGAAGCGTGGCGAAGTAATTGGCGTCGCTGACGGTAAATCCGTGCGATCGCAAAGAATCTTAATTTGGCGTCGCGGCGTGAAAATCCACTTAGCGACGTAACGGAGGGTGTAATTTGGCATTGCTTGGCGGTAGAAGTCACGTCGCGGCGTGGCTGGCATCGGCGATTTGAGATTTGAACGCCTGAACCTCATTACTTGTGACACTATGAGCTTGTAATGCGTGGATTGGAATGAATTCTCCCCTGACTGCGTAGCGCATCTGAAAGTAAGCAAACAAGCCCAGAAATACGAGTCACGAATGGTAGGCAAAATCACGAAATAAACAATAGAACTTGGAGTCAAGCAAAGGAAAGTTCTAGAACACTTGGGTTGCCTCGAAGCGTATGTTTAAATGTCATTAAACTCGGCGACCACACTGAATCTCCTTTGTGCAAGACACTTAGGATAAATGAGAAATGTATGCGCATCCTTATAGTGCTCTGATGCTCAAGGTGGATGAAATACTCTTAAGTACATGCCCTTGCCCTTCACCGGTGTCTTTAAATGCGATAAAGCGGTTTATCCACAGAGTTTTCTCACGCGTCGCCTTGCCCGAATCTACGTATGTGAGTTCAGAGATATGTTCATTTGGATGTCGTCATCACGGTGCTTGGTGGTTGGAAGACATGGAAAGTGATCTCAATCTTGGACTCTTAGTTTGAGTTCACATTGCCGCACATTGATTTGAGCTTTTCACAGCTAATTTAGGAAAGATACACAAGTATAGAAATGGGGACGTTGTCTTCTATATGTCGGGAATGGCAAGTCTGTTGGAAGGAACGGCTTACCAACTTCTTAGCAGCACATTTTAGACTATACCTGCGAGGTGTTGAACATGACCTATCCATGAGTTGTAGACTGATTGTGGTTGATTTTGGGTTCTCTGACTTTAGCCTTTTAAACGCGGTGGCATCGAGTTGATGCTGCTCCAGTCACATACAGGCTTTTCAGATGCCACATTCCCATGAAACTGGTGCATAGCAAGATTTGGATCTTGAAGTTTTGGGGAGGTTTCTTTTGCGGGATGTGCTTGCATTCCTCGGTCAAGGCGTGGTCCCATATTCCTCAACAACCTTCACTCGCTAGATCTTTTCCATGAATTTCACGTAACTAGGCATGTTTCTCCATGCCTACGAAAATGGTATATTAATATATGGTTTCTTGAAGATGTGCAAATCCCACTGCGGCCCTGTTTCTCCAGTTTACCTCTTGACGCTCCCGAGGGTACGGGATTGGTAAGGCCAGGTTTCATACATTTTTAATGTTTCTCGAGTTTCTTCCACAGCACTGTATCCTTGGCTGCTCCCTCATGTCTGTGGTTGTCATTTCCATCCCAGTCTTTGGGATGCTTTGGTCTTGCTCATGTTTCAATTCTCTTACGCTGAAATTAGCGGCAGGTTTAACTCTTTTCCACTCCTTAGAGTGATAGCTTTGCAGTACTCTTTCCTTCTCCTCACAGGGTTTATACAGTTAGCAGTAGCGAACCACATTTACCTTCATAATAGTTTACCCGTTGGCCCATTTGTCTTATCTGAAGCTTCCTCAATTATCTTTATGATTGTTCATGAGTTGCTTCAATAGCTGTTGCATGTTATGTAGTCATTCATGGCAGATGAGTCGGCTTATCTGTCTGAGAGCTTTGCTCTAAATCGATTTTTCTCAAAAGATTGGTTATTCGCTCGGTTTGAGGGGCATATTGTTACAGTTGTTCCTTCGTCACATCACCACCAGTTAACGATTATCTTTGGTTAAGTTGTTCGCCACGCTTGTCCACGGTCCCGATTCTGGTAGTTGCTTCCCCATACGGTCCTTCTTCTTGTGGTTGGTCTGATGAACTGGACTATCTTGACCTTCCCGCATGCTGGGTTTCATTGACATTCCATACTATCATCCTCCACAGATTACCAATCCCATGGAATTAGTGCGTATGGCATCTTCGTTCCTATTTGTCCACCCAATTTGTTAGTCGGTGGTATCGTTTACCAGGTTGTTAAGGATCTCATTATCTGTGCCACTTACCGCACTCATTGGTGTATGGCCTCTCTGAGCCAGCGATTTGTGTTGGTTTGGCGTCTTCTAGGATCTCGGAAGCAGTGCGTGGTTTTTGCTTCATGGTACTCCTCCAGTAGGCTTTATCTATCATTATTCGGGTTGCATTTCTCTGACCATTGTAGAAGGTGTGGACTTGCATCCATCCCGGTTAGTCGATTGGTGAGGACCTTCATGATAATTCATGAAACCTGTCCCATGCCTCGCGGGTTCTCCCCCTACAATTGACCCAGAAGCGTATTGATCTCTTGCACAAGGTTGTTTCAATTTTGAAAGACGGAAGAGCTTGGTGAAACTTTTGTATGTAAAAATCGTTAAGGTGTAGTAATGGAATACGGTGGGTGACAGTTAGCCAATGTTAACTCTATCAGAGTGAAAGTGGAACAGCGTAATCTTAGAGCTTCTTGCACTCAAGGTTGTACTTAGTGTTATCTGAAGCTTAGAGAAGTTAGTCAAATGCATGTTGGTTCTATAGGGTAGTCCGTGGAACAAGATATTTGAAGCATGCATGCTTGGTGAAACCTATCCTTGCGAAGGTGTACCTGAGCAGTCACCAACCTTAAACTCGACATACTTGCGGCGTCTGTTGCTTGTTCCACATATTTGGCATTCTTCTTCTCAATCTTCAAGCGAACTTCTTCATAAACTATGTTGATCTCTTTGTTCTAACCATCGTCTCCACTAAATTTGTTTTGAATAGTCGGATGGGGTATTAATTCCATGGGTCAATCGGTTGTAGTCCATAGACTACCTCGAATGGACTTTCCCAGTTCGCCATGGACTGTTATGACAAACTCAAATTTGGGGTAAGGTGCGTCCATTATTTCGTTCTTTTATAGCGACTCCTTAGCAAATTTCCCAAGCTTCTATTAGTAACCGGTTTGACCATCAGTACAGCGAGGGTGATAAAAGTCACTTGGCTTGATAAAGAAGTCGAGTTTTCTCCATAGTTCTCGTGATAGAAACTTAGAGTCTCAGATATGAAACCATAGTCTTGGGAGATACCGTAACCAGATGCAAATCTTGAGTACAAATCGGCAACATCACGAAGCATCATTAAGACTTGTTGCATGAGTCTGAGTGAGACATCTTTGAAAACATAACTATCAAGGCACGAGTGGTCCTTTGTTTCTTTTACAATGTTCTAGTGATCTAAACAAAATCCAAGCACCTCCTCCCATGGCATATTTGATTAAGCGTGGGTGTATATAGTCTCGCATTGTTTCCAGGACCCACCATCATACCTGACACACTTCTTGACAAATCCTTTGTCTTTCTCTAGCTTAGACGAAAAGAAGTTTGCCTTCACTAGACTAAGGTTTTGCTTCACTAAAGTGTCCTCCTATTGCCACCATCACGACTCATCAGAATACTCAATCTCGGGGCCAAGATGGGATGCATAGAGTGTTTCCTTTAAAGAGAAAATCGTCCATCCTTACAAAACCCTTGAAAGGCTTATCGGCGCATACCTTCCAGATTTCACCAAAATCAACATCCTCCTATAGTTCCTTCAACACATCGAGTCCAACTACTTGGACTTGCATGGAAGTCACTAAGGCATGTTTCCTATTCAAGGCATCTGCGACAACGTTATGAACACCTGCTTTATGCTTGATTGTGAAGTTATACGATTATAAAAAATTCCGCCCGTATCGCGTATGCTTGATTCAACTTGTGTTCTTGGTTGATGTATTTTAGTGCTTCATAGATGAGAATAACACAAATAGTTTGCAGCAAGTATTGACTCCGATGGAATAAAGCTCTTATAGATAGCATAAGAACTCCTTGTCTGCCTTAGGTGGAGTAATTCCTTTTGATTCATTTAACTACTCACTAAAAGCGAGTGAATTCCTTCTTGACTAAGGAATGACACCAATCCCAACTTGAGATGCATCACACTCTACGTCGAACACTTTGTTGAAATCGGGTAAACGAACATGAAGCAGTTACTTTCTTCTTAATCCTTTCAAGCTTTCTTTGACATACTGATCCATGAATTTGTCCCTTTAAGCATTCGATTCTGAAGCCATTATAAAAAACTAAATCCAAGAATAAATCTCCTATAAAAAAGACTAATAGATGAAAACTTCACCTCCATCATGGATCGAGCTAGGGGTTGGCCAATTCGTGATCACCTCTATCTTTGCTTAGGGTCCATCTCGATTTTCATCTTTAGTAACCACATAGCAGAAATATGATTTTGTCCATTTGAAGTTCGCCATTTAAGTAGGAAAATAATCGTTGCTCCTTAGAATAGAGCAATTGCCTGGATGCTCTAAATGCTCCATCAAATTCGCGCTGTATATCAAAATATACATCAAAATGCTTCCACCACATTTTCAGTACATGGCTTAAAGATATGATTCATAAACCTCATAAAAGTGATAGGGGCATTGGACAACCCAAATGGCATTACCATCCACTCATAGAGCCTATCTTGAGTTTTAAAGGATGTCTTCCATTCATCTCCTTCCCTCATTCAAATTTGATTGTATCCTCCTCGAATCGTGCCAGAAAAAGATCTAGGCTTACCATAGAGTTGATCAAAGCCAAATGTGAGTGTGGAATATGAATCGATATTCCAGCTAATCTTGTTGGCTTTGCTCTATAATAAACACACATCTCCAAAGTCCATCCTTCTTTGACTACAGGAAGGGGAACCTGAGACTCTTACTCTCTCAGACCATGGCCCCTTTGCTCCAACCAAACTCATCAAGCTTGTATAAGCTCTTATGTTCTTTAGGACTCATCCTATAGACGGTTATTAGGCAAAACAAACACAAATAGAGACATTTTGATGTGGAATATCTCTCATAGGGGGCAACTATGTGAGAATCTCTCCAGGTACTATCCAACAAATTCTTCTAGAATTTGCTCTGCTTATTTTGGGATCTCCTGTATACTTTGATTTCATGACGTGACCAGACCATGCATCTGAACTAGCTCAGTTTTGCTATAAATCAGATTTTGACAACTAAGGAATTCTTCTCGGGTTTTGCTTGGATGTTGGAGCAATTTTCAATTTCAAAGGTGCCAAGACAATTTTGTGCCCATCATTCTGGCATATTTGTGTTTTCTTGAAGCCATCATAAGTAGGCCCCTTCCTATCATGCCATAGCTCCCAGTAGCAAGTGACAAACATCCATTGGAACAACATCACACCATACTTGTCTGAGCATTACTTGGTGTAAAATAGACAAGGCATTGATAACACCTTGATATCTATACATTGAAGCAGTATTAAGTTATAGGGAAACACGATTGTAGAGCTCCCTACGCCAATATGACCAAAGAAAACCCATGTCCTTAGATGTGAACTTTGTGTGAAGAAAGACATTAGGCAAGCTAAGATTCTACTTACTTGGAACAGCCAATCTTAAGACTCCTTTGAACAACTAAGAGTCCCGTAGTCGGGCATAGTAAAAGCTCATCCTTATCTCCATGGTCGATTTCATAGGAGTTATAGTATAACTCATCACTTCATCTTCTTTATAAACTAAATGCACAATTAGAGGTAACAACTCGTCGATTAGGATATTGAAGCTATACTCAAATCATGGCACTTAAGCACTATCTTGACTTAGAAGTAGACTCTTGCATGTGAGGCACCTTTTCACTTTTACCCAGGAGTTTTAAAGAATTGGTTTGGCACCAGCTGGGCTCCTGCTGATCCAATTCTTGAAATAAGTCCTTCTTTAACTTTGATTTGTGTCAAAATACATACTTGTTTAGAATGTAACATAAGGCAAGCTTTCTACATTTAAAGGGTGTTATATGGCTGCAATTGAATAGTTTTAGAAATTTAAAACCTCAAACCAGCAAGGTAGCAGGCTATGGACTGCTCCTCAGCCTCTTGCAAGTCTCCTTTGATCATCAGATTTTCAAACTCAACCGAATACTCCTCCACAGTCTCAATTGCTGACTAAGTCTGAATTTGAGGAAGATATCTTGGCGATAATTAGATGATACTTCCTTTGTTTCTTATTCATGTTTTTGATTTTGATCTTTTTCTTCTATAGTAATGTGCCTCTTTGAATTTTCCACTTCAAAAAGCATTCTTAGCGCATCTTGATAACCACCAACTTCACCTTTTGATTTGGGGGATCACAATACTCAAGAACCGTTCGACATTATTAAACAATCTAAGTCATTAGCATGCATTCTTGGCCAAATTGAGAATATCAAATTTGGATTGAATGGAACCTTATCATTATTCGTTTCTCCATAGTAGTAATATCCGATATCCCGATATTCATGCCTCCATAATCATACTCTCTTGAATGCTTGTCTTTGGCTTCTTAGCCTAAAGAGTAATTTGAACTTGGTTAGGCGCATGATTCTCGTCAGAAAACTTTCATCGCCTTCCATGAGGTCTTTGTTGCCGGATCAATCATTGGCAGTCTGGCACTAAGACGTTGAACCATAGATTCAAGATTAGCAATGCGTTTTGTGAGTTGAGAACCATGAACAAGTGATTGAATATGTCTAGGAACCAAAGAACACCACTTTTTCTTAAGATCTCGACCATCAATCCTTGGCTTTGTACACTTTGATGCAAGGTTGGGGCGAAGTGATGGATGATCTTGGGGTTAGATAAGTCAAAATATGTGGGTTTGGGGTAGTTTTCTAGAGCGAAATGGGTTATGATGGTGCAGAAGGTTTTCTAGTGGGGATGGTGTATTTGTGGAATATAAAGGGGAAAAGGGTGTTCAAATTTTGGTATTGGAGCAGATTTGTGGAAGATTTTGGTTGAGGTTGAAATTTTGGTTATGGAAAGTTTTAAGAAAATACGATGGTGAGGAAGTAGAGTTTACTACAGTAATTACTTCTTAGGTTACTAAAAGATCCACAAGATAGATGATGGAGTGAAGGCACGCGATCAGTATGTATTTTGGTTGATTGATAAGCGAGACGAAGAGTTAAGCCACCCAGTCATAGGTGTAAAGCCTGAAAGCTTTGAGGAATCCACGAAGTAGAAGAACTCTTAAAGAAATATAAACTTTATTAAAACTTGAATGAATAAAAAAACATAACTAAAGGGGTGTTTATAATTGCCACTTTTTAAACAAATGAAGCAACTTCACAAAAATAAATAAAGAAATCTTTCCTAAAGAATAAGATAAATATTAAGAAT
Source organism: Tetrastigma voinierianum (assembly GCA_016808115.1). Taxonomy (NCBI): domain Eukaryota; kingdom Viridiplantae; phylum Streptophyta; class Magnoliopsida; order Vitales; family Vitaceae; genus Tetrastigma; species Tetrastigma voinierianum. Next base: position 334,101 of record JAEQBH010000112.1, read on the forward strand.
TAAATCACCCTTAAAATATTTCTAAGAAATACGGTGAAGTCTCAGCAAATCCTCTAGAAGATCCTGGCAAATCTTTGCAAATCAATATGTGGCTTTACATGTAGGAATTTGCTTACAATTGACAGTTTTTTGCATGAAACTACAAATAAGGGTTAAAAGGAGTTTTCACATGTTCAGTAGCTTATTGGTAGCCCCAATCCCATTCTTTAAATAATAAGGCTGAATAATGTTTAGTGTGTTTATAGGAGCTCTGCATGTTAAAAGTATCGATCATGTGAGGCAGGAGAGACCACATCGAGAACATTTCAATTGTAGCGACTAAAGACCTTAGAAGCCAGAACCATGAATTTTTGGAGACCGTTAAGCCAGATCGAATGTCGCGATCAAGTAACCCGACAATATAATAACATTTTCCAGTGATGCACTCTGCCATGATTGTGACCGGTTTACTGAGCATCCCAATGAAGACCTTAATGAGAACATGGGAATATTTTTGAAGATGGTCGTCTTTAGTGAAATTTGAATGGGATGCCGATACGATGTGATTAAAAATTGCAGTATTCCCGCCTCCTTAAGGAGTTCATGCAGCAAGTTGATTGAGTCATACAATGGATCGAGTAAACAAGCGGGAAATTTGGGTTGAAACTTATTTGAGTAGATTTTTACCTCTTGCTCTCACATTAAAGAGGAGAGGAGAAATTATTATATTTAAGCAAGGAGAAGATGAGAGTCTCTATAATGGGAGGAATGCAAAGTTATTGAAATTATAGGAGTAGTCAAAAACTCATTGATTTTTAAAATCCATTTTTCTGTTATTACAGGTTAAATGTTGGTTATTTATGAAATATGGAACTTTACTCCATTCTCATTTTAAGGAAAATAAAATAAGCAAATTCAGTAAACCAAGAGACCGACTTACAGCGAGATTAAGTGCTGGCTGGCCGGTCGCGACGGAAACTTAATTGTCAGTCAGTTCCAAGTCACGACATCACCAATTTCATGCTTTGAGGAAGAAATAGAAGTCTAATAGTAAAGTGGCGACTTGGAAAGAAGTTGAGACGAGGAAATGTCAGAGTGAGGTACAAAGAAATATCAAAAAGAAGAAATCCATGTCGCGACTTTACCACTCGATGTCGCGGGCATCAAATCTTGTCATGGATCTAATGGCTTCAAGAGGTCTTATGGTAAAAAAGCGTTAAACTAGTTTTTATTCAGTTCAAATAAGTTTAAACATCTTTATTTGAAATCGACAGCGAGCTGAAGTCTTGGCGAAGAAGAATTGAAGTTCACGGCCATTTACGTGTCATAGACCATAACGATGCGACCAACGATTTAGGTGCGACACGGAGAAAAACTGCGCGATAAACAAAGGGTGCGACATCACCTTGAGGTGGCGAGCGGGAATAAGAGTGGAAGAAGCGGTTGCAACAAGAGCGGGTTGACCGGAAGAAAAAATGGAAGCAGCAAAGAGGTCGCGACATCACCGGAGGTCGCGACATAACAATGAAACACAGCGAAGGGTGAAGACCCTGATACAATGCGACCCGAAAGTAAAGTCTGACGGCGAAGCCGTCTGCCAACGCCAAGGTGGTGTAGCCACAAAAACTGCATTTACCTTTCAAAGCTGGAAGAAGAGAAAAACGGCCCGATAATATTGCATCACCCGGTGAAGTTGCTGACATCAACACTGGAGAAACATTGAGCAAATAAGGTCACAACTACAAATGATGTCGCGACCCGCGTGGATTCGTGATTCGCGGCTGGTTGCCGCGAAACAAAGGTCGCGAGCTAATCCGCGACCGTCAAAGAGAAATCATGTAGTGACGCTCGGCGGCTCCGAGTCGACGCGGTGATAAATTGGGCCTTTTCATGGAAATCACAGAGCTTTTGGGGATTAGGCCCAGTTTCTTTTCATAGTATAAATGAATGACACCCAGAATATTAAGTAACCAGTCTACTCACCCGAAAAGGGGAAAGGAGAGGAACTCGGTCATAGTTTAGGTCAGTTTTTATTTCTTTTATTTTTGGTTAACTTTTACGGTTTGATCTGTGACTGTGTAGAGGCAGTAGAGCTAGTTTTATTTATGTTATTTTCTTGAGTATTCTTGCTGAAAATTTATGAATTCTGAGCAATTATACGATTCTTTTCTTCTCGGTTTATTGCAATTACGGTGGGTTATGCGTGATCGGTACTCCATTCCTTAATTCCCCTTGTCACACCGATGTCGAGCGCAGCTCTGCTGGATTTGATTTACATTTAATTCTGATCTTTCTTTACCTGAATGGAAATACTTTGGAGTTCGGTTTGCCAGTAGTGTCGTTTTTAATTGATAAGTTCGAAGCCAGTGTCTGGAAGCCGTTGAGAGAATGCCATCTGCTGATATCCGGGATGCTAGGTGACATGCAGACGGAGATTCTGAGGTTTGAGTATTCTTTTGGGTATGCTAGACTACCAGTGGCCAGAGCCTGTGCGACTGAGTTGTTTTGATAAATCCCCGTTCGCTCATAATTGGGATTGGAGGTGTGTTTAACAATATAAATGATCAGGAAGAGTTCCTGTAATCTAAAGTGGATTCATAACCAGTGTTAGCTTAGATCTAAAATCAGGAGGACCTGAACCATGAATCTGGAGGTTGACCACCAATTAAGTGAGTAGAAGCTTTGAAAGTCTGAGAAGGAAAAACAAGATTCTCTTTGTCAACGAAATGGGTGTGAAGTATCGAGAGCGAAAAATACCTAGTTCTTGAAAGAGAATTTGGAATCGGGTATGGTGGTTGGATCTTGTCTTGGGAGAAACAAGGATATCTAACAAGTGAATATGGAGAATCCAATTCAACTAATTAGGAAATCTTGGACAAAGTGAATCATACATAGAATGAACCAATGTACTTGTCTTTAAAGTTGACTATTTATTGTATTTCATTGATAGTTTCGTTTCTGACTGAGTTGATCATCTTTATGATACAGGCTATTTTTATTCATTTACTTTTGTTTAACTTAGTTAGATAATATTGATAGTATAGGATCTTATTTGTTGTTTGGTGAAACTTTCCACTATGAGTTCTTAGTCAGGAAATAGTGATTTGTTAGTTAGGGTAGTTGATCTTTAATTCGATTTGCCCGATCTGTAGAATGAGCACGTCTGGACTTGGTCAGATTTTACTACTTGTATGACTGTGCATACGATGTACATAGGCTTGATATATTTTTAAATCATGAGTCTTAAGAAGATTATTTTATCAACGACTTATCCAAGTGACATGGATGCATGAGGAAGTGTAGGCTCTGCCAGCTCGTTAATTTGAGGTCTTTAAGGCATATAGAAAAAAGACCATTAGTTTTTATGGCGCAGATTACCGGAAGTCTAATTAAGATCAATAATCGACAAGAAATGCTAATTTGGACATTTTATAAAGAAAAGAACAAAACGAGTTTTCAGTGGGTATTATGACAGCGATCTTTAACAGCTGAGTTGAAAATATTTTTAGTTTGACTAATCCTATTAATAAGGTATGTTTATATTTTAGGAGCCTATTTAATGCATAGGAAGCAAGGATTGGGCTGATTCCATCGGACACTAATTGGAAAGAACACTCGAGAAGTTTAAGAAAAGACAAAATGACGCGTGTAGCGGGATGGGAGACATGACCAGACGGAAGGCAGAGGACCCAATGACGAGAGGCCCCCATTGCTGGCAGAATGGAGGGTTTAGGAGCGCATTATTCGGAAGGTATTACGCAATCGGGGTATTCTTGTGGATGCAAATAACTTTGAACTAAAGCTGACCTTGATTACAATGGTGCAGCAAGGCATGGGTTGCTTGGTCACCCCATGAGGCAGAGCGAGCACACGGGAGATTTCTCGAGATTGGAAAATCTGAGTGAAGGTAGATGGTGAGACCATGTTGATAAAAACATCTCACTTCCCATTTTCTTTGGAGATGGCAGCTACATGGTATGGATAATTACCATATGGTTGGGTTGATGCTTGGGAAGAGTTGGTAGAAAGCATACTTGGGCGAGGGTTCTTTCAGTCTCGCCTCGAGAGAGAAGAGAGATAATAGTATTCCAGCAAGGGGGAGAGATGAGCTATGTAGCTAGGAAAGATTCAGGGTTGTTGAAGGGTGCCCTATGCATGGGATTGATTTTAAAACCCAGATGGATATAGTGTATCATGCCTTAAATGGTATACAAAGGCATTATAGTGCTGTCTTTGTGGAGCATTCAAAGAAAAGTCTTTGAAGGCTAGAGATGATCGAGGCGCCAAATGCATTTAGCTCCATCTGAGTTTCAAGGGTAATAACGGAGGAAAGGGTCATGGAGTTGGCGAGTTAGATTCCATATTATAAGGATTGAATGAAGCAGGAGAGAAAAAAGAAATGCACCTTTGCTCGTGATGGAGCAATGGAAAGAGAACTTATGAAGAAGCGTTGATGTACCAGCAGAGAAGAGTCTTATGGTCTTTGGGGAGGTTAAAACCATTGGTCAGATGTAAGAAATTACCGTTCAGAAAGTGAATCCTAACCTTCCCACATTCTGGTCCGACAGCGAGGAACCGTGAAAATTTCTCATATGGTGGAGAGGCATTACAAGGCTGAGGCATCAGACAGAATCCTCAACAAGGATATTAGCGACCACGAGTTCAGTGACGGCATCAAGGATGTGAGCGAAATGACTATCGGGGTCAAAGGAGGACTCAACCATTTGAAGACAAATGCTACAGTTCATTGGGGCAGAAGCAAAGAGATATTACATTGCTTTGAGGCGAGAAATTGTCGGTTGGAGGCTTTGATGATACTCAAGTGTTCAGAGAATACAAGTGCCTGGTTAACGGCATGGGGACACAAATGAAATGTTGGCCTGATGTGCCATCGAGCAAGAGTACATTCCCTAGTGACGCCAAAGAATCAAAGTTTTTTTGTGATTTCAGGTTAAGAAGTGGGAGGATTTGAGGCCAAACAGCGAAGAAAGAAAGGAAAGAGAGGCTGAGTGAGAACAAGAAGAAATGGAAAGGAAGGAAGAGAGAGAAGAGCCTACAGTTAGACAGGCTATAGAAAGGAAATGGGAAGCGAAACAAGAGGAAGGAGTACCAACTTGTACATGAGTGTCATTTTCCACGAGAGACTTGGAAAGCGAAGAGAAGAACAGTTTTCTAAATTCTTAGACATTTTCAAGAAAATAGAAATCAATATCCCATTCTGAAGGTGATCAGCAAATGCCTATTTATGCAAATTTAAGAGGAGATGCGAGCAAGAAAGAAAGATAGGCGAGGAGGGAATAGTAAGCTTAATTTGCTTGCATAGATGGTTATCCAGTAGCTCCCTTGAAATGAAGGACCACAGCGGTTTGCAGTCTATCCATATGATATGATTCAAGCTTTGCATGTGATTAAAGCGTAATGTAAATTTGATGCTTCTACTCCGATTGTGCGAGACTTAATTTGAGAGAACTTACGTGACAACAATTACATTGAAATGGCGTGAATCAGTAAGCTGACCAGAGAGGTATTCTTGGGGTGTACTTGTCGAGGTTGGGAGATTCATCTTCAGTGGATTTGTTATCGCGCGGATGGAGAGGAAGATACACGGGTTCCTTTGTTCTTTGGAAGGCCCTTTATTAGCAATGAGCTGCATTGATAGATGTCTGAAAGGTGATGACAAGGGTGGGAAATGATGAGTGCGCTTTAATATTAATAGGAGTTTGGACATGCGATGTAGAGGCATAAAGTTTTTATGGCTGTAGGAAATAATAACTTCTCAATGCAAGATTGAATTAGATTGTCTTCAGCATTCTATCAATGGGGAATTGAGATGAATTTTTTGATATCTTGAGAGTTTGATTGTGAAATCTTGCCTTCACAATTGTTTAATAAAAGTGATCTAGAGCATAAATGTGGTGAAGATGAAGTATGCGAACGAAGCTTAGTGAGCTTCATGAACAAGACACTAGTGCGGAAAGGAGTTAACATTGAAAGAATTGCTCGGTCGTTTGAAATATGAGTTTTAGAACCAGAAAAGAAAACCCGGTTATCATATCGAATTTGCATTAGTAGTGTGAAGAAGCGAGAAGTTGTTGGAAATTATGAGAAAATCTGAGGAAGCAATTGCTTGGTGATTGAGATCTGAAGGGTATCTGACCCTCATTTGCATGCTACCAAATATTGCTGAATGATAATGCAAAAACTTCTATTGGCATTCAAGAAGGCAAATGATGTTGAAAAAGTTCTCAGAAAAAAGTTCTAAATAGTTAAATCACGAGTTTATATGTTATATCAGATGGTTGAGGTAGCCCATTACATGTGGTTCTAAGTTAGGTTCTTTGTGATCAAATCGAAAGTGAACTGGGTTCCTAAAAGCGGCGGGGTTGGAGGTGTGTGTAATTGCGAAGAAGAACGAATCACAGCCACGGGATCTTTTCACTTGCCTTTCGTGATGAGATCGCGGATGAGTTGGCGTGAGGACACCCTCACTTTTGTTTTCTTGATGGATTACCAGTTGTTCAAATTCTTTCTTTACCTGAGGATCAAGGAAAACCCTTTGGTGCACATTTGGTACTTTACTTAGAAGTACATTTTGGTTTGTTATCGTATCTGTGCAGCCCCGAAGTGCACGTGTCTATATTTTCCACAGTTGAAGAAGTTATGGAATCTTCATAGATGGTTTCCACGATTATGGATCAGGTTGAAAGTTCTTACTTTACCTCTTGAAACGGTGCCAGGTGCAGGCAGAGTCTAGCTACAGATTGGGAAAAAAATATGTTTGTAGTTCTGAAAGGGCAATCTGTAGGGCCTGCATGATTTACGGGTGGGCTTGAGTAGACGAAAAGGGTTGATTACAAAGGAATTTGATTCTTTTACTTCTGATCGAGAATTAAAAGTTTCTTTGAGACATCTTTAGGTTTTGAAGAGATTTATGATTTCTGAAAATTACTAGAAGCCAACATGAGTTCTTTGAAAGGATGGCAATTTTGTTTGATGAATCACCGGGAGGCTTTGAAAGTAAAGTCAATTAGTTAGGCTCAATCATGGCAAAACCAGTTGGGTAGCAAAGGAAGGAATTTGAAGTGTGTGATGCTAGTGATTTTGATGGATTTGTATTGGGATGGAAGAATGAAAAAGTGTTCAAGGTCATATACTATGCAGTAAACCTTCAAATGACTCGGGAAAGATTCTCCTCACCGAAGTCTTGCAATAATGTTTTACATGTGACTAGTTTAGGCCATGCATTTTAAAAGTTCATGTTTATGTGCACTGATCATGTTTGACAATTAGTATCTAATGTGAAGAAGAGTAATAAGCTGGTAGTCAGTGGTGTATTATTGGGGAGTTGATTGAAGTAAAAGTCTAAAAAGGAGTTGTGACCAGTGATGGCCTGATCAGCGTCAAGGTGAGCTCTTTTTTGAAGAGAAGAAATAGTAGAGTTGCCGGATGAATGGTTCCATTCCAGCTATCAACCAGAGCATTAGTGTGATCAAACAGTGAGACTACTTAGCCATTTGAGGTCCATACAAGTTCATTCTGACAAGAAAAAAATTAAAGGAATTTATTGTGAATTACTAAATGGATGACCCCATTATTGTTTAAAGGTAGTCAGGGTTATAGGAGGATCTAATGTGCAGGAGGGTGATAAAAGCAGATTTTTTAGTGTGTTTACATCATATATGGAGGGTTGTTTTAAGAGATAGAAACCACAAATTGTTGATTGAGTTTTCTTGATATATATTTTAAAGATTTGTTTTTGATGGGTGAGGTGTGATTAAATCTACGAAGAATGGGAAATATCGGCGGGCGTACGAGATTTTCTGAAGTATCTGATGGGTGTTGGCGACGTGTATGAGGTGGTTTGTAGACCTTTTCAAAACTGAGCGAAATCTCTGCACTTCTCTGTTTATGGATTCATGTATCAATGGTTGATGGTGGCTTGTCGAAAAGAATGATGCCAATGGTTGTGGGATTTTCTGAAGAAATGTTTATAATTGATTGGGTTGCAGACTATCAAATGATGATGGAAGGCGTTTGCAAATCTGGAGTGTTTGAAAAATAAAACGGTGAGATGATCCAACACATTATGAGAAACAGCTTGTCATCATAAAATAAATCTGACAGCGAAATTTAATAGGAGATAGAATTAAAAAAGTATGGTTACAGCATAAGATTAATTCTTTTGAAGCGATAAATTACTAAATCGGACTGCTTTTAAACTCCCATGGATAATGCCTGGAACATATTTTCGGAAACCTTGTCGTCTATCATGACTGGAATATAAAGCCTATAAGGCCATTCAGAAACTAAGTGCGAGTTCAGTGCTCAAAAAATAAACTATACGATTCAAATGATTGAAGAACGAAATGAAGCTATGATAATGCCGAATCTACAAGATGACAAAAATGGTAATTCAAATCGCGGGAAATTGAAGGCGGTGGTCACCATTATTGACTCAGTGAATCTTGGAAAACGAAATCGAATGGTGGACAGCCTGGGTGGTTACTGGCTTGGTTTGACGATGACACCATTGACGTCATGCGAGTTCCAGTTGTGGTGATTAGCTTGCGTACGGCCGTTGGAAGATTAATCCGCCGGATCGCGAATAAGGAAATTGAAACGCCTTAATGGCGTGAAGTCGACGAGACTAAGTGCGGCGGCACAGTGATGATCACTTGATTTGTTTTAAGTTTTTTGTTATAAGGTTTCGTTTTGTGTTTACATTTCTGATAAGCTTTTGCAGAAATTTAGTTCATGATTGAAAAGAAGTAGGTAATATTTTGTTAATTAACAGACCAATTAAGGGTACAACAGGGGAGCCATCGCGATCAAACTTCAATCGACATAAGAGGCGAGAGTATGCTCTTCTTGAGATTTTAATTAGATTTTGTCCTTTGATATGGCATAGGTTAAGGTTTGAAGTTTTAATTTATGCGGTTGCTTAGTTTTGGATAACGTTGCTGGTGGATGGTTTCATTGAATATTGCATGAAAGATGAATTGAGTTGCGGTTAATGTGATTAGTTTAGATCAGAGATGAAATTGCTTGTGAATTTGATTGTTTAGGGAAGGGCTGAAATTTTCGGTCGCAGCTGTCAAAGGTTGGCAATTACTGATAGAACAATGAACTGGAAAAGTTGAAACGATTGGCCCGAGAGTCGCGACAAAGCAAAGAAAAGAAAGAATCGAGGATGTGACGTCACATTCTTTGTGATACATTTAGTTTTGCCATAAAATCACAGTTAGGCCAGGAAAAATTCAAAAACTCAATGGTGAGTTTTAGCCATACAGTTTCAGGTCTGGCATTAAAATTAAATATTCATTGAAAATCTATTAATTAAGAGGCTCAATATTTATTCATCATGACTCCCATCTCATGATCATATGGCATTAATTGACATTTGTTCCGCTGGAACCCATTAAAGCGCAAGGCATCTGACACCACTTTATTATTCTTTTTTGAAATCTTGAAACCCTAGAACCAGAGAGCTCAGCAATACCCTGACAATTCTTCACTAATGGCACTATCGAGAAGAAGTGTGCCCATGCTGAATTGATCAGCGGCGAGTCGCTAAGAGGCAGTGTCAAGTGGTAGAAAGATCTGGGCTAGAGGCTCACGGAAGAGTAATCGGCTGAGAAAATAGTGGAGGAGGGGTGAGCTACTGCTTGGACAAAAAAGATACCATATAAAATTTGTAAACTATTACCAAGGACTGCCATCTAATCCCAATGATAATACCACATGAAACTTATTAATTATATTTCTTTACCAATTGCTACTGAACAAAATGGTTTCTTACAAAATGGATAAAGTTTCTTCTGGTTTTGATCAGTTACATGAAAAATTATCTGGAGATCAGTTAATGTTAAAGTGGATTTAAGTCAGATATCGATCTACAGAGAGATCTCAAGAATTCTGATCAAGCACCACATTATCATTTCTACTCTTGGACTGTAGATTTGCAGGTGATATATTCCTAGTAACCTTAAGAAAATGTGAAAGAATATGATGTAAAAACTAGAACAAATGAAAGTAACATTAAATCTAAAAATTAACGAGAAATGGATCTGCTCCAGTTCAGTTTTAAAGACAAATACAAGCTGTTGTAGACATCAATTCTGTGGACACTTCATTGGCTTCTTGCAGACGGTTAGAATTAGTCCAAAGGGGAAGGTAATGCCATGTGGATCTCTCCTTAATGACATACTTCATCATCTAATCTTCTCTGTTTCCCTCGAATGCAGAGGATTATATAACTACTTTTAATCTGAATTGCCTTGTTATGGGTATTTTTCTTTTTCAATACTTTATATAGAACATGAATTTGTAAGCCTTAAGTTCTGAGACATAGGCTAAGCTTTGGTTTGCACTATCTGGTTTTCTCATCCTCAAGAGTGGAGCAGTTCATTCTTTTCTTGATTAGATCATTACTTTAACCGGGATTGAACTTCTTTGTTGAGATAAAGGAGTGAACTCCTCGCTCTCATTTAATTGATAAATCCATTGACTCATTCTAGGTTGCAAGTGAGAAGAAGATTGCTCAGTTAGAATTACCACAAAACCCGTTAGATCCCCAATATTAGTTTACCTTATAGATGTTGTTTGAAACTCTCGGGAATGCCTTTTACGTATTGTCACTTAGGGCCTTAAATCAGGCGACAGTCTGCTACGGGTATAGGTGCTAATATTGGGGATGTGATCTAGCAAATAAAAAAACCGGGTTAAGCGATTCAAGTCGAGTTAGGGTGGATTTGTTAAATTTGCGAGAAATATAACTTCCCAACAGCGACACAAATTCAACGGAAAATTTGGGTTTCTAGAATTAGCCATTACACTAACTTTGCAACAACGATTCAAAGACTAATAGATCGAGAAGCTGGAAGTTTAAGATTGCAAAATTTGTTTGGATTGTCCAAACAGGCAGGTATGTTAAAATTACAACATTCTGCATTAGCTTGACTTCGCAACTATATTCGGATCGGAAATTCAAAAAATAACAATCTCTAATATAATCTCAAAAATAACAGCAAAACAAGAAAGAAAGAAATAAACTACTACGAGGCGCCGAAGCTGCAGGACTTCTCTTTATGAGCACGCGAGCGCTTTAACCAATAGCGGCTGCGTATTTATAGGAGTTTGGAAGTTGATTTGCGATGCACTATACATTGGATTTCAAAATAACGTATTTGTTGTTCGTAAAGATCCCGTTTGTTTATTTATGATATCAAACCTGATGTGGCAACCTCTTTTTCGCGTGTGACTAACCATTCACCTTATTGTTGTTTACGATGCTCCGCGACTCAATCATGCGTGCGACTTCGGCTACGCATTGTGATCTCTTTTGAGGTACAGGCCTCAATCATAGTGCAAACCGTTTTCATGTGCATGCGTGCGAAGCTTTTATCTGATTCGCAGTTCGCGTGCTTTATATATCGATGTCGCGACCACTAAATGGCGTGCGGCGCTTCTTTCCTTAGCAGTTGTCTGAAAAGCGAATTTGAATGGCGTCGCGACATCTGCTTCGCGTATGGCTCTTTTGAGGTCGCTGGTTTTACTATTGGCCAGTGACTTGTCTTGATCTCTTTAGGTATGATGTAGCGACCAAATGAAATATCGCGACCTCCACATTCTTTGCGTGTCTCGCATTATGAAAGGCGTGAAACTACTATGGCGATCATCCGGCATTAAGGGCGTCGCGACTTCCTATGTTGGAAGCCTCTTTGAAAATCTTTGTGCCTTGTCAGGTGTCGCGACTCACGTATCCCCTTTCTTTAGCTTTGAGTTAAGTTGCAACCTCAAGAAGTGGTGTCGCGACATCTGTGCTTCTTCGTCAATTCTAATGATCGATTTGGGTTTATGTTGCGACTTCTTTACTTTGAGAAGAACATTTCTTGTGACTTTGTAGTCAGCTCCTTGTCGACCTCATGGTGGTATCACGGCGTCGTGTGTTATCATTTGGTTTATGACGTGTAATGATGTCGCGACGGGTTGAGGCTTCTTCATTTGTTTGCTGTACCATTCTCTAAGTGGTACATCTGGCTTTCCTTACGCGGTCGTAACTTTGCCCATTAAACTCTTGGTGTCTTCAAAAATGATTGTTGGAGTCGTGACTTGGAATTGCTGACTGCGCTGTGGCGACAGTTCCCGTTTTGACTTAAATTATCGCGGTGATTATGATTTTGTATAAATTTGATTTTACAACCTTTTCATAAATTAGGTGATTGATTATCGGTTTACTGCAAAACGATTCATCATTATTCTCTATTATAAGCCAGAAAAATGTATTAAAATCATGAGTTTTGGGCTTTAAATTCTCATTTAAAATTTTGCTTGTCTAAGCAAAAGAAAAAAAGTGTTGTCCTCGAACAAATAACAAATTTTAAGGACATTTTTAAATTTATTCCACATTCTTTCTCATTCCACCCTTCGATATGGAATTAAGAATATCATATTGGCACCAATTCGATTTTTATCACGAGAGCCAAGTCTGGGCCTTCATCTAAATTTCTTAATAAACTAATGTATTTAAGCAGTTTATTTATGAGTCTATTACGTATTGTAAAGTTATCAAATCAGCTTTCAACTGTGTTGAACAGTTGATCTTAGGTTTTCTTAGATTATTTTATCAAAGTCCATATACTTGGCACTTCATATTGATCTCTGTAATGTAGGTAGATTCAGCCTTTAAAAATCAATAGGGTCTTTTGGGGCTTGTAATGTTGGGCCTAGGTAATTGGGTAGATAATGGAAAAAATTTAGGTTATAGAGCCCGGTTCCATCTGTCTCTACATTGTTGCCTCCAAACTTTCCTTTTTCTTCTTTGTTTCTTTAGATTCATCTTAATCTGACCCCAGTTCTCTTTTTTGTTCTTTTATGGAATCTCACTCCATATGTACTTGATTTAATGGATCCTTTGTTCTTTAACTCTTCTTCTCTATGATTTGGAATATAGATACGATGTTTTGTCTTCTTAGGCTTTCTATTACTCTTGAGAGCTTTTGGGCTAGCAACTCTATACAGTTAACATGGGTGCTGTTGTTCAACTTCCCTCTGAGCTTAATTGTTCAAAGGAAATAATTTGAGATAAAGCTTATTCATATTTCACTAGCTTCTGCTTCTTTACTTCTTTAACCCCTTCTTGTGAAATCTAAGGAATCTTTATTCCCCGAACTTTATTCCTTAATATCTTTACCTTTTCTAAGAAGCTAGAAAATTTGGATAATTTGGTTTTCTTTCTTTGGGTGTTACGAGGAAAATTTCGTTTTCAATTCTTTGTTGTTGAAGAACTAAGGCTTATTTGGCTCAAATCGAGAACTAAGAGAATAGCACAGCATATTTTGAGGTGAAACTTCTTAAAAACAACATGGGATACAGTATCTATCATTTCTATAGTGATTTGTGAACTTTCTTACCTAGGATTTGTATGATCAAATTAAAGCCAGTTCACAGGAATTTGTAGTTTAAATCTGATTACACAGGAAAGTTCCTCGAATTATCTAAAAAGTTTGTAAAAGTTTTGTGATAATGTGTATTCTTCAGGACTTTGTACTTATTCATGCTCTTACATTATTTTAGCAGTATTTTGTTCTATGACAGTAATAATTTTCTAATTTTACAAATTCATTTGAATCAAATGAAGCATTAAATGTTCCTGTTCGTTTCTTTATTCATGCCTGGGTTTTTACTTATTTGTGTTCAAATTTATCCTCCCTAAAGTATTACTTTGCTAGTTGAGTTCTCATTATTCTGTGTTTCCATTCTTGAACTAGAGTGATGTTATTTTCCCAGCAGTCAAACAAAAGTAAGCACAAACTAACTACCGACAAACAAACATTTCCTTTTCTGGCCTCTTTATTGATGATCACATTGCAAGTGTTGAGGCATGACATTAGGGAAAGAGAGGAAGAAAGATAGTCAATAGTGGGTTATTTTTCTTTTGGAGAACGCCAAAAATGTTGGGAATTCAGGATCAATGTGAATTGGAAATTTAGGGAGGTACAGCCCCATTCTCCTCTTCTTCTTGATACTCTCTTCATGATCTTGAGGACTAACATTGGTGAGTTCAACCTTGTTAGGGTCATCTTGCCTTGTCCCCCGATGTGTTTCATTGTTCTCTCACGTCTCGATCTGACTTCTAAAATTAGGAGAGATTTTTGTTAAATCAGTCAGAATTTTCTGGCTGATTTTCTCTCTGTATTTTTCATTTTCCTCGACTTTTTATCTTTCAGCTATTTTCTTCTCAAGTCCTTGAGTAGTGACTTGTATGAATTTGAACCTTAATCATCTGGGATCTTTGGCATACATTGAGGATCTCAGCTTCTTTTTATGGTTTTGAGCAGGAATCCACGATCATGCGGATTTGTTGTAAAATGACTCATGGCTCAGTTTGGCTTTTCGTTGAGTCTTGATCCCTGTCCTCCATTTCTTTACCTTGAACTTCATCCTCTTGGAAACGAGAATTCAGCCGTCACAACTCCTCTCTTACACTCATTACCTCTTCCCATTGTTGATCTCTTCTTAAATACAATTACCATTATGTTTCTTTCTTTTACATTTCATCTCTTCTTTAATTTGATCCTCTTCTCTTCAATTCTTTTTCACTAAACCTCTTCTGCAGACTTTTCTTTGGAGGTTCTGAGCACCTCTCTCTTTCTTCCACGCTCTGGATTGAGCTGAGCATTTCCATTAATGGGTTATTGCCACAGGCTCACTTGGGCTTTTCTTAGGAGGTTCTACAGAGTGTGTTCCTTCTTGGGAGGCGGTGATTAGTGCCCAAAAAGTGATATTTTGAGACACTATTTGAGATAGGTTTGGTAGCTTTTTCTTGCTAATGGTATCAATTAAAGGAGCCCGAGTGAGGTGTTAAAGTCCACCAGTATCATACTGTTTGAGTTATTTGGTTATTTTGCGAGGTTTTTTGCATGCCTTGGGAGTTGATCATCAGGATATGTGCGGGAGCGAGAAGATTGAAACTATTTTTCGGCCATCCACGAATACCGAGATGCAATAAGAAATGAAGGCAAAATGATGAAAAGAGTGATCTGCGATAGAGATTAAATTAAATGAAGCGTGAAGAGCAGATGAACGTGTTCGGTATGATTTGCATTCTGCAGTTGCGAAAAAATTTCTACCAAACCATGGCGAGAGATTGGCAGTCGCAGCGAGTGAGTAACTAGGCTGAGTTACGGCTACATAGCAAAAGTAACATCGCCTGTGAGATTCTCCATTTTAAACATCTATCATAGTGCATTTAAACTGTGAAGTTTGTAATAGCGATTTAAGTAATGGTAAATTAACTATATGTGAAGTTTTGGCAGGTTGTTGTCTACGTCTGAATTTAATTAGACTAAGTAAATTTTAATCTCCTGTAAAAATTATCACATGTGAAATTCTTGCATAATCGTTTATTTTCAATTATTTTGATGACCAGTTTGGTTATTTATCATATATGCCATTTTGAGGCCCGATATTACCTGAACTTGTTTTCACCTTTTTAAGGACAGCCTATATCATATATTTTAGGCTTTCTTTGTGCCACACTTTAGTACTATATGTCTCACATTTTGTAATCCACAACTGAAGCAATTTTGCAAACTAATCTTTTCAAAAGATACACGCAGCCTTTCTTTAGGTTTACGCTTTCTTCTCTCTTTCACTTTGGTGCCAAACACCTCAAGGATGACAACTTGAGGATGATGCCAAAACCCTTCTCCTGAAGTGAAGGGTCGGGGTAGATCTCGAAGGCCGCCGTGTCCTGCCACCCAGTTAGTGGTTTTGACATTCCTGCTCCCTAATTTCCAACTCTAGCTTA
Organism: Tetrastigma voinierianum; assembly: GCA_016808115.1. Lineage (NCBI taxonomy): Eukaryota > Viridiplantae > Streptophyta > Magnoliopsida > Vitales > Vitaceae > Tetrastigma > Tetrastigma voinierianum. The sequence goes on from JAEQBH010000112.1 coordinate 349,891, forward strand.
AAGTTTCTTTATGGTACTTTCTCGGGTCATTACTTGGGCAAGCCTTTAGGCTTAGTGTATTTTGTAGTTTGATACCAATAATTCATTAGCTACTACGAGCCACCGAGGTAGGTTGGGTTACAGATTCTTCACCGCAAGTGCATCCACTTTGATCAATACTTGGTAATCTTTTAAAGTTCAGTGGATTCTTATTTTTGTGATCCATCGACCTATTAGCTTGACCCTCACGACCCTTTGTAGACGAAATAAGATAGATTTTCACCAGAACCTCTTAAATGCTAAATAAATGCTTTTCACCTTCAAAAGGAAATTATTAGTTTAGTTTTAAAAGCATGAAGATTCGTTTTGGGAAATGACTATATGTCATCCTCCCTGAACAAAGAGTGAATGCACTCTCGAACCTCACTACCATAGGAATCCAAACCCCAGTGACCTAATGCTTCATGAGTTCTTATTTACATTTTATTTCGCCTTATTTTCATTTTGAAAACCACCAACCCAATTGCTTTTATCCCCACCTAAAAATCCTAACCAAATTCACCATATTTTTGGACTTCATCACAAATCATTTGTACATGAAACCATCCCGTGTTCGACTTAGACCGCTATGTTGCAAAAAGAGCTTGACTGGTTTACTGAGTGAGGAACATAGAATATAAATTTTGCTTGATTCCGCATCGCCCTAATGTGGCACGAATCAAAATGGCGCCGTTGTCGATATGCCAAACTACGCCGATAAGTTGAAGTGTACTGTGATCAAACATCATGCTGGCATGAATCTTTTAACCCTTTTTGATCTTTAAATATCAGAATCGCAAGTTTTCATTACTGCAAGCACGTAGACCGTTTTGTTTTGCTGCGCCACTTTATTTAACTAACACTAACCTTTCGCTTGCCGAGCCAGGCTCTTGTTGTGTCTAAAATTGTGTACTGTGTTTATGCAAACTGACAGCAGACACTGTGTAGACTACAGAGAATTAGCACTGTTCAATTTGAATCAAGGTCAGAAGTCGTTGTACACAAGGAAAAATGGAGCCCTAATTCTATGAATGTGAATAGTCGCTTGAAAATTTCAAAGAAAACCCCAAAGAAATTATTGTATCCATGAGGGACCACATCCACCTCCTCAGAGTCAAGGCTCCCATCTGATCATACCCCCCGCTGAAGATGTAGCAATGAGGCCCTCTATTCGCGCCCTACTCCTCACATCATGGTGGTGAAATGGGAAACCACAACACATATAAGGGATTGATGAGGAAACAACCTTTAAGAAGCATAGTGATTATGGATTTGCTTAAGCTTGTTACCATTAACCCAATGACAAGGCCAAGATTTGGGGTTTAACTCACTCAGGCCCGTAACTATTAGAACACTGGGAGCAGCGTAATTTTTAAAAAATTTTAGTGCTCATAAGACCAAATAATTTGAAGAGACAAATTTACACCTTTGCGTTTCTCAAGATGGTGAGAGGTTCTACCAAGGCCGGGAGAGATTTATGGAGACTATCGTTGCATGCCCACACCATGGCCGATTTAAGATGATGCTTGTAAACCACTTATGGTGGTATGTCTCCATGAAATAGTTATCGAGACCATGGAGAGATTTGCTAAGCATCCCGATGAAGCTACGGATTTTTATAAACCGAGGCGGCCGAACCTAAGGGTCAATGGTCAAACCCAGAGAAATGGAAAAAATGAGGCCTTTGAACAACCTGCATGGGATGTACAGACCGACAGAGGATATGGAAATGAAGGCTAGAATTTCAACCTTAGCTAGGAAGGTGGAGGAGGTAGAAGGCAAAAGGCGAAGTGTGCAAGGACCGAAAATCCTCGCATTGCCGAACTAGCGCACCAATTTCCAATCCCCCCGTCCACCCGTAAGAACAACATTCTATGACCCCTTCAAAGTTGAAGGATTTGATGCTGCACATGTAAATGCCGAGGTCAATATAAACCTCCACAACTCAATGCTCCATATGGAAATACCTACAATTCCAATTGGAGTGAATCCACCCACACATCTCCCCAACCAATCCCCCGCCTACCCTCCAAATGCCAAACCATGTTTGGTTCCACCTTCAACTACAACCACCTCCATCCTCATCTTCCTGTGGAATGCTTCATATCAATTTGAGTATGCAGCAATCTTAGTGAAGAACAAAGTGATCAAATGTAACCGCACAAAGGATTGATATCAGAGAGAGCAATAATCGAACAAGAGGATAGATGGGCTTGAGAGCAATCTTAACCAGAAAATTGACAATCTGCAGTATTCAATCACCAAGATTAACAAATTGCTGGAGGGGCCAGGAAAGAGAAGGTTCTTTTCAAACATTGCCAAATCCAAGAGTCCATGAAGTAAATCATTCAGCAATTCGAATGGATGAAAGTAGCGGGCCATAATCACCCCGAAGTGGAAAAAGAGGCTGATCACCCCATGCCCAAGCCTCATAAGGAAACTGTGAAAGGAGAAGAAATGGTTTCGTAGTTCATTTTCTTAAGGAGGACTTAATGAAGTATCGCATGCCACCTCCATTTCCCCAGGCACTCAGAGGCAAGAAGAAGGCATCCCAAGAAGCGTGCATCTTGTAAGTCCATGTGAAGAACATACCTCTTTGAAGACATCATCAAACAAGTCCCTGCTTGGTGGCTTTTCTAGTTGACTTTTGCACAATCAAAAGTGGTTAGGGCATTGAGAAGAAGGCATTTAATCGAATGTCGCTATAATCCAAGCAAGAACTCGGGCCAAATACAAGGATCCCCGGGATTCCAATAATTCACCAAGATAGGTGGACTCAAAAGGTGATCGCACACTTCTGGATTGAGAGCCAAGCAGAACTCATCGCTTATACTCACTGTATGAGCAGCTAGGTTTGGGTGAACTTAAACTACCAACATCACACTATCATCGTCGATAGATCGGCAAAGATTCCTGGCGGAAGAAGCAGTGATGTCTTGTGAAAGCAGACACCTACCACCAAGATTTTAGTGCTCTAATAATCAGCCAATAATAGAGTAAAATGGTTTCAATCGCCATAAAATTAACTATCCCCGTTGGAAGACCGCTTTCAAACCGGCAACGCAAATCATCGCCCAAACGGGGTCATGCAAATCACGGTACTTATGACATCGAGCCGAACATGTTTCACTTGAACAACAAGCACGTCGGCGAAACCGAAAACCGCGACCGGCGAAGTGTGTTCGCGGGTCGTAATGCGTGAAGCTTAATGTACAAGAATTGCAGGTAAAAGCCAACCAAGGTGCAAACAGGTGTTTTGGTATTGCCATCGCAGTCACCGAGGTAAATCGCTTCGGCTCAAATTCAATCGCAGAACAAATCAACCATAAAATCAAACACTACATCACCAAAGCACACCCGAGGGCGCGTTGAGGAGATCCAAATTTCCCTGACTCACCATGACACTAATGACATTAGACTAGTCGCGTTCTCAAACGACCATGTAGCTCAATAAATTTTGGTTTTATTTTAACTTAATCAATTTACTTCTGCCATTTCAGTAAGTTTCTTAATTTAGTAGCTTTTCCTTTTTTAACAATTTTGTAATTATATTATATTATCTTATATTAAATTTTAAAGTATAGTTTAATATAACAATTTTTACTTAATGTTATTTATGATGAAAATAAAATCTAATCCTCGCAGCGTGTTGAGTGCTCAACTTATAATAATGAAGGACTCTCCGGCCTGAGGTGCCAGCTGCTCCACTGGGGTGTTTATAAAAAGGAGGGATGATCAAACCTTCATTCCAGAAATTTCTCCTAAACCCAGAGCTTCTGCAGATCCAGAATTTTGAGCCTCTAAAGAGTTTGACCACAGACTTTTTCCAAGCAGACAAACATCGCCGCACTCCGCACAACCGATTAGCCACCAGCCACCGCCTAGCCTGCACCGCTCGCGCCCGCCCGCACGCCCGTGCCTAGAGTCGCCACCGCAGCCAGCCGCACCACCTCCGCCACCGCCGCCGCCCGACGCCACCAGCCACCACTGGGCCGTGGCGCGTCACCCCGCAGCGTTCTCCCATCGCAGCGGTTCCTCAATGCCCACTTTCCCGCTAGCCCCCGGTTCGCTCAGATCCGTGGTTCCTAACACCGCAGAGTACCATTCATCGCCAGCGAGCGCCTTCGGGTTCCCAAATGGTCGCGACTCGATCCCACTTCGTTAGCGGAGCCCCGCCCGGTGTCCTTCCTCACCGCGTACCATGGCGCGCACTGTGAGGTGGGTCCCGCCGACCTCAGTCGTTCAAGACTGAGCTAGAGAGAGCAGTCCCAGCACGCCCAGTCCAGAGGCAGTCCCCGGAAGCCTCGGGGGGTTCGGAGGTACTGTGACGCGGATGGGACCCCCGTCCCTTCGCCAAGGCCACGGAGATCTAGAGGGCCCTATTTCTTCAAGAGGGCTCAGAGATTTTCCAGTCTCTGAGTCATCCTCATCCGCACCCCACCGCCTCCAGCCACGTTGCAGCAGAGGCGACCTCTTCGCCGCTTATCGCCATAGCCTGTTGATCGGGAGGCCATTTGGTCAAGACCTCATCTTAACGTCACGGCCATCTCGAGAGACTTCCATGGGGGAGTCATTCCACGACGCCCCAAGACCGATGGTCGATCCCAAACTGGGTGGGACTCCGATGCGGCCATCGAGCACTACTCCCTGCTGCCATTCATGACACCGAGGCAGTTTTATTACCCCCGGGTGGTTCTATAGTTCTACCATTCGATGACTTCCCGGGGAGTGCCTAGTCCACTCGAGCTTCGGTTCACTATAGACGATCGCCCAGGAGTGCTTAGAGCGGCAGATATTTCGCACAAGTAGTCTCGCAGACACTGTGCCAATTCAGAGGTTATCTAGACATCTCACCCACCTCTGAGGTCCGCATTCTTGCCGGGAGACACCACAGCCGGGCTGTTTTGGGAGGCCTCACTCAGGCCAGCCATCGATCAACTGGTTCAGACTGGCCTCTTCCCGTCGCAAAGACTACGCACGCTGGGTAGTGGGGCCATCCTCGAGGCTCTTACCTGATCTCAGAGGGATACCGGGTTTAGTCCCTCCAGCTGGTGTGATGACCCCTTGATGCATTTTCAAGACAAGGTCCACCGTAGCGGGCCCCGGGTTCAGTCGAGTCTTCCACCGCCGTTGCCACGACTCCCCGAGCCATGTCCTTCTAAAGACATGCGCTTCCCGCAGGAGCCTCTGATCGGAGCTGAGGATCTCGATGCCCTCAGTCCTCGCCGATGGAGCACGATGGTCATGCCCATATCTTTCCTCCAGAGACCAGGGGAGGGAGGCACTGGATCAGAGGCCGAGGACCCCACAGACGTATAGTCACGCCCCGCCCGAGGTGGAGAGTCCAGCCCACAGGCGCCCCACCCCCTCCTCCATGCTACTTCCGCAGCCGCAGCCGACATACCCCGGCCCCATCTTATACAATAACACAACATTCTCCGGCACATACATCGCCAACAGAGAGTTAGCCGCCGTTATAGACGCGCATGACTTTGGCCACTACCTGCAGCACAGACTGTGAGGCTGCCCGAAAGGCCGCTCTAGGTCACCGCCACTCCATGCCGCAGCTGGTATCGCACATCTGGGTATTCCGCGCTGTTCCCGACCAGAGATTATTCAGCAACAACTTCTTGATATGTTACAAAGCAGTTAGCAGTAGTTATTGCACCCACCCACTACCACAAGATATAGTTTGGTTTCTTTTTATGATTTTGCATGAAGTACGCTTTATCAAATGCCACACTTTGTGTAAGATTCATGTGTATTAGCCATAGTAGGCAAAGATATCTTTTGTATGTTTAGAATGTTATGCATGCATTTCAGCCATTTTTGAAGGCATCAAAGTTTCATACAAAGTGTTATATACAAAGATACACTTTGCATATCACTTTTTGTGCCCCACTTTGTGTATCCACTTTTGTCTTCAATAACAATTTAAATTTATTTTAATTGGGACAATGAATTGCCTTTAAAATGGAAAATTGAAACCCTGTTTATGAATAGTGGAACAACTCATGCATGATTCGCTTTTTAATAATTGTAGTCTGCCAGATCAACTTGACATTTCCCTTTTGAATAATCATAACATCGCACACCGATTACAGTCGATATCGGGAAATTATATACCTCCCCTTCACTTTGCAAAGCCGGCCTTAGACTCCGCCGGGACGATCCATAATAGGTTTTAGAAAGACCATATATGAAGACTAATGTAGCCTTCCAAAAAGGAAAAGAAAAGAAAGCAAAGAAAAAGAAAAGAAGCAGAAAATAAAGTCGACACTTTGCCTTGAAACCCGGAAAAATGTCCAGTGTGCGTTAGTTGTTTTTGAGCCCATGCCCCAAGTCTTAATTGTTGAGTCACCCATCGGGTGTCGTTCGCGAGACAGGCAGGTTTAACGTAATCAGTTTATTCTCAACATCAGTCCGGCGAAGCCCCAGAGTTGCAGTCACGATCCTTTGTCGATGTTCCAACCAACTGGTGCCAGAGTTTCACCGCGTGGACCCCAACACCGACTTTGGCAGTCGGTCGGGCTATCGCAACTTTTTACAACGGTCGCCACAAAGTTGAAAGCGGTTATTCTGCACAATCAACGCCGCGTCGTTAGCTAAAGTCGTGGCGACAATTTCGCACTGATCATTCAACCCGTCATTAGAACCGTCATCGCGGTCCAGCAACCATGGATCAACAATGGACCAACAGTCTGGTATGTTTCGTTCTCCAAGCGTCGTGTTTCAAACCGGTATCATCTTCACTCGCGTACGTTTACTGCGGCTATTAATCTTTGAACCCTATAAACTTTTTTTCGAAAACGATACATGTTCCTGAGCGTTTCACGTTGCTGGGACTAAAGGCCGGTTGGGCAGGATTAGTGCCCAAAAAGTGATATTTTGAGCCCTATTTGAGATAGGTTTTGAGCGCTTTGCACTAAATCGTGATCAATTGCTTCAATTGAGGTGTTCAGGTCCACTTAGTACCACTTTATGCCATTTTGAGGTTATTCGCTATTTCATGTTTTTGCATACCTTGGGAGTTCGGAGCATTCAGATATGTGCGGAGCCATGAAGATTGAAACTATTTTTCACCCATCACAAAATACCAAGATGCAACAAATAAAGAAATGAAGGCAAAATGATGAAAAGTGATGAAGTAGAGGGTGCAAGAGGCAGCAAAGAAGAATGTGCAACCTAGGAATACTATGATTGCGAAAATTTCGCACGAAGGAATTAGAAATTTCGCTAGGCTAGCTAAATTTCGCTACATAGCCTAAAAATCATCGGCCTACGAAATCTCCATTTTCATGATATCTTCACAATTTCATTGGGGCATAATTTTCTTAATAAATAAATTTGATCATAGCTTAAAATTTGTGATTTCACATCCTCAGAATTACATGAATTTCACAAGAAATAAATTTCGCTATCCAGCCAAATCTCCTCGCAGCAAATTCCCGCCTCACACTTTAAAACACGCCAAACGAATCTGCTTATGTATTACCTGCCCTGTATTGTTTCAATATTTTAGGCTTTCTTGTATTTTCACACTTTGGTGGCCTATATAAGCCCTCTTATAATTTCCAGTAAACCCTAGTACAACTGGAAGCAACTTTATGCAAACTTAATCTTTCGCATACGCAGCCTTTCTTAGCTTGCGCTTTCTTCTCCCCTCTTTCTCTCTCACTTCAGCGTAAACACCGAAGGATGACAACTCGAGATGAGCAAAATTTAAAACCCTTTCCTCCTTGAAGTGAAGGTTGCCGGGGTAGATCCAAGGTCACTGTGGTTCCCTCGTTTTCACTATGTGTTTTGACATTCCTGTGGTTCCTCTGACCTCATAACCTAGCTTGAAAGTTTCTTTGATAATTTTTCTTGGCTGTCAATACTTGGCAAGCTTTTTATTTAGTGTATTCTTAGCTTTCTTAGTTATTCATCCATTAGTTGCCATTACTTAGCCACCGAGGTAGGTTAAGGGGTTAGATTTTCACCGCAAGTGCATCCACTTTGATCACTACTGCACTTTTTAGGTTCAAGGATTTTATTTTTAGATCCATCGACTATTAGTTACCTTAATAAATCATTGTAGATGAGTCAACATAGATTTTCAACAGAGAAACTTAAAATGCTAAATAAATGCTTTCTCTACTTTAAAGTGGGAATTATTAGGGCTTAGTTTTAAAAGTTAAAGGAAGATTCGGTTCGAAATGACTATATGCCATCCTCCCTAATGCAGAAATAGACCTCGAACCCCGCGCCTAGGAATCTAACCTCAAGTGACCCAATGTTTCATGAGTTCTATTTGTATTTTATTTCGCTATTTCACTTTTTGAAAACCCATCAAACCAAACTGCTTACTCCCACCTAAAAATCCAAACCAAATTCACCATTTTTAACTTCACTTAAATCATTTAATAAGAAAACCCATCCCCGTGTTCGAATTTGATCAATATGTCATAGCTTGACTACGGCAAGAGGAACATAGGAATATAAATTTTGTTGATTCCGATCGTCTGCCTTCAATGAATCACCAAGGCTGCTGAGAAATCTATGGGCCTCTGATCTTCGCTTCTATCCTCCTCGAAACATAAAAGTATCCCCTTCAGATGTGCTTCTAGATTTTCTCCCGCCTGCCACAATTTAAAAGTGTCTTTCCTGCACATTTTCTATTTTCATCTTTTAATCTGCTTTACTATGACCCCTTTTTCTTTTGATTCTCGCCCTTGCTTACCCCGCCGGAGTGAGTGGTGACATTTGGGGGCATTCTTCTCTTCTTCCATGTTCCTCTACACCACCCCCTAATACATAAACTCGGGATGGTTGCTAGATGAGGGATACTAAACCCATTATTACCATCATGATACCTCATTATAGAATTTTCAATAACTCCGTCCCAAAGATCAATCTCAGATCCTTTCAAAGAGACATGGCATGTAGAAGGATCAGCCTTTGCTCCTCTATCAGGCAAACGTGTGCTTGTAGGAACTGTAATAGAGGATAAGAAATAAAACCACACCTTGCCTCCTCTCACAACTTCCGTTTATCTTGCTCTCCTTTCCTCTCTTCTTTCTTCCACTCCGCCTTTACCGTTTATTAATTTTCTCAGTTTCCTACCTGCTAGGGTTGCTCATCGCCTCTGAATTTTGATCCATTTCTTCCAGCCCTTCCATCCCATACATTCATTATATCTTTGTCTATTAATTCTGCACCACTCCCTCCAATATTCCTCCCAACCGCATCGAGTAAAATTCTCGACGACCACGCATAACCGCATCTTTCATGTTTGTAGAATTCTCCCCACCCCTCTATCAATCTTTGAACGGTGAGATGAGTTGCTTAAAACCTCTTCTCCTACAAATCCCTTTCCAAAGATAGTGCTTCTTTCTGCATCTGAGAAAGCTTCTTCTGAGACGAACTCGTCTTCTTCTTCTTCTTGTTGCGTTTCTTTTCCCTTTCTCCTTTGTTGCTTTGTCACTTGTTGAACTTCTGGTTGTTCCGATAGCCTGTTCTCCCTTTCAGGTTCCAGATGAACTTCCCCTTCGCCCGAGCATACTCCTCCATGATTTCATTGTGTTTGACGAGGGTTGAAGGTCTCGCCATTAGAGAAATCTAAGGTTTTAGAAGAGTTCGGCTTAGGTTTGCAAGAGTAGAGAACCGCAGAATATATGAAACTGAAGGTTGTATTTGCTTCCAAGGGAAGAGATGATGAAGGGAGTGGAGTTCTCAATAGTTGCAATTCAATTATTATCGTACTTTTATCATTTCATTTATTTGCATTGTCACGACTTCCACTTCGGCTCAATTGTGTAATCGTCATTAAATTTAGGGCAAAATTAAAAGCCGCCAAATTGCAAACCTTTTCTCTTATGTCGCGACTCTGTCTTTCGTCGGTCGCGATATAAGTAAACCATGGGGATGCTATCATTAGCCGCGACACGTGTGCATTTTGATGAAATACTGAAATTCAGGCCGACCTTCACCACTCTTTGAGGAACGGGCCCCTGCTCGCGACCTTGCAGTTTTGTCACGACCTCAATTTATGTCGCGACCTCAGTTGATGTCGCGACATAACTTTTGGTCAGTGACCTCGTCCCCTCATTCTTCCTTCGCCGCTTAACTTAAGTCATGACTCAACTGGTCAGAACTCAACTCGTCACACCTAATCGCACTCATTTCTAATTTTAATGATTAGACAGCTTTTCACTTCTTATTAATTTGCACACTCTTAGCATCAATTTAACTCATTCTCAATACGCAATCTCAAAAATGTATTCTATCCAATCTTCACTGCACTTGTTTAGTGGAGAAAAAGTAATTCCCTTTTCCCTGCTAAGCTTTCCTCAAAGAAGTTAATGGAGATGTCCCTGAGTTGTCCTTTCTCTCCTTCCTTGCATTTCCTCGCATAAGCACTCAACATTTCCGTAGCGATTCAATTAAACAGTAATTAACTTCTCAAGTACTAACTAATCATTATGCTAACTCGAAGAAAACAAAATCAATGTGAATTATAAAAAAAATATCAAAAGTGTAAAACGTAACTAAAAATTTCTATGGGTTGCCTCCCATCAGCCGCGCTTCGCCTTTGAGTCCTACCGACTCATTGCTGATTCTTTCTCTCTCTCAATAAACACACTGAGCTCTTCATTTTTTCCTCCTCGCTTTGATAATGCTCGGCCTTTGTCCATTGACTTTAAATTCTTCCCTAACATCACTTTTAGTGTTATCGCCTAAATGTAGTGCTTGACACTACCGTGTATGGTCCACTCCATTTGGATTTTAACTTGAAATAAATTCAATCGAATTAAAGTAAGCAACTCCGTTCTCCCGTTCGAACTCTTTCTCTTTAATCCTCCGATCATGTCATTTGTTTTGTCCTTGTATATTCTAGCATCAATAGAGGCTTCATTTTCGCTTCCAGCTCATTTAGCTGGAGCAGCCTCTTCCCTTTCAAGTAGCTTTAAACTCAAACCACTGACGCCCACATACCAGATTCCGTCAGAGAGATGACATGGTTCACAAAGACAACTCTCAGATGGGACATTCCAATGGAGTTTTGAATGTACCAGAAGCCTAAAGTGCATCATCAAAGCTTGGAAGACCAATCCTTCTCGCTGAATCCTACGCCTTTCCAGGATTCTTTAATCTCCCCTTGAAATCTTCACCGTCCACTGTCCGGGGATGATAAGCTAGACTCCTTATATGCTTGATCCCATACTCCGCCATGAGTTTTGGTAAATATTTTGTCTCAGAATGGCTTCCCCATCACTACACGGATAGTTCATGCTCCAAATCAAGCCAAACTATTCTTTTCAGAAGAAACTCACAACCGTATTAGCATCATTTTGACAAGCCAACGCCTTACCCATTTGGAAACAATCCACCACAAGAATACAATGTGTTTCAATGATGGTGGAATGGTCCCATAAAATCTATTCCCATACATCAAAATTTGCACCACCATTATACCTTTAGGGGCATTTCCATTTCTCTGGGTCACGATATTTCCAATCTTTTGGCATCTATCACAATGAATTTGACCCATTCAAAGACAATCTCCGAAGATAGTAGGCCAACAAAATCCAGATTCAGACCAGGACTCATTCTTTCTCCCAAAAAAATGCCCCATATGGTGACGCATCCATCCAAGATTTTACATTGTTCACTCTCCGGCACACATCTTCCGACATAATCATGTCATGACTCTTTAAATAGCGCTGGGTCATCCCGTATGTAGTACCCGCCGCCCCGAGCTTTTCTCACAGAATAATTCGAGGAACTACCTACGCCGTAATTCATACAATATCGCATACCATGAAGCTTGAATTGACACCTTAAACAGCTATTCATCTGGGGAGTTCTAATTTCGCCTCCTCCTTTCGCTTATTCATTTCTACCTGACAAGTGATCACCATCACATCATCACATCCCTTTTATCTTTACCTTTCGCATCAAACTCTCAGAAATAACCCACCTTTATCGGCCTTAGTTTAGCTTCCTTTGACATCAGATATTTGATGGCTGCATGGTCTGTGTGAACTATAACATGGGGATCCCAAATGTATGGCTCGACTTTCAAGCAAGCAAACACTATGGCTAGCACATCTCCTTTCGCCTGTGGAATAGTTTTCTTTGTGCTTCATTGAAGGTTCCCGCTAGCATAATATATGCTCCCTGGCTCATTTTCTCTTTCTTTCGGGCTTCTCTAATACAGCCCCCATTGCGAAATCACTGGCATCACACATTATTTCGAACTCGATCCCATTCTGTGCACGCATGATAGGTGCTTGAACCAATCCTCGATCTTGATTTCTTCAAAGGCATTTCCTGCAGAATCATCAAAATTAAACTTCAGGTCCTTCTCCAGTAATCTGCATAGTGGTCTAGTTATTTTTGAGAAGTCTTTGATGAATCTCTTATAAAATCCAGCATGCCCCAAGAAACTCCTTATCCCCTTTACTGTTGTGGGAGGTGCAAGGGTTTTGATAATGGAAATCTTGGATTGGTCCACTTTTAGCCCTGCAGCAGAAATTTTATGACCAAGAACAATACCTTCTATTACCATGAAATGGCATTTTTCCCAATTTAGTGCTAGCTGTTTGTTCTTGCATCTTTGAAGCATCAAGCTCAAAGTTGTTTAGGACATTGTCTAAATCGACTCCATACAATCGTGAAGTCATCCATAAAAATTTCCCATGACTTCAACCAAACTCGAGAACATTGACATCATACATCGCCGAAAGTAGCAGGAGATCGGGCATGTACCCCAAATGGCATCCCCTTTCCGAAGGCAAGGTACCATAGGGGCATGTGAATGTGGTCTTTTCTTATCCTCGTGTGCAATTGCAACTAAGGTAGCTCTAATACCGCCAAAAGAAACAAAATGAGGGTGTCTCTACTAATCCGCCCAACATCCGATCAATGAAGGGCAAAGGAAATGATCTTTCCCCGTCACGTATTCAGCTCCTCGTAATCACGCAAACTCCATCCCGTCACCGTTTTGTTGGAATTAATTCATTTTTCTACGCGGATCGCGCAAATCCACCCTCTTGGAACCATGACTGGCTAACCTGCTGGACTCCGTCCGAAATTGCATAGATAAAACCAAAGATTTAACCATTTCAAAGACCTCCTTCCTCGACTACTTCTTTCATTACCGGATTCGCCTCTTTCGATGTTCAACAGCTTGGCTTTGCATTTCTTCCGAAGAAGTATTTTTGTGCATGGCTATTGATGGATCAGATACCTTTTAACTCTTCAATAGACCAAGCTTATGACTCCTTATGATTTCTAAAATTTCCAAAGAACCTCTGCTCGCATCACTAAGTCTAGTTGGTAAATTATTACCGGTTTACACTTTGCGCCCCAGTAAGCATACTTTTTAAATGGCTTGGAAACTCCTTTAAACTAGCCCTTCTTCATCGGTTTCTTGATGAAATTCCTTTCATTTTTGTCTCTTTTTTCATCCCATTTTGTTCAAGACTCATCACTTTTTTCAAGAGGAATGTAAACTAATGTGCGTAAAATCGAATCAAAACTCTAAGATATCGGAAATTATTTCTTTTTCATTGATTGAAAGTTAGGTATTAAGCAATCATAGTAAAAACCAGAGCTGTTGACATATACACTTCTATTGACTTGATATCTTCCCTTTCGATATCTAAATTCCTCAAACTGACAAATTGAAGTCGCTTGCCTCTTCTCCAACTCCGAGGAGTGATAATCTTTATGCATATCGACAGAGTCACCCAAATAAAAGGAACGGCCTTCCTAGCAGCAGAGGGACTTGTGAATCTTCCTCCATATCCAGTATGATGAAGTCAACAGGAAAAATAAATTTTCCCACCTTTACTAAATATTACCTTCTATGATTCCTTCAGGTTTTGCCAGGGTTCTATCTGCCATTTGGAGGGTAATGGTAGTGGAAGTAAGCTCCCCCAAACTTAACTTCTTGGCAACAAAATAGGGCATTAAATTGATACTGGCACCTGAGTCACAGAGAGCTTTCTGAAACTCAAACTCTCCAATGGTGCAGGGAATGGTGAAGCTCCCTGGATCCTTCATCTTTTCTGGTAACTCCCTCTTGCTCCTCACCACATTTCTCAATTATGTTCAAATCCTCATGTTATGGGTGAGTTTGGTTCTTTAATTGAGGGATAGTGATGTATAGGAAGGTTATTGGCTTCAAACTTGGTTTTTTTTTTTTTATAAAACAGAATTTTGGCCTTTAAGGCCTTAAATATCTGGTACTAGGAGGAATATGCATATGCATATTATCAGGTTAGCCTAAAGGCACAATCTTTCCAAGGATGGCTCATCATTTCTCAATTGTCAGGTTGCTCTAGGATTTCTACTCAAGCGATAATAGAACAAGTTCTAGAACCTATGGAGATCAAAATTAGATGGATTCTCATAAACCTTCTCTAACCCAAGCAAAAACTGCTTTTCAAGGGTACTTAGTGACACGTGCATGGATTTTGAGAAACCAATGACTAAATAGCCTATTAAAGAGATAACTCATTAAGCATTAAGTCCTATTATCTCTAATATTGTCCATATCCCAAGGTTCATTTATGGTTCTTATTGACATCACAATAACTCAGCAAACTCATAATTAACTCAATAAACTCTAACTAAAAAAAAAATATACCAAACTAAGATGTAAGTTAGAAGCATCAAACAAAAGTCATTATCCAAAAAAGGACTAGAGTACCTATCCTCAAAGTTATTACTTGCAAACATGGGCGTGGGATACGATAAACTAACAAAAACAAACACCCCCAAACTTTGAGATGAACATTGTCCTAAAATGTCTAGCAATGAGCAAAGGAAGCAATAAAGCAAAAGAGTAATAAATAGAGTTGGGAAAAGTGAACTCCCTTTGTAGTTCGCCACTTTTGAATAGGAACCTTGATGATTTTCAGACATTGACATTGGTGTATCACCCTTGATATACTCTTTGCTTCTTTGAGCCATGAAAGTGGCTTTGGCATTTTCTCAAACACTCTTGTGTGCACTAACTTCCTTCACCTCAAATGAGTGAGTTTTGATTCTTCAAAACCTCCTTCAATACATGCAAATCACTCCATTAATCAACAATGATCCACAAAGACCTAAAACAAACAATCCAAGCACACAAAAATTTTCTTCATTGTAACTCCTCTTTTGATGCTTGGAATGATGGATGGAAAATTGGGGTTCAACAAAGGTAAGGTTGTGGGTTTGTGATGGGTTTGAAGCTTGAAGATGATGGAGATGGATCGGGGAGGAATGTGATTTAGATTTGGTGGATGGGGAAATGAATTTGAAAGTGGCTGAAGTTATGAGGTTGGAGGGAAAGAGCATGGTAAGATAGAGTATAAAGTAGGAAGAAGAAAATGGTTTTAAAGGGTTAAAAAGCCTTCTGCTGTGGGATCGTGGTGCTAGTCATTGCCAGCAATTCCGCCTCAGCACCCTCGTTTTTTATCCAAATTGTTACACTATGTCTCCTTTATTTTAGCTCTGAATTGGATGTATGACCGTTGAAAGCTCTTTCAATGTAGAATGTGCTCATGGGCTGAGGTGAAGCCATTTGGCCTCAATCAATACAGAAAATCAGAATGTTCAATGCTGTCCAAAGGTGATGATTTCTGACTCCTTAGGTTCTCTCCTGATTTGTCTCTTGCCCATATCACTCGCTATCCTTCAAAAGTCCTTCATCCTATATATTCTCTCAAAATTCCTCCAATAGCAACCCTTAATGCTTCTTTTATTCATGCTTAAACTCATCTCTTGTCTTCAATTCTCCTCAAGCATGATCATGAACCTTCCAACTTTATATTTCAGTTCAATTTGGTTCTTTTCATCTCAAACCTGAAATTTGATGAACATCTCTACTCCATTTTTTTTTCACACTTCCAAGCAATTATAATTACATCAACCACTTTCCAACTTCTGCCTTCGCTCTTGCAAACTAGTCATGACAACATACTGTTGAGCTTCAAACTTATTCTCAAAACACTAACAACAAAGCAAACATCATTGACTTTTTCATCCCGCAGTAAAAACAACAACAAATAAAATAACTAAAAAAAATAGAAAAAGAAAAAGATAGTGGATAGAATCCTTATTTCTTAGCTTGGGTTGCCTCCTAAGAAGTCATCTGCTATTAGAGTCCGCCTAGACTATAGGAAAAGGGTACTAGTGCTTCCATTTGACCAATCATTCATCTTGGAAAGAACTTCCCCTTTCATAACCATTCAGCTCAAGGGATGTTTTCTTTCTCGCATTTTGAATAGAGAAATAAACTCAAAATCCCCTTTAATTATGGCTGTAGTTCAGCCACAATTTTTCTTCAAAACAATCCTCTATGTGAAGTAGATGAACACATTTATTCTTACAGGATTGTTCAAACATATGCCCTTGATTGAAGCAAGTCGCAGAATTTTCTACACATGGCTCTTTTCGCTCCATCATAAGAGGTAATGGTTGGTGAAGATTGAACTTTATTCCTCACCTACAAGCAAGGTGAGCTCCCCTTGTTGATGTCAATCCATGCTTCGCTTGAGGAAAGAAGTGGCCCTCTTAGCATATGAGAATTAGAAATCCCCTTCAATGCCCCAAGTCACAAAATCCATGTGGAAGGCAAATGTCAATCTTCACTAAATGTTTTCAATAGCCACATTTGACTTACTTCTTCAATTCCCGCTTTATCCAATAATGACTCTTCATCATCTAAGTTGTTTAGAGTGCCTTGTCTTCAATTTCAGCTCATTTTCACCTTCTTCCACAAATTTCAATATAGGAAATTTCTGCACACTGCTCAAAGGAGTATCAGTGCATTCATTGGGATTTGGCAAAGTGTTACTATGAGAGGTCCTAGAGAAATTTTCCTTGAATGCTTAGACCAAGTGTCTTATTTGAGATTCTACGTTTTTCAATCTAGCACTAGCGTTGACTGAAGGCATCTAAACTGAAATTTATGGTCATGAAGATTAATCCTCTTCTTGCTCCCCTTCCATGTAGATAGTAACCGCCTCCTTAACAGAGACAACTCTTCTTCCTCTGAAATGTGGATTTGGAACCCTCGATAAGGCAATACTCCTTGTTCCAATGAGCGAGTCAGAATTCTTCGTCCAATTGATGAAGAAGTAGTTCAAGCTTAGCTTCTATGGAGGCAATTCTATCTTCTATTGAATGTTCCTCCATAAGTACCAACAAATAAGAAGAAAAGCAAAAGAAAATAAAGTACAAAATACTAATAAAAAAAAATTAACTAAGAAAAAAATCACAACCAAAAAGATAAAAATAAAAATAAAAATTGCCTAAATTAGCAAATTACCCGCTCTTCAAAATGTCAACTCCAATGAGAGAAAGTGAACTCGCGCCTAATCTTCTGCGCAATCTGGCTACTAAAAACTTGTAAAGAGTATTCAAGACATATACAAATTTATGACACTATTACCAAAGGACTATTGTCTAATCCCCGACAACGGCGCCAAAACTCAGAAAGCAGACCAATGATGTATGTATATGAAAAAATACGTCATGGAGTGAATGTGGTAAATACTAAAAACTGATTTGAAACAAAAGTAAGTATACTCAAAACTGAGTCGAAAAGTATTACCAACACTAACCCCTTTCCGCAAGTGCACGTCATACAAGTAATAAAGTGGACTCTAGAGTTCGGATATCGCATCTAATGAGGATTGAAGGTTCTCTAATTGGAATTTGATCACCTCGATTACAAAGGCTCTTTCACTATTTAGGCTTACTCAAGTAGGATGGAATAAAACCAATTTAATTGAAACAAACTCGATTTAAAACTAATCCTAAAAAATCTACCAAATAAACAACTACTTAATTTAAAAGGTATGAAGAGAGTCACTGGTGGATGGATATAATTATTACAAACAATTTGTATTTCCTTGAGTAACATTTGCGGAGTTGAATGCCGATTTGTCCAAGAGCAATGTAGTATAGCTCGATTTCTCCATACACCATAACATTTCACTATCTAACACACCATATTCCTTCAGACAAATACCCAAATACTACTTGTAAAATTTGGTACTCTTAAGATTTGATTGTTTTTCTTTTCAATACTTCACAACCATTTCCTCAGGATCAAGAATTTCGCTTCATAAATGTGATAATGTGCAAGCCTTCCAATGTAATTGGTATCTGGTCCCAAATCTGCATAAAATTTTCTATCTCCTGATTAGATCATAACACTGATCAAGATCCTTTCACTAGACTAAGGAGAAACCTTTGATCAACTAAATTGATACATCATGTAATTAATCCTCACACCATGAGTAAATTAGTGATCTATCAAAGTAATTTTTCAGAGTTCATTGTTCCAAGATATTAGTCTAACATACCCCTAAGTTACCGCTCTTACTCTCATGAATTTCCATCTCTGTGGTCACTCGTAGTCCTCGGGAAATCGAGCAAAGATACAGCTCTTTTGGGTATAAGCCATTATTCCGCATAATTCAATATATGAATGAAGACTAATTATATAATTTCAAAGATTCAAACCTACAAAATAACTCGAAAACTCGCAATCCGAATGTTTATCAATTAAACCCCAACCCTGGGGCGGTGTTTAATGTTCCATTACTGGATTCCAATCATCACTAATCAAACAAAAAGTAAGAAAATGAAGAAAGAAATCAAGAGAAATAAGAGAAAAACCTAGATTTGAGCTTAAATCTTCTCCTCAACAGTAAATAAATTGAATATCTGAGTACAACACCGAAATCTCTTCAATAGAAATAAAAATCATTTAAACTACTCTAAGATCTATTTAAAAAATAAAAATCTACAACAAAAACTAAGAAAAATGGGTAGTTTAGAGAGAGAAAACCCATGAGAGAGAGAAAATCCTGCATTTTTAGCTTCAATCTTCGTCCCGAACCCAGTGAAATCCTCGAATCTCTATTACACAACACCGAAATCTCTTCAATAGAAATAAATCGCTAAAAAATTACTCAGATCTAAAAGAATCAAAATCAGAGAAAACCGGGAAAAACAGTCTAGGAGAGAGAAACCCCATGAGAGAGGCTCTCCACTTCCCGCTTGCCTCTTTACCTAAAAAAAACGGTGCATATATATGGTCCTAGGTGAAACGTGGGCTTGAAATTGTAGTCAAAATATCACTTTTCGGCCTTTTTTAGGTTTCTGCAGCATTTTGGTCGCGACACCATTTCCTGTCGCGACACCATTTTCTGTCGCGACACCATTTCGTGTCGCGACACCATTTTCTGTCGCGACACCATTTCCTGTCGCGACAAATTTTCTGAACAACAACTGGTTTTTCTTCTCTAACTTTTCGGGGCCATAACTTCTTCGTTTTAACTCGGATTCGGGGCGCAGAGTACTGCTGGAAAGCTCTTGAATGTAGAATGCAGCTGAGGGAATTGGAACAAATTGTTGTTCTATGGTACAGAAAATTCATCTTCCAGAAAGGGTGCGCCATGAGACTCTTGGTTGACTCTTCTTTTGGAAATATATTGCCTAGCTTTCGCAAATCACTTGCTTCTTTTCATCAATAATCCTACTACAAAACCAAGTTTAGAGGAAATTTTATGAGTTTTACATGAATATGGATATAAAATGCACAAAATAGCATGTGAAATGAACTCAAAACATAGATGAGTTTTGCACTCATCAGAAGCTCAGTTTGTTAATGGTAACAGGAGCTACAACTTTAAGCCCAACACCAACCTTCCAACCCACTACACACCAACATTGAGAAACCATGAGAACTTCTCATATGGAAGCAGTAGTGTAAAGGTACAAAGACCAAAGCACTTCGCCAGCTAGTATGCTCCACATGGCTTCCCAAGGACTAAGAACAACAAAGTAATCATAGAACTGAAAATCAGGGCCAAAGGAGGTCTTAAAATCAGGAGCAGATGCTAAGCTTCATGGGTGAGAATAAGAGACTGTTGAGCATACATGATCAGAAGTTTATTGAGCTATCAGCATTCCAAATAAACACAAATGTGTTTCAAGCCAATACTAATGCATCTCTGAAGAATCTGGAGATTCAAGTAGGGGTAGTCGGCTCTAACTGATGCGTATCGAAGTCTAGGATTCTTCCCCATGACACTAAGAAGAATCCCAAGATCAGATGACACCATTTCAAGATGGCAAGAATCGAGAATAAGAGAAGTTAAGAGAAGAAGAAGCTGACTGAGAACCAAGACAAAGCAAAAACTAGCAGAGACTGCAAACTGAACAGTTTAGAAATATTAGTTGAAAGTGAGAAATCAGAAGTGAAAAAAGAGCAGCAAACTAGGAAGGGAAAACTGTAAAAAGAAAGAGAAAGTAAGAGCCTACCAGCTTACTATTCCATTCCCTCAGAGAATGCATAAGTCTGAGATGGATGAGTAGTTTGCTAAATTCTTGAATATGTTCAAGAAAATAGAAGTCAAATATTCTTTACGAGGCATTGGTCAAATGCCTCATTATGCTAAGTCTACGGCTGACATCTTGAGAAATAAGAGGAAGCTTAATGAAGAAGGAGTGGTGAGCCTACCAACCACTTGCAGTGTACTGATCCAGAAGAATTTGCCATTAAAGATGCAAGATCCAGGTAGCTTCACCATTCCCTACACCATAGGGGACTATGAATTGGGGAAAACATTGTGTGATTCTGGAGCAAGCATCAACTTGATGCCATTATCCATAGTAAAGAGACTCAGTTTGGGGGAGCTTACTCCTACAACTATGACTCTACAGATGGCAGACAGAACTATGGCTCAGCTAGAGGGAATCATTAAAGATGTACTAATCAAGGTGGGAAAATTTATTTTCCTGTGGACTTTGTTGTGATAGACATTGAAAAGATAAACAAGTTCCACTACCGCTGTGGGCGCACTTTCTTGCAATCGAGCAGCCTTGATTGATGGAAGAAAGGAGAGCTTACTCCTGTGGTGGG
Organism: Tetrastigma voinierianum; assembly: GCA_016808115.1. Taxonomy (NCBI): domain Eukaryota; kingdom Viridiplantae; phylum Streptophyta; class Magnoliopsida; order Vitales; family Vitaceae; genus Tetrastigma; species Tetrastigma voinierianum. The sequence goes on from JAEQBH010000112.1 coordinate 370,826, forward strand.
AGATGAAAAGGCGCCCTGAATTTGAATTAGTGCTTGAAACAGCCTGATTTTGATAATGCTGAATGTAAGATTGTAGAACAAGTAGTTCCCATCAATTATGAATTGAAATATGATTGTAAGATTCAGAGTTCAATGAGTGAGAATGAGATGAATTTCCAGTATATTGAGGATCTTGAAGTTAAATTTCTAAATTCCAATTTTGAATTGAAAGAAACAATACTCAGTCTGAATGAACAAAGTGCAAAAAAAATCAAGCAGCAATGAAGAGAAGGTACAAGAAGTAGAACTGAGTTCTGAAGGGTTATTTATGAAAAAATTACCCAAACACCTAAAATATTCCTTCATAGGTGCAGAAAAATCAAAACCAGTTATCATATCAGCTAACTTGACAGAAGAAAAAGAGCAAAAACTGATAGAGTTCTTAGAAAGTATTAAGAAGCAATTGCCTGGTCAGTGGAATATTTGAAAGGAATCAATCCTTCTATATTCATGCATAAAATCCTCTTGGAGGAAAATGCAAAAACATCAATAGAACATTAGAGAAAACTGAATCCAATTATGAAAGAAGTTGTCATAAAAGAAGTATTGAAATGGATGAATGCAATATTCGCTATGCACTCAAACAGCCCCTTGTGAGCCTCTGGGCCTATGTGGTTCCTAAGAAGGGGCGGATTCATCGCTACCGAAATGAACTGTGACAGATGGAGGGTCTCGTGATAGATTACAAAAATTGAATACTGCTACTATAAAGAATCATTATCCTTTGCCTTTATCGATCAAATGCTAGACAAAGGGTGTGACACTTCTACTTATGCTTTCGATGGATATTCGTTACACTGGATTGCCATAGCCCCGGCGATCAAGAAAAGACTACCTTTACTGGTCTCCATATACCCTTGTTTTTAAAATGATGACATTCGACTATGTATCGCTCCGCCACCTTCAAAGGTGTATGATGTCTCATTTTTTCGCATTTGGTGGAGTAGCTATGGAAATCTTCATGGATGACTTCAAATTTATGATCCGCTTTGAGAATTGCCTAGAAATTGGAAACTCAGATTCAGGTGCCAAACAAGAATCTAGCTATGAATCGCGAAAAATGTCATTTTATGGTAATCGAAGGTATTGTCTTCAAGTATAAAATTCTATGCGCTTGACTCGTTGATCAAGCTAAGGTCTTTATCATTGAAACTCGATGCCACCTGCCACAAGAAAGGGATTAGAAGCTGGGACATACCGATTTTACAAAAGATTTATAAAAGACTTCTCAAAAATTTCAAGACCATTATGCAGACTATTGGAAAAGGATGCCAAACTTGATTTTGATGAATCATGTAGGTCTGCATTTGAAGAAATAAAATCCAGATTGGTTATAGCTCCCATCATGGCAACACCAGACTGAAACAAAGATTGAAATCATGTGATGCCAGTGACTATGCAATGGGAGCAAGAGTCAGACAAAGAATGTGAGAAAATTTTTCAAAGCACATACTATGCCAAAACCTTTAATGAAGCAATTTATAATTACCAAAGATTAAAAGGAGATGCTGGCAATGTTGTTTGCTTGTGAAAAGTTCAAGCTATACATACTAGGATCACATGTTATCATACACACTGATCATGTAGCAATCAAATATCTAATGGCAAAGAAAGATGCCAAACCAAGACTGATCAGATAGGTATTATTGCTGTAAGAGTTTGATTTGGAGATCAAGTACAAGAAGAGGAGTGACAATATGATAGCAGATCACTTGTCAAGATTAGAAAGCCTATCAAGAGAAAGATATGTAATAGACAGTACCCTCTTGATGAGCAGCTTTTTCAAGTGTCAGTCCAAATACCCTGGTATTCTGATATTGTTAATTACTTATCTTATGGAATCATGCCATCAGAATTTAGCTACTAGCAGAAAAGAAAATTGAGAACCAATGCCAGAGTTTATATATGGGATTTAATTCCACTAATATGAAGAGGGGTGGTGATCAAATCATCGAAGATGTGTACTAGAAGTCGAATAAGGTGAAATTTTGATAAATGCCATGCATCACCATATGGAGGACACTTGTGAGATATAATAAAATTTCAAAAATTCCCTCAGCTTAGGTTTTTAACGCTTACTTTATTTAGAGACTGTTCTGAATGGGTTAAATATCGTGGATAGATGAACGGGCAACATAAACAGAAATGATGCCTCTACAAGGAATCCTATGGGTGCGACCTTATGCATGGGAGACTTATGGGACCTTTCCCACCATAATTTGGAAATTTGTACATTCTCCTTGCTGTGGATTATTTATCCAAATGGGTGGAAGCTATAGCTTCTCCCATAAATGATGCCAACATAGTTGTGGGGTTTATTCAAAGAAATATCTTGAGTAGATTTGGAGCCCCAAGGACAATCATTAGTGATGAGGGAAGCCATTTTGCAAATAAAATGTTTACAAAACTCATGAGCAAATATGGAGTCATACATGTTATGGGATTGGCTTATCATCATTAGTCAAATGGGCAAGCAAAAATTTCCAATAGGGCTATAAAGAATATATTGGAGAAGACAGTCAACACAAGTAAGAAAGACTGATCAGTAAAACTAGATGATGCATTATGGGCTTATAGGACTACTTATAAATCTCCTATTGAAATGTCCCCATACATAATTGTATTTGGAAAGCCTTGTCATCTCCCTCTTGAGCTTGAATATAAGGCTATGTGGGCAATCAAGAAATGAAACTGTGATTTCCATGCCGCTAAAGAAAAGAGATTACTCCAGATGAATGAATTGGAAGAGCTGAGAAATGAAGCTTATGACAATGCCAGGATCTACAAAGATAAGACCAAGAAGTGGCATGACCGGAAGATTATGAGTAGGAGAGCTTGTCTTTTTGTACAAGTCAAGGCTAAAAATTTTTCTAAGAAAACTCAATTCAAGATGGAGTGGTCATTACACAGTAGTTGCAGTTACCCCTTTTGGATCTGGAACATTGAAAACCAATTATGGAGATGAGTTCAAAGTGAATGGTCAGAGGCTGAAACATTACCTTGGAAGACTTATAAATGAAGAACAATCCCAGAGTTTAAGAGATCAAAAGAATTGCTAAAAAGAGAACACATTGCAACAATGTCTAGCTAAAGACAGAAAATTGAGCAGCTACTTGGGAGGCAACTTAAGCAATTTTTATTACTCTACAGTTTGATTTTGTTTTATTCAATTGTTGTGGGAATAGTTTGCTAGTGTAGTATTTTCGTTTGAAGCATTTTAAACTTATGTAGCCGATTTTGTCAAATCCGTGACAATGAAGTTGCAAGGAGATATGAAAGTCAATTTTAAAGCACTTCCAACCAAAATTATTGGTGCAGAGTTGACTACAAAAGGGATTCTATTTCCCTGACTTATTCTTTGAAAATAATGCACATACTAAGTTTGGGGGAATGTCATTTTTCTGATCTAGAAAGTGCACAGTGACTAAATTTTTTGAATGAAAATTGTTTCTAATACAAAGAATATTTGCTGAATTTTGAATTGCATTGAATAGAGAAATTGTCTTTATTGTCCATGCTTGAATTGAGATACTTCATTCTTGATAGATTTATATTCACAAGCATGAATTGAATATGCAAAAATGAATAAGAGGAGGAAAACAAGAAAAATTTCTGAAAGAGGAGAACACCTTCTCAATGTTGTGACATTGATAGCAATGTTCCGACATCGGCTCCAAAAAGTTCCCCAATGTCTCAACATTCAATTCCAATGTTGCAACATTGCTCCCAATGTCGCGACATCGACATGTCAAATAATGACAACGCATTTATAGAAGAGAGAAACCTAGAATGACATTGAGGCAATGTTGCGACATCAACGCTTGATGTCGTGACATCAACACTTGATGTTGCGACATTAGGGCAATGTCACGACATTAAGTTGAGTCAATTAGAATGTCAGGACATATCATTTTCAATGTCGCGGTGGGTCACTTAAAAAAAAAATTTCAATGTCGCGACATTACACTTAGGGCATCCCACCTATTTAAAGGAACACTTAGTGAGAATTGAACATCCAGACCAAATCTTGCAATCTTTCGAACACCAAGCTTCTCAAAATCTCAATTCGAAAACAAGAAATGTCGAATCCCAATTCTCCCACCTTGGACGAAGTGGTTGGAAACATTGTAGAGGAAGTACTAAGGGAGAGAGTAAAACACCAAGAGAACCAGGAGACTCATCCTACATAAAAAGTGAGGGAAGAAGCTAAGGAAATCAAGGTTGAGGTAGAGGCTAGAGAGACCAGAGCCTTCTATTCAGAAAATGGGGTAGATTCTTTCAAGAAGTATCTTGCCAAGAAGGGGTTTGTGGAAGAGAGAGGTTTTAAGAAGCACGTGTCACCCTTCAAGGAAGAAATCGAACGAAGAGGGTTGGAAAATGTGAGCAAACATATGGAGCCTAGGAGAAGAGCAAGGGTGAAGGAATTCTACTCCAACTTTGGAGATAGAAAACACCTTACATTCTATTGTTAAGACCAAAATATGCTAAGTGTGTGCGTGCCAAACTTCTGGCACTACTACCAAAGACTATTCAATCCTCGGCAATGGCGTCAAAAACTTGTTAAGACCAATGTATATAAAGGCTATTTTCTGTTGTGTATGTAATAATTTTCAATTAAAATTGGTTTTGTTCTAAATCTCTGCAAGTGCACAAGTCATACATTTAATAAAGTAGACTATATACGTCCGGATATCATTCCCACGAGGATTGATTAGAAAGTCTAAAGATCAACTACCCCTACTACTCAAGATCCTCACTATTTGAACCTCTATTTTGCAGAATAGATTTAGTTTTCTAAAATAAATTGGATGAAAGAAGTAAAGAAATTCTAAAATACATGGGTTAGAGAGTTCACTGGACTGAAATAACACTAGGACTAAAATCAGTGTTATGATTATCAATTTTCAAAATTCCTAAAGAAAAATACAGTTATTACCATGAACTCTGGAATTGTCCAAGAGCAGGGTAGTGTAGCCTTGGAATGCCTCCTAACACTACACATTTCACTCTCTAGATGACCATATTCGTAAACTAGGTTAATGGGTCTAAAGAGCTACTTGTAGGACTTGATCCTCTTTAAGATCTGATTGTTTTTCTTTCTCAGTACTTCACAACCATCTCTTAGAATTGGAAACTGCTTGCCCCCATAGATAGGATAATGCAAGCCATCTCCAAAACAATTGGTACCTCAACCATCAATTTGACTAAAATGATCTCTCTCCTTAATTTGAATCTTAGCTAACACGGGATTGAGATTATTTTACTCAATTGAGGTGAAACCTCTAAAGATTAAATTGATAGATCAGTAGGCGATCTATGCCCCAAGCAAACAACACCTCCGCTGCCTCATCACTCACCCATGGTGGTGGTGGTGGCGGTAGTTGAAAACTCCTGACAGATCTTGAAGTCAGAGGTTAGAACTTCACCAGTGATGCATCAAAGTGATCTTTAGAATTCATTAATTTAATGAATATCAGTACAATATACCCCCAAGTGACTGCTCTTTACTCTTAGGTCATCCATCCCTGTGTCACTTAGGGGGATCTTTGAAATCATAGCATAAATACAACTCTTTCTGGGTATAAAACATTGATATTCCGAACAACTCATTGTAAGAGCAATACCAATTAAATCATTCCAGTTTTCATTCCTAAAACAACATTAAAATACTACAAACAGTAATCAAATAAGCAAACTCTTCCTAGAGGGAGCTTAGCCTTCCATATCTAGATCATCAATGAATATGAGTAGTTGATCAAACAAATTCATTGAAATTTTAATCAAAACTGAAATAAAACGAATTCCGAAAAAATTTCCATATTTCATTAAAGTTCAAACATAAATGAATCTCGATTTACAATCAATCCAGCTCGGAATTCAGCTCAGATCTACTACTCTAATCCTAAAAGAAAAAAAAATAAATCTAGAAACAAAACTAAAATGTAAAGAAATAAAAAGAAAATTATACACAACGAGACTTTAGCTCTTCAAAAAAGCACCAAATTAGATGAAAGCAGTTGAATGCTATGCACTTCTCCCTAGGCTCGTGTCTTGGGCCCTAAAAACGAGGTGAGTATCACAGATTTCGAAAAGCCTACGAAAAATTATGTCCTAGTGTTGATGTAGTGGTAATGTCGTGACGTTGTAGCGACATTGAAGCTACTATGTTGTAGCTCAATTCTGGTGTCATGACATTAAAGATCTACTATGGCAGTTCTGCAGTTTGAGTGACCAGTCAATGTCGTGGCGATGTCACGACATTGCCCCAATATTACTAAACTCTAATGTCATGACATTGTCATCTGATGTCGCGACTGATGAGTACAAAAACTCATTAGATTTTTAATCCATTTTTCTGAGTTTAATATGAAAATAATGTTGAATCGGTCTGTAAAGGATAATTGACTCAAATTCTAATTTGCGGTGAAAATACGTGTTAAAACTCAAATTTTAGCAAAAATAAGAAGAAATCAGCCTACAATGTATTCAGGTCATAACTTGAATTCCCTGGGCCGAGACAGAAGTTCGCTTCAAGAATTCCAAGTCACGACATCAACAATTGCTTTAAAGAAGAACCTAAACGCGGAACAAATCTGAAGTCGGATTCTGAAGAAGGAGGTTGCAACAAAGAAGACGTGGTCGAGATTAAAGGAAACAGTCAAAAGAAGAAATTCATGTCGCGACTTCATTTCGATGTCGCGACGCCAAAACAAGAAAAAAATGATGTCGCGACATAACTCTGAGGTCGCGACAAGTATCTGTCTATGAAGCCACAAGAGAGATCTTCGCAAGTAAAAGAAGTCGCAACTAGTTTTTAATTAAAGGGTCAAATTGAAGTCGCGATATACTATGCAGGTCGCGACATGAAAATAGGAATTGAAGCCTTAACAAGAAGAATGATGTCGCAAACTACCATTCGTGCGCAACCACTCATTCAGTCGTGGACTCAAAGAAGGTCGGTGCTGCAGAAGGATGTCACGACATCACTTTGATGTCGCGACCTGGAAAATAGTTGGAAAGAAAGAAATCAGTTGCAACGTGGAACTGAGATAGCAGCCTGAAGAAAAGAAATGGAAAGCAAAAGAGGTCGCGACATAAAATGAAAGTTATGAAGACAAGAAAAACACCAACAAAATTGCGACCAAGAAATCAAGGTCACAACATGAAGTAGTCTTACAAACAGCAAAGTGGTCGCAACCTAAAACTGATGTCGCAACACAGAAGCTGGAAGAATAAGAAGATAATAGTGTCGCGACATCAACTTGAGGTCGCGACATCAGCATTGAAGAAACACTGAACAAAAGATGTCGCAACATCACTTCCATGTCGCGACCACTAATCAGGGATTTTGCAAGACAAACCGTTGCAACGTAGTAGCTGAAGAGGTCGCTGATCGATCATGAGCCATCATGGGATTCCATGTCGCGACATCAACTTGAGGTCGCCATACAGAACAGTTGAGCCGGGCTTTTCTTCGATTTCCACCTGCAGTATTTTTTGGGGATTCTACTGCATTCTTTTCTATTTACGCATAAATAGAGAGCTGAATAGTAAACAGCTTTCCTTCTTCACTACCTAGCAAAAGGGAAAAGAAGAGGAACTCAGTGTATATTTTAGAGTACATTTTTTTATTTTTAGTTTTATTTTCTGGTTTCAATCATGGCACGCAGAGACGTAGTCAGAAATGGATTTTTAGTTCTGTTATTTTCTTCGCATATCAGCTCGGGAAATTTATGAAATCTAGACAAATTTCGAATGCATTTCTTTTCTCGATTTATTGGTACTCACATGCTGATCGTGCGGGATCTGACTCCATTTCGTATCAAGTAATGTCAGAATCAGAGCGCAGCCACCGGATTTTGATGACATTTAGTTTCATTTTCCATCACAATTTACGAAGAATTAATTTCAATCGATTTTTACTTAATCGGTGTCGCTTTTAATGGATAAGTTCCCAATAGTAGTATCTGGGGCACTCAGCTTGAGAACGTATCTTACTCGATATCCGTGGATGCCCTCCGCGCAGGACAATAGACCCGAGATTCCCGAGAGCCGAGCCGCTCTTTTTTTCGGGTATGTTCGACCACCATTGATCGACCGTCAGCTCGAGAGCCATTTCGACAAATCCCCATTTGCTCATAATTGAAGTCGAGGGGTGTATTTAACAATATTCTTCAACAATCGAGAGTTCACCTTAATCTGGCTGTGTACGTCCCGGACCCCCGTGTTAGGTTAGGATCTAATAAAGGAAAGGGATAAACCCATAGATCTGAGGAGGTTGAGCCACCATTTAAATGGTAGAACTTAAGTAATATCTGAAAAGTGAAGTAAAGTTACGTTGTCAACCGGGAAATGGGTGTGAAGTATTGAGAAAGAAAAATACCCCGGATCTTGAAAGAAGAATGTGGAATCTGGTAAATTTGGTTTGATCTTGTCTTGAGAGAAACAAGGATATTAAATATGTGAAAGGGAGAAATCGATTCCAATAATTAGGAAATCTTGGACAAACATCGGATCCATACACGAGAACAAAGTAACGGATATAGTCTTTGGAATTGGTATTCCATTGTATTTCATTGATAGTTTTTCGTTTCTCACAGTAAACTGATTCAAACCATTCTTTTATGTACAATTTATTTTTAGTCATTCATTTTTGTTTTAGTTTAATTTGAGCATATTCAATAGTATAGATTTTAATTTTTTTGTTGTTTTGATAAAATTTTCACCATGAGTTTTGAGTCCAAATAGTATGAAATTTTAGTAGTTGGGATAGTTGACACATGGTCGCTATCAATCTCTGTGGGAATGATACTGGACTTACATTAGTTACTACTTGTATGACTGTGCACTTGCGATTATCATAGATTGAACCTTTATTTTTTAATCACGAACATTAAGAAAATTATTTTAGTAACCAAATTATCCAAAATGACATGGGTATAAGAGAATTGTAAGGCTCTTGTAGCTGTGTTATTTTGAGGGGTTTTAGTATATATAGAAAAAGGCGAACAACGACACTATTGAATCTTTTTTTCTTTTCCTTTCAGTTAATGTCTCGACATTGCTAACCCGATGTTGTGACATTGAGTTGATGTTCTGAGGCTCGCTGTCAATGTTGCGACATTAAATGTCTGATGTCGAGACATTGAGTTGTGATGTTACGACATTAAGTTGTGATGTCGCGACATTTGCTATCTTATATTGCTTGACTGTTGAGTCTGTGTTCGATGTCACGATGATGTCACGACATTAGTCTGTTAAGTTTCAACCTTGGCTGCTTTTATTTGATGTCGTGACATGTGATGTTGTGACATTGAATGTTAGTGTCTCCGGTGTTTAATCCATTTCTAATGTCACGACATTGCTACTATGATGTCGCGACATTAAATGTTGTTGTCGTTTTACCTCACGAGGCACGCTGTTCGATGTCGCGGCATTGAGTTGTGATGTGCTTGACATTGACTGGAGTTAACGAGTCATGTGATGTCATGTGCGTGTCGCTGGTAATGTCATGACATTGGTGTTCCCGATCTACTACTTCAGGCGATGTCGCGGCGATGTCGCAGCAATGTCGCGACATTGAAGTAAATGTTATGACACTCTCACCTGATATCATGACATTGATCACTAGATAATACGTGACATTATGAGTTCATGTCACGGCGATGTCGTGGCGATGTCGCGACTTTGCTCTTTTGCTGCATAGTGCTGATTTTTGTTTCTTTTCTGCTGATTTCTATGTCTTTTCCCTAAATTCCTTCAAAACATATATCTGGGTGAATACTTCATGATTTTACATTAAATTGAACTTTTAAGCCTTAAAAAACATGAAAATTGGGCTTAAAAATAGATGATTTTTAGACTCATAAAACTCCCCTAAACTTAAAGTTTTGCTTGTCCTCAAGCAAAGAAAAGACTATTTATTTGTCCTTAAACAATAAAAATTGATTTTTAAGGACGTTTTTCATTTCAATCATCTTTTCTATCAAATCAGCAATTTGACCTCAGCATCATTTCAGTTGTGATATCAATTCTAATTAAGCTTAACTTTCAGGATTCTAAAAATTTTCAATTTAGATAATTTAATATAACATATAATTCATAGTCAGTAAACAGTTACAATTCTTGATCCAGTGAGTGTGTGTTGGTCTTTCCTTTATGACTAATTTGCAGATTAGGTAGCCTTATGAGACTCACTATGCAAAATGGTATTCTCTTTAGAACTACTTAGGTCTCATAGGCTTGTTGTGCAAATCATTCTCCACTAATGTAGGCATAGCACAACCCTTAGGATCAAATGGGTCTTTTAATCTTGTAATGTATGGCTAGGGTACTTGGGTAGTTAATTGGATATTTTAGGTTCAAATTCACCCAGACTGCATACATTTTCTTAGTCTTCTGCATTCTAACTACTCATCCTTTCATTTCTAATCAAAACTTTTTCAAAAGCACCCCAAACTTGATTAGGTGCATCTTCTTCATGAACATTGTGGCTTTTTCTTTTCCACTTTTTGTTTTGTTTAGGTTTCTCAATTCATAAGCTATTTTCCTGTCATTTTGTTCAAGGTTTGGAATGGTGCAATGTTTTGCCTTCTTAAGCTTTCTACTACCCCTTAATAAGCTTTGGGTTAGCAACTCCCATACTAGTTAGCATTAGGGTACTAGGTGTAGAACACCTAGGATTGTTACTCGAGAGCAAGCTATAAGGTAGACTCCTCCTCCTTGAGCTGCACACACACACACACACACACACACACACACACACACACACACACACACACACACACACACACACACACACAGATATATATATATATTTAGCTTCGTAGTTTCTATTGTGCACCTCTTTTGTACATCTTTTTCTCACAAAAGAATTAATTAGATCGATATCCTGACAAAAGAAAGAAATACTAATTTGGACATTTTTAAGAAAAGAACAAAAATAGCTTTTCCAAGCGTGTACATCTGCCCTTTAATTTTTAACAAGCCATGTTGGACATAATTGTGTAAGTTTGACTAATCTGATGTCCAGGTGTGTTTTGATTGGAAAACCTTGATGCATAGAAACGAGATTCGACTGATTCCAGCGAGACCTTTGGTGGAGAGAACACTCGGGAGCTTAAGAAGGCCAAAGAGCGGAAGAGCGCGACTATGGCGGATGAGAGACATGACGAACGGAGGAACGGAGGGACGGCGACGGAAGACCCCCATTGCCGGCCATGATGGAGGATTTCTAGAGGCTTTATTGCCGGGAAGAATATTAGCGATCAGACTGACCTGCGTGGGTGTAAATGGTACCCAGACTAAAGCTTGGCCTTAATTACAATGGATTCCCCGTGACATCGGTTCGGGTCATCCCACTTGAAGACCCGAATGAGCACACAGGAAGATTTCTCATAATGGCGAATACGGTGGAAGGTGAATGGTGTGAGACCAGAGGTGATAAAGTTGCATCCTTCCCATTTTCTTTGAGAACACCGCCAGCGGTATGAATCATTACCATATGGTTACATTGATACTTAAGAGAGGATTGGTAGGAAACTTACTTGGGCGGATTCTTTCCCCCATCTCTCTCACTTGGAGAGACGACGAGATAATAGTATTCCGACAAAGGGGAAATATGAGAGCTATGTAAACTTGGGAAGATTCAAGAGGTTCTTTGAAGAGGTGCACGATGCATGGAATAGATTTGAAGACCCCGGATGGACATAGTGTATCATGCTTTAAATGATACATCTAAGAACTGTGCTCGATGCTTCATCGTTATTGGAGCATTCAAACGAAAAAGTGCTGAAGAGGCGAGAGATCTGATCGAAGATTTAGCAAAATGCAATATGAAAGCTCCATCTGAGATTTTAAGAGGAAGCAGCGGAGGAAAAGGGGTCATGGATCTGAGCAAGATGACAGCCATGGAAGCAAAGTTGGATGCCATAATGCATAGGATGAAATGAAACAGAGAGAAAGATGCACACTTTGCTCATGAAATAGGGCGGAAGGATCTAATGAAAGAAGTCTTGCGTGCCAACATAAGAAGATTCTTATGGTCTTGAGGAGGTTAAGTCGATGAGAGCGAGGCAAAGTTATCATTTCAAACCCAAATCCTAACTTTGGCCACACCTTTACCAATCCGACGGGGAACCATGAGAATTTCTCATATGGTGGAGGGCACTACGGCCCGAGGCGGGGATAACATCCTCAAGCAAGGATGTCGTGACCACCGAGTTCAGTGACGGCTGAGGTTGAGCGGGAATGAATATCAGGGTCAGAGGAGAACCCAACCATTTGAAGAACAAATGCTGCAGTTCATGGGGGATAACAAGAGGCTATTACAATTCCATGAACAAAAACTATCTGACTTGGAAGCTTTCAAGTCTGATACTCACATGTTTCAGAAGAATGCTAGTGCCTCACTGAAAAATTTAGAGACCTGAAGTGACAGCCTGAATATGCGAAGAGCAAAGGTACATTCCTTTAGTGACACTCGAAGAACCCAGGCATATGTCAATTCGGTTAAAGAAGTGGGAAGGATTTGAAGCGGCAACAAGACGAGAAGGAAAGAAGAGGCGGCGAGAGAAAGAAGAGAGTAAAGAAAGGAAGAACGGCCCAGTTAGACGGCTAAAAGGAAGTAATGACCGAGAGAAAGAAGGAAGGAGTACCGGCTTATACACACGTGCCATTCCACGAGACTTGAGAGTCGAAGAAGACGGAGTTTCTAAATTCTTGGATATTTTGAAAATAGAAATAAATATCCCATTTGCGAGAGGTGAAAGTCGAAGCCCCGGAAATACCTCTTTATGAAAAATTCTGAAGGAGATATTGAGCAAGAAAGAAAGATAGGCGAGGAGGGTATAGTTGGCAATTTGCTACTTGCGATTACCATTGTGACGCGTACTCGTGAGCTCCCAACAAAGATGAAAAACCCTGGCAGTTTCACCATTCCCTGCTCCATAGGGAAATACGAATTCAAGAAAGCTTTATGTGATTCTGGCACAAGTATAAATTTAATGCCTCTATCAGTGGTGCAGAGACTTAGTTTAGGGACACACCCCAGCAATTACATTACGGATGGGCGATGGGTCGATGGCACAACCCGAGCGTGCGGAAGATGTACTTGTCGAGTTGGGAAATTCATTTTCGGTGGATTTTGTTATCATGCGGATGGAAGAAAATACCCGAGTTCCTTTGTTCTTTGGGAAGGCCTTTCTTAGCGAGGCTGCCTTGATAGACGTACAGAAAGGTGAACTGACACTCAGAGTTGGGGATGAAGCAGTGCAGTTTAATATTAATAGGAGTCACGGAACATCTAATGTAGGCGGACAATTGTATGGAACATGTGAAACAATGGCCTTCTTGATGATGGATTGAATTACGATTGTATCATTGACACTCTATCGTGAAATTGAGATGAATTTTCAGTACCTTGAGGCTCCCGATTGTGAAGTATTGCCTTGATTGTGTTTAACAAGAAACAATCTCTAGTATACATGAAAACGGTCGAGATGGGGTAGCGGCCGAAGCTTGACAAACTCATGACGGGAAACTAATGCGGAAGGGCTAACATTGAAAGAATTGCCTAGTCATTTAAAATGAGTTTTTAGAACCATAAAAGAGAAAACCAGTTATCATATCAGCTGCATTGGTGAAGCTAAAGAAAAGCGAAGTTCTTTGGTAATTCAGAAATACAAGGAAGCAATTGTAGTCCATTGAAGATCCCCGAGATGGTATCGAGTCCCTACATTTATGCAAATATTGCTGAAAGATAATCACGAAAACTTCTATTGAGCATGAATGAGGGCTGAACGATGATGAAAGAAGTTGTCGAGAAAGAAGTTACGAAATGGTTAAATGCGGAGTTTATATATGCTATATCGAGATAGTTCTTGGGTAAGCCCGGTACATGTGGTTCCCGAAGGTGGATTCAACGTGATAAAAATGAAAGAATAGGCGATTCTACGAAACGCGAAGCGGGATGGAGGTTGTGTGTGACTTCTGAGAAAATTGAATCACTGTGATCGAGAAGGATCATTTCCCTTGCCTTTCGTGATCGGATCTTTGGATAGGTTGGCGGGACACCTCGTTTTTGTTTTCTTGATGGATACTCTGGATATAACCAAATTGCTATTGCGAAGATCGGGAAAACCACTTTACATACCCATTTGGTACTTTTGCTTTTAGGAGAATGCCATTTGGTTTGTGTAATGCTCTGGTACCTTCAAAAAGATGCATGATAATACATATTTTGATCTAGCCGGAAGAAGTTATGGAGATCTTCATGGATGATTTTACGGTGTATGGATCCGGGTTTTGAACAATGCTGCGTAGCACAGGAGCCCGATTACTTGAAAGGTGCGAGAGCGAGAATCGGCTATGAATTGGGAGAAATGCCATTTTTATGGATTACGAAGGAATTGTCTTGGGGCACGTGGTTCTAACGGGCGTGGGAGTAGACCAGGGCAAAGTTTCAATTATAAGAAACCTAATACTGACCATTTACAGTCGAGGGAATCGGAAGTTTCTTAGGACATCTTTGGATTTATAGAAGATTTATGTCGGAGATTTCTCAAAATTCTTTAGACAGTATGCGATTCTTTGGAAAAATATACTAAATTCTATTTTGATGAATCCACACGAGGAAAGCATTTGAAGAAATCAAATCGGACTAGTTGAGCTCCCATCATGGCAAAACCAGATTGGAATAGAGAATTTGAAATCATGTGTGATGCCAGTGATTTTGCGATAAGGGTATGTTAGAGACCAGAAAAGATGAAAAAAGTGTTCAAGGCCATCTACTATGCTAGCAAAACCTTTAATGAGCTTCGAAAATTACTCTACTACTAAAAAGAGATCTTTGGCAATAGTATTATCATGTAGCCAGAAAGTTCAGGCCATACATTTTGGGGTCCCGTGTTGATTTATACACATTGATCGTCACGACGATTAAATATCTAATGGCGAAGAAAGAAGCAAAGCGAATTGATGATCAGGTGGTGCTATTATTGCGAGAATTTGATTTAGAAATAAAAGACAAAAGGGAAGTGACAATGTGATAGCTAATCACTTGTCAAAGTAGAAAACCATGCGAGAAGAAGGAAATAGCGAGGAAAATTTTCGGATGAAGGCGATTGCTGTTGTCACTCCAATCGCTACTGATCGCGATATTGAACTTCTTAGCTTGTGGAAATGCCACCGTAATTCAGCTACCAACAGAGAAAAGCTATGACCGGGAGAAGTGTACTACATCCGATGACCCGACATTGCTTAAAAGGCGTTGATCTAATTATAAGGAGATGTAAATTAAGGTGAGCAGCAAGATTTTAAAGAATGTCATGCATCACCTTACGAGGACACTTAGAGATAAAACATCCCATAAAATTCTCCACTGACTCATCATCACGATTTTAAAGACTGCTTTTTGAATGGGGTAGTTGTGATCAATGCCAAAGAATGTGGAAATATCAAGAAATGCACAGATGCCCCCTGGGGCGCATCCCGGTGGTGCAAGCCACATGTACGGAGAATGGATTTAAGGACCTTTCCGCCATTTAAAACACATACTCCTAGTCAGGATTATGTATCAAACGGGTAGAAGCAAAGAACATGTCCAAAGAATGATGCCAATACGCTTAAGTGGGTTTTTACAAAGAAATATTCTCGCAGATTGGGGACACCCGTAACTAATAGCGATGGAGGAAGCCATTTCAGAAATAAGGTGTCAATAAACTCATGAGCAAGCAAGATAAGGGTATCAAACACATTATATGAGCTTGGCTTATCATCCCTAAACAAATCAAGTGCCGAAATTTCCAACAGTGGAAATAAAGAAAATTCGAAAAGACTGTGAAGTTCTAAACAGGAGATATTTGCCTTTTAAGATTGATGATGCACTACGGGCATACAGACTCCGCTTTAAAACTCCCATCTGAATGTCCCTATACGTACTCTGTCTTTGGAAACCTTGTCACCTACTAGAATATAAAGCTATGTGGCCATCAAGAAGCTTAATTTGATTTTAGTCATATGAAGATAAGCATTCAAGAAATGAATTGGAAGAGTTCAAGAGAATTAAAGTCATGATAGTGCCAGACCTATATGATAAACAAAAATGGTAATGATCAATTCGAATTTCTTGAGGAGGGAATTCAAAGCAGGAGATCAGGTCTTGTTATTCAACTCCTAATAAGACTCTTTCCCCGTGAAAGTCAACCACGGAGCTTTGACCATTTACAAAGGGTATCAAGCACACAATTTAAAAGTGACAATTTCTATAACCAAAGAATCATGAGGAGTTTAAAGTTAATGGTCAGATTAAAGCATTACCTTGGAAAAAGCAATTGGAAGATAAACCCCTAGTTTTGAAATGAAGAAGATTGAAGAAACAAACAATGGCAAACAGAAAAAGTCCACTTAGAGACTAAAATGGAGTGTTTTCAGGAAGTAATCCACACCAGCTTTGTTTTAAATTTTTCTTGTTTCATTTTTACGCTTTACTGCTGAATTTTAATAGACTCGTAATTGTATTCATTAGCACAAGAGAAGCTAAATATTTTTGTTTTTACAGATAATGAAGATTGTGCGTAAGGAGAGCATCAGATTCAACATCTATCGCGCATAAGAGAATGCGTGTTTTCTTCTTCTTGATTTGAATTTTAAATTTGTCTTTGATATAGCATGATTGAAAGTTTGGGGGAATTTTTATCTTGTTTTGATGTTAATCATGAATATGAAGCATGATAGAAGTCAAGTAAATTTTTGCATGATGTATTATTTTAGGTTAGAAGTTGTTTTGAATAAAGTGAAGAGCATGAAATTGTTGTGAAATTGAGTGTTTTTATGCTTTGGATCGCAACATTAATTCAAAAGTGGCAACCAAGAGTGCCGATGTGGAAGAATAAAGTGAAAAAGTAAGTCAAAATAATGAAATTGAGGTCACAACCGAAATAAATGAGGGAAAGAACATTTTTTATGTTGCAACACAATTTTCCCTGTCGTGACCTAAATTTTCAGGTCACGACATAAAATTTTGAAGTCGTGACCACAAAAAGCCTGAGAAGAGTAAAACCTCTAATTTTAAGGCTCCAACGCTAAAAAAAAGTCATTTACAATCATTACTTAGCGTCTAATAAGCACGTCTCGACTCCCAAGGCACCCATGACATTAAACCCAAAGGTCATTCCACTTCCCCCAAATTTTCAAGAACTGGTGATTCAACTCCAACCTTCCAGCCCAAGATCCATCTTTTGGAATTTTGAAACCCCATCCGTGAAGTTCAAGAATCCCCTCGTAAAACCTTCAATCATGGCAGCAAACCAAGATGAAGTCAACAATCTAAACAAAATGATCGACGAAATCATGCGAGATAATGTTGAAGCAGTAGAAGAAACTCAGTCGGAGACTCAACCTGAAGAAGGAGTAAATGCTGAAAAAGGAAACTAGCTAGAGGAAGAAGAACAACCTGAGAGAGCAGAAACAGAAGAAGAAAAAGACTTCATTTCACAAGAAGCAAAAGAATTGTGGAACAAGGTGATGTATGATAAAGACTATTTATAAAGAGGTTTTCGCAAAGTACTTCCATTTTTCTGGCACAACAAAAAGAGGTTGGGAGCTCTGCAACACAAAGCACCCGTGGCTCGTGAACTCTTCCATGGGAATTCCTACGCAAAACATGGTAGAATGAAGGATGATTATGTTTTCGTGAGAGGTGTTTCACTGGGTGCCCTTCGACGCGATAGAAGCACAAATGAAGCATTTAAGCCGAGAGATTACAAGCATGGCCTAAATACAAGAAATTGTCGAGAGCCTCAAATTATAAAAAATAGTGAACCTGTTGACTAGAGGAGAAGGAAAGTGGGAAGTGACGAAGAAAAATCCTCATCATGCCATCAAAAGGGGAGCCTCTACGTAAGAGGCAAAGGCTCGGGTTTTATTTATATGTTCAGATAGTGCCTACTGTATATTCCAGCACGCCAGAGAACAGACATCCGTTGTATGCCTTTTGAAAGGATACAAATAAATACGGGAATGCTAATGAAGAATCAATCAAAGGGTACCATCATAGCAATAAAAGTGACTCCATTCCTCACCTTCCTCACTATTACTAAGACTGCTTTCCCGCAGTGGTTAAGGAATCGAAGGAAGAAGTAAGATGTCCCTGTCCTCCTCTAACCCTTACGGAGTGACACGGCCTAAAGGGAAGAAGGTAAGGAAGTGATGGTATTAGAAGAAGAAGAGCAGAGGTGTAGATACGTAAGCCGATAAAGAGAAGTTGGAGGTGATGCATAAAGATTCGTAAGGCAGGAAGAACTCCTAAGGATAAGCCCAACATAATCCTTATCTCCGTATAATGGGAACAGTACCGCTCGCTAAACCTCCAAGAGTACAAGAAAATGCTTAGATAATGGAAATGTCGAAACAATGAAAAAGGAATGGAGGAAAGAGAACTAAACGGGAACAACAACAAAGGATCATAAGAATTGTGGAGGCTACAAACTGTGGCCGGGGCTGAACAAATATGGGAAGAAAATTTGAGAATAAGAGAAGAAGAACACAAAGAAGAGTTGAAAGACAAGGAAGAGAAGATGATGGGCAGAATATGCATGTATGCAAGCTTTCTACAACACCGGGCTCAAAAGAGATGCCGAATTGCTAAACATCATGAAGGAGAAGGAGAAAGAAATGGTACAGTATGCTAAGAAAGATCGATGGGTTCAAACACATATATAAAGAATTGTTCAAAGAGTTTGAGAAGATAATGAAAGAAAGAGATCAGCAGCTGGAAATTGATAAGGAATATAGAAGGAAAACAGGGTTGGAAAGTATGGACCTAATCAACTAGAATTTATCCAAGCTGCTTGAATGTATCTCTCACAGAAGGAACAGAATCAAGTGGGGAGAGGCGTGATGTTTATTCGCGGCAAGGCAAATCAGTAATGAAACATCTCTAGCGGCAAAGGAATCTCCCGCCTTAGAAAAGGCAAGAGTCAAAATAAAATTTCAAGTTTGCCTCGAAGCGCTTGATGTAATCTCCAAACATAATACCAAAAGGGAATACAAGAGAAGAAAGGGAATTGAAGGTTTTAGCATGTTATACATATATACATTCCTGTAAATTTTTTAATGAAACCCGATTTAGTTCATCCTAATCTGTCTCGTTTTGATTGAATCTCAATATAAGTATTCTTTTTCTTATTAGATGTTTCTCACTTGTTGAATGAAAAATCGATTGCGGGATAATGTACTAATTTGATTGATGTTCATGATCTTTGAATTTTGTTTCTGTGTCCTTTTATTTTATGTTTAGGAATCAAATAAATAATTCAGTTCTTTCTCAAGAATAGAAATTTGGAAAGAATCAGGGCCTGAATAATTAAAACTGGAAATTAGGAGCATTTACTGCTTTGTTTAAATTCAGTTTAGTTTGCAAAAATTGGAAAATTGGTTATTGCCGATGGAACAAAATACTGGGTTAAAATAATGTAAGTAAACAGTAAATAAATACAAGTCTTGAAGAAATAATACACTTAGGTCAACAAAACTTATGAAACTTTGGACAGAATAGGAACATCTTCTCGAGATTCGTGAATTAGAGTCCATAGTCTTAGAACTTGTTCTGGACACATTGAGTGAAATCCTAGTGAAAACAATAACAAGAAATGATAGAGGGCCATCCTCGCGCCTTGAGCTTTCTAAGCCTACCTCAAAATATGCTTAAGCATATTCTCTAGTTCCTTGATTTGAGCCAAATAAGCCTTATTTCTTCAATAAACAAAGAACTCAAAACCGAAATTCTTCCCTCGCAATAAACCCAGCAGTAGCCCAAATTATCCATTTCAAGTTCGTAAAAGCTTTAGTATACAGTTAAAACAAATTAACAATATTTCCAAATTTTTGACAATGAAGGAGTCAAGAAGTAAAGAAGTAGAAGTTAGTGAAATAAGGAATAAGTTTTGTCTTGTGGCCTATTTCCTTGAACAATTAAGTCGTAGGGTGTTTTAACACCTAAAGACCCTAATGCCAACTGTATGTGGGAGTTGCTAGCCCAAAGTTCTCTAAGAGCACAGAAAGCCTACAATACAAACATTGCACTATTCCAAATCTTAGAAGAATAAAAGCAAAGGAGTGAAGAACATGAATCGGGCCTCAATCAATTATATATGGAAATTGAAATTCCATAAAAAGAATTCAAAAGATGAATCAAAGTTAAGATCGAGGAGAATCGCAAGAACAAAGAAGAAAAAGGGTGGAAGTCGGAGGCAGCGGTTAGAGAAAAGATGGAAACCTGGGTACTCTTTTCAACCCCAATTTTTCCATTATCTACCCAATTACCTAAGCCCAACATTACAAGCCTGAAAGACCTCATTGATTTTGAAGGTTGAATTCACCTACACAGCGGAGATCGACATGAAAACAAGCCTATGGGACTTTGACAAACAAATTTAAGAAAACCTCAGAAGATTCAACTAAATTCAACATGAAGATGAAAAGGATTGATGACCCGCACACACACACATAACAAGACTTGTAAAATAAATCGTTTTTAAATACATTAGTTTATCAAGAAATTTGTGTTAGAAGGGTATCAGTCTTTGGTTTCTTGCATCAAACCGAAATTTAAAAATAATGTTGGTATCTCTAATCCAGCTCAGTATGTGAATGGAAAGATCAGTAACTAAAAATGTCCTTAAAATTTTTTCAGTTTATTTCGTTTGAGGACAACAATCCTTTTCTCTTCTTTGCTTCGGGGGACAAGCAAAATTTTAAGTTTTCGGGAATTTGATGAGCCCTAAACTCTATTAGATTTTTTAATCCATTTTTCTGAGCTGAATGAAAATAATGTCGAATCTGTCAAGTAATGTTGATAATTGACTCAAATTCCAATTTGCAGAAAATACAGTAGAAACTCAAATTTTAAAGGTAAAAATAAGAAGAAATCAGCCTATGATAATTGAGGTCATAAACTTGAACTTAAGTCGACAGAAGTTCAAGCCTAACAATTCCAAGTCACGACATCAACAATTTGCCTAAAGAAGAAACCCAAACGCGGAACAAATCAAGAAGAAGTTGCGACAAAGAAGACGGGTCGAGATTAGAAGGAAATGCAAAGAAGAAATTCATGTCGCAATTCATTTCCGATGCGACGCCAAACAAGAAAAAATGATACTACATAACTCGAGGTCGTGACAAGTATCCGTTTCACAAACCACAAGAGAGATTCAGAAGTAAAAGAAGCTCAACTGGTTTTTAATTAAAGGGTCAAGTCGCGACATGCTAAGTGCAAGTCGCGCGAAGCATGGAAAAACAGAATCAAGCCTAACAAGAAGAATGATGTCGCAAATCCACTCATCTCAGTCGCTAATCAGTTAAGAGATGAGCAGAATAGTGATGTCAATGACATCACTTTGATGTCGCGACCTGGAAAATAGTTGGAAAGAAAGAAATCAGTTGCAACGTGGAACTGAGATAGCAGCCTGATGAAAAGAAATGGAAAGCAAAAGGGGTCGCGACATAAAATGAAAGTTATGAAGACAAGAAAAACACCAAATGCACTTTCGCGACCCAAGAAATCAAGGTCACAACATGAAGTAAATTTTACAAACGAAAGTGATCGCAACCTAAACCGATGTCGCAACACGTGTCGGAAGAATAAGAAGATATCAGTGGTCGCGACATCAACTCGAGGTCGCGGCATCGTACTCGAAGAAACACTGAACAGATGTCGCACATCACTTCCATGTCGCTGCACCACTAATCAGTGGATTTTATAAGACAACCGGGTTGCAAATGTAAAAGGAAGAGGTCATGACTCATCGCGAGCCATCAAGGGAATTCCATGTCGCGACATAGAACAATGAGCCGGGCTTTTCTTCGACACCTAGAGTATTTTGGGATTCGCCAGATTCCTTTCGCCAAAGATAAATAGAGAGCTTTCGAATAGTAAGTAGTTTTCTCCTTCTTCACTACCCAAAGAAAAGGGAAAGTAAGAGGGAACTCAAAGTGTATATTTTAGGAGTAGATTTTTTTATTTTTAGTTTTATTTTCTCGGGGTTTTGAATCTGAACTGTAAGGTAGGACGTAGCTGAGCTGGATTTTTAGTTATGTTATTTTTCTTCGCATACATCGCTCAAATTTATGAAATCTTAGGACAAATTTCGAATGCATTTTTCGTATTTATTGCACTATGCTGGTCATATGTGGATCTAAGACTCCATTTCGATTCTACAAGAATCAGGAGCAAATTACTGGATTTGATTTACACGAAGGCGCCTTCCTTCACAATTTACGAAGAATTAATTGTGGGTTCAGGCTTTTACTTAACTGTCGCTTTTAATTTTAATAAGCTCCCAATAGTAAAGTACTCCTAGTACCAACTGAGGGAATGTATCTTAATTATATCCAGATGCCCTCTCTCATGGACATAGAGACTAGATTCCCGAGAGTTGAGAGCGTTCTTCGGGTATGTTCGACTACCATTGACGAACTGCTGAGCTCTGAGAGTTCATTTTGATAAATCCCACATTTGCTCATAATTGAAGTTGGAGGGGTGTATTTAACAATATCAACAATCAGAGAGTTCACCTTAATCTACAGGTACATCCCGATCCCCGTGTTAGGTTAGATCTAATCAAGGGAGTGGATGTTCCATAGATCCGGGAGGTCTATTTCACCACTTGGCAGAATCCCAGCTAATAACCCCAAAAAGGCAAAGAAAGTCTGTTATTTCAATTTATGAGCTGGGTGTAAGTATCAGAAAAAGAAAAAAATCTCATCCTTGTTATAGAATGTAATATTTAGTTTGTCATCTCTGTCTCTAGAAATAAGATATTAAATTTATGAAAAGATAACTAAATCCTACATCAGAAAACTTAATAAACATCAGATCCATACATAGAACAAAGTAAACTGATATAAGGTCGAATTGACTGCTCCATTGTATTTCATTGATAGCTTCTCGTTTCTCACAAGAACTCCGATTCAAACCATTCTTTATGTACAAATTTATTTTACACGTTCCATTTATTTAATAATCAAGCATATTCAATAGTATAGATTTTAATTTTTTTGTTGTTTTGATAAAATTTTCACTATGAGTTTTGAGTCCAAATAGTATGAAATTTTAGTAAATAATTGACCAGAATTCGCTATCAATCTCTGGGAATGATACCTCGACTTACATTCATTTACTACTTGTGAAGGACTGCGGGCACTTGCAAAGGTTTCATAGATCAACCCTATTTTTTTTTTAATCCTGAACATTAAGAGAAAATTATTTTAGTAACCAAATTATCCAAAATGACATGGGTATAAGAGAATTGTAAGGCTCTTGTAGCTGTGTTATTTTGAGGGGTTTTAGTATATATAGAAAAAGGCGAACAACGACACTATTGAATCTTTTTTTCTTTTCCTTTTCGCTAATGTCCTCGTATCGCTAACCCGCGTTCGCGGACATTGAGTCGATGTCTCCGAGGCTCGCCGCCAATGCTGGGCGGCATTTAAATGTCCGAGCGTTCATATTACGCCGGAGTTTGTGATGTTACTGACATTAAGTTGTGATGTCACACATTTGCCATCATCTTATACTGCTCGACCGCTGAAGTTCAGTTCATGTCACGACGATGTCACGACATTAGTCCGCGTTTCAACCTCGTCGCGATTCGAGATGTCGCGGACATGTGATGTCAGTGACATCGAATGTTAGTGTGTCTCCGTTTAATCTTATTTCTAATGTCACATTGCTACTACGATGTCCCACATTAAATGTTGATGTCGCTTTACTAATGAGGTTGCCCGATGCCTTACTGAGTTGTGATACGCAACATCACTCGAGTTCTCATAGCTCATGTGTGATGTCAAGAACCGCGTCATGGTAATGTCGCAACATTGGTGTTTTCTGATCTACCTACTTCAACTGATGTCGCGGCGATGTCGCAGCAATGTCGCGACATTGAAGTAAATGTTATGACACTCTCCACACAATGTCGCAACATTGATCACTAGATGTCGTGACATTGAGTTCATGTCACGGCGATGTCGTGGCGATGTCGCGACTTTGCTCTTTTGCTGCATAGTGCTATTTTTTGTTTCTTTTCTGCTGATTTCTATGTCTTTTCCTTAAATTCCTTCAAAACATATATCTGGGTGAATACTTCATGATTTTACATTAAATTGAACTTTTAGGCCTTAAAAAACATGAAAATTGGGCTTAAAAATATATGAGTTTTGGACTCATAAAACTCCCCTAAACTTAAAGTTTTGATTGTCCTCAAGCAAAGAAAAGACTATTTATTTGTCCTTAAAAAATAAAAATTGATTTTTAAGGATGTTTTTCATTTCAATCATCTTTTGGACAAATCGCACTAATTTCAGATTACTCTTGCTTGTGATATCAATTTAACTAAGCTTAACTTTCGTGATCCTAAAATTTTCTTAATTTAGATAATTTAATATAACATATAATCGTAGTCAAGAAATAGCTATACCCATCCAAAGGAGTGTGTGTTTGGTCTTTCCTTTATGACTAATTTGCAGATTAGGTAGCCTTATGAGACTCACTATGCAAAATGGTATTCTCTTTAGAACTACTTAGGTCTCATAGGCTTGTTGTTCAAATCATTCTCCACTAATGTAGGCATAGCACAACCCTTAGGATCAAATGGGTCTTTTAATCTTGTAATGTATGACTAGGGTACTTGGGCAGTTAATTGATATTTTGAACTAAATTCAATCACCCATACATTTTCTTAGTCTTCTGCATTCTAACTACTCATCCTTTCATTTCTAATCAAAACTTTTTCAAAAGCACCCCAAACTTGATTAGGTGCATCTTTCTTCATGTTTCCCATTGTGGCTTTTTCTTTTTCCACTTTTTGTTTCAATTTCAGTTTCTCAGTTCATAAGCTATTTTCCTGTCATTTTGTTCAAGGTTTGGAATGGTGCAATGTTTTGCCTTCTTAAGCTTTCTACTACCCCTTAATAAGCTTTGGGTCAGCAACTCCCATACTAGTTAGCATTAGGGTACTAGGTGTAGAACACCCCTAAGGATTTAATTGCTCAAGGGAAGCAAGCTATAAGGCCAAACTCACTCCTCCTTGAAACTGCACACACACACACAAACACACACACACACACACACACACACACACACACACATATATATATATATATATATATATATATATATATATTTAGCTTCTTAGTTTCTATTGTGCACCTCTTTTGTACATCTTTTTCTCACTTATTTTTCTTCCCCATCCTTAGTTCTCATTCTTTTCTACTTTTTAAAATTTTACTCCCTTAAACTTGTTCTTTAGTTCATTTTTGCTACACTTACTTTGCAGTTTAGGGCAAACTTAGGGTTCTTTACTACAAGTTCAAATTTTAAGGAAGGGTTAAGGTTTTTCATTGTGGCTTTGTTGATAAAAATGACATTTAGGCTCAAATAATGTACTAAGGTATATGCATATAAGCATATCAAGGGTAGGCTTTGAAAGGCACAAACTATCTAAGGATGGCCTAAATCATTTCCTGCTTGTTGTAATGCCTAGGATTTCACCTTGAATAATAATACAACAAGTTCTAGGACCTTTTGATATTTACTGATGGTCAATCTAATAAGGTGTTCCTAACCTAAGCACAATCAGTTTTCAAGGTACTTATGACCAATATGTTAGTTAAGTCATTTCTTGAACTATACTGTTCAATCAACTAGAATTAAAAGCCTTATTAACATTGATTTCAATTTTAGTTTTTTAGAATCTAAAAATTAAGTTTATTTTTTCTTGACATCACAACTTAAAATCTGTTATACTCATTCAGCCTAATTCCAATTTCAGGTTCCAGATTTTTTTTTTCAGTTTTAAAAGCTTCACCATTGATATTCTTACCCTTTAATCTTTTCATCTCAACAATTATGCATTCAGTACAACTAAATTCTCAATTATTAATCAAAGAAAAACATAAACTCAAAATTAATCATACTGCTTATCAGAATAATGTAAACTCCATTTGTGGTGAAATAGATAGAAGAAGAAAGAGGAAAGACAATTGCACTCAGATTTTGAAACTGATGTTTATTTATTACTTGAAGTACATTTACAAGAGACTGAATTAAAGAGAGAGATACAATGAATTCATTTCTTTTTTCTTTGGTGTTTGGAGGATTTGGGATTTACTAGTTCATATTTATAACTGGAATTAGAGGGAGTGAAGTCAGGGATTGAGGGTTGTGGTGGTGTAGTTGAGCTATCTCCTTTATTGAGGAAATACCGCTCTTGCGTGATAGCATTTTGCCTTATCAGCTCATTCTGTTTCAACCCAATAGAATTCAAGGCATTTTCAAAGTCACCTTGGGCTTAATACATCTTGATCATGTCTGTGTTCACCATGTCTAGGTTCTCTGTCCATAGTTTCTCCCTTAAGTTCAGGGTGGACTCCAATTCCTCATCTCTCTTATGGATGATGGCTTTCTGGTGTTCTTTATTCAAATATCCAAAGGCTTCTGCTTTTTGGAGCAGATTATGCTCCATCTCCTTCTCCTTAACCTCCAGGATTTTCAACAACTCCTGATCCCTCTTTAGCTGTTCATTTATAAAGGCTTTCTTCTTCTCCCTGAACTCAACTCTAAGAGCTTTGTCTCTCTCAGCTAGCTTCTCTCTCTACTCATCATCTCTCTGTTGAAGAGCTGCTATCAAACTTTTCTCTCTCTTCTTATTCTCCTCTTCTTGGTGGTTGTCCCTCCACCTTAGCTTCTCCTTAAGCTGTTCATCTGTACCTCTTATTTCCTTCAATAGACTTAGAAACTCAAAGTTGTTGCTCTCTTCAGCCTTAGCTCTCTCTTACCCATGTTTTCAGTTCTGAGAAGAGGAGATGTTGTTTCTTCTACAGTGGGGTAGAGAACTGGTTGCTTTGAATAGGCATCGAAGCCTCCCCTTTCTTCATTGTGGATTTCTTCTTCTGGCTACTTAGTTGTAGGGACTGGCTCCTTAGGCACTTCTACTACCTCTGCCCTTTTCCTTTTTTTCATTCTTTCTCTTCTCTCCCCCTCTCCACCCTCTACTAGACCTCAGATTCTAGTACAGCGAGAGGGAGGCTGTGCGCCGCCTCCCTGTACCATCGAATATGACACTCCCCTTGATACACAGCAGAGTGATCAAGGCAAAGTGGGGGATGCTTCCAGAAAATTCCTCATAGACATAGTCCAGGATGGACTGTTCAATGATCCTCCCCACATTTATATCATAACCCCAACCTGCATATGAGGAAGTGCAATTGTGTCTCACTGCCTGCACAAGCTGGTGGGTTTGAGGGTAGAGTTGTTGAAGTAAAACCAGACCTTATTTACCTTAGTTAGGTCTCCTCTATGCAGGTAGGCGTTGGAGATGGTCTTCGTCCTTTGCCATTCTCCTCGTCCTCCAATCAAATCCTTGGTGATCTCTTCGAAGTTAGGGTTTCTCTGGAACCGTTCATACTTTGCTCAGTCTCCTTGTAACACCCCAAAAATACCCTAGAATTTCTATAATAATTTTATTATATATTCCGGATATAAATTGAGTCAAACTTGGGTTTTTCGGGAAAACTAATAAATTGTTAAATTGTGAAAAGTGAAATGAATATGTGAGCTTATGATTAAATATTATATGCTAAAATGAGAAATTGACAACCTTTAAATAAACCTGGTGAAAAAGGGCAAATTTGGAAATTTGTAAAATGAGGACCTAAGGGTCAAATGATAAGCTTAAGTGCTAATGTGAAATAAATGGTACGTGAATGTGAAAATAAGGAGACTAGTAAGCTTTAAGTGAGAAAAATGGAAAATGGGATTTAATGAACAAGCCAAACATGGCCTTAGGGTGAAAACATAACTTAAGGCATATTTGGTCTTAGAATGGCCATTATGCAAAAACGTTTTTGGAGGCAAGAGAGAGAGAAAGCTAAGGTTTTTGCAAGAAGAAGTGATTTTGGTGGGAGATCAACCACATTCCTTGCTTCTAAGTGATCAAGCATCTTGGGTGAAGAAGATTCAAGGGATTTAAGGTAAGGACCAAACCCTAGATTTCTTTAAATGATGTTTGGGTTAGAAAAACCTTAATCCACCCATGGGTTTTTCTCATGGTTGGTTTAAGATGTTGTTGGGAGTGATTCTCATGATTTGTTTTGAGTTTTTGAGGATATTTGGAGAAAAATCGCAAAAGTGGTGATTAGTGCCCAAAAGTGCGCTTCGAGTCTCTATTTTTAATAGTTTTGAGCTTTTGTGTACTATCTGTTATAATAACCCAATTGACATGTTCGGGTCCCTACTATACTACTGATCGCATTTTGTGGCTAATTTTGCGCTGGGTAAAGCTTTAATGCCAAGTTTGTCGAAATATTCCAAGCATGAAGAATTATGGTCTAACTTAGCATTACAGATAAAAATCGAAGAAAGAATATCGAAAAGGGAAAAGAAAGCAAAAAATACATGAATCAGATGAGTAGTGCCAGGAGCAATGGAACAAGAGTCAACAAAGGATGAACAAGGCCAAAATTTTGTTATCAATGGAAAATTCGCTAATATATGGTTTTATTATATAGAGAAATTCTCATGATAGAGTAGTTCGCTTATGATAATAAATTTCGATATGGTAGCGAATTTTCTCTATATAGCGAAAATTACTGTGCATAGCGAATTTTCGTCTGCTTTTGTGCGTGGGCAATGAGTCCCGTTTTGGTTTTTCTCATTTCACCTTGTAATAGCTTCTAGCCAGCTTTTTTGTAATTTCCCGCTCCGAGCCGTATATAAGCTAGAGTCAAAGTTTCAGAATAACCAATCAAGCTCAAGAATAGCTCTTTGAGAAGCTTTCAAATTCTCCTCCCGCTTCCCGCTTCTTCTCGTTTCATTTTCTTCCTTTCTTTTTATTTCCGGGCAACCAAACACCCTCCGAGGATGACAACTTAGAGGTTGGTTGGCAACTCTTCCTCCTCAAGCAAAAGGTTGTCGGGTGCAGACCCAAGGTCGCTGAGGTTCCCTATTTTCACGCTGTGCACGCACCGGAAGTTTGTGTTTTGAACTCTAGGTTTAAATCCCCTAGATTCACCTTGAATGACCTTTATTTGGTAATATTTTCTCAGGTTCAGTGGGATGCTTATTGCTAGATCCACCGAAATTCATTAGCACCTCATTAATCATTGTAAGGTGAGTCGTGGAGAATTGTTCTTCACTGCTTATGACCACCGGTCGCCAAGAAACACCATCTTTCAAAAAGGATAATTATTTTGAGTTAGGTTTTATAGCAATGAAGATCCTGCCTGGGAGATGAATTATATGTCATCCTCCCCAACGCGAGGAAATGAACCCTAGAACCTCTTAGTGACCTTTAGAACCTAAATCCAGTAGCCTGACACTTTAAGAAGACTTCTTTTACATTTTATTTTATTTAAATTTCAGTTTTCCAACCATTACACCCCCCTGTTTTTATCAAAACCCCAAAATCCAAATCGAATTCACCATTTTTGACTTCACTTAAATCATTTGTACGAAGAAAACCCATCCCTGTGTTCGACCCTAGACTACTATACCGCAGAGATTGACTACTACAGTAGATTTTAGGATACAAATTTGTTGATTCCTATAATCTACTATGGCATGAATCAAATGGCGTCGTTGTTGGGGATGGTGCCTCTATGCGAATGATGACTGCTGAACACTTCAGGATCCCCATCACAAGTTCTCGTGAATTTTCAGATATATATCTTTTTAGTGTTTTCAGTGTGTTTAATTTTGTTTCATTTTATTTTGTTTTTAGCTAACTTTACCCCTTTTGGTAGAGTTGTTTTTTTCTTGTTTGGTGTTTCTTTGTTTTGCCAGTGTGGGTTCGTGTTCCAAAGGATGTGAAGTTTTTTTTTTTTATCAAGGTTGAATTTGAACCCAATGGAAGAGGGACAGTACGGTCAGCATGTGGCAGGGGGTAACCCTAGAGCATATATGACAATGAGGGACAATAGAAACCTAGCATGGCAAAATCAGCAACCCTTGGGGAGAAATCCAAACCCAAATAGGTCTATGAGGGACTATAGAGACCAATGGATGAGTGCACCCGTCTATAGTGTTCCCTCAACTTATGCACCTCCTATTTCTCCACATGTTACCTCAACTCCTCAGCCACCACAGCCACCACAGTTAATTTCTCCAATTGATCAAGAAATACTGAACTTGAGAAAACTAGTGGATAATTTCAAAGAAGAGCAAAGGGTAGTGAATGTCCAGGACAATCAAGAAATTAACACATTGGAGAGCTCCCTGAACAAGAAATTGAATGGGTTCCAAAGCGAAATTGATCAAAAATTTGACATCCTGCAGGAATCCATCTCAAAGCTCACCAATCAGCTTGTTTATCAAAAGGAGGAGAATCCAAAAAAATAGTGCCAAAGTGACACTATGGCAGAGGAGCAGTGTCAACAACAGCCACACCAGGGGCTTATAGAGGATTTTATCGAATTGTCTGAAGGATTGTCTGAATCCTCAGATATGTGTGATGTTGTTTTTCCAAGGGAGAACCAAGAAGAAATCCTTCCCTTTATAACTGAGGAGGGTAGTGGAAAAGAAATAGTGGAAGAGCCCCAAGAGCTTGTTTTGAAACCATTTCCCACAGAATTGAACCCCACTGCCACTGCCCAAGCCACCAAAAGCCCACTGCCAGTAGCCCCCTCCACTGACCAAGTGTATATTCTGCCTACACCTGAAGCACGACCAACCCCTGAAGCACCCAAAGCTAAGGCCAGCCCATCACTGCCTACCATACAAAACTTCAAGAGATTAGTGGCCACTGTTAGAGCCTTTGCCACTACATCAAAGACACAAGCAGCTGCCCACATTGCATGGCATAGTGGATGGTTAGGAGTCTTGATTACGATTTAAGACACCGAACCCAGAGCATTTCTTAGCTCCGCTAGTTCAGCGGCCTCAGGCCTAAGGAAACGGTTTTGGGGGAGCTCCTGATCTCACACTTTTTGTTTTAATTTTTCTTGTTTTATTTTATTTTATTTTGATTTCTTTAATTTTTAAGTTAATATTTGTTCTAGCTTGTTTTTCACTTTTCTGCAATTTTTCTTAATTTTTCTTGTATTAATTTTGCAGTTCTAGTGAAAATTTTGAAACGAGACGAAGATGGCTTGACAAGAGGACGACGGAAAATTTCGCAATAATAGCGAAATTTTCGCAATTATAGCGAAAATCCACAGGTGGAATTTTCGCTACATAGCGAAAACTCTGTACGGTTGTTCCCTCATAAAAAGAAAAAATTATGAACAGTAAGTTCATAAAAAAAAAAAAAAAAGGTTTGTTTTTATTTTTATTTCTATTTAAAAAAAATTATTTTATTTTATTTTTATTTTATTTTTATTTTTCATTACAAAAATTTGTCTCTAAAAAAGATTATTTTTATTTTATTATTATTTATTATTTAATTTTATTTTTTCAAAAAAATTCACTATGTGTGGCAATTTTTATTTATGATAGCGAAATTTTAAGCTGGCCACTGCTCCTATTTTGTTTCGCTCATAAATTTTTCATCCGAACTCCGTTTTAGGCGTTTTTGGTACTGTTGGAAAGCTTAGAGAGTGTAAAATCCAAAAATAGCCAGAAAGAACACTTTTGAAATTTTTATGAAAGCAAAATTTTCAAATACTCAAGCGGTCACTTCTTCTCTCTTTTCTCTTAACTGCTTGTTCATTTGAAGCCCCAAACGGAGTGAATAAGGAATTAATCGATGGAAAGCTTGAGAAGTCTCTATCAACAACAATCACATATCTCATCAAGGAGGTAACACTTCCTTCCCTAAATTTCCAATCCGAGGCCCCATTGGACAATGAGATATTTGGTTGGGGGAGAGTTAGTGAAGAAGTGGCTTTGCACTTATATTTTGTTATTATTTTGAGCAAGCCCATTTTTAGATGTTCAGTGGCTTGCCGGTTTCCCTTTTTGTAAAGTTGTTATACTATCTGACTTATTTTGTTCAAAAACGCACCCATTTTTGTGTTTGCCTAACATGTGGTTTGAAAATTGAGACTTTGTCGATTCTATTGATGTTAGATTGGTTCCATGCCTAGTTGAGTGGATGATCAGTTGAACTCTTGTTGCTTTCGACCCTTTTTCTTCCACCTTTAGCTAACCACACACTATGCACATCAGGTTTCTTCAATAACCTGAAAAACTGCCTAGCCTCCTAAGCCTTGCAATAACCTATCCTAGTTTCGTTGACCACCTTTAATGAGTTAAGGACCCCGCTGGAACTAGAGAAGGCCAATGTGTTATAGGCGACAGGAAGAGGAATAAAGTGCAGCGCTTTTCCTTGAAACCCGAGCACGAGTCCGATGGGTATATGGGAAAGCAGCACTAAAGCACAGTGCCACTAAGCCCATTGAGAGTTGGGAGCCGCAAACTCCACCGACTTAATTACTTTCATTGGGTGGATGGGTAGAGTTTAGAAAGTTGTAGGTGCTAGAGTCTCGAAATCATTCGAGTCCGGGGTGAAACCTGAAGAGTTTGTGGTCGAAAGATCCTTATGACTTGGTGCCCTAAGCCTTAATTGGTTGGGAGTCATCGGTAGATCCCTGTTACATGGACTTTGGTGGTCGAGTTTCTCAACATTGCACCCTACAACACAAAAGAAGTTGTGGAATAAGAGAGTGGGTCCTGATCTGTGGTTGGGTTGGTTGGCAAATACGCTGGGGTTGTGTAGTAGCTAAGGTTGGGAGAGTGCGGTTGGCCGGTTCATTGTTGAGATGATCAAACAAACACTTAGATTTTGGTGGAAGTTTCTGGTTGATTCACCGAGATAGAGGCTCTTTTGGATACTCAATTTTGTATGGCATTCATTCTCTCAAGATAGTTATTGGACAAGGCTTTGATTACTTAGGGTTAGGCATTACTCATTCACAACCTTTTGGAAATACCATTTTTGTGAACATTATTTTTCATTATTGTTTTTGTATGCTCCCTATACTTTCTTTCAGCACAATTTGCTAAGGAGGACTAGAAATGTGTGTCGGTTGAAGTGTGATTAGTGCCCAAAAAGTGCTATTTGAGCCCTATTTTTAATAGGTTTTGAGCGCTTTGTTTACTAGTGGTATAATTAACCCGATTGACATGTTCGGGTCCTTATTGTACCATTGATCATATTTTGTGGCTAATTTTGCAGTTTTTGCAAGCTTTTAATGCCAAGTTTATCGAGTCATTCCAAGAATGAAGAATTCTAGTCGAACTTAGCATTACAGATCAAAAATCAGAAGAAAAGAATATCAGAAAAAGGAAAAGAAAGCAAAAATACATGAATCAGATGAGTAGCAGCAGGGAGCAATGGAACAGTAGCCAACAGTGATGAACAGTGCCAAAATTTTGCTACGCTGGAAAATTCGCTATGATAGCGAATTTTCGCTATCATAGCGAATTTTCGCTATATAAGCGAAAAGTCGCGTATCGCAGCGGTACATCTTATGTTTTATATACGGCGACCTCGTTTTACTGGTTTTCTCATTTCTACCCTTGTAATAGCTTTTAGTTTCAGTTTTTTTTTTTGTAATTTCCCTTGCTCTGAGCCGTATATGAGCTAGAGTCAAGGTTTGTAACAATCAATCAAGTCAGCAATAGATTTTTGGAGAAGGTTTCAGCTCTCCCTTTTCCCGCTTCTTCTCTGTTTCATTTTCTTTCCCTTTCTTTTCTATTCTGGGCAACCAAACACCCTCCGAGGATGACAACTCAAAGGATGGTTGGCTAAATCCCTTCCTCCTTGAAGTAGAAGGTTGCTGGGTGCAAGATCTGAAGGATGTTGGAGGTTCCCCTGTTTTTCACGCAGGTACGCACTGGCAATTTGTGTTTCCTTTGAACTTTAGGTTTAAATCCCCTAGATTCACCTTGAATGACCTTTATTTGGTAATCTTTTAGGGTTCAGTGGATGCTTATTGCTAGATCAGCGAGATTCGTGGTTACTATATTAATCATTGTAAGGTGAGTAAAGGGAGAATTGTTCTTCAGAGTCGGTGATCTCTTCTTGCTTTCGATGAAACACCATGCTTCGAAAGGATAATTATTTTGGAGTTAGGTTTTATAGCTAAATGAAGATCCAGGTTGTACAGGAGATGAAGCTATGTCAGCCACCTCTAGCAGTGAACACTGGAACCTCTTGATGACCTTTAGAACCCTAGGCATCGAGTGGCGACACTTTAAAGGGAGACTTTGCTTTTGCATTTTATTTTATTTAGAATTTCGGGTTTTCCAACCATTACACCCCCACATTTTTATCAAAACCCCAAAATCAAATTGAATTTACCATTTTGACTTGCCAAAATCGTTTGTGCGAAGAAAACTCATCCCACGGCTGGAGCCTGACCCTAAACCACTATCTTTGCCGGTAGCTTGACTACGCGGTGGGATTCAGGATACAAATTTTGTTGATTAGGCACCTCTTTGTGGCATGAATCTCAGAGTGGGCTTGGAAAAGGCATTTGGGCGAAAGCGGACGCCACTGCAGCGGTAGCGTGGGGGAACCGTGCCGCGGCGTGGGCCCTGCCACAGGCGTGGGATGCCTGCCTAAGCGCCTGTGAGTGGGGCGCAAAGCATGGCACCGCCGGGGCATGCACCCGCGGCGTAGTTGCGCTTCCGCTCTTTGGCCGAAGGCATGCCCGCGGTGCCGCGCTTTGTCCACTACGCGCGGTGTAACACATTCTGATGAACAAATTTTGGATTTTTGTTTCTGAACACCTCATATTTGTACACCGATAGTTTAAGGACCCTAATAAATGATTAATGGGGGTTTAACTAAGGATAAAACTAAGTGAAAAACGTATCGTACCTCGTTTAGTGTGATTAATTGTTCAACCACTAAGAGTGGAGAATTTGTATTTGACTAGGTGCGGGTGATGACGACAACCTGACCTAGGACCGGTATCGAAAAAGACAAGGGATCAATAAATTGGCTGATTACACGTTCTACGTGATCAAATTCCATTTCAAGTTCTATTTGTGAAATATATATATATATATATATATATATATATATATATATATATATATATATATATATATTTAATTATTAGTATTCGAATGTTTGTCAAATGTTTAATTACATTCTGGTGACTCAATTCCCATTTCAAGTTATATTTGTGAAATATATATATATATATTGATTTGTATTATTATTAGTATTAGAAATAACATTAAAATATACGCATGTGAGTGTGTATTTGAACTATAAGTGAATAACTGCATGTGAGTAAATTGATTTGAAATGTATTATTGAATGACCAACATGACGGGATTCACCAATTGAATTCGTCATGAAGGTAACCGTATTTGTTCAATGTGAAATCACATTACTATCTTGGATGACAAACGGAATGAGATTCTGCTGAATCACATTTGTGAATGTCGACTTCTATAGTTGTATGTGAGATTATAATATTGAATGTGAAATCACATTATTGAATGACAAACAGGACAAAATTCACCAACTGAATCTGTCATGAATGTTGACTCTATAGTCATATGTGAAATATAAGCCAGCGAAAAATAA
Source organism: Tetrastigma voinierianum (assembly GCA_016808115.1). Taxonomy (NCBI): domain Eukaryota; kingdom Viridiplantae; phylum Streptophyta; class Magnoliopsida; order Vitales; family Vitaceae; genus Tetrastigma; species Tetrastigma voinierianum. The sequence continues at coordinate 406,402 of JAEQBH010000112.1, forward strand.
TATTAAAAAGTGTATTTGTATAAGTATCTCTTACATTACACATGAATATTGTATAAAAGGCATTATTTTGATAAATGCATGATTTGTATTGAATGAAATGGAATAGAAAAGCGTATAGAACCACTGGCATGAAAATGCTTAGCATATTGTTTATCAATGCTTTCGGTACGAGTGATAGACAATGATTGAAAGCGGATGGGTGAGGCTCGAGTCATTAAAGTTCACGGGTATCGCGTCACATGCATCCTCACCATTTTTGGGCATGACATTGTTTTGTAAACAAAAGGGTTGACTCGAGTTATTTTTGTACTATATTTGAATACGATTTTGGATATTATGTTGTAAGCGGCATAAAATGCCATTTTGGTTAAATGCATACAGTAAAGGAATTGCATTAAATTTGTAAATGTTTATGGGCTTGCTTGCAAGAAATTGAAATCGCTTCATAAAGATTTGAAGCAGCAGCTTATATTAATGAAATGTATTTGATAAATGAGTTTGATTAATGGCTTCGGCTGGGCGTCCTCGGGTTTCGGTTTGAATCAGCCAACCGGGTTGGGTCGGGCTCAGGGGTCGCTACACTTAAGTGGTATTAGTGCCTCGGTTTAGGTGGTTCTGTAAAATGAATTTGAAACTATTTATTGCATACATTGCATTTGCATTTACAGGATGGCATGACTCTGATACGGATCTTGCTGGTCTTAATAGGATAAGGATGGATGGTTCAGCTCCCCTTAGGGTCGAGGATGACCAGGGGAATCGCCCAACAGTCTTGCAAGTGTGGAAGGTGGGCAAATGTCCCATGCTCCACCAATGAATGAACCGGAACCTACTGTAGGAGGTGCTATTGATATCCTCCAGCAGATAGCTCTGACACCGCAAAGAGCAGTATAACCAGCTGCAGTTAGTACTCAGCGGTCAGCCATTGAGAGAATGGCAAGGTACCGATCGATAGATTTTATGGGAAGGAAAGAGGATGAGCCTTCCATGGCAGAAAATTGGCTCGAGAGGACTGAGCGAATGCTTGTGCAAATGCATTAAACAGAAGAAGAGAAATTAGAGTGTGCGATCTCCATGCTTCAAGATGAAGCTTATCATTGGTGGTTTTCAGTGATAAGGACCGCGCAACCGGAATGTGTGACATGGAAGTTCTTCTTGGATGAGTTCAAGAAGCAATATGTAGATCACATCTACTTGAACAATAGGAGACAAGAGTTTCATAATCTGAAGCAAAGACAGATGAGTGTGATCGAATATCAAAGAGAATTCACTCTATTGAAAGGCATTGCGGACGCCTAAAATCAGGTGTCTCTGACAACCACAACCTGCTAATACCCTTTGTCTCATATCAAGAGACCCATTCATGAGTAAAAATGACCACATTGGGCCTACACATCATGCTCATCAAACACTTAAACCAATTATCTCTCAATAATTCAAGAGTTGATTACATTACTCTTAACACAAACATATATTAAAATTTAGAATTTTAATACATGTTATACCAAAACATCAAAGCCACAATCCGGCTTTCTTCTAAAAATCGGCTCTGCGCCGCCTTCGAACCGTCCCCGTACCTGTTCACATTCCCTCGACAAGGTGAGCAAATGCCCCAGAGGTAATTTCCCATATGGGATTACCCCTTACACCTAAGTGCACATGCAATGATTCAACATATACTCAAAGCAAAAAACATGTGATCCTATCGTCTATATGCCCAATCCCATGTCTCGAGTCCTCACCGACTCCCCCACACTTGCCTAAGCCATGCATGAGAAAAACATCGTTTTCAAAACAAAAGTTTTTTGGTTCTTGAAAACACACTACCGAGTTTCGGTAAAAATATTGGACTACCCTCCGAGTCAATTGCTGGAGAACTATTCAAAACAAATATGGTCCTCATCCTAAGATTGTTGACCATCTCCCAACCCAATTCTCCGTAAAATCTTCCATCGAAATTCCTTTCACAATCATGTTCCATTTTTCATTTCTTTCATGTCATGCACTCACACCTAATTTCCTAAGGTGCCCCGATGCATATGGAATGCATTATGCCATTTCTAAACAATTCATGTTAATATATCAAGCATGCATTAACATGTCATACTCTGCACGATGTTATTCTATAATGCAGCAATAACACACAACAAGGTCACAATCTTGGACCCATCCAAACGTAAGGCCTCACTAATTTTTCGTAATTCATGAACCGCTTTGTTCCAATCATCCATACAACATCAAATGTTATAAACTTAGAAACTTTCAGTTTCCGGGGCCAAACTGTCCCTACATATAACGACCATTAACAAATTTACCACATGCCATGCAATGGTCATGTTAAAACCCAGCTATTCACCTTGACACAACCAAGCAACCTGCACACTCGGTGCAAAACATCGGTTACAGTAAGGTTATGATCACCCAATGCCCTCTATAGGCACCTATTTGGAATCTTGACTCAATGGGCTTTCTGTAGATTTCAAGAACACCCGAATCGGAATTCGGACGAAGAAGTTATGATCTTCCGAAGTTAGAGGTCACACATGACTAGGTAGTCCTACCCTGACAGCCTACCTTACTTGACCGGGAGGCCCTCTCAGGCCAGATCCAGTACCCAATGCCCTCCATAGGCACACTGATGGAATCTTGACTCAATGGTCTTTCCATAGAGTCCAAGAACACCCGAAACGGAGTTCGGACGAGGAAGTTATGACCTTCCGAAGTTAGAGGTAACACATAACTAGGCATTCCTACCCGGACAGCCTACCTGACCTGCCCGAACGCCCCTTTACGGTAAGCTCTATAACCCACTGCCCTCCACAGGAATTCATCTAGAATCATGACTCAATGGGCTTTTCATAGAATCTAAGAACACCCGAATCAGAGTTCGGACGAAGAAGTTATGACCTTCTGAAGTTGGAGGTCACACATGACTAGGCGACCTTACCCGGACAGCATACCTGACCTGACCCAACGCCCCTTTCTAGCCCGCTCCAACACCCACTGCCCTCCACAGGAATTCAGCTGGAATCTTGACTCAATGGGATTTCCATATAGTCCAAGAACACCCAAATCGGAATTCGGACGAAGAAGTTATGACTTTCCGAAGTTGGAGGTCACACATGACTAGGCAGCCTTACCCGACTAGTCTACCTTACCTACCCGAATGCCCCTTTCCGGCCAGCTCTAGCACCCACTGCCCTCCAAAGGCATCCAAATGCAATACTGACTCAATGGTTTCCATAGAGTCTAAGAACTCCCGAATCGGAATTGACTACTAAAGGCTATGACCTTCCTCGAAATTGGAGGTCACATACATGACTAGGTAGCCTACCCAACTAGCCTACTCACTCACCCGAATGCCCTTCTCCGGCCGTGTGTACTTCCAAGACCCATTGCCCTCCAAAGGCATCTGGATGCAATCTTGACTCAATGGGCTTTTCATAGAGTTCAAGAACACCCAAATCGGAATTCATTCAAAGAATTTATGATCTTCCGAAGTTGGAGGTCACACATGACTAGGCAGCTTTATCCGGCTAACCTACCTTACCTAATTGAATGCCCCTTTTCGGCCAGCTCTAGTATCCACTGCCATCCAAAGGCATCTGGATGAAGTCTTGATTCAATGGGATTTCCATAGAGTCCAAGAACACCTGAATCGGAATTCGGACGAAAAAGTTATGACCTTCCGAAGTTGGAGGTCACACATGACTAGGCAGCCTTACTCGACTAGCCTACCTTACCTACCTGAATGCCCCTTTCCGGCTAGCTCCAAAACCCATTTCCCTCCAAAGGCATCTGGCTTCAATCTTGACTCAATGGGCTTTTCATAGAGTCCAAGAACACCCAAATCAAAATTCGGACGAGAAAGTTATGACCTTCCGAAGTTGGAGGTCATGTATATCCTGGGGCCGACGCATTCCAGCTTCGAGGTAAACCCAAATGCGAACCTACCGACACTCTTCCACTAGACTGTTCAGAGTAAACGGACCATAACTTGGGTTACATAGGTCTGATTTGATAAATTCAAAAGCCTAACATCAAGTTCACTGATGTGGCTACAATTTACCTGAAGGACTCATTATCAAATTTACTTTATTTGATACCCAAAAACCAGTTCTAAAGTCCGGTTAATGTGTACTACCACAATATGGCAGCCTCCCATGGTTCAAAACACAACCAAACATTCCCCTTAAGGCAAGACAACCACACCTTCATTCATTTTAACTGTAAAACATAAAAATGGCACACAAGTACAATTACTTAGTCCCAAAAATCAGTCCCCGAACTATCCGAAAATAGTCCCGAAATCTCCACCACACTGTCCCAAAGTCTTGGGATGGTTCACACGGCCACTCACGGCCTCACACAACCCATGCCATTTGAATGGCCCTTAAACAAGGATAAAACCAAGTAGGAGAAAACCTCACCTCTTGAGTTTTGTCAAACTCCCTAACTCCGGTCTCTATGCGAAGCTCCTGCCAGAGAGGATGAACTTTCCTCTTGTTATACCGAAACCACCGATCCGATCGCCGGGAAATTTAGAGAGAAGCAGAGTCTTTTCTCTCTAAAACTCTATCTTTTCTTCCTTTCTTTATGCTCTTTCTTTCTTCTCCCATCCCACTGTTGTCCAAGATGGCCAAGAGCTTGTCCTCTCACTCTGCCACATGTCCAATTTTCATTGGCTCTTAAGATTTCCCCTTAACCTCTCATCCATCTACCATGGATTTCTCTCCAATGACATGATGCCACATGTCACGCCCCGATTCCCGATCCGACCCGATTGGCGAATCCGAACCGGTTTCGGGGTGCGAAACCATGTACTGGGACTCTTTACCTATTTTATTTATTTATTTTTTTTCCAGAGCTGAACTTATACCTGTGGGTATACAAACAATTTTTGTAATAACCAAAATCATTTACATATACAAAAGAACTACCACCGGAGTGGTGTCCATCAAAATCTATACACATATACTAAGTCCCATTTACTTATACAAACACTTATACATATATATGTCTAATACAAACATCAGAGATCGTAGAAAAGTGCTGGTGAGCACCTATCTCTTAGATGACCCGCATCAGGAATGTCCGTCCTCTTTATCTCCTCTTCGCACATACACCCATTGAACACCCGTGCTGCTTTTACGCTTAGTGGGAATGATATAGACAAGAATTTACCAATAACAATATTCGCCGTCACAATCTTTTTACATTTACTTTTCCTTATGCATATAACAAAGCCTATTCTTATGTGACTTCGAACTCATATCATATTATACATGTAGATTTTATCCTCTTCAGATTCCATATCATTATCTTATTCGTATTACTTCCATGTGTCATGTCTTTTACAAGTTTCAATTCATATCTTCTACATGTATGGCATGTCAGATCATCTTCAAAACAAACTTATGCATATACAATGGCAAATTGAAACATATCAAGTCATATTAAATACATACAGGGTCAATTCAGACTGATACCGATACATATTAGACTCATATCGTTATCACGGCCGAAGCCATTAATCAAATCCCTTTAGAAATTACATTTCATGATCTGGGATGCCCGTTTAATTATTTTAGTTATCGTTTTATTAACCGCTAAAAGTGTCACAAATTCGAATCTCTACTGAATTCGGCCATGGATCTAAGTCGAGCCCTGGCTTACTCGACATTTTCAATCAAAACATTTTGTTCGGGTTTTATTAAATTTTGTTTTCAAATGTCGCGACCAATCCCCCGACTTGACCCGGTTGGCGGATCCAAGCTGAAGCCCGGTTTACTCCGACATTTTCAATTATCTTCCCAAACATTTTGCTTGTGTTATTCCATTTTAGACTTTTTTAATTACGCGAGCACTTCTTTCGCAATCCCATAAACACTTACAAATTCAAAAGACCCATAACATTCACATTTAACAAAATGCATTTACAAAATAATGCCTTTATATAATGTCTATGTGATGTAAAAGATACTTAAACAAATACAATTTTTAATGTCATTTTTCACCTTTCGTTTTGTGATTTCACATAGCTATAGTTTCATATTCACGCATGCATTCGCTGATGAACTCGTCCCGCTGGTCATTCAAAAGAGGCAATGTGATTTCGTGATTTAACATGATGATTCACTTTGACTATAGAATTGACATTCATGACAGATTCAGCGTTGAATCCCCGTCCCGCTTGCCGTCCAAAGAAGAACGCGACACGCGATTTAACAAAGATGATTCACTTTAACATAGTAATCGACATTCACATGCGTAATCACACAATCCTCGTCATTTGTCATTCAAGAGTACGTGATTTTTTTGCATTTAACAAAGATGATTCACTTCGACTATAAATTGACATTCAAGCATAGTCGTTGCTAATCACCGCTGTCAATCGCTGCAAATGATTTCATTTCAATAAGATGATTTTAATCTATAGAATGATATCGCGTGATGATTTATTGCATTTGTCTCTGCTTGTCATTCAAGAGCAATGTGATTTCGCATTTAACAAGATATCACTGACTATAGAATTGACATTCACGATGCATTCGCCTGCTGAATCATGTCCTGCTTGTCATTCAAGAGCAATGTGATCTTACATTCAAGAATTATTTACCTTCATGACGACTCGCTTGGTAAATCCCGGCCATGTCAATATTCAATGATACATTTCCCAAATCGCCACTTTATGCAATTTCACTTATAGCTCAAATACACGCACACATGCATTTATTTGACAAACATTTCGAATAACAATAATTCAAATCAATATATATATATATATATATATATATATATATATATATATATATATATATATATATATATATATATATATACTTATATATATTTAACAAATAGCATTCATATAATCGATCATGATCACATTTTATTCTATATCATTTATGTATGATAAACATTTCAACAATAATAATTCAAATCGATATATATATATATATATATATATATATACATATATATATATTTCACAAATAGAACTCATAACTGATCATAATCGACTGCCTTCATATCCTTTATTTTTTCTCGAAGTATATATGATAATAATCATATATAACTTAACCATATTATGTGTTCATGACATATTACCCTTCATTATTCGTATTCATGTTTCAGTTCGTTTTCATTTTCCATATCACATTCATGTTTCATGAACTCATTTATACTTGTTGCATTTTCTATATTTTTCTTGTTTCATGCCTATTACACATGGCACTTCATATACTTGTAAAGTATGATGTCATGAAATCACACCTCATTCATAGCTCCTTATTCCTTTATGAATCTACTTTACTTAGAAATTGGAATCATTCCACCTGATCATCAAAACTACAGTTACGGCATTTTCATGCCAACTAGTCAATTTACCCGATACACTTGGGACAACGCTTAGGCCACTCATTTCCAGTGTCTTGACTCCATATTTGACACTTGTTATTTGTACTCCTTTAAATATAAGGTGCTAAGGGTTCTTTCAATTGGAATCACCCAAATCGGTTAATCAAACTCAGTTATGTCCTAAACAACCTGACTTATGTTCAAAACGTAACTGTAAATTTGGCTTGAACATTCTTGCACTTTGAGTGAATTTTTGGGCCACATAGAATCAGAATATGAAGGTACCTATTTCTTGATGTTTGTTTTTCCTTGAAGTCTAGTTTAATTAGCCACTTGAATCACTCAAATCGGATAATAATTGAGCAAGTTATGGCTAAAATATGAAAACTGTCAAACAGAGCAGGTGCACCTAAGACATGTCCGACCAGACCTGCAGACAGTTCGGTTCTTGAGGGGTGTACCGGTACAGGTTCAAGGTGTTCCAGTACATGTCACTGAAAAATGCCCAGAATGTGTGTTTTTCTCCCATTTTTCCATATGTTGATACCCAAATCAACCTAATACTCCATAAACACGTTAAGACCACTCCAAATTCATCTTATAACTCTTTTCTACTCAAATTATCATTCAATACATATCTTTCATCAAAACCTTTCATGATTTTCTCTCAAACACAATTCTAATATGGGTCATAACCCATACACATACCAAATACAAAAATTTGTTAGGGTTTGTTCTAACCCAAACTCCTTTACTTTGCAATTAAAAACCAGAATCCAACTCAAAGGGAGGATCTCCATGTTTTTCTTTGTACCATTTGGGGTTCACCCACCTTACTCTCAATACTGGGTTAGGATGAAATCCTATCAAAACCCTAGAAAAAAATCAAATGCCAACAAGAAACCCATGTTGGGATGAACTTTTATCAAACCTTAGGTTTGGGGCAAGCTACTAATCATGCAATTGTATGGAAATTCATACAAGAATTCATAGTTCCATACCAAAATCCAAAGTTCCATACCTTTTTGGCCTTTCTTGAACTTCTCTCCTTCATCTTCTTCTTCTCTTCCTCTTCCTCTTCTTCTCCTTCTCCCCTTCTCCTCTCTTCATTAACTTTTTTTTTTTGTTCTCCAAAATGAGACCAAATTAATCTTAAATCCCATTTCTAAGTTAAGGCCATGTTTGGCCTTTGCATTTTTAAACATTTTTCATTTTTGCTATTAGGCCCTTCCATTCTTTATTATTTATTCCATCTTTCTCTAATTGCCTTGAATCCCCATAACTTCTATTTACATTTCATTTTTCTCAGTTCCATATTGGCATATAAACTATGGTTTTATGCCTTTCATATCCTCGCAAGATTTAATTAATTTACCTGCTTTATGATTCACTCCAGCTCCATCGTTTTATTTCCCGAAAATTCCTATTTAGCTTATAATATACCCTAAACAAGTCCAAAAACCGCTAGGGTATATTTCGAGGTGTTACACCACATGTCACCTATAGCCCATACTTTAGCTCATTGTTTGACTTGCTCACACACATGTGCCCCAAATGTGAGCCACCAACACCGCCATGCTACACGTCACTCGACAGTTCCTCAAGAACGTGAAATTTCAATTGTCTCGGAATTTGACGAAATTCAACGTGGTAACTAGATTTTGCGAGACGATTTCAATCGCTGAAGTCCGTGTTTCTCATTATCCGAGATCTAGAAAAAATTCTGATTTTGACCAATTTATCAAGTTTCTACCCTTTCTTCAAAATTCGATTTTTCGGCGCTCTCACAAGTATGCTCCCATGATACTAATGTTTGAAGAGGAAAGATGTTGTAAGTTTGAAGATGGTCTCACGACTATATCCCGCCCATGTCATGATTCCGCTCATGAGGATTTTTCAAAAATTGTGACATGTGCTCTAAATGTAGAAAGAGTAAAGAAAGAAGAGAATGATAGAAAAGAGAGAAGACGGGGTAAGAAAAAGCTCGATCAGTCAAGTGCTCATTAGCAGTAGAGTATGAAATTCAAAGGACCACTGGGTTCTAATTAGCTTACAACTCAAGCTACCGGTAGTAAGAATATTATACCGACACCGTCAGTTATGAGTGCACAAGGAGGTGCTTCTAAAGGACAGGTTGTCCCTCATTGTCCCCATTGTGGAAGAAAGCACAAGGGAGAGTGTTGGAAATTTAATGGTGCTTGTTTTGTTTGTGGATTTAATGAGCACAAGTTGAAAGACTATCCTATAACACGTTCCTTCACAGCACCCTAGACAGGGGGCAATGTTTCTCAGTACAAAAAAGAAGCAAGCGTGTTGCATCATCGAGTGTTTCGAGGCAAGGGAGACAGACTATGGGAAGACAGGATGCTTGCGCTCTAGCTAGTGCATATGCGATGAAAGCAGTGGAAGATACAGATGCCTTGGATGTGATCATTGGTAATTTTCTATCTTTGATATTATTGTACATGCATTGATTGACCCCGGGTCAACCCACTCATATATTTGTACCGACATACCTAGTTTGGGAAAATTACTGAGGAGTGAAACCGAGTATGACATCTTGGTGACGAACTCGCTCGGGCATAGTATTATTGTGAATAGGGTGTATAGAGATTGCCCCATCCGAATACGAGAGTATGAGTTTCCTGAGGATTTGATTGAGTTATCCTTTAAGAAGTTTGATGTGATTTTGGGATGGATTGGTTGTCCCGACACTCAAGTGATGGTGGATTGTAGAATGTGAAAAGAGTGACCTTAAGGACAATCGAATGACGATGAGGAGCCATCTGGCCGTAGAGGCCGACCGCCTTCTATCGATATCCGTATCCACCGTGGAGAAAATGGTGCGGAAAGGATGTGAAGCCTACTTGGCTTATGATTGATACGGTAAAGGCAAGGCCTAGTAGTATTTGATATCCTAACGTTAGTGACTCTTTCTCTCGACATGTTTTCGTAAGAGTCATGCATTGCTCCACGTAGGAGATTGAGTTTGCTATCGACATTGTACCAGATGCCACACCGACATCCATTACATCATACCGAATGGCTCCAGTGGAGCTAAAGGAATTGAAATTACAGTTGCAAGAACTGTTAGAAAAGGGATTTATTCGACCAAGTGTATCACCATGAGGAGCTCCCGTGCTCTTTGTTAAAAAGAAAGATGTTACACTTCGACTATGTATTGATTATAGACAAATGAACAAGTTGACAGTAAAGAATAAGTATCCGTTACCCGGGATTAATGATTTGTTTGACCAATTGAATGGTGCAAGTATCTTTTCGAAGATAGATTTACAATCTGGGTATCATTAGTTGAGAATTAAAGATGTGGATGTGCATAAAACGACGATTAGAACGCGATATGGACATTATGAGTTCCTTGTAATGCCGTTTGGTTTGACAAATGCTCTAGCGGCTTTCATGGAACTAATGAATCATGTTTTCCGACTGCATGTGGATCCGTTTGTCGTAGTGTTCATAGACGACATTCTTGCGTATTCAAAAGATTGGGAAAATCACGACACACACCTTCGGGTAGTGTTAGAGACTTTGAGAAAAGAGCAGTTATATGCGAAACTGAGCAAGTGTGAGTTTTGGTTGAATGAAGTGTTCTTTCTTGGGCACATTGTATCGAAAGAAGGAATCTGAGTGGATCCAAAGAAAATAGAAGTGGTTGTTGAATGGAAGCCACCAAGAAATGTTACAGTATGCGTAGTTTCCGGGACTCGCGTGCTGCTGCGTAATATTCAAGTATGTGGGAAGCCATGACTGCACCAATGATCAGATTGCTTTAAAAATTTAAAGTATGAATGGAGTGAAAATGTCAAAGAAGTTTTGATTGTTGAAGGCATTCTTAACCGAGATCCTGGTTTACTCACGACTCACTAAGAAGAATATGATCTTCATGATCACTAAATGGACTTGGATGTGTCCTAATGCAAGAGGGTACAGCAGAAAGCCTATGCTTCCAAGATAGCTGGAAGCCGCATGAAAATAACTACCCCACGCATGATTTGGAATTAGCCGCAATTGTATTTGCGTTGAAAATTTGGAGACATTATTTGTATGGAGAAAGGTGTTTCATCTACATTGATCATAAGAGTCTTATGTATTTGCCCTCACAATGAGAGTTTAACTTGAGACAACAGAGATGGATGGAATTAATAAAAGATTATGACTGCATGATTGATTATCACTTGGGAAAGGCCAATGTAGTGGCCGACGCTTTGAGTAGAAAGACAGTGCAAACGCTTTGAGCGTTAAATGCCCATTTTTCATTATTAGACGACAAATCGTAGTGGCGCACTGATAGTGAGACCGAGATGCTGAACCGAAAGTAGAGACACAAAAGAGACAGAAAATTCTTCCCCATAATAAGTCAAATTGGAAATGATAAAGAGACCGAGTTTACAGTGAACGAAAATGGAGTTTTGTATTATAAAGATTGCGTTTGTTACCTGATTATAATGATTTGAGGAAAGTCATACTTGAAGAGCACACACGGATCTTTGCTATCCATCCCTTGTGAGCATAAAGATGTATCAAGATTTGAGTGTCATTCGTAGGTCCGTAATGAAAGAGATGTATCGAGTTTGTACCGCGTTTGGTGTGTCAAAGAGTAAAGGTCGAAAGCATCAAGTTCCTTCTGGATTATTGCAGCCTTACAATACCGGAGTGGAAATGGGGACCGAATGACCATGGATTTGTAGTTTGAGCTACTATTGACAAGGAGGAAACATGACTTCCGCCTTAAATGTGAGTAGACTGATTGACCAAGTCCGCCACTTCCTATCAAAGGAGAAACCAACTATTTGACGACTAAAAAAGTGAGTGTGCAAGCTGGTAAAATGTGGGCACTCCATGCCGCAAGTATACACGTCGAGTTCAAGAAGTGTAGTGGCTAATCAAGTGTCGTTCCTTCGAAGAGAAGCATGTTGAATACTGACTTGATGATCTAGACAATATTTGGATTTGATCCTATAGTGAATTATGGCTAAACTAACTGATTTAGAGAAAACCTAATATTAAAAATTCAATTTAAGATAACGATGAGAAAACTAGGGTTTTGCCTTCGCCTACCACATCTAATGGATTTTTCCTAGGTAGTGCACTTATTTAATATTCCATATGATTTATGTTAGCAGGTTAATCGTGCCTACAAGCTATTCTCTCTCGAGATATAACTGCCTATCTCGCTAGTGGGGTGTATTGCATCTCTGCTTCGACCCCTAGACTCCGTGATGCATGAATGTGAAAACCCTAGTGCTACACTTGGAATGTGGGATATCTCTCTCTATTCCCAGATTGGCCAAGCGTTGCTTTATCCATGTCCTTAATGAGTCATTTTCGATATCGACTCCTAGCATTAGCATGTCTACAATTCACAAATAATAACATGTGTGATTAAATTTTAGATAAAACAACCATAGAGATTCATATCGATATTAAATAAACCACAATTAAAGTATTAATCCATAACGGTGTGGTTAGGGTTGACAAAACCCTAGAGAGAAAAGTTAGTTCATATTGATTTTCAATACAAACTGAAAGATTTTCAACATCAAATGAATTAGGGAAAGAAATACGTACAGTTTCGTTTCGTGATCTCCCGAATCCATCTTCACCACCCTTCTCTATCCATCTCTCCTGTCTTCGTATTGCTTCAACCTCTTAGTCAATCTGTGACACCCCACCCGGTCCCGTTGACAACCCTTCAACCTGCGGAATTCCTATGGATTTCGAGTGACCCGATACCACACTATTCTGTCCCATTTATCAGGATTCATTCATTCACATTTAAATCTAAACTATGAAAGTAAAACACTTAATTACAAGTCGTCTATTTATACAATAGTCCCAAAATAATTTAATTACAATTCTTTTATACAAAATAAATTTTACAAAAGTAATATCAAGGCCACACATCGGCCTCCTTCGTAATCACGGCCTAGCTCTGAAAGACCGCCTCTGTGGCACTCCCCGCACCAAAGGGGTCCCAATGACGGTGAGCAATGGACAAGAGAAAATTTTCCCTATGCGGCTACTTCCCACCTAAATGCACATGCAATGTATGATAAACATCAATCAAATTTCATACAATTTATGCAACATTATATGAAATGTTTCGTGTCATGGCGAGACGCGAATTCATGTCGACAACCGAGTCCTAACCGACTCTCCACACCCTAGCACTGCGATGGAAAACCAAGAATTTATTGTCCCAATGATCAAACTACTGACAACCCTTCAATTTAATTTATCATTTCAGGATTTTTTTTTCTTTATGGCCACTTGATTTTTGGGTTTTCACCGTTAGACACCGTGACGCCTTCCAACATTTTTATAACTTACATCGTCGGGATTCATGTCTAACCGTGAATAACATTTGGGTCTTTCGCCCAAAACATGTAATTTATCATTTTGATCATTTTACACCCTCGTGAATCTCTTCCTTGGACTTTGTCCCATTTTCTGAGATCACGACCCATTCACCCACACCGATGAATAAACAATACCCTACACTCACACCTAATTTGACGCGATGTGACCGTGCACATGAAATGCATGATGCCAATGCATTTTTCTTCATGTTACATGTATATATGAGTGCTACATGAAACATTTACATACCAGGGATAATTATAATTTTTACACATAATCTACATCCATGCAATCCATGTTAATACATCAATTAGCATGCATCAACATAATTCTCACACACTGCATGTTATTCATAAAAGCTTATAACACACAACAAAGTCACACCTGGGACCTATCCAACAGAATTCACATCCTTCATGCAAACTCCGAATCCACTTGTTCCACACATCCCTACACTCATTATATCACAAAACAATCAACCAAACCCGGAGACATCGGTCTCGGGTTCAAACCCCAACCCACAACAGTATAAGACTGTGTGAAAACCGGTCGTAAACCTCAACCATCCAATCCCAAATTTTGGAACTAAATTATTTGGCCTCTCATGGCCTCCCATAAACAGCCCATACCATTATACAACCTTTAGGCTAAAAGTAAACCGAGTAGGAAAATTCCCTACCTTATGAAGTTTGTCGAAACTCCAAGTTTTTGGTGTCCACATGTAGATCGCACTACGTGTAACAACTTTAGTACTGACCGCCGAAGCCGATCGTCGAGCAATCGAAAACTTCTACTTTTCCTTTTCTTTCCTTTCCTTTTCCTTTCCTTTTCTACGAACTCTTTTCTTTCTTTGTTTTTTTTTCTTTTCTTTCCTTTTTTCTTTTCTTTTATTTTCCTTTTTCCTCTTTTCCTTCCTCTTACCCAACGAATTTTTTTTGGTTCCTCTTCCTATCTCATTCATTTTCTCCTAATTTCTTTTCATTCTTTCTCATTTTCTTTCTTGGGCAATTCTCTTCTCTATGATTTCCATTGACTAATTGTCCAAGGAGGAAACTTCCTCCCTTTTTCCTTCAAGCCACTTGTGTGGTGCTTGATTTTTCTCCTTATTTCCTTATTTCTTTATTTCCTTCTTATTGCATCATCCTTCATGTGGCTAATTGTGAGCCACACATTCAAGTGCACCACATGGATCTTTCCATGTGTCACTCTCTTGGGGTGCCATGTGACATCCCCTTAACCATGCTATGTGTCATTCGACATCCTATGTCTCGAAAAACGTGTGAATTCCGACTGTCTCGAAATTCGATGAAATTCAACGTGGTAGCTAGATTTTGTGAGACGATTTCAACGGTAAAGTCCATTTCGTCATCCGAGATCTAGAAAATTCCGCCAATCGAAATTAATGCTTACCATTTTCGAAAATTCGGCTTTTTTGGGGTTTCACACTTTCCCCCCTTAAAGAATTTCGTCCCGAAATTCCACATAGTGTATGCCGGCCATGGCTCTGGATGGTGAAGTTGAAGAAAGCATTGAGAAACCACGTTTCGACGAACGAAAGAATTGAATAATGACTGCGGATAGATCCGCCGGCCTCCTGGGAAAACAACCGATGTGGATCTTTCTGAGGAGGTATGCCACCCAGAAGGGAGCGATCACCTGTCATGAATGGGTGGACTGGTTCCATGAAGGTCAATCTAGGGGTGCAGATATGTAAAAAAAAAAAAACGAGAGAGGAAGAGGAAAGGGCAACAAAAAGGCGCGTGGAGGGAAAAATGAAAAGTCGTGCGGGTATTTATAGGGCTTAAAATATTCACCGCTATTAATCAGCGGGCTAAGGGCTTCCTACTACCGCTGGAAAGCATGTCAACGCTACTGGCCAGAGATCTTCAAGTATTGCGCACTGGTTGCGGAAGTGGGTAACACAACGACGCAGGTGCTACGTCAAGCAGACCGTGAAGTTATATCGTTAAAATTTTATTCTTACTACACAACGGCGTAGAGTTCTACGTTGTTGCGTACCAGAAAACATGGAACAAGGTTTTTTAGTTTTTAAAACATGAATTTGACCCTCTTATACTTTAATGAACATGTAAATCCCTTAGTGAATGTGCTTGCACCCTTTGGTATCCCTGAAAAACTCAGAAACTCATTAAAAACAAAAAAAAGTAGGAATTCCAAAATGAAAATTGTGCCGAAAAGCAATTGAAAAGATCGAAAATAATGCTAGTTCAAAGGAAAAGGGGATCTCACAATACTTGAGTTGCCTCCTAAGAAGTGTTATGTTTAACGTCATTAGCTTGACATTCCTGTAACGTACAACATTTAGAGTGGACAAAATAATTGAATCAGCAGACCTCTCGTGACCCTTACTGCCTCCGTCCAAGTGTGCTCGATGGTGTCCTGCCTTCTTGCATGGAATTCTCCTCTAAAATACGGTTTCAATCTTTAGGCATTGACTTTGAACTGTCCATTTTCTGGATGCATTATCTCAACACCTCCATAGGGAAATACTTGAACCACTATGAATGGACCTAACCATTTTGACTTCAACTTGCTAGTGAAGAGTTTCAGCCTAGAATTGAACAACAAGACTTGTTGACCTAGCTTAAACTCTTTCTTTATAATATGTCACATGCCAAGCTTCGCTCTCCTATATATTCCGAGCATTCATAGGCCTTATTTTAGAATTCATCTATTTCACTCAGTTATAGCATCCGGGCTTCTCTCCTGGCCACTCCTTACTATCCATGTGTTCAAGCCTAGTTGCCCAAAGATGCTCTATGTTCGTGGCCTAGTCAGCGAGCATGCTTTGGTTCAATTCCACCGGAAAATGGCGTGCTTTCAGACCGCCGGAATGGCGACATACCCAATGGGGTTTTAAATGTTGTCTTGTATGCCTAAAGTGCATCATCAATCTTCTTTGACCAATCTTTCCTTGAACTACTGACTGTTTTCTCTAGAATGGACTTTATCTCCCGATTCAACACCTCGACTTGTCCATTTACATGCGGGTGGTAGGCGAGTGAAGTTCGATGCCGTACACCATATTTTTGCAAGACCTTATCAACCAACTTTTTGAAAAGTTAGTACCACCATCCCGTGATCAATGCTCGTGGAGGTCGAACAAAAATATGTGGCTGCAAAGGAACTTGACTACTGCACTGCATCGAAGCATGTGTGCTCAAAAGATCGTCTACCCATTTGGAGACATAGTCCACAAGTAAGGAGAGAATATACAAGTTATCGACAAAGAGGGAATGGACCCAGCAAGTCCATCCCATGTCAAATAACTAACTTCTAGAATTGTGCGCATGGGTGGTTCATTCATTGGTGCTCCATCTCTTGGCACTTATCACAAGTAGATAAATCGTGCGCATCCTCAACAAGCTAGCCAAGAGAAACCTAATTTTAGTACTTTTGCTGCTGTCCTCTTGCCTCCAAAGTGTCCCCCACATGATAAGGTGTGGCAGTGAGTTAGAATACTACCCATTTCATCTTCCAGTACACACCGCCTTATCACTTGATCCGCACAATGTTTGCTTTAAGTGTGCAAAGAACCTCTTCTTCTACTGGTAGCTAAAATTGGGCGAGATAACTTTGGCCACTAGGTAATTCACATAGTCGGCAAACCATGGAACGGTCTTTGTGTCTTTAATTACTAAAAGCTGCTTATCTGGGAAATCATCATTAACCTAAACCTCGTCTCTAAGCCCTCTTCCAATCATGACATGGTCCGGGCGCATCAGGTTCTCTGCTCCCTTATCATCTCGATTTATGTCAAATTCTTGTAATAGGAGCACCCACCATATTAGTCTCGGTTTTGCATCCTTTTTAGTCATTAGGTACTTAATGACTGAGTGGTCAGTATGCACGATTACCTTGTTCCAATCAAGTAGGGCCTAAATTTATCAAAGGCGAAAACAATGGCCAATAGTTCCTTTTCCGTGGTGGCATAGTTCAGCTGGGCATCATTCAAAGTACGGCTAGCATAGTGAATCACATGGAATATCCTGTCTCTTTTCTGCCTTAGCACTACTCCGATCGCATAGTCACCGAAGGCCGCATTAGCTCAAATGGAGGTCCCAATTTGTGCTACCACCATGGGGCCTCTCATACCAATTTATCTTTAGACGAAAAAGTTTGCCCACACTCCTATCGAAATCAAATGGTGTCCCATGAACTAGAAAATTAGGACAAGATTTATAACTGAGAAATCTTTATGAATCGCCTATAGAACCCTCCATGTCCTAAAAGTCATTTATGCCCTTTACTCGATGATGGTGGAGGTAGTTTCTACGCTCCTTACAATCTTAGCTTATTTGACTTATTCCTCTCGCTACAGAACTGCCTTCAAGTACTATGCCTCCTCGTACCATAAAGTGGCACTTCTCCCCACCAAAGACAAGATCGGGTCTCTTCACATCTAACAAGCAATCGACCTCAAAGCTTCTAGATAATTGTCAAAGGAGTTCCCCAATACTGAAAAGTCGTCCATGAACACCTCAATTGTCTTTTCAACCATATATGAGAATATGGCCATCATATAGTGCTGAAATGTGCCTACTGCATTGCACAACCCAAAGGGCATTCGCCTAAATGCAAATGTACCATAAGGGAAAATGAATGTCGTCTTCTCTTGATCCTCTGGGTGCCAGAAGGAGGTGATTGTAGCCTGAATACCCATCCAAGAAACAAGAATATTCATGCCCCGTCACCATTCACATTTCCGCTGGTCCGAAATGGCAGGGGAAAATGGTCTTTTCGGGTAGCCTTATTTAATTTCCGATAGTCAATGAAAATTCTCCAACCTGTGACTGTTCTAGAAGGTAGCAATATATTATTCTTCCTGCCTTATCATCGTTGTTCCTCCCTTTAGCACAACCTGCACTGACTCACGCACTATCAAAAATAGGATAACTTATCCTGGCATCCAGCCACTTTAGTACTTCCTTACGGACTACTTCTTTCATGGTTGGATTCAGTCTCCTTTGTGCTTCCACGTATGGCTTTACGACCATCTTCTAAAGGTAATTCGATGCATCCACACATAGAAGGGAGAACCCTTTAAGTCAAGCGAGATCAACTGCGCATCGCTATGATCCCTAAGTACTAATAACTTATTCTTCGTTGTTGTCGTGGATGCTGGAATAATTAGTAATGGAGGCGTCCCAAGATAAGCATACTTCAAATGGCTCAAGAAGGGTTTTTGTTCCATCTCGTGGTTGTTCGCAGTGGCACCGACGTTTGCCAATTCCCCACCCAAGGGTTCATAGTATTTCCTTCTATTAGGCTAAAAGGAGGCCATCCATTTCACATACTCTTCGAATCTTTCTCCTGGGCTCTTCGATTCGCTCAGATTAGGTTAGTTCCAAAGGGCCGGCCACCACTTCATAGATACTATAGCCTATACAAATTTCTCTATCATGAAGCATGTATCACTCATTGGTGTCTCACAAATTTCAAACGCATTGAACTTGACCTGTCATCCCGCACTCTCACTTCAAATTTCTTCCCACGCACATCAATCATTGCCCACAAAAGAAGAGAAAGGTCTACCCAATATTATGGGTAATACTTTTTATCTTCCCTCCATGTTCGTAATCGAAGAAATTTGCATGGAAGCATAAACTGTCCACCTTCACCGAATGTCTTATCACACCCCTGTAGAGTTTCAAGGACTGCTACAACTAGAGTGTGACTATAGTCACAAGCTTTACTTATCCCTACTGCCGAATATGGATAATAGCAATATATTTTATACTAGCCCTGTCAAGGCCCCTCTTAAAGATGGAGTCTGATGAAAGAAGACAGAACCGCTTAGGTCTTTTCAAACATTGCAGCAAAGTTTCCTTAAGGATGACACTACACTCGATGAGATTCACCGGCCTTGAAACTGACAATCTTCTTTTCGACAAGATATCCTTCATGAATTTTACATAACTAGGCATTTGTTCTAACGCATCAACAAATGGAATGTTAATATGCAGTTTCTTGAACACATCCATAAACTTTGTGAATTGCTTTTCCAATTTATTCTTCTTCAGGCATTGAGGGTACGGAATTGGAATATTATTTCAATATATCGATAATAGCCTCGCTTTCTTTTTCCGTAGACTTTTCTTGTGTGGTCGTTCCTCTCTATCTTGTCATTCTGACTGGTCTAGGTTACTTTCTCAGTTTCTATCTCTCTTATCACTGGTGGCTGCCCTAGTACTGCTAATTCTATGCCACTTCTCAATGTGACTGCTTTAACATGTTCATTACCTTCTCGCTCCTAGTTCACCAGTCAGGTAGGTACGAACCATGCCACCTCTCAACAATGTGCCATTTGGCCTATTTGCACTTCTAGGTTTCTGAGTTGGGCCCTTTATCTCAGAGTCGGTAGGATTGTTTAGAAGCATCAGCCTGATTTTGGAATGTGGCCTTCATCTCATTCATAAATGTGATATGGGAAGTCATCATATGAGTTAAGGCTTCTTCAAAATCCACTTTCTTCTTAGGTGGCGGCTTGCTCGCTTGAAGTGGTGGCATACTATTTTGGTTGTTCCTCTAGCCATAGTTTTGATTGCTCTAATTATTTTGGTTACCTCTCCAACCCTGGCCTTGATTCTGATTCTGATTCTGGTACCGATTTTGATATGTATTACCTCCATACTGTCCCTATTTTTGATTATGTTGATTCATACCGTAAGGTTGTTTCCATCACTATCCGTCTCCAACCAACAATCCATAGTAATGTGCTGCCTTCCCCACAAGACTCACAGATATTTATCATTTTCATATAGACTATCTGGCCAAATTAACATGCTTACAAGAGCCTTACAATTCTCTCGTATCCATCACTTCGATAAGTTTGCTTGATGTAATCTTCGTCTGCGATTTAAAATATATTGCGCCCACCGCAAGTGCAATGTGTCATACAAGTAGTAAAATCCGGTCGTAAGTCCGTATCATTCCCATAGAGATTGGCAACGAATTAAAGTGATCAACTACCCCCAACTACTAAAATTCCATACTATTCGACTAAGAACTCATAGTGAAAGTTTTATCTAAACAACAAAATTAAAGATCCTATTATCATTAAATATTGTCAAATCCAAGCTAAAACAAAAGTAAATGAATAAAAATAAATTGTATCTATAAGAATGGATTGAATCAGTTTCCTGTGAGAAACGAAACTATCAATGAAATACAATGAACAAGAATTCCAAAGATCGAAAATACATTGTTCGCTCTATGTATGGATCCTGCTCATTGAAGATTCTCCCTAATTGTTGGAATTGGATTTCTCCATATTCACTGGGTAGATATCCTTGCTTCTCTCGAAGACAAGATCCAACCAGCTACCTGTATTCCAAATTCTCTTTCAAGATCTGGGTATTTTTCTCTCTCGATACTTCACACCCATTTCCTGTTGACAGCAGACCTTTTGCTTTTCCTTCTCAGGATTTTCGCAAAGCTTCTACCACTTAATTGGTGGCTCAACCCTCCAGATCTATGGTTCGCCCTTCCCTTGATTGGGGATCTAAGCTAACACGGGTTAGGAACTTACCTTAGATTAAGGTGAACTTCTCTCCGATTATTTATATTGTTAAATACACCTCCAACTTCAATTATGAGCGAATGGGGGATTTATCAAAATGAACTCTCAGAGCTCAACAGTTCATTAATGGTAGTCTAGCATACCCAAAAGAATACTGTACCTCAGAATCTCCGTCTTTGTGTCACTCAGAGGGCATCTTGGATATCAGAGCGAGATACATTCTCTCAACTGGTATTCGGTACTACTATTGGGAACTTATCAATTCAAAAACGACACTAATTAAGTAAAACCGAACCCAAAGTAGTTCTCCATATTTGTGCAGGAAAGACTGTGAATCAAATGTAAAATCAAATCCAAGAGAGCCGCCTTTGATTATCGTATCATAATTAAGGGAATGGAGTAATCGATCACGTACAACCACCGAATTGGGTAATTAAAACTGAGAAGAAACGACCTTAAATTTGTCTAGAATTCATAAATTCAAAAGTAAAGAATACTAAGAAAATAACGTAATAAAATCCACTCTACTCGCCTCCTACGCCCGCAGATCCAAACTTAAAAGAAATAAACCAAAATAAAAAGAAATAAAAATCTACCCAACTATTAATCGAGTCTCTCCTTTCCTTTTCCGGGCAAGGAAGACTTAAGCTACTTACCATTCTAAAAGTCAGTTTCATTTATACCCCGTAAAAGGAATCAAATAACCTCAAAAAGCTCCGTGGATTTCAAAGAAAAGCCCGTCACTCGTCCTATGTCAGCGACTCGAGTTGATGTTTATTACGGATTTCTTGATTGCTCATGATCGCTGGTGACCTTTGTTTCGTTGCAAATCCGCCAGAACGCTTTGATCCCACGGTCGTGACATCAAGCCAGAAGGCGACCTTATTTGCTCAAGGTTTCTCCAAAGTTGATGTCGCTGACTACCTGGTGATGTCAGCTGATGATCGCTTGTCTTTCTCTTCTTCCAAATTTTCTGAGTCAGTAAATAAAGGCTTTAGGTTAATGACTACCTTTATGTTTGTAAGATGGCTTCATTGCTGTGTGGACTACTGGGTCGCAGCTTGTATTGGTGGTCTTCACCTTCTGTGTTTCAATGTTATGTCGCGGACTCGTGATGTCGACACCCTTGGTCAGCCATTTTTTTCTGGTCAGAACCTTAGTTCTTTGTTAAACTCGCTTTTTCTTCCCACCTTTATTCCGTGTCGCACCTTCGTGATGTCGCACCTTTTTTCTCGTTTGCTTAGCTCTTCTCCGTGTCGCGACATCGCTTATGTATGTGATCGCTGGGAATGGTCGTGAATCTCAGCTTTTCTTGTCAAGACTTCAGCTCGTGCTTTCATGTCGCGGACTGCAAACAAAGATGTCGCGACTCCTAATTGATCCTTTTCATTAAAAACTAGCCGCACGCTTTATTTCATAAGACCTCTCTCGTGTTTCTATTGACGGATTCCACGTCGCGACATCGGAGTGATGTCGCGACCTCAGTTGTATTCTGTTGGTGTCGCGACGTCAGAGTGGTGTCGCGACGTCAGAGTGGTGTCGCGACATGGATTTCTTCTTTTGAATATTTCCTTTAGTCCCGACCACATTTCCTTTGTCTCAACTTCTTCTTCAAGTCGACTTTACTTGTTTAGACTCTATTTCTTCTCAAAGTATGAAATTGGTGATGTCGACTTGAACCGATCGACAACTAAGCTTCCTTACCAGGACTCCTGGCCGCCACTTTAATTCGCTCAGAAGTCGGTCTCTTCCGGTTTGGCGTCGAAATTTTAGCTTTTGTCGTATTTTTCTTGCAAAATGAGATTCGAAAGTAAAAGATCCACATTTTTGCAAATAAATCAACATTTAACCTCGTGAATATACTCAGAAAAATGGATTAAAAATCTAATGAGTTTTTGGACTCATCAAATTCCCCCAAACTTAACATTTTGCTTGTCCCCAAGCAAAGAAAAGAAAGAATTGTTTGTCCTCAAACAAATAAGCTTAAAATCTTTAAGGACATTTTTCTAATCCATACCACAGTCTTCCTCATTCCACCTTCTAATTTGGAAATAAGAGATGCCAGCATCGTTTTAAATTTCATTTTCGATTCAAGGATAAGAAATGGCACTTCATCACAAATTTCTCAGAAATAAATGTATTTAAACAAATATTCAACAAGTCTTGTTCGTGTGTGTAAAAGTGTCTTCAACTTTTCATCTTCATGTTGAATTTAGTTGATCTTCTGGAGTTTTCGACTGCTTGTCAAAGTCCCATAGGCTTGTTTTTCATATCGATCTCCAATAATGTAGAAAATTTTAACTCTTCAAGATCAATGAGGTCTTTCGTGCTTGTAATGTTGGGCTTAGGTAATAGGTAGATAATGGGAAAAAATTTGTTGCACCACCAAGTTTCCACCTTTTCCTCGTACTTGTCGCTTCAACTTTCAATCTTTTCTTCTCAGACTTGTCGATTCTCCTCAATCTCGCCTCGATTCTTCTTTTGAATTCTTTTATGGAATTTCACCTATATTTATGAGTCCAAAACTCATTAGATTTTTAACTCATTTTTCTGAGTTTATAATGAGAATAATGATGAATTGTCTCATAAAATCGATAATTGAATCAAATTCCACCAGAAAATATGCCACAGGTAAATCAAATTTTAGCAAAAAATCATAAGAAATCAGCCTGCAGCAGAATTGAAATCAAAACTGGAATTTAAGTCGCGACGGGAAGCGCAGTTTCCAGCAATTTCAAGTCACGACATCAACAAATTTGGCCTTTAAGAAGAAACTGAAGAGTGAACAAGCGAAGTCGTGACCTGAAGAAGGAAGTTGAGACAAAAGAATGACTTGGTCAAGATTAAAAAGAAGCAAATTAAATGAAGATTTGCTCATGTCGCGACATCATTGCGATGTCGCGACACCAAAAGGATAAATGACGCCGTGGATACCACCATGAGGTCGCGACAAGGAGTCGCTCTTCAAAGCTACAAGAATAAATTTTCTCAAGTAAAAGAAGGTCGCAACTAATTTGAAAGAAAGGACTGATGTCGCGACCTTGACAAGAATTTAAGAATAACACCAAGGTAGCAACAGTAAACTCCAAATCGCACGACTAAGAATTAATGAAGAAGGCATGATGTCGGACACTACTGGGAGGTCGCAACAGGCAAGCATGCTTAACGCCATTAGCTTCGACATTCAGAATCGCATAACATTTAGAGTGGACAAAATAATTGAATCGTTGGTGACCTCTCGCACCCTTATTGTCCTGCTCTAAGTGTGCTCAGGATGGTGTCCTGCCTTCTTGCATGGAATTCTCCTCTAAAATACGGTTTCAATCTTTAGGCATTGACTTTGAACTGTCCATTTTCTGGATGCATTATCTCAACACCTCCATAGGGAAATACTTGAACCACTATGAATGGACCTAACCATTTTATCTCAACTCATAGTGAAGAGTTTTTGTACTTAGAATGAAACAACAAGACTTGCTGACCTAGCTTAAACTCTTTCTTTATAATATGCTTGTCATGCCAAGCTTTCGTCTTCTCCTTATATATTCGAGCATTCTCATAGGCCTTATTTTAGAATTCATCTATTTCACTCAGTTATAGCATCCGCTTCTCTCCGGCTACCTTACTATCCATGTTCAGAAGCCTAGTTGCCCAGTATGCTCTATGTTCAGAAGCCTAGTTGCCCAGTATGCTTTATGTTCTAATTCCACTGGAAAATGGCAGGCTTTCTCATAGACCAGTCGGAATGGCGACATACCCAATGGGGTTTTAAATGTTGTCTTGTATGCCTAAAGTGCATCATCAATCTTCTTTGACCAATCTTTCCTTGAACTACTGACTGTTTTCTCTAGAATGGACTTTATCTCCCGATTCAACACCTCGACTTGTCCATTTTCATGCGGGTGGTAGGCGAGTGAAGTTCGATGCCGTACACCATATTTTTGCAAGACCTTATCAACCAACTTTTTGAAAAAGTGAGTACCACCATCCGTGATCAATGCTCGTGGAGTGTCGAATTGTGTAAATATGTGGCTGCAAAGGAACTTGACTACCACACTGGCATCGGTTGTGTGTGTCGGCATTGCCTCTACCCATTTGGAGACATAGTCCACAGTAAGGAGAATATACAAGTTACTGAATAAAGAGGGGAATGGACCCATGAAGTCCATCCCCCATAAGTCAAATAACTCAACTTCTAGAATTGTGCGCATGGGTGGTTCATTCTGTTTGGAAATGCCTCCCATTCTTTGGCACTTATCACAAGTAGATACAAATTGGTGCGCATCCTTGAACAAGCTAGGCCAGTAGAAACCTAATTTTAGTACTTTTGCTGCTGTCCTCTTGCCTCCAAAGTGTCCCCCACATGATAAGGTGTGGCAGTGAGTTAGAATACTACCCATTTCATCTTCCAGTACACACCGCCTTATCACTTGATCCGCACAATGTTCATGGCGGTGCAAAGAACCCTTCTACTCGGTACTAAATCATGATAATCCAGCCACTAGGTAATTCACATAGTCGGCAAACCATGGAACGGTCTTTGTGTCTTTAATTACTAAAAGCTGCTTATCTGGGAAATCATCATTAACCTAAACCTCGTCTCTAAGCCCTTCCAATCATGCATGTATGGTCTCATGTATCAGGTTCTCTGCTTCCCTATTTGCCCTGATTTATAGTCAAATTTTGCAATAGGAGCACCCACCTTATTAGTCTCGGTTTTGCATCCTTTTTAGTCATTAGGTACCTAATGACCGAAAGGGTCAGATGCACGATTACCTTGTTCCAATCAAGTAGGCCTAAATTTATCGCATTACCGCCTTTTCCGTGGTGGCATAGTTCAGCTGGGCATCATTCAAAGTACGGCTAGCATAGTGAATCACATGGAATATCCTGTCTCTTTTCTGCCTTAGCACTACTCCGATCGCATAGTCACTGGCGTCGCACATTAGCTCAAATGGGAGGTCCCAATTTGGTGCTACCACTATGGGGGCCGATACCAATTTATCTTTTAGGATTGAAAAAGCTTGCCCACACTCCTCATCGAAATCAAATGGTGTCCCATGAACTAGAAAATTAGACAAGGGCTTTGCAATCTGAGAGAAATCTTTTATGAATCGCCTATAGAACCCTCCATGTCCTAAAAGTCGCTATGCCCTCATCGATGATGGCGGAGGTAGCTTCTTCATTGCTCAATCTTAGCTATTTAATCTCTATTCCTCTCGCGGTAAATCCTATGCCTACACTATGCCTTCCTGTACCATAAAGTGGCACTTCTCCCAATTCAGCACAAGATTGGTCTCTTCACATCTAACAAGCACCGACCTCAGGCTTTCTAGATAATTGTCAAAGGAGTTCCCCAATACTGAAAAGTCGTCCATGAACACCTCAATTGTCTTTTCAACCATATATGAGAATATGGCCATCATACAAAGGTCGAAATGTGCCTACCAGATTGGTAATAACCCAAAGGGCATTCGCCTAAATGCAAATGTACCATAAGGGAAAATGAATGTCGTCTTCTCTTGATCCTCTAAGGCTATAGCGATATGATTGTAGCCGGAATACCCATCCAAGAAACAGTAATATTCATGCCCTGCCAGCCTATCTAACATTTGATCCAGAAATGGCAAGGGAAAATGGTCTTTTCGGGTAGCCTTATTTAATTTCCGATAGTCAATGAAAATTCACCAACCTGTGACTGTTCTAGAAGGTAGCAATATATTATTCTCTGTCTTTATCACTGTTGTTCCTCCCTTTTTAGGCACAACCTGTACCGGACTCACCTATGCACTATCAAAAATAGGATAACTTATCCTGGCATCCAGCCACTTTAGTACTTCCTTACGGACTACTTCTTTCATGGTTGGATTCAGTCTCCTTTGTGCTTCCACGTATTTATGACCATCTTCTTGCGTAATTCGATGCATGCTGTCATAGAAGGAGAATCCCCTTTAAGTCGGGCCAGAGACCAACTGCGCATCGCTATGATCCCGCACTCTCAATAACTTATCTCTTTCCTCGTTGTCAGCTGTGGATAAATAATCACTAGTAAGGTGGAGGCGTCCTCAAGATAAGCATATCAAATGGCTCAAGAGGCTTTGTTCCATCTTCGTGGTTGTTCAAGAATG
Organism: Tetrastigma voinierianum; assembly: GCA_016808115.1. Classification (NCBI taxonomy): domain Eukaryota; kingdom Viridiplantae; phylum Streptophyta; class Magnoliopsida; order Vitales; family Vitaceae; genus Tetrastigma; species Tetrastigma voinierianum. The sequence goes on from JAEQBH010000112.1 coordinate 433,813, forward strand.
GTAATCGACGTTTAAGCACTCTTCACCCAAGGTTCATAGTATTTCCTTCTATTAGGCTAAAAGGAGGCCATCCATTTCACATACTCTTTGACCTCTTCTCCCAGTTCTTCTGATTCGCTCTGTACTAGGCTAGTCTCCAAAGGGTCAGTCGGACCACTTTGGCGAGATACTATAGCCTATACAATCTCTATCATGAAGCATGTATCACTTTGTCGGGTGTCACACAAATTTCAATGCATTGAACTTACCTCATTCGCAGACTCAATTTCAAATTCTTCCCACTACACATCAATCATTGCCCTGCCAGTAGCGAGAAAGGTCTACCCAATATTATGGGTATTTCTTTATCTTCCTCCTGTCTTAACGAAGAAATTTGCATGGAAGATAAACTTGTCCACCTTCACCAGAATGTCTTTTATCACTACCCCCCCCCCTAGGATGTTTCAGTGACCTGTTTGCTAACTAGAGTGTGACTATAGTTGGGCAAGCTTTGCCTTATCCCAGTCGTCTGAATATGGATAATAGCATGAGGTTTATACTAGCTCCCAAGTCACACAAGGCCCTCTTAAAGATGGAGTTCCCGATGGTACAAGGAATAGTAAAACTGCCTAGGTCTTTCAGCTTCTGTGGTAGTTTCCTCTTAAGGATGACACTACATTCCTCGATGAGATTCACTGTCTTGAAATCTGACAATCTTCTTTCCTTTGACAGTATATCCTTCATGAATTTTACATAACTAGGCATTTGTTCTAACGCATCAACAAATGGAATGTTAATATGCAGTTTCTTGAACACATCCATAAACTTTGTGAATTGCTTTTCCAATTTATTCTTTCTTCTGTGCACAGGGTAATGGAATTGGAATATTATCACTGGTTGGTCGATATTTACTCGCTTTTTTCCGTAGACTTTTTCTCTTAGGGTTGTTCCCTTTCTATCTTGTCATTCTGACTGGTCTAGGTTACTTCCTTAGTTTCTATCTCTCTTATCACTGGTGGCTGCCCTAGTACTGCTAATTCTATGCCACTTCTCAATGTGACAGCTTTAACATGTTCATTACCTTCTCGTCTCGGGTTCACCTCTGAGTTGCTAGGTAATGAACCATGCCACCTCTCGCCAACAAATGTGCATTCGTCTATTTGCACTTCTAGGTTTCTGAGTCAGTCCCTTTATCTGTAGCCTAGTAGATTGGTTTTGTGAAGCCACTCGAGCCTAGACATTTTGAATGTGCCCTTCTATCTCATTCATAAATGTGATATGGGAAGTCATCATATGAGTTAAGGCTTCTTCAAATCCACTTTCTTCTTAGGTATGCTCGTCGCCAAGTGGTGGCATACTATTTTGGTTGTTCCTTCAGCCAGTTTTGATTGGGTTTCTAATTATTTTGCCACTTCTCTCCAACCCCCGGCCTGACCCGACTCGATTCGTACCGATTTTGATATGTATACTCCATACTCGTCCTCGTTTTTTATTATGTTGATTCACATAATCAGGTCAGTTTAATTGGCTATCCTATTCCAACTAACAATCCATAGTAATGTGTTGCCTTCCACAAGACTCACAGATATCTATTTGCCTTTTTCTATATAGACTAACGGCCCCTCAAATTAACATAGTTACAAGAGCCTTACAATTCTCTTGCATCCATGTCACTTTGGATAAGTTTGCTTGATAAAATAATCTTCTCTTAATATTCATGATTTAAAAATAAGGGTCAAGTCTATGACACTGCAAGTGCACAGGTCATACAAGTAGTAAAATCTTTGAATGTAAGTCCAGGTATCATTCCCACAGAGAATGGCAACGAATTAAAGATCAACTACCCTAACTACTAAATCTCCATACTATTTGGACTAAGAAGTCATAGTGAAAGTTTTATCTAAACAACAAAAATTAAAGATCCTATACTATTAAATATTGTCAAACTAAGCTAAAACAAAAGTAAATGAATAAAAATAAATTGTATCTATAAGAATGGATTGAATCAGTTTCCTGTGAGAAACGAAAACTATCAATGAAATACAATGAAACAGTAAATTCCAGCACGAAAATACATTGCTCTGTTCTATGTATGGATCTGGTTTTGTCGAAGATTTCCTAATTGTTGGAATTGGATTTCTCCATATTCATTGGTTAGATATCCTTGCTTCTCTCGAAGACAAGATCCAACCAGCTACCTGTATTCCAAATTCTCTTTCAAGATCTGGGTATTTTTCTCTCTCGATACTTCACACCCATTTCCTGTTGACAGCAGACTTCTGTCCCCCAGATCACATTTCACCTGACTAGCATTCAACCCACATATCCTATGGGTTCGCCTTTCCCTTTGATTAGATCTAAGCTAACACGGGTTAGAACTTACCTTTAGATTAAGGTGAACTCTCTCGATTATTTATATTGTTAACATAATCGTCCTCACCTTATGAGCTAATGGGATTTATCAAAATGAACTCTCGTAGCTCATCAACAGTCATTAATGGTAGTCTAGCATACCTTAAAAGAATACTCACTGTGAATCTCCGTTTTGTGTCACCTGTGAGGGTATCTTGATATCGCATGATACATTCTCTTCAACTGTATTCCCAGACTACTATCGGGGAACTTATCAATTCAAAAACGACACTAATTAAGTAAACCAACCTAAAAGTAGTTCTCATATTTGTGCAGTAGAAAGATCAGAATCAAATGTAAATCAAATCGCTAGGAAGCCGCGCCTTGATTAATGCGATTGCGATCAAGGAATGGAGCACCGATCACGCATAACCACCGTAATTGCAATAAAATCGGGAGAAGAAACGTAATTCCAGAAATTTGTCTAGAATCTATAAATTTTCAAAGAATACTCAAGAAAATAACAAATAAAATCCACTTCTACTGTCGCACGTCACAGATTCAAACTTAAAAGAAATAAACTAAAATAAAAAGAAATAAAAATCTAATCTAAACTATACACTAGTTCTCCTTTCCTTCTGGTAAAATAAGACGGAAGCTACTTTACTATTCTAAAAGTTGTCTATTTATACCGTAAAAAGGAATTGGGCCGAATCCCCAAAAAGCTCCAGGTGGATTTCCTAAAGAAAAAGCCCTGCTCACTGTCCTATGTCGCAACCTCGAGTTGATGTTGCGACATGGATTTCTCTTGATTGCTCATGATCAGTGGTGACCTCTTTGTTTCCGTTGCAACCGCCAGAATCATTTGATCCATGGTCGTGACATCGCTTAGAAGGCGACCTTATTTGCTCAAGAGCCTGTTGATGTCGCGACCTCACGGTGATGTCACATCGTTGTCTTCTCTCTTTCTTCCACTGAAGTGCAATAGCAGTTTTAGGTTGCGACTACCTTTATGTTTGTAAGATGGCTTCATGTTGTGACCTTGATTTCAAGGTCAGCTTGTATTGGTGGTCTTCACCTTCACGTTCAATGTTATGTCGTGACCTCTGGGTGATGTCGCACCTCTTTGTCGCCATTTCTTTTTCTCTCGTCGCAACCTCGCTCTTGTTGCAACCAGCTTTTTCTCTCCCCACCTTATTCCGTGTCATGCACTCTCAAGGTGATGTCGCACTTCTTCGCTTGTTTAGCTCTTCCGTGTCGCGACATCGCTTATGTATGTGATCATTAAATGGTCGTAACTTCAGTTTTCTTGTCAATACTTCAGTTCCTGTTTTCATGTCGTGACCTAAACAGCATGTCGCGACCTCAATTGGATCCTTTCATTAAAAACTAGTTGCAACGTCTTTTACTTGCGAAGACCTCTCTTGTGGCTTTCTCATTGATCGATCCACGTCATGACATCGGAGTGATGTCGCGACCGCTTGTATTCGCTGGTGTCGCGATCGTCGAGTGGTGTCACATGGATTTCTTCTTTGAATATTTTTAGTCCCGACTCACATTCCTTTGTCTCAACTTCTTTCTTCAAGTCACGACTTTACTTATTAGACTTCTATTTCCTTCCTAAAGCATGAAATTGGTGATGTCGTGACTTGAACCACGATTGACAACTAAGCTTCCCGTCAGGACCCTGCCATTGCCACTTTAATTCGGGCTGTAGTTGTCTCTTCTCCGGTTTATGTCGAAATTTTAGCTTTTATTTATTTTCGCAAAATGAGATTTGAGTAAAAGATCCAATATTTCTTTGCAAATAAATCAACATTTAACTCAGAATACACGAAAAATGGATTAAAATTCATCGAGTTTTTGACTCATCAAATTCCCTCAACTTAACATTTTGCTTGTCCCTGCCAAAGAAAAGAAGAATTGCTCATTCCTCAAACAAATAAGCTTAAAATCTTTAAGGACATTTTTCTAATCCATACCACAGTCTTCCTCATTCCACCTTCTAATTTGGAAATAAGAGATGCCAGCATCGTTTTAAATTTCATTTTCGATTCAAGAATAAGAAATGGTACACTTCTATCACAAATTTCTTTGTGAAATAATGTATTTAAACAGTTTATTCAACAAGTCTTGTTCTGTGTGTGTGTGCAGGTCTTCAATCCTTTTCATCTTCATGTTGAATTTAGTTGATCTTCTGGGAGTTTTCTTGGACTGTTTGTCAAAGTCCCATAGGCTTGTTTTTCATATTGATCTCCAATAATGTAGGTAAATTTAACCTTCAAGATCAATGAGGTCTTTCAGGCTTGTAATGTCATTTAGGTAATGTGGCAGATAATGGGAAAATTTAAGTTGCAATTCACCAAGTTTCCACCTTTCTTCGTACTTGCCGCCTCTCAACTTTCAATTCCTTTTCTTTCTTTGTACTTGTTGATTCTCCTCAATCTTGGCCTGATTCTTCTTTTTGAATTCTTTTTATGGAATTTCAATTTCCATATTTATGAGTCCAAAAACTCATTAGATTTTTAACCCATTTTTCTGAGTTTATAATGAGAATAATGATGAATTGTCTGCAGAAAACTGATAATTGAATCAAATTCCAATTTGCAGGAAATACGCTGTAAAAATCAAATTTTAGCAAAAATCATAAGAAATCAGCCTCAAGTGTTATAATTGAAATCAAAACTGAATTCTGTCGCGACTGAAGCTAGTCAAGAATTTCCAAGTCACGACATCAACAAATTTGGCCTTTAAGAAGAAACTCGGAGTGAATGTTTTTCAAGTCGTGACCTGAAGAAGGAAGTTGAGACAAAAGAATGACTTGGTCAAGATTAAAAGAAGCAGTCAAATGAAGACATTCATGTCGCGACATCATTGCGATGTCGCGACACCAAAAGGAGATAAATGACGTCGTGATACCACCATGAGGTCGCGACAAGGAGCTGTCTTCAAAGCTACAAGAACAACCTTCTCAAGTAAAAGAAGTCGCAACTAATTTTGAAAGAAAGGACTTGATGTCGAATCTTGACGCAATGAAGAATAACACCTACAGCAACGTAAACTCCAAATCGCATCTACCAAGAATTAATGAAGAAGGCATATGATGTCGACATTACGAGGTCGCGATGCATTGAAGGCTTAGCAGTAGACATGGAGGTCGTAACACTGAATAGAAGTTGCGACAAAAGATTTTCAAAGAGAATGAACATAGAGGTCGCGATAGTTAGAACAGATAGAGATATCAAACACTGACCGAAGATGCCGAACGCCCTTCGTTGGTTTCACATCAGCCTGAAGGTATTGTCGCGACATCACAAGAGGTCGCGATACTGGGCTGCAAAGAAAGGTCACGACGTCCTTTAGTGGTCGCGACATCAGCTGTAAAGAATGGAGGTCGCGACATCATTTAGCTATTGAGACATCATATCCAAGAGATGCTGAAGACAAGTCACGACAAAAGAAAAGCTTCTACGACATCAAAAGAGCTCATAAGCATAACATTGAAGTCGCGACGTATGATTGAAGTCGCGACCTCAAAAGAGCTCACAACACATAAAGGTGAAGTCGCGAAGTCATTCAGTGGTCACGACATCAGTTACACGGAAAGAAGGTCACGACATCAGTCAGCTGTCGCGACATCAGATCCAAGGGGTGTTAAAGGCAAGTCGCGACCAGATAAAATCTTCTGCTACAGACGAACAGAAAAACGAAGTCGCGACGTATGATTGAAGTCGCGACATCAAAACAGGTCATAAACAGAACAGTGAAGTCGCGACGTGAAAGAGAGGTCGCGACATCAAGTCAAGGTCAGCGATGACCGCTCTGAGTCATGGACATGAACAAACAAATGGGCCGCTTATTTTGAAATCCACAACAGTATCGGGCTAGCCCAACTTCCAAACCCTATAAAATACGCAGCTGCTACCGGCTGAAAGCACTGGGCGGCTCAAAAGAGAAGTCCGCAGCTGCCTCGCTTATTTTAATTTTCTGTTTCTTTTTCTTTATTTTGCTATTATTTTAGATTAGATTAGAGTAGATTGTTATTGCATTTGAATTTTTGGATCTGGATGTTAGTTGTTGAAGTTGAAGCTGAATGCAGAATGATATTTTCTTCAAATTATCAGCCGTTCGCTTGAAGTCCAACAAATTTTGGGAATCAACTTCTCGAATTCTACAAAGAGTTCTTCCGATCGTGGAGCTACCGCTGTAATTGGGCAATTTGTAGAAACCCATCTTCCGTTGAATTTACTCGTTGTTAGAATTTATCTTCCCGTAGTAAAATTTATCGAATTTAACGAACTCGCTTGAATCGCTTGTCAGGTTTTGTTTATTTTGTATCCGATCCAAATATCATGTCCTATACCGTAATGGGATCATTTCATGCTTTAATCTCCAGGCTCTCTCAGGACACAGAGAAGGCATCTCGAGAGTATTGAATGATTTCTCAAGGGTATGCGAACCCAATATCGGGATCTAATGGAGCTCGTGAATTTGACCGATAAATCTCTTTCTCACTTGAAACCGAGAATGAGTTGAATGACTTATCAATTAAATGAGCAGAGTTCGCTCGATTCGAACAAAGAAGTTCAATCCCGTGTTAAGGATCTAATCAAGAAAGAATGAACCTGCTCCAATTTTTTGAGGATGAGAAACCAAGATAGTGAAAACCCATGCTTAGCCTATGTCTTAGGAGCTAAGGTTTATAGTCCATGTTTTGCGTATGAAGTATTGAAAAAGAAAAAATCCCAGAACAAGGCAACTCAGATTAAAAGTAGTTATCTAATCCTCTGTCTTCGAAAGAAACAGGGAAGATTAGATGATGAAATGTATCATTAAGGAGAAATCCACATGGCATTACCATCTTCCTTGGACGGATTCGAAATCTGAGGTTCATGAAGCAGTTACGTAGTTATCTCGCAGAATCGATGCCTACAATAGCTGTATTTTCAATGCATCCCTTTAAAAGCTAACTGACCGGTCTATTTCTTTAATTTTTTTATTTTAGTTTAAGCATTAGTTCATTTTGTTCTTAGTTTACATATTTTCATTCTTTTATTATTTTAAAGGTTCAATAGGAAATTATCAATTGCCTATCATAGTTCAAATAGTATGTAGTTTCGAGTAGTCGTGGTAATTGATTCAATTTGAGATCTCTCAGGATCGATATCTGACTTAAATCCACTTTATTACTTGTCTCGACTCGGGCCCACTTTGGCAGAATCATGGATCAAAACCAGAAAGAAATTCAGCCACTCTTAAGGAAACCGTTTTTAATCAGTATAATTGCAAAGAAATATAACAAACAAGTTTCATGGCATTATTGTTGGGGATTTGATAATAATCCTTGGGTAATAACTTTATAAATTTGTGTTGATGTTTTGATCCATCACTCACACTTACATAGTGGGAGAATTTAGATTGTCAATCACATATGCACTTTATTCAGGCCAGTTCCTTTGTTCTTGAACTCTTTTGCTTTTGTTTTTCTACGGTTGGGAATAGTGCAATGTTTTGTCTTCTTAGGCTTTCTATTACTCTTAGAGAACTTTGGCTAAGAACTCCCATGCTCAGTTGGTATTAGGGTACTAGGTGTTAAAACACCCTACGAGCTTAATTGCTCAAGGAAATAGACCACAAGACAAAACTTATTCTTTTTTTCAAAAATTTATAACTTACTTTCACCTCCCTTCATTGTAACATTTGGAATTATTTCTCCCCAAACTTGTTTTTCTTTATGTAGACTTTTTTCTCAGATCGAAACCGGATAAATTCGGGCTCTTGTCGTAGGATTATCAGTAAGGAAGGGAATTTAGGTTTTCGCTTGTCATTTATTGAAGAAATAAGGCTTATTTGGCTCAAATCATGAACTAGAGAATATGCTTTAGCATATATCGAGGGGTAGGCTTAGAAAAAGCTCAACTACCATGATGGCCTTATCACTTCTTGTCAATATTAATCAAGATTTCATTTCAATCAATAATCCAACAAGTTTTAGGACTATGGACTCTCAATCCCGAATTTCACGTAAGATGTTCCTAATTCCTCTCAAAGTTTCATAAGTTTTTTGTTGGACTCAAGTGTATTATTTCTTCAAGACTTGTACTTATTTATCGCTTCACTTACATTATTTCAACCAAGTACTTTGTTCCATCAAGAATTACCATTTTCCAATTTTTGCAATCTATACCGGTTCTAATGAATGTGTGCAAGACTTAATTTCCGCTAATAATCCATTCTTATTCTTCCCGAATTTGTCTATCGAAGAATAGAATTGTTTTATTTGATCCTTGCACAGACAAGGATTTATTCTTTTCATGCTAAACAGAAAATAACACGAACACAAAATTTTTCAAGTCAATTCATGAACTCTAAGAAAATTAATTTGTAGGTTAACAAGAATTTTTATTCAAATATCAAAACAGTTTCGATATTGTACAATCTACTTTCCCTACAAATAAGACTATTATTAAATCAGAGAAAAACTTTCAATTTCTTCATCTAAAACTCTATATCTTCCCTCCGAAGGTTGTAGCTTCTGCCTCATTTGGTTCACCAGACCTTGAGCTTGCTCCAAGAGTGATTCAAGCCGCAACGCGTCATCTAACAAATTGGCTCTTCCTTCCTTTTTCTTTGAGCTTCTCGGCTGATGGGTTCTAATTAACCCTTCTTCCAATTCCTTCCCATCAACCACTTTGATTACATAGCGTTTTTGCGGAATATGAATGGAATTGGTTTGTTTTCTCCGACTCCATTCATTCCATAAGCTCTTATGTTTGCAAACTCTTAGAACCTTCTTTTCTCTCTATTCTCCCTTCTCTTCATTCTTTTGTGTTTATTTTTCCGTTGTTCTCCCATCCTTTTATAGTGTGATTTTAAGGCCCTTGGGAAACTACAAGACTATTTATCTTTCTTAGATTTCATGCAGAATTGAATGAGGTTTCGACCATGCTTTTGCTATTTCCCAATGTGCAGGTTTTTGGAATTTGATAATATTGACTGCTTTTTCTTGAGTTATTAAATTCTAGGATTATTCTCTTGAAATCGAGTACCCAACCAATTCGTTTAATCAAGACATTGATTGCTTCGTATTAATAACTATTATTTATCAAACTTCGAATGAGTGACGCACTGAAAGGTTTAAGTTAATTTGGAATTGACCTTGAAATTGGAGTGGATCGTTGGCTCAATTTATTTCATGTCATCATATTTTTAAGCTTTTCAATTGATGATTTTCAATGTGTTTTATTTTTAATGCTGGGACGCCCAAAATGAGAGGTTTAAAATTCCTCTTTTATCAATTTTGACTTTTTCGGTCGCAACTCGTGGATTTTGTTGTGACTCGAAATGTATTACTGACAGAATGTGATGTCACATCTTGCATCTTTTCTTTCTTTCTTTACTTAAGTCGTGACCTCAGCTTCACTGCTTCAACTTTCTTTCTCTGCTTTATTGTCTCCACATCCAAAGATTTTGCCAACTTTTCTGATTAGTGTCACACCGAAAATTTTAGGTCTTCCTAAACAATCAAATTCACAGCAATTTCAATTTATTCAAATCCAATCAAGACAACTGCCTTCATCATGCAAATATTCAACAAAACCATCCACTATGCACCACATTCAAAATTTAAGCACCAGAACAAAATAAAATTCCCCCAAACTTTCAATCATGCTATATCATAGACAAAATCTAAATATAATCAAGAAGAGTATACTGCCCCTTTTTGTCTCTTATGCCGATTGAAGTTTGATTGCAGATGCTCCCCCTTTTGCTCATCTTTAATTGTCCTGCAAAACTAACAAAAATATTTACCTACTCTTCAATCAAATATGAATCAAATTTCATAAAGCTATCAGAAATGTAAACACAAAAATTGTAAACTATAACAAAAACTTAAAATAAACCGATGGATCAGCCTTCCACAAAGCCGCCGCCACTCTTTAGTCTTTAGCCGGACTTTCGCTGCCATTGTTCTCGCTTTCTTCCAATTTCCCCTGTTCAGAACTAAGGGTTACTCTTCCAATTGCTTTCTCCCAAGGTAGTGCTTAATTCCCCGCCCATTCACTTTGAACTCCTCATGATCACGGTTCTATGTCACCGCCCCAACCGTGCTTGATACCACCGTATATGGTCCACTCCATTCGATTTAGTTTTCCTGGAAAGAGTCTTAATCGGAGTTGAATACCAGACCTCGATCTCCGCCTTGAATTCTCTCAAGATTCTTTGATCATGCCATTTTTGTTTTATCCTTGGGTAGATTATGGTATTATCATAGGCTTCATTCCTCAACTCTTCCACTCCATTTAACCGAGTAGCCTATCTTCTTAGCAGCTTTGAAATCAAAATTTAGCTTCTTGATGGCCCACATAGCTTTATATTCTAGCTCAAGAGGTAGAAGACAAGGTTTTCCAAAGACAAGTTTGTATGGGGACATTCCAATGGGAGTTTTAAAAGCAGTCCTGTATGCCTAGAGTGCATCATCAAGCTTCAAAGACCAATCTCTTATGGCCGAATCCACAAATCTTTCCATAATTTTCTTTATCTTGTCGTTGGAGATTTTAAATTTTTGCCCATTTGTTTGAGGGTGATAAGACAAGCTCATAATGTGTTTGATGCCATATCTCGTCATGCTTGTTTCAACACCTTATTTGCAAATGGCTCTCCATCACCGATTATAGTTCCGGTGTCCCAAATCACGAGAATATTTTCCTTGTAAAATCCCACAACTGTATCAAGATCATTCTCTTGGACAAGCCACGTCTCAACTCCATTTCGATACATAACTACAATTAGGAGTATGTATATATTTCCAAATGAAGCTAGAAAGGCCCCATAAAATCCATTCCCATACATCAAACAATTGCACCACTGTGATACCTTGCAGCATCTCATGCCTTTGTCGATATTTCGTCCTTGGCATTGATCACATAACTTCACCCATTCAAACAAATTTAAAATAGTAGGCCGCAAATCCGACTGAGAATTTTGTGGGCTGTTTTATCTCCCCGTAAAATGTCCTCCATGGTGATGCACGACATTCTTGTAAAATCTAGCTTGCCTTCGCCTTTCCGGTACACATCTCCATAATCGACGCCTCTTTAAACAATAATGGGTCATCCTGCATGCAAAACCCGCCGTCGCCCCAATTTTTCTCTATTGGTAGGTGAATTCTGGTGGCATAATTCCACAAGCCAAGTAGTTTACCAGATCAGCATACCAAGGTGTCTGAAGTGATAGCTGGAATAACTGTTCATCCGAAAATTTTCCGTCATTTCTTTTTCTTCTTCTGTACAAGAGGTTTCCACTCTTGACAAGTGATCGCCTATCACGTTGTCACAACCCTTTTTGTCTTTTATTTCGCAATCAGCATTCCACCGACCGGGCCTTGGCTGTTTTCTTGTCATTAGATAATTTAATTGTCGTGATGATCAAGCAGTATAATAACATGGGACCCCAAAATGTATGGCCTAAATTGTCACATGCAAATACTATTGCCAAATATCTCCTTTCAAAAGAGTAGAGCAATTTTCCTAGCCTACTGATTAGTGCCCAAAAAGTGCTATTTGAACCCTATTTGTCATGTGTTTGAGTGCTTTTTGTATACTAATTCATTCTAATTAACCCGATTTACACATCAAGGTCCCTACTATTCCCACCGATCGCATTTTGTGGCAAATTCTTACGCTTTTATGAGCTAATTCATGCCAACATTGTTGAGTCGATCCAAACATGAAGAATTTAGTCAAACTCAACATCATAGATCGAAATTAAGAAGAAAGAAGAGCGTAAATAAAAGAAATAGTAGGATGTGATTTAGATGCGCCGGGAAGTTAGGGAGCAATGGAACAAGAGTCGAGGAAGAATGGAACAAGGCAAGAATTCGCTATGTCGACTATCATAGAGAGAATTATCGTGCATTAACAAATTTCAATTTTCGCTGATACGCTATTTTCTCTATGATAGTGAAATTTCGCTATCATATTAATTTTCTCTATGATGTCAAAATCACCAGATACGAAATTTCTCGCTTCCCGTTTTGTTTTCAAAAGACTCCGCTTTGGTTTTTCCTTCTACCTCGTAATAGCCTTTGTTTTGGTTTGTTTTGTAATTTCTTTGTCTACACACTATATAAGCTAGAGTCAAGGTTTGTGAACATCAATCACTTCATAATAATTTTTTGGGAAGCTTTCAGCTCTCCCGTTTCCCGCTGCTTCATTTTCTTTCCCTTTCTTTTCTATTTTCTTGGTTGCCAAACACCCTCCAAGGATGACAATCTGAGGATGAGCTACAAACCTTCCTCCTTGAAAGGAAAAGGTCAGCCTGTGTGTAGGATCCGAGGTCACGGAGGTTCCCCGCTTCACACGTGCATCCACTGCCATCACTGTGTTCCCTTTCTAACTGTAGGTTTTATCCCTTCGAATCTCCTTTAATGGCTATTATTTGGTAAGCTTTTGTGTGGTTCAATGGGATTCTTAATTGTTAGATCCACCGATATTCATTAGTTACCCTATGACCCATCGGTGGGAGTCCAAGAGACTCATTCTTCACTCAGCTTAAGTGACCACCACGGGCGATGCCATTTTTCAAAAGGATAAATATTTTGGGTTAGGTTTTAAATCTAAATGAAGATCCTGCTCGAGATGATCAGGCGTCATCCTCCCCAACGCGAGGAAATAACCCCGAGGACCTCTGACCAGAAACTCAACCCTGACCTAACACTTCAAGGAGTCTTCTATTTACATTTTATTTTCTTTTAATTTACTGCCAACCAAACTCTGCTTTTATCACCACCTTAAAATCCAAACCAAATTTACTCATTTTTTGACTTCACTTAAATCATTTGTACCGAAGAAAACTCATCCCTGTGCCTGACTCTCTAGATCGCTATAATCAAGCAAGTAGTTTGACTACTGCCAGTATATGAGGAATATAGGATACAAATTTTGTTGATTCCTGATCACCTATCGTGGGCAATTTAATCAAATGGCGTCTACGGATGGTGCTTCAAGTGCAAGTGACGAAGTCAGGGAACACTTATATCATGTTTTTTTTCTTGTGAATTTCCTTTTATCATTTCACTGTCATTTTTTTTTATTTTCATTAATTATATATATATATATATATATATATATATATATATATATATATATATATATATATATATATATATATATATATATATATATATTTCAGGATCAAGTTGGTGTTGTCTTGTGTTGCCTACTTCTACCGCAGATTGAATGTTCAATGGGTTTGAATTGTGACCAATGGAAGAGGGAAAGCAATACAGTGAGTATTCAGTGGAATGTAACCCTAGGGCATATATGACAATGAGGGACTATAGGAACCTTGCATGGAAAAATCAGCAACCCTTGGGGAGAAATCAAAATTCAAATAGGTCTATGAGGGACTATAGAGACCAATGGATGAGTGCACCGTCTATAGTGTTCCTCAACTTATGCACTCCTGTTTCTCCACATTTTACCTCAACTCCTCAGCCACCACAGCCACCAACCCCATCCCCTGTTGAACAAGCCATCCTGAACTTGAGCAAACTAGTGGATAATTTCATAGAGGAGCAAAGGGCAGTGACTGTCCAGGCCAATCAAGAAATTAACACAGTGGAGAGCTCCCTGAACAAGAAATTGGATGGGTTCCAAAGTGAAATTGATCAAAAATTGACATCCTATAGCAATCCATCTCAAAGCTCACCAATCAGCTTGTTCATCAAGAGCAAGAAAATCCAGAAGGAGTGGGTGTTTGACCACACCATGGGCGGAGGAGCAATGCCAATAAATGTACCTACACTGTGAGCTTATAGAGGATTTTATTGAATTATCTCAAGGGGATTTTCAATCCTTAGATATGTGTGGGATGTTGTTTTTCTAAGGGAGAACCAAGAAGAAATCCTTCCCTTTATAACTGAGGAGGGTAGTGGGAAAGAAATAGTGGAAGAGCCCCAAAAGCATGTCCTTCAACCAATTCCCAGCGAATTGAACCCCACTTCCAATGCTAAGACCACCTACAGCCCACTACCAGTGTACATATTGCCCACACTTGCAGAAAACCCAAAACCTACATCACCTGCTCCCAAAACCCATGCCAGTCCATCACAGCTTGTACAAAATATCAGGAAGTTAATACACGTGGAGCCTTCCACTACATCAAAGACATCAGCAATTTCGCCTACATCAGATGGTACGTTGGTTGGAGTTCAGGTCGGTTCGGATTTGGAGCACCCGAACTCGACATTTCGAAGCCCGTTTAGTTCCAAAGCAAATTCTCCAAAGGCCTAAGGAGTGGCTCAAATATACGCCTCCCCACTTTGTTTTCTATTTTTCTTAGCTTATTTTATTTTATCGTATTGTATTTTGGATTTCTTTAATTTTTCTAGATTTTTCTAATTTCTATTTAATTCTTGTTTTTAGATTAATTTCACTTTTCTCGCAATTTTTCCTAATTTTTCTCATATTAATTTACTGCTTTGTGTGGAAATTTTGAAGCTGATTGAAGAAATTACAAGAGAAGCAAGCAAAAATGAAGGTGGGAAATTTTCGCAACTATAGCGAAAATTTCGCAATTCTAGCGAAATGAATTTTCGTTATCATAGCGAAAATTGTGGTGCAATTTTCGCTATCATAGCGAAATTTCGCTAAGATAGCGAAAATTTGTAGCTTCTCCATACTGCATAAAACAATAAGACAAAGGTTTTCGTTATTTTATTTTATTTTAAAAAAAAAAAAAAAATTTTGTTAGTTTTATTATTATTCTTAATTATTTTATTTTCTTAAAAAAATTTTTTATTATTATTATTTTATTTTTGAAAAAAGAAAAAATCGCTATTACACCTAGCGAAAATTTCGCAACCTTGAAAAATTTTCGTACACAGTGATTTTCGCTATCATAGCGAATTTTCGCTATGGCTCACTGTTTTGACCTCAAATTTTGTTTTGCTCATAACTTTTTCATCCGAACTCCGTTTTGTATGCTTGCACCGTTGGAAAAGCTTAGAGAGTGTAGAATCCAAATATGGCTGTAAAGAACACTTTGAAATTTTTATGAATGTTTAATTTTCGAAATGATCCAATCGGTCACTTTTTTTCTTTCTTTTCCTATCTTGTTCATTTGAAGCCTGTAAACGGGAGTGAATAAGGTGTTGATGGAAAGTTTATAAGTCTCCTCATCCAACAACGATCACATCTCATCATGAGGGTAACACTTCCTTCACTAACTTTTTCCAACCGGTCCCATTTTTAATAATCGAGATATTCGTCAGGAGAGTTAGTGAAGGAAGTGGCTTTTGTATTTATGTTTCTGTTATTATTTTGAGCAAGCCCATTTTGTGATGTTCAGTGGCCTGGGTTCCCTTTCCATAAAGTTGTTATACTATACAGCTTACTTTTTCAAAATTTCATTTTGTAACCAAAATTTTTGTGTGTTTTGCCTAGCTCATAAGTTGGAAAATTGGAAACTTTTATTCACCCTATTGATGTTGTATTTGGTTCCATGTTTACGAGTGAATGATTAGTTGAATTCTTATTGATTTCGACCTTTCTTCCACTCAACCACACTATACATTAGCTTCAATGATAGGGTCGATAAACCAAGAACTCCTAAGTCTTGTGATAACATATCCTAGTGTTGTTGACTACCTTTAATAGGTTAAGGACCCTGTAAAGGCCAATGAGTCTTCCAAAAAAAAAAATAAATAAATAAAAGAAAAGAAAAAAGTTAAGAGAAAAAGAAAAGAAGGAAAATTGCAAATGTTTTACCTTGAAAACCCGAGCACTATCCGAGGGGTATATGGCGAAGCCTTAAAGCCCTGCCTTAAACCTTCATCGGTTGGGAGTCGCCACTTAGTGCTCGCTACACGGGTGGATGGGTGGAGCTTGAAGAAGGTGTGCTGAGTCTCGAAATCATTCGAAGTCCCGGTAAAACTCCGAAGAGCTGTGGTCGAAAGATCTCATGCATTTGATGCCCTAAGCCTTAATCGGGTCAGGGAGTCATCGGTAGATCCTCGCTATACTGACTTCATGGCGTCGATTCTCAACATTGCACCTTACAACACAAAAAAGAATTGTGGAATAAGAGGTATCCTGATCTATTTAGGCTGCTTAGCATGCTAGTCGGGTAGAAGCCAGTTAGGGGAGAGGCAATGACGCTTATTGTTGAGAGTTGATCAAATAAACACTTAGATTTTGGTGGACGTTTCTGGTTGATTCACCAAGAAGGAGGCTCTTTTAATACTCAATTTTGTATGGCATTCATTCTCTCATGATAGTTATTGGACACGGCTTTAATGATTCTTACTTATGGTTAGGCATTACTCATTCACAACCTTTTTGAAATACCAATTTTGTGAACGTTATTTTGTTATTGTTTTGTATGTTCTCTCTTTCTTTCTTTTCTTTCATTGCTAAGGACTAAGAATGTGTAGAGCAGGTGTGATTAGGTGCCCAAAAAGTGCTATTTTTGAACCCTATTTATTACTGTGTTCTTGAGTGCTTTTGTATACTAATCATTCTACTAACCCGATTTACACATCATGGCCCTACTATTCTACCGATCGCATTTTGTGGCAAATTTTGCAGTTTTTGCCAGCTAATCATGCCAACATTGTTGAGTCGATCCAAACATGAAGAATTTGAGTCAAACTCAACATCATAGATCAGAGACTACAGTTGTTAAGAGCAGAAAATGTTAAATAAGAAGATGCGTGATGCGCCGGAAGCAGAGCAATGGAACAAGAGTCGCAGGAAGAATGGAATAAAGGTAAGAATTAAGATACTGAATTTTCGCTATCATAGCGAAAATTACTGTGCATAGTGAAAATTTCAAGCTAAATGAAGATCTGGTTCGAGAGATGACTATATGTCATCCTCCCCAACACGAGGAAATAACCCCGGCGGACCTCAGCTGGACTCCAGAGAACCCAACCCATGACCTAACACTTCAAGGAGTTCTATTTTACATTTTATTTTCTTTAAATTTCAGTTTACCAACCAAACCCCCGTTTTTATCACCACCTTAAAATCCAAACCAAATTCACCATTTTTGACTTCACTTAAATCATTTGTACGAAGAAAACCCATCCTTGTGTTCGACCCTAGACCGCTGATACCATAAGAGCTTCTTGGACTACTAGTAGGAGGAATATAGGATACAAATTTGTTGATTCCGATCATCCCACCCTGTGGCACGAATCATCTATCAAGGTTTCATGGCATAGTATATGGCCTTGAACACTTTTCATCTTTTCGTTCCAATACAGCCCCATTGCAGCAATCATCGATCACACATGATTTCCTAGAAATTGCTCCAACTGCTACATGATGGAGCTTCAACTAGTCTGAATTTGATTTCTTCAAAAGCCTCCTAGAAGGATTCATCAAAACAAAATTTGTTATCCTTTTCCAATCAGTATAGTGGTTCAAAGATTTTTTTTGAGAAATCTCCGATAAATCTTCAGAAAACTAAAGATGTCCTAAGAAACTTCTAATTTCGACCAGAAGTGGGTGGCATCAAATTTCTTATAATTGAAACTTTTTGCTCTGCCCACTTCAAGCCCCCGTCGTAGAAATCATTATAACAAGAATTCCTTCAGAACTATGCAAATGACATTTTTCCCAATTCAGAGCTAGATTCTTGTCCTTGCACCTTGAAGTATTGTCTCCAGTTATGTGCACTTTTCAAAAAACTAGATCCATACACTCGAAATCATCCATGAAGACTTCATAACTTCTTCTATTAAATCAGAAAATATAGACATCATCTATCTGGAAGGTACCAGGAGCATTACACAAACCAAATGGCATTCTCCTAAAAGCAAAAGTACCAAATGGGCATGTAAAAGTGGTTTTCTCCTGATCCTCAGGTGCAATAGCAATTTGGTTATATCCAAAGTATCCATCAAGAAAACAAAAGTGAGGGTGTCCTGCCAACCTATCCAACATCTGATCAATGAAAGGCAAGGGAAAATGATCCTTTCTGCTGCAAGATTCAATCTTCTCAGAATCAATACACACCCTCCATCCCGTCGCTCTTGTAGGAATCAGTTCATTCTTTTCATTTCGATCACAAGAATCCACCTTTCTTGAGAACCATGCACCGGGCTTACCCAAGAACTATCCTATAGCATATATAAAACCCGCATTTAACCATTTCGCAACTTCTTTTCGACAACTTTTCATCATCAGGTTCACCTCGATGCTCACAGTTTTGCATTATCATTCAACAATATTTTGTGCATGCAAACGGAGGGGGCCGATAATTCTTCGCATCCTCAATCGACCAAGCACTGCTTCCTTGTGGGCTTTTCTCGCACTTCCAACAACTGCTCTTCACCTTCAACAATGCAGCTGATATGATAACTGGTTTTATCTTTTATGGTTCTAAAAACTCATATTTCAAATGACTGGGCAATTCTTTCAATGTTAAATGAGTTTGTTGTTTCTGACTGCATACTTCATCTTGACTGTTTTCATTTATGCTTGAGACTGTTTCTTTGTTAAACAATTTTGAAGGCAGTACTTCACAATCAAGGCTCTCAAGATACTGAAAATTCATCTCAATTTCATTGATAGAATGTTGAAGATACAATCAGAATTCAATTCAACATTGAGAAGGCTATTGTTTCCTACAGCCATACAACTTTCTCGCTCTCTACATCGTGATGTTCCAAACGATTATCATTAAAGTACTACTACTTCCCCACCCTCGTTGTCGGGCTTCACCTTCTGCATATCTATCATGCAGGCCCACTTGCTAAGAAAGGTCTTCCCAAAGAACAAAGGAACTTGGGTATCTCCTCCATCTGCATGATAATAAAATCCATCAGGGAAGATGGAAATTTCCCAACCTTGACAAGGCACATCTTCAAGAATACCTTCTAGTTGTGTCATTGATCTGTCACCCATTTGCAATGTAATTAAGTAACGGTAAGTCTCTCCCAAATTAAGTCTCTGCATAACTGATAGAGGCATCAAATTTATACTAGCGCCATTATCACATAAAGCTTTCTTGAATTCATATTTCCCTATGGTGTAGGGAATGGTGAAACTGCCAAGGTCCTTCATTTTTGCTGGGAGCTTTTGCTGGATAACAGCACTGCATGTAGAAGTCAAGTTTACTATTCCCTCTCACCATTCTTCTTTCGCTTCATTATCTCTTTAGAAATTTTACTAAATAGGCATTTGCTGATCACCCATGCAAATGGGATATTGATTTCATTTTCTTGAAAATGTCCAAGAATTTAGAAAATTGTTCTTCTTCTGCCTTCAAGCCCTTGAAAATGGCACTAAAGGTGTATAAGCCGGTACTCCTTCATTCTCGGGTTTACCCTTACTTCCTTCACCGGCTCAATATGTGCTCTTCTCTCCTTCCTAGTCTCTTCTTGTTCCTTCGCCTCGCCTCTTATTTCCTTTCTTTCCTTCATATTGATCAAATCCTTCCCACTCTTGAACCGAATTCAAGGTCATGCGCCTTTGACTTTTGAGTGTCACTAGAATGCACTCGCTTCCTGATCAGCATATTCAGGTCACCGCCTCTACTTCAGGTCTCCAAGTTTTTCAACGAGGCACTTGTATTCTCTCAAACACGGAGACACTGAAAGCTCAAGTCCGACGCTCGCTCATGGAAGTGTAATAGTTCTTGTTGTCCCCAGAACTCGCAAAGATTTGTTCTTCAAATGGTTGAGTCCTCCTTTGACCCTGATAGTCATTTCTTGTGACGCCCCAAATTTTCGGGGGTCATTTTTTTTTTTTTTTTTTTTTCATACAAGAGTTCAATGTACTTCTCTTTTACATACCCAAAATATATGAAACTATATTGTTCTAATATATTTTTACAGTAAATACCGATCAAGGCCACAACCTCGACTCCTTCTTACTCACTACCGAGGAGCACCGGTCTTCAGGTACCCGAAAGGGGGTCCCACTGATCACAGCAAAGCCTGGCAGGGCACAATCTCCTACAAGGGTTACTCCCCACCTAAGTGCACAAGTGCAATGATTGTGGATGTAAAACACATTCAAGTAAGATGTCACATGAATTGCCAATGTATGAATGTCCTCATGCCCATACCCCGAGTCACTCACCGAATTTCACACTCCACGAAGCCGCGAATACCAACCCGCCATTTTGTTCCACCAATGACTTTATCCAAACAAGAACTTTGTTTTCTTTAAAACTTTGTAACCCATTGGAAAGGCCTCCAATGCACATTTGATTTTGTCATATTGCGTGGTGTTTATGTATTCGCGCACGACGGCCATCACGACGCGCATTGCTCCAACATTTTTAACACCTGCATCGCCTGGAATCATGTCTAACCGTGAATAAAATTTGGGTCTTTCACCCTGGGGGGGATCTACCCCATCTTGCTATGCCCAAACACACTTATATTTATTTCCTTAGTTTCAAAAAACCGCTTGACTCATTCGACTTTGTCCCATTACCCGAGTCCATCAACTGCACTGCATACGCTCGACCCATAACCGTGCACCCGCGGACACTCCAACCCAAGCGCCGATCCACACCATGCACTACCCATATTGGGCGCGATGTCTTCAGGCATATGCAACTATCATGCCATTGCATATACATAATCACCCATGCACACATATTCATGCATATCCATGCTTCTATTTAAGATTTAAATGCCCACAGAAATGTCATATAATATATATCAACATGTCATATTCCATGACTGCATGCATCAACTGGCCATGTACAAATACATATCAACATGTCAATTACGTCAGATGCAACCAAAGCCATAACACACCACTTTAACTGACCAGCACTACCATGCCTGATTGGACAATGTCCTTCATTATGGAGTTGCAATCTTGACTCAATGGGCTTTCCATAGATCAATAACACCGAATCGGAGTTCTGGACGAGGGTGCTATGACCTTCCGGGCTGGAGGTCAATGATGACTAACTGCCTCCACCGCAGCCTACCTCACTTGGCCGGACGGCCATTTCCGGCCGTCTCCGACACCCACTGCCCTTCCCAGTGGTCCCGTTCGAAAGCTTACTCAATGGGCTTTCCATGAAGTCCAAGAACACCCAAATCGGAGTTCAAACGTAGGAGATATGACCTTCCGTTGGAGGTCACGCGCAGTCACCGACAGAGCTGATCTTGAATCGACGAGCTGCACTGAAGTGACGAGCTCGGTCTAACACCTCGGTATGACATCTTCTTCATCTCCCCTCAGGCATACAATGTATTCTTGACTCAATGGGCTTTCCATAGAGTCCAAGAACACCTAAATTCCGAGTTCAAACGGCGAGATATGACCTTCAAGTTGGAGGTCACGCCAGCAGTCGGGCCTTGACGAGCCGACCTGAACCGACGAGCTGCACTGAAGTGACGAGTCGGTCTAACACCTGGTATGACATCTTCTATCTCTCAGGCATACACAACGTATTCTTGACTCAATGGGCTTTCCATAGAGTCCAAGAACACCTAAATCGGAGTTCAAACTAAGGAGATATGACCTTCCGGGCTGGAGGTCATGCCACGCCTTGACGAGTCGACCACTCGTTGGGCGGCACCGCTCACCGACACCGCTTGACGACCCTTCGTTTGACGACCCTTTGGACGACCACTGGACGACCACCGCTCACCGACACGCTTGACGACTCCCTCCTGGACGGTTAATCGCTCACGCCCACCGCTTGATCTAATTCTATTGGACGGCCATCGCTCACGCCCAATCGCTTACCCACCCTTATTGGACTATTTTCACCGCTCACGCCCACCGCCACGTAATTTCTCTCGACGGCACCGCTCACGCCCACCGCTTGACGACTTCATCGGGATTTATTAATCGCTCACGCCCACTTGACGACTCTATTGACGACATCGGGCTCATCCATCGCTTGACGAATTCTTTATTGACGACAACACCGTTCACGCTCCATCGCTTGACGAATTTCGACGTACACTGCTCACGTCCACCGCTTGACGAATTTCACCCATTTGACTGTTTTGGAGTAAAAAGACCATAACTTGGTCTACAAGAGTCCGAATTGAGAAATTCAAAAGCCTAACATCAATTTCATTGATGGGGCTACAATTTATCAGAAGGATTCACTTCCAGATTCCTTTTATTTCTGACCCAAAAACCTGTTTTAAGGTCCGGCTAGTTGACCCGAATTGGCAAAACTGACCCGACCAGATTTAGCTGGACTGACATCAGTAAAAGGACTATAACTTAGTCTACAGAGGTCCAAATCGAGAAATTCAAAAGCCTAACATCAAGTTCATTGATGAGGCTACAATTTATCAGAAGGACCCACTACCACATTCCATTTCTTTCCTATCCAAAAATCAGTTCCAAAGTCCGGTTTGTGTATGCTACCCTCAATGTGGCAGCTTCTCATGGTGCAAAATACAACTAACATTCCCTCTGTAGGGCAACACAACCACCACAACCCTTAGGGTAGAAAGCAACCAAAGTAGAGAAAACTCTTACCCTTGGAGTTTTTTTGTTGTGTCTCCTAACTCCGGTTTCTATGCGAAGCCCTTGTCGTAGTTGAACTCTTCCTCTGCTCGCTTTGAAAACCGTCTTCTGGCCCGATCAAGGAAATTTGTAGAGAAGGTGAGTCTCTCTCTATCACTCTCTTTTTCTCCCCCCACCGGATCAGTCTTTCCTCTATTTAGAGAGCATGTTCCTCCTAAGCCTCTTGACACCTTCCTTTCCACTTGTCTCCTAACCCACATTCCTTCCCACTAAATTCCTCATGCAAAGCCTATCCAAGACACCTAGCATCCACTAGCATTTACCCTCATGCAAGACTACTTTCCTTAGACACGTAACCTATTTGCATGCATCCATGTGGTGTGGGACCTCATGCCACCTGTCATTTACTCATTTGTCCAATTGCCTCGAAATACGTACTCCTCTAACCGTCTTTAATTTGACTAAATTCGACATGGTAGCTAGATTTCTGAGGACTCCATTCCAACTATGAAGTTCTGTGTTTCACATCCCGAGACCTAGAAAAATTCTGGTGGGATTTTTGACCGAAATTGGCCATTTTACCCTTCTTTTTTTCGTAAAGTTAAAATTTTTACCGGTTTTACATTTCTACTCACCTCCTTCATGTCGCTGGAACTCAGTGGTCGAAGTTATCCCCTTGCTTTCGAGGATTCACAATGCCAGCTCAATGCCCCTCCACCATATGAGAAATTTTCATGGTTCCTCAATGCTGGACTGTAATGTGTGGGAAGGTTAGGATTTGGCTTGAAATGGTAATTTCTTGGCTCATTCACGTACTTAACCTCCTCAGCACCATAAGACTCTTCTTCTGTTGGTACATCAGCACTTTCTCATAAGTTTCTTCCAATCGCTTCCTATTTCATGAGCAAAGGTGCATTTTTCTCTCCTGTTTGTCCATCCTATGCATTATGGCATCTAACTTTGCTTCCATGGCTGTCATTTTGCTCAGCTCCATGACCCCTTTTCCTCTTCTATTACCCCTTGAAAACTCAGATGGAGCTTTCATGTTGCATTTGGCCAGGTCTTCTATCGATTCTAAATTTCTCTTGACTTTTCTTTTGAATGCCCGCACAAGATGAAGCATCTATAATGCCTTTAGATGCATCATTTAAGGCATGATACACTATATCCATCTGGGCTTTAAATCAACCCCATGTATAGGCACCTCTTCAAGAACCTCTTGAATCTTTCCTGTGCTACATATAGGCTCTCATCTTCCCCTCATTGAATACTATTATCTCTCTTTCTTCTCCAGACGGGGGGAAAAAAACTCATTTGGCATGCTTCTCTTCACCAACTTTCCTAAATATCAACTGAATCCATATGGTAAATGATTCATACCATGGTCATATATCTCAAAGAAAATGGGAAGAGATGCAGCCTTATCTCCTCTCGTCTTCACACCATTCAAATTTCATTGTATTCTCACATCCAAAAATCTTCCTGTGTGCTCATTCGGGTCTTCGCAAGGACTAAAGTGAACTGATGTTGCCGCACCACTGTAATCAAGGCTGGCTTTAGTTCGTTATTTGCATCCATGAGGCCGCCCGATTGCATCACTCTTTCCCGACACAGGGCCTGCAAATCCTCCATCAGGTCGCACGGAGGCCTTCCCAAGGCCGGGCCCGTTTTCCGTCTGGTCATGTCTCTATCCGCCATAGCCGCGCTCTCGCTTCTTCGTCTTTCTGCTTTTGAGTGTTCTTTCCAATTCAAGGTCCGTTGAATCGTGCCTAACTCGCTTCCTATGCATTAAAGGGTCTCCTAAAATATAAACATACTCAGATTAATAGGATTAGTCAAACTAAAAAAATATTTTCAACTCGGCTTGTTAAAGATCAGTGGTTGGTGTAGCCACTGTTGGAAAAATTGTTTTTGTTCTTTTCTTTATAAAATGTCCAAATTAGCATTTCTTTTGTCGAATATTGATCTCTTTAATTTTCAACTGACTTAAGAACTGGCGCCATAAAAAACTTGTTTGTCTTTTCATATAGACTAATCTTAATTCCTCACAATATAGTTACAAGAGCCTTACACTTTTCTTGCATCTATGTCACTTTGGATAAGTTTGCTTGATAAAATAATCTTCTTAATATTCGATTTAAAATATGGTAAAGCTCCAGAGACCAAGTGCACAGGTCATACAAGAAAACTGGAATGTGGTCCGTGCATCATTCCCACATAGATTGGCAAATGAATTAAGATCAACTACCCTAACTACTAAAATTCCATACTATTTGGACTAAGAACTCATAGTGAAAGTTTTATCTAAACAACAAAAATTAAAGATCCTATACTATTGAATATTATCAAACTAAGCTAAACAAAAAAAGCAAATGAATAAAAATAAATTGTATCTATAAAGATCGAATCGGGCTTCCGTGAGAAACGAAATTATCAATGAAATACAATGAAACAAATAATCTAAACACGAAAATACATTGCCTCTATTCTATGGCGATCTGGTTTCGTCCAAGATTTCCTAATTTTGAATTGATTTCTCCATATTCACTGTTAGATATCCTTGCTTCTCTCAAGACAAGATCCAACCGCCCACCAGATTCCAAATTCTCTTTCAAGATCCGGGTATTTTTCTCTCTCGATATCACACCCATTTTTGCTGACAAAGGCACCTTGCTTTTCCTTCTAAGGATTTTCAAGAGTTTCTACCACGAATTGGTGGCTCAACCTCCAGATCTATGGGTTCATTCCCTTCCTGATTAGATCGCACACACTGTGGGTTAGAACTTACTTCCAGGATTAAGGTGAACTCTTCGATTATTTATATTGTTAAATACACCCCTCCAACTTCACCATGAGCGAATGATTTATCAAAATTGAACTCGTGAGCTTCATCAGCTTCATTAATGTAGTCAGCATACCAATAAAAGAATACTCTCACCTCAAGAATCTCCGTCTCCGTGTCACTCGTAGGGCATCTGGATACGAGAGATACATTCTCTCTAACTCGGTATTCGGGTACTACTTATTGAGAACTTATCAATTCAAAAAAACGACACTAATTAAGTAAACCGAACCCAAAGTAGTTCTCCATATTTGTGCAGAAGCATCAGAACTTAATGTAACAACCAAAGAGAGTCATACTGACACGTATTGTGAATTAAGGAATGGAGTACCGATTACGCATAAACCACCGTAATTGCAATAAACCGAGAAGAAACGACCTAAAAATTTATATCTAGAATTCATACCCTTTCAGCATTTACTAAGAAAATAACAATGTAATCCAAATTTCTACTCGTCGCACAATAAGATATTCAAATCCGTAAAAGAAATAAACTAAAAATAAAAAGAAATAAAAATCTAATCTAAACTATACACTGAGTTCCTCTCCTTTCCCCTTTTCTGGGTAGTGAAGACGAAAGCTACTTTACTATTCTAAAAGCTGTATATTTATACCGTAAAAAGGAATTGGGCCAAATCCCCAAAGCCTGTGGATTTCCTGAAGAAAAAGCCTAAATATCATTCTATGTCGCGACCTTCAGTTGATGTCATGACATGATTTTCTTTATTGCTCTCGTGTGATCGGGCCGCGACCTTCTTTGTTTCAGTACCGCTTTCTTAACCGCTTTTGATCCATGGTCGCGACATCGTTGTAGTTGCGACTTTATTTACTTCTGGGCATTTTCCAGCGTTGATGTCATGATTCACAAGATGTCACATCGTTGACTTTCTTCTTCCAAATTCTTCAGTTGCAAATAACAATATAGGTTGCGTATCACCTTTATGTTTATAAGATGGCTTCATGTTAGACCTTTATTTCTTGGTTACACAGCTTGTATTGTATTCTGTTCCTTCGCACAGCCTAATGTTGCTAACTCCTCGCAGATGTCACCTCTTTTCAAGTCGCCCATTTCTTTTTCTTTCGGTCGCAACCTCGCTTCTTTGTTGCAACCGCTTTTTCTCTTTCCTAATTTTATTCTAGGTCGCGACTCAGGTGATGTCGCCAATTCTTTTGATGTCTCGCTAGTTTTTCCGTGTCGCGACCCAACCGTTGGTCGCGACACGCTTGGCGCCTGCGGATTTATTAAATGGTCGTGAATCCCATTTTCGGTCAAGACTTCGCCTGTGCTTTCATGTCGCTGAATTCTAAATGCAGATGTTTCCGCTAAATTCAATTGGAACCTTTCATTAAAAACTAGCGTAAACGCCTTTTTACTTCGCGGCGACCTCTCTTGTGGTTTATCGACGGATCCATCGTCACGACTTCGGAGCGATGTCATGATCTTCATATTTACAGGTCGCAACGATCAGAGTAGTGTCGCGATTA
Source organism: Tetrastigma voinierianum (assembly GCA_016808115.1). Taxonomy (NCBI): domain Eukaryota; kingdom Viridiplantae; phylum Streptophyta; class Magnoliopsida; order Vitales; family Vitaceae; genus Tetrastigma; species Tetrastigma voinierianum. Next base: position 460,942 of record JAEQBH010000112.1, read on the forward strand.
CGGATTTCTTCTTTGGATATTTTCCTTTAGTCCTCACCTCTCACATTTCTTTGAATCTCAACTTTTCTTCAAGTCATGACCACTTGTTTTAGACTCTATTTCTTCTCAAAGCATGAAAATTTATAGATGCTGTGATCTGAACCGACCGACAACTAAGCTTTCCGTCATGCACTCGATTTTCAATTGCACTTCAATCTCAAGTAAGCCGGTCTCTTCGGTTTCGCGGGAATTTTAGCTTTTGCTGTATTTTCCTGCAAAATGAGATTTGAGTAAAGATCCATACGCAACAACCATTTAACTCGTAATATGCTTCCCAAAAATGATTAAAAAATCTAATGAGTTTTGGACCTGTCATATCCTGTATGGGATTATTCGAATCGCATTCACTGTTCCTCGCTACTCAGAGTCAGAGCTATTTGGGCTAATCGTATGCATATAGTTTACTAAGTTCCCGAACTCTGTGAGCTCGATCCTCAAGGGCTTCCCTTTAGAACCTACCTTATCTAGAGGCCACTTATTAGAGTTAGTGCTGTAAATCTTCCAATATCTCATAAGCTTAATATAGTTTTTTTTTCATCGTAACACCTCCCTACCGAAAGTACCAATTATTTCGGCTCTAATCAATTCTTTAATCGTTATAAAACGCAGGCACTGATCCAACTAGTCAACCCGTGATGTGCACCTCCAAGAACTCATGAAATCTCTCCTAGCTTCGCCAAGTTCTCTTCAATTGTCCGAATGTATAATTTCAGACCGCTTATGCGATTCACGCGTGGGAAAAATTTGGTTAGAAATTTCTACACTAAGTCATTCCATGAGGTAATGGAATCTGATGGTTGGCTAGTCAACCAATGCTTAGCTTGGTCGCTAAGTGACAGTGGGAACAGGCGCAATCTGAGAGCTTCTTATGTTACCCCATTATACTTTACTGTGTCATAGAATTCAATAAAACTGGTCAGATGTGCATTCGGATTCTCAATAGGCAACCCATGAAACTATATATTGTGGAGCATTTGCAGAGTTACTCCTTTCAGTTCAAAGTTGTTCGATTGAATGGGCGGTTGTCGTATAGCTGACCGAATAACTGTAGGTGGTAAGGCAAACTCCTCAAGTAACATATGCGGATTATCAGTTGCATAAAACGATCGGGTGGCTCTGACTTTCATAATTATGTCCATTCTGATCCACCTGTGGTTCATTCCTTTCTTGGAACTGTCCTTCATCCTCTTAATTCTGCATGATTTCAAATTGGGTTGTGTGAACTTCTCTAGGTAATCGATGTAATGTTTGTTATGGTTCAGGATCGAATGGAAGTAATTCCCTGCGATCTTGTCTTTGCATGCACACTAATTGCTTTCCTGAAATCAAAAGTATGGAGTCGAGACCAAGTCACAGCACAAATGAAATAAGGCACAATACCTAAAACGAAGAATAATAAAAATAATAATTAATAAGTAAAAAAAAAACTAAATAAAATAAAATAGATCCACAATACAATCTATATCGGTCACACATCAATACTGTCCTCCCCGACAACGCTACCAAAACTAACTGCTGGAAAGTGGAGCGGTAAAAGCTAGTAAAATGCACCCAAGCGCAAGTATACGCGTCGAGTTCACGTAGTGTAGTGGTTAGTCAAGTGTCATTCCCTCGAAGAGAAGCGTGTTGAATATTGACTTAATGATCTAAACAATATTTGGGTCTGATCCTATAGTGAATTATGGCTAAACTAACTGATTCAGAGAAAACCTAATATTAAAAATTCAATCTAAGATAACGTTGAGAAAACTAGGGTTTTGCCTTCGCCTACCAAACCTAATGGATTTTTCCTAGGTAGTGCACTTATTTAATATTCCATATAATTTAGGCATGGTTGATCGTGCTTATTAAGCTATTCTCTCGAGATATAACTCACTATCTCGCTTAGTGGGTGTATTGCACTTACTTCGACTTTGACTCGAGATTCATGAATGTGAGAACCATAGTGCTACACTTGGAATGCGGGATATCTTTATTCCCTGATTGATGAAGCGTTGCTTTACCCATGTCCCACGAAATAATCTTCGATATCGCACTTAGCATTAGCATGCCACAATTGGCCAAATAATAACATGTGATTAAATTCAGGAGTAAAACAACCATAGACATTCATATCATTATTAAATAAGCCACAATTAAAGTATTAATCCATAACGGTGCAGTTAGGGTTGACAAAACCCTAGAGAGAAAAGTTAGTTCATAGTGATTTTCATTACAAACTAAAAGATTTTCAGCATCAAACGAATTAGGGAAAGAAATACAGAAGAAGCCATCTTTGCGATCTCCTGGAATCCATCTTCACCAATCTCTCTCTATCCGTCTCTCCATGTCTTCAGTCTGCTTCCAATCCCCCCTATTTTGCCTCGAAATTGCTTCCTTTTTATACCTCATAATTCGGGCCCATCAATGGCCTAGAAAATCAAAACTTTTAGTACTCCCATTTTGGAATGTGAGACCTCGCTACGCCACGGTGAAGCTCTCTTCGTCGAGGCGTACCTAAGGCTATTAGAATCTGGCCTCGTGTTCACTACACAAGAAAAGGGCTCCACGTCGCCGCGGCCGCCACGCAGCCGCTGAGTTCTCGCCGACAACCCGAGGCATCCACTGTTGTAGTTCTTTGTGCTTCTTTGCTTTGGTTCTTTTATGCTATTATTTAGCTTCCTTTTTGATCCCAATATCGACATGTCCTATAAAACATTATGGTATGGAGGATTAGCGCAATATTAGTGAATATGAATGTGAATCATGCAAGTTTAGCTATAAAAACACATAGAAATTGTACTAGAATGCATGCATGATTCACTCCGATTACTATTCGCTTGATAAGCTAGCAGAGTCGAAGAAGTTAGCTGGTCACAGACTCCCGTATTCATTATTTGCACGAGATCCGAGGTTTATCTCGAGATTTTGGGGAAAATTGCAAGAGGCTTTAGGCACTCGATTGAATTTCAGCACATCATTCCACTCGCAGACGGATGGACAATTAGAGAGAGTGATCCATATTCTGGAAGATATGTTAAGGAGTTGTGTGATCGACTATGAGGGTAGTTGGGATCGACACATTCCTTTAGTTGAATTTGTGTACAAATAGTCTAATCGAAACATTGGAATGGCGCCTTACGCAGGCTTTATAAGAAGAAAATATGTAACATTGTCAGGTTTGGACGGAATTGAGCAAAAAGAAAGTGATTGGCCTTGACTTGATACAAGAGACTGAAGAAAAAGTGAAAATGATTAGAGAGAGATTGAAAGTGGCCACCGATAAACAGAAATAATATGCCGACATGAAAAGAAAAGATATTCGATATGAGATCATCCAGAAAGTGTCTTTGAAAGTGTCGCCTTGGAAGAAGGTGATGAGATTTGGGAAAAAGTGCAAGTTGAGCCCTAGATTCATTGGTCCATATGAAGTAATCAAAAAAGTGGGTCCAGTGGCATACAAATTAGCATTACCTCCAGACTTGGAAAAGATCCATAATGTTTTCCATGTCTCGATGCTAAGGAGGTACCGATCCGATCCATCGCATGTAGTCTCGTTAGAGACAATTGAGCTTAGACCAGATTTATCGTATGAAGAAGAGCCAGTAGAGATTTTGGCTCGCTATGAGGTGCACCATGAACAAGAAGATTCCGCTTATCAGCGCCGTGGAGAGTTCACAAGACCAAAGAAGCTACTTTGGTGCGAAGAAACGATGCAGAGCGATTCGCAACTATTTAACTAAGGTAAATTTTGAGGAATAAGTTTTCTTAAGTGGGGGAGAGTTGTAACGCCCTAAAAATACCCTAGAATTTCTATAATAATTTTATTATATATTAGGAATTATCAGAGTGAGTCAAAAACTTGAGTTTTAAGGAAAAATGATAAATTGTTAAATTGTGAAAAGTGAAATGAATATGTGAGCATAAGATTAAATATTATATGCTAAAATGAGAAATTGATTGAACGTGAAAATAAACCCAAGTGAAAAAGGACAAATTTGGAAATTTGTAAAATGAGGACCTAAGAGTCAAATGATAAGCTTAAGTGCTAATGGGAAATAAATGGTAAGTGAATGTGAAAATAAGGAGACTAGTAATATTTAAGTGAGAAAAATGGAAAATGGGATTTAATGAACAAGCCAAACATGGCCTTCGGTGGCTTTCAGCTTAGGCATGTTGGTCTTAGAATGGCCATTGCAAAAGCATTTTTAGAGACGAGAAAGCTAGGGTTTTAAAAGAAATGATTTGGTGAGAGATCAACCCCATTCCTTGCTTCTAAGTGATCAAGCATCTTGGGGTGAAGATTCAAAGGGATTGAAGGTAGAACCAAACCTAGTTTCCTGGTGTGTTTGGGTTAGAAAAATGTGTAAAATTCATGGTTTTGCTCCATTGTTGGTTTTGAATTGATATTAAGGATGTTATTGGAGTGATTCCTATGGTTTGTTTTGAGTTTTTGAGGATTTTTGGAGAAAAATGCAAAAATTGACTTAGAAAAGATGTCTAGGCAAAATGAGCCCTGCATTAGCAGCGTGGGAACCTTAGTGGTGTAGGCCTCATTATAGCAGGAACCCACGCCACTATGTGAACCCTGTGTAAGGCATGGGGATGCCTGGGTGAGCTAAGATTCAAAATGGCACCCCTAAGAGTGTATACAGCGTAAATCTTGGGTTCATAGTGAACAAATTTGAGTTTGTTTCAAACACCTGTCTGTTTAGTACAGATAGTTTAAGGACCCTAATAAATTATTAATGGGGGTTCAACTAAGGATAAAACTAAGCGAAAAATGCGGCGTAGCTAATATTCACAGTGAACAAATTTCAGATTTTTGTTTCCAAACACCTCGTGTTCGTACATCGATAGTTTGAGGACCTTAATAAATGATTAATGGGGGTTCAACTAAGGATAAAACTAAGTGAAAAATGTACCGTACTTTGTTTAGTGCGATTAATTGTTCAACCACTAAGAGTGGAGAATTTGTATTTGACTATGTGCGGGTGAAGACGACAAGTTGACATACGACTGGTATCGAAAGAGACAAGGGATCGATAAATTGGTCTGTTCTATTATCTGTGACTCAATTCCCATTTCAAGTTCTATTTGTGAAATATATATATGTGTGTGTGTATATATATATATATATATATTGATTTGAATTATTAGTATTCAAAATGTTTGTCAAATGTCTATTATGTTCTCTGAAAGCTCAATTCCCCGAAATTTCAAAGTTCTGTTGTAAATATATATATGTGTTTATGTTATAGTATTCAAAATGTTTTGATAAATATCTGCATGTGTGTGTATTTGAACTATAAAGTGAATCTTTCTGCATTGAATAATTGATTTGAAATGTATTATTGAATGACCCATGTGATAAAGTTCACCAATTGAATTAAATATGAAGAAAACAATATATTTGTTAATTATGAAATCACATTACACTCTTGGATAATGAAACGGGACGGGTTCATATTGAATCATCGTGAATATCGACTTCTATAGTTTTATGTGAGATTATAATAGTGTGAATGTGAAATCACATTGCTCTGTGGATGACAAATGAGAACAAAATTCACCAATGAATCTGTGCGGAATGTTGACTCTATAGTCCATATGTGAGGAAATCAGCAAACTAGAAAGTGAAAAATCATGTTAAAGTGTATTTGTATAGAGTATCTTTTACATTACACATAGACATTGTATAAAGGCATTATTTGATAAGTATGTGGGTTGTATTAAACTGAAATGGAATGAGGCGACATAGAACCACTAAGCATGAAATGTTTAGCATATTGTTTTTATCAATGCGCGGTGCAGAACATTAGACAATGAGTTACGAGCGGACCCAAGGTCGAGGAGTTCAGAGTCATTAAGAAAGTTCACGGAGTATGCTCCGTCACATGCATCCTCACTATTTTTTAGCATGACATCGTTTTGTAAACCAAAGGAGTTCAACTCTGAAATTATTTTTGTACCTATATCCGAATACGATTTTGGATATGTTGCGCGTGTACAATGCTATTTTTGGTTAAATCATATTTTGTAAAGAGTAAGTAAATGAATTTGTAAATAATTTATGGGCTTACTCCTAAATTGAAATCCTTCGCCAAAAGATTTTGAAGCAGAAAACATATTAATAAATATGTTTGATAGTAGTTTGATTAACTGGCTGAATTGGCGTCCCAGGTTTCGGTTCGGATCATGACGAGATTGGGTCGGGCTCGGGGTGCCCTCTGCATCTGATCCACAGGAGTTGAGATGGCCCTTTCCCCTAAAGAAACCCATCTCCCCCTGACGTAGCATGTCAGGGCCTTCCTCTAGCCAAGGTTGGCGTGGAATTCCTTTACCAGGGACCTTCTACCTAGCTCCATGTGCTGGCTCATTGTCTCCCAGCCTCTTCTCTCAATCTCCTCCTTAAATGGCGCCACAAGCTCTCGGAAACCTTTCTCCTCTACAAACCCCTTTTTAGTGAAAGCGTTTACTCCCTTGTCCAAGTAGAACGCTCTGGTGTCTACTGCCTTTACCTTAATCTCCATCTCTTCCCTCACCTCCTTTGCACGAGCAGTCTCCTGGTTCTCTTTCTCGGCTCTCTCTCATAACCTCCTCAACAATGTTTCCGATGACTTCATCTAGGGTGGGAGAGTTGGGATTTGACATTTCTTAGTTGTTTTTGGGTGGAAAGGAATTAGATTTCAAAGATTTTGAGAAGCTTAGGGTTCGAAAGTTTGTAAGATTTTGTTTTGATGTTCAATTCTCACTAAGCGTTCCTTTAAATAGGTGGCATACCCTAAGTGCAATCTCATAACATTATGTGTCGATGTCGCCACATTGACAAAGAATTTTTAAGTGACCCACCTTGATGTCACGATATTGGAAATGGCATGTCGAGAAATTGCTCAAGAATTGTGATTGACTTATCTTGATGTCACGACATTGGAATTGCAATGTCACAACATTGTGTGTCGATGTCATAACATGTAAAAACTTTAAGTGATAGCCTCAATCTGCAGCGTTTAGATTGTAATGTCGTGACATTGCCTGAATCATCGTGGGTAGCAGCATTGAAAATGCTATGCGACTACATTGCTTTCGGGATTTCTAATTATTTCGACTTAATGTCCGCGACATTGGAATTTCCATGTTGGGACATTTTGCGTAATCACCGTGACGCCAGTATTGATATCATTATTATATAATATTATCTTCTATAAATGCGACGTCGCGACATTGACTTGTCGATGTTGCGACATTTCTATCAATGTCGCATGCATTTTCTTCTTTTAGAATTTTACTTGTTTTCCTCCTTTTCATTTATGCATACTCTATTTGTACTTGTGAATATAAATTTAAAAAGAACTAAGTATCTCAATTCAAGCATGGACAATCTGGATCATGTTCTCAAATCAATGATATTCAGTAAATATTCTTTGTATTACAGAAATTACTGAAACTAAAAATTCAACAAAGGACAATAAAGCAACTATGAAATTTCTAGATCAGAAAAATGACACTCCCCCAAACTTAGTATGTGCATATTTTCAAAAGAATAAGTCAGGGAAATAAACTCCCTTTTATAGTCAACTCTGCACCCCTGATTTTGGTTGGAAGTGCTTCAAAAATTACTTTCATATCTCCTTATAGCTTCATTGTCCTAAAATTTAACAAAATCTGACTACATAAGTTGAAAATAAACTCTAACAAAACTACTCTACCAACTCAAGCAAACAAAACTTTTTGGATAAGGCAAGATTCAAGCGGAAAAATAATAAAGATTGTTTGGAGTTTGCCTCCCAGTATTGCTCAATTACCATCTTTGAACAAACCATTTCAGATAATTTCTCTTAATAATTTTTTGATCTCTTCAAATCTAGAATTGTTCTTGATTTGGTCTTCCTCCAAGGTAATGTTTCGGCCTCTGACCATTCACTTTGAACTCATCTCTATAATTGTTTTTCAATGTTATTGCTCACGAAAAATTAGCTACTGACCACTTGCATCTTGACTTAGTTTTCTGGAAAAAGTTTTGAAACCCAAATTGTATAGTAGGACGGACTCCTAATCAAGAAATTTTTCCTCGAGAATCTTAAATCATACCACTTTGTTTGATTTTATCTTTGTAAATCATCATATCTTAGCTATTTCTTAGCTCTTTTGAGTTCATTTATTTAGAAATGTCTTCTTTAGTAGCTTGGAAATCTCTGGATTTGGCTGTATTTTACATAGCATATTCAAGCTCGAGAAATGTGGGTTTTCAATACAGTCTTTGTATAAGGACATTCCAATAAGATATTCATGCGATCTGTAGCGCGCAATGCATCATCTAATTTTATTAACTAATCTTTCCTGCTTGTGTTGACTGTCTTCTCCAATATATTCTTTATCGCCACACATTGGAAATTTACGCACCGTTTGATTGAGGGTGATAAGCCCGAAATCCCATAACATGTCAGGCTCATATTTGCTCTTAGTTTTGCCAAATAATTTATTTCTCAAAATAAGATCTCGCACTAATGATTTTCCTTGGGGCTCTAAATCACTCCAAGATATTTCTTTGAATAAACCCCAAATATGTTAGCATCGCCCTCTGGATAATATAAGCTACCATTTGGATATAATCCATGGCAAGGAGAATGTCTGATTTCAAAATAGGGGTGGAAAGATTATAAAATCTATCACATACATAAAAATTTGCACCACCAGTCTGTAAGATTAAAAATATATTCTCTCTTCATCATGCCATTTCTGCTTCACAATGCTTCACCCGTTCGCGGAGGCAGTCTTTGAATAAAGTAGGCTAGTAAAAACTTGATTGGAGAATTTTCTGTGTTGTTCTGTCTCCTGTAAAGTGTCCTCCATATGGTGATGCATGACATTTATCCAAAATTTTACCTTGTTCATCTTTTGGTACACATCTTCTGATGATTTGATCTGCCCCTCTTCTAAACAACAGTGGGTCATCCTATATATAAACTCTGGCATCAGTTCTCAACTTTCTTTTCTGCTGGTAGCTAAATTCTAGTGGCATGATTCCATAAGCTAAGTAATTAACAATATCAGCATACCAGGGTATTTGGATTAACACCTGAAAAAGTTGCCTATTAGGGAAATTTTCTTCTATTTCAAACCATCTTTCCTCTTCAGTAGGCTTTTCTAATCTTAACAGGTGATCTGTTATCACATTGCCACTCCCGTTCTTATCCTTAATTTCCAAATCAAATTCTTACAGCAGTAATACCCACTTGATCAGTCTTGGTTTGGCATCTTTATTTGCCATCAGATATTTGATTGTTGCATGATCAATGTGTATGATAACATAGGATCCTAGTAGGTATGGCCTGAACTTTTCACAAGCAAACACTATTTCCAGCATCTCATTTTCTGTAGTTGAGTAATTCTCTTGTGCTTCATTAAATGTTTTGTTGGCATAGTATATTTCTCTGAAAATTTTCTCTGTTCTTTGTCCCAACATTGCTCCCATTGCATAGTCACTAGCATCACACATGATTTCAAAATCTTAGTTCCAGTCTGGTGTTGCCATGATGGGAGCTATAACCAATCTATATTTTATTTCTTCAAATGCAGACCTGCATGATTCATCAAAATCAAATTTGGCATCCTTTTCCAGCAATCTGCATAATGGTCTTCAAATTTTTGAGAAGTCTTTTATAAATCTTCTATAAAATCTAGTATGTCCCAAAAAACATCTAATCCCCTTGACTGTAGTAGGTGGCATCAGAGTTTCTATCATAGAAACCTTTGCTTGATCAACTTCTAATCTAACTGCATAAATTTTATGCCTCAGACAATAGCTTCTGTTACCATGAAATGGGATTTTTCCCAATTCAGAGCTAAATTCTTGTCTTAGCATCTCTGAAGTATAGTTTCTAAATTTTTCAAGAAATTCTCAAAATTGGATCCATATACTGACAAGTCATCCATGAAGATTTCCATAGCCTTCTCCACCAAATCTGAGAAAATAGACATCATACACCTTTAAAAGGTGGCAGGATCATTACATAGTCCAAATGGAATCCTTCTAAAAGTAAAGGTGCCATAAGGACAAGTAAAAGTAGTCTTCTCCTAATCCTTTCGGGTTATGGAAATCTGATTATAACCAAAATATCCATCAAGAAAACATAAATGAGGGTGTCCTTCCAGCCTATCTAGCATTTGATCAATAAAAGGCAAAGGATAATGATCCTTTCTAGTGGCAGTATTCAATTTTTTGTAATATATGCAGACCCTCCATCCTGTTACATTTCTTGATGAAATTAATTCATTCTTCTCATTTATGATGATAGTGAATCCACCGTTCTTGGGAACCACATGAACTGGGCTCACCAAAGGGCTATCTGAGATTACATAGATAAATCCTGCATTTAGCCATTTTAGTACTTATTTTCTGACAACTTCTTTTCATAAGCTTGGATTGAGTCTTCTGATCAATTCTATTGATAATTTTTGCATTTCCTCGAAGTTTTATGCATTATGTGAGGACCATTCCTTTCAAATATTCCATTGATTAGACAATTGCTTCTTTATACTTTTTAAGAATCTCCAATTGGTTTCCCTACTCTTTTCTTAATCAAAGTCGAGTGATATGATATTGGTTTGATTTTTATTGCTCCTAGAATGGATATTTTAAATGTTTGGGTAATTCTTTCAAAATTAACCATTCAAAAAACTCATTTCTCACCTATTGTACCTTCTCTTCATTGCGTTTGATTTTTTTTTGCATTGTGTTCAGATGGGTAAGTACTATTTCTTTGATTCCAAAGGCGGAATCACAATTCGCAGATCCTCAACATACTAGATATTCATCTCATTCTCATTCATTGAACTCTGAATCTTACAATCATAGTTCAGTTCAAAATTGATGGGAACTACTTGTTTTACAATCTTACATTCAGCATTATCAAAATGAGGTTGTTTCAAGCACTAATTCAAATTAAAGTTTACTTTTTCATCTTCTACTTTGAGAGTGAGCTCTCCTTTCTTCACATCAATCAAGGCTGCTCAGTTTGCGAGAAAAAGTTTCTGCCTAGCAACAGTGAGACTGTTTATCGCTATTTTAATGTCTCACGACGACAAGGTCCTGGAAATAAATTTTCCCACCTTGATCAGTACATCTTCAAGGATACCCTCTAGCTGAGCCATAGTTCTCTCTACAATCTATAGAGTCATGGTTGTAGGAGTAGGCTCCCCCAAACTGAGTCTCTGTACTACAGATAATGGCATCAAGTTGATGCTTGCTCCAGAATCGCACAATGCTTTCCCCAATTCATAGTCCCCTATGGTGTAGGGAATGGTGAAGCTGCCTAGATCCTATATCTTCAATGGAAAATTCTTCTAGATCATTACACTGTAAGTGGCTAATAGATTCACCACACCTTCTTCATCAAGCTTCCTCTTCTTACTCAAGATGTCCTTCATAAACTTGGCATAATGAGGCATTTGAGCCAATGCCTCAACAAAAGGAATGTTGACCTCTATTTTCTTGAACATATTCAAGAATTTAGCAAACTGTTCATCCATCTTAGACTTCTGCATTTTTAGAGATGCATTGGTGTTGGCCTGAAACACAATTATGTTTGCCTGGAATGCTGCTAGCTCAGCAAACTTCTACTCACGTATGTTCAACAGTCTCTTGTTCTCACCTATGAAACTTAGCATATGCTCCTCAAAAAACTGAGACCTCCTTTGGCCCTAATTTTCAGCCTTCCGATTGCTTTGTTGTTATTGTCCTTAGAAACCATGTCGAGCATACTACTACTGGAAATTCTGCACTGGTCTTTGATCTTGTTGTACTCCACTTCCATATGAGAAGTTCTGTGGTTTCTAGCAGTTGTGTGAGTGGGTTAGAAAGGTTGAAATTGATTGGGCTTAAATTTGTAACTCCTATTGCCATTGACAAACTGAGCTTCCTCTACATGATAGGGACACTCGCAGCCCAGTCCTGCATCGGCTATGAACTTCTGTTCTCCTTTCCCTGATTCCATTCCATGTGCTTAATGAACTCTTCTTTCTTAAGTCATCTTACTCATTAGTGCATCCAGCTTTGCTTCAATTATTGTTGTTCAGCTCAATCACACCACCTCCTCTCATTCTACTGCTGCTCCTTGAAGTTTCAGATGGAGCTCTATAATTGGTTTTAGCCAAATCTTCTATAAGCTAATTGGCTTCTTTGACACTCTTCCTCTTGAATGCACCACAACAAGCTACATCAATAATACCTTTGGAAGAGTAATTCATGGTGGGGTAGAAGATATCCATCTGTGTGATCTATTCAATGCCATGCATTAGACACCTCTTTAGCAGCTTCTTGTCCCTCTCCCAAGCATTGTAGAGACTCTCATCTTCTCCTTGTTTGAATACAATAATTTCTCCTCTCCTCTCTAAAGTGAGAGCAGGAGGGAAAAATCTACTCAAATAAGCTTCAACCAGCTCCTCCTAGTTGTTTACTAATCCATAGGTCAAAGAATCGAACCAACTAGCTGCAACATCCCTCAATGAGAATAGGAATAATTACAGCTTGATAACATTTGGATTGACCCCATTTAGCTTTATTGTGTTTGCCATCCTCAAGAACCTGCTAAGGTGCTCATTAGGAACCTCATTGGGATGCCTTGTGAATTGGTGTTGTTGTACCATGGTGATCAAAGCAGGCTTCAACTCAAAGTTGTTGGCCTCAATCGATGGTTGCCTTACAGTTGAGTATTCATTTATGAGAATTGACCTCGAGAAATCTTCCATTGTCCTCTGTCTCTGAGGTATTTCAGCTACTGGTTCTGTTAGTATATGTTGATCAGTCCCTTCTTGCTCTACCATTACTGCTTTTTTTGCTCCTTTAACCTTTTCAGGTTTCAAAAAGTTCTCTCAATTTCAGTGTCCACTAGTAGCAATTTTGATCCTAGCCTTCTATGCATGTAGACAAATAAATCTGATGAATCAGTGAGATGTTGAATCGCGATGAGTCTAAAAACTCATTAGATTTTTAATCCATTTTTTTGAGTTTATTATGAGATAAATGTTGATTTGTTTGAAGAAAAATGGGTAATTGGCTCAAATTTCATTTTTCTTGAGAAATCTATTGAGAAACTCAAATTTTAGCAAAAAAATGAGAAAAATTAGCACCATGATAAATTGAGGTCACGGAAATTTAAGTCGTGACAAGAATATCTCAGTTACTTGACCATTCGAATCACGACATCTGACAAATTTGGCTTTGAGAGAAGCGAAAACGAAGACAAAAAGGTGAGACGTAAGTTTGTTAGGGAGAGGATTTGGCCTTGCCTTACCTTGTGAAAAAGAGTCATGACACAACCCCGATAAACTTGCAGGCGAGGCGGTGACCTTTTCTGAAGTCGAGGATCGAAATGGTGTGCGATACTAATTTAGGTCGAGCTGGCGTGACGAAGAATTGATGTCGCGACATGCAGCGAGGTCGACACGGAAGCAAGTGGGGAAGAGGAAGTGGTTGCAGCGTAGAAGCGGGGTTGCAGGCGAAGAAAAGGAATGGGAAGCAAAAAGAAGTCGCTCCCATCGGTATGATGTCGAGCATAAATTAGAAGACATGAAGGCCGAGAACACCACCGACACAATTGCGACCCGAAAAGGAATCGAGTCACCGGCATGAAGTCATCATAACGACAGTGGTGCATAGCAAAAAAAAAATGGCGTCATGGCTTCGAGCTGTGTGATAAAGGAAGACAATGATGTCGCGACATGCTGGCGGTGTGACATCAACGAAGGAACATTGAGCAAATGAAATTAGCGACTACTGATCAAAACGTAACCAAGACAAGCGGTTGCAACAAAAGAAAGAGTCATGTGACGATCATGAGCAATCAAGACAAGTCAGTATCCGCGACTATCGACTTGAAGTCGCGACATAGGAGCGATGAGTTGAGCTTTTGTGCGGATTTCCACACGGGCAGATTTTTAAGGGATTCGGTGATTCTTTTGGTATAAATAGATGGCTTTTAGAATGGTAAAGCGACTTAAGTCACTACTTGACAAAGGAAAGAAGAACTGATTAATATATTTTAGAGTAGAATTTTATTTTTTTATTTTTTTGTTTAATTTTTTGGTTTTGAATCTGCGAACTGTGCAGAAACGAGTAGAGCTGGATTTTTAGATATGTTATTTTTCTTAAGTATTACTGCCTGAAAATTTATGAAATCTAGACAAATTTCTGGAATTCATTTCTTCTCAGTTTTATTGCAATTATAGTGGTTGTGCGTGATCGAGTGCTCCATTTCTTAATTTGCAATCACGCGATGTCGAGCAACTCTGGCCCGGATTTGATTACATTTAGTTACAGTCTTTCTGCAATTTATGGAGAATTAATTTGGGTTGATTTTTACTTAATCGGTGTCGTTTTTAATGGATAAGTTACGATAGTAGTACTAGTACCGGAGTTGAGGAATGTATCTTACTCTGATATCTAGGATGCCCTCTGCGTGACACAGAGATGGAGATTCCTGAGGTTGAAACGTCTTTTTGGGTATGTTCGACTACCATTAATGACTGGCAGCTCCCGAGTTCATTTTGATAAATCCCGTTCGCTCATAATTGAAGTCGGAGGGGTGTATTTAACAATATAAATGTCAGAGAGTTCACCTTAATCGATTAAGTTCAAATCCCGTGTTAGCTCAGATCTAATCAGGGAAAAGGGATGAACCCATAGATCACCGAAGGTTGAGCCTGGTGATGTAGAAATTTTGCAAAATCCTTAGAAGGTAAGCGAAGTTCTACGTCAGCCGGGAAATGGGTGTGAAGTATTGAGAGAGAAAAACACCCAGATCTTGCAAGAAAATTTGGAATACAGGTAGCTGGTTAGATCTTGTATTCGAGAGAAGCAAGGATATCTAATCGATGAATATGGAGAAATCCAATTCCAATAATTTGAAATGCTTGGACGAAATGTATCCATACATAAAGCAGGCAATCGATTTTAGTGTTGGAATTGACTGTTCCATTGTATTTCATTGATGGTTTCGTTTCTCATAAGAAGCGGTTCAATCCATTTTTTAGGCCAGTTTATTTTTATTCATTTACTTTGTTTAACAATTTGAATATATTAAATAGTATAGGGATTTTTAATTTGTGTTGTTTAGATAAAACCTTCATTATGAGTTTTGAGTCCAAATAGTATGAAATTTTAGTAGTTGGGGTAGTTGATCTGTAAATCGCTATCAATCTCTGTGGGAATGATACCTGGACTTACATTCAGATTTTACTACTTGTATGACCTGTGCACTTGTAGTGTCATAGACTTGACCCTTATTTTTAAATCATGAGCAATTAAAACTATTTTATCAAGCAAAATTATCCAAAGTAACATGTATGCAAGAGAAGTGTAAGGCTCTTGTAATTATGTTAATTTGAGGGGTTTTAGTCTATATAGAAAAAGGCAAACAAGTTTTTATGGCGCCGTTGCCGGGGATTGAAAGAATTAAATAGATCAATATTAAAAGAGAAATACTAATTTGGACATTTTAAGAAAAGAACAAAAATTGCTTTGCAAGCAGTGGCTATTTTAGCCACTAATATTTAACAAGCCATATTGAAAATATTTGTTTGGTTTGACTAATCCTATTAATTTGAGTGTGTTTTGATTTCAGGAAAACTTTTAATGCATAGAAAGCAGGATTCGGCTGATTCCGGTGACCACTTGAATTGGAGAAAACACTCGGGAGCTTGAGAAGACAAAAGAGCAGAAGCGCAGCTATGGCGGATGAGGAGACATGACCGGACAAAAGAACATGAAGACCGGCGGCGAAGGCCCTCCATTGCGATACAATGGAGGATTTCTAGAGGCCTATTATTCAGGAAGAATATTCTCAATCGAACTGACCTCTTTGTAGATGCGAATAATTCGAACTAAGCCGACCTTGATTACAATGATTCAAGCAACATCCATTCATGGTCATCCCATGAAGACCCGAGCGAGCACTAGGAAGATTTCTTCGGGATGACCATCTGAGGTGAAGGTATTTGAATGGGGTGAGACCGGAGGGTGATAAGACCTCTCTTCCTCAGACAACAGAGATATAGCAGCCACGTGGTATGACTCATTACCGTATGGTTCGGTTGAAGTACTTGGGAAGAGTTCGTAGAAAACCTACTTTGGGTAGATTCTTTCCCCCATCTCTCACTTCAGAGAGAAGAAGAGAGATAATAGTATTCCAATAGGGGGAAGATGAGAGCCTATATGTAGCATGGGAAAGATTCAAATGGTTGTTGAAGAGATGCCCGATGCATGGCATAGATTTGAAGACCCAGATGGACATAGTGTATCATGCTTTAAATGATACATCTAAGGGTATTATCGGTAACATGCTGCAGACATTCAAAGCGATAAAGAGAATCTTTGAGAGGCGAGAGATACGATAGAACTGGCAAAATGCAATATGAAAGCCATACGAGTTTTCAAGAGAGGAAATAGCAGAGGAAAAGGGGTCATGGGTGACGAGATGATAGCCATGGAGGCAAAGTTGGATGCCATAATGGGATGGACAAGCAAGAAAGATGCACCTTTGCTCATGAAATAGGAATGATGGAAGAAGGCTTATGAGAAAAAGAGTGTTGATGTGCCAACGAGAAGAAGATTCTTATGGGTGTTGAGGAGGGGTAAGAAATCGTAGAAGCGAGCGAAGTTATCATTTCAAAGCGAAATCCCTAGCACACTTTACCTACTTTACAATCCAGCGAGAACCATGAAAATTTCTCATATGGTGGAGGGGCATTACAAAGGTGATGGGCGAATCCTCGGCAAGGATATCGGCGTACCAAGGTTCCAGCGGCGGCGGCAAGGAGGTGAAAGCGAGAAATGAATATCGAGGTCGAGGGAGGAGATTGACATTTGAAGAACAAATGTTGCGATTCATGAGGAGACGACAGAAATTATTACAATTTCATGAACGAAACTATCGAGACTTAGAAGCTTTCAAGTCAGATACTCAAATGTTTGAGAGAAGAATGCTAGTGCTCACATTGAAGTGGAACCTGGTAGAATGGCCACGAATATGCCATCCAGTGAGGTTTAGTTCGATAGTGATACTCGAAAGAACTGAAATTTGCATGGCAATTCAATTAAGAAGTGGGAAGGATTTGAGCAGCAACAAAGAACGAAAGAAAGAAGAAATGAGCGAGAGAAAAAGAAGGAAACGAAAAGGAAGGAGAAGAACTGACCCAGTTGGTATTTAGAAAGTAATGACCAGAAAAAGAAGGAAGGGTACCGGCTATGCACAGCAGTGCTTTATTTCCACAGGGGAGACTTAGAAGACAAGAGAAGAGCAATTTTCTAAATTCTTGGATATTTTCAAGAAAATAGAAATAAATATCCATTTGGAGAGGTGATTGTAAATGCCTGCTATGCAAAATTTTGGAAAATCTTGAGCAAGAAAAGAAAGATAGCTAAGGAACCAGTTGGCTTATTTACTCGATCAGGTGCCATTATCGGCAAAAGCTCGGTAAAGATGAAGGACACTGGCGGTTCCACCATTCCTGCTCCATGAGGGAAATATGAATTCAAGAAAACATGTGATTAAGGCAAGTATAAATTTGATGCCTCTGTCCCGGTTAACAAAGACTTAATTTGGGGGAACTTACCTGACAATGATTACATTGGATGGTGATAGATGTATTACTGACCGGAAGGTATTCTTGAAGATGTACTTGTCAAGGTTGGGAAATTCATCTTCCCGGTGGTTTGTTATCATGCGGATGGAGGAAGATACACAAGTTCTCTGATTTGCTAGGAAGACCTTTCTTAGCAGCGGGTACGCCTTTGATAGACGTACGAAAGGTGAATTGACACTTTCGGGGTTGGAAATGAAGCGGTGCATTTAATATTAAAAAGGAGTGCAGGTGTCCTAATGTAGAGGAAGGCAGTTGTATGGCTGTAGAAGCAATAGTCTTCTCAATGATGAATTGAATTCGATTGTATCCTTGACCTGTATCAATGAAATTAGAGATGAGAATTTTGGTATCTTTGAGAGTCTTGATTGTGAAGCCGCGCCTTGAATTTGTTTAACAAAGGAAAGCAGTCCTCGGTATAAATGAAAACAATCAAGATGAAATGCTTGACTAGAAACGGAAAACTCATGAAGCGAAACTAGTGCGGAAAGTGACATTGAAAGAATTGCCCAGTCATTTAAAATGAGTTTTAGAACGAGAAGAAGGAGTTATCATATAAATTTGCATTGGCGAAGGCGAAGAGCAGTTCTTGACCAATTAGAAAATACAAAGGAAGCAATTGCTTGGTCGATTGATGATCTGAATTATCGGCCCTCCATTTGCATGCCTGAAATATTCTTTGGAGGGATAATGCAAAAACTACATTGAGCATCAAGGAGAAATTTGAACACCCGAGTGATGAAAGGTGTGTAAATGGTTAATCACGGGTTTTATATAGTATATCGGACTGGTTCTTGGGTAAGCCCGGTCGTATGGTTCGAAGATTGGATTCACTATGGTCAGAAATGAAAAATAGGCCCGATTCCCTCTGAGCGTAATTAGGATGGAGGGTGTGTATTGACCACATAAAGTGAATGCAACTTGAGAAGGATCATTTTCCCACACACTTTCATTGATCGAGATCTTTGGATAGGTTGGCGGGACACCCTCATTTTGTTTTGATGGATACTCTGGATATAACCAAATTGCTATTGCATGAGATAGGAAAACCACTTTTACATGCCATTGGTACTTTTGCTTTAGGAGAATGCCATTTGGTTTGTTTAATGCTCCTGGTACCTTCCAAAGATGCATGATGTCTATATTTTCTGATCTAGCGAGAAGAGTGTGAAGTCTTCATGGATGATTTTCGGTCAGTATGGATCCAGTTTTTGAAAGTGCATGCATAACTTTGAACGATACTTCAAAGGTGCAAAGACAAGAGAATCTATTTGTGAATTGGGGGAAAATGCCATTTTATGGTTACGAGAAGGAATTGTCTTGGGAGCACATGATTTTATGCGACGAGGACTTTGAGGTAAGGGCCGAAGCAAGTTGATTATAAGAAATCTAATCTGCCCCTTCACAGTCGAGAATCAGGGTTTCTTGGGGTTTATCTGGGTTTTATAGAAGATTTATCAGAGATTTCTCAAAAAATTGCTAAACCACTATGAATTCTTGGAAAAGATACTTTAAGTTCCTATTTTGATGAATCTGCAGGAAAGCATTTGAAGAAATCAAATCAGACTAGTTGAAACTCCGTCATGACAAGCAGTTAGACAGAGAAATTAAATCATGTGATGCCGGTGATTTTGCGATAGGGTGTATTGGGGACAGAAGATGAAAAAGAGTGTTCAAAGGCCGCCCCTTTCTATCTTTAGCAAAACCTTTAATGAAGCACCGAGAAAAGTACTCTACTGCGAAAGGAGATCTTGCAGCGATAGTATTTGCATGTGTGAAATTTATGCCATACATTTTGGGGTCCCATGTTTGTTATACACTAGCGATCATGCGACAATTAAATGTCTAATGGCAAAGAAAGAAGCAAAGCCAAAGATTGATCGGTGAGGTACTATTGTGCAGAATTTGATTTAAATAAAGACAAGAAGGGGTAGTGACAATGTGATAGGCGATCCTTGTCCAAGAGTAGAAGAAACCCAACGTGCGAAGAAGAGAAATAGCAGAAAGAGTTTCCGAATGACGATTATTTCGGTTGTCACTCAATCACCACAGTATCTTTGATATTTAATGAACTTTTGAAAGCATTGGAGATTATGCCACAGGTCGACTAGAAGAAAATTTGGGGCGACGGCGGGTACTACATGCAGGATGACAGGAAGGAGGATATTGTTTAAAGGAGCTGATCTGATTATAAGAAGATGTGTGCCAGAAGGTGAGCAAGCAGATTTACAAGAATGTCATGCATCTGGAGGACATTTTGGGTATAACTGACCCACAAAATTCTCCGGTCGGGATTTCTTGGCCTACTATTTTAAGTTGTTTTGAATGGGTGAGGATTGTGAGTCAATGCGAAAGAATGGGAAATATCAGCAAAAGGCATGAGATGCCCCTGCAAGGTATCCTGGTGGTGCAATTTTTTGATGTATGGGGGAATGGATTTTATAGGGCCTTTTCGAGTTCATTTGGAAATATACATACTCTAGGCGTGGATTATGTATCCAAAATGAATGAGGCAGCACCTTGTCAATGAATGATGCCACTTATAGTTGTAGGATTTTACAAAGAAATATTCTCGCGAGATTTGGAACACCCCGAGACCTATAATTGGTAATGGAGGAACCATTTTTACCCAAATATGGTGTTTGACAAACTCATGGCGAGATATGGTATCAAACACATTATGAGCTTGGCTTATCTGTCTCGAAGCAAATCGTGACTGAAATTCCAACAGGAAATAAAGAAATTCTGGAAAAATGTGAGTTCGACGCATAAGAATTAGTCTTTGAAACGTGTTTTCTGGGCATCTGAGAGGCGCCAGCTAAAACTCCATTGGAATGTCCCCATACAGGCTTGTCTTTGGAAAACCTTGTCACCTACCTCTTGAGCTAGAATATAAGGCTATGTGGGCCATCAAGAAGCTTAATTTTGATTTTAAAGCTGCTAAGGAAGAGAGGCTACTCAGGTTAAATGGTGGAAGAGTTGAGGAATGAAGCCTATATTAGTCTTAGGGCACAAGGATAAAACAAAAATGGCACTTGAATCAGCAATTTTGAGGAGGGAATTGAGGCGGAGATCAGGTCTTGTTAATTCGACTCAGGCTAAGACTCTTTCGAGAAGGCGAAGTCGAAATGGAGTGGACCATTTACGGTGTGGTATCAAGCACCATTGAGCGGTGAGCAAGAGCCAGCAATCATGAGGTTCAAAGTTAATGGTCGGAGATTAAAGCACTATTGGGAAAGCAGTGAAGTAATCGAGCGCCTTCTGTTGGATTTGATTTACATTTAGTTCTGGTGGCTGCTGCACGATTTGCAGGAGGTAATTTGGGTTCGGTTTTACTTAATCGGTGTCGTTTTTAATGGATAAGTTCCCAATAGTAGTACCTAGTACCAGTTGAGGGAATGTATCTTACTCTGATATCCAGGATGCCCTATGCGTGACACAGAGATGGAGATTCTTGAGAGTTGAGAGCATTCTTTTCTGGGTATGTTCGATACCATTGGCTTGACTGCAAACTCTGAGGATTTCATTTTGATAAATCCCCCATTCGCTCTGTAATTGTCGGGATAGGGTGTATTTAACACAATATAAATAATCAGAGAGTTCACCTTAATCTCTGGTAAGTTCAATCTATATTGCTTTCGGATCTAATCAAGGAAGGGATGAACCCATGAATCTGAGTTGAACCACAGTTGGTGGTAGAAATTTTTCGCATCCTTAGAAGGTAAGCAAAAGTTCTGGCGTCAACCGAAATGAGTGTGAAGTATTGAGAAGAAAAACACCTGAATATTGCAGAAAATTTGGGTATTTGGTTAAGATCTTTGTATTCGAGAGAAGCAAGGATATATAATCAGTGAATATGGAGAAATCCAATTCCAATAATTTGGAAATCTTGGACAAAAATCATATCCATACATAAAACAGAGCAATGGATTTTAGTGTTGGAATTGACTGTTCCATTGTATTTCATTGATGGTTTTCGTTTCTCATAGGAAACTGGTTCAATCCATTTTTTTTTAGACAGTTTATTTTTATTCATTTACTTTCGGCAACGAATTTGGATATATTAAATAGTATAGGGATTTTTAATTTTATTGTTGTTTAGATAAAACCTTCATTATGAGTTTTGAGTCAAATAGTATCGTACTGGTAGTTGGGGTAGTTGATCACGTAAATAAACTATCAATCTGTGGGAGCCAGTACCTGGACTTACACATTCGAATTTTACTACTTGTATGACTGTGCACTTGTAGTGTCATTGACTTGACTGCTGTACTTTAAATCATGAACGAGCAGAAACTATTTTATCAAGCAAATTATCCAAAGTAACATGTATGCAAGAGAAGTGTGAAGCTCTTGTATTTATGTTAATTTGAGGGTTTTAGTCTATATGAAAAAGGCAAACAATAACATAAGTATATATGTTATATTGAGCTTCGATGAAAGATTAGTGCTGAATCGACTACTACGAGTTAAAAATTTTTGAGGTGATAAAGATAAAAAGAAAAAAAGTCGAAATTAGCAACTCTCTTTTTGGCAAGAATATTGAACTTTAAATTCTATTTCAATCCCCGGAAACAGTGCCAAAAACTTGTTAAGACCAAAATATGATGAGTGTGTGTGTGTGCCAAACTTCTAGCACTGCTACCCAAGACTATTCAGTCCCCGACAATGGCTCCAAAAACTTGTTAAGACCAATGTATATAAAGGTTGTTTTCTGCTGTGTATGTAATAATTTGCAACTAAAATTGGTTTTAGTTTAAATCTCTACAAGTACACAAGTCATACAAGTAAAAAAGTGGACTATATAAGTTCGGATATCATTCCCACGAGGATTGATTAGAAAATCTAAAGATCAACTACCTCTACTAATCAAGATCCTCACAAATTTGAACCTCTATTTTCCATAATAGATTTAGCATTCTAAAATAAATTGGATGAAAGAAGTAAAGAAATTCTAAAATACATGGGTTAGAGAGTTCATTGGACTGACATAACACTTGGAATGAAATCAGTGTTGTGGTTATAAATTCGTAGAGAAAAATACAATTATGGACAAGAACTCTGGAATTGGCAAGAGCAGGGTAGTGTAGCCTTGGAATGCCTCCTGACACTACACATTTCACTCTCTAGTTAACCATAATCCTAAACCAGGTTAATGGGTCTAAAAAGATACTTTTAGGACTTGATATTCTTTAAGATCTTGTTGTTTTTCCTTCTCAGTACTTCACAACCATCTCTTACAACTAGAAACTGCTTGCCCAATAGGTAGGATAATGCAAGCCTCCTCCAAAAAAATTGGTACCTCAGTCATCAATTTGACTAAATTGCTCTTTCTCCTTAATTAGAATTTTAGCTAACACGGGATTGAGATTATTTTACTCAATTGAGGTGAAACCTCTAAAGTTTAAACTAATAGATTAGTAGGGAGATCTTATGCCTCGGGAACACACTCCTACTGTCACCTAGGAGGGAACCTTGAAGTCAGAGGTTAGAATTTCACCAGTGATGCATGATTCGTGCCACAGTAGGGTGATCCGGAATCAACAATATTTGTTTCCTATACTCCTCCCTCACAGTAGTCAAGCTGCTGCTTGATATAGCGGTCTAAATTCGAACACGGGGATGGGTTTTCATCCCACTGAATGATTGCATGGAGTGTTTGAAAATGGTTGAGGCTTTTGTTTGGATTTATTAGTTGGTTAAAAGAGTGGAGGTTGTTTGTTCCTTAGGCTAAGCGTAATGGCTTAATGTGAAGTGTGAAATGGTAACTTTGAAGGCTTGGGTCACTAGCTTGATAACATGGGGAGTATTAAAATGTCCTCGGGTTATTTCCTCGCATTAAAATGATGACATATAGTGAAGCCAAAAGCTAGGATCTTTGTTTAGCTATAAAACTAACCTAGAACCACTCCCTATTTGGAGTCCAAACCAAATACTAAGCATTCAAAGTCCCATTCAGTTGGAAACCTAGCATTTAACCTCTTTTAATGGCTGCGTAAATGACATCTAAAGAATATCAGTGCATCTTACCGATGAAATGCTTGAACCACACAAGTATGACAAGTATTGACCAAAAGAAAGACATTAAATGGCATTAAACCCTAAGTTGGAAAGTTGGGAACCATAAATGTTGTACCTGTAACATTCAAAGCATGAGGACAACCTGCAACAACCCCAAAACCAAGCTAGCAACCCTCCTCTTAGCTATGAGAAGCAGCGAGCATCCACTTTGATTTGTCATCCTCGAGGGGTGTTTCAGCGGCCAGAAAAATGAAGAAAGAAGAGAGAGAAGAGAGCAAAGTAAACCTAAAATGAAAAGCTGCGGGAAATGTATAAAAAATGAAAAGTTACTTAGGGTTACAAAGTTGTAGGGGCTTATATAGTCAACCCCAAAGGTGTGAAAATACAAAAATGCCTAAAATATGAAATTACATAAGGGATAAAATGGTAAAATATCAAAACGTGGTCGTTTGGAATCAAAAATACCAAAAACACAGGCTGAGGAATTTCGCTATGCAACAAATTTCGCTAGCCTAGCGAAATTCTACAGAGATAGCGAAAATGGAAAATTTAAGCTAGCTACGATGAAATTTAAGCAACTACATTAAATTTCAGCTAAGCGAAATTTAGCTAACCTAATGAAACATTACTCACATAAGCGAAAATTTCGTAGGATTCTTGAAATTTTAAGCTATGATTGAAATGCCCCAGCTACTGGTCTGAAATTACGCAATCAGAATGAAGTACCGCAATCATAGCGAAAATCCACGCTTTTGTTCCTGCTACGTTTTGCTCTTGCATCACTTCTGCACCTTTTACATTCATCCTTTGCCTTCCCGTTCTTCACGCATCTTGACATTTTCATCAGCCTGACTCGATTGAAATCATGAAATTCTTGCATTCAGCACCAATAAAGCCAACCCCTTCTTGAAGTTCCCGATATCTGAAAACTATCGAAAACAAACTCGAAAACAAATTAGTGGTACTAAGTGGACTGCGCACACATCGATTGGCTTAATTCATATGATTAGTGCGCAAAAAGCACTCAAAACCTATCTTAAATAGGACTCAAAATAGCACTTTTTGGGCACTAATCACACCCCCCAACCGACACGTTGCTAGTCCCTTTGCAATGCTAAAAACAATAAAGGTATGTATCATGTGCTTTTCTGAAAAGTGTATATTGTTCAAAAAAGTGTGTGTGAGTAAGCTTTACCTTTAGTATGAACAATTTAGAACTGACGAAAAGCGACATGAAGAACAAAAGAAGACCATGCAGAACAAGTTTGAGGGCAACATCGGTTCCAAAGAAGTCAACTGAACTTCCACGACATCTAATTCTAAAAGGTAACCGGTTTGACCCGATAAATTGTAGCTATTCCCACCACACAGCTAGCTCTTTGCCATGGCCTTAAAGCGTTGACCAACCCTAAATAGGACTAGCTACACTCTTATTTCTTCCTTGATTGCTATGTAGGGTGCAATGCTAAAAACTTGACTTCACTAAGTCCGTTAACGAGGAGTCCCTGAATGACTCCCGACCAATTAGGTTTAGAGGCGTCGAGCAAAAAGGATCAGCCCGACCACAAACTCTGCGAGCTTCACCGGGACTCGAATGACTTGAATTAAGCACCTACAACATGCAGCTCTACCCATTCACCATGCTAAAGCGAACACTAAGTCGATGACTCCTGACCAATTAAGGTTTAGGGCATCGGGCTTTAAAGGCTTTCGCCATATACCCTTCGGACCGTGTTCGGGTTTCAAGGCAAAGCGTCACGGCTTTTATTTTTCTTTTTCCTTTTGCTTTTTCTTTTCCTTTTTGGAAGACTACATTGGCCTTCATACATGGGTAACACAAAACTGTATGGGTCGTCCATGGTCAGGCGGCTTTGCAAGAGTGAAAAGAGTATATAATTTCAACCTATTGATGCGATGCGGTGTGTAGTGTGTGAATTAGCTAAAGGGGGAATGTTCAAGGTTGAATATGCTGAAATCTCAATTGACCAAAAACTAAGTCATGCATGGAATTGTTCTAACATTAAGGTAACATACAGGGCTTCAATTTTTCAACTAAAGGCAAGAGTTGAAACACAAAATGACAACACAAAAGTGATTTGCAAAAGTGTAGTAAACTGTAAATAATGCTATAAGAGCTTTGATATAACCAAAATGGCTAATACATGCTTAATATAGCTAAATATGACAAAAAACATCACTGCCTACTATTGGCTAATACATGAATCCTATACAAAATGGTAGCAGTTGATAAAGGCTGGCTTGTGCAAAAACATGATAGAGACACTCTTAACTCTAACTTTTCTCCCAAACAAAGTATAGACATGTCATGTGGATAGAAAGCTGGGAGATTGGGGAGGTGACCACCCCACTCGCTTGCGGGCGGCGGATCCGAAGCCGCCGTCGTCACCGCATGTCTAAGGAGGCCGCCGTCGTAGGCCTCATCACGATGCGTGCCTCAAGTGAGACCGAGGTGACTCATGATCCGACCTGGCATGGTATGACAATGCTCTAAAGTGGTCTCACGGCCAATCTCTCGATCCATCGATGCTCAGGTAGTAGGCCAATAAAGCAGACAAAGATCTATAACACCGCTAGCTCCCTCGGCTGACATGAATGATGCCCGAGAATGCCGCGCTGAATATGAAGCACAGGAGTGTCAGCTGAAGCTGGGATCGGCGACGTGGAGGAGGATGAGGAGACAACCGCACCAGTTCCTCGCTACCTCTACTCCACCTCGAACATGATCATCTCTCGCGTGGAGTCCCCACCACCATCCTGCACTCCGGCCTGAGGAGAAAAACGAGTCGACGCGGCTCGCTTCCAAAGATTGCAGACCAGGCATCCGATCCTCCTCGATACGCAAGCCCTCCGAACCTAAATGCCAGATCTCGCTCAAGAGGTCGCAAGATCACGGTAGACTCTCAACGAAAGCCACGCCCCTCACGGTGGACTCCATTCGAAGTGCGCCAGGTCAAGCCATGACCAACCTGTGAGGACCGAACCAGAATCCTCTAAGATCCGGCATAGTGGCCTCTCGAGTACGGCCCCCGCTGATTTTAGGCCGTAATGGAACAGCCACCGAGCAAAGATCCACGAGAGCGATCCAGGCGGAGCCGTCCTAAAAGCACCGTCCCGCCGCGGTATTCTAGCTGGGCAGCGACCATCTCCCGCCGTGGTCAAGCCGCCACTTCGATCCGCCCCAAAGATTGCCCGCTTCTCTCACAAGTAGCCTAAAGAACGAAACGCTTCACTGCTCTGAGTAATTCTCTACGATCGCCTATGGTGAATCTTACCACGGACGGTTCTCGGAAGTCATGGAGGAACTCCAAGCACCACCCAGGATAGTGTAACTCGCTGTCATGAACGGCAGCGTGCAACGCTGTAATCGGCCTCACTGAAATTTCGAATCAAAGGGTCACTGCCGCGGTCGCACGTCATAAAATGACTCTCCATGAAAATCTTCCGGGCGCGGAGCCCTACGTGCTCCCCTGCAGACGGGGCGCCAAGAAACAATGGTCGCCTCGGGATCCTCAAGGCCTCACGGCATGGCACAGCCTCCTCCACTGCATGACGCGCGACTTGCCGAGGCCCGATGACGAGGACCCTCGGGGTTCGATGTCCGGCCCGCCTGGGAGGGCCGGCCCTTGGATCGTCTCCGAGGCACTGGGGAGGGGCCCGAGGTCCCATCCTCGTCTGATACCTCCTGAACCCCCAAGATCCTCCTGGCCGGCAAATGGGCCACCGTAGCCAAGCCAATCAGATAAGTTCGGAGGAACGGGGCACTTATGGCCTTAGTAGTGTCCGAGCCCTCCATCTCCCGAGGCCGACCGACTCCGGGCTCAGAAGAGAACCACTCCCGGTGCTGACCATGTCCAAATGGGGAGAGTCTATAGGCACCAGTGGCTCACTGCCGAATGCACCGCGCACGTCAGACTGTGACTCTACGAACTAAGGCAAAACCACAAATTTAGTGAGCTTAGTCAGTATAAGGCTAAAAAGGCAGGCTAACCCAAAGGCACGAGCCACATGGGGCTAAGGGCACGACGCCGCAGTGGTGACCTGAGGTGCAGGTGCAACCAGGTTCGGCACCGACGCAGGCACTAATGTGAGGCTTACCTGCGGGAATCCGCGCACGTTGGCTCAGACTCGGGGCCTACTAAGAATCTGCAGGGCTTGTGGATGGGGGAATGGAATGAAGATGAATGGTTTCCTTTTTTTTTATAAGGCCGCGAGGCAGCCGAAAAGCCTCAGGGGGCCAATTTCGCTATGCTAGCAAAATCTGACTCCTCCACCTGCAAAAATAATTTTCATCAGAAATAAAAAAAAAAAAATTCAAAATTTATTATTTTAACATATATCTACTAATTAAATAAAATAAAATGAAGACAAAATTACTAAAAAGGAAAGTTACTAAAATAAGAATTCTATCAAAATTGACCAACAAAAGGAAAACAAAAAAAAAAATTTGAAAGGCAATTTGGTTTTATTTGACATCAACCACCAATTTTACTAACTTCATTCACGCAGGGCCAAGGAGGGAGGAGTTCTTAACTCTAGCAGGCTTCTGTGCTACAAATTTCCATGTCGCCTACGGTCGTTGATTTGCTCCTCATCGGGTGAATTCGGGTTTAATTCAACGCTTCAGGTGACTGATGACAACTCCCAATCAACTGATTCATCTCGTTAGCCACCTCGTAGCTTTATGGACTCGGGCTTCCCAAGATTCACCACCAAAGTACTTCACGCTCCTTCCCATCACCCCACCAGTTTATGCCGCGGACTCATGAGTCATATTGAAGCTCCAATGTCATGTCGCCAAATGAGCTCAGACATCTACTTCCTAAGAATCGATGATCGCACGCAAAGGCACAAAAATGGTCTTCCCAGGATAATCGGGCACATGATCGCCCACTCTGTACCGCTCAAGATCGCACTACAAAGTCTACCGGGTAGTAGAATTTGTCTACCACCAACACATCCTCAACTATTCCTAGAAATTTCACCATCTATCGCCCAATGACAAAGTGATGTCGTGTAGGCTTTAGCTCCCATAAACCTAATCGCTTTATACACCGAGTATGTAGTTTCACCGGCCCCTAAATCTAGCAAGGCTGGTTCATGCAAGTCCCTCCAATGTTGATCGAAATCATGGGATCCTACATCCTCAGATTATCGGGTCTTGCTCGATTACGGCACCGACTGGGCTCTGCTTAGGAAGGCCTTTCTTTTTCAATGCCTAACCTTTTCGACCGTGCACGCATCCTTCAAGAACTTAGCAAGTCAGGGACCTGCTTAATCATGTCGAAAGGTAAAGGATGTTCACCTTCACTTCTGCTTTAGCACCTCCCAAATTTCAAATTTATCGATTTTTCATTCATAAAGGTTGGGGAAACGAGGGGGTATGGTTTTTCACTGGCTCACCGATGATTACCTCTGCCGCCTACTTTCCTTTATTGTTTCACTGCAGCCATGGGCACTTGCTCTATTTCTCTTCCACTCTCGAGTAATTAGAGTAGAAGCCACTTCATCCATCCTGAATTGGCTGATGAACTACCAGAAACCCTTTGGATTGGGTAATGTTGAAGAAACCTTCCTCTCCTCGTACTTCCAGGCAAATTGCTGATCTTTGCACGGTTTCACTTAAGGTTGTCAATTTTCTGATAAGATTGCCTCGCTTCTCATCTATTCTTTTGTTCCACAAGGTGCTTTCACGTTATTAACTTTCGTGCCAATCGCATTGATCCCCGCTTCACAAAATCGTCGACCACCCGCTCAAGTTCAAGATGCTTGTCTAACTGCAGTAAGAGGATGGTGGCAACTGTGGGTTTTTCAGATGAGGAACCAAACTGTCATTGCTGGCACCAAAGTACATAGCAGTGGGATTAGGTTTCAGAGAGGTTGTGGTGATTCTTCCAATCGAATTTATGTGTTACCGTATTGGGTATTCGTCATGGGCTTGTATCGCCCACTAAGATTAGCATGTTCTCTACATCAAATCCTTCAACGACAAAAATTCTGGATAGTTTTCTCCGGATGGACAAAGGTCGACACTGATGCATGTCGGTTTGTAGCAAGATTTTCTGGCCACTTCCCGCACTTCCATGGAGCCTCTTCTTCTAATTCATCCAATCCTAGCCACAGTAGATACCTTTAGCCAGCCTCCCCATCTTCTGAGAGGGCATACATGCCTCCACTTCGTTCACTGCTGGTCGGAATCTTATCTCGCTCCCTCGGGTTTGGCTCATCTCACTTGGAGGTCCCACACATAATTCGAGGAAGTCCATTGCCTCATCAGGATTTTTACTCAAGAAATCTCCTCCACACATAGTTTCCAATAATTATTTCATGGAAGGACATTCCACTATAAAATGGTTCACCAGCATCCATGATCAAATCCATGCAGGGCATGCACCGATAGTCTCCATAAATCTCTCCCAAGACTAGTAGAACCTCTCAATTGACATGAAATGCAATGTAATCGTCTCTCTGTCAAGCTTGTCTCAGGAGCACCGAAGAATTTTTTTAGAAACTCTACCTGCAGCTCTCCCCAATTATTTATGGTTCTTGCCTTAGGGGCCAAATTTTGCCTTGTCCTCAGGTCGTCTTGAAAGGATTTCAACCTGAGGAGCTCTGTCCACCGCACCTCTTGAAAGTGGCATACTTCCTCAAAATCCCGATGTGCGTGTATGGATTCGCTCCATACCATGAAAAGTCAGGGGAGTGGCACCAGATAAGGTCTCATCGCTACATCCCCGCCAGTGGGGATAATGTATGAGGCACTCACTGGTGGGTGCATGTGATCCCCTCGTGATCGATGATGCACGTGGGCTCCCAGCACCTCGTCGGCTTTGCTGCTCCTCCCGTGGGAGGATCCATTTGAGCACCGTGAGGATCAATCTCAAGCTCCTGCTCCCTGTGCGCCAGCCACCTCTTTGCCTACCTCGCAGTGTTCCTATCCCACTCCATAAACTGCTCCCGCACACTCACAATCACCAGAAAAACAACCAAAATTCAACAAAGGGTTAAGGTTAGCTAAAATTAAGCTGTGACAAACCGAATGTATTGAAAATTTAAAACTCGCAGCTGAACTTAAGTAAAAAATGATAAAATCAAATGGAATGAGATTTACCAAAACTTGTGATATGAATCACAAGTTCTAACATCTTCTATCTCACTAGTGGCACCATCCCCTTGAATCGACACCATTTGATTCGGTACACAAAGAGGGTGATCCTAATCAACAATATATGTTTCCTATATTCTCATCGCCGTAGTCAAGCCACTGCAAGATAGCTGCCCAGTGGTCGAACATTGTGGGATGGGTTTTCATCCGACTAATTGATTTGCACGTGTTTGAAATGGCGAGGCTTTTTGTTTGATTTCAGGATTCAAGTTAAAAATAAGGAGGCTGCTTGTTCACCGACTAACTCGTAATGGCTTAATGTGAAGTGTGAAATGGCAACTTTGAAGACTCGGGTCACCAGCTTGATAACATGGGGGTATTAAATGTCTTCGGTTATTTCCTCAAGATTAGTATAAATGACATATAGTCAAAGCCAAACCTGATCTTGTTTAGCTATAAAACCTAACCCTGTAATCCACTCCTATTTGAGTCAAAACCAAATACTAAGCAACTAAAGTCCCATTTAGTTAGGAACCCTAGCATTTAACCCTTTTACCGCTCAGAATGACATCTAGGAAGAATATCGCGGCATCTACCAAGAAGAATGCACTGAACCCTAAAGTATGACAAGTATCAATTAAAAGAAGACATTAAATGGCATTAAACCCTAAGTTGGAAAGTTGAACCATAAATGTTGTACCAGAATATTCAAAGCATGAGGACAACCTGCAACAACCCCAAAACCAAGCTTTTCAGCAAACCATCCTCTCTTCTTTAAAGCTATGAGGCTTAGTTACATCCTCGAGTCATCCTCAAGGGGTGTTCGGGCAACGAGAAAATGAGAGAAGAGGAGAAGAGAGCAGCAACCTAAAATGAAAAGTCAGAACTGTGTATAAAAATGAAAAGTTACTTAGGGTTACAAAGTCAGTGGCTTATATAGTCAACTCAAAAGGTGTGAAATACAAAAACGCTTAAAATATGAATTACATAAGGGATAAATGGTAAAATATCAAAACGTGGTCGCTTTCGAATCAAAATACCAAAAACACAGTCGGTGAATTTCGCTATAGCAGCCAAATTTCCCGCTTAGCATAGTTTAAAATTCCGCTAGTTAGCTAATTACAATTTAGCGAAATTCTACAGATAATAAATGGAAAATTTCGCTTAGCTACGGAATTTCGTTACCTAGCAAATTTCGCTAGCCTAGTTTAAATTTTATCATAGCGGTAATTTTGCTAGGATTACTTAAATTTTCGCTATGATCGCGAAATTTCGCAATCCCAGCCGAAATTTTCGCAATCATGAGAAATCCCTCGCTTGTTCCCGTCTACTTTGCCACCGCATCACTTCCTCACCTTTTATTCATCACTTCGCTTCAATTCTTCACAGATCTTGACATTTCATCGCTTCACCGGTGAAATCATCGAGGATTCTCGTGACTAGCACCAATAAGAAGCCAAGCCCGCTAAATGAAGTTCCCAATATCTACAAAACTATCCAAAACAAACTCGAAAACAAATTAGTGGTACTAAGTGGACCTGCAACATCAATCGCTTATTCCATATGATTAGTGCGCATAAAGCACTCAAAACCTATCTTAAATAGGACTCAAAATAGCACTTTTTGGGCACTAATCAATGCATCAAAGTGATCTTTAGAATTCATTAATTCAATGAATATTAGTACAATATACCCCCAAGTGACTGCTCTTTACTCTCAGGTCTTCCATCCTTGTGTCATTTAGGGGGATCCTAGAAATCAAATCACATATACATCTCTTTCTGGGTATAGAACATTGATATTCCGAACAACTCATTGTAAGAGCAATAACAATTAAATCATTCCAGTTTTCATTCCTAAAACAACATTAAAATACAACAAACAATAATCAAAATAGCAAACTCTTCCCATAGGGAGCTTAGCCTTCCATATCTTGATCATCAATGATAATGACTAGTTGATAAAAAAATTCATTGAAATTTTAATCAAAATTGAAATAAAACGAATTCTAGAAAAAATTCTAGATTCCATTAAAGTTCAAACATAAATGAAGCTCGATTTATAATAAATCTAGCTCATAATTTAGCTCAGATCTACTACTATAATCCTAAAAGAAATAAAAATAATTTTAGAAACAAAACTAAAATGTAAAGAAAATAAAAAGAAAATTATATACAACGAGACTTCAACTCTTCCAAAAAGCACAAAACTAGATGAAAGCGGTTGAAAGCTATGTACTCCTCCTAAGGAGTTCCTATTTATAGGCTTGTGTCTTGGGCCCTAAAAATGAGGTGAGACACACAAAAGCTAAGAAAATTTTGTACTTGTGTTGATAAATGGCAATCGTCACACATTGAAGCCGCTATGTCATAAAGACAATCTCTAAAGGGTCGCGACCATCGTGATAGCTCTACATTATGAGTGACCAAATATCGTCATGGCAATGTTAGACATCACTTAATATTATTAAACTCTAATGTCGCGACATTGCTGGATCTTCTTTTCTTTTCCTTTCAGCTGGATACGATATCGTTGATGTTCGAGTCTCGGCCATAATGTCGACATTAAATGTCCGATGTCACGATATCAATATGCTCTTTCGATGTACGCATATTGAGTCGTGATGTCGACATCGCTATCCGATATTGCTTGATTGGCCGAAGTCCAGGTTCGATGTCGCAACATTGGTCCTTTAAGTTTCAATATTGACTACTTTTATCTTATGTCGCGATTAACGAAAGCTATGATGTCGCTGACATTAATGCTGATGCTCCGCGTGTTTAAGTCATTTCGCTGGTTGCGGATTTCGTGACACAGATGCTTTGATGTCGCTTTGCTCTCTGGAAAAATGTGGTTTTTGATCTCAATGGTATTACTGAGTCATGATGTGTCGCAACATTGACTTGGAGTTCTGCAGTCATGTGTGATGTCGCAACTGATGTCGTGGCGATGTTGTGAAAACATTAGTGTTTTCAGCTCTACCCACTTAAGACGATGTCTCGGCGATGTCGCGACATTGAAGTAAATGTCATGACACTCTCCACACGATGTCGCGACATTGATCACCCGTTGTTGAGACATTGAGTTGATGTCGTGGCGATGTCAAGACATTGCTCTTTTGCTACACGTTGCTAATTTTTACTTCTTTTGTGTTGGTTTCTACTTTTTTTCCTTAAATTCTTGCAAAACATAAAACGGGGTGAATACTTCATGATTTTACATTAAATTGAATTTTTAAGTCTTAAAAATACATGAAAATTGGGCTTAAAAACAGATGAGTTTTAGACTCATCAGCTACGTCAGGGGGAGATAGGTTCCTTTTAGGAAAGGGCCATCTCCCAACTCTAGAGACTTAGACCAGTGGGAGACTGCACAAAGTATAAGCAACTCTAGAAGAGCCCAAATTTCGAAGAAATCGCCTAAGAGCTCATAAATGGTCAAGGGCCATGGTAAATAACCAAGACCAACTTAAACGCCTACATCGACAGGGGGGGATTTAATTGAAATTAACAAGGTATAGTTATACTTGATTAATTCATTTTTCAAGCCTTCAAAACATGTCTTGATTGTGACACAAGACCGAACACTACTATTGTATGCGCTAGTCAAAGGCTTTGAGTTGGCTGTGGGGAAGATTATCAAGGAGTCCATTTTGGACTATGCTAAGAACAATTTCTCAGGGAACATTCCCCACCCGTACTTAATCACTCTCACGTGCAAAAAGGGGGGAGGAAAATTTAATGAAGAAGAAGAGAAAAGCCCAAAGGCCTCTCCTCTAACTCTTACTGGAGCCCTTAAGGCTTCATTAGAGGGGTGAAGAGGTAGAGAGAAGAAGAAAAAGGAAGAGAACAGAGGAACAACATAGGGAGCTAGTCCCTACAATAGAGACTGAAAAAAAAGAGTGATTGTGAAGAAATGGGGGGTTTTGAAGCCCATTCTAAGCAACCAGTGCTCTCCCCTACCATTGGAGATAAAGCAGTACCAGCTCTAGTTAGAGCTAAAGAAAGAGGGAAATGAAGAGCTACAAGTGAAGAGAGTAGTAATTATGAGCTGCTGATTTTGATGAAGGAGATGAGAAAAGAGATGAGAGAGATAGATGGGAAAATAAGAGAAGAGATTAGGTGGAGGGAAACACATTTTAATGAGGAGTTGAAGAAGAGAGAAAATAATCTAACAACAACCCTCCAACAAAGGAATAATGAGTGGAGAGAGGAACTGGCTGAGATGGATAGAGCCCTAAGGGTTGAGTTCAGAGAGAGAGAGAGAAAGCTTTCATCAGTGAGAAATTGAAGAGGGACCATGAGTTGTTGAGGTCTTGAAGATCAGAAAGAAAGAGATGGAGCAAAATCTGCTCCAAAAAGCATATGCCTTTGGGTATTTGTACAAGGACCATCAAAAGGAGATCAAGGTAACCATCTATAGGAGAGATGAGGAATTGGAGTCAACCCTGAACTACAAGGAGAAACTTTGGAATGATAGCCTGGATATGGTTAATGCCAACCTGATCATAATGCATAATGCCCAAGGTGAGTTTGAGAGTGCTTTGAATTCTATTGGGTTGAGATAGAATGAGCTGATTAGGCAAAATACTATAACGCATGAGTGGTATTTCCTCAACAAGGGAGAAAATAACACAACTGAAAAACCACAACCGTCAATCCCTGAATTTACTCCATCTCATGCTGGTTATGAATATGAACCAAGAACTTCAAACCTCCAAATACTGTAAAGAAAAAAGAGTCAACCAAATATTTTGTTCTTATCTCTAAAATTCAATCATTGTAATTCAGTTCTCTATGAATGAGTGTATAAATGAAAAGAAGTTTATGAATTTTGGGTGCAGATTGTGCCTCTTTTCTTCTTTTTATTCCTATTCTCTCTTCAATTTATATTCTTGTGATTTGTAGAAAATAATAAATTTTGAGTTTGTGTTTTGCTTTGATTAATAATTGAGAATTCAGTTGTACTGAATGCATAATTGCTGAGATGAAAAGATTAAAGGGTTAAAATATTAGTGGTAAAGGTTTTAAACAGAAAAAAAAATATGGAACCTAAAAATGACTAGAAAGCTAAGTTCCTAGACAATGTGCAGATTATGCTTTGATTGAAGATTTTTGGTATTTTTGCATATTTTCTGATGAGAGCTGTGATTACTTGTTTGGTTGAATTTGGGAAATTTGTTAAGTTGCTTGTGTTATTATTGATGATGAAATGAACTAAATGCTGGATCAAAATGAACTATTAAGTTGAATAATGGCACAACAATCTGTTTTAAACCAAACAAGGTAAAAATCTATAAATGAAATTGGGTTGAATGAGTGGAACATATTTTAAATGTCAAGGAGAAATAAACTGAATTTTTAGATTCTAAAAAACTGAATTTTTAGATTCTAAAAAACTGAAATTGAAATCAATGTTAATAAGGCTTTTAATTCTAATTGATTGAACAATATAGTTCAAGAAATGACTGAACTGAGACATTAGTCATAAGTAACTTGAAAACTGATTGTGCTTAGGTTAGGAACACCTTATTAGACTCACCATCAGTAAATCTCAAAAATTCCTAGAACTTGTTGTATTATTATTCAAGGCAAAATCTTAGGCATTACAACCAACAGGAAATGATTTAGGCCATCCTTGGATAGTTTGTGCCTGTTGAAGCCTACCCTTTGATATGCTTATATGCATATACCTTAGTACATTATTTGAGCCTAAATGCCATTTTTATCATCAAAGCCATAATGAAAAACCTTAACCCTTCCTTAAAATCTAAACTTGTAGCAAAGAACCCTGAGTTTGCCCAAAACTGCAAAGTAAGTGCAGCAAAAATGAACAAAAGGACAAGTTTGGGGGAGTAAAATTTTGAAAAATAGAAAAGAATGAGAACTAAGGATGGGGAAGAAAAAGAAGTGAGAAAAAGTTGTATAAAAGAGGTGTACAAAAAAAATTGAGAAGCTGAAAAATATGTGTAGTTTCAAGGAGGAGTGAGTTTTGCCTTGTAGCTTGCTTCCCTTGAACAATTAAGTCCTTAGGGGTGTTCTACACCTAGTACCCTAATGTCAACTGGTATGGGAGTTGCTAATCCAAAGCTTAACAAGGGATAGTAGAAAGCTTAAAAAGGCAACACATTGCACCATTCCAAACCTTGAACAAAATGACAGGAAAATAGCTTCTGAACTAAGAAACTAAAATTGAAGCAAAAAGTGGAGAAGGAAAAAGCCACAGTGGGAAACATGAAGAAAGATGCACCAAATCAAGTTTAGGGGTGCTTTGGAAATTTTTTTTGATTAGAAATGAAAGGACGAGCAGTTAGAATGCAGAATACTAAGAAAATGTATGAAGTTTGGGTGAATTTGAACCTAAAATATCAAATTATCTACCCAAGTACCCTAGCCATATATCACAAGCTTAAAAGATCTATTTGATCCTGAGGGTTGTGTTATGCCTACATTAGTGGAGAATGATATGACCAACAAGCCTATGGACCTAAATAATTCTAAAGAGAATACCATTATGCATAGTGAGAATCATAAGGCTACCTAATCTACAAATTATTCATAAAGGGAAGACCAACACACATTCACTAGGTCAAGAACTGTAAATGTTTATTGACTATGAATTATATGCTATATTGAATGATTTAGATTGAAAATTTTTAGGATCCTAAAAAGGAAGCTTAATCAGAATTGATATCACAACTGAAATGCTACTGAGGCCAAATCGATGATTTGATCGAAAAGATGATTGAAATGAACATTGTCCTTAAAATCAATTTTTGCTCCGAGACAAACAACAAGGTTTTCTGCCAAGATAAACAAAAATTTTAAGTTTGAGGGAGTTTAATGAGTCTAAAACTCATGTATTTTTAAGCCCATTATTCATGCATAATTAAGGCTTACAAGTTCAATTTAATGTAAAATTATGGAGTCTTCACCCAAATTTATGTTTTGCAGGAAATTAAGGAAAAGAAGTAGAAATCGGCAGAAAAGAAGCATAAATTAGCATTGTGCAGCAAAAGAGCAATGTTGCGACATTGACTGAAGAATGTTATGACATCAACTCAATGTCGCGACATCATATCAAAGCAACCAAGGTTGAAACTTAATGGACCAATGTCGTGACATCTCCACGACATAGCTACGACATCACACTAGACTACAACAGAAAAGGGCAATGTCACTACATTAAAATGTAATGTCATGACATCAGAACATAGCCTCAACACTAAAGCGACATCAACACTCAATGTCGCGACTTCAACACTCAATGTGGCGACATCACAACAGTAATGTCGCGACATTATGAAAGGCCTTAACACTGAAGATATCACATTGCAATGTCGCAACATCACAACTCAATGTCGCGACATCATATCAAAGCAGCCAAGGTTGAAACTTAATGAACCAATGTCGTGACATTAGACATTCAATGTCACGACATTGACATCTAGACTGAAAACATCAACTCAATGTCGCGACATTAGTTGAAAGGAAAAGAAAAGAAGATCCAGCAATGTCACGACATCAGAGTTTAATAATATTGAGGCAATGTCGCGACACCAGATTTGATCCACGACATAGTAGCTTCAATGTCGCGACATCACCATGAAATTGACTGGTCACTCAAAATTCAGAATTGCCCAACAGACTTACAATGTTGCGACACCAGATTTGATCCACGACATAAGAAACGATGTCGCCGGTACGCCATGACATCAACACTAAGGTGCACTTTTCAAATTTTTGAAAGTCGTGATATTTTCCTTTGCTTTTAGAGCCTCCAAGATGAGCTATAAATAGGAACTCCTTAGAGGAGGTAAAATTTCTTCAGCCTCTTTCATCCAAATTTTTATGCTTTTGGAAGAGCCAAGTCCTGCCAGACATAATTTTATTTTTATTTTCCTTACATTTTAGTTTTGTTTCTAGATTTATTTTTCTTTCTTTTAGGATTAGAGTAGTAGATCTAAGCTGAGATTCTAAGCTGGATTGATTGTAAATTAAGCTTCATTTCTATCTAAACTTTAATGAAATTTGGAAATTTTTCTAGAATTTGTTTTATTTCAGTTTTAATTAAAATTTCAATGAATTTGTTTGATTAAATAGTCATTGTCATTGATAATCCAGATATGGAAGGCTAAGCAACCTCTGGGAAAAGTTTGCTTTTTTTTTATATTATTGTTTATAGTATTTTAATGTTGTTTTAGGAATGAAAACTAGAATGATTTAATTGGTATTGCTCCTATAATGAGTTGTTCAGAATAGCAGTGTTCTATACCCAAAAAGATCTATGCTCTGATTTCCAAGATCCCCTGAGTGACCTGGTGGACGGACGAATCTCGAGAGTAAAGATTAGTCACTTTCAGGTACATCAGACTGATATCTCACAGGTAGAACCAATGCACTCTAGATCACTCACGAAGGAAGTTCCAACCTCCGACTTCAAGGTTCCTCTCCTAGGTGATAAAGGTGAGTGTGTTCCCAAGGCATATGTCCGATTTGGTCAAGTAATCTTAGAGGTTTCCACCTAAATCGGGTAGAATAATCTCAACCTTGTGTTAGCCAGATTCTATCGCCTTAGTCGAATTGACGGTCGATGTACCAATTATGTCGAGAGGGCTTTGCATTATCCCATTCATAGGAGCAGCGCCTCTGCACTCTAAGAGATGGCCGAGAGTACCGAGAAGGAAAAAATGTAATGTATCTAAAGAGGATCAAACTTATAAGTAGCTTTTAATCTATCACCGGGTTTAGGAATATGGTCAGCTAGAGAGTGAAATGTGTAATGTCAAAAGGCATTCCAAGCTACACTACCTTGCTCTTGGGCAATTCCAGAGTTCATGTCCATAACTGTATTTTTCATTAGGAATTTTGCAAATTGATAATCACAACACTGATTTCATTCCCAATGTTATTTCAGTCCAATGAACTCTCTAACCCATGTATTTTAGAATTTCTTTACTTCTTTCATCAAATTTATTTTAGAAAGTTAAATATATTCTGGAAAATAGTGAGGATCTTGAGTTGTAGGGGTAGTTGATCTTCATATTTTCTAATCAATCCTTGTGGGAATGATATCTGGACTTATAATCCACTTTATTACTTATATGATCCGTGCACTTGCGGTGATTTAGACCAAAACCAATTTTAATTTAAAATTATTACGTACATAGTAGAGAAAACAAATCAAGAGTATGTTAGTCAAACAAGTTTTTGCATCCATTATGGATTGGAAACACAAAGTATTTGAGTCCATCATTTTTGGCGGGCTTGGTCATTATAAATCAAGTCAATCAAACATTTCGGGAGCCTTTGTCAGGACCTAAATACCAATATTCGCAGCAATGACAAAAATTTGCATACCCATTTTATGGTTCACAAAGTTTTAGCATCGCTGTCGGGATCGAACACGCTTGCAGAGGATAGAAATTTGGTATACTCATTTTATGGTCTAAGCAATAACGTCTTCAATGCTTCTCATAAAATAAGCTAAAATCAAGCAGCTAATTTTGATGCAAAGAACAGATACCTAAGGATCCATTGCATGAAATGTGAAAGGTATAGACATATTCAAGCTAAATGTGTTAATACATGGAGTGATGATGAGTCTGAAGCATGAAATTAAGGAGAGGACTAATGCAATGAATCAGTGACACCAGTCAATCTTTCCACATAAGAACAATTCTCGAGCTATTTGATAATTTCTGCATCTAGTCTATTAGTTTATGCATCACCTATGAGTCACTTGCCTTATTGCCTGCACTTGATGCATCAGATGCTGAAACAACTGCTATGGAAAGTTGATAGGCACAAAATGTGTCTCTATAATTATACACGCCTATGTGCGTAAGTTCACATGTCTCCTTAAGTAATAAAGTGATAAATAAGAGTATCGTTTCATGAAGATTAGGCTACTAAGTACCAAAATTATAATAGTCCTAGCTTTATTTGGATTAACACAAAGATGAAGAGGAAATGGAAAACAAACTAAATTAAAGAAATCCTAAACTAAGGGTCTTAACATGTTGTACTGACAAAAGTAGACTAACAGAAAGCTTCATATTTTGATTTCATCTAACAAATCTCATGCAGAGATCTCAAACGGTCCCAATGATGCTTAAACTACATATTACTATGTGATCACACCCAAGCACATGCGATTCTTTCTCAAGCAACAGAAACTATCTTCTTGAAGGCTTATATTATATCTCTACCAAACCCTTTTCATAACCAATGATGCATTAAGTAACAAATCCATTAGTTAGTTACGTAATCCAAGAATATACCTCTATTATATGGTGAAACATGACATTCCATTCATGGTCTAACCTAATTATTGCTTCCCAACTTCAAATTAGGTCACAAATCATGTTAATGATGATCAACAATCAACAAGCTTAATTATCCAAAAAAAAACAATCAACAAGCTTGGTGAATATAATAGAACATTTAATATATAAGAAAACTCGAGCATTAAAGATTACAAATCAAAGCTAAACACCATAGTTCATTGTTTAGACTACGTCAAAACCCAAGAAAATGATATTAATGAAGGGGAGATATAAAACCATAGAAAATGAGGAATAGCAAGAAAATAGGAGAAGAGTGTAGATGAAATTCATTTCTTTTCTTCAAATCTCCTCATTCTTCTTCTTCAAGGCCAAGAATCAATTTCCCCAAAAGAGACTTGCCGTTGGGTGTTTCCACTCAAAAGGTCTTCCCTTTTTTTAGCTAAGAGAACCACCCCTCCCCCCCACCCCTACCAAAATGCTCCAAATTCTGTTCTTTTAAAGCAAAAAATCAGGAGAAAGAGAGCAACGGATGGGCTTTAACAAATTTTTGGGCAGAGAGGTGAAAACACTAATTTTGTGCAAGCCAAATCATGCCGCGGCGTGAGTGTTCATGCTATAGGGTGAAGGCACTCATGCTTCACACTGTGGTGTGAAGACACTCACACTACATCATGAGTTAGCCTATACTCCTCTTGTAGCGACAACTTTTTCTTCACTCTTTGCATCCTCACATCTTCCTCCATATCTTGCTCATCTAGACTTCAAATTAGATGATCTTAGACTCTACAGAAAGACATTAGAGTCTAGAACATGTCCATGTAAGTGAGGGAGCCACGGAAGGTCATCATGCAAGTGGAAAGATCATGTGTTTTCTATAGCCATATGATGACTTTGCTAAAAAAAATTCCATTTCGCTTCGCTTGGCCCAATGATTGATGCTTCATCTATTTCATGTGCTGAAATTATTCCCAAGCATAGGAACCGATGTCATCAAGCATTATAATATTGTGGGAGTCCACAAGTCATTTCCACGGGGAGTGGTTTCCTAGATGATCCTTAGGGATTGCTATCCAATGAATGTGCGAATAAAGTAAATCTGTGGGGTTTCGATTGATTGATTTGATAACTAACTAACTTAAACTATTTTAAAACGAGAAGGGCGAATGATAGGATCCTAAGGTTTCCGCTCTCCACCAACTAGGTAACACCCACCTCACTTACATTCTCATCTAAGAGCCATTGATGAATGGTCTTTATTGGGGGAGAGAATTTTTAAAAGCTTTTGGAAAGACAAAGAATAATTGAAGATATTCAAATATTGCTCGCACGACGGATTGGACTCTTAGATTGCATTTGAGATCAAGCACAACGCGGTACCAAGAATCTCGCTCACACGTTGTCATGGAGAAGATAAAACTGAAGTTTTATGCAAGAATTTCAGCAGTGAGCGAGACATCATACAACTATTGAAGCACACAGAGGATTGAGCAAGTTGTTATCTTGAAGGAGGTGAGTTTCCACTCAAAGAGAACCTCATCATGGAGGCATGAACTCCACAAAACCGAGAATTGATCATAACTATTGAACATCAATAGTAAATGTGAATTGAGAAATAACACTTCAATTGCAAGGTTAAGATGTAAAAACCGCAGAGTCCCTTAACGAATACCAAGTTATAAAACAAACTGAAAGATTACAAATGTTCAAAAACTCATAATCAAAAGAAGCTACCTCCTCTACTCTAGAAAACCCTAGAAAGATATGAGAAAAACTCCAAAGGTTAGAGCCAAAACCCTAGAATTCGAACTCTGTCAATTTTTCCCTAAAGTGGGCTTAAATACAATCCACATTAGTGATCTTGAAGTGGGAATCAAAAGACGAGTTTGCCCTTGCACCAATATCGAAATTACTCTTAAATCCTAAAGATCGTATGTCAAAATTCTGCATCAAAACCCACTAGTTCTCCAACAAGACTAAGGTACCACTTGATTTAAGACAAAGACTACAAATTAATCAGACTTTCACTTCAGGTACCAGACCGCTTGATTTCAGTACCGGCATCATCATTCCACAATTGCCCCACTTCACTTCAAAATTGCCTGAGGCCTCCCGACAGCGCCTAGAATCGACAGCGATGATTTATAGGTGTCCTCTGGAACCAAACCGCTATGAAAATGTGAACGGGACATTGAACAACTTGCACACACATAAAAATAGTAGAAAAGGTCAAAAGCACCTATTCTACACAAAATGAAAGCAAAACATGAGCTAAGGGGCTTAAAACCCTATATAAATGACACACTTTTATGTATCCAACACACCCCCCCAACCTACATCTTGCTAGTCCCTAGCAAACTAGTAACGTCTATCGACTATGAGGCTCAACAAAGTGCACTAAGGAGCGCCATCAGAAGATTCCCAAACAGAGCAACATGAACATAGTACTCATAACTTAAATGTATGCAACCACCTGAACTTAAATGAGCACCAACAGTCGTAAGTGTAGTGGACAAAATAACAAACTTTTACAAAATAGAGATTTTCATATAAGGGATCACGGATACTGAAATCGAAATGCCATAAAATCACTAAACTGGAATGAACTTCATTAAAACTGTAAACATTTCACCACAACCAAGCAATCTAACATGCATAGAATTCAATGTGGAACACCCTACATAACTAAAATCAAAAAGGTCTTTAAGCTTGTAATGACCACTGGTTACAATAAATGGGGTTTATAGAGACAAAATGGGTGTCAGTACGACATAGCTCGAGGTCTCTACCCAATTTCCAACACCACCCTATTCCCAACCTAAGATACCACTACTCCTCGGTCCACCTTCTCCATCCGAGGAAAATGCATCTTCATCTACATAGTCAACTTAACTCGCCGTAACTCTTCCCAAATCAGAGGGGGTCATCTACAACAACAGGCTCTCCTCATAGAATGTGACTTTCATGCTTGGAGAGCCTATGGTCCAATTGCTTCCGGTCTCAGATGCATTTAAACCATTCTTTTTATTTCACGCTTCCATCCTTTTAAAGGAGATGTACCATCTGATCAAGAGCCGACGGCGATGATGCATCGAGAAATAGTCGAAGAGGATGTGGCCGACCGAGGCATTATGAAAGCGGTTCGGTCAGTCAGCTTGCTTCGTGGATACGCCCCAGCCCTAGAATAACTCTTTTTTCTCCACTGTAACCCTTATCCCGCCACCAAGTTTGTAAACTAAGGCCTGAAGGATGTGCCTGTTTCGCTTAGACCTCAAAAATCCTCTATTATACACCATATTACCAGAGAATAATCAATAACTTTCCCATTCATTACCTCAAACAGAAACTGAATTTCTTCCTTGCTTGGTAATTTCTCCTTTCCCTTTGGCCTAATCATATTGTGAATGACCTTATTCATCAATGCATACTCAGGCTTTAATTTCCTCGTTGTAAACTCTTTGCACATAAAACCCCCCATGGATACCGGGTTGGTGCACATGGTATTTGCGAAAAGATCTACATCAAACCTTATAATAGCCTTGACTGGGTAAGGCCTGTC
This sequence comes from Tetrastigma voinierianum, assembly GCA_016808115.1. Lineage (NCBI taxonomy): Eukaryota > Viridiplantae > Streptophyta > Magnoliopsida > Vitales > Vitaceae > Tetrastigma > Tetrastigma voinierianum. The sequence continues at coordinate 505,588 of JAEQBH010000112.1, forward strand.
ATGTGTGGCAAGGTAAGCATAATGCAGCGATCTAGCGATCGAGTCAAGGCTAACCATTAGTTGCTCTCCGAGATCAGAGTCTCCCAAAAGGAATCCATCTCATTCTCTCTCGCTGGAGTAAAATCTCGACAATGGACTTAGATAGCCTTCTTACTTCCTCACCAACAACCGTGAAATTCGGTCTTGAATAATTACACGACCGATGAGTAAAACGTAAATGTTTCAATTTTCATTCCCCTCTCATAATGGAAACCTCGTCTTTCAACTGACTGGACCCACTTTTCTTGCTCGAATTCTAAAGATTCATCAAGCATAGCCTCAATCTCTTCATATTCGCTCTCACTTTCTTCCTCGCTTTCCGATGAATGGCCTTTTCGCTTTCCTTTAACCTTTTTCACAGTTTGCAACGTATCGGCCTTTCTTTTTTTAACAACTCGCTCCATAAAAGAGCCGGTGGCCTTTCTAGGGGTGTTCTTTGATCTCGCCATAGAAATGGCCAAGATAGAGAATATTGCAAGAACAACCCACACACACACACAAATCTCCCACCAACCCATCTCCAGCATTAATGGACTCACCTTTTCCAAATCATTCAAAACTTTCCTCCCCATACCGTACATAGCAAATGCCCTAACCAACCAAGAGCATAAAACCACAACCCAAAGCCAACCAAAACAATCCCTGCTTTTTAACCACAAGGTAAAACTGTCGTTGTTTCAGCTTGAGGACGAATCACTTACCCACACAATTCCAACACTTTGAAACTCCGCGCCGAAGAACTATCGATGCCTCTAGGTCAGATCGATGGTGAAACTGAGAAACCGCTTGACTTAGTGGCTCGCTTCAGGAGAAGATAAGTTAAGGTTAGGGTTTTTCTTATATAGGAGTTGGAGGGGAATATGAAAGGGTTCAAAAAAATGAGAGGAAGAGGGCTTTTCAAATAGCCCATCATGCACGGCGGCACCGGTACCAGTTAGTATGGTATCGGTACTAATATGGTATTGCATCAAATTCCAGCCTAGATACCGGTACCAATTAGAGTGGTAACGGTACCACTTTGCAAAAATTCCAGAAGTCTCTACTTTTTGGATTTCAATGTACACTTGCTTCTTGTACTACTTCAAATCCCCCCCAAACTGACTTGTGCTTGCTCAATTGTATACTACACTCCCTCGGCACCTTCACACTTACTTTGGGGCCATCCTTACTCAAAGTGATCAAGAATCCTAAGGTTTGAATCGAATTGGCAACTCAAGGCTCAACAAGGGTTCAAAAGATGACTCAACATGATTTAGAAGTTTAAAAGAGAAAATATGGCCTAAAATCACCTTTCAACTACGTATGGATGTTCCTCAAGGAATAAGATGCCATGCACAAAGATTGTGGAATTAAAGATGCAATGTGCTAAAGCAATAACAAGCAAAAATGAGCTTGGGAAAAGAAATCAGTGACTTGTGTAATTTATGAACAAGAATGATACAAGTCAAGATTGACTCTGAAGAATAGAAAAGAATTGGGTGAATATGGTCCCAAATATGAAAAAGAAAAAAAAAAGTTTTGTGCATGCCTGTTATTGTGTATGTGTAGTGAAACTATATGGAGTGCATACATAAGGTCATGTGGCTGCATACATCAAGGGTCAAGTATCATTCTCAAGAAAGCCGAAAATCGAAAAAAAATTGCATGCACTTAACTCCCTAAGAACACTTAATTAAACCAAATAGCATGCATTTAAATGGCTCTAAACACTAGTGTATGCCCACCCCCACTGGTGGAAATAAGCATCATTCTCAATGTATCGGGAAGAAACACACCATAAACTATAAGGAAGGGTAAAAAAACACTAGTTTCATCAGAGAAACGAGGAATAATAAAGGGCCAGACTCTCCTTTATGAAAAACACAAAAATAGAACGAAATGAATAAAAAGTAAAGAAATGCATGAAAAGGAAAAGAAAATCTATATACAAAGGGTAAGATAGAGATTACGCTAAAGGAACATCCTGGTAGAGCAGATCTACCAGTTCCTCATTACTCTCCTAGTGGTCGAAGTTTTCCAGGAATGGCTTTAAGCGCTAACCATTGACTTTAAAACACTTTCCTTTTCAGGATTCTCAATCTCCACTGTGCCATATGGGTGAACTATCTTGACGATGAAAGGCCTAGTCCATCTAGAACGGAGTTTACCTGGAAATATGTGCAATCGAGAGATGTACAACAATACCTTTTGGTGAGGTTCAAAGGTCTTCCTTACGATGTTCTTGTCATGGAAGAGCTTGACCTTCTCTTTGTAAATTCTCGAGCCTCATACCGATCTCGTGCCCTCAATTCACCGAGCCTGCTCATCCGCAAATATCCCCGTTGTTTACCCTATTCTTAGCCAAATCAAAATTAAGAGTTTTAATGGCCTAATATGCCGTGCTCCATTTCCTACTCAGAGGTGACATGCCTCTTCACATAAACTAACCTATAGGGAGACATACCAAGAATAGTCTTAAAGTTCTACATCAGCCCAAAAGAGCACTCCGCTAGTCGGTTTTTACCAATACTTACAGATTAAAGTAACCGCTTTTCCCAAAATGTGTTTGATCTCCCCCGTTCGCAGTCTCACTCTTTACCATTGGTCTGTGGTTGGTAAGCCGTGGAAACTTTGTGTGTGACTCCATACTTTTTTATCAGATTTTCAAAAGGTCAATTACAAAAATGGAGCCCACCATCACTAATGATTGCACAAGGCATTCCAAAGCGAGAAAAAATATGTTCTTTTAAAAATTTCAAAACAACCTTGTGGTCATTAGTTCGCTGAAATGGCCTCCCACCCACTTAGAAAAATAATCAACTACCAATAAAATGTAAAGGTACCCAAATGAAGGGGGGAAAGGACCCATGCAGTCTAAACCCTAGCACCGAAAAATCTCACAATTAAATAGGGGTAAGAGGCATCATATTCCTTTTTGTGGTCCCTCCTAATGGTTGGCATCGGTTAATGTGTTTTGTAAAAGTCAAAGCAATCTTAAAGAGGCACACAAAACCGGCTTGTGTGGATTTTATTAGCTGCTTTTTCTCATGAGAAATGCCCTCCATAAGCTTTAGAGGATGTGAAGGTGAGTACCCCATCTGACCATCATCGATACAATAATCTTCTCATCAATTGGATCGTGACAATATTTAAACAAGTACGTGGGTCATCAGCCAAGATTTTTTATGTCCACCAAAAAATTTCTTCTTTTACGAGAAGTTAATCGATGGAATTTATCCCGCTACTAGATACTACTATGTCCGCAGACAATTATGGGCAAAGAACAAGAGCAAAAAGTTGCCTCATCAAGGAAAGTGTCGCCACGGAAGACCTTTAGAAGTCAGCTCCTAAACTAAACGAAAGGTGGTCATCCGCCACATTCTCAACTCCTTCTCGTCTCCTTAATGGTCGATAAATTCTCGACAAGGTAGGATCCACTCCAGTCGATGAGGCTTAGTATCCCTAGAGAGTGTACTTCAAAGGTCGCAGATGATCGCTGAAAATGGTTACAGGAGACCCTATAATATAAGACCTAACTTTTCTAGGCAAAGACTATACCAAGAACTCTTTTTGTAGTCAGATAATCGACTCCGAACTGAGCCCAGTCTCGGCTGCATAATAGATCACAAACGCTTTTTTATCTTCCCTTTGCCCTAATACAACTCCCATGGTATAATCACTAGCGTCACACATGATCTCAAATAGGAGGTCCCAATTAGGGGATCACATGATAGGAGGTGACAATAACATAGTTTTTAGTTTAACCAAGGCTGCCTCATATGCCTGGGACCATTCAAAAGTGACATCCTTGGCAAGAAAATTGCACAAAGGACGTGCTATGGCACTAAAATCTCTTATGAACCTCCTATAAAATCCTATGTGACCTAAGAATGATCGTATATCCTTGACACACTTAGGAGTGGGTAAGTTAGAGATCAACTCAACTTTCTCTTTATCTACCTCTATTCCTTCTCTCGACACTATGTGTCCTAAAGACAATCCTCGCGGTCATCATGAAGTGACACTTCTCCCAGTTCAACACTAAATTCTTCTCCTTACATCTTTCCAGTACTCTCCTTAAATTTTCCAGGCATCCTTCACATGAATCTCCAAAAACAGAGAAATCTCTAAGATATGTTCTATCATATCACTAAAAATCCCCATCATGCATCGCTGGAAGCTCCCTGGTGCATTACATAATCCGAAGGGCATTTTCCTAAAGGCAAATGTACCAAAAGGGCAAGTGAACATGGTTTTCTCTTGGTCTTCAAGGGCTATCTCAATTTGATTATACTTTGAGTACCCATCTAGAAAACAATAGAATTCATGCCCTGTAACTCTCTTTAACATCTGGTCCACAAAAGGTAGAGGGAAATGATCTTTCCTAATGCCAGCATTAAATTTCCTATAGTCTATGCACACCCTCCAACCTGTGGTGACCCGAGTGGGAATTAGCTCATTATGTTCATTTGCTACCACAATGACCCCGCATTTCTAGAACTATTCTTGGGTCGGATCGACCCACTTGCCATTCAAGGGATAGTGGCAAATCACACCTACATCCAGTTTTAAGACCTCTTTCGACAACTTCTCTTTCATTACCGGGGTTCAAATTTCTTCGTCAGGTTGTCTATAGGGTTTGACATCCTCTTCCAAGTGAATTCTATGTGTGCAAATCAAGGGGCTAATTCCCTTAATATCTGCAATGGTCCATCCTATGGTAGTTTTGTGGGTTCTCAATATCTCCAGAGTTTATTCTCTTGATCTAGCTCTAAAGAGGAGGATATGATTACCGGGAAAGTATCTTCTACCCCTAGGAATGTATACTTGAGATGCGATGGTAAGGGTTTCAATTCTAGCTTAGGTGGTTTTTCTTTCGGGCTGCACATCATTCTCAACGGTGGCAATTTTTCAAATCTGTGCTCACCCATTTGCCTCCATTACTCACTCGTGCTTACATGGAGTGCAAGAACCCACCCGGATGTGGTTACCTCCTCAACACAACTTGGACTTACTAGACAAGACTTGAGAGGGTCATCATATGAAACATGATCTACATAGTTCTGCACAACAGATTCTATCATGTTTACCTCATAAACATTCTCATCATCCCCTATCTCCTTGATAACATTGAAGATATTTAGATTAACAGTCATGTTACCAAAAGATAGCGTCATTAGTCCTCCCCTACAGTATATAATGGCATTGGCAGTGGCCAAGAAGGGCCTCCAAAGAATAACTGGAAACTGAGTCTCTTGATTTACCACAGGTTGAGTGTCAAGAACAACAAAATCCATAGGAAAGTAGAACTTGTCTACTTGCACCAATATATCTTTCACTATACCTCTAGGGATTTTCACACTACGATCAGCTAGATAAAGGGTGATATTAGTAAGCTCTATTCTCCTAACCCCAGCTCAACATATACCGAGTATGGCAACAAATTAACACTTGCTCCCAAGTCTACTAGAGCATGTCCCAATTTCGAGTTTCCCACCACTAAGGAAATAGTGGGGCTTCCTGAATCTTTGTATTTCGAGGGCAAGTTGTTCCTAATCAAAGAGGTGAATTGTTAAGTCATAAATGAATCTTTGTTGACGCCTAACTTTCTTTTCATAATACACAAGTCTTTCAAGAACTTGGCATATGACGGAATTTGCTTTATGGCATCCAACAAGGGAATGTTTATTTTAACCCGTCAACAATTACAGATTTCGTAATGATTGTTCAATTTCTTAGGGGCTCTCAACCTATGAGGGTATGGAGCAGGAGGGACAGGGTAGCTTTATATTTTTCTGGCTCAACATTAACAACATCTATCCTAGGAACATGAGGCTTGTCAGACACATCATCATCCCTTGGTAGTTCATTTTGGAAGTCTTTTGTTGTTTCTTTGGAAAACTCTTTGAGGTGAATGGTTTTATCAATTTTTTTTCCACTTCGAAGAGTGGTCACAACCTTGCAATGTTCAAAAGTTACATCGTTTGGACTTGAGATTCCCACACTATTTTGACCTTGAGGGTTTTGGATGGTCTGAGAAGGGAGTTTCCCTTTTTCTTGTTGAAAATTGCCCATAGAAGAGGTCAATTTAGTGATTTAGGATCTCACATCATTTAAAGCAGTTCGAAATTCGATGTCAATGGATTATTGAGCCTGGAAAAACTGTGTCACAATGTCCTCCAAACTTTTTTTATGTGGAGGTTGGTAGAGCTGTTGATTTTGATTCCCTTGAGAAAAGGGGTGAAACCCTTAGTTAGGATTCGCAGGGAATCCTTGAGGACCTTGATTTTGGAATTAAGGGGCTTGATTTGAAAAGCCTTGGTTATTTGGGAAATGGTTTTGGCCTCCCTCATTCTTCCAACTGAAGTTCGGGTGCTTACCCCACCCTAGATTATAAGTTCGTAGCATGGAGAGAGTTGAAGGGCTTCTCTTGCAATTAAGAGAATTAGCTTCATTTCATTTTCCGATCGCTTCTTGACTCGAGGAAGGTTGTGGCGCTTAACGGTTGAATAAGTGGGTCATCAGAATGATGCATGACTCCTCCACTTCGTATCCCATAGGCAATCAAGGTACCTTGGGTACAAATAATCACCTCATTCACTTTTTTTACCTGATGGCCTCTAACTTCCTGGGATAAATTGGTTATTACAGGTGTCATCTGCTTTTGCGACCAAAAGACATATACAAATTTATGACACTATTACCAAAGGGACTATTGTCTAACACTCAAGAACGGCGCCAAAAACTTGTTTGTGACCCGGATCAAACACTTCTGCAAATTTATACGTTATCACCTGGGCGATTATTATCTAACCTCAAGAATTTTGCCAACAACTCTCAGACATTGTGTTCTAGCTATTGTATTCATTAAGAGCATTTTCATTAAGAGTAAATCATTTTTTTAGTGGTTTTGACATTATGCTGCAAGTGCAATGGTGTCGAACAAGTAGTAAATTGATTTAAGTCCGCATATCGATCCCAATGCAGATCTCAAGAATTCCAAACCAAATTTCACTCCCGACTACTTAATCTCTACAATATTTGACTGATGTAATAATTGGAATAAGTTTTAAAGCCTTAAAATAATAAAACTAAAAAGAATTGAATTAATAACAAATGAATCGACACGTAAATAATAAAAATTACAAATTTAGATCGAATTAATATTTTAAAGGGAGCATTGAAAATACAACATCAGGAAACATCACTCCCCAAGTAGACAGATCAGACGCTGTTTAATGAACTACGATTTAAAACTAGTCCAAGGAATATGATAGTGTAGTCGATCTCCAAACCCCACCCTTTCATTATCTAATCTTCATCAAGCTTCTCGAAGACATAGTGTTAGATAACTACTTTAATTGGGTTGCCTTGTTCTCGTGGGTATTTTTCTTTCTCAATATACCTAATAACATGGATCGCAAACTTAGCTCCTAAGATTAAGTCATTGCATTGGTTTACACTATATCGTTTCTCTTCAAAATTAGAATAGCTCATTCTTTCCTCGATTAGATTCCTTGCTAATAATGGGATTGAATTCACTATTCGACCCAGGCGAGCTCTCATGCTTAAATTGATAAAAAGCCCAACCCATTCTCGCCCAAGTGAGAAGAGGATTTATCGCTTTAATTTCACAGAGCACACTAGATTCGCAATATCGTGCGTTAACATACCTCTAAATTGTTCATCACTCTCAGAACGCCTTCTCCGTGTCACTCAGAGGGCCTCCGGAAATCGCAGCTTCTTGACAATCCCGCGATCGGGTATGAGACACCGATATTGGGATCAACAAATGCAGTCACACAAGACCGCTAGCGTATTTACAAACTCAGTTCAAGATTAATGAATAAAATTCGCAGAAAGATAATTTCTCGACAATAGCGCCACCAATGGAAGTCGGGTTTCTAAATCACCGGATTACACCATACAATAGCTATCGATCAAGAAAGCAATCAAATAGGCAATCAGGTTCGAATTCCAATTTCATTCCAAATTCAAACAACCGCATGCACTTGAAGGAAAATAGAATTCCCCAGATTCAATAAAATTTTAACAAATAACGCTCGTATCCAACTTGAAATAAAGAACAAACTAATCTAAAAATTAAAAACAAAACAAAAGAAAATTGTGGTCACAGGAGCCTTCAAAGAACTGCATCTCTTCAACCGCCAAAAGTCATGCTCCTTCCGCAGCGTACCATGCATTTTATGTGGTTCCTCAAGTCAGGGCCCCACTTCGATGCACCTTTTTTGACTTCGCTAATCGCCCGTTGGTTGTCGATGTCGTGCGACATCGACTTTGTCGCGAATCTTCGTTAGTCTTCGCCATATCGCGAAGGCTTTGTTTGGTCATGACTTGTTGTCATTATCTTCGATCGCCAGTCGCGACATTTAAAATGATGTCACTAACTTCGCATTCAGGTTCATGTCGCTGACACCGGTCGACATCGCGACCTTCTTTCTAGCTTCGTGTCGCTATCGCTTTTGTCGCCGACCGCTTAGCTTCGTGTCGCGATCGCTTCGTTGTCGCGACCTTAACTCTTTGTATTTGATGTCGCTGACCATCAGATGATGTCGCGACCTTCCGGTTCGCGCGTACCGGATGTCGCTGACTTCAATGTTGTCACACCAATGTTGTCGCGACTGCTCTTTCGCTCGCTGTCGCTGACGCGAACGATGTCGCTGACCTCAAGTCTTCAGACTGGCTCGGCGCCTAGGTGTTGTCGCGACCTTCTTTCGCGAATCGACGCCGCTACCATCAATGACGTCGCCGACCTTCTTTCTTGCAGCCGATGTCGCGTACCATTGACGATGTCGCGATCTTCTTCCCGTGATGTCGACATAAATGTTCAATAATCGTTTATCTTATGTCACATCAATCGATGTCGCACCTCCTCGCCCACTCGCATCGGGTTTAATTGTGTCGAGACCTCAAAGCGGATGTCGCTGATCGCAATTTCTTCTTCATCAATTCATTGTCATCGACTGAGTTTCTCGTCGCGCCACTCTTTGCCTTCCATTACTCTTCTGTTGCGACTAGGGTTTTGTGGTCACGACCTTGATATGAATTTTCATTGCTATCAAGGCTTCACGACATCGCATTCTTTCGATCCTTGTGCGCCTTTCCCGCAAACCCTTCACCAGCTATAATATTAATACTCATCCACCTTCTCGGTCCTTTTACTCCGCAAAAATTCCTTTCTCTTGAATTTCACGTAGAACAAGCTTATTAGTTATTCAATATTTCTAAACATAACCATTTTTTATATATAAATATCAACGTAAAAATGGACCGAAATGGATGACTTTGCTTAACAAACTCCCCAAACTTAAAATTTCTGTTTCATCTCCACAAAGTAAAGAGGATTAGTTTGTCCTCAAACAAAAGTAGACATTTTTCTCGTTTCGTTATCGGGGCTATAACCAATTTAATTGGAAAGACTATAATTGCATTCTTCTTGTATGTCTAGCTTCAAGTCCAAATCTTGAAGGTTAGTTTTTACTCAATCAGGTGTACAAAACCAATTTGGCTGGAAGCCTGCTTTATAAACAGTACAATGGACCGATCCCCGCCGGTTATAGGTCGGTCTTCTTCCTCTTTCTTAGTGAGTCGCTTAACCCTCGAGGTCCTTCATGCTTTGTCCTTTTCAGATTTTCAAAATTCTATATGCTTGTTGTTCATATTGATCTCCACTACTGAATCCAACCTTCAAGATCAATCAGCCCGTGCTCAGGAATGTCAGTTGGGTCATGGTAGGATGGATGGAACTTCTTGTGTTAAGATTACCTAAACTCTTTTCTTCTTTATTACTGAACTGTTACCTTCCTTTTCCTTGTAACTTCTTTATTTATCTCCCCAAACTTTATCCCTGTGGAATCTTTCGATTTCTTCTCGCTTAAAATTGTTTGTTCCAATTTCACATTTGCATTTCTATCGTTGAACTTTTCTACAACCATTCAAGAATAGTGCAATGTTCTGTCTTTTTAGGCTTTCTAACACTCTTAGCGAACTTTGGGTTAGTAGCTCCCATACCAGTTGGCATTAGGGTACTAGGTGTTGAAACACCCCTAAGAACTTAATTGTTCAAGAGAATTAGGGCCACAAGACGTAATACCCTTCCTTAGTTTCTTTTCACAGATCCTTCTCGCTTTAGGATTATTTTTTCTTTCTTCACCCTTTTCCGTATTTCTTTAGTTCTCCAAAAAATATACTTCAAACTTTATCTCTTCCTCCCTCCTCGAAGTTCTTTGCAATCAGAGGTTCTTAATGGAGGATTAGTTATAAAGGATGGCTCGATTTTCAACTCTGTTTGCTTTAGCATAGGAAGTGTTTGGCTCAAATTCAGGAACTAAGGTGTATGCAGAAGCATATACATAATGGAGGCTAGAATGGCTCAAGCTGCCAAGGATGGCCTGCATCATCTCTTGTTAGTTGTATTACCTAGGATTTCGCCTTGATCAATAATTAAACAAGTTCTAGAATTCTTTTTGGTTAACTGTGAATAACCCTAAGGATGTCCTTGACTCACTTCAGTTGTGGAGGAGTTACATTGTCTAAGGTTCACCAAGTTCTTTGGCTTACTGTTTATACTTCAAACCCAAAAATAAGTTTTGCTCCTTCAATTGTATAACTTTCCTTTAACTCCGACTTATCGCCTAAATTCAGTCAATTATGCAATTTGTGTTTCAATTCAATTACAGGTCATCTGTACTCTTATTCCGCAATTATTTGTGTTTCATCCTATCATCTAACCACTTATTTCCCAACTAGCACATACATGATATGTCAAGATTTTCATTTGAGCTAAATTCCCACCGTTATTCCTCCGACAATTGCGCTAAAAAGTAAACAAACACCTGACTTCAAACACATCAAACAAATTTATGATTTTATTCATGAGAATGTGCAAATGTCGAGAACAACAGATAGTGAATGAGGGAGAGATTGACAAATCAATGAGAAGGTCTATTTTTCCTTTTCCAGGAGGAACATCAAAGACACTGGGGATCCATCAAAGGTAGCCGTCAGTTGAACTCGGGAACTTCATTTCTGTCATCTTCTTCTTCTTGACATTTTCCCTTTCTATTTGTTCTTTAATAAACAGTTCATTGGTGAGATCAACTTTCTTATTCAGATCATCTTGCCTCAATTCAATGTGTTCATTGTACACTCCATTTGTCATGTTCTCTAAAATTTGATAGATTGTTGTTAATCAACCAAATTTTCCAAATGATTTTCTTCTATAAGCATCATTGTCATCAGCACTTTATCTCTCGTCTTCATTTTCTTCGAAGTCCTCAGACAATGACATATGTAGGAATTTAAACTTTGATCTCGCCTCCCTTGCCTGGGCCTCTTGCTCAACCCTTTCTTTATGAGTTTTTGTGAGTCAGAGGAGTCTAGATCATACCGATTATTGCATCGATTCATGGCTAAGTCGCAATTTTTTCGTGATTCTCGATCTCTTTCCTCCATTTCCTTTTCAACTTTTCTTCGTACCGAAGATCTTTTTTATCCGCTCTTCCTTTCTCGCTCAACTCCTCTTCCCATTTCCGCTCTTTTCTCTTCAACTCTCTTCATACATTCTCCTTCTCGTTCGCCTCTTCCCAATCGCTGGATCCCTTCTTTTCAATTCATCTTCATACACACATCTTCTTCGACTTCGTTGAGTGCTCCATTTTCTTTCTTCTTTCCAACTTTTCCTGATAGAAATTGAGCATTTCATTATTTGATTATTTCCTGGGGCTCCCTGTAGCTTTGTCCCGGGTTCTCAAATCCCTGCCTTTATCGTGAGAGAGCCGGCTGCGGTGAAATCTATAAGACTTCTTTTCATCCGGTCTCCATGTCCTCTCGCAAAATGAGGTGTTCCTTCCGCTATGTTTCGATTTTGCTCTTCTTGGTTTTTCAACCATCGTGTGTCCTCTTCTTGCTCATACTTCTCATCTCCGAATCCGTCCATTATGACCCCTTCTTCTTTTGATTTCTTAGCCCCTTGCTTACCCTAGTTAGGCTACAGGAAACTTTGGGGCACTCTTCTTCTTCTGCCCAACTTCCCTTCACACCCACCATATGTAACCTCGTGATGGTCACGGGTGTGGGAGCAGCTCTATTTCCTTCTTTCTTCGTGATATTTCATTATCAGTTTTCAATAATAGCCCCAAAGATTAATCTTATAGCTCCTCAAGATGGCATAGAATGATAGCTTCTTGTTCTCATCAGGAAACATGCTTGTAGGGACCAGAATGTGGGCTTAAAAATGTGAACCATACCTCGCTATTCCGTCGATCTCCCTATTTATAATCTTTTTTCTCTCTTCCCCGACCCCATTTCACCTGCTGCCCTGTCAGCCTTTCTAGCTATCTTTCACGTCAAATGTTCGCTATCTTCTTGTACTGATCCATGTTTTGACCTCCATTCTCAGACATTTCATTTATAGTCTCAAATTTCCATATGGCACCCAAACCCCTCTCGACAAAAAACAAAGAGAGTTCTCCTTTTCTCCCTACAAGGTTGGAGAAATTTCTAACGATCACGTAACTGATCTTTGATGTTTGCGTAATTTTTTCCACCTTCGCTCTATCAATTCCTCGAATCCGGGAGATGAGTCGTTGAACCCTTCCTAAACCCTTTCTTCCAAAGATAGTGCTTCTTCCAATTATTAAAGCTTCCGAGACGAACTCGTCCTCCTCTTTCTTCTTGTCAGTTTCTTCTTTTCCCTTCCTTCTCTGCGTAACCGGTTGGACTTCTCGTCGTTCCGATACCAAGCCCATCAGAGGTTCCAGATGATCTTCCTTCAGCTGGGGTATACTCTTCCATGATTTCGTTCGCATTTGGGATGATGTTCGGCGTTCGCTACGAGAAATCTAAGCTTTTTTTAGAAGTAGTTCGATTAGGGTTTGCAAGAATCAAAACCGTGAAGATGAAAGTCGAATTTTCTTCACTAAGGAGATGATAATGAAGAGAGTTTCTCAATGTATTTGCAAATTCAATTATTATCAAGGGCTATTTTTTATTTCATTTTATTTGCGCTTGTCGCGACTTAAATCATGCCGCTATTGTGTGCTGTCATTAAATTTATATCAATTCAAAAGTCGCCAACCGGGCAACTTTTTTCAAGTGTCATGACATAATATTGTCTGTCGCGACATAAGTTAACTGTGGGAGATGTCATCCTGGTTGCCACTTACATCAGCCTTCACACATCGTGCATCCTATGACATTGTTAAGTTGTTGCGACTCATCACTATTTTCAAGGAATTACTTGTCGACCACCGTTCGCCGTACTCGCTCAGCGGCACCACAAGATCGCGAAGAAAAGGGCAAAGGGTCGCACGACATAACTCATTCAATTTGATTAATTTGTACAGTGGAGAAAAGTACTCCCTTTCACATCCTTCTTCGCAAGTTACCGGAGATGTCCCGAGTTTTCCTTTCTCCTTCCTGCATCGCATGCCACTCGCAACATTTTAAAGGATTTAATTAAAACAAAAATTAACTTCAACACTTTAAATCTAATCATTATAAGAATTAAAGAAACAAAATCAAGGTGAATTATAAAAATCAAAGTCTAAATCGTAAACTAAAATCTTCATGGATGCTTCCGCATCACACGGGCAGTCCTTAGTCGACTTATTGCTTGATTCTTTCTCTCTTAATGAACCAGCCGGAGCTCTTCCTTTCCTCCCCGCTTGATAATGCTTCGGCCTTTGGTCTATCGACTTAAATTCTTCCTTAGCATCAGTCTTTAATGTTACTGCTCCAAATGTAGTGCTTGACACTACTATGTATGGTCCACTCCATTTGGATTTTAACTTCCCTGGAAATAACTTCAATCTGGAGTTAAAAAGAAGAACCTGTTCTCCTGCTTTGAACTCTTTTCTCAGAATCCTCAGATCGCGCCATTTGCTTGGCCCTCAGATATTCTGCCTTAGCCTATTTCTCGCCTTCCGGGCCCATTTAGTTGGAGCAAAGCCTCTTCCTTAGCGCTTTAAAATCAAAGTTCAGCTTCGATGGCTTTGCATTCCAGCTTCAAGAGGTGTGATGACATGGTTTGCCAAGGACAACCTCAGATGGGGACATTCCAACGGGAGTTTCACGCGTACCCGTAAGCCCAAAGGCACTCATCGCTGAAGACCAATCCTTCCCGCCACGACGCTTTTCCAGATCTCTTTTAATCTCCCCTCGTTGGAAATCTCCCGCCCGCCCACGTCCAGACATAAGCTAGATTCCTTATATGCTTCGATCCCATACCGCCATGAGTTTTGCAAATATTTTGTTTGCAAATGGCTTCCCCACGCTACCGATAGTTCCGGGAAGTTCCAAATCGCTTCAAAATATTCTTTGTAAGAAACTCACAACGTATTAGCATCATTCCTTGACAAGCCATCGTTTGACCATTTGAAACATAATCCATCGCACAGATACATGTTTCCAAATGATGGTGGAATGGTCCCATAAAATCTATTCCCCATACATCAAAAAATTTGCACCACCATTATGCCCCTTTAGGGCATTTCATTTCACTGCTGATATTTCCACCTTTGGCATCTATCACACAATTTGACCTGATTCAAAGACAATATCTCGAAGATAGCAATAATAAAATCAGATTGAGGCATCTGTGGAGTCAGTTTTCTCCCGTAAAATGCCCCCATATGGTGATGCATGGCATTCATTCAAGATTTTACATTGTTCACTCTCCGCACACATCTTCCGGGCAATCATGTCGCACCCCAACAGCGCAGGTCATCCCGCATGTAGTACCTCGCCGTCACCCCAGCTTTCTTTCTGCTATAGTCGAATCTCGAGGAACTACTCACAAGCTAGTGTTTACACATCTAAGATACCATGGAAGCTTGAATGACACCTTAAACAAATTGCTCATTTGGGAAGTTCTAAGCACTCGCCTCCTCCTTTCTCGTTCATTCTTTTCTACTCCGACACGATCAGCCATATCACATCACACACCCTTTTATCTTTAATTCCAGATCAAACTCATAGAGTGCACTCCACCTTATCACCTCAGCTTAGCCTTTTTTTGACATCGATATTCACATGGCTTAATCATCCGGTGAACTATAACATGGATCCCAAAATGTGTGGTCTCGACTCACAAAACACTATGGCTAGCACTTCTTTCTTTCAAAGCTGCCAGTGGAATAGTTTTCTTGTGCTTCATTGAAGGTTCTACTAGCATATAGTATATGGCTCTCCTAATATTTTCTCTTTCTTCGCTCCAATACAACTCATCAGAAACCACCGCATCACATTATTTCGAATCCCCGATCCCATTCGTGC
Source organism: Tetrastigma voinierianum (assembly GCA_016808115.1). Taxonomy (NCBI): domain Eukaryota; kingdom Viridiplantae; phylum Streptophyta; class Magnoliopsida; order Vitales; family Vitaceae; genus Tetrastigma; species Tetrastigma voinierianum. The sequence goes on from JAEQBH010000112.1 coordinate 520,903, forward strand.
AAACATGATAGGTGCTTGACCAATCCGATCTTGATTCTTCAAAGGCAATTTCTTACAGGAACCATCAAAATTAAACCTCGTGTCCTCTCAAAGAATCGCATGCTGGTCTCCTGTTATTTTGAGAAGTCTGGTGAACTCCAAATCCAAAGATGCCCCAAGAAACTCCTTTATCCCCATCGTTGTGGGAGGCAAGAGTTTTGATGACAAATCTGGATTGGTCCACTTCTAGCCCTCAGAGCAGAAATTTTAAGTACTCAAGAACAGCCACTCTTCAAGGCTGAAACGGCATTTTCCCAATTAAGGCTAGTCGTCATTCCCAGATTCGGGCTACCGCTTCAGAAAGTTGTTCGGGACATTGTCTAAAATCGACTCATACACGTGAAGTCATCTATAAAATTTCCAATGACTTTCTCTAATCAAATCATAGAATACACACTGCTACATCGCTGAGCAGAGTGATTTCGCTGCTCCATCGCATCCTTCCAAGGCAAAGGTACCATAAGGGCATGTGAACTGCATTTTCAGTCCTCGTGCAATTGCAACCGCTGTAGCCTCGAATACCCGCCCTCAAGAAACAGTGTCGAGGGTGTCCTTAATCCGCCCCAAATATCCTGACTTACCAGCAAAGGAAATGATTCTTCCAGTCACGGTCGCCTTCTGACCAACATACCTTCCATCCTTCGCACGTTTTATGAATTAATTCATTTCTTTCATTGCGATCACAAAGAATTCACCTCTTCTTTGAACCATGGACTGGTTAACCTAAGGACTCGTCAAATTGGGTAAGTAGATAAAACCAAGATTTAACCAGCCTGAAAATCTCCTTCCCGACTACTTTTCATTATCGATTCAAATTTCCTTTGATGTTCAACTATTTTGCATTTTCTTCCAAAGCAGATTTTGTGCATGATATCAACACCTGACCGATGCCCCTTTAACCTTCCAACAGACCAAGCCATAGACTCCTCATGATTCCTTAAATTTCCAAAGAACTCTGTCTCAAAGATCACCGAGTCTAGCAGAAATTATTACCGGTTTACTCCTCTCAAGTACCTTCAGTAAGCATACTCAAATGACTTGGCAACTCCTTTAAAAACTAGCCCTTCTTCACTAAGGTTTCTCGATGAAATTCCTTTCTCTTCATTTTTGTCTCCTTTTCATCCCATCTGTTTAAGACTCATCACTTTTCAGTAGAACAAACTGATGCAGAAAATCGAATCAAAACCTTCAAGATATCGGAAATTCATCTCTTTTCATTGATTGAAAGTTGGTCATTATAATCATATAGTAAAATCAGAGTTATTGACATATACATCTTCTATTGATCTGCTATCTTCCCTTTCTATGTCTAAATTCCTCAAACTCGATTAATTGAAGTCACCGCTTCCTTTCCCAACTCTCGAGTGAGAATTCCCTTCTCGTATATCGATTAGAGTTGGCCCAAATTTGCAAGGAATGGCCTTCCCAAAGAGCAGAGGGACTCAGAATCTTCCCTCCATATCCAATATGATGAAGTCAACAGAAAATAAATTTTCCCACCTTTACCAAGACATCTCTATGTGATTCCTCTGTGCCTTGCTGTGGTCTCTATCTACCATTCTCGAGGGTAACAAAGAGGGAGTAAGCTCCCAAACTTAACTTCTCGCAACGTAATAGGGCATTAAATTGATAATCGGCATTCCGAGTCACGTAGAGCTTTCTGAAAAACTCAAACTCCAATGGCAGGAATGCGAAGCTCCCTTGATCCTTCTTATCTTTTCGTAAGTCTCTCGACACAAAGATCGTTAAGTTGCAAATACTAAGTTCACAATTCCTTCTTCAAGAATTCTTTTACTTAGTATGTCTTTCTGTAATTTTGTATAAAGTGGCATCTTTGAGTCACTACTTCGTGAAAGGCATACTAATCTCCAAATTCTTCAAAGGTTTTCAAAACCTTGCAAACTGCTCTCTATCTTGATTTCTCGCCGTGAAACGGACTCCAGATTGTCTGGTTTTCTTCTTGCTTCCTTCTTCTCCCTGACAAATTGCTCCTTCTTCCAGTTGTTTCAAAGATTGTCCGGGGCCTTCCCTCTCCCTTTGTCAGCTTTCATCTTTCCTCGTCTTTTCCACTCAAGTCTTCCCCACTTCCGAAACAGATAAATTTGTTCTAGCCTTCGATTCTTCTTCGTGTCACCTGGAAAGGCATCTTCATCCGGCTTTGCAAAGCCTAGCCGCTATTCTATTCAGGTCTCCATGTGTCTCCCGAGGGAGGCATTAGCTGGTCTCTAAAAATTTGAGAATTGGCACTGAGGCTTCCACCGCAAACTTTTGCCCATGGAGGTTTGAACACCTTCTTTGGTACTTCATCCCTACACCGCAGTGATTTGATCTTCAAATGGTCGGTAGCCTCCGACTCCGTACTCGTCTATTTTCACTTTGCCGGCCGCAAGAACCTTGGTGGTTGGTCGAGCATCCCCGCTGAGGATCATCCATGCCTGGCCTTGTGGAGGCCCTCCACCATATGAAAATTTTCTACGGTTCTCGCTGTCGACGATAGCAGGCCGTGTCGGGATTTGCTCAGCGATAAATCTCTCGCTCCCCAAGTAATTTAACCTCCTCAAAGATCATAAAATAGTTCTTCCAGTGGGCACATCAGCACTTCCCTCTCAATAGTTCCTCTCGACCGCTCCTGGCTCTATGAGCAAAGCAAAGCATCTTCCTCTCGCATCACATTCGGCGCATGATGGCATCTTAACTTTGCCTCATGGTCGCCATCTCGCTTCGCCCATGACTTCTCCGCTCACCACTTTGAAAACTCGATGGAGCTTTGCATTGCATTTCCGCCAGTCCTCAATCGATTCCTCGCTTTCAAAGATTTACGCTTCACTGCCCGCCGCGATGAAGCATCAATAATGCCCTTAGACGATCATTCAAGGCATGATACACTATGTCCATCCGGGTCTTCAAGTCTATTCTATGATCGGGCATCTTTTAGCAACCTTTTGAATCTCTCCCAGATACATAAAGGCTCTCATCTTCCCCTCATTGAACACACCATCTCCCTCCTTCTCTGGGAGGTGAGTGACGGGGAATAATCTACCAAAGTGTAGGCTTCATGTTCCTCCCAAGTGCATCAAATAACTATACAGATCTATACTATGTGGCTGATTCTTAGAGAAAATGGGAATAAATGTAATTTTATGGACCTCCGGGTCTCACCCTATCTAACTTCACCTGTTTAAGTATCCCGAGAAACCTTCCCTAGGTGCCTATTCGGGTCTTCTCGTGGGATGACCACAAACTGCTTGGTTAAAACTATCAGAATCGCATAGCTTCTTCTGGGCTCAAAATTATTTGCATCAATCAGAAGCCAGTCTGACAGAGTATCTTATCCTTAATAATAGGTCTCTAAAAAGTCCTCCCATTGTATCGCTTATTGCAGGCCTTCCGCCGATGTTCTTGGCCCCCGCCTAGTCTTGCCTTCATCTCTATAGCTGAGTTTTCTCGCCTTTTGTTTTTCTCTGCTTCGAAAGTGTTCTCTCTAATTGTATCCATTGAACTGATCAATGTTCTGCTTCCTATGACTAAAGTTTTTCCTCGAAATCAAAATATACTTACATTAGCGATTTCTTAGTCAAGCCAACAAATATTTTCATTACGGTTTGCCAAAGGTTAGTGGCTAAAATAAATTTACCGCTTGAAAACTATTTTTTGCTTTTTTCTTTTAAATGTCCAAATTAGTATTTCCTTCTTTCATCGACATTGACCCATTAAATTTTCGATCCCCAACAATAACGCGCCTGCAAAAACTTGTTTATGACTGATCAAAACACTTCCGTAAATTTATAGCTTATCACCTGCGATTATTATCAATCCCTGCTAATTTCGCTTAACAACTCAGACATTGTGTTCCTTAGCTATTGTATTCGATGAAGTATTTTCATTACTTAGTAAATCATTTTTTTTTAGTGGTTTTGATCCATTATGATGCAAGTGCCGAACAAGTAGTAAATTGGATTTAAGTCCAGATATCGATCCCACAAAGATCTCAAGAATTCCAAACCAACTACCCTGACTACTCAATCTCTATACTATTTGGACTCTGATAGACAATTGGAATCAGTTTTTAAAGCCTTAAAATAATAAAAAGTAAAAAGAATTGAATTAATAACAAATGAATCGAATAACAAAATAATAAAACATAAATTTAGGGAATCGAATAATATCTTTAAAGGGAGCATTGAAAATACAAATATCGTTAAAACATCAATTCTCGCAGATCAAATCGTGACGCAGTTTAATGAACCACATATTTAAAACTAGTCCAGCTGAATATGATAGTGCAGCTGGATTCTCCAACCCCACCGCCCATTATCTAATCTCTACCGCTTTCCTCAAGACAGAGCGTTAGATAACTACTTTTAATTGGGTCAGCTTGCTCTGGGCATTTTTCTTTCTCAATACTTCATACCTGATACATGGATCGTAAACCTTAGCTCCTAAGAGATTAAGTCATTGCATGGATTTACATCACATATCTCCAAGCTTTCTTTTAAAATTAGAATAGCTCATTCTTTCCTTTATTAGATCTTTGCTAACACGGATCGAATTCACTCATTCGACCGAGGCGAACTCTCCGCAAGCTTAAATTGATAAAAACTCCAACCCATTCCTCGCCTACGAGAAGAGGATTTATCGCCTTAATTTCATGCAGCATTAGATCTCGCAATATCAGCACATACCTCTTTAAATTGTTCATCACTCTCAGAATGCCTTCCTCTCGTGGTCACCCGCAGGGCCTCCTCGAAATAAGAGTCGAGATAACCCAAGTAACGGGTACGAGACACCGATATCGGATCACAGAAAATACACAAGACCAGCAAGTAGATTTACAAACTGAAGTTCAGCATTAATGAATAAAAATCTGCAGGAAAGATAATTTCTGACAATAGCGTCAATTCAATGGAAGTTGGGTTTCTAAATCACTGGATTACACCTACGCAATAAACTTATCGATCAAGAAAGCAACCTGTAGCTGTGGGCAAATTGCAGCCACGCCCATGTCTAAATTAAACAACCACAACAATTTGAAGGAAAATAGAATTCAGATTCAATTAAAATTTCAGAACAAATGAATGTTTCATCTCCAATGGTGCGCCAAAGAACAAAACTGAATCTAAAAATAAAAACAAATAAAGAAAATTAAAATACAGAGCCTTCAAGAACTCCGCATCTCTCTTTCAATCGCCAAAAAGCCGCCTTTCAATAGCACCGCTGTGATTTATAGGTTCGTAAGTCGGGCCCCACTTCAATGCACCTCTTTGACTTCAGCTTAATCGGCCCAAGAAACATGGATGTCGCTACATTGATTCTTCACGCGACTCATTGCTTCGCAAGTGCGCTATGAAACCCGTGGAAAATTTTAACTTTCCGGGGAAGGGTAAATGATAATTCCCGTAAAAATCCAGAATTTTTCTAGGTCTCTTGATGATCGTCGCATCACCGCGAATCGCCCTCAACGAGCTACCATGTCGATTCACACTGAGATACTGAATCAGACGTATTTCGAGGCACTGACAAATGAGAAATGACAGTGGCAAGGAGGTCCCATGACATATGATGCATGCAAATAGGCTACGTGTCTAAGGAAAGTAGTCTGCGGTATGAGGGTAAATGCTAGTGGGATGAGTGTTTCTGATAGTTGTACAGGAATTTGTCAAAGGAATGTGGGTTAGAGACATGAGCGGAAGGTGTCAGAGGCTTAGGAGGAACACGCTCTAAATAGAGGAAAGATCGATCCGTGGGGAGAAAAGGAGAGAGGATAGAGAGAGAGACTCCACCTTCTCTCTAAATTTTAATGATCGGACTGACTCGCTTCTGCGAGCAAGAGGGAAGAGTTCAACCTTACGGCTGGCGGTCGCATATAGAACCGAGTCGGGAGTTTTGACAAAAACTCCAAGAGGTAGGTTTTCCTACTTTGCTGCTTTCTACCCTAAGGGGCTGTGTGGTGGTTGTGTTGTCTTACGGGGAATGTTAGCGATTTTTGCACTATGAGAAGCCGCCACATTGAGGGTAGTACACAAACTGGACTTGGAACTGATTTTGATAGGAAAGAAATGGAATTCCAAAAAGGTCCTTCTGATAATTGTAGCCCTCATCAATGAAATTGATGTTAGGCTTTGAATTTCATGATTTGGACCTCTGTAGATTCAAGTTATAGTCCTTTACTGATGTCAGTCCAGCTAAATCTGGTCGGTCAGTCTTGCCAATCTCGTCAACTAGCTGACCTTAAAACAGGTTTTTGGGGACAGAAATAAAAGGAATCTGGAAGTGAATCCTTCCTGATAAATCAGAGTCCCATCAATGAACTGATGTTAGGGCTGGAATCTCTCAATTTGACCCTGTAGACCAAGTTATGGTCTTTTTATCTAATACTAAATGGGGTGAGGGGTCACAAACAAAGGACGTGAACAAAGCGGTCGGGCCCAAGAGGGGTCGCCAAATGTCGACGAATGCTGTCGCCCGTAAGAGGTCGCCAAATGCTGGACGGAACGTTGTCGCCCAAGAGGGGTCGCCAACAGTTGACGTGGGAATGGGCGGTCGCCCAGAGGGGTCGCCAAACAAAGGTCAACAAACGGCTGTCCAACAAAGCGGCCGTCTAAAAGTGGGGTCACAAACAGGGTCACAAATGCCACGCTGAACAAAGGCCGCCTAATAGTGGTCAGCTCGTCAAGATCGACCGCGCATGACTTCCAACTAAGGTCATATCTCCTTCGCTTCAACTCCGGATTTAGGGTGGTGTTCTCGGACTCTATGGAGTTTCCATTGAGTCAAGAATACATTTGTATGCCTGAGGGAGACAGAAGATGTCATACTGAGGTAGTGTTAGACCGAGCTCGTCACTATACTCGTCGGGCCTTCAGGTCAGCTCGTCAAGATCGACTGCCGCACTTCCAACCCGAAGGTCATATCTCCTTCGCTTGAACTCCGACACGAAGCGTTCTTGACCTCCATGGAAAGCCCATTGAGTCAAGAATAAGCATTTGTATGCCTGAGGGAGATAGAAGATGTCATACCGAGGTGTTAGACCTAGCTCGTCACTTCAGTGCAGCTCGTCGCCAGGTCAGCCTGTCAAGACTGATCATGCCAAGTGACCTCCAACTCGAAGGTCATATCTCCTTCGCTTTGAACTCCTGATTTGGTGTTCTTGACTTCATGGAAAGCCCATTGAGTAAGCTTTCCAACGGGACCACTGGGAAGGGCAGTGTGCCGGAGACGGCGGAAAATGGCCGTCCGGCCAAGGAGGTAAAGGCCCAGTGAGAGACGCTTAGTCATGCGGACTTCCAAACCTTCGAAGGTCATAATCTCCTCGTCCGAACTCCGATTCGGTGTTATTTGACTCATGGAAAGCTCCATTGCACAAGATTGCAGCCATGTTCCTGTGAAGGACATTGTCCAATCAAGCATGTTAGTGCTGGTCAGTTAAGTGGTGTGTTATGGCTTTAGTTTATAACATGCAGTGTGGAATATGACATGTTGATATATGTTGTATGACATTTCAATAAAATACAAATCTTAAATACGGGCTATGATAATATGCATGGAATATGTGTGCATGGTGATTGCGTATATGCAACTGGCATGATAGCATTCGCATGTGCACAATATGTTACTCCACGATATAAAAGCGGAGCGTCGTGGATCAGACCGGGTTAGGTGTCACGTACACGATACGGGTCAAAACCTGGGTACGGTACGGACGATGGACTCGTAATGGACAAAGTCCTAATGAGCCAAACGGTTTTGAAAACTAAGGAAATAAATATAAGTGTGTTCGGCATAGCAAGATGGGGTGTATCCCCAATAAAGACCCAAATTTTATTCACATTTAGACATGATTCCCGTACGCAAGTTCAGAAAATGCCAATGTACAAGGCTACGTCCGCGAAACCTAAAAATCCGTGCCTACAAATACATAAACACTTACTATGACAAAATCAAATGTGCATCGGGAGGCCTTCCAATGGGTTACAAAGTTTTTAAAAAGAAAACAAAGTTCTCACAAGCTGATAGCGGTCAGAAACAAAATGACGGCCAGTATTTCACTCGCCTAGGTAGGTGAGGGAGCTCTGCTAGAGTGACTCGGCAGGCGGGCAATTTAGAACATTCATACATTGGCTGATCTATAGGCATCCATTTGGAATGTTTTCATGCAATCATTGCATGTGCACTTAGCGGAGTAACCTCAGAGATTATTACTATCGAGCTTTGCTTTCACCTTCTGGCCGTGGACCCCTCGTGCACAAGAAGACGGTGGCCTCGAGGCCGTGAGTGAAGGAGGTCGGGTTGTGGCCTCGACCAGTATTTTAAAAAATATGGCTGTGAACAATATAGTTTCATATATTTCGGGCATAAAGAGGCTACATTGAACTCGATGAAAAAAAAACACCGGAATTCGCAATACCACAAATGCAGATTTGAAATTAGGTATACGATCACCTAGAACTGGCGGGGTACGTCTGTAATTACGTCATAAGTATCGATAGAAACATCACAACTCGTATACAAATGTGTCAGCTGATGTACAGTGACTTAGCTGCTCTAAAATCGATGTCCTGTGATCATAGTCAGCATCAGTTCAGGTAAGAGGTTACCTAGAGTCCAATGATGTGTGATTAGATCACAAACAGATGATTTATGTTTTCTCGTATGCTTTGATTGTTTGTGTGTGAATTATATATGTGGTAAATGTATTTGGAAAATGTTATACTCATTTAGTGGAATTCACTTACATAACAATACAGACAAAGAGTATACGCATGGCACCCTACGAGGCTTTGTACTGGAGGCCATGCCGATCATCGATTTGTCAAATGAGGCAGGAGGGAGAGCCCACACCGGCCCGCATTTGATTTCACAGAGACACCTCCGAGAAGGTGAATTTGATACGTGCAACGCCTCTCACTCGCACAGCCAAGAAAGAGTTATGCATTGCGCCACGCCACCTCGGAGTTCGAGGTCAGATCTCCGCATGTCAAGATCACAAGACAGATGGTCATCCAAAACTGCTTTGTTCATCGCTATGTCATCGGCCTCAGATATAACGCCATAGAGGTGGCGCACCTCACACGCGCCTTTACCTGTACCAAAAACTGAGGTATCGCCGCCATGCCCGGCAGACATACCTTCGATCCAGCGTATATAGTGGATCGGGGAAGGATTGAGGCTGGCATATAGATTCTGGTGGAGGATCGCGACTGCGAGCAAGAGATCAGGTTTAAAGTACCAAGACCGTGAGGCTAGAAAGCCACCGTGGCAACAACGGAGGAGGGAAGAGGCACTGGGAGCGCGAGGACACGATGCGTGGCCAATTCATCCTTCATAGTGACATGCACGCCAGTGCTTAATAAATTAAAGATTTGGGCTGACATGCATGATATAGCGCGTCAGAAGCGGCATGTGGAATTATCGGATTGAGTGGAATTTCTTGGATCTAAATCTTTAAGGGGGAGAAATGTAAAACCCGTGAAAATTTCGAATTTTCTCGGGAAGGCAAACTGACACTCATAAAATCCAGAATTTTTTCTTTAGGTCTCGATGATCAAATGCATTTCACTACACTGTCTCACCCAATACTATGTCATTTCTGCCAAATTGAGATAATGGAATTGCAATGATTGAAAATTGACAAAAATGAGGTCGATAAATGAGGGTCCTACACATGGATGGCGTAAATAGGCTACGGTCTAAGGAAAGTAGTCTTGCATGAGGGTAGCTAGTGGATGCTAGGTGTCTCGGATAGTTTTTAAATTATGAATCTATATTTAAAGTGGAATTGTGGGTTGGGAGATAAAGGAAAGGTTAAAATAAGAGGCTTCAGGAGGAAGATGCTCTAAATGCAGGAAAGACTGATCCGTAGTAAAAGGAGAGAGAATGATGGTAGAGACCCACCTTCTCTCTAAAATTCGACGATCGGACTAACCTAAGCCAGTTTTATAAAGAGGAAGAGCCCAACCTACGCATAAGGGTCGAGAAACTGAGCCATTAGTAAGTTTTGACAAAACCCAAGAGGCAGCTTTCCTACTGTTGCTTTCTACCCTATGTTGTGTGGTGGTTAAAGAACTTACTGTGGAATGTTAGCTGTATTGCACCATGATAGCCGCACATCGAGGGTATAATGTTATCAAACCAGATCTTGAACCAGATTCTTCTTGATAGGAGAAATTTTTAAACAGAAATGGTCCCTTCTGATAAATTGTAGTTCTACCAATGAACTTGATGTTAGGCTTTGAATTTCCTGATTTAATCTGCATGGTTATAGTCCTTTATCGAAGGTTGTCCAAATAAATCTGGTCGGGCCGGGCTTTTGCCACCCTTGCCAATTCAATTATCCTTAAAACAGGCGTTTTGGGTCAAATAAAGGAACTTGAAGTGAATCCTTGATAAACAGTCCCACTAATGAAATTGATGTTAGGCTTTTGAATTTCAATTTGACCTCGGGACCAAGTTATGGCCTACCCAAATGTACCAAAACAAGAGGGGGTCGCAAACAAAGGATGAAACAAGAGTCTCAAAGAGGGGCCGCCAAACAGCGGGACGGGAACAGGTCAAAACCAAGAGTCACAAACAAAGGACGGCCAATGGCTGGCCCAATAGGGTCGTCGGGGCAATGACGTTGGGAAATAAGTCATTGGCCCGAAGAGGGGTCACAAACGCTGGACGTGGAATAAAGGTCGCCCAAGAGGCTCACAAACAAAGGGATTTAGTCGTTGGTTGCCCAGGAGGGGTCACAAACAAAGGTCGTTGAACAGTGGTCGTCCTTCAATGCTGGTCGCCCAAAAGTGTGGGTCGCCAAACAAGGGGCGTCGTCAAACAAAGGTCGCAGAATGTCGCCTAACAAGGCCTCAGCTTGCCAAGATCGATCATATGACCTCCAACTTCGGAAGGTCACATCTCCTTCGCTTGAACTCCGATTTAGTTCTGTGACTCTGGGCGGGCGCCCAATGAGTCGGCAATTACATTTGTATGCCTGAGGGAGACAGAAGATGTCATACTGAGGTGTTAGACCGGAGCTCGTCACTTCAGGTGCAGCTCGTCACTTCAGGCCAGCTCATGTCAAGATCGACCAGCGTGACCTCCAACTTCGGCACAGATTCTCTGCTTCAACCTCGACATTTGGGTGTTCTTGACCTTCATGAGCCCATTGAGCTGGCAAATATATCGGTATGCCTGAGGGAGAAGGCGATGTCATACCGGAGGTGTTAGACTGAGCTCGTCACTTCAGTGTAGCTTGTCAGCCCAGGTCAGCTCGTCAAGACTGACTAGCGCACCTGGGGAACTCGAAGGTCAGCATTCTTCGCTTGAACCCGACGGTGTTTCGGATTTAAGAAAGCCCATTGAGTAAGTTTCCAACGGACCAATGGGAAGGGCATGGGTGTCGGAGATTGAGCTGAAATGGCGCCGTCCGGCCAAGGAGGCAGGCTGCCCGTGAGACAGCTAGTCATGCGTGACTCCAACTTCCTGGCAACACTTCATCCTCGAACCCACCGCAAGGTTATCACTCTGGAAAGCCCATCGAGTCAAGATTGCAGCCGCTGTTCCCGCGGAAGAGCTACTGTCCAACCAGGCATGTTAGTGCTACCAAAGGCGGTGTGTTGCGGGCTTAGTTTATAGTCGCGCAGCCGCGGACATGACATGTTGATATATGTTGTATGACATTCTCAACAGCATGCTAAATCTTAAATACGGGCGATGGATAACATGTATAGAAATATGTGTGCATGGGTGATTGCGATAGCGCAACTGGCATGATATACTTGAATGCAACGCAACATCGATGATACGGCGTGAGTGTACTGTGGATCTCGCACCAATAGGTCACGGTACACGATTATGGGTCAAAACTCGTGTACTCGACGATTGATGGACTGGTAATGGGACAAAAGTCCACTGGAGTTTAAACGGGTTTTGAAACTAAGGGAAGAAGAGGCGTGCCTCAGTACAGCAAGATGGGTAGGGATCCTCAGGTGAAGAATCTGCAAAATTTATCTTACTAAGACATGATTCCCGCGATGCAAGTTCAAAATGCCGCTGGAATTACGCGCGCCCGGCGGTGAAAACTCAAAAATCCGTATCTACAACACATAAACACACGAATATGATAAACTAAATGTATCGGAGGCCTTCCAATGGGTTACAAGTTTTAAAAGAAAAATAAAGTTCTTTGCTTTGGGACAAAGGGTCAATGGTGGAACAAAATGACTGGCTGCATTTCACACTTGGCCTGTAGGTGCGAGAGGAGCTTCGTGGAGGATCACCCCGTGCAAGGGTATGAGGATCTAAAGCACATTGGCATTCATGCAGGTGACTTACTCGAATGTGTTTTCTATGCACCAACACGCACTCGCAAAGCTTAGAAGAACTCTGTAGGAGATCATTACTTCATCGAGCTTTGCTCACCCCAATGTAACTCTCTGTGTACACAAGAAGACTCCGGTGGCTCCCCGAGCCGTATGAAGGAGGTCGGTCAGGCCCCATCAGTATTTCAAATATATTGTGTTCAATATAGTTTGGTATTTCAGGTATGTAAAAATATAAAGCACATCGAATCCTGGATGAAAAATGACCTGAAAACTGGGGGGCCACAAGTTACGCCGCAGGCTTATTTCGTCGCGGATCGTCGCCACACCCCTGATGTTGTCTTTATTAGCGAAATGATGTCGCTACCTTCATTACTAAACCGATGTCGCGACAGTTTCGAATGACGCCGCTGACCTTCTTTTCTAGCTTCCGGTCACCTTAACCTTTACCTGATGCCGCACCATCAGATGATGTCGCTACCTTCCTGGGTCTCGCGGCAATGGATGTCGCTGACTCTAAACGTTGTTGCGAATTTTGTTCCTCGCTCGTCGCTGCATCGCTTAATGATGCTCTGCACCTCAAGCCCTCTTTGAACCGATGCCGCCACGCCAGCGTCGCCGCGACCTTCTTTCGCTAACCTAATGCGTCGCCACCATCGCAATGATCGCCGACCTTCGACCATTGAATGATGTCGCGACCATTGAATGATGTCGCGACCTCTTCCAGATGTTGCGACATAAATGTTCAGTCAATTGTTTATCTTATGTCGCGACTTCTAACTGATGTCATGACCTCCTTGTCCACTGTACTGGGTTTAATTATGTCGCGACCTCAAAGGGATGTCGCGACTGCAATTTTTCTTCTTCACCAATTCTTGTTGTTGCACGACTTGGAGTTTTAATCGGCGCCCGGCTCTTTTTGCGCTTCCATTACTCTTGTTGCGGCCAGGGTTTGTGGTCGCGACCTTGATATAATTTTCATTGCTATCAAGGCTTCCGACATCAGATTCTTTGATCGCCAATGCTTTCTGCTTTGCAAACTCGCCGGCCGATTATATCATTAATACTCATCCACCTTACGGTCCTTTTCATACTTGAAATTCCTCTTTCTCTTGAATTCCTATTTGCATAACGAGTTTGGTTAGTTATTCCATATTTCTAAACATAAATCGCCTTTTTTATATGTAATCAATCGAAAAATGGACTAAAATGGATGACTTTAGCTCATCGCCATGTATTCCTCTTTCAGGTACTACGACTTTAGCAATATCTAGGAGGTATTAGTCTCCCAAGCTCGAGCATTTCATCGCTATTGTATCAAAAAATCAGACAAACTTCTCCCTAGCTTTTCTCATAGAACTCCCACATCATTTGATGTATCTGCTTCATTAGTGGAAAGTCCTCGTGAAACTACGCAACAATTTGTCCAACATCCAACCCATGATGAGGAAGAGTAATGGAGGAGGCTAAGTATCTTTCATACACAGGTAAAAAGGTTCACCCGTTTTCAAGGTTTAATCACCATGAGCATTAAGGCAAGGTGGGAGTGGGAAGAATTTGTTCGTAATCTATTTCGCAAATCTTCCGTTGAAAATCTAATCAGACTATGATAGTGAAACCATATTTTGGTCTTTTCCTTCAGAGAGAATGGGAATAAAATCATACAAATTATATAGAGGGGCAATCCTGTGGAGAGGAAAGCACTGCAAACATCCTCAAAATTCCCAAGAATGCAGGAGAATCGAATTTCGATACAGTGAGTAGCATAAATCATCTCCGACTTCATAAGGAATTGGTTAAATTCTTCAAGTAGGTGTGAATATTGAGTTTGTCAGGTTCTTCGAGGTCGCATAATCTCCTCAAAGGGTCCTTTCCACATTGTAGAGAGGGGTTGGGGAGCCTGACATTGATTTTGCTAAAATTAATATTTCCTCCCGTCGTCGTAAACCTTGCAGTTGCAACACCATTTCTCACGTGGGAGGCTCATGGTTCATGTTACTGGCAACCCTCGTCATTTACTAAAATGGAGTTTTGATTTCTCGTGTCTCCATCAGATTAGGTTCTTCTTGAAACAAATGGCTGTTGTCAACAGCCCATCCGACATGCACCAATATTACCAACCGGGACTAGTATCCACTTATTTTATCTACAAAAAGAATAAAAAGAAAACAGTAGAGAACGTACAAGATTTGCAATGCAATTTCAAATTACCACTAGCTCTCTCTGGATCAATTAGAGTGTTCGCCACTCCCCGGCAACGGCGCCAAAAATGCTTCGTCTATTTCATGTGCTGAAATTATTCCCAAGCATAGGAACACATGTCATCAAGAATTATAATACTGTGACCATTGTGTCATTTCCATAGTGAGGTTTCTAGATGATCCCTAGGATCGCTATCCAAATGAATGTAATAAAGCAAATCGGGGGCTTGATCGATTGACGAAACAACCGATCGACTTAAAATAATTCTAAAACGAGAAGGAAATGATAGGATCCCGAGGTTTCCGCTCACTAACTAGGTATCACCCCCACTTCACTTACATCTCATTCAGGAGCCATCGATGAATGGTCTTCATGATAACTTTAAAAGCTCAGAAGTTATAAAGAATAATTGAAAGATATCAAACGCTTGCTCAGACGATTTGATTGGACTCTTAAATTACATTTAAGATCAAGCACAACGTGTACCAAGAATCTCTCGTTCACATGTTGTCAAGAAGATGCCAAACTAAAATTTTATAAGAATTTCAAAGAATAAGTTATCATACAAACTCACCAAGACAGAGTATCGAGTGTTTATCTTAAAGGAGATGAGTTTCCACCATTAGAACCCTACTGAGGTGTTTAGAACTCCATTAAACTAATTGATTCATAATTACCTTAACACTTAATAGCAATGTGTAAATCGAGAAATAACACTTCAATTGCAAGGTTGAGATGTCAAAAATGCAGAGTCCCTCAACAAATACCAAGTTATAATACCAACTGAAAGATTACAAATGTTCAAAAACTCAAAATCAAAAGAAGCTAGCTACTCTACTCTAGAAAACCCTAGAAAGATATGAGAAAA
This sequence comes from Tetrastigma voinierianum, assembly GCA_016808115.1. Taxonomy (NCBI): domain Eukaryota; kingdom Viridiplantae; phylum Streptophyta; class Magnoliopsida; order Vitales; family Vitaceae; genus Tetrastigma; species Tetrastigma voinierianum. The sequence continues at coordinate 536,311 of JAEQBH010000112.1, forward strand.
ACTCCAAAGGTTAGAGCCAAAACCCTAGAATCCGAATCACACCCCAGCCTTCTAGCAATGCTTAAAACAATCCATTAGTGATCTTTAGGCTGAATCGAAAGACGAGTAGTGCCTCGCACTAAGATTGAAATTTCTCCAAACTCAAGAAGATTACTGGTACCCTGCATTCAATTAGTGTGGTACCTATGATTCAACCCACCGGTTCTCCATCAAAGACTTGGGTACCTGCATTCACTCGATTTGGTACCAGCATCACGTACCTCCACCGTATCTCACCGCATGTGGGTACTGACCACCGACGGTACCGGGCACCACAGTCCCCATAGTTGCCCTTCACTCCCCAAAACTCAGCCAGTGGCCCCACACCCTCCTGAATTGATCAACATGATTTGCAGTGTGTTCTAGAACGAACTAAAAAATGTGCACGGACACTTAACAACCTACACACGCATAAAAACAATAGAAAAGGTCAAAAGCACCTATTCTACAAAAAATGAAAGCAAAACATGAGTTGAGGGGCTTAAAACCCTATATAAATGACACACTTTTATGTATCCAACAATTAACCTAAACACAAATAGAACATTTAGAGCACGAAAGTACTTATTTGTATCATAAAACTACTAGAAACTACAAATATGTGATAAAAACGAAAATATAAAGATACTCATCAAAAGCGGATATAAGAAATTCAGACAAGAGATGGCCTACTCCATAGGCTCTTTTCGTTGTATAAAAAATAGTTGCCTAAAATACCCGCAAGTGCAATGTGCCACAAGTACAAAGGTTTTTAATTTAAAATCAAATATTGATGCTGGGGAAAATGGCTTTGAGCAGGACTAAGTACTGACCACGGATATTTTCACTATTTAATCGATAAAATGATTTAGAATAGATATTTTCAAAAGAAATAAAATAAAACAAGAAAAACTGCATAGACATCAATGATCCCACAGGAAAATACTAATTTGTTGAACTTAAGGAAAGGATACTAGGTTTGATTTGTTTCTCATCGATGCATTTTGATTCATATTTATTGGGTTTAAAACTACCAGGTTTGTCCAAGAGAAAGAGTATGAGGTTCTCACTCTCGTGACTCCCCTCAATGTCTCACACCAAACCCATATTCACTTCTATGTCCATCTAGGTGGTTAAATATGATACTTTCTAAGGCAACTTTTCCATAGGCGTCCTATTGGTCACCACTAAATCCATGCAATATAACTACCCGAACTACACAGTAATTGGTCATCGCTAATTCCGTGCAATTTCATAATGCCAAATTGATGTTTTTTCCTTAATAGAATTCATTTAGTACTAGACATTTCTAATTTCCTAAACTTATTTGATTAGGTTAAGCTAATTACCACAATTGAATCATGATGGAATGAACGCCATTCACAAAGAGCTCAGAGCTAAAATCAACAAAATTTATATACACTCTGTTTCCCTACTAACGCCGTAGTCAAGCTACCGCAAAGATAAATGTCTGTGGTCAACACGGGATGGTTTCATCCCAAGAATGATACGCATGAGTGTAAAAGGTAAGGCTTTATTGACTTTTTTGATCGGTTTCAAAATGTCGAAGTAGGTTGAAAAATCGGAAATTGTAAAACCGAAGTATGAAAAATTAACTTCAAGATTTAGGTCACTTAACTTGGTAAGTTAGCGTAGAGTCCTCGAAAGGCGACAAGCAACCTATAGTCCAAGGCAACCTATCTATATACTTAATCTGAAGAAACCTCACCCTAAAAAACAACCTCCTATTTGAGTTAACGACAGTGGCCATCTATGGCCTTTTCGCCTGAAACCTCAGTATTAAATATCATTTTGCAGGCTCGTAAAGACCATCTAATGAACCACAAAGGCATCTAGCAATAAGTATGCACTGTGATCCTAAAGCATGGAGAGTATCGCCAAATCAATAACATTCAAAGCCTATTCAACCCACTCTTGTAAGATGAGGGACCATAAATACAAGACTGTGAGCTTTTAACACAAGAGGACAATACGATATTCCCACTACCAAGCTAAATTCTTCCTTCCTCTTCTAAAGAAAGAGGCTTAGCTTTCTGTGCCATCTCGAGTTGTCATCCTCAAGAGGGGTGTTCGGGCAATGAGAAAATAAGGGAAAAAGAGGAGAGAGAAGAGAGGAAAATAAACCCCAACTAAAATACGACTTTACTTACAAAAATGAAAATCCATAAATTTTTCTCTCCCCAAATTGTTGCTCCCTCAAAATTCTATATTGATTACAAAAAGCGAGGGTTTATATAGCTACCTCAATACATGAAAATACCAAAAAACTAACAATTTGACTAAGTTAAGATAAGAGAGTAATACACCAAATTTGAAGTTGCTGGCATTAATTACAAAAACATGACGAGGCGTTGAATCTCTCGCTTAGGACTCGAAGAATTTCAATAGGGTAGCTTAAATCGATAAGGCATAGCTTAAAATAGGAAATTTCGCTATATGCCGCAATTATTATTAATAAATTTGCTGAATAATAAATTTTCGTGGAGTAATGAACATGAAATTCGCTAGAACAAAGGTCAATTAAACCCCGGGTGTCTAGCTTAAAATCCACACTCACGATCTCATGGGGCCTCGCGAACTCGCAATTTTACGCAATCCCAAATAAATTTCGCAGTTGTTAAAATTGTCAGGTTTGTCGATTTTCACTCATGGCTCTGCTCACTCGCATCAATTTTTCTTCACTTTGCCTTCGCTTTTTCATTGATTCTTGGTCGTTGGATGTATCGACACTTGAGTTCAAACTTCATGATTCATCATACATCCCGATATTGAACTTAAAGCAAAACCTGCAAACAGCCAAAAATACTCTAAATGTGGCATAAGTGCTACTAAGAAGACTAACACTTCAATCGTATAAATGATACGATTAATGCGCAAAAGCACTCAAACCATTCAATAGGTTCAAATTGCACTTGTATTAATCACACTCTAACCTAAACGCTATAGTCCCCAGCAATGCAAAACTAAAAGGGAGATGCATGTGGTGATTTTCAAAAGTTTATGGCTTATGATATAAATGTGACTTTAAACCTAAAATGGACATCGTTTGAACCGATACAAGAGCCAAAACCATACAAGAACAATTTTAGGTCAGTATTGGTTCCATGATTCTCAACTTGAATTTCCACCTAAGTCTAATGGTTCTTTATATAACCATCACGCCAATAAATTGCAAAATTTAACCCTCCCCAACCTAGCACCGACATGGCCTCGTCGTTGAATAACCTAGATAAGATGGTTACTTTTCTTTATCCAACTACATTTGTGGGATGCAATGCTTAAAATCTGACTCACCAAAGTCCGTAATGGATTCACCGATGACTCCCAACCAATTAAGGTTTAGGCATCGTCAAAGGATCAATGACCACAACCTCAAAGGCTTCACCCCGACTCAATTACTCAAAATCAGCACCTACAAATCAAGAGACTTACCCATCCACCCATGTAATCGACATCAAATCGATATTCCCAACCAATTAAGGCTTAGGGCATCTAGTTTCAGTTAGCTTTCGCCATACACCCCCTAGAGACCGTGCTCGGTTTCACAAAACTTCACGACTTTATTTTTCTTTCTTCTTTCTTTTCTTTCTTTGCTTTTTCTTCTTCTTTCGAAGACAAGATCGTCTCAAAGTATGGGTAACACAACCTATCCTAGGCCGCCAACATACCTAAGGCCAGCTACAAAGCTAAAGGAAGTAAACAAATTCACAAATTTATCAACAACCAAAGAACGCCATATAAATTTCAAGTCGCACGCCAAACCAGAATCACAAAAACTGAATCACATAATTCCGTCTAACATGTGCGTGACAAACAAGCATTCCACTTTTTCCAATGAAGCAATCTAATTGTCCACTGTAGCAATTCACCAGTTCAATTTGAAAAACAAATATACATGGTAAAGGCACAAAAACATATATGGTGTTTGAAGACATATATATAATCATAGCTTTTGATATAGCCAAAGTGGCTGAAAAGAGTACATCAAAGCTAAACATACAAAAATATCACTACTCATCATGCCATCATAACCTAATCAAAATTAGCCGCAGTTGATAAAACTGGTAAAACTATACAAAATCATGGGAACTCAACCACCTCACCGCAGCCCATGGTCCGTTTCGCCGCCGCCGCCGCCGCAATATCCACAGGTCACCGGGGCGGGCTCTTCTCCGATCGTAGAACACGAGGAAGGCCTGGCAAGGCCATGATCCACCGGGCGCATAGAGTGACACCGGGCCAGCCCCTCGATCCCATGCCCCAGATGCTAGTGAGCAGACACATCCATCACACCAAACATTCCCAGCCGGCATGAATGCACTCCACAGCTGTGTGGCTCAATAGGATGGTCAGAGCACTACTTCAGAACAACAACACGCAGTCCCATGGAGAGGATTAAGGTGATATCCGTGGAACCTGACTCGCCCCCCCCTCCCCCGGAGATCTCGCCCGGGTGGGGCGTATATATCATCCTGTATGGTGGTCCTCAACCTCCCACCCGGCACTCCTCCCGTCCTGTGGTCAGCGAAAGATACTTCTGCATAGTCATCACCCACTCCACCGACATGACCAAAGGGCATCAATCCTCCTCTCAATCCCCGGGCTCCGCCTGAAATCCCGCATGCCTGAACACACGAGAGTCCGGCATAAGCAGTGGAATGCCTCTGCCCCGCATTCCGTGTCCTCCTCGACGGACCTTCTCCTCGAACTCAAAGAGGCCATCACCGCTCGCAGGACTAACCAAAATCCCCAGATCCGCCAGATATCTTACGCTCCCCGCCGCACGTAATGGCGAAATAAGCTCGTCCCCAACAGATGGTCGAGCAACAAAGATTCTCCGAGGCGGATGCCTCCCGTAAAATAATCGTCCAGCAGCTGGGTGTCTTTGGCTGCTCGAACCATCTCCCTATGATAGCCACGCGGACCCAATCAGAATCTTCAGCAGATCCGCTTTCGCAGCAGCACCAGCCAAGAGCGCAACGATCGCCGCCCGAAAATTCGCGGCAACATCATCAATCAAGCTCACGACTACCGGGATCCTCTAGACGCCATCGGCAAGAGAACTCGCAGCACCACTGCGGGCAAGAACACCCCTGGCCGCGAAAGGTAATAGCGACAATCCCCGATCAACTTCATGGACTCCCCGCAGCCCAGGGATCAGCCCTCGCGCGGGACGTCAGAGTACGACTCTCGATGGAACGGTTCGGTGATGGAGTCACACATTCCCTGAACGGGTTCCCACGCAATCAATGGCTGCCCCATCTCGAGGCAAAAGGAAGGGGCCGAGGTGATGAGTCGCTCCGCAGCCAGATGTGGGATCGTGACGGCTGCGGCCAGAGGATTTGATGACTCGTCAGTCCGATGCCCGCTTTGAGGGCCCGGCCTCCGACTTCCTTGGAGGTACGACGGGGCACGGTCCCATCCGTGTCTCGAGAAGGCCGATCCCCGAGGCTCAAAATGCCGGATCTGGTGATGGTACCGAGCTGGGACCTGAGCCAGCCTCTCGTGAATCGAATTCACCATGTCTAACATAATTCCAATTTGTGTACGAAACTATACCGAGATCAAATAAAATACTGGCGCGCTCACCACCAAATGCCAGGCTCAGAACTCGAACCGAGGCTCCTCAAGACGACCGAGCCAATCAACTGCCGGCGAATCAGGCTCACCGGCTGCAGCTCACCGCGAAAATGGAACCCGTGGCTCACGGTTGCAAGGAAGCTCGCACCGCGGATCGACCGGAATCTATGGCATCGGCATCGAACCGGCTCGCAGAGCGCAGTGAATGGTTCGGCAAAGCAGCCATCACGACCGGAAAGTGTAGCTCTATGGTGCTAACCGAGATGACAGCGGCGCGACTGTGGCAAGGATGCGCAGGCGTAGGACTCCGCGCTATGAATAATTAATCGCGCGTGTCGCAACCCAAAGGGCAATGACGCGGTGACTAAGCTGAAAGCTCAGTGAACCACAGCAAAGGACACGCGAAAGTGTATCGGGATGCAGGCTTCACTGGAGGAGGAGAATGTGAAGTGGAAATTTGGGGACAAACCCCTCTCCGTGTTTGGGCCAATAGGGCTTGCTCTCAGGGCAACGAAAAGTCTCCCCCCGCCCACCCCGCTATTTTTAGTTAATTTGGCCCAAACCTAGTACACCACCCGCAATTCAAAAAATTCTTAGATTAAATATTGATATTTTAAGAAACATTATAAGTAAAATTATTATATAAACTATAATTAAAATTTAGTTATATAATACTATAATATACAAACTTAAACATCTAAAGTGAAAACTGCTGGTTAAAAATTTCTAAAATAACCGAAATTAACTAAATTAACTAAATTAAGACAGTAAAGTAAAAATCATGGAACCGCACTGCTTCGAAAACACCAACCAGTTCAATCTCAAAATTACTTCAAGGGGTCGAGGAGAATGATCTCTTAAACCCATGCGTAGCCTCAAGCTGACTCCATGGTGTCGGGTGCCCAAATGTTGATCCAGCCCTCACTGACGGTTTAAATCGGGAAGCAAATACTCATGAAATAAAAGCTGATGGCAAGACTAAACCTTCTTCATCTTCTTGATCGATTCTCCTCGTGATTTCCGACATTTTGCTTCTCAGACACCTAGACCAATTGGAAACAACTTCATTAGTCTTTGATTTTCATTTTCTAGCAACTCGCGTTTGTTCAAATGAAAGATGTTTCTAACCCAAAGTCATGTTACCAAAGGTTAGCCGCATGATTCCATTCCCATGAATTGATGATTGCATTGGTTGTATTTAAATGGTCTTCCTTAAGATGATTGGTACATGATTGGGTTCACTTGCACTACAAGCTGTCAAGCACCATTAAAATCCATCGGAGGTAGAATTTGCCTATCTTCACTAAGACATCCTCAACTATCCCCTGCATTTCACCGATCTATCTACCAATGAGAGTGCGTGATGGTCGTAGGTTTAAGTTCACTCTGCACTAACTGCTTCAGATAATCGACACCGCGATTAGATTCACACCGGCTCCTAAATCACAATGATTTGTCTATGCACTTCCCTACCAATATTGACCTAAATTCGCAGAGATCCCGATCCTTGTATTTGGATTGTATTTATTGATTATGGTAATCGACTTGTTCAAAGGAGAAATGCTTTCTTCTCAACAATCCTCTTGATCGTGCAAAGATCTTTCAAAATTTTGCATAAGCAAAGTACTTGTTTGATTATGTCCACAGAGGTATGTTAACTTCACTTGCCTTAGACTCCTAAAATAATTGCCACGAGATGCCTTTTCTACCCCAAGTGCTTCGTGGAAACCCGAGGTGGTACGAGGTATTTCATTGAATCTCGTCAGGAGAATATGCCTGCACTCGGCACTCTTCTCCCCGCCTAGGTTCTCAGTTTTGGCATAGGTTGATCAATCTTTCCACTCCTCAGTAATGATAATTTTAACTTCATCCATTCCGAATTGTCGGGATGATCCTACCTCATGAATTCCTTAGATTTGGAAGTGTTTGCGGAAGGGAACCCTCCTTTCAGACTTCAAAGAATCCTTGTTGATCTTGGTATGATTGAATAATCGAGGTTGTCAATTTTTCTGCTGAGATTGCTCAAGCCCATCTTATCTTCATTCAAAGGTACTTTCTAATAAAAAGATCAACTTTTCAGGCTGCCAGTTGCACATTGATTCCTTTTTGGTCCTCAACAAAGTTGCCTACCACTTTACTCAAATTCAATATGGCTTGCTCCACAGGAGATGAGGATGGTGGTGGTTGTGGTTGAGAGGGGGAACCAAACTGTGGCTCTGCACCCCAGGTACAGGCGTGGGGTTGGGTCTCCATGGCGTTAGGTGATTCCCTCCAATTGGAATTGTAAGTATTGCCACATGGGAGTATCGATTGTTGTGGTTTGAATTGTCCCACGTTGTTTCAAGACACTCACGATCAAATCCTTCACTGGGTAGGCCATAGGACATGGTCTCTACTAGGGTGCAATAGGGATTGGAAATTGGTGCAAGGGATTGACCTGTAGGATTTCGCGCCACCGCATGCACCTCTCTTGAGCCGTTTGCCTCAAGCTCCTCTAATCTTCCTAGCTGGGTCAAATCCTGTAGCCTCATTTCTATTTCCTCTGGCAGTGCATACATCCCACCCCTTTGGTTGACTGGTGGTCTCATCCTATCCAATTCTCTAGGGTTAGGCTCATCCCAACCCTTAGAAGTCTCAGCCACGTAATTTAAAAAATCCATGGCTTCATCAGGATGTTTGCTTAGAAAGTCTCCTCCACACATGGTTTCCAAAGCTGCTCTATGGCAAGAGACATACCACCATGTGGGTAAAGGTAAATCACTGGTTCACCAACATCCAAGTGTCAAACCCATGATGTGGGCATGCACTGATGGTTTCCATAAATCTTTCCCAACACTGGTAAAATCTCTCACCATCATGAGCTGCAAAGGTGTAAATTTGTCTCTTCAAATTATTGGTCTTATGAGCACTGAAGAACTTCTTTAGAAATTCAGCCTGCAGCTCAGCCTAATTTCTAATGGTTCTAGGCCTCAGTGAGTTTAGCCAAATCTTAGCCTTGTCCTTTAGGGTCAATGGAAATGCTTTCAGCTTTAGCAAATCCATGTCCATCATACCTTCCTTAAAGGTAAAAGTAACCTCAAAATCCCCAATATGAGGTGTACATTTTCGTTTTCCATACCATGATACGCTGGGAGTAGGGGTACTAATATGGCCTCACCTACATCTTCAAAGTAGGAGGAATGATGCGTGATGGGGCACTCAACTCTAGGAGGGTGGATGTGATCCTCACTTATTCTATAGGTCAGGGATCTATCAACGCAACTCGTTGTTCTTCGTAGTGGATCCATGGTATCGGGCAGGTACAATCGACTTCACCGGACCGGGTCGCCGGTACCGATTCGGCGCAATTTTCCCTGAAGTTCCGTCTCAAGATCGTGATACACAATCATACACAACCGAGACACAACAAAGAGCATGAAACCAACTTGCAAAAGGTTAGTGGTTAGCAAAATAAAATCGACCGATAAATAAAAACAAAAACAGTGAAGTTACTGCAAAGTGATGAAAACTTGCAGTTCCTGCAACTGAGTTACAAAAAGAGTTAAAAAGATTACCTTCACTTGTGATGTTGATCACAAGTACACTTCAACTTATCATTCGTAGTTTGGCACCATCCCGGCAACGGCGCCATTTGATTCTTTTGCCATGAGGCTGAGCTAAAATCAACAAAACGAGATACACCTGTTCTACTAACGTAGTCAAGCTACTGCATAAAATGCCGGTTCCAGTCGAACACGGGGATGGGTTTTCATCCTAAGAATGATACGCATGAGTGTAAAAAGGTAAGGCTTTCTATTTGGACTTTTTGGATTTGCTTCAAAAAAAACAGTGGAAGTAGGTTGAAAACTGAGAAATTGTAAAAACTGAAAATGAAGTGTGAAAAGAAATTAACTTTGAAGATTTAGGTCACTAACTTGGTAAGTTAAAGCAAAACAAAAGTCCTGGTTTTATACTGCAGCTATGGTCAAGCAACCTATAGTCCAAGGCATAACCGATCTATATTTAACTAGCAAACCTCACCCTAAAACAACTCCTATTTGTTAACACAGTAACATACATCTATGACCCTTTTCGCTTGAAACCCTAGCATTAAATATCATTTCGTAGGCTCAGAAGACCATCTAATGAACCACAAGGCCTCTAGCACAAGTATGCAATCAGATCCTAAAGCATGGAGAGTATTGGCCAATCAATAACATTCAAAGCTATTCAACCCTAATTCCGGTAAGACAGGCTATAAATACAAAAAGAGACTGAGCTTTTAACACAAGAGGACAACATGCATATGCCCCACTACCAAGCTGGGGCCCTTCCTCTTTCAAAGAAAAGAGGCTTAACAAGATCTCTCGAAATATCATCCTCAAGAGGGGTGTTTGGCAGCCGAGAAAATAAGGGAAAGAGGAGAGAGAAGAGAGGAAAATAAAACCCTAACTAAAATACGAAACTTTATTTACAAAAATGAAAACTTACAAATTCTTCTCTCCCCCAAATTGTTGCTCCCCCAAAAATTCTATATTGATTACAAAAAGAGAGGGGTTTATATAGGCCACCTCAATACATGAAAATACCAAAAAAACTAACAATTTGGCTAAGTTAAAGGACAAGAGAGTAATACACCAAATTTGAAGTCGATTGGCATTAATTACAAAAACATGATTTTAGTGCGCTGAATTTCGCTTAGGATCAAGAATTCGCTTAGGTAGCTTAAATCAGACAAAGGCTTATTAAAATAGGAAATTTCGGGCCAAGGCTTGGCAATTTCATGAGCATTAAATTTCGCTTAGCTAGCGAAATTTTTTCAGGAGTAGCTAAACTGCTAGAAATTTCGCTAGAACAATGCATAGCGAAAACCTCGGGTGTCTAGCGAAATCCACACCTCACTGACCATAAATTTCGCAACCCGCGAAATTTTCGCAATCCCAGAGAAATTTTCGCAGGCTTAGCAAAAATTGCTGGTTTGCTGATTTTCACCGCTTGCCTCCCGTCTAACAATACTGCATCAATTTTTCTCCACTTTGCCTTCAGTTTTTCATTGATTCTTGGGCTGGCTGATGGCTGACACTTGAGTTCAAACTTCATGATTCATCATACATCCCGATATTGAACTTCTAAAGTGCGCAAAAACCTGCAAAACAGCCAAAAATACTCTCCAAATGGCATAAGTGCTACTAAGAAGACTTGAACACTTCAATTGGTATAAATGACATGATTAATGCGCAAAAAGCACTCAAAACCTATCGAATATAGGGTTCAAAATTGCACTTTTTGGGTATTAATCAAATGCTCAAGGCCTCGGGTTAAATTCCAGTTGTCACTATGGAAACCCTAGATTATAAATTAACAACTTAGGTTTTAAGCACATTTCTCAACACAAATCAATTAGAAGAAACCATAATATTCCAAGATTTACATCAACACAATTATAAATTCACAAAATTGTTCTAAAAATGATATAAATTAAGCATCAACTTCAACAATCAACCCTAGAGGATGATTAACCACTCATTACAACCCACAAATCCATCAATATCAATTACAACAATAATAAGGAAGGAGGTGAGAAAAAAAAAAAAAAGTTAGAGATACCAAACATATGAGAAATCCTCCAAACTTTGCTCCAAATTTCAAGATATCCTCTAGTGAGCTGGATCCTCAAAATTAGCTCCAAATCCAAAGTAAAATGCTCAAAAATTGAAACCCTAATTTGATTCAAGAAGAAAAGGCGAGAAACCCTAGATTGAGAGTGCTTCTCCTCAAATTCCAAACACTAATAATGTTTACAAAAGAAGAATTTATATTCCTATAAAAATAGGTTGAAACTAGGCTAAAAATGGATCATTTCTAGGTTTCCCGACATCGTCATGTCACGACATCAAAGGCTATGATGTAGCGACATGGCTGCATGTTGAACACAACAATGTCTAAGCAAGTGGGGTGATGTCACGACATGGCTGGTCATGATGTCGTGACATCACTGCATGATCCTCAAATGCTGATGTCATGACACGGAGCTTATATCAGTAATTCTTCTTCCTTTCTTCTCCATTTTTGCTCATTTTTCTTATATTTCCTTTCTTATATGAAGAAGATAAGCAAGATGGAAATTTAGATTGATTGAGAATGGTAAAGGTGTGAATTTAGCATTAAGAGCTTAATATATGCAATAATTTCATGCTTAAATCCTAATATAATTCACACCTAACAAATACCCCTAAACTTAACATTTTTCTTGTCTTTAAGCAAAGAAACAACTCATTTTCCTTATTCAAAAACAAAACAAGAGTGTTGAGCATGATTAGGAGATAATTTTGTAATAATTTGCCTCCGGGATCTCAGTTTCACACAACACGGAAAATTTCGAGATAACATCTTTCAATATAATGAGTTGACCAAGAGTTATGCACACCTAAACCAATGTTCTTGAGTGTGTGGGTGAAGTTCTATTCTCATATGGTCAATTGCAATTTAGATGGAATTAGATAAACAAGAATGGAATCGGGATCTCTCACTCAAATAGTGATTTTATGACTTATGAATGTATACAACTCCATAGGCTTGTTGCACATATCACTCTCTACTAATGTAGGCAATTCACAACTCTTAGGATCAAATAGGTCTTTATATAGCTTGTTATGTGTGGCTTAGGTAAAGGGTAGATGAATAGGTTAGTTTAGGCTTGAGTTTACCCAAAACAAACATACTTGCTTTCTCTTAAATAGTTCTTCCATCCTTTAGCATATTGAATTTTTCACACTTGATTACTTCAATCTTCCCCAAAACTTAGCTCATTGCATCTTTTATATCATTTATCCCACAAACGTACATGATTTTCACCATCTTTACAGGAACACCAAGATTTTATTTCTTTATGAACTTCATGGCATAGAGTATTGTAATGTTCAACCCCTTTAAGCTTTCTACCTACCCTTAGTGAATTTTAGGTTAACAACTCCCAAACCAACTAGCCTTAGGGTACCAGGTGTTGAGACACCCCTATGAACTTACTTACTCAAGATAGGAAGGCTACAAGGTCAAACTTACTCATCCTTGATTTATTCTTTCTTTTTGCTTTTTTTTTTTTCACATCAAACCTCTTTTGATTTTCATAACTAGCACAACCACTTCAACCAAACTCCTTATTCACACCACATATCTTCACAAGATATTACATTGAAAACAACATGTTAAGGGTAAACTAGGGTTCATGACTGAAGGATATTCTAAAGGGGGTTTAAGGCATTCATTCTTGATTTTTATGAAATGAAAATGGTTAAAAATGATTCAAATTAGGTGACTAAGGATGATGTGCACAAAAGGGTTAGCTAGAAAGGCTCAACCAATCCAAGGATGACCTATATCATTTCCTAATTGTCATATGTTTAGATTTCACCTCAATGATACTTGAAATGCCCTAGAACTTTAAGAGATCAAAAAACAGATATGTACACTCCACTATTCTCTAAAATTAGCTAAATATTGACCAAAAGGGAATGTATGACTTGTGGTCAAGATGGTAAGAATTTTTTGTTAAGTCTATAACTTTTCGATCAATATTCATTATTGGAATCATTATAATCTTGTAAACAACTCAACAAAAACTAAAACTAAACTTTTCAAAATTTTCAAAATTATTTTCAAATTTTTATGGATTTTTGAAAAATGCACCAAAGATCACCAAATGAACATTGCATGGTAGCTCCAATAATCCCAATTATTCAGGCATAAGTAATGATAGGCATGAAAGGTCAAGTAAACATTCATCCAATCCAATGGCATACAATAAACACAACAAACTAATCTAAGGATGCATTAGAACATACTAATAAAAGCAAAGCACAACTAAGAAAATAAGTTCTAAACCAAAACAAACCAAATAGGTTCCAAAGTTTCACAAGAAAGCAAGAAAGAGACAGACAGACAAACAAAAAGACAAAGAGAGATAGAGAGATAAATCCAAACCAAACACACAGAACCAAAATGGCAAAACATGTTTCTCAAAAAATTAAAAATAAGTATTGTCCTAGCACAAAGAAACTATGGAATAGAAAATCCTCTAAATCATCTGCATTCCTTATCCCTCGAAGACTCCTGGGTGGTGAAGCAGATTACGCTGAAAAGCAAACTGGGGAAGGGCCAGATCCATTGATCACAAACCCAAGCCGTGTAAGAGAACCACGAGGCGGAGTGAGGTATCAGATGTTCCGCTACTACGCCAACCTAGGGCCACTACCTCCAGCTAAAATAATTCCAGCCTCGAGCATGGATTTTATCATATCCAAACTAAGTCGGGTAATTTGATCTTCTTATAATCAGTGTAGTCTTCACATTGCACTTTGCCTATGTCATTGACCAGCTTTGAAAGTCTTTTCATAGTAGTCTGACTCGACTCTATTTCATCTGCTTATTCTTCTTCTTCACTCTCAGAGTCTTCAGGATCAGCTTCTTCGGCATTCTCTTCTTCATTTCCCCCAATAGTGGGCCTTGAGGGATGAGACTTCTTCTTAGGGAATGGAAGAGAGATCATAGGAGGGCATTTTTCCTCATCTTTAGATATTTCCACCCCATCTAGTAAACACAATGCAATGATGAGGGATGGATGAGTAAGAGCCTTCCCATAAACTGTCGCAAAGATTGATTTTTCAATCATTGTTCCCACATTGAACTTGAATCCACAATAGCATTATGTGAGTACTGCTTTATCTTTCTACACTATAGAAACATGCTTTGTTGGTATCAGTTTGGAAGATACAAAGTAAAACCAGGACTTAGCAGTCTCAGTGAGTCATGTCCTTCGAAATGACTGGACCTCATTAGAAGCACCTCTCTTCCAGGGAAACTTTCCATTTGTTAACTCCTTTAAGATGTGATCATAGTTAGGATTTTTGTATAGGGCCTTATACTCTTCACTCTTCTCATCCCGAAGTTCAAAGAATCTGTTGATAGTCGAGCTATCGAATGGTACCCAAAATCCCCATACATATATAGTGGAAGCTATCCTATCACGAAGGTTGGCATGAAACTCATGTACAACAGGAGACACTCTAAGATTTGGATGCTCACAAAGCTTCTTCCATTGTCTTATATTATTAAGGAAGATATGGAAATTAGGTTGTTCTTTGGAAATCCCCTCTCATGCACAAATGGCCTCATACTAAGAAAATTATAATTTTCCTCTACTGCTCTAGTAATGAACTTTCTAAGGTTCTACGGCGGTGGAGGAGGTGCTACCCTTAGAAGCAATATTTTTTCTTTGGAGCCATAAAGATTCATTGAGAACTTTCATAGAACACCTGGCTAGAATGAACTTTTCTTCTCTTCAAAAACTAACACAACTCTCACAAACAATCTCCAATCAACACAAACTAAGCACCCTAAAGAACCCAACTCAACAAAACCAATCAAGAAACAACAAAATCCAACCCAACAAAACCAACCAAATTCTAGAATGGAGGCTAAGGTTTCGATGGTGGAAGAGAGAAATGGAATGGAAGGGAATGAAGGGAGGTAAGGAGGATGGAGGATGAAATGGAGGTGGAGGTGGCGAATATTAGGGCTAGAAATAAGGGAAATGAAGGGAGGTTATTGAGAGAGAAGAGATGAAGAAATAAGAAAATGAGAGAAATGAAGGGGCGGGGTGATTTTAAGTTCAAATTGTTTTATCTATGTCGCGACATGAAAGGGTATAATTTCACAACATGGCCGAGACTAATGTTCACAGGGGGGGCATTTACAAACTTTTTATGGTATTAGTGATATCGCGACATCACTACAAGTGGAAAAACATAGAGGTCAATTTTTAAGTTTGATGTTGCGACATGATGTGTGTGATGTCATGACATCACTACAGCTTTATTGAAATTTTGATGTTTCACCCTGTAATTTTGTATTCCAATGCAACCATACTTATATAACTTCCCTTAGACACTTCAAATTCAATTCTTTATATTCAAAACCTCCATGACTCATATCTTTCAAGGCCTTGGTTCTTAAAAAGCATTAAATTTCTTATTATCCTTTAAATTTCCTCTCATGATTTATCATGTGCACTCTTCCAAGTCTTTATCTCCACATTTGCTCTTCTGTTACATCTCTAAGGAACCTGAAACTAAAACACACTAAAACAAAATACATAAACATATCTAGGATCCCAAAATTAAAAATAAACCAAAAAAAAGTTAATAAAGAAAATAAATAAAAAGAAAAAGAGAAGGAATCCTCAAAAAGCTTGGGTTGACTCTCAAGAAGTGCTAAGTTTAGTGTCGCTAGCTTGACTAAACAGTATCTCAATAGTTTAATGGCTTAAATGATGAAATCTCACTCTTTCAAGTCAATTGTCTCAACTAACTCAACTTGCTTCTCTGTAAAGTGCTTTAGTAGTTGCCCATTGACTTTGAATTCTTCACCCAAACTAGATTTCACTGCAATGGCTCCATATGGCGTAATGGATATCACAGTATAAGGGCCAAACCATCTTGATTTCAACTTCCCTAGAAATAGTTTCAATCTAGAGTTGTAGAGTAGAACTGTACCACCAATCTTGAATTCTCTCCATAATATATTCTTGTCATGCCATTTCTTTATTCAGTCTTTGTAAATTCGGGAGTTCTCATATGCATCATTTCTCAATTCTTCCAACTCACTGAACTGGAGTAGTCTTTTCTCACTTGCCTCCTTAAGATTGAAATTGAACATTTTTATGGCCCACATCGCACAATGTTCTAATCCAACGGGCAAACAACAAGGCTTTCCAAAGATCAATAGGAAGGGTGACATGTCGATTAGAGTTTTGAAGGCAATTCTATATGCCCATAGTGCATCATCCAATTTTTGTGACTAATCCTTCTTGGACATGTTCACTCTTTTCTCCAATATGTTTTTGATTTCTCTATTTGAGATTTTCGTTTGTCCATTTGATTGTGGATGATACGGAAGACCTTTCGCATGCTTCACATAATATTTGTCAAGTAATGAAGACACTGCTTTGTTACAAAAATGACTTCCCTCGTCACTATGAATGCATCTCATAGCTCCAAACCAGGTGAGTATGTTCTTTTAGATAAACTTAACCACTGTTTTAGCATCATTCTTCGGTTTGGAAATAGCTACAATCTGCTTCGATACATAGTCCACTGCTAGCAAGATATACAAATTTTTGAATGAATAAGGGAATGGACCCATGAAATTTATGCCCCATACATCAAATATTTCTAGTTCAAGGATATTGGTCAATGGCATCTCATTTCTCCTAGTGATGTTGCCAATTCTTTGGCATCAATCACATTGTTTCACAAATCGATGGCAATCTTTGAATATAGTGGGCCAAAAGAATCTACATTGTAGCACCTTTTGATTTGTCATCTTCCCACCAAAATTTCCTCCATAAGGTGAAGAGTGACATTTAGTTAGGATCTCATCATACTTTTCTTATGGCACACATCTTCTTATCACCTGATCTGCACACCTCTTAAACAATAGAGGGTCATCCCATTGGTAAGATTTAACATCATGAAGATATTATTGTGACTTGAGCTCGAGAGGAAGCACGTTGCAAGCCAAATAATTCACAAAATCAGCATACTAAGGTATTGAACTGTTCATGGCCATGAGATGCTCATCTGGAAAAGTCTCAATGATCTCCTTGGAATTATCTTCAATAATCACACTCTCAAGATGGGATAGGTGGTCACTTCATTTCTTGTCTCTTATTTCCTAATCAATTTCTTGGAGAAGTAAGACCCATCTTATCAATCTTCGTTTGGCATCATTTTTCATCATTGGGGTATCAAATAGCTACATGATTTGTGTAAATAAAGATTTTGGAGCCTGTAATGTAGGGTTTGAACTTGTCACATGAGTAAACCATAGCCAACATCTCTTTCTCCGTGGTTATGTAGTTCTCTTGGGCTTCATTCAATGTTCAGCTCACATAATAGATAGCCTTGAAAACTTTGTAGTGCCTCTGATCCAAAACTGCTCCAATAGGAAAACACTTGCATCACCCATGATCTCAAATGATTGATTCCAACCCGACACTATCATAATGGGTGCTGAAACCAATCTAGATTTGAGCTCATTAAATGTCTTCATGCATGCGTCATCAAAATCAAAAGTAGCATCCTTTTCCAACAATCTACACATGGGTCTATCAATCTTTGAAAAATCCTTTATCAATCTTCTATAGAACCTAGCGAGTCCAAGGAAGCTTCTCACTCCCTACATTGTAGTTGGTGGTATGAGAGTTTGAATGGTAGAAATCTTGGCTTGATCAACCTCAAGTCCTTTTGAAGAAATACGGTGCCTCAATATTATGCCCTCATGAAGCATGAAATGACATTTCTCCCAATTCAATACATGGTTCTTCTCTTGGCATCTTTGCAACACTAGATCCAAATTTTTAAGGCAATGATCAAAAGAACCTCTAAAGACTGAAAAATCGTCCATGAAGATCTCCAAAATTTCTTCTACCAAACTGGAAAAAATAGCCATCATGTAGTGTTGAAACGCGGCAGGGGCATTGCACAAGCCAAAAGGCATCCTTTGGAAAGAAAATGTCCCATGTGGACATGTGAAAGTAGTTTTCTCATGATCTTCTAAAGCAATGATAATCTGGTTATATTCGGAGTATCCATCCAAAAAGCAATAGAAATCATGCCCCACTAGTCTATCTAACATCTAGTATAGGGAGGGCAAGGGAAAATGATGCTTCCTCATGGCCTTATTAAGCTTCCTATAGTCAATGCACACTCACCATCCTATAACAATACGAGTTGATATGAGCTCATTCTTATCATTTCTCACCACAGTCATGCCACCCTTCTTAGGAACCACTTGCATTGGCACAGAAGCCCAGAGATGTCAAAAGCCAATATATGAATCTTGATTGGGCATTTCATGACTTCTTCGCTGACCTCACCGTATCGGGACTCAGCTTCACCTTTGATGTTCAACTAAAGGAGTGTGTTTATAAAATCTTATACATCTAAGCGAGACTAATGCCTTTAATATCTTCTATGGACTATGCAAAAGCTTTCATGTTCTTCTCAAGTACCTCTAATTACTTGGTCTCCATATGATCACGTAAGGGTTTTGTGCCATGTTCACCCAAAAATGCATAGCAAATATTCTCGGGCAACTCTTTAAGTATTAACCTATCATTTGTCATCTATTCTTCTTCAACCACAACAGTGCTTTCATTTTCATCAATGGAAAGAATAGTCTCTGATATTTCTTGAACTGCGGATGGATGCTCAAACTCCAAGTCTATTAGAAAAAGTGATTATGTCAAACATTTCTCCAAAGGGCTTTCAATCATAACATGCAAAACATCATCAATGGAAGGGAACAAACTATCAACCCTCATACAAGCCCCTTTATCATCATAGGCAAATCTCACATTCTTAGTAAGGTTGAACTTCACTTCTTCATCACCTAATCTCAATGTCAACTTCCCATTCTTCACGTCAATTAAAGCTTGACCGGTAGCAAGAAATGGTCTCCCTAAAATTATTGGAACTTCCATATCTTCTTCCATCTCTAAAACAACAAAGTCTACTGGAAAGATAAACTTATCAACTTTTACTAGCATATCTTAAATAACACCTTGTGGATAAGTCATTGAGCTATCGACCATCTGAAGAGACAATGTAGTGGGGGTTAGCTCACCTAAATTTAGCTTCTTCACAATAGAGAGAAGCATAAGGTTGATACTAGCTCCCAAGTCACATAAAGCTTTCTTGAAAGTATGTTCACCAGTAGCACATGGAATGGTGAAGCTACTTGGATCCCTTAGCTTTTTTAGAAGCTTTCTCCGAATCATTGCACTACAATTCTTTGATAAACTGACAATCCCATAAGCATCTTGCTTCTTTTTGTTGCTCATAATCTCCTTCATGAACTTAGCATAAGTAGTCATTTATGCTAAGGCATCCGTAAAGGGTATGTTCACTTCAAGCTTCTTGAACATATTTAATAATTTGGAAAATTGCCCATCCAACTTAGCCTTCTTGATTGTGGAAATGGAAAAGGTGGGACAATTAAGGGAGGGTTGTCGGGAAACATAATTCTTCCTGGTATGAAATTGTCCTTCTCTTTCTTCTCCTCTTTCTTGTCCACCTTAAATTCTACTATTTTATTTTTCAGCTTTTCATTCTCAACTTCTTTGGAAGCTCCAAGCTCTTTTCCATTCCTAAGAGTGATAGCCATGCATTCTTTAGGATTCTTTTCCATATCATTTGGAAAAGACCTTGATGAACTTTCCTTCATTAAATAGGCTAGTTGCCCTATTTTATTTTTCAAGTTCTTCATCGATGCATTCATATTAGCTTAGTTAGTTTTGAAATTGACCATTTCAGATTCAAGGTTAGATAATCGATGATCTTGAGCCTCACTCATCTTTTTAGAATCGGTCAACAAAGCTTTAACAATGTCTTCAAAAGAAGAAAATCGCTTTTGCCCTTGAAATTTGGAGTTAGAAACTCCATGTCCTTGAAATCATACTGTGCACTAGAATTTTATGGAGCTTGTTGAAAATTTCCTTGATTTCCATAAGATAAGTTTTCATGATTTCAGAGTCCCAAATGGTAGTGCGAAGGTAGATTATTGTTAGGCTTGAACACATAGCTTCTATTAGCCCCAACAAATTGTGCATCTTCTACTTGATACACTTGATCTGCCACTACTGGGCTTTAAGTCTGAATATAAGTTGAATCTCCCATAGACGGACTTTTAGGCCTCGATTGACTCAATTGCTTTGATATGGCTGTCAATTGTGTCTAAAGAGCTTAAAACTGATCAAGTTCTAGAACTTCTGCCTGTTTTCTTCTTACTGATATCTCTGGTGGGGCCTGATGTTGTTCTTAGCTAATTCTTCTAACAACTCATGTGTCTCTTGTGTTGTTTTTCTCATGATCGATCCTCCATATGCTGCATCAATAGTAGTCCTAGATGTATATGTCACTCCATTGTAGAAGATCTGGACTTGAGATGAAAATTCAAAACCGTGTTGTGGGCATCTTCTCAATAATTCCTTGAATCTATCCTAAACATCAAATAATGTCTCAGATTCTCCTTGCTTAAAATGACTAATTTCAAGTCTAAGCTAAGATGTAAGCGAATGAGGGAAATTTTTTTGTCAATAATGCTTCCACTAAATGTTTCCATGTCTCAATGGATCCTTGAGGAAGGCATAGATACCATGATCTTACCTTGTCCTTCAATGAAAATGGGAATAAACTCATTTTGATTACATCATGTGGCACTTCATTAACTTTGACCGTATGAGCTAGTTTCAAGTGTCCATCCGGATCCTCGGATGAATGGCCACCAAACAGATGTTGTTGAACCATAGAGATAAGAGAGGGCTTAAATTCAAAATTATTAGCATCAATAGGCTATAATCTCACTCCTGAATAGTTATCATTTATGGCGGGCTTCCAAATTTCAACCAAGGTTCCTTGTTGTGGATGCCTCTCTTCATTTCTATCAATGTTATTTTCGATCATGGTTATCTCTTCTACACGCTTTGTCTTCCTTAAACTTCTCAAAGTTATCTCAATTTCAGTATCAAGAGGTAGAAGCTCATAATTTGGCCTTCTATGCATACAATTAAGTACCTATAATCACAAAACAAACTCTAAAACAAAATAAAAAAAAACTAAATACAAAGAAAAACAAAAATAAAGGAAATATGCACAAATATAGAGATTTTTCTCAAAGTAGAAAACTTATCTTTCACCCAAATATCAATCCAAACACCAAACCGAAATGTCCCCAGCAACGGCGCCAAAAGCTTGTTAGGCTCTTTGCTTGTTGTATAAATATAGTTGCCTAAAATACCGCAAGTGCACGGGCCACAAGTAATAAAGTGTTTTTTAATTTAAAAATCGGATATCAATCCCAAGGGGAAAAGTGGTTTTTGGTGAGGACTAGCTAGGTACCTCGGCTAATGGAGATTTTCACCATTTAAGCGAAAAATGATTTAGAATGGATATTTTCAAAACAAAGAAAAACAGGGGATTATCAATTATCACTCACTAGGAATAGGTTAATTTCAAAAAAAGAACTCAAGGAGAGGATACTAGGGTTGATTGTTTCCATTTATGCATTTTGATTCATATTCATTAAACACCAATTAAGTGAAAATACACTTGTGCTTGTCTAAGAGAAAGAGTATGAGGTTCTCACTCTCATGACTCCCCTCAATTTCTCACACCAACCCCCTATTCATTACTAAGTCCATCTAGGTGATTAAATAAGATACTTTCCTAAGGAAACTTTTCCCTTAGGCGTCCCATTTGTCACTACTAAGTCCATGCAATACAACTATCTGAACTACGAAGAATTGGTCATTGCTAAGTCCATGTAATTCCCACATAATGCAAAACTGATGTTTTTCCCTTAATAAAATCCATTTAGTGCTAGACATTTCTAATTTCCTAAACTTCTTTGATTACCACAATTGAATCATGATGGAATAAAATGGTCAAGGCCTTAGGTTAAATTCCAGTTGTCACTATGGAAACCCTAGATGATTCATTCAAAATTTAGGTCTTAAGCACATTTCCCAACACAAATCAATTAGAAGAAACCATAATATTCCAAGATTTACATCAACACAAGTATAAATTCACAAAACTGTTCTAAAAATCATATAAATCAAGCATCAACTTCAATAATCAACCCTAGAGGATGATTAGCCACTCATTACAACCCACAAATCCATCGATATCATGTCGCTTACAACAATAATAAGGAAGGAGGTAAGAATAGAACAAAAGTTAGAGATACAAAACAGATGAGAGATGAAAAATCCTCCAAACTTTGCTCCAAATTACAAGAGATCCTCTAGTGAGCTGAGTCTTCAAAACCAGCTCCAATTCCAAAGTAAAATGCTCAAAAATCAAAACCCTAATTTGATTTAAGAAGAAGAGGTGAGAAACCCTAGATTGAGAGTGTTTGTCAAATTATGAACCCTAATAATGCTCGCAAAAGAAGAATTTATATTCCTAGAAAATTAGGTTGAAAGTGGGCTTGTAATGCCCCAAAAATACCCTATAATTTTTATAATAATTTTATAAAATGTGCAGGTATGAATTAAGCGAACTTAAGGTTTTTTTGGGAAAACTAATAAATTGTGAAATTTTGAAAAGTGAAATGAATATGTAGACATATGATTAAATATTATATGCTAAAATGAAATTGAGATTGAACCAGAAATAAACTGAGTAAGAAAAGGGAAATTTTGGAATTTGGCAAAATAAGGACCTAAGGATCAAGAATAGAATAAGCTTAAATGCAAAAGTGAATTAAATGATAAATGGAAGTGAAATGAAGACCAAAAGGGAGAAAAATGAGAAATGGATTTAATGAACAAGCCAAACATGGCCTTAGGGTGAAAACATGACTTAAGGCATTTTTGGGCTTAGAATGCTCATTGGAGCAAAAACATTTTGGAGACAAGAGTGAGAGGAGAAGCTAGGGTTGTGCAAGAAGAAGTGATTTTGGTGTGATTTCTTCTCATTTCTTGCTTCTAAATGATCAAGCATCTTGGGTGAAGAATATTCAAAAGGATTTTAAGCTAAGAACCAAACCCTAGATTTCTTTAAATGATGTTTGAGTTAGAAAAACCCTAATCCATCCATGGGTTTTGCTCATGGTTGGTTTAGGATGACTTTAGAATGTTATTGGAGTGATTCCCATGATTTGTTTGAATTTTGAGTGATTTTGGAGAAAATGCAAAAGGAAAAAAAAAAGCCCAGGCAAACACGGGCCCCTAGCCGTGACATAAAGGCACCCTTCTTTCTTGACATAGCCCTATCTTGCGGCGTAAGTTTGCCTCGGCTAGCGGCCCGAGGTGAGAGCAAATTGGCACTCTTAGGTGCAGCTACGACAATACCTCGCCCGCAGTGGCGCTTTCAAATTTTGTTTGAACACCTCGTATTCGTACACCGATAATTTAAGGACCCTAATAAATGATTAATGGGGGTTCAATTAAGAATGAAACTAAGTGAAAAATGTACCGTACCTCTCCGCCTCGACGATGTTCGTTAAGTGTGATTAGTGTTCGTTCACTAAAATGTGATGTGTGTGATTTGCTAGGGACCGGTGAGGATCACCTAACCTAGGACCGAGATTGATGGCAAGACAAAAAGAAAGAGATAGATTGGTTTGTTCTACCTTCTCCTATTCTCATTTCAATGTTTGAAATGTTTGTTCTAAATGTATAAGAAAAGCATATTGATTGTTTTAATTGATTTGAGGCAAATGATTGTGAAATGTTTGCATATGAAAATTGAATGATTATTGAAAATGAACTGTTTATACAAATGTACATATTGTATTGTATTTTGATATAAAGGATTTGAATGCCCTTAATAGAATGTTAATCGTTTAATTCGCATAAAGGATAGATTTGGTATACCAATAAGGGTCAAATTAGCAATACTGCGAACAGACGTATTGATGTGTCACTCCGATCAGAAGCCCAACGGGACAGTATCGGTAGTGTTCATGAATTGATTTTTAATAACCAGTCAGCAGCCCAGCGGGACTATACTATGTTATAAAACAAAATGTTTTTATACCTGCCTGTAGCCCAGCGGGATTGTGCCGGTGATTCCGATATCCTGTATACCTAAAACATAGGTTAAATTCATTAAGGGTAGAACTGAATTGATTTGAGATTGTTGACATATTGGTATTGAAAAGTATGATTGCAATTTGAAATAAAATGAGCATTGTGAAATGCATGATTTGGTTATAAATGATTTATTGCATATGAAAGTGTATATTTGGGATGATCAATGAACTATAAATGATTGAATATGAAATAAGTATATGTATTGTATTGACATTGATCATCTAAAAAGATTTGAAAGTATTGTTTAGCAAAATTACATGATTTAACTTAAGAACGGAAGAATGGGGTGTATAGAACCCTTAGCATGAAAATGCTTAGCATATTGTTTTATCAATGCAGTCACCAGGTGATCGATAGTGATTGACGAACCAGGTCGAGCTCGAGTCATTTAGAAGGTTCACAGAGTATGCTCCGTCACATGCATCCTCACCATTTTTTTTTAACATTGATATTTTGTAAAAACAATTTGAACTATGAACATCTATTTGGTAAATCATATTGAAAAGGCTTGATATGCCTTTATAGAAATTGTACTTTTGTATAAATGTAATGTTAAAGGGCCTTTGTAAAAGAATTGCATTAAATTCGTAAATGTTTATGGGGTTGCCCTAAATTGAAATCGCTTCTACGCATCTTTGATAAATGATTTTGATAAAGTGATATAGTGATATGGAGTGCATCCCGGATTTGGTTCAGACCCACCAATTGGGTCGGGTTGGAAAGGGGTGCTACAGGGCTAAAAATGGAAAGTTTATGGGCTTCCTGACATTGTCATGTTGCGACATCAAAGGCTATGATGTCGTGACATGGCTGCAGGTTGAACACAACAGTGTTTAAGCAAGTGTGTTGATGTCACTACATCACTGCATGATAAACACCAATAGGAAAGGACCCAATGTTGCGACATCAAGTGATGATGTCGCGACATGGAGCCTGTATCAACAATTCTTCTTTCTTTCTTCTCCATTTTTGCTTCTTTTGATTGTATCTCCTCTCTTATCTACAAAAGAAAAGCAAGAAGGGAATTTAGCTTGATTGGGAATGGTAAAGGTGTGAATTTAGCATTAAGAGCTTAATCTATGCAAGAATTTCATGCTTAAATGTTAACTTAATTCACACCTAACACCTATAAAATCATGTATGAGAAGCTAGTGGTGACCGTCAATGAAGAAAAAGGATGCTCAAACAAATTTCTCAACTAAGTAGAGAAAAAAATGAGTTGATCAAACATGTGAGTAGCCTCAAATCTATAATGGAAGACACCCAAAATGAACTCAAGCATGTTAAGAAAATTGTGCATATGCTAAATTTTGGTACCACAGCCTTAGACTAGATTCTAATGATGCGGAGAACAAATAAAGGCCACAAAGGTTTAGGCTTCAAGGAAGAAAGGTTAGAAACTAAACCTCCTACCCTTACAAATGTTATTACAACAAGCAGAAATTACCATCACAAAGGTGGTAGGAAGAATCATTCATCAAGAAGACAAAGACCTTTATGAAGACTTTGATGCTACTATTGTAAGAAACTAGGTATATCCAGAGGGAATGTTCTCACTTCTTAATGCATCAAAAGGTAAGACAACAACAGAAACCCTAAAACAAAATAGAGTTGGGTGGTAAAAAGAGATAGAATGTTTTTGGTGGCTTGCACATCTCTTAAGGTGAATGTCAAGAAAAAATGGTACTTTGATAGTGGAAACTCTAGGCACTTGATAGGTAATAAAGAAATTTTGACCAATCTACAACCTTGCAATCTAGATTCTATGACATTCGGTGATAGTGCTAAAGTGATTGTGATTGGCAATGGCCTCCTAAAAGTTTTAGGTATGCCTAAATTGGAAAATGTTCTTCTTATGAATGGGTTAAAGGTAAATCTTTTCATCATTAGTTAATTGTATGATCATAATTTATTTTTCCAATTTACTAAAGACAAATGCTCAGTCATTGATAGTATAAACACATGTGTTATGGAAGGAAAAATATCATCATACAATTGCTATATGTTGACTTGTTTAGGGACTTGTTGCACCACCTTGTTAAACAACTCATATATCTTCCATAGAAGACTTAGCCACATCAGTCACAAAAGCCTTAGTGAAACTATTACAACCGATGTTGTTTTAGGAATTCCAAAGATGGAGGTTGACCTTGAAAAGGTGTGCAATACATGTCAAATCAAGAAATAAATCTAGATGTCTCACAAGATGCTACAACATCCTTCTACCACAAGGGTCCTAGAACTCCTTCACATGGACCTAATGGAACTAGTGCAAGTTGAAAGCTTAGGGGGGAAAAGGTATGAGTTTGTATGTGTTGATGACTACTTAAGATTCTCATGGGTAAGCTTTCTTATAGAGAAATCTGACACATTTAATGCATTTAAGATATTGTTTCTAAAGTTGACGAGTGGAAAGAACAAACAACTCAAGAAGGTTATTAGGATAAAGAGTGATCATGGGAAGGAGTTTGAAAACTCTCACTTCACTAAGTTCTCTAATAAACATGGGATAGATAATGAATTCTCTGCTCCAAAGACACCTCAACGGAATCGGGTGGAAGAAGGGAAGAACAAAGATCTACGAGAAATGCCTAGGATTATGCTCAAAGAAAAAAAAATTCTAGTAAAGTTTTGGGCCGAACATATCATGTTATACTTTGAACAGGGTCTACCTTTGCCCAAGAACAACTATAACACCTTCTGAAATTTGGAGAGGTAAGAAACCCAACCTAAAGTACTTTCATGAGTTTGGTAGCACCTATTTTATCCTCAATGACAATAAGTAAGGAAGTAAATTTGTTTCCAAAAGCGATGAAGGCATGTTTCTAAGATATTCCCTAAACAATCCAACCTATAGAGTCTATAACAAAAGGACCAATGTAGTCATGGAATCCATTAATGTGGTGGTTAATGATCAGGGATCAAAATCTACTCCAACAAGGTCAAACGATTTAGATGTTGAATTCCTCATACTCAACTGGTACAACAAAAATAGTAACAATGTCTCAAAAGATTATGCATCACCTAATAGCAACACCAACCCTTTCACAGAAGGTGATCCACCATCTAGTGACTCATCCCTCCAACAGAGAGATCTTGAGACTTATCTAACCACTAATATCTTAGTTCGTGAGCTTTCCAAACGAGTTCAGAAGAATCATTCAGCGTTTGACATTATTAGATATCCTAAAGTTAGTGTTTAGACACGAGGGAATTCCAAAGTCAACTATAAAAAAATGATTAGGCACATATGCTACACCTAAAAACATAGCCAAAGAATGTTTACTGGTTGATTGTTATGCAGGAAAAGTTAGGGAAATTCACAAGGAATGAAGTTTGGGACTTGGTGCCTAGACCTAAAGATGCAAATGTCAACGAAACCACAAAATTTAAACTATGGTACACTCATGACTCTATTGCTAGCTTAAAGGGTTCTTATGATGCAGAAGCAAAGTACATAGCCGCTAGTAGCAGTTGTTCCCCCCTCATTTGGATTTAAAATAGGTTGAAAGATTATGGTGTCTCATAAGCCGATGCATCATCTAGTATGACATTGTACTGTGAGAACATCATTGCATTTAATTACTTCAAAAATCTAGTTCAACATTCACGACCGAAGCATTTCAAACATCACTTTATCAAAAGCTTGGTTGAAGATGGAGTGATAGAGATCAAGTACATTACCATTGAAAGACAAATAGGTGATATCTTCAATCAAGATCTTAATGCATTTCATTTTGAAGCACTTAGATCCTCTCTTGAACTGTGTGCTCCTTCGATTGTTTAAGCAAGGCCATGACCAAGGGGGATAAAAAGTGGGCCATGTTTAGTGATAATGGGCCTTCGTAGCTGAACTAATTGAGAAGTGCTTCGTAAGGTGGTCCACCATCTGTTTGGCCAAGGTCTACCTCTGTTCCTTTTGCAACTGGCCCTAAGCCCACTACCGATGGTGATACTAGACCAGTACATCTCTCTAATAAGAATAAGTAGGTATGCTCTTTTTTTTTTTTTTTTTTTTTTTTTTTTTTTTTTTTGCCTTCTATGGCAAAAAGAAGGGGGAGATATGGCGAAGCTTGTTTCTTTATGAATTTTTTTCGCTTTATGGATATTTGGTTTTTGGACTAATGACGTGGTGTGACATCATGGGTTGCATATTCTCTGGTTGATACAAAATGCTAGTACTTGTCTCCTTAATGGCTCTTCAAATGTCCATTTGCATATCTTCAAAGTCTCTCCAAAACATGCTTCTACTATACGATTTATTTTTGCTAAAGAAATGCCAAAAAGGGAGATTGTTAGAGATATTTCTTGTCATGATCTTAGGCAAAAATAAATCGCATGTTTCCAACAATAGAACCTGATGTCACAACTGATGTAGCAAAAGTTGGTGCATCATGCTATATGATTATTCGCCAATTTTCCGACACGGCTACCCAAGACTTAAAGTCCCCGGCAACGGTGCCAAAAACTTGTTTGCCAATTTTTCTTATAGACCAAAATTTTCTGCTTTTTGTTTCATTTTTCAATTAAATGTCTAGCAGCAATGCTTCCCAGAATCTGTCACTGTTTGGGATTGAAATTTCTACTATTCTCTATTTAAAATACGAATTAAAAACACAAATTTGTCTGAGAAGGTAAATCGCTGCAAGTGCACAGGTCGTACAAGTAATAAAGTGGATTGTTAAGTTCGAGTTATCATTCCCATAGAGATCGATAAGAAAATCTATAAATCAACTACCCCTACTACTCAAGGTCCTCACTATTGGAACTTCAAATTTCTAAAAATGGAACTTAAAACTAAATCTGAAATGCAGAAACTGAAATGAAAAAATCTAAAATAACATAAGAAAAAATTTAAAAATAGACTGAAACAACAGAATTGCTGAAACGTAATCTAAACAGGAATCTAGGATCGATGTTACGTCATCTTATAGCAGTATAGCATACAAAAATAACCTAGCAGTTTTATAACATGTTTAGAGTATAAAATAAGTTAAATCTGTATTTTTTTTTTGAACTCATATTAAAGAACAAAAAATGGTAAAACCAGAAATTATAAAAATTAAGGTTAAATTGGTAAAATGTCAGAAATAGGGACCCCGAGGGTCGTAAGAGAATGTATGTGCCAAAATGGAAGAAGGGTAATAAGTTAAATAGAAAATGAAAAGAAAAAGAATGATTAAAGTAAAATGAAATGATGAAATAATGTAACTGAGCAAGGCCTAGTAAAGGTTTTGAGTTAAGACCAAAAATTGGTCTTTGAATAGCATTTCTCATTTGGGCATATCTTCACATTGAGAACTAGGGCACAATTGAGAAAGTAAGAGAGAAGACCAAGTTGGCTTTGTGCTCTCCAAGGATTTGAGCCAAACAAAGAAAAATGAAGAAGAAGGAAGTGAAAAGAAAGAGATTAAAGGTACGAAACTAACCCTAACCCCCTTTAATGTTGTGTTTGGGTTTGATGAAAACCCCAAATCGGAATAGAAGTGTTTCAAATGGTTGTAGATCAGTTTTGGGGTTGTTTTGGGTTAAGTTTCAAAGTGCTTTTGGGTTATGATTGGTTTTGAGGAATTTTTGTATAAAGGAAATGTTGGGGTATTAGGGGAAATGTTGTCAAAATTTTCCAAACCCATGTTTTGTTTTGGCTATAACCTGGCCATCACTTATCCAAATTAAGTTATTCAAATTTATAGGTAAACTAGACTTTTAGGGGAACAAATCTCTTTGAAATAAGTGTATTCAAATTTTGATCCCATTAGACCCATAAATTCGTCAAAATGAGGCTCTATTTTCGGGCAAATTAAGTTCGATTTGAAGTACGAGTTTTGGTGTTTGGAATAGTTTACAGTATTTAGACCATAAGTTGAGTTTCACTCATCCAAATTGAGGATTGAATTTATGGGTAAACTAGACTTTAAAAAACAAATCTCCTTAGGCAAGTGTATTCAATTAGACCCATTGGACTGAAATTCATGTTGAAGCTCTATTTTCAGTCAAATTCTAGTTATGTTTTGAAAATAGAGTAGTCCCGGTTGTTTTAAACATATCTTGAGTTTCAGTGCTTTGAATTGGATGATTCCAATTTTTGAATAAAATAGATTTATAGGGGAACAATGGACTTGAAGGAAGTTAGGTAAAATGTGGATCATTTGTTCCCAGAAAATTTACTTGAAGGAAGTTGGGTAGAAAACAACCCTAACTAGAAACCTAAATAAGAAAACTAATATTGTTCTCTAATTGTGATGGTTCCAGGGGTTAGTGGCGGAAGTCGGCCAGAGACGAGATTCGAGGATAGGAATCGAGGAGCGACAACCTTTTTGGGTTTGTTCTCCATACCTCTCTTCTTATTTTAAGTTTTTTGATCGTTGGTTGAATTGATTTTCAAGAAAACTGCATATGTGATTTATTTTAAGTGATTTGGGAAATTTTATTTCAAATGAATTTCCATAAAAATTGCATGAGCATCAAAATGTATTATTTGGGTATAAATGTCTATATAATATTGTAAATTACTATGACTGGGTTTTAATGCCCTTAATAGAATGTTATCCGTCATATTCGAGTTAAGGATAGATTGGTATACCAATAAGGGTCAAACTAGCAGTACTGTGAACGAAATGAAATATAGTGGCATCTTGTCCGTAGCCAACAGAGACAATATCGGTGGTATACACCTGATGATTTTTAAATAACGATGTGACCAATGAGATCGTATTAATGTTTATAAAATGTTTTTATCACCCAGGCACATGTGATGGGACCGTGTTGGTGATTCTGTTATCCTATGCAGAAAATACAGTTTAAATTCGTTAAGGGCAAAATTATAAGTAAATGTGTGAAATGTCATGATTTAAATTGGAATGAAATATTGCATATGAAATTGTATACTTTGAAGTGATCAAATGATTTGCAAATGAAAGTATGTGAAATAAACACATATATATAATGTATATTGCATGGACTATTGAAATTGTGCCAAAACATTATTTCAAAAAGTTGCATATTTGTGTTTAATTGAAATGAAGAGAGAATTGCATAAAACCACTAAGCATGAAAATGCTTAGCGCGTTGTTTTTATCATCGCGCAAGTACCGAGTGACTAGGGATAAGAGCAAAGACCATAGAGTTCATAGTCTTCGTCGAATCGTGCAGTATAAATCGTAGCTCCATCACAAATGCGTACATTTCATCCCGCTGACATTATTTGATCCTTTTATAATGAGGCCAAAAATGTATAAGTTTTCATAGGAATAACATATTTGATTTATTTGTGGAGATGAACTGATAATGTTTGTAAATGATAATGTTGAAGACATACATGTCATATTGAATGAAATTGTTAATTGACAAAGCAGTGAGCCTCTTTAAGCGAAATGATTATGCGACATTTATTTCTCTGAATTTGAAAATGTATATATAGTAAAGCGGTCCCGTCCGGTCAGGTTTGGTCTCTGTCGGTCGGGTATGGAGCGCGCAGCGGAGTTCTTTGGCTATTATGGGTTTGAATCCTGAACTTGTTCAGGAGCAAGGTAGTGTAGTTTGGATTCCTCCATACAATATACATTTTACTAATTAGAGAACCATATTCATTTTCAGGACAAATGGGTCTAATCAGTTACTTATAAACATTTGACCCTCTTTAAGATCTGATTATTTTTCTTTTCTAATACTTCACAACCAATTCTTATAACTGAAGTCTGCTTGCCCCCATAGATAGGATAACACAAGTCTCCTTCAAAGTAATCGATACCCTGATCTACTGAGTTGAAGCGGAGTGCTCCCTCTCCTTGATTAGAATCTTAGCTAACCTGAATCGAGGTTGTTCTACCGTGAGACGACACCTCACAAACAATAGTGATAGATAATCCAACTAATCCTCACATCATGAGTAAATTAGTGATCTATCAGAGTAATCATTCAGAGTTCATTAGTTCCATAATATTAGTTTAACATAGCCCTAAGTAACTGGTCCATGCTCTCAAGAATCTACATCTCTGTGTCACTTAGAGGGCCTCCTGGAAATCAGAGCAAGATACAGCCCTTTCTGGGTACAAGCTACTAATATTAAGAACGGTTCACTACATGAACAATACCGATTAAATCAATCCAGTTCTCAAAACCCAAAACAATCCTTTAAATGCTACAAATCATTACCCAGGAAACACCCTGGCCTTCTAGTAAAAGCTTAGCCTTCTGCGCCCCGGACTATAACTATCAATGACTAGCTAATCATGAAAATTCACTGAACCACAATCGAACTAAAGAAAAAGAGAATTCTATAAAATTTCCAGAAAACCTTGAAGTTCAAACATAAATGGAACTAAATATTCATTTATCTCAGCTCAAGATTACAACTCAGGTCCCTTATTCCAGTTCCAAGAAAAGGGAAAATAAAAGAAAATACAAGAAGAAATGAAAAGAAAATAAAATATAAAAATATCTTAGAAAAGAAAAGAAAAATCACTACTCTATTGCTATTGTTCCTAAAATGGCAGCTACTTCCTTCTTTTCCTCCTCCCTCCTTTTTTCTCTATACAGGGCTTGTTATTTATGGCCCCGATACAATCGATGTTGGGCGAAAATCAAGGCGATGGCGTGGGTTCAGTGCATGCCCATTTACTATTTCTGTCGCGACATTACTATTCCATGTCGCGACATAGCAGTCTCTGTCGTGACATTGTTAGTCTATGTTGCAACATAGCAGCATTGTTTTTGTCGTAGGCTCTGTTGTAGCTTTGTCACAACATTTTTCAATATTTTCCATTTTCTCCCCTCTTATGTTTGTCGCAACATTGTTGGTTTATGTCGCGACACAATTTCTTCTTTTTGCCATTTTTTAATGTCACGACAAACAATTTCTATGTCGTGGCATAGTTCTCAGCCTTTAGCTTTATCTTATGTCGCGACATAAGTTTGGATTGTCGTGACATACTTTGAAGCCTTCAACTTGGTTTTATGTTGCGACATACTTTTCACTATTCTACTCTAACTATGTCGCGACAGACTTTGAAAATGTCCTGACATTCTGTAGTTCTCTTCTAGTGGCTCTTCTCAAAAATATGTCGCGACATAGGTGTGAAATGTCGTGACATTCTTCATTGTTCTTCTAGGATGGTCAATTGTTGCGACATATTCTGCTGCCTTTCTATTTTCACGACAAAATTTCTATTGTCGCGACAAACTTTCAGTTGTGCTCAGCTAATGGCCTTGTATGATTATCGCGACAAAGTTTCTTAATGTCGCGACAAAGTTCAATAGAATTCGGTAGGTTCTCTTGATGTGTGCGACACCAAATTCTTAGTAACCGCGACATACCCGGTGTCTTTACACAATCTTTGTGTCGTGATAAACAATAAAATGTGGTGACATAATTCTTTGTTTATAAAAAGTGCCCTTAATCTTTGTTCACGACAGAGAATGCATTGCCAGCGATAAATCCTCTGGCCATTTGCTCATTTCTTTATCGCGACAATTTTTCATTTTTTCACAACAATAGCCACTTCCTACCTTAGCCAAATTTGATGCTCCTTTCTTTTTAGCCTCATTTGCTGTTTTTTCTTGCTTTTCAGTTTCTTTTCTCTAAATTCCTGCAAAACACAAATTTTGGTGAATTCTTCATAATTTTGCATTTAAATTGATCTTTAAACCTTGAAATATTCATGAAAAAATGAGCTTAAAATTAGATGAGTTTTAGACTCATCAATGACACAACTTACCATATTCAGCTAAATCTGATTTTGGAGCTAATATTCGGTGTGATGAACAAGGTTAGAGGAAAATATTGGGAAATATTACACGAATCAAATCAGAGAGATCATATATTATTTTGTGAGATTTCCAAGGAAGGAAGATATCATATTATGATAAGTATGGAAGGAAATCAACATATTCTAGTTGGCTTGTTGAGACAGTTTAGGAAACATGGAGATTCTGAATATTGAGAAGATCTCCAACGGGTTGTTTAAAAAAGTGTAAAGATGTTTCTTTACGCATCAATTTTGAGAGCACACACGAATGAGATTTATGGAGGAGCTATTCACACGTGAAGATAGCTGGTACAGGTACTGCTCTAAGCTTTGATGATGAGCAGTGTTGATACTCTTTGTTGAGAATGAGTGTGTGGTCGTGTAGAAGTTCAGATGTAGTTGTATGGGGGAATAAGGGGAGCTTATTTCCATGTTTCACTATGAGAGAGTTAGAAGGAGACGACTATGAGAAAGGGGCCTAGTCTCATATAAGACCAATGTTTAACCTAATTGATATATAGTGAAATTCCTTGTATTTGAGCTCCACCCAGCGAACATAGGCTTTTTCCAAACCATGTGACTAATATTTTTGTTTCCTTGTGTGTGTGGTGGTTTTTTTTCCTACATCTCCTATAGCTTTATTTTCATGATTATTTATTGATATATATCTTGATAGACCTCCACCTTGACAATGTCACATCACTTGATGTAACAACTAACGAATTGCTATCAAAACAAAAAGATTTTCTCTTTCAAAGTGTATTAGTAGATTGCATGCTACTAGCATTTTGTGCTTATTACTACAATAACTTATTTTTTATTAGTTTATTACTACAATAACTTAATATTACAACTCCAAAGTGAGTCTTAAAGTTTTGCTAATAGAACTACTTTTCTTTAAAAGAGTTTTTTTATCTAATAAAAACTACAAGAAAATTTCAAATTCAAAAGTTTTTTACAAGTTGGTAAAACATGTCATGATTTTGGTTAAAAAATGCTTCCTAAACCAACTTTAATTTACTTATTACCAACGTGTCCAACAAAGTTGTTTAACCTTTTTGTGCCTCCGATTATAAATCTAGGCAAGCTTACCTTCCAGTTTATTGATTGTTCCTAGCTATGCAAATGTTATAATTGACAGAAAAAACAACACTTATTATATTATTATATAAAAGTATTACAAAAACAAGCTTAATAACACACATCTCAACCGTTTAGTACAGGTCAGAATTACTGTGGTTGGCTTCCCAAATCAAGGACTGCAAGATTGAAGAAAACCAGCGTAGCCCTCACCAAAATCAGAATTAAATAATTTTTGGTGCAGATAGCGTCTTCACGTCGGTAAATCCATTACGACCATTGCAACTCAAATTATTTGATCGCAATTTTCGATCGGTAATTATTTCACCGACCGTCGGTGAGCCGGTAAATTCTCGAACCATTTACCGACCGCCACCGACAAACCGATTTGCCAGGCTATTTTCAGACGTTTACCGACGAAAGAATTGGTGCGGTAGCGTCTCAAATGATCGATGATACCGACCATTGAAGACCGCTTATCGACCAAAATTTTTTAATGTCATTGGTGGTAGCGGTCTCCAAATATTACGATGATACGACCATTTGGAAGTAATTCTGACAACATTTTATGTCATTGGTCGATCAAATAATCCAAATGGTCGATAAAATTATTTAAAATTTTTTGGTCGGCTTTTTAGATGCAATTTGGTGGGTAAATTAATTTTTAAATATTTTTTTTATATTTTAGTTTGATATCTTGCTTTATATATATATATATATATATATATATATATATATATATATATATATATATATATATATATGTATACATATATATATACATATTAGATCTGAAGCAAAGAAAAGTCTGATAGTGCATGCATATTTATATAAAAGAGAGTAAAATATTTTAAAACAAACAAACTAATATATATACTTTGCATATATAGTAAATAAGTCAAGAAAATAAAAACATGAATTCCCAAATCCAGTGCAAAAAAAAAAAGTGTATAATATACTCAGTCATCGACCTAGTGTCATCATCGTGATCTTTGAGATGTATAAATTCGTATGGTGAGATGTCGGTCTTGGGTGGTATCTGTAGCACGCTACAATCCACGATGCGGTTCTTGCGGGTGTTGCTGTAGGTCTTGGGTAGATGTGTTGTGGTACCAGGGCATTCATTGAACAATCAGGGTAGATCGTGAGGTTGTTTGATTACCTTCACGACACTTCTTTGTAAGCCAATCCGACCCTTGAGCCTTAACTCATCCTATCATCCTGCCTTAGTCGATCATCTCTGTCGCTCGGTATCGGCCAGGCGTCTTTATGTCGCATTTCGCGCCAGCGTTCGAAAGTCCTCCGTAAATGAGCAAATTGAAAATGATCTACGAAGATGGAGCTTCATAATCTTATTAGATACATGCAGTAGAATGATGATGTCTGACGAACCGGCGCCATAAACGGGCATCTTCTCCTTGCCATCAAATCTTTTAAATGATTCATTATCAACGGTGCGGGTGATGAATGAGAGAACTACATTGCACCATCATGAAAGTGAAGTAGGCGGAATGCGCTTGAGTCGCGGCTGGCTAACATTTCCTCATATCTCGCCTAATAAACATGTAAAATAAGTATTTAATTTATCTTCAAAAAAAATAAAGAAGTACTCGCCAAATCTTTGGATTATATTTTTTTACATGTTTCCCGGGGTTTGTTGACAACCGAATCAACTCATGCGATATTCATGGATGTCGGGTAACCGACACCCATACGTGGAGTCCCTTTCTCCAAGACTCGAGATTTAATGAAAATCGGGCAAAGTCTCCTTTGTACGGGGAGCTCTACCAAAATACAACATGTCTCAATAACATGGCAACTTGTCCCAACATTTCACACCAACCACACCGAGTCCACATATGGATAAAAATGAGTAAAAATGGCCACTTGGGCCCATACATCATATAAAAATATATCAATTAACTATATAATTACATGGATTAGTGTTAATAAATCTGGTAATAATTCAAACATATATTAAACTGTGATGCAACAAGTACGGGAATCGCTTGAGTCGCGTGACTAACATTTCCTCCTTATCTTATCTAATAAACATGTAAAATAAGTATTTTAATTGATCTTCAAAAAATAAAGAGAAGTATGAACCAAATCTTTTGATTATATTTTACATGTGCATTCCCAGAATCCAACGTTTCACAGACCACCGCAGGGTCCACATACGGATAAAAATGAGTAAAAATAAGTATTTTAATTTATCTTCCAAAAAAAAAAAGTAATTTTGTTTTAATGAAACTTACATTTCTAACACTTGCGAGATCTACGATCAACAAAGTACGTCATTCGTGACCCTTCGGTATGCGTGTATCTGAGATAAGCGAACCTTTGGGAAGCTACTTACCCTCCTTGCGTGTCTTTAATTACAAACAATACATCGTTAATTCAATTGAAAAAAAAATCGCCGAAATGAAAAATAGAGCATAATTGAACCTGATTCACAAAGTAATAAACATAAGAAGTATAAATTAGAAATCATACCAATGCTCGTTCGTGCTCACGCATAGAGTGAGATCCACAAGTGTGTGTAGACATGCCACTACCCTCTCCCGGCCCGCTACGACGGCGATTGCGCTCTTGTTTCTCCACTACCTCTTCCTATAATCGGGATCTTCCCATCTTCTCCGCACTCTGGAAAACATGATCGGGGACACTCCAATCTTTTCTCTTCAACCATTTTATCTTTGACCTGCGTACCACGGTGTCTTTATCTTATTTGGCGGCATGTTTGTAGAACACCCTTTTGACCGCCTCCTTGGAATTTGTCCACCTATAAACTTTCTGCAATTATAATTTAAACATATTTCATCAGTGAACAAAAGAATAAATAAAAGATGTAAAAATGTTAAGTAGTAATATATACCTTAAATTCTCTCAAATCATCAATTGGTCTCTATCATCGGTGACTTCCAATTATATCCGCGAGTTTAAAGGACTTCGAAAAGTGTCACCGAACCCTATAAATTGAATTAAGCGGCTCTAACTTCGTTACGTAACCCCAAATTTCATATAGTAAGAAATAAATTGAAATGGATAAATCATTAGTTAGAAGTTTCATATCTTACGGATTATCAGTGTCGGATCAGGCGAGGCAATAGGAGAGTCTAGATACGTAAGTGCTACGAGGAAGACTCTCCAACATCTCCATCCTCTCCTCCATATCTCTTGATCATTCATCACAATCTCGGGACCATGATGTGGATCGATGCGCTGATCTTTGATGCTGGGCATTCGCAACCTCCTCTGTCTGTGTGGGTCTCATCACACGACCCTCTAGCAGGATCAGACATGCACGAGGCCCTTGACCTCTACGAGCGAATGCGACACGGCAGCGTCTTGCCTCTACCTCGATCCCACGTGCCATATCTGTTAAAATAATAAACAACACATTATTGATTAGTAAGCATCAAATAAAATACATAAAGCTGATGAAAATAAACAAACAAGATTAACGATTGAAATAACTAAAACTCGCTAACTACTCATTCTCGCCAGAATCACATCTAAATGCGGTTCGATCACCTTGCCGGATGTAGTAACATCATTTTCAAACTCCTCTTCATCACCGTTTCTTCCTCATTATCAATTAAATGTTCATCGACATCTACATCCCGTATATCCATCTCGAAGATGCAACTAAAAGGGCGTCTTCGTCCCCGCCTGACTTGATTCTAACATCATTGTCATCATTTTGGCCGGTTCTATGACATCATTACTTGGTGATGCGAGGATGTCAATTTGAGACCCTAGCTTTGATCTTGCACCTGACTTTCCAATCCTTTCTGGATCGGTCGGGCCGGATATTCACAATAATAAACTGTGATGCTTCATGCTTTGCTTCTAAGACAAAAGGTTCATACTTGTTGAATCGTTTTTATAGTGCACATCGACAAGTTTATATCGGATGGACAACCATACCAACATGTGGTGTTAGGTCGAACCATTCACATTTGAATAACAGTTCAACTTAGCAGGAGGGCTTGAATTCTTCGATCCACTTCGGCGAGTCCAGCAATAGTCGATTCGGTTTCGTATCACGGATCCTTTAATGCATACCCCCAGTATTGTTTGTTGCCGATAACTCCCATCACGATTGATGTGAAATTTGAAACCATTCACCGCGATGCAGTTATAAGTTCTAACCTCTCTTAGGGACCTCGTGCTATAGTTCGAAGATAATGATTGGAAATTTTGTGCGATTATGAACTGTGTCGGAAATCAGTGTATTGTTGAGATTACAATTATAAATTTGTATCAGAACATTACAATTGTTTTGTGATTTTCATGTTTAGTAAACATACGTATTTTGAGCCATGATGGAAATTCTTGCTCAGATCAAGGCATTGACGACAGTCCCATTCAAGTTTAGGCTGTTTCGTTTCTTTAACATGAATACACTAAAAAAATAGAATGAAATTAGAAAATGGATACATTGAGAGAAATAGTAAATTAACATGCCTAAATAGATCTCATTGACTTTTACTTAACTACTTACTTTATGAATAGTTGAACCTCACCGGACAATTAGGACATATAGATGGTGTAGTATATTCATTTATGCGCTAAAATCTTGGGTTTCCTTCGGCTGATTGCTTTACCGGAGGCTTGAAATTTCAAACATATCATCATGCACAATGTCATCGAAGATAAACCTCATTCAGCTTTTCCTTAAGTGGAAGAGTTGGATCTCCTTCTTTGAAATAGAATGAAGTGCGAATTTGGCGACCTCATCCATAATATACCCAATTGATATAGAGACCCTCTGCAGGCCTTATTCATGATTTTATGTGCTTTATTTCCTCAAGTATCTACAAGGAAGATTATTGAATATTATAAGTCATGTATGTGTGTGTATATATATATATATATATATATATATATATATATATATATATATATATATATATATATATATATATATATGCTATATATATATAGGGAGAAAGAATTGGTTGAGTGAACTAATGTACCTTTACGGAGGATACATCCAGCGATAATGTTTGGACCGGCAATCCTAGCCGTAAGCCAAGTGCAACTGGAAGATGTTCCATTGAGTCAAAAAAAACTTGGAGAATCTTCTCAAGATTGCATAAGATAACGGAATTTGTTCATCCAGTTCCTCAACTCCTCATCAGTCAAAGAAGAAGAAATTCGATTTAGCGAAGAATAAAGAAATCTACGATTATCGGCTCCATATTCGTATTTATGGCGGGAATTACCGAAGAAATTGGTAACTGACCTTTGCATGAATACACTTGGCTAAATCATGACTCTTCATGCAGGCATCTTAAGTTTGTTCGCATCCACACATCTCCCAGTTAGAAGCATAACCATTTGGAAATCTCAGTTTTTTTACCCACTCCAACACATGTGTACATGGTTGTCGAGAGACAAATAGCCGTGGGGTATTTCTTGGTGACAAGATTTTGTGCAGGTGAGGGCGCGACAATATTTATTCAACTTCGTCTTGACTTATGCGTGTCCTTAGTTTTCCACTGGAATGTTAAACACTGTATTGAAAATATTATCAAACATTCTTCTCGATATGCATAATCAAGATTGTGCACGAGCAAGTGTTCACGCCCGGTGATGTAAATCGAAAGCCACTTCTCTTATTCCTTGATGCCAGATATATTGCATTCACAACACCAATATCAGCATCTATCACCTTCCTCAACCCTACATTATTCAAATCCTCACGAATTTCATCCCGAGATATAACCCGGGAATTGTTTAGTAACCTTTCTATTCTTAATGAAGTCTTTGGTGTTACGTCGATGCAGTGATTCATAGGCAAAAACTTAGATGGTTGTCGAACCACATTGTTTCCGCTCTTAGTGTCTAAAGCATCGAGTCTTCCATACAATGCGGACATGACAACATACCAGCAGTACTCCACCCAGACATCATAGAAT
Organism: Tetrastigma voinierianum; assembly: GCA_016808115.1. Classification (NCBI taxonomy): domain Eukaryota; kingdom Viridiplantae; phylum Streptophyta; class Magnoliopsida; order Vitales; family Vitaceae; genus Tetrastigma; species Tetrastigma voinierianum. The sequence goes on from JAEQBH010000112.1 coordinate 577,323, forward strand.
CTGACTGGAAAGTCATTTATGGTCCACATGAGGCAGCGCGCATCTGAAAATTTTATCGTTGGAAATATCATAGTTTGAACTGACCTGAGACTTTCAACTCCGCTATCAATGGGTACGCAAGAAAACATCTATCTTCCCTTTGGATTCGTAGGCCCGGCACTAACACAATCAAAAATAAATTCTCCTTCATACATAAGTCTAGAGGCAAGTTATACGCGTCACCACCACAGGCCCTGAGAATATTGCTGTCGGATTATTGGCTTAATTTGAAAACCATCGGCAAATAAACCCTGACCCTAACATTTGAACTTGAGGATGAAAAATCGAGGAAACACCCATCAAAATATTTCCAAGCGAGGGCATCGAAGGGTGACACATCTTACCGTCAACATATGATGCTCACGAATGCCACCTCATTTCATTAGTGTGATAACAATGCATTGCGGTTGATGCATACAATCTCTGCTGACCTAGGTGTTATTGGAGAAATAGTGCATCTTCTTATCGACACCTTCAACTTCCGTATATACAATCTATTTCCAGAACCCCTAACCTTTTGCTTATACGAGCATGCCACATTTTTACAAATTATTGGAGTCCTTTGTCATCACCCAGTATATCATACAGTTGTTCACCTGACAATGAATGACACATGCGGGTAATCTGACCCTCCCAACTAACCTTACGTCTTGTAGAAATCAATGGCATCAGTTATCTTGTGTACTTGGAGTTCTTGAATGAAATTAGACATATCATCAAACCATGCTGCGAGACACACATTAATGCGCACTTTGTTTATAACATCCTCACGGTACGGATAGTTAGGTATGTAGAATTTCCCTCATATACGGGTTTGTCGGCTCAGTCATGTCATAGAAATTCCTTGCCTGGCGTGGGATCCTCATCCGGGTTGAATTCAGGACCCGCAGCATCACAAACCATTCTATGGTATGTAGTGTGGTCATATTATCACGAGACCATCGTCGGTTCACTTGCGACACCGTCTTTTGAACTTGAACACCTCTGGTGGACTTGCTTCTCCTACATGGTATATCTAAACATAATGTCAAATACAAAACCATTTCTATACAAATGCACCTTCACAGTCTCAACATTCAAAACTTCTTATTCTGACATTTAACTAAAGTGCAAGGACACCTTATAGTTTGTACCACCATTCACACACTTTCGGGATGTCTCGGTGACGCCAACCGATTCATCAACTTTATACGTTCCATTAGAGAACATTCCATTCACTGTCTGACCCTCGTACATCCATTCCACGTCGTCTTCATAACTAGTCACAAAAAAAAATCAATTTAGTAAGCAAGCGCGATTGTCGCAATTATTTTTATGTTCATTAACCATTGTGTGGATTCCCGGAAGTAAGTTATTTTACAGCGTGTGATATCTGACCTACTACATATCCACACTCCCACCTCCGCCTCCACCTCCGCCCGTCAGCAGTTCTTTCTCTTCAATAGGTTTGGTCACATCCATTTACAAAGTTAAGTTAAAAAAAGATCACGATAGCATGTTCATTACATGTATGCATTTCGACAGCCTCCGCGTGGTTCTCCAAGTACACTAAATAAGGTATATAAATAATGCATAATCTGCTTGATTAGCAAATTGCATTACTATTTATATATCTGTCTTTGGAGAACAAGCGAGCTTGAAGGCACCAAAATGACACATAATATATACAATTAAAGATAAATCATGATCATTTAGTGCGTCCTTTCGTAAGCTTGTCCCGCACAGGACAATCGGTGTATTCAAACTTCGTTAATACAGCGGACGGATGTATTCTACGGCTAACTATATATCATCCAAAGCAGACCTTTAATCGTTTCACGATGATGCATTTTCAAATGGTGCTAAGAGAATGCGGCGATTTCGTCGTATAATTAAAAAAATTTGGTTATATATGTTAAGCGATTTCTTCAATTTAATCCTATCCGTGTTTCTATATCCATATCATTCCTTAATTCATACTATATGTAATCAACTCATATATTCCTATAAATTTCATTCAAGTGATTAGTACACTTGGTACTCTAATCTAAATTTCAGAAATATATGGGTACCCAATGCTATTAAATAGCATATGGTCAGATTCTAAACTCAATGGGCTTTTGATTCTAGGCTCAAAGGGCTTTCCATAGAGTCTAATAACACCCAAATCCAAGTTCTAATGAAGGAGTTATGCATGTTTCAAATCATGAAGAAAATCGGCCTGCTAAGTAATTGCAGCGGCAGGGCCCTTGATTTTCTTCATTTTTCGAATAGGATATGACCTCAATTTTTATCAAGCTATATATGGGTGGATTCTAGACTCAAGGGGCTTTTCATAGAGTCTAAGAACACCCAAATCAAGATTCTAATGAAAGGAGTTATGCATGTTTCAAATCGCCCAGAAGAAAATGTCGACACACTCGTGGTATTGCAGCAGCGGACCGCGATTTTCTTCATTTTCGAATAGAGATATGACCTCGAATTTTTATCAAGCTATATATGGGTGGATTCTAGACTCAAATGGATTTCCATAGGAGTCTAAGAACACACCCAAATCAAGATTCTAATGAAGGAGTTATGCATGTTTCAAATCATGAAGAAAATCGACCTGCTGCAGTAATTGCGGCGACGGGGCCCGCAGTTTCTTCATTTTCAGATAGGATATGACCTCAATTTTATCAGAAGCTATATATGGGTGGATTCTAAACTCAAAGGAAGGATTTCCATAGAGTCTAAGAACACTCAAATCAAGTTCTAATGAAGAGTTATGCATGTTTCAAATCATGAAGAGAAAATCAGCACACTGCAGTAATTGCTCTTGTGGGGCCATGATTTTCTTCATTTCCCGAATAGGATATGACCTCCAATTTTATCAAAATCTGTATGGGTGGATTTTTTGTAGACTCAAAGAGGCTTTCCATAGAGTCTAAAGACACCCAAATCCAAGTTCCTAATGAAGGAGTTATGCATGTTTCAAATCCTTGAAGAAAATCGGCCTGCTGCGGTAATTGCGGCGACGGGGCCATGATTTTCTTCACATTTTCAGATAGGATATGACCTCAATTTTTATCAAGCTATATATGGGCAGTTCCAGACTCCAAGGTCTTTCCATATAGTCTAAGAACACTCAAATCCAAGTTCTAATGAAGGAGTTATGCATGTTTCAAATCATAGAGAAAATCGACCTCTGATGGTGCAGCGAAGGGCCCTTTGATTTTCTACATTTTCGGATAGGATATGACCTCGATTTTTATCAAACTATATATGGTGGTTTACTGACTCCGAGTCTTTCTATAGAGTCTAAGAACACCTATAACAGGCCCTAATGAAGGAGTTATGCAAGTGCAATCCACGAAGAAAATGAGCAACTTCACGGCGGTAGCGGCGAATTTGCCGGTTTCATCATTTGGGCCTTTTCCGACATACGATTACGGTTCAGATTTGCTAGTGTATTATTGAGGCGTGAATAATAGGAATTGGGGCCGACAATTCCCGGCCCAACCACCATATATGAATCTGGATATAACATAGATCTTTATTATCTTACTAGCCCCAAACCAAATAAAAAATTTCACTGTAAATGAGGTCTTCAAATAAAAATAAATAAAATAAATCCATGAGCTGTAAAATCGAGAACCAAGAGATAAAAATATTCATGTATTTATGCGAAATTGATCTCGAGTCTACAGCACCATGGGATGTTTACGACTCGTGGATAAGTTATGTTTAGGTGTGCTAAACAGTATAATATGAAAGAATAAGTTCTAGGTCAAATGGCCCGATAAAGGGGAGAAACATGAAGGTTCTAAGAGACATTCTAAAGAGGACCTTGAGAGGAGACACGAAGAAGCGATCAAACTTTATATATAGGCCAGACATTGAACAAACAATGTGAACCAATACGGTGGCAAACAAGCTGTAAAAAAAATAAAAATAAAAAAATAAAAATCACAAGATTTTCAAAATAGGGGCGGGGCGAACACTTTAATCATAAAATAGCACAAGGATATTTAAAGCGATTCACCCTACAATAGAGGCTCGAACAATATATAGACCGGGACCCAAAGGCTGGTTTATAATTCACTACGAAACGATATTTGAAATACTGGAAACTATCGGTGGCGAATGAGCCAAAGCCAGTAGAGCCCGATACCGTGATTTGCAAAGAAGAATGATCAGACAACATAGCAGTATACATAGGGTATATACCCAAATACACCTCTCCCACAACTGTATATACCAAATCCAATACCTAAGAACAGCTTCTAAACTGAGCCAAAACTAGGCCTAACAAGAAAGCAGATTTGACCAACTAGAAAAAAAATAGTTTTCCAGAAATAAAACCAAAAAAACAACAATCAAACCAAAAAACCAGAAGAAAGGGTATAATAAACCAGTGTCCTAATGGCTTGACAGCAAACTAGTTGATACATCCAAAGCTGGTCAAGCAAAACACATTACTTTGGTTAAGCAAACTGAGTTACCAACATCTAATCAAGGAAAAACCTTAAATAAAACGAGAAAACAAGGGAGAGGCAGAGCAAAGCTTTGGTAAATAACTAACCAAACATAAATCCAAAAAACCACGGCCTTGATAAAGGGCAGGCTAAGTGGAACAAGCGAAAAGGGTAGAAGACTTACCGTATGAAGAAATAGGTTTCGGTTGCTTAAGCAGTCTGCGAACTCAAGCCTGGCGGATTCAGAAACGTGGATGGAATGAGGATCAACTTACAAACAAATGCAAAGATTTAAGGGAGAAATTGCGACCATTTCTGAGTAAATATTTGAGTGCATTAATTAAAATTTGATTCTGAAGCCATTTTCCGTGTTAATTATTTTGGTCGTTAATTGGTCGAGGAATTGGTTGGAAATTACCAACCATTTACAGCGAATATTTGGTCGGTAATACCCGAGGATAAAAATTTTTGGGTCGCCTATTTGCGGTATTTTTATGTTAATTTATTTTGGTCGTTAATTTAATTGATGAATTAATTACGATAATTTTTAGCGCCAATTCCGCCTAATTCTGGACAATTTCGACCAAAAATTATTTGAGTCGATAAATATGGTCGGTCTTTGGTCGGAAAATTGGTCGGGAAAATTTCTTTTTGACCAAACCCTTTGGTCTCTAAATGAGTCGTGATTTGGTCGATGAGTACCGACCAATTTTAGGTCGGTAATTTGGTCGATAATGGTTATTTTTTTAGTAGTGGGGCTTTTTTTTTTTCTTTATTTCTTTTTTTTTTTTTTTTTGTCTTTTATTTGAGCAAAACTTTAATTCTGTATACATTTTGTATAAGAGTGTATAATCGAACTCTTGTAAACTATTACTACATAGTTGGCATGTATATTATTCGGAGTATGGTTGAATGGGCCCGAGTGGTCACTATTACTCATAAATGGACCCGGTGTGGTCATTGTGTTATATTGGGCCCCGGAGAGGTCATGTGATATTATTGTTATACAAGTTAGATTTCGGATAAAGCTCCCCGTACAAAGGAGATTATGTCCGATTTTTTTTTTGTTGAATTATGGATCAAGATAAATGGGACACGACGGTGTGGTATCGAGTTACATGATCCGGGCTTCCACGAGTTGTGAGATCCAGCGGGACCACTAGGTTTTGGGGTCATCATAGGAACAGTAGACCAGTGAAGGTGTATTGGTGAAAACAGCCTAACTAGAAACCTAAATAAGCCAACTGACATTTGTTCTCTAATTATGATGGATTAGGGGTTCGCGCGAGAAACCAGATTGAAGTAGGAATTCTAGGATAGGAATCGAAGTGCAATGACCTTTTTGGTTCATTCGCTATTCTTCTCTTCTTATTTCAAGTATCAAAATTGTTTGAGCAATTATTGAAATGATTTTCAATAAAACTGCATATTGATTTATTTTAGGTGATTTGAGAAAATTGATTGTGAAATGATTGTCATGAAAAATTGCATGAGTATTGAAATGTGCTATTTAAGTATAAATGTATGTACCCTATGGTAAATTTCTATGACTGATTTTTAATGCCCTTAATAGAATGTTATCCGTCATATTCGAGTTAAAGATAGATCGGTATACTAATAAGGGTCAAACTAGCAATACTATCAACGAACGTAATGTAGTATCACTCCAATCCGTAGCCCAGTAGGACAATATCGGTAGTGTTCACAAAATGATTTTTAATAACCAGTCAGTAGCCTAGCGAGTCTGTACTATGTTATAAAATGTTTTTATATCGGCCAACAACCCAACGGGACCGTGCCGGTGATTCTGTATCCTATGCACTGAAAAAATTGGCTAAATTCGTTTAAGGGCAAAATGATAAGAATATTTGTGAAGTGAATGATTTGAGTTTTGAATGAGTTATTGCATATGAAAGTGTGTATTTGGAATTATCATTGAACTGTAAATGAATGTATATGAAATGAATATATATATATATATATATATATATATATATATACACACACACACACACGTATTGTATTGCATTGATCATTAAAAAAAAAGGTTCAAAAGCATTGTGTTAGAAAAGTCGCATGATTTGTGTTAAAATGAAATGAAGAGAGTTGTATAGAACCACTAAGCATGAAAATTCTTAGCACGTTGTTTTTATCATCACACAGGTACCTAGTTAATAGGTTCAAAAGCAAAGACCATGTAAGCGTAGAGTCATCGTCAAAAGCCACACAGAGTAAAAGTAAAGTTCCGACCATGCATACATGAAACCCCATGATCGCTTTTTGATACTTTTTGTATTAAAACATATTTAAATATTTTTATATTTAAAATGGCTATAATATTAAGTAATGTATAAAAAAGGGGTAGAAATGGAAGCGAATGGGCATATAATGTCGCCTGAATGAAAATGTGTGAGAACAAAATAGTAATTTGCCCAAATTAGCGATATATATATATATATATATATATATATATATATATATATATATATATATATATATATATATATATTTCATAAGGATAATTATCCTTTACAAATGAGTATTTGAAATGTGTTTTAGTGAGAAAATGAATTGTATTTGGATTTGTAAAAGAGAGGACCGCGTCCCGGATCCGGTTCGTACTTCGGGTCGGGTTGAGTACGAGGGCACGAACCCTCTCATATATCCTTTAAGCCTTATTTAGAAGAGAAAATAAATACATCTTGGGGGTTTGATTTATGATAAATCATATGCAAATCATATCTTCTAATCAACACAAGATCTTCTATTTTCGCTTTCCCGCAAATTTTGCACCGATCGGGTTCACGGAGCAAATGCCACCTCTACGGATGTAAAGGTGAAATCAAGTAGAATCTGTGTTAATTGGGGAAGAAGTACACCGCATTGCCTATGGGAGCAGTGTGAAACCAAAGTTCTAACAATGTGAAATGCTTTAGATTTGTCTCCAAACATCCATCTTCTCATGTAATCAAGCTATCATGGTCCTTGCTATTAATAATCGATTCCCAAATCAATTCGAATGGCTTAATCCGAATCTGGTTCAGAAAGAGACTATATACCGGGACTCTTACTCCGGTTTTTTTTTTTTTTTTCAGAGCTTAACTTATCTGTGGTATACAAACAATTTCAATAACAAAAATCATTTATATATAGAAGAATCATCACCGGAATGCGCAGCTCCATCAAATCTATATGCACATATACTGACCATTTGAGCATATATAAAAACCTGACTTTTACATTTACAAATCGGGAAAGCGGAACCATACGTAGTGAACCCCCTACTAGTAGGCTGCCCAAAGAAGATGCGTAAGTTTTCTGGACGTCTTCTCTCATCACACTGATTAAAAACCCGTGCTGCTTTACGCTTGACAAAACAGAGATCTCATAGGTAAATACATGCACTATATCGAATCATAATAACCATATAACAAGAATATATATCGAATCTTCATGAACTATATACACATTTATATTATAATATCTTATATAAATTAACTTATATTATGTTCCATCTCTGAGATTAGACTAACTTCTATACTAAGAAGAATCTTATACTTACTCGTAATCCTACAATTCTATTAGTAGATTTATTCTTATTCCACCTCCTCAGAGGACACATATTTATACTTATCTCCGTGAGATAATTTACTTATACTTATCTCCCCGTAGACGATACTTATATAGATTTCCCTAAGATGCGACAATCAGCTTATACATATATTTCTATACTTATCTCCGTGAGGACACATACTTATGCTTATCTCCCATCGGACATATACTTATGCTTATCTATTGAACGACACATACTTATTCAGATTTCAAATATATATATATATATTTCCGACTTATACTTATACTTGTCTTACTTGATTTTATACTTGTATTACGTGAGCATATACTTCTGTATATCGGATCTTATAATTGTATTACTAGAGCTTATTCTTGTATTTCAGATCTACTTGTACATGCAGAGCATACTTGTATATCGGATCTTATAATTGTATTACTGAGCTTATTTTTGTATTTCGTATCTTATACTTGTATTACGTGAGCATATACTTGTATATCTGGATCTTTATAATTGTATACTGAATATCTTCCAGGTTTGACCTTATACTTCGTATTAAACTGGTTCTTGTATTTCAGATCTTTAAATTCTTCGTATTGACGGAGCTTATCTCTGTATTTCATCTTATACTTGCATTACTTAAACTATTCTCGTATTTCAGATCTTATACTTGTATTCCTAACTTATTCTTTGTATTTCAGATTCATAATTGTGATTTGGGAACTTCTATTCTCTGCTCCTTCGGATCTTATACTTGTATTACGAACTTATCTTGTCTTCGATCTTATACTTGTTCAAATACTTTTCGAATCAATTCTTCTTTTCTTTCACGTTTCGCTTGTGATTTCACATATGGCTATGTGCTGATATTCATGACAAATTCCGCTTGTTGAATCCTCTGCCCCGTAGAGGTCATTCAAAGAGCAATGTGATCTCATTATTCAATTTTGCAATCTCACACATATTATGTCGTACATTCACGCTGATTCAAAATGGTTGAACTTGGCCCTATTTGTCATTCAAGAGCAATGTGATCTCACATTCACTATTGGTACCATATTACTATAGAAGTCAACATTCACGAATGCATCACTGGTTAACTGCCTGCTTGGCTATTCAAGAGCAATGTGATTTCACACGAACAGATCAGAACGCTCATGCCCACGTGAATGTATGTCGCACTACTCAGCGTGGAGTGCCAGCACTGATTTAATCTGTACCATTCATTCATGTATTTCATATCATTCGTTATCTTTTCTGGATTATATGTGATAATAATCATATATAACTTAACCACATTATGTGTTCATGGCATATTGCATTTCATGTTCATGTTCATGTTTCAATTCATTTTCATGTTTCATATCATATTCATGTTTCATGAACACATCTATACATATTGCATTTTCTATATTTTTCCTGTTTCATGTCTCTGTTGTATACGATAAATGGAAGATATTTAGATAAGAGACACCTTATGTATTCACACATCATTCATGTATTCTGTTCCTCTATGAATCTACTTTACTTAGAATTGAATCATTCAATTGAATCATCCAACCAAGTTATGGCATTCTCATGCCAAACTAGTCATTTTTCCCATATACATGGAGGTCGCTTTGAAATACCCATTTTCAAGTGTCTTAACTCCATATTTGACACGGTTCTTTATAATTCTTGTGCTATATAAGATTCTTTCTCTTCCAACTGAATCACTCAAATCGAGTAATTTAAACTTAAGATATGTCCCAAACAACTGACTACTATGTTCAAAGCAGAACCACAGAATTGCCTTGAACATGCCCACTTCGAGTGAATTTTCAATGCAGAGAGTCGAATTAGAAAGTACCTATTTCAGGGTGTTTTGTTCTGCTTGAAGTCTAGTGTAATCAGCCACTTGAATCACTCAATTCGGATAATAAATGACCATGTTATGGCCAAACTACTAATGCTGGTCCAACACGATGCAACACTTATGGTACCGGTACCACCGCTTGGCATCCGTACTCACCCTCAAAATGCCCATAAATGGTATGCTCACTTTCCCATACTTTTCTACCAAACCAACTCCAATACTTTAAATACACACATCAAAACCACTCCATATCTGGTCTTGTAATGGTGGTTTAGAACTTCACATACCCAAACCCTAGTAAAAGTCCAAGAACCCATATACCAAAGTCCACCATCTTTATACAAAACATAGAATTAAGGGGATTCCATGCTTATATTAACCAAGATAGAGTTTTTTTTTTCAACTCAATTTCATTCAAATCTAGGTTAGGATCAATTCCTAACTAAACCCTAGGCCTGGGAACACTAAAAATCCCTACTGTCCAAAATACACATGATTCCATATTCAAAGTCAAAATCATGTAAATCCATACCTTCTTGGCTTCTCCTTCTTCTTCCTCTTCTTCTTTTTCCTTTCTGGCCTTCACGGTTTTTCTCCCCAAATGAGACCAAATTTGGTCTTAAATTAAGGATCTTCCAGCCATGCCTGCCTCAAACCATTTTTTGTTGTTTTCACGATTTCCCTTTAGTCCTTGTTGTTCCTTTTGCAACAAAGCATGTTGTATTCTAATTTAGCCCACACTCTTCTTCTCTTATGACTTTCATATCCTTTTTGAAAATTTACAAATTTGTCCTTGTGTCTTGTAAACTTTCCGGGTTTCTCGTTTTATTTCCCGAAAATTCACATTTAATTTTTATTATACCCTAAACATGTCCGAAAACTGCTAGGGTATATTTTGGGGTGTTACAGTCCCAACTCGTCCTCATTGCTTCCAAGAGCTTCTCAGCTTGCACAAGAGATCCTGAGATGTCCTCATTGCTTGACCTCATGATTCTAAGAGTCGTAAAAGTGGCTAAAAAGGCATATAAGCATCCTTGTACTCAATAAAATCATTAGCAACAGGTTTTTGGACTAACAACTTGCATAATCAGGTAAATATGAGTTCCCAACACAAAATGGGTTTTAAAATAGGAAAATTAAGTATGTAAAAATCCCCTTGTAGATTAGTTATGACACCTCCCAACCAGCTTATTGCTAGTCCCTTAGCAATGGACTAAGAGTGAATAAGGATAAAGGATCAAAACGATTTTGAAAGAGTAAAAATGAAGAATTAAATAAATAAGCAAGCAAGGAAGCAAAAAATTAAAGGATACATATGAGTTTGAGTGGTGCTAGAATTATTAAGAGAGCATTGAAAAAGATCTAACAAATATATTAGATTTGCCGAGACCCCAAGTTATTCATAATTTCAAGAAGTCAAGGTTTCATAAAGTATGGTGACATAGGCAATCTTGCCCCCAAGGTCTTAATCAACCTTTCCTTAAGAAACTTGGTGCAAGTGTGATTGTAAGATCTCACATATAGACAATTTTTTCAAAGCTCCCCCCAACCAAATTCAACTCACCTTTGATACACGAAGGACTACAGTAGGTTGAGAACGCACCTTTTATTTCATTTTTTTTTCATGTAGGTGTGCAACACCAAAGATGTCTTAGTGGCAGCCCATGTAGCAGAGATTCACTGATGGCTACCCACTAGTTGGTAAAGGGCATTAGGCTTTAAGTTCCTCTCGAACTTCACTCCAAGCTAACCACCTAAGCAAGAAGGTACCTACATTGTCAATATGATCCATCTTCTGTCCTATGTAGCAAGAAAAATAGTCAGTGACTCTCAAGCTATTGGCTTAGGGTACTAGGCATTAAATTCCCCTTGGACTGTGCTTGGGATTTTGATTGAATTAACTCACTATTTTTTTTCTTTTTTTTTTCTTTTCTTTTTTTCTTTTTTTTCTTTCTATTTTTTCTTTTGTATAAGTGTGGCTCATTGGCCCTCTTTTAAAGTTATCCCATCAATAATAGAGTCTATATCGCATCTTCAAGTAAGTAGTATTCAAGAAGAAGGGGCAGGACCCAAAGTGTATATAAGAGATCTTGTGTGTGTGTGTGTGTGATTTTCAAGTTCTAAAAATAAATAAGTTTTTGAAAAAAAAGGGGCTATCAAGCCATGTCCCCACAATCTTTATATTCCTCAAATTCATGATTTTATAAACATGAAGGTGTCCCAACTTAACTAACAATTATCAAGATCCTTGTTAATACTACTCAAGATAATATTTAGCACCTTCTAACTCATATGACACACAACCATGCAAAAAAAACTAAAAAAATTGTGAATATTTGGGTTGAAAAGCTTTATCTCAAGTGACTCCCCCTAACCAAGGTGTTGCTACTTTTTCTACGTACAAGTGCATGCTTCACTCATAAGTAATAAAGAGTAAATAGAGTGTCGAACCCACGATTAATACGTCTACTGAATACTAACCTAATTTAACCCTAGTTTCGTTTGGAAGACAATTGAGAGTGATGTGTTGCTTTTAACCTAATTATAAAGAATTCAATGATTAGAAGAATCTAGGGTTTTTTATTTCACATAAGTTAATCCTAATGTCTAGGGTTTGATAGAATCATAAAGCATCAAATTCATGTATTGAAGGTCAATCAATCCTCCTTTATTATTGATATCTCTCGAGCATCAACAATTCCAAGGGAGGAATGATCCAACGGCCTATTTGGAATGGGAAAAGAAGGTAGAGGTGGTGTTTGAATGTCACCATTATTCCGAAGAGAAGAAGTCAAACTAGCATAGATAGAGTTCATTGATTATGCCATTATATGGTGGGACCAACTTGTGATGACTCGAAGACGTAACCAAGAATGCCCCATCACGACATGGAATGAAATGAAGGTTGTGATGGGTAAAATATTTATTCCTAACCATTATTATCGTGATTTTCATGATAAATTTTAGGGTCTCATTTAAGGATCAAAGAGTGTAATGAATAATAAAAGGAAATAGAGATTGCAATGACCCGGGCGAATGTTGAGGAGGATCGTGAAGCCACTATGGCGAGATTTCTGAATGACTTAAATCATGAAATCGCCTACATCTTAGAGTTGCAACATTATATGGAGATGGAGGATTTGATGCATATGGTGATCAACGCGGAAAGTCAATTACGTAGGAAGGGCAGTCAATCAAATTATATCAATTTTGAGCAAAGTTCATCTTCATGGAAGTCAAATTGGAGAAAGGATGATGGGAGCACTTTCAAACCCAAGTTTGAAACAACAAAGAAGAAAGAGGATGCTGTTGTAGTTAACAAATGTAGACCTGAGACCCAACAATGTAATCGAAATATTAAGTGTCATGGCTTAGGTCATATTAATACCCACTGCCTAAACAAGACAACGATGGTGATGCATGGAGGAGAATTCATGACAGATACTAAATAGGAGGAGGAGCTGATGCCACTACTTGATGATACAAGTGACCTTGATTTGGAGTGTCCAATGGAAGGAGAGGCGTTGGTGACAAGGCATGGTTTGAGTGTCTAAGTGAAGGAGGATGACATTGAACAACAACGTGAAAATTTTTTTCCATACTTGCTTCCATGTTAATAATAAGGTTTATAGTTTGATTATTGATGTTGGGAATTGTGCTAATGTTGCTGGTGTTTTGTTGGTTGATAAGCTACAATTACCAACACTTAAACACCCTAGGCCTTACAAGCTGTAGTGGTTGAATGATAGTAGGGAAGTGAGAGTGCAAAAGCAAATGTTTGTGTTATTTTCAATTAGGAAGTATCATGATGAGGTTTTTTGTGGTGTTGTCCCTGTGTATGTTCTCAATTCACTACAAGAAAAAATACCTTTGTTGACATATATTATCTTGACCTAAAGGTGATTTATGTCTAGACTGACTATTTAAATGTACAATTATGACATATAGAACAATTTTTTAACCAAAATATGACATATATAAAATTTGTTGATTGTTTTCATGACATATATAAGTACACTAGTTTTTTAGTCTATACCAATAACAATGAAATAATATTTTATAAATTTATTATTCATTAATATTAATGACATAAAATTTTCTCAATTACGATTTTTTTTCTAATATTTAGATATAAAAAATCATTTATTTTTTTTGCTCATCATGCCTAGCTCATGTAGTAGAGCGAGGGGAAGAGTCCCGAGTTCGAGTCCAGTTGACGATAGTTTACTATATTGTAAAGTGTAGATGTAAGAAAAATCATTTATTTTTATGATTTGATTTTAATGATTTTTTTCTAGTGTGTATAAACATAATATTTATATATTTTTCATAAACTATTTTTTTTATTATTATTCAAATAGAAGTTAACATATATATTTTTAAATAATTAATTAGTTTGTGTGAGCTTTAAAATTAAGATAATTGAAATTTTAATTTCTAAATTGACAACAAAATAATATTTTTCACATTTTACTTTTTAAGTCAACTTACATAAATTGATTTTTTTTTTTTTTGAAAATTACATAAATTAAAATATTAGGAGATTAGGATTGCATTCTTACAAATTACTCACAAATTAATATTATAATTTTTTTTGTAGAATAATTTTTTGAAATAATTTTTTAGAATAATTTAATATTATAGAATGAATAATCCACAAATTGATTCTCATATACTTGGTTATAATAGAATAAAAATTAAAATTTTCATTAGATAAAGATTTCTTGGCAAAATTTGGACCGTTCATATGAATCTTAACCCCGCCGTTGATTAACAAAAAGCCCTAAGGATACCACATTACTCTCTTCCACCTGAATCATTGGTGTTTCATTTGATGTATCTTCCAAATATTTTGAGCTTCCAATGTGATAATTAGTCTAATAGTTTTTAATCGAGCAGCGAGAGCAAATACCTCATCATAGTCGATGTTGGCTCTTTGACTATAGCCTTTCACCACAAATCTTGCCTTATATCTTTTGACTTATCTTTTGGCATTTTTCCTTGCTTTATGCACCCATTTCACATCAATCACCTATATATTGTCCTCTTGCAAGTGAAGCTAGCTCCCATGATCACCTATTGTCCTCTTGCAAGTGAAGCTAGCTCCCATGTGTTAATTTTCTTAATCTACTAGTGTTTTCTTCTTTTTGTAGCTTAAGTGTTGGTAGTAGTTCTAGGAGCATTGCCCAATAGAGAATAACTCCTACAAGGGCTACTCCCCGCCTAAGTGCACATGCAATGCCATAATCACATCATATCACATTCCACATAGAATATGTAATCCTACCATGGAATACTATATGTCCGTGAATGAGATGAGACTCATCATGCCCCATGTCTCGAGTCCTAACCGACTCTCTCACACATGCATACACCAAGTGTGAAAAAAGCCCGTCATTGATGTTTGATCCAATGACCCTTTTTCCAAAACAAAATCTTTTTGTTTTATAAAACAAAACCCATTTGGTAAACCTCCAATGTTCATTTATTTAGTAAAATCCCGTGTGTTTATGCATTTGTGGGCCACAGATTTCTAGGTTTTCATGGTAGGACGCCGCACACCTTCCCAACATTTTTATGGGCTTTCACAGCCGGTGATCATGTCTAACCGCAACTACTGGGTTTTTCACCCGAAGGGGTATCTATCCCTTCTTGTTATGCCCCACACACGTATTTTTCATGCTATGCAACCATGAGACTCATTTGGACGTTGTCCCATTACCGAGCTCACCACCCATTCACCAAGAATGATGAATGACTCAACCATGCACACACCCCCAACACAATGCGGTGTCCTGCATATAATGCAAAATGCCACGTGATATACCTCTATGTTACATGTATAAGGAACACTACATGAAACATTTACATTTCTGCACTGCAGGCTAAGTATCACTTATAATTATATCAACAGTATTACAACACATTCAGCATGATATTCATTTTTCCAACAATAACACATAAAAACAGCACACACAGTCTAACATAAACAAGCCATTTCTGGTCATGAATCCGGCCATACAAAGCCCACAATTTTAGTTTTAGTTTAGTTTTAAACAAGCTTTGGAACTGTCATAAACAACTATAATTTCAGCCATAGAGCAGTCCGAAACTCGGTTTAAAAACAACCCCAAATTTGACTACATCTCAGGGCTAACACTCGGCCAGACCACACTATAAACCGTACATCCTTCACATAGCCTGAACAACACTAATTTCAGTCCAATAACAGTCCAAAATTCAGTCTCAAAATTTATTAGGTCAATATATCTTCTTCTTTTTTACTACACAACCGCATGTTATTCAACTACCAAGCAATAACACACAAAAGATCCTTGATTTAGGACCTCAATTCAATAAGGCATCATACAACCTCAACACTTCTCGAACTACTCCTTGCTCACCTGACTTTACCACTTCCGCATTAGG
Source organism: Tetrastigma voinierianum (assembly GCA_016808115.1). Lineage (NCBI taxonomy): Eukaryota > Viridiplantae > Streptophyta > Magnoliopsida > Vitales > Vitaceae > Tetrastigma > Tetrastigma voinierianum. The sequence continues at coordinate 593,653 of JAEQBH010000112.1, forward strand.
CCAAAAACAGCCCCTAAAATACCAAACACATAACAAAACCCAAGACACGCCATCTGACCAAAACCAATCTTCATACACAATCCTAGGCTGCCCGAAAATAGTCCCAAACATTCCAACATTCAATCCCAAAATTTTAGGACTAAACTGCATGGCCACTCACGGCCCTAAAGAAAACCCATGCCATTAAATGGCCTTTCGGCTAGAAATAACCCGAGTAGGAAGAAACCCCTACATCTTAAGGCATAGAAAAAGCTTTAGGAAGTCTCGTGGGCACTTCCTAAACCTGAAACCTTCGACTTCCTAAAAATCCGAAATCTGGAACTATGTTAAAACTCCTTGATTTCGGTGCCCACGCGTAGCCCTCGCCAAGTAGATGAGCTGACCACCAAATCTCCATAGATCATAGGGAGAAGCGAAGCCCTTTTTCTTTTCTCTCTTGCTCTCCCTCTCTCTCTCGTTTCTCTTTCTCGGGTGAAGAACCAGGAAAATGTGATGTTTTTCCTCCCAAATCCCTTTTTGACTTTTCCTTACTTAATCCTTAAGTTTGGATACATGGCCCACATTGCGCCATGTGTCCATCACTCATTCGAGTCTGTTTATGCCCCGAAACAATTTATTTCTTTTCAGTTCAATTTATTTTAAATGAACTTATACTTGCCATTTCACCCCATTTCTTGTAAAACATCGTCCCTAGAGTCACTGGCGACTCACCACCTAGAAAATTGTAGAAAATTCTTACTGTCTCATAATTCAACTTAAACTTCTGGTCGCTTAGATTTCCTCGCGTAGACAAACTAACTAAGACAATTCGTTGTCATCTAAGATCTAGAGAATTTTCTAGGCTTCCCTAAACCATTCTGGAAATTTATTATTATTATTCTTATTATTATTATTATTATTATTATTTTTCCATTTTTCCTGAAATTTTCTAATTTTCCTGGGTTTTACATTCTTCCCCCCTTAAAAGAATTTCGTCCCAAAATTCCCACACACATACACATCAAATCACATGCATATGCAACCGTACACAATCACATGCATATAAACTAGTCATTTCATGTGACATCCCCTATCCTGGGTCCTATCGACAAATCTGGCCAACTCCGCAAAAAACCCAGGGATATTTTATCCTAATATCACACCTATTTGTCTCACATATTGAGACCTATTCCCGAATATTTAATTCACAAATATATAAAAATATATGATAGACTATTTAATCATCACCCATTTACGTCCTTTTATACAACAAAAGGTATACATGAACTATATCCCGTCTCATCCCATATGCGGTCACCCACTCAGACCGGACCCCGTGACCGAAAAGGGGTCCCACGACGAGATGAGCAAAGTCCAGTAGTGATAATCTCCTACAAGGGTTACTCCCCACCTAAAATGCACAGGCAATGGCAACCAAACAAATCAACAAACATTCATGTGAATCATGTATGTCCCTACTTGAATGTCTACATGCCATGGATGAGAATGTGACTCACCCTATCCTATATTTCAAGTCCATTGTTCAACTCCTTCACATGCTATTTCCTTAAGTGTGAATCCATCGCTATTTTCCAATGACAACCATTTTCCAAACAATGGTATTTATTTTATATTTTAAATCCTTTGGACATTCTCCGAAACCCTGGGACACACTCCGACATGAGAAATCTCTGAATTTGGACATCCTCCGAACCGTGTACATCCTCCGAACACCGGATATCCTAATATAGTTCGACTGCTAAAACAATTCCGAAATTTTGCCAGATCGTCAAAACAATCCTGGTAAAATTCAACTCAACAGCCTCCAGAAATGGGCCCCAAATTTAGCTCCTAGATCGTCTCTAAACAAATTCCGAAAATTTTAAAATTTACACTCGCTTCAAAAATTTTTGAACTGGAATTTAATGCTCACGACCTCTGTTAATCCTGCCATTAAATGGCTTTTAGGCTAAAAATAACACAAGTAGGAAAATTCTCTACCTCGTGGAGTTTGACAAACTCCAAGATTTTGATACCCATGCGTAGCCTCGTCGCTGATCAACTTTCCTTCAAATTTAGCGAAACCCACACCGATTGGTAGATATGAGAAATAAACGAAGAGAAGAAAAATAAAAAATAAAATCTATCTCTTATTCTCGTTCTCTCCACCACGCCCCTTTTTTACATTTCTTTTTATTTTTTTCTTTTTTATCCTTTTATTTTTTTTCATTATTATTATTATTATTATTATTATTATTATTTTGGATACATGGTTCATATTACTTTATTCGGGTCCATTTCTGCCCCGAAACAATTTATTTCTTTCAATTCACTTTATTTTAAATGAACTTCTAGCTCAAGCCACTCCGACTTCTCGAGATTGCAGTGTCCATCCAGTCACCACTTCTACAACTCCCAAAAAATCATAAAATATTCTCGCTTTTGAAATCTTTGAAGAATTCGACGAAACTTTTCTTGGTCGCTAGATTTCGTGAGACCTAATTTAATCACAAATACCCATTTCCCCATCATCCGAGATCTAGAGAATTTTCTAGGCTTCCTTGGACCATTATGGCAATTTATTATTATTATTATCATTTTTCCATTTTTGAAAATTTATAATTTTCCCAGGTTTTACATTCTTCCCCCCTTAACAGAATTTCGTCCTCGAAATTCACACACATACACACCATATCACATGCATATGTAACCCTACGCAACTGAATTTCTGCTTGGTGTGCAAGCGATGACCTTCCCAAGGTCACAACCACTGACAACTTGATGGGCTATCAACCTAGTCCATGTCAAGAATGACATCCACATCCGATATGTCTACCACCCAAAGGTCCACCATGAGTAGAACCCTTGAGATCTCTGACTCACAATCCCGACATATCTAACCAACTCTCACCCTAGGTCCTAAGGGAGAGTTTTCCATACAATGGCTTTTCCAGAGGCCTCAACCTCCAAGCCCAAATCCATCACACAAGATGCAACAATAATGAATATAATGCATATAACAATACATGTAGAGGTAGAAACATACCTTGCATATCCGGCTAGTCTACACACTCAGCCTATGGTACCATGGCGTAGACACACCTCTAGGTCCCCGAATTCCTGGCCTGTGAGCCTTGTACCTGACCTCAACCCATAACCTAGCCCCTCTGGCCCATCTGTACCATCGGAGGTGCTGGCATAGCACTTGCAATCCAAACTGGTTCCTTCGACCACACTAAAGAGAAGAGCAACCGAGTCCGCGTACATGTCCCCGGGATGACTAGGACCGTGTCGCCCAAACCCCGATCCCCCGCCCGCGGCAATCCTTTCACGTGGCCAGCTAATGTGGCAATACATGTCATCTACTCCGGTCGGGGCCCCCGTAACCCGGGGAACCCGTGGGACATAAGTCCTCCGCCTTCCCCAAACTCAAGAAGGCTGATCCTTCCACTCTACCACTAGCCTCCGTGATCATGGATGCCCGCATCATCTACCTCCCTCTCTATGGTCATGGTCGCCTCAACCATAGAGTCTAGGTCCTGTAGGCGGAGCCCTACAATCTTCCGTCGAATGGAAAAATTCAGCCCATTCTCAAACCTCTTGACCTTAGCCAAGTCTATGGCCACATAGTCATCCCCAAAATGTGTCAACTCAATGAAACTGGCCACGTACTACATCATTGTCATAATTCCATGCCTCAGCTCTAGGAACTCCTGGGCCTTTGCATGTCTAGTAGTGGTCGAAAAATACTTGCCCATGAAGAGCTCACGAAACTCTGTCCAAGTCATTGCCTCTATGTCCCGAGAGGTCTTAGCCCAGTCCCACCACACTTGGGACTCACCCTCTAGCTGGAATGCAGCTACCTTGATCTTGGCCGCATCGAAGGTAATATCCATAGCCTCCAATACCTTCTCAAACTACCGGAACCAATGGTCTGCCACAATCGGATCCCCTCCCCCTGTGAACGTTGGAGGATGATGTGACCTGAACCTCTAGAGGTTATTTGGACCTCCCTAGCTACCAGCTGCACTAGCCTATGCAATGGCAGCAACTGCAACCCCAACAAATTTCAAAGAAAGGCCTAATTAGTCAAAAAATGTGTGGTACTATCCGCACCTCGTGGACGAATTTACTGCCCCTCGTCCTCGACTTGCCATCTACACATGTCAAATTGCAACAACTTTATTCAATTTCATTTCCAGTCTAACTAGTAACGCCCATGCCAATTATTAATAGACTTGACATCCATGAACTGACCCGTTCATCACCTAAGTGGTGCTAATTGCCAACCAATCCTTTTATTTATTTTAATAAAATTCAAAACTTTCTTGGTCATTTCGTTTTCCAAACCCCTAAGGTTATAGTTCCTAACCTTAGCATTCCACCTTTTTTTCCTATATACATTATGCCATGCATATAACTTCTCGCGCAATAACCACACAATCACATTTCCCATATATATTATATCGTGTATATGTTTTCCATGCAATGTGTAACACACAATCACGCAATCACAACCCTGGAACACATATCCGGACACAACACATGATGCATGCAGTGGTTTAAACCCGTCCCATGAACTCCTAGGTATTAGTGTTCCTAAACTCCGACACCAAGCTATGACGCTGGTATCAATTTCACCACAATAGCTGTGGCCTAAAACCATGTCCCTCAAGCCCTGGGTACTCGTGTACCTATGCTCTGATACCATGCTATGAACCTGGTATCAGATATCAAGTGCTAGGTAATCATAACCAGGCACTACACTGCAACTGCATATCCTAGGCCCATGCCCATCACTCTACATGTAATAGTATACCTTAGCTCTGATACCAAGCTGTGACACCCCTATCCCGGGGGTCCCATTGACAACCCGTCAACCTCGCGTGAACTCAGGGATATCGGTGTCCTAATATCACACTCCATTTGTCTCACATTGAGATCTATTCTCGCATATTTAATTCACAAATATACAAAAATATATGATAGACTATTTAATCAACAAATTCATTTACAATCCTTTATACAACAAAAAGGTATACATGAACTATATCCCGCTCTCATCCCATATGCGGTCACCCACTTGCACTGACTGTGACTAAAGGGGTCCCACGACCAGTAGTGATAATCTCCTACAAGGGTTACTCCCCACCTAAAATGCACATGCAATGGCAACCAAACAAACCAACAAACATTCAAGTGAATCATGTATGTCCCCACTTGAATGTTTACATGCCATAGATGAGAATGTGACTCACCCTATCCCATATTTCGAGTCCACACCGACTCCTTCACATATGCTATTTTCCTGCTGAACCATCATTACCTTCCAATGACAACCATTTTCCAAACAACGGTATTTGTTTTATATTTTAAATCCTTTGGACATTCTCTGAAACCCTGGGACACACTCTGACATGAGAAATCTCTTAATTTTGACATCCTTCGAACCGTGGACATTCTCCGAACACTAGACTTCCTCCGAACCTTGGACATCCTCCGAATCATGGACATCCTCCAAATCATGGACATCCTCCGAGTCATGGACATCCTCCGAGTCATGGACATTCTCCGAGTCATGGACATCCTCTGAATCATGGACATCCTCCGAATCATGGACATACTCCGAACCTTAGACCATTCCCAATGAAACTTTTATTTTAATAGTGGACATTATCCGATTACTTTAAAACCATGCGCTCAGTTTGGATGAAGTCTCCTGCCACTGAGCCCACCATAGACACCAACCATAGGGTCGATCTCACTACGTCCCCGCGATTAGCCTATCAAACACCAACACGGCAAGGAGCCACCTAAAAGTCGACACTAAACATAGGATCGACTCAAACTATGCACTTCACACCCAATGTCATGCGATGTTCTGTAGATACCTTCAATGCATGATAATGCATTTATTTTATTTCACATGAATAATTGCAATCTACATGCAACATAATCACAGCATACATTAACATGTTATTTTCACACCGCATGTTATTCGATCACAATAATACACAAATGGGCTCCAAATCTCTGACCCATATAAAATAGTGGCACCTATTGATCCCTTTACTCGCTCATCACCGAATTATTACATACCAAAACACATCACAAACCCAAGACATCACCCTGTGATATAAATAAACTCTAACATAGTCCAGATTACCTAAAAAACAATCTAGGGTCTTATCAGACTTGCTCAAAACAATCCTGAAAATTCAACTCGAACTGTCTATAAACAGTCCCGAAATTCAACCCGGACTGTCCGAAAACAGTCTCGAAAATTCCTAAAAATTCCTACACTCAGTTCAAATATTTTGGGACTGAAATTTATGGCTTTTCACGGCCTCTAAGCCAATCCCAAGCCATTAAATGGCCTTTAGGCTAAAAATAACACAAATAGGAAAATTTCCTACCTTGTGGAGTTTGACGAAAGTCCAAGATTTTGGTACCCACGCGTAGCCCTCGCTGCGTGGATCAACTTTGCCTTCAGTCCCGATGAAAACCTTTGGTCCGATTTCCGTAGATTTGAGAAAGAAACGAAGAGAAGAAAAGTAAAAAATAAAATCTCTCTCTTATTCTTGTTCTCTCCACACCCGTTTTTGACATTTCTTTTTACTTTTTTCGTTTTTATCCTTTACTATTATTATTATTATTATTATTATTTTGGATACATGGTCCATATTACTTTATTCGAGTCCATTTCTACCCCGAAACAATTTATTTCTTTTCAATTCATTTTATTTTAAATGAACTTAACTCAAGTCATTTCCTAACTTCCGAGATTTTCGTAAAAATCTCGTTTCTGAAGTCACTAACGGCTTATGACCTAGAAAATCGTAAAATATTCCACTTGTCTCAAAATTCGACTAAACTTTTCTAGGTCACTATATTTCGCGAGACAAATTTAACTATATGTCCGCTTTGTCATCCAAGATCTTTTATAGAATTTTCTAGGCTTTCCTAAACTTTCTCCCTGCAATTTATTATTACATATCATTTTCGCGATTTTGAAAATTTCTAATTTTCCCGGGTTTTACATTTAATCACCAAACGACTAAACCACGTACCTTCATCCTTAAATAAGAAAGGATGGGTGACGCGCATCGTGTCCTCGCGTTCCCATGTTGCCTCTTCCAATCGCTTCGTTAAGCCACAACACCATCATTAGCCTCACTCCAGCCTCAAGGCCGCAAACCCGATCACGACTATCCATGATGACGCAGACCGTCCTCCTCGAAGGTCTCATTCAGACAACAATAAGCTCGCCTAATCCATCGCATGAGCCTGATTCGATGTATCACATGGATACAATACCCCTCATGACACCCGATAAACTCCTGGCTGCAATGCTCAACTGATAAGCAACTCGTGCCCACCCTCTCTAGTATCTCAGTGCGGCCCGATATCTCTGGGCGATAAATTTTCCCCGCCACGAACCCAACCACCTCCTTAGGCATCACCTTCCAAGAAGACGTTTGATCACTCTACCCCAAAACCTAGAGGCTCGACGTCGCCTGATCCGTGATAGCTCTTCCTCGTCTGGGCCTCCGAGCCGTGAGAAGACGCTTCCGCATCAAATCCACCTTCTCAGAGGTGCCTCTAATCAAATATGGACCCGTGATGGATCTCTCTCCCACCTTCGTCTAATAAATCAGATATCGACAAGGAAAATGCTCGCCTGATAACTGTTGTTATAGGCGAACTCTACCAAGGGAAAATGGTCCTCTTAACTACCCTTAAGATCTAGGACACATGCTCGCAGCATGTCCTCTAAAACCTGTATAATCCTCTCTAATTGGCCGTCTGTCTGTGGATGAAAAGTAGTGCTCATCATCAATTGTGTTCCCATGGCTCTTTGGAAACTCTTCCAAAAGTGAGTTGTAAACCTAGGATCCCGGTCCGATACGATACAGACTGGCACTCCATGTAACTGGACAATCTCTCAAATGTATACCCTGCAGAATTCCTCCAGTGTGAAGGTCATCCGCATGGCCAGAAAATGCGCCAACTTAGTGAGCTATTCCACTATCACCCACACCGCATCGTGCTTCCGCGATGTCCGTGGCAAGTGAGTCACAAAATCCATCGTGATATGTTCCCACTTCTACTCTACTACCCCCAATGGCTGGAGTAGCCCTGCTGACACGTGAGACATTGTCGAACAAAGTCCCCAACGTGTCTTTTCATCCCGCTCCAGTAATAATGGGGATGAAGATCATAGTACAACTTCGTGCCACCTGGATGCACCACAAATTGAGAGCAATGGAACTCCCTAAGGATCTCCTCTCTAAAATCTGTCAACTGGGGAACCACAACCCGTCCCATATACTGGAGATTACCATCTGTATGAACGGCTCCAACTCACACGGCACCTAACCCGTACTCCAATCCCGGGATAGACACTCATCTCGTGTCCTGCCCTGGGACTCAATCAATTTTCCTCAATAGGCTGCCGCTAAACTCCCTAAGACACCTCGAGCCCAACCGTCCCATGTTCCCTGCCATCCGCACTTCGAAGCTACACTAAACACAAGATTCCCGTGACTTCCGACTGAGCATGCCAGCCACCACATTTTCCTTACAAGGATGGTATTGCAAAGTGAAGTCATAATCATCCATATACTTCATCCATCTGCGTTGCCTCATGTTGAGGTCCTGCTGTGTAAAGATATATACTGCACTTTGTGGTCCGAAACACTCAGAAATCGCCACCGTATAGGTAGTGGCGCCAAATCTTCAAGGCAAAGACTATGGCCACCAACTCCATGTCATGCGTGGGGTAATTCCACTCATGATTCTTTAACTGTCGAGAACCATAAGCTACTACCCTCCCGAACTGCATCAAAACGCATCTTAATTCGTCCTTCGAGTCATCACAATACACTATGTACCTCTATCCCCTTCCTGGGACTATCACAATAGGAGTTGTAGTAAGCCTCATTTTCAATCCCTAGAATGCCTTCTCAATAATGTGTCATCTAATTCAAATTTAGAACTCCCTCCTTCTGGTCAATCTCGTAATAAGTGGAAGCACCCAAGAGAGTCCTTTACGAATTCCATCAGTAATACCCTACTACCCTAAGAAACTCCGCATATCTCAAAGAATGACTTCTCAGCCCTCCCAACTCATAACTCCGCTCGACTCCGTCCACTGATACACCGTGTTTCGACACTATATGTCCTAAGAATCTCACCTCAATAAGCCAAAAACTTGTACTTATTGCACTTGGTGTACAACTAATGTTCTCTGAGGGCCTGGAGAACAATCTCAAGTGATCCCTATGTCTTCCCTTACTAAGTAGATAAAAATGTCATCCAATAAAGACTACGATTTAACCGATCTAGTTAGTTGGAATACCTTATGCATGAGATCCATGAATGTCGCTAGAGCATTCGCCAAGCCAAATGGCATCACTGTGAACGCGAAATGCCCATACCGTGCCCTAAACGCCATTCCAGTGGATATCCGCTCCTAACTCTCAACTATCGATAACTCCAAGTGCAAAGGTCCATTCAGAGTAGACTCAAGACCCCCTCCCAATTGGATCAAACAAATCATCAATCCTCGGTAATGGATGTCGATTCTTGATCATAACCCTGTTCAACTATCGATAGTCAATGCACAATCAAAGGGTCTTGTCCTTCTTCTTAGCAAACAGAACCGAAGCGCCCCAAGGTGAAGTGCTCGATCTAATAAAACCCTTGTCCAACAATTTCTGCAATTGGACTTTGAGTTCCTGTAACTCAACCGGTGCCATCTTATGAGGAGTCATAGAAATAGGCGACGTACTAGGGTATAACTCAATGACAAAGTCTACATTCCTGTGCAGAGGTAATCCCGGTAGTTCATACGAAAAGACATCCTCATACTCACAAACCACCCGAGGTAGACCCAAATCATGTCTCACCTCGTTCTCCATGGTAAGGCTTGCAATCCAACCCATCAACTATCCATGCCACCTGGAGTCGTATACAATCTGGGGTAAAGCATCGTGCTTATCCCCCTAAAACATAACACAAATCCCGTCCTGTGTGTAGGCAGTAACTCTGCTACGATCACAGTCAATGACAACTCGGTGTGCCGTCAACTAGTCCATCTTGAGGATGACATCAAACTCCGACATGTATATGACCCTTAGGTCCACAGTGAGTAGAATCCCGGAGATCTCGAACTCACAACCCCGATATATACAATCCACACTCACCTTAGTTCCTAGGGGAGAGCTCACATACAGCAGCTTTTCCAAGATCTTAACCTCTAAGCCCAATTCTCTCACACATGATGCAACGATGAATGAATGTGATGCACCAAAATCAAATAGTATCCTTGCCCAAAGGCGAGATAGTAAACATACCTAGATAACTACTAATCAGCAGTTTGGCCTCAGGGTGTAACGGCGTACGCGCCCCGGGTCCCCCAAAGTCCCTACTGAGCCCCGCCCTACTCACCTCCATGCTCGCCTCCCAGCCTGCCTATGAAGCAAAGGAACTTAAAGAATTTAGGACCTGGCATTGAGTTCTTTCTCACAGACTGATAAGAAAGAACAAACTGTGTTCGTGCATGTCCCACTAATGACTGGGACTGTGTTGTCCCATAACCCTGGGATCCCTGCCTCTAAAGGCAATCCCGCTTCATATGTCCAGGTTGATGGTAGTAATAACATGTCATCGGTCCTGTCTGGCTAGTAGCCCTGACTTGGCATTGGCTTTGATAGTCGCGACCCTGCTCCTGAAACTACTATGGAGTAGAAGTCCTCTACTTTTTCCCAGTGCTAGAAGAAGACTGACTCACTTTCCTCTTCCCACTAACACTCTTATCCTGGATGCTCTTTGCTTCATTATTCTCTTTCTCTCTCTCTCTATAGCCATAGTTGTCCTGACTATAAAGTCCATATCCTGGAGGAGAAATCCCACAATCTTGCCCCGACGTGGACAACCCTCGCACCATCCTCAAATTCTTTCTCACCTCAAGCTACAACCAGGCCACACAATCATCCCTAAACATGCAATCACAGAACTGAAATATAGTCAAGTATTGTAATGGCTCCATGTCTCAACTCTAGAACTTGTTTATTATCTCTAGTGATGCATAGTTATTTGTTGAATGAAGAGCCTATAAATATCCCCATGTCATAGCCTCAGTCCTCGATGTCTGAACTAGTCCACCATACCCGGATTCACCTTTCTAACTAAAATGCCATTAGTTTGACTTTACATCGGAGGTGACTTCCATAGCCTTCAACATCTTTCAATATGTCTCGTAATCCAGTATCAATTAACAGATTGGATCCTCCCTCCCATGAATGTTTATGATGGTGCCATTTAAACCTTTGGAGGTTACTCGACCCTCCCTGATCCCCAACTAACCTAACCTATGCGAAGGTGGCGACTGCAGCACCCATAGCCTCTATAAAGGCCTATTGTTGACCAATTTTCTATATATATATATATACAATTCTTCCACATCATATTAAAGAATATTATCTAATCCTCAAGAAAGGCATCAAAATTTGTTGACCAAAATAACATTTATGCTCATAATAAAAATAATTTGTCATTGAATTCATCAAGATTTAGCTCGTCAAATGCTGCAAGTACACATGTCGCATAAGTAATATGGACCTATAAGTCCGATATCATTCCTACGTAGGATCAAAAAAGACTTGAACTTCAACTACCCTAACTACTCAAGTTCCACACTATTTGAACTTCCATTTCATATCATTTTTTGTAATCTATCTAGAATTATACTGTTTAAATTTCTACATCTATAATAAAAGGAAAATTTAAAATCCTAGACCTAAATTGGACATAAACTAGATTATTACTAGAAGTAGACACAGGGATTTCATTGCTGTGAAATTATCAATTCCTGCAACATAATCTAATTCTATTCTTTCATGAATTGGAATTTGAAAATGTCAAGAGGCAAGGTAGTATAGTTTGGATTTCTCCCTTAACCATACATTTCACTGATTAGAGAGTCATGGTCATTTCTGAAACATGTATCTAACCAATTACTTGTAATCAAATATTCAGATATGTTTATATATAATACAAAAGAGTCCTCAACTCCCCAGATGTTCTGGTTTTCGGCCAACTGACTGCCTTGCTTTCCTTAAATGTTTCTAATTATAGAGCCCCAGAAGTTTGCGCCCTAAATTCAAGGCTACATTATGGATCCCCAAAATTCTGGCCCAGATTGCATTATTGGTCCCGACCTTAAAGTGTTGTCGCGATAGAGTTTTCATTCTTTGTTGCAGTTTCTATTGCAGCATGCAATAGTCTGTCGAGATAGTATTTGTTTCTTCAACATTTTATTCTGTCACGACAAGGTTTCCTCTGTCGCAATAGATCTTTATTTGGCTCTTTAACACTTTAGCCTGCAAGGCCTATTGTTCTATCCATTCTATGTCGCGACACTCTCATATATGGTTACTAGAACATTTATGTTGCAACATTGACGATTGTGTTGCAACATTGTTTCTGTGCAGCTTCTTCAAATTGTGTCGCAACCCAGTTTTTATGTCACGACAGTATTTCTATTGGTTCTTGTTGCAACAATGTTTCTATTGTATTGTCAGCATTCCTGTCGCAACCAGGAAAATCTGTTGCTATAGAGTCTTGTCTCCACTTAACTTGATTTCTTATTGCAACTTCATTTTGATGTTGCAACATAGTCTATTGGTGTAGTAGATGTCTTTTGTCACGACCAAGTTTTTATGTCGTGACAAGACTTTTTGCCGTCAGCTTATCTTTGTGTTGCGACCTAGTTCTATTATGTCACGACAAGACTTCTCTTCCTTGTGTTGGGATCTCTGTCCCGATATGGAAAAGTCTATCACGAGCTTTTTCATCTGTGTTCAGCTTATTTTTGTGTCACAACCTTAATATCCCTGTCGCGACATCAAAACTTCTCTTCAGCTACGTCGCAACATCGAACTCTTTTGTTGCCACCAGGTCAATTCACTAAGTTAAAATTACTTATCGTGACTTTGTTTCTCTGTCAGGACCAGAAATCTTATCTTTCAGTGTCGTGACATTCATTACCTTGTCACGACATAACTTCTTCATACAGTGTCTCGACATAGATTGCCTTGTCGCGACAGAGGTTTTCCTTCTCTTTTTTTCTTTCTATCTCAAAAGGCTTTTCCAAGTTGCAATAATCAGTGTCGCGACATTAAAAGATTCTGTCGCGACATAGATTCTGCCTTCTATTTTTTTATTATGTCGCAAGATAAACTGATATGTCGCAGTATTCTTCCTACATTGCTCTTTGATTTCTTGTCGCGACATAAGATACCTTATCGCGATAGAATTTTTGCTTTCTTCCTGTTTCCAGTGTCGCAACTAAAGCTTTTATGTCACGACATGTTCTTCTTAGTGCTGACATCCAGCTGACAAACCTTGTCGCAACATTAACTTTTCTTGTCTCAGCTGACTTATACATTCTACCTCTGTTCTATCGCGACACGCTATCGCAACATAGCTCTTCTTCTATATTCAATCCCTTGTGTTGCGACAGAGGAAACCTTGTCGTGACAAATTTCCTTAGCCATTTGCTTAGATGTTTTTCGCAAAATACAGAACTCTATCACGACATAGACTGCTACAATTGCTCTTTTCCTATTTTTTTCTTGCTTAAATTTTCTCCTTTTTGAACTAAAACCTGCAAAACACAAAGTTGATGAATAATCCATAATTTGGCATTAAAAAATATTTGAATATACTAAAAACAAGCTAGAAAAATGGATTAAAAATAGATGAGTTTAAGACTCATCAAATTCCCCCAAACTTAAAGTTTTGCTTGCCCCCAAGCTAAGAAAAGAAATTTTTGTTTGTCCTCAAACAATTCAGCTTTATTTTTAAGGACATTTTTCTACTTTCTAATATAATCCTTTTTTAATCAGCTTCCAAAATAGAACTAGTTAGTTGAAGCATGGTTTCAAATTTTGTTTTCAATTCAGACTTAGGGAAAATTTTCAATTGCTGTCACAAAATAAACTAATGATTTCTAAAATGTAAACAATTCAGTCAATTCATCCTAATCTGTGAGTGTGTGATGGTCTTCTTTACCTTTTCTCTTTAGCAAAATTAGCTAATCTTCTAGGGCCTGACACAGTTATTGTATAACATTTTAAGTCCCATATGCTTGTTTTTCATATTAGTCTCCACTAATGTAGGCAAATACAACCTTCAAGATCAATTAGGTCTTTTAGGCTTGTAAATTTTTGGCTTAGGTATTTGGGTGGATAATTGGAAAATTTAGGCTAAAAATTACCCAGATTCCAATCTTCACTTTTTGCATCCTTGCCTCTATCCTTCATCCATTTCTTTTCTACTGATGTTAGAAAAGAAATTTTTCCTTCAAACTTGATCTTAATGTATCATGCTGCATACTTTCATCTTCGTAATCTTATTTGCCACTATCATTCTAATCAAGTCAATCCCTTCAGATAGAAGCCCTTTTGCTTTTCTTTCCACTTGTCAAAGGTTTTTAGGAATAGTGCAATATTTTGTCTTTTTAGGCTTTCTACCACTCTTAGAGAACTTTGGGTTAGCAGCTCTCATACCAATTGGTATTAAGGTACTAGGTGTTGAAACACCCCTATGAACTTAATTGTTCAAGAGAGGAAGACCACAAGACAAAACTTATTCCAATTTGACAATTCTTAATCTTTGACTTCTTCTTTTCATTCCTTTCTTTTCCTTCATTTGTTCTTTTCTTTCTTGCATCCTTCATTCTTGTTTTTCCCTTCAATTCAAAGTAACATTCCCCCAATCTTGTCCTTTTTTGTATTTTGAGGTTCTTTTCCTGAAATATGGGCAATAAAGGGTTCTCTACTGTATGATTAAAATAAAGGAAGGATTTGAGATTTCTAATTGCTGGTCCAATGAAGAAATTAAGCAATTTTGCTCAATTCTGGAACTAGAGTGTATGCTTGTGCATATTATGAGGGTATGCTTGAAAGGCTCAAACTTCCAAGGATGACCTATATCACTTCATGTTAGTAGTATTGTCAAGGATTTCACCTTGACTAATAATCTAACAAGTTGTAGGACATTGGACTATTTGATTGTGAATGAAACCAGAAGATGTCCCTAATTTTTCAATTAAGCAGAATCTATTTTGACCAAGGGCATTGTTTTTCAGATTTTACCGACCTTACCGTTTACACAAAGGTCTCAAAAGTCTTATTTGTGTTTCCTATTGAGTGCATCTTCCTAAATATGATCATTCAACTTCATTTTAGTTAAACTGCAACTTCCTTTTCCAATTGGGGAATAGCCTACCACAATGCATCTATCAAAGGTTTCGATTTGAATTTTTGTTGTTGTGTTGTTTTAGTCAAGTAAAGAAATTCATTTTGATTATGCATTCAGCTCAGAACAATACAATACAACACAACCACAATTGTTCTCAAGTCATTTCATCCAAACATGCTGCATCAAATAAACAATATTATCCAGGTAGTTATGCAACCAAATAGAAGACAAACATTGAAGCAAAGAAAATTAATTAAAAACACACCAATCAAGCAAAAACACAAATGAACAAAAAAAATTTGGCTATAATTTTTATTCTATTTAGAGGAATGGCTTTGAATACAAAGAGAATGAGGAATGATTACAGATTAAGTTTGGAGAGAAAACATACTACAGGGGGTTATCTCCTTTTGTAGGATTTGGAAGTTTTTAGGTTTAGATGTTCAAGGTTGGAAGGAAGCAGATGGAGGAATTTTGAATGAGATGTTCAGATTTTTGTCAGGGTGGTTCTTCTTCTTCTCGAAAGAGGCAAAGTAGTTCATTTTGCATACCCACCAGAGGAATTGATCCTACCTGAGCTAAATTCAGGCACAAGATCCTTCAAGTTCAGTGATCACATTATGTATGTTCACCAAATTTGAATTCATCTGATCCATACTATCATTCCATAATTTCTGTCTGTAGTTGTTATCCATCTCTAGCTCCTTATCTCTCTTTTCCATAAGCTTTCCAAATTCCTTGAATTGTTCGTTGTCAAGGTATTTAAACCCCTCTGCCTTCTACAGCATGCTGGCTTCCATTCTTCCCTCTCTCTTTTCTAAAAAGGTTAGCACATCTTTATCCCTTTTTAGTTGTTCATTATAGAAGGTGTTTATGTTTGAGTCCAGCCTTTGAATTAGTGCTCTTTCTCTCCATTCTATGTCCTCTTTCCATTCCTCATCTCTTTGTTTAAGCTTTTGTTCCCATTATTGTTCTCTTTTTCTGAAATCATCTTCCATAAATTCCTCTCTAATTTTTTGTTGCTGCTCCCACATTTTCTCTCTCCTTCATTTCCTTCTTCATTGACACCAACATCTCCATAATTTCAGCATTTCCTTGATTACTACTAGAGCACTATGCTGGTTCAGAAAAAGTCTCCCTTACATTAGAAGGTGAATGAAGGATTGAGCTTCTTCTGTTCTGCATATCCTCTTCTATTGGCAATTGGCTCTCCTCTGGGATTTGTTCCATCCCTAATTCTTCATTTTCTTCTTCACCAAGCCTCAGAATCTCCATAATCCATTTCATTTCTTTTTGTTCTTCGGGCCTTTGAGGCACCTCGCTTAAGGTCAAAGGAGAAACCTTAGGGCAGGTTTCTTCCTCTACCCATACCCCATGAACTCCGGCCAAAATACAGAGTCGAGTAATCATTTCTAGATGGGGGATTAGTCCCCTTTTAACATTTTTCTAGAAGATCCTAATAGATGACTCAATTATCTTCCCAACATTAAACTTGTATCCCTTCAACATGGCATACAAGATGTTGGCTTCCTGCTCCCTTATTGTTCTCAGATGCTCAGTGGGTATGATGACAGAAGCAATGAAATAAAACCACACTTAGCTTCTTCTGTGAGAGATCCTATGTTAATTGATTCTTGGGGATTCTTCTTTATTGAAATCCATTTCCCCTTTCCGACCGTCAAGAAATTTATAATCTTCTCATGGTTTGGCTCTTTAAGCAGTTTCTTGTACTTAGATCCATTCTTGGGATCTTTGATCCTGAGCACTCCTATCGATCCTTTCAGCGGCCCATCGTAACCCATACACCGACACCGAATCTTCTTTCATCTCTCGCCATGTGTTTAGAATTCCTCACTACTACCAGAACCCGTGGTTTGTGCGTAGAACAAACCCAACCCCCTTTGTTTAATCGTCTCAGCGGTGACACGAACTCACAAACCCCTCCCCATACATCCTTTCGCGCTTAGATTCTCCTCCATAAAGAAAGTAAGCTTCATCTGAGATGAACGCTTGTCGCCTTCTAATTTTATTTTGCCTAACCTCACTCTACTTTGTTCTTTCGCTTGTTTCCTTTCTGAGCTTCTTGGTTTTGCCTCTCTCGCACTTCTGGTTTTGAAATTGGGGTTGTTTCATTTTGAGGTTCCAAATGAACCTCTGCTTCGCCTGATATTCTACCATCATCTCATTGAGATTTGGGACTAAGTTCTGGGATTCTGCCATTTCTAAGCTCTAGATTTAGGGTTTAGGCTCTTTGAAGTCTAAGGTTTTGAGAGTTCAAAGAGAGGAAGAAAGTGGGATTTGTGTGAGAGTATGAATGATGTGAGGCAATTAGAAGGAGGTGGCTTTTCAGTTTTGAAACATTCTTCCGCTAATGGCTCAATAATCCATTTTCTCTTTGTTTGTTGCGATAATTAATGATTAGGTCATAACAATAACTTTTGACTTAAATGTGGGATTTATGTTGTTACTCCTCTTTTTAAAAATTTCACTCATCATTTATTATTAACGCCTTCATGTTGCGACACATTTTAGGGTTGTAGCAACAAAGGCTAGTCCTAGCATTAGAGACTATTGCGACACGTGTCATTATACCTAACAGGTTACAATCCTGTCGTGACAGGAGAAATGTTGTCGAGACATAAATTGTCTTTGAAAGCAGAAAAGTGGGTTGCGACGGTCCTTAAAGTTGGTCGCAACATTGTTTCTGTTGCCATTCACTTAAATTGCACAAATTTTGTTGCAACATGAAAAACAAGGTCGCGACGAGTTTCCACTATTTCAGAAAGTGATCACGAATCGCACTTTTATAGTGTCACATAGTAGGTTTCAAGGAAGAAAACCTGTCACAAACAAAATTTTATGTCACGACCTATTTTTCCTTAAAGTTTTGTCCAAATAAAGTTCTTGTTGCAAATAAACCTTTCTTTTGATTAGGAAACAAAGGTCGCGACATAGGCTTTATTGTCGCGACCCAATATTTTCTTTCCAAATTTTCTGCAACTTTGAACTCTCTTCCAATGCAGTTAATCACCCACAATTCAGTCCAATTATGCAGTTCATGTAACGCCCTAAAAATACCCTAAAATTTTGATAATAATTTTATTATATATTCCGGGTATAAATTGAGCCAACTTGGGTTTTTCCGGGAAAACTGATAAATGGTTAAATAGTGAAAAGTGAAATGAATGTGTGAACATATGATTAAATATTATAAGCTAAAATGAGAAATTGATTGAACCCGGAAAAAAACCCAAGAGAAAAAGGGCAAATTTGGAAAAAATGTAAAATGAGGACCTAAGGGTCAAATGATAGCTTAAATGCTATTGTGAAATAAATGATAAATGAAAGTGAAATGAAAATCCAATAAGTGAGAAAAAATGACAAAATTGAGAAATGGATTTAATGAAAGTGCCAAACATGGCCTTAAGAGAAGTAAGTGGTATTAGACCACATTTGGTCTTAGAGACCTCCCACAAGTGCAAAAACGTTTTTGAGAGCAAAGAGGGAGAGAAGAGGCTAGGGCTTGGAGAAGAAGTGATTTTGGTGTGATTTCTTCCCCTTCATTGCTTCTAAATGATCAAGCATTTTGGGTGAAAGAGATTCAAAAGGATTTTAAGGTAAGAACCAAACCCTAGATTTCTCTAAATGATATTTAGGTTAGAAAAACCCTAATCCATCCATGGGTTTGCTCATGGTTGGTTTAGAATGGTATTTGGATGAATTTGGGTGTGAATCCCATGTTTTAGTTTGGGTTTTTAAGGATTTTTGGTGAAAAATCGCAAAAATAAGGAAGAAGGAAACTAGTAAGCCTCTGCCTTTCACCACGGCTACAAATGGTCAAATGGCCACCCACGTTCGGGCTAGAGGCAGCAAGGCTTCCCAAAGAGGAAGCCCTTTCTCCTGCCAGCAAGGCTTCATTGCGGGCGAAGGCACTGTTCACACGAGCCAAAATTTTTATTTTGTTTCAGAAAGTCCCGTATACGTGCACTGATAGTTTAAGGACCCTAATAAATTATTAATGGGGATTCAAATAAGGATAAAACTAAATGAAAAAATAATGTACCTCGCTGCCGAGGAGAAGCAAATTCTTCTTGGAGCAAACTTAGTGTCTTAACCCAAGACCGTTAATGAAAATTAATCGACATTCAATAAAAATGTTTAATAATTGTTTATCCACTGAGAAAAGGCATGATTGTTATTGACTACGGACGTGATGATCACCTAACCTAGGACCGAGATCAAAGGGAGGGAAATGGGAGTCGACAATTTTGGTTTGTTCACTGACTCTATCCTTATTTCCAATGTTTTGGTAGTATACCAAATAAATATGAAATGATTATATGGAATGAGTATATCTTTGAAATGATATTACAAAAGTGCATATGGAATTGAAAGTGTGATAATTGAAATGATTGATGATTAATCGCATGTGAGTGATTAATCTAATTGTAAAAGAATTAATACCTCCCGACATCTTTAATTGAATCAATATACTAAATGAACCGGTCAAGGGATGCCCCAATCGACATCCGCTGCGAAGGCACTTTAAATTGTCTAATGTCCCACTTAAGGATGTACTAATTCCAGCATCCGTCCCGACGGCGATAGCATTGAAGAAATATTCCCACTTTCAGGATGCATCAACCGCACTGGCCTTGGATGGTGTACGAATTTAAAGGATCACATGGTGGGTGTAAATTCAATGTGCATCCGCTATGATGCGACCGGAATTTTGGTGAAATGTAAGCACATTATCAATGATAAAAGGATGATTTCCACTGAATCTAATCCACATTATGAATGGAATTACATGTGACAAAGTGAAATAACGAACTTGATGAGTGTAAACGAGATTTGTAAACTAAACAAATCTTTATGAGTGTATGTTTGAATCTCATGAATTGAATGGTGTTATGATTTTGTTGCATGTGAAAATGCATATTATATATGATTAATGATTTGTAAAGTGAATGCATGCGAAAATGAATAAGCATTTAGTATTGTTTTGAGAGGGAAGAAAAGGCATGGATTTAATGATAAATGCACAGTCATGTTAAATTGTTATTTAAAATAAAAATCAGATAGAACCACTAAGCATGAAAATGCTTAGCATATAGTTTTTATCTATACGCAGGTATCGAGTTAGCAAGAAAGAAGGCCAGGTACAAGAAGCGCAGAGTCATAGAGAAAGTAGCAGAGTACAAGTATATACCCCGTCATTTGCATATCATATCTTTTGAACATGTGATATTTTGTGGACAAAAAGAGTTGAACTCCGAACCATTGTTTTTGTGGGGTATCATTTCAGAAGGCAAGATGTTTCATTTTGTAACGATTGTATAAGAGTAATTGTTTATGGGCCTACCATTTAAAATGCTTCCGCATAAATAAGAATTCTGAAATGAAATGACATAAATAAATGTTTTGATAAAATAAATGAAAACGGGCCGGAGTAAACTGGTTCTGCCGGAATCCATTCTGCTGACCCGAGGATTCGTGTCGTGAAATTTTGAAAAGAAAATTCTAAGTAAAAGGTGAATAAAAAGCAATTAATCCAGCATCCCGGGTTTCGCCGATCCGCTAATCTGGCCTGATCGGGCTTCGGGGGTCACATGCTACTGTAGCTTGTAAAACATATTTACCAACAAAGAATTTTCAATTCAATTCTAAACAACACTGATTAAGGCTCAAAAGTTCTATTTTCAACCCTATTTTTAATAGGTTTTGAGCGCTTTTGTGTATTAATTTTGTTATATCAAATTTAATTGGATATGTTCAGTCCCTATTGTACTGACGCATTCCTGGTCATTTGTAGTTTTTGCGTGAATTGAAGCCAAATCACGTGTCAATCCAATCATAACAAAGCTCAAGTTGATTTCATCAATTTTTATATGGTTTTCTATCAATTTCAACAAGCCGGGAATGAAGAATATCAAAGCAAGAAGAAATGAAATAGTGCAGAGGGAATAGTAGCAGGGAGCAATGGAACAGTGCTGAAAAGTGCTAAATTTCGCTACGCTGGAAATTTCGCTAACATAGCGAAAATTTCAATTTTCACTATGACTTAATTTTCGTTATGATAGCTAATTTTCGCTATCATAGCGAAAATTACTGTGCATAGAGAAATTTTCTGCTTCTGTTTTTGTGTTTAAACGACTCCATTTTGGTTTTTCTCCTTTCTACCCTTGTAATAACTTTTGTTTCGGTTTGTTTTTGTAATTTCCCTTGCTCTGAGCATTATATAAGCTAGAGTCAAGGTTTGTAACAATGAATCACTTTGCAATAAATTTTTGGAGAAGCTTTCAGCTCTCCCATTTTCTCTGATTCATTTTCTTTCCCTTTCTTTTCTATTTTCTTGGTTACCAAACACCCTCCAAGGATGACAACTCTGGGAGGATGAGAGCTGCTAAAAATTCCTTTCCTCCTTTGAAGTGGGAAGGTTGGCTGGTTACAGATCTGAAGGTCAGTGGTGGTTCCCCCTGCTTTTCACGCAAAGAGTTTTTTGACATTTTTGGTTCCAAATTTTCAACTTGAGGTTTAAAGTTTTTTTGATGTACTTTCTTCGCCACTTGCCAAGTTTTTGTGGTCTGTATTCTAGCTTTAGAGATACAATCGATATCCATTAATTTCCATTTACTGAGCCATCGAGGTGGTTAAGGGTTATATTTTCACTTTGATGCATCCCTGATAAATACTGTAATCTTAGTGGTTCAAGTGATGCTTATTATTAAATCCACTGAGATTCATTAGTTGCCCTTACGAAATAACAGAGGGACGGGTCAAGGTGATAGATTTTCAGACTCGTAGGAACCATAAATGCTAAATAAATGCTTTCTATCAAAAGGAAAATTATTAGTTTAGTTTTTTTGTGTTAAATGAAGATCCAATGAGATGACTATATGTCATCCTCCCTAACGTTAGTTGAAAATGAACCCAAAGACCTCTCAACATTTTAGGACTCAAAACTCAGATAGAACCACTACATGAAAATGTTTAGCATATAGTTTTATCTATACGCAGTATCGAGTTAAAGTGTTAAGGCTGTGTACAAGAAGGCAGAAGGTCATAGAGAAAGAAGTGAGTACAAGTATATACCCCGTCATTTGCATATCATATCTTTTGAACATGTGATATTTTGTGGACAAAAAGAGTTGAACTCCGAACCATTATTTTTGTGTATCATTTTGTAAAGGCGAGATAAGCCATTTTGTAACAATTGTATAAGAGTAATTGTTTATGGGCCTACCATTTGA
The DNA here is from genome assembly GCA_016808115.1 of Tetrastigma voinierianum. Taxonomy (NCBI): domain Eukaryota; kingdom Viridiplantae; phylum Streptophyta; class Magnoliopsida; order Vitales; family Vitaceae; genus Tetrastigma; species Tetrastigma voinierianum. The sequence continues at coordinate 616,155 of JAEQBH010000112.1, forward strand.
AATGCTTCCACGTAAATGAGAATTCTGAAATGAAATGACATAAATAAATGTTTTGATAAAATAAATGAAAACGTCGGAGTAAACCAGGCTCCGGTTCGGAATCCATTCGGTTGAGCCGAGGATTCAGGTCGTGAAATTTTTGAAAAAGAAAATTTAATAAAAAGGTGAATAAAAAGAATTAATCGAGCATCCCTGGGTTTCAGTTCGAATACGCCAATTGGGTTGGACTGGGCTTGGGGGTCGCTATAGTTTAGGCTTGTAAAAACATATTTACCAACAGCAATTTTCAATTCAATTCTAAACAACAATCTCATTAACATCAAAAAACACTCACAAAGAATTCAAGCAATTAGCATCTGGAAGTTGTCTAATTAATCATGCTCTAAAATCAACAAACTTCTCAAACTTCAATTATGATTATTATCTAAAAACAGGTTGAGAGAATTGGAAATACTCCCCCTTGTGGCTATTTCCTGCACAATTGGAAATACTTCTGATTCCAGTTCATCCTTCATATCCAAATCAAAATTTAGCAAATGATCAAACATCCTAATAAAACTTCTAACAAATAGAAATCAAAACCACAAAATTCTAAAAGCAATCAACATCAATCAAGTTAACTAAAATAAACAAAATTTGTTTAGATTAACTCCCAAGTAGCTGCTCAGTTTAATGTCCTTAGCTAATACTGTGATGTAGAGTGTCTTCGCCAGAATTTCTTCTTCCCTTTTCCTAAACTGATCTGCTTTCCTTCATTTCCTCCAAGACATCATGAATCTCTAACTGTTTACTTTGAATTCACCTCTAGATTCAATCTTTAATGTTACTACTCCAAAGGGTGTACTTGCTACCACTGTGTATGAACCACTTTTTAACCATTTTCTTTATATATATATAGATCAAATTTCTGCTATTGTTACCAGAGGACTATTATTAAATCCCTAGTAAAGGCATCAAAAACTTGTTGACCAAAATAGAACATGTATGCTCATAATAAAAATAATTTGTCATTGAATCATTGAAGATTTAGTTTGATCAAAATGCCGCAAGTGCACAGGTCGTGACAAGCACAAAAGTGGACCTATAAGTCCGGATATCATTCCCACAAAGATCAAAAGAATTTAAAGTTCAATTACCCTAACTACTCAAGTTCCACACTATTTGAACTTCCATTTCATATAATTTTCAGTAACCTAACTAGAATTCTACTGTTTAAATTTCCACATCTATAATACAAGGAAATTTTAAAATTCTACACTTAAACTGGACATGAACCAAATTATTGCTAGAAGTAGACACTGGGATTTCACTACTGTGAAATTATCAATTCATGCAACATAATCTAATTCTATTCTTTCATGAATTGGAATTTGAAAATGTCAAGAGGCAAGGTAGTATAGTTTGGATTTCTCCCTTAACCATACATTCACTGATTAGAGAATCATGTTCATTTCTATAACATGTGTCTAACCAATTACTTGTAATAAGATTTTCTTATAAGATCTGAGTATTTTTCCTTTCCAATACTTCATACGTATTTCTTATGACTGCAGATCTCTTGCTTCCCAAGACAGGGCCATTTGCCAAATCTCTACAAGATGAATGATGTCTCATCCTTGAGATCTTACAGAGTTATCCCTTTCCTTGATTAGATCTAAGCTAACATAGGATCAAGATCATTCCACAAGACCAAGGAGAAATCCCTAATTGATTAAATTGATGATCACCCAAGTAATTTCTCAAACCATGAGTAATTGATGATTTATATAAGAATCTTTTATTCATTAGTTCTTCAAAAATAGTCTAGCATACCTCTAAGTAATGCATCCATGCTCTCAAGAATTTCGACTCAGGTCACTCATAGGCCTCCCGAATCAGTGGCTAGACAAATGTTCTAATTTGGGTATAAGTTACTAATGTTTGGGAACAATTCACTTCAAAACAACATCATTCAAATAAATTCAAAATTTTTAATCTAAGAAATCTCTTTTCTAATTAGCAGAAAGACCATAACTAACATCATATCTTTCAATGGTTGGTTTCCGTGAAAAACTCGAATCGCAGTAAACAATGAAATACTGATCAGCAAATTTCCAATGTATCTGTAATTAACTGAAAGAAATAAATTCCAACTTTTCTTTGGACTTCATTAAATTCAAATAGTAATCGGAATTGATCTTCAACAAAATAGCACAACTTCACAACTTTTGAACAATTCACTGTTTCAAGTCCAGAAAAACAAATTGAAATCCTACACTAATTCTAATCGATGAAGAAAATAAAATAAAATAAATAAGAGAAAAATATAATACAAAAGAGTCCTCATCTCCCTAAATGTTCTGGTTTTCCGCCGACTGACTGCCTCACTTTCCTCAAACGTTTCTATTTATAGAGCCCCAAAAGTTTGGGTCCTAAATTCGAGGCTACATTGTGGATCCCCAAAATTCTGGCTCAGATTGCATTCTTGGTCGCGACCTGAAAGTGTTGTCGCGATAGAGTTTTAATTCATTGTTGTAGTTTTCTGTTACAGCATGGAATAGTCTACCGCGACAATATTTGCTTCTTCAGCATTTTATTCTGTCGCAACAAGGTTTCCTCTATCGCAACAGATCTTTCTTTGACTCTTTAACACTTTAGCCTGCAAGGTCTCTGGCTGCTCTATCCATTCATGTCACACACTCTATATATAGTTAATGAACATTTATGTTGCGGATATCATAATTTGTCGGGATATCAAGCTCAGATAGCTTCAAATTGTATCACACCCGCTTTTATGTCGCAACAAGATTTCATGGTTCTGTTGCAACAATGTTTTATATTGTCTGGGATTCGTCGATATGGAAAGTTTGTCGCGACAAAGTCTCATTTCACCGAACCTATTTTCTCGGTAACTCATTTTGATGTCACATAAAGCCTTATTGGTGTAGTAGATGTCTTTTATCACAACAAGTTTCTTATGTCGCGACAAGACTTTTTTTGTACTTCTTTAGCTCATCTTTATGTCGCAGCCTCAAGAGGTCACACAAGACTTCTCTTCCCTGCTTTGGAATCTTTACATATGGAAAGTCCGTCGCAATTCTGTTCATCCGTGGTTCGCCTTATTTCCGTGTCGCGACCCATCCCCGCTCACACATCAAACCTCTCTTCAAATTCTGAAGTATGTCACAACATTAAACCTTTGTCACATCGTGTCAATTCACTAAGTCAAAGATTATTTTTATCATTTACTTTGCTTTCATCGACCGTAAAGCTTATTCTTTCGTTGTCGCGACATTCATTACCTTGTCACAACATTCATTACCTTGTCGCGATAGAACTTCTTCATCTAGTGTCGCGACATAGATTACCTTGTCACGATAGAGGTTTTTCTTCTGCTTTTTTCTTTCTGTCTCAACAGGCTTTTCCAAGTTGCAATAATCAGTGTCGCGACATTAAAAGATTCTATCGCGACATAGATTCTGCATTCTATTTTTTTATTATGTCGCAAGATAAACTGATCTATTGTAGTCTTCTTGTATTGCTCTTTGATTTCTTGTAGCAACATAAGATACCTCGTCGCGACAGAATTTCTGCTTTCTTCATGTTTCCAATGTCGCGATAGGAGCTTTTATGTCACGACATGTTCTTCTTAGTGCTGACATCCAGCTGACAAACCTTGTTGCAACATTAACTTTCTCGCCTTTAAATGGACTTTGTACATTCTTCCTCCTGCTCACACGACACGCCTACTCGCAACATAGCTCTTCTTTATCTCACCTCAGGTTATGACAGAGGAAACCTTGTCATGACAAATTTCCTTAGCCATTTGCTTAGATGTTCATTTGGGCGACTTTACAAAAACTTCTCACGCGACATAGACTTCCTCGTGAATTTCTCTTTTTCTTTTCTTCTTGCTTAAATTTTCTTTTTTGAACTAAAACCCGTGAAACACAAAGTTGGTGAACAATCCATAATTCCGCATTAAACATATCCTGATTATACTAAAAATAAGCTTTAAAAATGGATTAAAAATAGATGAGTTTAAGACTCCATCACCCCCTAAATTTGTAAAGTTTTGCTTGTCCCCAAGCAAAGAAAAGAAAATTTTGTTTGTCTTCAAACAATTCAAATTTTATTTTTAAGGACATTTTCGCTTTACACTCGCAATCCTTTTTTATTCTTCCGCTCCCGACTGAAACTAGTTAGTTACAAATGGTTTCAAATTTAGTTTCAATCCGCACTTAGAAAAATTTCAATTACTATCACAAACAAACTAATGATTTCTCTTAAATGTAAACAATCTCGCCAATTAATCTGGATCTATGAGTGTGTGATGGTCTTCTTCCCTTTCTCCTCGACTAAATTAGCTAATCTTCTGTGGATCCTAATACGTCATCAGATATCATTTAAGTCCCATATGCTTGTTTTTCATATTAGTCTCCACTAATGTAGGAAAATACAACCTTCAAGATCAATTAGGTCTTTTAGGCTTGTAAAGTTTGGCTTGGGTTATTGAGTGGATAATTGGAGAATTTAGGCTAAATTAATTGCATTCCAACTTTCACCTGTGATCTTTGTCTATATCTCAGTTCCTTTCTTTTCTACTGATGTCAGAAAAGAAATTTTTCCCCCAAACTTGGTCTTAATGTCCATACTACATACTTTCATCTTGGTAATTTTATTTACCAATGTCATTCTAATCAAGTCAGTCCCTTTAGATAGAAGCCCTTTTGCTTTTCTTTTCACTTGTCAAAGATTTTTAGGAATAGTGCAATGTTTTGTCTTTTTAGGCTTTCTACCACTCTTAGAGAATCCTGGGTTAGCAGCCCCATACCAGTTGGCATTAGGTACTAGGGTGCTGAAACACTCTATGGAACTTAATTGTTCAAGAGAGGAAGGCCACAAGACAAAACTTATTCCAATTTGACAATGTATAATCTTTGACTTCTTCCTTGCATTTCTTTTCTTTCCTTCATTTGTTATTTTCTTTCTTCCATCCTTCATTCTTGTTTTTCCCTTCAAATCAAAATAACATTCCCCCAATCTTGTCCTTTTCTACATTTTGAGGTTCTTTTCCTGAAACCTGGGCAATAAAGGGTTCTTTATTGTAGGATTAGAATAAAGGAAGGGTTTGATGTTTCTAATTGCTAGTTCAATGAAGAAATTAGGTAATTTGGCTCAATTCTGGAACTAGAGTGTATGTCAGGCATATTATGAGGGTAGGGCTTGAAAGGGGCTCAAATCCCAAGGATGGCCTATACTTCCCTGTTAGTAGTATTGCTTAGATCACCTTGACTAATCTAACAAGTTCTAGGACATCGACTATTCGACCGTGAATGTGAACCCGTAAGATGTCCATACCTTTCTGGCCAATTTGTTAAGGACTCACTTTGACCAAGTGAAATGTTTTTCAGTATTTTTACTAACCTTATTGTTTACACAAAGGTCTCAAAAGTCTTATTTGTGTTTCCTACTGACTACATCTTCCTAAATCTGATCATTCAACTTCATTCTGGCTAAACTGCAACTTCATTTTCCGATTGGGGATTAGCCTACCACAATGCATCTATCAGTGGTTGTTTGGATTTGAATTTTTGATGTTGTGTTATTTTAGTCAAGTAAAGAAGTTCATTTTGAATATGCATTCAGCTCACAACAATACAACACAACTACAATTGTTCTCAAGTCGTTTCATCCAAACATGCTGCAGAAAATAAACAATATTATCCAGGTAGTTGATTTCCTCTTTATTCAACCTAGCAGATGACAAATATTGAAGCAAAGAAAATTTTAAAACACCAATCAAACAAAAACACAACTAAACACAAAATTTTTGCTAAAATTTTTATTTTATTCAGAGGAATTGCTTTGAATACAAAGAGAATGAGGAATGATTATAGATTGAGTTTGGAGAGAAAACAAACTACGTGGGCTAATCTTTTCTATGAGATTTGAGAGTTTACTGTGAGGTTCAAGGTCAAGGTGAATAGATCGAGGAACTTGGAATGGAGATGTATGGCTTTTCTTTGGGTTAGTGGTTCTTATCTCTAAAGAGGATTCATTTGTATACTCCACCAGTAGTGACCACTGATCCCAGATTCGTTTCAAAGTGTTCACAGATCCTTCAAGTTCAGTTGAATTTACTTTCAGATGTTCACCAAATCAATCTAATTGATCCAGATCTATCACCTACAATTTATGTCTTATAGTTGTTATATATCTCTAAATTCTTTCTTCTTCTCCATAAGCTTCCCAAATTCCTTGAATCTGCTCTTTCAGGAAGGTATTTAAACCTTCTCATTTCGCAAAGATGTCGGGCTTCCCATTCTTCCTCTCTTTCTAAAAGGTTAGCACATCTCATCCCTTTTAGTCATGTATCAGGTGGTTGTGCCACTGAGTCCACTCCTTTGCATTAGTGCTCTTCTCTTTCTATTTCCTCTTTCCATCTCTATCTCTCCTGTTTACGCATTCGTTCTATCATGTTCCCTTTTTCTGAAATCATCTTACAGAAATTCCTCTCTAATTTTTTGTCAGCCCTATTACTCTCTTTCTTCCATTTCTTCTTCATCGACAACTAAGATTCCATAATTTCAGCATTTCGATTGCCCTAGATTCTCGCTGGTCTCAAAAGCCTCTCTACTTTAAGAGGTGAACGGCTGATCGGGCTTCTTCGTTTGCCTCCTATCAATCAAGTCTCCTCCGGATTTGTCCCATCCCTAATTCCTTCATTTCTCTTCATCAGCCTCTTTCACTCCATAACTTCCATTTCCTTTCTTTTGTCTTTCAGCCTTTAAGCACCCCCTGCCAAGGTCAAAAGAGAAACCTTAGTATGTGCTCTTCGCCTACACCCCATGAACTCCATCTAAAATACAGAGTCGAGTGATACCTGCCGGATGGGGACTGCCTACCTTAACATTTTTCCCGGGAAGCTCCCGATAGATGACTCACCATCTCTCAATGATTAAACTTGCATCCCTTTAGTAAGGCATACAAAACGTGACGGCTTCCTACTCCCTTTATCAGGCTCAATGGCTAGTGGGCATGATGGATAAGCAATAAAATAAACCACACCTTAGCTTCTTTGTGAGAGCCTCTAATGATTGATTCGTGTGGGATTCTTATTGAGCTCCATTTCCCTTTCCTACTGGCCAAGAAATTTGATAATTTTCTCATGGTTTAAATTTCTTGCAGCTTTCAGGATTTAGATCCATTATTAGGATCTTTGATCTCGAGCACCCCATCGACCCTTTCATGGCCCATCAGAACCCATACACCTCCTCGACATACACCTAATCTTCTTTCATCTCGTCATGTCAAGGCAGAATTCTCGATCATCACAGAAACCTGTGTGGTTTCAGGCGCAGGTAATAAACTCCAACCCTTTTCGATTGGCCTCAACAAAGGTGACACAACTCGTCAAAAGCCCTCCTATAAATCCTTTGTCGCCTATATTATCCCTCCGTAGCTTATGCTTCATCTTAGATGAATGCTTGGTCGCCTTCCCGATTCTTTATTTTGCTCACTCTCTACTCTTCTCTGCTCTTTTCGCTTGTTTCTTTTGAGCTTGGTTTTGTTCTTTCCTACACTTCGGTTCTCCGCAACTGGCTCGCTTCTGTGCTCAGGTTACGCATGAACCTCCGCTTCACCTACTTCATATTCTGCCATCATCTCACTGAGATTTAGGACCAAGTTCTAGGATTCTGCCATTTCTAAGCTCTGGGTTTGGGGTTTAGGCTCTTTGAAGTCTAGGGTTTTGAGAGTTCGAAGAGAGGAAGAAAGTGGGATTTGTGTGAGAGTATGAAGGATGTGAGGCAATTGGAAGGAGGTTGCTTTTCAGTTAATGGCTCAGTAAATCAATGTTTATCTTCATGTGTTGTGACAATTAATGATTAGGTCACAACAATAACTTTTGAATTAAATGTGGAATTTATGTTGTGACTCCTCTTTTTAAAAATTTCACTCAGCATTTGTTATTAACTCCTTCATGTTGCGACACATTTTAGGGTTGTAGCAACAAAGGCCATTTTAGCATTGAGAGAGGATATCAGACACTGTCAGCTGTACCTAATAGTTACAACTCGCCACAATAGGATAAATGTTGTCGCGACATTAATTAGCTTTGAAAGAAGAAAAGTGGGTCGCGACAGTCCTTAAAGTTGGTCGCGACATGGTTTCTAGTGCCATTCACTTAAATTGCACAAATTTTGTTGCAACATGAAAAACAAGGTCGCGACGAGTCCCATAATTTTGCAGTAAGTGATGTCATGACCGCACTTTATAGTGTTGCGACAGTAGGTTTATAAGGAAGAAAACCTTGTCACAACATGTCACGACCTATTTTTCCTTAAAGTCGTTCTCATTCAAATAAAGCCTTTGTTGCGACAAACCTTTTCTTCGATGATGAAACGCTGTCGCACATAGCTTTATTGTCACACTAACATTTGTTTTCCAAATTTTCTGTAACTTTGAACTCCCTTCCAATGCAGTTAATCATCCACAATTTAGTCCAATTATGCAGTTCAGACTTGTTAAAACATATTTAGCAACAGCAATTTTCAATTCAATTCTAAACAACAATCTCATTAACATCAAAAAACACTCACAAAGAATTCAAGCAATTAGCATCTGGAAGTTGTCTAATTAATCAAGCTCTAAAATCAACAAACTTCTCAAACTTCAATTATGCATTATTATCTAAAAACAGGTTGAGGGAATTGAAATACTTCTCAGCTATTTCCTACAATCTTAATGGAGCAAGATGCTTTATAATATCTTCTCATTCCAGTTCATCCTCCCTATCCAAATCAAAATTTAGCAAATGATCAAAATCCTAATAAAACTTCTAACAAATAGAAATCAAAACCACAAAATTCTAAAAGCAATCAACATCGATCAAGTTAACTAAAATAAATAAAAAATTGTTTGGGTTACCTCTTAAGTAGCTGCTCAATTTAATGTCCTTAGCTAGACACGGGCTGTAGAGTGTCTTCAATTTCTGTAATTTCTTTCTCCCTTTTCCAAATCTGGATATGTTTCCTTCATGCTTCCTCCAAGATAATGTTTTAATCTCTGACTGTTTACTTTGAATTCACCTCCAGATTCAATCTTTAATGTTACTACTCCAAAGGGTGTACTTGCTACCACGATGTATGGACCACTCCATCTTGATTTCAATTTCCCTAGAAATAGCTTCAGCCTAGAGTTGTATAAGAGAACTTGTTCTCCTGCCTTGAATTCTCTCCTTAAAATCTTTTGATCATGCCACTCTCGGTTTTAGATTCCTGAATAATATAGTCGATTTCCATCCCTCTAGCGATGAACGAGTAGTCTCTTCCTTTCGCAGCCTTGAAAGTCACAATTCAATTTCTTGATGGTCCACATAACTTTGCATTCCGCCTCTAAGGAGATGACAAGGTTTTCCATATACAATTTTCAGAGTGAGGACATTCCAATGGGAGTTTTCAGAAGGGGCTCTATGCTCTCCATAAGGCATCATCCTACTTTTATACTAGTCCTTTCTGCTTGCATTAACAATTTTCTCCAGAATTTTCTTGTTTTCCCTATTGGAAATTTCAGCTTGTCCATTTGATTAAGGATGATAAGCCAATCCCATTAGATGTTTGATTCCATATCTGCTCATAAGTTTTGCAAAAACTTTATTTGCAAAATGGCTTCCCCTTATCACAGATGATTGTTCCGGTGCTCCAAATCCTGCCAAAATGTTTCAGATAAACCTAATCCACTAAGGATGCATCACTTCGACAAGCTGTTGTTTCCACCCATTTTGGATACATAATCCACAAGCCTAGAGGATACATATTACCAAATGATGATGGGAAAGGTCCCATAAAGTCTATTCCCCATACATCAAAAATCTACACCACAAGAATTCCTCATAGGGGAATTTCATTTCTTTTGCTTAAGTTTCCCATTCTCTGACAAGCATCATAATGTTTTACTCATTCAAAACAATCTTTGAATATAGTAGGCCAATAAAATCTTGATTAGAGAATTTTTTGGGTTGTCTTGTATCCTGCAAAGTGTCCTCTATATGGTGATGCACAACATTTCTCCATAATACCACCTTCTTCAGTTTCTGGGACACATCTCCTTATGATCAAATCTGCTCCTCTTCTATACAGTAGTGGGTCATCCCATATATACAATCTACAATTAGTTCTCAATTTCCTCCTCTGCTAGTAGCTAAATTCAGATGGTATGACTCCACAAGCGAAGTAATTCACAATATCTACATACCAAGGTGTCTGTACTGATAACAAAATTAGCTGCTCGTCAGGAAAAATTTCTACTATTTTTGTTCCCTTTTCTGTTTCAACAATTCTCTCAAATCTAGACAAGTGATCTGCTATCACATTGTCACTACCCTTTTTATCCTTGATCTCAAGATCAAACTCTTGCAATAGTAGCACCCATTTGATCAGTCTTGGCTTGCCATCTTTCTTTGGCATTAATATTTAATCGCAAAGATGATCAGCAGTGTATTACAAATACTGACCCTAATATAAGGCCTGAATTTCTCACAAGAAAATACCATTGCCAGCATCTCCTTCTCTCAGGCGGAGTAGCCTTCGTGGCTCTTGAATGTTTTATCGGGCATAGTATATGGCCTTGAATATCTTTTTCAGCTTTTCTATCCCAATACAAGCCTCCTATCAGATAATCATCGCATCACACATGATTTCAAACTCATTATTCCACTAGTGTCAACATATCAGACCTAATACTAATCTAGGATTTGATTTCTCAAATGCAGATCCGCATGATTCATCAAAATCAAATTTCAATCTTTTCCAACAAATTTCACACAATGGTCGTGAGATTTTGAAAATCTTGATGAATCTTCAGAAAATCCAAAGATGTCCCAGAAGCTTCTTATCTCCCTTCACCGTTGTAGTGTGATATGAGAGTTTTAATAACTCGCAATCTTGCTTCGGGTCTAATTCCAATCCATCCAGAGAAATCTTCAGGCCCCAAAACAATACCTTCGCTACTATGAAATGGCATTTTTCCCAATTTAAAGCTAGATTCTTGTCTTGGCACCTCTGAAGTATTGTTGCTAAGTTTCTCAAACAATCATCAAAACTGGATCCATAAACTGAGAAGTCATCCATGAATATTTCCATAACCTCTTCCACCACGTCAGAAAATATAGACATCATACATCTCCGAAGGTGGCGTTAAAGATTACACATAATCCAAATGGCATCCTTCTAAAGGCAAAGGTACCATAAGGACATGTAAATGTTGATTTCTCTTGATCCTCTAGGGCTATTGAAATCTGGTTATAACCAGAATATCCATTAAAAAAACAGTAATGGGAGTGTCTTGCTAACCTATCTAACATTTGGTCAATGAAAGGTAGAGGATAATGGTCCTTTCTGGTAGCAGTGTTAAGTTTCCTGTAGTCTATATAAACTCTCCATCCTGTCATCGTTCTTATAAGAATCAATTCATTTTTTCATTTCTGATCACAGTGAATACTCCTTTCTTTGGAACCACATGTACTGGGCTCACCCAAGGACTGTCTGAGATTGCATATATAAAGCCTGCATTTAGCCATTTCAGACTTCTTTTCTCGACTACTTCTTTCATTACTCGGATTCTACTCTCGATGTTCTCCCAGCAGGTTCTAGAATTCTCCTCTAACAGGATCTTATGCATAAATATTGAGGGACTGATTCCTTTCAAATCTTCTATAGACCAAGTTATTGCTTCTTTGTATTTTCTAAGAGTCTCTAGCAGTTTTTCCTTTTCCAGCCTAGTTAATCCAGCTGAAATGATAATTAGCTTTCCTTTTTCTGGTTGCAAAAAGGCATACTTCAAATGTTCAGGCAACTCCTTGAGTATTAAACCCTCTGAGCTTTTGTTTTCTTTTGCAACTCTTTCTTCATACCCGCTGGACCTTTCCGCACTAATTTTCCCAACACTGAATACTGAATCTGTTAATTTAAAATTGGAGCTTAGAATTTCAACTTCAAGATGCTCAAGCTACTGGAAATTCATCTCATTCTCATTCATTGAATTATGAAAATTACAATCAGTGACCAATTCAGAATTGATAGGAATTTTTGTTTCTACAATTTCACAATTAGCACTACTGAGTTCCTCGCTGTTTCAACCTGATCAGATCAAGTGCACCGTCTCATCTCCAACCCCGAGAGTCGGCTCTCTTTTTTTTCACATCAATTAGTGCTGCCCCTGTTGTTAAGAATGGTCTTCCTAACATAAGTGGGATTTGTTTGTCTTCCTCCATATTAATGACCACAAAGTCCACTGGAAAGACAAATTTTCCCAATTTGATCAGCACATCTTCAAGGATTCCCTGTGATTTGCGCCAATGTTTCATTCCACCATCAATGTGGTAATGGATGTGGGAGTGAGCTACCCTAAACTTAATCTTTGAGCAACAGATAGTACAGAGGCATCAAGTTGATGCTAGCTCTAAGCACACAATGCTTTCCCCCATACGCATCCCACTCTCGCGCTGCTAAGCCGCCTCGGATCCGCCTTTTCTCCGTAAGGTCTTCTAAATCACCACTGTGCCGTTAGGGTTCACTCATCCCTTCCTCAATAATCTTTCTTTTTTTGCTCAATATATCTTTCATGAATTTTGCATACCGAGACATCTGAGAAAGGAATGTTGATCTCTATCTTCTTAAATATGTTTAAGAATTTAGAAGCACTCCTGCTTTCTTTCTGATCTTTGAGGGAATGGAATGGAGGATTGTAAGCACAACTTCTTCCTTCTTTCCCTATTAATTGGGAATTTGCATTTACGATGTTTTTCTTTCTGATAGTTTGAGATTGTCTTTCAGAGTTCTTCTCCAATTTCTTTTTGTTTCTCTTCCTCAGTATCCCTCTTTTCACCTTTCCTTTCATCTAGCTCTCTGCCACTTCTCAGAACTACTGCCATATAGTCCTTTGGATTCTTTCTGGTGTCACTTGGAAATGAATCCTTAGGCTCTTTCTGCACAGCTTGGGCTAGTTGCCTTATTTGTATCTCCAAATTCTTCAAAGGGGCATTAGTGTTTGCCTGAAACACAGTTGTGTTTGCTTGAAAGTTTTCAAGGTCAAAAACTTTCTTTTCATGCATATTTAAAATCATTTTGTTTTCTGAAATGAAATGAAGCATTTGATCTTCAAAGGATTGAGTCCTTTTCTGACCCTGATACTCTCCTCTATTATCCCTCTACTGCTAATGTTCTTGGAACCTGGGTTGAGCATAAGCTTGGTAATTCTAACTCAGTGCAGGGCCTGTTGGCTCCTCCCATTATAGAAAGTTTCCTTGGTTCCTGATGCTAGTGTATAGTGTGTTGGCAAGTTGGGGTTAGGCTTGAAATGATAACTTTTTTGCTCATTCATATATTTGGTCTCCTCAACTTGGTAGGGCTCTTCATCAACTAGCCCTTCAACACTTCTTCTACTTCTTTCTTCCACTGCACCCACGTCATGTGCAATGTGCATTCTTCTTTCATTATTCCCCAGTTTGTTCATCATTGCATCTAGATTTACTTCTATAGTTGTCATTCTATTAAGCCCAATCAGACCATTTCCTTTCAACCTACTACTGCTCCCTGAAGCTTCAAATGGAGCCTTATAGTTGCAGTTGGCAAGGTCTCCAATCAATTCCCTTGCCTCCTCTGAACTTCTTCTTTTAAAAGCTCCACAGCAAGATGCATCAATTATACCCTTGGAGGCATAATTCATAGCATGATAGAAAATATCCATCTTAGTGGTCAGATCTATTCCATGCATAGGACATCTTTTCAGCAATCTTTTGAATCTTTCCCATACAACGTAGAGACTCTCATCTTCCCCCTGCTTGAAGACAATTATTTCTCCTCTTCTCTCTAACAGTGAGAGCTGGAGGGAAAAATCTACTCATGTATGCCTCCACTAGTTCTTCCCAAGTGTTCACTGATCCCAGCGGTAGAGTGGGACCACGTTCTTTGCCACGTCTCTCAATGAAAATGGGAAGTATTTAAGCTTGATTACATCTGGTCTCACCCCATTCAGCTTGACTGTGTTTGCCATCCTCATGAATCTCCCCAGGTGCTCATTGGGATCTTCAGAAGGGTGGCTTATGAACTGATGCTGCTTGCTGCACCGCCAGTAATCAAAGCTAAGCCGGCCTGAAATTGTTTGCTTGATGAGGTTGTCTCACAATTTGAATTCTCCTCTTGATGATAGGCTTTCCAAAATTCCTCCATGATGTTGGGCCTTTGGGATGCCTCTCCGCTTCTTCTCCTTCTTCTAGAATAGTCTGCAATCTTTCTCTTTGATTTTCCATATTTCTGGATTTTGCACTGGTGATTCTACTCATATTCTGTAGGGTTCTCTCAATTTTAGTGTCCAGAGGCAACAATTCTGCTTTTAGACTTCTATGCATTTAAATTCTTCCTGGAAGTAGAAACACATTAAGATCAAATGGAGTCAGTGATATCAAATATTATATATCTGTTTAGGCTCCTAAAATTATCAGTGGCTTATTCAGCCACTGTTGTTAAAACTGTTTTTGTTGTTTTTATGAAATTTTTGTAAAACAAAGAAAAATGTCCAAATTAGCATTTCTTTCTTTTGTCAGGATATTGATTTTTAAACTCCTTTGATCCCCGGTAACGGAGCCAAAAACTTGTTAACCAATTTTCTATATATATATAGATCAAATTTCTACTACTGTTACCAAAGGACTATTATTTAATCCCTAGTAAAGGCATCAAAAACTTGTTGACCAAAATAGAACATGTATGCTCATAATAAAAATAATTTGTTATTGAATTCATTGAAGATTTAGTTTGATCAAAATGCTGCAAGTGCACAGGTCGTACAAGTAATAAAAGTGGACCTACAAGTCCGGATATCATTCCCACAGAGATCAAAAAGAATTTAAACTTCAACTACCCTAACTATTCAAGTTCCACACTATTTGAACTTCCATTTCATATAATTTTCAGTAACCTAACTAGAATCCTACTGTTTAAATTTCTACATCTATAATAAAAGGAAAATTTAAAATCATAGTCCTAAACTGGACATGAACCAGATTATTGCTAGAAGTAGACACAGGGATTTCATTGCTGTGAAATTATCAATTCCTGCAACATAATCTAATTTTATTCTTTCATGAATTGGAATTTGAAAATGTCAAGAGGCAAGGTAGTATAGTATGGATTTCTCCCTTAACCATACATTTCAGCGTTAGAGAGAGTCATGTTCATTTTAAGAAACATGTCCCACAACCAGTACTTGTAATCAAATTTTCTCTGTAAGATTTGGGTTTTTTTTTTTCCAATTCTTCATACCCATTTCTTATGACTGTAGATCTCCACAAGATGAATGACGTCTCCACAAGATCTCCCATTTCATACCCATTTCTTGCTTCCCAAGACAGGGCTATTGCCAGATCTCCATAAGATGAATGACGTCTCATCCTTAAGATCTCAAAGCGTTCCCTCTTTCCTTGATTAGATCTAAGCTAACATAGGATCAAGATCATTCCACAAGACCAAGGAGAAATCCCTAATTGATTAAATTGATAGATCACTTAACTAATTCTCAAACCATGAGTAAATTGATGATTTATCTAAGTAATCTTTTAGAGCTCATTAGTTCTTCAAAAATAGTCTAGCATTCCCCTAAGTAATGCATCCATGCTCTCAGGAATCTCCAACTTTGTGTCACTCAGAGGGCCTCTTGGAAATCAAAGCTAGACAACAGTCCTTAATTGGGTATAAGTTACTAATGTTGGGAACAATTCACTTCATAAACAACATCATTCAAATAAATTCAAAATTCTCAATCTATGAAATCTCTTTCTAATTTTGCAGGAAAGACCATAACTAACATCAGATCTTTCTCAATGGAAGTTATATTTCTCGAAAAAGGCTGAATCATGATGAACCTTTGAAATCTTGTCGGGAAATTTCAGATAAGCTGTAATCAGTAAGAAAGAAATAAATTTGACTTTTCTACGGACTACCATTAGATTAGAATAGTAATCGGAATTGATCTTCAACAAAATTTCTCAACTTCGCAACTTCTGAACAATTCACTTTTTCAAGTCCAGTAAACAAATTGAAATCTTACACTAATTCTAATCGATGGAGAAAATAAAAGAAAATAAAAAAAATAAAAGAAAAATATAATACAAAAGAGTCCTCATGTCCCCATATGTTACGGTTTCCACCGTGACTACCTAAGCTTTTCCTCGAATGTTTCTATTTATAGAGCTCGGAAGTTTGGAATACTAAATTAGAGGCTACATTGTGGATCCCAAAGTGCGGATTGCATTCTTGGTCCGCGACCTAAAGTGTTGTCGCAGCGGAGTTTTAATTCTTTGTTTTGGATTTTCTTTGGCATGCAATGATGCTGTCATGATAGTATTTGTTTCTTGACATTTTATTACATCGCGACAAGGTTTCCTACTAATATAGCGGATCTTTCTTTGCCTCTTTAACACTTTGTCCTCTGATATGCGTAAATTACATCCATTCTATGTCGCGACACTCTCATATATGGTTACCGGAACATTTATGTTGCGACATTGTTTATGTGCAACTTCTTCAAATTGTGTTGCGACCCAGTTTTTATGTCGCGACAATATTTCTGTTGGTTCTTGTTACCATGATATTTCTTGTATTGTCGGCATTTCATCCTGACCAATGAATCGCCATGATAAGAGTCTTGTCTCTACTTAACTTGATTTCTTGTTGCAGCTTCATTTTGATGTTGCAACATAGTCTATTAGTGTAGTAGATGTCTTTTGTCGCGACCAAGTTTTTATGTCGCGACAAGACTTTTTGCCTTCACCTCATCTTTGTGTCGCGACCCAATTCTGTTATGTTACGACAAGACTTCTCTTCCTTGTGTTCGAATCTTTGTTGCGATATGGAAATGTTTGTCGCGACTTTGTTCATCTATGTTCAGCTTATTTCTATGTCGCGACCTTAATATCCCTGTCGCAACATCAAAACTTCTCTTCAGCTTGAAGTATGTTGCAACATTGAACTCTTTTGCTGCCACCAGGTCAGTTCACTAAATCAGCATTACTTGTCGCGACTTTTTTTCTATATCAGGACGACAATTGTTATCTTTCAGTGTCGCGACATTCATTACCTTGTCGCGACATAACTCTTCATCTGATATCCCGCGACATTTATTGCGTATCATAGCGAAGGTCTTTCTTCTGCTTATTCTTTACATCTCAGCCAGCGAGGCTTTTTCCGATTCGTGTCGATTATCGGTGACATTCTGGCGATATCCGCAAACATAGATTACGCCTTCTATTTTTTATTATGTCATGTCTCGCCCGATCTATCGCAGTATTCTTCCTATATTACTCTTTAATTTCTTATCGCGACATAAGATACCTCGTCGCGACAAAATATCTACTTTCTTCCTGTTTCCAGTGTCGCGACAGGAGCTTTATTGTCGCGACAGGCTCTTCTTCGTGCTGACATCCAGCTGACAAACCTTGTCGCAACATTAACTTTCCTTGTCCCAGCTAACTTGTTACATTCTTCCTCTGTTCTATCGCGACACGTTATCTTTTGTCGCAACATAGCTCTTCTTCTATATTCAGTCCCTGTGTTACGATAGAGGAAATAGTGTCATGACAGATTTCCTTAGCCATTTGCTCAGACGTTTGTCACATCACACAAAACTCTATCGTGACATAGATTACTGCAATTGCTCTTTTCCTTTTCTTTCTTGTTAAAATTTTCTCCTTTTTGAACTAAAACCTGCAAAACACAAAGTTAGTGAATAATCCATAATTTGGCATTAAAACATATCTTAATATACTAAAAATAAGCCAAAAAAATGGACTAAAAATAGATGAGTTTAAGACTCATCACCTGCTGGTCAAATACATGTGGTGGGTGGCTATTGCCCAGCGGGCGACCTCTACGTCCCCTTCCTCGACTTGCCATCTACACATGTCAAATAGCAAATTGAGATTTATTTTTATTTTTTTTCAAACATTAATATTTATTAGTTCCTGAACTATCATGTTCATTTATATTCCGAACCCCTAAGGTTGTGTTCTATAACTCTAGTGTTCATCCTTTACTATATACATCCTGTCAATGCATATATTTCACACAATTTGTAACACACAAACACATAGCATGTTAGAACACAAAACATATAATGCACACCATGCAATGATCACTAACCGGTACAATGAGTTCAAGGTAATTGTGTTCTAAGTGCTGTTTACCAATTTGTGCTTATTTCGGGAATTACTTGTGGATACCCGCATTCGAAGCTCCACTAGGTGTCGTTTACCTAAGCCACGATCTGTTGTGACACCCCCGAGCAGGGTCCATTGGCCTTAGTCGGCTTCCAGGTGGAAGCGGGTGGATATCTTGTGGCTTCGATACCACGCGAATCGTGTCCCATTTATCGGGATCCATGAATTCAGCAAAAAAAAAATCGAGGTGAATCTCCTTTGTACGGGGAGCTCACATCGAAATCCAACTGTCTGATAATAATAGCCACATGGCCTGGGACTGATATAACGATGACCATCTGGGTCCATTTACAGTAATAGTGACCTCGGGCCCATTCGACCATACTTGAATAATATACATGTGCCAACTGTAGTAACGATTTACAAGAGTTCAAATTATACAATCTTTATGCAAAAATGTATACGAAGCTAAGATTTTGCTCAAATAAGAGACAAAAAACAAAAACCAGCAAGCTCTAAAGCCACGGTTGGCTTTCTTCGATCGTGCGGTCCCAGACGGGAGTCAGCACTTTGTACCTGACACGCACACGAAATATGGTCCCCACGGCGGGGTAAGCATTGCCAGGTAGAGAATAACTCCTGAAATTCTCCGCTAAGTGCACATCTGATACCATAATCACATCATATCGAATTCCACATGGAATATGTAATCCTACCATGGAATACTACATGTCGTGAATGAGATGAAACTCACCATGCCCCATGTCCTGAGTCCTAATCGACTCCCTCACACATGCATACGCCAAGTGTGAAAAAAAAACCGTCATTGATGTTTAATCCAATGACCCTTTTTCCAAAACAAAATCTTTTTGTTTTATAAAACAAAACTCATTGGGTAAACCTCCAATGTTCATTTATTTGAAGTAAAATCTCTGTGTGTTTATGCATTTGTGGGCCACAATTTACGGGATTTCACTTGGGATGCCACGTCTTCCCGACATTTTTATGAGCTTTCACGCCGGTGATCATGTGTCACTGTCTGGGTGCCACTGAGGGTATCTATCCCTTTTTGCTATGCCCCACACACGTATTTTTCAAGTTATGCAACCATGAGACTCATTTTGAACATTGTCCCATTGCCGAGCTCACCACCCATTAACCAAGAATGATGACTGATCATAACCATGCACACACCCCCAACACAATGCGGTGTCCCCATTCATATGCAATGCAAAAATGTCAATGCATGTACCTCGTATTTACATATAAGAACACTGCAAACATTACATTCCATACTTTATACTAAGTATCATGGATAATTATATCAACAGTATTACAACACATTCATAATGATATTCATTTTTCCAACAATAACACATAAAAACATCACACACAATCCAACACAAACAAGCCATTTCCAGCCATGAATCTGGCCATACATAGCCCACAATTTCAGCTTTAGTTTAGTTTAAAACAACCTTTGGAACTTTAATAAACGGCTATAATTTCAGCCATAGGCGATTGGTGGACAAGCATATCTGGAAATTATGACACTATTACCAGAAAATTTATTATCTAATCCCGGCCCAGTAATTATATGAAACTTGTTGATTATAATTCCTTGCAAGTATACTGATATAAAATGGTTTCCTGAAGAATAGATACATTTCTTTCTTAATGTTGATCCATGATTCTGCAAGTGCACAGGTCGAACAAGTAATAAAGTGGATTTTAGTCCAGATATCGATCCCACAGAGATCTCAAGAATTTTCAATCAACTACCTGACCTCGAGCTCACATACTACTATTTGGACTATGATAGACAATTTGAATCAGCTTTGAAAGCTTTAAAATAATGAAAACTAAAAAGAATTGAATTAATAACAAATGAATTGAATATTGAAATAATAAAATTGTAAATTTAGACTGAACAATTATCTTTTAAAGGGAGCATTGAAAATACAGCTATTGTGAAACATCAATTTCTGCGGTGCGCTAATACGTTTGCTTAATGAACTACAGGTTTAAAACTAGTCCAAGGAAAATAATAGTGCGGTTGGATCTCTCGAGCCCACCTTTCATTATCTAAACCTTTGTTTCTCGAGAAGACGAGTGTTAGATAACTACTTTTAATACGGGTTGCCTTGTTACGGGTATTTTCTTTCTCGATACTTCATACCCATGGCATGGACTCTAAACCTTAGCTCCTTAGTTTAGTCATTGCATAGGTTTACACTATCTTTTAGTTTCTCTTCCTCAAAATTAGAATAGCTCATCCTCTCTCCTTGATTAGATCCTTGCTAACACGAGGATCAAATTCACTATTCGAATCAGTGGGCTCTCTTGCATTTTTTTAAATTGATAAATCGTTCAACTCAATCTCGTCTCAGTGAAGGAGGATTTGCTCCCGGTTAACTATACGAGAGCACATTAGATCATCAATATCAGGTTAGCATACCTTTCATAAATTGTTCATCACTCTCAGGAATGCCTTCTACGTGTCACTGAGAGCCTCTTGAAATCGAGCTGAGACAATACGTTTATGGGTATGAGACAACGACATTGGGATCAATTACAAAATACACAAGACCGGCAAGTAGATTTACAGAAAGCGTAGTTCGACGTGTGGAATAAAATTAGCGGGGAAAGATAATTTCGACGATGGCGTCAATTCAATGGAGCATTTGGGTTTCTAAATCAACTGGATTACACCGTACAATAGCTTAACGATCCAAGAAAGCAGCGTAAATAAATATTTGGTAGTTCGAATTCCAAAATTTGTCTGAAATTCAAACAACCAGACAGTAATTTGAAGGAAAATAGAATTCTGCATTCAGCTAAAACTTTAACAGATAACGTTCAGATCCAAATTTGAAATAAAGAACAAACTAAAGAAAAATAAATAAAAATAAAACAAAGAAAATTAAAATGCGAGAGCCATTGCTCAGATCTCTCTTGAGTAGCGCTGCGTTCATTCGATCATGACTACATATTTATAAGGTTAAAGTTGGAGCCTGAACTACGATGCACCTCTTTTTAGACTTGATTCGCGGCCCGATTGGTTGTTGATGTTGCGACATCAATTCTTTGTCGCGACCTTTGTTATCTTCAGTTATGTCGCAGAGGCTTTGTTTGGTAGTGACATGCGTCATTATCTCTTAGGCGTTGCCAGCGGCAATTTGAATGGCGTCATGGCTTTTTCTAGCCACGGTGTCGCGACCGCTTAAGGATTGTCGCGACCTCTCTTCAGTGCAGCGGATGTTGCGACCTTCTGGTCTGTGCAGCGGATGTCGCGACCTTCTGGTCTGTGCAGCGGATGTCGCGACCCTTCACCCGCCTTAGCGATGTGGCGACAAGCGGGCGATGTCAGCGACCTCTCGGTGCTAGTTCAACGATATCGCGGCTTTGTGATTATTGTAGCGACCTTTCTTTCGCGGATTACGGTGACTGCAACCGTTTAAGGATTGTCGCGACCTCTCTTCAGTGCAACTGATGTCGCGACAACTGACCTTCTGATATATCCGCGGCATTACGATCGCGATGTTGATGTCGCGACTCTTCCGGATATCCACGACATAAATGTTGATCGGTGTTATTTTATATTTTAGCGCGACTTTTGATTGATGTCACGACCTCATTGTCCACTGTAATGGACTTGATTCTGTCGCGACTTCAAAGGGATGTCGCGACTGCAATTCTTCTTCTTTATCAATTCATTGCCGCCTGACTTGGAGTTTTACATCGGCGCCCGGCTCTTTTTGCCTTCCATTCTCTTACATTTGCGTGGAGTTTTTGTGGTCACGACCTTGATATGAATTTTCATACCTATCAAGGCTTCACGACATTAGATTCTTTGATCCTTGTGCGCCTTTTCTGCTGCAAACTCCTTCAGCCAGTTATATCATTAATACTCATCCACCTTCTGCTCCTTTTTCTGCAAAAATTCCTCTTTCTCTTGAGTTCCCTGCTGCATAACAGTTTGGTTAGTTATTCCATATTTCTTAACATAAATCAGTCTTTTTTATATAAAAATCAATCAGAAAAATGGACTGAAAATGGATGACTTTTAAGCTCATCAAACTCCCCCAAACTTAAGAATTTGTCACGAGCAAGAAAAGAAAAGATTTGTTTGTCCTCAAACAAAGGACATTTTTCTGTTTTGTTTTGCAGCCTTTCTCATTCCACTCTTCTATTCTGGAATTAAGAGATATCACTATTATTTCAAATTTCAATTTTTATGCAAGAACAGAGCATAGTATACTTCTATTACAAAATTTCTTGATAAACTAATGTATTTAAACAGTTTATTTAACAAGTCTTGTTCCGTGTGTGTGCGGAGTCTTCAATCCTTTGCAACTTCATGTTGAATTTAGTTAATCTTAAGTTTGTGACTGTTTATCAAGTCCCATATGTATTTTCTTATTGATCTCCACTAATGTAGGTAAATTCAACCTTACGAATCAATGAGGTCTTTCAAGCTTGTAATATTCAGGCTTAGGTAATTGGGTAGATAAATGAAAATTTAGGTTGTAAATTACCCGGTTTCCATCTTGTCTCCTACATTGTTTCCTCCAACTTTATTCTTTTTCTTCTTTTTATCGCTACGATTCTCCTTAATCTTAGGCTGATTTGCTTCTTTTGCTTGAATTCTTTTTATGGAATTTCTACTTCCCATATGTACCTTATTTAATGATTCTTTTGTTCTTGGCTCTTTTGCTTTTATTTTTTAAAATTGGAATAGTATAATGTTTTGTCTTCTTAGGCTTTCTATTACTCTTAGAGAACTTTAATTGCAACTCCCATACCGATTGGCATTAGGGTACTAGGTGTTAAAACACCCCTACAGGCTTAATTGTTCAAGGGAAATAAGCCGAGATAAACTTATTCCTTATTTCACTAGCCTCTGCCTTTTACTTCTTCAGTTCCTTTCTGTCAAAATTTGGGGAATAATATTCCCCCAAACTTGTTTCTTTCTTTATACTAAACTTTTCTAAACTAGAAACTGGATAATTTGGGTTCTTTCTTTTAAGTTTATTGCGAGAGGAATCTCGATTTTCCAATTGCTTGTTTATTGAAGAAATAAAAACTATTGCTTCAATCGGGAACTAAAGGAATGGCTCAAGCGCAGAGATGGCCTCTTATCATTTCCTATTGGTTGTTTTTCACCTAAGCTTTCGTCTCAATGATAATCAAACAAGTTCTAGAATTTGTGGATCTAAATCCACAATTCTGAGAAGATGTTCCTAATTCCTCTCAAAAAGTTTCATAAGTTTTGTTGACCAATGTGTATTATTTCTTCAAGACTTGTGCTTATTCTTGTATGCCCATTTATTTTAATAGTATTATTTTGTTCTATCGACAAAGACTAATTTTTCCAATTTTTGTAACTAAATTTGAATCTAAAAGAGCAGAGTAAACTCCTAGTTCAGGTTCTTTATTCATGCCCCTGATTATCGCCGATTATTTGAGTTCGAGTTTCTCTCTAGTCAAACTACTTCAACTAGTTCAGATTATGAAATTTCAGCATTTTCATTCTTGAACTAAATCCCAATGTTATTTTCCCAACAAGTCAAGAAAAAAGTAAAAACACAAGCTAACTACCTGCAAACAAACATTTCCTTTTTCACAATTTTCTTGTTTTATTGATGGTCAATTGCAAGTGTTGAGGAAACGACATTAGGAAGAGAGGAAGAGAAAGATCAGTTAATGGTAAGGTTTATTTTTTCTTTTTGGAGGGAGCATCAAAATGTTGGGGGTCGGATCGAAAGTAGCCAAATTTGGAGAGGAATTTAGGGAATTTCCATTTCCATTCTCCCTCTTCTTCTTGATACTTTCTTTCTCCATCGATCTTCCAAGTTCTTTCATTGGTGAGTTCAACTTTCTTGTTCAGGTCATCTTGCCTTGTCCCCAATGTGTTCATTGTTCTCTCCATCTCAGTCATGACTTCTAAAAATTGGGAGAGATTTTTGTTAATCAAGTCCAAATTTTCTAGCCAGATTTTCTCTCTGTATTTTTCATTTTCCTCCAGCTTTTTATCTCTTTCTTCTATTTTCTTCTCAAAGTCCTTGAACAGTGACTTGTATAGGAATTTGAACCCCTTAATCACTCTCTGATCTTAGCCTCACATTACCGAATCTCTTCTTTTTATGATTTTTAGGGAAATTTGGGAATCGATCATCTTGGTTGTTGTAAAATGACTCATGGCTCGGTTTAGCTTTTCGATGATCTTGATCCACGTCCTCCATTCTTTCTTGAACTTCTCCTCTTGAAGCAGATTTCATTAAATCTACTCCTCTCTTACACACTCATTACCTCTTCCATTGTTGATCTCTTCCTTTTCATCTCGGCCATGTATTTCTTCTTTTAGTTCATCTCTTCTTCCCGATTTTGATCTCTTCTCTTGATTCTTTTTCATAAACCTCTTCTACGAACTTTTTCTTTGGAGTTCGTTTCTCTTATCTTTCTTCCATGCTCTTAGTTTATGTTGGGCATTTATTATCTTTGCGAGGCTAGGATTTGGTTTGGAAGTGATAACTTCTTGGCTCCCCAGTATAACCTCCTCGATCATAAAGCAGGTTCTTCGTGGAGTGCGTCGACACTTCCTCTCGATAGTTCCTCTGCCTCCACCATTTCATGAGCGGTGTGCATCTTCTTCTCTCTTGCTTGTCCGTCCTATGCATGATGGCATCTAACTGCCTCCATGGGTTTGTCATCTTGCTCAGCTCCATGGCTCCCTCTCTTCCTGCAGTGCGAAAACTACGATGGAGCTTTCATATTGCATTTACGCCGGGTCCTCGTCGGATCTCTTGCCTCTTGACACTCTTACGTTTGAATGCTCCACAATGCCAAACATCTGATAATGCCCTTAGATGCCAACATTCAAGGCACTTGATACACTATACTTATCGGAGTCTTCAAATTACATTCCATTGCATCGGGCATCTTTTCGGCCAACTTATTTTGAATCTCTCCGTACTGCATAAAGGCTCTCATCTTCCCCCTGTTGGAACCTGATTATCTCCCTCCTTCTCTCTGAGTGAGTGATGGGGGTAGAATCTACAGTAGGCTTCTCTGAGCTCCTCCCAAGTATCAAACAGGAACCATATGGTAGAGATTCTGCACCATGTGTTTCTTGTATCTCTTAGAGAAAATGGGAATAAATCTGATTTTGACCTCTGGTCTCCACCCACGTTGACTTCCTTGTGTTTGCCATCCTTAAAGAAACCTTCCTAGGTACTCATTTGGGTCTTCACATTAGGATGACCCGATGCTTGTTATTCTTTGAACCATTATGTCGATCGCGTGATTCAAAATTGTACACTCCATGTGAATTTGTCGATTGCGGAGTATTAAATCTTTGAATAATAGGTCTCCAGTCCTCCATTATATCCCATTGATTGGGGCCTTAAAGGCTCTTGTTCTTTAATCCTTCGATCACAGTGTTGCCTTTCATACGCCATGGCCGAGTTTTACGCCCTTTCGTTTTTCTCAAACTTCTGAGTGTTCTTTCCAATTCAGTGTCTGCTAGAATCAGGTCAGATCCCTGTTTCCTATGCATTAAAGGTTTTCCTAAATCAAAGCATACTCATATTAATAGGATTAGTCAAACCTAACAAATGTTTTCAACATGGCTTGTTAAAAATTAGTATTGGTATGATCAACACCCTTGAAAAAGCTTGTTTTGTTCTTTTCTTAAAAATGTCAATTAGTATTTCCTTCTTTCATGAATATTGATCTAATTAATTCTTCGATCCGTGACGTAGCGTGTCGATGGACGAAAAAGCATATACAAATTTATGACACACTATTACGAAGGACTATTATCAATCCCGACAATGGTACCATGACTTGTTGATTATAATTCCTTGCAAGTATAGTGATATAAAATGGTTTCTTGAAGAATAGATACATTTCTTTCTTAATGTTGATCCATGATTCTGCAAGTGCAATGGTCGAACAAGTAATAAAGTGGATTTTAGTCCAGATATCGATCCCACAGAGATCTCAAGAATTTTCAATCAATTACCCTGACTACTCAAGCTCTATACTATTTGGACTATGATAGACAATTTGAATCAGCTTTGAAAGCCTTAAAATAATGAAAACTAAGAAGAATTGAATTAATAACAAATGAATTGAATATTGAAATAATAAAATTGTAAATTTAGACTGAACAATTATCTTTTAAAGGGAGCATTGAAAATACAGCTATTGTGAAACATCAATTCCTGCAGATTGCACTGTACGTTTGCTTAATGAACTACAGGTTTAAAACTAGTCCAAGGAAAATGATAGTGCAGTTGGATCTCTCCAAACCCCACCTTTCATTATCTAAACTTCACTGTTTCTCTCGAAGACAGAGTGTTAGATAACTACTTTTAATGCGGGTTGCCTTGTTGCAGGTATTTTCTTTCTCAGCCACTTCCTTACCTGACATGGACTATAAACCTTAGCTCCTTAGATTTAGTCATTGCATAGGTTTACACTATACTGGTTTCTCTTCCTCAAAATTAGAATAGCTCATCCTCTCCTTGATTAGATCCTTGCTAACACGGGATCAAATTCACTATTCGAATCGAGGTGGGCTCTCTGCATTTTTTAAATTGATAAATCGTTCAACTCAATCTCGTCTCCAAGTGAAAGGAGGATTTATCGATTTAACTATACAGAGCACATTAGATCATCAATATCAGGTTAGCATACCTTTCAGAAATTGTTCATCACTCTCAGGAATGCCTTCTCTGTGTCACTCAGAGAGCCTCCTGGAAATCAGAGCTTGAGACAATCCCGTTTATGGGTATGAGACACTGACATTGGGATCAATTACAGAAAATACACAAGACCAGCAAGTAGATTTACAATGAGTTCAGCATTAATGAATAAAATTACGCGGGAAAGATAATTTCGGCAGTGGCGTCAATTGATAGGCGGGTTTCCTAAATCCTTTGGATTACACCATATAATAGCTTACTGATCAAGAAAGCAAGTAAATAGTCAGCTGGTAGTTGAATTCCCAAAATTTATGCGAGAAATTCAAACAACGAGGCAGTAATTTGAAGGAAAATAAAGTGCATTCGACTAAAACTTTAACGAGATAACGTTCGGATAAATTTGGAAATAAGAACCAAACTAAGAAAATAAATAAAAATAAAACAAGAAAATTAAAAAATCACGAGGCCTTCGGCGGCAGATCTCTCTTAAGTCGCCCAATTGCGTTCAGCCGTGCTTGGCTACATATTTATAGAGTTCGAAGTTGGGCCTAATTTCGATGCACCTCTTTTGGACTTAGGTTAGCTGGCGAGTTGGTTGTTGATATGCGACATCAATTCTTTGTTCGCGACCTCTGTTGTCTTGAGTTATATCGCGAGGCTTTGTTTGGTCATGACATGCGTCATTATCTCTTGGAAGTACATTGTCGCGACGGTGAATGGCGTCATGACTACTTTTCTAACCCGGTGTCGCGGTAAGCAAGTTGTCGCGACCTCTCTTGATTATGGCGGATGTTGCGACCTTAAATTACGTGCGGCGGATGTCGCGACCTTACGGTTTGTCGCGATGGATGTGCGACCGCTACCCTTTATAGCGATGTAGCGACCGGCGGCGTGTCAGCGACCTCAGTCTGGATTCCGCGTATCATGACTGTGATTGTTGTCGCGACCTTTTTCCCTTAGTACATTGTTACCTTGCCGTTTAAGGATTATGTGACCTCTCTTGGTGCAAGCGATAATAGCGACAAGCGACCTTCGATGTCACGATAACCGATGCGATGTTGATGTCACGACCTCTTCCAGATGTCACGACATAAATGTTCAATCGATTATTTATCTTGTTGGCGACTTTTAAGCGATGTCCACGACCTCATTGTCCCTTGTAAT
Organism: Tetrastigma voinierianum; assembly: GCA_016808115.1. Lineage (NCBI taxonomy): Eukaryota > Viridiplantae > Streptophyta > Magnoliopsida > Vitales > Vitaceae > Tetrastigma > Tetrastigma voinierianum. Next base: position 644,223 of record JAEQBH010000112.1, read on the forward strand.
GGACTTGGTCTGTCGTGACTTCAAGGGATGTCGCGGCTACGGTCTTCTTCTTTATCAATTCATTGCCGCCTGACTTGGAGTTTCTATCTTGACTCTTTTTGCCTTCCATTACTCTTACATTCTTATTTGGAGTTTTGTGGTCACGACCTTGATATGAATTTTCATTGCTATCAAGACTTCACGACATTAGATTCTTTGATCCTTGTGCGCCTTTTCTGCTGCAAACTCCTTCAGCCAGTTATATCATTAATACTCATCCACCTTCTGCTCTGCAAAAATTCCTCTTTCTCTTGAGTTCCACTATTTGCATAACAGTTTGGTTAATTATTCCATATTTCTTAACATAAATCAGTCTTTTTATATAAAAATCAATCAGAAAAATGGACTGAAAATGGATGACTTTTAAGCTCATCAAGCGATCCAAACTAGTCAGAAAACAGCCGAATTTGACTTCATCCTCTGAGCTAACACTACGGCCCCGAGCCACACCATAAATGGTCCATCCTTCATACTGAACAATTTCCAGTCGATAATAGTACAAAATTCAGTCCTAAAATTTATTATGTCAATATATCTTACATATATATCTTCATTTTTACTACACAACACATGTTATTCTTCCCACCAGCCAATAGCACAAAAAGATCCTTGATTTAGGACCTCGATTCAGCGGGCATCTGCAAACCAGCACAGACTGATCGATTCGGTCCACTTTCTTACTTCCAAATTAGGCAAAATAGCCCCGAGCACCAAAATACAACAAACCTGAAGACATCAGTCGAGACCAAAACTGATCTTCATATATTACACAATCTGGGCGCAGAGTCGAAACATTCTAACATTTAGTCCCAAAATTTTAAGGCTGAACTGCACGGCCACCCATGGCCCCAAAGAAAACCCATGCCATTAAATGGCCTTTAGGCTAGAAATAACCCAAGTAAGAAGAAACCCCTACATCTTGAGGCATAGAAGAAGCTCTAGGAAGTCCCGTGGGCACTTCCCTAAACCAAAACCGACTTTAAAATTCAAAATGCGGAACTACGTCGAACTCATGATTTTGGTGCTTACGCATGGCCCTGCGCGGAGTAGATGGCTTTAACTCTTGGCTCGGCGAGATCCAACCACCCCGTCTCTAAAACAGGTCGTGAAAGCGAAGCCCTTTGTCTTTCTCTCTCTCTCTCTCTCTCTCTCTCTCTCTCTCTCTCTCTCTCTCTCTCTCTCTCTCTCTCTCTCTCTCTCTCTCTCTTGTTTATCTTTCTCGCGTGAAGAACCAAGAAAATGTGATGTTTTTCCTCCCAAAATCCCTTTTTGACTTTTCCTTACTTAATCCTTAAGTTTGGAGACATGGCCCACATTATGCCATGTGTCCATCACTCATTCGGGTCTGTTTCTGCCCCGAAACAATTTATTTATTTTCAGTTCAATTTATTTTAAATGAACTTGGCTGAGTCATTCGACTTTCGATATTTTAAGTAAAATCTGTTTCTGAAGTCATTTTGTTGACTCACCTTTGAAATCGTAGAAAATTCGATTGTCTCAAAAATTCAATGAAACTTTTAGGTCACTAGATTTGTGAGGCAGATCTACTTGTGGCACAGTCCGTTTAGTCATCCGAGATATAGAGAAGAGAATTTTCTAAAATTCCCTGAATTGGAATCATCAATTCGAACTTGACTCCCGAATATGTCCTAAACATCAGGGACTATTCTATTTATTAGTGATGTTTTTCAGACAATATTATAATTTTATTACTTTCATATTTAATGATAAAGAGCACATTTTCATTATCATCTTACATTTCTAATTTGATGCAGTTTACTCATGAATAGTCGATTCCACTTATGGTCATCAAATTATTGTGACTTGATGATAGAACCATGGACTTAAAAAAGACCACTATTCTAGTCACGGTGGATTTCATTATTGGTGGAGCAATAGTGAATTAAGACCAGTATGGAGTTTAACTGATGATCATCTTTCTATTGATCATGCATATATGATATTAAGTCAGCTCATAAGTACATGTTGGTGAACATTGTACTGGATCGACCCACCATGAGAATACTACATGGATTATAAGTCACAAGTACTTCTCATCATAATAATGTCTTCTTTTTGTCCTTCGACCTAACACCACCATAGGTCCCTACATGAGGAGCTCATGTTTTGACATAGTTGACATCATACGTAATGGGGTAATGTCTGGGCGTAGTTGGACATAGAACAAATCATGTAGGGAGACGTGGGTGGATGAAAGGATTTGTCCTCATTTAGAGAAATATTTGTGGGCCTGACATGAAGGACTGGAAATTGCATGGCCATGCTCAAATGAATTAATAAGCTTTATTAATGTCATTTGTATTATCAATTTACATGGAAGTCGAGAAAATTACATGATTGAAATTTACAAGGGAGACATAGTCCATGACTTGTGTTCAATTAGGATATCGTGAGACAAATGGACTACGACATTTAATATGGATTAGGTTATGTCGGGTTATTGACGTCGCGTAATTTGAATTGGTCATAATATGCTTGCTGAAGTCAAACATGATACGTGGGCTCGAAATGGTGCGCCAGGCCTCTGCCCGACAGTATGTGGACCCTCTACAAGAATCTGTAGAATGGGTCGGCTTGACCCTTAGGCCTAGAAATTGGTGCTAGCCCAAGGGATCCCTATGCAAATTGATTCATTTGTTTTTCATAATTGAGAGAGGCGGGTAGGGGTTTTCGTGAGACTCAACCCGGTGCTAGCACACTCGTTTCTCTCGATTTCTGAAGAAGGCTCATTTGTGTGGATAGCTGTAGAGGTTGGAGTGATCTGCTACACCTTTCAATTCGATAAGGAGGGTTTGACACACACACGACGCTGCGGAACAAGGATCTTCCAACAAGAATAAGGTATTCTTCTATCCCTGAATCATCTTATCGAATCACATGGATCCCTGGTCGGGTTAGAAAAAGGCGACATTTTTAATTTTTTTGCTGTGTATGTATGCTTAATCGCCAATAGGAATCTAACAATGGTATCAGAGCCACTCGTGACCCCGATCAGTATGGTTTCTTTATTTTCTATGCATATGATGTGTATGAATTCGTCTAATATGTTAAAAATTGTATCTTTATTCATAGATGATGCATAGGATAGGTATAGTTCATTAAAAATCGTATCTTTATGCATAGGATTTGTGTAGTTCATTAAGGATCGTGTCTTTATGAATGGTTGATGCATACAGACATATATGGTGTAAAAGGCGGTATTAATTTCAGAATCATGAAGGGCAATGGTACTAGGAGAAAGAATGTTAATCCGATTAACAGGATCTCGGTTTTATATGTTTTTTAAAGTGCGCCCCTCGACCCTGCCCATTATTGAAGCCGCGCCGGCTTGGCCCGGCCCCTAGACCTGCCGGGCACTTCCATGAACCTCGGGGCAACCATCTTTTTGAAAAATGTAGGGTTTATTTTGAATTCAAATTCTAACCATTAAGTTTGCATTTAATTCGTAACGTTTCGAATTAATTCTTACAATTAAGTTTGCATTAATTTGTAATATTTCAAATTAATTTTTACAATTAAGTTTGAATTAATTCATAACGTTTCAAATTAATTCTTACCAATTTTTTCCTATAAATACAAACGGGTCCTAATGTTACAAAATACGGTCTACACATAAATTATTGAGATATTATAATAATTGTATGTTTTGTGAAAAAATATATGTATTGTGCATAGCATGGCCCTTAGACCAATGTGAATGTGGATGTTTTAATTTAAATGTTGTTTATTTTAGGATATGTAATTTAAATACGGCCTGCATGTCGTTTTTAATTTTTAAGCATTTTTGGGATATGTAATTTAAATACGATATGCGTGTCGTGTTTATTTCTTGTAATTTATTTATAAGTTGTATAGTATAAATACAATTTGTAAGAAAGACCGTTGTAGGATGGAGATGCTCAGAAATCACAAAAGGTGGTAGAGGATGCATTATTCTCAAACTTTTATTCGATGGTGGAGACCATTCGGCACATTCGAGCGAATCCATGGAGTTGGGTTTTACCTAGGATTGACCTTTGATCTTCATATTGGCTTATGAAAGATCCCAATCTAGTTAGGCCATGTTATGACACGTTTAATTTATGCCATTATTATATGCATGTGATGATATGAATGGTATGATGGATGAATTATAGTTCAAATGGTAGGATTAAAATATAAATTAAATCCCTCTCTAGAAATTAAGTCATAAAATGCCTACCATAATTTCACACTTGTCAAGACTTCGATTGACTACATGGGTCATGCCAAAGCAGGGTATGTAATCCATCTTAGTAAGGCATGATGGATAATGGTGATATCCATATGTATGAGTTTGGTGGACTTAACAAGGTTATCAAAACAGTTTTGGACCTAGGGCATTAATGGGATTTTACTTATGACATGTGATTGTCAAGTCCCATGGGAATCCAAAGTACGTGAATACAATTGGTAATTGGTTACCTACCTAAATAACCAGACTTTGGGTGATAACTGAAAGCTTACTTGGGATTTATTGAAATATGGGTCTTGGACCACTAAAGTCTCAAATATTGAGATTATCCAATTAAAATAAGAGGGTTAAATATTTGGTAATATTTAGTGGGAGTATTTTATGCCTTGCATATTGAATTATTGAAATTCTAAAATACTTGTAGACTGAGGCAACAAACAACACACCAACTTTGTCACTACAATCAGTCCTTGAGAAGGACAAACTCAATGGGACCAACTTCCTTGACTGGCATAGAAACTTGAGAATCGTTCTCATGCAAGAAAGGAAGTTATATGTCCTAGATGAACCTATCCCTGAAGAACCTGCAACAGAAAACTGCTCCTAGGCTCAAGGGATGCTTATATTAAGCATCAAAATGATTAATGAATGTCAAATGCCTCATGCGCCTGCGGAATCTCAAGCTTTAGAAAGCGAATGGTTGATGGAAGCATTTGCAACGATGGCCGTCTCGAAATGTTCCGAGAGCATGCCAGCGTTGCCGAAGCGCCGCAAAGCATTGCGCCTGCAAAATGGTTGCAGGCATCTCAATCAGCCCTCATGTCTTAAAAATTGAAGGGCTAACTAGATCATCTTGAGAAGCTTGTTCTACGGATTAGACAAGAATTGGCCATTGATATCATTCTCTAAAGCTCATGCACAGTGCTTACTTGATGGTTTGTTATGACTACAATATGCATAACATGGAAAGCGATTGACTTCGGATCTTGAACTACTATTCTGATGGTTCAAAGGGTAAGGAGGGTAAAGACACGAAGAAATGGCTAACAAGGGCAGGCGGGGATAGCAAGAAGCCCCGAAGTGATCCTGTAAGGAAAAATCTTAAACTAAGGAGACGAAAAGGAGAAGAGACGGCCTTTTAAGATGACAGTCATTGGAAAAGGAATTGCAAGGTCTACTTGGAAGATTTGAAGAAGAAGAAGGGTAGTGAGACTACATCTTCAGGTATTGATGTAATAGAAGTCAATTTATCTACTTCCGTTTCATGGGTATTGGATACTGGTTGTGGATCTCACATTTGTGTAAATGTGAAGGGTCTCAAAACAGTAGATCATTGGCTAAGTAAATTGAACCTACAAGTAGGCAATGGAGCAAGAGTTGTTGTTTTAGCTATAGGAACTTATTATTTATCATTGCCTTCAGGACTAGTTTTGGAATTAGATAATTGTTATTAGGTTCTTGCAATGAGTAGGAATATCATTTCCATTTCTTATTTGAACATGATTGGATTCTCTTTTCTTATTAAGAATAATACTTGCTCCATTTATTACGGTGATATCTTTTATGGGGATGCTCACTTATCAAATGGTCTCTATATCCTAAACCATGACAATCCAAATGCGAAGTCCATCTATAACATTAATACGGGTTTTAGATCTAATGATTTAAACACAACCTATCTTTGGCACTATCGTTTAGACCATATAAACGAGAAACGTATTTCCAAGCTCCATCAAGATGGACTTTTACATTCATTTGATTTTGAATCTTATGAAGTATGTGAATCTTGTTTGCTAGGAAAAATGACCAAAGCACCGCTGAGGTCGCGATGAAAGGGTTTGATGACAATGGGCCTATTTTGGCGATGTGTGTAGTAGATGGATTCTACTTCCCGAGGAAGGAGGCTACTAATAATTACCTTTACCAGATGATTATAGTAGATGTGGTTCATCTATCTATTAAAACTAAGGATGAGTCTTTTGAAAAGTTTCAAAACATTCAAGAATGAGGTACAAAACCAACGGTAAGTATAAAGGCTCTTCAAACGGTCGGGGTGGGTGATATAAGCGAGATTTTGATGACTATCTTAAAGATTGTGGAATGGTTTTCACCCAATTGACACTATAAACACTGATGGATAGCAGTGTTTGAGCAGAAGAAATAGAGACATATTGAATAGTTGATCAATGATGAGTCGATCAAATCTTTACAGTATCCTTTTAGTGGTATGCGAAGTATTTTGCATTTCCGCCATGCGTTCGTAGTCGGTTCAGACACCGCATGAGATATGGTGAAACTGCAATTTGTCTTTTCTTGTTTAGGTGTGAAACATGTGAAGCGTTAGATCTTTTCCAAAGTGCTTCAAATCGGATAAATGCCTTTTTGTGGGGTATCACAAAAGCGAGGATACTACTTCTCTGATAGTTTAGAAGGCAAAGTGTTTGTTACTTTCGAAATGCTATATTTTTGGAAAGAAAGCATATCAAGTGAACAAGTGGAGTAAATCCGGCAAAATTAAAGTACACAAGAAGAAGCATTGAACCGTTTATGGAAAATCTACAGGTTTCACAAGATGTTGTTGAACCTACACAAGCACCACTAGACCTAAGAAGGTCTGGTAGGATACGTCAGAATCCCAAGAGATATGGATTTCTTGTAACTAACAATCATGATGCCATTCTCATGGATCATGATAAGCCACATCTTACCAAGAGGCCATACTCCGATAGATGACTAGAAGCCATGAAATCTAAGATGCAATACATGTATGATAATCAAGTTTAGACCTTGATTGATCTTGATAGTACATAGACTATAAGGTGCAGTGGGTCTTCAAAGAAGGCCGGCATGGATGTGTGTGCATACCTTTAAGGCACGATTGGTTGCAAAGGTTTTCAAGCAAATGGTGTTGTATCATGAAACTTTTACGGTGGTTATGCTTAAGTCTATTAAGTCCTATTAGTCATAGGCTGGCGTATGCGATTACGAGATATGGCAGATGGATCAGCTTGACATTTCTTAACGAAAAATTGCTCGAGGATGTGTACATGACACAACCGGAGGGTTTTGTTAATCCTAAGAATGTTGGAAAGGTATGCAAGCTTCATAGATCCATTTATGGATTGAAGCAGGCATCTCGAAGCTGGAATCTTCGTTTTGATTAAGCAATTAAAGTATTTGGTTTTATCAAAAATAAAGATGAACCTTGTGTTTACAAGAAGGTTAGTGGGAGAGCGATAGTGTTTCTAGTGCTTTACGTTGATGACATCCTACTCATTGGAAATGACATCCTAGCTTTGCAGAATGTCAAGTCTTGGCTAGGTAGTTGTTTCTCAATGAAGACTTAGGTGGCCTTTATGTTCTAGGCATTAAGGTCTATAGAAACGGATCCCAAAAAGAATGATTAGTAAGTCATAGTCTTATTATATAGTGTAGAAGTACTGAATAGGTTGTTTTGCAAAAACTCTAAGAGGATTTTTGCCTATGTCATGGCATTAGTCTAAGTAAGACTAGTGTCAGCCTTGATGCGAATGGCGAGACCGCATGGTAAGATTCCATATGCTTACGCTGTTGGTTTTATGCTATGTTATGTACTCAATGGATACGTCATATGCCTTAGGAGTATGACTAACGAGACCGCAGTGTGAATCTAAAATCGCTGCTGGAAACGGAGTTAGAATATCCTTAAGTGCCCCGAAGATCTAAGGATACATTCTTATTATCAGGAGAATAGGAAGATGAAGCTGGTTGTAAATGGATTTGCGATTACTATCTTCGATCGTGGACGTTCGGATCGCGGTGGGTTTTTGTGTTTTGTTTGAATGGAGATGCTATTGGCTGAAAAAGTTCAAAGCAGACCACCAGACCGGTCTACTCACAGGAGGGTAGTATAATTCAGTGAAGTAACTAAGGAGGTTGTTTGGATCAAGCAGTTCATCACCGAACTTGGAGTTCCTAGTATCTCGAACCTGATGGACCTATTTTGTGATAATAATGGGGCTATAGCACAAGTTAAGGAACCTAGATCACACCAAAGATCCAAACACATACTTAGGCGTTTTCACATCCTCATCAGAAATTGGTGACACGGGAGATGTCAAGATATGCAAAATCTCTACTAATGACAACGTTCTTTATAACGTCCCGAAAAATACCTAGTATTTTTTGTATAATATTTTTTGATATCGTTTGAGGGTATAAAATAAATTAAAATGGAAATTTTTCGGAATTTAAGTGCTTAGAAACGAAAAGATATGCAACTGAGAAGAAAGAAGAATTTTCTGAAACCAATTAAATTTGGTAAAAATGTCGAATAGGGACCAGTGGTCTAGTAGAAATCTAGTAGAAAGTGTAAAATGAAATGAAATAAAATTGAAATGAAGTGTTAAAATGGCAAAAATGAGAAAATGGGATTTAGAGTGAAAGCCAAATAGGGCCTTGTGAATAGGAGACATAAAGATCATATTTTGACCTTTGAGAGACATTCCTCTGTCATTAAGCCATTTTCGTTTTTGAGAAAAAGGGAGAGAGCTAGGGTATTTTAATGGGAAGATTTGTGAATTGCTCCATGAAAATCAAAGGCTAAAGTGATCAAAAACAAGGAGGAACCTTGGTATTGAAGTTTGAAAGAGATTTGAGGTAACTTTTTCAGGCCACAAACCCCTTTTATTTATGTTTGAGTTGGGAAAACCCAAATGTGGATAAAAAGAGTTTTGTTTTGGTTGTAAATGAGTTTTGGGATTGTGTTGGGTTGAGTTTTGAAGAGTATTGTTGGTTGGTATTGGTTTGGATTGGTTTGGAGAAGTGGTTGTAAAAGGATAAATGTTTGGTTTTCAAAGGAAATGTTGTCAAAATTTTATCAAAACCCCTTTTCTTGTTTCGACTATAGATTAAATTATAATCATCCAAATGAAGTGATTCCAACTGGTAAGAAACCATAGAATGGCTGCAAATTTATAGGGACCAATAGAAAGGAATTTATGTAACTAAGGCTCCTGAATATGAGCTTAAGTAAGATTTAAGGGTAGCTCACGGGTATGCCCTGTTTTGGGTGTAGTTTGGCCATAAAATGAGTTTCACTCATCCAATTTGAGTGATTCAAAATTCTGGGTAAACTAGACTTCTAGGGGAATAATGTACTTGAAGGAAGTGTAAAAAAATTGTAAACCCAAAGAGCCCAAAAATAAGTGGAGCTATGTGAAGATTCTATTTTGCAAATTAAAGTAGTCTAGATGTAAAATGCAATAACTTGAGATTTGGTGATCCAAATTGGGTGATTCCAATTGGAGAAGAAACCTTAGAACCATAGCTTCAAATGAATGAATGAACCATTAACAAATTATGGAGTTAAGACCCCATAAATTGAGAATAAAAGTAGGTGATCTAGTGAGCTAACCAATTTGGCATTAAAATGTCGTAACTTGAGTTTGGGACTGTTTTGGCTAAGTGTGTTTTGGAATTTATGAAAATAGATTGTGAGATCAGTTAAGGTCTTGGGAAGAATATAGTCATGGAAATATTAACTTTTATGCTGAATATTTAGGATTTGTTGAGATTTTAGAAAGTGTTTTTGTTACAAGATTTGTCAAAGTGGACAGTTAAAGTTTGGGATATTAAAGTTAAAGCGGACCAATTGGTTATAATCTGATCTTGGGTGCTTGAGGTTGGTTAGACCTTGGTCTATTAATCAAATCAATGTTTGAAGTTAATTTTGAACAACATTAGGATTGGTTTGGTGACATGTTTTAAAGTGCTGGCACATGCAGCAGAAAAAAAAAAAAACATGTTTTGCCACTGTTTGTGTTATGTGGTTGGGGAGCCTTAGAAGAATTTTAAATTGAAAATTTTCCAGATATGTCATTGGATACAACCCAAAAACTAAACTGGAGAGTTTCATAATTTTGAGAACCAGTTTGACTGTTTTTATGGAGTAATAAAGTCTAGAGAGTACAAAACTGGAAAATAACGGTCCTTGCATGTGATGTTAGTGGCTGTTTGAGGTTTGACTTAATCTTCCTTTGGGGATGGTTTAGATGATCAAGAGTACTATTAGAAAAGGATTATAAGGCAGGGAAAAAATTTTAGTATTTTGGTTTTGTGGTAGTTAAGTTTGGAAGAGCTAACATCATACAGGAAGCATATCTTGCCCTTGTTTGCTAATGAGATTAAGAATATGATAATTAAAGCTCCGAAAATCAACCTTAACCAAATCACTAGTACACACGAATATCATGTTTCTTTTAATTGTATTGAAATAGAAAGGCTGTGGTGGAAAGCCAGACAGGTCGGTCAGGATTGGAATCAGTGCAAAAGCTTTTGGTTTGTTCTACACCTTTCTCACATTATTTGAATCTTATCTCAATCTTTGAATTGTTTCAATTGATTTAATGTGAATTGCAAGTTGATTAAGTTAAGAAATTTGAAATTGATTAATTAAATGAATATTATGAAAATTTCATAGAGTATTGAAATGATTGTTTATATAAAAATACATATTATATTGTATTTTCCTAAAATGATTCGAATGCTCTTAATAGAATGTTAATTGTTAAACTCAAGTTAAAGATAAATTGGTATACCAATAAGAGTCGAACAAACGTACTATTGTGGCATACCGATTCGTAGCCCAACGGGACAGTATCGATAGTGTACACCAACCAAGTACATATTTTATATATATATATATACACATACCGGCCTGCAGTCCAGCTGGACCGTGTCGGTGATTCGTTATCCTGTGCACCGAAATCATAGGTTAAATTCAATAAGGGCTAAAATGCAAAATGATAATGAGATTGAAAAGTGCACTATTTGTGATTTAAAATGAAATGAAGAGAGAATTTTCATATAACCACTAAGCATGAAAATGCTTAACATATTGTTTTACCAATCTTGTAGTATGGTGATGGTGGACCTAAAATCGAGCCCGAAGTTATCAGAAAGGCTGTGAGAAATAAAGTACTGCCGTCCTTATCAAGCCTATTGTTGAACAATTGATGTTTTGTGATCAAAGATTTAACTCTAAAGCGATTTTGTATATTATTTTGAATGGACATGGAATGCCTTCATTGTACATTTTGTTAAATGTAAATGTTTATGTACAGATTGAATCACTTCTAGCACATATTTGAAAGTGTTTATACGAAATGGAATGTCGGCCTAAACGATTATTTTGTTTTTGTATATGTTTTGGTAAATGAACTCGACTAGCAACCCGGACTCGGTTCGGATCCGCCAATCGGGTCGGGTTGGGAATGGGGTACTACAGTTGCAGATCCACTAACTAAGCCACTCCCACAAGCAAAGCATGAGACTTATATTAGGTCAATGGGTATTAGATACATGTTAGATTGGCCTTAGTGCAAGTGGGAGATTGTTAGTGATGTGCCCTAGAACTTAATAGTGTAATTTGGTATTTTCTTTTATATTTCAATAATAAGAGTCATTTTCATTATCATCACCTACAATTTGTTGATTTACTCCATGAATAGTTGATTCCACTTATGGTCATCAAGTGTGTGACTTGATAGCAAAACCCTGGACTTCAAATGGAATACTATTCTAAATTGTCCCTGGTCGTTCATTATTGGTGGAGCAATAGTGAATTAAGACTAGTATGGAGTTTGACTAATGATCATGTTCCTCTTGATCATTGCATATATGATATTAAGTCATTATTGAGTAAGTGTTGGTGAACATTATGTTGGATCGACCCACCATGAGAATACTGCATGGATTATAAGTCCACAGAGTACTTCTCATCATAATAATGTCTTCTTTTATCCTTGACCTCTTACCACTGGTCCCTACATAAAGAAGCTCTATCTTTTGTATAGTTCAACATCATCACAATAATAGGAGTGGTAACCTGCAATTTGTCGTTGGACATAGAATAAATCATGTAGAGAACATGAGTGGATGAAAGGTTGTCTTCATTTTAGAGATAAATGCATTAGGCCCCTCAGTATGTGAGACTAGAAATTGCATGAGTCGTACTCAAATAAATTAATAAGGGTTATTATGTGTTTATTATCAGTTTACATGGAGATTAAGAAAGAATTGCATGGTTAGACTTTACAAGGGAGACCTGGTCATGACGTGTTGATTAAGATATTGTGAGACAAGGATGACGTTTATTATGGATTAGGTTATGTCGGACTATTGACATCCACATAATTTGAATTGGTCATAATGCCTTACTAGAGGCCAAACATGGTCAGTGGGCTTGAGGTGGGCTTTTTGGGCCGCCCTTGACATTATGTGGACCTCTGAGGTCACACCGTAGAATGAGTGAAACCCCGACCCTTGGGCTGGGAGTGGTGTTCCCAAACCCAAGGAATCCCTATGCGGATTAATTCATTCGTTTTTCACAATTGAGAGAGGCGGTAAGGGGTTTTCGTGAGACTCAACCCAGTGCTAGCACACTCATTTCTCTCGGTTTCCTAAAAAGGCTTGTTCGTGTGGATAGGTATAGAGGGTAGAGCAATCTGTTGTGCCTTTTAGTTCGATAAGAAGGGTTTGACGCACACACAATGTTGCGGAACAAGGATCTTCCAGCAAGAATAAGGTATTCTCCTATTCCTTAATCATCTGATCGAATCACATAGATCCCTGGTCAGGTTAGAAAAAAGGCGAAATTTTTAATTTTTCCGTGTGAATGTATGCTTAATCACCAGTAGGAACCCAACATTATTTCCAACAAATAACCAGAATTTGCCTAAAAACAGAGCTCCCTATAGACGAATTTCTGGTCTAATATGGTCCAAATTTGAATACACTTATTTCAGGAAAATTTGTTCTTCTAGAAGTCTAGTTTACCTAGAAGTTTAAATCACTCAATTTGGATGAGTGAAACTCAACTTATGGCCTAAATACCAAAACTATTCCGAAACACCAAAATTGTATTAGAACTTAACCATAATTGACTGAAATAAAGAAACTCACTTTGACGAATTTTTGGGTCTAATAGGGTCCAAATTTGGATACACTTATTTCAGGGTCTAATAAGGTATTCTCCTGTTCTGTAATCATCCCGATCAGATACATAGATCCTTTGGTCGAGGTTAGAAAAAGTGAAATTTTTTAATTTTCACGTGTGAATGTATGCTTAATCACCGAGTAGGAACTGACACTATTTCCAACATAACCGGGATTTGCCTAAAAGCAGAGCTCCTATAGGCAATTCTGGTCTAATATGGTCAAATTTGAATACACTTATTTCGAGGAAAATTTGTTCTTCTAGAAGTCTAGTTTACCTAGAAGTTTAAATCACTCAATTTGGATGAGTGAAACTCAACTTATGGCCTAAATACCAAAACTATTCCGAAACACCAAAATTGTATTAGAACTTAACCATAATTGACCTAAAAATAAAGCCTCACTTTGACGAATTTTTGGGTCTAATAGGGTCCAAATTTGGATACACTTATTTCAGGGAGATTTGTTCTTCTAGAAATCTAGTTTACCCAAAATTTTGAATCACTCAATTTGGATGAGTGATGACCAAGTTATGGCCAATTTGGAAAATTTTGACAGTATCTCCCCTAAAAACCCAACATTTCCTTTATACAAAAATTCCTCAACACCAGTCCAAACCACAATACACCTTGAAAGCTAACCCAATACAACCCCAAAACAAACAAATATGGAATTAGGAAGGTTTCTAACCTTTGATTTTCTTTGCAATCCTGAAACCCTACCCCTTTACCTTCTCTTCTTCCTTCCTTCTCTTCTTTTTCCTTCATTTTACTTGCAAAACATTGGACCAAATGTGACAATCACCTAAATAGCGTTTTCCTTCTCAAATATGAGAGCCTAGCCTAAATGAATGCCTAAATGAGTTTGCTCTGAAGATCTTCAATTTTTGGTCTTATCTTCATTTTATGTGCAAGGCTATGTTTAAAGGTACATTTTAATCATTTTTCTCATTTTTTTGCATTAAATACTCTATTCTCCCTATTTGACATTCCACTTCAATATTCTCACTTTGCATTTATTCTTTTTCATTTATGACCCTGTCCTCATTTGACATTTTTACCAAATTTATTTTACTCCCCGATAAATTTTCAAAGTTTTTTTTTTCATTTTTCATTTTTAGCAATTTAAATGCCGAAAAAATACAATTTATTTTATTTTATACCCTAAACATGTTATAAAACTGTTAGGGTATTTTCAGGGCGTTACAAGATCAAAACAAAAACATCATCACTTACTTATTCCATTCTTCTTGTAATTTGGGATTTCTCTTGTTTGAGAGAATCTTTTTTTTAATAAAGCTTTTAGTACGAATTTCTTTTATTTTTCTCTTCATCACACATGGAGGAGTCAAGACTCACCGTGAGTGATAGTCGTCTTTCTCAGGGTGAGGTGGATCCAATCCACCCCACCATGGTGACCAAAGGGGACAACAACGCTTCATACCAAAGATAAAACTTTTTGACTGTTTTAAAGGCTTGAAGGTTGTGTATACATCAGTTAGGGACATCCTGTAGAGATGGTAGCAGTCCTTGTTCCCCCAAATATTCGTATAGGAGTCTCTCTTCTCTTCCACTTAGATCTCTAGGTATTTAGCAAGGTCTAAGAGGTATGTTAGGTTCTTAGGCAATGCACCTTTGTTCTAGCATGCCGAGGGATTGTTTCTTGTAGGTAAACATGAAAGGTCTAGTTGAGAACCTATCAGAACCCTCTAAATGTGAGTTTTTTTGCTTAAATCACACACCTAGAATATGAACTTAATCTATATCTAATATGAGGAACCTAGGTGGATTTCCGAAGATCAGCTACAAGCTGGTTTTTCGAGTAGATGATCAAGACAATTAAAACTCCTCTTTGATCCTCCCATGGTGAGGTCGGATTTGGTGAACCCAAAACTCAAGATCTCTTTAATTATTATTTCCGAAACAAACCAATCAACCAACATACTTCTTCTAAAAATCAATTTTTTTCTCTTAACAAATTAGGTTTTTATTTATTTTCTTTTCAAGCAAAGCAAAGGAAAATAACCTAAGGTTGCACCAAAAAGGGGAAAACCCATCCCAATGGACGACCCTAGAGCCACTATACCTATAGTAGCCTATGAGCTACCCGTAGTTCGTACTAAGTTTATAAATTTTTGTGATTACCTTGAGCTCCTAATCTAACCACCCGACATAAGATGAATCAATGCATAATCAAGTTGTCCAAACATGAGGAAGGAAATAAGGTGGATCTAACTTTCAACAAAAGTCAAGTAGGAAGCCTGTGCTACTTAACTTGTACAAGGCCCAATATTCTCTATGCATTTGGAGTTGTTAGTTAGGACATGAAGAATCCAACAACAACTCATTTGAAGGAGACAAGGAGAATTATCTGTTATCTCAAAGGTACAATAAACTTTGGCTTGTATTATTTTGTTTAAGATGATCACTAGTTTTTGGATACAACAATAGTGATTGGAATGGAAATATGGATGATCATAAGAGTACCACTGCCATTGTATTCTACATGGGAGACACTACCTTCAAGTGGGTATCAAAGAAGCAATCGATTGTCATTCTTTCTAGATGTGAAGTAGAGTATCCAATTGCTACTTCATGTGTTTGTCATGCTATTTGGCTCTGAAATTTATTTAAGTAGTTGGGTTTGCCACAAGAGGAGCCAACCAACATTTTCGTGGGAGACAAGTCAGCAGTAGCTTTGATTAAGAACCCAGTTTTCCATGACCAAAGTAAGCACATTGATACTCATTATCACTATATTAAAGAATGCGTCGAGAGAAATGATGTGTAGCTAGAGTATGTGAAGTCTTATGATCAAGTAGCCAATATCTTCACCAATTCACTCAAACAAGAAGACTTCACCAAGTTGAGAAGTTTGATTGGAGTAACAAAATCAAGTTTAAGGGAAGGGGGGAGGGGGTATTGAAATGTAAACTTGATTTTGGGCTATTAGTTTTTAGGTCTTAATTGTCTGAATAAAAGCCTCAAACATGTTATCTAAATAAGAGTCCAATTTCTAGAAGTTTATTCTAGATTAGTCCATAGAGTTGTCTAGAATGTGTGGGTATGTTTGGAATTATGAAGAGGATTTTAGAAAGTCATGTATAACCATTAGATTAGAATTGTGTTGGTAAAATCTCAATCATTGGTTTAGGAGGTGTTACTAGTAGAAATAGGGGTGATGTCCTTGAGTTTGTATCAACCCAAAAACAAGAAGTAATCAATAATACAAGTAGTCTCTTCATCTCAATCATCTAGTCCCTCCCATTTCCAAGTTTTTCCTCTAATTCCCAAACTACTAGCGTTTTGTGCGTGTTACTACAATAAGCTATTTTTTATAAGTTTATTACTATAATAATCTCTACAGCAACTCAAAAAGCGAGCCTTAAATGTTTGTTAGTAGAAGTTTTCCTTTTTAAAAGTGCTTGGGATAATAATAGGAAAGTTTATCTAATAAAACTCATACAAAATTTCAAATTCAATAGTGTTTTACAAGTTGGTCAAACATGTCATGGTTTAGGTTAAAAACGCTTCCTGAACCAACTTTTAGCCCTGATTTTAATTTACTGATTTCCAATGAGTTCAGCAAACAAAGTTGTCTAACCTTTTTGTGTATGCAAAAGTTGATTTAATTTTGTCTCTAATTCACTCCGATTTTAAATCTAGGCAAGCTTGCCTTCCAATTTATTTGATTATTGTTCCTGTCTGTACAAATGTTATTGACAGAAAAGAAACAACACTTATTTATCATTATATAAAATTATTACAGAAACAAGCTTAACAACACACATTTCAATAGAACTAATAACAATGACTGGTATAAAAAAAGGGAACAGTTGGACCACAAATTATTCAACCGAAACAAATGTTAATGACCAAAAAGGCCTATAACACGCAATAGCTAGCTACTACACAGACTAAGAAAGACTGGAGACATTTCAGCTTTACTAAACACCTAAGCTCTCAAACCATGCATCGTAATTAACATCATCATATTGCTGCCTCCCTTTATTTCCACCGCTGGTACTAGCAAAATTTTCTTGAGGCAGTCCCATGATTTTCACTCCACTGGTACTAGCAGTGCCAGGACCAACATCTGCATGAAGTACCTCCATGGGAGCCCCTACAACATTCCCCATCCGATGTCCACCAGTAGAGCTGTCTGTGTTTCCGGTTGAAAGTCCGGCCTCATTCGACACCGGCACGGTCACGCCAGTACTACTCCCATGAGGCACCCCCATTTCATTCCCACCAGCAAAACTATCATTGATTCCATACCGCAGCCCCAACTCATTATTCCCAGCCATGAGGAAATCAGAGATCCAACTATTGAATCCGTCTGACGGACCCATCTGATTGGCAGTCCCGGCAAGATCGATGTTTCCACCCCCTCTTCCATATGGCAAATTCATCTCACTCCCAGCCCCCACATCGGCATTTCTATATGGTAACCGCATCTGATTTCCACCAGATGAAGTGACGATGTTGAATCCACTCTGCGATCCCATCTTGTTGATTGGAAAATCAGTGACTCCGGGAAGTGACTCCGTTTGAATCCCACTAGTACTGAAACGACCCATGTTTCCAAATGGTAGCCATATATCCTTTTCAGCCGTCGGGATATTATGAGTATTATCCTGGGGAAACTCCTTATCGGAATTTCCACTAGGCAACCCTTGTAAATCCTTGTATCGATGCATCCTAATCTCGTTCCAGCCACTACTATCTATGGTCTTATCTACAATCCACTTATCTGTAATGGGATTATCAAGCCCTTTATACGGGGCTAACCCTTGTAAATGCTTGTATTGCTGCATCTCAATCTCGTTCCAGCCACTACTACCACTAGTCTTATCTACAATCCACTTATCTGTAATGGGATTGTCAAGCCCTCCAGACGGGACTGACCCTTGTAAATCCCTGTATTGCTGCATTCCAATCTCGTTCCAACCACTACTACCACTGGTCTTATCTACAATCCACGTATCTGTAATGGGATTGTCAAGCCCTCTAGACGGGGATGACCCTTGTAAATCTTTGTATCGCTGCGTCCCAATTTCGTTCCAGCCACTACTACCCTTATCTAAGCATCCACTTGATCTATAATGTTGATTGTCGCCTCTTCTTGTGACGGATTGACCCTTGTAAATCCTTGTATTGCTGCATCCCAATATCGTTCCAGCCACTACTACCACTGGTCTTATCTACAATCCACTTATCTGTAATGGGATTGTCAAGCCCTCCAGACCGGACCGACCCTTCGGGAGTGGAGATCGAGATCGGACCATAAGGAAGGGACGATAGTGATGATGATGATGGAAGAGTAGTACCATTTCCGAAGAGTGGAGGAAGCTCCTGAAGATGTACGGCGCGTTTGTGGATTTCGCGGTGCTTCTCTTTCAAGAACTCCATCACTTTAGTGAGGTCACTGACCGAAAGTTCACACAGTCGATCCTGGCTAACGATCTGATACATGAGATCATTCATCTCCATCTCCCGAGACCTCTTCAAGCACTTCTTGTCTGTTCTAATCTTAAGATCCTGTCCTTCATGAAATTATCTTGATCTGGGCATCTTTATTTTCCTCTCCATGGCAGGAATCTCCACATACCTCCTGTATAATTCTTCAACAGAAGCCTTAGAAGGCCAAAACGCCGGTTCTTCATCCTGACAAAAGATCGCAATAGCAGCCTCCACCCCACACAGTTCACACAACTCCATCGCTTTCTTGAATAAAGCTTCTCTCCTTTTCTGAAAGAAAGCTTTTCTAGCTCTATCGCTAGCAATCCATGGAACTGTAACCTTCTTCCTCGCCATGGCTGAACTTCTTTTTTTTTTCTTCCTCGCCAAGCTCTTCTTTTTTTTCTCTTCTTCCTCGCCACCCCTTTAATATATATATTTGATGGGCTTCTTTCTTCTTCACACGTCGGAATTCAATTTCCTTGCTGGATGTTTGCAGGACAGCAGCTAGGCTATTTAATGAGATATTACAGTGCCGTATCTAAATTGTGGTGCTTACGAGGATTGCATCTCTGGTTTCATTTTGTTTGAATAAAGAAATAGAAAACATGGAAAGGGAGGATTTATTACTAAAGAGTACAACTCAAAAACAATGTTCTATTTGGTCTCTAAATGTCTTAATTATCCCTTAGTACATCTAATTATTACGTATTTTACTTTTTTTTCGAAACATATAACATATTTTACTTATCTCCAATAAAATATAAAATATAAAAATTAATTTCCTTAACATATTTTTTTTATTAATATTTTTTATCTTTGGCTAATTAAATTTATATAAAAGTACAATGTGTGTGTGAAAACGTATGATGAAATAAGTATTATGCACATGTTCTATTTATGATGAAGTAGTAGTGAGTGAATATTAAAATAGGTGTATATTTAGATTTTTTCTTTTTTCTTTCTCTTGCACCATACTAATGAATGGGAGGGTATAAAGTGGAAAAATACTTTAACCAGTAATGTTGGGTTTTAAAAAGCTAATGAATACTCTCTTTTTTTTTACAGAGCTCATGAGTACTCTTCAAAAAAAAAAAGGCTAATGAATAGGAAGTTAAGGTATGAAAATGAATTTAAGTTATTTGGTAAATATCATATAATTTAATTATTTAATTTAAGTCATTAAATATTAAATATATATGATAAAATAATTTTATAATTATTTTAATTAATATTTTTAATAATTAACTACAATTATTTTTTACCTTATTTATCCTCAAGTATCGGGATCTGATTCCTTGGATCTGCTATTCGAGATGTATATCCTAAAGTTATGATTCTATCTCTAAGATTTGCTTTTTATAAAAATACTTATTCTATCTTATATTATAATACTTTAAATGTAAATATTTTATAAATATATTTATTACTTGAAAAGTATATTAATTTGATAATTTAAAATAAATTTTACTATATAAACTTGATACTGAAAATAAAAAAATAATTGTTTTAAAATAACAATTTTTTTAAGGTTTAATCACTTTTACAATGTAGTAAATTATTTCTATTGAGACTCGTATCCCTCCCTTTTTTATATTCTACTTTTAAACATTGAACGATTTAACCAATTGAATTAGGCATATAGACAAAATAATAACTTAAGAATAAAAAAAGTAAAGGGAATAAAAAAAGTAATGGGAAGATTTATTATATAAGAGTACAAATGTACAATTAAAAAAAACCAACGTTCTGTTTGGTTTCTAATTGGCTTAATTCTCCCTTAATACATTTTTTTTTTTTTCACTCGTTGTCATTGAATTCCTAAGTCTCCTGATCGCGGCATAAACCCGACAAAGAAAGACCTCAACAAACAAACAATGCACCTACGTAGTCGGTCGCCAAATGCTTTTAAGTCAAACAGAGACCGCGATATCTTCCCTTTTCACGGCGATTCCTTCAGAAAACCCTGGAAAATTCGTGTGGGGAATTTTTAAAACGTAAACGATATTAATAATAATAAATTGCCATAATGGTTCAGTGGAAGTTCAGAAAATTCTAGATCTTGGATGACGAACGTTATTGCTAAATTCACCGCGAACGAAGCGTGACCCAAAAAATTTCGCCGAATTTTGAGAGACAATCTAATTTTATGCGATTTTCCAAAACGGTAAACGGTAATTTTACACGGAACTTTTCTTAGATCCTCGATGACGAAACGCACTTCACCGCTGAATTCATCTCACAATCTAAGTACCTGGCTTCACTTTATAATCGAATTTCAAATTTTCGAGACATCTGGTAAGGTCAAGATATATGGCATAACATATGGTGCACTGTGTGAATGTCTCATATTGGAGCCAAGTGTCAAGCAGGCCATGGGAAAGATAAAACAAGGAAAAAAATAAGGAAAAGAAAAAATAATAATAATAAATAAAAATAAAATAAAAAAGAGCATAAAAGTCAAAAAGGAAAAAGGGGGACGGAAGGCCAGGGAGAGCGAGAATGGTGAGAGAAGAAGTTTTTTTTTTTTTTTCATTTTTTTCTAAGATTTACGAAAATCAGACCGTAGGTTTTCGTCACGCCGCGTGAGGCGCGAAAGTCGTCCATGCATCGAGCTACGCGCAGATTCAAATCTCGAGTTTCATCAAACTTCACGAGGTGGAGAATTTTCCTACTTATGTTATTTCTAGCCAAAAGGTCATTTAATTGCTTGGGATTTGCTTAGAGGCCATGAGAGACCGTAAATTTAAGTCCCAAATTTTTGGAGCTAGGTGTATGAATTTTGATTAGGGACTGCTGACAATCCGCTAATTTTTGATCGCTTTGATGGGGCCAATTGAATTCTTCGACTATTTTCTTTCTACGTCCCGACATGATTTTCTCGAATCACAGTGGCCTGTGGATCGATTGAGGTTTGGTTTTGATCCTGTGATCGTCTTCGGTTTTTTGTAGTGTGTTTTGCACACAAGAATTCGATGACAAAACCATGAAGGGATCTGAGAGGTGCCCTGCTTTTTATATGGGTCTGAGATTTTGCCATTTTATGCTAAGTATTACAAAAATAAATAACATGGGACAGTTACAAGTAAAATCACGCAAGACAGAATTTGTTTTCAGCATATATTAATACGAATCATGAAATGGAAATTATATGTATGAAATATAATTATCCGAGATTTATAAATGTTGCATGTAGCCTTATTGTGTGCATGTGGTGACATAGAACGAAATGACATGATCGATTTCATATGCACGGTCACACGTGTCGGGTTTCCGTGTGTGCAGGAAAATCGTTATTCACCATTCTTGCGAATGTGGGTGAGCTCATAAATGACAACGCCTAAAATTGAGACCAGCAGCTGGCAAACAATAATAATAAATCACTTGTGTTTGGGTGAAACAAGATGTGGCAGATCCCCCCTCTTAGGGTGAAAGACCCAAATTTTATTCTTTGTCAAACATATGGATCCAGCAATGAAAGTTCGCAAAAGTGTCGGAAGGCTGCCATGGGTTCAAGGGTGAGACTCAAAATTCGCAACCCAAATAAAACACTGGTCAGGATTTGATAAATTAAAATTCGAGGCTGTCCAACGGTTTAATTCATTAGGTGGAAACACCAATGACCGGTTTTTCACACTTGATGCATGTGTGTGAGGGAGTCTGGTCAGACTCGGTTGTAAGGCATAAGGAATCTCATCTCATGCATGACATTGAACATTCCATGTAGGATTGCATTATTTATATGGAATATGATTTGATGTTTTATGTACGTCATTTCATGTGCATTTAGGCGGAGAGTAGCCCTTGTTCTTTCTACTGCATTGCAAACAATTTTCAGGGGACCCCTTTCGTATAGGGGGTATACAAGGAGACGGCACTTAATTAGGTCAGTGGATTGCAAATAAGGGCCGACATGTGGCCTTGACAATACTTTTATAAAAATTATTTTTATGTAAAAAGACTTGTAATTAAATTCTTTTTTGACTTATAAATAGCTCCGTATGTAATAATACATGGTAAAGAGAGCCGCCATGATCGGATTCTCAAGGACCGTAATTGCCGCTATTTCATGTATTTTATACTTTAAATGTTAATGAATAAGTCCCGATAAAGGGACGTATTGAGGTGGTGCCGAGTAAATTATATTAGAACAAGCTAGTTGTAATATATGTTTTGTATAAGAGTGTTGTAATAAACCTACGGATTATTGTGATACAGTTATATGTTCAGACTCCCCCAACAAGAGACTCAACATTTTTTTTTAACATGGATCCCGAATGAATGGACACAACAGTGGTATCTGATCACCCGAATCCACGTATCTAAGAAGTTGACGGCGTTGTCAACGAGACCCCCTGAATTGGGCGTCAACTTCCCTTATGTGCTGAGGAGAATGATCCACTTTTTATGGAAATTGGATGATTGGTTTCCGAAATGAAATGGAGGAAGGCGCTTCATTTGCGCGTCAACCGTTTTTCCTTTTGGATAGCCAAGTTCTCCACCTCAATGATTGTTTAATTACCCTAAGGGCTACTACGCACGGGTTCGTGGAGGATAATGCTCTAAGTCAGCGAGGGACTCGAGAAATTATTACTATTAGCCATTCTAGGAGATGACAGCCAACGGTAGAAGAGGATACGCCAAAGTAAATAAATTCCTCGAAGCCTTTGTCAGACCTAGATAGTCCACGAGCCAAGCTTCAGGTCGTGGTTTAAATCCATGTTCATGTGGGGGATGTTTAGGCTTCCTGTGGGCTTCTTGTGGCCTCCTGTGGGCTTTGCTTCTTGTGGCCTCTTGTGGGCTTTGATCCGTCTAGGCTTTTTGCATAGGGATGTTGGAGCAAAAGACATGGTACTCACACCTCTATTATATAAATATGGGTTAAAGGGCATTTTTACCTGGACTATGGTTTAGGTGTCCATTTAGCTTCTTTTTTTTATCATTTTTATCCCTTAACTATGACTCTGGTATCAATTTAGTTCTTCAACTAATTTTTTTTTATCACTTTTAGATTTGTATTATTTAAAACCAAGAATTTCCACTTCTTTTCATATTAAGTTGATGTATAAAAAAGTAAATTAAACTAAAAATATATTTAAGCTTAATATTTTATTTCTTAACACTTCTTTCAAGTCATTTTATTTATTTATCTATATAAATATAAATAATTTAAAAACATAGTAATCATTGAATAATTTTTTTTTTTTTTTCTTTGTGAAACTAAATACTAGAATTTTTTTTTTCACTTTTTAGATTATTTTAGAAATCAAATGTAGTAAATAAATATGAATATCTTGGAATCCGGATCACATAAAATATAATTCAACTTTATCAAAAAATTTGAAAATTTTTCTTTTCCATATGGAAAGAAGGCAAAATTGGTTAATGTTAAATACTAAAAAAGTAGAAATGACAAAAAAAAAAATAGTTGAGGGACTAAATTTACATTTGGATAACAGTTGAAGGCAAAAATACCATTTAACCATATAAATATAAAATAATTTTAAAATATATCCATTTTTAACAATTTAATCTATATATATGTATATATATATAACTATTAAGGAACATATATATATATATAAAGAAGATATATATATATATATATATATATATATATGTTAGTAAATATAAAAATTATGTTTCTTAATTTTTTTTTTTTCTTTAGTGTCCACAAGCTTAACTCAATTAGTTAGAACGTCAACATTAAAATGGCTAGATATGGGCGTTGACCAATAGTTCTTACTATATTCTATTAAAAGTGATTAGTTTAAAATATATATATATATATATAGTATATATATATATATATATATATATATATATATATATATATATATATATATATATATATATATATATATATTTGGTTTAATTTGTTGTGTATTCAGTTAAAATGATTAATTTATTATTATTTTTTACCCCTCTCTGGATGTATATCCTAACGTTATCATTGGAGATGTATATCTTAACATATTGATTTATCTGTAAGATTTTTCTTATAATAAATATTTTGCAATCATCTTATATTATAATACTTTACATATGAATATTTTATAAATAAATTTATTACTTGAAAAGTATATTAATTTGATATTACTTTAAAATAACAAATTAAGAATAAAAAAAAATTGAGGATTTTTTTTAAAGAGATCAATTTATTGATTTAGTTGGCAATACAATCGATAGAAACACAGATGACAAAGCAACATCTAGATTAATAATAAAAAGGATTGACTCAAGACCTACATATTTGATAATCCAAGCATACAAAGAATGCCTACGATTTTAGATCTAGATTTGATCTGATGACTCCCAATAATGTCAAGAATGCCTATGATTTTAGGTCTAGGATGACTTTGTTGAATCGAAACTTTTCCATTTGAATTACCAAAGAAAAAACCCACGAAAAATTTAACAATCGACGATACAACTATCCATTGTAACAAGTCAATGACAAAAACATGAAAAAACAAAAGTAAACCTGCATCTCGTAATCACCAAAAAATAATTTATAATTTTTATTATATCTGGTATGACTATTATCAAACTTGGTTTTTCAAAACCGGTAAATGTGAAATTTGAATAATATGAGCATATGATTAAATGTTATATGCTAAAATGAGAAATTGATTGAACCCATAAATAAACCCAAGTGTAAAAAGGCAAAATTGAAATTTGTAAAATCGGACCCAGCGGGTCAAATGATGTTTAAATGCTAATGCGGAAATAAATGATAAGTGAATGCAACAAGACTAGTAAACTTTTGGCGTGATAAAAATGGAAATGGGTTTTGAGCCAAACATGGCCTTCTCGTAGAATAAGGCGGGGACTTTAAGACCACATTACGGAAAGGCAATGATACAAAACGTTTTGAGAAGAGAGTGAGAAGAGAAAGCTAGGGTTTTGCAAGAAGAAGTGATTTTGGTAGGAGATCATCCCCATTTCTAGTTTCCAAGTGATCTAGGAGGAAGAAGGAAGCTAGGGCAAAGAGTTTCAAGAGATTCAAGGTATGAACCTAAACCTTAGAAAGTTGTATTTGATGTTTAGGTTAGAAAAACCCTAATCCATCCATGGGTTTTGCTCATGGTTGGTTTAGGATGTTATTGGGAGTGATTCTCATGTTTTGTTTTGGGATTTTGAGGATTTTTGGAGAAAAATCGCAAAATAGCAAAAACTAAAAATCCAGGCACATCGAGCTCCTACGCCGTAGCGTAGGGAACCCACGTCGTGGCATAGACCAACGCCAAGGCATGGGATGCCTCGTCGCGGTGAGGCCAAGGTGCCAAAATGGCACTCCTCGGCACGCCATACAGAGCAAAAGCTACGCCGCCGACGTGAGCTACCGGCTCACAGAGAGGTAAATTTTTGGATTTGTTCGAAGTCTAGTTTTTGTACTGATTTTTTTAGGAACCCTAATAAATTACTAATGAGGGTTCAAATAAGAATGAAACTAAGTGAAAAATGCACCGTACCTCGCTGCCGAGGTGAAGCGAATTCGTTAAGTGTGAGTAGTGCTAGCTTACTAAATGTGATGTGTGTGATTTGCTAGGGGCCGGTGAGGATCACCTAACCTAGGACCGAGATTGAAAGCAAGGCAAAAAAGTTATATAGGATTGCTTGAGCCCTATCTTCTCCTATTCGCTTTTCAAGATTTGAAATGTTTGTTCTAAACATGTATAAGAAAAGCATATTGATTTGTTTTAATTGATTGTAAAATGTTTGCATATGAAAATTGCATGAGTATTGAAAATGAACTCGCTTATGCAATGTACATATTGCAATCGTATTTTTCTATAAAAGGACTAACCGCCCTTTTTAATGAATGTTAACCGCTTTTTACATTAAGGATAGATTGCATACCTATAAGGGTTAAATTAGCAAGATCGCGAACAAACATATTGATGTGTCATCGATCAGCAAACAATCGGATACAAAGAGGACGGTTCACAAATTGATTTTTAATAACCACGCCAGCCCAATGAGACCGAATCGTGTTATAAAACAAATGTTTTTATACGCCCAGAGAGATTCAGCCGACCGGCCGAAGATTCTAATATCCGTATACCAAAACATAGGCAATTCATATGGCGTATCTAAATTGACTTTAAGATTGCTGACAAGATTGAATTGAAAAGCATGATTGCAAATTGAAATGAAAAGAACATCAGGAAATGCATAATTTAGTTATAAATGATTATTGCGATATGAAAGTGTATATTTGGAATGATCAATGAACCATAAATGATTGTATATGGTGTGGGTATGTATTGTATTGACATTGATCATCCAAAAGATTTGAAAGTTTTGTTTAGTAAAATTTCATGATTTGACTTTAAACTCAAACAAAAGAATGGAATTAGAGGAACCACCTAAGCATGAAAATGCTTAGCGTATTGTTTTATCAATGAGCAGGTATCGAGTGATAGGCAGTGATTGAAAGCGAACCCAAGGTCGAGGAGCTCAGAGTCATTCAGAAAGTTCATGGAGTATGCTCCATCACATACATCCTCACCATTTTTTAGCATGACATTGTTTTGTAAACAAAAGGAGTTCAACTCCAAAATTATTTTTGTACCTATATCTGAATACGATTTTGGATATTATATTGTAAACGACATAACATGCCATTTTTGGTTAAATACATATTTTGTAAAGGAATTACACAATTTCAGAATATGTTAGCGGGCTTGCCCCAAATTGAAATCGCTTCCGCAAAGATTTGAGAGCGAATACGCTTATATTAAAGAAATGTATTAGATAAATGGATTTTATTAATGGCTTCGGCCGGGCATCCCTGGGTTTCGGTTCGGATCCACCAACTAGGTAAGGTCGGGCTCGGGGGTCGCTACAAGATTGCTATGGAAAAAACCACTTATTTGGAAAATAAAACCCAGATCTATGGAAGAAATTATGGAAATGGTGATTTCAAGCCAAAAATGACTAAAAAAGTATCCCTCTTATCCAACGAAGAAAGGCTTAAAAGAGATAATAGAGGAAAGGGTAGAGGGAGGGGCAGTTAGGGTTTCCTCATAGATTTAATTATCAAGTGTACATGATAGTAAAGGGAGGATTTATTAGACAATAGTACAATTAAAAAAACACCAGTCTATTTGATGTGTAAATGGCTTAATTCTCCCTTAAATTCTTAATAATCCAATTATTTTATTCTATCTCAATATATATATATATATATATATATATATATATATATATATATATATATATATATTAGTGAAATCAAATATAAAAAAAATTGGAAACCGTAGCCACCCTTCTCTCTGTTATCTCGTTAAGGCCCTTGTTCGCTAGAGGAGGGGTGATTTTTTTGTCAATATTGGCTTGAAATCACCCCTTCCATCGTTTTCTTTCCTTAGATCTAGGTTTCTTTTCCAATAAAGTGGTTTTCTTCTACATCAATATGGATTTACCTCAATTTTTCTCTTTGGTTTTTTCAAAGTATTTGGTCGCTTCAACCTCGCTTATGGCTTTGTTTCTTAAGGTTTGTATCTGCCACAAAGTGTGTTTTTCGCCTACTAGTTGCGACATGTTTTGTCGCTGACTCGGTGTAGCTTGTTTTGTCGCCAACTCATTGCGACGTGTTTTATCACTGACTCATTGAGATGTGTTTTTTCGCTGACTTGTTGCGACAGGTAGTTGTGTTGCCAACAGTTAGCTTCTTCGTGGTTTTTCGCATTGCCAATTCAAATGGAAAAGTTTGATCCGACAAAGTCATCAAATCAAATCTTGTTTGTCAATATGTTGTAGATCTAGAATCTTAGGTATTTCAGGCATTGTTGAATTATTAAATGTATAGTCCTTGGGCCAATCCTTTTTACTATCAACATCATCAGCCAAAACCAAACCGAACCCGTAGGGTCCAACCGACAGACCATGAACTGCACAACTACCCAGCCAAAGGTTAAACCGCTTTTGAATCACGAACCGATTGAATCGGTCGAATCGGCAGGGTTAAACCAATAATCGGCGGGTTAAACTGGCCGAACCGCCATTAACCGATTGCCGATTTGAACCGGAGCAGAACTAATGGTTGAATAGATCAAGCCAGTGGTTGAACCGGTCAAATCTATTTATGATTATTTTTATTTTTAATAATATATTAATTATCTATTAATGAGGTCACCGGTTCAACAACGTTTCGACCATCAGTTCAAGCAGTGAACCATGAACCGATAACTTTTCCAGTTCAGTCATCGGTCCGGTTTTTAAAACATTGATCAACATGGATGTTGTGTCATCTTTTAAAGTTTTTAACTATGATGCCTTAAAACCCAAGGGTCTGTTGACCAACCATCAACACGTGGAAAACTTGTGAATATCGAGTAACCCGATACCACGCTATTATGTCCCCTTTACCAAGACCCATAATTTAAAAAAAATTAGATAGAGTCTCCTTTGTACAAGGAGCTCTACCCAAAATACAACCTGTATAACAAATAATAGCATGGCCCATTCGGGGCCAATTATCATATCATGACCTCTCCAGGTCCATCTACGAGTAAAAATGACCATATAGGGTCCATTTATCCATACTCTAACATAATGCACAAGACTATAATACCATAGTCCTTAAGAGTTTAATTACAGTACTCTTTACACAAAAACATATATCAAAACAGTTTGTTCTAATATATTTTACAAAAGTAATAAC
The DNA here is from genome assembly GCA_016808115.1 of Tetrastigma voinierianum. Lineage (NCBI taxonomy): Eukaryota > Viridiplantae > Streptophyta > Magnoliopsida > Vitales > Vitaceae > Tetrastigma > Tetrastigma voinierianum. The sequence goes on from JAEQBH010000112.1 coordinate 673,603, forward strand.
CAAAGCCACAACCCGGCTTTCTTCACAAAGGCGGCCTCGAGTGAGCGCCGTCTTCTTGCACACTCCCTGTACTTGAAAGGGGGTCCCACGACGAGATGAGCAATGCCCAATAGAGTAAACTCCTATAGAGGTTACTCCCCACCTAAGTGCACATGCAATGGTCATGTCACCAAAAAAACACATTCCAATCAAGATTATGTAAACCTAGAATGGAATTCTACATGCCATGAATGAAATGAGACTCACCATGTCCCATGTACCAAGTCCTCACCGACTCCATCAAACCCGAGTCCCAACTGACTCCTATCACACAATACCAAAACTCATGCGTGATAAAATCCATCATTCTTGGATTACATCCGTTGATCATTTTACAAAACAAATTTCATTTGTTTTTCAAACCAAAAGCTTTTTGGATGTTACACCTCAATGATTATTTATATTCAAAATCATGTGTCTTTTTATGGGTAGCGACTTCGGAGTCTCACCAATGTGCTTCACAAGCCTTCCTACACTTTCATGGGCTTTCACTGTTGGACACATATGTATAACCAAAACTAACGGGGCTTTCACCCTAGGGGGTGTCTATCCCTACTTGCTAATACCCAACACATATTTTCATTTTTAGTTTCCATTTTGACCGTGCGACCTTGTTAAACGTTGTCCCACCGTACCGAGCCCACCTAATCAAACACCAAACACGGTGTTGATTATAAACATGCACTCACACCCATTTCATGCGATGTCCCTATGCATATGCAATGCGATGTGCTATTTCATGCCTATACCATGTCACATATATGATGAATGTTATATGGACAATTCTACTCATGCATATCACCCATGCATCATGGACAATTATATCAAACATGCATGTAATCTCCACAAAATTTCATTCATGCCAAAATATCACACATGCATATATCAATATCACAATCAAATCATTACTTAGTTAAGCAACGACGCACTTTATCCTCTAGGCTAAATTATGACATAACATGTCCACGAAATAGCCTACAACATGCCATGTAATGGTCATGTCTACACACACCATTCATCACATGTTAATACATTAGGACACACATATTGACATCCAATCAATTACTACCAAGCATATCATTCAAACTCAAGCAATGACAACCTCATCCTCAAGACTAATTGTGGCATAGAGATGCCCAAAAAACATTCCACATAACAAGCCATGCAATGTAATTCATAGATAGTTCCTAACCTCGCTCGAAACTAGCCTCTTAACAAATCTCCAAAATCTAGACATAAACCATTAAACAACCTAAGTTATAGTAGTCCCAAAAAATGGACCATAACTTGACTTATAGAGGTCCGATTTGGGTGATTCAAAAGCCTAACATCAAGTTCTCAAATAGAGCTACAATTTCCTTGAAGGATACTAGTCCAAATTCTCACTTTTTCCCAACTGAAAATTAGTCCCAAAAATCCGGATAGTAGGTTCGGCCAAAACAGGGCAACCTGTGGTAGTCCCGGAAAATGGACCATAACTTGGGTTATAGAGGTCCAATTTAGGTGATTCAAAAGCCTAAAATCAAGTTCTCAGATAGAGATACAATTTCCTTGAAGGATACTAGTCTAAATTCTCCCTTTTTTTAACTGAAAATCAACCTCAAAAACTAGACATCATATAGGGTCAAAACAGAGCACTATTCCCATAACCCATTATTTTACCAAACAACTCCTTAAGGCATTAAAACTCAACCAAACAGCCTCTAGAATTGAAAATAAACCAAAATAGAAAGAATCTCTACCTCTTTGAGCATAGAAGAAACTCTAGGAAGTCCCATGGACACTTCCTAAACCCGAAACCTTTGATTTCCTAACGTTTGAATCCTCGGTGAAATCCCATGTTTTCGGTACCTAATGCCGTAGCCTCATTCAAGTAGATGAACTTTGTCTCTGGCCCGACTAATTCGAATCAACCGACTCCGTAGATCGTAGAGAGAAGTTTGAGCTCTCTTCCTCTCCTACTCTCTCTCTAACGTTTTCTCTCCAGCAGGAAAAGTCAGTTCTCCTCCCTCCAATCTAATTTTTTTTCTACTTAACTTAAGTCTTAAAGACTTGGTCCACATGACGCCATGTGTCCATGACTGTCTCTGACTGCTTCGCCTCGAAACTACTATTTCTTTGCTCCAAATTTTTAAGTTCAAATTATTTTAAATGAACTTTACTTAATTTTTTTTTTTTCACTTTCAAGATTTTTCTCAAAAATCCCGTTTTTGAGGTCCACCAGGCCGGATGCCCCAAAAATCATGAAAATTCAACTGTCTCATAATTTAATAAAATTCGTCTGAGTAACTAGATTTTACGAAGCGAATCCAACGGTGAGGTTAGTTTTGTCATCCGAGATCTAGAAAAATTCTATTTTTGTAACTTGTACACTAGCAATAATTTACCGTTTTACCATTTTTTGAAAAAATTAAAATTTACCCAGATTTTACATTAACACTCTTGATTATGTGTTTCTATCGATTATATTGCTAATCTGAATCTCTTTTATATATATATATATATGTTCCTTAATATATTTTTCTCTTTTATTAATATTTTTTTCTTTAGTTAATTAAATTCGTATATGAGTAATTACTTGTAGTGCAATAAGTACAATGTGTTGGAATTTTCCTTTTACATTTGAATGAAATTTCCTTTTACTTTTGAATGACTTTTACCTTTTGAAACGATTTTTTTTCAAAACGTTTTCTGGAATTAATTTATTTCAACTCCATTTATGAGTTTTTTTTTCTTCTCTTTCGTTAGTTTGAAACAATCGGAAGCCATTCAAGTCTTTCGTTTGGCTAAGGTCCTATTTAAAGAGAGTTTTAGCTCTCTTGAAATATAGAAAACATTTCCTCCATCAATTTGAGTAAGATTCTGTCATGATAAAGATACAGACATTATTCAATTCGTCGGAGTGACTGCCAAGGTGCCATTGTTCGTCACTTGAAAACCATTGTATCCTGGGAAGCAAACACCATAGAATTCTCAAAGCACTCAGAAGACCTCGGTAAATCTACCTCTGACAAGAAAATCGTACTTTTATTATAAATTGTAATTTTGCTAAAAATCCATAATTAATTCTCTAGATCTTGGATGACGAAACGGATTGTACCGTTGGAATCGTCTCACGAAATCTAGCTAGCACGTAAAATTCGTCGAATTCTGAGACAGTCGGAGTTGACACGTTTTTCGAGGCATCGCGTTTCGAAAAGCCGTAAAATCGCATTTTCTCGATGCGACGAAAGTCACATATACAAGTACTGGCGTGCCATAAGTGGTATGAGTAGAGAAATGATGAAAATGGACGACCGAGGTAGTACCAAATATTAATTCTGGTAAAAGAAGGACATAGATGGCATTATTGGAATTGTTTTAAATGAGAATAAGACAAGATAGAAAATAGTGTTTCATCTCCTTCAAAAAGCCAAACAAAAACGTGGGAAACAATTTAGGGATCCGTGAGTTTGCAATTTGAGAGCTTAGAGAGAGAGAGCACTTTCTCTGTATCATCGGAGATCCGACCGCCGGCGGCTCCTGGGGCAAGAAGCGGAGAAATGTTCTACTCTGGGACAAAGCATGAAAGGGTTCTCCGGGATCGGAGTTTCTTCAAACTCCTTGAGGTAGGATTTCTCCCTACTGGGTTTTATCCCATTTTAAATAATATTTTACCAATGTTTCGTTGAATGAGGCCGTGAGGGGTCAAGCTGAAAGCAGCCCAAAACATGGGACCGAATTGTTAGAAATTCTTTGGGATTTTTTCACCATCCGTGATACCAAAAAATTTAGCGGTCACTGGGTCGTTTTAAGGATTTTAAGTGTACATTCATGTGCACATCATGTGTTATTCGATTGGGGCCGTGAATGGTCAGGATTGCAGGTTCACAAGGTGAACCGTTGATTTGTGATTTTTCGGGAATAGTAACCGAGGGTTTCACTATTCTCGAAACAGTGTTCTAAAAATATATTTTTGTGAAAATATGTGTTTGGTCAAGTGATTTAAATCAAATTACTCGTGTGTGATCATTAGCCCAAGGGAGCTAATTTTGATGTATGAGTTGTAGAATAATTACATAACATGATTGTGTGAGGAATTTTTATGTGAATATATTCATGTTTATATATTTGTACGTGGATTAGACTGATTGGAACAAGACATGTGTATTCCATATGTAATCGTGAAACATCCTAGGATTTTAGAGTTAGTATGAGACTAGTCTAGAGGAAAATGGTTCAGAGGGTAGTCTAAAATATTAATCATCGGAGGGTAGTCCAAATGAAGAAAAATATCAATCGTCGGAGCGGCCCAATTGATATTCATCGGAGGGTAGTCCACAAACAAATAATATATCAATCGTCGGAGAGCCCAATTGATATATATAAGATTCTGAGGGTTGTCCACTATTAGAACTAATATTCTCATACGAGGCTTATGTAGTGTGAGATTCGCAAGGACTCTGAACTGAAGCAGATTATCTCGGGCAGGATCATGCATTTGCCGATGTGTGTTTACTTTGGAACATTGCACAGCACTTAAGTGGTAAGTAGCCCACTTAGGGCGATTCTCCTACTGAGCTTTAGCTCACCCCGTCGTGGGACTTCCTTTTTACAGGTACAGGGAGCTTGCGAGGAGACGGTTCGCCCTAAGAGATTTATCAGGAAGAAAGCCGATGTGGCTTTGATGTCACGTTGTATACATGTATTAAAAATGCCATTTAATATATGTAGTGTTTAAGAGTGAAAATACTAACTCTTGTAACTATTGGGTATATAGTTGGTTTCATAGTTGGCATGTACATTGAGTACTGTTTATGGCCCAAGTGGCCGTATTGGATATACATTGCATATATTGGACCCGTTTGGGGGATGTAAATGTGTGTTTTGTAAATGGGTAGAGCTCCTCGCACAAAGGAGACTCGTCTGATTTTCATGAGGAATGTCGGGTCCCCCGACATTCACGAGTGTTTCCGCGGTTAATCTGTAGTTAACTGAATTTCTGATTTGGGCGCTGTCACTGGTATCGATCTTAGGTATACGAATACCTAGGAGCTCGGTTGGTATCCATCACCACTAGGTGGTTTGGATGTGAGTATAGGTGCGTGGAAACCTAGAGAACGAGGGTTTGGGCTTAGGCCATAGTCGAGGATGAGCATCACCACTAGGTGTGGTTCGATGTTCTACTTAGGTATGAGATTACCCAGAAAATCACTATGACAAAACTAGACACTACATGCACGTGTTGATGTGTTTTGTGTGATTTGATGAAATATTGTAAGGATGGTGTGTAGTGGCATGTTGTATGTGTTGTGAAATGTCAGGTGCTTGGTGATTGAAGTAATATGAATGTGTAGAAACTTTTGAGTGGTACAAGCAAAGCCGGAATTGAAAACGGGCGAAAATAAATTTTTAATAAATTTATTGGATGAGAGGTGAAGAAATTTAATTTTTAAGGTTTTACAGTGTAAAACTGACGAAAATTAAATAAAATAAATTTTTCTAAATTTATTTGGGTTGTTGGAAAGTGAGAAGAAATTTTAAAGCAAAGAAAATAAGTTTTTTTAAAATTTATTTGGTTATATGGAGGAGAAAATAATTTTCTCGGATTTTACAAGTGGTAAAATTGAAGAAAATGGAAGAAAATAAATTTTTATAAATTTATTTGAGTGGAGAAAATTTTTCAAAGGAAAATCGAAAAAGAAAAATAAATTTTATAAATTTATTTGGTTATAGAGAAAATAATTTTTCTAAGGTTTTATATGGTGTAAAATTTAAGAAAATGGAGAAAATAAATTTTTATGAATTTGTCTGGAAAGTGTCCAAGAAAAATGAAAAAATGATTTTAGTGATTTTTAGAGATTTTCCAATTTCTCGAAATAAATGAAAAAAATTATAATAATAATTAAAATTGAAAAAGAAAAAATTTTGTGCGTAGTAACTGAACGTGGCTACGCCCATTTGTATTGCAAGAAAAAAAAATTGTATTGCAGAGATTTAGGTTTGAAAAGAATGGATCAGACAAAAAAGACTTGAAGTGTGTCGCAAAGTAGTTTTGGCTGAGGTTTAGTCACAACACACAATTGTATCAGGACAGCCGAATGAAAAGGCGAGTGGCCGAGGGAGCTGCGTGGGTCACACACCAAGTGTATCGGAGATAGGAGCCCGGGCCGCCAGGAGTGTCTTGCGACACCTACAGAAGGACGCGCCAAGGCCAAGGCTGCGACACGGCTACTGGGCGCTACGCAGCATTCTCTACACGACACGGTCAAGTATTCGCGACACCATGACAAGGCGTCGCAGGCGCGCGGCATTGGGGCCACGGCGAGCGGCACTATGCTCGCTGAGCATTGGCGCTGGGCGCCACGACACGGCCGCGATATCACCGGCAGCCCGGGCGACGACACGGGCGCGGCGGGCTACGGACGGACAAGCACTACGCTACTGGGCGAGCCCGGTGCGCTAATTGGGCGCTTAGCTCATGCGCCCGCTTGGTTTTAACCCGGGTTTTTGACTCGTAGTGCTTCGAAGTCACCGTTTGATCCGGTTCATGAACACCGCCATGAACACCGCTTCATTACAAAAATTTCAAAAACAAACATTATCAGTTAAAAATCAGCCGCTCTGAGAGCAAATTTTTAAAATAAAACAAAGTAAAATTTTTTGAAAATAAAATTTCTTGAAAACAATATTTAAATGTAATTGATTAAGTGATACACTGAAAGAGTGTATGATTAGTGTCTCTGGTCGTGGGTTATGCCTTAGAGATACTGTATTGGATTTAACTACCATTCGAATCATGATCACAGTAGCATTTGCAGTAGAAAATTTATATGCATGGTGTAACGCGTATAAAGTAGTGTGTGCTAATGCTAAGGTTATGGACTATGACCTTAGGGATTTGACACCAAATGAACAAGAGAACTCGTAACCTTATTGAAATAAATACCGAGTGGTCGAATTTAGCACCACTTAGGAAATGAACGAAGCCTGCTCACATGGTCAAGCCAAGTCATGGCACGCATCTCGCATTACTAGTTAGACTCCAAGGAAAATTAAATGACTCTTGTTGCCATTGAACGGTATAGATGGCTAGTCGAGGACGAGACAGAGGGCGCTCCCACTGGGTAATCGGGTCAAACACCACCAAGATTTGATAAGCAAGCCTCACATACTATAGGTGAGCGACAAAGAATGCTTATCGCACAGCCGGTATAGCCTGTGAGACGGAGATCCTAGAAACCCAGAGGTTTAGGACGATCATCCTCCGACATTCACTGTGGGGGAGATCCTACTGGGCCGACCATTGGTTCATGCAGATCGAGAAGGTGTTAGAGGCCATGGAGATTACCTCTGACACGACCAGGATTAGACTAGCTGCGTTCTAGCTAGAGAATGAGGCCCAAATATGATGGAGATGGGCAAGGACCTTTAGAGACCTTAGAGGAGCCAAGAAAATGTGAGCCCCCTAGCATTAGGCGAGAATAAGAATGATAGGGTCGAGGTTGCGAAGTTAGAGATCTCAGACTTACTCACAACGGACCTCGATTTTAGACACGTCAGAGTTCGATGTCATCTCGAGGATGGATCGTCGGAGAAGCCACAGGATCAAGTATCGATTGTGAGCGCAGGAGAGTTACCGCCTATACGCAGGACGGTACTCGTATGGTATTTCAGGGGGACAAGCATGATATTTTGCCCCGCACAAGATACTAGTCCGTGTCGTGGATCATGGGCTCAGCGAAGCCTACTTAGGGGACTAGGTGTGAGACCAGACTTAGATCTACCGCGAGTGGTCATAAATATGTGGATGTTTTCCGTATGAGCTACCCGGGATCACTCACGATAGGATGACTTTGGTATTGAGTTACACCTCGTACTTTACTCCATCTCTATGACTCCGCATAGGATGGCACCGATTGAGTTGCTGGAACTCAGAGTCCAACTACAAGAACTATTGGACAAGGGGTTTATTAGACCGAAAGCACTTCACCATGGGGCGCTTCGATTCTAGTTGCGAAGAAGAGGGCAGACTCCTTCGGACTCGTGCTACACAGACAGCTTGAAATGTGGTTACGATCAAGAATCGGTACTCATTATCATAGGATTGATGATTTGTTTGATCAAGCTTGAGAGGAGCTACGAGTCTACGAACAAGATGTAATTCTCGTGACCGGTTACCATCACCGTAGGTTGGGTGGATACCTGGATATCCCCAAGATGGCGTTTAGGACGCCGCTATGGGCACTATGAGTTTACAGAGTTCTTGGATTGACTTAATGCACCAAAGAAGATTCATGGATCTCATGCAAAGGATATTCCAACCTCTATTTAGATCACCATCGTAGCCCTTTATGGATGATATATTCGATTTATACCTCGCCGAAAGGAGCATGAGTATCACTTGAGGATTGTTTTACAACCGTTAAGAGACCATCGCTTGTAATGCCAAGTTCGCAGCGCGAAGTTTTAGCCATCGAGGAGATTTTAACACGTGTGTCGCACTCGGGAGTGTCACGACCTGTAGAAGGTCGAGGCAAGATGAGTCGGGAGAGACCGAATGTCAATCCGAGATAATGTGAAGTTTCCTCGGGATTGGGCCGGGTATTACAGAGATTCGAGAATGGGTCAAGTTGTCCATTAGTAAGGTGGATTGTAGGACGGCCACGGGATATGGACTCCATGGTTTGGACGGCTCGACTATAAAGAGAGAAATTGAGGATGCTCCTAACACTCTCGATAATGTGTTGGTAACAAAGAGGGAGGGATCGCTTTCCTAGTTCGGGAAGAGGCGTAAGACTTCGCCACACTAGTTTCGTGACTAGGCCGGATTGAGCACTGAATGACGGGATTTCCTGCAGACGTGGATTCTAAGACTCCTTTGGGACAATGCGTACCCCATAATATAGACGAGAGTATACGCTCATTCCCCTCCACATCCTAGTAAGGGTTGAGGAACCGTGGTTTCAGCCAAAGTGCCATACAAGCACTTCCAGCACGTACGTGCCGAGGGGCCGCAGTGTGGTCAATGTCGTGACGATCGTAGTTGCAAGAATGGATGGATGGTGGACCATGTGGTGGTAGACATATTGGCTGCTGATGTCGCTTGACACGTGATGAGCTAACAACCATCTGGGTTGTCGCACTGAGACCCAGCCGGGTTGTCATACCCGATACGGCCTTGGATTTGGGCTTAGAGGTTAAGGCCTTTAGAGAAGCTAGGTATAGATGTTCTCCCCTAGGATGTAGGGTGAGAGTTGACCTAATAGGTCGGGATTATGAGTGAGAGATCTCTCAGATTCTACTCATGGTGGGCCCCGGGATTGGGTGTTACACTATGACATTATTATGCTTATGTGCACTCAGAACATCGCACGAGTGTGGGTGGGTGCACGGTATGTTCATTCACCACTCTTGGTGAGTGTGAGTCGAGTTTGTCTTAGGGACTACATCCCATGAAGACTCATAGTTCGAATCAGAAATGAAGGTACCAGTGTGTCATAAAGCGAAAAAGGGCCGCAATCTCTCTAAGGTGAGAAGCCGAAGAGTTATGTTGCTCAAGATGAAAAACATACTGGTCAGTTATCACGCGTAATTTAGAGTCAGAAAGGATGTGGAGTCGGGAGTGACTCGAGATGAAAACACACGAACATGGTTGTCACGCAGACTGAGAGTTGAGTGATAGGAGCTCTGGTACCCGAGGTTCGATACCTTCGAAATCAGACGATGTTGTCAGCCGGGTAAGGCTCTGTAAATGGATGTCATGCATGGCATGGATTGAGCTGATGTATTCATTGATTGTCGCTGATTGCACCTTGGAGAGGTTAGCGCTATTACACACCAAGCAAGGGTTGTGTAGGGTTACGTGGTGTATGGATTACATACGGTGTTGTAGGGCATGTTGCGAACATGCCGCGAATCATAAGGGTAGAGGATTAATTGCCCTTAGTGGAATTCACACAAAGCATCAGCTTATCAGCGAAAGGTACGAATGGCACCATATGAGGCACTCAGATAGAGTCATGTGTCACCGTTAAAGCTGGGCCGAGGTGGAAGAGAGCTCCATCACCGGGTCCTCGACCGATTAGAGACACCTTAGGAGAAGGTGAGCTTTAATACGACAACAGTTTTCTCACGGCTCGGGATCCGGCGTAAGAGCTATGCGGATAAAAATGACGCCGAATTCTTAGAGTTCGAGGTTAGTGATCGCTGCCAAGGGGATGCCTAAGAGAGGTTATCACCTGCAAGCTGAGCTATCGCTGCTGTTTACTGGACCTTCGAGATACTCAAGAGGGTATACGCTTGTGTATCGGTTAGCGCTACCGCCCAGCATGTCAGGTGTCCACGAGGTATTTCACGTCTCCATGCTCCAGAAATATACTCCAGATCCAGCTCATGTGGTGGATTAGGGACAGATTGAGGTTGACACTGATGGGACCTTTGAGGAGGGACCAGTGTGCATGATTAGTGCCCAAAAAGTGCAATTTTGAACCCTATATTAGATAGGTTTTGAGTGCTTTTTGCGCATTAATCATGTCATTTATACCAATTGAAGTGTTCAACCACTTATGCCATTTAGAGGGTATTTTTGGTTGTTTTGCAGGTGTTTGCGCACTTTTGGAGTCCAATCTCGAGTCAAATGATGAATCATGAAGTGTGATCCCAATGTTCAGTCATCAACCAGCCCAAGAATCAATGAGAAAACAAAGGCAAAGTGAAGAAAATTCGATGCAATGGAAGGCAGGAGGCAAGAGCAGAACCTCGTAAATTGCAAACTGCGGGAAAATTCGCTAAACTTGCGAAAAATTTCGTTGTGTTTAGGCGAAATATTTCAGCAAGTTCAATGAAATGACAAATTTCGCTAGATGACACCCTGGGCAATCGTTGATGAGCTTAAAAGTCATCTATTTTTAGTCCATTTTTCTCGTTTTGATTTTCATCTAGAGCTGAATAAATAATATACGTAAGGTAAATAAACTCACCAATCTGTTATTAGCAAAATGGAAGAAAGAAGAAAATGCAGTAGAAAAATACAGCAATAAGTGGAGGAAAAGTGCAGTCGAATGGCAGAGCAGAAACGAAAACAATTGGCCGATTCATTGATGCGCTTTTGGGTTGCATGGCCAAATTCGAGGTCAGAACACCAAGAGAGAATTAGCAGCCTTGATGAAGGTCGCGCGAAGTACCATATGCAGCTGAAGGTAATCGTGAGCTTAAGAGAACGACGCCGCGACAAAGATTCGAGGTCGCGATACAAGAGTTGATGTCGCGGACGAGGATAAGAGGTCGCGAGCACGTAAACACCTTTGGGCTGCGAGAGGCTCGGGATCGATGAAGTCGCTTAACTTCGCCGATGTCGCGACGCGAGATCGTAAGTCGCTACACAAGACTCCCGCGCCAGGTCGAAGCTCCTTAAGGTGAGGTCGCGACAAGACACTGATGTCACGACATCAGGAACGACCAATTGAAACTTGTGGAGGCATGAAGTGATGTCGCGACAAGAGATTGATGTCAATGATAAAGAAGAGCAATCAAAGGAAAGATACAAGGGCGCATAAGATTGAAAACATGCAAGAATCGCTAATGTCACGACAACATATTGATGTCGCCGGCATCCCAAGACAAGAAGATCGCAAAGACTTAGCCGGCGTCGCGACGCGGGAATCGAGGTCGCGACATCGAGCAACCAGCTTGAAAGTTTCCGTAGAACTAAGTTGATGTCGCGACGGATCGATACGCGACATCGTGAACCAGCAGATGAAAGTCAAGGAAATGAACTCCGATGTCACGGCTGGGCAGAGGCTCAAGTCAATGGCATAAAAAACCATCAAGAGAAGATTGCAATTATAAGCTGATGTCGCGACATGATCGAGGTCGACATCGTAACTCGCCATGAAGGTAGCAGAAAGAGCAAAGAGATGTCGCGATAAAGATATTGCTGTCGCCGGCAACATGAGCGATCGCCTGAAGACCGCAGATGACTCTGAGCCGAGGTCACATTTGGAGTGATGTCGCGACATCGGCGATGTCACGACAAGGAAACCGGGGAGTCGCGATTTGAACAAAGGAATTTGGCCAAAACCATTTTGAAACCCACAGCAAAGTTATCGGGATTAGGGCCCAATTGAGGAACCCTATAAACACGCAGCCTATCCAAACACATTAGCTTTAAGGCCCTCGCCGTACGAGAGGTCCGATCAAAAGCCCATTTTCTTATTTTTTTCTTTTCTTTTATTTTTCTTATTTTTTTATTCGCCGCTTTAGAGCGTATTATGCTCGTATTTTTACCGTTGTATTTTCCGAACTGATGTTATCGCTTCGAGCTGAAGCTGAATGCGCATTTCAATTTCTTTTCAAATTACTACCGGAATGTTTAGTTCGCACAAATTTCTGGAATTCGATTGTTTCGGGGCCAAATTTTGCGCTTATTCTTATGATCGAGGAATGTCAGACGTGTAATCTGGCACTGAGGAATCCAAATTTCCATTAATTGAACGTTATAGTCGAATTTATCTTTCCTGTAGTCAAGTTTCAGCCTTGTTAATTTCGCTAATGAATTTACTTCCTCGGTTTTAATAGAAACTTGGGATCTGAATACGCTTTATAATTCTATAAGATTCAAGGCCATTGCTCGATTTCCAGGAGGTCCTCCGAGCTTACGTGGAAGACATTCCCGAGTAATGTGCATTTCTTGAAGGCATACTAACCTCGCTATTAGGGGGATCTTTGATGTAAGTTCACTTAGATAATCTCTCTCTCACTTGAAATCAAGAACGCAGTTGAATGAGAGTTATCTATTTAAACAAAGGAGTTAGCCACCTCACTCGATAATGGCGCTAATCCCGCATACTTCGCGATCTAATCAAGGAAAGGTTGATCTATTCTAATTTCGAGGAGGAGTAATCTGGAAGTTGTATATCCTTGCTTGACCGATAACTGGGAGCTAAGGTTGATACCCATAAAATGGGTATGAAGTATTGCAAAAGAAAATACCCAGACAGGGAAGTCCTTTAAAAGTAGTTATCTAATTCCCCGTGATTCGAGAGAATCGTGTCATAAATTAGATGATGAAATGTGGAGTGTGGAGAGATCCACCGCACTACAAACGCCTTGACAGATTTTTGAAACTCTGAGATAATCAAAGAAATTTTAGATCGTGACTAACTACGTGAAATCTTATAGTTCACTATAACCTGTTTTCTATTAATGTGTCTTCTGAGGATAACTATTCAAGATTCATTTTTATTAGAAATTAACTATTCTTTATTCTTTATTTTCCAAGATGTTTGATGTTCTCATTTATTTTCCTTTGTTCGCTGAATTTCTTCCAGCACCTTAATGCTGGATCCACTATCATTTTGTAGTCCAAATAGTATGGAAACGAGAGTCGCAGAAGCGATTTAGAATTTCGAGATCTCTGCGGGATCGGAGACTGACTTAACCATTTTATTACTTTGCCGACTGTGCACTTGCAAGTATCGCACTAAACCAAAACTTCTTGAAAATTATTTACTTTAAGAGATATGTTTTAGTTTATATAGTATATGATTCACTGGAGTTTTTTCGCGCCATATCGGATTAGACAATAGTTCTTCGTAATAGTGTCATAAATTTGTAATGAAGTTCTTTGGTCCGTTAATGTGTTTTTGTGCCGCTGTTGTGACTAGACAATAGTCCTTTGGTAATAGTGTCATAAATTTGTATGTGTGTTTTGGTTCGGTGAACAAGTTTTATGGCGTCGTTGCCTGGGATCGAAAAGAGTTTTGTAATCAATATTCGATATGAAAGAAAGAAATACTAATTTGACATTTTTAAAAGAAAAGAACAAAAAAATAGCGCTTCAAGCAAGTGACTCAGAGCCATCATCTTAACAACCCATATTGAATATATTTTTATGATTTGACTAATCCTATTATCGGGAGTATGTTTTGCTTTAAAAACTGGCTGCATAAGAAATGCAACAATGATCTCGAATCCAAATCGACCTTGAATGTAAAGGACGCTCGTAAGCTTCGAAAGACTAAGAAGGCATAAAACTCAACCATGGCAGATGAAAGGCAGGATCAGGTTGAAATACATATAGAAGAAGCTAGAAGGCCTCCAGTCACTGATACAATGGAGGATTTCCGGAGACCAATTATACAGAAGAATATCGCGATCGCATACCGCAAGATGCTAATAATTTTGAATTAAAGCCGCATCGACATAAATGGTCCGGAAGAAGACGCTTTACTGGTCATCCCACTGAAGATCCAAACGAGCACCTGGGAAGATTCCTCAGGATGGCCAATACTGTTAAGCTGAATGGGGTGAGACCAGAAGTCATAAAACTGCACCTATTCCCATTCTCTCTAAGAGATACAGCAGCCACATGGTATGAATCTTTACCATATGGTTCTGTTGATACTTGGGAGGAGTTAGTTGAGGCCTACTTAGGTAGATTCTTTCCCCCAGCCCTAACCACAGAAAGAAGGAGGGAGATCATGGTGTTCCAGCAGGGGGAAGATGAAAGCCTGTATGTATTCGGGGAAAGTCCAAACTGGCTGCCGAGAAGATGTCCAACGACGATAGGATCTGGAAGACTCGATGGGACATTGTATATCATGCCTTGAATGATATATCAAAAGGGATCATTGATGCTTCATGCTGTGGAGCATTCAAACGAAAAAGTGCTCAAGAGGCAAAAGAGCTGATTGAAGACCTGGCTAAATGTAACATGAAAACTCCTTCTCGAGCTTCGAGAGGAAACAAGCAGAGGAAAGTGGGGATCGTGGAGCCGAGCAAGATGACGCCTATGGAGGCCAAGTTGGATGCCATTATACGTGTTAGACAAGCAAGAAAGAAAGACACACACCTATGAAATAGGAGCAATTGGAAAGGAGTTAATGGCGGGAGTGCCGAAGAGAACTAAGGACTCCGTATTTGATGTCGAAGAGGTTAATTATCCGCGAGTCAAGAGCTTACCATTTCAAACCCAATCCTAACCTTCCAAAGACATTATCACCTGCCAAGACTCAGAACCATGAGAACTTCTCATGGTGGAGGGGGCTTTCTCAAGGCCAAAAGACGGTGACGTAACCCTCATCAAGGGTCACAGCTCACTAAGGTTCCATAGTTAAAGAAGAGGGAAAATGGAGCAATTAAACGAATATCGTATCGTATGAGGCCCCATCTTTTGAGGAACAGGAGGCTGTAGCCATGGGGATAATAAAAGCCTGAACCTCCATGAACAAAAGTTTGAGACTGGCACTGCTACCAATTCTCAAATTTTTCGTAACACTACAATGCATCCCCTCGAAGAACCCGGACACAAGCAGGCGTACTGGCCCTAACCCCGCAAAGCTAAAGGGAAAGATGCCTTCCAAGTGACACAAGGAAGAACCCAAAGATCGGCATGGTCAGGTACCGAGAGGAAGGAGTTAGAAGAGAAGAAAGAAAAGGAGACAAAGAACAAAGAAGCGTAGCAAGACCGGGAAGGAAGAGACACTGAGAATGACAAAGAAGGAGTAGAAAAGAAGAACATCTCATGAACAAAGCTCGGGCAGTCCCATTTCCACAAAGACTCAATCAAAGATGGTGAGTGGGGCTTGCAAGGTTTCGAAAACTTTCCATAAGCTGGAGATCAGTATGCCCTTTACTGAAGTGGTGACTCAGATGCCACTTTATGCAAAATTTCTGAAGGACATACTGAGCAAGAAAAGAAAAATAGTAGAAGAAGGAATAGTGAATTCACTGCCATCATAGCAAGAATCGTAAAGGAACTACCAAGAAGATGAAGGACCCAGAAGTTTCACAATTCCTTGTATTGTTGAGAATGGAATTCAATGAAGCTCTCGTGACTCGTGGAGCTGCATCAACCCGATGCCTCTTCGCTGCTAAGAAATTGCCTGGGGGAGCGATTCCACAACCGGTTACTCTTCAAATGGGCGTACATATCGATGGTGAAACCCGAAGGGTCATTGAAGATGTGTTGGTCATCATGGGAAGCTTCATTCCCGCAGACTTCATCATTCCGACATGGAAGAAGATTCAGCGCACCCCTACTATTAGGAAGACCATTCTTAGCTAATGAGCAGCCTTGGATTGACATGCAAAAAGGAGTTTCTATCTTAAGGGTTGGAGAAGAAGCCTGTGTTTAACTTGATTAAAAGTATGCAAAATATAGATTGTGGAAAAAGAAGGCTACAATGTAGCGATTTTGTTCTATTTCCAACTCGATGTTAACAATGATCGTAACACTCCAGCCTTTTATCAATGAAAGAGATGAATTCCCAAGATAATCAAGATGTCTATTCTGAATTTCCATACAGCTTCATGCTATAGAACCGTGGTTGAGCTTGAAGCAAAAACAAAAGATAATGGGGAAGAGGTAGAAAAGAGGAAATTCATCAAGAGACCAAGACAGGCGTTTAGTTTTGAAAGAGTTGCCATGTTTAAATGGCCATACACAAAAGAGTATCAAGTACTACATTTGGAGCAAGAACATCAAGACTGATGAATGGGAAGAATTCAAGGTCAATGGGTCACTGGACAAAGGTTAAAGTATTATCTCATCAGGGAGGAAGAACTCCAACCGGTTCTTGAGGAAAAGAGGAACCACAACAAGAAGTCCGCCTAAGTGACTCAAATCGAAAGGTGCCTAATGGGAGTAACCCATGAGGATTTAAATTCTGAATTTAAATTTTGAAATATTTTCTTTTAGTTGCCGAAATTAGGTCGATGTGTTTTCTAGAAGGATAGATTTAATTTTTTTAGAAATAGATTGTAGTTTAATTAGAATTTTCAATATTGCAAAGTGATCTTCTCGAACGGGTTAAAGACATGAATAGCAAGGCAACTACGTGAGTAATCTGTTAATCCTGCGTAGGAGTCGCGACATGAGAAAAAGGGGAGTAACTTTCCCAACCCACCCTGTAGATATATTTAATTAATTGTTAAATCTTTACGAAATATGCCTAAGAGATGTCTAAACTAAGTTAGGAACAAAGGGAGAATTCAAAGCTTATGAAATCATTAGTTTGGTCACGACAAAGAAGGTTATGTCGCGATAAAGTCAGTTGGTCTTAAAAAACATTGATGTCGTGACTGGGCTTTGGAAGAACAATGAGGAGTATGGAGGAAGGGGAGATACATGTCGCGACAAAGGAATTGCTTCAAAAGAAATATGATTGTCGCCGCCATGACCCAGTCCCCGAGAACACCAGCTACAGGTGTCAGAGGCAGGTAAACTCTTACGCAAAAAGCATGAAAAACGCAAACCAACATCAAGCCTTACCACTTGACTTAAAATAAAAAAAGAGGCGGAATTGAAGTCGCGACAGGTCTTAATTGAAGCATTAATCAGCCCACGAACATTGATTGAATTGCAACTGTTGGAAACTAATTCATTCACTCCAAACCACATAACCATTCACCTTCGTCTTCCTCCTGAATCTCAACCTCCGAAAACCCTAGCATTCCAAACTTTCTGAAAAGCTTTCCTCTTATCTCCGATGGCTGAAATCCCCACCCCAGTCCCCAACCTAGACGAGATTACGAGGAACACGAACAATCGAAGAAGAAGAAACTCGCCAAGGAGAACGCTAGATGAGATTCGTTTGAAGAGCAAGTGGTAGAGATGCCATCAAAAACACCGGTTCGACAACTTCTCAAGGCAAAGGTAAAGTGAAAAGGGTTATGAGAGAAGAAGAAGTAAGATTTCAGATTCAATGAAGCTTATTCCTGAAGAAGTACTATGCTAACAAGGGTTTTGTTACGTAGAGGAGATTCAAAACCCCGTGACTCCTTTCTCTTACAGTGATGATAGAGCGTAGAGATGGGAGAGTCTCTACACACACCAAAAGCAAGGTATACAAGACTGTGAGAGAGTTTATTCCAATATGGTAGGAAGGAAGGATGAGCCGCTTATGTTAGAGGAGTCGGGTCTCACACGGCCAAGGCCACTAATGCAGGCCTATGGGATGACAATACACAAGCATGGCTCTCAAAATTCAAGAAAATTTTGGAAAAACCGAATTTTATAAGGATCACGGGAGAAGCTCACCGACGGAAAAGTGCTAGACCAAGGAGAAGAAAGCCAAGAACTTCTAACAGGGAAGCCTCACCGAGGAAGCTAAGGTATGATTTTATTTCCTTGCATCCGCTTTTGGTTCCAACAAAACATTTATGCACGTTGAGAGAACAAGAAGTTGTACCGGGCCGTACGCCATACTCGCGGGTGTTAAGATCAATATAGGAGTTATCATAGAGAATCCTCATCACGAGGTATCATGAAGGGAACAAAGAGGAAACCGCTTCCTCACCCAAAGAACAATGCAAATTCTATGCTGAAGGTCAGTGAAAGGGAATTTGGGAGTCGGGAAGAAGTCCCTTGTGAGCTTCACCTTTTCACTCCTTCGACAGAGTTAGCAAGGGGCCAAGAAATCCGAGGAAAGTGCGGAGTGCTAAGAGAGAACAGAGGTGAAGCTCAAGCCGAAGGACTGTAAAAGGAGACCCAAAGGCCACTCGGGAACAAGTACAGCACCCAAAGTGACATCACCCGACCACAATGATTACATGTTTGCAAGATAATGTAGCGGCGAGAGGAAGAAAGCTCAATAGACTTCTCCATCCCTTGGCGCTCCTCCAGACAAAACAGAAATTTCACCACCAGAAAGCTCAAAAGGAGCACAAGAGAACAACTCAATTCTGGAAGCTCTCAATGCCATGCAGAAGAGAATACAAGAAAGAGAGAAGGAGTGGAACTTAAAACAGGAATTCAGAGAAGGAATGTATGAAAAAGAATTGAAAAGAAGAGATCAACAGTGGGAAGAACAGTTAAACAGAAAAGAAAGGGAGCATGAGGTGGAGATCAAAAGAAGAGAACAACAATGGAAAGAAGAACTGAACAGAAAAGAGGAACAGATGGGAAAAAATGTCAAAGAAGAAGGAGAAGAGTTCAAGAAAGAAACAAGGAAAGAGATCACGCATTTGTTACCGAAACTAAATCGAGTCATGAGTTTTTCTATAACAGCGCTTGATCGTGACTCTCAACTTAGCATTGTTAGAGCGAAAGAGATAAAGAGCATGACACCAAATTTGGGGGAGCGATAAAGTGCTTCAAATTACTGCATAAAATCTCTAGCGTAGAGGAGCTGGAAACAAACCGAACGATAGAGACAAAAAGCAATGGGAGATCAATCCTACAAAGTGTATGAATGGCCGAAAATTTAGACTTGATTAACAATAATCTTGCCAAATTTTTAGAAGTGATAACTCAAATGGAAATACAATGAATGGTTTGGGAAAAGAGTGCAAGATGAGTCGAACAAGAAGGTTGATTCTAATGGATGATATTTTCATTGAAGAACAAAATGAGTAGAAAGGAAACTAAGAAGAGAAAGCAAAGAAGAGAGATGAAAATTCCCGAATTTCCGTACCCCATTTAGGTACATTGCACCTAGATCCCCCCAACATTCAAGCCCCACTACTTCCAAAATAAAAATGTGACCTTCTCCCCGCCTAACTTTCTCAAGATCATTCCCTCTCATACCGTATCCAATAGCTTGCAAATTAATCGTAAATAAATGAGAAATTTCAATCAAGTGTTGTGTGCTATTTTGCAATCGATTGTTCAATGTTATGTTGCTTTGTGGTTATGCTATGATTAGGAAATCAAGGTGGAAATAGTTCAAGAACAAAAACCGCCGATAGGACATTATCTTACTTGAACGGCATGAGATAGGAGTGTCGAAATGAGGAAAATTATAGAATAAGGACAAAATGCATATAGTTTAATTGAAACACAAGGTGCAAAAAATGACTTATATTTAACTAATAAGTCCAGAATTGAGGAAGGTAATACAATAGAAGGAACAAAACATATTTTCAGAATGTATGAACAAGAAGTCAAGGAACCCGTTGAATATCAATTAACTTAACTACTCATAAATAAAATGAGTCAAGATACTCCCCATGGTTAGCTCGATAATCGCTCAACCAAATTCTAGAATTTGTTAGATTATCGGTCGAGGCGAAATCTAGGTGATACAAATTGACAAGAGATGATGCAACTATTCTCGACAACTTCAGCCATTCTAATCCCTATTCATATGTCGATGCATATACGTGAAGTTCCGTAAATCGAGCCAACAAGCCCGTTTTTCAAAATAAACCAATGAAACCCCAACTCATCCTAAGACATCAACTTTTCAAGAAAGAACCTATGATTACCCAGAATTCAAAGATAGCAGAGCTGGAAGTTTGGGAGTATATATTTTTGAGGAACTCAAAAAGGGAATGAAAAGAAAAAGGCAAAGAGCAGAAAATGCAACAGAAAAGAAGGCTTCTAGGGATAAGTTTTATCTTGTGGCCTAACTCTCTTGAACAATTAAGTTCTTAGGGGTGTTTCAACACCTAAAATTTAATGCTATCCCAGATGGGGAGTTAATAACCCAAAGTTTGCTAAGAGTGTTAGAAAGCCTAAAAGTTAAAACATTGCACCATCCCCTTAGTGGTAGCAAATCCAAGGAAATTCCCGCTGAAATTATCGCTGTAAAATAGCGGAATACAAATTTCAAAATGAAGAAATCAAAGAGATATCCCAAACATGAAGTTTAGGGGAGTTTATTAGAGAAACTATAAGAAAGAAAGGGTAGAAGAGAAGAGAAAATGTTCAAGGGTAATCTTAACCTAAAAATTCCTTCCATCCTACCCATTACCCAAGCCTCACAATATAAGCCCAAAAGACATGATTGATCTTGAAGGCTGAAATCACCTACATTAGTGGAGATCAATATGAAAAACAAGCCTATGGAATTTGGAAGAAGGGAAACAATCAAAATTGCGAAGAACTTTAGGGAGTTAAATGACTCAACAATAAAATGAGAAGTGGAAACACCATTATTCAACAGATTCAATGAGTATATTGTTTGTAAACAATTTCAACATTTTAGTTTTGGCTAGCATAAAGAGTGTAGACCAACCTTGAACCGACTCAAGCCAGATGTACAAGAAAAAATTTTGCATTAATGTACCAGACAGTAATTAAATTGAATGGTGAGAACAAATCACGTAAAAATGTCCTTGTAAAATTATCTGTTCGAGGACAAACAATTCTTTCTTTTTCTTGCTCGAGGATGCTAAAAATTTTAAAAGCCTGGGAGTCAATGAGCTTTAAAAGTCAGCTCCATTTTTAGTCCATTTTTCCGCTTGATTTTCATCTAGAAATGAATAAATAATATACGTAAATATGAATAAACTCCACCAACTGCTATTAGCAAAAATGAAGAAAGAAGAAAATGCAAGAGAAAATACAAAGAATAAGGGAGGAAAAGTTTAATGTGGCGTGAATGTAAACGAAACAATCGTCGATTCATCGATGCGCTTTGGGGTTTGCACAACAAATTCCCGAGGTCAACACCAAAGAGAATTGAAGGAATTCTGATGAAGGTCGCGACAAGTAGTACCGCATATGCACCAAGGGTAATCGTGTGAGCTAAGAGAACGACGTCGCGACAAGATTCGAGGTCGCATACAAGAGTTGATGTCGTGACTAGATAAGAGGTCGCGATAAATGTAAACACCTTTAAGCTACATGGTGAGTGTTTGACCGATGAAGCCGCCTAATCTCGCCGATGTCGCCGACGTGAGATCGGTCGCGACACAAGACTCCGCCGCTTGAAGGTCGGGCTTCCTTAAGGTGAGGTCGCGACAAGACACTGATGTCACGACATCAGGAACGACCAATTGAAACTTGTGGAGAGCGAAGTGATGTCGCCGACAAGAGATTGATGTCAATGGATGCCAGCAGCAATCGTGCCGAAAGATCGCGGCGGCAAGATTGAAACATGCGCACCGCTAATGTCACGACAACATATTGAGTCGCGACATCCGGCCAAGTTAAAGACCGCAAAGACCTCAAGCCGATGTCGCGACGCGGAATCGAGGTCGCTGACATCGTGAGCAACCAGCTGAAAGCCCTGCAGAACTGTTGATGTCGCGACGCGAGATCGCATGTCGCTGGTTAATCGTGGAAACCGTGCAGATGAAAGCCAAGGAAATGAACCGATGTCACGATACAAGAGGCTGAAGTCACGACATAAACCATCAAGAGAAGATTGTAAACCGATGGGAGCCGATGTCACACATGGGATCGAGGTCGTGACATCGAACTCGCCGAAGGTAGCAGAAAGAGCAAAGAGATGGTTTACAGATATTGTCAAGCCGCGACAACATGAGCGACATCGCTTGAAGACTGCATTATAATTTCGAAATGAGGTCGCTGATTTGGAGGATGTCGCGAGCATCGACGATGTCACTATACAAAACCGGGGTCGATTTCTGAATGCTGAATCGCCAAACCATTTGAAACCCACAAAGAACACATTGATTAGCCCAATTGAGGAACCCTATAAACACGCCAGCCTATCCATCATTACAAGAGCTTCTCGCGCCACACGAAACCGATCAAAAGCTCATTTTCTTTATTTTTCTTTCTTTTATTTTTCTTATTTTTTTATTTCCGCCGCTTTAGAGCGTATTATGCTCTCGTATTTTATTTTCGCTAGGCTTTCACCGATGTTATCGCTTGAGCCGCTTCGAATGCAGCATTTCAATTTCTTTTCAAATTACACTGAATACGCGAAGTTCGCACAAATTCGAATTCGATTGTTTCGCTTCTAAATTTGCGCTATTCTTATGATCGTGAGGAATGATGTATCGTGCATCTGGTGAATTGTGCAACCATCATTAAGTGGAACGCGAGTCACTTATCTTTCCCCGGTAGTCGCTTCCGGAAGAAATGTTAATTTCTGGGCACGAATTTACTTCTGGGTTTCGGGGTCTATCTGCCTGGGATCCGAATACCGCTTATACCCGCAGATTCGCTGCGTCATTGCTCGATTTCCGTGGAGGTCCTCTCGAGTGGACATGCGGGAAGACATTCCTGAGAGTAATGTGCATTTCTTTGAAGGTATACTAACCTCTATTAGGGATCTTTTTTCTGAAGCCAAAGTTCACTCTTAGATAAATCCTTCACTGAACAAGAACGAAGCCGAATGAGTTATCTATTTAAACAAGCAAAGAGTTCACCTCAATTTGGATAGTGAGGCCAATCTCGTGTTAGCCAGATCTATGTAATCAAGGAAAGGTTGATCTATTCTAATTTCGAGGGAGGAGCATCCGAAGCTGTATATCCCTTGTTAATCGATAACTCGGGAGCTAAGGTTTGCGCCCAAATGGGTACTAAGTATTGCAAAAGAAAAATACCAAGATTAGGAAGTCCCTTTTAAAAAGTAGTTATCTAATTCCTCAGACTGAGAGAATCAGCCATAAATTAGATGATGAAATGTGGAGTGTGGAGAGATCCAAACGCACTACAACGCCCTCGATTGCATTTTTGAAACTGAGATAATCAAGAAATTTTATCAAAATTAACTACAGAATCGAGTAAGTAGTTCACTATAACTGCTTTTATTAATGTGTCTTCTGAGGATAATCTGCCCGCATTCATTTCTTTTATTAGAAATTAACTATTTTTTATTCTTTATTTTCCAAAGATGTTTGATGGTTCGCTTATTTTCCTTTGTTTGCTTAATTTTTCAAAGACCTTAATGCTTCGGATCCTACGAATATTTTTAGTCCAAATAGTATGGAAATTGAGTAGTCGTGGTAGTTGATTTAGAAATTCTTGAGATCTGTGGGATCGATATCTCGACGAAATCCATTTTATTACTTTTGTCGACTGCAGACTGGCAGGTATCGCATCAAACCAAACTTTGAAAATTATTTACTTTAAGAGATATGTTTTGGTTTATATAGTATAAGGATCATCAAGTTTTTTTGGCGCCGTTACCGGGGATTAGACAATAGTTCTTTGGTAATAGTGTCATAAATTTGTACGAAGTTCTGGTCCTCTAAGCACGTTTTGGTGCCGTTGCCGTGACTGTGACACGCCTTCGTAATAGTGTCATAAATTGTGATGTGTGTTTTCGTTCTATGAATCGTTTAGCGAAATACATGATTTCGCTACTCACAAGACTTCGTTAGTTTAGCTTAAATTTCGCTAGTTGGCTTAAATTTCGCTATCTAGCTTAAATTGGCCATCCTTAGCAAAATTTCATGTTTTCGCATTCGTAATTTCGCTTAGTTAGCTTAAATTTCGCAAATTTCAAGAAAATTGATGCCTCGCCAAGGTGGTAATTAATGCCAAACCGATCATAAACTTGGTGTATTACTTAATTGTCCTATAACTTTAGCCAATTTTATAGGGTTTTTGGTATTTTCATACTCGAGGAGCCCTATATAAGCCCCTCTGTTTTGTAACCTAAGTAACAATTTCGGGAACAATTGATGAAAGAGAAGATATTTTGTAAGTTTTCATTTTGTAAATAAAGTCTCGCATTTCTAATTAGGTTTTGCTTTTTTTTTTCTCTTCTCTCTCCTCTTTCTCCCTTTCTGCCACTAAACACCCTCTTCGAGGATGACAATCCAAGAGGCAAAGGCACAATACCTCCTTTCTTTGAAGAGGAAGGAAGCTAAGCCAGCGGTGGGGCATATGCATGTTGTCCTCTCTTGTAC
Organism: Tetrastigma voinierianum; assembly: GCA_016808115.1. NCBI lineage: Eukaryota > Viridiplantae > Streptophyta > Magnoliopsida > Vitales > Vitaceae > Tetrastigma > Tetrastigma voinierianum. The sequence goes on from JAEQBH010000112.1 coordinate 698,179, forward strand.
TAAAAAAGCTACAGGTAGCATTTATGGCCCTATATTCTCAAAACATGGTTGCATAACATTGAATGTTATTATTCTGGCCAATACTCTCCATGCTTTTAGATCGCACATATTCGAGAGAAGAAGTACTGTGATTCTTTAGATGGTCTTTACTTACTTCGAGATAAATATTTACATGTTGTAATTTTTCAAATTAGGTTAAATAACATTTCATCGTTATTATTTTGGCCAATACTCTCCATGTTTAGGATACAAAGGCATGTGTGAGAGATGCACTGTTCTTGATGGTCTTTAGCCTTCCTGAAATGATAATTTCCAATTGGGTGGTTTTAAAAATGCCATAACTCCATACCCAGACGATCAAATGTGAGCTGGCTTCACGGGTGAGTAGTTTGCTAGTTAAATATAGATCCGTTAAGTGCCACGGACTATAGGTTGCATGTCATAACGCTTAGGATAAACCTCGAGACACTTGTTTGCCCTAACTTGCCAAGTTAGTGACCCAAATCTTCAAAGTTAACTTTTTTCACCTTTTACTTTCGCTTTACAATTCGCTCCAAACCATTCCCATCGTTTTGAAACACACCTAAAGAGTCCAAATAGAAAGCCTTTACCTTCATGCACCGATGCAAACCATTTTTAGGATGAAAAACCCATCCCCGTGTTCGACCTCGGGACTACTTATATCAAGTAAAGAGCTCGACCACGGCGCAGTAGGAACTTAGGTGGGAGTATAAATTTTGTTGATTTTAGCTCAGCCTACTGTGGCACGAATCAAATGGCGTCGTTGCCGGGGACGGTGCCAAACTACTAATGATGAGTTGAAGTGTACTTGTGATCAACATCACAAGTGAAGGTAACCTTTACTCTTTTGTCACTGGGCTGGGCAGGAATCGCAGGTTCAAGACTAAGCAAGAATCAGACTCAGCCAGTTTTATTCATTAGTTTTAATTTTTGTTACGCACCTTAACCTTTTGCAAGCTTTGCTGGTTCTTTTTTGTTGTCTCTATAATTTTGTAACAGTTTATAACAAGGATAGAGACACACGTGTAGATCGTATAGGATAAGTACAATAACTTGACCTAGCTAGTGAAGTCAAGCAGACATACCGATACCACGGATCCCATACCCGAGGAACAACAGAGCCAACCAGGAACCCCCACACGAATCCAAAATGCCCATAGAACCATGAGGGATCACATCCACCCTCCTAGAGTTAGTGCCCCATCCCGCATCATTCCTCCCGTCGAAGATGTAGCAAAGTGGAGGCCTTATTTAGTACCTCTACTCTACATATCATGGTATGGAAATGAAAACCATACACTCATATTAGGATTTTGAGGAGGTTTGCACTACCTTTTAAGGAAGGTATGATGGACATGGATTTGTCGGGGCTAAAAGCATTTCCATTGACTCTAAAGTGACAAGGCCAAGATATGGCTCAACTCATTGAGGCCTAGGAACCATTAGAACAACAGCCGGCAGCGCACTTCGAAGAAGCCCTTCGCCCATAAGACCACACACTAAGAGACAAATTTACACCTTGCACTCAAGATGGTGAGAGATTTTACCGTTGTTTCGAGAGATTTATGGAAACCATCGCGTTCCGTCCACACCATGGGCTTGATACATGGATGTCAGGTGAACCACTTCTATGGTATGTCTCCGCCACGGTGGCAACTGGAAACTATGTGGGGAGACTTTTCTAAGCAAGCATCCCTGAAGTGAAGCCATGGATTTTAAATTACGTGGTTTGAACTTCTAAGGGTTGGGATGAGCCTAACCCCAGAGAAATGGATGTGATGAAACCAATTGGCCAACCTAAGGGTGGATGTATACACGCTTAAGAAATAGAGACGAGAGCTGATTTCAACCCTGAAGAAGGAAAGGAGGAGCTTGAAAGCAAACAATCTAAGAGGTGCATGCAGCTGGGATCGAAAATCCGCACGCCCAACTCGCACCAATTTCCAATCCCCCGTGCACCCAAGAGGAACCATGTCCTACGGCCCCCGCAAAGGAAGGATTTGATGTCGAATGTGCAAACACCGTAGACAATACAAGCCACAACAACCAATGCTCCATATGGTAATACCTACACTCCAATCGAGGAATCACCCTTAACCTTGCATGGAGACCCAACCCCCTCGCTTATAAAATTTCAAAGGTAAACCTCGGGCTTGTTCCCCTCACGTACACAACAACCACCATCCTCTCTCCAAGAGAACAAGCCATATTAAATTCGAAGGTGGTGGGCAACTTTATGAGTGAACAAAAGGAATCAATGTGTAACTGCACAAAGAATTGATACTGCAGGAGAATACATCAATAAGAGAATAGATGGGCTTGAGAGCAATCTCGAACTGTAAAATTGATAACCTACGCATTCAATCACCAAGATCAACAAGTTGCTTCGAGGTACAAGAGAGTAGGAGGTTTCCATCCACAAACACTTCCAAATCCTAAAGGGATCTGATGAGGTAGGGTCATCCAACACCAGAATGGATGAGGTTAAGGCCATAATAACCCTTAGAAGTGGAAAAGCAGGCTGATCAACCCATGCCAAAGCCCTGAAGAATCCAGCAAAGATACACTGCAACCAAGCATTGGCCTCCTGTGAGGAGGATTCAATGAAATACCTTATACCACCTCCATTTCCACACAAGCACTTAGGAGGAAAGAAGAAGGCAACTCAACAAGGTGCATTCTGAGGTTTTAAGGCAAGTGAAGGTTAACATACCTTTATCGATATAATCAAACAAGTCCTCGCTTATGCAAAATTTCTTTAAAGATCTTTACCAATCAAGAAGGGATTAGCATTGAGAAGAAGGCATTTCACCGAACAAGTCTGCCATAATCCAAAGCAACATCCCGTCAAATACAAGGATCCGTGATTCCCACAATTCTCAGCCGCCTACCATTGGTGGAATTGCATAGAAACCTTGCTCGATTTAGAGCCACAACCCACTCCGTATCAGATACAAGCATCTAGGTTTAGGTGAACTGAACCTACCAACATCACACTATCATCAGTCATAGATCGTTGAAAATCCCTAAGGAGGCTTGAGGATGTCCCTTAGAAAATAGACAAATTTACTACCCAAGAGATTTTGTAGTGTTTGAAGACCGAGCCAATTGCAACGAACTCAATCATGTACCAAATTCATTCGAAGACCATTTCTCGGTCACACCAATGCAATAATAAATTGCTCTAATGGTGTCATGCACTAACCTTGGTAACATGACTGGAGTTAAACATCTTCCATTTGAACAACAAGCAAAATTTGTTAGAAACTGAAAATCAAATTTCTGATGAAGTTGTTTCAATTGATCAGTGTGCAGGAAAACATAGTGTCCAGGAATTGCAAGGAGTAATCAGCTAAGGAGATGAGGAGATATTGGTCTTGCCATCAACACCAACTACAAAACCAATTGCTCAATTCAAAAGCAATCACAGGAGCAAATCAACATCAGCACCCAACACCATGGACTCAACTCCTCGTGACCATCAGGGTCAGATGAGATCATCTCCTCACCCCCTTGAGTAAATTTCAGAATGAACTCGGTTCGGTGTTTCAATAAAACCGAATTGCGTCACCATGTTTCTTTTTTTGTTTTAAGTTAGTAAATTTTAGCAAGTTCAATTATTTTTAACAAACTTTTTAATTTAGTAATTTTAATAATTTAGTACTTTGTTTATATAAGATAGTATTGTTTGTTAAATTTTATTTATAGTTTACATATTAAATTTTATAATAATAATTTTTATAGTAATGTTTAATTTAAAATTAATTTAAAATTTTGATTTCAGAGTTAGCATGGCCAAATTTGCCATAGCGAATCAAGGTGAGACCCTTCTACCGTTAAATGTCTATATAAACAGGAGGGGTTTGGCCAAAATGCCACTTAATATCCCTTAGCAGCCCCGGTCCCGGGTTCCATCCATCGTCGCCGTGACACGCCTCTCGCGCATCTGCTAGGGCCCGTGGCCGGAGCGCCCGCCGAGGCCCCAGGCTTCCTGGGCCCCGCCCGTGCATTTCTTCAGAGCCATCATGACCTCCTGTCTGAAAGCAAAGGACTATGCCTGCACTAAGCTTCCACCACGCGCACGCCCATCACGACCGGTCATTGTCCCGCACTTTAGCCACGCGAGCCTCTGCAGCCTCCACCGCCAGGATACCCGTGCCCCTGGCTCAGCCATTCGTGCGCCATGCCTCAGCATCCGGGCCTATCCTTAGCCTCGTGATTTGCGGCTCAGAGCCGATTTCAAATGAGAAGCTGGAGCCCCGGTTAGTTTGTTTGCTTCAGAGAGGTTCGCAGCTCCAAAGAGCCCCGCCCCAAGATTTCCAGCAAGTGAGCCCTTTTTCGCTAGCGCTTTATTTCACGTATGACCACACCCGGTGGGTCCCGCCTTCTACTAAGTGTGATTCGCACGCCCGAGAGAGGCCCCACCCCCGGTCCCGCCCAAAGACCATCACTGGGTCCCCGAGAGGTCAGACCGGAGAAGCCTGGGATTCCGACGCTTATCGTGACACTGATGGGACCCTGCCCCATCACCTATGCCCTGTAGAGAGTTAGGAGGGCCCGGCCTTCAAGTGCTGGCCCGCACATCGGGCCCAGCGAAGCCATCATCTTCTCTCAAATTTCCCCACACCAACAGACACCAGCCGAGGCGACTTCATCACCACTTGTCGCCCCGCTCGAGGATTCTATAGGCCATTATTCGGGAACCCCATTCCTGGGAATGTGCGACCAACCGCAGAGTTTCCCATCGGGGGAGTCATATTATGACGTCCCCGCGCCTGAGGGTTGGATCTCTAGATACCGGAGTCTATGAGGCTGATCGAGGAGTATTCACTCTACCTTCATGACTCCCCCGGGCGCATATTATCCGAGTAGTGCCGCAGCTTTACCACTCCATGACATCCTGTGTGGGAGGAGACAACACACACAGCTTCAACAAGACGATGACCGCCTGTACGAGCATCCCACATTTCAAGAAATTGGGCCTCATGCGATACCGCCATGCACCGGGAGGATACAGAGATTGGGGGCTCCACCCGCCACAGGAGATGGCTGAAAGTAATCGGCCGAGACACCACTCCGCTCGGGTCCGGGCTCTACAGAGGCGCCTCCCTCGGGATGTCGCCGATTGACCACCTGTTCCAGACGAGCCTATTCCTCCGCAAAGATTATGCAGAGGAGGGAGCCATCCCGGAGGCGCTTTACCGATCTCGGGGGATTTTGGTTCAGCCTCTCCGAAATGGGTGGGATGGCCTCGTTGCGTACCGAGGAGAAGGTCCATCTAAGGACCGCACGAGCGCAGAGTCTTCCATTACTTGGTGCCGCGACTCCCATGTTACGCTCGAAAGCATCTAGATTCCCAGAGCCTGTGCCAGAGATGAGGGTCCGATGCCCCTGGTCATGTCGGGTGAGAGCTGGGCGATGACTATGCCCGCCTCTTCCACATACGACTACGTGACTGTGGAGGAGGTACCAGGTCAGGAGGCCGAGGACCACCACACAGATGATATGCCTGCCCCTGAGCCCGAGGTACAGAGGATCCCATTCCGCATCGTTCAATTCTCCATCCCTCCTCCACAGACTACATCGCTACTGCACCGATACCCCGGCCCATCCTATTCAAAGACACCATCTCACGGAGTACGTCATGTCGTAAAATTTCGAGAGATAGCTGGTGTGATGGATGCTATCTCGCTCACTAGCGGCTACTAATAGCGCCTCAGGATCGTAGGCCGGCCCAAAGGCCATTCCATGTTGATCTTCGCATTATGACCCACCGGGTCTTCCTCGTGATCCCGCCAGAGAGGAGCCCACCACCGGATGAGCTTCTTTTCGGGATACGTGTTCCGCTGCTGAAGAAGAGTTAGCTAGACTCCACCACCACCACACAAGAAAGGAGGTGGTTAGGTTCTTTTGCGATTTTTGTATAGTTATTTCACTTTAATAACTGAGCTTACCGATCTTGGATTAGGATTATGTATTAGCCATAGTAGGTAGTGATATTTTTGTGTTTAGCTTTGTATTCATGTATTAGCCATTTTGGCTATATCAAAAGCTATTCAGTTTATATATTTACAGCTTTTTGTACATATCATGTTTTGTGCCTTCACCTTGTGTAAATGTTTTTCTTTTCAATTGAACAATTGAATTGCTACAATTGGACAATTGAATCACATTGTGTTGGAAAATTGAATCACTGCTTGTCACTTATATGCTAGACAAATTCCATGCTTGAAATGCTTTTTTGTCGGGCCAGTTCCGAAGATGCTCAACTTGAAATTTCTCCTTATGCTAATTCACACACTACACCTGCAGATTATTTCAATAGGTCGTGAATTTGTTCGCCTTTCGCTTGCATAGCCGGCCTTACATGTTGGCAACCTAGGATAGGTTTGTGTTACCCATACTGAAGACCAATGTTGTCTTCCAAAAAGAAAAAGAAAAGAAAAAGCAAAAAGAAAAAGAAAAAGAAAAGAAGAAAAAGACAAATAAAGTCGTGAAGTTTTGCCTTGAAACCCGAGCACGGTCCGAGGGGTATATGGCGAAAGCCTTTAAAGCCCGATGTCCTAAGCCTTAATTGGTTGGGAGTCATCGATTTAGTGTTCGTTACATGGGTGGATAGGTGAAGTTTAATGACTTGTGGGTGCTTAATTTTCGAAGTCATTCGAAGTCCGGGGTGAAGCCTTTAGAGTTAGTGGTCGATCCTTTTGGCTTGATGCCCTAAACCTTTAATTGGTTGGGAGTCATCGTGGACCTTCGCTACACGGACTTTGGTGAAGTCGGATTTAAGCATTGCATCCTACAATATACTGAAAAGAAAGAAAGTGTGACTAACCCCTATCTAGGTTGTTCAACAGCTTAAGGCCATGTCGCTATAGGTTGGGAAAAATTTTGCAATTTATTGGCTTAATCTAGTTACATAAGAACCATTAGACAGGTGGGAAATTGAGTTGAGAATCATGGGACTTGTTTGTTTGAAATGGTTCTTATTGAGTTTGATTCTTTCTGTGAGTTTAATTTGATTTCAATTTTCGAGTTAAGGTATTGTTTATATAGCATAATAACATGGATCATAACCTTTTGAAATCACCACATCACATCTCCTTTTTATTTTGCATTGCTAAGGTATAATTGGGTTAGGGTGTGATTGGGTGCTAAAGAGTGCAATTTTGAATATATTAGATAGGTTTTGAGTGCTTTTTGTATTAATCATGTCCCTTTATACGATTGAGTGTTCAAGTCTTCTTAGTACCATATGCCATTTAGAGGTATTTTGGTTGTTTTCTGGATGTTGCGCACTTTTGGAGTCGATCTAAAGTCAAATGATGAATCGCGAAGTGTGATCCCAATGTATTGAGTCATCAACTTGGCCCGAATCAATGAGAAAACAAAGGCAAAGTGAAGAAAATTCGATGCGAGTGGAAGCGGGAGCGAGAAGCGGGAACCCGGAAATTTCGGCCCCAAACCTGCGAAAATTTCGCTAAACTGCGAAAATTTGGGTTTAAGCGAAATATTATAGATTCGGCTGAAAATGACAAATTTGGCTAGATGACAGGTTTCGCTCTAGGCCTTGTTTTTAGCGAAATACATGGTTGCTACTCCACGAGAATTTGCTAGCTCCAGCGAAATTTATTTAACCAACAGTGGCCGTCTAGCAAAATTTCATGTTTTGCTGTTTGGTAATTCGCTAGTTAGAGCTTCGAAGCCTAGCGAAAATTGATCCTCAATCTTTTCTTAATTAATGCTGGCTTGGAGCTCGAGCTTGGTGTATTACTTAATTATGCCTGTGTGATTTATAGGGTTTTGGTATTTTCATACCTTGAGAATACTGCCTAAGCCCCTCTTGTTTTGTAACCTAAGTAAGCAATTTTGGAACAATTTGGAGGAGGAAGATATTTGTAAGTTTTCATTTGTAAGCAAGTCTGGTATTTCTAATTAGGGTTTGCTTTTCTCTTCTCCTCTCCCTCTTTCTCCCTTTCTTGGCTGCCCAGACACCTCTTGAGGATGACAGACTCGAGATCTTGGCTCGCCCTCCTTTTCTTTGAGGAAGGAAGCCTCAGCCCAGTGGTGGGGCATATGCATGTGTTGTCCTCTTGTACTAAAAGCTACGAGGGTAGTGTATTGTGACCTTATATTCTCAAAAACCTTGATTTTGCATAACATTGAATGTTATTGATTTGGCCCGATACTCTCGTACTTTAGGACTCAGTACATATTCGATGAGAGAATGCGTGATTCTTTAGATGGTCTTTGCGAGCCTACGAGATAATATTTACATGTTAGGGTTCTTAATTAGGGTTAAGTAACATTTCTTGTTATTATTTTGTGATACTCTCCATGCTTTAGGATAAATTTTGGTGAGAGATGCGCTGTTGTTTCTTTAGATGGTCTTTACGAGCCTGCGAAATGATAATTTAATGTTAGGGTTTTAAAAGGGGCCATAGCTTGCATGCTACGTATTGACTCGAATAGGGTTGCTTCATGGGTGGTTTGCTAGTTAAATATAGATCAGGTTATGCCATGGACTAGGTTGCATGTCATAGCAGAGGATAAAACAGAGGACACTTGTTTGCCACCCCAACTTGCCAAATTAGTGACCTAAATCTTCAAAGTTAACTTTTTCACCTTTTACTTTTCGATTTTACAATTCTCGGTTTTGACATTCCCCCTTTGTTTTGAAACCTGATTCCAAAAGAGTCGAATAGAAAGCCTTACCTTCATGCGCGATTAAACCATTTTTAGGATGAAAACCCATCCCGTGTTCGACCACGAACCCTTTATCACTGCGGTAGCTTATTTCTGGCGGTAGTAGGAACAGGTGTATATAAATTTTGTTGATTTAGCTTCGGCTCTTGTGGCCTGAATCGATTGCATTTGGATAAGCGTGATCGGAGATTTGCGACGCCCAAGGTAGTGAGGCTAGTGAGAGTGCTATGGCGGCACTGTGGAGTGGAGGAGTCAACGTGGGAGCGCGAGGACATGATGTGGGCTACCTATCCCTTCTTGTTTAGGGATGAAGGTACGTGGTTTAGTTGTTTAACAATTAAATGACTAGTTACATGCATGGTATAGTGCATGTTGCATATGCATGTGTTTGATAAAGATCGTTTCGAATTTTGGGACGAAATTCCTTTTAAGGAGGGGAGAATGGGCAGAAATTCGATTTACGGAATAAGGGCAAAATCGTAATTTTATTATAAAATTGTAATTTAGGTTAAAAATCCATAATTAATTCTCTAGATCTCGGATGACAAAGCGGTTATGCGGGTGGAATCGTCTCACGAAATCTAGGTAGCACGTAAAATTTCGTCAGTGCGAAACGGTCGGAGTTGACCGTTTTACCCCGAGGGCATCGCGTTTGGTCTTAGTAAAGCGATTTTCGATTGACGAGAAAGTCACATATAACAAGTACTCATGTGCGTAAAGTGGTATGAGTAAGTAGTGAAAATGGACCGCTAGGAGTGAAATGCAGAATATTAATTACGGTAAAGAAGGACATAGATGACATTATTGGAATTGTTTTAAATGAGAATAAGACAAGATAGCAAATAGTGCTTCATCTCCTTCAAAAAGCCAAAAAAAAACGTGGGAAACAATTTAGGGATCCAGTAGCTTGCAATTTGAGAGCTTTTAGAGAGAGAGAGCACTTCTCTCTAGAGCTCTTAGGGAGATCAGGCCAGTCGAGCGGTCTTCGGGCGAAAAATGTTACTCTTTCGGGACCAGGCTGCGTGGGCTCCGGGATCGGGAGTTTCTTCAAACTCCTTGGTAGGATTTCTCCTACTTGGGTTTATTCCCATTTAAATGTTTTACTAATGTTTCGGTTGAATGGCTAGTGAGGGCGGGTTTGATCGGTCGAAAACATGGGGCCAGATTGTTAGAAATTCTTTGGGATTTTCTCACCATCGGTAATGATCCGGAAAATTTAGTGGGTCACGGGCTGTTGGGTTGATTTAAGTGTACATTCATGTGCACATCATGTGTTGGTTTGATTGGGCCGGGAATGGCCGTGGATTGCGGGTTCACAAGGTGAGCGGATTGATTTCAATGATTTTGGGAATAATGGCGGGGGTTTCACTTGTTCACAGAAGCGATCTTCTAAAAATATATTTTATTTGAAATATGTGTTTGTGATTTAAATCCATTACTCGTGTGTGATCATTAGCCCAGGAGCTAATTTGATGTATGAGTTGTAGAATAATTACATAACATGATTGTGTGATTTAATTACATGTGAATATATTCATGTTTATATATTTGCATGTGGATTAGGCTTGTATTGGAATTGGCATACATGTGCATTCCATATGCCGAACATCCACAGGATTTTGAGTTAGTGCATGGGGGCCCAGTCCTAAGTAGTTCGAGAGGGTAGTCTAAATAGTAATCATCGGAGAATTGTAGTCAAATGAAGAAAAATATCAATCGTCGAGATGACTGATTGATATTCGCGGAAGATAGTCGCGAAACGAATAATATATCGATCGTCGGAGCGGCCCTGATTGATATATATATACGCCGGAGGGTTGTCATTGTGGTAATATTACCATCCCAAGGCTTAGGCGAGTGTGAGAGAGATTGATCAAGTAGGATCATGCATTTGCTTGGATGTGTGTTTCACTGGAGACCAGCGCATAGGTGGTGAGTAGCCCGCAGGGTGATTCTCTGCGGGCTTTAGCTCACCTGGGTCGTGGGATCCCCGCTTTTTCACAGTGCGAGGGGCGTTCGAGGGAGGCGATTCGTCTAGAGATTTATTGTGAAGAAAGTCGGGATGTAGCTTTGGTGTCACGTTGTATACATGTATTAGAATGCTTTTCATTTAATATATGTAGTGTTTAAGAGTGAAAATACTAACTCTTGTAACTATTGGGTATATAGTTGGTTTCATAGTTGAAAAATTGCATTGATGGGTGGGGGAGTATTAAGCGTTTTATGGGCCCAGTGGCGTGGATATACATTGCATATATTGGACTGTTTGGGACAGGTAAATGTAGGTTTTGTAAATGGGTAGAGCTCCCCGTACAAAGGAGACTACGGAATTTTAAATGAAATGTCGGGTCACCCAGGCATTCCGCAGTATGTTCACGCGGGTTAACGGGTAGTTAACGGACCCCCGGATTTGGGGCGTCACAGCACCAGTCGAAGAAGACAAATTTTCTTTAAGGACATTGTGGGTGCATAAGACGCGGTCTACTTCCATCCTTACGTCGGGTTTAGTTTCTTCCTCTCCTTCTTCATTTTATATTTTATTGCACCATATTTATCATATTATAAAATTCTTAAAGCAAAATCGTATAAGGGGAAGGATAAAGTTGATCGAAAAAAAAAAAAAAAGTCTATAAGAAGATATGGAGAATTCTCTTGAAGGCAGAAAAAAAGGGATCGAAAAGGAAGAAGTTAGAAAAAAAATGTCTTTTAATATTTTTTTGTTGAAAATAAACCTTTGTTGTAAAAGGTAACCTACCTTTCAAAAGGAAAAAAAAAAGGTCAAAAGCAATCTTTTTGGGGAAAAAAATTGTTTGTTGGATAGAAACAAAAAAAAGAAAAATTTTGGATTTCCTTTTGAGTAAAACAAAAAAAAATTTCGGTCATGAAAAAAAAGGTCTATTTTGGTTTTCCTTTTTAGATCATAATCATTTGGTTAAAAACAACAAAACCTTTTTCAGAGAAAAGGGAAAGGGACTTCTTGGCTTTTGATAAGGGTTTTAAAAGATCAAAACAATTTTTTTTTTGGAAAAAAAAAAACTTTGGATAAAAGGGGTTTTTTTTTTTTAAGGAAAACAAAGGTTCTCTTAGGGAAAAAAAATGGAAAACAAAAGGTTTTCTTAAGGAAAAGGGAAAAAATATTCTGTTTTGAAAAAAAAAAAATTTGTTTATGTTACAAACAAAAAAAGGAAAAAATTCCTTAAGGAAAAGGGAAAGGGAAATATTCTAGTTTTGAAAAAAGAAGAAAAAATTACATTACAAACAAAAAGAAAAAAAAAACTCCTTTTAAAGGAAAGGTTTAAAACAAAAAAAATAAAGTGGTTTGTTGGTTTATAAAGGAGATCTTGGTACAAAAATACAAGAAAGGGTATTGAACCCATGGCCTAGCATTTAAGGGGGAAATGCTCTACCACTAGGCTATATACTTAGTTGTGGTTCTCCTTTGAGGAATACATGATAAGAAGATAAGCCTATTAGGCTAAACTCTACACTCATTTTGAGTTTGGGCCAATTCCTTATGGTCTCAGAAAATTGGAAATTGCGATACAGAGAAGTTCTATCTAAGGAGTTTAGATCTTAAGTGGGACCGTTTCTGACCCCTCCAATATTTCCTAGGAATTGAATATTCTGTCTAAGGAGGTTGGTTATGGCCTAGGTTTTTATACCCTAGCAGTCTTTCCTGGGAATACTCTGTTACACGTTATTTCCAATTATTCTAAGAATTAGTTTTAAAAATAGAAAATTAACACATTTTCTATAATTTTATAGAAAAATGGAATCGGATTCGAACAATGCGGTTCCACCTGCATCTGCCTAAGTGGCGACCCCTACTGTGGCACAAGTGTTAGTGATGCCTACTGTTGTGCCTATCTCTACCTCACCTAGAGATGTTGTGTCTATCTCTACCTCACCTAGAGAAAAACCAGAGAAGTTCAACAAACTTGACTTTAAAAGGTGGCAACTAAAGATGTTATTCTACCTAACCACTTCAAATCTTACGAGATTCTTGATTGAAGAAGCTCCTAAGCTCAAAGAAGTTGAGCATGATATCCAAGTCATCAGTGATGTAGATGCTTGGAAACATTTCAACTTTCTATGCAAGAACTATGTCATGAATGCTTTGACTGATTCTTTATACAATGTGTATTTAGATAAGAAAACAGCTAAGGAGTTATGGGAATCACTAAACCGGAAATATAAAATCGAGGATGCTAGGGCCAAGAAGTTTATCATGGGTCATTTCCTCGATTAAAAAATTATAGATTCCAAGACTATGGTCAGTTAAGTCCAAGAACTTTAGATAATCCTCCATGAAATACATGTTGAGGGAATGATGTTGAGCGAAATCTTTCAAGTTGCAGCTATTATTGAGAAGTTGCCTCTTGCTTGGAAAGACTTCAAGAATCACCTCAAGCACAAGAGAAAGGAAATGAGCATCAAAGATCTAATTATTAGACTTCGCATCGAAGAAGACAATAAAGGATCTGAGAAGAAAGGGGCACACAATCCCAGTGAGGTAAAGGCTAACTTTGTGGAACATGGTTAAGGTTCCAAGTTCAAGAAAGCCAATGACAAAGGGAAGGGCACTAAGTTGGGACCAAAAAGAGGAATCTCTAAGAAGCAGAAGTTCTAAGGGAAATGCTTCAACTGTGGGAAGCAAGGTCACAAATCTTCCAGTTACGGAGCGCGAAGAGGAACAGGCAAGGAAGCGATGTGGTTGATGGTGTCACCAAGGATGTGTCGACGCGACCTCTGCTTGATAATCTTTGAGGTGAACTTGGTGGGATCCAATCCCAAAGAATGGTGGATTGACATGGGTGCTACACACCATGTGTGCTCAGACAAGAAGATGTTCTCCACCTTTGAACCAATTGAGACTAGGGAAAAGGTGTTCATAGGGAACTCTGCCACTTCAAAAATCAAAGGCCAAGGAAAAGTGGTCTTGAAGATGACGTCTGGGAAGGAATTGACTTTGACCAATGTATTGTATGTACTTGAAATCCGTAAGAACTTAATGTCTGGTCCATTGCTAAATAGTCATGGATTTCGATTAGTGTTTGAATCAGATAAATTTGTTTTATCAAAGAGCAAAATGTATGTTAGAAAAGGGTATATGAGTGATGACATGTGGAAGCTTAATATTTCAGTTTTCTTGCAATTTCAGTGAATTTTCCTGATAAGCTAGTTACTGTTATTTGTAATCTAGTTTTGAAAGACTAAGCTCCCTCTAAGAATGGATTGATGTTAGTTATCATTTTCTGTGCAATTTGAAAGAATGTCATTGTTAGAAATCTTGAATTTATTTAATTGGTGTTGTACTTGAAATTAATTATTCCGAATATTAGTAGCTTGTACCCAGAAAAGGGTTGTATCTTACTCTAATCTCCAAGAGGCCCTCTGAGTGACACAGAGACGGAGATTCTTGAGAGTATAGAGCAGTTACTTGGGGGTATGCTAGACTAACATTATGGAACTAAGGCACTCTGAAAGATTACTCTTATAGATCACTAATTTACTCATGGTGTGAGGATTAGTTGGTTGATGTATCAGTTTAATTGATTAGAGGTTTCTCCTCTGTTTGAAGAAATGATCTAATCAAGGAGATAGAGAGTTTACTCAAATTTGAAGGATGAGATACCAATTAGATTGGAGAATGCTTGTATTATCCTGTCTATGAGGACAAGTGTAACACCCCGAAATATACCCTAGCAGTTTTTGGACATGTTTAGGGTTTAAAAAAAGTTAAATATGAATTTTTGGGAAATAAAACGAGAAACCCGAAAATTTATATGAGAGCAAAGGGTAAATATGTAATTTACACTTGAGGACCTAGTGGTCATAAAAGGGAAAGACTAGGGGTTAAAATAGAAATATTCCTAACTTGATTTGCAAAAAGAGAAGAACCTAAGGACTAAAGTGAAATAATGAAAACTTAACCCAAAAATGGGTTTTTGGGAGCCAAACATGGCCTAAGGAGAAATCTTTGATTTAAGACCAAATTTGGTCTCATTTTGGGGGAGAACAAACCGTAGAGAGAAGAAGAGGAAGAGGAAGAGAAGAAGAAGAGAAGAGAAGAAGAAAGGAAGAGCAAAAACGTATGGATCTTTGGATTTTTGTATGGAAATTATGAATTTTGTATGGGATTATGTATAATTGGACCATGGTAGGGATTTCTATGGTTTTCAAACCTAGGGTTTTGTTAGGATTTCATCCCAACCCTAGATTTCTTAAAAATAGGGGTGGTAAAGTACCCAAATAGTCTGAGATGAGTATGGAATCCTCCCTTTGAGGTTGGATTCATGGTTTGATTGCAAAGTAATGGAGTTGGGGTTAGAACAAACCCTAACTAATCCTTGTGTTTGGTTTGTGTAACACCCCGAAATATACCCTAGCAGTTTTCGAACATGTTAGGGTGTAATAAAAGCTAAATTGAATTTTTGAAAAAAAAAAATTATGGAATGGTTCAGGGAAGCCTAGAAAATTCTCTAGATCTCGGATGATGAAACGAACTGTGCCGTTGAATTAGATCTGCGAAAAATCTAGTAGAAAAGTTTAGTAAATTAAAGACCATCGAATATTTTACGATTTTAAGGTAATAAGTGTGATGACCCGGGACCGAGATTTTTTACGAAAATCTCGGAAGTCGGGAAATGGCATGGGCTAAGTTCATTTAAAATAAAGTGAACTGAAAAGAAATAAAAAATTTCGGGACAAAAACAGACCCGAATGAAATAATATGAGTTATGGATCCAAATAATAATAATAATAATAATAATAATAATAATAATAAAATAAGAATCTGAGAAAAAAGTTTGTCGAGACGAGAGGCGGTGAGAGAGCGTAGAGAGAATATGTTTTTTTATTTTTTCTTTCATCTCTTCTCTTTTTGATGCAGGGTTTCATTTGTCGAGGTCGTCGAGCGAAGCGAGTTCATGCTCGGCGAGGGCTACGCGTGAGTACCAAAAACACGAGTTTCGCCCGAGAATTCAAGTAAGTTAGGAGAAAATCCTAAGTTTCGGTACTTTCTAAGATCTCTGACGTTCGGCGGTCGAGAATTGATCGGGCGAGACAAAGTTGATCCGCGCTGCATGAAACTCGCATTAGTGCAAATTTTAAATTTCGTCAACTCCACGGGTAAGGAATTTTCCCTACTTGGAATATTTTTACCATAAAAGCCATGTAATGGCATAGGTTGTTTCGGGGCCGGAATAGGCCGTGTGATTTAGTCCCAAGATTTTGGGATGAATAATGAAATATTTAGAAATTTGGATTTCAGGCGATCGGTATGTGAAGGATATAAATTAGATAAAGAATAAGAATATATATGAATATATGATATGATATGAATAGATGAATAATATGAATATAGGAATATGTGAAATGAATATATAGTGAGCTACATGAGATTATGAAATATATGATTAGACAACACATGCTAAAAATGCACAAATGATAGGAAAATAGTTACATGTATGGTAAAGAATTATGAATCTGATAGAGGTGAAGTTAAAGATATATAAGAAAAATGCAAGATACAAATATGGTTATGTAAATATCGCATATGATTACGAATAACAATAATTATTCGGGAATATGAGATATATGCGAACATAAAATACAAATGGATTATCAAATTTAGAACCTAGTAGAGGATAGATAGAAGCATCACTATAGGGATATAGTTCTTTACTGTCTGATTTATAGATATCGAGGACAGTTTGGAGTCGATGACATAGATCCGTTTGGATCATTATAGCGGCCCGTTTGGTATACGGATAAAGATCATTGTCTCGTGCAGGTGATAGTACCTTCGGGTACATCGAGGATAGAGATCACTATCATACGGTGATAGTACAGCCAGTACATCTGATTATTTCATTATCCTTCTAAGGTATTTGCGAGACTATGAAACCTAAAAATGACAAGTATGCAAATGAAATGTATAGAATATATGACATGATATAAGAGAAGCATAACCTTTGCTATGCGATGATAGTATACAGTTCTGAGAACAAGTAAAGTCTGAATGTGATTTATGAAATATATGACGAGTATATGAAAATTACATAGTACATGAAAGTATATGAAAAGAGACGAAGAATTGTATTTGACGAGTATATGGAAAGTATAAAGTACAGTACACGAAAAGTATATGAACAAGTGTATATGAAGAAAAGTATATGACCAATATCTAGTCTGAGAAATAAAGTGTCAATGACACGAAATGTATACGACAGATAATATGAAAGTACAGTATATGAAAAGCATAGTATATGAAAATCATAGGAAAATATAGTATATGAAAAGTACAAGATGAAAATATAGGGAATGACAAACATGATGAGATTCCCTCTCGAATCTGTCGTGAATGTCAATTCTATAGTCAGAGTGAAAACACAAATGTAAAGTATATGACAATATAAGATCATATAAGAAAATATATGATAAAACAATATGTAAGAAATGAATAGCATAGCATGGGGCGTGTAGCCACTACATGAAAGGAGACATGATATGAGTGCAAGGATAAGAAATGATATATGTGATAGTACATAGAATGTAAGAAGTCATACCAAGGCGAAAGATGAACAAGACTAGAGCAATTGAAAAGGCAGGATGAAAGCATACAAAAGTCTTAGTATATGAAAAGTATAAGAATGTAGATAAAAAGTATAGGGCAGTATAAGATAGGTTATATAGAAAGTATTTGAGATATGAAAGTATATGATACATGCACGATTATCTGTGAAAGTATAGGAAACTTCTGAAGAACATGTCTGAGAAATAATATGAAATAGATCGAGTATACGATATAAGCAAATAATGAAATAGAAGCCAAGAAGTATATGTGATAGATAAGGAATGATATGATATATGCACATGTTTTGAACCACATGAAAGGCATTAAACAAGATGATGAGTGTTAGAAGCCATAGAGTATGATCGTATGAGTATAAGAATGTATTCGATTAAGCTTTGCGGCGATCGATGTTATTGATGCGTCCGTGGCATATGTTTTTCCACTAAAGCGTAAAGCTTAGCACGAGGTCTTTAATCCGTGTAGGTCTGAAGCCGAAGACAAGGATAGAGGGCCAGGGACATCCCATCGCGGCCTGAGGCCATCTCGGAGATAGGTGCTCATCGCCTTTGATTACCCTTGATCTACGATTTTTATATGTATAATTTTGTAATAGTGAAATTGTAATAGTACAATTAAAGGGACTCTAGTATATGTGTATAAAATATAATGAATGCCACTATGGTGGTATGTATAATGTATATGTAAAGGAATTTTTTGTTATTACGGTATTGCATGTAGATGAAAATAGGGACCAAAGTGTCGGTTACGAAAAGGTTAAAGAGTCCCGGTCAGTGTGGCCCATCACGCCACCATTTCGGTCAGGCCCAATTGGCGAATCAGAACCGGTTTCGAGTGCGAAACATTATCCTGGGACTCTTTTTTTTTTTTTTTTTTTTTTTTTCTCGGCGACTTATGCAGTAATTATACAAACAATTTTTGTAATAACGAAAATCATTTACATATCTGAAGGGACTACCACCAGAGTGGTATCCATTAAAATCTATACACATATGTTAAGTCCCATTTACTTATACAATTACATATACATGTACATATCCAATACAAACATCAGAGATCGCGGAACAGTGCTAGTGAGCACCTATCTCTGAGATGGCTTGTACTGCTGGTGTGGAATGTCCTGTCCTCTTTATCTCCTCTTCGATTACCTACAGTTGAACACGTGTAAGCTTGCCGCTTAGTGGGAACATATAGACAGTAACGACCAATAACAATAATCGCCGTCACTATCTTTTGACATTTACTTTTCCTTATGCATATAACGAAGCCTATTCTTATGTGACTTCTCACTCATATCATATTATACATGTAGATTTTATCCTTTTTAGATTCAATAATTATCTTATTCGGTATTCTTCCATGTGTCATGTCTTTTACAATTTCCAATTCATATCTTCTACATGTATGGCATATCATATCATATTCAAAACAAACTTATACATATACAATGGCAAATCGAAACTTATCAAGTCATATTAAATACATACAGAGTCAAATCAGACTACTACCAATACATATTAGACTCATATCATTATCATGGCCGAAGCCATTAATCAAATCCCCTTTTTGCAATTACGTTTCATGATCTGGGATGCCCGTTTAGTTCTTTTAGTTCTCGTTTTATCAAATTTTCATTTTCAAAAGTGTCGCGACCCGAATCCCCTACTCGACCCGGTTGGCGGATCCAAGCTGGAGCCCGGTTTACTCCGACATTTTTAATCAAAACATTTTGTTTCGTTTTATTAAGTACATTTTCAAAGAGTGTCGCGGCCAGAATCCAGGCTTGACCGGTTGGCGGATCAAGCTAGAGGCAGGTTTACTCTGAGCATTTCAATTATTTCTTCAAAATGTTTATTTATGTTATTCTATTTTAGACCTTTTTAATTTACGCGAAAACACTTCTTTTCGGGCAATCCCATAAACACTTACAATTTCAAAAGACCCATAAGATTCACATTTAATAAAATGCATTTACAAAATAATGCCCTTATACAATGTCTGTGTAAAGTAAAAGATACTTATACAAATACACTTTTCAATACCGTTGTTTCGCTTTTCGGTTTGTGATTTCACATATGTCTATAGAATTCGACATCCACGACAGATTCAGTTGGTGAATCCTGTCCTGTTTGTTATTCAGTAGCAATGTGGTTTCACACTCAATATTACCATTTCACATATGACTATAGAATTCGACATTCCGCAGCCAGTTCAATTGGTGAATCTGTCTTGTTTGTCATTGATGCCAAATATTGATTTCCATTTGCTGATTACCATTTCATATGACTATAAATTGACATTCAAGCCCGGTCGATTGGTAGATCATGTCACATTTCGTCATTAGAGTAGCAATGTGATTTCCATTTAACAATTACCATTTCACATATGGCTATAAATTCATTCCGCGTGTCGGTCGATTGAGTGAATCACATCTGTTTAATAAATTCATTAGCAATGGTTTCCATTTAACAATTACCATTTCACATATGGCTATAAATTCGACATTCGGCAGTTCGAGTTAGTAGATCCTGTCCTATTGTCATTCAGTAGCAATGTGGTTTCCATTCTTTAATTACCATTTCACATATGGCTATAGAACTCGACATTCCGGCGGTCGAGTTGGTGAATCACACGTCTGTTTGTCGACCGGTAGCAATGTGGTTTCCCAATCAATATTACCGTCTCACATATAACTATAGAAGTCGACATTCACGACAGATTCAGTTGGTGAATCCTGTCCTGTCTGTCATTCAGTAGCAATGTGATTTCGCATTAGACAAATACGGTTACCTTCATGAATTCGATTGGTGAATCCTGTCATGTCGGTCATTCAATGATACATTTCAAATCAATTTACTTTTATCGCGATAATTTCACTTATCGTTCAAATACATGCATACATGCATACGAGTGACAAACATTTCGAATAACAATCATTCAAATCAATATATATATATATATGCTTATATATGTATTTCACAATTAGCATTCATAACCGATCACAATCACATTTCGTCTTCATATCATTTATGTATGACAAACATTTCAAATAACAATCATTCAAATCAATATATATATGCTTATATATATATTTCACAATTAGCATTCATAACCGATCACAATCACATTTCAATTCCAATTTCACTTTCGTATTATCTTTTCAAAGATATACTCAATCACATACTCATTCATGTGATCATTTATATATACTCATTCATATGCTCATTCACGTATACTCATTCATATACTCATTCACATATTCATTCATGTATACTCATTCACATATTCTTGTCCCTCAATGAATCTATTTTACTTAGAAATTGGAATCAATCCAATCGGATCATCCAAACTAAAGTTATGGCATTTTCATGTCAAACTAATCGGTTTACCCGGATTACACAGGGAACAGTTTGTACTACTAATTTTTCTGGGGTCTTAACTCCATATTTGACTCTATCTCTTTGTACTCTTTTAAAGCTAAGGTGCTGAGGGTTCTTCTCCAACTGGAATCACCCAATTCAGACACGAGAAACTCAAGTTCACGTCAAGGAAACAACCCGGACTACTCTATGTTCAAAGCTGGAACCAGAATTTGGCTTGTACATGGTCCCACTTTGAGTGAATTTTTAGGCCACTTAGGATCATAATTTGACGATGCTTATTTCTTTATGTTTGATTTTCCTTGAAGTCTATTTTAATTGGCCATTTGAATCACTCAAATCGGATAAGAAATGAGGAAGTTATGGCCAAAATACAAAAACTGGTCGAAATTAGGGCGAGAAACGGGGTGTCTTAGGTACACCTAACATGTACCCGGTACACATTGGGTTGGAAGGTGTCTGTACACTTTCAAGGTGTACCGGTACATGTCCCCCAAAAATGCCCAGAATGTGTATTTTCTCCCATTTTTCCATATTTTTGATACCCAATTCAAGCCTATACTCCATAAACACCTCAAAACCATTCCAAATTCATCTTATAATCTCTATTTTTACTCAATTCTTCTTCCAATTTCATATCTTTCTTCAAAATTCTTTCATGAACTCCTCCAAAAATCATTCTAATATGGGTTATGACCCATACACAAACCAAACATGATGTTTAGTTAGGGTTTATTCTAAACCCTAACTCAAAGGCCTCAATTAACCATGAATCAACCTAAAAGGAGAGGATTCCATAACCATCTTGTGCCATATGGGGTTACACCCACCTTACTTTCCATAATCTTTGGGTTAGATGAAACCCTAGCAAAACTGAGATTTGGGGACAACTACTAACCAGCCAAGCATGGAAATTCATACATAATCTCATATAATCCATAATCAAGTTTAGTTTCATACAAAAATCCAAAGTTCCATACCTTGTTGGCTTGATCTTGGCTCCATCACGTCTTCTTATCTTCTCTTCTTCTCTCCTTGCTCTCCCCTCTCTCTCTCTCTCTCTACGGTTTTTAGTCCTCCAAAATGAGACCAAATTGTCATTAAATTCCATGTTTGCTAAGGCCATGTTGGCCCTCAAAACCATTTTGGGTTAAGTTTCGATAATTGCATCTTAGTCCTCCATCTCTTAGCCAATTTGTATTTCAATTTCCTTTTATTGTATTTTGGCCTTAATCTTCTAGGAATTACACCACAATTCCTAATATTTATACTTGGCCTCAAATCTTGTCAAATTATGACTTTTAAGTCCCTTTTGGACAATTTACATATTTGTCCTTGTGTCTTTAAAATTCCAAGGTCTCTCGTTTGCATGTTTCACACATTTAACTCACGGGAAACATTCAAGTGGAAACACAAAATACCCTAAACAAGTCCGAAAACTACTAGGGTATATTTTTGGGGCGTTACAGTGACACCCTCGCTTGACACCTCATCGAGTGCCTGGTTGGGGCGTCACAATTTAGTGGTATCAGAGCCTAGGTTTAGGCGTTTCTGAAATTTCCTAAACATAGATAAAGTATAAGATGCTATTCTAGATAAAGTATAAGAGATAGAAAAGTCTATGTATAGAAATGTATTGGCCTGATGTGGATGTCCTTGTGTGTTGTATAGATGGATCGTCCTGAAGAAGTTGATGAAAGTGTTAACCCAAGGGAACAAGGGTTATCAGCTTTTCAACCTTCTAAAAGCAATGTCCCTAACGAACCAAATAAAGCCTTGCTAAGCGTATCGCAAGACATGGCTCGGGTATTGGATGGGCCTTGGTCTATCGAGCTATTTAGCACTTGCGAATTCTCTTCAGCGTGTGACTTTTCCCTCGAATTGGTACAGGCGCTATGAAAGTAGAAAAACAGATCAAACAGAAAGGTCTCGAAGGAATTCTCAAGAGGTGGTTCTACTTAGGAGTAAAAGGGTCGGAGAGGCTTCAAATTTGATTCGGTACACGGTTCAGCTACCGAGGAGTGAAAACCCGATGGCCTAATGTTGCTCCTAGTTCTAGTAAAGGCATGGCCTCAGGACAAGGAGAAAGTCTGGAATGCCCTCATTGCCACAAGTGGCATTCGGGTGTTTGCAGAGTACTGACAGGAGGATGTTTCAGATTTGGAAGCACTGACCATTTTCTAGCGAATTGTCCTCGAGAGTCTGGGGATAATAGAAGTCTGCAAGGGAGATCGATCGCCTTTTGCCGACTCGAGGTCGAGGTGGTCAATTTAGAACAGAGGACGTGGAGGTCGATTATCGAGAGATAGTGGATAGATCTAGTGCTATAGCCAAACCACGAGCTTATCTTTATGCGAGGCTCGTGAGGATCAGGATGCTCCCAATGTTATAGCGGGTATTTTCTCGCTTTATGATATTGAGATGTATGCGTTGATAGATCCTGGTCCTACGCATTCGTATATCTGTATTGAGCATGTGTCTAATAGAATTCCATCAGTAGAGCAATTACTATATAATATGCTTGTTCTAGTCCTCTGGAACATAATGTTAGAGTCAACAGAGCATATAAAATGTCTCATGTTGGTTCATGACGGTTGACCTCCTTGCTTTACCATTCCATGAATTTAAGTTAATTTTGGGCATGGATTAGTTACCCAAACATCGGGCTACAGTTGAAACTGATAAGAAAACAGTAAGGATCAAATGTTCTTACACATCTCGAAAGTATTTTACTTGGTATCCGATTGGAAATAAAGGTCTTCCACCCTTATTTTGGACCCACGGTGTGTCGTACTATTTATAGATGACACTTGGTGCAGACCTACAAAATGCAGTGAGAATAGCATTGAGGATAGTGTTACAGATTTGAGAGAAAAAGTTAATGATAAAGTAAAGTAAATGTGATTTTGGCTAACGGAAGCATCATTCCTAGGCCATAAGGTGTACAGAGAGTATGGAATTGACCTTGCGAAAAGTGATAAAGGTGAGAAAGTCACGAATTTAGTTGGATACTGTTGACGATTCGAGAAGAGATGCCAAGTTACAAGAAATAGAACAGAAAGTCAGAAATGGAGATAGGAATGACTAGATAGAAAATGAGGATTTATTATACAAGAATAGATGAGGAGTATCAAATGTTCAAGAAGTAAAAACATAAGCTAGGCATGCGGAGGGCACAATACCCTTAGCTTTTCGGTTCAGGTAATAAAATTTCGAGGACAAAATTTCTTAAAGGGGGGAGAGTTGTAACACCCCGAAATATACCCTAGCAGTTTTCGAACATGTTAAGGTGTAAAAAAAGCTAAATTGAATTTTTGAAAAAAAAATTTCTGGAATGGTTCAGGGAAGCCTAGAAAATTCTCTAGATCTCGGATGACGAAAAACGGACTGCGCCGTTGGGTCGTCTCGCGAGAAATCCCAGTGACGAGAAAAAGTTTCGTCAAGTGCGAGACCATCAGATATTTTACGATTTTCTGGAGTGATAAGTGGCTAGAGGCTTGGGGAATGGGCCACTACGAAAATCTCAAAGAAATTAAATGAAATGGCGTAAGGCTAAGTTCATTTTAAAATAAAGTGAGCTGAAAGAAATAAAAATTTTGGGACAAAAGCGGACCCGATAATAATATGAGCTATGGATCCAAGTAATAATAATAATAATAATAATAATAATAATAATAAAATAAGAATACAAAAAAAAAAAAAAGTTGGTCTCAGACAGAGACGGTGAGGGAGAGCGTAAGAGAATAGATTTTTTATTTTTTTCTTTCTTCTCTTCTCTTTTTGATACACAGAGTTTCGTAGTCGAGGTCGTCGGGCGAAGCAGTTTATCTACTCGACGAGGGATACGCGTGAGTGCAAAATGGGTTCGCCGAGGAATTCAAGTAAAGTTCGGAAAATCCTAAGTTTGATATTTTCTCAGATCACAGCGTTCGACCCGGTCGAGTGGTCGGACCAAGAAACCGAGTTGATCACGCGCTCGCGGCTCTGGCGTGGGTACCAAAATTTTGGAGTTTCGTCAAACTCCACGAGGTAAGGAATTTTCCCTACTTGAAATATTTTTACCATAAAAGCCATGTAATGGCATAGGTTGTTTCGGGGCCGGAATAGGCCGTGTGATTTAGTCCCAAGATTTTGGGGCGAATATTCAGAAATATTTGGAATTTGGATTTGAGCGATCAATTTGTATTGAAGGATATAAATTAGATAAAGAGGCAAAATATATATGAATATATGATATGATATGAATAGATGAATAATATGAATATAGGAATATGTGAAATGAATATATGATAGAACTACATGAGATTATGAAGTATACGATTAGACAACACATGCTAGAAATGCACAAATGAAAGGAAAATAGTTACATGTATGAGTAAGAATTATGAATCTGATGGGAATTGAAGTTAAAGATATATGAAAATGTAAAGATACAAATATATGGTTGTAAATATCGCATATGATTACCGAGATAACAATAATTATTCGGGAATATAGAGATATGTACTGAACTATAAATACACATGGATTGTCTGTTTTAGAACTGGTAGAGGGATAGATAGAAGCATCTGCACATAGGGATATAGTTAACTGCGACCATACAGGTTCCACGGATATCGAGGCCCCGTTTGGGTCGATGACATAGATCCCGTTTGGATCATTATAGCGGCCCCGTTTGGGTCATACAGATAAAGATCATTGTCTCGTACAGTGATAGTACCTTCAGGTACATACAGATAGAGATCACTGTCTCGTACAGTGATAGTACCTTCGAGATTTTACTCTGATTATTTCAGTATCCCTTCTAAGGTATTTGCGGACTATGAAACCTAAAGAAAATGACAAGTATATGCAAATGAAATGTATAGAATATATGACATGATATAGAAGCATAACTCTTTGCTATCACGATGATAGTATACGATTCACAAGAACGAAGTAAAGTCTGAATGTGATATATGAAATATGACAGTATATGAAAATTACATAGTACATGAAAGTATATGAAAAGGACAAAGAATTGTATTTGACAGTATATGGAAAGTATAAAGTACAATACATGAAAAGTATATGAACAAGTACTGTATATGAAAGAGAAAAGTATATGACCAATATACAAGTACAAGAAATAAAGTGTCAATGACCTTACTGCAGAAATGTATCTGACGAGATAATATGAAAGTACAGTATATGAAAAGCACAGTATATGAAAATCATAGGAAAATATAGTATATGAAAAGTACAAGATGAAAATATAGGGAATGACAAACATGATGAGATTCCCTCACGAATCTGTCTTGAATGTCAATTCTATAGTCAGAGTGAAAACGCAAATGTAAGTATATGACAATATAAAGTCATTATAAGAAAATATATGATAAACAATATGTAAGAAATGGAATAGCATAGCATGGAAATATAGCCACTACATGAAAGGAGACACGATATAGGTCTGGGGATAAGAAATGATATATGTTGATAGTACATAGAATGTAATAAGTCATAGGCTGAATGATGAACAAGACTAGAAGCAATTGAAAAACGAGATGAAAGCATACAAAAAGTAC
The DNA here is from genome assembly GCA_016808115.1 of Tetrastigma voinierianum. Taxonomy (NCBI): domain Eukaryota; kingdom Viridiplantae; phylum Streptophyta; class Magnoliopsida; order Vitales; family Vitaceae; genus Tetrastigma; species Tetrastigma voinierianum. Next base: position 724,446 of record JAEQBH010000112.1, read on the forward strand.
CGATATATGAAAAGTATAAGAATGTAGATAAAAGTATAGAGACTGATTATAAGATAGGTTATATGAAAGTATTTGAGATATGAAGTATGATACATGCCGCAGTATCTACGAACATGAAAGGAAATGAACATGAAAGTATAGGAAACTTTACAAAGAACATGATACAAGAAATAATATGAAATAGATCGGGTATACCGATATAAGCAAATGATGACAAGAAATAGGCAAAGTATATGTGATAGATAAGGAATGATATGATGTACATGTTTTGAACCACATGAAAGGCATTAAACAAGATGATGAGTGTTAGAAGCCATAAGTATATGATCTGTATGAGTATAAGAATGTATTCGATTAAGCATACGACGATTAATGTTATTGGTCGTCCATGTATATGTTTTCCCACTAAGCGTAAAGCTTAGCACAGGTTTTAATCCTTGTAAGTGCGAAGCGAGAAGACAATGATAGAGGACGGGACATCCCACATCAGCAGCACAGGCCATCTCAGAGATAGGTGCTCACCGCACTATTCCGCAATCTCTGATTTTATATCATAGTTTTTAATAACCAGTAAATTGTAATAGTATAAGTAAAGGACTCTAGTATATGTGTATAAATATAATGAATGCCACTATGGTGGTATGTATAATGTATATGTAAAAGAATTTTTGTTATTACGAAATTGTGCATATGAATGAGACGAGGGGCAGTGTCGGTTACGAGAAAGAAAGGTTAAAGAGTCTCAGTCACGAAGTGTGACACCCTAAGCTTAACACCCCATCGGGTCTTAGGGTTGGGCGTCGAGTTTGTGTATGGGTTATGGCCCGTATTAGAGTTGTTTTGGGAAGTATTATGAAAGGTTTTGAAGAAAGATATGTATTGAAAGATGGTTTAGTAGAATTGTGGATTCTAGATAGATATAGGTGGTTTTTTGAAGTGTGTATTGATTATTGAGTTGATTTGGGTAGCAAAATATGGAAATGAAACACGCACTACGTAGAATTTAAGTGGTACTAGTGCAAACAGTGATGCCAATTACCGTAAGTGTTGCATCAGCGATGCGAATCTTAGGTATCGATCTGGGATGTTCTATTTCGGACCAGTGTTAGTATTTTTACCATAACTTGGTCATTTCTTTTCTGATTTGAGTGATTCAAGTGGCTGGTTAAACTAGACTTCAAGAAAAACAAAACACCCTGAAATAGGTACCTTCAAATTCGGAATCTATGTGGCCCAGAAATTCACTCAAAGTGGGGCTATGTTCAAGTCAATTTCTTGTTCAATTTTGAATATAGACTAGTCCGAGTTGTTTAGGACATAACTTGAGTTTAGATGTCGATTTTGGGTGAGATTCTAGTTGGAGAAGGGCCATATCACCTTAGCTTCAAAAATAGTACAAGAACTAGGTGTCAAGTATGGAGTTAAGACCCTTGAGAAATGGGTATTTCAAAGTACCTCCCTAGTGTAAAATGGGCGAAAATGACTAGTTTAGCATGAAAATGCCATAACTTGAGTTTGGATGATTCAATTGGAATGATTCTAATTTCTAAGTAAAGTAGATTCATAGAGAATTAAGAATACATGAATGATGTGTGAATACATAGGCATCTATCTTATTACAAGTATATGAAAACTACAATATGTATAGACGTGTTTATGAAACATGAAAACGGCGAAACATGAACACAGATGTGTGAGGCAATATTATCGCCAAGCAATAATGTGGCTAAGAATGCCTGGTATGGGATGGTAGGTTCTTGAACTCTATCATATGATTGTGGGACTACCCCGAGACGGATATTGAATGACATGGCACCTCTGTTGCTTGGCGGTGGCATTATAGTGCCGGTGCTCGATTAGTCTTGTGACACTCCTCGACGGTCTTGACACATTAGTACTGATACTCTCGATTAGTGCGGCGACTCTGTAGTGCTGGCACATTAGTAACCGGTACTCGATTAGTGACGACACTTTCTCGACGTGCCCCAGACACATTAGTGCCGGTACTCTGTTTTAGTACTTCGGTACTCCCGATTAACGTGCGGCGACACTCTGTCGGTCTTGGCACTCTGCTTTGTGCTCGGCACTCAGTACTATCTTGGACCTTCGGTTACTTATTATCTTCGTAATCTACTCATTTCTTATGATTAGTGCAGGGTAGTCAAGCACGGTTAAATGATAAAGGAATTTGAATAAGAATCGGAATAAAGAAATGTACATCGTTACGATCGAATGTACCTACGGGTACCTGCAGCCAAAAGTATAAGTTACGTAGTACCTCACCTGGTGCCTCTGTATAAGTATATAGGATTACGTAGTACCTCTTGGGTACCTCTGTATAAGTATATGTTGTGCCTGTGGGTATCCATTATCCATAATACAAGTATAAGATCAGTGTCTGATATAAGATCAGAAATACGAATAAGCTGTAACCTGTGAAGTATAAGGTCGTAAGGCAGTATATGCTCACATGCAAGTATAAGTTCCGTAAGACAAGAGTATAGATCCATAATACAAGTATAAGATCCGAAATACAAGAAGAATAAGCTTTGTAACACAAGTATAAGATACGTAAGGCAGTATATGCTCACGTAATACAAGTATAAGTTCCGTAAGATAAGTATATGCTCCGTAATACAAGTATAAGACCCGTAATACAAGTATAAGATCCGAAATACAAGAATAAGCTCCATAATACAAGTATAAGATCCGAAATACAAGAATAAGCTCTGTAATACAAGTATAATATCCGTAAGACAAGGATAACAAAGTAGTACAAGAGTATAAAGATGCGCGATCTGAAGTATAAGTTACGCCAGTACCTACGGGTTCCTTTCTTGTAACTCCCAGAGATGCTGGATAAGTATTAGTCTGATAGAAGTTCAAGTAGATGTCCTTTGGGAGATCTGAATACGTATACGTCTGATACAAGTACAAGTATGTGTCTTTTGGGAGAGTTGAACAAGTAGTACTTACGGGTACTTCCGTATAAGAATAAGTTTCGTAATATCTCTGTAGTACCTACGGGTACCTCCAAACAAGTGTAATCTCCGTAGTATAAGTATAAGCCCTATGGTATAAGTATAAGCTTTGTAATTTGCCTAAAGGGTACCTACGTATAAGCATAAGTTACGCCAAACTCCTACGGGAGATCACGAGATGGAAATATAAGTACCAGTACGTGTATAAGTATCTCTGTATAAGCATAAACTTTGCAACTCTCTGATGCGAGACAAGTATAAGATAGATAGAAGTATGGTAAGTGATCAGTACCTTCGATCTAGTATATATAAGTTCGATTGCAGTATACAAGGAATCTGAATAAGTATGTGTCCTACGGGAAATAAGTATAAGTATGTGTCCTACGGGAGATAAGTATAAGTATGTGTCCTACGGGAGATAAGTATAAGTATGTATAAGAATAAGTCTACCATAAGTGTAAGATCTGAGTAAGTATAAGTTGCTCTAAGTATAAGTTCAGTACCGTAGACGAGGGATTTGAACAAGCATAAGTTTGTTACAAGGATAATTATGTATGTAAATCTGTTATATGAATTCCTGAAGATTTTGAGATCACATTCTTGTTATATGTTTATTATGATTCGATATAAATGCATGTGTGTACCGGTATAAGTTATAGATATGTTCCCACTAAGCGTAATGCTTACCACGCGGGTTTAATCGGAGTGTAGGTACGGAGAAGGCGTTTGAGAAAGCTTCCGCATGCGTTTGGGCGACACACTAGTAAGGAGTTCACTACATGTAGGTTCCAGCGCTCTAGTTTGTAAAATGTAAAGAGTACGGTTTTGTATATGTAAATGGGACTCGAATTTGTATGTATATGATACGTAAGCACCTTTATGGTGGTAGTTTATTTAGGTATCTTTGGATATATGAAGGATTTTGATTCGGTTACAAGACTTGGACCCACGATATGCGGAAAAAAAAACGGGTAAGAGTCCGGTATGTAGTCTCATACTGAAAGCGGGTTAGGATACGCCATTGAGGTGGGCCAAGGGAATCGAGGTGTGACAACAAGAATTCTTCAGTCCTAAGAATTGGGAATGAAGTACTAGAAAGGAAAAATACTCAATTCTTAGAAAGAGGATTATATCCTATAAGTAACTGATTAGACCCATGTATCTAGAAGGAATATGGTTCTCTAATTAGTGAAATGATAGTGTATGGAGGAATCTAAACTATACTACCTTGCATCTTTGACAAGTTCAGATTTCAAACTAATGGTTTAACTATGTTATAAAACGATGCAAAATTTATAAATATACATTGATCTATGTTCAGTGTTAATTTTACTCAATGAACTCTCCAATCCAATTTATTTTGAATATTTTTTTGGCAATAGTTATAGAATTTTATTTAGGCATCATTTCTTAATTTAAACAAATCAATTTTATGCTTTTGAGTTCAAATAGTAAAGATCTTGAGTAGTTGAGGTAATTGATATTTAAATCTCTAATCAATCCTCGTGGGAATGATATATGATTAAAATCGAATTTATTGCGTATGACTTATGCGCTTTGCGGAAGAATTAGACCAATAATAAATTTTATTATTGCATACACATCAGGAAATATTTTCTTATCACAAAATGGTCCTTTACAAGTTTTTGGCTCCGTTGCTTGGGACTTTAGTTAGTCTTTTGTAGCCGTGTTGGAAATTTGGTCATAATCAAGTTTTTGGTGCCGTTGTTGGGGACTTAATGGTCTTTGGAGGCAGCGCCAGAAGTTTGGCACACACACACTGATCTCATCAAAGAAAATGGTCCTTTACAGGGGTTGATCATTGGATACTTAAGCCTAGTTTCCATTCAGTTCTTTTACCTTATCACCTTAAGCCTACACTACAATCTGTGTCATAAGACTACACTAAGGCCATGGGATTTAATGTTTTCTTTGATAGCATCTACTAGGATAAGTATTTGAGACTTTGTTGATATCTGGACATTATCATGTTACTTTTTTTTAGAGATGCCTCACTAGTGTTTGGATTCGTTTCTAGTTGCGGCTATGGATGACTTGAAGTGAAGGATCCACACCCGGATTAACCTCATGAACCCGAAGGGACCTCCAGGCACTCCAACGGATATAGAAACTTTTTCCTCAAAACAATCAAATAAAATCCATGGAGGCGAACATACAATCATAACATATTTGAAAATAATGCAGGCGAAGTGGTAAATTTTTTTTAAAACATACGGAAAGAGTGAAATTTAAAAGGGGGCTCGATGAGTGTACATTTTTATTTAGATAACATTTTCAGTATATAGCAAAGTAATAAATACTTATACAATTAAAAATCAATTTATGCCTTAAACTTTCTTTCTTTCTTTATTTCTTTCTTTCTTTATTTCTTTCTTTCTGATGGAACCCAGGGGATAAACACACCGAACAGTTTCCGGGTACTGACGGTGAGGGACAATCTCATTCCAGTCATAACCACTACGCTGCGGAGAAACTCACGCTTTGCATAAGGTTCCAGTCATAGCACCTTATCACGTGAGATATTACTCTAAACACCTATTTCCCTCCCTCGGTTAGTAACCTGTAACATTACCCTAAATCCTTACAGCAAGGTGCCTCAGGCGATATCAGTCATACTTGAGTCATATGGGGTTAGAGGTAACCATCATTAAAACATTTCTTCAAAATACAGTATAAATCCATTTAAATCACTTTACTTTATCATTAAAACACATATGCATTCTTTACACATTTTTAAACTTTCATAATGCCTAACATATGCATACATATATAATTTAATATAAATATATATATATATACTTATATATATATATATATATATATATATATATATTGATGCAAGACAAAACATTTTCATATGCCTTAACATAAACTTCCATATGCCTTAACATTTATCAAAATATCATTTTTACACTCACAGTTCACCGCTCAATCCCGCTTGCTTCCTGTCGAATTCCTGTTTCCCGTCCGATAGTCCTTTTCATCTTTTTCAAGAAAAGCACAACTACACATTAACCATAACTTCCATTTAATCCATCATATACACTCAACGAATACGACAACGTATTAATCGCCTACGTATAACGTATAATTTTATCGTACTTCCTAGACTTAGTCACACTCAATGAATATCACCGAGGCGGTGAGGTACGCTACGTTTTCGTCGAGTTCCAATCTTAATTGAACCTTTCTTAATCATTTAATAAGGTCCTTAAACTATCGGTGTACGAATTCGGGCTTAATTACACAAAAACACAGCATTTTGGGCATTTTGGGCTCACATGTACCGGTACACCTGGATATAATACCGGTACATGATGCATTGTTGGCATGTACGGTACATGGTTTGTCACCGTTACATGTTGGCCTACGGTGACTGTACCTGTACATGTACCGGTACACCGAAATTTTGCGGATTGCTTCTTTTGCCACTTTTGATGCAATTAACTTTATCGACTTCTATAATTCATAACACCTCAAGAACTAACTTGGAATTCATCTAAAACAACTTCATAACACTTGAATTGGTGCTTTGGAACTCATACCACAAAACCCTAGGTGAAAATCCAAGAACTCAACCTAGGTCCACCAATTCTTTTTAAACATCATATAATTTGATGATTCCATGTTTATTTTCCACTAATTGGGGTTTACTCTCTTAACTGACAATTTCAAAGGTTTATGTGATCTTTGCACAAAACCTAGAACCAGGAGCAACTAATCTCCATACCAAAGCCCTAGGAATCCAAATACACTTGATTCTAAGACAAACATATCTTGATCTTCTTCTTCTCCTCCTTCTTCTTCCTCTTCTTCCTCTTCCTTGCTCTTCTCTCCTCTCCTACGTGAACCCTAGCAAAATGAGACAAAATGGCTTTTGTTTGTCTCACCCTCTATTTATACTTCCATATTCCTCATAATTGAAATTAAGTCCCCAAGCACTTAAATATTGAAATTGTAACTTATGTTATTTCTATTATGACCCATCTCTACTTGTTTTATGATTTCCATATCCTTTATGAATTTACAACTTTGCCCTTCTTTTATTACCACATTCCGGGTTCACTAATTTATCACTTCTCAATTTAGTCTCCAAAATACTACAATGTGACACTTGGTACTCGGGTACGCCCCTACAGTTACATGTACTATACACTCTCTCGGGACGGGGCGTTACATGAAGTTTGCCCTCTTTATTAATGGATACTTTGATGTTCACTAGTTTCTTGACACTATGGAGTGATAGATGCCATGTTGGGGTAGATCCCTTATTTGTCAAGGGAATCTACAGTTTGTTGGTTTGTGTAGATAGTCCTTATTAAGAGGATGAGCCTTGTTGTGATAATTTTGGATTTCATCATGTTTCTATTGGATATCATACTAGGCATATTGCTTAGTTATTGGGACCATATTAAATTGGTTGTTTTGTGTAGATAACTTTCATTAAGAGGATGAGCATCATTATGACATTTCAAGAAGATGCCATCTTGGAGTATATTTCCCTACTTATTGAGATTAGATGGTTTTTGTTGAGGATGATCTTCATTAAAACATTTTTTCTTCAGTATTGTTTATTTAGTGGATATTTGTTGGGCCATGCAAGTTGGTGGACATTTCTCAAATGCTATTTTTTTTCATCCAATGCCGAGGTTATTGTAAGACACTCTGCCTTTTGTGTCTCAAGGTTTCTGAGTCAAATTCCACATATGTTTATAGTAGGGCTTCTTGATGTGATGGCAAGAGTTACTCATGTTGAATGTATTGGGCATTTTTTGAGTTCTCATTGGGACTTCATGATAGATAAACATGCTCGTATTATTTATGATGATATGGATGGTTCGAATTTTGAGCACAATGTCGATTGCCTAAAGTCACTTCAGATTTCTACTCAATGTGATGCCCCCACTTGCCATATTGGGGCATATTCCCCTTTTTCATTGATGAGATGATTTGGCTTCACTAGTAGTTATTTGGCAGTTCTTATTTGATCAGGGGGATTCCCTTTATGTTGATCACAGTTTTCTTGAGATGTAGAGTCATGCATATATCTTTCAACCTTTGAATTTAATTTTTTCTATATAGGATTTCATAGCAGATTGTTTAAGAGTGCGAGGACTTAGCATACTAGGCCATATTTTCCCTCATGGATTTCCAGCGTTCAAACTTTGCCTTTGTTATCTTCAGTCTAAATCAGGTGTTTAGATTTCGCCTTTGCAGTCTTCATTTTGGATTTTACGCATTTAGACTTTGCTTTTGATGTCTTCTGTCGCGCCCCCGTACATGACCCGACCCAGAGGCCGAACCGAATCCGAGGACACGGACCGGATTTACCATATATACATTTTCGAATACTATAGAAATAAATGTCGCATAATCATTTCGGTTAAAGGGCCCACTGTTTTTTCAATTAACACTTTCGTTCAATATGGCATGTATGCCCTTTCAACATTATCATTTACAAAACATTATCAAAGTTCATCTCCATAAATAAATCAAATATATTCTTCCCATGAAAACTTATACATTTTTGGTTTCATTACAAAAATGATCAAATAATGTAATGGGATGAAATGTATGCATGAGACGGAGCGTTTACTTATACTCCTCACGATTCAACGATGACTCTTAACTCTAAGGTCTTTGCTCTTGTCCCTAGTCACTCGGTACCTGCGCGATGATAAAAACAACGCTCTAAGCATTTTCATGCTTAGTGGTTCTATACAATTCTCTCTTCATTTCAATTAAACACGATAATGCGACTTTTAAAAACAATGTTTTAGCCTGATTTCAATAGTCCATGCAATATACATTATATATATGTGCTTATTTCATATACTTTCATTTGCAAATCATTTGATCATTTCAAAGTATACAATTTCATATACAATATTTCATTCGAACCTCAAATCATTCATTTCACACATTTACTTATAATTTTGTCCTTAAACAAATTTAACCATTTCTTTCGGTGCATAGGATAACAGAATCACTGGCACGATCCCATTAGGCTGCAGGCCGGTATAAAAAAACATTTTATAACACAGTACGGTCTCGTTGGGCTGCTAACTAGTTATTTAATAATCATTGTGTGTACACTACCGATATTGTCCCGCTGGGCTATGGATCAGTATGTCACTATATTTCATTTCGTTCACAGTATTGCTAGTTTGACCCTTATTGGTATACCAATCTATCATGAACTCGAATATGACGAATAACATTCTATTAAGAGTATTAAAACTCAGTCATCGTAATTTACAATATTGTATATACATTTATACCCAAATAATACTTTTTGGTGCTCACGCAATTTTTATGGCAATGCATTTGAAATCAATTTTCCTAAATCGCTTAAAACAAATCACATATGCAGTTTTCTTGAAAATCATTTTAACCAACGATCACAAAACTTGAAATAAGAAGAGAGGTATGGAGAACAAACTCAAAAAGGTTGTCGCTCCTTGATTCCTATTCTCGGAATCCCATTCTTAGGTCAGGCTTTCTTATCACCAACCCCTAATCCATCACAGTTAGAGAACAATATTAGTTTGCTTATTTAGGTTTCTAGTTAGGGTTGTTTTCTACCCAACTTCCTTCAAGTAAAATTTTTTGGGAACAAATGAGCCACATTTTACCCAAATTCCTTCAAGTCCATGGTTCCCCTATAAATCTATTTCATTCAAAAATTGAAATCATCGGTCGAACCTTTGAAACTTCGAATATATGTTCAAAACAACCGGGACTACTCTATTTTCAAAACATAACCAAAATTTGCCCGAAAATAAAGCTTCACTTTGACGAATTTAGGGGTCCAATGGAGTCCAAATTTGAATATACTTATTTCAATGATATTTGTTCTCCTATAAATCTAGTTTATCCAAAAATTTAATTCACTCAATTTGGATGAGCGAAACTCAACTTATGGCCTAAATATCAAAACTGTTCGAAAACACTAAAACTGTACCAAATTGAACCAGAATTTGCCCGAAAACATAGCATCACTTTGACGAATTTCTGGGTCCAATGGGGTCCAAATTTGAATACACTTATTTCAAGGATATTTGTTCTCCTAGAAATCTAGTTTATTCAGAAATTTGAATCACTCAATTTGGATGAGTGATGACCAAGTTATGGTCAAAACAAAAACATGGGTTTTGAAAAATTTTGATAGCATCTCCCCTAAAACCCCAACATTTCCTTTATACAAAAATTCCTCAAAACCAATCCTAACCCAAAAGCACTTTGAAAATTAACCCACAGCTTGACCTCAGAAACTGATCTCTGACAATTTTAAAACATACATTCCGATTTGGGATTTTCATCAAACTCAAACACAACATTTAGGGGAAGTTAGGGTTAGTTCATACCTTAAATCTCTTGATTTCTTCCACTAGCTTGACTCTAGCTTCCTTTTGATTGATCAAATGAAACCCAAGATGAAGAGAATCACACCAACTTGGCTCCCTCTCTAACCATGCAATTCTCTTCTCTTTTACCCAAATGAGAACTCTCTCATTCTAAGACCAAAATTTGGTCTTAATCCACATCCTTCATAAGGCCATGTTTGGCTCTTACATTTTTGCTCATTTTCCCTTCTTTTTTTTTTGCATTTTGGTCCATCTTTTGTCCTTCATTTACACTTCATTTCATCAAAAATTCCATTTTGGCATATACACTTACTCATTTATGACATTTGGGTCCTCATTTTGACATTTTACCAATTTAACCTTAATTCTTGTATAATTTCCAAGTTTTATCATTTTTTTTTGTTCTTTCACAATATAAATTCCGGAAAAATACAATTTAACTTATTTTATACCTTAAACATGTTATAAAACTGCTAAGGCAGTTTTACGGCGTTAAATCTTCATTTTAGATTTTAGGCATTCAGACCTTACTTCTACTCTCTACATTTTAGATCAAGCGTTCAAATTTCGCCTTTCATGACTTTTTTTTTGGATTCCAAGCATTCAGACTTCGCGTTTGTTGTCTTATTTTTAGATTAGGCGTTCATATTTCACCTTTGTTGTCTTGATTTTTAGATTTTCGACGTTTATATTTTGCCTTTGCTATTTTCATTTTAGATTTTAGGCATTCAGACTTCACCTTCCAGTCTTCATTTGGGATTTTCGGCATTTAGATTTCAACTTTGCAGTCTTCATTTTAAATTTTCGGCATTAAAATTTTGCCTTTGTTGTCTTCATTTTAGATTTCAAGTGTTTAGATTTAGAATTTACTGTCTTCATTTTGGATTAGGCGTTAAGACTTTGCCTTTGCTTTTATCTCTTTCGATTTCATACGTTCAGACTTCGCCTTTACTTTCTTCACTTTATGGATTTTAGGCATTCAGACTTCACCTCTGCTCTCTTCATTTTGGATTAGAGGTTCAAACTTAACCTTTGCTTTCTTTACTTCTGGATTTTAGGCATTTAGACTTTGCACTTGCTCTCTTTATTTTGGATCAAGTGTTCAGACTTCACCTTTGCTTTTTGGATCAAGGTGTTCAAACTTCTTCTTCTCATTATGGATCAGACATTCAGACTTGTTATTCTACAAATTAGGCTTTCATATGGATCAGAAGTTCATACTTTGTCTTTTGTAGATTAGGCGTTCAAGAATCACCTTTATATGGACCACATGTTCAGACTTCGTCTCCATCACATTTTCAGGATTGCAGTTCAAATGTTCAGACTTCGTTTTTTGTAGATCAGGCATTCAAACCTTTCTTTTGTGTTTATTCATCTTGGATCAGACATTTAGGTTTTATGTATATTATGTGATGAGTATCTTAAATACCCATTCTATCCCCATGTTTTACTTAGTTTTTTTAGTGTAATTATGTTAAATAAGTGTCCTAATGCTCTAAATGTTCATATTTATGATTAGGTTAATCATGGTCTAGCTTAATCATCACTTCTCAGTCTCAAATCAAGGCACAAATCATGTAAAAATTGGCCAAATACCCACAAGCATTAAGATTAAATGAAATACTCAACACACATGTGAAAATAATACACCAATCAATATAAATTAGGAGAAATCCATACATTTATGTCTTTAGCTACATCTAAATGAGATAAAGATATAAATGAGATTAGGTGTGGTATTAGGATTTCTTGGGTTTATTGCATTCCTAGGGTTTTGGGTTGAGTAGAGATGCAAAATACCTAAATCCCAGGGGTAGTGTGTGGATTCTTGAGAGAGGTTCACATATACATTAGTGAAATTGCCATCTTCATATGAAAATAAACATTGATTGATTAGGTTATGAGGTTCATACATCATTGTTTAGGTGAAATCTATCTTAAGGCTTTTTAGTCTTTATAGAGTCATCTTTGCATTCTTAATTACTGTAATTTAAATCTTTTACAGATTTTCAACCATCCGAATAGAGTCTAAGCTAGACTAGAGTTGGTAATTAGTAAACCAATTCTCCGAGGGAACGATAATCACTAATCATTATATTACTTGAGGCGACGCGTGCACTTACGCATGTAGGCATACACATTTTACATAGCACCAATCGGCCTATCAAGTTTTTGGCACCATTACCGAGGAATTGGTGCTTTTATTAATATTGATTTGAAATAGCTTTACTCTAGTTTGGATATAGTTAGTCTTGTTTTATTTTCCTTTCTGTCTATTTTACTTTTGAAATTTTTTTTTTTTTATAGGTTTCAATCACAATGGATCCTCCTTATCAGTTGACAAATGATTGCCTCTTAATCAATGAATCTGCAATATGTAATGGCCAATGAATATCATCAAAGAGTGACAAATCAAGTGAGGAACCCCCATATGCACATGACTTAAGTTTGGTATGGAGGTACCCCATATTGGAATAATTGTAACCCTGGTTGGCAACATTACCCTAGCACCTCATGGAATATAAGTAATAACATTCTTCAATCTCCATAAGTCCAAAGATCAAGCCTAGAAGAAGGTATGGATGAATTAAGAAGAACTCAAGCTGAATCTACCATGGCACAACTTGAATTTTCAAGATCAATGGCTGAAATGGACCACTCTCAAGTTAGGTTGCCTAGGTTTCTTGATCCAAATGAGAAAAGTCAACCTCCATAGGAGAGAATGACAAAGTTAGAGGCAGCCATGGCTGAATTGGAAAGAGTTCATGCTGAATGTGCAATGTCTCAAGTTCAATTCATGGAATTGACAATGGCTAATGTTCAAATTCAACCTACGCCATTCAAGAGCTTGAAAGAAGAAATGGCTCTAATGGACACTTCTTGTACTCAACTAACATTTGAGAAAGAACAACCTAAACAAGAGGAAAGTATGAGTATACAAGAACTAGTGGCCAAATATATGAAAGAACAAGAGAATATGGCTACAATGTCCTTTGAAGGACAACATGAGAGTTTGTCAACTACTCTTGAGGTGAGTAAAGAAGAAGAGAACTTGAGCTACAAGATGTAATGAAGAACTTGAGAAGCTTCAAAGAGTGGAGAATGATGTAGAAAATTCGAAAGACTTAGTTGCAAAGGAGGAAAAAAAGTCAACTTCTCTGGAATCATATGAAAAGGTAAAAGATGAAGTTGTAAATACTATGCCAGAGATGACTCTATGGGGTGAGATGCATGAGGAATTGAAAAATGAAAAGATGACCCTAACTTCCGAGGTGGATGAGTACATCATTCAATTGAATAACGAAATGAAAGGAACCTGTGAAGAAAAAATAAAAATATATAAAAAATATAAAAATAAAGATCTTGAAGACTATGTGCTCATGTCGCTAATCGAGCACAACTACCGCCTAGAAATCCACGGGAGGAGGGCGTCATCATCGTTTCTGTAGTTCTATGAGTCAAGCGAGACTCTAGAAAAACGGAGCGGCTTCTTGGGAAGCAACCCAAGTTTAATAAGTTTCCTTTTCCCTTTTTTTTTTTTTTAGTTACTTTTGAGTTTGTTTTTACATAAATTTTCACACTTTCAGGTTCTTAGTGTTGTTTTTCGTGCTTGAGTTCAAAGTCAAGCATGGAGGTGGAGAATCTTGAAAAGTGGAAGTTTATAGTATCTTTGAGGTTCAAAGAACAAAAATTGAACAAGAAAATTAGTTTCAACATCCTCCCTCATTTCATTCCATATATTCTTCCTATTTTCAAGCCTCCTCTCATATGGAACTAAAGCCTAATCCCTCTTAACACCTTTGCCTCTTTTGGCACCGCTACCAAGGACCAATATTGAGTCCAAGTTTCTGACACAGCTACTAAGGACTAGATCAGTCCCTGACAATAATGCCAAAAACTTGTTGGGACCAAATATGTGAAAATTATTTTATGTTGTTTGTCTAAAATATTGTGTTTAAAATTTACTTCGTTTAACACGCAAGTGCACAGTCAAGGGCAAGTAATGGGGCGGATTATAAGTCCGTATATCATTCCCACAGATCGATGAGAAACGAAAAGATCAAAATCCCTACTACTCAAGATAATCACTATTTGAATCTCTAATTTGAAGATTGGATTAATTCAAATTCTTAAATGAATGAAAGAATTCAGATATCGTTTCAATGAAAAGAAATTTAAAACTAAACGGATTAGATGTTCTTACCGAGTTTGAATAACACCGAAATGGACTAGTATCAGAACACCCCGAATATACCCTAGCGCTTTCTGACATGTTTCTGGGTTTAATAAAAGTTAAATATGAATTTTCGGGAAATAAAACGAGAAACCCAAGATAAAACAAGGGTACATATGTAATTTGCCAAAAAGGGACATATAAGTCATAAAATAAGAAGGCTATGGTTTAAAATAGAAATATGACTAACTTTATTTGCAAAAAGAGAAGAACCTAAGGACTAAAGTGAAATAATGAAAACTTAACCCAAAAAAATGGGTTTTTGGGAGCCAAACATGGCCTAAGGAGAAATCTTGATTTAAGACCAAATTCTGGGTCTCTACTGGGGGGGAGAAGAAACCGTGGAGAAGAAGAAGGCGGGAAGGAGAAGAAGAAGAAGAATAAGGAAGAAGAAGTCAAATTTAAGGTATGGATCTTTGGATTTTTGTATGGAAATTATGAATTTTGTATGAGATTATGTGTATTCGGGACCATGGTAGGATGTCTATGGTTTTCAAACTCAGGTTTTGATGATTTCATCCCCAACCATAGATTTCTCGAAAGTAGTGGTCAGTAAAAACTTAAATTGAGACAAGAAAACACAATCCTCCCTTCGAGGTTGGATTCATGGTTTAATTGCAAAGTAACGAGTTTCAAGCTAGAATGAAACCCTAACTAATCTCAGGTTTGGTTTGTGTATGTGGGTTACGACCCATATTAGAGTTGTTTGGGAGTAATTCATGAAAGGTTTTTTGAAGAAACATATGCATTTCAGCACGATTTGAGTAGAATAGAGGTTACAAGATGAATCTGGAGTGGTTTTGAAATGTGTATTGATTATTGAGTTGGTTCGTGGAAATATATGGAAAACGGGAGAAACCACCATTTCCGGCTTTCTCGAGAATCCGGTACCTAAGACTCAAACGCAGGTGGTACCTACTCATATTGATTCTTGGGCCGAACGGTACCGGTGACCGACTTTCGATTACTCAAAGACTCCAATGTTCTATTTTGGACAAGTATTAGCATTTCGTCATAACTTGGTCATTTCTTTATCCGGGATTTGAAAGGATCCGGCAACCGGTTAAACTAGGATCTCAAGGAGAACAAAACCCATGAAATGGGGACCTTCATATTCGACCTATTCCGTAAATTCACTAAAGTGGGGCTATAATTAAGCTAATTTCATCCACAACATAGAGTAAATTTCCTAATCATGAGGACATAACTTGAGTTACTTAAGGTTCGATTGGGGTGATTCTAGTTGGAGAAGAACCCTTAACACCTTAGGATCCAAAGGAGTACAAAGAACCAAGATCAAATATGAAGTTAAGACCCCTCAAATGACAAAAGACGCTGGCTATCGCTGTCACGCAGTGTGCCGTGAAGTAGCCGATTTTCTTCACGACTTGCAACTCAGATAACCTTCAAGTTAGACTCCATTATGGGTATTCTCACTTACAAATCTCATTGAGCTTCTAGAATCTAACCATATGCCATTTAATGGCATTTGGTGTCTACATCTGTCTTCGAAAATTGGAATTGTTGTACCAAGTGTACTAATTGCCGTTAAAGTTAATTGGAATACAAGGTAAGAAAGGATGTAGATATGAACAAGAAATAGAAATATATGTAGATTTGATATGTAAGAGCATAGATAAGAAAAGACTTCCACGCAGATCGTGCGAATAGTCTCTCGTTCAGACCCTACTTTATATAGACATTCGATAAAGTACAAGTAAAACGTACAAGTATAGAAATGTATAGGTATATGTCATAAGATATGATAATCTGATCAAGTACATGAAGATATAAGTTAACAAGATATAAGATGTTACAAGTAGATGACATGATATGAAATATGAAAACGAACTGAAACATGAACATGAACATGAACATGAAAGGCAATATGTCATGAACACGTATCGATTAAGATAGCAGGAGTTCCGAAGACATAAGATAGTATGACTACCTAAGACCGAAGAAAGAATGAGTGGACGTTCGACCGGCGCTTCCCAAGACTCCCGCTGCTGCCACGACACTCGCTAATGCAAGCACGTCTGACCCAAGGTTTCGCACCCTACTGCCACAAAGATTGCCACGTACAGCACGCTCGACGGCGTTTCTAAGACTCGCTGCCACGACACTTCCGCTACGCAAGGCATCGCTGAAAGCAAAGGCTCTCAAGACCTCTTACCAGGTGCCACCCGAACCCCAAGATCAGACAGACCTTCCTGGTACTTATCGTCATGGTCCCACTACTTCTTTGATCGTCCGAAACAAACGCTATATGATAAGACTCTTAATAAAGAATAAGAGTAAATAAATGAATATGGTAAATATCCTAATGTACCTACGTACCTCTCAGACCGCTCATAGCACTTCACGTACTTTTTGTACAAGTAAAAATTCTATAGTACTTCCACGGTACTTATGTATCTGCATTATAAGTGGAGTAAGTTCTATAATACAAGTATAAGATCCGAAATACTAGAATAAGTTCCGTAGTACAAGTATAAGATCTGAAATACAAGAATAAGTTCCGTAATACAAGTATAAGATCCCAAAAATAAGAATAAGTTCCGGAATACAAGTATAAGATCTGAAATACAAGAATAAGTTCTGGAATACAAGTATAAGATCTGAAATACAAGAATAAGTTCCTTAATACAAGTATAAGATCTGAAATACAAGAATAAGTCTGTAATACAATTATAAGATCTCGATATACAAGTATATGCCTGTAATACAAGTATAAGATCCGGAATATAAGAATAAGCTCCAGAATACACCATAAGATCCGATACAAGTATATGCTCAGAATACAAGTATAAGATCCGTGAAGAAGTATAAGCATAAGTCCCGATATATATGTCCTTGAGAAATCCAATAAGTATGTGTCCTTCAAGAGATAAGCATAAGTATGTCCCATCGAGATAAGTATAAGTATATGTATGTTTCAAAGATCTGTGATAATATAAATCTATATAAAGAAGGCCCTACTGAGATAAAGATATGTGTCCTACTGAGATAAGTATAAATATGTGTCCTATGAGATCTAATAAGAATAAGTATGCCATAGTGTGTTCTGAGTGTAACTTTCAAAATACCCCTGAATTTTTATAATAAAATTTATTATATATTCCGGTATATCACAATCCTGGGTATTTTTCCTGGAATTGTTAGATGAATATTAATAAATGATTATTGAATCCAGAAATAAAACCCAAGTGAAAAGAGAAAAATATGAAAATTGTAAACGGGGACCTAAGGGTCAATTGTGAAAAAAATTTATATGTCTAAGTGAAAATGTAGAGACTTAAATGAAGAATAATAGAGAAACGAGGGACCTAAATATAAAAAGAAATAAAGAAAAGAAGAAAAAAATCAAGGAAAGGGCATGTGGCATGTAGGGAAAGTGGGAGGAGGTTTCTCCCTTTTAAAATACGATTTAGAGTGATCCAAAAAAAAAGAGGGAAACAGAGAAAATAGGTATTTGTGAGGAGAAGCCTCACTTCTCTCAGATTCCTTCAAACGACCTTAATTCTCATAGGTCCTAGGCGAAGCAAGAGGGAGTTCCTTCCCGTGAGAAGAGCTTTCACAAGTAGACCTAATCGTGGAAGCCTCGACAAACTCCAAGAGGTAGGTCTCTCCCTACTTTGGTCATTTTCATCCTAAGTCGCCACATTGTGATAAATACAGACAATGGACCTTAGAGCTGATTTTTGGGTAAAGAAATAAAGAGAATCTGGTAGTGAGTCCTCTGGTAAAGTTGTAGTCACATCACAACTGATGTTAGGCTTTAATTTCTCCTGACCCGACCTCTATAGACCAAGTTATGGTCCTTTTCTGAGATCAGCCCAAATAGATCTGCCTGGGTCGCCGCTACCTCAACTAAATTGACCTTTAGAACGAGTTTTTGGGTCAGAAATAAAGGGAATTTGGAGGTAAGTCCTTCTAGTAAGTTGTATCCACATCAATGAACTTGATGTTAGGCTTTTGAATTTCTCAATTCGGACCCCTGTAGACCAAGTTATGGTCTTTTTACTCCGAACGCCAAACGAGTCGAGAGGTCACGAATAGAGGTCATGCACAGAGGTCATGCAATAGAGGCTCATGCAAGAGGACCTTCAAGTAGCAGGCCGCAGACCTCATGCAGCAGGTGTCAATGCATCTCTACGCAAACAGGTCGCCGCGCCCAGTCGCTCTTCCTGGCTGATTCACGCACGATCTCCAACTCGAAGGTCATATCTCCTTCGCTCGAATCCGACTGGGTGTTCCTGACCTATGGAAAGCCCATTGAGTTAAGAATACATTCATGTGCATGAGGCGATATTATGTCAGACTCGGCGCTGGCATCGGTTTCCCCATCCAGGTCGTCAGCTGTCGCCAGGTCACTCGTCCTGGTTGACTACGCACGTACCTCCAACTTCTGGAATATCATATCTCCTTCGTCTAACTCCGATTGGGTGCTCTCGACCTGCGGAAAGCCCATTGAGTCAAGAATACATTCATATGCCTGAGGATTATATTAGATGTCAGACCAAGGTGTTATATCGAGCTCTTCCAGGTCAGGTCAGCTCGTATGGGTTGACTACGCACGACCTCCAACTTCGAAATGTCATATCTCCTTCGTCAATCCTCGATTGGTGTTCTGACCCCATGGAAAACCAATATCAAAAGAATACTATCCATATGCATTATGAGTATATTAGATGCTAGACTGAGGTGTTATATCGAGCCTGTCCAGGTTAGGTCAGGCTTCGTCGCTCTCAGCCGCCTCGTCTGCTGACTACGACACCTCCAACTTCTAAGGTCATATCTCTCGGCTCGAACTCCGACATTTGGGTGTTCTCGGACTCTATGGAAATCCCATTGAGTCAAGAATACATTACACATGCCTTGAGGAGTATATTGATGTCAGACTGAGGTGTTATATCGAGCTCGTCCAGGTCAGGTCAGCTTCCATCGCCCGTGCCGCTGTCTCGGTTGATCACGCACCCACCCTCCAACTTCCTGGCTGTCACACTCCTTCGCTTGAACTCCCACTGGGTGTTCTGACTCGCAGCCCATTGAGTCAAGAATACATTCATATGCTTGAGGAGTATATTAGATGACAGACCGAGGTGTCATATCGAGCTCGGTCCAGGTCAGGCTCAGTCTGTTAGTTCAGTCAAATGGTCTGGTTGATCACGCACGACCTCTCAACTGAAGGTCACATCTCCTCTGCTCGAACTCCGATTTGGGTGTTCTCGACTCTATGGAAAGTTCTCCATTGAGTCAAGAATACATTCATATTCCTGAGGAGGTACAGAAGATTAATCGAGGTGATAGATCGAGCTCGTCCAGGTCAGGTCAGCTCGTCGCTCTCAGATTTGATCAAGGTGATGATCTCCCAACTTCCTAAGGTCATAAATTCTTCCGTCCGAATTCGATTCAGTGTTCCCTCGACTCTGCGGAAAGCCCATTGAGTCAAGAATCCATCTATATATAGCTGGCCAAATTTAAATCATATTAATTTTTAGCACTCAACCCAACCAAACCACTAGTACGCACGAATAATATTGCTCTTTTAATGGTTTTGGAATAGGACTAATTTATGAGGAAAAGCCAAACTGAGATTGAGATTTCAGGGATTGGAATCAAAGTGCAAAGACTTTTGGGTTTGTTCTACCGACTTCTATTCCTCGTTTCAAGTTTTTGCATGTTTGTTCTCTGACTCTATTCTTATTTCAAGTATTTTGGTAGTTTACCAAGTAAATATGAAATAAGTATATGAATGAGTATATGAATGAGTATGTGAATGAAAGAGGCAAAATGAGTAATATTAGATTGAGTATATCTTTGAAAAGACGATAATAAAGTGAATACAAATTGAAATGTGGTATTTGAAACCGAATGAATTGAATGATATACAAGATGAACCGCCCGACGGATGCACCACCTAAGATCCGCTACTAAGGCACCCCGAAATCAGTCTAATGTCCCACTTGGCGGATGCACTAATCGACATCCGCTCGCGATGGCGATGGCATTGAAGAAATGCCCTTATCGGGCAGATGCACCAACCCAGATCCGCCGCGATAGCGTATGGCATTTACCTGATACCATGCTCGGGTGCACCAACAAAGATCCATGATGGAGACCGAATTGTTGAAACAAAGCACATTAACAATGATAATAAGAGCTGGATTCATCAAACTAACTACGTAATGTGAATTGAAATTATCGAATGATAATAAGGGCGTGATTCATTAAACGGAATCCGTCAGAAACGTGAACTAAATAGTCAAGGTGAAATAACCAACATTGACGAGTATAAATGGGATTTCTATGTATATGCTTAAATCTCATAAATTGAATTGTGAAATGAATTGTTGCATTGAAATTGTATGATGTGATTTGCAATGATTTAGAAATTGAAAGCATGCGAAAATAAATAGCATGAGTATATGTTGGAATTAATAGGCATGGTTTAATGTTAAATTCATGCTAAGCTACATCGAATATTGAAATAGAATCAGATAGAACCACTAAGCATTGGAAATTGTTAGTTTATAGTTTTATCTATGCGTTGTGTTTCGAGTAGACAAGAAGGGAGACAAGATCGTGGCAAACAAGTAGAGTCATAGAGAGTACGGCAGATAAGTATATACTCCGTCATTTGCATATCATCTCTTTCGAACAAGTGGTATTTTTTAAAACAAAAAAGGGTTAAACCTAACTCGATTTTGTATATCATTTTGAAAGGGCATAGAATGTCTTTCTTTGTAAATGTATTTTGTTAATGTTTAAGGGCCTACCCGACCGCTTTGAAATTTGTAAATGATCAGGGCTCGCCTAAACCAAACCCGCCCGCAACTAAACAAATTAATTAAACGCTTTAATACATAAATAAAACGCTTGAGGTAAACGGCCTCGTTCGATCCGCCGATTCGGTCGCCTGGATTCTGGTCACACTTTGAAAAAGAAAACTTAATAAAAATGTAAAATAAAATAATTAAATGGGCGTCCCCGGTTCGCTGACTCGCCTAACTCCAAGCTCCGCCGTTCTGGGGTCGCTACACCGAAAGTAAGCATAAGATTGCTATATAAGTTCGCATCAGATACGAGAGGATCCGAACAAGTATAAGTCAGTTACAAGGATAATTATGTATGTAAATGTGTTATATGAATCTCATGAAGACTTGATATCTATTATCGTTATATGTTTATATTATGATTCAAGATAAATGCATTTGTACCAAGATAAGTTATAAGACACGCTTTCCCACTAAGCATAAAGTTTAGCACGGGTTTTTAATCCGTAGGTACAAAGGAGGACATCTCGCGATCTTCGCATACAAATAAGCCAAGACACTAGTAGGGGTTCATCACAAGATATCCCGCATTCGATTCAGAAACATAAAAATACGCTTGTATATGTAAATGGGACTTGGTGATATGTGTATAGATTTTGATGGACACCATCCGATGAGTCAAGCTTTCAGATATGTAAATGATTTTTGTTATTACATAAATTGTTTGTATACCCATAGGACCAAGATCAACTTTGAAAAAAAAAAAATAGGTAAAGAGTCCCAGTATATAGTCTCAAGGCCTTGAACCCTGCTCGATCCGCCATTCTGCCTGACCTGAATCTGTGGTATGACAAGTATTTCTGATAATTAGATTGCATATGGTTCAATAACAATGTAGTTATGAACTTGAATTCTGGATTTGTCCAAGAGCAGAGTAGTATAACCTTGGAATACCTCCTGACACTTTACATTTCACTCTTTAGAACACCATTCTAAATCAGTCGTTGGTCTAAATAGCTACTTTGTGATTCATCATCTTCTAAGATCTAGTTGTTTTCCTAAACTAATACTTCACAACCATCTCTCAGGACTGAAGTCTGCTTGCTCTTATAGACAGGATAACACAAGCCTCCTTCAATTTAATTGACATCTCAATCTGCAATTCAATTAGAATACTCTCTCTCCTTAATTAGAATCTTTGCTAACACAGGATCAAGGTTGTTCTATCAAACTGAGATGAAACCTCTAAGTACTAAATGAGCAAATCAGCAAATGGATCTTATGCCTCGGGAACACACTTCTGCTATCACCTAGAAAGGAATCTTGAAGTCAGGGGTTAGAACATCACCAGTGATTTAGGAAGTGATACTTAGAGTGCATTAGTTCTAAACATATCAGCCTAGCATACCCCTAAGTTACTGCTCTTTACTCTCAAGTAAACCATCTGTATATCACTCAGAGGGATCCTGAAAATCAAAGCACAGATACAACTCTTTTTGGGTATAATCTGCAACTACTTAGAACAGTTCACTGCTCGAACAATATCAATTAAATCAATCCAATACTCAATTCCACAACATTCATTTTAAATACTACAAAATGATAACCAAAACACTAATTTCTTCTCAAAGGGAGCTTAGTCTTCCATAACTAAATCACAATTAACAATGACTAGTTGATCAAACAAATTCATTGAGAATGTAATCAAAACTGAATAAAATGAATTCCATAAATAAATCTAGATTTCACTCGAGTTCAGACATAAATGAAGCTTGATTTGCAACGATCCAGCTCGAAATTTTAGCTCAGATCCACTACTATAATCAAAAAAATGAAAACCAAAATAAAAATATATACAAAAGCTTCAACTACTCTTTCGCTTTTGAGAAATTCTGAAGTTCCTTTCTCCAGAAGAACTAAGCACTCTACCCTAGGAGCTTCTATTTATAGGCCCCAATGATTTGGCCCTAAAAACAAGGCGGATAATGCAGACCTCAAAAAACCCAAAAAATTTCAACCCTAGTCGTGATTGATGTTGCAACTTTGAAAAGGGAGTTACAACTCTGGATTTTTCATGTCCGTACAATGTCGCGACTCTGGGTTTCAATGTCTCGACTCTGCTCTGTTATCACTGCTTGAGTCTTGTTTTGATGTCGCGACTTTCCATGTTGTTGCTGAATTCCAATCTCACGACTCTGATCTTTCTATTGTGAAGCCTTCAGCCAATGTCGCGACTCTGGTCACCTGATGTCGTGACATTCCTCCGCTAATGTTGCAACTTGACTGCTTCTACTGATGTTGCGACTTTGAGTTCCGATGTTGTGACATTCTTCAACCGATGTAGCGACATTGCTCAACTAATGTTGAAACTCTGATTTGATGTCACAACATTCGTCACCCTATGTCGCGACTCTACTATGATGTCGCGACTCCTCTCTTTTGACTACTTTCTGCTTCTTTTCTTGTTGTTTTTTGTCATATTTTCGCAAACACAAATCTAGGTAAAGATTCCATATAATTTCAGATTAAATCAACTTTAAGTCTTTAATATTCATTAAAATGGATTCTAAAATACGAGTTTCAATTCATCGTGCACAATACACTATATAGCATTTTGAGCCTATTAGGTCTCATGATAAAAATGAGGAGAGTAGAAGAAAGGAAACCCTTTTGACATATAATAAGCTTTAATATATACAATGAGCCATATCAGAGCAAGTGGGGCAATTGCGACACTTAAAAATAAATTTGTCTAAATGGTATGAATCGCTAAATAGATATGTCAAGCCCAAACTGTGTGAGCCCAACTCAATCCGATAAAGCCTAAGCCCGTGAGAATCAGCCCATGGAAAAGTTTAGGGATATTTTTGAAATTT
This sequence comes from Tetrastigma voinierianum, assembly GCA_016808115.1. NCBI lineage: Eukaryota > Viridiplantae > Streptophyta > Magnoliopsida > Vitales > Vitaceae > Tetrastigma > Tetrastigma voinierianum. The sequence goes on from JAEQBH010000112.1 coordinate 748,704, forward strand.
TTAAATTTGTCAAAGTTGCCGACGAAGAATATTGAGACTTTGTCTCAAAGGAAAAACATGGAGCTATGAGACTTTTTCTCCAAGTTAGGACATGGTAGAAGACGTGGACAGTTAATTGAAATGGTGGAAAATTACTTAGGGAGCAAGACTCTTTAATGGAGACATAGACAATTATTGGAAAAAGTGGGTTGGTGCAGTTACTCATAAATGCCTATAAAAGGGAATCAAAGCATTAGAGAGGGGATCATCATCAACCAAGACTCAAAACCGACCAAGAAGACTTCAGCATTTCTCTTATTTTTTTACAAGTTCAATAACCGTCTTTTCCATATTCCTAGCTTAGTTTTATATGTTTTTATGTCCAAGCATTTTGTTACTTCAAAGCTTTCTTGCTTCATCACTTGATTTGTAGTCCAATTCTATAATGAAATCCACTATTTTTCCAGCTAGTTCGTTAAGTTTTCTCTTAGCTTTCAATTCAATCTATGCAATCTAATTTTTAAGGTATTTTTTGCTTAGATTATGGGAAACTGTCAAGGGAACTAGGGGATTCCTTTTTAGCTTGAGCAGAAATTAGATTTCAGCACGGTTTCAGTTCGAAAATACTATAATTTCCTGGTACACATGTGCATGCACCAATTTCCTTGCTTTTTGTATGTTCTGGTCAATTCCACTAGAAAATCCACCAAATAGATACCCTATAAGGTCTCCTAATTTTATAGGTTATTTGATTCTTTTTCTTCATCTTGCATATACTAATTTAGTTTTACTGTAACTTTTCGTAGCCAACAACTACATAAAATTGAATATCAAATTAATATATCCAGTCTTATAATATAATCTATAGCAAGAAAGCTCTATACTCAAGTTAGAAGTTTGAAATATTTAATTTTATATAGTCAAAAAATTTTATTTCTAAAATCCTACATGACTAAAAGCAATTAAAATTTTCTTTCCACATCCATAAGCTATGTAATACAATTTATTTGATTAAACCAAAAGCTTGTAATAATAAAATTTTAATTTTGCATTACCATAAGTTACATTATTGTTTATCAATTGTTTATAACGAAAACATTATGAAACGCTATAAGAAAATTAGGTTTTTCATGACAAATATTTAGTCACTATCACAAATATCATAAATAAAATTGTCACTGCCATAATAATATCGTGGTTATATATATTTGTCAACTTCACAAGAAAAAAGGTTGAGGGAGCATCTGAAGCCAATATTTTTAGTTGTAGTTATTCTATCAACTATTGTAAGAGAATTGATGGGAGGGTATTAATTCAGTGACTGATTTTTTCAGACATGACCAAAAAGTAGAGATAAAGGAGTATCTTTGGTCATTTCGGCTTCATAAATATTTTAATAACATTTAGTCAAATTTTTTATTAAATATGACTATATTTGAACCACATCATGACTAAAGACTTTATCTTAGATAAAACTAAGGCTAAGGTCACAAGTTCGCTTTTCCGTGACCAGAGCTTTTCAACAAGTAAGAATAATATATAACAAGAATGTAGTTACTTTAGCTTCAATTACATAGTCTCTTGTTCATCATGTTTAACTCATGTAGTAGAGCGTTCAACGATTAAAAATGCGAGGGTATATATAACACATGTGAAAGTAAAGCTCTCCCCTTCCTTTAGTAGGTTCAGCCATATAATTGAAGTAATTCATAATGCCAAACACCAACCTGAAAAGAAACAAAAACAAAAAGACAAAAAAACACACGAAAAATTATAAGTACGGTTAATCCAAAAATAAAAATAAAAATAACCAGAAAAATTAAAAAAAAATTAAAAACGAAATCAAACAACTAACAAAGCCACTAGCAAATAGACTCCATCCCAACAACGATGCCTTGTGATTCGTCCTTAGATAGTCGGGTATTTGGTGCTTGGTTATGACAAAAATTATATTCCTAAATACCCTAGCTAATGATAGTATAAGCTATTGTAGCTATAGTGGTTTTAGGGTCGTCCACGGGATGGGTATTCTCCTTCATAATGGCCTAAATTAATCAAGGATCTAATTAAAAGAAAAGGATTATTTTTTGTGATTTTTGAATGATTGAATGAGATTAAAAAGAATGAATTTACCAGTGGATGAAGGCCTAGGGAGTCTTGCTTCACTAAGGTCACTTGGTTTTGAGTGATCAAAGAGATAATCAAAGTCTTGATTGTCTGAAGAGGAGAGTCAATACATAGTTGACCGCCTCAACCCCGCCTAGGTTGACTCTAATGATGTATGATGAAGTCTAGTCTTAATCTTATGTACAACAATCAATTTTACCATGCATCTCCAACCCTAAGTTCCTAACTCAACTCTTTCGAGCAGTCGAAATTAGGCATCTCGTCTTCTACACCGAATAGAAGGATGTTAGCTAACTATCTGATGTGCCTATAGGGTTTACCAAGTTCCAATTGAACTATGTGGCCAACAAGAGGAGACTCATAAAGGAATACACCTAGGTTCATACAACAATCTGGGATCCGCTTCTAGGATTGATAAATCCTACCTATTCGAGAGTTATTTTACAAAAAAGTTGTCATACCTTTGGTTTGAAGCTTGTACATCTTTGATCGCCTTCAACCTAGTGCTTTAGATCCACATTATTCCGAAGAGATGAGTTTACTCACTCATTCTAGGGTTAAAAATGCCGTAGATTGAAGAGTGCTAGTGCACATATGGAAAATAAAAGAAACTTTTACTAAAAAGATTGAAAATTTACAAACTAAGAATCTAAGCAAGTATGGTATATGTTTTTTTTCATCACATTCTTCCTCTATTTTTATACTTAAAAACATATCTCTAGGGCCTTTGATAGCTAGTTACATAGTTTTCATAAGCTTTACAACCCTTTAGGAGGCCCAAAAATGGAAAAAAAAAATGGAATCAAATCTGGGTGTGTTAAAGCAAGTTCTCTCATTGGTAAGTGAGCAAAAATTCGCTCTTACTCAACGGTGAGAGCAAAATTTTCGCTCTCACTGTTGATTGAGAGTCATCTTGCTTTTCTTCCTCCTCCTTGCTTCTTTTCCACTCTCGAGCATTTGGTTGAGTTCTAAACTCATGTAAGATGATCTACAAAGCTTCAAAACTTGAGAAGGCGGCTCTGGAATGCCTCATTGCTTCAATCCATGCTCTAAGATTCGAAATCAAAGTAACACAAAACTCCAAGGAAACATTAGTAATTAGAGTTCGGGACCAACAACTTGTATAAGTGAATAAATGGACATAATTACCACTCAAAATGACCTAAAAGTGTATGAATTAAGTGCCAAATGTCACTTTTGAGCAATAATTAGAATTACAAGGAAAATCCAAGTTATTAGTCCCTTGCAAGTCAATGACTTGTTCACAAATAGTTCATAGACTTAGGTAATCCATTGAAGGTTGTATCACACTATCTCCTAATTGAAAGAATGACTTATCTTAGCCATCGAAAAGGGTTTCTAATAGTGAGGACAGTAGTGCATATGTTTACACATTGAATGGAACCTATGTAATGGCATAAAATTTTGAAGTAGTCATGACTTTACCAAGTTTCTTGATTGTGTTGTCTCTCAATCATAGGAGTGAAGGAATCATACGACGGAAGCAGGGGATGTGATTAATGAGTGATGAATCTGTGTGTTGGTTGTGACAGTGAAGATCTTCTGAGATCTTTGGACAGATTATCTGTTGGCAAAGTGTGTGGACTTTGATCCTAAAAGAAGCTAGATGCAACACTCACGAAACCTTTCGTTTGTTCTCTCTGAGGTGTTTTTATAGACACAGAGAAGTGTCAAAGCTTCTAAACCTTTGAGGCTAATGCTTGGTGTATTTATAGGCCCCCAACACTAACCCTCTGGGTTTCTCTTTGTGGGCTCAATAAGTGATCACATCTTGTATCTTATCATCCAGGTTAAATGGGCTCTGTCATCTAATGAGCTAGCTTGGGGATCCTATGGCCGGTATTAATTGAGCTCTTGATCAGCGATCTGGAATGCTACAGACATAAATCAACAATCTCCACTTGCTTAGAAGCAAGTTTGGGACATGTCTTATCGGAGGCCTCAACAAAAACCGGATGTGAATTCAAAATTAATAATGTTTATATCAAATGTATTTTCCTCTTTGTAAAATATTAATAGTGAGTGATATTGCCTGTAAATCAACTAATTATTTATTCTCTTGACTTATCAGTTTCTCTAACGGATCCCATGCACTGGCCAGTGACTTTCAATATCCAAGTACCGAAACATGTCAAGAGGATATTTCATACAAATTCCATTTTGTATATTTCATAAATACTTGATAATCAAAATACCATAATCCCAATTATCGAAGATATTGGTCGTTTAAATAGTCCTCACTTATTGATAGCTCAAGAACCATGCTTAATTATCTGTTTATAAATATACTCGGGATTAGAAAAATAACATATCCTAATATGCTTTGAGATTTAATTCCTTTCCACAAATTTATCCTTGATTGAAATCTCTTAGATCCTCTCGGAATGACCATAATTCATTCAATATTTTATAATAACCAAGGCGAATGTTTCATGTAAAATATTGCGAGTCTAAATAAGTGCCCAACTTTTATTTGTACTTGTGAACAATTCATTAATTATGAGAACCTGTGATCATGTCTTCAATGGGCGCTGTCATATGATCATATACTATACGTAATTATCACGGACCTTATCGTAAATATAATGTGCAAAAAACTTCATATTATATCAAAAAAATGAAGTACAACTTGTCTTCTCTGAAGAGCACAAATGTAACAACTCCCACTCACTCTAAAAGTAAGCACAGGACCTCTTAAGACCCATACAATTTACATGTTTTCAAACACATGTTCTCCGACAAATGGCTCCTATTTAGGGTAAACACATATCGATGTTGATTTACTTGAGTCGATATCCCTTGAAAATGTGGTCAGAGTATAACTTAAGTGTTTTAAGACTCCCCTTTGGAATACACCAACATATAATCCTAGTTCCTCTTTAAATACTTGGTATATGTTTCACTTCTTTGTCCGGTGTTCTACTCACGAGGATCGATTGAAGTGCGAAACACTACTCAGCACGCCGCGAGATATCTGGCACAGTACAGCTAGCATAGCATACATGGGACTGGCATTAGAAGCATGAGTTTTTAACTCATGAGTTCTTTCTCTTCAGGAGTTTTTGAGTGAATGCTCCTTAGAAAGATGAATTCATCGAAGGAGTAGAAGTCCCCTTTTGGAATTTTCCATGCCAAACACACAGTCATATTTATCAATCTGTAGGAGGCATGGGATAAAACTAATTCCTTATTCTTCCGGTCTCGTAAAAGTTTGATTCCAAGAATATAGTTAGCTTCACTCAAGTCCTTCATATCAAACTGCTTTTTCAGGTAACCCTTTACGTCTGACAACACTTTCACACTGTTTCCAATTAACAGAATATCATCTACGTAAAGTACCAAAAAGACTACCACTATTCCTTGAATTTTCTTATACACACATGGTTCATCAGGACTTTTCTCAAATCCATATAATTTGATAACTTGATCAAACCTGATGTTCCATGACCTGGATGCTTGCTTAAGCCCATAAATAGACCTATGCAACTTGCAAACCATGTGTTCTTGACCTAAGGCTATGAACCCTTTCGGTTGCTGCATATAGATATCCTCTTCCAGCTCTCCATTTAGAAAAGCTATTTTGACATCCATTTGCCAAATCTCGTAATCGAGAGCTGCTGCTACAACTAAGAGAATGCGGGACCAGTTTAAGCATGGCCCTCTTGGCGAAAAGTTTCATCATAATCTATACCTCTTTTGGGTGTAACCTTTGCCCACCAAAATCTAGCTTTGAAGGTTTTCAACCTTCCCATCTGAAGTCCTCTCTTTCTCTTGTAGATCCACTTACACCAAGTGGTTTTACCCTTTAGGTGCTTCTACAAGAGACCAAACTGAGTTAGAACCCATAGATTCCATCTCACGGTCCATTGCCTTTTTCCACTCTTGCACATCAACATCCTCCAATGCCTCTTCGTATGTGGTAAGTCGTCATTAAGTTATCCAAAAGCGACATTAAGTCTCTCCTAGCAGGCATACCTTTGCGGGTTTTACGTATCCAGTCTCCCATTACGAGTTTGCTGCATTGGTTGTTGTACATGTACAGAAGGATCCAAGTTTTGCGGTTCAGGTGGATTACCAATCTCTTCATTATGTTCTTGTTCTTGAGTTTCTTGAATTTGGTCTGAGGCATTTAGGTGTTTGTTCGCGCCGGGTACATTTGTACATTTTCACATCTTTGAACATCGTGAAACAGGGGGTGGAAAAATAGGGTTTGTGTTGGATCTGACTGAGTCAAGCTCTTCAAGAACCACTTTCTCTTAGGTTTAAAATTGTTCATATAATCCTCTTCTAAGAAAGTGGCTTGAGTGCTCACTATTACCTTCTTTTCCTTTGGATTATAAAATATTTCACCTTACCTCGTTCCCTTAGGGTAGTAATAAACATACACATTTAATTCGAATTCCAACTTTTGTTGTTTTACGTACCAAGACGTGTCTTTGAGCACCCCAAATCCTAATATGGTTCAAGCTAGGCTTGCGCCCTTTCCATAATTATGTGGGTGTCTTTGGAAATGAATTTAGACGAACTAAATTTAGTATGTATGCGATTGTTTCTAAGGCGTATCCCATGCGGTCGGGTAATGATGGATAAGCGACATCGACCTCACCATATCTAAAAGGGTTCTATTTCTCCTTTCAGAGACTCCATTTTGCTAAGGCGTTCTAGGAGATGATAATTGAGATATTATCCCCTCTTGAGCCAAGTAAGACTTGAACTCTCCAGACAAGTATTCACCGCCTCGGTCAGACCGAAGCTACTTGATATGAACACCCAATTGCTTTTCTGCCTCAACCTTATACTCTTGAAATTTATCAAAAGCTTCAGACTTATGGCCCATTAGGTAAACATAACCATATCTTGAGTAGTCATCAGTAAATGTGATGAAATACTCATACCCGCCTCGGGCTTGAACGCTCATTGGTCCACATTACATCGGTGTGTGCAATTCGACTGGCTATAGTGGTGCGATTTCCTTTGGCCTTGAAGAACCTCTTTGTCATTTGACCTTCTAAACATGATTCACATCTTTGTTATGGGTTCAAGATCCAAGGAATTTAAAATTCACTTTTAGCAAATCATGAATTCTACTAGAATTAATATGACCCAGTCGTAAATGCCACATATAGGTTTCATTTGAAACCTTCCTTTTCTTAGATAAAGGAAATTGCTCATCATCATTTTCAATAGCATTAATACTATAGGACATAGGAGTTAAAAAATATAAACCATTTATCAATAATCAGGAACAAATAAAAGCGTTATTACTCTTTATTGAAGCGAGAATTAAAGCGGAGCCCCATTAAACCATGTTCAACTAAACAACTAACGAAGCAAAATTCCTCTTAAAATCCCGGAACAAATAAGCGATCGATAAACATAAAGTCTTATTATTAAAAACATAACTCATAGTCCTCGCCATTAGGAACATATTCCCGTTTCCCAACTTCAAGCTTCTTTGTCCTTTACTGAGTGGGCTGCTTTGTTTGAACCACTGCAAAGAGTAACAAGCATGGTTAGTGGCTCCTGAATCAATGATCCATTTATCATTGTAATTCTCCACTAAACAAGCCTCAACAACATTTATACTACCATACCTAGTTTTGGGGCGATCCTTAACTTCAGTGAAACCTTCATCCGCATGAAGCACTTACGCTTCGGCTTCTTCATTGCGATTGGTTTGAAGCGGGCTGTTTTCCATACGCTTTGTTCTTCTTTCTACGCCCTTAGGTTTCCCTTTTAGGTTTTTGTGAAGAACTTTCAGCATGATAAGCACTTCCACCTTCACGAGAGACCTTCAGTATCTCGAAGCTCATGCATAAGTTCAATAGAGATGAAAGCCGGTTTGTTCATATTATAATTCGATTGGAAGCTGACGAACTATTGGGTAGAGATTCTAGGATCCGTCAATCTTCATCTCTTGATCCAGCTTAGCCCCCATCACCTCAGCGATCTTGAAGTGTGCCCCGTCATTTTTAGATAATAGTCTGCACATTTCCTCGATCCTCACAGTGTTCATTAGTAATGCCACATGTTTGCTTGTCTACTTGCTACTTTTAGCAAACATCCCATCTAGGTCTAAATTATTTCTAATACACTCTCCAGATCATTAATTTGCTTTCCCTTGGTGTTACCTTGTATTATGAGAACTCTCTTGACGAGTTGACATCTTATTTACTTTCGTTGCCAATGCAAATTACTTCTTAGTTTCCCACGAAGCATTAGCGGTAGGCTCCTAAGGGTTTTAAATTGTTGTAATGAATTTTATTCTCTCAAAATCGGGGGCTGATGAAAAGATTGGTTTTCCATAGAGTACAGTTATTTCCATCAATGGCTTTTGATCACAAAAATTATGTGTAGCTAGAGGATTAAAAGATGCCATTTAATTTAAAAGCACACATATATTAACACGTAATCACGACAAACACTTCAAATATGTAGATCCTTAAACTACTTATTATTAATGTATTGCAACAATAATTTAGTTTCCATTACAAATACCTAGATTAGGCGGACATTTGTAATAAGCTAAGCTTTGAACTGTATGTCTAGTGTCCTACTAAGTTGGCTCAGGAAGGTGAGGTGGGTCTCAGGACTCGACCACACTCAGAGGCAGATAACACTAACACACACCATTTCAAAATTGATTTTAAATAACCATTGTTTCAATATTCTTTTGGAGCGCTAATAACATTGTGAGCCTCGTTGGGGAGGTTATTAATATTATTAAAATTGAATGTAATAACCATTAATTTTAATTTCCAAAGTATCTTAATATCTAAGCATTGTTATCTGATGATACAGTATTTTAGATCAATCAATAAAATCCAATAACCCATCCGTTTAAGTCACATAACTATTTTATGTGGACCCATGTGAACATGGAGTTTCGAATTAATTAAAATTGGTACAACATAAGCCCCATTCAATATTTTTATTATTAATTAATTAGGGTTTTTACATAATAATATTATCTAGATAAAACAAAATATTATTATGAACATGAATGTATCAAATGATGCAATTATATGGCACCACCTATTCTAAATGGCATGTTAAGCACATATCATGTTATATCCATATAATTCAAACAATTATAAATATAAGATAGTGTAGGCCATAATCCATGGTTTCCTAGAAAAAGTACAAGCCCAATAGGGCCAAGCTAACTTATCTAGCCCATACTTCTTCTTTTCTTGGTCTTGTAAAGTGTGGGGTGTGGTAAGTTAGAATTAGCTTTGGGGTTTTTGGCCCAAAAAACACAAACCTAACATGTCCCTGAATCAGAGCACCAAAGCTTGACCGTAGGCCGCCACCTGAGCTCGGATTGCCACGAAATTTTACAAGGAGTGCAGAGCCTTATCTGGGAACCACCCTGCAAAAATCAGCCCATTCGACAGCAGGCGCCTTTTACATTTTTATAATCCAATTTAAATATAAAAAAATTTTGAAATAAATAAATCAGGAGGAAACCTATTTATGATTAGCCTCCTTGTTAAAGCAAGTCTACCATGGATTGAGCCCGAAACCAAATCATTCATTCATAATACAAAGTATAAATAACATAAATAATAGAATCCCTAGGTGCCATATATCTAATATACATCATATATACATGAGAAATAAAATTGTAGTTCAATCTATCACACATCGATTCAACAGTGCTTTCGATACCAATTGGAAGGAATCATACGTGTGGAAGCCGGGAATCCCATACCGATTCATCTGATATGTATGATAGATATATTTTCATCAAACTCATTACTAATGTAGTAGTGCGAGAAAATCTCTTCATGGGACCTTCCAGAAGAAGCTATTCTCTACGTGACGAGATGCGTGTGGCGCACTAGTCACAAAGAAACCTTTGAAAAACACTTTCTGTCCCAGGTTTCTGTTTCTCTCTCGAGTGTTTTTTTATAGACACAGGAGGCTAGTAAAACTTAAACTTCACAGGCTAGTAGCGGTGTATTTATAGTGCTAACCAGCACCCTCTAGGGTTTATGGAGCCCAAATGGGCTCCATCTTGTATCTTAATAATCAGTTAAATGGGCTCTGTCATCTAATGAGCTAGCTTGGGGATCCTATGGCCCATTATTAATTAAGGCTCTTGATCAATGGTCTAGATTACTTCTTGAGCATAAATCCAACAAGGAGAATATTAAGCTTGTGAAAAACATTAATAATGACTTTGATTTAAAGGTAATACTCTTAATGAATTGGATAACTGTCATTAGAAATTGATAGCGGTAGGTACCATGTTATCTTATAAGATGGAGTCAAAGTTAATCCCTTTAGGTGATTCTAAGGAGGCATGTTCATGTAAATTAAGATCATAGAAGTTCCTTGAATGGAACATGACAAAACCTCTTGAATAGCTAAGATGTATCAATTGAGTACCTAAGAGAAGGATTTGTAACTCAAAGTAGTAGAGTTAATCTTAAAAGGCATTAAGTTTTCTAAGTTTAAACCTTATTAGGAATCCTTTAAATACCCCTTAGGGGTTAAAGTTTCCATCACTTTATGTTTCACTATCCATAAAGAGAGAAGAAGAGAGAGAAAGAGAGTCATAGCCTCCATCCTCCTACATCTCTTATTGATTATGTGGTAAGTATAAGTTTAGTTTATCATGACAAAAGGTCGTGGGTTTATGAGAATTTGAGGACACTGATTTGATTCTTCAACACATGGAGCTTAAGGTTTGGAAATGTTCAAACCTATGGCTAGTATTTTGACTTCAAAAATCAATTTTTGAAGAATTGGTGTTTGTTTTTATTGATTATATTTAACATACCTACTTACATTAGAGCTAATGTTATATGCATGGGTAGATCTTTCTTATTATGTATTAACCCTTTTTTTGTAGTCTTTATATTATCTCATGGCCAAGAAACTAATGTATGTTTCATTTTGGAATTCATTACCTGTTTAATAATATTCCAGTTTCACTTTTATCTATCTTAGCCCATGAATTATACTAGCTTAACATTTCTTACATTGTACATATATAATTTTGGTGCATTACGACTTGAAAAAAATATCTAAAAAAGGACGAGGAGATGGAAGGAAGAGGAGGGTTCCTTGCAAGTAAATAATTTGTAGACAATAAGTTTACGGAATTAGGCAATCCATTTGAGGCTATAGTTACACCATCTCTTAATTGAAGGGATTGCTAATTTTAGCCATTGGGATAAGGTTCTTAAGTGCACTTGTATGTATCGTTACACATTACATAAGTCCTAAGTGTGCCATGACATAAGGCTATTGAGTAATCATAACTTCAATTAACAATTAATTTTGACCTCTAAGCAAAGTCATAAGCTTATAGATTGGGTCACTATTGATAAAAGTTAATAACGACAATATTCTCAATAAAGCAGCATGATATCTCATAGACGTTGGGATAGTGTATTCCTTTAGGAGATTCTATGGACATGCGATTATGAAATCTACTTCTTTGTAATTCCTTAAATAGAATTTTCCATATGCTCTTAGTAAATTAAAGTATATTAATTATTTGACCATATAATAAAAGAATCTATAACTCAAGGATTATAAAGATAACTTTAAAGGCTAATAACTTTTACTTTACACTAGACTATGAAAATCAGTTCATGAGGAGACTGTATACAATGGGTAGTAAGTCGAGAAGTTGAGCATTTGACGTCTTATTGTAATATACATAGGGTACTTGATCGTAGTGGGATGTTGAGCTAACTTCATAATTGGATTATAACCTAGGATATTGTCTCTGCTTGAGTTTATACTCTTTGATGATGTATGAGGGTTGGATGGGCTTAAGTTCACTTATATGCAAAGTGCACTTTAGAAATTATGCAAGGTTGTATAAAGGTAAGTGAGTGATATTTGGATTGATCAAATTGATTACTTAGAGCCCTTATTATGTTAAATGATCAATTAGCAATATTTTATACTATATCAAGTGGCCTGATCCTGTGATATGCTGAATTAACATTATAAAAACATTTCTTAAGGGTCACAGTTTATGAGTATTTTTCATAGGTCAAGAAGAGAATCTTAACTTTTAGCCTTGAGATCTCCATTATCTCAATGCCTAGACTCAAGGAGGAGTCATTAGGTGGAAGACTACAATGTTGATAAGATTTACTATGATTTTGGGGTATTCTAAACTTATTAGGATCAATTCAAGAACACTTGAACCACAACTATGCGGTTTCTTTCTCTAGATTTATGTTTTTTTTTTTTTTTGTGTTTTGATTTTTACCAAGTTTTTGTTGCAATAGATTTGAATAATCTTATGATAGATTTTCATGCACCTAAATGATAGAAGGCTTGGAAAGGAGTAATCCAAGGTTTCCTAATAGCTAGTATTAGATCCATTTTAGAATGTACTAACTTTGCAAAGCATGTTTACTCATCCCATTGTACTAACTTTGGGAAGCATGTTTACTCATCTCATGGCCTAAAGAGATAAATGAATATGAATTCATTATTGTATGTTCTTATTGAATTAATATGAATAATTAAATATTTGAAATCTTTTTTTGTCAATAAATTAGGTTGTAAGCGTCATTTTTAGGTGCATAGGTTGTTACATTTTAACGTGAAATTAGTTTTATATTAGATAGATTATAAGCTCCATTTTAAAGAGCACTATTGTAAAACCTAAGAAAATTCTAATTTTGTGAAAAAGGGTAAAATGGTAATTTCGGTCAAAATCCAGAATTTTTCTAGATCTTGGATGACGAAACGGACTTCACCGTTGTAATCGTCTCGTGAAATCTAGCTACCACGTCGAATTTCGTCGATTCGGGGAGATTTCACGTTTTGAACTGCCAAGAGGGTCTTGAGGACCTTAGCATGGCTCACGGTGTTGTCGGGTTCAGAGTGGTCAAATAGGGAGAGCCAAGTGGATTGGCCCCTGTGGACATGGCATCTCCCAATGGATGGAAATCCCAAAGTAGAGGGATAAGTGGATAAGGAAATCCTATGAGTCAATAGTAGGTTGACATGTGGCAAGAGAAAAGACAATTCTCTTGACCCATGCTTGACCAACCAATTTGGGAGAGGGGAAGAGCAAACAAAAAACAGATTTAGAGAAAAGAGAGGGTTTTTAGAGAGAGAGCGTCTAACTTCTCTCTAAATTTCACACCGTGTCGGGCGGAAGTGAATCCTAGGCAATGGTGCTCCCGAAGAGCTACACATGGATACCAGTTTTGTGGAGTTTCGACAACTCCGGGAGGTAGGGGTCTTCTCCTACTTGGTTTATTTTCGTCTTAAGAGCCATTTAAAATGGTTTGGATGGTATGAGGTTGTGAGTGGTCGTTTGATGAGTCAGAAAATTGGGGTGAGTCTGAAATATTGGAGTTTGTTTTGGATAGTCTCAGGTGGAATCTTGTGGACTAAAATGATTATGATGTTCCTTGTATGTGTGTTACTTGTGTATTATTGCTTGATATTTGAATACTTGTCTGAGTGGTTTTAAGGTGTTGTAGGGCAGGAAATGACCGTTGATTTGATTCAGGAAGTGGAATCGATGCTTGACATCCATGGGCCTTGATCCGTATGGGGATTTGTTGGAATAGTTAGTTGGACTAAATTGTCCATGTGTGTTGTTACATAATATTGCTTAAAAAAAAAAATGAATAGCTTGAAGATATGTGTGGAAAAGATCGATTGTCATGGAAATTTAATGTGTGTTAACATGATGTTTGAATTATATGAAATAATAATTGTGTGAGCAAGTGGAATTGGATATAAATGGCATAATGCATTTCACCTAGAATAGTAGGTGTGAGTGCATGACAAATAAATCAGAGGGTTGTCTAAACGATGAATTCTTTTGTAAAATTATTAAAAATAATAATTTTATCGGAAAGTTGTTCGAAGAATTGTGTTGGGAAAATTGTCCAACAATTCACGTCGAAGAACATGAATTTGTTTCGGGAGAGCTACTGTAGTTACCTCGAAGGATTGTTCAACGTATTTATATCGGAGAGTTGCCCACAATTAAAACAAATACTTTTGTTTGGAAACGATTTTCATACATGGCATAAACATGTGTGAGGGAGTCGGTGAAGACTCGAGACATGGGATTGGGCATGTAGACATTCGAATAGGATCATGCATTTGCTTGAATGTGTTTGGTTTCCATTACATGTGCACTTAGGTGGGGAGTGAAGATTCAACTGCAGGCATTGCTCTACAATCGAGAAATATGATGAAAGTGTTCGGGAGCGGCGCTCTGCTAGAGGCAGCTTTTAAGAAAGAAGCGGATTGTGGCTTTAATATATATTTTGTAAAACATGTATTAAAATTTTTAATTTTAATATATGTTAAATGATGATGTAATAACTCTTGAAACTATGGTAATATAGTTGATTATATATTTGGTGAGAGTATGATGTGTAGGCTTGATGTGACCATTTTTATATGTATGGGTTTCTGATATGAGACACACAATTTTCCCTTGAGGTTGACAATTGATGTGGAACCCGATAAACGTCTACCTTTTTAAAGCCTTATTCGTCTTTAGTGGCTTAAAAGTAGTGATTTTTGGTTTCAATCATTTAGGGGGCATCCATGACATAGAAAACAATTGAAAAGGTTAAGTTTTTCAAAGAACCGTCAATCGAAAAGGTTCTAGAATGAAGCCTCAGGCGTCAAAGGATAAGGATGCAGTGCTTAAGCAATTAGATAAGAACTGAAGTGTCAATGCTCAAGTAGTCCTAAAGGGAGATGGAAACATCTCTAATGGAAGTATGTGAGGTTTTAGTAATATGATAGTAATGTTTGTAAAAGGCTCTGATAATAGTGGCATGGGATCATAGTTCACTAAGGATAGAAAAATAGCTTCATAAAGCTTGTATCTCTTAAGATACTTTTGTTGGATTTATGCTCTACAAACAATTTGAGCCATTGATCAAGAGCCAAAATTAATAATGGGCCATTGGATCCCTAGGCTAGCTAATTAGTGAGAAAAAGCCCATTAATTAATTTTTTAAGATGTAAGAAACCCAATAAGGCAAGAGTTTGGTTACTTGATAGGCAAGAAACCTTATAAGGAATGAATTGGTTGTTTGTCAGACAAGTAACCTTATAAAGTTAGGATTTAGAGTCTATAAATAGACCCATATCCCTAGGACCTTCAAACATTCTCTTCAAGGCCTTTACACATATATGCGGGTGTTTTCTCTTATGGTCTCTGGAAATTAGGCGCACCAACACGTGACTAGAATAGCTTGGAAGGTCTCACGCCAAAAGGTTAGTAAACCTAAGGATGATGGCATTAGTTTATCACACATCTTATTCACTCATGATTCAGGCTTTAGTTGTATATTGATCCCTACAATTGACATTGGGGCCTTGTTGAATACTAGGTGTTGTGGTAAAGCCCAGTTGATCTCAACCACACATGTATATTTGATGTGAGTGAATATATATGGCACAGGTTCTATGTTTCATGTTGTTATATTTTTTTTAACCTTAATCCATGGTAGAAGTTTGATTGTATTTTTTTAGGATGTAACTGGGCTAATCATAAGATTGGTATTCCTCCTTGATTTGTTATTGGATAATTTTGCTATATTAATTCCAGATTTATTGGATAATTATGTAATAGTACAGAATAAGCATTTGCATTGTTCTAAATCGTTTATTGTGTCGTCGAAGCCACGTTTGGCGAACTTAGAAATCATGGGGACCTGAAGGAGGTTAGTTTGAGAACATGGTTGCGAGAAGACTAGGCACTGCCGCGCCCATGGGCCGCTAAAAGTGAGCGAGAGACTAAGACTTATGCGTTTGACGCTCAAAGTGCGTGAGCGTGCGAACCGACTTAGACTAATTTTGGCTAATTGATCCTCTCGCCAGCTGATTTACCTACATGTAAGAATTTAGTGAGAATCAGGAGTGCATTGCAATGTGATTGGTGACGATTTTAGTTTTTGGCTTCAAATGCTTCTTGGGGGTCAAATTTAGATGAAATTTGACAAGTGTACTCTTTATGTAGTGTTCTACCCCTCTGTAAAATTTCACGATGATCCAAGCGTTGTGCGGCGACTGATAATGATTTTTGTTTCTGACTTTTGGCGATGCATGGGGGTGCATGCAGCATTGGATTTGGACAAATTTTGGCCAGTTGGTTCCTCATATGGTGATCTACCTTCTTGAAAATCTTCGTGATGATCGAGTTGGTAATGAGTTTTATGTGATTTGGTCACTCATGTAGAAGGAGACTGGTGGTTTTTTGGGGCTTAAAACCCCTAGAAACCAATTCAGCCCACAATTCAAGAGCTGAACTGATGGAAAGATGGATTACATGCCGGATATCAGTTGGATTCTTTTACCACTGTGGGCTTATAATTTTTTCTTTCTAAGGAAACCATGGATTCTGGGAGCCCCATTATTTATTCTTTCCTTACAATTGTTATATATGGCCATCTGATGTATCTTTCCATGCCATGTTTAGAATAGGTGGTGCCATATAATTTCTTCATTGATATATACATGTGTATAGCTGATATTTGTTTTGTACAAATTAATATTGTTATGGAGATATTTAGTTGAATTAATGTAAAATGTGTGAATAAGTCTGGGTTTAAAATTGGTAATTAATTTGAAACCTATGGACTCCATTAAGAATCCAATGATAAAATGATTATGTGATACCCCAACGGATAAACATGATTGGATTTTATGGAATTTAATCTAAAATAATTTCAAATTTTAATGAGATTGTACAGCCCAACGTCAACAATACTCAAATATTAAAGATAATTTTGAAATTAAATGAATGGTTATCACATTCAATTTTAGTAACATTATTGTCTAGATAATATTATTATGGAAAACCTAATAAATTAATGTAAAATATTGAATGAGTAAAGGTTAAAATTAATTTAATTAATTTGAAACCTACAGGCTCCTTTAAGGGTCTAATAATAAAATGGTTATGTGATGCCCCCAACGGATAAACATGACCGAATTTTATTAGATTTGATCTAAAATAATTTCAGAATTTTAATGAGGTTGTACGGACAAACGTCGACAACACTTGGATATTAAAGATAATTTTGAAAATTAA
Source organism: Tetrastigma voinierianum (assembly GCA_016808115.1). Classification (NCBI taxonomy): domain Eukaryota; kingdom Viridiplantae; phylum Streptophyta; class Magnoliopsida; order Vitales; family Vitaceae; genus Tetrastigma; species Tetrastigma voinierianum. The sequence goes on from JAEQBH010000112.1 coordinate 765,889, forward strand.
ATTAATGCTGGTTACATTCAATTTTAGTAACATTAATAATCCTCCCAACGAGGCTCAGTTAGTGTTATTGAAAGCCTAGAGCTTATTGAAACAAAGTTTTGATTGATACATGTTTGTGTTATCTAAGAAAGTTCCGGATCAACTTCTCATGGGTAGTGACTTGTTGGTACATGTCTAAGAAAGTCCTGTCACAAGGATGATAAGAGCCTAAGGTAAGGAGTTTTTAAGAGGGACCATTGTGACCAAGGATTTTCCTTGTGTATTAACATAGAAACTTGCTAATGTCACGAGTTACTATTTCAGTTTCCGGTGAGTTGACTTGGTAGGACATTTTTCGTATCATGTTAAAAACGTCAGTTTGTTATAAATATCTTACCCAACATAAGTGTTTATAATGGAAACTAGGATATTGTTGCAATAAATAAACCTACTTATTGGTATGCTTGTTGATTGCATGTCTTTTTTTTTTTTTTTTGTTTATTTCAGAAGATGACATCCTTTAATCCTCCAGCTACAATTTTGAGTCAAAAGTCATTGGTTAGCAATAATTACATCAGTACTAACGGAAAGATAGGTAGTCTAAATGTTCTTGAGGCTTGTTTAGTGGAGAATTACAATGATAAATGGATCATTGATTCAAGAGCCACCAACTATGTTTTCTACTCTTTGGAGTGGTTCAAACAAAATAGTCCACTCAATAAAGGACAAAGGAGCTTGAAATTGGGAAACGAGGAATATATCTCCGTAGTGGCAGTAGAACTCGTGGAGTTATGTTTTGATAATAAAACTTTACGTTTATCATACTATTTGTTTGTTTCGGATTTTAAGAGGAATTTGGTTTCTGTTAGCTGTTTAGTAGAATGTGGTTAAACATTACAGTTTAATTCCTTAGTTTCAATTAAGAGTAATAATACTTTTATTTGCTCCATAATATTTATGAATGGTCTGTATTTCTTAACTCCTTTGTCCAATAGTATTAATTTCATTGAACATATTGTTGATGAGCAACTTCCCTTATCTAATAAAATGAAGGTTTCAAATGAAACCTATTTATGGCTTCTTACCTTGCCTACTTGATTAGGTCATAGTAATCTTGAAGAATTACGGTTTGGTTAAAGTGGAATTTTAAATTCATGATCTTTGAACCTATACGTATCTTGAATCATGTTGGAGGGTAAAGCAAAGAGGCCTTCAAAGACGAAATGCGATGCTACAGTAGTTGGTACACCTTGATGTGTGTGGATAATTATATTCGAGCAAAGTGGCGGGTATGGTAATCACCTTTGGTGATACTCAAGATATGGAAATGTCAACATAATGCACCACAAGTATGAAGATTTTGAAAAGTGTCAAGAATATAAGGATGAGACAAAAAAGCAATCGGGCATCAATATCAGCGGCTTGATCGATCGAGCGTGAATACACAGAGTTCAAGTCTTGCTTGGCTAGAGGATAATTTCCAATTATCATCTACTTAAACAAATGGGTCTCTAAAAGGAATGAAACCCGCACCAGATATGGTGAGAATTCGATGCTCGGTTACTCATCGTCGTTAAAGGATATGCATTAGAAACAACTAACACACCTTCTTGATTCCATCTAAATTTGTTTCTAAGACACCCCTGGATTATGAAGGCGCAAACCAGTTTAACCATATTAATTTATAGTGCCACGGCACATGTCTGCTACATAAATCACAAAAATTTGAATCAACTACGAAATGTGTATGTTTATTAAAAATTGAGAAACAACAAAGAAATTGGTGGAAATCCATATGAACCATAAAACAGATCTCTTGTGCATATTAACACAATCACGATGAAAGCTTGTAGTAGGAGGATGTCTATAAACACCGCAAAGCATGCCTTATTAGGGAAGATGTATCAAGTCACCACATATGAAGAAGCATTGAAAGATGTTGATGTATAAGAGTAGAAAAGGGCAATGGATTGTGAGATGAAATCTATGGGTTCAAACTTCGAATTATAGTCTCATGAAACACCAGAATTACAAAAACCCATTGGAAGCAAGTTATTGATCTATAAGAGAAAAAGGGCTTCAGTACATTAAGCTATGTGTGCATAAGATTCCAGGTATGTAGGTAGTCTTCCATATTTTTTACGTAGATGACATCCTGTTAATTGGAGACAATGTGAAAGTGTAGTTAGATGTAAGGGATTACCTGAAATAGCATTTTAATATGAGAGACTTAGGTGAAGCTAAATATATTCTAGGAATCAAACTTTTATGAGACCGGAAGAATAAGATGTTAGCTTTGTCCTAAGCTTCATAGTGGCTAGTTTTGGCATGAATCTACCCTTTAGACATAAATTCATCTTTCACAAGGGACAATCACATACAAAACTCCCTAGAAGAGAAAGACTTATGAGTGGGAAAAACCTTATGCTTTAATGGTAGTCTACATGTATACATTGGAAGTAGTATTTGCTATGCAATGGAGATAAATGAATTAATTACAAATCGAAGATCCCAAAGTAGTTACTAATTTAGAGAAAACATATACTCAAGTATCTAAAGAGAACGAGGGATTATATGTTGGTGTATTATAGTGGGAGTCTTGCAACACTTGGTTATAGGGACTCTGATTTCCAAGGGGATATTGCATATGAGGAGAACCTAGCAGACCTTTTAACTAAGACTCTTTTCTAACATGTGTTTGTGAAGCATGTAAATTGTATGGGGCTTAGGAGTGTCCCATGCTTACTTTAGAGTAAGTGGGAGTTCATTACATTTATGCTCTAGGAGCCAAACTATTTGTAATTTCATTTAATGTTTTTAATGATATGAATTTCTTAAATTCTTATACACACGTTGTTTCACAAATAAGGTCCAGGTTAATTATGCAATATATGATCATATAGATATGTCCATAGAAGACATGGTCATAAGTTCTCATAATTAATGAATCGTCTCACGGTTGATAAATAAAGTTGGGCACTTTATTTAAACTATAATATTCTATGAAATAATCTGTCTTGGTTATTGTAGAATATTAAAGTGAATTATGTTGTACTCATTTTGAGAAGGTCAAGAGAGATTTAATTAAAGGTAATATTCTATAAAAATGAATTAAATCTCAGGCAATATTAGTTATGTTATTTTTCTTAATCTTGAGTATATTATAAACAGGTAGTCAAGTAATTGTCATTCTTTTAGTTATCAATAAGTGAGGTCTCCTTTTAAACACCTAACCTTGATGATTTAGGAATAATGATCATTTGGGGATGAGATATGGAATTTGAATGAAATATTCGCTTAATATGTTTCGATACTCGGATGTTGAAAGACAACGCGTTCACATTGGATGTTATGTTAGAAGGCGATAAGTTAAAAAAAGAATAAATAATTAATCGATTCTTTGGAAACCCTTGCGATTAATTACTCGATATTTTACAAAAGGAAAGATACATTTAATATGTACATTATTAATCTTTAGAGTTCACATTTTGGGGCTGGTGGAATAATAGCACGGATAATAAGATAGGTCAGGACTTGCTTCTAAGCAAGTGGGAGATTGTTGGATTTATGCTCTAGAAACAATTTGAGTCATTGATTAAGAGCCAAAATTAATAATGGGTTAATGGATCCCCAGGCTAGCTAATTAGTGACAACGCCCATTAATTAATTACTTAAGAGGCAAGAAACCCAGTAAGACGAGAGTTTGGTTACTTGATAGGTAAGAAACCCAATAAGACAAGAGTTTAGTTAATTGATAAACAAGAAAACCTATAAGACAAATATTGGTTGCTTGTTAGACAAGTAACTTTATAAGGTTAGGATTTGGAGTTTATAAATAAACTCATCTCCCTAAGACCTTTACACATTCTGCATAAGTCGTACTCCACATATGCAAGTGTTCTCTTTTAGTCTTTGAAACGATGAAAAGCTTGAAAGATCCATGAGGTTGGTAACCAAAGATGATGACATTAAGTTTATCACACATCTTATTCAAAATCATAACTTCTGGTTGTACATTGATCCTACAACTTTATGTCAACTAACACATCTGATATTCTTTATAAAAAAGATTTATGAAGCACTTTGAAGGAACCTTATTAAATTTATCTATTACATTTGCAAGAGCTTGACAATTTGAATTTAGCATTTGCTTCAATGATATTTAAGTAGGAAGAATTCAACAGCAAGACATCAAAAACAAATTTCACTTTGTTGAATTCCAAATTGCTTATATTTGTAGGCCTGCAAGATAATACTCAAGACCAAGAAGGGATGTGTGATGGATCTTGTATCACTAGCACTAATAAGTTTCAAAGTATTTTTACACTAGCAAAATAGTTCCCGCCTCAAAATCTTCACTATCCTCCTTAAGAAAGTCATGGTCTTTTCTTTTAAATATTTAATAATTTCTAAAAAAAGACAGCTAATAGAAAAAATATATGAAGTGTTTGGTTCCAATTTTAATTTAGAATTTAGAGATATGAGGCATCAAATTCAGACTCATTAGTTTGAGCAAGGGTTTGCATTTAAGCTCTATCTAGTACAAAATACCACACAAATTATCTTCAAGGTTCCTAGATGTAGTATCAAGATTTAATCAAGTTTTGAGAACTTGTACATTACCACATGTCCAAATAAAATGATTTTGCATAAGCAAAAAGTTTAGTAGTTAGATCACTTTAAATGCAAAAAATAAATCACTTCACTTAGTCAAATAAATGACTTATTTGCAAAGGTTTTAAATGTAACTCTAGTTTTAGTTCAATATTAAAACTTGAACACACCATTATGCATTCAAATCATGCAAACTCGAATGAGACAAAGACTTTAGTACTTATTGTATAAGTGCCAAAAATATATCACCATGTAGCATTAAAGTTGTAACTTGTTCACGTAGGTGTTCAATATAAATTCAACTTTAACTAAATGTTAAAACTTAAAACATCATTATGCATTGAAATCAGACCAGTTTGCGTATGTGCATATGAAATTCGATAGTCATGCAAATATATAGCACGGCTTGGCCTGTAGCTACCATAGAAAGCTGAAGAAGAGACAAAGCCCATTCTACTTAAGGGTGAGAATGGACATGAGTTATTCCTGACTCCCTCCCAGCAAATCCCGATTGGAAGGATTAAATACATAAAAGACTCAACTGCTCTCGTAATTATAAGGAGTTAAGCATCTAGTGGGCAACAGAACAGCTAATGGTAAATTACGGAGATAACCTCTCTAACTTATCGACCTCATTTTAAGCAACTAAATATCAACACTAGTAAAAATAAACATGTAATTATCCAGTCACATCTCCTATGCATGTAAACATTACCCCCGTCTTTCAGTGGAACCTTGTCCTTAAGGTTAAAATTATGGAATTTGTCTTGCAACTCTTGAGTATTTTCCCATGTTGCATCTTCTTTTGGGAGATTTTTCCACTGGCCGGACTAGACTTTCTTCAACAAAGTTGGACCCTTTCTGAATCCATCTTGTATCTATCATAGCTTCAGGCTCCATAATAATCTCACCATGATCAGCTAGTGGTGGTAATTCAGTGCTAGTGGTCTTAGTCTCCCCTACATACCTTTTCAGCATTGAAACATGAAAAACATGGTGAATTCAAGAACCGTATGAAAGTGTAAGTTTGTAGGCTACCTTTCCCATCTTTGCTTCAATTTGAAATGGTCCAAAGAAGCAACTAGCCAACTTCTAATGTGTAGGCTACCTTTCCAATCTTTGCTTCAATTTGAAATGGTCCAAAGAAGCAACTAGCCAACTTCTAATGTGCTCTTCTATGGGCCGTTTGTTGTCGATAGGGTTAGAGTTTGAGGAAAACCAAATCACCTACTTGATAGTCCACTTTTCTTCCTTTCGAATTAGCCATTCGATTCACTGTTGCATGTAAATTGGTCATGAGCTGCTCTAATATAGTATTTCGTGATGTCATTGCTTTATCCACTTCATTGACAGAAGATGCACCCACTTGGTAGTATAAAATGCTTGGTGTTCTTCCATTGAGTGGTTGAAAAGGTAATATAAGAGTGGTATGTACTGTCGTACCAGAATTCAGTCCATGATAGAAAAGAACGTCATTTTTGTGGTTGGTTAGAAACAAAACAGTACAGCAACTGTTCGACATACATGTTAACCACCTCGGACTGTCCGTTAGTTTGGGGATGATAAGAAGAACTCATTTTCAGCTTTATACCCAACATTGTAAAGAATTCACACCAGAAATGACGAATAAAAATGGGATCTCAGTCACTAATAATTGATTTTGGCATGCCATGAAGCTTGGAAATTGCCTCAACGAATTTCTCAGCAACCATTTTGGCGACAAAAGGATGCGACAAAGCCAAAAGAAAGCGTTGATTTACTTTAGCGATCTACAACCACACAAATGGTGCTTTTTCCATTCAATGGTGGTAACCCATCAATAAAATCCATTGTGATATCATCTCATACTTGATAATGTATTGGAAATGACTGAAGAAGACCTATTGGAGATTTTTGATTTATTCTTTTGGCAAACAGTGCAAGAGGCTACATATTGTTGAATCGTCTAATGCATTACTGGCCAATAGAATTGTTGAGCTAATCGCTAGTAAGTTGATAAGTATGAAACTTATCTATTTTTAAGTCCATTTTTAATGAATATTTAAGCCTTAAAAGTTCAATTTAATGCAAAATTATAGAATCTTCACCCAAATTTGTATTTTGCAGGAATATAACAAAAAATAAATAAAACATTAAGAAAAGAAGCAAAAGATGATCAAAAGTTCAAAGTCTCGACATCGGCTGAAAAATGTTGCGACGTCATATCAGAGTCGTGACATCGGGTGAAGAATGTCACGACATCAAATCAGAGTTGCAACTTTAGTTGAGGAATGTTGCAACACCAAATTCCAGAATCGCGACATCGGGTGAAAAGAGTCACAACATTAGCTAAGGAATGTCGCGACATCAAATGCAAAGTCGCGACACCAAAAGTAGAGTCGCGACATCAATTCCAAAGTCGCGACTCCAAAAGCGACATCAACAAGAACATTCGGAGTCGCGACACCATATCAGAAATGTCGCGACAACATTGAGGCAGCCACGACATTTTCCCAGAGTCGCGACACCAATTCGAGGTGACATCGAACGAAGCAGCATTGAAGACATCAGAGTCTAAGTCGCGACATCGACACCTGTTCGTGACGCACGGTAAAGTCGAACATCGGAACAAGGCTACGAAAATGGATATACAATTTCCAGAGTCGCGGCTCAACAGCGACCAGAGAAGAGTCATGACATTTGTACGGTAGCAAATGCAGAGTCGACACCCAAAATAGAGCCATGACATCGCAGCGGCAATGTTGACATCGGTCATAGTATACAGGAGTAGATTTTGGGCTTTGAGAGTTGCATTATCCGCCTCGTTTCGCGGCGATCATTAAAATAGAAGCTCCTAAGGTAGAGTGTGCAACTTTTTGGGGAGAATTGACTTCAAAATCGCAAAAAGAGATGAGGATTAGCTTAAGCTTTTGTAGATATTTTTTTATTTTTTTCTTTTCTTTTTTTATTTTGGTTTTTCATCTTTTAGATTAGAGTAGTGGACTTGAGCTGAAATATTGTAAATCAAGCTTCATTTATGTATGAACGTGAGTGAAATCTAGAGTTATTTATGGAATCCATTTTATTCAATTTTGATTACATTTTCAATGAATTTGTTTGATCAACTAATCATTGTTAATTGTGATCTAGTTATGAAAGGATAAGCTCCCTTTAGAAAGGGATTGATTGTTTTGATTATCATTTTGTAGTATTTAAATGAATGTTGAGGGTTTGAGTATTGGATTGATTTAATTGACATTGTTCATTAAAAGAAGCATTCTATAAATGATGTAGTAGATCATACCCCGGGTTGTACCTTTGCTTTGTTCAGGATCATACGGTGACATAGTTTTGTACCCGTTCAAAGCGTCTGGTGAAGTATTGATAAAATCTTAGTGGAGAACTTTATGGGATGTTCTGTCTCCTGTAAAGTGTCCTCCATACGGTGATGCATAGACTTTGTCCAATATTTTAGCCTGTTCTGCCTCTGGTACACATCTACTGATAATCAGATCTACTCCTCTTCTAAATAACAGTGGGTCATCCCAAATGTAAAATCTGGCATCAGTCCTCAATTTTCTTTTCTATTGGTAGTTGCATTCTGGTGGCATAATTCCATAGGCTAAGTAATTCTGTCTCATTGGGCCTTACTTTGAACGATTGTTCATCGGAAAAAAATTTCTATTCAATCCTCTTTCTTGAGAAGGTTTTTCTAATCTGTAGTGATCTGCTATCACATTGTCTCTCCCCTTCTTGTCCTTGATTTCCAAATCAAAATTCTCACAGCGAATTAAGAGTACCATCTGATCGGTTTGGTTTGCGTCTTTCTTGCCATAGGGTGCCAGTTGCTTCATGATCCAATGTATATAAACCACATGGACCCCAATATATATGGCCTGAATTTTTCATAAGTAAACACCATTGCTAGCATCTCCTTTTCTGTAGTTGAGTAGTTCTCTTGCGCTTTACTAAAAGTTTTACTGGCATAGTATATGGCTCTAAAAATCTTATATGTTCTCTGTCCCAACACTACTCCCATAGCATAGTCACTGGTGACTTGGTTTGGGTACACCTTAAAGTTGAGTTTCTGGAAAAGTTTGGAAAGCTCAAGTCAAGGGTAGATGGCCCTTTCAAGATTATAAAGAAAATTGGAGAGAATGTCTACAAGTTGTAGTTGCCAGATGAATATGAAATTTCTCCAATGTTCCATATCAAGGAATTAAGGGCTTATCACGGCGAAGACTTGAGGGTAAGTCTTTTTTCGCAACTATGGGGGATTGATGTAGGAGCTTCTACAAACACACCAAACATCGAGAGTTCAGTCCTAATTATTGAAGAATTGGATTGGGGAGGTCAAAAAGCATTGAACACATGTGAAAACTCCCTTTTTAAACCTCATTTGGGCCTTGAAAGGCAATAAAAAAAAAATGGTCAAAGTTGGGAAAATCCCTAATGTGGAGCCGCCATATTGATTTTAGAAAAATTTTCCATAAGATCTTCTGGAGGATTTAACAGGATTACCTAACATTATTTCTTTTAGAAAAGATTTGCTTGAAGTTACTCAAAATTTGTTCTATCCTTTTAGGAAGATTTGCTTTATTTATTTTAGAAAGGTTGCTTTGAGGAGGTTGCTTTATGTATTTTAGAAAGTTTCTTTCTAGTTAAAGTAAGTTGTTGCTTTAGAAAGTAAGGGGCCTATAAATACCCCTTTAGTTGTGTTTTTTCATTCATTCAAGTTTTAATAAAGTTTCGAATTTCTCTTTTAAGAATTCTCTCTTATCTCTTGGGTGGATTCCCTTGGGGCGAGTTCGTGGCTTCTTATACCTAGGTGGATTCCTTAGTGACGAAGTCTTTGTCCGGCTTATCAATCAACCCGTCCATAATTGATTATGGTGCCTTCACTCCATCATCTATCTTGTGTGGATCTTTTCAGTAACCCAATAAGTAACTACTCTTGTGCGAACTCTACTCTCCTTACCATCTCATCTTTTCTTTAAAGTTTCCATAACCAAATTTTCAACCTCAACCTAAAACTTTCCAAATCTTGCTCCGTACTAAAACCTTCATAAATACCCTTTTCCTTATGCTCATCTAGATCCACAACTTGAAAATCTCAAAATTCGTCCATAACCTATTTTGGCCCTAAGCTACCCAAAACTCATATTTTGACTTATCTAAACTTAGGGATCATCCATCACGGTCCAACCTTGCATCAGTATCAGGCTCAAGGATTGATGGTTTACAGTCATAGAAAGCAAAGGAGTGTTCTTGGATTCAGGAGACAAAGTCGAATCATTGTTGTAAGTGGTTCTGATCCCCATTGCAACCGCGTTGCGATCTTGAATTTGTGGTTCAACGTCTACAAAAGCAAATGACTATCAATGATGATCCTATGGCATTAAAGACCTTCAAGGATGGTGAAGTGATGAAAGACTTGTGAGGAAGCTGTCTTGCTTCTTAAGTTCGAGTACTTAAGACTTCAAAAGCTGGGAATAAAACATTCAGAGACTATGATTATGGAGGAAGGTATGATGATCGATACCATGATGATGATTACTATGAAATGTAATAATGATAAGAAGGTTCCAAATTCAATCCAAGTTGATCTTAAATTTGAAGGAATAATACATCTGATGACTTCTTATGGGTGGCTTATCTTGTCGACGTGGTCTTTTAAGTGTTGATCCCCTCGAGCAACAAAAGGTGAAGTTGGTGGCTATCAAGATGCGCAAGAATGCTTCTTTTTAGTGGGAAAATTTAAAGAGCCAATGTGATGAGTGTCTAAAACGCTCATGTCATACCCGCGTCCTTATTACGTTTTAGTTCTATTTTATATATTAATAAGTGCATGACTGCCCGATATCTAATTTTTTGATCTTGTGTGCATTGTAGGTGAATAGGGTGGTTTTCAGAAGCTTTTTGGAAATGCAAAGAAGAAGTGAAAACCCAGCAACAACGTCGCGACGTTTCAGTGTCGTGACGTTGCAAAGTCGCGTCGTTTGGTCAACAACAGTAAAAGTCAAAGAGCGGCCCAACGTCGCGACATTCCCGCGATTCCTACATCAGAATTATAAAAAGCACGGAAGACCTAATTTTTGAGTTTATCAAAGGACGTATGGACGAGAGCAGAAAACGAAGCAAGAGCAACCCAAGAGATCGAAAAGACTTGTGTTTTTGTATTTCTCTTCTGAAAACCATTAATGATTTATAGAACCATGCTTGTATTAAATTCCGATATCTTCTAGAATTAATTCTAGGGTTTTGTTGAACCCTGCTTCAACTGTATGGATTAAGGTTTAAATCTAACATTATTCAGTTTATTAATGATTTATATCGATTTGCTCTACGTCTGTGGTTTATTTTCATGGTGATGTCTGGCCAACATTGACATGATCTTGCTATGTATCCGAGATCGAGAAATAAGGACTCCCAGGGATATGAGTAGAGTGACCCTTGGTCAATCGATGAATAGAGATATCCCGATTCCGAGTGGTGGTGATTAGGGTTTGAACATTTAAGCATTTGAGTGTAAATTCGAGGCAAAAGATGCATGACCTATGTAAGATGGTAGAATATACCTGAGATATGGTATCGTGACTTGATCACCCGTCATCAAGAATTCATCAATAGACTAAATAATAATTCCTCTATGTAATAATCCATCAATTGTGGCAGGGGGAGGCAAAACCCTAGTTTTCACCAAAAAAAGTAATTTCACAAGTTAATTAGATTTAGTTTTAATTCCATACATTAGTTAGACATTCATTAATAGTTTAAGTCGGATAATATCCTTAGAGCGATTCTGTAGTCACGCACTTCTCCCAGTGTGATCGATATCGTACTTAGGTACCTGTTGCACCGTCACGACGTGTGCGCTTGCACATAAGCGCCACATGTTTATACAAATCCGCATCATGCTGACCTATCAAGTTTTTGTGTAGTTTCGGAAAAAGTTTTCGTGATATTGTGATAACCTGATGAATACTCGATTTTTATTTTATTTTATTTTGTTTTTATTTTTATTTTGGCTATATAAGTGCTTGTATCCTGGTCTTTGTGTTTGTGTGTGACTATAGTGAAGGTTATTGGTAATGTATGCACTGAAACGAGGAGGTAAGTGAAACACCTCAGTTTGATCTGAACCAAAAGAACTTTACACTTTGTTTAGAGAACTAAAGAAGCCTGATAAAGAAATCAACGACCATGCAGAACAATGAAGGCGCGATCGGGACCAAGAATTAAAGCGAGCGCAGGGGCCACAATGGGAATAATGGTAGAATCATCGCGGACCCAGTTTATCTGACCAGGATGATTCGTTTATGTTGCTAGAAGAGTTAGATGCTACCACCTATGGTTGTTCGATGCTATCAGAGACCACCCATTCAGGCAAACAACTTGAGATGAAACGGTGACCACTACGGTCTTTAAAACATTCTATTCCACGGATTGCCAAGTGAGAATCGAATAATACCTAACAACTTCATCGAAGGTATGACCACGATCAAGTACAATGGGATGACTAAGGGGTTGCTCAGGCGAGATTGTTTCCTATCTCTCACTAGGTTATGAGAACAACGGTTCATAAAATTAACCACGGTTCATTGCTTCATGGAGCGACTTTAGTGCAAAGAAGTTCTAACAAAGTTCAGGCTATGAAAATTGCAGTGATCGCGAGAGATCAATACTTTTAAAGACAACTCGAGGGAAGGCTTAAGTAGAAGCTTTCAGGAGAGATTTCATGAGCTTGTTAAGGAGGTGTCCTACCAGAGTGACGGATGGATGCAGAGTGCATGCCTTCTATAGCGATTACGAGGATGCGACCCGGAAACAAATGATAGATGCCTCGGTAGAGGTCGTTAATGAGCTTCTGAACCAAGCACATGAAATCCTAGAGGATGCTGCTACTAACAACAATCAGTGGCCTAGGGATAGGATTACACCGGTAAATGCTGTGGGCGGCGCAGATAACGAGGTTCTCAGCAATCTAGTTACTCATGTCGCGCAGCTCACTAAACAACTCACTAAACAACAAGGTACCATAAATGCTAGTTTAGGTAGCGATGGGTTATGCAGTGTGGAGGGCGACACGAGTGAGTACGGAATGTTAGTCCCAGGAACGACAGCAGTGAGCATGCCCGGTATGTGTCGAGGTTTAATTAGCCTAGCAATGGTGAGTGTGGGAGGCGACAATTATGAGCCAGAATCAAGGCTGAGGTGGCGTAATAATCAAAACAATCAGTGGATGGAGGAACAATCGAACAACATACCACCCATTTCAGAGTGAAGCGACGCCACAAAGAAAACGTGGACCCAAAGACAGGCCCTTGCTCAAATCACCCCACTTCTCATACCGCCTTTATGGAATGAGACAGGTGAATATGCAAAACTAGGCCACTGGTTGAATAATCAAACGGCCGCAGTTGAAACACAGGAGGCGTAAATACAGGGCAAATAAGCTAATATATTTACTAGAGCGGCAAAGGTTCCTTACTAGCCATTTCAGAGAGAAAAACCACAGGGGTGATGGTAGGGAACATGTTAAAAATTTATCAGTTGAAGTGGTAGAAGCTGGCACAAGGTAACCACGATAGTAGAGAAGAAGGAGCGAGGTAGTGGAATAGTTTGAAGATGAGGCGGGAGGCTTGAAGAAGCCGACAGAGACACCAAATGGGAAGAGAAAGGCGAAACAGCGGCCTGGTGAGCCATGCTGATGCCATAATGCAGCGGGTTGAAGCGAGTAAAATGGATGAAAGTTATTCATGGGAAGTGTTTAGAAGCATATCAACATCCATTCTGAATCACGTTAGAACATTTGCCTAGCTACATCAAATTCATGAAGAATATACTTTCTGAAGAAGAAGGTTATCGGAATTTGAGGCAGGTGAGATCTTGAAGAGTGAAGTACAATGCCGGAGAAGTATCGCATATTAGGATCTGGCGACTTTACAATCCCACATAAGATGAGAATTTGATCTTGAGGAAGCCTAGCATGATTTGGGATCTGTATTAACCTCATGTCTTTATCCATTTTCAACGTGAGTTTAGGTGGCTGAACCCCCTTTACGGTCACATTGGCGCGGATAGATCATTGAAACATCATCGAGGGAGTGATAGAGGGATGTGTATTGGAGTGAATAAGTTTATCTTCCCAGTGATTTCTGTAGTGTTAGACATGGAGGAGATAAAGATACCCGTCATCAGGTAGACCATTTCTAACAGCGGCCAGAAGTACATGATTGATGTGCGAAGGAAGAGCAAAAACTAAGGGTTTTGAATGATAAAGTTAGATTTAGTGTGACTAATGCGATGAGGCATCCGGTAGAAAGTGTGATACATGCTTCATGATAAACGATAGAGGCTATGGTGCCTAATATAGTGTGGTTTTGACTAACCCTTTGTTGTGAATGCTAAGAGAGAACTAAATTGAAGAGGCAGTATGGCCAGAGTGGATGGACTCTTTTTCCAACGAACAAGAAAGTATTATGAGCCGTTGTGAGAGGAACACGGACAGTTCCCTCCCGATTATCGAAAACTGATGATGAGTGTGAAGCTCATCAATATTTTGAGTTCATTCACATGCTAGCACACTGGCATTTTACATCCATATTCATGTAAACTCATACATTCCTTTAAACTTGGTTTGTAGGATTATTAGCTTTGTGGATTTGGTAAGAAATGAGCAATATTTCCCAAAGAAGAATCGCTGAGAGTCTCACAAGTATTACCATTGGGAAGATAAATTTTCTGTACCCATCACAAACATCAAATGGTTTAAATTCCTTCATGGTTGCATTCTACATTTAAAGAGATTTCCAACAGTACTTTCCACGCTCAAATCTGAGTTAAAAGCGACAAGATTATGGCCGAACAGTTGGAGAAAAACACTGAGTTGTTGTCGAAACTATGTCGCAACGAAAACTGGTCGCGACAACGAAAAAAAACTGTCGCGACTAGAAAACATGGTCACAACCAGAAAATTTTGTCACGACCAAAAAACTTGGTCACGACCCGAAAAGCGTGTGCATTGACTAACATTATTATTAAGCTTACCCATCCTTTGGAGAAAACTAAAATGAAGTAGAAAATTGTCTTTTGCTTTATTTTCAAACCCCATTCACCTAGGACCATATATATACTCGTTTTTTTTTTTAGGTAAGAGGGTAGCGGGAAGATTGGAGAACCTCTCTCATGGGTTTCTCTCTCCTATTGCCCATTTTCCGGTTTTTCTACAAATTTTGATTTTTTATGAACCCAGAGTAATTTTTAGCAAATTTTCTTTCATGTTGAATTTACAGTCTTATACTTGATTGAGATTTCACTAATGTTCAAACAAAGGTGGAAGCTAAAATGCGGATTTTCTCTCATGGGTTTCTCTCTCTAAAGCATACCCATGTTCTTAGTTTGCTGCAGATTTTTATTTTTAATAGATCTTAGAGTAGTTTTAGAGCATATTTTCTATTGAAGAGATTTCGGTCTTTGTGCTTTCGGATATTCAATTTTATTTGCTTGTTGGCGAAGATTTAAGCTCAAATCTAGATTTTTCTCTTCTTGTCTCTTGATTTCTTTCTTCATTTTCTTACTTTTTGTTTGATTGGTGATTGGAATCCCGATGTGGAACAACACACTTTAGGTGGATTGAACATTGATTTGCGATTTTCAATTATTTTGTGAGTTTGGCAATTTATAATTAGTATTGTTCACTATAATTAATTATTCAGAATAATAGTAGCTTATAACCCAGAAAAAGAGTTATATCTTCCTACGATTTTGAGGAGACCGGTGACACGGAGATGGAGATTCACGAGGAGTAAGACTGATAACAGGGGGGTATGTTAGACTAATGTTATGGAACTAATAAGAAAGCTATAAAAGATTACTTTGATAGATCACTAATTTACTCATGGTGTGAGTTAATTAGATGACGTATCAGTTTAATGTTTAGGGTCTCTATAATTGATGAGGATCTTGATCACAGTGTTATAAGATCCCTAATCAAGGAGATGAAAATTTTTATTAGATTTGAAGGACGAGATACCAATTACATTAGAAGGCTTATGTTTCCTGTCTGTAGAACAAAATTCTTCAGTCCTGAAAATGATTTATGAAGTATTGAAAGAAAAACAATCAAATCTTAAAAGAGAGTCGGTTTTACAAGTTACTCTTTAGACCCATTTGTCTGAAAAGGAATATGGTGTGTTAGATAGTAGAAATTTATAGTGACGAGGAGAAATCCAAAATTATACTATCTTTATCTTGGACAAATCTAGCATTCAACTTACAATTGTTGCGCTTTTCAAGGAAATGCAAACTGTTTGTGAATAATTATCCCCCATCCACAGATGACTCTCTTCATACCTTTTTAAATTAAGTGATTGTTTTACATTGGTACATTTTAGGATTAGTTTTAAATCAGTTTTTGTTTCAATTAAATTGATTTTATTCCACATCATATTTTATCGCCTAAATAGTGAAGAGCCCTTGTAATCGGGGTGATCAAATT
Source organism: Tetrastigma voinierianum (assembly GCA_016808115.1). Lineage (NCBI taxonomy): Eukaryota > Viridiplantae > Streptophyta > Magnoliopsida > Vitales > Vitaceae > Tetrastigma > Tetrastigma voinierianum. The sequence goes on from JAEQBH010000112.1 coordinate 781,961, forward strand.
CCAATTAAAGAGAACCTCCAATCCTCGTGGGTACGATATCCGGACTCTAGGAGTCTACTGATTACTTGTATGACTGCACTTGCGGAAAGGGTTGAGTGTTAGTAATACTTTTCATTTCGATTTTGAGTACACTTACTTTGTTTCAAATCAGTTTTGGTATTTACCACATTCACTCCCTTGGCCACATATTTCTATACATCATTTGGTCTTTACAAGTTTTAGGCGCCCGTTAGCCCGGGATTAGCGCGGTTCACTTTCTCTTATTGGAAGTTGACATTTTGAAGAAACGGTAATTTGCTAATTTAGGCCATTTTATTTTATTTTATTTTATCTTTTTGGTTGTGATTTGTTTCTTAGTTAATTTTTTTTTTTATTAGTATTTTGTACTTGTTTTCTTTTGTTTTCTTCACATTTGTTGGTATATGGAGGAACATTCAATGAAGATAGTTTGCCTCCATAGAAGCCAAGCGAACTCATAACTGTAAATTGGACCAAAGAATTCACAATGACTCACTCATGGAACAAGTATTGCCTTATCAAGGGACACATTTCAGGAGGAAGGGTTGTCTCTGTTAAGAGCATATTTTTATCTGTGGAAGGAACGAAGATGATTAATGCATGAGCGAGAAATTTCAGATTTAAATGTCTTCAGTCAACGCTGGTGCTGAATTGAAAAATGTAAGAGAAGCTCAAATAGGACACTGGTCGAGCATTCAAGGAAAAATTCTCTAGGACCTCTCTAGTAATACTTTTCCATATCCCCGATGAATGCGTTGATACTCCTTTGACGGTGTGCAAGAATTTCCTATCCATGAAATTTGTGGAAGAAGGTGAAAATGAGATGGAAATTGAGAAAAGGCACTCTAAAAAACTTAGATAATGAAAAGTCATTAGTGGATAAATTGAAATTTGAAGAAGAAAGTCAAGTTGTGGCTATTGAAAACGTCTTGGTGAAGATTGACACATTTACCTTCCCTATGGATTTTGTAGCTTGGTGCATTAAAGGGGATCTAAAAAATTTGAAGATATTAAGAAGACCACTTCTTTCCTCGAAATAGCATGGATTGACATCAACAAGGGGAGCTCACCTTGTGGGTAAGGAGAAAGCAAAGTTCCAATCTTCTGTAGCCATTGCATTTGGCCAGACAAGAAGAGCCATGTGCGAAAATTACACTGACTTGCTTCAATCAAAAGGGCACAAGTTTGAAGCAGTCCCCCTTAAGCCTCATCAATGTTTTACATCCATCACATAGGGGACTATTTTGAAGAAATTGTGGCTAGACCACCAACCATAATTAAAGGGCATTTTGGTTTATTTCTCTATTCAAAATGCGAAGAAAACATTCTTGAAGTGAATGGTTATGAAGAGGAGTGCTTTCAAGATGAATGATTGGTCAAATGGGAAGCATAGTACTTTCCAATAAGTCATTTGGACTCGCAAGCGACTTCTTGGGAGGCTTCAACCTAAGCTAGGTAATAAAATTCCTATCCATTCTCTTTTCTTTTTCTATTTTTTTAGTTATTTTATTTGTTCTTTGTTTTTTTTTTTTAACATTGGGATGAAAATTCCGGCCGGTGTTTTGCTTTGTTGTTAGTGTTTTCAGAATAAAAGAATTTGAAGCTCAACATGTTGTCATGACTAGTTTGCAGAGCGAAAGCGAAGTTGGAAAGTGGTTGATGTAATTATAGTGCTTGAGGTGTGAAAAAAGCCAAAAATGGAGTGGAGATCTTCATCAATTACAGGTTTTAGTGAAATGAATTAGAAATTATTGAAATATAAAGTTGGAAGGTTCATGATCATGCTTGAGGAGGGAATTGAAGGCGAGATGAGTTTAAGCATGAATAGAGAAAGCATTAGGGTTGCTATTGGAGGAATTTTGAGAGAATATATAAGCATGAAGGACTTTTGAAGGATAGCGAGTGATATGGGCAGAGACAAACAGGAGAACCTAAAGAGTCAAGAAATCATCTGCTTGGACAGCATTGGTATTCTGATTTTCTATATTGATTGAGGCTCCAAATGGTTCACCTCAGCCTCAAACATTCTACATTGAAGAACTTTCAACGAGGTCCTTACACGTCTAATTTAGAGCTAAAATGAAGGAGATATGAGTATAACAAGTTGGATAAAAAACGGTGTTGAACTTAGAATTATTGTAGCCAGCACCACAGTACAAAAACAGAGCTCTTTAACCTTTAAAACCCGATATTCTCCTCTTTATACTCTATCCTGCCCACGTCTCTTTCCTCAGCCCTTGCAACTTCTAACTACTTTTCAAATTTATCTCTAATCACTCAAATCGTCACATTTCTCGATCCATCTCATCATCTTCAACTTTAAAACCCATCACTAACCCACAAACTTACCTTTGTTGAACCCCGAATTTCCATCCATCTGTTTCAAGCATCAAGAGGTTACAATGGAAGAAAATTTTTGCTTGATTGTTTTGTTTTGGGTTCTTTGTGGATCATTGTTGATTATTGGAGTGATTTGCATGTATTGAAGGAGGTTTTGAAAAATCAAACTCACTCATTTGAGTGAAGGAAGTTGGTGCACACCAAGTGTTTGAGAAAATGTAAGCCACTTTCATGGCTCTGAAGAACAAGGAATGTATCAAGGGTAGTCACGATATCGTGCAGAAAATCATCAAGGTTCCTATTCAAAGTGGCCAAGACAACAAAGGGGAGTTCACTTTTCCCAACTCTCTTTATTATCCTTTTATTTTATTGCTTCCTTTTGCTCATTGCTAGACATTTAGAACAATGTTCATCTCAAGGATTTGAAGTATTTTATTTTGTTGGTTTATCCTCTTACATGTTGCAAATGACAACTTTGAAGATGAAATTTACGGTGCTTACGGATAATGACTTTGTTTGATGCTTCCTAACTTACATCTTAGTTTGAATTTATATTTTTTTTTAGTTAGAGAGTTTATTAGTTAATTGAGTTTTGCTTAGGAATTTGTTGTGATGTCGATAAGGACCATAAATGAACCCTTGGGATATGGATAATATTAGAGATAATAGGACTTAATTCTTAATGAGTTAGCTCTTTAATAGGCTATTTAGTCATTGGTTTCTCAAAATTCATGCACGTGGTCACTAAGTACCCAGCAAGCGATTTTAGTGATGAAGAAGAGTTTATGAGAATCCATCTAGTACACTCCATAATTTAGAACTTGTTCTATTATTGTTTGGTAAATCATGAGCAACAAAACAGACTATGAAATGATATAGGCCATCCGGAAAGGTGTGCCTTTCAGGCTAACCTATTAATATGCATATTCATATTCCTTTAGTACCAGTGCAGCCTTAAGAGACAAAATTATTACTGTTTATAAAAAACGAGTTTGAAATCGATAACCTTCTATACATCGCTATCTCGGTAAAGAACCAAACTCACCCATAACATGAGGATTTGAACATAATTGAGAAATGTGGTGAGGAGCAAGTTTAAGGGAGAGTTATTTTCCATAAAAAATAACTCGAAGTGATTGAAATGAGTTAAGTTGAAAATCAAGGGTTGGTAAAAAAGGAAGGAGGAAAAAAAACAGAAAAATATCAAGTGTAAAGAAGAAAAATACAATAAAGTCAAGGAGGAATTGAGTCTAGCCTCATGGCCTTCCTTTCCAAAGAACGAAATGTGAAATCTAGGGTGTCTCAAACACTAGTACCCTAAAATTCGGTGGTTTGAAGAGACTATTGATTTAAGCTAAAGCTAGGGTTGGTAGAAGCTTAGGGGTTTTGACATTTACCACTCTAATAACTTTGTCTTAAAGAAAGACATTGGTGTTTGTTGAAAGAATGCAGAATTTAATGCGGAAAAGTGATGGGAGTATGGAAGGATGCACTTAAATAGATTTTGGGGTGCTTGAGAATGTCACTATGCTGATGGTAAGAATCAAAATGGAGTAGGAGTTGTCAAATGCAGAAAAATATGTATGTTTGGGTAAGTTTTAGCCTAAAATGACTAGTCAACTACCCCTTACCCAAGCCTTACATTACAAGCTTATAAAGACCTACTTGATCTTGAGAGTTGTGTGTGCCTACATTAGTGGAGAGTGATAAGAACAACAAGCTTATGGAACCTAAATAAATTATCTTAGGAGATCTACGTACTTATCTCAATTCTCATAAACTCATCTAGCTTGCAATTGTTTACAGGTTAGGGAAGACCACACACACACACACTAGTGAGAACCATGATCCTAAATTTTCCTCTCTTATGAATTAATTCACTATTAAAATGAATAATTATCTTGATCATATTCTCATATTCCTTGTAGGGTAATTCTTGAGACACGTATCACATACCCCTTAAAAAGCTTAATTTACTCCGATTTTGGTTAAATAAAAAAGGTGAAATGAACTCTTCTCTTTAAGTTTGCTTGGGGACAGCTAACCTAACCTCTTCACTGGCAGGATCAAGCAAACTTAAGTTTGGGGGTGTTAGAGCGACCACCATAGTTGGAGCAAAAGCCACTCCCTAGTCACTTGAGGTATGCGTACCTAGGGGAATTCTCAACCACGGTGTATATCGAAGCCTCTCATTATTGTTGAAGAAGGCTTTTGAGAGTGCTTCAAAAGATCACAAGAATGCTGTGTTGGTTTCTAGATGATTTAAAGGGGATCAGCCCCTCCATGTATACCGTATCTTATTGGAGGATGGGCCTGACCATCAATAGAAGCTCCGGAGGAGTCAAACGACGATGAAGGAGGTGGTAAGAAAGAGGTGTTGAGTGGTTGGATGCGGTGATCACCCCATCTACGTGGTTCGGTAGATGCATTGAGTCTGAGTTGTCCCAAAAAGGAGGGACCACGGTGTCTGACAGTATGCTTCTTGCCTTCTCGGCTTGATTCTGAGGTGGAGGATTTGCATAGACTATCGGAAGCTAAATAAGGCAACTAGAAAAAATCATTTCCCACTTCCATTCCTAGATCAGATGCTAGACCGGCTGGCAGGGCATGAGTATGACTATTTCTTAGATGGGTATTCGGGTTATAATCGAGGATCACTATATCCAGCTGAGAGGACTAAGAAAACAACGTCACGTGCCGTATGGTATGTTTAACTTTTAGCGAATGCCCGCTGGAGGCTATGCATGGGCACATTTAGTGCTCATGATGGCCATATTCTTAGACATGGTCAAGAGAACTATTGAAGGTATTCATGGATGATTTCTCTCTATTTGAGAAATCTTTTTTGATGGTGTGAAGGCAGGCAGGAGCCCATGCAGATGTGAAGCCAGTGTATCTTTGAATTGGGAGAAGTGTCACTTCATGGTGAAGGAAGGCGTATGTCGGGCATCGGATATGAAGGAATCGAGGTAAAATGAGCCAAAGGTTGAAACAATAAAACTATTGCCCACATCTTGATTGAAAGGAATAAGAGCTTTCTAGGTCACGCGAGGATTTTACAGGAGATGTAAAGTTTCTCCAAAATAGATTCATACATGGAATCTTCTGTTCAAGGAGAGCGCCCTTAGATTTTGATGATGTGCACATAGCGCTCTTGTTTCTCAAACAAAATTGGTGTCGGCACTATTATGGTAACGGACCCCGGAATCTTCCTTTTAAACTAATGTGTGGCGACCTACGATCGGGCGAGTGCTAGACGGGAAAAAGGGACATAGCTTTTTAAGGTTATCTATTATGAGTGGACCAGTTAGATGAGTGCACGAGCTCAACTGTGCAACAGGCGAAAAAGAACTCTAGCTATTGTGTTTTAGTTGTGAGTTAGTAGTACTTAATTGAGTAACGGAGGTCATAGTACTACAGGCCGTTCGGCCATCAAAGTACGATGACGAAGGGCCTAGCCAAAGGCGATAAGGTGCAGGTGTTACTACTCCGGGGAGTTCGACCTTCAGGTAAAGATAGAAAGGCGAATCTAGTAGTAGACCACCTTTCACTATTGGAAGAGTAGGTAAGAAATTCATATCGATGATGATTTCCTAACTTGAATAGCTCTTTGTGATTGAAGGCAAAAAACGATCTTAGTGGTTCTTGGTTGGTGAATTACTTGGTAGCAAAAGTGCTCCCCTCATAATTTAGTTATCGACAAAGAAGAGATTTTAAGCCACGGTGAAGCCAACGCTCTTTGGGAGGAACCCATCTGTATAAACCTTTGTTGACAGATGATAAGAAGATGTGTGTCCCGAGAGAAGAGGAAATAAAAAGTATTCTAGCTCATTGTCCGCTAGCATGTAGAGGGGGCACTTTAGGGGAAATAGGACAGCTGCAAAGGTGTTTCAATCGGGATTCTATTGGCCTACCTTATTCAAGGATGCACACCACTTTGTGTCTACTTGTGACAAATGCGAAAAGAATGAAGCATATCAAGCGGGATGAGCCACCTTTGCGACTATTTTAGAGGTAGAAATTGTTTGATATCACAGGATGGATTTTATGGGTCCTTTTCCTTCATCTTTCGACCTTTATATATTCTCTTGGTAAGTCGATTACATTCCTAAATGGGTGGAGGCCACCTACTTTCAAACTAATGATACTTAAGTGGTAGCAAACTTTCTCATGATCCTTATCCACCTAGTTTGGAACTCGAGGGCATTGATCACGGATAGGGGGAACATACGTAACAAACTCATTGACAACGTGTTGAGATATGGTGTCAGGCATCGTTGCGCACATATCTTACGGACTAATGGCGGCGAAGTGTCGAACCCAGGAGAAATCAAGTCTATCTTAGAAAGCAGATATAGCTCGAGAGAAGATTGGGAGAAAGATAGATGATGCATTCTGGGCGTATAGAACAACATTCAAGACACCATTGGGAATGCCTGCCATTAGGGCTAGTGTTCGAAAGCATGTCTTGCGTGGAATTAGGCATAAGAGCATGCTGAGCAACTAAGCGATTGAATATGGACTAGTGGATGGCGTGACATGTTGCAGCTCGGTGAATTAGAGGAGTTACTGCGATGGGGCATACGAGAGCCTTGAGATATATAAGGAAAATGAAGCACAGTACGTAGACATATTACAAGGATAGAGAGGTTTAAGGCGGGTCGTGAGTCCTCTTATTTAACTCTCGACTCAAACTTTTCGGGAAATTAAAGTCACGATTAATTCGGGGCCAATTTCTTTTGTATTCAGATTTTCCGTATGGAGGAAGGCGAATTATGAACGGAGAAAGGGACCTTTAAAGTTAACACACAATGATTGAAACCATACTTTGGGGGCGAGTTTCATGCAAGCAAGCAGGCCATCCGTCTAAGCACACCAAAAATCGTGCCATAGGGAGTCATGCAGTCCCGTGATCTTGGGAACATTGAGATTCAAGGAAGTCGAGCTAACGACATTAAACAAAGCACTACTTGGGAGGCAACCCAAGCTTGTTGATATTTTTTCTTTCCAAAGTATAGTTTAGAGTGTTTTAGTTTTTGGCATGTTTTTCTGTTTCTTTTTGTAATCGAAATTTTCTTTTGTTTGTTTGTTTTCAGGACTCGAGATAGCAGTGGCAGTGGAGAGCTAGTTTGAGAAGCTCATTTCAGGAGTACGACAGGGTTGGAACTTCATTCAGGAGGTTTTCTCAAACTTAGAAAGTTTTGTAAAATTTTTGAATCTAACCCTCTCTATAACGTCGCGACGTTGCATCTCAACGTCGCGACGTTGAAAGAAGCCAAAACCCAAGCCTCTGTCACGTTGTGACGTTGAGACAGTGGTAGACCACATTTTGGAGCCCTCTCTGCCAATGTCGCGATGTCAGATTTCAACATGCTCAGGAACGTTGCGACGTTGGATCCTAACGTCGCGACGTTGACACTTCCACCTTCTGGAACTTCGCGACGTTGGCATTATAACTCTGGGGAACATCGCGACGTTGGACCCGAACGTCGCAACGTTTCCCTTGTTTTTATGAATAGAAGTGTTCATTCTTCTTTCGTAAACTTGGAAGAGTAAGTAATGCCTGTTTGCATATACCCGAACACCACCATTAGGCTTGTCTGACTGAACCCTGGAACCCCCATAAGCCCTACGAACATCCTAGATCCACAATCCACTGGTGTCCACCTTCCTTGGAGCCTACTCCGGTTTGGTTATGGGTCAGAGAACAGAGATCCTTGTAGTGGGTGGTTTCATTCTGTGTCTGTCAAATATGCCTCGGGTGGATTCTTAAGGATAATGTCTGTGATCCTCAGTCTAAATCTGTATCTCCATCTCAAAAGTACCTGATGATAAATAAATTCTGCCTAAGAGAGAGTTGTTAGGCGACCTCATTTGGGCATATTAGGTCAGCGCATCACGCAGTTGTTAGTAGGAGTGCAGAGGGCGAGAAAGAGTGAGAAAAACTTTTGCCACCATCTGACCCATTTATAAATTACTTGATGTCGGTAAGAAGCAAAGAATGGCTAGCAAACAGAAGTCGACAGAGTGAAAAACTGCGCATAGCTATGATCATGACAAATTTGTCAATGAAAGGGCGGCCAAGAAGTTTGGCCTCATCTCCAAAAATAGATCCTTCATTAAGGAGAAGGGGTTTCACCACCCCGATGACTTCTTTCGTAAAACGATTGCGAATAAGGGATGGCAGGCCCTTTATGACCTCTAGCCATTTGCCACTAGTGTGGTACTGCAAGGTTTTCACCTTCAAAATCTAGCCTCCCATGTATTGAAAAAGGGATTCGGTGCCTGGGGTGTTGGTAAACTTCAGTCTGAGGCTATCAATAGATACTTTAACTAGAAGCGGTTGTTTGTGAGGCCTTTGATGGCTCCATGAAGCGACCCAACTACCTGAGGTTCTTGGGATGTTGACGATGGGCGCGGTGGAAACAACGATGAAGGCCATATTTGTGCACTTGAATAAGCTGTTGGCACATTCCTAGAGTATAACAGCTGCATCATCGGTGTCTCATTCGACGGCTAATGTGTGTGGTGACAGCAGAGCTATGCTCGGCTATGCCATTATCGAAGACATGCCCTTTGATGTTGAGGCGGAGTTATAGAGGATGCAATCCTCTATAATAACGATGCAAAGATGAATCTCGGTGCCCCTTCTCATTTACGGCTGTCACGAGCAAGTCGAGGAGTGCCGCTACTTGGATAGTGAGGCTTGGATACACCGTCAGCGATCATGGTAAAGAAAGATAAGCCAAGATTAATACCAAGACCGAGAGGGTGTCTGACTTCGGAAATGAGCCTCGATGGTGACGTGTAGTCTAGATTTAGGATTCGAAGTAGGCCACTAAGGAGCCGAGATTGTCCTCGCTGACCCCACCACCACGGCCATTTCGAGGAGGAGGACCGGTCAGTCCTTCCTTTACCCTATGAGTTGGTGCGGGACCTCCTTGCTCATTTGATACGTGCAGAGGATGAAACCGGGCATGAATCCCTCATCAGCGGGATATGGATGCCCCCGCCCAGACATGCGCATCGTCTTACCTGACAGGCGACCATCCTCATGACAGTGATCCCTCCCAGGATAGGCACTTGACTCCTCGCCTTTCACATGCCACCTCCACGGCCATCACAGTGATCCGGCCGCTCATCAAGGAAGTTCACTACACCCTCTCTTGTTCTTCCATAGACATTGAGGACATAGTTTGTCTATTTCTATGCTTATTTATGTGTGTCATGTTTAGGGTTTCTTTGGTGTTTATGTCGGCGTATTCGGTTGTGTCTGTTTGTGTTTATTTTTATGTTTCTGTTTACCGGGGGTTCCCTGTTTTAGTTTGTCTCGGGTTTAAGGTATTTGTGTGAGTGATTCCATGATTACTAATCAAGGATCCCTTTTGACCTCTTTAAATCTTTTTGGAAAAACACAGTATAAATCAAGAAAGGATCCATGTGTTGTTAGATGCTCGGGAATTACTTGTTGGATGGGTAGGGGGGACATAGTGAGTCACCTCCTAGGTATTCAAGAAACCAATTCTTAAGGAGTCTACCGCACCCACACACATATGATCTCCCGGGGTATGCTAGCTCGGGCAGGCTTACTAGGTGACAAACAGCAGGGGTTTAAACACCCAGTGATGGGACACCCGCCGAGTGCGTAGGGTGAGTGTTGGAATAACCAAAATTTATAAACCTAATGCCTCCCTCTTTGTCTTAGCATTGCTCTTTGCTGATTATAATTGGCTCTAGAGATTCGAACACACCTTGGATGGGTTTTCTTCGCGCAATGACTTACAGTGGTGTTCGAAATGGTGAATTGTTTTGGATTTTAAGGTTTTGGTAAAAACAAGGGGGTTTGATGGTTGAAAACTAGAGATAAAATAAGTTAAAGTGTAAAAGAAATCTCCTTGAAGTGTCAGGCTACTGGTTTCGGGTTCTAATGGTAACTGAGGGATTCTCGGGCCCTTTTCCTCGCGTTGGGGAGGATGACCTATAGTCATTTCCCGAACCGAATCTTCATTTAGCTATAAAAACTAACCCGGAATAACTATCCTTTTGAAAAGTAGCATTTACTAGGCATTAATGGTCTTTGACAGTGAAAACTTATCTCCTTGCCCCACCTCACAATGACTAATAAATGGCAACTACCGAATCTCAGTGGATCTAACGATAAGCATCCACTGAACCCTAAAAGATTGCCAAGTACAGGTTATTTAAGGCGTGACTAAGGGATTTTTAACTGGTAGGAGACAATAAATGTGACAAATACTGCGTTGAGCGTGAGAAACCCTCAAAACCTACAGATCCCTTGCTTTCGGTAGTGTGCTGTGGGTGAAGGGGTTTAGCCACTCATCCTCTGAGTTGTCATCCTTAGAAGGTGTTTGGCAAGCGAGAAAATGAGAGAAAGTGAGAGAAAGTGAGAGAAAGTGGAAAAAGGCAGGAACTGCCGAAAGGTTCGTGCCCTAAGATCTTATTAATGATTCAGTCAAAAAGTCTCTCCTCTCCCCTTTTTACAGTGCATCATGGAGCTTATATACTGCCCAGATATTCAAAATTGCAAAAATATATGAATTGTACTTGTTACATGAAGGCGGTCGGAAGCACAAAAGCATGCAGGTGTGGGTCAAAAGGAGGAGGACAATTTCGCAGGCCTTGCGAAATTGCAAGGGACCCAAATATTCTCTTTGCTCTTAACTATTACGCATGATTTAAACTCAGGGTTTAACTTAGTTCTTCATAATTGAAAGTGACTCAAGAACTTTTGGCATGATTAACACAAAAACACAAAATTTACTCTGAGAATGTGATCGGTAGTATAAAGCTAGGACCTCGACATGTCAGTGAGGTTAATTAAGTTAATTGATAAAAGTCTTATAAATACGCAATAAATAAGGCTCAAAAACAACTATTTGGGTAAATAATCACCCCAACCATTGTTGCTAGTCCATAGCAATAAGAGGAGAAACAAACAAAACAACATCAAAATTATATGCATAAAAAAAAATTGTATTTAAAAAAAAAAATGTGAATGGGGTAATGCCCAACCCTTAATAAGAAACCCCAAAACCTTGCCCAAAAGTCATCTTGAGAGAATGAGTGTCATGCTGAATCCAATATCAAAAGAGCTTCCTTCTAGAGGAACAACCTGGAACTTTCCACCAAAACCTAAGTATTTGTAATGGAGTTTTTCGACAATAAGGTACCCAGTGCACTTCCCCCAAGCTAGCTAATACACAAACCTAACGGACAAACCCAGCCTCAATGAATGGGACCCACTCTTATTCCACAATTCTTTTTACGTTGTCAGGATGCAATGCTACGGGAATCGCTCTCACGGATGTCCATGTAGCGGGGATCAGCGATGACTCCAGCTAGTGAGGTTTAGAGCTAATGAAGTCATGGGATTTTCAACCCCTCTCTTGAGGTTTAGGACTTCTAATGAGTTCGAGACTCCGGCACCTGGCTTGCTAGAATACGCCTATTCACCCATGTAGCAGGCACAAAGTCGGTGGCTCGATGATTAAGCAGGGCCGGGCTTTAAGACTCGCCATATGCCCGAATTTGTGCTCGGGTTTCAAGGCAGCGTCACGGATTTTCTTTTTTTGCTTTTTTCTTTTTTTTTCTTTTTCTTTTCTTTTCTTTTCTGTTTTGAAAGACTCATTGGTCTTTTTATTCAGGGGGGGTCATAACCTATTAAAGGTGGTCAAAAGTACTAGGTCGAGCTTTTGCAGGGTTTAAGAGGTTAGACAGTTTTTTAGCATATCATTGAAACCAAATGTGCACGATGTGTAAATAGCTCAAGGTGGAAGAAAAAGGTTGAAAAGAATAGGAATTCAACTGGTAATCAACTTAATTAAGCATGGAACCAATCTAACATCAACAGTATTGGGGCAAAGTTTCAATTTTTCTTACTGTAAGCTAGGCAATACATAAAAAAAATGGTTGCAATTTTGAAATTGTAACTGTAAGTTGTATGGTATATATTGAAATTAAAGATATGACTATATTATCAGCTTCACAAAAAGAAACTAACAGCAAGTCATTGAACTACACAAAATAGACTTGCTCAAAATATTAGCAAAACATAATGTAAAAACCACTTCCTACGCTAACTCTTCACCCCCAGAAACCAAATGTCACATTGTCCTCAATGGGGCTCAGATTGGAAAGTTAAGAAAGGTAGTGCTACCTCCTCAGGTGTGTGTAGCTGGTGGGATGTTGTCCTCATCCTAGGCAAGCTGAGGAGCTACTGATGAAGGTGGAGGAGTGTCTACTACTACTTTTGCTATAAGAAGGTCCAGTGAAGATGCAGGAGGAGCTGGATAAGTAGATGGTGCTGCTGCTGCTGGAGGATGAGCTAAAGAGGCCTGGGCAGGCACTGATGGAGAGATCTGAGGCAGGCCTAGGTGACTCTGAATCTGCTCGAGGATGGCATTGTTCTGAGCAAGCATGGTTGTGGTGCGAGAAGCATTGCCTCGGTCACGTGCCAATCTCCTCTCGACCAGAATGATGTCGGCGTGAAAGATCTTGAAGTGGCTAAAAAGTCTGGACAACATCCATGATGACCAAAATCTGGGGTGAGACCAGGAGAGATATCTTTGCATGAGTGTCTTTGAGTACTCTCGAGCTAGTGGTGTCTAAAGAGATTAGAGGCCTTAGAGGTCACGGAAGAAATGACGAGGCATACGGAGTGGGCGATATTTCTTTGGAGTTGTGGATCTTTTTGGAATGGGGCTCCTCGGCAAGCATTGCGGGGAGGTGGCTGATCCTCGGTGGATGGTCATCTTGGGCGATCCTGGCCCAGGTGCTGTGGGTGGGCCAGGGGCACAGGTCTGGCTGCCATTTTCTGCGGAGTAAAAATGGCCTCGCAGCTCTGACGGCGCTGAGGTGGGGCTCGGCAGGAAAACCCAGGTGCTCCAACACCTGAGATAGCAACCTCGAAAATAGTAGGGGAATGGCCTCAGCCCGGCTAAGGTTCTTGCGGTGAACCTTATCCTCGAAGTGGAAAAGAGAAGTCATGATAAATGGTGAAGGTGAACCCCGAAAACCACTCGGAGATCGATGGGAGCCTCGAAATGGCTCTCCTGCATTGCCTATAGTCTTTGAGTGGAAAAGGTTGGACCGCAATATATGGTCAATGAAAAGCATAACAAGAGGGAGTTGCCTCCTGAGCAAGATGGGTCCTACTGTCATACCCCTGGATAAAAGGCGAACCATCTCAGGGTAGGGATGGGGCCTGTTATACTCACTGTGTTTGCGAGGATGTGACGGATTGAGCATGTTTGCAATGGGGAGGTCTGAGAAGTATCCCTCACAGTAGCATCATGAAATGTGAGGCGTGGGGATGGGTGACTCTCTTGGAAGTCACCAAGTGATCAAAACTCGATGACCACGCGGGTAGAAAAACCGAGTGAGATCATGAAGGCTCAGGGGAGTATTATTGCACAATGTGAGTCTCTAAGCTCGGAAAAGTGTTGTGGCTGGAAAGTCATAAAAGTACTTGTTGTGCAGATCCCTTACTTACTGCGATCGAATTGCCTAGAATAGAGACCCTGATGGAGGTAGGCCTTGATAATGAACTAGGGACGAGTCACAGGGCCACGAGAGGCGGGCTTGAGGTGTGGTGACGAAGAGGCTCTGAGAGTGGGAAGTGGAAGAATTCACCGGAGCCTAGAGTCAGGCCAGCTCTTTGGGTGAGAGCCTCTTGGATGTACGGATGAGAGAGGAGGAAGGGGTATGGGATGTCGGTAGCGGCCCGGGGCGCGGCGCGGTGGATATCTCGTGGCTGGGGCGACGGATGGTGTGGGCGGCATGGCGGAGGCGGGAGGGTGGGCTGTGATGGGACGAAACAGGCTGGAGGAGCGCAATGGTGCGGTGAGCAAGGTGTGGGTAGACGGCGGCTGGAGGGGGCGTGGTGGTGGAGGGTGGCCCGAGGCCTACACGAGCCTATAGTTGGGCCTTGTGCCGTGGTCTGTAATAGCAGTTGAGAGAAGGATTGGGGGTGGGGAGAAGGGAAGGGTGTTGTTCCAAAGGATTTTCTTCTGAGGAGGATGGGAAATGAATTCAAATGAAAGGGTAGGGTTATATATAGAGGGTTAGGGAAGGTGAGGAGCCCAGGCTACTTAGTGTCCAAAAATGGGCACAAAAGTTAAGGTTTAGTGAATTAGGGAGGAATGAATGGGGTTACACGGGAATCGAAAGGTGCGGGGTGAAAAGTACGGGAACCGGCGGGGGTGGCAAAATTTCTCATAGGGTTGTGAAGCCCCATGAGGTTGCGAGATTTCGCAACCATTCTGTGAGTTCTTGAGCGAAAAATGGCCACCAACTTTGCTTTGAGAATTACTCCACATCAATAAAACATATAAAAGCGGAAACCTTTAAGAGTGAAAGAGCATAGAAGAGTGAACAACTACAACTCAAAATAGGCTAAAACTAAGAAAGCATGAAGGGAAAATATAAAATTTGAAGTGAAATAAAAAAAAATCCAACAAAAGGGAGTGGCCTTTTGGTCTCTGTAGAGACTAAGCCCACTCAAGGTAGCCTTTCAAACTTTAGGAGGGGTTCGGAGGGAGACCCATCATCTCTTTGTGAAAGATTGCGTATGCTCTTTTAAGCTGTGTATTCACTTTGAATACTTTGTTGTCCTTGGCATTAAGTAATTCCACTACTCCATTGGTGTAGACTTCATGGACAGTAAAAGGACCAATCCACCTTGATTTAAGCTTGCCTGGAAAGAGATGCAGCTTGGAATCACAAAGCAGCACTTGGTCTCCTTTTTCGAAATTCTTCCATACCACCATTTGGTCATGCCATTTTTTCAACCTATCTTTTGTAATTTGTGAGTTCACGTAGGCATCATTTCGCAGTTCCTCCAATTCATTGATGTCGAGGAACCTTTTGAGAATTCGACCACTTCCCATGTGTCTGGGTTGAAGCTTCTTGATTGCCCACCATGCCTTGTATTCTATTTCCACAAGGAGGTGGCATGCCTTGCCATAAACCAGTCGATAGGGGGACATTCCGAGAATTGTCTTAAAGGCTGTCTTGTAGGCCCACAAGGAGTCCAGCAGTTTGAGGGACTAGTCCTTCCTGTTGGTGTTCACCACTTTCATCAGAATGGTTTTGGTTTCTCTGTTGGCAAGCTCCACCTGTCCACTAGTCTGAAGATGGTAAGGGGTGGCCACCTTGTGTTTCACTCCGTACTTAGCTAGGAGGGTTTCAAAGGGTTTGTTGTAAAAGTGTGAGCCTCCATCGCTAATTATGGCCTTAGGTACCCCAAATCTGGAGAAGATGTCTTCTTTGAAACAATTCCTGTTATTGTTACTTTCTTTGGGAATTACTCGACCAGCAGGATCATGATCAGCCCCACAAGATATGGAATGCCCAAAGATACCAGGAATGACCCCATGAAATAAATACCCCAAACATCGAATAAGTCCACTACAAGGATCGGGTTCAAGGGCATCATGTGACAGCGAGAAAGCTTCCTAAGTCTTTGGCATTTGTCGCATCCTCGACATATGTTGTGAGCATCTTTGAAGAGGGAAGGCCAGTAAAATCCGGATTGAAGCACTTTCATGGTTGTTTTCTGTGAAGCGAAATGGCCACCACAAGCACGTTCATGACAATGGCTAAGAATCCATTGCTATTCTCCTTCAAGCACACGTCTTCTAATTATCTGGTCTACACAATATTTGAACAGAAATGGTTCCTCCTAATAAAAAGAGTGGATCTTCGCGAGGAAGTATTTCTTGTCATGTGCCTTCCATTCAGATGGGATTTCTCCTGTTGCTAAGAAATTGGCAATGTGAGCATACCATGGAGCATTTTCCACTAGCAACAGGGACTCCTCCGGATATTCGTCATTGATTGGAGCACTGTGAGCTTTGTGTGCTATGGTCAGTCTGGAGAGATGGTCTGCCACAACATTCTCTACCCATTTTTTGTCTTTAATCTACAACTCGAATTCTTGGAGCAAAAGGACCCATCTGATAAGTCTAGCTTTAGCATTTTGCTTTGTAAGGAGGTACTTCAAAGTTGAATGATCTATAAAAATAATGATGTCTAACCCCACTAAGTATGCACGAAATTTATCTAAGGCATAGACCACTGCTAGCAGCTCCTTCTCTGTGGTAGTGTAGATTCTTTGTGCTTCGTTTAAAGTTTTGCTTGCATAGTAGACCACATAGGGTTTCCCACCTTCTCTGCCCAGAGCGCTCCCAGATGCTTAGATCACTTGCATCACATGACACAAGACGGCTACCAGTTTGGTGCTCTCACTATAGGTGCAGTTGTCAAGTGGGATTTGAGCTCTTCAAAGCTCTTCTGCCAGGATTCATTCCACACAAATTTAGCATCCTTCTCCAGTAGCTCATACAGGGGTTTGGCAATTTTTGAAAAATCCTTGATGAACCTCCTGTAGAAGCCTGCATGCCCAAGGAACTGTCTCACTGCCTTCACACTCGTGGGAGGTGGTAACTTAGCTATCAGCTCAACTTTGGCCTTGTCCACTTTGATCCCCTTGTTGGAGATAACATGCCTTAGAACGATCCCTTGATTCACCATAAAATGGCATTTCTCCCAGTTTAGTACTAAGTTTTTTTCGATGCATCGATGGAGCATAGTTTCAAGGTTAGTCAAGCATTCCTCAAAAGTATCACCATATAAGGTGATATCATTCATATATACCTCCATAATGCGCTCCACCAACTCATTGAAAATGCTAAGCATACACCTTTGGAAAGTGGCAGGTGCATTGCAAAGGCCAAAGAGCATCCTCCGATAGGCATACGTGCCAAATGGGCAGGTGAAGGTGGTTTTCTCTTAGTCTTCTACAACAATCTCAATTTGAAAGTATCCAGAATAACCATCCAAAAAGCAATAGAATGGGTGTTCAGAAATTCTCTCCATAAGTTGATCAATGAAAGGTAAAGGAAAATGATATTTTCTTGTCACTTCATTCAATCTCCTGTAGTCAATGCATACCCTCCAACCTGTGGTAAGGCGGGTGGGCACATCTTCTCCTTTTTCATTTCGAACAATAGTCATCCCTGATTTCTTTGGAACAACCTAAGTTAGACTCACCAGGGTACTATATCGGAAATGGGAATTAAATGATTCTTACGACTGCGGGAGCTTGAGGAACTTCAGCGGCGCACCATGCATATGTGGATTTAGTCGCCTATGTGGTTGTCTCACTGGCTTGGTTTCCTCCTCCGTGTATATATGATGAGTGCAAACTAAAGGACTAATCCTTTTCAAATCAGAAATTTTCCATTCGATGGCTTGCTTGCACCTCTTGAGGGTTTGCAGAAGACTTTCCTCCTACAGGGTATTTAGTAGTGAAGAAATCCTCACCCTTTAGGCGGTGGTTATCACCATCGAGAATGCATATTTGGTATGCGAGTGTGGTTTGAGGTATTGAGAGAACATTGAGGTTTATGCTATCTCCACTATTAATGTCTTCTTCAGTCAACAAAGGAAGGACTTCCTCCTTTCTTCTCTAGGGTCCATGCGCTGAGACTACTGAAGCATCCTGTAACTCATCGTGACTTAACTTACGGTTCCTGCATCGGCCCTCGCGTAGTTATTTGGTGATGCATTTACTTAGGAATGGCATCAATTTGTGAGCTTGTTCTTGATCTTGCTTCTTCCATTGGGAGCATGTGCTTCTTACTCAAATGGAATATATTAAGTTCCAATGTCATATTCCCAAATGTTAACTGCATTACTCCATTTCGACAAGTGATGATCGCATTTGAAGTAGCCAAGAATGGCCTTCCAAGGATGATGGACACATAATTGGGGCCCTCTGCGGCCGATTCTATGTCAAGAACAACAAAATCTACAGGATAATAGAATTTGTCCACAGTCAGAGACATCTCAGCGATTGCCTTTATAGATTTTTTATTGATACATCGATAGGGATATGTAATGGTAGTAGGCTTGACTCTCCCGATCCCGGTACATGGCGAATAAGGCGACAAGTTGACCAGCTGATCCGAGTAGTGCCTTTTCTACAAGTTCCTGATATTCGAGATGGTGGAATGACCGGGTCTTTGTGCCGCTGGGTCTTTTTGCTTGAATAATGGCATGACTTGTTAAGGTCGGGAAGGATTTCTTATCACCATTCAATCCTCTTTTCACTATGCACAAGTCCTTTAAGAATTTGGCATATGTTGGGACTTGTTTAATCATGTCTAACAAGGGGATATTGACTTTCACCTGCCTAAGCACTTCTAGAATTTCAGCCTGGTTGATAGCCTTCTTCTTGCCTTTTATTGCTTGAGGAAAAGGTGGGGATGTGCTCTTCTTCACTGCATCTTCTTTGATTGCAACTCTCTGTGGTTTAGCTTCCTTTTCTTCTATGTCTTCTTCGGCGGGTGCGAGCACTGGTTGTTCAACCTTCTTACCACTCCTCAAAGTGATAACTACCTTGAACTCATCTATCCTAGGTGTTGGTTCACTGGAAGAGCTTAATTCATGCACTCCCCTGGGATTGGGTTGTGCAGGAAGGAAATTTTTCCTTTTTCTGCGCTAACTGTGGTTAGTCAGCCTAGAAATTGAATATTGCAGGTTATCAAATTTTGAAGCGATGCTCCAGTGTAGGTTTTCAATCTTCTTGTTCCAGTGCTTTCCTCTTTTGTGTTGATTCTCGATTAGCTGGACATTCAACCTTTGCTATGTTCCTCTACAAAGCGCCCTTGCTACTCAAGTTCATTATAACTTTGCTCGTGGAGATGATGGGGGTGGGGCTGTGTTTGAACGAAGGAACCCATCTTGTCTTTGTCTGTGAGAATTTTATATGGTGGAGGCTTTGGTTTCCAGGAGTGGTTAGGATGGTTCCTCCAATTAGGGTTATATGTGCTGCAGTATGGAGCATTGGTTGGTGGCTTGTATTGACCCACGGCGGTAAGCTTGCTCGTGCTGTATCCACTTATTGAAGGAACCGGTTGAAAGCGTCTCCTCTAGGTGTTAGATGGCATTAAGCGAAACAAAGGTTGTTGGACACAGGTGTCTCAACCACTGTTCGCACCTCATGTTGATTTCTCATTTCTAGCTCTTCCAACCTTCTAGCTAAGATTGAAAATTTTGCCTTCATTTCCATGTCTTCTGGGAGGGAATACATGCCTCCCTTCGAGGTGGTTGCAGGCCTCCTCATTCTCTCAACTTCTCTTGGGTTAGGTTCATCTCAAGCCTTGGATGTCTCTACCACATAGTTCAAGAAGTCCATAGCTTCTTCTGGATTCTTGCTCAAGAAGTCTCCTCCGCTTTCATTGTTTCCTTGATTGTTTCATGGCGAGGGGACATTCCATCATAAAAATGGTTATTGCGACCATGTGTCAAAACCATGGTGAGGACGGAACCTTTGAGGTTTCAAGTATCTTTCCCGACGTGGTAGAATTTTTCATTTTCGATTGGGGCTGCTTGAGTGTAGATTTGCCTCTTGGTGTTAGTTTATGTGTGTGGAAAAAAAAAATTTAAGAACTCAGCCTGCATCTCGGTCTAATTCCTAATGGTCCTTGGCCTTAAAGAGTTGAGCGAAATCTTGGCTTTATCCTTCAAAGTCAAAGGGAAAAATTTTAGCCTCATTAAGTCCAAATTGGTAGCATCCTCTTTGAAGGTGTTGCAAACTTCCTCAAAGTCCCGGATATGTGAATAGGGGTTCTCACTCTCCATACCATGGAAGGTGGGGAGTAGTGGCAAAATGTAGGGTCTGACAATCATGTCCTCGGTGGGAGGCACAATGCATGAGGGTGCACTCACTCGTGAAGGGTGTATGTGGTCCCTCATGGACCTATATGCATTGAGGTTCCTCTGGTTTCCCTGCTGGCATTGTTGTTCCTCAGGTAGGAGTTCCATTTGGTCACTGTCTAAGTTCAATTCACAGCCTTGTTCTTATGGAATACTAATTCTCTCTAATAACATTTGTATTCCTATCCCCTTTAGAACATAAACTCACATATGAAAAACCTGACATACAATGAAACAAAAGCAGTGCAAAAGGGGTTCTTGTTAGCTAAAAGAAAATATCTTATGGACAATAAAAATAAGTGAATTAACTTTGTGGGTTCGCCATAGAAAGAATGAAGTTAAGAAAATTCACGATTACCTTGATGATGATCACGAGTGTTGTGATTCGTTTTGCACTAAGGCACCATTCCACACCAGCGGCACCATTTGATTGAGTGCGCATTGCCCAGGGTGGTCAGAATCCAACAAAATTTATAAACCTAATACCTCCTGCGCCATACTTGTAGCTCACTTTGCCCAGTATAATTGGCTCTAGGGTCGAACACATGGATGGGTTTCTTCGCACAAATGACTTAGAGTGGTGTTGAAATGGTGAGTGTTTTGGATTTTTAGGTTTTGAGTAAGCTTGAGGGGTTTGATGGTTGCGGAGATAAAAATAAGTTAAAAAGTGTAAGGAAATGCGCAGGAGTGTCATGCTACTGATTTCGGGTTCTAATGGTAACTAAGGGATTCTTGAGCCCTTTTCCTCGCGTTGGGGAGGATGACCTATAGTTATTTCCCGAACCGGATCTTCATTTAACTATAAAAACTGACCCGAAATAACTATCCTTTTGAAAAGTAACATTTACTGGGCTTTAATGGTCTCCGACAATGAAAACTTATCTCCTTGCCCCACCTCACAATGACTAATAAATGGCAACTACCGAATCTCAGTGGATCTAACAATAAGCATCCACTGAACCCTAAAAGATTACTAAGTACAAGTCATTCAAGGCGGGTCTAAAGGATTTTAACCTAAGTCTAGAAGAAGACACATAAATGACAACAAATACCTGCGTTAAGAACGTGAGAAACCCTCAAAACCTCTAGATCCCTTGCCCAGTAGCCGTCCTCTTCAAGGATGAAGGGGGTTTAGCCACTCATCCTCTGAGTTGTCATCCTCAGAGGGTGTTTGGCAGGTAAGAAAATGAGAGAAATTGGAAAAAGGCGGGAACTACCAAAAGGTTCGTGCCCTAAGATCTTATTAATGATTCAGTCAAAAAGTCTCTCCTCATCTCCCCTTTTTACAATGCAGCATGGAGCTTATATACTGCCCAGATATCCAACATTACAAAAATATATGAATTGACCACTGTTACATGAAGGGCAATTCAGGAAAACACCAAAAATTTGTACAAAAAGGTCAAACGGCCAAAAAAGGAGGAGGACAATTTCGCAGGGTTGCGAAATTTCGCAGCCCTTGAGAAATTGCGAGGGTTCTGTATTTTGCTACTCTTTTTCTTCTACCTTCTAATATGTAGCTCTGAGTTTAACTTTGATTCTTCATAATTGAGCTGACTCAAGAACTTTGGCATGATTAGCTTGAAAAAAAACTGCAAAATTTGCTATAGAATGTGATCAGTAGCATAGCTAGGACCTCAACATGTCAGCCGAGTTAATTAAGTTAATTATTACACAAAAAGTACTTAAAACCTGCAATAAACAAACCTCAAAATAGCACTATTTGGGTAATAATCAACACCTTAGAAAAAGAGGATTGTCATCAAACCCAGATGCCACAGGCAATGGCTGAGAGCCGTGACTTCAGCAGATTACATGGGACCAGAGGATGGGAGTTTCCCATAGCAGGGCCACTACGTTTAGTTAAAGTGTTAAATTGAAGTTAAATTAGATTGAATGTCTGGTGCCATAACCAAGCTGGTGGGAGTCCTGTGAATCCCAATATAGGAACACTCAACATAAACTTCACGGGCACTAGTATTTCTTTCATGAGTGAGTAGGTTAGTTGAACAAAAGGGTGCGTTCTTATCATTAGTAGTTAGACTCTCCAATATAGGTAAGTTGAATTCAAGTTTGGGGAGTCACGAGGGCAGTTATATGCTAGAGATCATGTATCAAATGCACATAGACTCCTTGGGAAAGGCTATTGAAAACTTCTGAGGTTGAGTCACGTGTCAACCGAACCACGTTCAGCTGAATTCTTTCGAAAGTCGAACAACTTTATGGATCCTCTGAAATTTGAAAAAAAATTGCAAGATTTGTGCGTCAGTCCATTCTGATCCTTCCTTTTGGCAAGATCAAGTCGTTGAGTTTTAGTATGTTAGTTTCTTGTGTGTCTAGTTTAGAGTCTGTTTCTTGCTTGGGGACAAGCTAAGTTTGGGGGTGCCATGAGTATCTAAAACGCTCATGTCATACCCGCGTCCTTATTACGTTTTAGTTCTATTTTATATATTAATAAGTGCATTATTGCTCAATATCTTATTTTTGGATCTTGTGTGCATTGCAGGAGAATAAGGTGGTTTTCATAAGCTTTTTGGAAATGCAAAGAAGAAGAAGTGAAAACCCAACAACAACGTCGTGACATGGCAACGTCGTGACATGGCAACGTCGCGATGTTCCAGCGTCATGACGTTGTAAATAGTGACGTTTGGTCCTTGATAGTAAAAGTCAGAGCGGCCCAGCGTGTAGCGTTACTGGCGATCGCGGCGTTCCGCGATACAGCTATGATTATAAAACTTTGGAGACCTAATTTTGAGTTTATCGAAGGATATACAGACCCGATAAGCGGCAAGCAAAACAGCTTAGAGAGATCAAAAGACTTCGTGTTTTGTATTTCTCTTATAAACCATTAATAGTTATGAACCGTAGCATAATTAAGAGATTCTAATATGTTTCTAAATTAATTCTAGGGTTTTGTTGAACCACCCTTCAGATTATGGATTAAGGTTTTAAAATCTAATATTATTGGTTTATTTATGATTTATATCGATTTGCTCATTGTAGTTATTTTCCTTATGCCAGCATTGACATGATCTTATTATAAGATAAGGCCAAACCCAGATGTCATGATAAGTGACATCAGTCGTCGAGGAATAGAGATATCCAGATTTCGAGTAGTGGCGGTCTGGGGTTGAACATTTTAAGCGTTTCGAGTATGGGGTCGGGCGGTCTGACCCTGCGGCGAGATAGTGGATATGCCTCGAGAGGGTATCTCGTAGGCACGATATTTGCGTCGTCGAATTCATCGATAGGCCAAATAATGAATTCCTCAGATAATAATCCATGGTGTGTGGAGGAGTGAAAACCCTAGTTTTCCTGAAAAAAAGTAATTTCATAAGTTAATTAGTTGGTTTTAATTTCATACATTAGTTAGTCATTCATTAAGAGTTTAAGTCCAGGATAATATCCTTAGGACCAATTCGTTAATTGACACTTCTCCCCGTGGATCGATATCCGTACTTAGGTACACTATATAATTTGATACGACGCGTGCACTTGTGCACATAAGCGCCTTACCTAGTTTATACAAATCTCACATCACGCTTTCGGCCTATCACAACGTCAAAGAGATGGCAAGAAGAAGATTGAACTTGGGAAAAGATGAAAAAAGAACTATAAAGGAAGTATCTTCCCTTCCACTATCGCCAAGATATCTTCCTCCAAAATTAAATTTTAAACGGCCCAGAATCAGCGTGGAGGTATTGTGAGTTTGAAAATCTAATGATCGAAAGCCGAAGGACTTGCAAGAGGTGAGGAGCGGAGTCCATAGCCATTACCTTCTTTGGATTCGAGGTTGAATTTCTAAAAGCTATTCAGTTGCTGACCATATAACACCACTTGAGATGTGATGCAAGCTTGTAAAGTTGAGGCTCACAAAAGCAGTATGGGGGTTTTATTACAATCGAGGTTAAAGAAGGGTTTATCAAGAATTCAGCCAAGGAGCCACTAGTGGTGCCAAAATACCCCTTAAACCTCAAGTAAAGTGAAATGCAAGCCCGCAGCCAAGAGTCTGCCCAAGTCAGAGACGATTGCTTTAAATTGCCACGATTTGGGCATATGGCTTCCAAATGTCTAATCGATGAGTGGTTGCTGGTTGAAGAAGATGAAGCTAAGGAGAAGGCGTGAAGAGGATGAGTTGGATGAATCTCCATGAATTTTGACCATGGAGATAGGATGACTTACTATGCTGGGCCATGGGACTTCCTTAGTTGTTGAAGAGGTCTTAAGATTGGAGGCGACTCCTGATGAGGATGGTGGTTGCGGTCCAGGCACTCGCCACCTGAGTGCACATCTAAAGACAGGGTTTGCTTGGTTATTATTGATAGTGAGAGCTTCGAGCATTGTGTTTCCCTAGAGATGGTGCAAAAGCTCGATTTGAAGATTGATCCACACCCGAAACCCAATAAACTTAGTTGGCTTCAAGAGGGTAGTGATATCAAGGTAAAGCATCGATGCCTTGTCTCTTTTACAATTGGAAAGCACTACCAAGACGAAGTATGGTGTGATGTTGTTCCAATGGATGTTTGTCACTTGCTACTTAGGAGGCCATGGCAATAAGATGGGAAGGTCATTTATGATGTGACTACACATTTGCAAAATGAACCTGAATTGCTGGCACCTTTGAAGCCGTGATTGCTCTCCGAATTCTTTGTTGTCAAAATCTGAGTTGGGAGAAAAGGAAATGAGGCTGGTTCGGATCTTGATGGCCTTGGTTGTTGTTGAAGAAAGCCGAAAGTGAGGAAGGAGATCCCCAAAGAGAAATGAGGCAGGATTACGGAAGGAATTTGTGATGTAGTACTGAGGAGATTCCACATGGGTTGCCCCACATGAGGAGATATTCAACATCAAATAGAGCTATTGCACGATGAGCAAAAGTCATCTAGTTTTAATCCATTTTTTACTTGTTTGATTTTCATCACGAAAGGAATAAAGGTAATATGCGAAATATGAAGAAACTCCGCCCGATTTGTTATTAGCGGGGAGTGTGAAAGAGAAGAAAAGCGTTAGAAAAATCGACAATTGGTGGAGTAAAATACGAGGGAAAATGGCGAGGCGAAATGAAAGCAAGCTTTGGTTAACTAATGTTGCGAGTTTTGAACACCGATCCGGTTATGATGTGTGACATCGGGAAAATTGAAGGAAATTTGATGCGGCGCGGCGGGGATCCTGAAGTTAAGCGGTGAGGATTAACGAGACAAGGAATGATGTGACAACATCGTGATCTCTTGTAGCAAAGGTTGATGGTGTGAGGATGGAGGTAGCGACAGAGCGCGCTTAAAGCTATGGCGGGTTTGAAAGATGGCTATTTGTGACTTAAAACATTTATGCCAGCGACAGAGGGTAGATGTCAGCGACGCAGCAACCCGATTGAAGCTGAGAGGAACATAAGTTGATATCGACAAGAGATTAATGTCGCGACATAAGGCGTGCTCGATTGAAGGTTGCGTTCCACGAAGTTGATGTCGCGACGAGGGTGATGTTGCGACGCCGGGAGCCATCGATTGAAAATTTGCAAAGACATGGCGATGTGGCGACGAGATTGATGTCAGCGACATCGGGGAACCATCGATTGAAACACGCAAAAGACGCGGTGATATCGCGACAAAGTTGATAATCGCGACATATGAAGACACCGATTCAAAGATTTGCGAGAGACTTAAGATGATGTAGCGACATTGATTCCTTGTCGCTGACATGCAGATGCATAAGGAAAGCGAAAGGAATGTCATGACTTATTGATAAATCTTTGCAACCGAGTGTCAAACTAACTA
The DNA here is from genome assembly GCA_016808115.1 of Tetrastigma voinierianum. Lineage (NCBI taxonomy): Eukaryota > Viridiplantae > Streptophyta > Magnoliopsida > Vitales > Vitaceae > Tetrastigma > Tetrastigma voinierianum. Next base: position 807,832 of record JAEQBH010000112.1, read on the forward strand.
ATGTCAGCGACAAGGGATTTTGGTCGCGACACGAAGAACGATAACATGGGCGATCCACTTGGAAATCCACAAAGAATGCATTGGAATTAGGGCCATTGAGAGCTCTATAAATAGCGGTTACCCGGGAGAGAGAAAAGAAGCGAGGCGGTGGTGACGAGCGAAAGATCTGGGTAATGAGTTCATTTATTTTCTTTTCTTTTCTTTTCTTTTATTTTCTTTTTTTTTTATTTTCTTTTGTTTCAGTCGTTATAGATTAGATTATTTTCATCTTTCTTTGTTTTATTTTAGGATACGGATGTTATCGTTTGTTTGAGCAAAAGAGATACGAGGAATTCCATTCTTACCAATTACTACGGAATGTTTGAAGTTCGGACAAATTCTGCAGGTCGACTTTTCCAGGTTTCAAGTGCGATTGTTCTTATAATCGGAGAATCTTTGTAGTGGTCGATGGTGAAAGCCGGCTTCCATTGATGAATCTTTATAGTCATAATTTATCTTCCTGCGTAGTTGTTTTGGTAGCTTGTGTGAATTCGGTTTATGAATTTATACGGTTATGGGTTTATGTTTTGATGCGAGATATCAGTTTCTTATACAGTTTAAGATTTGTTTCATTGCTACGATTTCGGAGGTCATACGAATTGTATGAGAAGGCATTCACGAGTTATGAACATTTCTTTGAAGGTATATTAACACGCTATTAGAGATCTAATGAGCTTTGTAGTTTACTTAGATAATCTCTTCCACTTGAAATGAAGAATGAGTTGAATGAGTTATCGAATTTAAACAAGCGAGAGAGTTCACCTCGATTGAATAAGTGAAGCCAATCCAGTGTTAGGCGGGATTAATCAAGGAGGGTGATCTATTCTAATTTAAGGAAAAGTAACAGTTGTATATCTTGCTTGTGGAGTAACTTGGGAGCTAAGGTTTGGAGTCCATAAAATGGGTATAGTATTGCGAAAAAATACGGATTAAAGTACATTAAAGAAGTAGTCACATCCTAATTCCCTTGTCTTGAGAAAGAATCGAAGTGGAATGTGAAGCTGTGGAGTGTGGAGAGATCATTTATAGCGCTAAATGCCTTGAATGATTTTAAGAGCACGAAATACACAAGCGATTTTATCGGTGTTAACTACGAGAATTGATACTTCCGCAAATAGCGATGTTCTTGATGTGTCCTCACAAAGATAACTATTTAGTGTCCATTTATTTTCTTAACTATTCATTATTCTTTATTCTTTAGATTCCAGTTTATTTGATTGTTCATTCTTTTCCTTATACTTGTATATTTTCACGAAACTATTATTGGATCACAATCATGTTATAGTCGAATAGTATGGAGCTTGAGTAGTCGGAATTAGTTGATCTAGAATTCTTGAGATCTACGTGGGATCGATATGCGGACTATATCCATTTATTACTTGTCGACACATTGCATATGGATGTTAGGCCAAAACCAAGGTGAAATGATTTGCTAAAGTTTTGGTTTATCATTTAGAAAGTCAGCCAGAAATTTTTATGGCGCCGTTCTTGGGGATAGTTAATAGTCCTTTGGTAATAGTGTCATAACCTTGCATACATGGCTGAAGGTTAACAAGTTTTTATAGGCGCCATTAGGGTTAGACAATAGTCTTTTAGCGATAGTGTTATAAATTTGTACAGCCAATGTTTTAGTCCCGATTAACAAGTTTTATGGCGCCGTTGCCAGGGATTAGTTAATAGTCCTTTGGTAATAGTGTCATAACCTTGCATACATGACTGAAGGTTAACAAGTTTTATGGCGTCGTTGCCAGGGATTAGATAATAGTCTTTTGGCAATAGTGTTATAAATTTGTACATGTGTTTTGGTCCGGTTAACAAGTTTTATGGCGCCGTTGCCGGGGATCGAAAGAATTTAGTAAATCAATATTCAGACGAAAGAAGGAAATGCTAATTTGGTTTATTTGAAAAGAACAAAAATAGCTTTTCAACGTGGATTTATTTTTAGCCACTAACCTTTAACAAACCATATTGAAAATATTTGTTGACAGACTAATCTATTAATGTAAGTGTGTTTTGATTTCGGGGGCGAGTTTTAATGCATGGAAGCGAACAACGATGCGATTCAGCGGACCACGAGGTAGAGAACACTTTCGGAAGCTTGAGAAGATAAAGAGGCGAAAACTTCGACCATAGCGGATGAAAGACAAGATCAGAATGAAGTACATGAAAGCGACTAGAAGGCCTCCGATCAACGATCTTATGGAGGACTTAAAACTATTATTGAATGAGTACTCTGCGATCGGGCGGCCGGCTATTGATGCAAATAATTTTGAACTTAAGCCCGGCACTAGTACAATGGTCGGCGACGTCAGTTCTTGGTCATCCCGGCTTTGAGGACCCGAAACAAACTGCACGGGAAGATTTCTCGGGATGCATTATCTGATGAAGTTGAATGGGGTGAGGCAAGAGATAAATGGCCCAGATCTATTCCCATTCTCTAAGAGATCTGACTACATGGTATGAATCTTTACCATATGGTTACATTGATACTTGGGAGGAGTTAGTAGAACTCTTAGGTAGGTGCTTGCACGACCATGCTCGGAGAGAATGGGGAAATCATTGTGTTTCGACGGGGAAGATGAAAGCTTTGTGTAGCAGGAAGATTCAACCGATTCTTTGAAGATGTCCGATGCATGGGATAGATCGAGGCTCGGATGGACATTGTATATCATGCCTTGAATGATATATCAAGGGGATCATTGATGCTTCATGTTGTGGAGCATTGGCTTGAAAAGAGAATCTTTGAAGAGCGAAAGAGTGATTTAAGACACAGCTGTGTAATATGAAAACTCCTTACGGAGGTTTTCAAGAGGAAGCTTGACGAGAGAAGGGGATCATGGAGTACGAAAGCGAGATGGCCGACCATGGGAGGCAGAGTTGGATGCCATTATGCATAGGATGGGCCAAAGCGAAGAAAGGAAGACACACAACGCCCGTGAGATAGGGCAGTTGAAGAGAGGATTATTGAAGGAAGTCTTTGAGAGAGCTCTTGAAGAACAATTCTATGATCTTTGAAGGTTAAGTATCTGGGTGAGCGAGCTACCATTTCCGTGATACTAACCTGCCCGGCCACATTATCACCTTGACGCGAGGAACCATGGGAATTTCTACCGTATGGTGGAGGGGCTTCCTGAGAGCCCAGGCATGGGCTGAGTCCCCTCAGCGGGGTTATCAGAAATACGAGTTCCGGCGGCAACGAAATGAACCACGAGAAATGAATATCGGGGTCGGAGGAGGACCCGATCTTTTGAAGAGCGAGATCTTTTATGAGTTCATGGGGATAATAAGAAGGCTGGTGAACCTCCATGAACAAAAGTTTGGAATTGGAAGCAAGCTGCTACCAATTCTCGGAAATTTTGAACACCATGATCGTCACAGAAGGAGACACGGAACCACCAGTAGAGTGGTGGCCCAACCTGTAAGCCCGGAAGAGATGCCTTCCCAGTGACACAAAGAATCCAAAGGCGCATGGTACGTGCGGCTTAGGAGTGGGAAGGAGTTAGAAAGATGAAAGAAAAAAGTAATAGCAATGAGAAGAAGAAAGCCCGAGGAGAAAGGAAAGAAACCTTGGAGAAAAGAAGAAGGAGTGGGCCCAGGAGGATATCCGAGGCTCTAGACTGCCGGTCCCATTTCCACAGAGACTGCGAAATCAAAGATAGAGGAGTAGTTTGCAAGGTTTTTGAAAACCTTTCAGAAGCTAGAGATCAGTATGCCGCTGCGAAGTGGTGACTCGGATGCCACTACATCTGAAATTCTGAAGGACATCTTTGAGCAGAAAGAATAGTAGAAGAAGGGATTGTGAATCTCAACACTACTTGCGATCTTGTGATAAAGAAAGAATTGCCAGAAAGATGAAGGATCCAGGGAGTTTTACAATTCCTTGCATCATTGGAGGAGTTGAATTCCAGAAAGCTCTCTGTGACTCAGGAGCTAGTATAAACTTGATGCCTCTTTCTGTTGCCAAACAATTAAGTTTGGGGGAGTTTATTCCATGTATTACTCTTGAATAAGAACGGATAGATGGGTAAAACCTGAAGGAGTCTTGGAAGATGTGCTAGTGACTGTTGGGAAATTTGTTTTCCCAGTGAACTTGTCGATGGACATGGAAAAGATTCACAAGTACCCACGCTGTGGGAGACCATTCCTAGCCTCTTTGGGTACATACACTGATAGACATGAAAAAAGGTTCTTACCTTGAGGGTTGGAGAGGAAGCTGCTGCTTTCAACTTGATCAAAAGCATGCAGAATATAGACATAGACGAGAAAATTGCAATGTAATTGATGATGTACATACCTCTCTGACTCCCGATGTTCACAATGATGGTAATGCTCAAATTTTGTGTGAAAAGAGATAAATTCCCGGTATATTGAAGATGATGACTACTGCGATTGTCATAGCGGTTTTCATTCTATAGAGCGTACTTTGGGCACAGCCAACCGAAATAATGAGGGGAAAATAATGAAAGGAAATTCATCGAGAAACCAGTGAAGAGGGGCTAGTGTTGAAAGAGTTTGCCAAGTCATTGAAGTATGCTTACTTAGAATCACGAAAGAGAGAAAACTAGTGATTATCTCTGCTGGGCTTCATGATCTTTGAGGAGCAGAGATTGCGAAAATCTTAAAGAAGCATAAAGAGTCTATAAGCTTGAGTCGATTGAAGGTTGGAAGGGTATCGATCCATCAATTTGCATGCACAAAATTACTCTTTGAAAAACTTCAAATATCGCCAGAACACGAAAGTGAATCCGATTGATGAAGGAAGTAGTCGGGAAGGAGGTACTCAAATTCTTGAATCTTTGGTTTTTATCTATGCAATTCGAGATAGTCATGGGTGAGCCCCGATCCATGTGGTTCCAAAGAAGGGTGGAGTTTCTTGTGATGCCAGTAAGGAAAATGAATTGATTCAGGCAAAGAGCGGTGACGGGATGGAGGTATGCATTGATTACGGGAAGAGTGAACCACGACCACGAAAGATCGTCATTTCCTTTGCCACGCCGTTGATCGGATGTTGGGCCAGTTAGCGGGGCGCTCATTTTGTTTCTTGGATGGGTATTGGGGATACAATCGGTGCTATTGCACTGAGGACGAAGACCACGTTCCACATGCCCCTATGGTACCTTTGCCTTCGAGGAAAAGGATGCCATTTGAAGTTTGTGCAATGCTCTGCTACATTCGAGAGGTGTATGATGTCAATGTTCTCGAGACTTGGTTAGAAGAGGTTATGGAAATTTTATGGATGACTTCTTTGTGTATGGATCCGAGTTTGATCGGAGTGTTGGAGAACACAGGCTTGATTACTTCAAAGATCTGAGACAAACGGCTAGCAACTGAATTGGGAAAAATGCCATTTATGAGTAACGGAAAATTGTTCTTGGGCATAAAATTTACACTCTTGGAATTTGAGTAGACCAATCCAAGGTATCCATTATCAAAACTCTTGCACCACTGCCACAGTGAAAAGGAGTAAGAAGCTTCTTGGGGCATCTTTGGATTTTATAGGAGATTCATCAAAGACTTAAAAATAGCCGGACCTCATCTGGTGCGGAGAAGAATTCAAAGTCAATGGACAAAGACTGAAGCACTATCTAGCGGGAGGAAGGAATGGAAGAGCTCAGTAGTTATCTAGAAGAAGAAGAACCAAAAGCGGCAAGTCCGACTAAGGACTGGCGAAGCGGCGGTGATGAGAGCAGCCATAGAAATTTAGTTTCTGCTTTTAGATTTTGAATTTTTTTGCAGTAATTTCGTTTTGATTAGTTCTTATAAAGATAGATTTAATTTTAAGAAGTTAATTGTAGTTTAATTAAATTTTCTTAAATCATGCAATATGCGTGCGAGAATTTGGGGACATGAGTGAAAAAGCGACTCGGACACCTCCAGGCAGCACGAGAAATGTACGACATGAAACGAGGGGGTAACTTTCTCTGAAAACCAAACACACATGAAATATGAGTGAATTGCTTGTTGAATTTTTGCTTGGAGATGCCTGAATAAATGTCTAAAGGAGTATAGGATTAATAAAGGAATTTAAGTTTTTAAGATCATTAAACTAAGGGCATAGGTCGCGACAGAAACAAAAACTTGAAAATGAAATAAAATGATAAATTTAGATTGAATTGTTGTGTTACTTTGGTTTATTAAATTTTGTGTGTTGCTTTGTGGTTGCATAGTTGGGAAAATAAAAGTAGGAATTAGTTCGAGAATAAAAGCTGGCGAGATGTAATAAGTGAGATTGAATGAAGCGGTTAGATTAGAATAAAAGGTACAAAATCGCAGAGACGAAATGCAGTTAAAGGAGCGAATGAATACGGTTAGTGAAACAAGTCTGAAGTGACTTAAGTCTAACTGATAAGTCTAGAATTAGAGGAAGGTAATACAATAGAAGAGCAAACAATTTTTTGAGTTTGTGGTATTACTTGATTGAGTCAAGGAACTGTTAGAAATAACATCATTAAATTCTCATTCAACGATGCTTAGTCGAAAATCCTCGGGGTTAGTCACGGTTAATCAACGAATTCTAAGAACTTGTTAAATTATTAATCAAAGAAACGAAATCCTAGGTGATACAACCAGCGAGAAATGATCACGAGGCCATCCTTGGAAAGTTTGAGGTCATTCTAGTCATCCCTATATCTTGATGCATATACTTTAGTTCAGAAATTGAGCGAAACAAGTCTTATTTTCAAAATCGTAGCCAATAAAGACCCTGACCCGTCCTAAGGAATCCAATCCTCGGCTGGTGATTGCAAGACTTAGGAGAGAGGAAGAAATAGGACCCAGGGAGTATAGGAATTTTGAGAACTCAAGAGAAAATATAGAAAAAGGGAATGAGGAGAAAAGATCTACATCGAGAAAATCGATGGAAAGAAAGCTCGAGGAATAGGTTTTGTCTTGTGGCGACTCTCTTGAACAATTAAATTCTTAGGGGTGTTTCAGCACCTGCACCTAATCTTATCTGGTATGGTTACTAACTTGAGTTCGCTAAGAGTGTTAAGCTTAAGAAGACAAAACCTTGCATTATTCCTGAATGGCGATAGAAAAAGAAAAATTCCCCATTTTGAATTGTGAATGAGAAATGGGAACATACAGTTCTGAATAAAAGAAAATCAATGTGGTATCCCAAACATGAAGTTTGGGGGAAGTATTCAAGAAACTACAAGGAGAAAAAGGGCAGTATGTGAGTGAAAAGGGAAAAAGGAGTATTGATCTTAACTTAAAAATCTCATCCGTCCACACCCACACTGACCTAACATTACGAGCCCAAAGACGATTGATCTTGAAGGTTGTAATAACTTATATTAGTGGAGATCGATATGAACCACAAGCCTATGGAATTTGGAAAATCCGGGAAAAGATCAAAGCTGTAGACATCCTCTAGGGTTAATTGACTCATTAAGGATATGAAGAAAAATAACTTACATTTTAGCGGGATGTCGATTGACGCTTCTTGTTTTATAGAACAAATTCAACAATTTCGTTATGTACACCTGATTGAGTAGAAACTAATCTTGATATGGACTTGAAGCTAGATGTACAGAAAACAATGCATTCCTTGTATTTCAATCTGGAAATTATTGCTCTTTTAAACGAGCAGAAAAATGTCCTTTTTGTTTGAGAGACCAATAGATTCTTTCTTCCTTTGCTTGAGACGAAGCAAAACTTTGGATTGGGGGGAGTTTGATGAGCTTAAAGTCATCTAGTTTTAATCCATTTCTGTTTTGATTTTCATACGAAAGGAATAATTAATATCTCACGAAATATGAAAACTCACCAATTTGTTATTAAGCGAGGGGAGTGTGAAAGAGAGAAGAAAAAACGTTAGAAAATGCGACAATTGGTGGAGTAAAAATGCGAGGAAATAGCGGCCCGAATGAAACAAATTGGTTAACTAATGTTGCAGTTTTGGGCTGCAGTCGATTATGATGTCGCGACATCGGGAAAGTGAAGGAAATTTGATGCGGTCGCGGCCGGGGATCCTGGTTAAATGGCGAGGATTAACCCGGAGACTTAAGGAATGATGTCGCAACAAGCAGCCATTGATGTCGCGACAAAGGTTGATGTCGTGGCGAGGGATGGAGGTCGCGGCAGAGGCGCCCAGAAGAGCGCCAGCGGGTTTGAAAGATAAGCTTTGTTGTGACTTAAGGCATTGTCGCGACGAGGACCCGATGTCGCGACACCAAAAGCAACCAGTTGAAGCCTCCAGAGACATAAGTTGATGTCACGACAAGAGATTAATGTCATGACATAAGACGTGCTCAGTTGAAGGTTGCGGAGTTCCACGAAGTTGATGTCGCGACAAAGAGATTGATATCGTGACATCGGAACCGATGGATTAGAAAACACCAAAGACATGAGGCGATGTCGCGACAAGATATTGATGTCAGCGACATCGGGAACCATCGATTGAAAATTTCTGAGACATGAGGCGATGTCGCGTGAGTTGATGTGCGACATAAGAAGGCTCGATTGAAGCTGCGGGACTTAAGATGATGTCGCGACATTGATTTCTTGTCGCGACATAAGATGCCTTCAGGAAAACAAAGGAATGTCATGACTTATTGATAAATCTTTACCAACAAATTGCCAAACTAACTAATGTCGACAAAGGATTTGAGGAGTCCGCGACACGAGAGCAATTAACATGGGCCGAGTCCACTTGGGAAATCCACAAAGAATGCATTGAATTAGGACCCAGCGAGAAATACATAAATAAGCGACTACAGGAGAAAAAGAAGGCGGCGATGGGTGAAAGCGAACGAAAGATCTGGGTAGCTGAAGGCTTCATTTTATTTTTCTTTTCTTTTCGTTTCTTTTATTTTCATTTATTTTCTTTTTCTGTTTCCGTCGTTATAGATTAGATTATTTTCATCTTTCTTTATTTTGTTTTATTTTCTGGATCTGGATGTTATCGTTTTGAGCAAAAGTGAATCACAAATTCCATTCTTTCAAATTACTACACGGAATGTTTGAAGTTCGGACAAATTTCTGGAATTCGACTTTTCGATTTCAAGTGCGAGTTGTTCTTGGTCGGAGGAATGTGAGTGTATGGTCGATGGTGAAACACGGCTTCATTAAGTGAATACTATAGTCATAATTTATCTTCCACGTAGTTGTTTCCAGCTGACCTTGTGAATTTCGTTTATGTTGCCTGGTTATGGGTTTAATGTTTTTGATCTGAGATATCGGAGTTTCTTATACCGGGTTAAGATTTGTTTCGTTACTCACGATTTCCAAGGAGGTCCTCCCGGGTGACACGGAAGCGAGGCATTCCCAAAGAGTTATGAACATTTCTTTAAGGGGTATATTAGCACGCTATTAGAGATCTAATGAGCTTTGTAAGTTTACTTAGATAAATCCCCTCTTCTCACTTGAAAGTAGAATGGAGTTGAATAAGTTATCAATTTAAACAAGCGAGAGAGTTCACCTCGGTGATAGTCTGACCAGTCAAGTGTTAGGCGAGATCTGTCGAGGAGGGTGATCTATTCTAATTTAGGAAGAGTAACCGGGAAGTTGTATATCCTTGTGGCCAGATAACTTGGGAGCTAGGGTTTCTGGAGTCCATAAAATGGGTATGAAGTATTGCGAAAGAAAATACCTAGATTAAGGAAATCCTATTAAAAGTAGTCATCTAATTCTGTCTTGAAAGAGGCGGAAATTAGATAATGAGCTGTGGAGTGTGGAAGTCAGTACCTTTGTTTGCCTTGAATGATTTTAAACCACAAATACACAAGCGATTTTATGGAGTGCCAACTACGATTGATACTTCACAATGCTTGATGTTCTTGATGTGTCCTCAAAGATAAGCTATTCAATTTCCATTTATTTTCTTAACTATTCATTATTCTTTATTCTTTAGATTCCAGTTTATTTGATTGTTCATTCTTTTTCCTTATACTTGTATATTTTACAACTTCTTAAGTTGGATCACAATGTCATGTTATAGTCCAAATAGTATGGAGCAGAGTAGTGGGGTAGTTGATGCAGAATTTGTGGATCTCTGTGGGATCGATATACGGACTTATCCATTTTATTACTTGTCGACCTGTGCACTTGCGGATCTTAAGGCAAAATAAAATTGAAAATGATTTACTCTAGAGTTTTGGTTTATCTGATTAGAAAGTCAACAAGTTTTAGTAAATAGTGCAGAGATAGTTAATAGTCGCTTTGGTAATAGTGTCATAACCTTTGCATATACGCGAGGCGAAGGTTAACCAGTTTTATGGCGCCGTTCTTGCAGTGGATTAGGCCGATAGTCTTTTGTGATAGTGTTATAAATTTGTACGTATGTTTTGGTCAGGTTAACAAGTTTTATGGCGCCGTTGCCGGGGATTAGTTAATAGTCTTTTGGTAATAGTGTCGTAACTTGCACGCCGTGGTGAGAAGGTTAACAAGTTTTATGGCGTGGATTCAGCGGGGTTGGAAGTATTAGTCGCTTTGGCAATAGTGTTATAAATTTGCATACATGAGGCGAAGGTTAACAAGAGTTTTGTAGTGGCCCGGATTGCGAAGTGGTTAGACAATAGTCTTTTAGCGATAAGATATTTATAAATTTGTACATGTTTTAAATTAAAGGTTAACAAGTTTTATGTTGTGAATTAGGATTAGTTAATAGTCCTTTGGTAATAGTGTCATAACCTTGCGTCGTAATTTGAAGGTTAACAAGTTTTATGAGCGCCGTTCTTGAGATTAGACGATAGTCTTTTGGCAATAGTGTTATAAATTTGTACATGTGTTTTGGTCCGGTTAACAGTACCAGGTTCTGTTTTGCCCAATAAATCGGCCTATAGGATGAGTCCTAAAGAACATGAAGATCTTACAAGGCAAGTTGATGAGTTGCTTGACAAAGGGCTTATTCGAGATAGTAAGAGTCCTTGTGCGGTTCCTACCTTGCTGGTACCAAAGAAGGATGGATCTTGGAGGATGTGTGTTGATAGTAGAGCAGTTAACAAGATTACTATTGAATATCGATTTCCCATTCCAAGACTCAATGATTTCTTTGGATCAACTCTGTAATTAGCGTCCATCTTTCGAATATTGATTTGAGTGGATACCATGTAGTATGAGGGAAGGAGATGGATAGAAACTGACCTTTAAAACTTCGAATTAGATACATGAGTACAGTTAGTAGTACCATTTAGGGTGCATCGATGCCCATGCTTTGCTTTTATGAGGTTTATGAATCATATCCTTAAGCCATGCATTGGAAATTTTATGATTTATTATACTTTGATGATATTTTGATCATAGCAAGAATTAGATGGAGCACTTGGAGCATCGAATGATTGTTCTCTATTTTAAGGAGCAACGATTGTTATGACTTGAAGAAGTGTGACTTCTATCTTGAGCAAAAGCATGTTTCTTGGTTATGTAGTTTACTAAAGATGGAATTGAGATGAATGAAGCAAGATAGAGGCGATCACGGGTGTGACTCTAGCTCGATCCATGATGTGAGAAGTTTTATAGGAGATTTATTCGTGGATTTAGCTACATAATGGCTCTTATGGCCAGATAACCCAAAGGGAGACAAATTCAAGTGGACTAGTGCAGAAGAAAGCTTGAGGTTGATTAAGAAGAAATGGCGAAGCCCGTGTTTGGCTTTAATTTCAACTGTAGAAGTGTTCGAAGTAGAGTGTGATGCATCTCAAGTTGGGATTGGTGTTGTCCTTAGTCAAGAATGAAGACCCATCGCTTTCTTTGTGAGAAGTTAAATGAAGCAAAAAGGAAGTACTACACCTATGATAAAGAGTTCTATGTTATCTATAGAGCTTTATTCCATTGGAGTCAATACTTGCTTTACAAACCATATGTGCTCTTCTCTCGGATCCTTGAAACACTAAAATTCATCTGACCACGACCTGAGAGTTGAATTGAACTATGCGACATGGGTGGAATTCTTACAATCATACAACTTCACAATCAAGCATAAAATAGTGTTCATAACGTTGTCATAGATGCCTTGAGTAGGAAACATGCCTTAGTGACTTCCATGCAAGTCCAAGTTGTCGGATTCGATGTGTTGAAGGAACTATACGAGGAGGATGCTGATTTTGTTGAAATCTGGAAGGTATGCACCGACAAGCCTTTCAAGGGTTTTGTAAGGGTTAACGGTTTTCTCTTTAAAGGAAACACTCTATGCATCCTGTCTTGTTCCTTAAGATTGAGTATTCTGGATGAGTTGCATGGTGGAGCATTAGGAGGACACTTTGGTGAAGCAAAAACCTTAGCTCTAGTGAAGGCAAACTTCTTTGAACCTAAGCTAAAAAGAGACATTGCTAGATTTGTCAAGAATTGTGTTGTGTGCTTGATGGCTAAAACTCATGGAAACGGTAAAAGAAAATGTGTTGGGTAATAGCAAGTAAGGATAGATTGAAAAACCCGGTAGTTGTGGTTAGACATGATCCACAACGGTGAAAGCTCGTGAAAATGTTGGAAGGCGTGCAAAGCCTACGATGAGACCGCGTAAATTCACTACCCATAAAAAGACACATGGTTTTATAAAAGAAATGGTCATTCAAATATGACATCCAATAGTTTTGGTTTAAAGAACAAATAATTTTTGTTTTCAAATGATCATTGGATGCGATTCATCAATGATGGATTTTATCACACATTGACATTGCATTGTATGGTGGGTGTCAGTAATGACTCGGGGTATGGTACATGGGTAAGTCTCATCTCATTTCATGGCATGACATGTAGAATTCTAATCTAGGATTGCATAATCTTGTTTTGAATGCATGATAAATGTAAGTGTGTACATTACATGTTCACTTAGGTGAGAAATAACCTCTGTAGGAAATATTATACTTAGGGTATGGAGCCGTATGCGCATAGGTTGGGAGTAGCTCAGTAGAAATGATACCTACTTGGGCGTGGCTCATGTATATGGGAAAACATTTGGTCACGAAGTCTCGTAGATGGGCGGTCCCTCGGAACCCGATATGTAGGTTTTGATAAATATTTTTATAAAACTTTGAAACAATCTAGTTCCGGTATGTAATAATAGTAAGAGAGTCGTGATCAAACTCTTACGGACTATTTTAAATGTAATTTTGCATATTTTTAACTTAAATATGAATAAATGGGTCCCGGTAAATGGGACATAACGAGGTGGTATCGAGTTACTCGTGGCCTCTGGTGTCGATGCAGGTTTGGCATCGAAACTTGGGTATCTGATTACAGGTAGTATTTCCGTGGGTTGATGGTTGGTCAACAGGACCCTCTGGTTTTGGGGCATCACACCCATAAGGATTGATGAGGGAATCTAAAGATTCAACTACCCCTACTACTCAATTGAATCACTATTTGAACTTCTAAAAAGGAGATTTTTAGACTGGTGAAAATAATCTAACTGAAAAACTATGTGATAAAGGTCTTCTAAAGAAAACTTAAAGAAAGAAAAATTCTCGTAGAACCACAAACACTGGGTGTAAAATCATTATTCTAATATTCTGTTTACAAAGGGTTAAAAAACAAACACTGTTTTGGACAAGAACTCTAGATTGGTCCAAAAGCAAGGTAGTATAAACATTGATTCCTCTGGACACTACACATTTCACAACTTAGATGACCACATTCCTAACCAGGTCCATGGGTCTAAGTGGTTACTTTTGGATTTAATCCTCTTTAAGATCTGGTTGTTTTTCCTCACTAAGTATTTCACAACCATTTCTTAGGACTGAAAACCGCTTACCCTCATAAACAGGACAATGCAAGTCTTCTTTAATATAATTAGTATCCCAATCATCAATTTGATAAAAATACCATCTCTCCTTGATTACTAAGCCAACACAAGATAAAGATTATTCTATCGAATTGAGGTGAAGCCTCTATTGATTAAACTCATATATCAATAAGTGGTTCTCGGGATCACACTCCTATTGTCACCCAGAAAGGATCCTTGAAATTAAAGGTTATAACTTCACCAATGATATACCACAGTGATAGTTAAAGTGCATTAATTCAATAAATATCATAACGATGTACTCCGAAGTTACTATTCTTTGCTCCCAAGTTGTCCGCTCCTGTGTCACTAAGGGGGATCTTGAAAATCAAAGCACAGATACAACTCTTTCTAGGTACAAGATGTTGATATTCAGAACAATACATAAATAGATCAATGCCAACAACATCAATCCAGTTATCATATCCAAAAAAAGACTTCTTTTAAATCTACAAATGAAAATCAAAACAACAGTTTCATCCCCATCCCCGGAGGGAACTGATCCTTCAAATATTGGATCATCAACTCAATAACTAGTGATCAAACCTATTCATTGGGATTGTGATCAAACTGGAGAAAATTGTTTCCAGAGAAATTCTATCTTCTATTTAAATCCAGAAAGTACTAAAACTTGATAAACAATTAATTTTGTTCCAAATCTCATCTCAGATCCACTGTTCTAATCCTAAAAGAACGAAAAAATACATCTAGAAACGAAAATACAAACAAATAAAACACAACGGAAAATTGAGAAAGAGAAAAGAAAAGAAAACTTGCCCCAAGGGAAAGCTCATAAACAATTTGCTAAAACACTGTAAGTTTAGAATCAGAAAGGAAATAGTATCTTGTTTCACAATCACACTATAACTCAAGTGTAACCCACAGGTGCCAACAACATACAAAGAGAGATTAACTGCCAAACAGAAATCGGGGAAAGAAGGGCAAATATATATATATATATATATATATATATATATAGAGAGAGAGAGAGAGAGAGAGAGAGAGAGAGGGGCACGTTACAACATATATGGAAGGGAAAAAGTTTACAAACCATGTAAAGGGATTAGAAGACCTTGTTATACTGGCTCGTGAGGGAATCCGCGAGATTTGAATAAAGGCCGTAGAGGGAATACTGTCGAAGGTTTTTTACTTCATACCAAGAGTTGAGAACTGAATAGTGCTTATCTGTCCCCGAGAAAGTCAACTGTATTCCAAGACTACAATCTACAGAGCCCCCTTGGCCTTTACATTCAATTGTTTTGATTGCACAGTCCTGATTGTTGAGGCAAACAAATTTAGAGTTCCCCGAACACTTTGAGCAGCCATCCCTTTTCCAATACAAGTTCTGCAGCCTACCCTTTTTGAATTCTAGTACCTGGATAGAAAAAGAATACACAGTTTTTCAAAGATAATGAGGATGAAACTGGGATTAGAAGAATGGTCAGCTACATTTGTGGTTTATCTCCTTACAAGAGTGAAGCTGGTTACAGTGTATGTGGCGTTGGAAGCAAAAGCGAGGGGGGACCTTGCAGCATATTTTCGACCAGCAAACGCAACCATATATCCACCATAATTACTCTGGGAAGACAAGAAAGCTACAGGAGATTAGAAGTTATATCAAATGTGTAATGTACAATTTTATCCTATCCTGACTACTTTCCGACCAAAGAAACAAAATCAGGCACCTGCCATTGCACTCCATTTCAATACCAACATGCTAGGCAGCAACCTTTTGTCTGCCCCCTTTTTTTTTTTTTCTTTTCAAGTCTTTTACAAGAAGAGAAGGATGAGACATAAAGGAAAAGAATAACTTAGCCAGTTCTCTTCTCTTAAGTTAGGAAACACTATCGGACTCATCCATGTTTGCAACAAATATAGAAACATTCAAGAGCTTAATGATACAAATAGTTAATCATGTGAAAATAATTGGACAGACAACTGATGTTTCCACAAAGTGACTGTTTGAAATATTCCAGGGCTGTAAGAACCCATTCGTACCAAATGCTACAATCTAAAAAGGCTACCATTCCTGTTTATCCTAGTCTACAAACACTTTTAGATATTGTTTAAAGCAATTCCTACAGTTAGTTACAACCACCAGTGAAGCTGTGGATTAGTGTTTCAATTTTTTTTTTCTTTATTTGTAAAAGGTAAATGCCTTCATCTATAATTTTTTTTTTTTTGCTCTAGGTAGAACTATAGTAAGAGAATGAACATATGAATGTACAAGGAGACAGGTAAAACAGTGCAACACAGCTAACAGACGATGATGCTCAATAATGGAAAGATGTAATCAATCCATGCTTTTGAAGACAAGAAATTTCCCCATTTTCATTAAGGGAGTCACCAGCAAGAAGCAATTCCAAGCAGTTAGTAACCCCTCTCAAATATTGAAAAACCCCACCTACACATCTATTACATGCATCAAGTAGTCTAATTATATCCATAAGCTGTAACATCAATCCATAATTTCTCTGCCATACATCCATCATAATATTATATAATATATAATAACGCGACTGTAGGTAATAACATCAATCTACATATTCTCTTTTGCTTGCCTTTCAAGACAATCCATAATATTGTTTAACATTTATTTTTAATT
This sequence comes from Tetrastigma voinierianum, assembly GCA_016808115.1. Classification (NCBI taxonomy): domain Eukaryota; kingdom Viridiplantae; phylum Streptophyta; class Magnoliopsida; order Vitales; family Vitaceae; genus Tetrastigma; species Tetrastigma voinierianum. Next base: position 824,196 of record JAEQBH010000112.1, read on the forward strand.
TAAAAACCAAATCAGTAAAGCAAGACAGATATTCTATAGGTAAGATATTATTTTATGCTAAATATCATAAATATCTTTAATATAGAAAAAAAGACTTACAATACATGATACAATATGGTACATGATACAGAAAAATAGAAAAACAATACATGATATGTTTCACGGATTGACAACTATATTTGTGATCCTTCAGTCCGTCCAAATTTTATTTTGTATTAAGAGTTTAATGATGAGACCTCAAACTTAGCATCTTAACAGGCACAATCGGACCTGTTTTAATGAAGTAAGGAGGGCTTAATGGTAATCCCAAACTGGAGTTTGATGCTAGATCCCTCATTATGTGAACTAATGAATTTTGGAGCTTATTGCAGGTATTTTTAAGTGTTTTGCGAAGGAACCAACTCCCAAACCACAACAACCACCCCCCCAAAATGCACACCTGTTTTAGTGTGCAATCTTAATCTTACCCATTGCTCAAGTTCACAAACTTAACAGAGCCAATCAAATTATAAAGAGTGGACCACGAAGCATACCCAGCAAAGAGATCAATAGGGCACGCAACTTCAATGCACAATTTTATTAAGTCTTTAGTGCACGATTTGAGAGGCCCCCCTATGCTATCACAACAAACACCCAATGATTGGCCTCCACATGCAATATTTCAAATGTCCAATGGTTGACTTCAAACGCCAATTTGCAGACCCAAAGAGCTCCAATAGACTGATAAGCCCCAAATCAAATTCCCCCCAAGTGCTATGGCAAACATATGAGAGTTTATTCTTATTTTGCAACTTTATTTGTAAGTGGTAGTGCAGGGGGTAAGGGCAGAGTAGTAGTCGAGAGAATATTGTACTGTGGGGAGAGTGGAGCCTCTCGAAATGCTCCTCTGTTATTTTTATTTCTTTTGTCAAGCTTTGCTTTGAAACCCTAATTTGTTTGAGATCTATCAACTAGCATCGGAGCCGGTTCGATTTTTTTTGTGCTTATGGCTACCAAGAAAGTAGGAAGGAAGGATCGAGGTTATGGAAGAACAAATGGCCATAGTCAATGGGGAAATGGCGTCGGTGAAAGGCGAATTGCAAAGGTTGGGTCCGTTAGAGGTTAAGGTGGACTCGATGATGGCAAAACTAACTGTGTTGGAAAGGATGGAACTACTGTTACTGAAATGGGAGAACCCAGAAAAAGCTACAAACCCAAAGGGAAAGAAGAGCAAATCATCGGAACCAATGAATCCCAATTTTCACAAGGTAGCTACTCCTCAAGAAGAAAGCTCGATGGGGGAGAAGCCACTCCAACTTAAAGGAACCGACGTAGAACCCACATCGGAGAAGATGCCTCACCCTTCGCAATCGACTAAAATGGAAAAGGGATGCAAAATCGAGGCCCTGCAAGGCAGGTTGAGATGCCAACCTTCAAGGACCAGAATCCAAAAGGCTGGATTTTCCACATGGAGCAATTTTTTGTGGCGCATCGAATGTCAAAGGAGGAGAAGATGATCACTACAACTATCAGTTTGAATGGGGAGGCAATGGCTTGGTTTCCGCCAACCCATTCGATGTGGGGGGAGCATAAGACACGCCTCTTGGATCGTTTCAACCAGGCTCAGGAAGGAACCCTATGCAAACAATTCCTATCTCTCAAACATAAACGCTTTGTCTGAGAATATCTTCGAGGGAGGATGGATAGCACGTGTGAATCCTTTAATTAGGGGAATGGCAATATATGTACGGGTTGTGGGGTGAGTGGTGGGCAAGCACTAATTTGGGGAATATTATTGTAAGGAGAGCAGGGGAGCCTCTCGAAATGCTCTCCCATAATATTATTGTCCCTTTTTAATAGAAAAATTCCTTTTGCATTCACTTCTATACCCTAGGGCTCTATCAACTCATCAGAGTAGCCGATCTGAGCATATGGCAACCAAGAAAATAGAAGGACGAATGGAGACTATTGACGGGCCATTAGAGATGAAGGTGGATTCTATGCTGGAGAGACTATCAGTATTGGAGAAATTGAAATAAATGGTGCAAAGGTGGGAAGATGCCGAAAGGATTACAACCTCGGAGCAAAAGAAAGAGAAGAGCATCATCCTGGAAGGCTCCAAATCTGGTGTTTTTCAGAAGTATTAGGGGAGAGCTCAATGAGATTTCAATCGAGAAATAATCGTGAGAAGGGGGTAGATCTTAGCCAAAACGAAACCACGGGTATAAGGAGATTAGAAGAGAACAGTAGAGTAGAAATAACCCTTTGAAGATGCCTGTTTTGGAAGGATGGAACCCAGAGGGATGGGCTTTTAGGGCAGAACGTTTTTTTGCTACCCATGGTATTTCGAAAGAGGAGAAACTAGTGGTAGCAACAATAAGTCTAGATGAGGAAGCGCTTGCTTGGTTTCATTGGGAGGAAGGTCACCATCTTGTGCAGAGTTCAATGAAAATCAAAGCCCGTCTATTAGATCGTTTTGGCCAGACACAAGAGGGGACAACTCTATATGAAAAAATTTTAGCCCTCAAATAAGAAGGGACGGTCTAAGAATATCTTTGCCTCTTTGAATGGTGGGCGGCAACATTAGAGGGCGTGTTAGAGCATGTCTAAGAAAGCACGTTCATCAACGAGCTCAAACCGGAGATCGGAGCGAAAGTCAGGATGATGAAACCAAAAGGACTCCGAGAGGTTATGAAATTCGCGCAGAGAGTGGAGGAGAGGAACCTATGCCATCGAAGCGGTGGGAGTGAGGCATGGGGCCCTCGTTCATCAGGGATGAGTTGGACCCAATCCAGTTTTCCAAACAGACCACAAGGAGGTGAGCAGAGCCCTGCATCCACTGCACAACCCAACCCACCATTTCGGCCCACCATAGCATCAGGTTTTGGTTTTCAATCAAATGGGCCTTCTCTTTTGTTAAAGGCATGATATTCATATTAAATCCAAATCATACAAGCTTGAACTTTTAGGAGAGTTGGTTGTTTAACATGGTTCAAAGCCTAATTTGGCAAGAGGTCCTAGGTTTGAACCACCTCTTTGCAATTTATTCCTCATTTGTTGATTTGAAAGTTCAAGTTTATTTGACTCTCCACGTGCAAGTATGGTCCTTCATGTGAGGAATGGTGTTAAATGCATGATATTCATATTAAATCAAAATCATACAAGCTTGAGCTTTTAGAAGAGTTGGTTGTTTAACATCTTTCCTAAAGCCCACGCCAGACCCACCTCCCATTTCACTCACAGTTCCCTTCAATCCATAGACCTATCCCTACCAATTTCAAGTGAAATTTTTTGGGACCGAAGACTCCAACAGTGCAGAGGAAACTAACGGATGTCGAGCCACAATCAAAATTTGCAAAGGGCTTGTGCTTTCGGTGTGACTCAAAATACTCCCCTAGCCATAGATGTAAGAACCGAGAATTACAAGTCTTGCTGGTTCAAGAAGATAACACCGAGTCGAAAGCACCACCACAAGTTGCAATGAACCCTTAGACGAAGAGATCCAAGAAATAGTAGAGTTATCTCTCAATTCTGTAGTGGGTTTGTCTTCCCCGAAAGCCATGAAAGTAAGAGGCTAGAACAAGCAACGAGAGGTGATAACCCTAATCGATTGCGGTGCGAACCATAATTTTATTTCCACAAAGCTGGTGCGCGACCTAGCCTTGTCACTTAAAGGAACGTTGGGATATGGGGTAGTGATGGGCACTGGAGTGACCGTGAAAGGAGGAGTATGTCAAGGGATTGTCTTTGCCCTTCAGAATATAGAGATTGTGGAAGATTTCCTGCCATTGGAATTAGGCAGTGCAGATGTTATCTTGGGGATGAAATGATTGGAATCATTGGGTGGAATGGAAGTAAATTGGAAGAATCTTACTATAAGATTTCAAGCGGGAGGTGTATCTGTGATTCCCTAAGGTGATCCTAGCCTGAGCACTTCCTTGGTCTCCTTGAAGACTTTGTGGAAGAAGATACAGCAACAAGGTGAAGGGGGTTTGGTAGAATTGGGTTGCATCGGAGTAGTGGAATCCTAAACAGAGCTCGAGATACTGATTCCCATTCAGGATGTACTAGCTCGATTCTAGAAGGTTTTCAATGTCCCCACATGCTTACCACCGAGAAGGTCCCATGATCATGCCATCACTTTGCCTTCGAGAACTCCCCCGGTGAATGTCAGGCCATATCACTATCCTTAAATTCAAAAGGCTAAAATTGAACGTTTGGTCAAAGAGATGTTGGCAACAAGTACTATCCAACTAAGCACTAGCCCTTTTTCTAGCCCTGTGCTATTAGATCGAAAAAAGAAGGGGGTTGGCGTTTTTGCATGGATTATAGAGTTTTAAATAAGGCTACAATTGCAGACAAATTTCCTATACCAATGATTGACGAACTACTATATGAACTTCATGGAGCAACAACTTTCTCGAAATTAGATCTTCGCTCGGGCTACCACCAAATCAAAGTATTGCCATCCGACATCCCAAAAACGGCCTTTCGCACAGGCGAGGGACATTATGAATTTTTGGTAATGCCATTTGGTTTAACTAATGCCCCTGCCACCTTTTAGTCGCTTATGAATGATATTTTTCAAACCTACTTACGCAAATTTGTGTTAGTTCCTTAGGGGAGCATCAAACACATCTCAGCCTTGTCTTGCAAGTTTTGGAGACTCACCAGCTATTTGCAAATGAAAAGAAATGCAAATTTGCCTAGTCTAGACTGGAGTATTTAAGCCACATTATTTTTTATCAGGGAGTGGTAGCAAATGTGAGTAAAGTTGAGGTGATGCTAAACTGGCCAACCCCTTGTTCCTTAAAAGAACTCTGCAAATTTCTGGGATTAATAGAGTCTTGTCGTGAGTTGTAACAATTATGGCGCATCGCATATTTGCTATGAAAGGGATAAGTTCAATTGGGGAACGGTGAATGCATTCCAGTCTCCTCAAGATACCATGGCTCGACTCCGAGTTCCTGGCTCTTGATTTCTCCAAGCCTTTCATTATGGAGGCCGGATGCTTGGTGTGGGAATTGGAGGCGGTTTGTACAAGACAAAGAAATATTACCTTCTTTAGTCAAAAATACCACCCGTCGAGCAACTAAAATCGATGTATGAACGAGAGCTTATCGCTATGGTAAAACTGATACAAAATGGAGACACTATCGATGGGCGCAAAATTCATTGTCGCACGAACGACCTTGATCTCAAGTTCCTATTGGTTCAAAGAATGGTCACCTAAGACCATCAAAAATTATTGTGCAAGCTATATTGGGTTTTGACTTTGATATTGAGTACAAATCAGGTTCTACCAATTGAGTAGCTAATGCTTTATCCCGCATTCCTCCACAAGCTACCTTGTTATCCCTATCTGCGCCCTAGGTGCTACAACTGGATGGCCTACACCAAGAAATTGCCTCGGACCCTAGGCTCTCTGCAATTCATCAAGCCTTGTCTCAAGGTCAGCCCACCACTCTAGGTTATTCCCTTATCCAAGGTAGACTTTTTTACAAAAATAGATTGGTCTTACCAGCCTCTTCCGTTTGGATTCCCTTAATCCTACATGAGTGCCATGACAGCCCCACAAGAGGCCATTTTGGGGTTCTCAAAACATTCAAAAGAGCTGCAATCAACGTATGCTGGCAGGGAATGAACCAGTCTATTCAGGCTTATGTGGCTTCTTGTTCAATATGTCAGCAGAACAAACATTCCACTCTCTCCCCTGCAGGCCTCCTTCAACCCATGCTAATTCCTCACTAGATTTGGGAAGATCTTTCCCTTGATTTTATTGAAGGATTGCCTAAGTCTAAGAATTATGACACTATCCTTGTAGTAGTGGACTGATTGAGCAAGTATGCCCATTCTCTTGGCTTGAAACACCATTATACTATGGTTATTGTAGCGGCGTACGTCTTCACAGGATCCCCCGAACTATTGTTTTTGATTGCGACAAGATTTTCCTATGTAAATTTAAGGGAGAACTCTTTCCGCTGTAAGGTACAACACTTCGTCTTAGTACTGCTTATCATCCTCAATCTGATGGTCAAACTAAAGTTTTGAATAGATGCTTGGAAGCTTACTTACATTGTTTTGCCCATCAAAAACCGAATACCATGGGCAAAATATTGGTATAACACCTCCACACTACTGCAAATACAACACCCTTCCGCATTGTTTATGGATGGGATCCCTATTAGAGAAGTGCTCTAAAGGCGATCACCCTTAACACTTATTGTACGCACTACATATAATATGTAAGGCCTCTTCATTAATTTGATATTCATAAGTTGAATTGATATAGATCTTTAATTGAATTAATGAAGTCCATGATACATAACATAACATGAAGGAAATCATGATGGCATCATGATAATAAGATTCTTATCATGTGCAATTATGTTAGTATCTAAATTATCCCCTAATCCTGAGAATCAACGAGGGGCCCCGGAAATTGTTGATGGGACATCTTGCACATGTCTGCTCTATGATTGGATCAAGCAGTGGATCTTATAAACTGTGATCATGAGATGATTAGAGTTGACATGTGGATGTTTGCTAAGAGTAACTAAGTACATCGAAGACTTGTCATAAGACAATCATATGGATTATCTATTTAAATGTAGATGGTTCTCTCATCATAGCAATGGTGCAAATATCATTAGACTTGAGGTGCTCAAGGATATCTTGAATGCTGATTTTGTGCTTTGACTTCATTCCTTGTTGCCTTCCAAAGGTCACTTACAAGTTGATGATTGGGTACAGCTTGAGGTATTCAAAGGTAATTGAGTAGCCAACAAAGGATTGACCACTCCCAATAGAGGAGGGAGAGTATACCTATGGCCTCTTGTCAGGATCATTATTCAGGAATCTCTGGTCATAGTGAAAATGCCATGAAGAGCGTCTTCAAGTGCATAACTGATTAGTAATGAGTCTAGTGACAAGATTTAATATCACTTGGGCTAAACGTGGCGTAACCAGTCTAGTGGGAGCTACACTTTATCCAAGTTTTGAACCGAGTGGGATATAGATTGGTGAAAGGGGCGGAATTAATGAATATTTGTCTATGGAAGGGTTTGCGAGTTAGGCAGTGACTCTCAGATCAGTGGGGGTGCTTGATGTGTTTGCTAGATAAAACACCATGACTTGCACGATTTGAAATAGTTTGAATCAAGTGGCCAATATAACCGAGAACCTAATGAATCCAACACTTAGAGAAGAGTGTAGGGCTAATATAAAACAGATTTGGATGCGATCCAAATATGAGGGAGATCAATCTCGAGAATGTAATGTCATAGGATTAGTGGAATCCCGGGTTTAAAGGCCCTCACTAAGAGAGATAGCACGCTTGGGCTTGTTCTTCGGCTTAAGGCCCATGAAGGAACACGCCATAGCGCATAGGGATGTGTGTAGCCTATTATCCCTTAAAGTGAGGAGCACTTTAGCCATTTCATGAGCTAGGGTTTTCCTATAAAAGGACCTTTATGGAAAACCCTAACCCTAAGCCATTTGTTCACTTCTCTCTTGAAGGGTGTTCAAGAGAATCAAAGAGATTGTTCTTCAAGAACTCCTCTTGGTGAGATCGGGTTTTGGCTTCCTCTTCGTATCGAGACTTGGCTAGCATCAGGACTTCTTCCAAGACCGTTGCCTTGGAGATTGTCGATTTCACTCTTCGTGTGGATACCGTTAGAGGCGAACCTAGGACTTGGTTCGTGTCGATCTTCGCTACCTCGACCAGTAGATTGGTTTTTTGAAACCGACACAAGGTAATCCCACACCCTCCTTGATTTTGAACCTGATTTGATGCACCAAATGATCCTTGGGAGGGTTTTATTGAGAGTTTTTTTGTTTTCCACTGCTTTTGGCATGAGATGCCACCCTCAAAACCCAATAGTGGTATCAGAGCACACTTGTGTGCATCAAAATCGTTTCTTTGTTGAGAGTTTTCAATTTTTGGTACCCATGTTTTTCAAAGGTTCAAAAATGAGATTTTTGTTTTGAAAAGACTTGATCCAGTGTTCTTCATGAAATATGGTCATAAGATGATCAAACATGGTTATAATGAAGAAGAAACGGTTTGGATGAAATTAAACTCCCAAAGTTGGGATTTTTATCACATCTGCCGAACCTGAAACCCAGCTCACGTCGCGATGTGAGCTGGAGACTTCGCGACGTGGGTTATGAACCCAAGTAACGTCACGACGTGTGGGTTCCCACGTCACAACGTGGTGCATCGTGTCCTCAATGTCGTGACATGCGACCTCGACTTCGCGACGTGAGGACCTGCATATTGTATTTTTTCTCCTTTTTCTCTTGTTTACTCATGCATGTTTTAGGAATCATCTCTAGTGTGACTGAGATGAGATTGAAATTATTTTCAAGAGACATTGAACAAAATTAGCACTATTTGGCAATCACAATTCAAGAGTTGAATCGGGTTTATGATTCAAGGAGTTGAATCAGTTAGAGACTCAAAAGTTGAATCGAGTTCATGGTTCAAGTTGTTGAATCAGTTTAGTTCAAGTGTTGAACAAAGGTTATAGTTCAAGTGTTGAACAAAGGTTATAGTTCAAGTGTTGAACAAAGGTTATAGTTCAAGTGTTGAACAAAACGAATATGGATCATTTTAGTTCAAGTGTTGAAAAACCCCTTTCATGTGCTTTTGAAATTGTGGGGTACCTTTATCCGTTACTTTCAATATCATGCATTAGAGAATGCATGTTAAGGGTGTATGTTAGCATGATGGATGATTACAGACTTTGCCCAATGTTGATTGAGCATATTGCATTCGATTATTATTTCATTTTAGGTAAATAGGGTATGCGCGTCCCTGCCTCTCTCTATTTTCTCTATGTATTTCTCTTCCCATCTAAATCTCCTCAAATGTAATTTGAGGTTCTTCTTTTGAATGTATGTAATTAGATTACATAGGATTAGGATTAGTTGGTGGAGATATGAAGGAGAAAGGAGCATGGAGGAGGATCCAAGAAAGAAGACATTGAAATGTAAATTTGATTTATTTTCATGGGTTGTAATAATCATGCATGTCCCTAGGTTTGACCTAGTCAATTCCATTTTAGCTCTTGGAATTGATTTTAGAATGTCCATAATCATGTCATATAGTTAGAGTAACTATCTTTATAATTTCATGAGATGAATGGATAAAGCATGTTAATGAAATGATGAGACTTATCTAAAGAAACCCCTCAATTATTAATATATAACGGCTAACATCTTCCACTAACATGATGTGAACCAGAATTCTTCTGGAATCGAGGTTGTTAGGTAAACCCAAGCCTTCTCCATAAGGGTATGTTCTATCCATGGAAACGAGTTTTCCTAATTAGTGGGTTGGCCTTAACTAGACTCATTAGCTTGTTAGGCAAACCCAAGATTAATGTTGGATAGAGACATAGTTAGGTCAATGTACACAAGATGTACACATATCATGAGTTAATATCTCAATGATAGTGCACAAATCAACAGTCAATTGGTATAAGATACCTACCTATTGATCCAAGATGACTTGCTGGGTAAACCGAAGGTCACTCTTGGTGATATTGGATTCATTAATTGCATACAATTGCAATTGGTATGGACAAGATACCTACCTTTTGACCCGAGATGGCCTGTTGGGCAAACCTAAGGTCATTCTTGGTGATATTAGATATCGACCCACTAAGAGAACCTCCATATAGGTTCTCTCGGATCAATAGTGAGGGCTATGGATTCATAATAAAATAGTGAGAGTCATAATGCGTAATTATCAAGTCGTAACAATTATGCATTCTTAAGTACAATCTATCATGATCTTTATTACATCTAGGTTATTAGAATCAAACCATGTCAATGAATGTGAACTCGCAATCAATCATAAATGTCAATATTTTGACCAGGCCTAACTTCTTAGACTGACTAAAGAATTTGAGAATAGTTCTCAAAAAGGAAAGATTAGCTTATGTCCTTGTTGAGCCACTCCCCCAATCCCCAATTGTTGATGCACCTGAAAGCGTTCAGAGGGCATATCGAAACCGCTTGGTTGATAGTGCGAGGGCGGGATTGATTATCTACACCTCCATGTCACCTGAGTTTCAAAAGCATTATAAGACTATGGATGCATATTCCATAGTACGCCATCTAAGGGAACACTATAATAAGCATGCAAGAACTGAAAGGTTCAAAGTCTCTGAACTGCTTTTTGGTTCCAAGATGGAGAAGGGGACATTCTCAACATGCACTGAAGATGTAAACACATTGAGAGGTTGAATCAGTTGGGTTATTAGATGGATTTTGAATTAAGTGTGGACTTGACTCTGGTAAGTTTACTCGATAGTTTTGCACAGTTTGTACTTGACAATAGGATGAACTACATCGGGTCCACCATACCCGAGTTGATCAACTTGCTCGAAACAAGAAAGTCTTCTTTAAGAAAGGAGAAAAAGCATGTGATGCTTATGGATTCTTCCTGTTCTAAGAAGAAGAAGAGAAGTAAATCCACTCAGGCTGAGGGAGATGTGGCAGAGAAAAAGGCTAAGAGGCCCACTTTAAAGGGACTTGCTTATCGTGGTCGAGTTGACATTAGAAGAGGCGCAAGGCCTACTTGGAGTCGAAGAAGAGTGGCGCTGATGCACCATCATCTCCAGGTATTTATGTCATTAAGGTTAATATTGTTTCTCCTAACAACATATGGGTATATGATACCAATTGTGGCTCATACATATGGATTGATATGCAGGGCCTAAGGAGTAGTAGGAAGCTCACAAAGGGAGAGTCCGACTTTTGAGTGGGCAATGGTGCAAGAGTTGTAGCTATTGCTATATGGACTTATATTTTGAACCTCCCTAGTGATATTTATTTAAATTTGGATGATTGTTGTTATGTCCCAACATTAATGAAGAACTTTTTCCGGTTATTTGAACAAAAAAGGTTTTTATTTACATTTTGTAACAATGGTTGTTACATTATGATGTCTTTTATGTTGATGGTACATTAAGCAATGGGATTTACATATTATATATGTCCAATCCAATTTTAAATGTTAATGACAATAAAAGGGCCAAAGAGAGATAATCTAAAATCATCTTACTTATGGCATTGTCGCCTTGTAGCCATCTGAGTGAGGCATGCCGAGTTACACAAGTGTGGTAGCTTGGGGTCATTTGATCGTGAATCATTTGACAAGTGTAAATCTTGCTTGTTAGGCAAAGATGACTGAGTTACCATTTATGGGAAAGGGTGAACATGCTTATGGACCATTAGACCTAATACATTTTGATCTTTGTGGTCATTTGTTCATTAATGCCAGAGGTGGTTTCGTCTACTTCATTACCTTTATCGATGATCATTCATGATTTGGGTATTTATATCTTATGAGATACAAATTTGAAACAACTTTGAGATATAAAGTAGAGAAACAACTTGGGAGAAGTACCAAATCACTTAGATGAGATCCAAGTGGCGAATACTTAAGCCAAGAGTTTCTGAGTTATCTCCAGGATAATAAGACTTTATTCAAGTGGACTCCTTACACCACACCAACTAGTGTGGTGAAAAGGACAAACCGAACCTTGTTGGACTTGGTAAGGTCAATGATGGGCAAGGCAAACCTACTCAAATCCTTTTAGAGGTATGCACATGAGATCATTGTTTAAGTGTTGAACAAAGTCTCAACCAAGTCAATTGAGTTTACTCCATATGAGATATGGACTAACAAGGAGTTCTATCTTTCTCACCTGAAAGTATGAGGTTATTTAATTTATAAGAAGCAAATTGTGTCAAACAAGCTGGAGGCTAAATCTGACAAGTGTATGTTTGTAGGATATCCTAAGGAAATTTTGGATATCAGTTCTACAACACATTGGAACAAAATTTGTTTGTTTCAAAGTATATAGTCTTCTTAGAGAAAGAGTTTCTTCGAAGAGAAGAGAGTGGGAGCAAGGATGAACTTGGTGAAGTTCAAAGTGCTTAAACAGACACTGATCAACTGACTTAATCCAAAGGTTGTTATTCATGTTAATGAAGAAGCAGTCGATCCTTCTAAAACACAAGCACATCGTAGCACAAGTAGGATACGTACTGTTCCAAAGAAATATGGATTTCTCAGCAGTGAACAGTGGGACGTATTGCTCACGGAGGTCGATGAGCCTACTACCTACGATGAATCTCTGAATAGTTCAAAATCTGACAAATGGCTTGAAGTCATGAAGTCAGAGATGGATTCCATGTGAGTCAACCAAGTATGGACTTTGGTTGAACCACCCGAAGGAATAAAACCCATGGGGTGCAAGTGAATCTTCAAAAGAAGACACACATGGAAGGTAATGTGATTACCTAGGCTTGTGGCCAAGGGTTATCGTCAAAGACAAGGAATTGACTATGATGAAACTTTTAGTCTATTAGCTATGCTTAAATCCATAAGGATACTCCTTGCCATTGGTTTTTTTTTTATAGGCAAAAGGCAAACTTCATTAAAAGCCAAAAAGGCAAGCAAAGTCTACGAGGGGAGTAAACAAGGGAAGTATGGCTTTAAACAAAAGAGGGTGGAGAAAACAAGCAGCCCATAGCGAGTTAGCTCCACAGAACTTGACCTATACATTCATAAGGGATGTAACAATATAAATATCCGCATTTGGAATAATCGTTGCGATACAAAGAGAGCTAGGAATCTGACATTTCAATGCGAAAAGCTTCTTCAAACACAATTATATTCCTTTCTTTCCAAATCTCCCAAAAGATGGTGAGTCTCGCCCACCACAAATTTTAGACGTTCTTCTTCACGGGGAATTGACCCCAACTGTAAATTAGATCTTTTAAGCGAGGGCGGGACAGGCTAACTCCCCAACAGGATGAGGTTAACCGCTAGAATTTAAATTGATGAAGCGATAGTTAAATATGATCTAACCCTTCCTCTTCTTTTCTACAAAAGGGTCATCTGCTTGCTAACCGGTAACCCCTCTTCTTTAACTGTTGCATTGTTAATACTTTTCCCCACCAGGCTTCCCAGGCAAAAAAACCCACTTTAGTGGGGATATAGGGGTTCCAAATAATATTGGTGGGGGCACCCTCCATCAGGCTGCAATACCCTTTCACTGAGAACTGACCATTCTTATTCCCTTTCCACACTATTCTATCCTTTTTCCGCGGGATAATAAGTTTATTATTGGTCAGCCCGATAAAATTCTGAACTTGCTCCAACTCCCAGTCATTATAGGCTCTTGAAAATCTCGGATTCCAAGCTCCATTCTCTCCTAAAGAGTCCCACACCTCAATCACCTTAGCCCTTTGTCGCTGATATTGTAAAGAAAGGGAAGGAGGCCTGAAAGGGACACCTCCACGGACATCCTCCCGAGAATGCAGAGTTCTCTTTCCTTTAGAGTTAGCATAATCTTGTTCTTTGTAGCTTGCATTTATACCTTTCCTGAGAGCCTAAACTAGCAGCCCTTTTAGGGGTTCTGAAACCAACCCCTTATCGATCCGTACTTCAAACTTATAACTTGTTTTCAGTAAGTTATCCTCTTCACCAAACCTCCAGGCCCATTTACTTAACAAAGCTTTGTTCATGAGATCTAGGCACTTACATTAACTAAACCAGCTTCGGCTGTAAGAGACTGCTTCAATTTATCATATGGGTCTTCCTCTCTAAAGCATTGCTCCCCCAAAGGAAATCCCTCTGAATTTTCTCAAGTCTAGTACTCACACCCCTAAGCATCCGAAGGAGGGACATTAGGTAAATTGGCAGGTTTGATAGTGTGTGCTCCTAATGAGAGTGAGCCTTCCCCCTTTTGAGATGTCTTTGCCTTTTCCCATTGCTAGCTTTCTCGGAACTTTCTTCAACACCATCCCTGCCCCGAAACGAAGCACCTTGCCTACTTCTAAAGGAAGACTAAATAGGTTTAAGGAAGTGCCCCTACTTTGCAACCAAGCTGAGGAGCTGGGCGAGGCTACGTTTTCATACCCACGTTGGCATAATGACACTCTTCTCCAGTTTTATTCTCGGCCAGAAAAAGCTTGAAATCCAGTGAAAGGGAAGATGGTTCTTGAGAGTCTTTGCGAGAACAAAAGTGTCATCGACAAACAAGCAGTTAGAAATTGCAAGGTTTCCTCTGCTTAACTACAAACTTATGGCCTGATAGAAAACCTCTAGCAGAGGCTTTCTCAACTAGAATGGAAAAAACCTCCATACCCAAGACAAACAAATAAGGGGATAAGGGGTCCCCTTGTCTTAGCCCCCCCTTGAACTCCTAAAGAAACCAGTAGGGCTACCATTAACTAGGATTGAGAAGGAAGCGATGGTAATACACCATTTTATCCATGAAATCCACTTTATGCCAAAACCCATTTGTTGAAGCTAGTGAAGGAAATTTCAGCGATCGATCATAAGCTTTTGGTTATCTGGCTTACAAAGGATACTGTTCACTTTTCCATTGCCCAGCCGAATCTATGATCTCATTGGCTAATAAAGAAAGTCGAAGTCACCTCCCTCCCTGAAGGCATTCGAGCTTTATTGATGATGAGGATCACCTTTTTTGAGTCTTGTTTGCTGAACTTTTGAAATTAACATAGGGCTATTCCTTAGACTAATAGGCCTAAAATCCTTTAAGATCCTCTGCCTCACATTGTTTACCACCGGAGACTGATAAAAGTAGTGTTTAAACACATACGAACTTTCTATCTCAAAAGCCTTGAAACCGAGTTTGAAATATCCTCCTTAATTGGCACGAGTTAGATTGCGAAAGGCCCACGCCCGTGTACCCATCCGAACTTGGGCTTTGTCTCCATTCAAATCATTAAGAGCATTGAACACTTCAGCCTCCGTGAATTGCAACTCTAGGTTTTCAGCTTCCAAAGCATTAAACCTTGAGAAGTGCAGCCCTACTAGGTTTGCCCTCTAATCACCAGAGTCTGCAAGCATAGATTCAAAAGCCTTCGCTATTCTTAGTCTCAGTTGTTCCTCCCCAGTGATAAATTCTCCATTAATACTCATCTTAGAGATTGTAATTCTTCTTCTATGCAAGTTTGTCATTCTATGGAAAAAACTTGTGTTTCTATCACCTTCCTTCAGCCATAGCTCCCTTAACTTTTGTCTCCAAGAAATTTCTTCGAGTGCCTCCCGCTTCTAAAACTCCTCAATAACCCCCACTTTCTCCAAATATTCATCCCGAGTTAACGGTCAGTGGCCTTCAATATCGTCCCAAAGAATTATTTTCTTCAACACTTCCTTCTTTCTTTCTTCCACATTGCTAAAAATCTCTTTGTTCCATATTTTTAACTTTACTTTCAAAGCTTTCAACTTCTCCATCACCACATAGCTCCTAGATCCTTGATAATCAAAACTTGTCCACCAGTCAGCTATTAGGCTATGGAATCCCTCCTCCTTTAGCCACATATTCTCAAGTCTAAAAGGCATAGGCCCCTTGGAAGGCCTATCTCCCCCATACAGCAGAATTGGGAAATGATCAGAAGTCGATTTTGGAAGGATGCTTTGATTAACACCCCCAAAAAACATATCCAAATCTTCCAAAACCAAAAATCTATCCAACCTAGCCATCCTTTGATTGCCCAAGCCCCCTCTCCAAGTAAACATGCCTCCCCGGAGGGTTAAATCTTTTCGGCTCGAATCCTCGATAACTTGCAGAAAATCTCTCAGTGGCCCCATGAGTCTTCCATCTCTATTCCTTTCCTGGGAATCTTTACGGGATCCTCATGCACCAAGCATCCCCAGCTAAGCCCTTTACAGCGCCAGCTCCCCCGAATCTTCCGCTTTTTGCTCCTTTTAACAGGACCATAAACCCCTGTGAAAACCTAAGTGAAGTTATCCTCACTATTCCTAAATCTGCAGGACAAAGTGAAACAACTCTCCTCAACTCCAACTAGTTGGAGCACTCTGTTATCCCACATTATTAAAATCCCTCCTGACGCCCCCTCTGAATAAGTAGCAACCCACTCCATGTATCTTCTAACTAATAAACTCCTAAGAATCCCTCTAGACAATTCTTTTAGCTTAGTCTCTTGAAAGCAGACCATCCACCTTCTGGGATTTCAAGAACGCCCCTTTTATTACTGCTCTGACATCGTTAGCCCCCTCGCGTTCCATGATAGAATCTTTAACTTCATTAGCAAACTGAATAGGATCCCCTCCCCCCTTTTGCTAGCCTCCCTCTTATACTTTTCTCCTTTTTCCGCAACGTTACAGTCCAAGTTCTTCATTGCTCTTACAAACTTAGAAGTTCCTTAGTACCCTTTTTCACTATTTTTTCCTCTTCTATCATCAAATTCAGAATATCCTTTTCATGACCTATCGTTGGGAGCCCCATAGTTGTGCTAAACTTCTTCAAACAACTTTCCTCCCAACTATCCCCTTCCTATTCCTCCCTCGGATTTGAAATTTCCTTTGAATCGCTTTGAAAAACAACAAGTTCCCCTCCTATCTCCTCGTTGGAAGACTGCGCTTTTTCTTCCCCTTCTTCCTCATTTATCACTACAGAGTTTGAGGAATCAGGACCTCTTGCAATATTAAGCCCTAGGCTCTCCCCAAATCTACTCCCTCCTCGGCGGCTTGACCCCTCAAAACAAGAGCTCGGCGAAAAAGAGAAGAGAAGGCGTAGCATTAAAAAACCACGACCTTTTATGGTAAGGCGACCTTCTAAGGAATTTTGACCTTCCCTCGCGAGATGTATGCAGTTAGGTGTATTTCCTCTTTGATTCAGCTTTTGGGAATTCCTGAGTGTTTAGGCTATGCCCCCTTTTATTCTGACAAGCTAGCCTCCAGAAGGGCCTAAATAGGCTGTTTGAATATACATGACCCGCACCCAACTGTTTGATTCTTGAAGTATCCGGACAATTTGCTTTGACCCCAGCTAATTTTGGCTCATTTATCCTTTCATTAATACCTCTGTGGGCCACCACAGATTGACTGTTGTGCCAACCGCATGACAGAGCTCGGACCCCCCCATCACTTGCTGGATCGACTTTTGACTTGGCTCCTCCTGACCAGTTTGAACCCCTACCCTTACAACATGACCCTTGTTCTTTCCTTTTTTTGACACACACTCTTATCCCTCCTGCCATGCATCATTACTTCTTGGGTTAGAGATCCCACTAAGCTGACATTTGCACTTTTCTCCTCTGGTTTTACGCGAGTGAAGCTTCCTCTCCTGGGAATGCTTACTTCAACCATGGAGGATTCCACAGTTGCCAATTCAAACGATCTAAATCCTTCTAAAATGTTGACAACACTTGGCCTTGTTTTCCCTACCAGTTTTACCAAGATTTTGGCCCACATCACCTTCGTTCTCAGCGTTGTTTCTTTGTCTAGGGCCAGAAAACCTCCACAAGCGTTTCCTATCTTCTTTAGGATCTCAGGTGTCCACAGGTGTAGAGGGAGCCCTACCACTCTGATCCAAGCTTCTTTCATCGTAACTTTCTGCCTTATACATCTAGATTCTGGACTCCACCATTCCAACTGTAAGAGATCTCCTTTGAAGCTTCTTCTCCCCGATTCAAGAGCCCATTTTGCCACCTCAAGAGATTCAAACTCCAAAACGAGGAAGTCCTCATTTTAGGTAGGCTATCGCGGCAAGCCCCTTAACCTCTAGGCCCTACAGCCCCGAGCCTCCAAATCCTTTCCCGTAGGGAAGAGCTACAGTCTTGTCTTCCCACTTCAGAGCGAGCTATATTTCAAGATCCCTAATGCCTCCACTTGTGATGCCGCGATCTAGGCATCCGCGAAAGCAGCATTTTCCATCTAAATGCACCAACACTACGGATGCCTCAGCACCTATACATCCCCAAGAGAAAACTTTGTTTTTTCCAAGGTTATTCTTTTCCTTCTCCTCCTCCTTCATAGGCTGTGTGATGCTCTTCACGACTTTGTCTCTGTAATCGATTTCAAATGACCCTAATTTTCTCTCGTGTCATTTACCCTGCACTCCGGCCTAAAGATCTTCCAGGTCAGACCTTATAGCGGGGAGGTATCCGCAACACCTTGACTCCATTGATAGTTTTCTCATCCCCTCCTCTCCAGAAATGGATCATGACTAAGCCCTACACCTTTCTGTAATGAAAAATTTCGTCTTTCTCCCTTCACCTTCCACCGAAATCTCGAAAGATTTTGATTCCACCTCGAACCAGTTGTTGTTTCTCTCATCATCAACAAACCTACAACAAAAATTTCGACTTTGTTGCTCATGGTGATTATAAGATATGGAAAATGGATATGAAGACAGCTTTCAAAGGAAACCTAAGTAAGGATGTGTGTGCCAGCTGACAAAGGTCTTCACACTAGAAATGCTAAAGTATGCAAACCCGGAGATCCATTTTTATGGATTGAAGCAAGCATCTAGGAGTTGGAATATCCAATTTAATGAGACAATAAAAGAGTTTGATTTCTCACAAAATGCAAATGAGCCTTGTGTGTACAATAAGGATAGTGGGAGTGCAGTCGTGTTCCTAGTGTTATATGTGGGTGACATATTACTTAATGGAAACGATGTCCCAATGTTACAATTGGTCAATATATTGATTATCAAGGAACATTCTCCATGAAAGACCTTAGAGAAGCGATCTATATATTGGGGATATAGATCTATAGAGATAGATTGGGAAGGTTGCTTGATCTTTCACAGTCTACATACATAGCTTAGATGCTAAGGGACAGCATGGGGCAGATCCCGAAAGATCGTTCCCATGTCTAAGCGGGATCACCCTCTCGAGTCCATGTGTCCGAATAATTTGGATGAAGAACAGCGCATGAGTATGATCCCCCTTATGCGCGACTATAGGATCAATCATGTACGTTGTGTAATGTACTAGACTTAGACGTATCGCATATGCGAGTCACAAGCAAATACCAATTGGACTCAGGTGAGGGTCATTGGGTGGATATCAAGAATATCTTCAAGTACTTGAGAAGGACTAAGGATGTATTCTTGATTAATGGAGATAGGGATCTTATGGTAAGATGTCAACTGTTGATCTGATGGAGATGACTCCAAATCTCAATCTAGTTAAATGTTCACATTGAATGGTGGCACAGTCAGTTGGAAGAGTTCCAAGTAGGAGATGATTGTGGATTCTATAATTGAATCAGAGTACATCGTTGCTTCCGATGGCAGCTTAGGAAGCGATTTGGACAAGGTAGTTCATTGATGAACTAGGAGTGATCCCTAGCATTGTTGATTCGATATTGTAGTATTGGGATAACAATGGAGCCATTGCAAAAGCAAAAGGAACCACGGTCAGATATGCCCATTTGATTTTAAGATATGCCCACAGGTCAGAATGCGTCCGATCTCTTGGCTAAGCCACTTCCCCAGAAGAAGTATGATTCACATCTACTTGCCAAAGGTATAAGATACAAAAGACGGTGGATTTAGTCTGTGGGAGTTTGTTAGAAGTACTCTAAAGCGATGTACCAAGCTTTCTTATTGTACCTACTTTACATATTGTTTAATATGTAAGGCTTCTTCATTAATTTTATATTCATACGTTGAATTGATATAGATCTTTAATCAAATTAATGAAGTTAATGATACATAACATATCATGATGGCATCATGATAATAAGATTCCTATCATGTGCAATTATGTTAGCATCTAAATTATCCCTAGTCATAAGATCAACGAGACTGGACATTGTTGATCCGGACAGACTAGCACATGTCATACTCCTTGGTTGGATCAAGCGGTGGATCTTATAAACTGTGATCATGAGATGATTAGAATTGACATGTGGATGCTTGCTAAGAGTAGTTAAGTACATCGAAGACCTACCATCAGACAATCATATGGATTATCTATTTAAATGTAGATGATTGTCTCATCATAGCAATGGTGCAAGTATCCATAGACTTGAGGTGCTCAAAGATATCTTGAATGTTAATTCTGTGCTTTGACTTCATTCCTTGTTGCCTTCCAGAGGTCACTCATAGGGTGATGATTAGGTACAGCTTGAGATATTCGAAGGTAATTAAGTAACCAATAAGGAGAGTATACATGGCTCTTGTCGAGATCGTGCTGAAGTCTGCGGCCCAGTGAAGTACATGAAGAGTGTCTTGAGTGCATAACTAATGAAATGTGGTGGGGACAAAATCTAATATCACTTGGGCTAGATGTGGCGTAACCCGATCCTAATTAAGTTTACTTTGTCCATGCAGGCAGGAGTGGGGTATAGATTAATGAAATGATGAATTGTGCGGTATTTGTTTATGGAAGGGTTTACAGTCAGACCAATGACTCTCCGGTCAATTAGGGGTCATGACGTATTGCTAAATACCACTCATGACTTGTTTGATGCAATGGTTGAATCAAGTGGTCAATATAACCAGGAACCTAATGGATCACACACTTAGAAGAGTGTAAGACTGATATAAAACAGATTTGGATGTAATCCAAATATGAGGGAGATCAATCTTGAGAATGGAATGTCACGAGATTAGTGGAATTCCTGAGTTCAAAAGCCCTTACTAAGAGAGATAGCAAGCTTGGGCTTGTTCTTTGGCTTAAGGCCCATGAAGGAACACACCATAGCGCATAAGGGTGCGTGTAGCCTATCATCCCTCAAAGTGAGGGGCACTTTAGACATTTCATGAACTAGGGTTGTCCTATAAAAGGACCTTTATGGAAAACCCTAAGCCATTTGTTCACTTCTCTCTTGAAGCGTGTTCAAGAGAATTAGAGAGGTTGTTCTTCAAGAACTCCTCTTGGTGAGATAGGGTTTTGGCTTCCTCTTCAGATCGAGACTTAGCTAGCACCGAGACTTCTTCCAAGACCGTTGCCTTGGAGTTTGTCGGCTCCACTCTTCGTGTGGATACCGTTAGAGGCGAACCTAGGACATGGTTCACTTTGGTCTTCGCTGCCCCAACAAATAGATCGGTTTTTAAAATCGACACAAGGTAATCCCACACCCTCCTCCTTGGTTTTGAATCGGATTTGATGCACCAAGGGATCCTTAGGAGGGTTTTGTTGAGATTTTTTTTGTTTTCCGTTGCTTTTGGCATGAGATGCCACCCTCAAACCTGTTGTTGGTACCTCAGTTACCACCACAGCTTAGTGCCGACCTTGAAATGCTAGTGGAGCCTAAGGACCCGCCCCAGTGCAAGTTCCAATTCCCTTGGACCAAAAGTTCTCATCAAATGGAAGGGTTGACCAAATCATGAAGCCTCCTGGGAACCAATTAACTTTATTCAACAACAATTTCCCGCTTTTCACCTTGAGGACAAGGTGCTTCTTCCACCTAGGGTTATTGATAAGCCCCAAATCCATTATACATATGCAAGAGGAAAGAAAAAAGGGCTACTAAAGGGGAGGATGGAAAGCACGTGAGTCCTTTAATTTAGGGGAATGGCAATATATGTACGGGTTGTGGGGTGAGTGGTGGGCAGGCACTAATTTGGGGAATATTATTGTAAGGAGAGTAGGGGAGCCTCTTGAAATGCTCTCCCATGCTATTATTGTCTTTTTTAATAGAAAAATTCCTTTTGCATTCACTTATGTACCCTAGGGCTCTATCAGTTTAACACCAAATTCCCCTCTCTTCTCTTTTTCCTAGGGTGTATATTTAAATTGAATTAACTAATTTTCACATAATACTTCTCAAGGTTAGAAGATTTTACTTTGTTGAGCAAACATAACAGTCACAAAATTCTCATGAATGTTAGCTTTACATAAATGAAAAAGGCTTTTCATTATGGGAAACCTAGGGTATGCTCCATCATGTTTTCTAAAAGAGTTCTAAAAAAAACAGTTTTTAAGAAAATTCTCAATTGTCTTCAACTATTAAATTTTGTCTAGGAATTCAACTATAAAAACAATGTAAAAGTCTTTAAAGTGTTCTCCATAGTTTCCAAGGAGTTCTTAATTGCTTTCAAGAACAAAATTTTGTTAGGAAACTCAATTATAGAGAACAGTTTTCTCCGTTTATCCTCCGTGAAATTATTTGTATATGATGTAAAAAATTTCAAAGTATTCTCCGTATTTTCAATTGTTCCTTACGCTATAACAAAACAAATAAAAATATGAAATGTAGATCTCAAAAATAGTTTGTTTTCAAAACATTATTTTCTATCAAAAGCTTGCCAAACATGATTTCTAAGTTAGAAAATTGTTATCAAGAACATGTTATAAAGAGAGCCATACAATTGCATAGTCAAGGGAGTATGCTTTGGATTTATGGGAGGAAAGAAAAGAGCAATAACAACCATGACGCTAAGAGGTAAACTAGTAAAGGCTCAAAAGTAGAGAAATCATAAGCTGAAAGATGGAGGTTGAACATCTCTAACAAATTAGGATATGCATCAAACACTCAAAGGAAGATCGATGTATGTCTCTCAGTAAATCAAGCATACTTATGCATTGAATGTTCTCACAAATACATACATTCACCTAATTTTTTACCATCTAGGAAGTTTAATAGGATACTGAAAACATATTCTCGAAGGACAGTTTCAATAGGAGATAAGATCACCTAAAAGAGCACCAAATAAACATATAGGTTAAGCCCCAAACTAAAGGTAAACCCTGCTATCAAGATCCATGATAGAGTCTCTAACTTTAGTTTTCCATTTTATACTATGTAAATAAATACCAAATAAAAATAAAGTATCCAACCTCCACAACCCCCCTCCATTGCTTGTCTAAACCACTGAAAAACCAACTTAGCAAAAGATCCTTCACTACCCCAAGAAGAGAATCCACTAAATCTCAATGAAAGAATAGATCCACAACAACCAAGCTTTAAAAACACGAATCAAAATATGGTTTACCAAAAAAATACAATGATTAGCCAAGGATCATCCTTCTTTCATTAATTGATCTATGGTCAAAAAACCTTCTTCTATGTACCTTACCAAGCCCAAAAAGCAAAACAAAAACCTTTGTTGAAAGTAAAAAATTAACTCTGTAAGGAACAAAAGAATTATTTTTGTACAGGCAAAATAAGTGTATGTGTTAAATAAATCCTTGGAAAGGACACAAAGCAAACTAACACAATGTCCACAACAGGAGCCAGAGCGCAAAATGGGAAAGAAAACAAGAAACAACCTCCCTCTTCTTACATCCAGCATGAGTAGTAAACAAAGCTTGCCATCTATAGATAGATTAATCCATTCCAAAAGCTACACTAAGACTTTCTGCGGTCAGATGCCGACTCAATTAGAAGTCAATGAGGTGATTCCAACTAGAGAATTTTTAAATCTAAAAGGTTAGAGGCAAGAAGACCTCTCTCCCTTTAATTTTTCATTTTGGCAATGTAGGGATTTAGTCGGACTAGGTTGAGAGCTGAAGAATAGAACTTCCTCATGGGCTTCAAGGTGTGGGGCAGATATTCCATTTGTTGTTTTGTTGACAATATCTTAGTTTTTTGTAACACCGCCCAGATATTGATTCAAAAAACACCATCCAGAGCGAGGATCATACGGCTCCAACCAAGCTTAAGATCACACTTCAAAAACCAAACTTACAGCAAAGAAATCTAAAATCTGCAAATGGAACGAAAACCCTAATAATCTGTTTCGTTGCTGAGGAAAATGCCTTAAAGAAACGAAAATTCTAAATTCGAAAATTTGCACTACCTCTTTTTAAAATAAAATAAAATAAAAAACCAGAACTCCTTATTAAACTCAGTTTAGGCGAATGCTTCACAACAGCGTAGCACTTAAAACCATCAAACTTCATCTCTATTCGGTTCCTCCACCTTTCTCAGAAACAAACCAAAGTAGCAAAAAAAATAAGAGGGGAACCCTAGACCCAGACGAGCAAGCCAAGACCTTGGAAAACTCACCGGGAAGAAATTGGAGGTAGTGTTGATGGTGAGGAGTGAGATCTCATCGACCTTCGGCCTGAAGACCGCGATCTGAGAGTTTGCCGAAGAGAGAGCGAGTCTGCGGTCGCAAGGAGAGAGCATAGTATTGTTGAAGGAGAACTTGTCCCGAGACGCGAAAGCGATTCCAAATGTAAAGCCGTCGGATTTCTGGACGGTGGTATCGGAGCACGGCGCAAACGCACGGTTATTGTCGCCCGATTCTGTGAAGACGAACAGCATCGACATCATAGTCAACATAAGAGGGATTCTTGGAATCGCCATTGATAAGAGCTTTGATGGGAAAGGGAGAAACAACATCCGAGAATAACAGCAGGCAGGACAGATATGATGAACTTCGGAAATTATTGAGCATGGGATTGAAATTTTTTTAAGTTATTACCGTAACTACTGTAACATTATAAATATCTTGAAAAATTTGTGAGTTAATATTACAGTTATTAATTATAATATAACTGTTTATATACTAAGACGTTATTTTTATTCTTAAATTATTTTAAAAAAACAATAAATATGTCCAAAACCCTATTCTTGGATGTATAAAGTTGATGAGATTTGTCTCAAATCCACGGTGGTTGATGAGGAATGGAACCAGTCGGGTTTGGGACAGGGACGGATCACCCATCCCGACCGCCCCTTATGATTACTTGTTTTTTTTTCATTTTCAAAATTTTAAATTATATTAAATTAATTTAAATAATTTATAAAGAAATAAACATTATTTAACTTTATAATTTACTCATTTAGAATTAGAATCTTTTACTATATATGCATCTAAAAATAAAAACTATAAAACTGTTGTGGAATATATTGCAAAAAGCAAAATTGAAATCAAAGAGAGAGAAAAAAAAAAAAAAAAATATATATATATATATATATATATAAAAGAATTAAGAAAATTTGTGAGAGCATTTCGTTCTATGAGATTATGAATCAAGGATGGCAATGGGGTAGTTTTGAGAGATGGGACAGTGCGTGGCCAAGCTTTCGCATTTATTTGTTTTGATTTTAGAAATTAAAGTGCCGTTTAAAAATTAAACGAGTAGATGTCTCATCCCTGTTTCATTTATATTTAATTTTTGCTTTTTAAGTTTTTTTTATGTTTTGATATTTGTTTTTTATTTTTATTATATTAAAATTAATATATTTCATAAAAAATAAAAATATTATGAATTTTTATAAATTATTTATTAAAAAATATTCTTATATTATTATTTATATTAAAATATAAAATAAAATAATTAAAATTTATTTTTAAATACAATCAGGAGGAATTATAACTAAGAGTTAGGAATAATAAGGTAAAAGCACGATGGGTATTGGCTTATTACAAAGTTTTAGAAGAATGATTATGAGGAAATTGGTGTTCGAATAAAACTGAGGCCGTGGCGAAACTTTGAATAGACATAGCCCATTCGGGTTAGTCCCTATCATCCCCGAATAGGCCCATATTTAAAAAAAAAAAAAAATCGGACCTTCCCTCGCTTCACATCTCCTCCATCGCTACATTTGTGCCAACACCACAACAAGTCAGTTTGGTAAGTTTTAATTTTGAGATCGATGAATTTGGCACAAATTTTTATTTGTACTTACTTGGTTTTTAGGTCTGATTGGTTTTCAAGAAAATGGAGTAAGAATGAAAGAAAATTGAAGTAAATTATGTGTCATGAATTGAAACGTAGCTTTTTCCTTCAGTTCTAATTGGTGAATGTTTGAGTACTATATACACTCTACATCAACTCTGTAGTAGCAGTTTTTGATTTATGCATTTGCATTTATCAAATTTTGCTTTATGGCAATTCTTGAAGTAGGTTTTTCGCTATTAGATTGAGTGCTAGAATCTGAAATACCAAACATATGGCTTCAGTCAGTACTACTAAATTCTAATCGAAGACTGTTTATAATACTGGAAACTTCTAGTGAATTAGGTTTATGGCTTTGATACTTGATTCATACTAGAATCTGAAATACGATCAGATGGATTGAATTGGTGCCTCTGAGTTGGGAACCCTTCAACTACTAGTGACTTCTACTCATAACCATGCTATGATGATGACTTATTGATGGGATATTAGGCCTTTAGCTTTAATGAATGTTGTTTTGTGGGATTAGTCTTGGTAACTGCTCCTATTGATGTCAAATACCCTTTAAGATGACCTTTTTTTTTAGTTTTGAATCCTATTATCATTGACATTAGGCTATTAGCTATATAAAAAAAAATTGTTGTTGTTAGAGTAGAGTGCATTTTTTATCACTCTTTTCATAGTTTTATGCCCAATCCCTTTATTTATTAATTTATTTGTTTTATTAGAGGCTTGAATGATGTTTGAGCAATTTAGACCTAAAGATATTTGTATGATTTGTTGTTTGTGTCTTATTTGTTGTTGTTATTGCCTTGAAATGAATTAACTTAGCAGATTTAACATTGATGGGATTTGTAAATAGTGGTTTTCTAAAATGTCTCCCTAATCAAATTTATATCCTCAATGTTTAGCAGGTTAATCTTCATGGGGGTATTCTTAAAATTATGGATTATCTCCTTACTATCCTACTTATTTTGACAAAAAACTTTAAATTGTGAAAGTTAGAAATTATACCCTTGTGATGGTTATTTTTTCCTTCATGTTTGCACTTAAATTGCCTTAAATTCGTTTTGGTGTTCGATGCCATTTATTTTCCTGATTAGTAACAATGGTTTCTTGAATACTTTTAACATGATTTTTAGATGAATTTCAGTGCTCTGGATTATTCTAAGTCCTCGGTCATTCTTGAATCCTAAACTTGTCATATGGTCCCTTATCATCTCAATCAATGTGCATAAGAAAATCAATAGGAGCCATATTTCAGTAGTGAGAAGATGTTCTGCTAAAACAGACTAGTAAGAAATGAATCTTGGTTAGCTAGGAACTTTTAGATAAGTAGTTTTTTTCCCTCAATGACAATTGACACATCCCATGATGTACTAGTGTCAAGAAATCTTTTAATTTTTGCCTACATAATAAATTACAGCACCACAGTTGTAATGTTGTTGATGGAAATTTTCGTGAACTATTTGCTTTCCTCTAATCTAGTTGCCTCCTTTTGTTTGTCCTTCATTCTTAACTTTTTTCCATGAACTCCAGCTCTTCTCAGCCATTCGTTTATGAGTAAAGTTGAAAATGTTATTTGGGAAATGTCTTTGTTTCAATGTTTTGATTTATTTCTTATATTTTTATCAATTATTTTGATAAAGTTTTTCTTATATTTTTTTATTAATTATAGATTTACATTATGACTTCCTCTAATGTTGAAAATGGACCAAATAATGTTAGTACTAGTTGTGATGCTGAAGATGGTTGTCAAATGTTGTCTAATCCTAGTTTTATGAGTAACATTGATGTTGATGAGATTGTTGAACCAACCCCCAAAAAAACCAAGACTTTAATCTCTAATGTGTGGATTTTTTTTTTTTTTTTTTTTTTTTGTGAAAAATGGGGTTGGTAAAGATGGAAAAGAAAAAGGCAAATGCAAGGCTTGTGGGAAAGAATATACTTATCCAAGTAAATCAAGAACTTCTCACCTATCACGTCATATTCCCAAATGTCACATGATACCTCAATTTTATAATGTAGGAGAGATGTTAATTGATTGTGAATGAAAGTTGAGAAAAAGAATATTTGATCCTAAGAAAAATTGGGAGATATTGTTTAGAAAATACCATAAATTTTTTAATGAAGATTGTCAAAGTATTTCTAGATGAACAGTTAAATTTGATGTGATGAAGAAATATGATATTGAAAAATAAAATTTGAAATAATTAGCTGGAAATTCAGTGAGTGTGTGACTTCTGATTGTTGAATTTGCGTGTAGGATCACGATTAAGTGCTTCACTGAGATCATGATGTTAGAATCTGTATGTAATGGAAAGCTGAAAATTGCATCACGGTTGGAATCGTGATTGGCTTGATGCGGAATGATGAAGATGCAAAGTACGATTCTGAAGATCACCGAGATGCTTCTCCATATCCCGAGATGAATGATAACGGCAATGAGGAATGCCTCTCACGTGTTAGAAAAGTTTTCTCTACGAATCTATATGTGGCGAAAATCGTATCGCTTAGGGTTTTGGGAGGGACTTGGCCTTTTATTTATTGAGTTAAATGGGCCTCATTCTGGTAGGGCCGTACTCGACCAGCACACTCTTAGTACGAAGTATTAAATTAATAAGAATCCTTATAATCTCACTTTATTAGACCCGAATCGAATGGAGTTAATTTCAATTAATAAGAAGCCCACTTTATGAAAATCTTACATTCTCCCACTTAGGCGATATTAATTGAAATAAAGCGTGTGTGCACCTTTATATTAGTACAGACATTATTCTTAATGGTCGATCCATCCAGTAAAGTCTCGAACGCGAGATCATGGCGGTAATTGCATTATCACTTCAATGCGGTACTTCCGTAATTAAAGGAATTGGCACTGACTTCTTGATATGGATTCAATATGGTAGTGTGTTAAATGGACAATACCTCATAATGAGTGATCTTACGTGTATTTATCGGGTTTTGTTAGTCGAGAATTCTCTCCCTTAGAATGCAAAACCTAGTGTGTCGTAGGAGAATATGAAGTGTGGTTAGCAGACACATATTCTGTGATAGAGTAACTTTACTTTATGTGTAACAAACATCTTTGTTAAGGCTAATGCAAGAATGCCTCATGGCTGTGCTGAGAGTTTCACACTTGTCTCTCGAGATTTTCCAACAATTATTTGTCTTCGAGCATTAAATCTACGTTCGCAAATACCTTATTGAATCTGAAAGAGTTGATCTGAATTCAATTACAATGTAATGAAATCGAATTCAACCTTCATAAGAGCAACATAAAACTTGACTCCACTAATTTACGATTATCCCATGATGCTCCTAAGCCCATGTTAATGACATGTCGTCGAATACACAAGAGGCGAAGGCCTTTAGTTAAGCAGTGCGATATCATATCTGTGAAATGTGTTCTCTTTTCAGCGTCAGATTTTGAACTTTTCCTTTATAGTCGAGTACTTGACCTCCATGTGCTTAGACACATGAGACCTCTGTTGTTGTTAATAAACAACACTCTGAGTTATTGTCTAATATAGCTGTATGGGCCTATCCACAAATCAAATACTTTTAGGTTAACTCCTTAATGAGGTTTCGGAGCCAAATTGCACGAGTAGTGGGCGAAAAGCATGCTCTGACTCATTTTGCATGGTAGAGAATGCTATTGATTTACGTTTCTCACTTTTCCATGATCTTGCGGCCTCCTGTAGCAAGATGTAACTGTTGTTGACTTCTTTCATCGGCTTGACCAGCAAAGTCGAATCAGAGATACCCGACTAGTTGTAAGGTGCTGAGCGTGTTTGGTAAATCTGACATATAGTCTTTTGTCAAGCTTTAAGTACCTCGTAACCTTCTTGGCGACCTTGATGATCGTATCACGGATTTGGTGATATACGCCTAGAAGTCTGTTGCAAAGCGATATCGGCTGAGTAAATACTTGAGCATACATAATCTTTCGAGTCTTATTTAAGCGCCGTCGTTCTTCATTTGGGCTTTCTCAATATCTGAATGAGGACATTATGTGAACTGACTTATCACCTTCTGAGCGGGGAAACGGATTCACAGCTTATTTATTACATGTTGAATATTTCTAAAATAAGATCTTATATGCCCTCACGAGATAAACCCGATAGTCGCGAGAGCGATTCACAGCGAATCTCGATGCACAGAATGACGCCTCGCGAGTCCTTCATATCAAAGTTCTTTGACAACATCAGCTTTGTCTCATGCGGTAAGCCAAAGGTCCCTTTGCTTGCAAGCGAATATCCATCCACATAGAGTATTAGAATGAATTTCCTCCAGCGACCTTGCGGTATACATTGATCTACTTTGTTCTCGACAAAACCATGTAAACAATAATATTTATGAAAGCTTTAAATATAATTTAATGCAGAAGGCTGGCAGGACCATAAATAGACTTTTCGATCTACATACAAGTGTGCACGAATCATTTGCCTAAAGGCACGGGTTGCATCATATAGACTTCTTCATTAAGGTCTCCATTGAGAAAGGCGGTTTTAACATCCATCGGTGTAACTCCGTATCGAAGTAGGCAACTAATCTTATGATCATTTCTGAAAGAATGTTTAGAAGGAATGGAGGAAAGGTTGCTTCATAGTCTACTCCTTCTCTGAGTGAAACCTTTGCTCTGGGTCACGGGCACAAACTTCTCGATCTTTCCTTTATGGTCCTTTTAGTCTTATACACCCATTTACGTGATGGGTTGTGACCTTCGGGTAGTTCGATAAGTTCCCAGACTCCGTTATGCCTCGTAGATTGAATTTAAATGCCATTCGCATTAAATGCAGGTTAAGTTAAGGACGAGAAACTTGACTTCGCATAAGTTATTGGATCGATCACGAGGCCAGATATATTAGTCGTGCTCTCACATATAGATTGCAAATAATGATCAGGTGGTATGGTGATCGTCTCTCACTGAGTGGATCTCCTTCTTTGGAGTAGTATGCGCATCCTGCGAGGCCTTAGTGAACCGTTAGGAGGCATGCCGGCAACGGATCAGGAGTCTCAGCCGGGTTCGATATGGTGTGTGGGGGTCCCACGATTATCACGTATGGGAGAGATAAGATGCCACATTACCTGCCGTCTTATCATCCTCTGATAGTGCAGCGGGCGGTTTATTTTCTTGACCACGTCAGACTCGAAAACTTGGTTATGCAGCTGATTCCACTGATTCTTGTGCCTCGCAATTGGGATTATAGGCCGATATCCCGCCGAGATGTTAAAGTAAGATCTGAGTAACAGGTGGTTGCGGAGTCGACTTACTTAATGTTGGATTATACTGACTTCACTTCTGCGGGGACATCCCAAAGCATAGATGGTTTAAAAATTTGGAAACTACGTGGAGTCCATAACTGAAAAGTCGATAGACTGACTTTTGTAGAGTACCACGATTCGAATGTACAAAATTTGTTTCAAGCTTCACGAGAAAACCGGGATAGAATTTGTCCTACTAATCATACTCCTTACCGTTTCCATAGAGTGTGATTACGCCTTCCACGGCTACACCATTTTGCTCGGAACTCAGGGCATAGTAAAGCGTACCCACTATCCCGAGAATCACCTCTAAGTATTTGGCGAATGGCCCTTAAGTTATCTGGCATCAGCCATGCTTGCCATAATACTCTCCACCTCGGTCGAGATCAACAACCTTTATGACTTTTCCCAATTGTTTTACCGACGATCAGAAAATCTTGAACTTGTCGAGGGCTCGGACTTTTTAACTGTCAGTACAAAGAATAAGCAATATCGAGAATAGTGTGATAAATGTGATGAAATAAAAATTTCTACACAAGGTTCACTTAGGTATAAAGGTCCATATATCGGTGTGAGATGACTCGACAGAGTCGGAACTACGATTTGCCGATTTTCTTTCTTATCTTGATCATTTACCTCTCTGACGATTCATATCTCTAAGTCATTTTAAGAAGCGAGGCTGAGATGTTAGTCTTCATCGACCTTTCTACTTTACATCCTTAGAAGATATGGCGAATCGTTTATGCCATAATGCATAAGGCTGCTTCGCTAGATAATGAGCTGCTTAGAAACAACCTTTTCAATAGTATAAACTACGTATATATGTCGTGGGAGATAAACTCGTCTGTATAATCAGATTTGGACATATGACACCCTGACCTTATTTGAATTAAGAAATATTGAAATAACATTGCTTTTGATTTCAAAGAGTAATCATATAAATCCAAACACGTCGGAAGCTAAGTTCCGTCTAAAGAAGGTACATAAAGGTGTCTTTCAACATCAATTTAAAACCCGAGAATCTAGAAATTAGATTACATCTCACGAACATGACATCGACCTTCTCGTTGTTTCCCATAGTGAGCTTTGATTCATCCCTTATTTGGCTTCCTCGGGTTTATGAATCCTGTATGAGTAGCACTTAACATGATTAGTTTGCTCCTTGTCGAGCCACGAAGGCTGGATGAGTGCGGATAGGTTGGATTCCGCAACCAGTGTTAAAGAATCATTACTGTAAGCCGTTTGGACATCAAGCTTTAAATTTTTGCACACTCCTTAACTTCATGTGACCTTTCTTCTTACGAGAAGCTGGCCCGATCACCATCCTTTTCAAGAATGTCTAACTGGACCCATATTGTCGGTGACGGTAGTTTCTTGAGTACCTTTATAGTACGACTTTTGAACTTCTTATTTTTCCTTTATGGGAACTAGCGACATATAAGACGAGGCTCTTTTCTCCTTCTTAAGTTTCTCTTCTTGCCACCACCCTTGCTATCCAGTCATTTCAGACCAAGTCTCATCTTAAAAATTGTAATTTGTCTTTATAATCAAAATCAGTGGAAGGGTGTTTAGGGCTTGATGCACAATGCAAGCACTCGGGAATGGTAACATTAAGAGCTTGAAGCTTCGTCTTCAAGTCTTTATCAGGACATAATCTCTAACTTGAGTACCATCATACTTCGCTGTTGAAGAGCTTTTGAAGAAGTGTTCCAACCTCGGCATTAGATGAAATTCGATTTCTAACTCTATGAACGCCATCTTTCCATATGATGGTCAAGCGGTAAACCACTTTCAAAGTGTTCCTGTATGGATTTCTTCATTGTCAACTAACGCAATCAGGTTGCTCCTTTCCCGGAGTAGCATAGTCAAGTTTCTCGGCTTGTCTTGGTGCATTGTGATATCTGCCCAGAAGCTTATCCTTTGTAAAATGATATGAACATCATGACTCAATTCCGATAGAAATCCTCTTTCCATTTCTTAAAGTTCAAATCATTAAGGACCTCAGTTGAAATCTGAATTTACCGTTCCACGAAAAAATTAATTTGAAAAAAATAAAAAATAAAAAATAGAAATAATGCTGATAAATCATGTGAATACTCATCTGGAGAATTACATACATCATCACATAATCACCTTTAGGCGAGAAAAATATGACGTAAGTTTGTGCCTCTCACATAGCGGCGGCCCATGAGAACATATTACAATCTTCATTGAAATCACCACCTTTGGGTGTGGCATGAACTACTAAGATGGTCATTTCTCAAGCCATTCACCATACATGTGTATCCTCCGTGAACAACAGGATCCTCCTTTGGGAGTATATTACGTAATAAAGCAGAGACATCTTGCCTGATATAGAGGCGATATTTATGAGCCCAATCAGAGTGTGCCACTTTGTGATTAACCCCAGTGAATCCTTGAAATCTACCATCAGGATATAAACTTTATGTATGCATTCGTATATATATGTATTACCCGATTATACTGTTTAATTCATTAATAAATGATGAATTTGACGCTCTACCGATCACTTATACGTGATATACGGCGTTAGCTGTATGTATTTCGAAACCATAGAAATACAAATACTACGTAAAAATACCTAATTTCTAGGCGTACATAGGGTTAAATGCGCATTTCATATCTGTAAAAAGCTTGGCATTAGCAAAATAAATATCTAGCATTGTAGAGAATCTCGATGCAGTACGTTGATATCAAGATCGCGAAGGACTTCACCGCGCGCCCTCACGCCCTGCGAAGCTCGGCGCGTGTGGAGCGCGTGGCAAGGCGGTTGGGTGGATTGAGGGTCGTAGTTGGCCAAGGTCGACCGTTAATAAATTCGGGTCAAAAAATCAGGGTTAGGTCGAGAATTAAGATTAAAATAGTTAAACTGGGTGAGGTCAAAAATTCGGGTATGGCTGGGCGAGGTGGAAGAGATGACGTCGACATGGCGTGGGCATCAAGTAACTAGCGGTTGACGTTAAATCGGTCGGGGAGGAGGCGGGTCGGTCGTTGGTTGAATTGGTGACGTCGACGTAAACGTCGACCAAACCCGATGGGTTTGGTCTGGCGTATCCTTCACGTGTGATGGTGTAATCGCGGCGTGGCGGTAGCGTGGTAGTCAGGCCTCCTCGGTGACCGGCGTGCCGCCGCCGTCTGATGGAGTCCTCTGTTGAGTAGATTCCAAATATCTGAAAAATTCATGTTTGATTTGATGAAAATCTAGAAGCTGGGCCAGGCTTCAGTTCCAGATAAAACCCTAAAATAAAATTCTCGATTCATATGTTTGAGTTCTAATCCATGGATTTGGCTCGATACCAGGCGCAGGATCGATTCATGTACTAAAATCATACATGTTAGAATACAAAACATAATAATATGGAAAGAAAGCGAAAAATTGCATACACGATTTGGAATCCATGATTGGCTTGATGCGGAATGATGAGGAATCTATGAAGTGCGATTCTGAATCTGAGATCTTATATATACGGATGAATGACAGCTTAATGAGAATCATACTCACGTGTTAGAAAAGTTTTCTCTCTGAATCCTCATGTGAGCAAAATCGTATCCTTAGGGTTTGAGAGGACTTGACCTTTATTTATTGAGTTCGACCCTTGGGCCCTCTCATTCTGGCGGACAGTACTCGACCCACACACTGCAGCCCAGTAATGATTAATAAGAATCATATAATCTCACTTTATTAGACCAAATCCAAATCAGTTAATTTCAATTAATAAAGCCCACTTTATGAAAATCTTACAGCATGCACAATATTAAACTATCTTTTCTTTTTCAAAATTATATGATAGGTTGAGTTGAAAAGTAAAATTCTATCATTTGCCCATATGCAACCTTCACATAGTGGGCATGATTTGTCATTGAAGATGCCAGATATTTCAAAATATTGAATTCGAAAGAAAAATATTTCCTATTACTTTGGATAAAATGCATCTTGAATGATAACCCAAACCAAAACCTATTGAAGTAACATTTATGATTATCAAATTACAGCATTATTACAATGGAGGTATTTCATATTAGATGTTGACATATATCTTGAATCTTATTGTTCAAGATAGTTTGAAGGTTGCTAGTGATGCATTGCATAAAATTAGGCAAAGTGTGTGAGGGCATCATAAAGTAAGATGAAACAATTCAATCAATGTGTTGAACAAGTTGGTGGAATTGATACATCAATTGATTTGAGATCAAATTGTATTACTAGATGAAACTCTACTTACACAATGCTTGAGAGTGCAATGAAGTATCGTCGAACTTTTCATAGTTTGAGTTTGATTGATAAAAATTATAAGTGGTGTCTATCTAATGATGAATGGGTAAGAGCAATGTCAATGTGTGAATTCTTGAAGTCATTTCATACAATAACCAACTTGATTTCCAGATCATCTTATCCTACTTCTGATTTGTATTTTGGGGAGTCTTAAATAAGTATACTTTAAGAAATTAAGTTTCTTTGTTGGATAAAAAATAACCCCAAATGCAAGAACCACGCTATATTCACTCTAATACTTGTCAAAATTTTCTTTCATTTTATAATACATACTTCGAATCAACAAATCCTGATTTTCCATGTGGATGTCAAGAGAAGCTCTATCCTCCAAATTGACCCACGTGACTATGAAAAAAAATTAGAAATAGTAAAGAAGACTTTGTACGCACTTTTTGAGGAGTATAACAAAAATGTTGCATAAACTTCTATGACTTCTTTTTCTCCTAAAGTGAGTCAACCACAAAGCATTTCTATAGGAGAAAAGAAGAAGTTGCCTACATATGATGTAAGTTGACTTTAATTAAAGTCATTGTCTTATTATTATTATTATTATATGTATGTATATATATTATCTAAGGAAATATATATTTGTCATTTGATAGAATTTTGAAGAATTTGATTGCCAAGAAATTAACAATAATGGAAAGTCTCAACTTGATTTCTATTTAGAGGAGCCAAGAATTTCATTTTTAGGAAATTTTGATGTGTTGGGTTATTGGAAAGATAGAAGCAATAGATTTGGTGATCCTACAAGGATGACATGTGATGTATTAAGCATTCTAATAACAACTATAGCATTGGAATTTGCTTTTAGTATTGGCTTTCATGTTTTAAGAAAGTATAAAACTTCTATGCTTGATGAAACAGTTCAAGCTCTCATATGCACATGTAATTGGCTACTTGGTTTTGTTGGTAGGCTTAACTTTTTTATTGAAGATTTATAATGAAGCATTTTCTTTGTACTTATATACTTATACTAATTTTATTTATAGATGATGATGATGACTCAACCAACATCGAGGACATACATCTTTCTAATGTGAAGTCAAATGTTATTGTTGGAGATAATACAGATGTGGATAAAGATAAGGGGCTTAGGGGATTTCATTTGAAACTTTGGATTTGTAGTTTTAAAGATGTTATTTTGTTATTGCTTTACTTATTTTTTGGTATTTTGAATGTTAACATGCTTGTTAGTGTTGTAAAAACCCGAGAAAAAAATTGAAAATTTTTGGAAAAAAAAGGGCAAAACAGTGATTTGTCGATACGTACAAGTTGAAAACTTGGAAGTTTTCTAGATCTCGGAGGACTAAACGGACCTCACCGTTGGGTTCGTCTAGTGAAATTTAGTTATCCAGACGAATTTCATTGAATTTTGAGATAATAAGAATTTCACGTTTTTCGAGGCATCGAGTGTCGGGTGACACATGGCAAGCCATGTGAGTGACACATGGCAAGCCATGTGTCAAAATGCATGTCTTTACAAGACACATGGCAAAGTCATGTGTCAACATGCATGAGTTTTGATTTGTGTATAAATGGGGAGTTCACAACCAATTCGTAAAAGGAGAGAAAAGGGAGGGAAAGAAGAGAAATGGAGGAAATGAGAGAAAGGGAAAAGGAAGAAAAGGAAAAGAAAGGAAGAAAGAAAGAAAGAAAGGAGAAGAAGGAAAGGAAGGAAAGGGAAGAAGAAAGGGGGGGAGGACAGCTGCTCCCTCCATATTTTTCCGGCGTTCGACGTACAAAGGAGCAGACTTGTTCACACTCCAAGAGGTAAGGAGTTCGGACGAGAAAGTTATGACCATCCAAAGTTGAAGTTGTTGATTTTGCATGGGTGTGAGAAATTGTTCAGAGCAGTCCTTGTATAAATGAGTGCTACATGGAACAATTTTAAATCATACTTCATGCCAAGTATCATGGATAATTATATCCACTGCATATAATCCACACCCATCACAAAACTCATGTCAATATATCATAATACGCATAAATCAACATGAGATTCGAAAACAAATCCGGCATATCCTCAAACCTTAACGCTTTAAACAAGGTCTTGAGGTTGGACCCCAAATTCACGACTGACACACGACTGTTGCAGAGACTACGATTCCAGGCCTCTTAAAGCACTCAAATTAGTCAGGACTATCGGTTATGCCTCCGAAATTCACGGGTTACGGAGCGAGGTCATGTGTTCCCGCGATAAGTGGGGTCGAGACTGAGGCCCATGTTTGTGTGTTGTTCTTGTTTAAGTGACATGTTGGATATGTTTTGAATCATGTGTGTTTATGCGTATTATGACAGATTATATGCGATGAATATAGTATCCATGATCACTGGCATGAAATATGATTAAGTTGTTCCATGTAGCACTCGACTATCTGAGACTACCAATTGTTCGCACACCATGCGAAAATCGGCGACTTCAGCTTTGGGCGTCTCTTTCTCGTTGAACTTTTAATTCACCGTGCGTTCTTAGACTCTATGGAAAGCTCTTTGAGTCTAGAATCTAACCATATGCTAGTGAATGACATTTGGTGCTCATATATTTGGGCGTTTCATTCTCTTTTCAAAGATTTATATTGGACAGTTTTTGACTATTTTGTAAGCGAGGTTCATGATACATGTGTGTGTGGCTGTTTATGGGCCGAGTTTAAAATGGATTCAGGAGTCGGGTTGGCCAAGTGGAATTTTGTGGCTTACTATTATGGCTATTTTATCTTTGTGTCAATTTATTTGTTGTGTTGACATGTTGGACTATGTGCTGATTTATGTTGATATATGCATGTTTCGATATATTGACGTGGATGGATGTGAATTATATGTGGTTGATATAGTTATCCATGATATTGAGTATAAAATATGGTATGTAAATGTCTCATATATCATTCATTATGCATGTGACATGATATAACATGCAATGACATATTGCATTGCATATGCACGGGGAAATCGCATTAAATGGGTGTGAGTGCATGGCTGGAAAATCGATACTACGTTTGGTGTTTGTTTGATTAAATTGGGCGGTAAATGGAGATGACGTCCAGCAATTATACGATTGATTAAAATGTTAAAAGAAAATATATGCAGGATGCTCAGCCAAGAGGATAGATCCTCCCCTTGGGTGAAAAGCACATGATTATGGTCGGACATAGTCCCCGGCGGTGAAAGGAACGTAAAGTGTACGAGTTTGAGGCCCTCGTGGTGACACACGAAGTCGCTACCTGAGGCGAATGGTTTTGAAAATAAAATGATAATTGTGATGTAACATCAAGCTTGGTTTTATAAATAAATAAAATTTGTTTGAAAATCATTGGATGTCATCGGAATGACAGTTTATCACACATGGAGCTTAGCGGCGTTCAATAATGAAGTCGTGAGACTTGAGGGCATGGTACATGATGAGTCACATCTCATTTCATGGCATGACATGTAGGATTCCATATAAAATTAGCATGTTCTTGTTGGAATGTGAATGAGAAATGGTGAGTGGACATTGCATATGCACTTAGGTGGGGAGTAGCTCTTGTAGGAGGTATTCTACGCATTGAGCGTGGCTCAGCGTGGCTCACCTTTACTCTTAGCCAAACTCGCACAGTGCAGGGGCCCATATTAGTGGATTACACTTCAGAAGGCCGCATTTGTAAAGGCTATCACCATTGCCTTATGCATACAATTCGTAAGAGTGCAGGTAACAAAACCTTAGTTTCAGTTATAAAGCTTTGCATAAAAGAATTGTATCATTAATTCGAACCTATAAATAACAGAATCGCATGTAATAATGGTGGCGAGAGTCATGACTTTACCCGCTTAATCGCAACGCGTCTTATTCTCATTTTTTAAGGGCGGATATCGAGGTGGAAAGCTCTATAACCCCATGTCCACTTGTGCAATCGAGATCGCCCTGCATCGACTTAGCTGCGTAATGACTTGCCAGAAATTTCAGCAGTCGACGGCTTCAACAAATTGACCTCAGAAATCGGGGGGCACTTCGGGCTTATATTAGAGCCAGGTATAAGGATTACCTAGGAACTGATTTAAGGCTGGGCTTGACTTATTGCATCCGACGTGCATTCATGTTTTGTGCTACGTGATTGTGTGTTACATATTGCATGAATTATATACATGGTAGAATGTATATAGTGAAAGATGAACACAAGGATTAGAGAACATAAACTTAGGGGTTCAGAAAATGAATAAACGGAATAGTTCAAGATGGAATGTCATGTGCACTACTAGTTAGACTAGAAAAAGGAATCTCAACTTGCTATTTGACACATGTGTATGGAAAGTTGAGTAAGGGGACACCGAGGCAGTGGGCTGAGCAACAACCCACCACCACCTGCCTTTGACCAACAAGCCTTCACGGAGGCTATTGGTGTTGCGACTGCTACTATTGCAATGTGACAGTGCATGGTTGCTACCATTGCAATGTGCTAGTGCAACTGTGTGGGCCAAGGGAGCAAGTAACCTCCAAAGGTTCAAGGCACATCATCCTCCGACCTTTAGGGATAGGATTTTGGTAAGTTGATAGGATTTTGGAGGTTATGGAGGTCACCTCCGATGCCACCCAGATAAGACTAGCGACATTCCAACTAGAGAGTGAGTCCCAAGTATAGTGGGATTAGGTCAGAACCTCGAGGGACTTGGAGGCGATGACATGCGAAGAGTTTCGTGGGCTCTTCATGGAAAAGTATTTTCTGATGTCTGCTCGACATGCAAAGGTGCGGGAGTTCCTGGAGTTGAGACAGGGAACGATGACAGTACCTGAGTACATGGCTAAGTTCACAGAGTTAGCTCGTTTTGCTAATGATTATGTGGTCACAGATATGGCTAAGGTGAGAAAATTTGAGGATGGTCCAACGTCTGGTCTAGGGTAAAATGTGACTTCTCCAAGACCTCGGACTCGATGGTTAGGATTGGCGCGGCCATTGAGAGAGGGTGATGGAAAATGCACGGAACATCCGGGATACAGATGTTGTTAAAGTTAAGAGGAGGGATAGTCAACCTTATTTTTCTATCTCAGGAAAGAAGTAGAGGACTTCTATTCCACAAGGGTTTCAGGGACAAGGCCGTGGCTATCAAGGCCAAGGCTAGGTCAAGGCTCCT
The DNA here is from genome assembly GCA_016808115.1 of Tetrastigma voinierianum. Classification (NCBI taxonomy): domain Eukaryota; kingdom Viridiplantae; phylum Streptophyta; class Magnoliopsida; order Vitales; family Vitaceae; genus Tetrastigma; species Tetrastigma voinierianum. Next base: position 864,229 of record JAEQBH010000112.1, read on the forward strand.
AACCAGCCAAGGCCGATGACATGTTTCTTTACCGCCACACCTCGACACAGAAACCCGACCGCCCTCGTATGCGATCCCAAGGCTACGGGACACTCCAGAGTCCCGCCACGTGGCGTGCACAAACACGCTGGCCCTCCTTATCCCGTATGGGTTAGGGAACCAAGATCAGGCCTCTGGCTAAAGGCCGCACGAGCACCTACTACTCGCCACCGCTGCAGCATGGGCCTGAGGTCAAGGACAAGGCCAGGCTCCAGACTTTAGGGACCCGTAGAGAGGCGTGTTTTTCTCTACACCCATTACACCACAAGCCGAGAGATTTGCAGATCATCGCGCTTATTCAGTGGCATCATTCAGTATTTTTCACTCTTGTCTATGGACAAGAGTATTAATTGATTTTGGTGCATCTTATTCTTTTATTGCTACATCCTATGTGAAAGATTCAGTTTAAAGGTTGAAACTGAAAAGCTTATCGTATGAGTTCTCCTCTAGGAACTAGGGTGAGGGTTGATCTGATATGTCGTGGTTATGAGTTAGAGATCTAAGGGATTCTGCTCATGGTGGACCTTCGGGTTATGGACATGTCGGAGTTTGATGTCATCCTCGGGATGGATTAGCTGATGGCCCACCGTGTTGTCGTCGATTGTGATCATAGGAGAGTTATTGCCTACACACAAGATGGTATTCGTTATGTTTCAGGGGGATAAGCATGATGCTTACCTAGACCTACTAATTTAGGTGGCATGTGTGTGGGCAATGAACAGCTGGCGCATGCTTTGACTTATGACGAGGTGAGACAAGATTTGAGTCTGGTGGCTTAGAGTATGAGGATGTTTTTCCTCGACGACCACGGATTACCTCCGTATAGGGATAGACTTTACGATGGAGTTACACTTAGCACGACGCCTATTTCTATGACCGGCACACGGCGCTACCGAGTTATGTGGGAACTTGTGTTCAATTCATGTGACTTATTGGACAAGAGGTGATTGTCAGACCTAACACTTCACCTGGGCAAATTCCGTTGCTCGGCTAAGAAGAATAAAAGCCCCTTCGGCTTTTCATCGCATCAGAAGTCAACAGTATTACCATCAAGAAGAGGTACCCTTTGTCGAGAATTGACGATTTGTTTGATCAGTTGAGAGGGGCGTGAGTGTATTCCAAAATAGATCTCTACACTGGTTATCATCAATTGAGGGTTAGGGAGGCAGATATCCCTACGACAACGTTTCGGACACGATATGGGCATTTTGAGTTCATAGTGATGCCTTTTGGATTGACGAGTGCTCCTACAACATTCATGGATCTCATGCATAGGGTATTCCAACCCTTTCTAGATTAGTTTGTGGTCATCTTTATTGACGACATCCTGGTCTGTTCATACTCCCAAGTTTGGAGGAGGAGCAAGGAGACTATTTGAGATTGTTCTATGCTTTGAGAAACCATTTCCAGACATGCCAAATCTGCAAATGTGAATTTGGCTTATTGAGGTAAGATTCTTGGGTCATCGGCTTCGGGTGTCTTAGTGGACCCTGAGAAGGTTGAGGGCAATTATAAGTTGGGAGAGACCTAAGTCAGTCTTCGAGATACGTAGTTTCTTAGGATTGGCAGGGTATTACAGGAGGTTCATTGAGGACTTCTCCTGATTAGTTGCTCCTATGACGAAATTGACTCGGAAGGAGGATAAGTTTGAGTTGAGTGACTTGTTAAAAAGGAGGTTTACTTCAACTCCTATTTTGATAGTCCCGGACAGGGGACAGGGGTATACAATATACTGTGATGCCTTCAAGGACGGACTAGGATGTGTTCTAATGTAGTTCGGGAGGGTTGTGGATTATGGTTCTCGGTAGTTAAAAAACCACGAATAGAGTTACCTTAAGTACGACATGGAGTTGGCGGCCATTGTCTTTTCCTTAAAGATATGACACCACTATCTGTACGGTGAGCAGTTCGAGGTGTTTTCGGACCACAAAAGTTTGAAGTACATCTTTATACAATGGAACCTCAACAAGAGGCAACACATATGGATAGAGTACCTAGAGGATTACGATTTCACTTTACACTACCACCCCGGTAAGGCAAATGTGGTGGCTAATGCGCTTAGTCGGAAGTCACGGGGAGTCTTGGCTAGTGCAGCTTCTTGGGAGTGGCAGATGATCGAGACTATGGGACAGTTCAAACTGCGGTACAATGATCAGGTACAAGTGACGAAGGCTGAACCTTGCATACAGATGGTGGTCTTCGGTATAGGGGTAGGATTGTGGTTCCTCGATTGGCGGATTTGAGAGAGGAGATCCTCAAGGAGTTCCATTGCTCTCGTTTTGCTATACACCAAAGTGGCACGAAGATGTATTATGATCTCCTTCGCGTTGTTATCGAGGAATGAAGCAAAGAAGTCGGGACTTTGTTCGTCTGTCTCACGCTTTTGTGCAGCGTCGACTACTTCAGAGGTCGCATACTCCGTAAACTGCCAGAGGAAGGAGCGAAGTGGAGCACATCACGACGGATTTTGCGACTAATTCTCCACGTACATCGTGAGGGCATGACAGTTGTGGGTGATCGTGGGAATTTACGCTGCCTGCGACATCTTCTTCGGTCGTGCGTATGACCTTTTACTCGGAGGCATTCTGCAGATTATATATACAGGAAATCGTCTGACAGATGGAGTACCGCCTTATCGTATCGACTGGATCCTGTGCTTAGCAGCTGATTTTTGGGAGAGTTTCCAGCGAGCCATGGGGACATAATTAGTGATAAGCATCGCTTTTCATCCTCAGATGGATGATTAATTGGAGAGAACCATCCATACATTAGAGGACATGTTATGCGTATGCGTCCTAGATCTTAAGGGTAGTTGGGAAGAGCATTTACTCTTAGTGGAATTTGCCTACAAATAACAAGCACAAAGTAGTATACTGATGGAAGGCAATCTTATGAGGCAGGCTGAGATGAGGTTATGTCGACCAGGTCATATGGACGGAGGTGGGAGAGAGATTAGCTATAGGTCCGGATTTGGTAAAGGACACCTCGGAAAAGATAAACTTGATATGGAAATGTCTTCTCACGGCTCAGAGCTGACAGAAGAGCTACACCGATAGATGGCGGCGACCTCTAGAATTTGAGGTAAGGGATCATGTCTTCTTAAAGGTGATGTCTAAGAGGGGAGTGGTCAGATTCGATAAACGGGGAAAGCTGTCATTGAGGTATATCGAGCCCTTCAAGGTACTCGAGAGGGTAGGTACAGTTGCTTAGCGGTTGGTGTTACCGCCGATTTTATCAAGTGTGCATGCGGTATTCCATGTCTCCATGCTCCGAAAGTACACTCCAGATCCAACTCATGTAATGGAAGAAATGGAAGACCTTAACAAGTTGAAGTCGTGACTTGAAGAAAGAGGTTGCGACCAAGATGACCAAGGCAACAAAAGAAAGAGGTTGCGATAAAGGAAATGTGGTTGAGACTAAAGGAAATAATCAAAAGAAGGATCTTCATGTCGCGACATCACTCTGATGTCGCGACGCCAATAGAATATGACTGAGGTCGCGACACCACTCCGCGAGGTCGGCAAGGATCCGCTGCAATGAAACCAAAAGAGAGGTCTTTGCAAGTAAATGAAGTTGCAACTAGTTTTTAAATGAAAGGCTCCATTTCATGTCGAGACACCACTCTGATGTTGCGACATAAAAACAGGATGATTTAAGTTGCAACCAAAAATAGAAGTTGAAAGGAGGTCGCAACCTGAAGCCAAACCGAAGTCCTTGACAAGAACTGAAGTTGCGACCATTTACAAATCAAGGATCAGAAACGATGTCGCGATTCACTGCTGAAGGCCCGCGACCAAGAAGAGCATTGAGCGGTAATAAACAAGGTCGCAACTACTTTTGAGCAATTGGGACTACATGCAACCAGAAAAAGAGCAACATGAGGTCGCGACATCACCTCGAGGTCGCGACTTGGACTAAAGGTGGGAAGGAGGAAATTGGTTGCAACAAATACGAGAAGAAAAGAAATAGGCAGCAAAAGAGGTCGCGACATCACCATGAGGTCGCGACATAAAATTGAAACCTGTGAAGGCAGAAGACCACCAACACAATCGCGACCAAGAAATCAAAGTCACAACATGAAATCATCATACAAACCAGAAGTGTCACAACCTAAAACCGGCTGCTGTAGCTCGGTCGTGGAAGAAGAGAAAGACAACGATGTCGTGACATGAAACTGTGGTCGCGACATCAACTTTGGAGAAACACTGAGCAAACAAGGTCGCGACCACAAATGAGGTCGCGACCACTGATCAAAGCAGTTGCAAGAAAACTGGTTGCAACAGAAACAAAGAGGTCACGACTGATCACGAGCAATCAAGAGAAACGGCGTCGCAACATCAACTTGAGGTCATGACATGTGACAGCGTTGAGCCGGGCTTTTCTTCGGGGAATTCTACTGAGCTTTTTGGGGATTCGACCCAATTTCTTTTGACAGTATAAATAGACAGTTTTAGAATGTAAAGAAGCTTCCGTCTTCACTACCCAGAAAAAGGGGAAAGGAGAGGAACTCAATGTATAGTTTAGAGTAGATTTTTATTTCTTTTCTTTATTTTTTTTTTAGTTTATTTCTTTTTACGGATTTGAATCAAGAATCGTAGAGACGAAAGTAGAGTTGATTTTTATTGCCGTTATTTTCTTAGAATTACCGTCAAAATTTATGAAATCTAGACAAATTTGGAATTCATTTCTTCACAGCTTTATCAGTAATTACAAAGTGGGTTTGTGCGGACGGTACTCCATTTCTAATTGGCACGCGCACCAGAGCGCAAATTGCTAGGACGGATTACTTAGTTGCATCTTTCCGCATAAATTGGAGAACTAATTGGGGCTCGTTTACTTATTTGGTGTCATTTTTTGAATTGATAAGTTCCCAATAAAAGAGTACCGAATACCACTGAGGGAACGATCTTGCTATGATATCCAGGATGCCCTCTCGCAGACAATAATGCAGACGAGATTCCGAGAGTTGAGAGCATTCTTTTCTAGGTATGCTCTGAGACTACCATTGATGAACCGCCGAGCTCGAGTTCATTTTGATAAATCCCCATTCGCCATAATTGAAGTCGAGGGGTGTATTTAACAATATAAATAATCGTAGAGTTCGCCTTAACTAGCTGCACGCCCCAGCCCCGTTAGCCGAGATCTAATCAAGGGAAAGGCAAACCCATAGATCCTCGAGGTTGGAGCCACCACTAGCGCGGTAGACACTTTGGCAAAATCCCGAGAAGGAAATGCAAAAGGTCCACAACAGAAATGCGTGAAGTATCGGGAGAGAAAATACCATCTTACAAGAGAAATTGAATATGTAGTTGGTTTGATTTTGGTCTTTCGAGAGAAGCAAGGGTATCCAACCGTTGAATATGGAGAAACTAATTCCAAATAATTAGGGAAATTCGACAAACCATTCATAATGCACGTGAGCAAAGTACTTTAGTGTTGAACTGAATTGTTTCATTGTATTTTGATCGATAGTTTTCGTTTCTCACAGGAAACCGATTCAATCCATTCTTATAGTTACAATTTATTTTTATTCATTTACTTTTGTTTTAGCTTAGTTTGATAATATGCAATAGTCTAGGATCTTTAATTTTTGTTGTTTATATAAAACTTTCTACTAAGGGAGTTTAACTCAAACATGAATCTTTAATGCGCTGATTCTCACTCCGTTTCCAATCTCTCAGAACAGATACCCGGACTTACATTCGCATTTTGGCCTACTAGAGGACCTGCAGGTTCTGCAAGGTCAAGTAAACTTGACCCTTATTTTTTTAAATCATGAACATTAAGAAAGTTATTTTATTAAGCAATTTTATCCAAAGTGACATGGATGCAAGAGAAGGTAAGGCCTGTAACTATGTTACCTGAGGGGTTTTTGAAGGTCTATATAGAAAAGGCAAATAAAGATTCACTAAGCATCGTTTCTCCCCTTTAACTTTTTTTATCCCTTGAGTCGCCTTGAATGATTATTATTTGGTAAGCTTTGGGCTCATTGATGCTTATTACTATAGATCCGGAAGGATGCCTGTTAGTTATCACGAGAGCCATCGGGAAGTAGTCGATGAGATTTGTGTTTCAATGATTGGAGAGCTATCGCCGCCAATGCCATTTTTAGAGAGATTTAATAAGGGTCAGTTTTTATAGCTAAATGAAGATCCGGTTCGGGAGATGACTATAGGTTATCTTCCCTAATGCGAGGAAAGGACCCTAGAAACCCTCAATTGCCCTAGGAATCCAACCTCAGCGACCTAACACTTCAAGGAGTTATCTTTTACATTTTAACTTATTTTACTTTCAGTTTCCAAACATTTCACCTCACTGTTTTTATCAAAACCCTAAATCCAAAACGAATTCACCATTTTGGCTTTAGCTGCAACTCATTTGTGTGAAGAAAACTCATCCCTGTGTTCGACCCTATTGCCACTATACTGCAGTAGCCATGCTACGGCAGTAGGAGGTATTAGGTATAAATTTTGTTGATCTTATTAATCTCACCGTCAATCACATATCGATCATTTCAGATAGAGATCCGAGGTTTACCTCGAGATTTTGGGGAAAGTTGCAAGATGTTTTGGGTACTCGACTGAATTTCAACACAGCGTTCCACCCATAGACGGATAGACAATCGGAAAGAGTGATCCATGTGTTGGAAGATATCCTAAGAAGTGCATCTAATTATGAGGGTAGTCGATAGACACATCCCTCTAGTCGAATTTGTGTATAATAATAGCTTCCAGTCAAGTATTGGAATGACGCTTTACGAGGCTCTTTACGGAAGAGAATGTAGAACACCATTGTGTTGGACAAAGTTAAGCGAGAAGAAAGTGATTGGCCCCGATTTGATTCAAGAAACCGAAGAAAATGTGAAAATGATTAGAGAAAGATTGAAAGTGGTCACGGATAGACAAAAATCCTACGTCAACATGAGAAGAAAGAATATTCGATATTAGATCGGCGAGAAAGTATTTTTGAACGGCCTTTTGGAGAGGAACAAAATGAGAAAGGGAGGAAAATCATTTCTTGGAAAGAGACGCCGTCTTAGGGGAGACAATTTTGGGGATCGGTGGAGAGCAAGCAAACAAGGGTTTCCAGGTTAAATTTCATGCTTTGCTTTGGGGTTGCCTTGCAATTACATTGAGGTGTTGTTTATTCAAAGACGATAATGACCGCACATTTAAACCCATATTGATTTGTCTATTATTTAGCCCATGTTATTCTTCATTCATTCTTCCCATAATTCTTGGATTTTGAATCCTTCCATGTTTATTAATTATCTTTTCAATCAAGTCATCCTTTTATTTCGTGCTTGATTCTTTTTTAGGTTGATTTGTATATTTTTTTTTTCTCATAACATCATATTGATTTGAGCTTCTTTTCTTAGTAGAACCTCATCCAGCACACACTACACGGATTTCACTGCATTAGTTTCAATATTCATTTATTATATCTGGCTGATTTGATTTTTCATGTTTTAGGTTAACTACAAGCCATCATTATTATTAACCATGGATGGAGTCAATCAATATTATTAATTATGACTTTTCATTTACCCTTCTTGTGTTAAATACTATCTTTATTTCCCTCTTATTAGTTATTGTTGTCTCAAGCATCACTATGTATCAATTCTTAACAAATTTGTTTATTAATAATTTTAACATTGTCCTTAAGTTGCTCAATATTTCCTTGGCTAAATAACGATTCTTGTTTTTTTATTTTTTTTTATTTATTATTATTATTATTATCATTATTTTAAATTAATTCTACCACTAATTCCCCTCTTATCATTAACAATTATAATTCTTCCTTCGTCATTATACAACCATTTTCCTCAAATAAATCCAAATTAAGGCCCATTATGTCCTTTGACCATTTCTTTATGCTCTCTCGATCAAGCCCTCTATCAACCCATTGAGGTCAAGTTTGCCTAAGTCCCATTCACTTAAGTCCAATATACATAGGCCTAGCTCATTATATTTCAACCTACTTACTTAGACTCAACCCATTAGGTTTAACTCATATAAGCCCAACTTATTTGATCGTTTTACCAACCCATTAGGACTTAGTCAAGAAAATCTTATCATCTTTTTAGACACAACCTATTAGGACTTAGTCAAGAAAATCCTATCATCTTTTTAGGCTCAACCCATTAGGTCATTCGATCAAGCCCTTTGACAACATCCTCTGACTAGCTATTTAGTCTGTCAAACTTCCACTCTTAACTTACTCAAATTTCTAATTTCAAAATTTTTAATATTGCCAATTTCCAAATTTCTCATTTTTTTTTATAAATTCTTAATTTAAAAATTCAATTTCATCAATTCCTAATTTCAATTTTTTTCAAGTTTTCAATTTTTAAATCAAATGCCTTAATTTCAAAATTCAAATTTTAATTTTCCAATTTCAAAAATTACAAAATTCATAATTTCAAAATTCAAGTATCATAATTTCAAAATCCAAGTCCCCCAATTTCCAATTTCAATTATTCAAGTGACCAATTTTAAATTTCCAAATCTAAATTTCAAGATTTAAGTGTCTTAGTCTCAAATTTCTAAATTATCAATTTCTAAAATTCGAGTCCCCAAAAAGTTCAAATTTTAAATTTCCAAAATCCGAATTCAAAATTCTCAAGTTTCAAATTTCAACTTCAAATTACCAATCTCCAAAAAATTCAATTTCAAACCGGTTTTCAAACATTCCAAACACATGATTAATTATATAGTTCCTATAAAATGGAATCTTGTGGAATTAATTTGTGTAATAGATAATGGGCTTGGGTGGGGCCCGATATTCCATGTATCATTTTAATAGATAATTTGACATCTTATCTATAACCAATTTCTAATTGAATGTCCATATTTTGTATTTTGTTATTGCACTAACATTGTTTCCTAATTGATAACGCTTTCTGAAGGCACGACTTAAGTACACATTACTTCTCATCTAACTCGCTTATTTATTTATTAATTCTATTTATCTATCTATTTATATATATATATATATATATATATATATATATATATGGTAAAAAGGTTATATTATTATTGCTTGTCTTTTTAGTATCCATTGATCGACAGCTAAAAGTCATATTTTCTTTTTGGCCATGGTCAGAGACTTTCGACTTAAGGGCTTAGAGGGTAAGGGGTTACATATTTATCATACCTTTTGATAAGTAAATCAAAACTCCTGCACTGCCTTTATCAATAGTCACATTTATGGTTTTTCTTTCTTATTTTATTTATCTTTTTAAAATAAAACGAAAATAAGTGGTGACTCCAAATCATTTTTAAAATGGTTTTTCAGAAATAAAAACGAGTCTCTAATTTTTAATGGAAAACGCATAATAGCCAAAAATGAGGGTTGACACCTAATTAATCTTAATAAGTGTATTGATTAATTATGATTAGATAGAAACCGTTTGATATTGATTTCCATGTCTTAAACTTGAAAGGTTTTTAGAATTGTCATCGTATCTTTGAATTTAGCACCAGCCCATCTAAGATCGGATGGAGTTCAGTTGATGGAAACAGGGCTAAGGAAGGGAGTGTGGACCAGCTTGAAGTCCCACTGGGCCCTATGACACGAGCCAGGGCTAAGAGATTCAAAGAAGCCCTTCATGTTTTCGCGTGTTTAACTCCAAAAAGGAAACAAAGATGCTCCACGTCATCAAATTAAATCCGGACTTGGACCAAGAGCCAAGGAGCTTTTGACTTGTTGATTTGCTGCTATTTTGGAGCTGATTTGGTTCTGATTTGTTCCTGATTTACTACTATTTTGGAGCTTATTTGTTGCTGATTTGGTGTTGATTTGTCGCTGATTATCTTAGATCGCATGCCGACGATTCTGCCTTATCCTAGAATTATCTAGTTTCCCTTTTTTTAGTGTGTTACTTTAGGAAAAAGTATGTTAGTTTCCTTTCTTGTTTTTGGTCAAATATTTACTTTCCTTGTGGCCGAATATTTAGTTTATATTCTTCATATTTTTTTTGGCCTATTTAAAGGCTTGTTAACCCTACATTCTTTAAGTTTTAAGCATTAATAAAATTGAGAGTTTAAATTTCTCTTTGGTTCTTTAAAGAACTCCTTGAACTTATCGGTTATTCCATGGCGTTCATCAAGACTTATCAATCGGATCCCCATCACCAATTGTGGCGTCCTCGCATATACTAAGGTTCTTCCTTCCATATAAGCAACGGGTCAAGGTCATCCATCCAAGCCGACGCTAGAGCGATTCTTCCGAGCTAATTAGATCACTCTGCCCCCTCACAAGTTGATTCGGTTCAGACACGGCATCGAGCAACAAAGTTTTTATTTTTCGGTCGGCCTATCTTTTACGTTTTTACTTTTCTTCTTTGTCCGAACCCAATTTAGTCACCACTTTCATCAGTTCCATCTAAATTCCGTTCAATCCCTAATTTTAGTCACAACCTAATATCTACTCCACCCCAAGTCCGATTTTCTTCATTCTTGATTAGATATAACTTTTGTTTGTTTCCTTTTTTTGAACAGTCCATTCAAGGTTAACAAAAAAAAAAAAAAATTGGAAAATAAAAATCCTATAAGTTTATCATCATTCTAGTTTCTAGCAATCCATTCCCCACCATAGTATAAAAAAATAAATAAATAAAGCTTGAATATTGGTTAACGCCACCAACCTGTCATTTTCTTCTTTGATAGGTTTTTGATTGAATTTTGTGAAAAAATCTGATTTGTTTGAGATTGTTCAAAAATATAACCAGAAGAGAAATTCCAGTGGAAAAGGCAAAGAGTGGTCGATTACAGGGAGTGAGAAAAGGCCAAATATATTGTGTGAAAACACGAGCGAATTGAGTGAATCATTCTTCGAGTGAAAACCCGTGAGCGAGGGATTTGTGAGGTCCTACTTTTTTTTTTCTAACCTTGTTTTTTACAAAGACTATGTCAAAACAACCAACGATTTGAAGGTGTGGGAGACGTTGACATGAAGTTCATTATGCAGGCCCAACTAGCCGGCACAAAGAATGTTTAGGTCAATTGGAACAATTCCACGAGAGGGTGGAGCAAGCTTCGAGCACCCGTTAAACCCCCACGGCGCAGAAGGACAGCCGCCAAGAAGAGGGGCCGGTAGACGAAGAAGAGTGTAAACTCGAGGAGACTTTGAAGATGATAATGGTTATGATTCTATTGTTAGTAACAGTAGGTGTGGGGGACATAAAGAAAATAGAATCCGGGAAGATAATAATTAAACATTAAGATGAAGATTTCATCTTTCCAAGGAAAGAATAACCTCGAGGCATATCTAGAGGGAGAGGAAGGTAGAGTTGTTTTTTGATTGTCACCATTATTCGAAAATAAGAAGCGTGAAGTCAGGTTGGCTATAGAGTTATTAGATTATGCCATAAGATGGTGGGACCAACTAGTGTTGAATAAGAGACTTAATAAGGAGCCATCGATGGAAACATCATGGAAGAGATGGAAGAGGGTGATGCGTAAGAGATTCAGTCCCACTTACTACTACCGAGAATTGTACCAAACAAGTTGCAAAACCCAGGCAAGGTAACCGAGGCGTGGAGGAGTACTATAAGGAGACGGAGGTTGCAATGGCTAGAAAGGAATATCAAGAAGATCGAGAGGCTACTATGGCAAGGTTTCTAGTGGGTTTAAACCGAGAGATTCAAAATTTGGTGAATTGGTAACATTATGGAGTTGGAGGATATGGTGCATATGGCCATCAAGATTGAGAATCAATAAGAGTAGTGGTAGACCGTAGTAGCAACACGTCTACACTGGTCCAAGTTCATCTATGTGGAAATCGAATCAATGGAAAAGGAAGAGAAGTCAACAACGCCAAGCCTAAAATGTAACTAAATAAGAAGTAACAACCAAGAAATCAAGGTAAACCTCGATTCTTCACTACTTTAATCATGATATTATGTGTTTTAAATGCCAAGGCAGAGGTCATATTGCAAGCCAATGTCCGAACAAAATAGTCATGGTGATGCGGGACAATGATGAGATTGAAATAGACAATGAGTCGGATTGTATTTCTATGCCATCCTTAGAGGATGCCGATGATGAGGAGTATGCTATCCAAGGAGAATTAATGGTGGCAAGGAGGGCCTTAAGTGTGCAAGCTAAAGAAGATGACGAGATGCAATGGGATAAAATTTTTCACACTAGGTGCCACGTCCAAAACGTGGTAAGGTAGCAGGATCATCGATGGGGAAGTCAGACCACGTCGCTAGCAATAACCATGGTGGAGAAACTAGAATCAATAAGTAAGCATCCTTTCGACCTTATAAACGGTAAATGGTTGAATGATAGTGGGAGGTAAGTAAGAATAAACAAGTGTTAGCCCTTTTAGCATCGGGAAATAAGAAGATGAAGCCAGGTGATGTGAAGTTCCAATGCAAGCCTGGCACTTGTTATTAGGAAGACCGGCAATTTGATAGGAAAGTTCACGATGACAAATTTTCAATTAATAAGTACTCTGCTCGCCCACAACCAACGGACCATCACTCTTGTTCCTTTGACACCAAGTCAAGTTTATGAAGATCAAGTAAGGTTGAAAAAAGATAGTGAACAAAAGAAAAAAAGTGAAAAAGAAAGTGAACAAAAGAAAAAGAGTGAACAAAAGAAAAAGAGTGAAAAAGAAAGTGAACAAAAGAAAAAACGTGAAAAAGAGAGTGAGCAAAAGAAAGAGAGTGACAAAATGCAAGTGACTGAAAATTTAAAAGAAAAGGAGAGAAAAACCAATTTCATGAAACACAAACAGAAGCAGGTTACTGTTGTTCTTAAATGTCATTCACTTCATAAAGAGTACTTTATTATGTCAATGATTTATTATCTTGTTGAACATTATCACTTGAATTTTAATAGATACCTTCCAGAATTAATGTTACCTCCATCCCGAGGGATCGAACATCAAATTGATTTCATCTATGGTGCTACCATTCCGAACCGACCCGCTTATAGAAGTAATCCCGAGGAGACAAAGGAACTCCAAAAGCAAGTTGGTGAATTGATGGAACAGGGATATGTGAGGGACAGCTTGAGTCCATGCGCTGTTCCGATTATTTTGGTTCCTAAGAAGGATGGGACATGGAGAATGTGTTGGATTTCGTCGGTTACTGGCAACATACCAAGAAAGTATCGTCATCCCATTCCTCTACTAGATGATATGTTTGATGAGTTGCATGGTTCTTGTATCTTTTCCAAAATTGATTTGAAAAGTGGATACCATCAAATTAGAATGAAAGAAGGTGATGAATGGAAAACTACTTTCAAAAGAAAATATGGGTTATATGAGTGGTTAGTTATGCCTTTCTACTAATCCAATGCACCTAGCACTTTCATGAGGCTAATGAACCATGTTTTGCTTCGCTTACTGAAAAATTCAGGGTTGTCTATTTCGACAATATCCCTCATTTATAGTGGGAAGAACCTTAGATGATCACTTGATTCATTTAAAATATGTTTTGATGTGCTTTGAAAAGAAAGATTGTTTGCTAACCTTAAGAAGTACATTTTTCACTGATAAGCTTCTTGTGTTTCGTTTTGTTGTTAGTGCACTATGATGGTGTCGATGAAGTTATAAGGTTCAGCGATTCAAGACTGGCCAAGTCCAACAAGTGTGAGTAAAGTTCGATGTTTTCATGGACTTGCTATTTTACCGTTTGTGGAAAGACTTAGGCATAGCCGCGACCGATAACCGAAGTCATCAAGAAGGATGTTGGGTTTGCTGGGTGGAAGAAGAAAAAGCATTCCAAGTTATCAAAGAAAACTAACTCATGCTCCTTACTTGCTTTACCTAACTTGCAAACCTTTGAGGTTGAATGATGCTCATGTTTAGGTATTACGCAGCTTTTATGCAAGAAGGACGACTCCATTGCATATTTTAGTTAAAAGCTGGCTGGCACTCGAAATACCCTACTTATGACAAAGAGTTGTGGCGCGCTGTTCTGACCTTGGAAACTTGGCAACATTATCTTTGGCCTAAGGAATTTGTGATTCACACCGACCACGAGTCATTGAAGCATTTGAAGGGCCAACATAAGTTGAATAAAGGACATGCCTAATGGATGGAGTTCATGGAAACTTTTCCATATGTCATCCGCTACAAACAAGGTAAGGAAAACATTGTTGTCGATGCACTTTCTCGGAGGTATGTCCTAATCTCTACTCTGGATGCTAAATTGCTTGGTTTTGAACACATTAAAGAATTGTAACTTTCGACCAAGATTTTAGTAACGAATATAGTATAGAAAGCAATTCATGACAAGTTCTTTAGACATGAGGGGTTCTTTGTTTCGGGAAAATAGTTTGTGGCATTCCTAATTGTTCCATTCGATTTATTAGCGAGGAGTCTCATGGTGGAGGATTGATGGGACATTTTGGTGTAGCCAAGACTTCATGGTTTTGCAAGAACACTTTTATCAGCTACACATGAAGCAAGATGTCGAGAGGATTTGTGGAGGTGTATCATACGTAGGCAAGCTAAATCTCGAGTGCAACCCCACGGCTTGTACACACCACTTCCTATTCCCGTGAACCTCGGGGTTGATCTTTCAATGGACTTTCTGCTAGGTCTACCTAGGACTGTATATGGTAGGGACTTATTTGTGGTTGTGGATAGGTTTTCAAAGATGGCACATTTATCCATGTCACAATGATGATGCGCCTCATGTCGCCAATTTGTTTTTAGTGGAGGTCAGAGATTGCATGGTATGCCTGGGGACAATTGTTTCTGATAGATGCAAAATTCTTGAAGCATTTTTGGAAGACCTTTGTGGTGTAAGTTAGGAACCGTTATTGTTTTCTTACTACTTGTCATCCACAAACTAATGGTCGACCGATGTGCAAATGTATCTTGTCTACTTTGTCAGGGCTATCATTAAAAGAACATTAAACCTCGGACTGTTTCACACATGTCAGTTTGCTTATAATCGCACTATACATTTTGCCACTAAATTTTTGCCTTTTGAGATTGTATATGGTTTTAATCCACTAACCCCTCTGGATTTATCTCCTTTACTTATGTCTGAGCATGTTAATCTAGATGGCAAAAGAAAGTTGAATATGTTAAGTAGATTCTTGAGAAGGCAAGACTCAACATCGAGTGAAGGATGAAACAATATGCCAAACAAGCCAACAAAGGGTGCCACCAAGTTGTCTTTGAATCCGAAGATTGGGTTTGGGTACAAATGCGCAAGGAAAGATTTCCGTATCAAAGGCGATCCAAGGTTACTCCTTGTGGGCGATGGCCTCTTTCAAGTCCTCGAAGATCAATAACAATGCATACAAGCCAGATTTGCTCTAAGTGAATATACCGTAAGTGCTACTTTTAACGTCACTGACTTGAGTCCTTTTGATGCAGGTGACGATTTGAGGACAAATCCTTTCCAAGAGGAGGGGAATGATGGAAGCAGGGCTAAGGAAGGGAGTGTGGACCCACTTGAAGTCCCACTGGGCCCTATGACATGAGCCAGGACTAAGAGATTCAAAGAAGCCCTTCATGTTTTAATCCGAGATGCCCACGTGGAAGAAGCTCTCGTGTTTAACTCCAAAAAGGAAACAAAGATGCTCCACGTCATCAAATTAAATTCGGACTTAGACTAAGAGCCAAGGAGCTTTTGACTTGTTGATTGCCTATTGGGAGGTTGATTTGGCAGCTTGTGATTTTTACTGACACGTTGATTTGTCGCTATTTTGAGTTGATTTGATGTTTTATTTGTTCTTGATTTGCTACTATTTTGCAGCCGGGTTTTGTTCCTCGATTTTGGTGTTAATTTGCCGTTGATTTATTCCTAGATCGCTACCGATTTGATTCTCAAGCCTTATCCTAGAATTATCTAGTTTCCCCTTTTTTAGTGTGTTATTTTTTAGAAAAAGTATGTTAGCTTCTTCTTGTTTTGGTCAAATATTTTACTTTCCTTGTATCGAATATTTAGTTTATATTCTTCATATTTTTCAGCCTATTTAAAGGCTTTGTTATCCCTACATTCTTGTTTTAAGAATAATAAATTAGAAATAAATTTGGTCTTGGTCTTTAAAGAACTCCTTATCCATCTGGGTTATTTCCATGATGCTCATCAAGACTTACTCACTGACCTCATCATCATGCAGATCCTCACATATACCAAGGTTCTTCCTTACATATGCCATGAATCTAAGCCAACATCCATCCAGTTCGACGCTGAAATGATTCTTCCCAGCCTCTTACTCTCGATCACACAAGTGCCTCCTGGCCAAATTGATTCGGGTTCGACGCCCCAATAGTCACCTGTGTTCTTTACACATCCGGGCATATATGCAAAAATAATGCGTTTTATGTGAATAATTTTATATATTGTAAATTGTGGCATAAAGTTGTCCCAATTAAAAGTGATCTACTAGGATTTGGGGTTTTATATATTGAGAAAATAGAATGTCACACGTAAGTTAGAAAAATCATAGAGAAAACAAAAGGAATACTCACTGTGAAATAACGTGTTGATCTGGAAGTCAAACTACATGAAATCATCATGAACATCATGGATTCATGTACCACATGGTTCAAGAATCAATCAACCATCATGGATTGAGTTATGCTTCCGCAGGTTCCACACATTGATATATTATTTTTTGGTTCTCCAACATGATTAATTTCATCAAAGATTATATTTTTGCATCACATGAACTGCATGACACCGGCCAGATTTTGATTCAAAACTACATGAATTCAAAGAATCCCAAGAAATTTCTCTATAGAATAACCTGTTGTACATTGTAAAGGAAAAAAAAAAGAAACAAAAAGAAAAAAGAAAAAAAAATTCTCTGCTTCTCCATGAATCAATCTCTTCTTGTTGCCAAGGGAACCACCTCAGCCAGTGGCGTAGAAAGGGGAGTCGGCATGGGAGATGTTCTACAAACGGGGCAAGTCGGGTGCAGCCGGAGCCATGGATCGACGCACTTGGGGTGAAAGAGGTGTCCACAGTCAGGCAGAACCCTCAGCATGTCACTTCCCTTGTAATCCGCCAAGCAAATGGAGCAGCACGCCGCCGTCGAGTCCTTGTACTGTAGCTTCGCCTCCGAATACACCATCTTAGGGTAGCTCAATATGGTGGCTTCATCAAGCCCCACATCCACCGTAAACTCTTCCACCACCGGCTGTTGTTCACGTAGACCACCACCGCCGCCGCCGCCGCGGCTGCCACCACCGCCACCGTGGGCGGCAGCAGACAGCTGAGCGGGGCGGGTGCAGAAGTAGGAGGCCAAGGTGATGGTGGTGATGAGTAAGAGTATCCCCACAGATACTCCGATCCCGTACCCCAACCCGCCGATGTTGTTCGACCCCAGAAAGCCGCCAGAGTCCGCCGTCCCGTTCATGGCCCCGTAAAATCTGAGCGGAGGGTGGTTGATGGGGTTTGAATATCAGCCATGGCTATGGGGGGTTGGCCATATGTGATAGAGAATTCAAAGTCAACGGTAGCATGAGATGGAAGGAGACTTCCGATGAAGTTTAAATCAAAGAAAAGATAGGGTTTTGAGGTAGTCTTCCATGTGAAGGCACAGTATATATATTATATAATTTGTTCAAAGCTTAGAATATCGCATTTGTATTTGGAAGTTTGGAGGCTTTGGACGGTCAACGGTATGATATTTTTTCAATGAATGGAAACTACAAAAATCATAATCTTACCAATTAAATAGAGATGGGCTATAAATTTCAAAGCTAATATTTATAATATTTTTAAAAAAATTTAACTGTCAAATTTTTTAATATATATATATATATATATATATATATATATATATATATATATATATATTAAAATTTTTGAATATATTCAAATACGATATTACAAAGTAATATGTAAAATGAATATTTGTAAAAAAAAAAAATAATCCCGAGATACTTCAAAATACTCTCCGTTAATAATGAGTAGCATATTGTTTGATAGCATTGACTCATTTCTGTAAACAAATTTCTTGTGATTATACATATAATATAAAGAATCACAACCCTCTGTACAGTGCATCCCACGTTGAATGCACCCCATTATAAGTTAGTGCCCTGTTACATGATTGTTTTTATATTATATATAATGTATGGTGTAGGCTTATTCTGGTGTGTATTATTATATGTATATATGTGGATGTGAGATGTGTGGCTATGTAGAGGCCCACGGGAATAGAGTGGTTGGCGCTGGTGGGTTTCACATGGGATCGATCTATCATGATCCATCGGAACTTTATTCATTGCTTTGTTGACGACACAAGGCTAATATTATTGTTAAGGATTACTCTCCTAATCCATTTAAGATTTTTTTTTCTTTTTAATCTCTTAATTAGACTCTAACTTTGTTTTCTTTTTTTTCAAACACTAGAGTATAAATATAAATGTTTTCTCCTTTATAAATTATTGAGAATACAATATTCATTTTCCCTCAATATGGTATTAGAGCCATAAAAGAGTAAGATAATATTAGAGTTAGGGCTTCATCATGTAATCAACTCCGGCTACCCATCCAACGACCGCGTCACACTCTGGTCACGTTATAGTGGTCACAAACCTCAGAGAGCCATCGTATCATCGTGAATCTCTCACTGAGAAATACTTTTCCAACGAGATTTTTTCTACACCTCATCTCCAATCTAAGAAAACCCACCATCAGATCGCTCTCACCGATCACACGCCTGAAGATACCCCAACATCAAACAATGCCCATGCGCTGGTATCGCGCGTGAGCTCTATCGACTATATCACCACCGCACTGTACTGCAGGTGCTTGGCCAACTTTTGGACGCATCTAGTACGTACAACTTTTCTACCACACCCTCCTCTACTAAGAAAGATTCATCGACACTAGCCTCTAGCTTGGTTCCTCTATTTGAAGCTTTGCATTTCACCCTTTTTCCCTCTCGTTTTGTATCCCAAAGTCAGATTTCGGGTTTTCGATTTTTCTGACACCAACGACATCTATGGATTTCTGAGTTGTTTTCACATTTCATCCAATATTGTGTTTCATTCTTCGCATTCTTATGGGCTTGCGATTGTTTTTGGTTTTTAGCTACCAAAGGTTCACAATCTTTTTCTCACATTTTGGTCAGATTCATTGCTATTACAATCAGAAATTAGCTACATACCGTTTGCACTTAAGACCGAATTTGCAAACTATCATTTGTTGCCCATACTTGTAATGCCTCTACTTGCCTTTTACATTCCTCTAGACCTTGGATTCTTGATTCTAGAGTCTCTGATCATCTTTATGGTAATAATGATATTTTTTCTCCTTTTACATTTACTTCTCCTTTACCCATGGTTACTTTAGCTAATGGATCTCAAACCATAGCTAAAGGAATCGGTTCGGCATGCCCTCTTCCTTCCCTACTCCTTACTTTTGTCCTTTATGTTCTTGATTCTCCTTTTAATTTGATTTCCATCAGTAAGTTGAATCGTGATCTTAATTGCCTGATACCTTTTCCGATCATGCCATCACATCAGCAGATCCGCAGTACGCTAGACACGTATTGTGGATCGTGAATCTCAAGGCCCTTTCGCCTTAACCACCTTCATCTTCCATCACAGACTCACGATACCTCTCTCCTTATTCACAATCCTCTTGGTCATCTGAACATTTCAAAGCTTCAAAAAATGGTTCCTTGTTTTTCTACTTTGTCCTTAATTGAATGTGAGTCATGTTAACTTAGAAAACATACTCGTGTCTCAATCCCAAAGCACCTAAATCAACGGACAAAGTCTCATTTCTAGCTTGTCCACTCTAATATTTAAGGTCCTTCTCAAATGAAGCCCACCTTAGGGTTCCTGTGACTTTGTTACTTTATAAACGATTATTCCTCGATGCATTTCGGCTATTTTTTGTGAATTTTAAAACTCGTGGGCCGATAACTCTATTTTCCAGAAGTTCCATGCTAAAGTTCTAACTCAATTTAATACTTCCATTTGTGTCCTACGAAGTGATAATACCAAGGAATATCTTTCTGCATTAGTCTCCTCCTTTATGTCCTCACATGGGATTCTTCACCAGTCCTCTTGTCCTTACACTCCTCAACATAATGGAGTAACTGAGCTCAAGAACTGTCATTTAGTTGAAACCGCTTGCACTCTCTTACTCCATCATAAGATTCCTCAACGTTTTTTTGGGGATGCTATCTTAGTTGCTTGTTATTTGATTAATAGTATGTCATCCTCCGTCTTGCATGATCAAATCCCTCATTCTATCCTTTTTCCTAATCAACCTCCCTTCTACCTTCCTCCTTGTGTCTTTGGTTGTGTCTGTTTTGTTCATATTCTTACTCCTAGGCAAGACAAGCTCTCTGCCAAAGAAACTAAGTATGTCTTCTTTGGTTATTCTCAACTCGGGAGAGGGGTTATATGTTATTCATCGACAATAAATCGATACTTCATCTCTCGCGATGTCACTGGTATTCCTCTTTCTTCTCCTTTGAAGAGCGTCTTCATGTTTTGGATGCCTTACATGTCCCTCTTGTCTTACTACCTCCAAATTTTCCTTCTCCACCTATGGATGCTGTGACTCGACCACCCTGGGGTTTATACTTCGCCCTCGTCCTTCGATAGGCTTTCCTCACGATTCATCTCTATGCTAATCACATTCCTACCCTGCCTGCAATTGTTTCGATGATCACCTACGCTATCTTTAGGTACTCACTTACTTTGTAACCCACATCCTGTTTATAATTTTCTAAGTTATCATTGTTTATCTTTGCCATACTTTGCCTTTGTTTCTACCTTATCTTCTGTCTCCATCCATGCAAGCACTAGTGAGGCTCTCTCTCATCCGAGCTAGAAACAGGTAGTGGTTGAGGAAATGGATGCTCTTTCCTCTAATGGAACATGGGAGCTTGTCACTCTTCCTCCTAGCAAGTCTCCTATTGGTTGTTGTTGGGTTTATACAGTGAAGGGTTGTTCCTTATATGGTATAAAGCAGTCTCCTCGAGCTTGGTTTAGCCAGTTTAGTTAAGTGGTTCGTGAGTTCTAATGATTCAAGCACAATGCATCATCTCCATTTTATCATCATACTTCTACCGCGTTGTATTTACTGATTGGCTTATGGATGACATTTTCATTACGTGCGCGGACTTAATGGTATTCGTGAACTCAAACAACACCTCTTCTCAAATTTCTTTTCGTGATTAAAAGACTTTAGGGAAACTAAAGTATTTTCTAGGTCAGGTGAATACGCTTATCCCAGTGTTCAGAGAAAGAGCTGATATATATACATTAGATATGATCGTAATCGCATATTAATTATAACTAATAACCTACCTGTACTGGTGGGACTCAGAACCGTGAGAGTCATGACTGAGGTGAACTGTAATATCTCACTACTCACTGCACGTTTTCCCGCGAAAGATAGTTAGTTAGTTCCTACAATCGCCTTGTGATGGCCATTAGGATATTGTAGTTCGTATTCTCCGTTATGTCAAAGGAACACCAGGTAAAGGGTTGTTGTATGAGAACAAAGGTCATACCCAAATTGTTGGCTACAAAGTGATGCATCAGGCGGTGCTCACCCACTTATGTATCGCTCTACACGGTGGTATCAGGTGTTCATTGGAGGTAACTTAATATTCTGGAAGAGTAAGAAACAAGATGTAGTAGCCAAATCTAGTGTTGAAGCCAAGTATCGAGCTATGGCCTTAGCAACATGTGAACTCATATGGTTGAAGCATCTCCTCCAAGAGCTAAGATTTGGGAAGGATGAATGGATGAAGCTTATATGTGATAATCAAGCCGCCTTAAATATTTCATCTAACCCAATTTTCCATGAGAGCACCAAACACATCAAAGTGGATTGCCACTTTATCAAAGAGAAGATTACATCGGGATGCATGATTACTAGTTTTTTCAATTCTAATGACCAACTAGCAGATATCTTCACTAAGCTCTTAGAGGTCTTAGGAAAAGTATATATGTGACAAGCTGAGTGCTTTTGATCTATATGCTCCAACTTAAGGGAGGTATTAAGGATTAGTCTCCTAATCCATTTAGGATTCTTTTCCTTCTCTCTTTAGTCTCCTAGTTAGACTCTAACTTTGTTTTCTTTTTATCCTAACAATAGAGTATAAATATATATGTTTCCTCATTTGTAAATTAATGAGAATACAGTATTCCTTTTCTCTCAACAATTATAAATTCACTTTTTTTTTCTTTTTTTTTTTTTTTTAATTTTTAAGGCTAGTTATAGAGAGGTCATGGCATAAAAGAGACAGGCCACGTGTGTGTATATTTACATGCTAATGTATTTCTTTTTAAATTAAATATATTTCTATGTGAAAACTTATTTTGAAAATGGTTATTTAGCTTTCTAATTTTAATTTTTTATGAAGAATCAAAATTATTAATTTTTTTTTATATCTATTCATTTTATATATTGCATTGTTGTATTTAGTTTTTATAGAGAATCGAGTCTGAGACCTCCTGTAACCTAATCCCACACTTTACCATTTGAAACAAACCTCAAAAAAAATTATTAGTATTTTTAAAGTATGATTTTCACGTTTGATTTCAATTTATTAATTATAAAATAAAAATAACAATAATTAAAATCGTTTTAAAATGTTTCATTTTGAAATTATTTAATCTTTATGATATATAAAGCAAAATAGGGTAATCGAATTTGAAGAAATATAAAAGTAATTATTACTTTTAAAATTTTTATTTCTTTTAAATTTCATATATTTTTCTTCAAATTTTTTGGAAAACCAAACATTTTAAATAAAAAACAACTTCAAATAAAATAATTAATTTATCCTTAAGTGATTGTAATATTATTTATTTATTTACAAAAAGTAATGTTATTTATTTTAATATTTAAAAACTAACTGATTATCAAAAAAATTCATTATTGATTATTTTTGTAGAAAGGTAATAAAATTCAAGTTTTTCTTTAGTTAAAAACAATATAATTTAGGGGAAATTATGTATAAGGGGAGAGGAAAAAAAAACTTTAACAAGGGGACCCAAAAAGTGGCAGCATTGAAATTGGTGTATTTATGGGAAAAGAATTCTTGTTTGAGGAAGTCAAACAGTGCATGATGTTAGGGAACGAAATTACCCTCTAAACAACACTTTCTAGTGAGTTCCGCTCAATGTTTTATAAATCGAATTGGTAATTCAATCAATAAAATTCATAGGTTCACGATTCAAGGTCATTCATAAGAACCCAGTTGAACCATAAATATCAAAAAGAAAGAGTGGTTTGAGATTTGTTAAAACAAAAATTATTTGAAAAATGTTGTTTTTGCAAATATACAATATTTCTCAAATAAAATATGGTATCGTCAGTTATCGTTATGTTTAAAATTAAAATATTATATATTTTTAATTTATTTAAGTACCATATCGAATTCATTTATTTATTTAATTTTATTGTCATCTCACTAATTTTGACATTAGTAGATGTATATTTTTAATTTATTTAAATAACATACTTCCTATCAAAAAAATAATAAACTTTTTTTATTTATTTATTATTTTAAGGCCGTTGGGTGCTGAACCTATTTGGGACTTGGCGACCCACATTAGAAGCATAGAATGAAATAAAGGTCTTAAAAGCTTGCTTAGAAAGCTTCTTATACGAATCACGCCAATTTGTAATGAGACTCGTGATCAAATTAGTCTCGGAAGAAATTGCTCTAATCTCCGACTTTGATGAATGACCTCGCCCCGTTACTTATAGCAAAGCAAGAGACTTGGTATAGGAGGATGCCAAGATTTGATTGATAAGTCTTTGATGAATGTCATGGAATAATTGATAAGTTTGAAAAATTCTTTCAAGAACCAAAGAGAAATTTAACACTCAATTTTATAAATCGTAATCTAAGGAATTCAGGGATAACAAACCTATAAATAGGCCTAAAAAATATGAAGAACAAAACAAAATTTGGCCACAAGGAAAGTAAAAATTTAGGCCAAGTGAGATTTCAAGTGGATCCGCACTCCATTCCCTAGTCATGCCTCCATCATTCTCATCCTCTTGAAAAGGATTTGTCCTCAAATCGTCACCTACATAAAAAAGACTCAAGTCAGTGACATTAAAAGTAGCACATACATTATACTCACTGGGCACATACAGTATCAACCCAAGGTTCACTAGGAATAGGAAGTGGTGTGTAAAAGCCATGGGCTTGCTGTAACATCCCGAAATATACCCTAGTAGTTTTCGGACTTATTTAGGGTATATTATAAGCTAAATAGGAATTTTCAGGAAATAAAACGATAGACCCGGAATTAATCATAAAGCCAAGGGTAAATTAGTCATTTACCATTTGAGGATATGAGAGGCATAAATCAATAAGTTTATATGCCATTATGGAATTTGAGAAAGATGAAATAGAAATTGAACGAATGGAAGGACTTAATTGCAAAATGAGAAAATAACTTAAAATGCAAAGGGCCAAACATGGCCTTAACAAAACAATTGGATAAGATAAATTTTGGTCTCACTCGAGAGACCAAACCGTAGAGAGAGAAGAGCAGAGAAGTGGGAGAAGAAGAAGAAGAGGAAGAGGAAGAGAAGAAGAAGAGAAGCCAAGCAAAAAGGTATGGAAACTAACCTTGAGTATGGATTCTAGTATGGATCATATGGATTTTGTATGAAATTGTGGCATCACATGGATTTCTCAGATAGATACATGCTCAGGGGTTGTGGTCAGAAGAAACCCAACCCTGTATCAAATTCTTATGGGATCAAGAGTATGGAATCCTTCCTTTGAGGTGGGATTCATGGTTTAAGTACAAGTAATTGAGTTAGAGTTTAGAACAAACCCTAAAAAATCTTTGTGCTTGGTTTATGCATGGGTTATGACCCATTATAGATTTGTTTTGGGAGGAATTCATGATGGGTTTTTGGGTAAGATAAGTATTGAAAGATGATTTGAGTAAAATAGAAATTACAAGATGAATATGAAGTTCTAAACCACCATTTCAAGATGAATTGGGAGTGGTTTTGATGTGTATATGGAGTATTGGGTTGATTTGGGTATCACCATATGGAAAATGGAAGAAAACCCACATTCCGGCATTTTCTGTGAACTCCGTACTCGGCACCGATCACTGCACGGCATTTATAGTGTTCTCGTTTCGTTTGACTAGCCGTATGTTGGCATAACTTGCTCATTTCTGATCCGATTTGAGTGATTCAGTTTGTGTTAAAATAGACTTCAAAGGAGAACTAAACATCCGTAATAGGAGCCTTCAAATTACGATCCTATGTGGCCCAAAATCTGCTCAAAGCAGGCTATGCCTGCCACTTTCGCTTCGCTTTTATCATAAAATAAATCGGGTCAGGTGACATAACTTGAGTTTCGTGTTCGATTTGGGTGATTCTAGTTGGAGGAGAAAACCCATAGCACCTTAGCTTGAAAGGAGTACAAAAAGAAACGGTGTCAAAATGGAATCAAGGCACTGAAAATGAGTATTACAACTCCATTCCCAGTGTAATATCTAAGAATCGACTAGCTCGTACGAAAATGCCATAACTTTAAATGGGATTTGATCCAATTAACGATTCCAATTTCTACGTAAAGTGTGATTCATAGAGGGACAAGAATACATGAATGATGTGTGAATACATACATCATACTGTACAGAGATATGAAATGCCATATGTAATAGGCATAAAACAAGAAAAGTATAGGAAATGAAATATGTAAGATGTGTTCATGAAACATGAATATGATATGAAATGTGAAAACGACTTGAAACACGAACATGAACATGAAAAGAAAAATGTCATGAACACAGAATGTGATAAAGATAGGTTATAAGTTCTGAAAGACATATGATAATATGACTACTTAGGACCAAAGAATGAACGCTAATGAGCGACGCTCGACGAAGGCTTCTAAGACTTCGCCAGCGCCATAGCACTCGATCGCGACTGACACCTACCGGTGCTACTGCTCCCGCTGCGCTACGACACTCCCGCTAATGCGGGCGTGCACGCCCGGACGGTTTCGCGACTTCGCCGCGAAAGCACCCGCCGCTGCAAGGTGCACGCCCCGACGGCGGCTTCAGACTCCCCGCTAAAGGCTACGACACCCCGCAAGGTAAGGTGCACGTCCCGACGGTTTCTAAGACTCACGTGCTATGGCACTCGCTATGCGGCAAAGACGCCCTGATGGCGCTACCAAGACTCGCATTGTATCAGACCTTCGGTACTTATCAGGCCGTCCCACTCATTTCTTATGATCGTCTCTAGCCAAATAGCTTATAAGGATAAGACTAATAAAGAATAAGAGTAAAGATCCCGAATGTAATCTCCAGATCTCGTTATGTATACCCACGGTACCAGATCAGATTAATCGTAGTACTCACGTACCCCAGATCTGACAATCCAGCGACTCACTCGCATTCTCAGATCAATAAAATAGTGATAGTTCCCGTAAGACCTACGGTACTCGTGACGTTAAAATAAGTATAAGTTTCAGAGTACCCATGGGTACCAGACAAGAAAAATAAGTATGTTATGTAGTACCCACGGTACTCTCGTATCGGTAAAATAAGTATAAGTTTTATAATATAAGTATAAGTCCAGTAGTACGTACGGGTACCTCCGAGCAAGTGTAACTCCTAATTGTGATTATGATATAAACCGATAATCTGTTTGTTTTTGAATATGTTCAACTGTATTTAATCCCAGATATGGTCCGTTGGGATCTATACCGCCAGACCAATGTCCATATCTGATATGTATATGCATAAGTCTGATATGACCATGCATGTGATATGATTATGATCTGTTCCGACTTATCGTACCTACGGGTACCTTCGCACATGAATAAGATCCGAAATACAAGAATCAATTTTGTAACACAAGTATAAGATCCGTAAGACAAGGCATATTCGTGAGACATGTATAAGATCCAAATACAAGAATAAGTTCGCATTACCAAGATAATGCTCCGGGTATCATCTTCCGTGAAAATCTACGTACTTTCAGACGTAATAAGTCTGCGGTAAGATCCAAATACAAGAATAAGTTCTCAGAAACAAGTATAAGATTCGTAAGACAAGGATATGCTCTGAAGTACAAGTATAAGATACCTAAGTACAAGTATAAGTTCTCAAGCATCTACTAGGGCACTTCAAGAAAGGTCTAAGCTCGTGAACTCCTAATGAGATCCGATAAGTACGCCCCAACGTGGTTCAAGTGTATGTCCTTGTGAGATCCACACTATAAGTCCGAGACAGTACACGTATAAGTCCGCAATATATGTCCTTTGGGAGATCTGAAAAAGTATACATCTGATACAAGCATAAGTATGTGTCCTACTTCGGAGACAAACTATAAGATATGTATGTTTTTAAGATCAGATACGAGAATCATTGGTATGTGTCCTACGGAGATCCGGGGAGAAGAACATAATCAGGCAGCAAGATCCACTGAGTAATATAAGATCCGAATGCTATAAGTATAAGATCCGAAAAAGGATAAGCTCCGCTATGAGTATAAGATCCAAATAAGAATAAGTCACAGGCGTAAGACCCAAGTAAGTATAAGTTTGTTATATAAGTGATAAGTAAAAGTTCAATCCTCGAGATAATGATGTGAACAAGCAAGCATGCTTGTTATAAGGATAAGTATGTATGAAAATTGTTATATGATAACAAGTAGGTGTATTATTCGTTATATGAATTCTCGAATATCTGACATCTCAAGCATCGTTTTATGTTATTTCAGGATTCAAGATAAATGCATGTGTTTCGTATAAGATATGTTTCCCCACTGCTTAAAGCTTAGCATGTGCTTTAATCCGTGTAGGTACAGAGAAGACATCCGAAACTTCTCATACAAATTCGGCCAAAGACACTAGTAGGGGTTCATCACAGGAGGTTCCGTGCTCTGATTTGTAAATGTAAAAGTACAGCTTTTGAATATGTAAATGGGACTCAGTATATGTGTATAGATTTTGACGGACACCAATTCTGGTAGTTCTTTGTATACGATACGATATTTGATTCTGCGGAGTAAGATGCTACCATACCCACGTACAAGTTCTATTGAAAAAACAGTAAAGAGTCCCATGATATGGTCTCAAGACTCGAACTCGGTCTGATTCGGCTAATCAGCTCTGGACCGGAATCTGGGCGTGGACTTGCACTCGGGATTTAGTCATTTACATGTGATACACCTCCCACAAATTCTCTCAACATCCCACTTCATGTGAGGCCAATAAAAGTGTTCTTGCAAAATCCTTAAAGTCTTGGCTACCCCAAAATGTCCCATCAATCCTCCACCATGAGACTCCCTCACTAACAAATTCCGAATGAAACAATTAAGAATGCACAACTTATTTTCTTGAAACAAGAACCTATCATGCCTAAAGAACTTGTCATGGGCTGCCCTTTCACAACAAGCATATTCTTCACTGAAATCTTGGTCCAAATGATACAATTCTTTAATATGTTCAAAACCAAGCAATTTAGCATCAAGAGTAGAGATTAGGACATACCTTCGTGAAAGTGCATCTAAGAATTCATGTTTTCCTTACCTTTGTTTGGGCGAATGACATATGTGGAAATGTTTCTACAAACTCCATCCATCATGCATGTCTCTTTATTCAACTCAGGTCGGTTCTCAAATACTTCAACGACTGCGGGTCGCGTGAATCACAAATTCCTTAGGCCAAATATAATGTCATAAAGTTTCCAAGGCTTGAACCAATGCATACAACTCTTTGTCATAAGTAGGGTATTTCAAGGCGTCCCACTTAGTTTTTTGCTAAAATATGCAATGGGTCATCCTTCTTACATAAGAACAACGCTAATACCTAAACCCGCAAAGATCACATTCAATAACTCACCCTTGCAGTTAGGTAGCAAGTAAAGGAGCATAAGTTAGTTTTTCCTTGATTAGTTGGAACGCTTGTTCTTGCTCTTCTCCCCACTTAATCCCAACATTCTTCTTGATGACTTCGGTTATCGGTGCAGCTATGCTACTAAAGTCCTTCACAAATCGCCGGTAAAAACTAGCAAGTCCATGAAAACTTCGAACCTTCTCTTCATCAACCTGTATTCATTGTTCACTAACAACAAAACCAAGAAACACAAGACTATCGGTGCAAAATGTGCACTTCTTAAGGTTAGCAAACAATCTTTCTTTCTGAAGCCCATCCAAAGTAGATTTTAAATGAATCAAATGATCATCTAAGTTCTTGCTATAAATGAGGATATCATCAATATAGACAACCACAAATTTTCCAATGAAAGTACGCAAAACATGGTTCATTAATCTCATGAAAGTGCTAGGTGCATTAGTTAACCCGAAAGGCATAACTAATCACTCATATAAACCATATTTTGTTTTGAATACAGTTTTCCATTCATCATCTTCTTTCATTTTAATTTGATGGTATCCACTTTTCAAATCAATTTTGGAAAAGATACAAGAACCATGAAACTCATCAAACATATTATCTAACCAAGGAATGGGATGATGATACTTTACTGTTATGTTGTTTTTGATGGCTTTGCAATCAACACACATCCTCCACGACCTATCCTTCTTAGGAACCAAACTCATTAGAACGACACATGGACTCATGTTTTCCCTCACGTATCCCTTTTCCATTAATTCACTAACTTGCTTTTGGAGTTCTTTTGTCTCCTCGGGATTACTCCTATAAGCGGGTCAATTTGAAATTGTAGCACTAGGCACAAAATCAATTTGATGTTCGATCCCTCGGATAGGAGGTAATCCCTCGGGAAAGACATCCTCAAATTCTTGCAAAAAAGAGACAATTGAACTAGGCAAAGAAGTGTTAAGTTGGTCAGTGTTAAAAAGCGCCTCTTTGTATAAAAGTACAATCATAGGTTTGTTTAAGAACAATGCTCTCTTAACCTCACTTGCCTTTGCATAGAAACTAGTTTTTCTCTCTATTTTTCTCCCATTATTCAATTATGCCCTTTTTTTTAGCTCATTTTTCTTGGTCTCTCTCTTTTTCTCTTAAATTTTCAATTAATTTATTTTTGTCACTCTCTTTCTTTTGCTCACTCTATTTTTCACTATTTTTCTTTTTTTCACTCTATTTTTTACTCTTTTTCTTTGTCCATTCTCTTTTTCTTTGTTCATTCTCTTTTTCACTCTTTTTCTTATGTTCACTCTCTTTTTGCAACCTCAATTGATCTTTATAAACTTGACTTGGTGTTAAAGGAACAAGAGTGATTGTTCGTTGGTTGTGCACGAATGAGTACTTGTTGGTAAAGCTGTCATGCTTAACTTTCCTATCAAATTGTCATGGTCTTCCTAATGACAAGTGTCCAGCTTGCATCAAAACTACATCACATAAAACTTCATCTTCATATTTTCCAATGCAAAAAGAAATTAAGTTTATTCACCCTTACCTCCCCACTATCATTCAACCATTGCAATTTATAAGGTCGAGGATTCTTACTTGTTGGCATCCCTAGTTTCTCCACCATGATTGTGCTAGTGACATTAGTGCAATTGCACCATCAATGATCACACTACATACCTAGTGTGAAAAAGTTCTCCTATTGCACCTCGTCATCTTCTTTAGCTTGCACACTTAAAGCCCT
This sequence comes from Tetrastigma voinierianum, assembly GCA_016808115.1. Classification (NCBI taxonomy): domain Eukaryota; kingdom Viridiplantae; phylum Streptophyta; class Magnoliopsida; order Vitales; family Vitaceae; genus Tetrastigma; species Tetrastigma voinierianum. Next base: position 894,808 of record JAEQBH010000112.1, read on the forward strand.
TGGATAACGTACTCCTCATCATCGACATCCTCTAAGGATGGCATAGAATCACAATCCAAATCATTGTCCATTTCAATCTCACCATTGTCTCACATCACCATAATTCTTTTGTTCAAACATTGGCTTGCTATATGATCCCTACCTTAGCATTTAAAACACTTAATATCACGATTTCGAGTAGTGAAAAAATTAGATTTACCTCGATTTCCTTGACTGGTCACCTCTTGTTTTTTTTCGTTTTGGGCTTGGTGTTAATTTGCTTCTCTTCCCTCCTCCATTGATTTGACTTCTAAGTGGACGAACTTGGACTAGGTGCAGAATGTGTGTTGCTACTGCCCTTCCTCTTGACTTGATTCTCAATCTTGATAGCCATATGCACCATGTCCTCTAACTCCACATAATGTTGTAATTCCACCACATTTTGAATCTCCTGGTTTAAACCCGCCAGAAACCTCGCCATTGTAGCCCTCGGTCTTCTTCAATATTCTCTCTAACCATGGCAACCTCCATCTCCTTATGATACTCCTCCACACTATGGTTGCCTTACCTCAGGTTTTGCAACTTGTTTTACAACTCCCGGTAGTAGAAAGTTAGGACAAATCACTTTCTCATCACCCTCTTCATCTCTTCCCATGTCTCCACCCCCGGCTCCCTATTCCTTCTCTTATTCAACACTAGTTGGTCCCACCACACTATGGCATAATGCGATAACTCTATAGTAGTAAGATTCACCTTCTTATTTTCAGAATAATTGTGACAATAAAAAACCAACTCCACATTGTTCTCCCACTCAAGATATGCCTTGGGGTCATTCTTTCCTTGGAACGATGGAGTCGTCATCTTAATGCTACCCAAATTATTATCTTCCCGAATCCTAGCTTCTTAAAGTCTTCCCCCATACCTCTTATCACTAACAACTGAATCATGATCAATCTCATCCTTAAAACCATCTCATTCATACTCTTCTTCTTCTACCCGCACCCCTCTTCTTGGAAGCTTCTTTCTTCTACGCCTTGTTGGAGGGTTTCGTGGCTGCTCCAAGCTTTCCTCTACCCACTCATGGAATTGTTCCAACTCAACCCTAAACATTCTCTTTACTTTGTTAGTTAAGGCCTCCATAACAAACTTCATGTCAATTCCTCTCGTCACACCTTCGGATGCCCCATTGTTTGACATATTGTTGCAAAACAAGGTTAGAAAAAAAAAAAAAAGGACCTCACAAATCACTCCCTCATGTGTTTTCACTCAAAGAATGATTTACTCAGTTCACTCGTGTTTTCACGCAAAATTTATTTGGATTTTTTCTCACTTAAATGTTCTTACCACTCTTGCCTTTTTCCACTCATAATCTCTATTTCGGTTCTTTTGGAACTAATCAAACAAATAAAAAAAAAATTCTCCAAATTCAATCAAAAACCCATCAAAGGATAGGTTGGTGGTGTTAACCAAAAGTCAAGCCTTATTAAAGCAACAAAGGCTAGGGTCACTAACCAAAAGGTCACAAAAAATTTTCAATTTTTTTTTACCGATTTTTTATTTATTTTATATTATGGTGGTGACTTGATTTTCCATCAACTAGGATGATGATAAACTTATAGGAATTTTTTTGTTTACTCGGAATCTAGACTTTTTTTTTTCTTTTGCCTACCGGATCCTTTTCCTTTCCTTTCTTTTTTTTTTCTCCTTTTTTTGTGTAAGTTGGGATGTACAGTTCAATATAAGGGAAGGCGGGAATTATATCAGATCAAGAATGAGGAAATCAAACTTGGGATAGAGTAGGAATTAGGTAGTGAATGGAATTGGGGTGGAACGGAATTTAGGTTGATCGGATGAAAGTGGTGACTAGGTTGAGTTCAGAAAAAATCATAAAAGATAGGCAAACTAAAAAATTTGAACTTATTGCTCTGATACCAAATGATTTGAACCACACCAACTTGTGATGAGACCTGTGATCAAATTAATCTCGTAAGAAACCGCTCTAATCTTCGGCTTGGATGGATGACCTCGACCCATTGCTTATAGTGAAGTAAGAACCTTGGTATAGGAGGACGCAATCGATGATGGAGATCCGATTGATAAGTTTTTGATGAACGCCGCGGAATAACCAATAAGTTCGAAAAATTCTTTCAGGAACCAAAGAGAAATTTAACTCTCAATTTTATAAATCATAATATAAAGAATTCAGGGATAACAAGCCTATAAATAGGCCTAAAAAATATGAAAATTAAAACAAAATTCGGCCAGAAGGAAAATAAATATTCGGCCAAAACAAGAAATGAAGGTAACTTATTTTCCTAAACTACGCACACCCTGAATAGCCATAAGGAAAGGAAACTAGATAATTTAGGACAAGACTTGGTAATCAAATCAGTAGCAAATCAACAGTAAATCAGCAGCAAATTAGCAATAAATCAGTAGCAAATTAGCAACAAACCAACAACAAATCAGTAACAAGGATCAATTCAAAAAATGCCTTAGCTCTTGGTCCAATTTCGGGTTTACTTTGATGACATGGGCCATATTTGTTTCTTATTTGGTGTCACACCCCATGACTAAAATAACACCATTCTATATTTAAGTATAAACCTGGGAACCTATATTGCCAATACTTTCAAGTCCTTTTGCACAAAATACGACCAAAATACTTACATATCTAATAGTGAAATCGACACTTAGGTCGTAAACAAATATATATATATATATATATATATATATATATATATATATATATATATATATATATATATATATATATATATATATATATATAGGCATATATATGATCTACAATCCCAAGCTATCTAAGGACAACCCCCAAAACTAACAAGTGTATAGAAAAGTGAGGTTATATTACATTGATCCACCAAACCAAAATATGATTGTTCATCAAAACACATGACCAAGGACTCAAAGGCTAATCTAGCAAAATAAACTCCTAACTTCAAGACTCCGTGTGTTCCACAACTTGCTCACGAGCAAATTTTACCCGTGATCTGTGGAGGGAAAATAATAGTGGTGAGTTCAACAACCCGCAGGGAAATCTCATAAAAACATGCTCACCATTAAATACTTTAATTATACATATCTCAATATATATATATATATATATATATATATAGAATATGAGTATTTCATAAATACAATTGAGTTCAAGATGGAAAACACATGAAAGCTTAACTTATCTCCCAACTCCACCCCTCAATGACACTTTTGGGACTTCGACCCTAAGACTAGTCTCCATCCTGTATTACTTGGACAATTTTGGAATTTCAACCCAAGGACTAGTCTCCATCCCATATGACTTAGACAATTTTGGAACTTCCACCAGAACTAGTCACCCATTCCTGCCTCCACCAGAGAACCCGTAAAGTGTAACGATAGATTACTCAGGAGTAGTACAAAGCATGCTTCCAGAAATTTTGTTAGATCTCTAAGCACGACACTTTAGAATTACACCGTTGAGTTTCGTCTCCTCGTGAACGATACATAGTCGTAATTACGCCGAATTCCTGCATACTGAATTTCACGTATTTCGAGAGGCTAATAATGAATTACAGTGATGACACTTGGCATGAAGACACGTTCCATGTGTCACCAGACAAGTGGACACTTGGCACATGGAAGGCCAAGTGTCATGTTCCTATCATGCATGATTATAGTGGTGGGTGAATTGGCATGAAAGAAAAATGGCATAGGAAATTTCCATTTGTCAAAGTGATTTACAGTATGCCCTACACCTGTAATTCCAAACTGGGGCTTGAGGAAGAAAGATAAAGGAAGAGAAAAGATAGAAAGAAGAGAAAGAAAAAGGCCTAGGAAAGGAGGTCCAACATCTACTAGTCTCTAGTGTTCGAACAAGCAAGAGGTTCGACGGGTCAGGAAGTGAGCTGGACTGCGCTCTAAGAGGTAGGGGTTCTCTCCCACTCTGGTTAGTCCTTGTCTAAGGGCCATTCGATGGTCATGAGGTGTAGCCCTAATGGTGGGGCTGATTCAAGAACAATTGTGATCAAACTGTTGGTGAATTACATACCAGTTTCTGGGTCCTTTCTATTTTCAGAACTACAATTCTGAAGCAGGTTATACTTGTTGGAAAATACGGGCTAGAGTAAGGTGGTTTTGTGGTGTGTCAGAGCTGGACATGGACCGACATGCTGAACTGTGTGTACTGTTCTAGTTCTAAACATGAAGATCTAGTTTTGTGTGTTGTTGCTTGATTGAATGACATGCATGCAAGTGTGTAAAAAAATTCAAGTGTGGATATATGTCGAACCTGACATTTAAGGGTTGTAATATGGCCGCAATTTGTATGTCGGGAGATATGATTTGTATGTAACATGAAAAAGAACATGCAATGACATTCTGTTACTGCACGCATCTTTGCAGGGACATCAAGCAGAAATAGGGTGTGAGTGCATAGCTGGCTTTTTTGAACAATGAGTTTCTCTCGGGGAGGGAGATTTGTGTCAATGAGTTTATCGGAGGGTTGTGTCAATGGGAATGTGTGGAGGGGTTGTCCAGCAATGAAGTTTCATCGAGCTTGTCCAGCCAGTTTATATCCCGGAGTTGTCCGATGGTTTTTCTATCTCAAGGTTCGTACCGATCGATAGGTTTAAAAATAAAAATCTTTTGTTTACGAAACAATTTTCTTGCAGAAAATGCATGTGTCTGTGAAAAGTCTGGTGGACTGCTCTAGACCTGAGGCATGGCATGTGAACATTCATGTAGAAGTGAACATGTTTTTTACTTGATAGTGTGAATGTGTGAATCTTTGACATTGCGCGTGTACGCAGGTGAGGTAGCCTTTGTATAGGAGAATTGCTGTTGTTAGCCAGGCGTTGCTCTGCTGCAAATCGTGGGAAATTATTTTGGGTGTTGAAATTGGAGAGATATGGACACATCTGAGATCTTAGGAAAAAGAAGGCTAGATTGTGGCTTTATTGTATTGTACTTTGTAAAATCTGGGCCAGTCTATCAGGTTCTGATTTGTATAAAAGAAAGAGGTGTAATGAAACTTCGTTATGTTTTATTCGGCCTGAGTTGGCAAGTTTTCGATTTTTATGTTGCCTTTATTATATGAGAGCTACTATATTGTGTGTGTTTTTGGAAAGAAGAGTTGGTCTATGAAGAAAATCGAGTATGCTCTTGCACATAGGTTAGGCATGTCTTTGGAGTCATGACCTTGAGAGGTTTCTTAATGTGGCGTGATAAAAAGTTTATGGTCCTGACATCACGGCGAGGGAGGTTTCCTTGTGTGTATGTTGATGACATGTGGATATCGGCGTAAGCGATTTCACTGATGAGACATAGTACTCTCATGTCTTCATAACATTGCTTTTGTTTCTACGGCGTAGCGGCGATGTCTAAGCGGAAGGTTTTCGCTATCATATGTGAGGCGGAGCATGTGAAGGTGTCGAGGCGATGATCGCGGCGAGTTTGGCCTTATGACAAGGATTTGTGAACCAGGAAGTGTTTTAGCCTCGCGACATAAGGACGTTCAAATCAAGGCCATGAGTTTCTATGCTGCCGCGGTATTTTGTGTGGGATGAGGGTTTGGCGGGCCCGAGGTTTTATGGCTGACGAATGTTTATGTCGGCGATGATTTAGCGAGGTGAAGAGGAATGTGTCGGCAGTCTTGCAGCCTGAGCAGGAGGGATTTTGGGTGTGACGGTATTTTCTTCCGTAAAGGATCGGAGTTTTGGGGGCAAAGGGCGAAGGTGATGTTGCGAAGGGTTAGCGAAATTTGTGTCTGGAATAGAGTATATCTTACGTCGCGATAAAGAGTTCCAAAACATAAAGTCTTCTATCTGTCCACGGCTTTTGGCGGTATGTACGCTGACGGTGTTGAGAACGACGACGTCATAGCGAGGCGGGAATGCACGCGCCGCGGCGACATGTGGGGGCACTATATAATGTCGGCGCTGTGACTATGATGCGCATACGGCAATAAAAAGCGCGACCACGCCTTCAGGTATTACGTCCGAGATAGAGTTCGTCTGATAATTGCACGAGTCGTAAAAATGGCTGGATGTGTCGCACCAACACAACAACTAGGACTCTACTCTACGAGTCCCAATTCCCCAGCACCGTGATTTACCAAACAATGTTTTACACAATACAACTAATTTTGCCCGAGAAAAAAAATTTGAATTTTGAGAAAGAAAAAAGAATAGCTTGATGACTAAGCTACTGTCAAAACCCAAATTTTCTATGATCTCGGATAAACGGACTTCTTTGTTGGAATGGGTCTACAAATCTATTAAATCAAATTTGATAAATTCAAACCAGGGTTGAAGATTTCACGTTTTACGAACTTGCTTCACGATTATACCAAAGCGCTTTGTAGACATGTAGTGTGTAGTAAAATTCACATGCTACGTGTCTTTCATGGCATGTTGCATGATTGGTGAGAGAATGAAATGAATGGCGGGATTGCGCCAGTATGTCATAAAAATCGAAGAAAAGATGACACATTGGGGTGTTAAGATGTTAAATGTATAAAGACAAAAACAATGAATAGTTTTCTTCTCTACATTGAAAGGAAGTCAAAATTAATTTAGGATTTTTCGGTTTATAGAAAGGCTCATTCTCTTTTAGATTTTGGTATTGGACGTCGGTTCTCGATGACGAAAGCGAAAGGGAGTCGTCTGTGTGTGAGACTAACTTGGACACCGATTTGGTGATGGAGTTCTATGGCTGAAAATTGGCAGAGATCTTTTCCTCACATTAATTTATTCTTTGGCTAAAAAACCGCGTAAATGGTTAGAAAAGGGATGTTAAGGCTTGGATTAATAATGATGTGTTTCGTTGATCGTATTTGAGCCTTTGGTGAGAAAAATCCCCATTGTTGTCATGTTTAGTGAACGAGTGCCAACCTGTGAGGGTTTCCTTTGTTCATGTGATCGACGTGATTTTAATGCCGATTTTGCCGTGTTGAGTGATTCATGATGTGCTTATGTTTTATTAGTACTTCCCATGTGAGCCTAATTTTAAGTGGTATGATTGTGAATTTTGAATAACATGATTTAATAATATGATTAATTATGTTAGTATAACTACCATGACATATATTAATAGCATGATTGTTGGGATTGGCATAATGCATTGACCAGTATGCGCGATGGCACCAGAATATGTGCCGAGTGAGTGCGTGACATGAAAGAAAATAACAAGGAAAAATGTTTGTGAGGAATCGTGGAAGATTTTGAAGAATTGCTAGAGAATATAGTCAGCCAGATCACTGCGGATGAAAAGAGGACCATACAGCATTTGGGCGTTATCCGGCAATGATGTCTCGAAGGGTAGTCCGATATATTTGCGAGATCTCGGTAGTAAGTTTTTGAACAAAGCTTTTGTTTTGAAAATTGTAATTTACTGTGATGAGAAGCCCCAGGCATGTGTGAGGGTAGGTGAGGACTTCGAAGACATGCATGGTGATTAAGGCATATGAAGACGATGTCGATATGGGTTCATGAAGTGTTGTGTGTGATTGTTTACTGTGACGCCTTAACTTATGTTGAAATAACCCACGTAGGGAAATTATCACTCTTGTGGGCTTTGCTCACCTTGTTGAGGATCCAACGCATTTAGTATAGGAGTGTACGGGAGGGAGACGGTGACGCTCACTAGAAAACTGACGTTGAAGAAAGCGGGAGTTGTGGCTTTGTTGAAAGACTTTTGTATAACATGTTTAAGAAATTGTACATTTTAATATATGTTGAATTAAGAGTGATTTATTAACTCTGAACTATATAATATAGTTGACGTATTTTGATATTGATCTGGGGATCTTGAGTGGCCATTATTTTACTCTGTGATCTATTGGTCATTGTAAATTGTTTAGAGACCAGAGTTGTATTTGGGTGACTCCCCAGGTACAAAGAAGGAAATGCAGATTTTGTGTGAAGTGGTGTCCCAGGATTGCAGGCATCCCTATATTCCACGGAGTTGACAGTTGTCAGCGGTTTTAGTTTGAGGAAGTGATACAGGTCACCGATCATTATGTTTAAAACAATTTCACGCATGGATCTATTCAATCATGATGTAACCATACCAAATATTTCAAACTCAATATGCATATATATATAATATATATATCTATAATCAAACAAATATAAACCATCTTGACCCGAGCATAGAATGGTGCAAGATTTCCTACCCTCCTTTTGGTTGATCCTTGAATTTCTCCTTTAAGTAAGATTCTTTGCCTAAATCAAAGAATCCAAGGTATAATAATTCCAATTAGGTCATCTCTTATTCCAAAACCATCAGAAATTAAAACAAAATCTGCTCTTATACTACCACTTGCTAAAATTTTAGGATTATAAGAGGCATATTTTTGACACTTCCTTCATTCGGTTATGGTTCTAGGAGTGTATTTTTATTAGAAATTAGAATCACCTCATTTGGATCATTATAACTCAACTTATGGCCAAAATACAAAACCTTCCCCTGTTGTGGGAACAAAAACCGACTCTTCACTTTAGGCTCAAAAAAAGGGGACTTAGGGTAAGGATTGATTCTCAGTGTCTTTGCAAAAATTGTGGAATTACATCTCTTACATAGAGTTCTCATCTCGACTAAAAACATCTGGTTGGGAGATCATGGTAGATATGGCCGCGAGGAGCAAGCAGGTTGGGAAATTTTGCGGCACCTTATAATTCCATCATATATCATTTACACAATTTGAGGTCTGTATACCCCAAGGACACTACCAATCAAAAACAATTTACAAACTAACCCATTGATCTCAAATCTAATGCAAAGATGGAAGAAAGTTTGGATTTTCTTATGTAGACTAAACCTTTCTTTTTCCTTTCTTCTTCATTACCTTTTCTTCTCTTACAATTGCCTCTGAGGCACCTGAAGAATGAAGGTCTGACTTACTACAGATCTCATTCTCTAGTTGAACGGTTCCAAGGCTCCCCAGCGATTTAGAATCCATTATTGAAGTTCATGTGTTCCTTCATGATGATCAACTTTTCTCATTTTGCATATAACACTGTTTTCACATAGGTCCTTGCTTTTAAGTCCCCCGACTTCTGTGTTCAGACTACATAGCAATAACTTAACATATATCTACCATGACACAAAACTAGCCTTAACTTTATATCTTGACAAAACCTCAATTGAGAATTACCAAAAGTACATTTCACATTCCAATATACATTGAACATATTATAAAACTCTTGCAGGATATATCTTTGGGGTGTACAAGTCCTCTACAACTCTTATCATAATGTTATAATTTCGTTATTTAGGCCAACAATTTAGTCAACGATCGAATCTAAAGCTGGCCATAACAAAACATAACTGGCCTCGACCCAGAAATAACCCTGCGATTATAAATTATTATGGGTAGTTTGTAACACCAAAATCAGAATATTTTATTTTTACCCCAAGGTGTTACATTTTGTAGTTGTGTTTAGAGCACTGTCCACTTGGGCGCATCTCGAATTAAAACATTAAGGACTTCTTTGAATCTTAGCTCTGGTTGTATCATAGGTCAGGACAGGATTTGGCGAATCAGCACTCATTCTGCCATGCCTTTGGCTTCTTTAGCAATATTAATTAATTTAATTTAAGTTAATTAAGGGGATAAGTATTGTTAAAATTAAGAAACCCAAATTAGGAACAAGAGAAAAACTGAAAGTCTTATTCCAATGAATGAGCTGAAGTACCTTATAAGGTCTTTATATAGACATATAGGCTTACACCTGAGAAGAATCTAGCTTGAAACAATTTATAGGTTCTAGGAAAGAATGTCTCTGCCAATAATAACCAAAAACCTGGTTAATTTATAACATCCCCCTCAGTAGGATCTCATTGTTATAACCATTGAGAGTTTGTCAACTAGAAAACAAAAACGGAAAACAAAATGCGACTTGATAAAGAAATATTTTCAAAGTACGATGAAGAGAAGAAAAAGGCAAAAATAATGGTTTTATGCTCTTGATGATGTGTAGGTGGCAAATCATTTCAACGTGTTTGTGGATTGCCGTTCATGAAAGGCGAGTTGTGAAGCAATCGAATGAACTTTTTACATTTGTCTGATTACACCCATGGAAGTGGGATGAGAAAGAAATACTCCCATATACACACTAGTAACCAACATAACCCGAAACGATCTCTTTGGTAGTAGATGCTCTCTTAGCCGCCGATGTGTCTACGCCTTGCTTTGGTTGAAAGAATGAAGAATAAGGTTGTTGTTTCTTAATCTTCCTATAGAAAGCCAGAATATCACCTAAGATCTGACAATAATATGATTTACATTGATCGGTGATAAGTTGCCTTGCCGTAATCATCATTAGAGTACATAAACAGCTCCCCAGTGGTGAAATGAATTTGAAAGAGCTGTATAAAAAATACGTGAAAATACGAAGAAACGACTACCTAATAAAATGATGTGGGAAGCAATTAACTAACAATATGAACAAACATGTATAAGTAATACTCGGGACCAGTAATAGTAAGATATACCAAGCTCAACAATAGTCTCTCACCTGTGAGAATGATGTAGGATCGTGACACACCATCGAGAGGAGAAGAGGAATACTTTGCATTAACCTCAATGGGGGTATCAATAATCTTATTATCAATAAGTTTAGCTCCTTAAGAATATCTGCAATATATTTTGATTGAGAAAGAAGATAACCTCTAGGAGGCAGGCTGCCTCGATGACCCACGAGAAATATCGTAAGAGGACTCAGATCATAATTCAGTGTTATTTAGCTTTATTCAAAATTGAAGCACATCCCAACATGTCTTTAAATAATAATCATGTGAAACATATAAAGAAAAAAAATGATCGACTTGCATTAATATTTCATAGACTCATGTAAAATCTTAACTATTTTGCGACAAATCAGAGAGGAAGATCACAACAAATTTCTCGAAACCAAGCATGAGGAGTGCTTGTTTGGGACCATATAATAATCTTCCTAAACTGCAAACATATACAAGATCCCGAAAAAACTGCCTATAGGAGGGCTCCATATAAACTTCTTCTTGAAGATCTCCATTTAAGAAGGTCTTTTTAACATCAAGTTGAGAGATACACCATTGTCAAACTAAAGCTACTACATTAAGCGTATGAACTGTAGTCATTTTTGTAACAAGAGAAAAAGTTTCCTCATAATCCATACCATAGTGTTGTGAATATCCTTTTGCAGCCAACCTTGGTTTGAATTGCTCAATAGATCCATCATAATTAGTTTTAATCTTGCCTTACATGTAACAACACTCTTCTTGAAGGTAGAGGAACCAAATCCCAATTTTGTCTTATGCAAGCGAAAGTTCCTTATCAGCAACTTTATGTTTTTGTGTGGATCAAAATTGCCTCATCACATGTTTGAGGAAGAAGGCTCAGAAAAACAGTGAATAGAATCTAAAAATGAAGTACAAAATGAAGAATAACAATATGGCAGCCGTCTGTGGTGATTTGCGGTTCTGAAACACACATGTGGATCCAGCGTGGGGGTGGATACAATCTGAGGAGGCGAACCGGGGGACCATATAGGAGAAAGGGCTCAGATGTCCTAAAGAGCAAGAATCTACGTACCCCCTATAAAAACCTTTATTAGTAATATAACACACTCGTTAATTGTATGAGGTAAAGGAAGGAGGAAAGGCTGAGAAGGGGGTATACGAAGTATATGGACTTACGGAATGACAAAAACTATTAGAATCCTTAGAAAATGGATCAATATGAATAAGATTAGATCTAGTCAAGTCATGAATAGAAGATGGAATAGAAAAGAAAGGTATATGTTCAATGTGAAACCCCGAGAAAATCTAATTTTTTCGAAAAAGGGCAAAAAATATATTAATTTCGTGAAATCCCAAATTTTCTAGATCCTCTAGGATGACACAAAATGGACTTCACCCCCAGTTTGAAATCGATCTGCTGAAAATCTAGCTGCATTCAATTCGAGACGGTCGGGGCTGTACATGGCAGTACACGGCTTGAACGTCGAGGCGGGAGCCCAACACAGGGCGTGATGTGTGCAGTGTGCCACGCGCCATCCCAGCATCAGAACTAATCCAGCTTCAAATCCAAGAGTGGGCCCACGTTGACACATGGCATGATGCCATTTGGGTACGGAAAAAGATAAAGTGGTTGTTTGAGTGAATGAATCCTCTAAGCCTGTGAGGTGTGGACATGTGGCAATGTGAAGAGACCTGAAGAGTTTCTTATTTAATTTGGAAGCAGTGATGCATTATAGAGAGGGAGAAGAAAATACGATTTCAAAATGGTGGATTTGATACGAGAGAAGGTTACGCAACTTCTATCTAAGTTTAGTTGGATTTGTTGGATCAGCTTTGAGCGAAACAAAGATTGCTCCCACGACCGAGAGGGCTCTGCGTGTTTGCCGGTTTTTCGAGGTTTTTCGACAAACGGCGCTCCATGAGGTAGGGGTTTTATCCTGCGCGTTTACCCTTTGTTTAAGTGCTGTGATGCTTGTCTTGGTTTGAGAAGAAGCGTGAGTAGCTGTAGTTTGATCGGTCAAAACTTGGGACCCGAAAATGTGAAAATTTTTACGAAACCCATTTGGGATCTTGTGTTAAGCAGTTTTAAGGACTGTTTTGGGTGTTTGTGTCGTAATTTATACAATAAGTGATATGTTTTGGTGAAAGTAGGGGCTTGTGGGCGTAGATTCCCGAGTTCCACCCGAGAGGCAAGCGTTTGTAGTAGTGGGCGCCCACCGGACAGCCTTCTTGTTTTTGTTTTTGGGGACATTATTATAAGCAGTCAGGTTAACAATTGGACCAAAACATCCATGCTGGTGTGTATATGAGATTGGTTGGAAATGAATGGCTTGAGTTATATGGGAATTAATGGGTTAATCGCTGTAAGCTTGAGGTGTTAACATGATGTGCATTATATGATTATAATTGTGTGTGTAAAAGCTTATGGAATATAATTGTGTGTATAGACCTTGGGAAATGGGATTGTGTTTAGCTAAAGTGAGCTAATTTGGGGTGATGGTTGATATTGTTAGATTACATGTGGTGTGTGATTGTAAATTTGAGAATATGCGTAGTGTAATATATTAATGAATTGTGTTGAAATGGCATGATGCATTTTCATATGCCTTGGGTAACCTCGCAATTAGGTGTGATTGCATGACGCTGGGTGTACGCGGCACTTGAACACTTATGTGGTTCTGAAAAGATTTCTGGGATTTTTCTCGTGATGGGGTTGGGGAGGCGATCGACAGATCATTCCGGTTGAGGACCATGGCCCCATTTCGGGAGGATTCTACAACATATTGCTTTCTCGGAGGGTAGTCCATATATTTTTACGAAGCACCGGTGTAGTGTTATTTTCCGAGAATAACAAGTTTTGTTTTTGAAAATGGTGTTTCTCTCTTCATATGTGCTTTTTTAAACGAGTGTGAAGGTATTCAGTGGAGACTGAGACATGTAGGAAGCAGGCATTTAGACATTCAAGTAGGATCATAATTTACTTTGAGTGTGTGTTTATTGGATCATTGCATATAACCTTCGCCACCAGGTGAAGGTAACCTGTTAGGGTGATTCCACTACGAGATAGCATTTCTATCGAAGGAACATTATTGCGGAGAAGATACGAGGGCGTTGAAGGGCTCATCTTGAAGGCCCATTTTGAAGAAAGTCGGGTTAATATATTTGAAGTTTTGTTACAACATGTATTAAACTATAAATTTAATATGTATTTGTAATTAGAAGATGTCTTTCTTGAACTATTAGGCTACCATGGTTAGATATATTTTGTTGTGAGTGGTTATATGGAGAATTTCAGAGGCCATTTTGCCTGATAGCAGGTCTCGCGATATCAGAGGCATGTGGATTTTCTGCTTGTGGCGGAGGCGTGATCAAGAACGAGCCCCGGAGTTTTGGGATCACATTCAGACAAACAATGTCTCAGTCAGGATGTGCGGTATGCTGTAACTGTTAATGATCTTTGGGCTTCTCCATTTAGTGCCATAATAGAATTTTTTGAAAGTTGTTTTTGGGTGAGTATAAAGTTTCAATTGGCATACTTACAGACCTATGAAAGGCCGGAGGTGAAATTCCAAATTATATGTATTTTAAAGGATAATAATAATAAGAATTACTGAGAATTGTTGTTTTTAAAGAAGTGCAGATCTGTTGGATGTAATTTGTAGGCATGATCCGTTTGGGATAAAAATAATAATAATAATAAGTATAAAAAGCAGCAAATAAAAAAAAGATAAAAATCAAGAACGGGGCGGACTAACCGGATGGAGCGTAAAGGGGAAAAGTTTTGCACTCATTTTCTCTTTGATTCTCTCTCGATTTGTAAGTGTTGTAGGCTTTACCATTGATCGAGAGGCGGAGGCAAGGGCCAATTTATATGAGCTACGCATATGGTACCTAATAATATCTTAGCACTTTTATCAAACTTTAAAATTTAGAAAAATTTTCTTATGTTTATTTGGCTAAATAACTGCTATAATGGCTTGCAGTACCTGCCAAGCTGAGCACGTGAAAGTCATAAACTTAGGTCCCCAAATTTTTATTTGGTAGTTTGGAATATTTTAAGGTATTTTTGGGGCCTTGTGTTGAGACCGATCAGGAGCGCTATGAAATTCGGGGCTACATTTTTGGACGATTTAGTTTGGTGCCCCACAGGTTGTAATGGATCTGGTCGGACATAATTTTAGTATTTGTGGTATTTTGTAGACTCTATGGAAAGTCGCCTTGTGGTCCAAAGTTGGCTAAGCAGAGATAGTTTTTATAGGGCATTTAATGTGGCGGGTATTTGATTTAATTTCGTATCATATTATGCGTTGTCTCGCCTCCGGACAATGTCGATTTAGCCGCGGCGTAAAGGTTTGTTGAATCGAAGTTAATTACAGATATAGTCCACTTTAAGCCTGACCGTGTTTTTATGTGGTTGGTCTAAACGTTGAGCTGAAGGCATTTTTCGTGCTGTGTAGCAGCATATGGATTGTGTGGCGATTTGAGAATAGCGGAGGAATCTGAGTGCTGAAACCAAATTCTAAGAATTAAGTGAGAAAGGGTGGGTATATACCAAGAAAATCTCGTTTTAAAACGAAAGTGTTAAATTACAGTTGTAAGTGCTTTGAAAATATAAATTTTATACTCAGCATTTTTTACCTCCTTGTTATACTCTCAATAATGAAAAAGTTTGATTTCAATATTTAGAAAAACGATTGCTTTGGTTTGGCAAACCCTACGAAAAGATGACACGGCTACAGTTTCGGTCACTTATGTATTTGGATTATTACCTTGGCAAGGTTGGGATATTACCAATTAATACTATATATTATGCAGAATTAAACTTTTGGTGGGGATTATGAACGTCTAGAATATATATATAATTGTGAAGTATAATATGCCCTGCACTTTGTCAGGGGTATATAGTTAAGCGTCAGCGACTTAGTACATGGCGATGGTGTTGGTTCGAGGTTTCCCATCATGGGTGTTTGGTTATGGTTCCATTGTATTCGTTTTCGAGGATCTAGTAAGTGTTCACCGGGACCATGTTTGTTGAAGTAATTCAGAAGGTTCACCTGCGTGTGGGACCAGATTCATGGCATCCACGTCTAGGGTATTTTGAGAAATATAGGCCCTGATGGACTGGTGTGGGATTTCCAGTATAACGCACCTTACTCTGGATATTATGTCACTGCCAACGGTTTTTGTGACTTATAAATAGTTGAGCGGTTTCGTGAAATAGTTTTCAGAATAGTTTCGCGATGACATAAATAGTTTTGTACGATTTAAATGGTTTCATGTTAAAGCACAGAGTTTTCTCATAAGCGGTTCCTGACTCGTTTATGTGCAGTTTTGCCTCTGGGAGGTACAAACAACGAGACAACAACATTTTAGAACTTATAGTACTCCTTGGCTTGGATTTGGCTCACCGGTTCTGTTTTTAAATAATTTTCAGGTGCGGTGTTGAGTAGAAAGACCTTTCGGATCCGTCTAGGCGTTGTGTTGTGATTATATATAAGATAAAGGTGTAGAATAATAAAAAAAAAAAAATTCTGAGTTATTAAAAATAAACATTTTTTGTATATGTAAATATGTTTGTTTGTAAAATATGCATGCATGGTTTTGAAAAGCTTATGTGGGTTGCTATATGAAATTATGTTGATTGATTCTGGTATCTTATATTTTGAGGGAGGACTTGGAGGTCCTTTATGATTATGTAGTTAGTTTTCATGGAAAATATTATGGTGTATTTTTTTTTTTTTATATCTCTGGTGATTTTTGTATTTCGGGCTTGACCATAGTATCGATCGTTATCTTTACGGTGCCGTTCTAATCTTCTAAGGTGTGATTTTAGTGATAAAAATAGAAAATTTTATAACTTCACGTTTTCAAAACGATTCGGCGATTTTAACGACATACTTCTGTAGTAACATGATGATCGGCGGCCCAGTGCGAGTGTGGAGTTCTTGCGTGATTTCTGTCACTAGGAAAGTGTCTCATCATGGATTAATGTTATCGTGACGATATTAAGCGATAGTTATTTGTTTTTCTTTGTTTCCCGCGATATTTCTTATAAATTGTTTTTATAATGATTTTTCTGTGCGACCCTATATTGTTTTTGCTGTCTTTTTTCATCAAATATTGAAAAGTGTCTTAGAGATCTTTAATCCTTCCGAAATTTCACGGCGTACCCTTATGTATAATATGCAGACGAGGTCGTAGAGGTCGATACAGGACCATAGGAGGCACTTACACCGGGTGTGCCGAGCACCACACAGATCGGAAAATGTCTTCAATGAATCCGACCTTTGACCTGAGCCATGAGGGGGCGCGAGATCGGGTGGCGTACCTTGTGATGGATGGAAGGGTTATATGAATTCACCGGTATGTTACCTAGTCGAGTCAGGAGGCCTCCGAAAAGCGAGAAGAGGCATGGTAGAAACGCGTTCTAGAATGGGGCTAAAAACTTGCCGAGTGAATGTGAGCGGCCGAGCGACATATAGGCGGCTTGCTGGAAACGGGTTAGTGAAATTTATGTAGTGATGGGTGTTATTCGAGATGGCGAAGAAAGATCCTCACTCGGGGTTTCTTGATGGCGGCGGGGGCCGGGCGGGTGGGGAGGCCATTAAGGGGCACTACTGGGGTCTTGGGACACGAGTTAGGCAATGAGCCATTCGGGGCGTGATTTTTGCCCACCCGCGTAGTGCCAACGGAAGTGCAAAAATATGAAGGTGTGGTTAGAGCAGGTGAGTCTGGCGGTGACGAGTATATAAGCGAGAGGAGGGTTTTTTGGCGAAACTGATGGTAGTTTACTATGTCTGAGGAAAATGGGCTAAGTGGCGATTCATGCAGCCTTAACAACCTGGGATAAGTTCATCTAGCACAGGCATCTGAACAACTTTGGAGCGGTTGAAGAAATTTGCCGTAAAGTGCCAGAAAGGGGTTTAGTTCTAACGTGGGCGGGCGGAACTTGGTAAAAGTGCTCTGACACCTGTCGACGGGCACACGATCAGTCTCTGTCGAAAGGAAAGAAAGTGGGCCGTGTGTGGCGCTGAGGCGAGACGTGGCATCTAGCCTTTAGAGGGATAGTTAAGTCACCAGCCAATTCCCAGGGAGTGAGCTGGAGTCTTCGGATCATCTTTTTCAGCTGACCTCCCACATACGGAGAAGGCATCTCGGAGAAGTGTCACGAGGATGAATATATGTGAAGAAATGTTTCCATTCAGCGAGGAAGGTCATTTTTATCAGAGACTTTCCTGTGCCGCATGCGAGACTGGGGTAAGATGGTATGCTGCCTCTACCACCAGACATCGCCCCGTTCAATCGGCGTAGGTGTGGTCTAATGGTATTATTTTCAAGAGCCTAGTATAGGTGGTATGAGGGTGCGGAGGCGAGAAGCGTACAGATTGGCTGAATTTCAGGTGGTACCTACCATTTTCCCAGAGCTCAGACGGCTGGTACAGGAGGCGGATGCATCACGGATATGTGATTCTTGGTATGATTTCGGTTACGATCATGTGTCCCACTGTATCGTCCCAGTGATTGGGGAGCCACTCATTCATTTATTTCGTACCTATTCCCATTTGTGAACGTGGATAGAGTCTCTCGGCTCAAATGGTGTATAGACGGTTTCCCGCACAATGGGGTACTATGATATCAGAAGGATAGTTTGAGCAGCAGTTGGTGACGGAATGAGATTTTCGGCGGCGGACACGGCAGGTATTGCGTTGTCTTCATGGTTCGATGCCTGCTTGGGCGCCTGGTGTGGTTGTCGGGCGCGCGGCACCCTACGTTGCCTTATATGAAGTAGCACGTTAAGTTCAGCGAGAGGAACCGGGCGTGATATTTGAGGGAATCGGGAGAGAGAGATCATTCTGGCTGGTAATATATGACCTTGCTCAATGCTTCAAGGTTGCTAAGATTATTTTGGCATTTGTAATAGATAGAAGGCAAGGAGGACATGCGGCAGGCATCGCAGTCAGAGTTCCCCGGATATGTCTCGGATGATGTGCGCCCCTGATTTACCCTGCGGATGACAAATTGGTTGGTTATTGAGGCGATTCCGAAATTTGACGTATGTCAGATTTTCAGCATCACAGGCTAATTTGTGACGAGTTTTAAAAGTGAAGGCACCTGTGGAGGAATTGCTATGCGCAAGGGCTTCATCGAGACCTAGGCGTACCTCACGCGTGGGGAGCTCCGGTTCTCTTCGTAAGAAAAAAAAAAAAAAAGATGAAGCTTACGTTGTATACCGAACTATAAACAGGTATGGCGGAAATATCGGCGACAATATACAACGTTATCTCATTGCAGTATAGATGCTATTGTTGACGGTATGGATCTGGTATATTCAGACCATTAGGTGTGAGCGCATGATTGAGGTCAGAAGAAATGATGTTTCTATAAATGCACCTTCGGAGGCAGGGAATGAGGTACTCACGGAGGTTTCCCACAAATGATATACCATTCAGTTATGACTAATGCCTACATTTGGATCATCAGATTTGATATTGAAACATTGAGGTAGTGTCCGCATTGTAGATAAGTTGTGATGTATTCGATGACATTCTGTGTTAACCTGCCAGGCGATTCGAGAAGGGCATGAGGCATCTCTGACAGTATTGCCTGATGCAGAAAAGCATCGAGTTATGTATGCAAATAGATTTATTGGTGCCTGATTTTAGTTGGGTAGTGGCTTTCAGGTGTGTCATTTGTGGAAGATGGCCAATGGTCCTCATGCGGGTTGAGCATAGTGGCGCGGAGCAGCCCTGATGTTTAGAGTCACAGCGGTTTCATGAGTTACAGAGTTATTGCGAAGAGCCCATTTGAAGGTTGCACACCCAGAAGGGTAACCTGACCCGCTTTGATGGAATCTGAAAAAGAGGATTGGTCGAGTGGTCAATCTCCACCTTTAGCATAGTTTTGAGGGAGTTGTAGTGATTGTTGGTGGCTCCCGATGTGCACCGTCGGGGAAGGACCGGTTATGTGGTGCCATATAGTGATGTTTGGGTTTAGAGGATGGCGGTGTGTTTGATCTAGGATGACAGGGGCGATGGCTTGTATCTTCCACTCTCGGTTAAAGCGAAGGCGAACTACCCGACTCCCGCATAGATTTTAGGGCGGCAATATCGTTTTAGCTCTAAATCGGGACATTGTGTATCATAGAGTGGGTGACCACCTGTCGGATGTTAATACACCACGTCACCGACTTTGGGTGCTCTCTTTCCTCGAAGAGCTTACAACTTATGGCGGTAGCCGGTGGTTGAGTTGATTAAGGATTATGATTGCCACACAATATAAATTTTACGCTCCAGGAAGCGATGCCAGTGGCGTGCCTTGCCTCGTACGAAGCCGGGAGGGTTCCACTATCGCGCTCTGCTGACAGTATATCTCCCATTGTGATATTGATAGGTTGGGTCTTTGGGAGTTACCGGTGCGACATGGCGCCTCGGGGGACCTTTGGTGGCATCTGTTTTATGTTCATCCTCTTCCTGTTGTGGATCGAATCAGGAAGTCAGTTTCATGGACTGATTAAGTTTGAAGAGGCGCAAAGATGTGAAGTATTGTTGCAAGAAACCAGGGTACCCAGATCAGAACGGTAGTGTAACTCGTAATTATGAAGGAAGTGAATGTACAAATAGGTGAGGAGCTAAAAAGAAATCACGGAAGAGGCGCTCACTCTTTCTGTGTATGTCATGCTCCCACCCAAGCCAGTATTGAAGATGTATCTTACCACGAGGGAAGTGTGGTGGAGAGGAGGGAGCATGAGCGTGCGATTGCGTGTCCGGATGCCCTAACGTCGCGACGGGTAAAGCGTACCGACCAGGAAGATCGTACTTGGGTTCACAGCAGGTGGGATAAGATACCTAGTTTTGTTGTTATCGGCTTCAGAAGAAGCTGGGGCTGATGCCGCCTTGGGCGTAGCGGATTAGACTATGCCTGAAATCGCGCATTTTCATCCAGTTAACGGCGTGACCCGTTGGAGCCCAGTTGGCCCCGATTCGCTGTATGTGAAGGAGATAGTTACTAGATTGCATGGTGTTTTCCCCATATCGGTAGTCTGGGCTAGAGACCCCGGAGATTCGGCCTCCGGGTTTTGTGGTCCGGGTTCACGGGATCTTCCTTGTGAGGACTTCGTTGCACTTTTGCTTTACCGGCTTTCCATCACCAGGGCGATGGTGTTGAAGGAGACTATTCGGACAGCATTAGGATATGCGCCCCGACGTAAAAGCCCGATAGGTTGAGAAGAAATTTACGGATGCGCGCCATTGCCCTCTGCATTTGATGGAGTTACCACTTTACCAACTAGCGATTGTAATCAAGCATAACATGGCTCCATTTTGAAGCATTATGGCGAAGTGGCGCTCCGTATCTTTGGGATGAAGTGAGAAGAGGGCGTGACCCGAGTTAGTACCACAGGTATTACCTTAGATGAATCCGGTTGTCAGGGGCTTGGACTGAATAGCGGCGGGGCCTTGACGGTAAAAGTTGCGGACAAACGCGCGGGATCTTGTTTAGCAAAAATTAGGCGATAGGGTCTTAACCATAAAGTTTATCTCTTGGAAAGACCATAACCTTTAGATGGAAAAAAGCAGGAAAGGCGGGGGACGTACAGATAAGGGCCATATATGATTATTGCGGTAGGACTAGTAGCATAGATTAGACCTTTTCCTCAGTGTCTAAGGTTCTGTGTCTGTATTTTCATACATGTATCCTAACTGTGAGAAAGCATGGAAGAGTACGTGACTCGGTCTTCCTCCATGTGCTGAGAGATCGGCTGATTAAGCCTACTAAGATGTCTTTGTATTTATAAGGGCTTGACAATGCGGATCAGATAGATACTTGAAGAGCAGATATTGAGATTGTGAATGTCTCTATGAAAAAAAAGAGATATATAGATATAAAAACGTGGAAGTGTATGTAACATACCTAATAAGCGATAGGGAATCTCTTCTAAGATTTTGTGTAAGGTGCAGAGCAAAATTGACATTTGATACCAAAAGTCATACCTGGGACATTGTTAATAGTGTTTGTATATTTAATATTAAAAGTTTAGGGTTTAAAAGTCTTTCCATAAAATATCACAGAAAACTTACAGATCTAAATATGGTTGATATTGGGAAAAAAGTTTCTGAATATTCTATGTATTGTTATTTACCCCCAAAGTAAAATAAAAAAATAATAAAGGTTTGATGTGTGGGAGGAAGTGTAGGGAGATAATAATAAACAAATATAGAAAGAAGTTTACTTTTCAACTAGGAAATGCTATAATATATGTATTTGATAATATTGAGGATATATCCTTTTTTGTGAAATAGATATTTCTATAGTTTGTGAAGAAAAATTTATTTGAATAATATTGAATCAACGATATAAATATGTATTGATGGATAACCTATGATATATAAAACTATGTGTAATAAATGTATTTTAAGTAGAATAGTGTAATTGAACCATAGAAGATATATAAGATAAATAAATATTTGTCATATTTGGAATGAATTTGACGATTTTTATAGTTAGAAACTCATTAAGTAATTATTAATAGTTATGATCATTTAGAAATATATTTGGATTGACAATATTGACATTTGCAGCATTATTGTGATTCTCTCAAACGGTATTGATGTGATCATTTATTATGATGATAGAATGAAACCATTCTTCAGATTGTTACGTAGCTCCTACTTAAGACTTTATAGTTCTCCTTTAGTGTGAGAGGATGACCATGGGCTTTTTTTTTTTTTTTTTTTTACAAGGCTTGTGTTTTTTGAGGTGGGTGGCGTGGTTTTTTTTTTTTTTTTTTTTTTTTGAGGCCTGTTTGTTGCACATGTGTTGAATATGGAAAGTTTGATTTGTTTTATTCATTGATTATCCATAGATCAAATAAAAATTATGAAAGTATTTGATTTGTTATTTTGTTT
Organism: Tetrastigma voinierianum; assembly: GCA_016808115.1. Lineage (NCBI taxonomy): Eukaryota > Viridiplantae > Streptophyta > Magnoliopsida > Vitales > Vitaceae > Tetrastigma > Tetrastigma voinierianum. The sequence goes on from JAEQBH010000112.1 coordinate 917,196, forward strand.
ATATAAAAATGTGAATTGTTTATAAAAGAAAATGCGAGATATGATGTTTTATGATTCAATTTTTGAATTAAATATTTGACTCGTTAGTCTGGGCCATGTCATCGAATTTATACGACATTATTCGGCCCGTCTACGTGAATAATAGCCACTTCACATTCCTTGATGGCGAATGTTGTGATGCCCCAAAATCTGGGGGTCCATTGATCACCCATCAACACGCAAAAACCCGTGGATATCGTGTAACCCGATACCCCTTCGTGTGTCCCATTCATCGGGATCCATAATTTAACAAAAAAATGGATAGAGTCTCCTTTATACAAGGAGCTCTATCCAATTCCCAACCTGTACATTATACAATAACATAACCCATCTGAATCCCAATATAACACAGTGACCGCACCGAGTCCATTTATGAGTAAAAATTGACCACACTAGGCCCCTTTATTCACATTCATATAAAAACATGTAAGACTATATTAAAAATAGTCCATATGAGTTCAATTACAACTCTTTACATATCAGTACATGCCAAAAATAATTACAAAAGTAAATATAAAAGCCACACATTGGCTTTCTTCACACTTGCGGTCCCGGATGATAACCGTCCACCGACGCAAGTCTCGCACTTGTAATGTTATCCTGTATAGGGTGAGCCACACCTAGTAGAGTAAATCCTACAGAGGCTACTCCCCACCTAAGTGCACATGAAATGCTTACACTTAACAATTTTCACATTTACATTACAATTCCAAGTAAGATATGTAATTCTAGGTTGGAATTTTGTATGTCATGCCATGAAATAAGATGAGACTCACCCATGCACCATACCCGAGTACTGACTCCTATCACACAATGTGATGCCAATGTGTAATAAAATCCGTCATTGATGGATTACATTCAATGATAATTTTCAAACAAAATTCTTTTGTTTATAAAACAAAATCTTTTTGGATGTTACACCTCAAATGAAACCATGTGTCTTTTGTGGACAACGAATTTTTGGGGTCCCATCGTAGTCTTCACACATCTTCCAACACTTTTGACTTTCTCAACGTTGGGAGTAAGGTCCTCAACTAGCCCGTGTCTTTCACCCGAGGGAGCATTAGCCCTTTCATATTACTCGACACAAGTTTTTACCATTTCGTCTAACAATGCGACTTATCGACTCTCATTCACAAGACTTCCAGCCCACTCACTAATTCCATTGTGGTGTTGATCTCAACCATGCACTAACACCCATGAAATTCTATGTTCCCATGCATATGCAATGTGGTGTACTATTACATGTCAACGCTGGCGCCACATACGAATTCTAATGCCATATGGACACTTATCTCATACATTTAACCATGTATCATGACAATTATATTACATGCATATAATTTCCAAAACAACCATTCATTTCAATGTCAATATATAAGCATACATATATCAACATTTATCAAACAACAATTATCATGCATACATTCAATCGCATAACACCCTCTTCACCAAGGCCAATCGCGGCATATATAATACCCACAAAAAATAGCCAAAACAAGCAACCCTAAACCGACTCTTGAACTGACCACAAAACTGGCCACACAAGCCTTTAAACCGGCCACAAAACCAGTAAAACAGGCCTTAAACAATCCAGATTATTATTTTCAATCCAAACAGTCCCTAAACACTTTTTAGGACATATTACACACAACCACAAATGAACACACAAAACCAACCACAAAACGACAATTAAAGTCGTTTTAACCCATGCCAAATAGCCCCTTATGGCAAAAAAATCCAGCCAAACAGCCCCTTAGGTAGGAATCAGCCCACAAAACTAGGAATAAACCAAGGTAGGAAGAATCCCTACCTCTTGAAGTGTAGTAGAACCGAAGAAGGTCTCGAGAACACCTCCTAAGCTCGAAAAATCCGATTTCCCCAAATATCCTTCTTCAGATCTTCAGTGAAATCCTTCATTTTTGGTACCCACACATAGCCCTTGTCGAGACGATGAACTTTGGTTATTGGCCCGACGAATTCCGACTGACTGAACTTCGTGGATCATGGAAAGAAGGTTGGATTCTCTTTCTTTCTCTTCCTCTTTGCTCTCTCTCTCTCATGTATTTTTTCGTCCCAGTAGAATATCATAGTTGTTCTACCCAAAAAACTTGTTCTTTTAACCTTATCCACATTTTAATTACTTGGTCCACATTGAGTCACGTGTCCACGACTTATTCGAGTTCGTTTCTGTCCCGAAACAATTTATTTCGTCATAATTCAAGTTCAATTCATTTTAAATTAACTTTACTTTATTTATTTCCTACTTTCAAGATTTTTCTCAAAAATCCCGTTTTTTGGTTTCACTAGAGGTTCGCTTCGAAAAACGTGAAAATTCCGACTGTCTTGGAATTAAACGAAATTTGTCTGAGTAACTAGATTTCATGAGAGAAATCCAATTGTGAGGTCCGTTTTGTCATCCGAGATCTAGAAAAATTCTAGGTTTGCAACCTATATTGTAGGGACAATTTACCGTTTTGCCAATTTTCGGAAAAAATTCATATTTACCCGGGTTTTATAAATGTAATTGATTTGAACCCTAGCCTCTAAGGCTTTCGGTTAGAGGTTACTAGTACTATTTGTGTTTGGTTCCGTCCACATTAAAAATGAACAATTTCCGGCTAGCCACCCGTTTGAAAGTCCTACATGGCTAGACACCATTTGAAAAGTCCCACATGATTGAGCATCATCTGATATTTGTTGACCATAGAAAAATATATTTGAAATGTATTTGATTTTGGAATTTTATATGAAAGTGTTTGAATCGAAATTTGATATGAAATTGTTTGGATCACATTTGATATCAAATTTATCTGAAATGGAATTGAGAATGTTTTGAAGGAAATTTTTTGTAATGTTTTAGCTTTTTTTTTTAATCAAAATTTTTGATGAAAAACATCCATAAACCCGAGAAAAATTCAATTTTTGAAACGTACTCTCGTGGTGCACCCAGAATTTTTCTAGATCTCATTTTTCTAGTTGAACCACTTCACTGTGGAATTGTCTCGCAAAATCGAATTCCGAGATAGTCGGAATTTCACGTTTTTCGAGGCACCGAGAGTAACGAGTGACACTTGGCACATGTTGGATGGCTCACATTATGCCATGTGTCAAATGGAGAGGAAAGGTCAAATAGTCTAAGGGGTGGCCATGTGTCACCACCTAAGAGGTTGGAAATCCAAAGTTATGGATAAGAGGATAAGGGAAATCCAAGAGAACCAATGAGAGGGTGACACATGGCAAGAGAGGACATCCCACTTAACTTGTTGGACCAAACAATCCGATGGAGAGAAATGGGATGAAGAAAAGAAAAGGGAAAAAAGAGAGAAGAAGAGAAGCGGAGTGAGAGACTCCAACTTCTCTCTAGAATTTCTAGCAATCAGATCGTCGGTTTCCTTCTGAGTAAGAAGGAAAGTTTTTCTACGCGACGAGAGCTTCACATGGTACGAGAATTCGTTTCGCCAAACTCTGAGAGGTAGGGGTTCTTCCTACTCGATTTATTTTCGGTTTAAGAGTCATTCAAATGGCATATGGGATTCAAATGTGAAGTGGTCAGTAGTAGTTCAAAATTCCGCAAAAGCCTGGGGACCGAATGTCGAATTTTTGACCGCAGGGCCCAAGTATGCTGTTTTTGCATGTTGTTGCTAAAAAAATGAATAACATGTTGGTTGTATGTAAATTATGTTATTATATGCGTATATGATATAATAACATGAATTGGCATGAAATTAAGATTTCTGCATTTCATATGTACTTCGTGGATGACACCAGAAAGCACAGGGTGAGCGCACAGACACGCTTTTAAATTATATCGGAAGGTTGACCAATAAAATATTTATCGGAGTATGTCCAATAAATTATATCAGAGGGTTGTCCAAAAATATTTATTGGAGTGTGTCCAATACGTATTATATCGGAGGGTTGTCCACAAATATTTATCGGAGTATGTCCACTAAATTATATCGGAGGGTTGACCAATAAATTTTAAAATTGGAGATTGTCCAATGAGTTTTCAAAAACAAAAATCTTTTGTTTTGGAAACAGTTTTTCATACATGGAAGATGCATGTGTGAGGGAGTCGAGGACTTAGCATGTGGCATGACACAAGTGTATCTCGAGTGTGTGACATTCAATTTTACTAATGCTGCTAGTTATCAGATGTGCACTTAGGTGGGGAGTAGCCTTATAGGAGAATTCATCTATTGGGCCTTGCTCACCTCGTCATGGGAAAAATATTTTTGGGTACTGGAGGTACAAGCCCACCCAAGACCTTGAAGGCGAAGAAAAGGCCACATTGGGCTATGTTTCAGATTTCTTGTAAACTCGTAGAAACCCAAGCCAGATATTTAAGCAAATAGAAAGAGTTTTAATTAAACCTATTTTGAATGATGAATATATTTTGGCAAGTTTTCCGTGCTCCCGTTGTCTTTGTAATAAAAAAAAAGGCTAATTTATATTGAATTTTAGAGGTTGAAAGAAAAAAGAAATGTAAGACTCGAGAAAATCTAATTTTCTAAAAATGGTAAATCGTAATTTTGGTAAAATCCAAAATTTTCTAGATCTAGGATTATCGAACGACTTCGCCGTTGAATCGCCTCGCGAAATCTGGGCCTACCACGTCGACCCCCGTCGACCCAGCATGCTAATTTCACGCTTCGATAAGACGTAAAGAACCTAAGTGTCAGAAACGACACATGTGATGTGACAAAGGTCACCTATAACATGTACTCTTGTGACACATGTTGCAAGATTAGAGAGATGATGGAAACGGACGGTCGAGATAGTTCCAAGTGCCAAAAATCCAAGACTTGAGGACATGGATGGAATTAAGTGAAAGTTTAATGAGATAATAAGACAAAATTTTGAATAGTGGTCATCTTCTCAAATTGAAAAGCCAAAACGTAAGTGTGAGAAGAGGAGAGGATGCGTAGCTTAGGTTTTTGATGTTTTTGCAGAGAGGGAGGGCCTCTAGGATTCCTGGCCCACCTGCTGACGGCAAGAAGGAAAACCTGTTTACGCATGGCGCCACGCGAACAATTTCATAGCTCATAACTTCAAGAGATAGAGATCTTTTCTACTGCGTTAATCTTGTTAAGGAGCCATGTAAAATGGTTAGGAATGTTCGAGGCTTGTTTTAGCCGTAAACTCCTTATCAAAAGCTTTTGAACCGAGAGAGAAAATTTATTTGTGTGGTCGTGAACAATAACCCGAGGGCTCCCACTCGTCACTGAATAGTGACACGCAGTCATTTTTTGTGTGAATTTTTATGTGCCGAGTGATTCAAAATGAATTGCTTATGCTTAATTGGAATCATGCTGGAGCCTAATTCTTGCGTAGAAATGATATCAAGGAATTTGCATAACATGTTTTATGGATTTAATTATGTTAATATATGTGCATGTGAATATATTAAGCATTTAATGTGTTGGAATTTCAGATCACGCATTCCATACGCACCCGCAAGACCCCTGCAGTATTAAAAAAAGAGGAGCGCATGACATGAAAGAAAAGAAAACGAACATGGCTATGGTAAAGGAATTTCAATGGATGATATTTCGGAGAATTGTGTTGGGAGATGGTCCAACAATTACACGTCGGAGGAGCACATGAATTGTTTAGGAAGGTTCTCCAACACATTCGCCTCGGAGGGTAGTCTAATAGTTTTACCGAAACCCTAGAGGTGCTTTCTGGCACAAAAAAGCTCTTTTTTAAACTGATTATTTTACTCGCAAGATATTGGCTTCTGCATGTGAGGGAGTCATGAGACCCAGACATGCGGACTACATGTAGACATTCGAGTAGGTTCATGTAATTACTAATGTGTTTCAGGTTTACTATGCATGTGCACTTATAGGAGTAACCCACGAGAAATTATCTCTATCACTTTGCTCACCTCAATAAGGGATCACCATTTCGTGTACAGAGTTTATTTTGAAGGCAAGACTCATTAGAGGCCGCTTGAAGAAAGCCGACTTGTGGCTTTGATGTCATTGTATAACATGTATTAGAAATGTTGTACTTAATGTATGCTGAAATAAGAGCGAATTATTAACTCTCGAACTACAAGATATAGCTGATATGTATTTGGCGGTATTAACGCAGGGCCCAAGTGGCCATTTTTTCTCATTTTTAATCAGATAAGTGGACCCCGTGTATCATTGTTGATTATTAGACATGTTTGTACCTCGCACAGCCTCCCGTATAAAGGAGACTATGCCCCCGGCCGTGAGTGGTGCCTGCCACCCAACGCTCACGAGCATTCAGGGTTGATTCCGTTGTCAACCGACACCGCTTTGTGGCATCACGTAGTGTGCTGGGAAACTGGAGGTGCAGAGGACCTGAATGGGCTACTACCCATTTTCGGGTCTTTGTCGTGACAGAGAATTCTCTATCGCGATAGAGAATGCTGACCCTGTGTCACGACGTGGTTTTTCATGTCGCGACATGGTTCTTAGGCTAAGCTCACGACCCATCTTGGGCACGCGCGCGCGGTTGGGATGCACGCGCGACAGAGCCTTCTGGCTGTGTGTCGCGACAAGGATCCCCGTGTCGCAACACTATTCTCAGGCTAGTTGGGTGGTTTGCGTCGCAACAGAGATTTTTTGGCACTGTGTCGTGACAGAAATTGAATGTCACGACAAGGTTTAGGGCTAGGCTAGGTTTGGGTCGCGACAAGGGTCTTCTTATGTCGAGACAGAGTTTTTTTTCCCATGGGTGGGACATTCTTATCACGATAGGATTTCCAAGGGTGGTGTTGCGACAAGATGTTTTTACGTCAGCGAATTCACGTGGCAGCCCACGCACGCTATTGCAGGCCGGAAGTGCACGACAGCCCTGCCGAGACGTTAACAGAGCCTCCTGGCAAAAAGATCACGCACCGCACGACAGAAATGCCTAAGAGCACACCGCACTTCTCATATGTGCACTATTTGAGCTATCGCTCTGGCACCGCTCATGGGCATTATTTGCGGACAATCTGCTCACATGGTTTTCACAACCGGGCTTCGATCCAAGACCCGTGAAAAAAATAAAATAATACAAAGGAAAAAGACCTCGTAATTAGCATCACAACACTCTATTCACAAATAATTGGAAACTTTTTGATCCATGAAACTGTATTAGTATTTCTTATTGAGCTTTAAGCTCACTTCCATTCATTGACATCTTTTCAGGTATATTTAATTATGCAAAGAGAGATTGGCTAGGATGGGGAAAATCATCATTAGGATTTGATTAGAATTTTATATTGGACCATGTTGAACTAATAAATTCATGTTTATATGGAGTGTTTGGTTTTGGAAGTTAATTGAGAAAGTCACTTGGATAATAACATTCATTCTTTTATTAGTTCAAAGTTGGATTTGGGAGATTCTAAATATTGTTATATTTTGAACAACTTTATTTGAGATTCGTATTTGAGATTTAGAGATTTAGAAATAATTTTATGTCGGCATGAAATTTAGAATTTGGAGAATTTATGAATTTAGAAAGTTGAACAAATACTCTCAATAAGTATTTGGTAATTGGAAAAAAAAAATCAGTTACAAGAAATAAAGGTTTGTGTTGTTTCACATTTCGAGCCTTTGGGCTTGAGGTGTGAAATGACATTCATGCCCCCCTAGACCGGGTTTCGAGGCGTGACATATATCCTCTAATCAAGACACATAATTAAGGTAGCCGGATACAATGGTACAATTAGGACTAGCAAATTTTGACATGATCCACAACATGACACGAACTCGACATGATTTTTGTGAGTTTGGATTGAGTTTAATTGTGTCTGAGTTATATTCATATTGACCTGTTATGGACATCGTATTTTAGCTATGATGTTTTTCCCACTAGAAGGTTAGACTCATTTTTATATTTTTGAAAACCCGTTTAGAAAATAATTTGGAGTTGCAACTTATTTTTGTTTTTTTTAGGGAAAACAAAATAAGAAATAAAATCCTAGTGTGACTCCTTTTTTAGAAAAGACAAGTTTACTAAAACCTAGTCTAAATTCTAGCCAAATATGTTACCTATCGAGATTGCACGATAATGGAAATTACTTACACTCCTATGCCTCTAAACGGTTCACTACAAAAGCTTAAATCCATACAATCAATTAATTAATTACGGATACCAAGAAAGAAACAACAATCGAGACATGAGAATATAGCAAGCATATAAAAAATAAATGAGTAAAAATAAATAAACATGTAAAATCAAAAAGAGAAAGAATATGTACCTTGACGGCAAAATCACAAGTGATATCAATAGAAAATAGGGTTAGCACAATAACATATATAGAAACATTCATGATTAAATAAGAACATCGGGTTATAAGTCAAGTGTCAAATTATTTAATAAATGATACATTAGATTTTGGACCCACACCAAGACCCATTTATTTAGCATGCAACTCAACGCCATATGGTTCCATAACCACTTTATTGGAATTATAGAGTCAAACTTTGCTTTTGAAAATTTTAAAATCATGTTGAAAAAAAAAGTATTTTTGGAATAGAAAAACTTGATTCAAGATTTTGAAAAATAGAGTATCACTTTAGGAAAATTTAGAAGAAGGATTTGAAAGATGGATATTTAAAAAAGGAAGACTTTGGGAAATTAAAGGAATAGTGGAATTTGATTTTTTTTTTTTTCATAAAATTTAAAGAAATTGATTTTAGAATTTTAGAATTTTGTGAAAAAGATTTTTGATTTTGAAATTAAAGAAAATGATTTTTTATTTTGTAGAAATTAAAGAAAATGATTTTTGATTTTATAAAATTAAAGAGGATGATTTTCTTTATTTTTTAGAAATTAAAGAACCCACTGGTACTTTACAAGAAAATGATTTTTTTGTTCAAATTACCAAAAAGTAGTAGATGAAAGTTAAAATAACAATAATAATAATATTTATTTGAAAATTGGTATTAAGGGAAAGTTAAAATTGATGAAAATGAAAGATGTTAGAAATATTATTTAAAACAAACAAGAGTTTGAAATAAAATGGATGTAGTTGAGTGGTCGAGAGTGTTTACTTACAACATAAAGGTTGTACGTTCAATACCTCATATTGCATTTGAGATCTTATTTTTTAATATATGTGCCTTAGTAACATGGTGATAGGCCCTATGACACGTGACAATGGGTTCTTTGTGTGCTAAGCCTAATAAATGGGTTGGACTTAAGGTTATGTGGATGGGATCAAATAGGCTTGAGCTAAGATAAATGGTTTGGTCCTAATAGACTGGACATAAGATAAATGAGTTGGATCTAATGAGTTGAGTATGAGGTAGATGGGTTGTATCTAATGAATCGGTTCTAAAAAAGTGCCTAAAGGGTTGGTGCTAAGGAAATGTGCTCAACATAGTGGCTTGCGCCTAAGGAAATAGGTTTAAACATTAGAGAGGATTAAAATGTCTCTATTATATATGATTTCCTAGAGAATACATGGAGACTTGAAGCATTAATTACACGCCTGACATATGATTTCCACCATGAAACCCTTCTTAAAAAAAATGCAGTGCAACCCACACAAGATGAAACCCACTCCAAGAGCAATAAAAAAAAACCACATGCATTATAGGCATTAAACATTTGAAACACAAGCTACATCACATCTCCCATGCCAATCATTACTACATCAGAGAGTCATTAAATATCCACATGAATGAATTCCTACACACTATAAGAAAAACCACATCATTTCCTCGAGTAATAAAATAATAATAATAATAAAAAGTGAAATATTATATACCCACGTGAATTAATATACACAGAGATGATAAAATTGAATGGAAACCATAATATAAAAGGCAACTAACCCAACCAACTTAAATCTGAATGGATGAATCTTCAACTTTAAAAAATGTACTCAGCAAAAACTCCATGAAAGACTAGGATTCCAGATTGATAATCTTCTCTTTTTCTATAGTCAAATCTCTTTTCTCTCAGTTGTCCCTTTCACCTCCTCCTTTCGGATCGTCTGTCTTTGGTCACCCTCATCTCTGATACCTCTCAAATCCAACCCCCCATTTTTATTATATTTTCTCCTCCCTTAAAAAAACCTTCAACCTTTTTTTTTTCCAAAATAAAATCAATTCACCTCAAATAAAGAAAAAAATCAAGTCAAATAAAATAAATAAAAAACTAAGACTAGCCAAATTTAGGGTTTACAAATATGATCCTCTTCGATAAAGTTCATGAGTGTAGCGAATGTAAACAGTGGAATGAAGTGAAAGTGTGAAAAGTGTGTGAAATGAGATGAACTCTATCTATGAACAAAGGAGACCCCAAAAAAGGTCCACAAAGAACATCAGCTCGATCAAACTCAAGCAAGCAAGGGGGCTCTAAAAACTCCAAAAGCAAGCAACAAAAGAAAAAGACATAAGCTACCAAAATCATAATGCAAGTCTAGACTCCCACCAAAAGGTCTCCAAAAGAGGCTCGAGAATCGATGTCAAAATCGAGTAATAGTTGGACCACCAAGGAATAAACCGACAAACACGCATAAAGGGAAATATAAACTCACTATATGAAGGCACCAAAAGGTAAGACGAGATGACCGCTCAAGACTCAAGGTAAGCCCGACTTAATGAGAAATTCAAAAGATGTCCATATTGGTTCAAAAAATCTACTATCAAGTGAGGAAAGAGGAAGTGTGAGTAGAATAAATAACCTAACTAAACTCAATATATGAATGAGAAGGGAGGTGAAGACATGCAAATCGAAATCTCTAAAACAAAGGATAGAAATGGGAGGAACATCACAATCGTAATAACAAAAAATGATACAGAATCTAATCTAAGATGACATGTATAGCTTAGGGTTGTGAATGCAATGAAGAGCTCAAGGTTGTGGAGAAAATGAACATCTCTAGGTTGTGGATGCAATGAACAGCTCTGGGTGGTGGATGAGATGAACAACTCAAGGCTGTAGATGAGATGAACAGCTCAGGGTTGTGGATGAGATGAAAAGCTCAGGGTTATGGATGAAATGAACAACTTAGGATTGTGGATGTAAAGAACAACTCAATAGTAGGGCCATTGTACGCCCGATGGAGATTGCATATTGTGACTCCAAATAAAGCCGCTGAGGATGACCAAAATGAAGATCAACTCACTAAACGAGGATCTAAAATAATCTTTGAAGGAGGGGTGCTCCTAATGATCCAGAGAAAAGTGATGAGGGATCTAAATAAGATTGAAATGATAGAATAATCAACTCGAAACTAAACATGATGAACAACTCTAGACCGTGGATATAATGAACAACTCAGGGCTATGATGAAAATAACCTAATACTGAAAGATGAGGGCATTGAATGCCAAAAGCAAAATCGCTGATAGGGGGTTTCCCTAAAATAAAGATTGACATTTTGAATGAGGATCTAAAATAATCTCTAAAGAATGAGGGATGCTCCTTGTGATCTAGAAGGGAAACTAAAACTAAGGTGATAGGATATCAAACTCAAAACTAACCTGATGAACAATTATGAACTATGGATGTAATGAACAACTCAAGACTATGATGAAAATGAAATACTCAAGACTAGTTGAAGATCGACTCTCTGAACAAGGATCTAAGATAATCTCTAAAGAAGGAGCAACGCTCCTAGTATCTGGAAGAGAAGAAACTAGAATAAATTAGACAGATATCAAACTCAATACTAAATATGATGAATAGCTCCAAGGCTGTGATGCAATGACCAGCTCAGGGCTATGATGAAAATGAAATACTCGATAATAAGGGCACTATACACCCAAAGTAGGATCGCTAATAAGGGATGCCCTAAGCGAAGATCAAATCTATGAACGAGGTTCTAAGATAATATCTAAAGAATGAGGGATGCTCCTAGTGATTTGGAAGAAAGTAAGTGAATGATCTAACTGAACCTAAGGCCAGAGGACTTAAAACTCAAACTAAACATGATGAACAACTCTGGGCTATGATGTAATGAACAACTCCGGGCTATGATGCCATGAACAACTCAGGGCTGTGATGAAAATGAGACAATGAAAGATGCAAACACTATACGTCCAAATCTAGATCACTAATAGGGGATGCCCTAAAATAAAGATTGGCTCTCTGAAAGAAGATATATGATAGTCTTTGAAGAATGAGGGATGCTCCTGGTGATCTGGAAGAAAAGAAACTAAAACTAAGGTGGACAGATATCAAGCTCAAGCCTCAGCATGATGAACAACTCTGAGTTGTGATGCAATAAATAGCTTAAAGCTGTGATGAAACTAAGATATTAAAAGATGTGGGCATTGTACGCCCAAATTAAGGTCGCTGATAGGGGATGCCTTAAAATAAAGATCGACTCTCTGAATGAGGATCTATGATAATCTCTAAATAAGGAGGGATGCTCCTAGTGATCTGGAAGAGAAGAAGCTAGAACTAAGGTAGACAAATACTAAACTCAAGACTAAATATGTTGAATAGCTCTAGGCTGTGATGCAACGAGCAACTCAGAGCTGTGATGAAAATGAGATACTAAAAGGTACGGGCATTGTATGCCCAAAGCTAGATCACTGATAAGGGGATGCCTTAAAATAAAGATCGACTCTCTGAATGAAGATTTATGATAATCTTTGAAGAATGAGGATGCTCTTGAATAACTAATCAGATGGAAGTAGACAGTTTATAACTAAAAACACTTAGAATAAAACTATAATAAAGGAAAGATGGTCTAAAAACAATAGTGATTGAAGGAGACTCAAAGAAATAAGTGCTCGTGAATGAACACACTGAAAATGGGTTATGCCCTTGTTAAAAAAAAAAAAAAACCTCTAAAAGAGGGAATGCCCTAAACAATAACTCACAAAGATAGATAAAGAGATCAAGCATCTATGAAGTCAACACAAGATGATAGTAATCTCTACGAATGGGGTATGCCCTAGTATAGTAACTCATAAACAACAACAAATGGATCAAGTGGTCATGAAATCAACATAAAAGTCATGATAATCCCAAAGGGGAGAGGGGGGGTGGGGGGTGGGGTGGGGGTGTGTGTTTGGTATGCCCCAGTGTCGAATGATAATCAAGCACACTGCCAAATCTATCTAGCTCTACATCATCATAAAGCTACAAACTCATGTCTTAGTGTATATGTAAGGATTAATCCTCAATGATGTCGAAGTCTGAATACCACAATAGTGCCCTAATGGAAATCCAAAAACAAAACCACAATCCTAAAAAGTCACTTATTCTATCAATGCTCTATCAAAAAATAAGACATGCATCAAAACTTTGTCTAGCTCAAATATACGACCATTGCTCCGAACATCTGAAATATGCAATTGAGAATAATGAGATGTTGATCAAGTGCTCTACTAAAGAATAACGTCAAGCTAAAAAATATGATTGAAGTGTCCATGTGCCACTCAAAGAAGGTTTGGTAACGAGAAAAAATCATCTAGTAATGTATAACACTAATGGCACCAAAACATCGATCGACCAAATAGCTCAAAACACTAATTTAGGGACTATGGTAATCTAAAGAACCGAAGCATGTCTCCAACGAAACCCAATCAATCTTGGTATGAATATGATACTCTCGAAATGGTGAAATATGCCCCAGTATGGAAGGGCTCCAAAATGCTATCAGGACTATCTCGACCTCGACAACCATCATCCAATCCATCTCAGTAATAATTCATTAATCCAAGAGGACAAATGATCTATCTTGGAAGTACCCTACTAAGGATTTTCCATATACCAAATGTGCTTCTCTGAGAAGCTTGAATGCACAACACTCAAATTGATCAATCTCGATGACATGTCATTAAGAGAGCCATGATAGCAAAAACTGTTAAAAACTCAACAAGATGCTTTGCCCCCAAAGTGATGCTATCTAAAATCAATCCACTAAAAAAATTAGGCTAATGAAAACCATCAATCTAGGAGGAACTACACCACTAGATACTCGTCTCAATCCAAAGAAAATGGGGATATGTCCTAGTATAGCAACCGACACACTACAAAGTCAAGAAGCAAAATAATATCAAGAGCATCCACTAAAGACATACTTGACTAATCATCCATATTCTCAACAAAATCAAATCCATATATGATTAGTGCTCAAAAAGTGCTATTTTGAACCCTGTTTATTGAAGGTTTTGAGCACTTTTTGTGTACTAATCAGGGTAATTAACCCAATTGGCACATTTCTAAGGTCCCGCCATACCACCGACGTGATTGTGGGCTAATTTTATAGTTTTTTGCAAGCTATTTATGCCAAATTTGTTGAGTCGATCCATGAAGAATTCAAGTCGACCAAAGATTACATATCGTGAACCCAAGAAAGAAGAGCGTAAATGCATGGAAATTGAGCCCGCAGAAATTCAGTGTGGTCGCGGGAATTCTTGCCACTGCAGGCCTTAGCCACACAAGAACTCGCGAAAATTCGTTGTGTCATGAATTGCCTTATGTCAGATCTCGTTCAATCTTATTCGCCTCCTTCCCGCGCCCGCTTGACTTGCTTGACTTATGTTCCTCGCTTGGTTTTCTTCCCATTTTATCCCCTCAGAATAGCTTCGATTCGTTCTTTGTAATTTTCTCGGGCAAAGTAGTATATAAGCTCCTACTGCTCTATAACCGGAGACAACTTTTTGCTCATTAATAAATTTGGTGGGAAGCTTTCAGCTCTTCCTGTTTTTTCTCACTTTCTCTCATTTTCTCTCATTTTCTAGGCAACCAAACACCCTCCGAGGATGACAACTCGGAGGATGAGCCGTGCTAGAACCCTTCCTCTCAAGGAGAAGGTCATAGTGCAGACCCGGCGGCAATCTGGAGGTTCCATGTTTTATGCGTGTATCCACTCACTGCTATCTGCTCTCCCTGCTTAACTTTAGGTTTGATCCCTTGAGTCACCTTAAATGGTTACTGCACTGGGCCTATCGGATGCCAATGTTAGATCCATCGATGTTTGTTAGTTATCATTTATGATCCATTGTAAGTGAGTCATGTGACTTGGTGTTTTAATGACCAGGTTTCCATGGCCATGGATGCCATTTTTCAAAGGATATTTATTAAGGTCAATTTTTATGTTTAAACGAAGATCCCGTCAACGACTATGTCATCCTCCCCAACGCCGAAAGCAGCCGACTCCAGAAACCCCGCTGCCCTAAACTAAACTCTGACCTAAATAACACTTCAAGGAGTTCTCTTTTATATTTTTACTTGTTTTATTTTCAATTTTCAAACAATTCAACCCACTGTTTTTAACAACACACAAAAATCCAAACTGAAATTCACCTTTTTAAGCTCACTGTAAATCATTTGTTGGAAGAAAACTCATCCCTGTGTTTTGTGTTTCCAGTTTATTTCATACTACAAAGAGCTAGGCTACAAATAGTGAGGAAGTGGGTGGTAGTTTGGTAAATTTTATTGGTTAGGAGCGCTGCCTAGCTACACGCTATATGTAAATCAATTATTGCCGGGATGGTGCCTAAGTGCACTACTGGATGACTACGAACACTTCAGGATCCTCATCACAAGTCCTCGTGAATTTATTTTATCATTTTTTTTCCCTATATATATTTTACTGTTAGTCTTCTTAGTTTCAGTTCACAGATTATTTTTTTAGGTAACCCTATAACCCTTTAGGTAGGAATGTTTCTTGGTTGTTGGGTGTTTTCCCTGTTTTTGCTGCAAGAATCTATGTTCCAATGGGTAAGGAATTCTGAGGGCAGGTTGATCAAAGTCATTGTTCTACAAGAGTCCAATGTTGAATTGAATATTATTTTGAACCTATTGGAAGGACAGTAGAGTCAGCAACCCGTGGAGAGAAATCCAAACACATATAGGTCCATGAGGGACTATAGGAACACTCCACGGATGAGTGTACCTTCATGCAGGGTGCCTCCAACAACTACATCATATGGAAATGCTTACAACCCAAGTTGGAGGGACCACCTAAATCTCTTCAGGGGACTATTAGAACCTATAAATGCACCTCCCGCATTCACATGCTACAGTATACACACTCTCGCCAACCACTCGCACAAACAACCCTCTGGGGCTGAGCAAGCCATTCGAACCTTACTAAGCTAGGTGGGTGACTTCAGGAAGAGAAGAAAACATTCCAATGCCCAATTGCTAAAGAATTCATCGTGAGGAACCTCAACTAAAAATTAGATGGCTTCTGTGCGAAATGGATCGGAAATTTGATAACCTGCAAGATCTACTTCAAGGCTCACCTAATCAAGAAAAAGATGTTCACTCAAGAGGAAGTGAATTCAAGAAGAGTTCCCATTGACACCACGTTGATAAGGAAAGCAATGTGCCAATAAACGTAAGCAATCTCCCCATTACGTTAAGGAGGGCAAGAGGCAAAGAGGGAAGAGCCCCAAAAGCTTATCCTTCAACCAATCCCCATAAATTTGGACTATGAACACCGTTCCAACCCAAAATGTGTACCCACTCCGCCATCCACATCCCCGCCTACACCTGCACCACATGCAACACCTGAAACACCTACTGCAAAGGCCATCCCATCTCCACTGCCTATGCTGCAAAACTTTAGGAAGTTAGTGGCCTCTGTTCAAACCTTTGCCACTACGTCAAAGACATTGACAACCAAGCCATGTCGTATGGCACGCTAGATGAGCCGGTATTGGTTCGTATTGGAGCACTCGAACCTCAAGATTTCTATTAGCTCCACTCCGCTCTAAATACCCCAAAGGCTTGATAAACTGGTTTTGGGGGGAGGCTCAGTATCCCCCACTTTTGCTTTCGATTTTCAAAGTATTTTATTTTATTTTATCTTTATTTTTATTTGATTTATTTAATTTTTCTTTAGATTTTCTTCTCTCTCTAATTTTAAAGTTAATCTGCTGGATTATTTTTCAATTTTATGTTTTTTTTTTAAATTTTTTATGTGTTTACTTTTGCAATCAGAGTCAAATTTTTGAAGCAGGAGAGATGTAGGAGCAAAAGAGCAAAACCAAGCAATTTTCTCAATTGTGTGCGAAATTAATCAAGACCGTAGCAAGAAGTAAGGCATCGAGGAACAGAAGACAAAAAACAAGAATAAGAGCTTAAATATATATATATATATATATATATATATATATATATATATATATATATATATATATTATTTAATCTTATATATTTATTAAAAAATTGTCTCAAAAAAAAATGTTGTCTTTGAAAATATTTTTTATAAAAAAAAAAAAAAAAAAATTCGCACGATTCCACTTTCGCAACCCCAATTTGTTTTGACCATAACTTTTTCATCCGAACTCCATTTTAAGTAATCTTGGTACCATTGGAAAGCTTAGAGAGTGTAGAATATAAATCTATCAGAAATAATACTTTTGAAATTTTTATAAAGGTGAAATTTTCAAAATGCTCAAACTGGTCACTTTTTTTTCTCTCTTTTCCTCTTCTAACTTGTTCATTTGAAGCCCAAATGAAGTGAATAAGGTCTCGATGGAAAGCCAGAAGCTCATCCAAAAAAAGGGTACATCTCATCATGATAGTAACACTCTTCCCTAAATTTTCAATCCAAGCCCCATCATGACGATGAGACATTTGGTCAGAGAGTTAGCGAAGGAAGTGGCATTTATTTTGTGTTTGCTCTCTCATCGAGCGTTTCATTTTGTTAAGTTTAATGACTTGCTATTTAGTTTCCTTTGTATAGTTGTTTGTTTTGTTTGTGAAGCCGTTAGTTTGTTTTGAAAAGTCGAAAATATATCATTTTTTTTTATAATACACACTTTACAAATTAAGACTTGCGCTTTCAAAAATTACACCCAATTTTTCGTGTTTCGTTTAGCTTCGCAGCTTCTTGAAAAATTGAAACTTTGTCCAATTATGTTGATTTTAGATTGATTTCATGCCTAGTTGAGTGGATGATTAGTTGAATTTTTGCTGCCAACCTCTTTTTCTTCCACCCTAGCTAACCACACTGCACATTAGGTTTCAAATAATAATAAGAACTACTCTAACCTCCTAAACTTTGCAAACCTACCTAGTTTCGCTGACTACCTTTAATAGATAAGGACCCCACGAGTTAAGGCCAATGTGTCTCCAAAATGTTAAGTGGAAAATAAAAAGAAAAAGAAAAAGAAAGAAAAAGAAAAGAAAAAGAAAGAAGGGGAAAATCAGAACGCCATTTTTGAAAAACCCGAGCACTATCCGAGGGGTATATGGCAAAGTTCTTAAAGCCCGGTGCCCTAAGCCAACTAGCTCGGGAGTCACCGACTTGCTCGGCTACATGGGTGGACGGGAAGGTTTAGCAAGCTGTAGAGCTGAGTCTCAAATCATTCAAGTCCCGGGTGAAACCTGAAGAGTTAGTGGTCGAAAAATCCTTATGACTTGGTGCCCTAAGCCTAATTAGTTGGGAATCATCGGCATCCCCTGCTACATGGACTTCTGTGAGGTCGATTCAAAGATTGCACCCTACAAGACAAAAAAGAGCCAGGAATAAGAGTGGGTCCCGATCTATTTAGGTCAGGGTTAGTGTCCTGTGGAGGCAAGAGTTTGGTCGGGAGAGTGCGCTTAAGGGGCTTATCGTTGAGAACCGATCAAACAAACACTTAGGTTTTCGTGGAAGTCTCGGTTGATCTTTATCAAGAGAGAGGCTCTTTTGATTCTCAATTCTATATGGCATTCATTCTCTCGAGATAGTTATTGGGCAAGGGTTTTAGTGATTCTCATCGAGGGTTAGGCATTATTCATTCACACTCTTTTTGAAATATCATTTTTGTAAACATAATTTTGATATTGTTTTGATTACTTTATCTTTCTTTCATTGCTAAGGGACTAGCAATGTGTAGGTTTGGGGTGTAATTGAAGGCTTTAAAGTAAGTTATTTCAACCCCGTTTATTGCGTTTTGAGCACTTTTTGTGTACTAATCAACGTAATTAACCCAATTGGCACATATTAAGGTCCCGCTTATACTACTCGACGCATTTCAGGCTAATTTGGCAGTTTTGCAAGTTATTATGCTAAAATTATCGAGTCGATCCAAGCACGAAGAATTCAAGTCAAACTCAGATTGGCAGATCGGGAACGTGTATGAAAGAAGAGAAGAAAATGGCGGGAACTGAGCTCAGAGGGAACACCTAAGGTGGCTACGAAATTCTCGCAACCTCCGCTACCACCTAATTTCATACCACTATTCACCCTGTTGACTGCTCCTTCCTGCTGCCCGTTTGACTTGTTGACTTATGTTCCCCTTTTTGGTTTTCTTCCCATTTTATCCCTATAATAGCTTTTGATTTTGGTTCTTTTTGTAATTTTGCTTACCGGGTGATATAAGCTCCTTACATCGACTGTAATCGCGAGACAACTTTTTTCATTAATAAAATTCCGTGGAAGCTTTCAGCTCTTCCCGCTTTCTCTCACTTTCTCTCCTTTTCTCTCATTTTCTGGGCAACCAAACACCCTCCGAGGATGACAACTCGGAGGATGAGTGGCTAGAAACCCTTTCCTCTCGAAGGAGAAGGTCGCCGTGCGGGATCTCAAGCGCAATCGAGGTTCCATACGACGCAGTATCCACCGCTATCGTTTCTCCCTCGCTTTTAACTTTTTTAGGTTTTGATCCTTTGAAGTCACCTCAATGGTTATTACTTGCACTAGCCTATTGGATGCTTAATGTTAGATCCATTGATGTTTGTTAGTTATCATTTATGATCCATCGTAAGGTGAGTCAAGGTGACTTGTGTTTTAATGATCGAGAGCACTAATGGCCAGTGGATGCCATTTTTCAAAGGATATTTATTAAGGGTCAATTTTGTATAGCAAACAGATCCTGGTCGGGAAATGGTCAGAGGTCATCCTCCCCCAACACAAGGAAAGGACCCTAGAAACCCCTTTCGCCCTAGAATCCAACCCCAGCTGACTAACACTCAAGGAGTTCTTTATATTTTTATTTGTTTTATTTTCGCCAAACAATTCAACCCACTGTTTTTAACAACACCCAAAAATCCAAACTGAAATTCACCTTTTTGAGCTCACTGTAAATCATTTGTGTGAAGAAAACTCATCCATGTGTTCGACCCTAGAGCCACTATACTGCAGTAGCTAGGCTACAGTAGTAGAAGGTATAGGTTTATAAATTTGTTGGTTCGGAGCTGCCTAGCTACACGTTTACATGCGAATCAATATATCATTGAGATAGAAGATGAAACATAACTGTGTTCAAATGTTAACCAAAACTCAAGCACCTACTGTTTGTCTGTGAAAATATAGACTAAACCACAATTTAACACTTATACAAGAGCCTTACAATTTTCATGTATCTATGTCACAGTTGAATAGAGTTGTTTGAAAATGAATAAAACTGATTTTATGTTCTGAAATTTCTAATGGGTTTAGTCTATGACACTGCAAGTGCACAAGTCATACAAGTAGTAAAAAAATGGATGTAAGTCTGCATATAATCTCTACGTAGATCGACACAAGAATGTTGAAATCAACTACCCTAACTACTCCAGATCCACACTATTTGAACCTCCTTTTAATGATTTGAAAACTAAGATTCACTAGACAAGATAATCCTATATTACATTCATCTAATTAAAATAAAATTTGAATTAAACTAACAAAATAAACCGGACTGGATCTGTTTTCTTCTAGAAATGGACACTGAGATGAAACTGCCAGGGAATGTACTAATTTCGCATTATAATCCATTGATTCTTTCTGTATCCCGCGATTTCGATCTAGATTCACAAGATGCCTACTAATGCAACTGATTTGCTTCCATTATTCACTAATTAGAGGTCCCTTCTTCTTCAAAGCAAAGAATCTAATCACATTTGTATTCGTAATTCTTACAAGATCCAGATTTTTCTTTTCAATACTTCATACCTATTTCTTAAGATCGCATTTCGCATCCCAAGTCCGGGTCATCAGAAACATTCACAAAATGGTAGTCGATGACTCATCCTTTAGGATCTTATGGATTTTCTTTTTCCATGATTAGATCTCGCCTAACACAAGATCAAGATCTATCCAACGATTACAGAAATCTTGATTATTTAAATTGATAAATAATTCCCTTCAACTTCAACTACGAGTGAATTGGAAATTTATCGAAATGAACTCTCAGAGTCTCTTAGTTCAACAATGATAGTCTAACATACCACAAGTTGAATGTTCTAAGCCTCAGAATCTCCATCTCTCGTGTTGTCACCCGCAGGGCTTCCCGAAATTAGAGCAGGAAACAACTTGAGATGGTATTCAGTACTACTATTGGGAACAACTCAATTCTCGAACAACATCAATCAAATAAATCAAAAATCCCAATTTCAGGAAATTCCTTTTAATTTAAGCAAAACAGATTGTAACAAACAGCAAATCCATTCCAATGGAAGCTGCACTTCTCAACTACAAAATTACAATCGACAATGGCGTATTGATCAAGAACATCCATCAGAATCGTAACACCCGGGAAGAAACGACCTTAAATCGTCTTACTTCATCGATTCCCCGGGTCGTAATTTGAAAAGAAAATGAAAAATTAAATCTAGCTTCAACATTCTAAACAGATTACTGGTTCAGATCCAGAAAAGAAAAGTCTATTCTAAATACATGCATATTCCTCGTCCTCCCCGATGCTGAGTTTTTAAAACTAAGTCGCCTCTTTTACGCGTAGTTTCATTTATAACTTATTGAAATTGAGCCTGATTCCAAGGCTCCAGATGGATTTTCCCTAAAATTAATGGCCCAACTCACTGTTTTAGGTTGCGACCTTAGAAGCTTGTTGTGACATCATTTGCGGTCGATCCGCCAAGTCCGCTGACTTCAAGAAACCGGGTCGCAACCCTTCTTTCAGCTCGTTTCGGTAAATTGTTGGTCGCGACCGATGTTTTATGTTATGACCGCTTCGCAGCTTGCTTTGATTAGTGGTCGTGACATGAATTTGCCGCGACATCACGTAGCCTTTTATCCATTCATGTGCGTGTCGCAACTTAGAAATTCAAGTTGTTTTCATTTACTTAGCAATTTTCCCCGAAAAATCATCAATTTGCAAATGCGGACTGATTGTTTCACATGACCATGTTAGTTTCAAGCAGTTGATGACTCGCTACACAACGCTCCTCGTTTCTAGTAGCCGATGTCGCGACCGCAATTTCATGTCGCTACCACCGCTTCTTCCTCACAAATATATGTCGACCAATTTCATGTCATACATCATTTCACGCTACTATGTTGATCTTTGTTGTGACAACGTTTTTATGGCCCCTTAATAAATTCTGTGTCATGACCTTAGTTCCATGTCGCGACCTAGCTGTCTTCCTTTCTTGTGTCGCGACCTCAAAAGCATGTCACGACACCATTTCTGTCGCCCATCGACTGGTCGCAGCCCCTTTCACGCGGCGACTTAAATCTGCTTGTCTGCTCATTGGTCTTATCGCGACATGGGAATTAGGTTGCGACCCAATCGTTTCTTTTCCCTATTGAAATCTATGTCGCAATCTTAAAAGCATGTCACGACATCATTCCTTCCCATCTTGTAGCAACCTCATTTCTTAGTCACAATAGTTTCTTCTCAATTCAGCTTCTTTTTATGGTCACAACCTAAAAAAGTATGTTGCGACTAAATGGTTGCCCTTATCACCTTTGCTCTTGTTGTAGTTTCCCAAACTTAGTCGCAACATGTTTTAACTATTCAACTCATTTTCATGTCGCGACATGAAATCTTGGTCGCGACCTCGATTGGTGTCCTCAGCTTACATTTTTGTTGCAACATCAAATTCCTTGGTAGAGACCTTGCAAGTCCATTCAAGCAGCCTTCCTGTCACAGATCAATTCTCTCGCTATGGCTAAACAATGTCTTTCTCGTGTCACCTCACCTTAAACTGTCGTGACATGATCTTCCCTTGAACATCCTTCTATCTTGGTCTCAAAGAAATTTTCCGTCGCAAATGTTTCTTTATCATCGGGCTTACTATCACTTCTGGTCACAACCTGAGTTCTCTATCGTGACTTCAAAACTGCTGTATTACTGAATTACTTGTCGTGACCTCAAGAGTCTGTCATGACTCAGCTACTTGACCAGATATAGCTTCTGTATACTTGTTGGAATTTCCATTTCTTCTGTAAAAGTCTACAAAATATAAATTTGGTAAAATTTCCATATTTTTGAATAAAAACAAGCAATTATATTGAAAAACATATAAAAAAAATGGATTAAAAATGAATGAGTTTTTTACTCATCAAATTCCCCCAAACTTAAAATTTTGCTTGTCCTCAAGCAAAGAAAAGAAAGAGTTGTTTGTCCTCAAACAATTTAACCTTATTTTTAAGGACATTTTTTAGTTTCATACTTCAATCTTTTCCGACTCCACCATTTGACTTGAAGTAAGAAGGTTGCAGTATTAATTCAAACTTTAGTTTCCAAATAAGAAAAAGGAATGGTTCAACCTCTATCACAATAAACTGATGAATTCTGCATAGAAATAGTTCAGTCAATAGATCTTATTTGTGAGTGTGTGTAGGTCTCCTTTCCTCTTCATCTTCTTGCTGAATTAGTTAATCTTCTGGAATTCTTCTTACAACATTAGTCAAATCCCATAGGCTCGTTTTTTCTTTTTTCATCGATTCCACTAATGTAGGTAAATTCAACCTTCAAAATCAAAGAGGTCTTTAGGGCTTGTAAAGTCAAGCTTGGGTAATTTGGTAGACAATTGGAAAATTTAAGCTTCAAATTACCCGTATTCTACTTCTTTTTTATTTTTTTTTATTTTTTTTATTTATATATATATATATATATATATATATATATATATATATATATATATATATATATATAATAGGCTTCAAAACTCCCCCAAACTTGGCTTTTGTACATTCTCTTGAATATTATGGCTTTTCTGGGTTGCTATCTAAATTTATCAAATTCAGCCTTTTAATCTAACTCTTTGTTTCTTTTTCACAAGAGTTAGACTAATGCAATGTTTTGTCTTCTTAGGCTTTCTATCACTTCTTAGAGAACTTTGGGTTAGCAACTCCCATACCAGTTGGCATTAGGGTACTAGTGTTAAAACAACCCTAAGAACTTAATTGTTCAAGAGAGATAGGCCACAAGACAAAACTTAAATTTGTTTTCTCTCATCCTCCTTTGCAATCCAAATAAAGTATATTCCCCCAATCTTATCCCCTTCTGCACCTTAAACTTCTTGCTCTGAAAACTGGGTAATGTAGGGTTCTTTGTTGTAGATCACGAAGGGAGGGATTCCAGGTTTCTAATTGCTGCTATTTGAAGAAATTTGTCATTTTGGCTAAACTAGAGTGTATGCCTTTGCATATAATGAGGGTAGGCTTGAAAAGGTTCAAACTTCCAAAAATGGCCTCTATCATTTCTTGTTAGTTGTTTTTACCTAGGATTTCGCCTTAACCAATAATTTAACAAGTTCAAGGACCTTGTACCCTTGACTGTGAATCATCCCAGAAGATGTCCCTAATCTTTCTCAAATTTGTTAAGGAATTTCTTGACCATGTGTATTGTTTCTCCAAAATCTATATTGACTAAACTGTTTATACACATCAATTCAACCACCTTACTTGTTCTTTCAAATGTATACCCATTCCCAATTCTACAATTTCAACCTGATTCAAACTCAAACTTCAGCTTCTTATTTCAGTTTAAGGAAGCCTGTTCTTATTATTCTCACAGTATTGTTCTGGACCTAATTAGTGGTGATTGTTCCATTTACAATGAAGATCTTGAATTCATAGATCATTTCTTTCAGACAAACAGATAATGACACAAACAACCTACTTTTCTCCATCAATGCAATGTATCCAGCAACAATTCACCTATTCAACAATTAGATTTCAATCAAATAGTTCACCCACAAAAATTTTCTAATTACTTCTTATTGAGAGCAACAAACCCAATTTATCACACAAGAAGAACAAATTGCAAGACATTTTAAAATGAATCCTGTTGAATTTTTATTAATGATGGAGGCAAAATACAATGGAAGAGGAGAAAGGGAAGAGAGGTCGTTCAATTCATTTTCTTTTTTTGTAAGACTTAGAGGGTATGATGCTCTTGGGAGGCTCAAAGTCAAACTGGCTAGGACAAGGAGGGACCAGGATTGATGTCGCATTTTACGTCCAGGGCACTTCCTTCCGCTTGATCAAGGTCATCAATGATCTTCATATGAGTAATCACTGGTCTTCGCTCAACATTGCTGATTGGCTAAGCCTCGTAAATAAGGCTCAAATAAGTTTGACAAATTATTATTTATCAAGTCTAAACTTTCATGCCAAATTTTTCTTCTCAGATATACTATTATCTTCCAGCCCCTATCTCTCCTTCATCGCCTCCCAAACTCCTTTGAATTGCTCCTTAAAATTTGTATTGAAGGCTTCCAATCTTCTTAAAGATGTTACCCCCTCCATCTCACCTCTTTTTTTCTCTCACAATGGTAAGCACTTCTTCATCTCTTCTAAACTGGTTGTTATAAAAGGCTTCAAAACTGGCTTTCACTCTTTCTCCTGACTCCTTCTCCCTCTTTTTCATTTCTTCTTTCCATTCTTCTTTTTTTTGTCTCATATTCTGCTCCCATAACTATTCCTTCCTTCTGAATTCAACTTCTAGGAACGAACTCCTCTCTGATATGTTGATGCTTTTCCATTTCTGCTCCTTTTCTTCCATATCTTTCTTGATTGATCTCAAGATTCCATGATTTCCAATGTTCCCCGCATCCTTTCTAGAGCCTCTCGTTAGCTCGTGTGAAACTCTCTCGATTCAGTCTCGAATGGCTTAAGAGGGCTCCATCTTTGGAAGGCATTTTTCTCTCTTCTCTACTGGAGGAATCGCTCAGACGCTCCACTGCTATCACCCTCCCGCCTGAACCGCTCCCTTTCCTACGTCAATTCCTTATGCTTTTATTCTTGGGCCCTTGTTACACTTTGTAGTGGTTAGAGGAGATGCTCAGGGCACGTTCTTCGTCCCATGACCCTCACCCCACTTAAGATGCATAGTTTGCCGAGATTGTTGTCGGGGTGAGGGATTAGCCTCTTTTATTGCTTATGGTGTTCTCCGACACCCTTTAATTAGTCCTTTCTAACATTCATTTTATACTCTTCAAGCATATAAAAATGATCGCCTTCTTGTTCTCTCACTCAAGGCAAAGATGTTTAGTCGAAGGATTACCGAGGATCTAAGTAATTCAGACCTTGGGGATTTCCTGAGGGATCCTCCGTTGATGCAGGAGGGTTCTTCCTTGTGGCTTCCCACTTCCCCTGCCCAGCAGTTAGGAGGTCTATAATCTTCTCATGATCAGGGTTTTCTACCAATTTCTTAAATTTAGAACCGTGCTTGAGTTCATTTAGTTTGAACATTTCATTGATTCTTTTGTGTCCAAAAGGTACCCAGACTCCTCGCACATAGACTAGTCTTCTCATCCCACCACGCTTAGACATAGAATTCCTAGGCGAGTTGCAGAGAAACCAGCGCCTCAGGAAGGTAGGAAGAACCCGCAACCTCTCTTTGTTATTATCTCGAAAAGGAAATTACTTCCCAAACCCCTTTCGATGAAAGCCCCTGCTGCTGCAAGAGCTCATTATTCCATAAATTCCTAGCTTCTCGCAGAGACAAAGTCTCATGCTCTCTCTGCTTTCTTCTTCTTCAGGCTCCCCATTATTTTCCCTCACTGCGGGCCCTTTCTTCCTCAGCTGGCTCTTCTACTACGGGCTGGGTTTCTGGTTCTGCATTCATGACTGTCTCAGACTGAGGTTCCAAGTGAACCTCCTCCACCCCATGACAATATTCATTCATGAGCTCATTAATTATTCCGTTAAGATCCGAAACAGGGTTTTGGTGGTGAGAATTTGGAATAGGACACTGGATTTAGGGTTTTGGTAGTCGAAGAGAGAAAAGAGATTGGACGGTTGGTGAAGATGCAGCTGAATGGAAGTTTTAGGAAGAGATTAGTTGTTCCGTTTATTTGATGGGCTCAATGTTATCATTGTTTTAATGAGAGTCATGACTTTAACTTATAGGTTACAACACAAATTCCCAACAATAACTGCCTTATTTAATGTTGCAACGCCTAAGTTAGAATGTTTAAAACCTCAATTTATTGTAATTTGGACAATTCTGGTCGCGACCTACTTAGGTTTGTTGTGACTAGAAATGTAGTCCTGACCAATAAATTGAAGTCGCGACCCATCTTTCTATTTTTGTCATCATTATAGGTTGCGACCAATTTTAATACGGCTGCGACATCATGTCTCTGACCAATCATTCAGATGGCAACATGATGTTGCGACCTAGCAGTTAATGTTGCGACCTCAAGCTTGTTCCTGAACATAAGACTTATGTTGCGACTTGAAATTTCCTATTCTAATGTTTTCAATTCAAAATTGGGTCGCGACCTCAAAAGCATGTTGTGACCTAGAAAATTTCCTAGTCTCTAGGAACAGTTCAAATTTCAAACAAGATCACTTCAAGACACCTAATTCAAATAAGAACAATGCATCTTAACCATTCAAATATTCAACAAATCAACTTATCAGAGAATCAGATTCAATACTGAATTGAAAATTCAACTTCCCCTAAACTTCAATCATGCATTCTCATTAAAGACAAGTTTAGGGAATCAGAATTACTCCCCCTTGTGGTTTTGTGTGCATACTGCAAGCTATAAGTGAAGACCATCTTGTTTACACCTTCTCTGACCCGCAAAAACAAAGCAGTAACAACATAAAATTTTTATTTTTTTTTAACAATAAGAACTAGAACAACACACAACCCTAACTGGAAAACTGAAAATTTTAAAACCATAAATTGCCTAATAAAACTTAGAAAGAAGTTGTTGTATGGGTTGCCTCCCGCAAAGTTGTTTCTGGGCTTTGTGCCCCAATTGATTCACATATGAAGTTCTTGTTTCAAAGATCTTTCCTCACTAAAAACTAGTGGTCAACTGTTTCTTCCAAGATATCGTTTCAATCGAGCATTCACTTTAAACTCTTCCATTATCGGTTTTCAATGTCACCGCTCTAAAGGTTGTATTTATCATCAGAGGCGGGCTTACTCCATTTTTATCTGGGCCTGAAAAAGCTCTTCAACTGAGTCAATAACAGACTGATCTCCGCTCTTGGGTTCTTCTCTCAAAATCCTTTCATCATGCTTACTTTTCGTCTGGCTTTGTAAATTCTCATTATCATAGTTTCATTCCTCAACTCTTCCAACATTCAGCTTAGAGTGAAATTTTCTCTTGAAGTGTACTTTGAAATCAAAATTTAGTTTTTGATTATTCACATAGCCTTATCAATTCAAGAGGGAGGTGACAAGGTTTACCAAAGACAATTCTGTATGGGGACATTCCAATGGGAGATTTATAAGCAGTTCTATAAGCCCACAATGCATCATCAAGCTTTAGAGACCAATCTCTTATGTTGGAACCTACAGTCTTTTCAAGAATTTTCTTGATCTCCCTATTGGAAATTCCAGCTTACCCATTTTTTTGAGGATGGTAAGCCAAACTCATTATATGTTTGATTCCATATTTGCTCATGAGTTTTTCAAACACCTTGTTTGAAAAGTGGCTTCCTCCATCACTAATAATAGCTCTAGGTACTCCAAATTTGCTCAAAATATTCCTCTGTAAGAATCCCACAACTGTATTAGCATCATTCTTGGGACAAGCTGTCGCCTCCACCCATTTGGACACATAATCTACAGCTAGGAGTTTGTATAGATTCCCAAATGAGGATGGAAAAGGCCCTATAAAATCTATTCCCCACACATCAAATAATCAGATCAATTAAGATACCTTTGCAAAGGCATTTCATGCTTTTTGCTAATGTTACCCATTCTCTGGCATTGATCACAAAGTTTAACCCATTCAAAACAATCCTTGAAAATGGTGGGCCAATGAAATCCTGCTTGGAGAATTTTGTGGGTTGTTTTGTCTCCTGCAAAATGTCCTCCATATGGTGATGCATGACATCCATGTAAAAATTTTCCTTGTTCACTTTCTGGCACACACCTCCTGATTATCATATCAGCCCATCTTTTGAATAACAATGGGTCATCCTGATGATATAAAATCACATCACCCTCAACTTTTCACGTAACTCGACTCGTGGCATAACTCCACAAGCTAGAAAATCGACAATGTCAGCATACTAGGGTGATTGTAATGACAATTGGAATAACTGCTCATTTGGAAAATTTTCTTCGCCAATTGCTCCATTTTTCACATCGCCTCGCTTAACCTTCTTTCTTTGTCATTAGATATTTAATCGATGCATGATCGCATGATAATGACACTTCGACCCCAATATATACGGGCCTAAACTTTTCATGCAACATTCATACCACAAGATCTCTTTTCGAGTCGGCAGTTCTCTTGAGCTTCATCGGGCTGCCTTACTGCATAGTATATGGCCCTAAACATTTTGGTCTTCGTCCCAACACACTCCCATCAGATAATCAATCGGCATCACACATAATCTCAAATCTACCATTCCACTAGCTCGCCATGATGGAGCTTCAACTAATTTGGAATTGATCTCTTCAAATGAAGATTGACAGGCTTCATCCAAATTAAACTTGGTATCCTTTCCAATAAATATAATGGTCTTGGGTAATTTTGGAGAAGTCTTTGATAAATCTTCAAAACCAAGACGTCCCAAGAAACTTCTTATTCCTCGACTATCAGAAAGGCGTAAGAGTCTTTATAATGGAAACCTCTGCTTGGTCCACTTCCAACCCTGGTGCAGAAATTCTATGTCCAAGGACAATGCCTTCTGTTACCATAAAATGACATTTTTCCCAATTCTAAGCTCTGCCCCAAGATCATGGCGTATCACTCCCAAATTTTGCAAGCAATGTTCAAAACTGATCCATAAACTCGTGAAGTCATCCAGAATATCTCCAAACCTCCTCCGCAACTGAGAACATAGGCATCATGCATTCAAATGGGCAGAGCATTGCATAACCCAAATGGCATTCTTCTAAAAGCCAAAGTACCATAAGGGCATGTGAAAGTAGTTTTCTCCTGGTCCTCAGGTGCAATAGCAATTTGGTTATATCCAAAATATCCATCAAGAAAACAGAAGTGAGGATGTCCTGCTAACCTGTCTAACATCTGATCAATGAAAGGCAGGGAAACACCTTCCAGGTCAGCAAATATTCAATTTTTCTCGAATCTATACACACCCTCCATCCTATCACAGCCCTCGAAGGAATCGCCCATTCCTTCCATTTCCTCTCGATCACAAGAATCCACCTTCTGGGACCACATGAACTCGGCTCACCTAAGCATATCCGATATTGCATAAATAAATCCCGCATTTAGCCATTTCGCATTTCCTTTCACAACATCTTTCATCATTGTGGTTCAAATTTCCGTGTTCAACCGATGTTTTTACATCATCATCCAAAGAAGATTTCAGGCATGCAAATAGAAGGACTGATAATTCTTAAGGTCTTCAATCGACTGTGCAATTGCTTCCTTATATTTCGTAGAATTCTTAGTACCGTTGTTCTTCATTTTTATTCAAGCAGTACCGATATTATTACGCCTTTGCCCCTTCGGTTCTAAGAAAGCATACTTCGATGACTAGGCAATTCTTTCAATATTAACCCTTCGCACCGGTTTCGTCGCCTGCTTTCTTTCCCTACTGCATGAATTTTCTATACTTTTTTCATTCAAACTCGAGACTATTTCTGTGTTTTGGAATCTAGAATGCAGCAATTCATAATCAACACTGTTAAGATACTGGAAATTCATCTCATTTTCATTGATAGAATACTGGAGATTAAAGTCAGAGTTCAGTTCAAAACTAAATGGATAAATGCTATCTACAACCATACAATTTTCTGCATCAACATCGTCGTGCATAAGCTTTGTCGAGGTTAAATTTGCATCGCTTCATCTCCCACTCGTCGCCTCACCCTTTACATCAATCAAGGCGTACCCAATTACAAGAAATGTCTTCACAATGCAGGAACTCGTATCCCTCTCTATCTCTATAACAACAAAATCCACTGTGGAAGATAAATTTCTACCACCGTAAAGACATCTTCAAGGACTCCTTCGTCAGGCTACTGGACTTTACTTCAACCATCTGCAATGTGATTGCTGTTGGAGAAGTTTCCCAAACTTAGCCTGCAATTAATCGGGAGCAAGGGCATCAAGCTGATGCTGCACTGAGTCACATAAGGCTTCCTCGATTTCATATTTCCTAATGGAACAGTGGAAATGGTAAAGCTGTCAGGTCCTTCATCTTGCTCTAGGACTCCTTTGAATCACGCATCAAGTTGTAGTTAAACTCACTATTCCTTCCTCAGTAATCTCCTTCTTTTTGCTCAATATATCTTTAAAAAATTTGGCATAATTTGGCATTTGAGTGATTGCCTCTACAAAGGGTGTCACACCCCCACCCCTTATTAGCAAGCAGCCTACACCCCCACAGAAACCCCTAAATTGCTACTCCTAACGACTGAGAACTGGAAGTCAGTTCATGTTGTTTGGCTTAAAACTCATATAATTTTTTTCTTTTCTAAACTTGTGATTTTATAAAATTCCCTACAAAGATATACTTTGATACAAGTCATATCCCAAAAACCTATATTGGCCAGCTTTACACTTTCCAAAATATGGCAACCAACACACTCTTTCAAAGAGCCTCAGGCTCATCACATTTTCACAAAACAAAACTATGTACATACATATGCTCAACTATACAAATTCAAAGTATTTTCTTACAAAAGTTAGTTAATACAACACTTATACTAGAAGTCAGGAGAATACTAAAATACTCCAGCGTCCGACGTACCTGTACCTGGAAAATAGTTTTTCAAACAGGAAAATAATGAGCTAAATGAGCTTAGTGAGTGTATGCTTTATAAAATGCTTGCTTTTTTCTGAAAATATCTCAAAACTGTAAAACTATCATTTACAAAACATTTTCCAGAATCTTTGCTTATAAAAGTTTCTAAAACTTTTCATAGTATGCTTGCTTGCTTTTGTGTTTTCCAAACTTTTCTGTAAACTATTTGCTTGCTTTTGCTATAAAAAGTTTCTAAAAATTTTCATAAAATGCTTGCTTGTTCGCTTTAAAAGTTTCTAAAACTTTTCGTGAACTACTTGCTTGCTTTTGGCCGTAGTGTTTCTAAAACTTTCATAATATGTTCGCTGCTTACTTTTTAAAGTTTCTAAAACTTTTCATAAATGTTTGCTTACTTACCAAAGGGTTGGATTTTAAACTATATGAAAATGCTTATAAATCAAGATCAAATTAATCGAGGCCTTTTCGCACTGCATTCTAGTAAACACGGAGCCCGGGGCTTCAACCGTGCCGATGGAAGGACTTCAAACCACATCACCTGTGGAAGGCCTCTGCCCACATCACCTTTCCCAGAATATGGTGGAAAGACCTGTTCTACGTCACCATAATAGCTAGCGTGCTAACCCTATATACTCCAAAGACGTGCTACTCTGCCTCCTTTAAATGCCATGATGCATGAACTAAGTTTGCCGAATTTAATAAATCTAAAATGCATGAAATGATCCTAACACCACCGCATTACCATTACTGCACACCTCCGACCTAAGATGCTTGATTAAAACTGTGGATTTTCAAGTAGGCCCGTTTTTTATAAAATATTCTTTTTCGCTGCTTATTTCAAAATACTTCATGAATAATTCAAACCATTGTTTGCTTGAAATATGGTTTGATAATTCAAAACCATTGCTTGCTTACTAAAACTCATTGCTTGCTTACTAAAACTCATTGCTTGCTTGCTTTAAAATATGGTTTAATAATTCAAAACCATTAAATACCAGCGTAAAATAGTTTATAATAATACACTAGTATTTGAAAAATAGGTTTAGAACACTCACCTTTTTGTTTACCAAAACTTGAGTACGACTCCACAACTTTCCCGCCTTTGCTTTTAGCCCACACACTCAAACGAATACGGGAAACATTAATCATCGCGATAGCGAAAACTTAACATACTTCAGCAAGTCACTTTAGGTCACAACATCTATATGTGCCAAAACGAACAATTACTCAGCACCAAAACCTTAACAAAAAACCACTAATTTTGGCAATTTTTTTTCCAACAGTACTCTCTGGACTTTATTACCCAAAAATTATTCAAACGGTCTTCAAAAATTATGAAACTCTCCAGATAATTCCTTTATATATCCAATGACATTTAAATTTTCAATTTAAAATTCCTTCTCTAAGGCCCTCAACCACATAACACAAGTTACAACATTTTTTTGATGCCAAATTGGTTGGCTCACTGAATCACTTACTGTTATCCTTGATTTATAGGGTCTTAACTCCATAAATTGGAAATGGTTTCTTCACTAATTTTAAGCTATGGTTCTAAGGTTTCTTCTCCATAAACTCAAGTTATTGTATTTTACATCTAGATTACTCAATTTGGCAAAACAGAATCTGCACATAGCTCCACTTTGAAAAATTTTTGGACACTTTGGGTTTACAATTTTCATGAACTTCCTTCAAGTAACTTATTCCCCTAGAAGTCTATTTTACCCAGAATTTTGAATCACTCAATTTGATGAGGAAACTCACTTATGGCCAAACACTACAACAATACCCAAAATATAACCAAAGTGAGCTGGCCACGAGCTCACCTTTCAAATTGCATTTAGGAGCCTTAGAGCTACAATTTGATCTTGGTCCCTTCTATACATTTGTATCCCTATCTCTTATGGTTCTTTACCAATTTGAATCAATTCATTTGGATGATTATAACTTAATCTATAGCCAAAACAAGAACAGGGGTTTCACAAAATTTTGACAGCATTTCCTTTAAAAACCCAACATTTTCCTTTTTACAACCATTCCTCAAAACCAATATGGTTTAATTTAAAATAACTCCATCACTTGTATTGGTGGTTTAGAACTTTATAACCAAAACCCTAGGTAAAATCCCAAGAATTCCATAACAAGGTCCACCAATCCATACCAAAATCCAAAAT
Source organism: Tetrastigma voinierianum (assembly GCA_016808115.1). NCBI lineage: Eukaryota > Viridiplantae > Streptophyta > Magnoliopsida > Vitales > Vitaceae > Tetrastigma > Tetrastigma voinierianum. The sequence continues at coordinate 951,173 of JAEQBH010000112.1, forward strand.
ACACAAGATTCCACTGAAACATACCTGAAATTTCTCCTTCCTCTCTTCCTCTTCTTCTTCTCTTCCTTCTTCTTCTCTCCCTTTTCTTCTCCCAACCGTGAGCCCAAGGTGAGACCAAAAAAATGAGATTTGCTCGTCTCTACCCCCTCTTTATATTAATCACTTCTTAATTTTCATGTTAATCTCATCTTATTTAAATAAAAAATTTTCTATTTCTAAAATAGCATACAATCTTCTTTATTATGACCTTCACTTTTTGGAAATTACAACTTTACCCTCGGTTCCATAAATTCCGTGTTCAATCAATTTATCATTTCATAATTTCATACTTAAAACCACTTCCAAAAATATTTATAATGGCACTTAAATAATAAGAAAATCTTATACATATGTGCCCCCTACTTACACATCGCATCTATATCCTCTCTGATCTGGCGTTACAAAGTGGGATATTAATTTCTATCTTCTTGAATATTTCCAAGAATTTAGGAAAAATTGTTCCTCCCTTCCGCTTCAAGTCTTTGTGGGAATGGAACTGAAGATGCGTAAGCTTGAATTTTCTCCTTCTATTTTTGCTCACAAGTTACTCCAGGCTATTCAGTTTGCACTTGTTTTTCATTCTCTGCAGTATGCTCTGGCTCCTTCTGTCCTCACTTCCAATTTCCTTCTCTTCTTTTTGGTCAATCTTTTCTTTCTTTTTCATATGTTTCGCCCTCATTTCCCCTCGCCACTTAAGCTGAATCGCCATACGCCTTTTGGATTTTTCTAAAAATAATAGTGGAAAGTATTCTTGGTCTCTTTCCTCGCAAGGTCACGCTAACCGCCCAACTCAGGTTGCCAAATTCTTAGTGAAGCACTCAGGTTCGTCTCAAAATCTGAGTGCTGGATTTCAAAGCTTCCAACACAGCAAGTTTCTGTTCATGAAGGTTTAGCCGCCTTTTGTTATCCCCTATGAACTACAACATCTGCTTCTTAAAGGGCTGGGTCCTCTTCTGACCTTGATATTCATTCTATTTTCCCCGCTCGCTAGAACCTTAGTGGCCGAGCACTTTGGCTGAGATTCCGCCCATGTCTGGCCCCGTGGATGCTCCTCCACCATACGAAGTTCTCCTACGGTTCCTTAGTGTTGGATTATACGTGTAGGCAAGTCGATTAGCCTTGAAGTGATAGCTTTGTTCATTCATGTACTTATCTCCTCAACTTGATGCATCTTCGGGCCGTCCATCAAGACTTCTTCTTATCCCATCTCTTTCCACTACTCCAATTTCATGAGCGAGTGCGCCTTCGTTTATCCATCCCGCATTATAGCATCAAGTTTTGCTTCCATGGCGCCATTCATTTAGCCCACTGACCCACTCCCTCTGTTTCCTCGTTTGTTGCTTCCCGAAGATTCGTATGAGCCATGTCGCATTCGGGCTAGGTCTCACATCAAATCCCTCACTTCATCTCGCACATTTTCTCTCAATGCCCCATAGCAAGAAACATCTGCGATACCCTTAGAAGTATCATTCGTAGAGGGTAGATACATCCATTTGAGTCTTCAGATTCATGCCATGCATAGGACATCCTTCAGCAGCCCTTTGTACCTTCCTATGCAAAGATACAAGCTTCATCCTCCCTCTAGTTTTGAACACTATGATTTCCCTTATTCTTCGTATGTGAGGGATGGGAAAATCGCTCAGTATGCTTCTCCACCACCTTCTTCCCATGTATCAATCGAGCCATGGTAATGATACCATGTGGTCGTAATATCCCTTAAGGAAAAAGGGGAAGAGGTGTAGCTTTATCACCTCCGGTCTCAATAATCGCCTGCCTTAACCGTATTCGCCATCCCGAGTGAATCGCCATGCCTAGCCAGATCTCAGCCGGGATGGCTAGTAAACTGATTCTATTGAACCATGGTGATCAAGGCTGGTTTCAGCTCAAAGTTGTTAGCCTCTACAATAGTTGTCTGACCGGGCCGGTATTATGCTCGATGATGTGCCCCGTAAATCCCCTCCATTGTACTTTATCGAGGCCTTTCGCCGCCGCGTTTTTCGCTCAAACTGTCTGATCATTTCTTTCATCTGCCATGGTTGCTTTTTCTTCTATGCTTACTTTCCTTAAGCTCCTCAGTGTTCTTTCCAATTTAGTATCTATAGGAAACAAATCTGATTTTGGTTTCCTGTGCATGAAATAACTTCCTGAAATGGAAACATATTAAGATCAATTGGAAACAATGGTATTAAAAACCATATATCCTTTAAGCTTTCTAAAAAGATCAGAATATACACCTACCATCAGAAAAAATCGTTTTTTGTGAATTTCTTTTATAAAATAAAGAAAATGTCCAAATTAGCATTTCTCATTTAATATTGATTTATTCAAATCCTTTCAATCCTCAAGAATCTACATCTATAAAACTTGTCTGTCTCAGAAAATATGTACTAAACCACTCAATTTTCACACTTATACAGGAGCCTTACAATTTTCCTGTATCTATGTCAAAGTTGAATAGAGTTGTTTGAAAATGAATAAAACTGATTTTATGTTCTGGAATTTATAATGGGTTTAGTCTATGACACTGCAAGTGCACAGGTCATACAAGTAGTAAAAAAATTGATGTAAGTCCATAGATCATTCCCACAGAGATTGACAAGAATGTTGAAATCAACTACCATAACTACTCCAGATCCACACTATTTGAACCTCCTTTTAATGATTTGAAAACTAAGATTTACTAGACAAGATAATCCTATATTACATTCATCTAATTAAAATGAAATTTGAATTAAATTAACAAATTAAACTGGACAGAATCAATTCTCTACTAGAATTGGACACTGAGATGAAACTGTTGTGGAACAGTCAATTTTTGCATTATAATCCATTGATTCTTTCTATCCTGATTTTGGATCTGGATTTGTCAAAGATGCCTAATAATGCAGCTTGGATTTCTCCATTATTCACTAATTAGAGGTCCCTTCTTCTTTCAAAGTAAAGGAACTAATCAGTTACTTGTATTCATAACAATCTTTATAAGATCGGGGTATTTTTCTTTTTCAATACTTCATATCCATTTCTTAAGACTGCAAATTTCTTGCATCCCAAGTCTGGGTCATTGCAAAACTTCTACAAAATGGTTGATGACTCATCCTTTAGATCTGATGGATTTTTCTTTTTCCATGATTAGATCTCAGCTAACACAAGATCAAGATCTATCCAACGTATTGCTTAAATCTTCGACATTTAAATTGATAACAATTCCTTCAACTTCAACTATGAGTGAATTGGAAATTTATCGAAATGAACTCTCAGAGCTCCTTAGTTCAACAATGATAGTCTAACATACCCACAAGTTGAATGTTTCAAGCTCTCAGAAATCTCCATCTCTGTGTCACTCAGAGGGCTTCTTGGAAATCAGAGCAGGAAACAATCCGAGACGCATTCCCAGACTACTATCAGGAACAACTCAATTCTCGAACAACATTAATCAAATAAGTCAAAAATCCCAATTTCAGGAAATTCCTTCTAATTTAAGCAAAAAATATTGTAACTAACAGCAGATCCATTCTAATGGAAGCTGCACTTCTCAAATACAGAATTACAATCGACAATGGCGTATTGATCAAGAACATCCACTGTAACTGTAATAAACTGAAGAAACGACCTTAAATTGTCTAGGACTTCATTGATTCCGCACATTGGAAAAGAAAATGAAAAATTAAATCCAGCTTTAACATTCTAAACATATTACTGGTTCAGATCCAGAAAAGAAAAGTCTATTCTAAAATATATAGTGAGTCTTCCTCGTCCTCCCAGACAGTAGGTTTCAGAAAACGGAAGCTGCCCCTCTTTTTACACATAAGCCTATTTATAACTTATTGAAATTGGGCCTGATTCCAAGGCTCCATATGGATTTTCCCTAAAATTAATGGCACAATGACTGCTTTAGGTCGCACTTAGTTTGTAGCGACATCATTGCGCCCGATCCGCCGTCGTCGTGACTTCGTGAAACCGGTCGCAACTCTTCGCTTGTTCTGCAATTGTCGGGTCGCGCGACCTTGATGTTTTGCGTTACGACCGTTTCGCGCTTGCTTGATTAATGGTCGTGACATGAATTCTTTGTCGCGAAGCATCATCAGTCTTTGTCCATTCATGTGTGTCTCAACTTAGAAATTCAAGTCGCTTTCATTTACTTAGCAATTTTCCGAAAAATCATCAATTTACAATACACTCGAATTGCTGGGCGTCGCGGACCATGTTAGTTTCAGCAAAGATGACTTTGGTCATGCATAACGCTCTCTTTGTTTCTATAGCTTGATGTCGCGACCACAATTTCATGTCGCGACCTGACCGTTCTTCCCTTTGCTGAAATATATGTCGCGACCTCAATTTCATGTCACGACATCATTTCTGTTGCCAGCCTAGTTGAACTTTGTTGCGACAACATTTTTCTGGCCCCTTAATAAATTATGTGTCGTGACCTCAGTTCCATGTTGCGAATTTGGTCCGTCTTCCTTTCTATCGATTCTGTCATGACCTTAAAAGCATGTCGCGGGATCAATTCTCATTACGCCCACGCTTCTCGGGTCACAACTCCTTTCATATCATGACTTAAAATTGTTCGGTCTGCTCATTATCTTGTCACGACATGGGAATTAGGTCACCCACCCGCTTCTTTCCCCTCGTCGAAATCTATGTCGCAATCTTAAAGCATGTCGCGACATCATTCCTTCCCATCCCAGAAGAACCCCTATATTTCTACAACAGCTTCTCAATTCAAATTTCTTATGGTCACGACCTAAAAAAGTATGTCGCGAATAAATGGTTGCCCTTATCACCTTTGCTTTTGTTTTAGTTGCCTAAACTTAGTCGCAACATGTTTTAACTGTTCAGCTCATTTTTATGTCGCGACATGAAATCCTGGTCGCGACCTCAATTGGTGTCCTCAGCTTACATTTTTGTCGCAACATCAAATTCCTTGGTAGAGACCTTGCAAGTCCATTCAGCAGTCTTTCCTGGTCGTGACATCAATTATCTGTTGCGACCAACAATGTCTTCTTTCTGTGTCGCGACCTCAAAACGGTGTCGTGACATGATCTTCCTCAAGCTCCTTCATTCCGGGTCTCAAGAAATTTTCCCCGTCGCAAATACCAGCTTCCTATCACTTATGGTCGCAACCTGAGTTCTCTGTTGTGACTTCAAAATCCACCGGTATTGAAATTTTGTCGCGACCAAGAGTCCTGTCATGACTACCTACTTGACCGTGATATAGCTTCAGATAATTTGCCGAATTGCCATTTCTTGCAAAAAGTTTCACAAAATATAAATTTGATAAAATTTCCATATTTTTGAATAAAAACAAGCAATTATATTGAAAAACAAATTAGAAAATTGGATTAAAAATGAATGATGTTTTGACTCATCACCTACCAACTAGGAGACTGTCAAAGATGACGTTTGATTCCATGGCCTTAGGTGGTCTTAGACACAGACTGTAATGTAGGCTCAGGGTCATAAGGTAAAAGAAATGAAAGGAAACTAGGCTCAAATACCCAATAATCATAATCATATCCTCGTGTACAAGATGATGCATGAAAAAAAATCTCATTAGCCATGGACTTCAAAGGTAACCAACAGAAGCACTAGTGAAAGAAATAAGCGAATGAGAAGAGGTTAAGCTGGTAATAAATCAGAAGAAGGTGTGAAGGAGTTGTGTCTAGGGAAAATATCAATGTGGGGAGGGAATACAATGGTGGGTGAAACTTCAAGAAAGAAAGGTGGTAATAAACACAAAAGGCAGGGAGAAACAGAATGATCGAAGATCAACCCATATTAGCACAATAGAGGAAAAGTCATATCACTAATGATGAAATGATAGCCAAGATAATGATCCAGTGATCCTAAGAAAATCACTCAAACACTCACCCCTTCATAAAGGATATCAACAACGATCCAAGAATAGAGGATCTTTCAAAACTCTCACCTAAACTCTCAACCCTCAAAATATACAACAAAAGTGACCCGAGCAATGAAAATCCCCATAAAATCTCCATAAAACCTCACGTAGATCCCCAATAATAAATACACGCGATAAACGTCCCTTGAAAGTCGATATAAGCGCTTAGTAGAGTAAGATACTGTATAGAAATATGTTAGAGCATATTTTTTCTTCTCTTTTCTTTTTCCTTTTTCTTTTTTTCTTTTTTTTCTTTTTTTCCTTTTTTTTTTTTTTTTTTTTTCTTTTTTTTCCTTTTTTTTTCTTTTTTTTTCTTTTTTTTTCTTTTTTTTTCTTTTTTTGAATGAATATACATCTTATCATCAACAAATCAAGCCTCAATGAGAAGCATAAAGAATGAATAAACTCTCCGTAACAACGAATGAATGTTTGAATCCCCTCTCACAACATAACCTCTCAAGCCAAAACCTCCAAATCAATGCCAAGGGTGGAGTGAAGGGAGTGACATAACTACCCTCTATGTACCAAAAATGTGAAGAATCATCAATCTGAGTAAGATAATAAAAAGACTAAGGTAACCAAGAGCGAAAATAAAGAATGGAAAGAACAAAGGTGATGATAATGGAGCGTAACCAAACAAGGGGGGTGGGACGATGATAACAACAAGAGTGAGGAAAATAAACCTATTAAGTCCAAAGCTCATGAGACTCCCAACAAAGCATACATATACATTAAAGGGTCTCTACCTTATAGTGTAGAAAAGGTAAACAGAGCTATAAGAAAAAAATGGCCATAACATATGTGTGAGGGCTAGCGATGGTCTATTTATATCAATAAAGATTACAAGGTATAAGGCTAACTGAAATGATGACCACCCATCGTACGACCATGATCTCAAACGTAATACCTTTTTAGTTGATCCACATTGGTCAGTTTTGAGAGTTGGTTTCCATCTAAATCATCAATCATGCAGCTCCCTCTAAGGTCAACTCTCTAATGATATATGGCTCAATCCAAGTAGGTCTAAACATCATCCTCAAGTCCTAAGCACTAAATGAATCTCCAAGACATGCAATCTATAATGAATGAGATTTATAATTAAAAACTATCACCTCATGGATCAAATAAATACTCAAAATGCTCCAATTCATTATGAAAAAAGTGAGAACATAATCATATATAGGGATAAATCTCGAAAATACATCAGAGGAGGATGGTGGGTCCAAAAGATCATACTCTACCAACGGCTGGCTAATAATGCTCATAAATACATCATTGACAAAAACAAACATCTCAGTGAGATTAAGCAAAAACCAAGTGAAGCTCCTTTGAACCCTCGATGAAGAGATCCCAAAACATAACTAAAAGATGAGCATCTCCATAAATAATACACGTTGACTGCTTGACTATCATCTTATACATTTATCACAAGTCTAAACTACGAAATAACCCTATTTATCTAATCTCCAATATGAAGAAACCACTACCATCCACCAAAGGATCCACTCTCCTCTATGAAAGACTCTGACCTAGCACCCTCAAGACTCACCATCTGTGTATTATCATCCTTAACACAATTAGTGGAATGAGGGTCAGATGTAGAAGGAATCATGTGAGCAATCATAGGGTCTCCTACAACGCCTAACTGATCCTTACTAATAAATCCTCGATCAATGACATCCTGAATGGCATGTCAAAGAGTTGTACATCGATCTGTATCATGTCCTTGACTTTGATGGTAAGAGCAGTAAAAATCCATCCTAAACTGGGGTGGCACTGGCCAAGGAAGGGGCGTAGACTTCAAGGGAGTCTACAATCTGGTATCTACAAGCCTCTGAAGAGTTTAAGAGCCTAACTCAATGGTATGCCTAATTGAGAAAAACATAGTGATATCCTCGGAGAAAATGAGATACGGGTCTTCTAAGGTCTAACTCTCTACAATGTGGTGGCGGAACTCCTAGGGAACTGAGTCATGTAATATGATTGTGGTGTAGCATGATGCAAGTGTGTCAAAATAAATGGTCGAGGTGGAACTGATTGTGTGTGATGATGTCGAGGGTAAGGTGAATATGCATTAGTAGACCGAAGCTACCTGACTATGTGTGGTGACCCTCTGTCTCGAAGAAGAAATTGCATAAACATCATGACTCTACTCTACTGTTGACTTCTTCCCCTTATGATCTCTAGGGGGATAATCTGACCACTAAACTCTAGCAATACCCTTTTCCACACTAAAAAGGGTTGAAGTCAATAAGGTAAAATATGTGAATGATACCCCAATCAAATGCCTAGCAATCCTAGGTTGCAATCTCCTCACTACCATCTATATATGCTCTCTCTCTCTCTAAAGGCTGATAAAAAATAATCTATGCCATTTTCTCATGCCAACAGGTGAGAAAAGAAGCAACTATCTAATCCGATCACTTTCTTAGATCATCAATCTCTCTCCTCAATACATCAATGGCAGTACTAGAGGAATACTGTCTCAAGAATTCCTATGCTAGCTCATCCCAACTCCTCTTTCTAGATGGATCTAACAATGCAAACCACTACTGTGCCACACCACTTAAGGATAATGGAAATAGGGCAACCAATTGTGAATCATCTCTACTAAGGGCTCTCATGACCAAAATGTAAAGTCTAAGGTATGCTTGAGGACATCCAATACCAATGAACCTCTCCATATCAGACATCTGAAAACCGGCAAGTGAATTGAATGTAGGTGGTTTGTCAATGTCATCCCAAACAATGGTCTTATCGAGTACCCTCATCTGCCCCAACTTTTGCTTGGGTCTATCAAGCAAGCGGGTAGGTCCTTGGAAGTCAAGATAGGCATGAGCACATAAGGTGGTGGGGGTGGCTGATTAAACTAGTTATCTATGACTCCATGTCCATTATGATCCAAATGCTCAAACTAATGAGTATGTATTGAGCTCTAACTCTATGTGAAAAACCATAGAAAAACCCTAAACAAAAGTGGAAGGCAAGTCTTGAAAAGTACGAATGAAGAAGATAAGCCGCAACATGAGAAGAGTGCAAGGGTGATACTAAGTTGCTAAACTACATAAGAAGAGATAGTTCGACACAACGGTGAAAGGTGGTCCACCTAAGAATCAACCTCATATCGATCTCTAAGCACACTTCATTGGGGACTAAATGAGGGAATACTAGACCCAAATGTGATCAAAGTGGCCCTAAAGTCTCTCAGATGCACCCACATGTAGGAAAATAAATCCTAAGAAAAAGGCTCAAGATCAACCTATAAGGTCAAGGTGGCTCTAAAAAAAACGTGGGCATTTGAAGGGGTCCTTAGCAAGAGCGATCGTACCTTCCAGGGGTACGCAACCTCCTACACGCCTCCGAAGAAAGGGGGTGCTTCCATGCAAGGTGGTCATCACCTCCACACATGCACTACCTCGACATCCCCAGGGGTTTCCTATGGTGAAGGCCCTCACTACTCTCAACACTTAGCAAGAAACTAAGTGTGCAATGAATATGTGTGTGGATCCGAAAAAACCTAATAAATCTAAAATGAAGAGAAGCACACTGGTCACACAAATATCCTAAAATCTTGCTCTAAGCAATACAAGTCTTCAAAGATCAGACTTCAAGCAGCATCAGTATGTTGACCAGCACTGGAATGATCCCAAACATACATATAGCCCATTACTAGACCTTACTCCTAATCACTAGCTCGATCGAATAACAAACAAAGAGCAATAGGTCTCCAACCAAACATCAAACACAACAACAAAAGAAACAGAGTCGACCAAGACTAGGGAATTGGAGATAAAGGGATACATGTGTGTCCTACATCAATAGGCAACATGCAATCAAGTAAGAGTAGGGTAGTCATGCAACAAGAAGTCAAGGAATAAGCAGATATATTATCTAAATTTACACACAAGCTAAGTAGAATATATACAATTGACATATCAAAATGCAACAAATATACAATAAGAATACATAGATATGAAGTAAATTAATAAAATAGATAAATAAAAACTCTTAATGTACTATCAACATACAAAATGCACATATAGAAGGTAACCACTAATCAACCAATCAATTGCCATACTTTCCTCAATTTAGGTTCAAGTTTGACCCACTAAAATCCCTAGTGGAGTCATCATTTTATGGACACCACATTTTGGCTATGATGTCTCACTAGAAGGTGAGACTAATTTTTATATTTTTGAAAAATCATGTCAAAAATGGTTTGGAGTCGCCACGTATTTTTGCTTATTTATTTTAAAGGGAAAACAAAATAAGAAATAAAACTCTAACGTGACTCATTTTTTTAAAAAAGGCAAGTTTACGAAAAACCGAGTCCAAATTTGGAGGTCATGTTAACTATTGGGAAGGTTCTGTAATGAGCCATATCACCCCCTCTAAGCTTTTAAAGTCGGGTCTCTACTAATCAAGCTTGTCAAACTATGACAATCAATTGATTAATTATGGATACTAAAAAATAAACAATAATCAGGACATGAGAGTACACCAAACATATAACAAATAAATGAGTAAAAATAAATAAACACTTAAAATCAAATTGATAAAGAATATGTACCTTGACGACGATTCGCAAGCACTATCAATAGAAAACAAGGTTAGCATAATAATAATATATATATATATATATATATATATATATATATATATATATATATATATATATATATATATATATATATATATATATATTTTTTTTTTTTTTATTTATTTATAAACATTCATGATTAAATTAGAAAATCGGGTTATAATTCAAGTGTCAAATTGGAAATAATGTAATGACAATGTATTACAGTGCTTTATATACACTATCAAACTCAAATTATGGAAGAATTTACCAAGACAAACCCTTTATAGAAATTAGTGATGAATGTAGAGAAATTGCAGAAATAATAGAACCACAAAAATTGGGATAGACAGATACCCGTAAATTACATTTAAGTCTTGAAGATGATATTCCCGAAGAAAATAATATACAAAGAATTGATTTACCCAGATTTAGGGGAAATTCCTTGATAGGAAATAGTAGTAGAAATAGTACAAGTAGAAGAAGTTTCAGAAGAATAAGAGAAAAAGTACATTCACCTTTCCTAATAGAAGGAAATTATTACAATGGAGAAAGAGAAGTTGAAGAAACCAAAATTTTAATAGATACAGAGCTACCAGAATCACATCCAGCCGATAAGCTGAAATGATAGGAACTTTGACAAGTCCATATGTCTACAAAATTATGATGGTCAAACATTAATGTAATTTAAAGGTGCGTAATACCCATAAGATTACAAGGAATAACCTTTCTAGTAGATTGCTACAAAGATACCGTAATGTAAGGAAATGGACATTATGACATTCTTTTTAGGAAATAGTTTCCAGACAGTGATGATTATAAGATCACAAAGAAGGAATAGAAATACATAATGAAGACATATGCATTTTTCTAGAAAGACAAAATGAAGGAAATTACATTCCTACTATGGTATTTATAATAGTCAAAATTTAGAAACTAAGTTATACACATGTGGATCAGATAGATGTGATCAGAAATAACAATATTCAAAAGCTTTTTGCTAAAAGAATGGGAGAATACTAATATTTCCATAAAATAAAGTGACCGAGATAAAGAAAAATTACAAAACAAAAGGAGAATGTAGAAATAATGATCTAAAACAAAATCGAAGATAGGAAAAGTCTACCAATACAATAATATAGAATGACATTATATTAGGAAATGATTTACAACAATTCTCAATATACCAGCAAACAATTTATACTATTATACTAAAACACCTGCGGATCATTGGATAAGAGTACCTAGAATACTAAAATCTTAAGATAAATTATGATCAAAAAGCCAGAAAATGGAGAACAGAAAAAATAAATACATCTATAACTTATAAAATAACAGTTCAAGATACATGTAAAAAATTGAAAGAAAATTTTAGTAATAACCCTTTAAAATATTGGGAAAAGACAAAAATATATTGTAAGCTAGAAATGATAGATCCTGATAAGGTCATTAGGGTTAGACCAATGATATATTCCCAAGAAGATATAGAAGACTTTAGAATACAGATTAATGAATTAATACAATCAATCTTACAGAAAGCAGTCCACATAGTAGCGCCCCGCTTTATGGTTAGAAACATAGTGAAATAAAAAGGGAAAAAGCAAGAATGGTAATAAATTACAAAGAAGTAAATAATACAAAATTTGATGGATACTATATTCCAAATAAAGAAATATTAATAAATTCCTGGGTAAAGAGGAAAAATTATTACAAATAAGTTTGATCGCAAATCGATTTTGGCGTATAAAATGGATAATAATAAGAGGCTCACATGTTCTTTAGTACACCTAGAGTGTCATTATGAATGGATAGTAATGCCTTTGATCGAAAATGCCCTCAAGTTTTCCAAAGAAAATGGATAAATATTCTCTCGATTATTCATCATTCATAATAGTTTATATTGATGACATGTTAACTGCTCGATAATGAAGAAGATCATGAAAACATTTAGATATATTTATAACACTCTGTAAAGACTATGGTAGGTTCTTTCAGAAAAGAAAGTTGAAATCAAGAAAAGAGAAATAGAATTTCTAGGAATGATTATAGATTCTAAAGGAATAAAATTACAAATACATATAATAAAAATAAAAGATTTCCGATGAATTATGAACTAAGGAAATGATACAAAAAATTTTAGGATGTTTAAACTACTCCTCTGATTTTATAAAAGAGTTAGCTTAAAGAAAGCACAGGAATTAAAAATTGTTAACTAAGAAACTAAACAAAGATGGAATGAAAACATACCATGATAGTTAAAAGATTAAAAAATATATGTTCAAATTTGCCTAAACTAAGATTGCCTAATGAAAATGACAATTTGATATTACAAACAGATGCTTCAGATAAATATCGCAAGTAGCTATTTGAAATGTACTTAGAGAAATATGTCGGTATACAAGTGGTACCTTTAATAATAATCAAATTAATTATGATATCAATGAAAAAGATGCTACTTGCACAATAAAAGGAATCAATAAATTTGAAATATTCTACATCAAACCCTTTATTATAGAAACCGATAATACTAAGTTGTGGATTTATAAAATAACACAGGAAAAGGAGTACAAGCCAGAAGGTTATCTAGATGGTAAACTCTTCTTAGTTATTATAATTTTAAAATTGTTCATATAAAAGGTACTGACAATTTTCTTGCAGACTTTTTTGAGCAGGAATGTTGAATAACATGGAAGAAATGAGAGAAATTGCCACCGACATGGCCGAAGGAATGAACATGATTTCGGAAAATTACAATGATCTTATTTCAATTGAAGAAAAAATTATCAATTTACAAAAAGATATCAATGATATAAGATCTAAATCATATATTTCCCAAAATATCCTTGGAAAATGTTTCTAAAGATCGGGTGAAATAATGGTGACGTGATGATGCTCTCACTTCTGAGACTAAACATCAAAAAGGTAGGCTTGGATATGCCGCCCCATTCGGGAAAAAGCTGTGCAACAAAGAAATGCTGATAATATATACAGTAGATATATCCTCGCTCTAAAAGCAAAAAATATCTCAAAGGTACTCAGATATGCCTATCCTCCAAAAGGATAAAGCCTCGAATAATAACAGCTAGAAAAGACAAAATCTCAGTGAGAGAACAATTCTCAAAGGACAAACTCCTCTCAAAAGGGAGAAAATTCCATGATTATCCTTTTTCCGTGAGGAAAAGATGTAAAAATATAAATACATCTTCATTCATCTTCGTTTCACAATGGGAGAAAGTATTTGACCTTTCTCGACCATTTATAACAACTCCTAACGGTGATGGGTATTACTGCACTTCCACGAGTCTATCTACCCAAGGATAATAATCACAAAAAGATGCACCCTCATTCATTCAAGATGCCAAGTGGATTTCTTGTTGACCGAATCTATTTGAGTCCAAATTGTGGAGAAATACTCAATGACACTCTTAGAGTCCAGTTATGCAAAATGACAGGTCATCAAAGTTTTTATATAAAATTATTCACTATTAGTCCGGAATATAATGAAGACATTGGGGTGTGCCACAAAGCCTATCATCTCATAACAATAAATAGCAGTGAGGAATCCAGATTTCAGATAAATGAGATCAAACCCAAAAAACAGGGATATTATAACAGGCAATGGACAAAAACAAGGAGAGCACTAGGAATAAAAGTCGGTTCGTCGAATGACGTATTTGAAGAAAGAATTGCCACCCACCGCACACAAACAACTGGATGATAGTCCTAGGTGATGGGAAAGCCAGGGGACAGAGAATGATAACAGATAAGATTAATGAGCTGATCAACTGTTGATGCTAGCGCCAAATGACAAAAAACGGCTAAATAAAATTCATAAAAGACTGGGGGAAGTGACATGGAAGGGCTGATAAACCCTTGGGAAAAAGATGTAATCCCAACCAACCAAGTGGCCTGACAGGACATGTCTGCCACTATAAATGTAAATAACAAGTCAAATGTAATAAAAGTGGTCTGACAAAAAATGCCAACCACTATAATTGTAAACTGTTCTTCAAAGACAGCTGGAGAAATAATAAATGAAGATGCTCAAATCTCCATCATGACAAGACCATAAAAGAGGAGAAGAAGTCAAAGGAAATAAGGCAGTGTGGTGATGGCGAAATTTCAAGATGACAAGACTGTAGAAGAAAAAGGAGAAAGAAAAATGAGAGTGAAGGCAGGCAGTAGGAATATACGGAGCACCATACGTATAAGAAGAGAAGATAAGAGAATCAGCAGGTGGAGGTTCTCCTCTATAAATACCGAAGAACTCTCATTGTAAAATCATCAGAAAGCATCCATCTCTCTTGTGTATCAAAAGTTTGTAATGGAGAGCTAAGCTTCCCTTAGAGAAGCTTGTATGTAAGATAGGAGAGTTATTTCAATGAAATAAAAATTCTGAAAATTTCCTCAGATATTTTTATGTGTGTCGATTCATACAGTGAGTGTCTTTGATACTGACTTGTCCCAAGTACCCGGCCCGGGACCGGGAGCGTTAGGGAGAAGAAAGGAGTTCTTTGTCGGTAAGATACGAAGGTCACTGGATTGCTTCATATAACAGGTAACTGAGGAGATTGAGGTTATTTTTATTATTTTAGAACTCTTATCTGCATATAAGTATTCTCTAGTTTCATCAAGTTCATCAATTTCTGATAGTTTTGTGTGTTCCGCTGATTACCCTCTATTGAGTTCTATAGAGCCAAACAAATAATGGTATCAGAGCCCTAGGTTCAGGATAAAAATGGGGTATAAATGATAGAATGATAATGCTGAAATTTCTTTTGTTTAAAGAATTGGAATAACCAAAATTCTAAGACATAAGAAAATAAAATAATTATTTTATTTAAGAAATAAAATAAGAATAAATTATCAAAAATTGAAGATAATATTGAAATTTATGACTTAGAACAAGTTTGATCTGAGAATCTTTGGTTTAATGGGGAACTCTTGAAGCTATGCGAGAAAAGTGCGTATAATATAAACATGATAAGTTTAGCGATAATAGAAACATGAAGAAGAATTTAAACGAAGCAACAAACTGGAGTTATAAATCTAACACAAAATCATATTGAATATCATATTGAAGAATTCTGTGATTGCGAAGAATTTGATAGAACGATAAGATTGTTAACCAATATAAAAGTATTTTTAGAAAATTTGGAATAAAATAAATTAAAATAGTAAAAAGCAAATAGTAATAATAAGTAAATAGTAACCCAAATAGTAAAACTAATAATAAAAACAAAGTAGTCCAAATATTGTAAAGAGATAAAAAACGTGTAATTCAAGCTTAGTATTAGTGAAATACCTTTTAACAAGGCTAAAACTTGATAAAAAATCAAGTTCAATTGATAAAGAAAAGTTGAATCATATGAAGATAATAAGTGAAAATGATGATTATGATCTAATGACATAGTATTAATAGAAACTTAACCTGGCCACAAATGGAATTCTTAACATATAATTGGATATTAAAACAACGTACATCTCTAAACATAAATATCTCGAAGTCAATGGCAAATAGCCACATTAAATCTCCCTCGAAATGAAAGAAGAAATACTAATTAAAGCAAAAATCGAGAATTTAGGACAAAAATATGCTTAATGATAATCACTTTAGATTTAAATATAGTAGATGACAATGGTGAAATTCAAAGCCTATAATCAAGAAAGAAGATCTAATTGAAATCTTTCATAGTAATTTAAGCCAAAAAATTGAAGTCAATGTAGAAATATGAGTGAAATGACAATAAAATCGTTTGTACAACAATCAATAGATAAATATTTAGAAAAGGCAGAATTATGTAAAGGGAATTTGCAATGATAAAATGGAGCGAATAAAAAAGCACAATATATAAAATGGTTATGGAATGTTTAGAAACTAGTTTACCTCTCTCTGTAAGTGATCAAAAACATGTAGAACTTACAAGAAAATATAATAATACCTGACACTTAGTAAGTAATTACAATGAATATTGCCCCTTTTAATGTGACTAGGTCGAAACAACAAGAAAAGTGGTAGAAAAGATATAAAAAATTTGTAGAAATGGAGAAACATCCTAAGAAATCATTAAAAAACTAATACAAAGAAATAAAAAACTTAAATCAAGAAAAAACAAAAAATTCAAAGAATGGATTATATAATGATTGGAGAGAAAATTTGAAAAATGAGGTTACGAGCTAAACAAATGGAAATTTAAAAAGTAGAAATATTAATGGGAAGAAATATTAAGAGCTATAAAGCAATGGATAGCAGTTAGAAAAATCGAAGAAAAAATAAATAAAATAGAAAACGGGTTAATAAACATAGAAATACAAAAATACTCTTATCGGTATAGGAAAAGATTCAAAATATGTAAAAGGAACAACTGGAAAGATGGTAGAACAAATAATATTTAGAAAATATCCTGAAAGAACAATAAAAAGAGAAAATATTGAAAAAGGAAGTCTAGATGAAAAGTTATTAGAACAATACCTTGAATTAGAAAAGAAAAGAAAAATAAGAGAAGGAAAACAAATAAAAGAGGAAGAAACTGAAAAAGAATGAGCCAAATAAGCGATAGTGAAATCAAAGACATAATGATAGAAATACAAAAAATGAATTTAAATGAAACAAAGGAGGTAAATCCTATAGGACATGTAGGAGGACCAAGTAAAATAAAAGAAGAACATCCAAAAACATTTGAAACCCAATATAGAATACCTAAATAATGTGAACCCGAGAGAATCAAATAGAACAATTAGGAAATACGGGGTATACCTAGTCATAGATTGTCAAAAAGATATTAAAAGCAGGTTTTAAGCAGTGGTCTCAAACGACTGACATTATATTTTATGACACAAGACAAAGATTTGGGACCAATAATACGAAAACTCAAATAATGGTAGGAACATTAGAGGATGTGTCGGAAAATGGTGGGAAGGATTATCATTTAGTTTTAATGTTGTACAAATTACACTCTTTGTAGCTTTTGAAAGTAGTATATTGAAGGTGTAGATACCTTTGTTAGATACATAGTAAATGAATTCTTAGGAGAAGAATGGATGTGACGATTATAAGAACAAAGAAGAAAAAGACATAAGAAGAATTTAGAAATAAGCTATCACAGCTTCCTGATTTGTAAGATGAAATACATATATGAATATACATGAATTTAGGAAGTATTGCCAGTGCCTTTGATAGTAATATGAATATGACAATATTAGCAAATACATATTATGAAAAATTACCAGGCAAATGGAGTTCTTACTTCCAAGAAGAATATGAAAGAATAAAAATAGAAAATGCTGATACTTTAGGAGCTCGAATAGAATTTTTAAGGAAAAGATTGACAGATTTGTGCACCCAAAGATATGTTGTAAATGGTGCAAAATATGGAGAAAAAATATTCTGTGATAAGATAGATAACATCCCAGGAAAATGGGGGTGTAAGGGTTTAGAAAAGAAAATTTGAAAACAATTAGAACAACCAAGAAAGAAATTTACAAAATATAAAAAATTTAGAAAAGAATGGAAAAAACCATTTAAATATTACAAATTCAAATTATAAAAAGACAAAATGTTGCAGGAACAACATCAAAAGACAAAAGTAGATGCAAATGTTGGAAATGTGGAGAATTAGGACATTACAGTAATGAATGCCAAAAAGAGAAAAGAACATTTATATTATGGGGAGAAAATAAAGATGAAGATTTAGAAAGTATCCTAAGCTTTGATAGTGAATGAAGCGGTGTTTATAACCAAAAAAATGATAACGATTCGTCGGAAAGTGATGTGAATGAGTAAAGAAATAATAGTGGAAAGAAGATGACATTTCTGAATTTGAAGTCATTAGTGCTAAGGAAGATCAAGAAGGATATAGAATGAAAGCACTTTTGATATTAGAAAATTACAGAAAATCAGGGAATCTAAACTTTGATCTAAAAGCCAGGGAGAAGGTTTATTAAGTTACTTAAATAAAGATATATGCATAGGAAATACACAATCCATGAATACCAAAAAATAGAAAGGAGTATAACAATCAACAAAGCTAAAGGAAATATTAAGCTTAATTTACTGACAAAAGAAACTATAAATGAAACCTTAAGTAAGATAAAAAATGACAAGATCAGAGACAAAATAAAGTATGTATACCTAGCAGGAGTACAAATAATAATAAAATCATTATTCCTTGAAAATTTAAATACTCCAATAGTACTAAGTTTACATGATAAAGACTGATAAACACATATGAAAGCCATAGGTAGTATCCGGGCAAATTTAGCCTATACAAAATTAATGTTTACATGTTACCCAAATATAACATTAATTTAGGAGACAAAAAGCTTTTGATAACTTGATGTAGCTTATATTTCAAATTTTTAAGGAATGACTTTATGAAAGAAGGAAATAATGTAATGACAATGTATTCTGGTGCTTTTTATATACACTATCAAAGAAACTCAAATTATGGAAGAATTTACCAAAGCCAAACCCTTTATAGAAATTGAAGTGATGAATGTAGAAATTGCGAAATAATAGAACCACAAAAGAAATTAGATAGAATAGAATGCACGCAAGAATTACATTTTAAGTCTTGAAGATGATATTCAGAAGAAAATAATATACAAAGAATTGATTTACCCAGATTTAGGGGAAACTCCTTGATAGGAAATAATAGTAGAAATAGTACAAGCAGAAGAAGTTTTCCGAAGAATAAGAGAAGAAGTACATTCACCTTTCCTAATAAAAGGGAATTATTACAATGGAGAAAGAGAAGTTGAAGAAACCAAAATTTTAATGAATGGGAGCCGGTACATCAATCATATCCGAGGGGTGATAAGTGTGAAATGATAGGAACTTTGACAAGTCCATATGTCTACAAAAATTATGATGGTCAAACATTAGAATGTAATTTAAAGGTAGAACATGGGAGTCAACTCCATATGATTCAATTTTATTGGATTATAGGGTCAACTGTGCTTTCGAAAATTTTGAAATCATGTTGAAAAAAAAAAGTAATTTTGGAAAAGAGAAAACTTGATTCGGGGATTTTGAAAAATAGAGTATCACTTTAGGAAAATTTAGAAGAATGATTTGAAAGATGGATATTTAAAAAAGGAATATAGACTTAGGGAAATTAAAGGAATAGTGGATTTTGAATTTTTTTTTTGTGAAATTTAAAGAAAATGATTTTATAATTTTTGAATTTAGTGAAAAAGATTTTTTATTTTGAAATTAAAGAAAATGATTTTTTATTTTGTAGAAATTAAAGAAAATGATATATGATTTTATAAAATTATAGAGGATGATTTTTTATATTTTTTAGAAATTAAAGAAACTAATTTTAAAAATTTTGAAGTTAAAGAAAATGATTGTTTTTTATCTAGATAAAAAAATAGTATGATGAAAGTTATAATAATAATAATAACAATATTTATTTGAAAATTGGTACTAAGGAAAAATCAAAATTGATGAAAATGAAAGATTTTAGAAATATCATTTAAAACAAACAAGAGTTTGAAATAAAATGGATGTAGTGGTGTGGTTGAGAGCGTTTACTTACAACATAAAGGTTATAGATTCAACACCTCATATTGCATTTGAAATCGATAGGCCCTAGGTGACATTACAATGGGTCCTATGTGGGCTAAGCCTAATAAATGGACTTGATCTAAGGTAGGTGGATTGAACCTAATGAGCTTTACCTAAGATAAATGGTTTGGTCCTAATATATTGGACATAAGATAGATGAGTTAGACCAAATGAGTTGAGCCTGAGATAGGTGGATTGTATATGATCGAGCGGTTCTAAAGAAGTGCCTAAGGGGTTGGTCCTAAGGAAATGTCTTCAACATAGTGGCTTGGGCTAAGGAAATGGGCTTAAACATTAGAGAGGATTAAAATGTATGCATTGAAGCAAAATAAAATAAAAAATAAAATATATGACCCTACCTCTATTATATATGATTTCCTAGAGAATACAAAAACACATGGAGACTTGAACGCATTAATTACACGCCTAATATATGATTTTCGCCATGAAACCCATCTTAAAAAAATGCATTGTGATTAGCTAGCCAAATTTCTAACACTACAACCAGAGACTTGTTAAGTCCTCAACAACTATATCAAAAACTTGTTATGATTCAAGTTGTTACTCTTCTTATTTTAAACTATTTAACTATAACTTGGTCTGCTTACTGCAAGTGCACAAGTCAACAAGTAATAAAGTGGATTTAAGTCCAGATACAGAGATTGATAAGAAATTTCAAAGATTAAGTACTCAAACTACTCAAGCATATCACTATTTGAACTCAAATTTCTCAATGTGGTAAACTGACTATTTAAAAGAATAAAGATATTTAAATGTTAAAATAAGATTGTCCAGATTTTAACAGCTAGTAGTTTCTCTGATTTGAGTAAACACTGGAAAGGAATTTAGTCGGTCATCATTGGATTACACATAACAATGACAAGTTGTTTAAACAAGTCAATTATGATCATAATCAAGAAAATGAGGAAGAAGAATTCAAACAATGGTTTCCGCTTTAGTATAAGTTCAGATAGTGAATTTGGCTTGATTTTCAATAATCTTTCCTCCAAAACTTAGTTCAAATCAACTATTCTAATGAAAAATGAAAAATAACGAAAAAAAAGAAAATAAATAAGAAAACTATTTACAAAACTCTATACTCTACTTTTCAGCTTCTAACTTGTTCTCTACTATTTACAAAACTCTGTGCTCTACTTTTCAGCTTCTAACTTGTTCTCTACTCTTACTCTAACACCACATTCCATTCTTCCTTCTCTTCATGCCTTTTTGTGCCCTATCTCTTTTTATTTATATTTCAATCATTGTTGGGCCGCAATTCGAAGCAGACTTTGTGGACTTTAATGCAAGCTCATAAGATGATTTGTTGCAACAAGAGTTATTATGTCGTGACATTGATGCGCATCACATTTGTCTTTAGCTTTGTCGTGAGGTTGTCGCAACACTCCAATGATGAATTTGCCTTTGACACTATTTAGATTGTCGCAACATTATATTGATTGTCGCGACATTGTCTTCTGAATTTATGTCTTCATTGTTTGTCGTGACAATGTCCTCTTGATGTGTAATTGTTGACCTTTGGAATTATTGTCGCGACATAAATAAATTTGTCACAACACTATGAGTCATTGGCTGGTCTTGAAAGATGTCGTGACTCTTTCATGACATTTATGCTTGAAATTCCTTTAGGATGAATGTCACAACAAGATTTTGAGTATCGCGACAATATTTTACTGCTTTTCCAAGGACTCTTCTCTTTTATACTCGCGACATAAGTTGAAATGTCATGACAGTTGTTGCTTCTTGCTTTAATCTTTTAGGCATATTTTGTTGCTCTTTTTTCTTCTTTTGACAATAATTCTTATAAAACAATAATTTGATAAATATTTTATAATTTTGTATTAAAATAAACATTAAGACTTCAATTATACATATGAAAATAGACTTGAAGCTATATGAGTTTCACATTTATCACACTGCAACCCACTTCTCCTCGTTAAGGACATTAAACATTTAAAACACAAGCTACATCACATCTCCTCATGCCAATCATTACTAGGTCAGAGGGTCATTAAATATCCACATGAATGAATTCCTACACTATAAGAAAAACCATATATCATTTATTGAGTAATAAAATAATAATAATAATAAAAAGGGAAACATCATATACCCACGTGAATTAATATACATAGAGATGATAAAATTCAAAGGAAACCATAATATAAAAGACAACTAACCCAACCACCTTAAATCTAGATGCATGAATCTTCAATTTTAAAATATGTACTTGGCAAACACTCTATGAAAGACTAAGGTGGTGTTTATTTTTTAATCTTTGAAGGTATTTAGCTTTTCGTCATTAAAATTTCGATTGTTTTAAAATTTTAGACTTATTGTTGAAATCTTTTTAAAGTTACGAATAGAAAAAGTGAAAATATTTCTTTCTACAGAAATGGAAAAAGTCATTTCTTTAAAAAACGAAAAATTCATTTATTCACCGATAAGAAAGAAGAGTATGTCTGGCATTCATATGGATACCATTGAAATATTTGGGACGAAACAGTATCCGATCCGGTTTGTTTATTTTTATCAATTCCCAAACTTGTCTTATTTAAAAAATTAAACGGGACGGGGCGATGATGAGAAAATTAAAAAGCTATCTTACATTTCACGTTTGATTTTGTTTTTATTTTATATTTACTTTTTTATTTTTTATTATATTAAAATTAATATATTTCTTAAAAATAAAAATGCTATGAATTTTATAAATTATTTATTTAAAAAAGCAAATTCTAATTATTATTATTATTTATATTAAAGATATAAAAATAAATAATAATAAATTATTTTAAAATATAATAGGGGCGAGCAGGTGCTGATACATGTAAAAATCAGATTCTGATTAAACAAAACTCTTCTCATTAAAATGAAGCAGACGAGCGCTGAAATAAATAAGTGCACATTCTTGTCTTTCTTTATTATGAATATTAAAAAACAAGCAGACTTATCTTAATCTTATTAAATACTATTCAATATTAAGCTTAAAAAAAATTATATTCAGCATTAAGTAAAAAAACAAACACCACCTAAAATTCCAAATTGATAATCTTCCCTTTTTCTACAGTAAAATATATTTTCTCTCTGTTGTCCCTCTCACCTCCTTTTTGATCGCATGTCTTTGATCACCCTCCTTTCTTGTACCTTTCAAATCCAATCCCGCATTTTTTATCGCCTTTTTTCCTCCCTTAAAAATATCATCAACCTTCATTTTTTTTTCAAAATAAAATAAAATCACCTCAAATAAAGAAAAAAATCAAGTCAAATAAAATAAAATAATAAAATAAATAAAAAAACTAAGATTGGCCAAATTTAGAGTCTATTCCTGCATAACCCTTTTAATAAGTGAATTATATTTATATCAATTCACATAATATGAATTTGATCTATATTACCACGTTTAATTATTATGTTAATTAATATTTAACTTAGATTAATCATTATATATATTATTTATATTAAATGTTAATAAATTAATTATAATTTATATTATTTTAAATTATTAAATTAATAAATAAATTATACTTATCTTATCGTGTTATTCAATTAGTATAGGTCGAGTTTAAATTTATTATTTCTTACCCATTTATCATTGTATTTGTATTGAATTGCAAGTGAAACATGGTACCACCCATATTTATAATAGCATAAGGTTTGTCGCATTTGACGGTCAGCCAGTAGTGGCCGAATTTAATTTTTTTTAAAAGTACCCCATGTGTGCGAAAGAACGCACTATCTTGAAGCCAGTACATGAGCGAGATGTGAGCCGGACGGGCAAGGGATAACAGTAGAATGGGCCCCGAGTGAAAATGGCTGTGTGGCCCCCAAAGTGAAACAAGCAGACCCAGTGCTTGAACCCAGACCAGACTGAAAGTGAACGAACATGGACCCCCCAGCCACCCTCCCTTTCCTCCTCTCGCCCTCCAACGGTTGGCTACTTCCCTCCCATCCGCTTTTTTAAAGAAAAAAAGAATTGATATGTCCCCAAAAATAAAAATATTATACAAATATGTAGAAAAATAAGCCCAGAAGAGGGGGTTTTAATATTTTAAAATTTTTGACAAGCGTTTTCAATAATATGAAATATTTTTCCTAAATGTAAAGTAATTTTAAAATAAAGAAAATCATTTTAAAATATTAATTTTGCCAATATATAAATATTTTTAAAATAAAAGTAAATCAAAATAATAGTATGTCTATATTTTTACAACAAAATATTTTTCTTATAAAAGTATATAAAAACTATTATTTTTTGAAAGAACTTAAAAAGCTATTATTATATTTATAATTAATTTATATTCGCATTTTCATTGAGACCCTCGTTTCGTAATAGTAATGAAGTGTTTATACAAAAATCAGAGGGTAAAGAGGAAGAATATCTTATGCGGTTGAGGTGACATGACGGAATGTTAAAATGTAGAAATGGTGTTTATAAAAATCTTTTTTGTGTGTGTTTTATTAATAATTTCAATAACAGGATGATTGTATAGTTTTTCACTTACAGGTAAGTGGCAATGCATCGTTAAAAGCGAAAACTTAGTTCAAATATGGAATTTTTGATAGAATAGAAATAATTTTAGAAAATAATAAAAAAAGAAATAAAAGCAAAATGTAAAATTTGTAAAAACACTTCTTAGTGGTGCTATCAGAATTCGGGCACCAAGTCATTTAAAAGGCAACGATGAGCAATGTAAAAGCCCAAGCATAATGTAGATATTAGAAATTATATGCAATTGAGGTAAAGATGAATGTGGAAATTTAAACGCATTTTAGCATGATGGAGTATAACTTTGTTGTGAAGGAATGATTGATTACGTAATAAGAGCTGAGCAATGGCTTAATATGATGGAAGCGATGATTGTTGAAGCCGTTCCAAGCGTTGATTAATCGCCCGATTGAGTTAATTAGAAATGCGTTAAAAAGAGATGTGTAGAAAAAATTTCAAAGCGAGCGAAAATTTAAAAGCGATATTTTGCAAATTTTGAAGGAAAAATTTGTTTAACGTCGATGTTGGGCATCTTTTAATGTAGAGAACTTTTTATGTATTACTTGCTCGTTATATAGATAGTAAATGGATGTTAAATAAAAGAATAATTTCTAAAACAATAAATACTCCACATAATATGGTAAAAATATAGCAACTTTAATAAATGATGAAATTATAGATTTAGGTATTCGTGATAAAATATTTACAATAACATTAGATAATCTTGAATAATGATGTGATACAAAGATTAAAAATATTTTGGCAAATAAAGATGATAAATGCAAAGGAATTATTTCACGATGCGTTGTTGTGCGTATTTTAAATTTGATTGTAAGATGGATTAAAATACAAGTTGATAACGAGTGCTTTATTAAGAAAAATTAGAGGCATTAAGTATAATATTAATTGTTGAAACAAGCATGAATTGTTTTTGATTGTTGCAAGTGTAAATAATAAAGAAAAAATATAAGTTTAGACATACTGACTAGGTGGAATTATAACATAAGCTTTTACAAAATATTACAAAATATAAAAAGTAGTACAATTATACGAAATGCAATTATCTAATAATAATATTGATGTAGATGTTGATGTATTAAATGATTATGAATTGGCGCATTAACGAGGATCTTCTCACGAGATGCTGAAATTTTTGATCTTGACAAATATTTTTTTTTGTAGTGTGTATTATGATATTATCGACTTAACTCGGGTCATTATTGCATGATCATGTTCGAGAAGAAGGCAGGCAGTGGTGATACGGAAGAGCTTAAAAATATCGAGAGCATGAATGGATAAGATAGTTACGTCTGAGAAAATAATGATTAAAATATTTTATTGAAATGTATATTGTATTTTTATTTTCTTTATGGTTGAAAAGTACAAATGATTGACAAATAAGTACCGCCAACCCTGGGATGTACTTATTTTGTAGTGATGTAAAGCTTTTAAATGCAGTTTAAATGTAATTATATTTGATTAATAAAATTTAAAATGATGTATTTTTATTTTGAATTATTTTAAAAACTACTTATTTAACTTTTGAATCTGATTTAAATCAAAAGGCTTCTGTTGAAAGGTTGGGCTTTAGGCGGGCTTTAAGTGGGGCACATCGGCCCCGGAACTACAGGCGGAGCTTCCTCGACGGGCTGGCGGGCCTGCGGCGAACTGCCAGCGGAGCTCTAGCGGGGGGAGCTAGCGGAGCACATGGCGGGCACTGGGTGGGGAGCTACAGGCGGGGCACTGGGGCGGGATTTTAGGCCCGGGCTTTTGGGCGGGGCTTTTGGGCGAGCTAAAAGCCCACATGATTGGCCGGCCCATTTGGGCGGCCGGGCTTGGCGAGCCAGCGGCCGGCGGGTCTTTGCAGACTGGAGCTAGAGACTTGGCGGCCCAAGCGCCCGTCATTTAGTAGGGGAAACTGCGGTACCTCCCGGACTACAGAACTTTTGGAGATCTTATTTAGGTGCATCAATATTAAAATCGCAAATCATATTCTTTTTATTTTTAATTAGAAATATTAAATATTTTAATTAAAATCTAATTTATTTTACTAAAATAAATATATAAATTAAAATAACATTTTAATAAAAAATTTTAAAAAGAATAATTTATTTATATTTTTAAAATGAATTTTAATTTTCATCTAGTAGATTTTAAAAATTAAAAATCAAACTTTAATAAAAAATTGAAAATAACAAATAATTATTTTGTAGTTAAAAAATAAAATTTGATTTTTTATTTGGTGGATTTTTTTTTAAATTGTTTATTTAGTAGATTTTAAAAATAGGAAATATGAGATTAAATTGTTTAAGAATGAAAATCGGTAGCATGAGAAGAGGAGAGAGGAGAGAGGAGAAAGAGGAAACAAGACACAGAAGGAGGAGAGAGGAGAAAAGTGCGTCAGTTGGAGCCGCTGACGGAGCTAGTATATGCCCAAGGGGAGCAATTGCCCCCCTGAATTTTTTTTTTGAAAAATTATACCATGCTACCTCTGATTCTCTGAAATGTAAAATTGCTAATGCTTTGGATTAAAGCTTCTAATTGTTAATTTTTACAAAGATTTTTTACTTAGACTTTATTTAGAACCCAAATAATTTTAAAGAAAGAAAAATAATAATAAGAACAATGATTTTCTCATATTTGATTTTATCAGGAAAAAGAAAAAAATATATATATATATAATATTAAAATTCATCAAAATTTTATATATTTTTAAATTTCTTAGACCATAAATAATAAGGAAACAAATAAAAAAAGTTTGAGTAAACATATAGAATTAATTTTTTAAATTTAAACCTATTTTTATTTTCCTCTAATAAATTTTTTTTTCTTTCACTTTTTCTCTCTATTTTTCTCTATATTTTCCTTTCTAATCAAGACTCCATTTGGAAACCATAAAGTTCTTGGAAAAGAAAAAAATAGTAAAGAAAATTATTTTTTCATGTTTGGTTTTATAATGAAAAAAATTAAAAAATCAAATATAATCAAAATTCTTCAAAATTTTACATATTTTTAAATTTTTTAGGCCTTTTACAATATAAAGAAACAAATTAGGTTTGAATAACGTATATAATTAATTTATTAAGTTTAAACATATTTTTTATATTTTTCTTTTTCTTTATTACTTTTATAACAAAAACTGTGTCTTAGGGGATGTTTGGTTTCTGTTTTTAAAAATTATTCTTGAGAATAATTTTTTAAAATACAAAGAACACTATTTTGGTGTTCTCTAAAAATTTACTAATTTTTTGAATTTATCATTTTTTATGTTCTTTGTATTTTTTGAAACAATAAAAACTGAAAACCAAACATAATTTTTTTATTCTCTTGTTTTTAAGAACAGCCTCCTAACTTTTAATCCTACCACCGTCACTGGGTGGAGCAATGGGACCTACTGGAAACTGCGGTTAGGTGGGGAATTCCTCCCCTAACATCATAATTTGTATGACATCAATGTGAACAAAAAATTCGGCAACATGCCGCCAGTCATATCACTAAGACCTTGTTTGGAAGGCAACTGAGAGTCGAAACGCTCCAATGGGAGTTCTTAAAAAAAGGAGTGTCAATCTCTGTTTCCGTATGAACGTGTTCTGTGCTAAATAGTGTTTTTCTTTCGGAAATAGTAGGAGTGTAATGAAATGGGAGTCTTGAATTTAATAATTATTTTTATTAAATATAATTAAAAATAGCCAAAATATGGGAATGGAATATAGCATTAGAGGAGGAGCATTAACAGCGAGCCGTTGTTTTGCAAACCTGTCAGTTTCTCTCAAAGTTTCGAGTATCTTGGCACATGCTGGATGGCATTTTGCCAGCCCTCTTCCTCTGCCTCATTTAGTGCCCAATTATTTATGCTGAGGTGCGAATTTGACGGTTATGGGAATAGCGCGCGATACTTGACTCGTTGGAGTTGCTCGATGTGATCTCATGGCTCGTGTTTAGCATGCGGCTCCCAATAGATTATGTCACATGTATCCACAAAAAGGGTAAAAAGTGATTACTAATTGAAAAATTCAGGTACTTATTAGTTTCGTCCTAAATCAAGCTTTTCTTTTTCAATAAATAATTTTTTTTGTTCTTTTTATAAATATTAGTAAGTGTATATGTGCTAACGAACATAAAATAATATAAAAAATATATAAATTTGAATTTAATTATCAAGTAAAAGAAACGTAGTTAAATTTAATAAATCTATATACTATTGAAATAAACGACCTTAATTAGTGAGTTTAAACGTGTTAACACTGGAGTTGGAAATGTTGCTATATATTATCGATATATCATCGATATTTCAGGTGTTAGACTTTCGACACGATATCAATAAACGAAAGTCAAATAAAGGAAAAAATCGAAAAATATCGACCAAAATCGTCAATATTTCGGATATATATCGCTAATGTACCAATATATCGGCAACAAATTGACGACAAATAGCATGTGGAACAAATGTGGGATTTTTGTCATTTTGATCGATATATCGGTCGATATATCGTAAGACAAGTCTATTGATGACATGCAAGATGAATTCCCCTCCAGATTTGGATGTAGTTCAGTTACTGATGTCATGTCTGAATTTGTGAGTCTCAGCTTGGACTCTGAGGCATGTCCCTCGTTATTGCCTCCTGCTTTATTGTTCACCCTCTCTGATCCATTATGAAATTCAAATGCTAGTTTGCAATTTAACAAGACCTTCGTATGCTAATATAACAAGATAAAAACTAAATTCATGAATAATTCTTTCTAAACTTTTAGATCAAATAATAGACACCGCCTAAGCAAGACACTCCAACTTTGCTTCTCTCTCGCTGGGAAGCAAGCAAGTTATCCATACTAGAATATAATGATGATCACATCAAAGGGCCAGAATTGTTGGACATGTGGAAGTCTGAGATTTCTTCTGGGTTTTTCAAAATCTCCAACAACTACTTGTGGATTTGACGACGAGGGGTTGTCGTGTTGATCCGACTGACGAATTTCAATCTCTTTGATTCTAGGTCGTATTTTCCCATATGACGGTGAATTTTGATTATTTGAGCTTTGATACAGCAACCTGGTGATTTTTAACTGTTAGATCCAAGATCAATAATTAGAATCAAGATCTAACGAGTTAGATTTGATCAAATCCAAATCAACGACCAAAAAATAATTTTAAGGGTTTTTGACAAAAAAAATCGGTAGTTTGAGTCAAAAAATCTATAAATAGTCCTAAAATCATTTAGTTTTCATATCATTTCCTTCGAGTTCTCTCTCAAACAATTCTTGATTTATTGCAAGTCTTGAAAGAATAAATATTTTGGTCAATTTTGGTGTTCAAGTCTTCCATTCAATACATAATTTGGTAACAAGGTATGTTTCCATGTTAATTAATTTTTTTATTTTAAATTTGTGCAATTTAGTAGTTAATTTAAGTTTATATTTAGAGAATAAGATTGTTTATAGTTGAATTAAGATTTATTCAGTTTATATTTAATTAAGTTTATATTTGATTAGATTTAATTTAAGTCTATATTTGAATTAAGATTATGAATACAGAGGAAATATGAACATATATTATGTATATTTATTGTAAATTAATGTAAAACACATTTTCTTTAACTTCTGAGAATTAATGTAACTTTATATTTAGATTGAGATTATAGATATAAAAATATAAAAATTTGTTAATTAATATATAAATATGAACATATATATTATATATTTAGATATTTAATAACTTTAGACTTATATTACGATTATGAATATGAAATATAATAAATTGTTAATTAATGTAAATACATTTTCTTTAACTACGAGAATTAATGTAACTTGCTCTCTTTAGATTGAAATTATGAATATGAAATATAAATTTGTTAATTAATGTATAAACTATGAACATATATTATTTATATTTAGATATTTAATGTAATATCAATGTGTAAATTTGATTATTAATGTCATTTTTACACTTTTACAAAGTATTTTCATGAATTTCAAAGTATTTTTGTTAATTTCCGATATATCGATATTCATGTAAAAATATCCATGGATATATCAGATATATCTATGTAAAATCAAGAATGCTAGATATATCGGTTGAAAGCGGAGTATTTTTAGCTTAGCCCGGTTAACATCAACTTTGATAGGGTACGAATATCTAAATTTGATATTTTTAGGTCTATTTGTTGGTATTAAGAGCAAAAATGTAATTATATATAGTGAATTTAATATATAATTACTGGTATCAAGAAAAAGAATAGTTCCATGAGTAAGAATATCTAAATTTGATATCTTTGGATATTTTTTAAAATTATTACTGATATTTAATAGCAATTCTAAAGTCACATCCAATGTTTATAATATTATGTAAGTATCATAACTATAGAATTCTTCGGAAAAAATGTGTCTTTGACAACGGAATCTAATAAGTTTTTTACAAAATTTTCTTTAGTAAGATTTCTTATAAGTTTTTTTTTTTAACAAAATCTTCTTCTATTTCAAGAATTAATTGATAAGTTAGCATTTATATTTTCTTATATAGAATTTCTTTCATTCGAAGAACTTATTAATGCATGAGTCATCATTGATATTAATTCTGTAAAACTCGAGAAAATTCTAATTTTATGAAAAAAGGTAAAATGGTAATTTCGGTCAAAATCAGGAATTTTTCTAGATGCCGGATAGCCCGAAGCGAGACGTCGTGGAATCGTCTCACGAAATTTGCTTCTACGTTAAATTTAAATTAAATTCGAGCAGTCGAATTTCATATTTTCGAGGCATAGAAAATAATCACCAGGACCGAGCAGCGCATTTGAGTGGATCGGAGATCTTACGTGTCGTGTGTAGAATAAGGTCAAACATGGCTCAAGTGGGGCGTGAGAGGCGTATGACCGTCGTAATCGATTGGAAGGGAAATAAAGTGGTAGATGGATAAGTGGGTAAGTGTGTCAAAATAATAATTAGAGTGGACGTATGGTATGAGAGAAGACAATTCTGCGACCCGACTTGACTAGCCGGATGAGATGGGGAAAGAGAGGGAAAAGGAAGAGAAGAAGGAAGGGGAAGGTTTTAGAGAGAAGTGTACATATACTCTTTAGAATTCTAGATGGTCGGACCGTCGGTTCTGAATCGAAACAAAGAGGAGAAGTTGAATTACTGCGGCTATGGCCAGTGCAACGTGGTCTTGGTTTGTGGAGTTTCGACAACTCTGGGACGTAGGGGTTTTCTCCTACTTATTTTATTCTTTGGCCTGACCATCTTAATGGATAAGGGATATCTTGAGGCACAGATGGCCAGTGTTTTGGTTCAAAGATTTGGGCCCGGAGTGAAGGAAATCCACACAGAGTGGTTTCTGTGATCTGGCCAGTAGTGGATTTGGTTGTGTGTGGCCTTGAGTGTGAATATGTTATTGCTTGATTGAATAACATGTTATGTTATTTGTGTGATGTTTCTGGGCTGATCCCCAAAAAAAGACGGCTATGGATTTTATTATTATGTGGTAATTTTATATTGTTATGTTTGAATAACTTATATTGTGTGGCAAATTTTGTTAATATATGCATGCTTGATAATATTAACATGTATTATATAAAATGACATGTCATTTAAGTATCTTATTTGAAGCCTTTAGAATAGTAGGTGTGAATGCATGGCAAATAAAATTGAAGGGTTGTCCAAGCAATGATTTCTTTTGTAAACTTATTCAAATAGAATTTTATCGGAAAGTTGTCCGAAGAATTGTGTTGGGAAATCGTCCAACAATTCATGTCAGAGAGGCTATGAATTGTTTGGAGGTTCTGACAAATTCGCCTCGGAGGATTGTCCAACGTATTTATATCGGAGGGTTGCCCACAATTAAAACAAATATTTTTTTGTTTGAAATGATTTTCATACATGGCATAAGCATGTGTGAGGGAGTCGGTGAGGACTCGAGGCATGGGAATTGGGCATGTAGACATTCGAGTAGGAATCATGAATTCACTTGAATGTGTGTGTTTCGATTGTATGAGCAGCTTAGGTGAGGAAATGCTTCATGTAGGATAATTACTCTTGGGCATTGCTACGTATCGAGGAAGATTATTTCGGGTGCAAGTGTTCGAGCAATGGCTCACTTTAAGAGGCCATTTTTGAGAAGAAAGCCGACATGTGGCTTTGATCCTATATTTTTGTAAAACGTGTATTAGAATGATTAATTTTGATATATGTTTTGAATAAGAATGAAATTAACTCTTGAAACCATTGTAATGTAATTGATTACATTTTGATGAGTATGGATGTATGAGCCTGACGTGACCATTTTTACTCATATATGGGTCTCATGATATGAGACACGCAGGTTTCCACAGGTTGACAATGGTCAACGAGACCCTCGGAAATTGGGGCGTCACATATTCATGTGTGTATAATATTGTTACTATTATTATTATTTGACATCTTATTATTATTATGTATATTTTGTATTTCCTTACCATTTTGTTCAATTAAAGTACATACACAAAATATTTAATGTTTATTATTATTATTATTATTATTATTATTATTATTATTGTTTAATGTCTTTTTTTTTCTTTTTTTAGATAATTTAATGTCTATTACATTCACTTCCAAATTTTTTTTCTTTAAAAATTGTGTCTTGAAATATCTATCAACAGTATCATCAAACATTGTATATTCTCTCGACACTACACTAATTTGATAGTTTACTTATTAAATTTATCTACTGAAACAATTTTGTAGGTCAAAATAGGGGTTGATCGACAAATTATTGACAAAATTTGGGGAATTAATTTTCAACAATTTACCTATAGAATACCGACAATTTACCTACAAAGCTATTTAGTCGGTTAATACGACGTCAATTTTTGGCACAAGATATTAGCGACAACTTACCTATAGTTTACCTGCTTAAACAATTTTGTAGGTAAAAATAGGGGTTTATTAACAAATTACCGATAAATTTTAGGGGAATTAATTTTCAACCATTTACCTACAAAATATTGACAATTTACATACTAAAATTTACCTACAAAACCACTAAGTCGGTAATTTGGTGTCGATTTTTGGCACAAGATATTAGTGACAACTTACCTACAATTTATATATAAATTTACTTATTGAATCAATTTTATAGGTAAAAATAGGGGTTTATCGATAAAATCGTGAAAAAAATTGAAGAAATTAATTTTTAAGAATTTACCTACAAAATATTAACTATTCACCTATTACAATTTACCTACAAAAAACTATTCAATCGATAAAATAATAACCCAATTTTGATGCAAGATATTAGTGACAATGACAAGAGCCTCAATGACAAGTTCACATTGCTTTATAGGATCAAAGTTTCTTGACACCATGGCAGCTGCCTCCACCAAGCTCTCATGCCACTCTTGGTTTCTTCATTCTTATAAGTTCTTTCTATTTAAATTTAATATTAAGACAAGGAGAAATATAAGATTATTTATTTCAATTGTCCATTGCTATACTTGTAGTTACCCCTAAGGAAGATCAGGAGCTTGTAATTGGCTGAAAAAACTTGCATAGATTGCTAAAAATGTCGTTGAGAAGCAAAGCCCAGAACAGTAAGCAGTTTCTAATCATTTGATATTGCTTAATCATTGAAGCTAGCACTTTAATACGTCTGAAAATCCTTGAATAACCATTTCAATTTCTCATTGGTAATGCTAATTATGCTATGAAATATCATCTCAATTTGCTTTGTAAAAGTTAAGTACAGAGAAAGGCATTGTTCAAATCAATATGTTTTTTTGAGTGTACCACACTGATAGAGATACAAGCATGGGCTATCTGTTATAAATATTTCTTCATGTTATAAATTATTCCACTAAGATTTAAAAAAAAAATCTCAAGTAATCATAACATGAAGTAGTTTCGAAAAAAAACAAGTGGCTATTTGTAATATCACTTTTATACTAAATAGTAAATACTTTTTATTTCAAATACTAGTTGGTCTTTGAATATAACTGTGGCACCCTATCCCGGGGTCCCATTGACAACCCGTCAACCTACGAAAACCTATAGATATTAGGGGTCTTGATATCACACTCATTTGTCTCATATATTGAGACTCATTTCTGCATATTTAATTCACAAATATACACAAATATGTGATAGACTATTTAATCAACAGTCCATTTAACAGTCATTTTATACAACAAAAATGTATACATGTTTTGGTTATACTCGAATATAATATAAGATAAAAACAAAACAAAACAAAGCCGCATCCGGCTCTCATCCCTCATGCAGTCCCATATGCGGGTCAAGCGTCACGCATAGAACACATTACTGAAAGAGGGTCCTGACCAGGTGAGCAAAGCCAGTGGGGATGACTCCACAAGGGCTACTCCCTATCTAAGTGTACATGCAATGGTCGCTGAAACACACATCAGTAAAATGTCTGCATGAATGTCATATGTCATGCATGAAATGTCATCATACTTATATCCTGAGTCACTCATTATTTGCCTCACACATGTATATGCCAAGTGTGAAGCGAGTCACTAGTATTACAAATGTATGTATCGAGCCCCTCCCATAGACCGATACCCAATGCAATTTCAATGGGCAACCCGATCGTCGATCCGACTCTGACCATTTGAAGTCTATGTGATAAACATGACTAGTGTGTTTTCTTTGGACAACATAACTTTTTAGATCTACTGCATGGGTCTCTTGCTCATGTTCCGGGCTTTTCTGAGGGTTAACGGTCCCCTTCTTGCTCCGCCCAACACACTTGATTTATATTTCTTTTTATGCTTTGAACCGTGAGTCATTTATTGGACGTCGTCCAAAATACGAGCTCACTACCCATTCATCAAAAATGATGATGGGTGACCACACCTATGCACACACACCCAACATAATGTGATGTCCCTGTGCATATGCAATGCTAATGTCACTGCATGTTCTCATGTTATATGTATGATGCACACTACATGGAACATTCTACTCAATTGTACTTCATGCCAAGTACCATGTAAACATATTTAATTCACATCCATTATGTTAATACATTTAAATACACATATATTAATATATCTTACACATATTTAGCATGTTATTAAATTGCCAGCAATAACACACAAAAACTTTTCACATAAAATAGCCATTCGTATTAATTATTGCATCTATTTAAAAATAGACTTAGTGCAAAAATTTTTAGTCTATGTTTTATGACTAAAAAAATTTAACCCTGAGGCTTCGCCATTGTCCCAGCGGTTTACAATAAAATCCATATGTCACACCAGGTCGGTCCAGGCTCGAATGGTGGATCAGCGGGTCGGGCGCGAGACATATCTTGGGACTCTTACACATTTTTTTTTTTCTTTTTCTTTCTGAGGCCGAACTTGTACACAATGGTATACAACAATTTACCTTAATAAAATCATTTACATACTACAAAGAACTACCACCCAAGTAGTGTCCATCAATTATACACATATCTTGAGTCCCATTTACATATACAAAAGCGACCTTTTACATTTACAAATCAAGGAACTGCATGTAGTGAACCCCTACTAGTGTCTTGGCCGACGTATTCGGAAGATCGCGAGGATGTCTCTCTGTACCTACACAGTTCAAAATCCGTGCTAAGCTTTCACGCTTAATTGGGGAAGCGTATCCTTATAACTTATCTTTGGCACCGTGCATTTATCTTGAATCATAATAAACATACCTCTTGTTAACATATGTCCGAATCTTCCTTGAATTCATATAGCACATTTACATACATAATTATCCTTATAACAAACTTATGCTTATTCGGATCATTATCGATCAGACCAAACTTATAACAAACTTATGTATTCAGGCACACTTATGGCATACTTATTCTTATTCCGATCTCCGTAGGACACATATTTATACTTATCTCCCATAGGACACATATTTATACTTATCTCAGTAGGACCATGCCTGCCATCTCATTAGGACACATACTTATACTTATCTCAGTAGGACATACTTATATAAGTTCTCATTGTCTTTGTCGACTTATCATGTCGCATCACTTTATCTCAGTAGGACACATGCTATTCTTATCTCTCGTAGGACACATACTTGTACTTATCTCCCGTAGGACACCTACTTATGCTTATCTCCCATCGGACATATACTTATGCTTATCTCTTATAGGACACATACTTGTCAGTTTCTCAAAGGGCGTATATATCGGGACTTCTTATCTGTCTTACGGATCTTATACTTCTGAGCATATACTTGTATATCGGATCTTATAATTGTATTACGGAGCTTATTCTTGTATTTTGGATCTTATACTTGTGGAGCCTCTCCATAAATGCTACGGATCTTATACTTGTATTGCGGAGCTTATTCTTGTATTTTGGATCTTATACTTGTATTACAAAGCATTACTTGTCTTACGGATCTTATACTTGTATTACGGAGCTTATTCTTGTATTTCAGATCTTATTCTTTTATTAAGGAGCATATACTTGTCTTACGGAACTTCTACTTGTATTACAGAGCTTATTCTTGTATTTCGGATCTTATTCTTGTATTTCGGATCTTATACTTGTATTTCGGATCTTATACTTGTATTACGGAGCATATACTTGTCTTACGGAACTTATACTTGTATTACAGAGCTTATTCTTGTATTTCGGATCTTATTCTTGTATTTCGGATCTTATACTTGTATTTTGGATCTTATACTTGTATTCACAGACATATATACTTGTCTTACAGACTTATACTTAATATTCTGAGCTTATTCTTGTATTTCGGATCTTATTCTTGTGTTTCGGATCTTATACTTGTATTTTGGATCTTATACTTGTATTACGGAGCATATACTTGTCTTACGGAACTTATACTTGTATTACAGAGCATATACTCGTCTTATGGATCTTATACTTGTGTTATAGAGCTTATTCTTGTATTTCGGATCTTATACTTGTATTACGGATCTTATACTTGTATTACGGATATGGAAGTACCCATAGGTACTCTGGAGACATACTTATACGAGTGCCCGAGGTACTTCAGACTTATACTTGTCACGGAGGTGCCGTGGGTACTATAGAGATGATACTTATCGGGCATATGCGGTGCACGGGAGGTGCCGCGTAGTCTTACAAAACCTATCCTTATACGGGAGGTACCCATAGATTTTCACATAAATGAATCAGATCTGAGGAGGTACGTGGTGCCTCTGAGTCTTATGCTATCTGAGAGGTACCGTAGGTACATTACGTCGAGCGATATGCATTTCTTTATTCTTATTCTTATTCAGTCCCTTATCATATAACTAGTTGACTACCAAGACCAATCATAAGAAATGAGTAGGAAACAACACAATAAGTACCCGAAGGTACAATACAGTACTGAGGTGTCGTAGCACAAAACAAGAGTGCCAAAGCACTGACAGAGAGTGCCGTCGCACTAATCAGAGAGTATCGAAGTACTAAGCGAGGAGATCTTAGAAGTACTAATGTCGGAGAATCTTAGGAAGTACTAATGTGCGAGTACGGTCGGAGTCTTGGATTGCACTAGTGCAGAGTGTATTGAAGTACTAATCGAGGAAATGCAGAAGTACTAATCATAAAGTACCGAAGTACTATTGACGGCTGGTCGAGAGAGTGTCGTCGCATAATTAGAAATCTGCAGAAGTACTATACGTGCCTGCCCACGTAACAAAGGTGCCATGTCATTCAATATCTGGTCTTAGGCAGTCCTATAATTATATGAGTTCAGTAACTTACTGTCTTATAATAGGGGCATTCTTAGCCACATTATGTGTTCATGACATATTGCCTTTCATGTTCATGTTCATGTTTCAGTTCGTTTTCATATTTCATATCATATTTATGTTTCATGAACACATCGCCTATTGCATTTCCTATATTTTCTGTTTCATATGCATTGCATATGGCATCTCCTCTCATATACTTATCACGGTATGACACCTATGTATTCACACATCATTCGGGTATTATTGTTCCTCTATGGTCTCTTTGCTTAGAAATTGGAATCATTCCAATTGAATCTTCCCAAACTCAAGTTATGGCATTTCCTTGCCAAACTAGTCATTTGCCATAATACTAGGGACATTTTGAAATACCCATTTTCAAGTGTCTTGACTCCATATTTGACACTAGTTCTTTGTACTTCTTTGAACCTAAGGTGCTAAGGGTTTTCCTCTAACTGGAATCACCCAAATCGGAGCACCGATGCTCAAGATATGTCCTAAACAACCGGGACTACTCTATGTTCAAAACAGAACCAGAAATTGGCTTGAACATAGCCCCACTTTGAGTGAATTTCTGGGCCACATAGAGTCAGAATTTGAAGGTATTTATTTCAGGGTGTTTTGTTTTCCTTGAAGTCTAGTTTAACCAACCACTTAAATCACCTAATTCGGATAAGAAATGACTAAGTTATAGCGAGAAATACTAACCTTTGGTCGTGAGCATTGATCTGAGTACAGATCTTCCCGGTCTGGAAATTTGCAGTCGACGAGAACCAATATGGTACAGGTATATACTGTTTTAGTGCAGTACCAACCAAAATGCCCGAAATGGGGTTTCTCCCATTTTGATATATATTTCCACCCAAACCAACTCAATACTCAATACACACTTCAAAACCACTCCAAATTCATCTTGTAATGGTGGTTTAGAACCACATACCAAACCCTAGGTAAAGTCAAGAATACCAAAGTCACCATCTTTATACAAAACATAAATTAAGGGGGGATTCCGTAGCATATTAACCAGTGAGAGTTTCAACTCAATTTCTAGTTCAAGCCTAGGGTTGAGATTGAATCTAACTAAATCCTAGGTTTTGGAACTATAAAAATCCCTCTTAAGTCCAAATACATGATTCCATATTCAAAATTCCAAAAATGTGAAATCCTTACCTTTGCAGCTCCTCTTTCTTCCTCTTCCTCCCAACCCGTATGAGCTCTCTTGTTTGGAGACAAAAATGAGATATTTTGTCTCCTCCCTTATAGTTCAACTTTATGTTATTTGCCTTTTAGTCACTTACTCGTTTCTATTAATTGCACTACAATTCGTATTGTTTCCACTTTTGGCCTCTAATCTTATCAACATGACTTTTATGTCATCCATTTTTTGACAATTTACAATCTTGTCCTTATGTCTTATACAATTTTCGGGTTTCCGATTTCCGTATTTACGCCATTTAAATCACGAAACATTCAAATGTCTTACCACAAAATACCTAAACATACCGAGAAAGCGACTAGGGGTATATTCCGGGGTGTTACCATAATAGGTTCGGCTTGATCTGGGCCGATCACCCATGTCTGAGGCGGCCCCCAACACCGGAATATATATATATATATATATATATATACAATTTTATCAATTCGAGCGACAGCCACAGGAATCAAAGCCGACCTCGAAACGTCATGGGTCGAACGGCCTGACAAGTCAACATGCATTTTCCAATAGTCAGAACCGCGGCGGATATAGACCTTCAAAACTCGGTCCGGACTATTCAAACAATCATGGCCAAAAGCTTCAGTTCTCACAGTCGGTTCGACCCACCACGATCATTCTGGCCCTTAAATGAAAAGGAACCCGAGTAGGAGAAACCCCTACCTCTTGGAGCGTGAAGCACCGAATCCTTCCGTTCTTGGTACCTACTCATAGCTCTCGTCGAGTAGACCAACTTTAATTCTCGGGCTACCGAACTCTTGCATCGAAACACCTTCAAAAATTTTGGACAGCTTTGTTTTTTTGTCTTTTTTTTCTCCTTTTCTCTTATTCTTTCTCCACACACCC
The DNA here is from genome assembly GCA_016808115.1 of Tetrastigma voinierianum. NCBI lineage: Eukaryota > Viridiplantae > Streptophyta > Magnoliopsida > Vitales > Vitaceae > Tetrastigma > Tetrastigma voinierianum. The sequence goes on from JAEQBH010000112.1 coordinate 991,535, forward strand.
TTTGTTCCTCCTTTCTTTTCCTTTTATAATGTTTTCTTTTTGCTCTCCAACAAATTGTTGGTTTCCCTCCCTAAGATATTTTCTGCAAATATCTTGAAAAACGTGACACTGTCCGCAGTAGTACTCCCATGCATGTGACAAGTGTCACGCGTAACTGCTGGAACTTCTCCCACACCACCCATGTGATGATTATCTATGGTGCCATGGCTGCAAGCTCATGATGCCATATTGCATCATGCGAGTGTCCTTGACCTTATCGTCGCGCCGAGAAAAAGCGTGAAATTCCTGGTGTGAATCCGACGAAATTCGATAGGGTTGTTAGATTTCGCGAGACGATTCCAATTGTGAAATCTGTTTCGTCATCTGAGATCTAGAAAATTTCTAGGTTTTAGCTTGTACTATTTCAGCAAAATTACCGTTTTACCCTTTTTCAGGAAAAATGAAAATTTCTTGGGTTTTACACATTCTCTCCGCCTTAATAGAATTTTATCCAGAAAGTCCCACATGCACACATATACAACACATGCATACAGTTATTCAATTATCACATGCCTAAACAATGTACCTTCATCCTCAAATAAGAAAGGATAGGTGGTATGCATCGTGTTCTCACTCTCCCATGTTGCCTCCTCCACTCCTCGGTGCTGCCATAGCACCTTCACTAGCCTCATAGTCTTATGTCGCAAAACCTGGTCTTAGCTATCCATGATACGCACTGGTCCCTCCTCGAAGGTCCTATCTGTATCAACAACAAGCTCGCTCCAATCCACTACATTAGTCGGATCTTGAGTGTATTTCCGGAGCATGGAGACATGGAATACGTCTTGAGCACTCGATAAACTTGGCGGTAGTGCCAACCGGTAAGCAAATATACCCACCCTCTTGAGTACCTTGAAGGGCCCAATATATCTCGACGATAGCTTTCCTCTCTTGCCAAACCTGATCACTCATCTCTTAGGCATAACTTTCAAGAAGACATGATCTCCCACCTCAAACTCTAAGTCGTCGTAGGAATGTCGTAATATACATGACTTTGGTAGTGAGAAGATGCTTCTGATACGATCCGTCAACTTGTGAGGAGACCCGTGATCGGATTAGCTCAGAAGAACCGCTCTAGTATTTGGCTTGGATGGAAGACCTCGACCCGTTGCTTATAGAGAAGCAAGAACCTTGGTATATGAGGACACCACAATCGGTGATGGAGATCCGATTTATAAGTCTTAATGAACGCCATGGAATGTAGATAAGTTCAAGAGTTCTTTACAAGAACCAAAGAGAAATTTAAACTCTCAATTTTATAAATGCTTAAAACTTGAAGAATATAGGGATAACAAGTCTTTAAATAGGCCAAAAAAATATGAAGAATAGAAACTAAATATTCGACCACAAGGAAAGTAAATATTTGGCCAAGCAGAAAGGAAACTAATATACTTTTTCCTAAATTAACACACTAAAAAAAGGAAACTAAATAATTCTAGGATAAGGCTTGGGAATCAAATCAGCCGCAATCTAGAATAAATCAACAGCAAATAAGCTCCCAAAATAGCAGCAAATTAGGAACAAATCATAACCAAATCAGCTCCAAAATAAAAGCAAATCAGTAGCAAATCAACACCGTCTGCGGCAAATCAGCTCCAAAATAGACAAATCGCGGTCAAAACTCCTTGGCTCTTGGTCGAAGTCAGTTTAATTTGATGATGTGGACCATCTTTATTTCGGAGTGAACCTTGCGACTTCTTCCACGTGGGCATCTCGGATTAAAACATGAAGGAAGCTTCTTTGAATCTCTTAGCCACGGCTCGTGTCATAGGGCCAGTGGGACTTCAGCGAGTCCTCCTTCCTTAGCCACTGCTTCCATCATTCCCCTCCTCTTGGAAGGATTTGACCTCAAATCGTCCTTTTTGCATCAAAAGGACTCAAGTTAGTGACGTTAAAAGTAGCACTACGGTATATTCACGGGCCAAATCTAGCTTGTGCATTGTTGATGCGCTCGAGGACTTGAAAGGGCCATCGCCCTAGGGAATGCTTGGATCGCCTTTGTGGGAAGTCACTGCCAGCATGTGTGCCCAAACCCGATCTCGGGGTTCAAAGACTACGATGGTAGCGCCCTTTGTTGGCTTGTTTGACATATTGTTCTGTCCTTCACTCAATATTGAGTCTTGCCTTCTCATGAATCTGCTTAACAAATTCGGCTTTCTTTTTGCCATCTAGATTAACATGCTTAGACATAGGTAAAGGAGATAAATCCAAAGGGGTTAATGGATTAAAACCATATAAAATCTCAAAAGGCGAAAATTTAGTGGCAGAATGTATGAAATGCGATTATAAGCAAACTCAACATGTAATAAGCAGTCTTCCCAGGTTTTAATGTTCTTTTTAATGATAGCCCTCAACAAAGTAGACAAGGCTTTGTTCACTACCTCGGTCTGACCATCGGTTTGTGGATGACAAGTAGTAGAAAACAATAACTTGGTTTCACAACACACCGAGGTCTTCCCAGTAACTGAAAATTTTGCATCTCTATCCGAAACAATTGTCCTAGGCATACCATGCAATCTCACAAACTCCCTAAAGAACAAATTGGCGACATGAGACGCATCATCCATTTTGTGACATGGGATAAAATGTGCCATCTTTGAAAACCTATCCACAACCACAAAAATAGAATCCCTACCATGTCTAGTCCTAGGTAGACCTAACAAAAAGTCCATTGAAAGATCAACCCAAGGTTCACTAGGAATAGGAAGTGGTGTGTACACAAGCCATGGGGTTGTACCAGTGCTTGCCTACATGTGATACACCTCCCACAAATCCTCTCAACATCTCTCGCTTCATGTGCGGCCAATAAAAGTGTTCTTGCAAAACCCACAAAGTCTTAGCTGCCCGAAATGTCCCATCAATCCTCCGTATGAGACTCCTCGCTAATAAATCTGAATGGAGCAAATTAGGAATGCAACCTATTTTCTAGAAACAGAACCCTCATGTCTAAAGAACTTGGCATGGGCTCCTTCTTCACAACAAGCATATTCGTTACTAAAATCTTGGTCCAAAGGATACAATTCTTTAATGTGTTCAAAACCAAGCAATTTAGCATCCAAAGTAGAGATTAGGACATACCTCTGTGAAAGTGCATCGTGACAATGTTTTCCTTACCTTGTTTGTAGCGGATGACATATGGAAAAGTTTCCACAAACTCCATCCATCGGGCATGTCTCTTATTCAACTTATGTTGGCCCTTAAGATGCTTCAATGACTCGTGGTCGGTGTGAATCACAAATTCCTTAGGCCAAAGATAATGTTGCCAAGTTTCCAAGGCCCGAACCAACGCATACAACTCTTTGTCATAAGTAGGGTATTTGTTTGCCCATAGCTTGCTTCTAAAATATGCAATGGAGTCGTCCTTCCTTGCATAAGAAATTGCACCCAATACCTGAACCTTGAAGCATCACATTCCACCTCAAAAGTTTTAAAGTTAGAGTAAAGCAAGTAAAGGGCATGATTAGTTTTCTTTGATAACTTGGAATGCTTTCTTGCTCTTCACCCCACTTAAACCCAACATCCTTCTTGATGACTTCGGTTATCGGTGCGGCTATGCTACTAAAGTCTTTCACAAATCACTGGTAAAAACTAGCAAGTCCATGAAAACTTCGAACTTTACTTACACTTGTTGGACTTGGCCAATCTTGAATCGCTCGAACCTTATAACCGTCTTGTGTAATACCGATGCTAACAACAAAACCGAAGAAACTGACCTCATTGAAAATATTTGCATGTAGTTGGCAGTGTCCTTCTTTTGAAACATCAGACATATTTTAAATGAATCAGTGATCATCTAAGTTCTTGCTATAAATGAGGATATCGTCGAAAATAAACAACCCACAAATTTTCAGTAAACACGCAAAAACATGGTTCATTAGTCTCATGAAGTGCTAGGTGCATTAGTTAATCCGAGAAAGGCATAACCTTATCTTATATTTTGTTTGAAAGCAGTTTCCATTCATCACCTTCTTTCATTCTAATTTGATGAGTATCTGCTTTTCAAATCAATTTTGGAAAGATCTGAGAACCATGCGACTTATCAAACATATCATCTAGCAGGAATGGGATGACGATACTTTACTATTATGTTATTGATGGCTCGTCTTAATCAACACATCCTCCGTGTCCCATCCTTCTTAGGAACCAAATACTTAGACGACACATGGACTGTTTGTCCCTCACATATCCTTTTCCGTAATTCACGACTTGCTTTTGGGTTCCTTTGTCTCCTCGAGATTACTTATCGCGAATTCGGTTCGAATGGTAGCACCAGGGACAAAATCAATTTGATGTTCGATCCCTCGTATAGGAGGTAACCCATTTGGAATTTCCTCGGGAAAGACATCTTCAAATTCCTGCAAAAGTGAGATAATAGAACTAGGCAAAGAAGTGTCAAGTTGGTTAGTATTAAAAAGTGCCTATTTGTACAAAAGTACAATCGTAGGCTTGTTTAAGAACAATGCTTTCTTAACCTCACTTGCACTTGCATAGAAATTGGTTTTTCTCTCATTTTCTTTTAAATTTTCAGTCACTTACATTTTGTCACTCTCTTTCTTTTGCTCACTCTCTTTTTCACGCTTTTTCCTTTGTGTTCTTTCTTTTCCTCTTTTTCATTTTTTCTCTTTCACTCTTTTCTTGTTCACTCTCTTTTTCACTTTTTCTTTTTGTTCCTATCTTTTGCAACCTTACTTGATCTTCATAAACTTGACTTGGTGTCAAGACAAGTGTGATCGTTGGTTGTGCATGAATGAGTACTTATTGGTGAAGCCGTCATGCTTAACTTTCCTATCAAATTGCCATGGTCTTCCTAACAAGTGCCCGGCTTGCATTGGAACTACATCACACAAAACTTCATCTTTGTATTTCCCAATGCTAAAAGAGACCAACACTTGTTTATTCACCCTTACCTCCCCACTATCATTCAACCATTTCAATTTATAAGGTCAAGGATGCTTACATGTTGGCATTCCTAGTTTCTCCACCATGGTTATGCTAGCAACATAAGTGCAACTTCCCCCATCAATGATCACACTACATACCTTGTTTTGGACGTGGCACCTAGTGTGAAAAATGTTATCCCATTGCATCTCGTCATCTTCTTTAGTTTGCACACTTAAGGCCCTCCTGGCCACCATTAGTTCTCCTTGGACAACATACTCCTCATCATCGGCATCCTCTAAGGATGGCATAGAATCACAATCCGACTCATTATGCTGTTTCGTCTCACCATTGTCATATCCACCATACTCTTTGTTGGTATTGAGCGCAATATGACCCCTGCCTTGGTATTTAAAAGGCATAATATCACGATTAAGAGGTAGTGAAGAATCGGGTTTACCTTGATTTCCTTGGTTGTTCCCCTCTTGTTTTAGTTCTATTTTAGGCTTGGCGTTGGGTGGCTTCTCTTCCTTTTTCCATTGATTTGATTTCCATGTAGATGAACTTGGACCAGGTGTAGAACGTGTGTTACTACTGCCCCTCCTCTTGACTTGATTCTCAATCTTGATGGCCATATGCACCATATCCTCCAACTCCACATAATGTTGCAATTCCACCAAATTTTGAATCTCTCGGTTTAAACCTGCTAGAAACCTTGCCATGGTAACCTCTCGATCTTCTTCAATATTCGCTCCTATGCATTGCAACCTCCATCTCCCCTTATAGCCTCCTCAGCCTCGGTTACCTTGCCTTAGGTTTTGCAACTTCTTGTACAATTCTCGGTTGTAGTAAGTCGGGACAAATCTCTTCCACATCACCTCTTCATCTCTTCCCATGTTTCCCGCAGGTGGCTCCTATTAAGTGTATTCAACACTAGTTGGTCCCTGCAGCTATGGCATAATGCGAGAACTCTATAACAACAAGCTTCACGCTTCTTATTTTGAATAATGGTGACAATAAAACCAACTCTACCTTCCTCTCCCTCAAGATATGCCTCGGGGTCATTCTTTCCTTGGAAAGATGGAATCTTCATCTTAATGTTTCAAATTATTATCTTCCTGAGTTCACATACTCTCTATGTCTCTGCAGATTCCTCTGTTACTAACACTGAATCATAACTTTGTCACACCACAGATTCGGTCAGGCCCAGATTGGCGGATCAGAATCGAGTTGAGAATGCGAGACCATATCTTGGGACTCTTTGCCAGTTTTTTTTTTTAAAACCGGCTGGTACACGTAGGTTATGATTTATCTTATACTTGAATCAAAATATCATATACAAAATAAAACTACCGTAGTGGTGTTTCTGATATACATACTTTGGGTCCATTCACTTATCACAAAACTACACTTTTACGATTACAAGTGGGCGACCTACATGTAGTAGACCCTACTAGTGTCTTTGGCCCGATGAGTATGCGGAAGTCTTGAGATGTCTTCTCTGTACCTACACGGTTAAAACCCCGTGCTAAGCTTTCGGCAGTGGGAAACATATGTCTTATGCATATACACATTTAGCGCATAAAACAATAACGGATAATATAAATTTCATGTTTATATTATGAACTTATCTGATACTTCTTCTTATAATAGGCTTAAGCTTATTCGGATCTCAGTAGGAGATTCTGGAATCTTATTCTTATACGAAAACTTATGTATAACAAACTTATGTTTATTCGGAGACTCAGTAGGAGAATGCGAGATCTTATCCATATTCGAACTTATACTTATAACAGGACTTATATTTGTCGGGACTCAGTAGAATTCTGAGAACTTATATATATTGGAACTTATACTTATAGGACTTATGTTTATTGAGACTCAGGTAGGAGTTGCGAACTTATCCTTATATACGGGTTGCCTTGTTCGGGTGCCGAGTAGGTATCGCGAAATTACGGGCGATATGCGATATTGCGGGACATTCTTATCTGATACTTGTAAGTACTAAAACTTATCTTTTGGTCTTACAGACTTATGCGGTATTTGAACTATCTTGGTATTTTGGATCTTATCGTGTATTACCCAACTTATTCATGTGTTAAGATCTGCTCATATATATTCTGGGAACTTATACATGTCTTCTGAGACTTATGCGGTCTTATGGAACTTATCTTGGTATTTCGGGCACATACTTGTATTTCGGATCGTCATTAACTATTCTTGAGCGATACATGTGGCCCCGGATCTTATATGTCTTGAGGCATATACTTATCTTACGGAGCTTATGCACAGTATTACAAAACTTAGACATGTATTTGGATCTTATACATGTCTTACAAAGCATATACTTATCTTCACAGACTTATCTTTGGTATTAGAGAACTTAGACATGTATTTAAGATCTTGCTCTACATGTCTTCTGAGCATATACTTATCTTCACAGACTTATCACAAAGTAAATCGCAGGGAACTTAGACATGTATTTCAGATCTTATACATGTCTTATAGAGCGTATACTTATCTTACGGATCTTATACTGGTATTAGAGAACTTAGACATGTATTTTAGATCTTATACATGTCTTACGAAGCGATATACTTATCTTCACGGATCTTATCTTTGGTATTCTGAGAACTTAGACATGTATTTTAGATCTTATACATGTCTTACGGATCTTATATTGGTATTACAGAACTTAGACATGTATTTTAGATCTTATACATGTCTTACAGAGCGTATACTTATCTTACGGATCTTATACTGGTATTACAGAACTTAGACATGTATTTCAGATCTTATACATGTCTTACAGAGCGTATACTTATCTTACGGATATTATATTGGTGTTACAGAACTTGGACATGTATTTCAGATCTTATACATGTCTTCTGAGGCGATATACTTATCTTACGGATCTTATGCGTACAAGGTACGTGATGCGATAAGTCAGACAGTCGGAATCATATCATGCGAGGTCCGGATCGGTTATGCGGATACATTTCAGATATGGACATTAGTCCGTAGCGGTCTGGATCTAGCGGATACATATCACAGGATTCATGCAGTTAGGGACATATCCAATAACAAAGAAGTTATTGGTTTAAATCATAACCATATTCGAGTTACACTTGCTCGGGAGGTACGTGCGGCTCTTTGGACTTATACTTATATTCTGAACTTAGCTTATTTTACCCGTCACGGGAGTACCGTACTATAGAACCAATGAATCTGGGAGTACGTGAATTCTGAGAACTTGTCGGATGCGGGAGTACGCGTGGGTACACCACGAACTTGTCGGATCTGGGAATTGCCGCGGGTACCACGGGAGACTAATCGGATCTGAAATTGCCCGTAGGTACCACGGAACTATCCCGGATACAAAATTGCCGCGGTACCACGAACTTAATCGGATCTGAAATTGCCACGTGGGTACCACGGAATAATCGGATACGAGTGCCGCGGTGCCACAAAACTTAATCAGTCTGAAGTGCAGTGATTTTCCCACGGAGAGCAGTCTGGTATATTCGGATCTTTGCTACTATTCTTTATTCGGTGTCTTATCATGTCTATCGACTACGGAACCCGATCATAAGAAATGAGTAGGATGCGTCTGATAAGTACACACGGGAGGTGCGATACAATCTTGAGGTCAGTAGCCTTTGTACGGGAAGTATACGCTGGCATGGCAGAGTCTTATTAGCACCGGCGAGGGAGTGTCGAACCTGGAGTCGGGACGTGCCTGCGTGCAATGTGAGGAGTCTGCGTAGCACCGACGGGGAGTCTTAGAAGCACCAGATTAGGACCCAGGCTGCTCACGCAATGGGAATCTTAGTGCTAGCGGTCATGGGACCTTAGATGTTGGGCCACGTGCTGCTCACGCAGCAAGAGTGCCCCGTAGCACTAGCGAAGTCTTAGAAGCACCAATCCAAAGCATGGCTACCACGTGCTTGAGAATCTTTGGGCACCAACGGGTCTTAGGACACCAACAGGATGTCCACTCATTCATTCTTCAGTCCTAGGTAGTCAGATTGTCATATGTCTTTCAAAACTTATAACCTTTCTTAATCACATTCTATGATCATGACATTTTATCTTTCATATTCATGTTCAAGTTCATATTTCAGTTCGTTTTCATGTTTCATATCCTATTCAGGTTTCATGCCTATTCCATATAGCATTTGAGATACTTATACGGGAATCTTGATGTATTCACCACATCGTTCTGCATGTATTCTGGCTCCCTCAAATGTATCTACTTTTCTCGAAGTGGAATCATTCCAATTGAATCATCCGAACTAAAGTTATGCCATTTTCATGCCAAACTAGTCGGTTTACCCGGATTACACTAGGAACAGTCTGAATTTCTTATTTTTTTCAGGAGGCTTAACTTCATACCTGACCCTGGTTCTTTATATTCATTTAAAGCTAAAATTGCTAGGGTTCATTTCAGCTGGAATCACCCAAATCCGAACACCAAAACTCAAGTTATGTCGAAACAGCGTTCTCTATGATCAATGATCACGGGGAATTGGCTTGCACATAGCCTCACTTTGAGTGGATTTCTGGGCCACTTAAAGTCAGAATTTGATGATGTCTATTTGAGGATGTTTGGTTCTCCTTGAAGTCTATTTTAATTAGCCACTTGAATCACGCAAACCAAATAAGAAATGAGCAAGTTATGGCTAAAATCACGAGCTGGTCGAAGCAGAGCAGGCATCACATGTCAAATTTACACCTAACATGTATTTTTTTTTTTTCGTTATGTGTCATATTGAGAACCCTAACATGTTTTTTTTTTGGTACATGTTCAAGGTGTACCGGTACATGTCACGTAAAATGTCCAGAATATGTATTTTTCTCCCATTTTTCCATATTTTTGATACCCAACTCAACTCTATACTTCCAACACACATCAAAACCATTCCATGTTTCTCTTGTAACCTCTTTTCTACTCAATTCTTCTTTCAATACTTATCTTATTTCAAAAACGTATCATGAAATCCTTCCAAAACAATTCTAATATAGATTACTTAACCCATACATGATCCCGAACATGAGGATTTGTTAGGGTTTATTTCTAACCTAACTCCTTTACATACAATTTAACCATGAATCCAACCTAAAGGAAGTTGTACTTATCTTGTTCCTTGTGGGTTTTACCAGCACCATTTCAAGAATTTAGGTTAGAATCTGAGTGCATCAAAACCACAGATTTGGAGACAAGCTGTGTATACAAACCTTAAAATTCCATAGATCCATACAATTCCATGATCAAGATTAGTTTCCATACCTTTTTGGCTTGGCTTCTCTTCTTCTCCCCTCTTCTTCTTCTCTTCCTCTTTCTCTTCTTCTCTCCTTCTCCCATCCGTTTTTGAGCTCCCCTCGAATGGGGGCCGTTTTGATCTTCATTAAAAAATCTCTTAGGCCTTGTTTGGCTATCAAAAACCCATTTTTGGGTTAAGTTTTCATTTTTGCAACTTAGTCCTTCAATTCATCTCTTTTTGCAATTCAAGTTAGGCATAACTCTATTTTAACCCATAGCATTTTCATCTTTTGACTTCTATGCCCCTTTTTGTAAATTATATTTGCCCTTAAGTGTACAATTTCGGGTTCCTTCATTTTATTTTCGAAAATTTCTGTTAACTTTAACCTCACTAAACAAGTCCGAAAACTATAGGGTACATTTCGAGGTGTTATAACCATTCGTCTTCAAAGTCTCCTCAGTCATACTCTTCTTCGTCACGCGCCTGTCTTGCGGCCTCTCCCATGCAGCGTGGGAGGGTTTCGTGGAGTGCTTTCGAGCTTTGCACCACCCTCTCATGGAATTGTTCCAATTATTTCGGCATTCTACGTGCCGTAGTTAAGGCTGCACTAATGAACTTCATGTCAACGCCTCCCGTCACACCTTCAGATGCATTGTTGTTTGACATAGTCTTCTTGAAACAAGGTTAGAGAAAAAAAAAGTAGGACCTCACAAATCACTCGCTCACAGGTTTTCACTCGAAGAATGATTCACTCAGTTCGCTCGTGTTTTCACACAATATATTTGGATTTTTCACACTCTAATAATCTGACCACTCTTGCCTTTTTCCACTAAGAAATTCTCTTCTAGTTCTTTTGGAACTAATAATCAAATGAAATCATTGCATAAATTCAATCAAAAAACATATCAAAGAAAGAAAATGACGGGTTGGTGGGCGTTAACCAATATTCATGCTTTATTTATTTATTTTTTTATACTATGGTGGGGATTGGATTGCTAGAAACTAGAAAGATGATAAACTTTTAGGATTTTTTTTTTTCGGATATATATATTACCGGATCCTTTTCCTTTTTTTTTTTTTTTTTTTTCTTTTTTCTTTTTTTTCTTTTTTTTTTGTTAACCTTGAATGGACTGTTAAAAAAAAAGGAAACTCACAAAAGTTATATCTAATCAAGAATGAAGAAAATCGGACTTGGGATGTAGTAGATATTAGGTTGTGACTAAAATTGGGGATTGAACGAAATTTAGAAGGAATGGAAGAAAGTGGTGACTAAGATGGTTCGGACAAAGAAAAAAAAATAACAATAAAAGATAGGCAAACCAGAAAATAGGGCACCATTTGTACGATACCAAAGAATGATGAATCTTAGTCAACTTGTGAGGAGACTGGGTGATGGGATTAGCTCGGGAAGAACCGCTCACAGTATTTGGCTTGGATGGAGGACCTCGGCAGGTTGCTTATAGAAGCAAGAACCTTGAGTATATAGGGACGCCACAATCGGTGATGGAGTCAGATTGATAAGTCTTGATGAACGCCATGGAATATCAGATAAGTTCAAAGTTCTTTTAGAACCAAAGAGAAATTTAAACTCTCAATTTTATAAATGTTTAAAAACTGCCGGAAGAATATAGGGATAACAAGCCTTTAAATAGGCCAAAAAAATATGAAGAGATAAAGCCTAAATGTCATTACAAGGAAAGTAAATATTTGGCCAAAAACAAGAAAGGAAACTAATATACTTTTTCCTAAATTAACACACTAAAAAAAAGGAAACTAAATAATTATAGGATAAGGCTTGGGAATCAAATTAGCCGCAATCTAGAATAAATCAGCACCAAATCAGCACCAAATCAGGAACAAATAAGCACCAAATAAGCTCCCCGAAATAGCGGCAAATTAAGACAAATCGAGGCAAATCAGCTCCAAAACAGCAACAAATCAACAACAAATCAACACCAAATGCGCCTTAAATCGGCTCCAAAATAGCGGCAAATCAACAAGTCAAAACTCCTTGGCTCTTGGTCCAAAGTCAGTTTAATTTGATGTGGACCATCTTTGTTTCCTTTTTGGAGTTGAACACGCGAGCTTCTTCCATGTGGGCATCTCAGATTAAAACATGAAAGGCTTCTTTGAATCTCTTAGCCCTGGCTAGTGTCATAGGGCCCAGTGGGACTTCAAGCGGGTCCACACTCCCTTCCTTAGCCCTGCTTCCATCACTTCTGTATCAAATCCACCTTCTCAGAGGTGACTTTAATCAACTTCGAACCAGTGGTGGAGCTCTCTCCCACCTTCGTCCAACAAACCAGAGATCGACATGGCCTCCCATATAATGCCTGATAGGGTGCCATCTGTATACTTGCATGATAACTATTGTTATAGGCGAACTCAACCAAAGGTAAATGCTCTTCCCAGCTACCCTTGAGATCCAAGACGCATGCTCACAGCATGTCTTCTAAAACCTATATGGTCCTCTCCGACTGACCATCTGTTTGTGGATGGCTTGATGCTCATCATCAGCCAGGTATCCCCCAATGGCTCTCTGGGAAACCCTTCAAAAGTGAGTCGTAAACCCGAGAGATCCGGTCAGATACAATAAGCTCTTGGTACTCCATGCTTAACGGGCGATCTCGTATGTACCTTTGCGAAATTCCTCCGTGTGAAGGTCACTCAGTACAGCCGGAAAAATAATGCCGACTTAGTAAGCGTTCTTATCACACCTGCATATATGCCTGCAATGTCCATGGCGAGTGAGTCACAAAAATCAACGTGATATGTTTCACTTCCACTCTGCTACCTCAATGACTAAGTAGCCTGTGTCTATACGATGCTTAGCCTTTATCTCTTGACAGTGGGGCGTGTCGCACAAAATCCTAATATGTCTCTTCATTCCTTTCAGAGTATCTTGTGGCGTCGTCGTGATACATCTTCGTACCACCTGGATGCACTGTAAAACGAGAGCAATGAAACTCCTTGAGGACCTCCTCTCTCAGCTCTACCAACTGGGGAACCACAATCCTTCCCCTAAACCGAAGACTACCATCAGTGTGAATGACCCATCCCTCGTCGCTTGTGCACACTTTTTGTACTCGGTCCACGTAGGCAGTATCTGCAAGGAGTCCTACCCTAGGACTCAATCACTTTACTCAATAGGAAGGCACCATACTAAACTCCTAAAACACTCGACCTTGATCCACCAGCCTTTGTAGGCTAGAATTGTCATCAGTCTAGAGCATCCAGCCACTCTGAAAGCTACACTAGCCAGTACTCCCCATGACTTCCGATTGAGCGCATCAGCCACCATATTTGCCTTACCAGGATGGTAATGCAAAGTAATTCCTGTCTCAGATACTCATCCATTTACGTACCTCATATTGAGAGTCCCGGCTAGCGTAAAGATATACTTTAGACTTTTATGGTCTAAAAATACCTCGAATTGCTCACCATATAAATAGTAGCGCCATATCTTCAAGGCGAAGACTATAGCTGCCAACTCCATGTCATGTGTTGGGTAATTAAAACAAGTGGTTCTTATTATCGTGAACCATAAGCTACCACTCTCCCGGACTGCATCAGAACACATCCCAGTCCATCCTTTGAGGCATCACAATATACTATGTACCCCTGTCCCCTTTCCGGGACTATCAGAATAGGAGCTGATGTAAGCTTCCTTTTTAACTCTTGGAATGCCCTCTCACACAGGTCATTCCACTCATACTTGACCTTCTTTTGAGTCAATCTAGTCATAGGTGCAGCTAATCGAGAGAAGTCCTCAATTAACTTCTTGTAATACCCTATCAATCCCAAGAAACTGCGTATCTCGAAGACTGACTTCGGCCTCTCCCAACTCATAACAGCCTCTACCTTCTCAAGGTCTAATGAAACACCTAAAACTGACACTACGTGTCCCAATAATTTCACCTCAGTAAGCTAAAACTCACGCTTGTGAATTTGACGCCTGGCTTGATGATCCTTGAGTGCACGGAGAACAATCTCGAATGATCCTCATGCTCCCTCCTCGGGCCGGGAGTAGATTAAGATGTCTTCGACAAAGACCACAACAAACTGATCCAAATAGGGTTGGAATAACCTATGCATGAGATCCATGAATGCCGCTGGTGCATTTGTCAATCCGAAAGGCATGACTGTAAACTCAAAATGCCTATATCGCGTCCTAAACGCTGCCTTAGGGATATCTACCTCCCTAACTCTCAACTGATGATAATCGGTACGGAGATCTATCTTAGAATAGACCTGCGCCCCTCTCAGTTGATCAAATAAATCATCAATCCTCTGTAATGAATCTGGAGTTATTGATCGTAACAACATTGTTGATGGTAATTGATACCTGACGAAGGTCTTATCCTTCTTTTTCGCAAGCGAAGCTGAAGCGCCCGTGGTGAAGTGCTCGATCTAATGAAACCCACATCCAATAAATCACATATCACGGACCTTAGTTTCTGCGGCTCAAGCCAGTGCCATCTATGTGGAGTCATAGAAATGGGTGACGTACTAGGGTGTAACTCAATAACAAAGTCCACATCCCTATGAGGAGGTAATCCTGGTAGCTCGTCCGAAAAGACATCCTCATACCCACAAACTACCCGAGGTGGACTCAAATCTCATCTCACCTTGTTTTCTAGGGTAAGGCTTGCTATCCAACCCATCAACTATCCACTCCATGCGGAGTCGCTACGCGATGCGGGGTAAAGCATCGTAGCCTCCCCACAGAACATAACCTGACTACCGTCTTGTGTGTGAAACGCCCTCTTATACGATCCACAATCGGTAGCTGACTAGATGTCTTGAGTCAACAATCCATGCCTAATGACATCAAATAAGACATGTCCATAACCCAGAAGGTCCGCAGTAGTAGAATCCACTGAGATCTCTAGCTCACAATCCGACATATCTGACGTTCAACCCTCACCCTAGTCCCTAGGGAGAACTCACATCTGTGACTTTTCCAAGTCTCAACCTCTAAGCCCAGTTCTTTTTTCACACCTGATACAGCAGTGAATGAATGAGATCTTTGAATCAAAAACAAAACTCTCACCCATAAATGAAGAGCAGAAAGTATTGTATCAGCGGCGATTACGCTATCGGTCTGTGGAGATATCAGATGTGAACATGCCCCGAGTCCACGAAATCCGACCTGTGACACAGTCTCGACCTCGACCCATATGGCCTCTTTGGCTTGCACATTGAAACCCGAAGGTGCTTGTGCGACACACGGGCACGATACCTATTCCCACACGACCCATAGTGAAGACAAGCTGTGTCCATGTCGGTCCCATTGATGACTGGGACTGGGGTATCCCAAAACCTTGGGATCCTTGCCTTTGTAGGTAATCCCTCTTCATGTGTCGAGTACGCTGAAGGAGCAAAGCATACGCCACTGTTTGTCTGCCCTACCCTAGCCTTAATACGATGGCCTCGACCGACCTTGGCTTTGATAGCCTCGGCCCATCCACATGATCCTCGGAAGCGAAGTCCTCTGCGCACCAGAACAAAGTGACCCTCCTTATCTTACCGGTGCCGCGTCTTAACCATAACGTCTATATCTTGTAAGAGAAGTCCCACAATCTTGCCCTTGATGGACAGTCTCAGACCAGCCTCAAATCTCCTCACCTTCACCAAATCTGTGGCCACATAGTCAAATACAAAACAGGATAGCTTAGTAAACCTAGCCACGTACTCCAGTATTGTCATGTCTCTGCCAAGTCTAGGAACTCGGGCCTAGACATGCACAGCAGAGAACGTTGGAAAATTTGCTCATAAGAGCTCTGCAGAAATCTACTTAGTCATCGCCTCCACATTTAAGGTCTTCACCGTCCCACCATATCAAGTTCACGCATTGGATTGGAAAGCCGCTAGCGTGCATTAATAGTAAGCGGAGGTGATCTCCATGGCCTCAATACCTCTCAATCTGACCAGAACCAATGAGTCGGCTAATGGGTCCCCTCCTCCCACGAATGTGAAAGGATGAGTGTCTTACACTAAACCTCTAGAGGTTACTCATTCCTCCCTGACCCCTGGCTACACCAGCATGTACAATAGTGGCGACTGTAGCGCCCATGGTCTCCATGTGGGTAAAAAACAGGAGGCGATGGGCTATAGCCCCGTGGATGACCTTTGTGCCCTCGTCCGCAACTAGCCATCTACACATGTCAAGCACTAAATCTGAGATTTCTTATGCCATAAGTCATTAGTGATGCATGATGCCAACACTAATAAATAGCAGTTCCCGAACACCTATGATCATGCTCTCTAACTCTAGTGTTCTTTGTTTTCCATATATATCAAATCATGCATAAATGCACACAACATGTTATACACCAAAGCACACATAAAAACACAATGCATGCAGTGTTCTAATCCTATCACGTGACTGCCTAGGTAATCACATACCTAAACCTTGACATCAAGTTGTGATGCTCATATTAGACACACCTTAATGACCATGGCCTAAACCCATGTCCCTTAAGCCCTAGGTACTCGTGTACATATGCTCTGATACCAAATTTTGTGACACCTATCACGGGGTCAAAGTTGACAACTTTGTCAACCTCACGGCTCGACACCCACACTCATTTAATATATATTGAGACCAATTCCTGCATATTTAATTCAAAAATATACAAAATATATGATAGACTATTTAATCAATAGTCCATTTAACAGTCATTTTATACAACAAAAAGGAATACATGTTCTGGCTCTGCTCGAATATAATACAAGACAAAATTAAATCAAAACAAAGCCGCATCCGGCTCTCATTCCTCATGCGGTCCCATATGCAGATTCGAGACACACATCGGACAATGCTTGAAAGGGTCCCACGGCTGGGGTAGGCAAAGACCGGTGGATAGCTCCTGCAAGGGCTACTCCCGTCTAAGTGCACATGCAATGGTCGCCTGATAAACGCACATCAAGTAAAATGTCTACGCCAGATGTCATATGTCATGCATGAAATGTCATCATGCCCATATCAGAGTCACTCTGGTGCCTCACACATGCATACTGAGTGTGAAAAACCATCGTGGTATTACCAATGACCCATGTATCGAGCCCTCAGAAACCGATTACTAACAAAGTGTCAATGGGTAACCAATCAGTCGATCGGAGCTCCTATCACTGTAGCCGAAGTCTATATGATAAACATGATTTGTGTGTCTTTCTTTGGGCAACACATGCTTTTGGATCACACCGCGGGTCTCTTACACCAATGTTCAAGCTTTCCTTGAGGATTCGCAGTCACATACTTGCTCACTTGTGGCACTTTGAGTTATGTTTCCTTTTTTATCACTTTGAAGCGTGGTGTTTGTTGGACGTTGTCCAAAATATGAGCTCACTACCCATTCATCAAAAATGATGATGAGTAACCACACCCATGCACACACACCCAACATAATGCGATGTCCCTGTGCATATGCAATGTTAATGCCACTACATGTTCTCATGTTATATGTATGATGCACACTTCATGGAACATTATATACTCAGTAGTACTTATTATAATTATATAAACATCTATAATTCACATCCATTATGTTAATAGATTTAAATACACATATATTAACATATCTTACACATATTCAGCATGTTATTAAATTGCCAGCAATAACACACAAAAACATTTCACATAAAATAGGCATTCTCAGCCATAATTCCAACCATACTCGGCCTAAAAAAAATATAGACTTAGTCCAAAAATTTTAGTCTCGTTATGGCTAAAGTTTAGCCACAAGCTAAAACGAAAATTCTAGAAAAAGCGATTTACAATAAAATCCATAGCAGTTTGGCAGGTCTAGGCCCGATTACCCATGTACGAGGCGACCCGACATAAATGAAACGATTTATCAATTCGGGACGGCCTGGAATCAGGCCAACCTCAGGCGGTGTACTGGTTAAAATAGGCACAACGAATCGATATATGTTTGGTGATCCGATTAAGCGGCGAATATCGACCTTCAAAACCTTGTCGGTTTCAGAAAAACAATCTCATGGCTAACTCATTTTCCCATGAGTGCTTTTGACCCACACGTCCATTTCACGACCCTTAAATGAAAGGAACAGTAGGAGAAACCACCTCTTAGAGAGTGGCTCTTAGATCCTTTCGTTCTTGGTACCTACTGTAGCTCTCATCGAGTAGACCAACTTTAATTCTCGAGCTCTTAGAACATGTCGGCCCGTCGAACAAGTAAGCATTGGATGTTTGTTTTTCTTTTCTCTTCTTCCTTCCTCCACGCTGCCCTTTGTTTCCTCCTTTTCTTTCCTTTTATAATGGTTTCTTGCTCTCAGCGAATTGTTGGTTTACCCCCACGAATATTTTCTTCAAATATCTTAGCTTGTGACACTTGTCACAATGCTAGCCATACATGCATGTGACAATTATCGCATGCTTATGTACATGGTGGCTCTCCCGCTCACCCATGTGGTGATCCTCCATGGTGCCATGTGGCATAAGCTCATGGTGCCATGTGGCGCAACTCATGGTGCCATGTGGCTGGCATCATGCGAGTGTCTGACACCTCATTACCTCGGCTTATGAAATTCTGATTATCTCGAGGTCAGAGCGAAATTTGTGAGGTAGGCTAGATTTCACGAGAATATTCGATGGTGAAATCAGATTTAAGTGCGATAGGATGCAGAAAAATTTCGGGTTTTAGCCTGTACCCCTAATCCCCCAAACCAAAATTACCATTTTGCCATTTTTTAGGAAAAATGAAATTTTCTCGGGTTTTACAATAACAAGTGGCTATTTGTTATATTACTTTTATACTAAATAGGAAAATCTTTTTATTACAAATACTAGTTGGTCTTTCGAAAGTCTTATGCATCATATTTAGAAAAATGTGAAATACACACACTAAAGCTATTTCTATGTACCCACATCAAAAAAATGTGATAAGAAGACATTTATTGATAAGAAGTCAAAATCTGTCAACGTAAGCTAATTAATTTGATTAATGTGTGGCTTTTTTGAACTTACCTTATTATGATTTTTTAATTGTTTTAAAGTTTTACCAAGATGCTTTTCAGGTTAGGAGAGAGGATTTAATACAATCTAGTGAAGCAATAAATGAAAATGACTTATTTTTCAATAGTATGGTTGGAAAACGAAAGATTACAATTTATGGCCTTAGGTCCCAAGCTAGTGAGTATTATGAGACTAATGTTGCTTCAACTTCTCCCTTTTCCTCAACAGAATGTAGACGAAATTCAAGACCTGAGACATAAGGTTTCTCAACAAGAGGAGGTGATCAATGATTTGTGAATACTAACATAACGTTTATTACAACGTGTTGATTAAATGTCATGAGCTCAGTGGCTACCCCTATCACCTACTCGTCTTGATTGTGACCCTGTTCATGATAATGATGATACAGATGACGATGATGATGTGACCTTGTTCATGATGATGATGATACAGATGACGATGATGATGACCATGCAATTCCAAAGTAGTATCTATTGTTGTTTGATGGTTTCATTTTATCAAGTTATACTTTGTGAACATGTTTTGTGACTTTTTATTATTGTCATTTTTATAGTTTATGTAAGACTATATTTTAACTTCACTTTCTAGGTAGGTTTTATGTAATTTGAATATTTTAATTGCACTATTGTTATGATTTTATTAACATTCTGAATCATATATTGATCTATTTTTTTGGGTAAATTTATTATGTTTTAATTAGGATTAGAATTAAATTAAATTTATAAAAATATATTTAATTATTTATAGATTACAGACATATTACCTACTAAATTGACAAGTTAGGCAACCAATTTACCTATAGATCACTTACTAAATTGGCAAGTTAGACGACCAACTTACCTACAGATTACTTACTAAATTTGCAAGTTAAGTAGCCACCTTACCTATATATTATTGACAATATAGAGACAAAAGCATGTAAATTACCTACAAAATTTATCGACAATACAGTAGGTAAGTCATTTTTCCGACAAAATATGACATGAAAATTACCTACTATTTACGGACTAAAAGTCTGTTGGTAAATTATCTACTATTTCACTTTTTGTAGGTAATTTTTTTTTATCGACAAAGATATTACCTACAACTGTATTCTATAGGAAATTAGTAGGTAAAATGAATTACCTACAAAATTTCAATTATTACCTACACAAATGTACAGTAGGTAAATTGTTAATTTCTTGTAGTGTGAATTACTTCTTGTATTCTTTAAATTAGTATTAACTATATTTATTCATACTTCATACCTTAAATTTATATTAAAATTATGATTATTATTATATTATAATTTGCATTTCCTTCCAAATTTGTTTAATTGAAAATTTGAAAAGATAAATTTATACTATAAAGGATAAATATTATTTAATGTTTATTCACTTTTTTCTTTTCTTCAAATATATTTTGGTATTAAATATTTTTATTCATACTCATATACCTTAAATTTATATTAAAATTATTAATATTAAAAATAAATAATTTAATTTTTCATACATAAGACTATTTCATACATATTATAAAATTAATTACTTTTGCAATAATACTTTAATTGATGTAAAAAAATTAATACTTTAACTTAATGATAAACTAAAAAAAATAAACTTTTATCAATATTTTTATTTGAAGTACAAAAATATATGTTTTATTTTAAATTTTGGATGATGTTGAAAGCAAAAAATTAAAAATTAAAAGTCGTTTTAGTAATGATAGATAATACCAAATAAATAATAATCTAATCATGAAAAGGTCAAAAAACATTTATAAGATTCATATGGTAGTGATTGAGAAAGGAACATTTATGGTAAACCCATAATTTGTTCTCCAATATTTAAGATTGCGAGTTACAAAAAAATTACTCTTTTATCCCTTCATTGCATATTCATTTGCAAACTTTATATATATATATATATATATATATATATATATTTTCCTTATGAATAACCCTATCACTTTCTTTCCCCCCAAACCCCACCCCATTATTATTTTTTAATAGTGCCTAAAAAATCAGTTTGCATAGGCCCAGGGAACGAATCATCAATAAAGCCTAAAGCAGGTTGGCATCCTCCGTAGGGCTGGCAAAAGAGCCTCATGTGGGGACTCGGCCCATGATGACGTCCTGATTACTCCTAAGGTCGAGTCGGGGCTGAAATTAAGCTGAAGTAGGCAGATGGTGTGAGATAATCCGTTGTCCACAGTTGTGATTAGAAGGAAAACACTCCATCTCCATGATCAGATATCTACTCATTAGGGAAGGATCCCCACGATTCACGACTCCTAATTCTCCGATCCTATGTTCAGCTAGCGATATGGAAGAGGAGATTCCTTACCCAATTGGGAAGATGTCGTATCGTCGTCTAACAAGGAAAGTCATCGTGAACACCCATGATAAATACTAAACAATTCAACCGAAGAAAAGTATGCAATCATAAGACCATCAATAGTTGATCTCTTTCCCTTTCGTAAGAAAAGCGGCTTAGGCATCGGAGGCGACGACATTCCCAGCCGGACCGTAGCGTTCTGTGCAGGTTGTATATCGTCGGCTCAAACGAACCGACCCAATGACTCGAAACTCAGCCCGGTATCGATCGGCGGTGCCGTGGATTTGGCGCCATATGTAGAACGGCTTTGTTTCCTTACAAATAAAGCGACTTCGGTGATTGATGGTTTTGACTCGAAGCGGGGCGAGGCAACCAGCCCTCGGATGTAAAGATCAGCATGGCGGCCAGAAACAACGGCGGACAGCGAGAAGCGTTTGGGCCCTCTTACAGGAACGCCCGGCCCAGCAGCGAGATGGAGACCCTGCATGCAAACGACGGTAGCTTGTTAGGGGAAGTCGCGGAACTCACCAAAATATTACAGTGCCCCCAGGGGGCTCGAAGGATCCACGCAGGCTAGAATACTATCCCACATGAGGAGCAGCGACACCTCAAAACCCCCTTAGACATCGACGAAGGAGAAAATAGCGGACCGGGGCATATTTTCTGGACCCACTGGTAGGTGGCCATGACGGGGGGCGCGCGGGGGCGGGAGCGGCGGCGACAATCGATCCCTTGCCCGGCACGAAAGGGCACAATCTTGGGAACAATGTTTCATAGGCATCCAACAAGAGCTTGGCCACATAAAGGAAGTTGTAAAGGGTCGGGCCCCAGTATCAATGGACGCTTTGGTACAGCAGACGGAATCCCCGTTCACGGCCGGGGTTCTGCACTTCCCTCTCCCAACAAAGTTTAGAATGCCGTAAATCGAAGATTTCGATAAAACGAAAGACCCCATAGACCACCTCAACACCTACAAGAATCAGATGGAGCTGCATGGATACCAAGACCCCATGAGATACAAAGCGCTGCCGTCACGGCAGAGGCTCGTACTTGGCATGGTTCAACAGGCTCCTGCTAGCCTCAGTCTCGTCCTTCAAGGAACTCTCCATTGCTTTCGTGTCCCATCGGCTGGGCCTAGGCACCAAGCGAGGCTACCACTGTGGCCAGAGTAAAGCAAGGCCCACACA
Source organism: Tetrastigma voinierianum (assembly GCA_016808115.1). Lineage (NCBI taxonomy): Eukaryota > Viridiplantae > Streptophyta > Magnoliopsida > Vitales > Vitaceae > Tetrastigma > Tetrastigma voinierianum. The sequence goes on from JAEQBH010000112.1 coordinate 1,014,219, forward strand.
AGAAACCCCGGAGGTCCTACGTCAGGAGGTTGACTCGGGTCATTGAGGTGGAACATTCCGGATGAAGAGTTAGGTCATCAACGCCTTTATAGTCGGGCTAGGCATATAGTCCAAAGATCTAATGTGTGGCTGTGATTTGCCTTCAATTTAGAACCCATGTGCATGAAGCATGGCGAGGTGCTGTGAAACGAAAGAGTATCCAACGGCAAGGAGGCCTTTTTATCTAAACCAGGAAGCACTTCCACACGAAAAGAAAAAAGTCGGGACGAGAAAAAAAGAGACCGAAGTCCTCGGAGTCAGAGAGAGCTAGAAAGATCTCCGTGGAGAGATCGGGAAGACAGAAGGCGATCCCGAGAAGGGAAAGCGTCGGGATACGCTTAGTCCGCCACGGCGGAATTTACCTTCAGGCAGCGCGCAACGGTTCACCCATGGTCGCCTCGGTGTCCCAAATCTTAATCGAGGTGCAACAAGAGAGATTCTTGCGATGGCCCCTCAGACGAGGTTGGACTCAGCAAAGAGAGATACGACCAAGTACTGCGAGTTCCACAAAGACCACGGTCATCGCACTAATGACTGCATTCAGTTGAGGAAAGAAATCGAATACTTAATAAGACAAGGGCATCTATGTCGTTACATAGCCCCCAGATCATGATCAGGCACCCCGCTGCCACCTTGCCCGGTAGGCTCGCCGCGACGCCGGTAACCTCTAGAAATCCAGCGTGATTTTAGAGATTCCACGGGTGGCGGGAGTCCGGTTAGGCCATGAAGGCTCACCTGCAACATCGGATTGGGAGGCGTTGGAGGTATCTGGTGTCGAATCTCCTCATTGGATACCCACCTTAACCTTCGGATTCGACATGGAGGGGCACATAGCATCCCATGATGACCCCCCAGTGATAAGGGCCATCATGGCCAACAAGACAGTGCACAGGGTTTTGATCGACAATGGAAGTTCAACGGACATCATATTCGTGTCAGCATTTGACAAGATGGGTATAGGAAGGAGAAGGTATTTGGGCCAGGTGAGTGCCAGCATTGGGATTTTCATGGGAAAGTCACATACTTGGGTCAACCTAGGCCCCAGTACCCACCTTAGAAATCCGTGTTAGGCTACAATAATGATAAAGTTCCTCATAGTAGATGCTCCTGGCTGTATGTTAAGGCGAGCCTTACTCTCCCGATCTTCAGGGCCATCCCCTCCCAGCTATTGGTTATCGAGTTCCCCTGACATAGAGCAGTGGGGTTGAGGAGACGGTAATTGACGAGTGCTATTTCGACGTCAATAAAACAGAAAGCCGTAAAAAATGTCCACATGAGAGACGAATTGGAAACCCGACCAACACCCTCAGAAATTTGGAGCACATTATTTCGACAACAATGGGGACACCTCCTACAATCTAGGATCAGTGGTGAGGACATCAGATTGCCTCATTCGTACGGGGAAAAGTAGAAGTGTTTGCTTGGAAGCAAGAGGGCATGGGAGGTATTGACCCCGTAGTTATCATCCACAGAATTTGGATATCAATCCTTATTCAGGCCCGTCCAAGCGAAGGAGGGAGCTTCACCGAAATGAAAAGCGATCGATGAAGAGGTTAGCAAACTCCTCTAAGCCCGAGCTATACGAGAAGTGGACTACCCTGACTGGTTAGCCAACGTAGTCCTTGTCAAAAAGGGAATGGCAAGTGGCGACTGCGCAGTGACTTCTCGCGTTAACCGAGCACATGAAAGCCATTTCGCTGCGGATCGAGCCCTCAATGGTAGCGCGATTCTTTGAGATCTGAGCTTTCCTCCAGCTTCATGGACTCTTTCTCGGGCTATAATCAGATCAAGATGGACCCCAGCGACCAGGAGAAGACCTCCTTCATGACTGGACATGGGATGTATTGCTATTAGGTGATGCCTTTTAGGTTGAAGAACGAGGGGGCCACCTATCAGAGGTTAGTAAACAAGATGTTCCAGAAACAGATAGGCACATCCATGGACGTATACATAGATGACATCTTTGGTGATCGATCAGCGAGCTCCATCGACCATGGCCAGAGCATTCGAGATCTCCAAGGATTACAAGATGAGATTAAACTACAAAGTGTGCCCTCTAGTCTCCATTTGGAAAATTCTTGGGGTTAAATTAGTCCAGCTATTAGGAATAGGCGAATCCAGAGAAAATAACAGCCATGCTCGACATGTTGGGAGAATAGCTGCGTTGAGCCGCTTTGTTTCCAAATCCAACGACAAATGCCAGCCATTCTTTCAGGTTCTAAAAAAGGCCTTCCACTAGGGCCTTGGATGCGGCGTTCTCGTATAGCACCTAAGCTCCCCGCATCTTAGTAAGCCTGGGGAGAACTCCTTACACTCTACTTAGCCGTTTCAGACTTCTCAACTAGTGCCGCCATGGTTAGAGAGCGAGATAAAGTGCAGTAGTTGGTCTATTCTTTGGCGAGCCTTGGGGAAATGGAAGATCATCGAAGATGGAAAAGCTAGTGCTAGCGTTGGTAACCACTGCTAGAAGGCTTCGACTATACTTCCAGGCTCACATCATCGAAATCCCGACAAAACACCCAATGAAGCAAGTACTACATAAGCCAGAGACCTCAGGAAGATTCACAGAAATGAAGTAGCCATTTGAGTAAGTTGATATCGGATATAAACTGGAAACGGCGATTAAGGGCGAGATTTTAGCGAGACTTAGTAATGGAGTTTACAGCAATGACAAGTCGGAAACCCATGTGACAACAACATCGAAGTTCCGTGTGGTGAAGCGCTCTGGTCGATGGGGCCATGTGTGCTCAAGGGAAGCAATGCGGGCTTGATTCTTCCCCCCGAAGGGTCAACATCAAATATGCACTGGATTCTGATTCTGGCCTCGATAAAAATTTGAATATGGCGAGTCATCGTGAACCCAACCTCGCCCACTCCATGGAGGTAGAATAATTAGAGGTATGCAGTGATTCCTAATTGGTGGTGAAACAGATAGAAGATTCCTACGAAGCGAAAGGCGAAAAGATGATCCTTTATCTCAAAAAGGTACGTGAGTTGCTCAAAAAAGTTCGTAGGGTTGAATTCGGGCCAATTCACAAGATCACGAAGGAATTCCACGGGCGGGCCTTGGCTAAGCTAGTAAGCGTATTAAGGGCTTGGACCAGACAGTGCAGTCCTGGCACCCCTGGAACCGATGGCGTCAACAGACCAGTCACTCCCGATGTGCCACGCCGAGGTTGGATGGACCCGAAATGCGGATTTATTTGTTGAATGGTACCTTTGCAGAGCAGTAAAATGGGGCATCTAAGCGAGAGCGGATAAACGGATTCTTTCTTTTCACGAGGAGACCCGCACAAGCGGGGCTTTTCAGCACCCCTCCTCAAATGCGTAGGAAAGGAAAGACACCGACTACGTACCCAGGGAGTACCGCGAGGCATCTGCGGCAACCATTATCGGTTTCCGAACTTTGGTGAAAAATTCCTTAGGCAAGGATAATGACCCACGATGCTCGAAAGGCAGCCACAAAACTAGTCGGAAGGTGCAAAATCCCATCAAGAACTTTTAGCAAGATCTCAATCTCCCATCCAGCCATTGACATGATCATAAGCCCACAGCCTTTTGGCCGAGGATTAGACATACTCGGGACCTGCCCATTAGAAAGGTAGTGCAAGTGCATGTTGCGAGTGGACTACTTCACTAAATGGGCGAAGGCCGAGCTATTGGCAACAATCAACGAGCAAAATTACGCAACCGTTTGGTGGTCCATAATTTGTAGGTTTTGTAGTCAGCCTGCAGTGTCGATATGAAGCGGTTCAGTGCCTTGAAATTCGGAGATTTTGCGAGCTCGAATCAGAATTACTACTTGTCCCCAACTCATCCAGCGGTCAATATAGGTAAGTAGAAGTCCTTTGTAAGGACTCTCGAGGCAATGCGAACCAAAGCTGGAAGGCCTAGGGAAAATGGGTAGAATACATTCTCAGAGTACTATGGGCATCTTTGAATGCAGGGTCAGCGACTGAGAAACCTGTTTAACAGCATTTTGGCACGAGGATGTAGCCACTTTTCATCGAGGTCGGACTTAAGTCACTAGGATGGGAGTTCGCGAGACCACAGGGTTGAGACGATGAATCTCTCTATCAAATTTGGAATCTCTGGAGAAGCGAGAACAGAGCTGCAAGGCACGCGAGGAGAGGGCCTGCTTGAAGACAACACGGTACTACGATCGAAGGTTGGAAACACTTGAGTTTTAAGCACAGTGACCTAGTTCTCAAAACTCTTGCCGGTGAGAGGCCCACTCCACGGCTGGGACCCAACTGGGAGGGATCTTATGTCGTATCACGGATAGTTCGACCTGGTAACTACGAACTCCAAACGGAAGAAGGAAAGACAATGCCTCACTCCTGGAACGCTGAGCACCTCAAGCGGTTTTTCCAATAGACTTTGGACTATATTTTTTAATAAAACACTCGAATTCTACTTTCATTCAAATTGTTTTTGCGTTTATTTTCGGCCTGCCTACTCTCGTAAATCATAAAGAAAGAGCCACATAGCTCAGTTTTTAAGAGCCCAGTAGCTCAGAAGGCCGTGTAGCCCTGACCTCAATAAGAGCTTAGGAGCTCGGATATTAAGAAACCATGCTTCGGTCAAAATCCATGGAGCTCGGTTTTAGAGCCCGGCAACAGCAAGCCGCATAGCTTGACCTGTGGGAACCCGGGAGCACCAGATGTTACAGGCCGTAACCGAAGTCGAAGGAGCCATATAGCCCAGTTCAAAAGAGCCATGGAGCTCATTTTTTAAGAGCCCAACAGCTTAGCAAGCCACGTAGCCCTGACCTCAATGGGAACCCAGGAGCTTAGATGTTACAGAGCCACATAGCTTAGAGTCTAAAGGAGCCATATAGCCCATTTCAAGAGCCGTAGGCTCAGTTTTAAAAGTCGACAACTTCGAGGCAGCATGCCACAGGCCTCGATAAGAGCCCAGGAGCTCGGATATTAAAGAGCCATGTAGCTCAGTTTAAAAAAGCCATGGAGCTCAGTTTTTAAGAGCCTAGTAGCTCAGAAGGCCACGTAGCATTGACCTCAATAAGAGCCCAGGAGCTCGGATATTAAAGAGCCATGTAGCTCAATTCAAAAAAGCCATGGAGCTCAATTTTTAAGAGCCCAGCCTGACTCGGCCGAACATGCCTGACACTCAATAGAACCCGGGGCTCGGATGTTAAAGAGCTATGTAGCTCAAAGTCCAAAGGAGCCATATAGCCTAGTTCAAAAGAGCCATGAAGCTCAGTTTCTAAGAGCCTAGCAACTCGGCCATTAAAGGGCATGTGCTTCACCAGCAAAATCATAGAGTTCAGTTTATTACATATCTCGAGTCTTCAAAAGCCATAAAGGGAATGAGAAATGCAAAAGATTTAGAAAGTGTGAATACACGTATCAACGTTTCAATAAAGGGAAAATTTGTCATTATAAGAGCCTAAGACTACCAGAATAAAGAAGGATGACGGGAAAAAGCCTAAGTGCTTGGCGGGAGCTTGGGCAGCCTCAGCCAGGGTTGCGAGAAGAGCGAGCTGAGGCGTCGAAGACACCCAGGCCATCCTCCATCAACCAGTCGGATTCTTCCACCTCGTCCTCAGCGGGAACTGGAAAATTGAAGCTCAAACCCAGGAAGACCTTAGAAGCCTTAGTAGAAAGTGAGTATCGGGAGGCCATAAGGTACACCGCCTCATCCACTCGGCTCGGCCAATCCACCCCCTCCTTCGACTAGCAGGCTTGCTGCGCTGAAGATCATCACGAAGCGAAGTGGCATTCTTTATTCCGGGTGCCCCCGCGGTGCTCGGCCTCGAGACCTCTTGGCGGGCCAGGCTCCGATATGCGTGGTTTAAGGCAACTCATCCCTAATACCTATAGTTCTTCCTTGTCCACTTTCTTTGCTTTCGACCACGACTGAAGCTCTGCCAGCCGCCTTTGGCTCCTCCTGGCGACACAACGGCTCTCCACGACCATTCGCAGGCTTCATATTCGCTGACCCTCGAGCTCATCAGGAGCGCCTTATTTTCCTGTTTTTCAACTCGCGATTTCGTCGTCGAGGTATTCTTCAGGTCGGATTTATACTTCATGGCATCCTCAGTCAAGTGTCGCACCTGAGCTCGCAAGTTTGCTATCTCCAAGCTTAGGGCGGCAACCTCGGCACACTGCGCCTCTGCAGCCCCGACGGACCCCTACGGAAGAAACAAGCCACATTGTAGGCTTTTCACGTGAGTAGCCACTGCGGAAGCTTGAGACAAGGTAGGGCCGTCAGGAAATCAACGATAGGATGGACAAGTAAAGGCGTCTGGACAGACCATAACCACTCCCTGAAGCGACGAGGCTAGAGCCTCCCCAACAGACATAGAATCCGCCTTCTTGCGTTGTGCAGGCAGTAAGGCCCGACCAGCTGCATTCGTAATGGCGAGGTCCTCATCCCTCTCACGTCCGAGATGCTTCCTTCCCTCGCCCTCAGGCGCCCTGGAAGGAAGCTCGGCACTTTGCGCCGAGGGGCTCCAAACAGATATAGGTAGGATATTTAGAGGAGGCTCGGTCCTCGGAGGATCTTGTGGTATCGGGAAGGGAGCGGAGGCTGTGGACTGCCACCTCGACACCTCGACCTCGGGATGGGGCGTGTGACATCTCACCCCATGTGGATTGTCTGACTGACCCTTGCTCCCAAATGGGGGGGGCCCCCCGGTAGGCGAGGAGGACGCCCCCACGAGCTTTGGGACCTTGCCTCGAGCCACGTAGTACCGCTTGTGTTTTTTTCTATAGACTAAAACCCTCAATTAACATAGCTACGAGAGCCTTACAATTCTCTTGTATCCATGTCACTGGATGAGTTTGCTTGCTAAAATAAATTTCTCTAAATGTTAAGGATTAAAAATAAGGGTTCGAGTCTATGACCTTTGCTTGAGTGCACGGGCCATCCTAGTAGTAAATGCAGAATGTAAGTCCAAAGTATCATTCCACGAGAGATTGATAGCAGTGCAATTCGACTACTCGACTACTAAAATTTCATACTATTTGGACTCAAAACTCATGTGAATGTTTTATCAAAACTACAAAATTAAAATCTATACCATTGAATATATTCGAACTAAACTAAAACAAAAAATAAATGACTAAAAATAAATTGTATATAAAAGAATGGATTGAATCGGTTCTTGTAGAAACGAAAACTATCAATGAAATACAATGGAACAATCAATTCCAGCACTAAATCCATTGCTCTGTTTTATGTATGGATATGATTTTTGTCCAAGATTTACTAATTGGCAAGGAATTGGTTCTCCTATTCAGTTTGATATCCTTGTTTCTCTCGAAGTCGAATCAAACCCCGTGATTTTTATATTCAATTCTCTTGCGAATCTGGGTATTTTCTTTCTCAATACTTCACACCCATTTCACATTGACAGCGAGAACTTTTACTTCCTTCGAGATTTTCGCAAATTCTACTACTTAATTGGTGCTTTCGACCTCTAGATCATGGATTTATCCCTTTCCTTGATCGGATCTAAGCTAACACGAGTTGGAACTTATCTTTAGATTAAGGTGAACTCACGATTATTTATATTATTAAATCTTACCCCTCCAACTTCAATTATGAGCAGATAGGTTATCAAAATGAACTCGAGCTCAGCGATTCGTCAATGGTAGTTGAACATACCAGAAAGAATGCTCTCGGCTCTCGGGAATCTCGTCTACATGTCCTTAGAGGGCATCCACGGATATCGATAAGATACATTCCCTCAAATGGTATTAGGTACTACTATTGAACTTATCCATTAAAGCGACACCGACTAAGTAAAAATCAAACCAATTAATTCTCCGTAAATGCGGGAAAACGCAACTAAATGTAAATCAAATCTAGCGAGCTGCGTTACGGTCTTGCATTGCAAATTAGAAATGGGTACCGATGCGCTTCAACTTCCAACGTAATTGCAATAAAAGCGAGAAGAAATGAATTCGAAATATGTCTAAATTTCATAAATTTCTAGGCAATAATGCTTAAGAAAAATAATAAAACTAAAAATCCAGCTCTACTCGTCTCTGCACAGTTCGCAGATTCAAAACCAGAAAATAAAACTAAAAAAATCTAAAAATAAAAAAATAAAAATCTACTCTATAATATACACTGAGTTCCTCTTCTTTTCCCTTTTCTAGGTCGTGAAGAAGGAGAAAAACTACTTTACCATTCTAAAGCTATCTATTTATCTTTGTAAAAGAATGCGGGCCGAGATTTTAGAATGCTTCGAGGTGGAAATCAAGAAAAGCCCGGCTATTTTGTTCTATGTCGCGACCTCAAATTGATGTCGCAACATGGATTTCTCTTTATGGCTCGTGATCAGTCGCGACCTCTTCCTTTTCTGTTGCAACTAATTTGTCTTGCAAATGCCTTGATCAATGGTCGCGACATCGAAGTCATGTCGCGACATCATTGTTGATGTTCCAGCCGATTAATGATGTCGCGACCTCGGTCCATTATGGATCATTTCTTTCATTCTTCGGCTTAGTTGCGACATCAATTTTAGGTTCGCGACCACTTTCTTTGTTGTATGGCGACTTCATGTTGTGACACAGTTTCTTGAGTGCATGATCGTGTTGGTAGTCTTTGCCTTCATATGTATCAATTTTATGTCGCGACTTCATGGTGATGTCGCAGCCTCTTTTCTTCCTATTTCTTTCTTCGGGTTGCAGCCTCGGTTCTCGTTACCTGCAGTTCTTCTTCCAACTATTTCCCGAATTCGCGACCTTCGGGTGAATTATCGTGACCTCACTTTCTTCTCGAGGCTCTTCTTGAATTCGCGACATTGGAGTGGTCGCGACATCATCTCTAGTCCTTGATCTTGAATCTTCCTGTTTTTATGTCGCGACATCAGAGTGATGTCGCGACATCAATTATGTCCTTTTGGCGTCGCAACCTCCTCTTTCAAGTCACGACTTCACTTGTTCACGTTTCAGTTTCTTATTCAAAGCCAAATTTGTTGATGTCGTGACACGGAATGGTAGCGGCCCGAGCTTCTGTCGCGACTAGCTTTCCGGTCGTGACCTGATTATAGCTGCGGTGATTTCTTCGATTTGTGCTAAAATTTGAGTTTATGCTGTATTTTCCTACAAAATGAAATTTGAGTCAATTATCCACTTTTCTTTAAACAATTCAACATTTATCTCATAATAAAGTCAGAAAAATGGATTAAAAACCTAATGAGCTTTTAGACTCATCACTGCTCTCAGGGGCAGCCGGGACCTTGCGCTTGGCACTTCTTCTCTTCTTCGCCAAAAACTCAACTCGAGCTTGAAGCTCTTCTTGAGAAGGCTTCATGATAAAAGATTGAGATGTCCTCAAAGCGAAGGGGCGAGAAGATTTCGCACCAAAAGGCCAGGGAATATTCGATCTAATAAGCTCGGAATACGTCCACAGTACACATTTAACCAACCCTTCACCCCTCATCCTCGGAGAAATTTGAGGCGGCGAATACACGACCGCACAACCAAAGAAAAGTTAGAAACACCTCATGACTTTCGAAGGCTAAACCCAATTAACGTGAACGGAAGCTCACGTAGGTTCTCGGGGGCAGTCCACACAGTCGGAATGCCGAGCGTATATTCTCGGTTAGCATGATTATACTCCCAATTACGATCACTGACGAAAAAATAACGTACCTTCCAGTGTTTGTGGGAGGACGAAAGATCCAAGATGATCAACTTGGCATTGGTGCATTTGGAAATATATAAAAAGACCTCTGCGACCTCCTTCACACTAAAGAAGTCTAGGAGCAAAGCTATCTTTGGGAACCGAGACCTTTATCCTAAGGCAGACGGTAGCGGACCAAAACACTTTAAAAATTAGGAGAAAGTTGGGATGGATAGACGTTAAAGTGCTGTAAGATGCTTTTGATAAAAGGATGCAGAGGAAAGCGGAGGCCGTTCTCGAAGGCCGCCTTAAAGAAGCAAATCATCTTCGACACTTGGATGATGTAAGTGAAAATCGGGGCTGAACATGAACACCAAAGGGGGGCCTATAGCGGCGAATCTTTCCAAAAAAGGGCTCGATCCGACTAGGGCCCACTGCTTCGACATTTTGCATAGCAGCCCTCAAGTAGTCAGAACCGCCAGGGTACCTGATCTCACTAACCTTGCTCTTGCCTTTCCAGACGAGGAAGGAGTCCGTAAGGACCGGTCGACCAAATAATGGCTAGGCAATTTGGATAATATTCACCTATCGCCTCGTCGAGGTTCCTCAGCAAAACTACCCCCTATGCGCAGAACAGGAGGACGAATGAGACCTAAGGGAGTACGCATGGTTAGACGAGGAAAAGGGGGATCGAAAGAATAAAGTGGAATCTCAGCCAGGCAAGCCCTAACAACCCTAAAGTCCGAACAGTATCTCCCTGCAATCACAATATGCTTGAAAAAAAATCCAATATGAGGAATAAGGGAGGAGAAGCAAACAATGAACACGGGACCAGAAACGCACCAACACCTAGGGACCCACGAAATCCCAAACCAGAAAGGACAAAAGGGGAGCAGAAGCGTACCTAACTAGAGGAGCGGCGGAGACCGATAAACACCGAATCGGGTGACTTTGAGCAAGGGCGGAGAATATGAAGGAAAAGTGCAGAGACCATTGGGGAAGTTTGGAGCATAGGAAAGCGATAGATTAATTAAGTGATATACTTCTAAAGCGCCCCAGAAACGCCCGGCTAAGCGGATGGGCCTTGAAATTAGAGAAGCCGTCATTATCGCGTGTGATTGATGGTGACAAGCTGGAACTAACAAACCTGTTCGGCCCGGTGGAATTATTTTTCGATCCAAAAAGCGATTCAACCCTGCCCAGCTCACTTCGGCCCGAGGGTGGGGTGCAATGATAGTGCTAAATCGGTTTATGAGCTGGGGCGAGGCCGAGGAGCGAACCATCAGTAAAACTCGCGGGTTAGCATGCCAGTAGGGTTGGCAGAAGAGCCTCACGTGGGGACTCGGCCCATGATGACGTCCTGATTACTCCTAAGGAGAGAGCCTAGGGTTAAAACTAAGCCTAGTGGGCTGGACAGGTGACAGGGATAATCCACTGTCCACCAGTTGTGATGTAAGAAAGGAAAGCACTCCATCTCCATGATCCGATATCTACTTATTAAGGGAAGAAGGATCCCCCACGATTACGGCTCCCTAAGTATCCTCTAATATTTAGTTAGCGATAAGGAAGAGGAGATTCCCTGCAATTGGGAAGATGTCGTATCATTCAATAACAGAATCATCATGATACTATGCAATACTAAATCAATTTGCAGTGCAATCTTGATATCAATAGTGTCTCACCACCATAGAAACAGCTTAAGATAGTGCCTTCCCATGGACCACCCTTCTGTGCGGAGTTGTATATCGATCGGCGATGAACAACCAAGCGACTCTATCAGCTCAGTCGGTATCGATAGAAAGCTGAGCATCATCGTTTTTAATTAAAAATGACTATCTATATTTAATCTTGATCAAAACTTCCAAATATATTATTATTTTAAGGAGGGAAGAAAATCTAAAGTCTTAAGAAAATCTTGATTCAACTATTGCGGTAAAATAAATTTTACAAAATTAAGAGCAATCAAGAAAGTATATATTTTTTGAAAAAAATTATCTTGCTAAACTAAAATAACAATAATTTGAGATTTAGAATCATTAGTAAGCGAAAACTAAAGAATTAATAGCAATAAGAATTCTAAATCTTAATTTCACCATCATTTGGAACATAAAGACAAATTCTTGACCCAATAGCAACGCACACTATATGTTAATAATAGATGCAAACTTTTCTCTTCCTTTCTTTTCTTCCTCCCACCAATCAAATGAAGCATAAGAAAAAAAATCTCACGAATATATGAACCTAATCTTGATCCTTATGAACTGGGTTTTCACCTGCATCATGAATAATTTAGAAATCCATATGAAATGATTTGAGAAAAAAAAATGAAATAAATTCAAAACTCACCTTATGAATTGGGCTTCTCATGAATACATTTAAATTCATATGAAACTAAGTCATACAACCATTCGAAAGTAATCTCCCTAAAAGCTAGCTAATGTTATGAGGGAACCTGCACCTGGTTATAAGTCTATAAGGCCAAGGCGTAATTAGGCGAAGTGGGACTCATAAAAAGTCATTACAATCCACCCTCTTTCATAACCGACGTCCACGACAGCTGGTGACTTCACGGATCCCACTCTTTTTTACAGGTAGTATCCTTCCCACAATTCTAGGATAAGGGTCATCCCCAAGGTACGAATTGATCTGATACCATTATTACAACCATTTGGGTAGAACTACCCTTAAAAGCTAGCTATCAAGAGGCTGAGGGAACCCAATTGGTTGTAAACCCACAAGACCAAGTCATAATTAGGTGATGTGGGATTCAGAAAGGGTCATTACAACGATGTATGAGACAAATAAAAGGACATAAAAAACAAAAAAACAAAAAAGAAAAAAAGAAGAAGAAATGAAATAGATTCATAACTCACCAGAATACCAGAATTGAAAACAAAGTAGAGAATTATGAATATATAAAAATAGATTTAGAACAATAGATTAAGAACTCACTAGAATACCATAATTGAAAGCAAAGAAAATAATTAAGAATATTATATATAAAAACCATTCATTAAACCCATAATGAAATGGTTCAACCCTATATTAAACCCTTTAACCTATAATGAAACGGTTCAACCCTCTATTAAACCCCTAAAGAAACCGTTGATAAAATAAAATTGAATATGGATAAAAATCTTCAATTTTCTTTTATCGTTATCCAAAATAATAATTAAAGGTAAAATAATTAAACCTGATATTGTCGGCACTATTATGTTGAACTTTTTGTTTTGAAACCCTTGGCCTACCGAAGAACATGAATGAGAGGGTTAGTGAAAATGGTTGAAAATGTTATGGCAAAAACTTTAATGGCACCTCTGTTACAGGCATTTTGCCATTAAAACGTTGTTGACGTTGGCTCTAAAAGCTGTTATAGGATTATGTTAAATTAAATGCCAAAAAGGAAAGAATTAAAACTGTGGTGATTCTTATAAGATATCTATGGATTATATTATATATTGATTCATAAGGTTATTTATGGATTATAATGATAGTTGTGAAGATTAAAAAGTAAAATCAAGGGTAGTTTTGGAAAATAAAAGTGTAAAACACTTCGTATTTTTAAGAATAGTATAAATATGTTGCTAATATGAGAGCAAATATTATTTTAATAAATAAACTAGAATTCCTTCAAAACAACAATAACTAAGATTAAGAAAAATTGAAATGAAATTACGAGTGATATTTGGTAGATTAATGTTTTGAAGAGTTTCTTAAGTTCTGAAGTATGTTAATTTGATTTTCAGAAGATTTAAGTAAACGAAAATAAAAAGAAAATTGGCAGGGAAGAAAAAAATTAGGATAAAAAATATAATTTAAATTTAATAAAATAGATTTAGACATTTACTTAATTTATTTTCTTTAATTTTTTATTTTAGATAAAAATTAAAATTTTAAAATAGATAAGTTTATAAATAGTTTTATTTATAATTGATTTCCTTTGTATTTCTTGTAGATTATTATGTTTGATTGTCATATAACATTAGAGAAAGAATTGAGAGAAAAAATAAAAAGAAAGATAAAAATTAGGAAATAAATATTAAAAAATTAAGGGAAAAAATAAGAAATCTATTTTTTCTTGTTTAGTTATTCATGAAAATTTTAAGGGGAAAAAAAAAACCAAATTCAATTTCCTTTATTTAGTTAATCATGGAAAAGTTAAGGAAAATGAATGGAAAAATTATGAATTATTAATTTTCTATTTAAAAAAAAAATATTATTCTTGTTATAAAAAAACATTGTCTTTAAGAATAAATATAAATTCTTGTTCTTGGAGGTAGGCTTGTGTCCTAATTGGGTAAAGAGTTGTTAGATAAAAAATAGTGCATCAACTCTTAAGACAAATTTCCCTTCCTTTTCTCACTTGTTTTCGTCACTATTTTTTGAAGGAAAGTAGTAGGAAAAAATGCATTATTTTCTCTAATATTTTTCCATTATATTTCTATGTTATTCAAACTAAGAAAAGTAATTTTCCATAAAATTATTTTCCTTAGTATTTTTCAGAATAAAAAATTGTCATTATAATCAATTCATCTAGTTAAGGCATTAATTCATTGCGTGAAGCACAAAGATCCACATCATAATGTTCACCAATATTAGATTTAGCAATTAATTTTTGTCCTTAATTTGTCCGAAAGTAGCGGTCCAAATCTAGATTAAGTGTTTACTTTCAAGATCAGATTTCTCTCCTACGCATTCTAGATGGCTCCTATGCGACATCTACGCAAAAACAATGGATCTAGAACTTAAGCATTCGATTTATCGACCAATCATACAGCGTGTTCAACATCCGAATGATTCAAATGAAAATAAGTAGGAGGAATGGTTACCTCCATGTGTCAAATCTCAGGAACTCTGTCAAAAGAGGATGCTATCTATGAAGATTAAGGAGAGAAATCTAGAAATAAAGAAACTAATAGCATAAGAAAATGTTATGAGCAAAATGATATCATCAACATAGTGATAAGCTTCCATACATGCCTTCAATGAGAGGTCCATATCAAGTACAGTCCAAGATCGAAATCAAAATACATAGGAAAGTGAAAAGAGATAAGAAAAGAAACCATCTTATGCAATCCTAGTTGTCATCCTCCGGTGGAGGTAGATGAAGTCTCTTCATGAGTAATGCCTGCATTTGAGTCAGCTGCTCAGCCACAGAAGTGTGGAATGATATAATCTTCTAATGGAATAGGTCAAGGTGCTGGGCAGTAGAGGCCTCGAGAGCAGTATGGGCAATAGGCACCCATGATATGTCGGGGTGAACTGGTTGGGGCTGTACTCCTGGTGTAGAAGTGTCTCACATCACGAGAGGTGTGATGAGAATGCTAGGCTCATGCTTTTCATTTGTCTCAGCCTCGTTCTCTACCTCTGGCTCTGCCTCTTGGTCATTCGCATGCCTTGTGCCTGCGCCTCTGCCTCTGAAAGTGCGAAATTATTTTGTATGGTCAAAAGTGTTTATTGATCCAAAAAACAATTGATTAATAATCAAATGATCCAATAAATACATTACAAAATAATAACTTTATTAAACAAAGAAGCATATCAATTTATAGTGTATAGAAAACATACCTGGCATGGATCCAGAATTGTTGGTTATCATTAGTCTCCAAATTTGCAGGGGATGAAATCAAATAAAAACTAAGGTTGAATATGATTATTTCTTTATCTCCAAAGTACGTTATACCAAATCTTTGTAAAATTCTAGGGCTCTATGTACTTACATATATCACAAATGCAATTGAGCTTTGGTTCCTATGGGCTTACCAAAGCAAGGAAGAAGATAAAACCATGGGCCCATAGCCAGTTAATATTAAACAATTCCATAAATGACCCATAATTAGCATGCATAATTACACAATTAAAATTGTAATATGATTGCATAATAGATGATGAATGAATAATACTTTCCAATTGAGTTCAGAATTGGTGGCTCCAAACTTTTCTGCATTTACATAGCCTATAACCAATTACAAATTAACACACTAAGAGAACATACAACTGTAATAACAGGTACACTAATCAAACTCATATAACCAAACAAGCCTCCACAAACCACTAAACAGCAGAACTAAGAGCCACCTGGGCATGGTGACAGGTAAGAACTGTAAGGAATAGTGCACACTAATCATAAGGGCATTATAATGGATGTTAGCTCATTGATCTGGAATAGAAAGAAAAACATTAGCAGTTACGATCAACAAAATGATGCAAATCAAGAGGCATGACAAAATGTCAAATGGCGGTCCAAACATGAGCTTAATGTGGGATGAGCAAGACCCCACTGAAACAGGGGGGGTGAGTCAGGGCCCTGAAAACAATCCCACAGGATGCCAAGTTCTTGAAACACAAAACAGGTGCCTGGTTAGTGGGCCTTGTCGGGTCAGATGCTGGGCACTAAGGTTTGTGCTCAATCGAACAGGACTAGAACTTTCTTATAAAAGAACTTCACATCATCAGTTTATTTATGAAGGCTCCCAAAGTTCTTAGAGAAATATAATAAAATGCAGAATAATACAAAAACAATTTCAGCGCTTAGAAAATGGAGTGAAGAACCTCCAGTAATAAAATAAAGTTCCTCAACTGGCATAATGACATAACTTCATAACATCACATACTCATTTCCGGTAGAGAAATAGTTTTTAAGTGCTTCTGTTGAATACTTCACAAAATGTACCTTCTTTCAACCATCATAAAGACATAACAAAGACGTTGCATCTTTATCATCCATCGTAGCCCCGCATAACTGGAATACTGAATCCAAATCACCCAAGAGGTCAAGGCCATATGCCCAACATGAGATCCCAGTGGCACTAGAAGATGTTCAAAAATTTAAATTCGCTCTTCCAAAGGCTTGACCAGATCACCCACCCAACACTACTGCAATAAAAAAGAAGAATAACAAGGCTGTGGTGATACTAGTGGACACAGCTCGCTGACAACCCAATAATTATGAATCGTCACATAATCTCTCTCAATACACCCCAAGTGACAAGAATTTCTTTAAAACTACACTTTATAATTGGTGTCTTACAGAATAAGATATACTTCCAGCTGAGTCGAACCTTTCAAAGATGTCTAATATATCATCACGAGACAATCCAGATTATTTAGTTCATCTCACAAAGCACTATAAAAGGCCCGCCACATACATGATGTTTCCAAACATCCTTCTTCATATGCAAAAATGTTTAACATGATTCTGCTGTCCCAACCAATAGGTCACTACTGGTCATGAGCAAAATAATATCTGCCCAACACAGCAGTCCCAGTGAAGAATATGGTTGTCACCCACAAGGGCTGCAAAGATACCTGGTCTAAAAGGAGGTGCCGTAACTCATGCACACTCATCAATCGAGATGCCACGACAGTCACACTTAAACGGATTGCAGCTTAGCCTACTCACCAGTCACCCAGAGCGGCCATGCGATGCCAGGCAACACATAGAGATCGAGCCCGCAAGCTGACAGTGATGAAGAAGAAAAACTGATGTTCCTTCAACATAATTTTCGGCCTCGGTCAAACAATATCATCCTCCAAAAGAGGGCCAATTCACCCCAGCTTGCAAGCATGTTATTAAAACTTTGAACTCATCCACTACTAATACCTAATGAAAGCATCCCACTGATGTTCTGGATCAAGCTCTTGTGATTGTGAATAATTTCGTCTCCACTCTATCTGAAATCCTGAATATGGAAGATCAAGACTTAGATCTTCTGTTGATCATAGCCTGATATGGAAAGTCTGAGGAAATTATACATTAAAGTAATATAAGAGTCAAAAAAACTCTGAGGAAAAATCCATGATCCAGAACTCCATCCCAATGTCCTCCATCCTTCCCTGAATACAGCAACTCCGCCATCAAAAAGTTAAGAAATACCCTTCTTCTGTATCCCAAATGCTTGGTCCTACTAACAGATATCGCAGGGAGAAAAGAAAGCAAACTATACAATCAGAATTTCAGATTCTTACAGCAAAGTCCCATTGCCACTCCACAAAGAGGCTCCCACATATAACAATTTCTTCTTGCCCAAAGAAAACATTCCATGTTCAATCAGAAAATAGGTAAGATATATTAAATTTCTTTCAAGAGGTATGAACAATTCACATTTGGTAAAAAAATAATTTTTTTTTCTATATTAAGATGCAATCTAATAATTCCTAAATAAACAACTTGAACTCTTGTGCCGTTTCCCATAAACTTGTACTGCTCCTGACTAGTTGGACTCTTGCTTATCATCACCTTTATTTTCCTGAACATCCTTCAACTTCCCACAATCTATCTTCTTATGCCCAAACTTGTGGCAATAGTTGCATTTTCCCTTAAAGCCCTCATTCTTGGGGGCATAAGAAGTAGAAGGCACATTTTAGTCATTACCCTTGACACCAGTTTTTTGCTTCTTGACATACTTCTTCTCATTGGAAGCTGTATTATAAGGATACTTTCTCTTTTGAACCCCACTGCCTTGGGTAGTCACCAGAGAAATTCTTTTGGACCTTACCTTCTTCATATCCTCCTCCTCCTTAGCGAGGATTGCAGTCATCTCTTCAGTGGTCCATTGCTTCTTTTGAGCATTATAATTAGACCTAATATTGTCAAAATGCGAAGGCAAAGTCCGCATGATCAGCCAAACAACATAATCTAAGTCAAACTTCATACCAATGGTTCTTAATCTTGTTGTAATAAGCTAATATTTTATCAATGTGTCCTCATACCCCACTTGTCCCATCATAGAAAGTGGAGTGGAGAGTATTCAAAAGCTCATTCTTCTCATTCTTTGAGAACTTTGTGTATTTCTTACCAACGACATCCAAGAACTCCTTTGCATTCTCAGTCTTGGGAATGCTTTCATAAATAGAGTCCTCCATATGGTTCTCCATGATCATCAAACAACAATTGTTAGAATACTCTCAATTCTCATAGGACTTTTTCTCACTAACAGAACTCTCAATAGTGGGTTTTGGAGGAGCTTCAACTTTCAAAGCCAAGTTCTATTTCATAATCATCAAATTCATCATGAGAGATTTAACCTAGTGCTTGTAATTAGTCCCATTAAGTTTCGTGATAGCAGAGAACTGAGGAAAGCTCAAAGCTGAAGAATAAACAAGAGAGCAATGCCAAAAATACATGTAAAACAAAGACATGCAAATTGCTCCATTCTTTGGCTTACCAAATGACCCACAAAAGTAGTCACCAAATTCTAGAGTCTATAAAATACAAAAGACTCATACACAGGTAAGAAAATTTCATTTGCTGTCACAACCAAATGCGTCAATTTCCCACTGATAAGGTTGTAAAATTACACGGTTCATGACACTTAATGAAATCGTTTTACCAAATTAAGCATCCTTCAAATAATCAAGTCATCGATAGGAAAACTTCATTATCCGTATGGATCTTAGCAAAATTGATGCGTAATACGGGAGAAATTATAGTTGCAATATCAATTCAAAAAAAAAAAAAAAAATCCGACATGCTTAGACTTAGGAGAGGCAAGTTCGTAAGCATTCAATATTTATCAATTTTCACCCAAATGCAATAATATTCAATCTTATTCAGAATATGATGCTATAAATAATTATAAATAACACAAACATAAATTGTTAAAGCAATATGTGAAAAAAAAGTGAAAAAATTGTAAATTTTGATTTTTATTCTATAACCAAATTTAATGTTTAATAGGATGGAAAACAAAAATTGGGGGTAAAAATATAAATTTTGGCTTAAAAAATACCCCATAAAAAATCCCAATGAATATAAAAATGATAACAATCAAAACCATAGAAAGGTCTATTTCAACAACTAATAAAACTACCGTTTTATATATATATATATATATATATATATATATATATATATTTTGCTGGTTGCCAGCATCCTAATAAAATATGCAGTTTTCCGTACATGAGATTTGCATGAAAAATCCAAAATCCATTACTACCATTGTCAATTAAAAAAAAAAAAAAAAATTCTATTTCTTTTATTGAAGTTATATAATCGACAAGAACCGAAAAGAAGGAAAGAATTCTTTAGTACATTGAAATCAAAGTGGCAGTCATGGAAAAGTGTGCCGCCATTGGGTCACAGCTACCGGATTGGGTTCAGAACCCATCTGGACTCGCTGGTACGATCATGAATGCAATTGAAGAGTCAAAGCGGAAGACGTTTGGTATGGTGTTGAACACTTTCGCAGAACTGGAACAGCCTTAAGAGGAATATTATAGGAAAACCATGATGGGTATGAAGACATGGAGCATTGGGTTGGTTTCTCTACTGGTGAACAAGCATGAGGAGGACAAAACCCAATAAAAAAAAAAAAACACAAAAAACGAATTTGATAGCTTGAATATCAATTAAAGCGATTCTGAAACCAATTGCTAAATTATTTTATATGGTTAAATGTATTTATTGATTCAAAAAATAATTAATATATAATTAAAGGACCCAATAAATACATTATAAAATAATAAATTTATTAAATAAAGAAGCATATCGATTTATAGTGTGTAAAAAATATACCTAATATGGATTCGAAATTATTGGCTGCTATTGGTTTCCCAAATCTACAAGGGATGAGATCAAAGAAAAGTTAGAATTAAAGATGATTATTTCCTTATTCTAAAGTGTGTTCTATTAAACCCTTATAAAATTATAAGGCTTTATATGCTTATATATATACATAAGAGAACAATTAGGCTTTGGTCAATGGGCTTACCAAAGCAAGGGAAAAAATAAAATCATGGACCCATAGCCAAATAATATTAAACCATCCCATAAATGACCCATAATTAACATGCATAATTACATAATTAAAATTATAATATGATTATTCTTAGTCCATAATTAATAAATTAATCTAATATAACCAATATCCAATCCTGAACACACCCCTTGTGAGCTACTTGACCTTCATATGTGGGCATGGGAGTGGGTGGGTAGAAGATTGAATCCATGTCTTCTTGTGGGCCTTATTCTCAAAATAGATAAGGGCGTCAAGAGAGGGAGAAGGCAGGGAATGTCAAATCCCTCGGTGTATGCAGTACAATGCCTTGAGGAGCTCGTCTCTCCTTTGAACCTTATGGGAGAGTGGGAAGATATTGGACCAAAGAACATGGTTCACCGAGTCAAGTGTCCTAAGAAGCTCCCTCTTATATAGAAAAATACGCCTGGGAGAATGGGAAGTTATTGGACCAAAGAACATTTCACCAAGTCAAGTGTCCTAAGAAGCTCCCTCTTATATAGAAAAATACGCCCAGTCTAGCGTCCAGTGAAAGCTCTAACTCTCCCCTCGACACTCACATATACCTGATAGAAGGCGTGATGCGTGTCAAATAAAATAGTGCACATCTATGTGTGCAAATGCACACGTCGTATCAAGTAATATAGTGTGTAAAAAGTAAAAATGCCAATCTCACAAGAAAAAGGGTTACTAACTATTGAAATTAAAATAATCCTACCTTTATTTGGATAATGGATTCAACAAGAAAATGTGAAGGAAAACAACTAATAATTGAAATCCTAAACTAACATGCAAGATAGTGATGTGAAAAATAGAAAACCTATGGTTTATATTTCACTTAATTAATCCTTATGCATTATTGACTAATTTACCCCCAAATGACATTCTAATCACCTATTAATGGTAAGCCTCGCTATTGCATCTATGAATCTCTCTCGATAACCCACATTCTACCCATAGAATTTAGGTATTTTGCATTTCTACTCAACCCCAAAGCCCTAAGATCTCAATAAACCTGAGAAACCCTAATTAACACATAAAACCCATGAGATTTAATTCATTTTTACAAAATATTACCTTTAATTAAATCTCTCTTGACCCACTCAAAGTGAGTACAACATAACTCACTCTAATATTCTACAATAACCAAAACAAATTATTTCATAGAATATTATAGTCTAAATAAAGTGCTAAACTTTATTTATCAACTGTGAGACAATTCATTAATTATGAAAACCTATGACCATGTTGATAAGTATGAAACTCATATAACTTTAAGTCCATTTTTGCAAGCATATTTGAGGCCTTATTGCTTAATTTAATGCAAAATTATGAATCTTCACCAAAGCTACTATTTTGCAGGAATCTATAGCAAATGAAGCAAAAAGAGCAAGAAAAGGGTGCTTAAATGACTAAGGCATGAAATGGTCAATGTCGCGACACCTCAACCTATCTTGCGACATAGCAGGAGGCTAAACAGTAGAAACAATGTCGTGACATTGCAACTAGTGTTGTAATACCATAGTGAAAAATCCCTTAAGAAACAACATAACAGTGTCGCGACACCCAAAAATATGTCGTGACATTCATTCAAAAGGGTGTCAAGCAGGAATGTCACGACACCTCTAAAGACCAAACAACAACTCACAAGGTCGCGACACTCAAACTAATGTCACGACATTCAGTCCAGAGGTCTACAACTGTACATCACAAGGATAGTGTCAGGAAAAACCTTGGCAACACAGGATTGAAAGGGAAGGTTGTGACACTCAAACTAATGTCGCGACATTATCAAGTCAATCTCAAAGCAACACCATCAATACAGTGTTGCGACAACATCATGACAATGCCCTAAGACACATCTGAAAGGCGTCAATGTTGCGATTGATTAGAATGTCGCGACACATGATCTCGTGGGCTTGCATAAAAGTCCACAAAATCTTCCTTGAATTACGACCCATCAATGATTGGACTATAAATAGTAGTAAGTGATAGGGCGTAGAAAAATGAGGGAGCGGAACGGAAATAGTAGCAACAACAAAGTTTAGCTAGAGTAGAATAGAGTTTTCTTTGGTAGGAATTTTTTAGATTATTTTTTGTAGTTTTTAGAGTAGAGTTTTCTTAATATTTTTCTTTAGAATAGTTGATTTGAGCTGAGTTTTTATGGAGAGAACATTAAAAACCAAGTTCCATTATTGTCAGAACTTGAAGAGAAGCAGAAATCATTGTTTGAATTCCTTTTCCTCATTTTCTTGATTATAATCATAATGAACTTGTTTAAACAACTTGTTCTTGTTATGTGTAATTCGGTTATGGAAGGCTAAACACCTTTTGGGAAGGAATTGGTATTGTGATGATTATGTTTGCAAGGATCTAATGTTGGTTGTGGGGTTAAATTCTGAATTGACATAACTAGTTCAAAAGTATATTTATTTATGCTTTGTCTATTGATTTTATAAACCAAAAGAGCGATTCTAAACCCTTGTCTAAGGATCCCCTTAAGTGACAGCTGAGGTGTGTTCTAGGAGTTAAGAATAGTGACCTCTTGGTCTATGAAATTAATATTTTGAGAACTTGTCTCATTTTAATCAAAATATTTCATTTATGTCAATGGAAATTGATATATTGGTTAATTTGTAGAGTGGTTGATGGAGGCATGGCTAAGGAATGGAGTGCCGACCCACTTGAAATCCCACTTGGCCCGATGACACGAGCCAGAGCTAAGAGATTCAAATAAGCCTTTAATGTTTTAATTCAAGATGCCTAAGTGGAAGGTGCTCATGTGTTCAACTCCAAAGAGGAAACAAATATGGTCCACGTCATCAAAGTAAATCCAGATTTGGACCAAGACCCAAGGCGTTTGACTTGTTGATTTTCTATTGATTTGATGATGATTTGTTCCTGATTTGCTGCTTATTTGTTGCTGATTTGTTCCTAATTTGCTGCTAAATTGTCCTTGATTTTCAATTGACTTGTTCCAGATTTACGGCTGATTTTTATTACCAAGTCTTGTCCTACAATTATCTAGTTTCTTTTTTTTTTTTTTCAGTGTAGACGTTTTTGGAAGTAAGGTAGTTTAGGGAAAGTAAGGTTTCTCTTCTAGTGTTCGTCGAATATTTAGTTTCCTTAGTGGCTGAACCTTGACACCAAGTTAGGTTTATGAAGATCCAGTGAGGTTGCAAAAATAGAGTGAACATAAGAAAAAGAGTGAAAAAGAGAGTGAACAAAAGAAAAAGAGTGAAAGAGAGAGTGAGCAAAATAAAGAGAGTGATAAAAAGAAAGTGACTGAAAATTTAAGAGAAAAAATAGAAAAACCAATTTCTATGCAAAGGCAAGTGAGGTTAAGAGAACATTGTTCTTAAACAAGCCTATGATTGTACTTTTGTACAAAGAGACACTTTTAAACACTAACCAACTTGAAACTTATTTGCCTAGTTCAATTATCTCTCTTTTGCAGGAATTTAAAGATGTCTTTCCCGAGGAAATTCCAAAAGGGTTACCTCCTATCCAAGGGATCGAACATCAAATTGATTTTGTGCCTGGTGCTACCATTCCAAACAGATCTTCTTATAGGAGCAATCCCGAAGAGACAAAGGAACTCCAAAAGCAAGTTAGTGAATTGATGGAAAAGGGATATGTGAGAGAAAGCATAAGTCCATGCGCCATTCCGATGATTTTTGTTCCTAAGAAGGATGGGACTGGGGGATGTGTGTTAATTGCCGAGCCATCAATAACATAACAGTAAAGTATCATCATCCCATTCCTCGGTTAGATGATATGTTTGATGAGTCAAGATGGTTCTTGCATTCTTTTCCAAAATTGATTTGAAAAGTTGATACCATCAAATTAGAATGAAAGAAGGTGATGAATGGAAAACTGATTTAAAAACAAAATATGGTTTATATGAGGGGTTAGTTATGCCCTTCGGGTTAACTAATGCACCTAGCACCTTCATGAGACTAAAGAACCATGTTTTATGTGCTTTCATTGGAAAATTTGTGGTTGTCTATTTTGATGATATCCTCATTTATAATAAGAACTTAGATGATTATTTGATTAATTTAAAAACTGTTTTGGATGTGCTTCGAAAAGAAAGATTGTTTGCTAACCTTAAGAAGTGCACATTTTGCACCGACAGGCTTGTGTTTCTTGGTTTTATTGTTAGTGCATAAGGAATACATGTTGATGAAGAGAAGGTTCGAGTGATTCAAGACTGGCCAAGTCCTAAAAGTGTAAGTAAAGTTCGAAGTTTTCATGGACTCGCTAGTTTTTATTGGCGGTTTGTGAAGGACTTTAGTAGCATAGCTGCACCAATAATCGAAGTCATCAAGAAGGATGTTGGGTATATGTGGGGTGAAGAGCAAGAAAAAGCATTCCAATTGATCAAAGAAAAACTAACTCATGCTCCTTTACTTGCTTTACCTAACTTTGCAAAAGCTTTTGAGGTTGAATGTGATGCTTCATGTTTAGGTATTGGCGTAGTTCTTATATAAGAAGGACGCACCCATTGTATGAGGTTTTGTAGAAAACTGATGAGGGGTCCTTAAAATAATTCTACTTATGACAAAGATTGTATGATTGACTTAGCCTTGAAATGAGGCAACATTATCTTGGTCGCTGAATCTTGTGATTCACACATACCCATGAGCCATTGAAGCTTTGAAGGACCAAACAGGTTAACATGATATACTGCACTACGATGAGTCTAGAAACCTTCATATGGTCACCTGCTGCTAAACAAGGTAAGGAAACATCAAGGTTTATTATTAATCTTCTGAGTATGTCCTAATCTCTACTCTAGATGCTAAATTGCTTCGGTTTTGAACACATTTAGCAATCATATCCTTTGACCAAGATTTGTGAATATTTGTTTAAAAAACAAAAACTTCTATGACAAGTTCTTTTTTTTTTTTTTTAGATATGAGGCCTGTTTCTGAAATAGGTCGTGCATTCCTAATTGTTCCATCTCATTTTATTAGTGAGGGAGTCTCATGGTGGGAGGATTGATGGATATTTTAGGTAGCCAAGACTTTTAGGTTTTGCAAGCACCACTTACATGAAGGATGCTGTCGAGAGAATTGTGAGTGTATCAACAGAGGCAAGCTAAATCTCAGAACTCTATGAGTTTTTACACACCACTTCCTATTCCTCCTAAGGAACCTTGGATTGATATTATGTCAAACGACTTTGTGTTAGGGTCTTCAGACTGATGGCAAGACTACTTTTGTACACACATGTTTTCACTATGGTCTATTTTATCCATGCCACAAATCCATAGATGCTTCTCATGACCCGAACCTGTTCTTCGGGGAGGTTGTGAGATTGCATGGTATGCCTAGGACAATTGTTTCGGATAGGGATGAAAATTCTCGAGTTACTTTTGGAAGACCTTGTTATGTAAGTTGGGAACCAAGTTATTGTTTTTTATTACTTGTCATCCACAAACCGATGGTCAAACCGAGGTGGTGAATAGAACATTGTCTACTTTGTTGAGAGCGATCATTAAAAAGAACATTAAAACATGGGAAGATTGTTTGACACATGTTGAGTTTGCTTATAATCGTACTATACATTCTGCCACTAAATTTTCACCTTTTGAGATTATATATGGTTTTAATCCATTAACCCCTTTGGATTTATCTCCTTTACCTATGTCTGAGGATGTTAATCTATATGGAAAAAAGAAAGCCGAATTTGTTAAGCAGATTCATGAGAAGGCAAGACTAAACATCGAGTCAAAGATGAAACAGTATGCCAAATAAGCTAACAAAGGGCATTGCCAAGTCGTCTTTAACCCGGAGATTGGGTTTGGGTGCACATGCTCAAGGAAAGATTTCTCACACAAAGGCGATCCAAGTTGCTCCCTAGGGGCGATGGTACTTTTCAAGTCCTCGAGTGCATCAATGACAATGCCTACAAGCTAGATTTGCCCGATGAGTATAATGTAAGTGCTACTTTTAATGTCACCGACTTGAGTCTTTTTTATGTAGGTGACGATTTGAGGACAAATCCTTTTCAAGAGGAGGGGAATGATGGAGGTATGGCTAAGGAATGAAGTGCGAACCCACTTGGAATCCTACTTGGCCTGATGACACGAGCCAGGGCTAAGAGATTTAAAGAAGCCCTCAATGTATTAATTCAAGATGCCTAAGTGGAAGGTGCTCACGTGTTCAATTCCAAAGAGAAAACAAAGATGGTCCACGTCATCAAAGTAAATCTGGATTTTGACCAAGACCCAAGGTGTTTAACTTGTTGATTTTCTACTATTTTTTGGAGTTGATTTGCTGCAGATTTGGTGTTGATTTGGTGCTAATTTGATGATGATTTATTCCTGATTTGGTGCTGATTTGTTGTTGATTTGGTGTTGATTTGTTCCTAATTTGCTGTTAAACTATCCCTGATTTGCTGCCGACTTGTTCCAGATTTGCGGTTGATTTTTATTACCAAGTCTTGTCCTAAAATTATCTAGTTTCCTTTTTTTTTCTTGTAGACGTTTTTGGGTGTGCGTGGTTTAGGGAAAGTAAGTTAGTTTCCGTTCTAGTGTTTGGTTGAATATTTAGTTTCCTTAGTGGCTAAATCTTTGTTTTATTCTTCATTTTTTTAGGCCTATATATAGGCGTGTTATCCCTACTTTCTTAAGTTTACAAATTAATAAAATTGAGAGTTTAAATTTCTCTTTGGTTCTTGAAAGAACTCTTTGAACTTATTAGTTATTCCATGGCGTTCATCAAGACTTATCAATCGGATCTCCATCACCGATTGTGACATCCTTCTATACCAAGGTTCTTACTTCCCTATAAGAAACGGGTCGAGGTCATTCATCCAAGCCGAACACTAGATCTGTTCTTCTGAGCTAATTCGATCACGAGTCTCCTCACAAGTTGGTGGGGTTCGTATCAATGATGAACTGATTATGTTGGAGTAAGTTTGTACTACCCTGTCTATGGGGGTAAGTTAACTTCAATCCTACGAATTGGTTGATGAATACTGGTTTAGGAAGTCATCCAAGGCTTAAAGGGAATCAGATCCTAAAAGTAGCTTTTTAGACACATCATGTCTTGGATTAGGAACATGGTGATCTAAATTGTGAAATGTATGGTGGTTGAAGGTTTTTCAAGACTATACTAAAATACCCTTGGATAAGTCCAGGATTCAACCCACAACTCTTTCGTTTTTGAACAAGTTGCAAACTAATTAGTCACATTACTAATTCCATTCTTGGTATTTTACTCAATCTTAGAGAAATTTCTAGTTGTTTTAGATCTAGACAATTTATTAAGAAAATAAAAATTCCCAAAACTATTTTCATTATGTTAAATGGTTAGTTACAATCTTCAAGATCAGAGTTCAAATAGTGATGTTCTTGAGTAGTTTGAGTACTTAATCTTTGATATTTCATCAGATTCTTGTGGGTACGATATTTAGACTTAAAATTCAACTTTACTACTTGTTGATCTATGCACTTGCAGTAAAAAGGCCAAGTAGAAGTTTAAATAGTTCAAAAATGAAAAGAGTATCAACTTAGTTAAGCAACAAGTTTTTAGTGTAGTTGCCAATGACTTAACAATAGTCTCTGGTAGCTACGTTGATCAATTTGGCCTCACAACAAGTTTTTGGTGCCTTTGCTGGGGGCTTAACAAGTCTTTGGTAGACGTGTTAGAAATTTGGGAACACATGTCTTCTATGAACATATCAATATGATCATATACTGCATAATTAATCTGGACCTTATATGTGAAACAACAAGTGTATAAGAATTTAAGAAATTCATACCATCAGAAAATGAAATTTCATTTAGTCTTGCTCTTAGACCATAAATGTAGCCAACTCGACTTACTCTAAAGTAAGAATGAGACACTCCTAAGACCCATACAATTTACATGCTTTTCAAACACACTCTTGAAAAGAGTCTTAGTAAAAAGGTCTGCTAGGTTCTCCTCATATGCAATTTTACTAGAGTTAATATCCCCTTGGAAATCAGAGTCCGCATAACCAAGTATTCTAAGATTGCCTGAATACAATTAACATATAATCTCTCTGCTCTTCTTCGTGATACTTGAATATATATTTCGTACCACAAATTAGTGTTCTGGCCAGATCTGATTTGAATCGACTTATGATTCCCACTACATAGCAAATATCTCACCCAGTGCATAAAATGACATACATGAGACTACCTACATTCGAAGCATAAGGTTTTTCACACATGATTTCTTTCTCTTCGGGAGTTTTACGTGATTGTCCTTTAAAAAGATGAATTCCATGTCTAAAGGGTAGAAATCCCTTCTTGGAATTCTCCAGGCAAAAACTACCCACTAGGAAGCTTGGGACAGAGCTAACACCTTATTCTTTCGGTCTCATAAAAGTTTGATTCCTATTATATAGTTAGCTTCACCCATGTCTCTGATATCAAAATGATATTTCAAGTAACCCCTTACGCCTGATGACACCTTCACATTGTCTCTAATAAACAGGATGTCATCTATGTAAAGAATAGGGAAGACTACCACTGTACCTTGAATCTTTTATGCACACATAGTTTACTAGGGCTCTTTTTCTTGTAGATCAGCTTGCTTCCAATGGGTTTTACCCCTCTAGGAGCTTCTACAAGAGACCATATTGAGTTTGAACCCATAGAATCCATCTCATGGTCCATTTCCCTTTTCCACTCTTACACATCAACATCCACACTTGGTTTCTAAGACTCTTTTTCTTGTAGATCAACTTGCTTCCAATGAGTTTTACCCCTCTAGCAGCTTCTACAAGAGATCATACTGAGTTTGAACCCATTGATTCCATCTCATAGTCCATTGCCCTTTTCCACTCTAGAACATCAACATCCTTCAATGCCTTCTTCGTATGTGGTGACTTCCTACATTTTTCCTAACATGGCATGCCTTTGCAGGTTTATTGTAATGCCCCAAAAATACCCTAGAATTTTTATAATAATTTTATTATATGTTTAGGGTATAAATCGAGCAAAATGGGGATTTTCCAAGAATTGATAAATGATTAAATGAAAATGTTAAATGTTATATGATCGAAAATGAGTATATGATTGAATGATATATGCTAAGTGATAAAATGATCGAACCCGGAAATTAACCTAAGTGAAAAATGGCAAATTTGGAATTTGTGAAATAAGGACCTAAGGGTCAAATGAAAATGAGCTTAAATGCTAAAGTGATTTAAATATTAAGTGGTATGTTAAATGGGAGTGATAGGAGACTTAAATGCCACAAATGAGAAATGAGACTAAGTGTGGAAGGCCAAATATGGACTTACACTTAAATGGGGTTTAAAGACCAAATTTTGGTCTAGGAAGCTCATTTTGAGCAAATCCCCTTTTTGGGAGAGAAAGAAAGGAGAAAAGGGGAGAAGAGCTATGACTTGAAGAAGATCAAGTTTTGGTTGGGTTTCTTCCCATTTTCTTACTCCTTTGTGATCAAGCAACTTAGAAGTGAAGATTTGAAGAGGCTAAGGTAAGAAAACAAAACCCTAACTTTTCCCTTTTGTGATTTTGAGTTTGGGGAAAAGCTCTCACTTGGGTAAAGGGGGTTTTTATTTGTTCTAACCCACTTTTGGAGTTGTTTAAGTTGGATTCCATGGCGGGTTATGATATACATGAGTTTAGAGGGAGTAATTTTGAGTTTTGTGGGTGAGAAATGGAAAAATATGCCATTTTTGGGCAAAACCCGCACATTGTTACTGGTACCGAAAGTGGGTACTGGTACCCATAGTACAAAAGGGAATTGGTACTGGTACCAAAAGTTGGGGTACCGGTACCCATTCAACAGAGAGGGATTGGTACCGGTACTGAACAAGGGGGTACTAGTACCGGAGCTTCCAACAACCCTATTTTTGCATACTTTGCACTATTAAGTCCCGTGTTATACATCGATTGTTAAGGAACCCTAATAAAGGATTAATGGGGGTTCAAATAAGAATGAAACTAAGTGAAAAACGCGCCGTACCTCGCCGCCTCGGCGAAGCGAACTAGTTTACTAAAAGTGATGTGTGTGATTGATTAGGGACGGGTGGGGATCATCTAACCTAGGACCGAGATCGAAGGGAAGGAAATGGTGAAACCCCATCCATCTCTTTGCTGCTCTTCGACTCTATTCATTCAAGTATTGTTAGTTCTTTGTTCACTGTAATTATATTCATATTTCATGTTTCTGGTAATTACTAAAATAAACCTCAAATGAGTATATGGAATGAGATATCCTTAAATGATATTATTACAAAAGTGCATATGGATTTGAAAATGTGATATTTAAAATGTTTGACAATTAATTGCATGAGTGATTAATCAATCAGAACTAATTGGTCAATTCTTGACATCTTGAATTGAATTGATATACCGAACGACCAACATGGCGAGATGCACCAATCGACATCCATCATGAAGGCAAACCGAAATTGTTCAATGTCCCATTTGGCGGGATGCACCAATCGGCATCCATCATGACGGGCGTATACATTGTTAAATGTCTCATACGGCGAATGCAATTCAACGGCATCCATGATGGTGTATGACATTTTTAAATGACCACTTGGCGGACGCACTAATCGCATCCATGATGGTGAACCGAATTGCTAAATGTAAGCACATTAATGGTCGATACACGTTACAGATTCAACAAGCGGAATCCATTGTGAAAATAAATTGAATAGTCAAAGTGATATAGCAAACTTTGATAAATGAAAAAAAAAAGGGATTTGTAAACTAAACACATCTTTAAGAGTGTATGTTTGAATCTCATGAATTGAATTGTTGAATGATTTGTTGCATATAAAAAGGCATATTTATAAATGATCAATGAACCGTAAATTTGATAGTATGTTAAAATGAATAAGCATGAGTATTGTTTTACATTGATAATGAATGAAGTAAAAAGCATGGTTTAATATAAAAGCATGTCTTATATTAAATTGAATTTGAGAATAGAACTGTATAGAACCATTAAGCATGAAAATGCTTAGCGTGTAGTTTTTATCTATGCGCAGGTATCGAGTAAGCAAGAAAGAAAGCCAAGAACAAGAAGCGCAGAGTCATAGAGAAAGTTGCGGCATATAATTATATACTCTGTCATATGCATACCATTCTTTTTGAACGTGTGACATTTTGTGAACAAAAGATTTAGTTAATCTCTGAACTATTGTTTCGTATATCATTTTGTAAAGGCATGGTACGCCATTTTGTAAACGTATTGTATACAAGTAAATGTTTATGGGCCTACCATTTGAAATGATTCCGCGTAATTGAAAACTCTAAAATGAAATGACATAAATGAAATCTTTTTGATAAGATAAATGAAAACAGTCGGAGTAAACTGGGCTCTGGTTCGGTTCTGCCAATCGGGTCGGACCGAAAAGGGGTGTTACATTTATGTATTATCCTCCCACTACAATTTTACTATATTGGTTGTTGTACATGCATAAGAGGATTCAAGTTTTGTGGTTCAGGTGGATTTCCAATCTCTTCATTATTTTCTTGTTCTTGAGCTTCTTGAATTTTCTCTTAAGTTGTTTCCTATGTTTGTTTACTTTCAGGTACATGTTGTACATATTCCCCTTTTTGAACATCAATAGGAAATAGGGGTGGAACATTAGGAGTTTCTTGTGGATCTCGAACCAAGTCAAGCTCTTCAAGAACCACTTTGCTCCTAGGTTTAAAATTGTCATATAATCCTCTTCTAAGAAAGTGGTGCGAGTGCTCACTATTACCTTCTTTTCATTCGGTTATAAAATATTCCACCTCTCGTTCCCTTAAGATAGCCAATAAACACACACATTTTTGTATGAGATTCCAACTTTTGTGATTTATAAGATAAGACATGTGTCGAGGCACCCCAAATCCTAATATGGTTAAAACTAGGTTTGGGCTCTTTCCATAACTCTGTGGGTGTCATTGAAACAGAATTAGATGGATCCAAGCTTAGTGTGTAAATAGTTGTTTCTAATGCATATCCCTAGAAAGATGATGAGTAATTGAGAATTGACCTCACCATATCCAAAAGGGTTATGTTTCTCCTTTCAGAGACTCCATTTTGTTGGGGCGTTCCAGGAGATGATAATTGAGAAATTATCCCGCTAAGTAAGAATTGAACTCTCCAGATAGGTATTCATCCCCTCGATCAAACCGAAGCTGCTTGACATGGATGCCTAATTTCTTTTCTACCTCAGCCTTAAATTCTCGAAAATTTTCAAAAGCTTCAAACTTATGGTGCATTAGGTAAACATATCCATATTCTGAGTAGTCATCAGTAAAGGTGATGAAATACTTCTACTTGCTTCTGGCTTGAATGCTTATTGGTCCACACACATCAGTGTGTACCAATCTCAACTACTTAGTAGCACGATTTCATTTGGTCGTGAAAGGCATCTTTGTCATTTTACCTTCCAAACATTATTCACATACTGGTATAGGTTCAAAGATCAAGGAATTTAAAATTCCACTTTTAACCAAACTGTGAATTTTGTTAGGATTAATATGACCTAATTGCAACTGCCACAAATAGGTTATATTTGAAAACTTTCCTTTTCTTAGATAAGGTGAGTTGCTCATCAGTAATATGTTCAATGACATTAATACTATACAAAAGAGTTAAAAATACAGATCATTCATCAATAATCCGAAGAGAATAAAAGTATTATTACTCTTTATTGAAACCGAGGAATTAGTTGCACTGTTAAACCATGTTCCACTAATGTAAAGTTTCAAAAACATAACTCCATTAGTCATATTGCCATTACGGAGACATATTCTCCAATCCCGATTTCAAGCTCTTTGTCCTTTACTAAGTGGTCTACTTTGTTTGAACCACTCCAAGGAGTACCAAACATGGTTAGTGGCTCCTGAATCAATGATCCATTTATCATTGTAATTCTCCACCAAACAAACCTCAACAACATTTAGACTACCATCACTTCCGTAGCACTTATGTGCCCCATCATATTTAGATAGTGGTCTCGCACATTTCATCCAATCATGCGAGTGTTCATTAGTGCCTTTATGCCTACTTGTCTAGCAGTACTGCTACTTTCAGCAAACATCCTATCTAGAGTTTGACCATGTCCGACACATGCTCCAAATCATTGATTTGCTTCCGCATATGTTCTGTAATGATGGTAAGAATATAACAGCGAGTTATTGTATTCACCTATTTCCAATATGCAAATTACTTCCAAATTTCCTTCGAGGCATTAATAGCAAGCTCCTAGGGTTTCTAGGTTGTTGTAAAAAATCTGATGCTCTCAAAAAACAAGGACAATGTAAAGACTGGTTTTCCATAGGTCGTAATTACTTTCATCCAATGGCTTTTTTATTCAAATTTGTAACTAGTGGATTAAAGGATGTCATTTTCTGAAATAAACAAAAAATAAAAACATGCAATCAAAAAATATACCAATAAGTAGGTTTATTTATTGCAACAATATCCTATTTTCCATTATAAACACTTACATTGAGCAAGATATTTATAACAAACTAATGTTTTGACCATGATACGAAAAGTGTCCTACCAAGTCAGCTCCCTAGAAACTCGAATAGTAACCCATGACAGTAGTGAGTTTCTATGTTAATACACCAAGAAATTCCCTAGGTAAGTCGTGGGTCACAATGGTCCCTCTGAACAACTCCTTACCTTAGGCTCTTATAGCCCTTGTGACAGGACTTTCCTAGACATATACCAACAAGTCACTATCCATGGGAAATTGATTCAGAACTTTCTCGGATAAAACCAACATGTATCTATCAAAACTTTGTTTCAATAAACTCTGGCTTTCAATAACACTAAAAGAGCCTTGGTTACTAAAATTGAATGTAATAACCATATATTAATTTAATTCCAAAATTATCTTTAATATCCAAGTGTTGATGACGTTAGGCCTTACAACCTCATTAAAATTTCGAAATTATTTAGATTCAATCTAATAAAATATGGTCATGTTTATCCACTGGGGCATCACATAACCATTTTATTATTGGGACCTTAATGGAGCTTGTAGGTTTCAAATTAATTAAATTAATTTTAACCTTCACCCATTCAATATTTTACATTAATTTAGCAAGTTTTTCATAATAATATTATCTAGAAATTAATGTTACTAAAATTGAATGTGATGACCATTAATTTAATTTCAAAATTGTCTTTAATATCTGAGTATTATTGACGTTGGGCCGTACAATCTCATTAAAAATATGAAATTATTTTAGATCTAATCTCATAAAATCCAATCATGTTTATGTGACGCCCCAAAACCTGAGGGTCTGTTGACCAACCGTTAACCTGCGGAAAACTTGTAGATGTCGGGTAACCCGATACCACACTGTTGTGTTCCCTTTATCGGGACCCATAATTTAACAAAATTGGGACAGAGTCTCCTTTGCATGGGGAGCTCTACCCAAAATACAACCTGCAAGACATACAATAACATGACCCATCCGAGGCCCAATATAAGATAATGACCACACGGGGTCCATTTATGAGTAAAAGTGGCCCAACCTGGCCCATTTATCCATACTCATTTAAAACATACAAAATTATATTTAAAACTGTCTTATAAAAATTTAATTACAATTCTTTTTACACAAAATACAAGCTAGAACTAGTTTGTTCCAAGCATCTTTAAAAAATGAATACAAAGCCACAACCCGGCTTTCTTCACAATTGCGGCCTCGAAAGAGCACTGCATTGGCAAGGCTCTCTGCATTCGAAATGGGGTCCCATAAAGGGTGAGCTACTCCCAAGAGAGAGACACAAGCTACTTCCCCACCTAAGTGCATGCATCAGTCATGTTCACACCACATTCACATTCCAAGTAAAAACATGCAATTTCTACTATGGAATCCTACATCATGAAATGAGATGAGACTCAATCATGCACTACACCCGAGTCCTTACCGACTTCCCTCTTACCTCGAGCCTCATCGACCTTCACACACCGCGCGATGTCAGCAGGATAAAACCCATCATTTGTGGATCACATCCAATGATCCTTTTACAACAAAATTCATTTTTTTTTTCAAACCAAAAGCTTTTTGGATGTTACACCTCAATGATCATTTATATTCAAACTCATCTGTGTTTTTGTGGGTAGCAAATTTCCGAGGTCCCACCGTAGGTTTCACAAGCCTTTCTACATTATCACGACCTTTCACCGTTGGATGCATATGAATAACCAAAAATAACAGGGCTTTCACCCAAGGGGATGTCTATCCCTACTTGCTATTACCCGACACATATTCTTATTTTCATGTATACAACCATGTGATCCCGCTGACGCCGGGTCTCCATCAGATCAGCCCACTCAATCAAACACCAAACACAGTGTTGATTATAACCATGCACTCACACCCATTTCATGCGATGTCCTCGTTCATATGCAATGCGATGTGCCATTTCATGCCTATACCATGTCACATATATGATGAATGCTATATGGACAATTCTACTTATGCATATCACCCATGCATCATGGACAATTATATCAATCAACATAAAAAGTGTTATTTTATACCATTAACACTCCAATTTTTAAGCACTTTTTTTGTAGTAATCAGCCTAATTAACCCAGTTGGCATGTTAAGGACCTAGCATGGCTACTGATAAAATTTTGTGGCAAGTTTTGTTGTTTTTAAAGGCTATACAGCTTGAAGATAGGGATTCAACTTTTAAGCATGAAGAAATCAATAGAAATTCAGAGCTTTAGAGTAGAAGAAGGCAAAAGCAGAACTCGAAAAGAAGATGCAGTAGCAACCTTTCAGAACTTCGCAAGGGTTGCGAAATTTTCGCAACCCTCTACCACAGTTGACTTTTTGTTGGTTTCTTTTTGTTTTCTTGCCAATTTCTCCTTATGTAATAGTGTCTATTTTATACACTTTGGTAATTTGTATTGATTTGGTGGTATATAACACCCCAAAAGAACACTTTGTAAAAAGACTTTTGGATTATTGAATTTTTGGGGAAGCTTGCCAAAGAAGCTCCCGTTTTCTCTCAATTTCTCTCATTTTCTTTCCCTCTTTCTCACTGGCCAAACACCCTCTGTGGATGATTTCTCAGAGGATGAGTGGCTAAAACCCCTTCCTCCTTGAAGTAAAAGGCCACTAGGTAAAGGATCCTAAGGCAAACTAAGGTTCCATGTTTTTCACGCAAGTATTCACTGTCATTACTGTTTTACTCTTCAACTTTAGGTTTTGATTCCTTGAATCACAGCCAGATAGTCAATGTTGGCAAAGAGTAGCTTTACGAGGGCTCATTGGATGCATAATGTAGATCGGTGGTGTTAGATTGATTATCACTTATGAGCCATTGGAGGTGAGTTAAGGGGAACATGTCATTGCGGCGAGAACATTAATGTCCAGTGAATGCCATTTTCAAAGATATTTAAGGAGGGTTAGTTTTTATAGCTAAATGAAGGAATAGGTTTGGGAAATGCTACCATGTTATCCTCCCTAATGCGAGGTACAAACCTAGAAACCCCCTCATTTGTCCTAAAGAACCTAAACCTAGTGTCCTAATACTTCAAGGGACCTCTTTCCACATTCTAATCTATTTTATTTTCAGTTTTGACCATTAAAACCAACCCCTTTTTCACAACCCCAATATCCAAAGAGAAACCACTAGTGTAAGCCTCAGTGTAAGTCATTTCCACGAAGAAAACCCATCTCTATGGATGATCCTAGAACCACTATGCTATAGTAGCTATGCTATGCTAGTATGGGGTATTAGGTTGTAAATTTTGTTGATTTGTACCCTTACTAGGCCACGAATCAAATGGCGTCGTTGCCGGGGATGGTGCCTTAGTGAAAATGATAATGTACTGAACACTTGTGATCCTCATCACAAGCTCTAGTGAATTTCTTTTCCCTTATCATTCTTTCTAGTAGGTTATTGCTAGGTTACTTAATTTCATTTCACTGTTTTTATATATATTTTTTCTTTAGCTAACATTAATCCTTTTGGTAGAATTGTTATTGTTTCTTTTTGGTGTTGCCCTGTGTTTCATGTAGGAGTTTATATTCTAGTGGTTTAGGAATTCAGAAGCAGGTTGAGAGTGAAGTTAGTATTCCACGAGGAATCGGATTAAGTTAGGCACAGATTGCCTTGTCGATTCCTCCACGAAGAACAACAGTCGACAAGGAGTAGAAAGGAATCCCAATGCATTTAGATCCATGAGGGACCACATACACTCTCCACGGATGAGTGCACCCTCCTGCATAGTGCCTCCAACTGAGCAAATGGTTATTAGGCCTTACCTTATGCCACTCCTTCCCACTTTTCATGGCATGGAGAGTGAGAACCCTTATTCACACATAAGGGAGTTTGAAAAGGTTTGCAACACCTTCTGGGAGGGGCTACCATTATAGTTTGTAGGCTTAAGCTTTTCCTTTACATTCAAGGATAAAGCAAAATTTTGGCTCCAACTCCTGAGGCGAAGCATTGGCCGGACTAAGATGTAGAGGTACGAAGAAATTCTTCTCTACTCACAGAACAAACAGTTTAAAGAGGAAGATTTCCACCCTCTCAGCTAATGAGAATGAAAAATTCTATGCATGTTGGGAGAGATATATGGAAGTGCTCAATGCTTGTCCTCACCATGGGTTTGACACATGGATACTTGTAACACCCCTTTTCGGGTCAACCCGATTGGCGGATCCGAATCGGTTCCGGGATGCTTGTTTAATATTTTTTTATTTACTTTTCATTTGTTTGTTTGTTTGTTTGTTTTTTTTTTTGTAAGTGTCGCGGCCTGAATCCTCGGCCCGATCCGAAGGGCGAATCCGAACCGGAGCCCGATTTACTCCGATCGTTTTCATTTATCTTATTAAAAAATTTTATTTATGTCATTTCATTTTAGGGTTTTCAATTACGCGGAAGCATTTCAAATGGTAGGCCCATAAACATTTACTCTTATACGATTCATTTACAAAATGACGTATCATGCCTTTACAAAATGATATACAAAACAATAGTTCAGAGTTTAACTCTTTTGTTCTAAATCTTCACATGTTCAAAAGTATTCTATGACCAGGTATATACTTATACGCCGCAACTTTCTCTATGACTCTGTGCTTCTTGATCTTGTCTTCTTTCTTGTTTACTCGAAACCTGTGCATAGATAAAAACTAAACGCTAAGCATTTTCATACTTAATGGTTCTATACAGTTCTATTCCAATTTTCAATTTAACATGACATGTATTTATCATAAAACCATGCCTTTATATCAAACTATACTCATGCTTATTCATTTTCACATGCTTTCACTTTACAAATCATTGATCATATCAAATATGCATTTTCACATACAACTAACAATCAGTGAACAAACAACTAACAATACTTGAATCGGAATAGAGGTCCAAAGAACTAACCGAAACTGTCAGCTCTCGTTTCCTTCCCTTCGATCTCGATCCTAGGTTAGGTGATCCTTACCCATCCCTAATCAATAACAATTACGCCACTCTTAGTGGATAACCAATTATTGTACATTTTTAGTGAATGACAATTTATCTTCGTTAATGGTTTTGGGTTAAGACACTAAGTCTGCCTAAAGACAAACTTGCTAAGGTGGCGAGGTACGGTACATTTTTCATTTAGTTTTATCCTTCCCATTAATCATTTATTAGGGTCCTTAAACTATCGGTGTACGAATACGAGGTGTTCGGAAACAAAAATCAGAAATTTGTTTATTGTGAACAGTAGCTACTCCGCGGCGTAGGCCTTTGCCACAGCGTAGCTTTACTACGTCGTGGCGTACTCAAGGGGTGCCATTTTGGCTCCTCGGCCTTGCCATGACGAGGCATCCCACGCTGCGTCGTAGGTCTACGCCGCAGCGTGGGTTCCCTATGCTGCGACGTAGGAGCCTGATGTGCCCATATTTTCCAGTTTGCTCTTTTGAGATTTTTCCCAAAAAATCCTCAAAAACCTAAAACAAATCATGGGAATCACTCTATCATACCCCAATATCATCTAAGCCAACCGTAAAGCAAAACCCATGGATGGATTAAGGTTTTCTAACAAACATCATTTAAGAAATATAGGGTTTGATTCTTACATAAATCCCTTTGAATCTTCTTCACCCAAGATGGCGATCATAGAAGTAAAAATGAGGTGATCTCCACCAAAATCACCTCTTCTTGAAACCACAGCTTTCTCCTCTCACTCTCTTCTCAAAACGTTTTTGGCACAATGTGCCTTTCCAAGACCAAATATGGTCTTAAGTCACTTATTCATTATAAGGCCATGTTTGGCTCCCTCATTAAATCCCATTTTCCATTTTTCTCACTTAAAGCTTACTAGTCTCCTTATTTCCACATTCACTTATTATTTATTTCACATTAGCATTTAAGCTTATCATTTGACCCTTAGGTCCTTATTTTTCAAATTTGCCCTTTTTCACTTAGGTTTATTTTCGGGTTTAATCAATTTCTCATTTTAGCATATAATATTTAATCATATGCTCACTTATTTGTTTCGCTTTTCACAATTTAACAATTTATCAGTTTTCCCGGAAAAACCCAAGTTTATTTCAAATTCATACCCGAATGCATAATAAAAATTATTATAAAAGATTTAGGGTATTTTAGAGACATATACTATTAGTTACTTGATTTTTATGATGGAATTTCTCTTGCCATGAAGCAATTGCTAGAGACTATGTGTGGAGGAGACTGTAGGCAAACAGTAAAGAAGCTTTGGACTTCTGAGTTATGGTTGAAACGACAAAGGTTAGGATGAGCTAACCCGAGGGTGGAAGAATGGGCCTCAAGGCAGTACAGGGTGGCATGTACTCTCTTAGGAGGACATGGACATGGCCAAAGTCTCAACCTTAGCTAGAAGGTTGGAAGGCTGGGAAATGAGAAACCCCGGCATGAGGTGCAAGC
Organism: Tetrastigma voinierianum; assembly: GCA_016808115.1. Lineage (NCBI taxonomy): Eukaryota > Viridiplantae > Streptophyta > Magnoliopsida > Vitales > Vitaceae > Tetrastigma > Tetrastigma voinierianum. The sequence continues at coordinate 1,054,486 of JAEQBH010000112.1, forward strand.
GTGACTGAAATTCATGTGCCCGAATAAGCCATGCTTCATTTGGCCAGGTCCGAGCATACGGGAGAACAATGTCGACCTATTCGACAATGAGGAGATGTTAATGGAACAAGCAAATGTTGTTTGGTCGAATTCAAACCATCAACTAATGCACCATATCGCACCTGACCCCAGTTGGAGAAATCGCAACGTCTCAGCCATCCATGACCTGATTCTTCTCGGATGAAGCGAAGCCATTATAAATTTGAGTAAAGGTGGTAGGTAACGTGGAAGAAGCGAGAAAGAAATCAATGCTCAGGTTCGTCAGAGAAAATTGATACATGAAGAACAGCGAACAAAGAATAGATGGGCTCTAAAATGACATTGCTCAGAAAATAGACAACCTGCAGTACTCAATCTCAAGGCTTACCAATTAGCCCCAAGTGCAAGAAAAAGGGAACTTTCCCTCCATGAGCCAGCCAGAATCCCGAAGGTCACGGAAGCGGTGCCGGTGAGCCTGCTCGTTGATGAGGTGAAAGTAGTTATCACCTTAAGAAGTGGTAGGAAAGTCGAGCAACCAATGCCTAAGCCACTTGATGAAACCAAAGAAGGAGAAGATGAGGAGCCAAAGATGATAGTGATTAAAGAAGACATGATGAAAAAGAGTATGCCTCTACCATTCCCTCAAGCACTCAGAGGTAAAAAGGGAGTGAACAACTCATCCGAGATTTTTGAAGTGTTGAGGCAAGTGAAAGTCAATATTCCTCTTCTAGATATGCCAAATTTCTAAAAGACTTATGCACTATAAAGAGATGACTGGATGTGGATAAAAAATCCTTGTTGACAAAGCAGGTGAGTGCCATCATACAATGCAAGACTCCAGTGAAGTACAAAGACCTAGGGTGTCCCACAATTTCAGTGAACATTGGGGGAACTTGTGTAGAAAAAGCATTGTTGGATTTAGAAGCCAGTGCAAACTTGTTACCTTACTCAATGTATAAGCAATTGGGATTGGGAGAGTTGAAGCCCACCACCATCACCTTATCTTTAGCAGATAGATCCGTGAAAATTCCAAAAGGCATAGTTGAAGATGTTTTGGTGAAGGTGGATAAGTTCTACTATCCGGTGGACTTTGTTGTTCTCGATATCGAGACAATGGCTACAGGAGCCAATTATGTGCCTATTATACTCAGGAGACCATTCCTGGCTACCTCAAATGCAATCATCAACTGTAGGAATGGGGTCATGCAACTCACCTTCGGTAACATGACAATGGAACTCAACATCTTTCATCTAAATAGAAAGCATGTTCACCTAGAGGAAGAAGGCCCAAATGAAGTGTGCCTGATTGACACCATTGTGGAAAAACAGTGTGAGCAGCAGCAGCATCCTCCTGCCCCTGCCTAGGAACCTCACAGCCCAGTGCCATCAGCACCTACTCCTGCTCCCTTGCATGTACAGCCTGCACCTGTAGAGCTCTCTACCCCCCGATCTCCTACTGCTAAAACCAGTCCCAATACATCTGCACCACCTGTGGAGTTTGTCCACATTTCTGCACAGGACTTTCTAGAGATAATGGCCTCTGTCCGCCCTTTGGCCACCACCTCACAGACCTTTGTTACTGCCCATACTATCATGGCATAACGGATGACTCGTGTGGAAGCCGTCCTTGCTCAGATTCAGGAGCACCTAGGCTTACCACCTATCCCGCCTACCCCTCCGGCGGTAGCGGCTTCGCAGCATCTTGACGGGACCACAGGCCCAGCGGTCCACCCTTTAGTAGCTCGACTATAGGCGAGTCATTTTATATGCATCTGGGATGAGGATGAAATACCCCCCACGAGGGGTATCACTTCCTCCTTTAAGTTTCCTCTTTGAGCTACATTAAGGACAATGCAACATCTAGTTGAGCTACATTAAGGACAATGCAACATCTAGTTGGGGGGGGGGGGGGGAGAGGAGAGAATAAGAGGAGTTAAGAAGGAAGTGCAATTTTATGTTTTGAGCCAGTTTATTTTGTAGCTAAATGGCTTATAGTTTTTGAACAAGTATAGCACATGTTTTTTTTAAGTTCCTAATACATGCCTTTAGTTCATGTTTTTAGTTTATCAAAATGTTTTTAGTCTCTCAATTTCTTAGTTTCCATTGGATTTCTCAGAACTTTTTTTGTAATTCTCAGCCTGCAATGGGAGAAATTGAAACTGTGCTTCAATGCTCTTGATTCTAAAGTTGTTTTATGCTTATACAAGTTGATGAAGTGTAGAAACTCTTCTTGTCTTCAACCTTATGTCTTCCACTTTGATCTAACCACACACTGTGCACATTAGTTTTCAATTATAAGCTGAAAAACTGCCTTGCCTCCTGAACCTTGCAAAAACTTGGCCTAGTACCTTTGACCACCTTAAATAGGTTTGGATCCCTAAAAAGACCAATGTGTCTAAAAAAAATATATAAAAAAAAAAGAAAAAGAAAAAGAAATTTGTGACACTTACCTTGAAACTCGAGCACGGTCCGAGGGGTATATGGCGAAAGTCTTTAAAGCCCGATGCTCTAAGACAACTGCTTGGGAGTCACCGACTTTGTTTCTCATTACATGGGTGAATAGGTAGAGTTTAGAAATTTGTAGGTGCTGGAGTATCAAACTAATTAAGTCCGAGGTGAAATCTGAAGAGTTAGTGGTTGAAAGATCCTTATGACTTGATACCCTAAACCTTGATTGGTTGGGAGTCATCGATGGACCCCCGTTACATGGACGATTGAGAATTTGATACTCTTACCGTTGCACTCCTACAATGAAAAAAAGAAGAAGAAGAAATTGTGAAATAAAAGTGGTTCCTGATCTATTGGGGTTAGTCAGTCTGCTAGGTGTAGAAAAAGAGATAGGTTGGGGAGAGAGGACAATTTGACATACTATTTTTGAAAACTAATCAAGTTAACAATTAGGTTTTTGTGGAAGGTTTCAGGTTGATTCTCTAGGAGTGGAAAGTCTTTTGATACTTGAATTTGCATAGCTCATACTCCTCTTAAGATAGTCATCGGGCAGGATTTTGATGACTCTTATTGAAGGTTGGGTTTTATCGCAACATTGCTTTTGGAAAACTATTATTTATTTTTTTGTGTAGATCATCTTGCCTTAAATTATTTCATTCTTCCTTCATTGCTAAGGGACTAGCAATGTGTCAGTTGGGGGGAGTGATTACTACCTAAAAAGTGCTATTTCATACCCTTAACACTCTAGTTCTTAAGCACTTTTTGTGTAGTAATCAACCTAATTAACCCAATTGGCATGTTAAGGACCTAGCATGGCTACTGATCAAATTTTGTGGCAAGTTTTGTTGTTTTTAAAGGCTATACATCTTGAAGATAGGGATTCAGCTTAAGCATAAAGAAATCAGTAGAAATTCAGAGCTTCAGAGTAGAAGAAGGCAAAAGCAGAACTAGAAAAGAAGATGTAGTAGCAACCTTGCAGAAATTCGCAAGGGTTGCGAAAAATCGCAACCGTGGGAAAACCTTTCTTTTTTTTTTTTGTGTGGATATATAGATCATATTGCCTTAAATTATTTCATTCTTCCTTCATTGCTAAGAGATTAACAATGTGTCAGTTGGGGGGAGTGAGTACTACCTAAAAAGTGCTATTTCATACCCTCAACACTCTAGTTTTTAAGCACTTTTTGTGTAGTAATCAGCCTAATTAACCTAGTTGGCATGTTAAGGACCTAGCATGGCTACTGATCAAATTTTGTGGCAAGTTTTGTTGTTTTTAAAGGCTATACATCTTGAAGATAGGGATTAAGCTTAAGCATGAAGAAATCAGTAGAAATTCAGAGCTTCAGAGTAGAAGGCGACAAAAGTAGAACCAGCAAAGAAGATGCAGTAGCAACCTTTCAGAAATTCGAAAGGGTTGCAAAATTTTCGTAACCCTGTAATTTCGCAACTCTCTTCCACAGTTGACTTTTTTTTGGTTTCCTTTTGTTTTCTTCCCAATTTCTCCTTATGTAATAGTGTTTATTTTATACACTTTGGTAACTTGTATTGATTTGGTGGTATATAATACCCCAAAAGAACACTTTGTAAAAAAACTTTTGGATTATTGAATTTTTGGGGAACCTTGCCGAAGAAGCTCTCGTTTTCTCTCAATTTCTCTCATTTTCTTTCTCTCTTTCTCACTGGCCAAACACCCTCTGAGGATGATTTCTCAGAGGATGAGTGGATAAAGCCCCTTCCTCCTTGAAGTAAAAGGCAACTAGGTAAAGGATCCTGAGGTAAACTAAGGGTTTCCATGTTTTTCACGCAGGCATTCACTGTCATTACTGTTCTTCTCTTCAACTTTAGGTTTTGATCCCTTCGAATCACCTTGAATGGTCAATATTTGGTAAGCTTTCAGGGCTCATTGGATGCTTGATGCTAGATCCAGTGATGTTCATTAGTTATCACTTATGAGCCATTGGAAGGTGAGTCAAGGAGACATGTGTTCTTACTGACTGAAAACATTAATGGCTAGTGAATGCCATTTTCAAAGATATTTAAGGAGGGTTAGTTTTTATAGCTAAATGAAGATCCGGTTTGGGAGATAACTATATGTTATCCTCCCCAATGCGAGGTACGAACCTAGAAACCCCTTTTATTTTCTAAAGAACCTAAACCTAGTGTCTTGATACTTCAAGGGACCTCTTTCCACATTCTAATCTATTTTATTTTCAGTTTTGACCATTAAAACAAACCCCTTTTATCATAACCCCAATATTCAAAGAGAAACCACCAGTGTAAGCCTCAGTGTAAATCATTTCCACGAAGAAAACCCATCTGTATGGACAATCCTAGAACCACTATGCTATAGTAGCTATGCTACGCTAGTATGAGGTATTAGGTTATAAATTTTGTTGATTAATACCCTATACAGGCATGAATAAACCCTGTTTGACGTTGTCCCACCGCACCGAGCCCACCAAATCAAACACCAAACACAGTGTTGATTATAACCATGCACTCACCCATTTCATGCGATGTCCTCGTGCATATGCATTGCGATGTGCCATTTCATGCCTATACCATGTCACATATATGATGAATGCTATATGGACAATTCTACTCATGCATATCACCCATTCATCATGGACAATTATATCAATCAGCAAAAAATTTCCAAACGATCACTCATCTCATGTCAACATATTTGCACACACATATATCAACATCAACAAGTCATCACCAATCAAGCAATGACAACCTCATCCTCAAGACCAATTGTGGCATAGATATGCCCACAAAACATTCTACACAACAATCCATAATAAGCCACAGGATAGTTCTAAGACTCGATTAAGAAAAACTAGCCCCTATGATCCAATACGGGCCTGAGCCTTTAAGCGCCTGGTTATGGAGTCCCGGAAAACGAACCATAACTTGAGTTATAGAGGTCTGATTTGGGTGATTTAAAGCTTAACATCAAGTTCTCAAATAGAGCTACAATTTCCTTGAAGGATACTAGTCCAAATTCTAACTTTTTCCCAACCGAAAATCTGGACAATAGGTTCAGCCAAAATAGGGCAACCTGTGGCAGTCACGGAAAATGGACCATAAATTGGGTTATAGAGGTCCAATTTGGGTGATTCAAAATCCTAACATCAATTTCTCAAATAGAGCTACAATTTCCTTGAAGGATACTACTCCAAATTCTTACTTTTTCCCAATCGAAAATCAGCCCAAAAAACTGGACATCATATAGGGTCAAAACAGGGCACTATTCCCATAACCCATTCTTTTACCAAACAGTCCCTTAGGGCATTAAAACTCAACCAAACAGCCCATAGAATGGAAAATAAACTAAAGTAGGAAGAATCCCTACCTCTTGGAGTGAAGACGAAGCTTTCGGAAGTCCTAGAGACTTGAAACCCACGATCTCCCAAACTCTTCGCGTGAATCTTCGGTGAAATCCTTTGTTTCCGGTACCCACGTGTAGCTCTCGTCGCATAGATGAACTTTAGTTATTGGCCCGACAAAAACCGAGCAACCGAGCTCCGTAGATCGTATAGAGAAGTTGGAGCTTCTCTCTTTACTCTCTCTTCTCCTCTCTCTACGATTTAACAGCAGGAAAATGTGACATTTTCCCCTAAAATATCCTTTTGTCTAACTTAATTCTCAAGTTTGGAGACATGGCCCACATCGCGCCATGTGTCCATTACTCATTTGGGTCCGTTTTTGCCCCAAAACAATTTATTTCATCCCGGTTCAAGTTCAATTTTTTTAAATGAACTTTACTTAATTTATTTTTCATTTTCAAGATTATTTTTTTCTCAAAAATCCTGTTTTTTGTGTCCATTAAGCACCCAATGCCCCGAAAATCGTGAAAATTTGACTATCTCAAAATTTAATGAAATTCGTCTGGGTAACTAGATTTCACGAGACTAATCCAATGGTGAGGTCCGTTTTGTCATTTGAGATCTAGAAAATTTCTAGTTTTGCAACTTGTACATTAGCGGCAATTTACCGTTTTGCCATTTTTTAGAAAAATTCAAATATTCCCGAGTTTTACTGTTTATCCATTTAGGAATCACATAATCATTTTATTATTGGATTCTTAATGGAGTCCATAGGTTTCAAATTAATTAAATTAATTTTAACTTGCACCCATTCAATATTTGACATTAATTCAACTAGATTTTCTATAACAATATTATCTAGACAAAACAAATATCATTATGCATATGTATATATCAAATGATGAAATTATATGGCACCACATATTCTAAATGGCATGGCAAACATACATCACATGTTATATCTATATAAAAAAAATGTAAGCAAAGAATAAATAAAAGATGTAATCCGTAGTTTCTTAGAAAGAAAATTACCTGACCGATAGAATTAGAAAAAACCTTGATGTTGTCCCATAATTCATCTTTCCACTAGGTCTTGAAATTCTTTGAATTGTGGGCCAAGTTAAAATTGGTTTCGAGGGTTTTTAAGCCCAAAAAACACAAAACTCTAACTAGTCATCTTCATAAGCCGGGCACCAAAAACGTCGTCAAACTCAATAAACAACTCAGATCATCACAAAGTTTTGTAGGAAGGTAGATCACCGCATGAGGAAATAATTGGAAAAAAATTGTCCAAATTTGAACCTACACGCGCCCTTACGTGGTGCCAGAAGTTAGAACCAAAATCGCAGCCAATCACTGTATAAAGCTCGAATCATTATGAAATTGTATAGAGATGTAAAACACCACATAAGGAACTTACTAGTCAAATTTTGTCCAAATCCAAGGCTGCATGCGCCCCCAAATAGTGTCTAAAGCCATAAACTAAAATCATCACCAATCGCTTCATAAACCTCGGATTATCGCGAAATATGACTAGTAAGTTCCTTATGTAGGGATCAATGTACAACGGAAGCCTGGATCATGATTGAATAAGATGTGTTATAAACTAATGTTATTATCCTTATGGTTTACTAACCTCTTAGTGTGGGACCTTCCAAGTTATTCTAGTCACGACATATCTGCTTGTTGGCGTGCCTAATTGCCAGAGACTAGAGGAGAGAACGCCCGCGTATGTGTGTAAAGGCCCTAGGAAGAATGTATGAAGATCCTAGGGAGAGGGGTCTATTTATAGACTCTAAATCCTAACCTTATAGGGTTACTTGTCTAACAAGGAACCAATCCCTACCTTATAGGGTTTCTTGCCTATCAAGTAACCAAACTTCTGCCTTACTAGGTTTCTTGCCTCTTAAACAATTATTAATTAGCTTTGTCACTAATTAGCTAGTTCGGGGATCCAATGACCTATTATTAATTTTGGCTCTTGATCAACAACTCAAATTGTTTCTAGAGCATAAATTCAACAATCTCTTACTTGCTCAGAAGCAAGTTTGGGACCGTTATCTTATCCGGTGCTATTCCACTAAAAGTCCAGATGTGAACTCCAAGATTAATAATGTACATATTAAATGTATATTTCCTTAGTAAAATATTGATAATTAATCATAAGGGTTTCTGTTAATAGATTAATTATTTATTCTCTTAACTTATCAGTTTCTCTAACATATCCAATGCACTAGCCAGTATCTTTCAACATTTGAGTACCGTAACATATTAAGAGGTTATTTCATACAAATTCCATTTTTTTTTATATATCTCATAAACTCTTGTGGTCAAATGATCATTATTCCCAAATCATAAAGGTATTGGTCTTTAAAAGGAGACCTCACTTATTGATAACTCAAAGAATGTCAATTACTTAACTACGTACTTATAATATTCTCAGGATTAAGAAAAATAGCATAACTAATATTTCTTGAGATTTAATTCTTTTATACAAAATATTACCTTTAATTAAATCTCTCTTGACCCTCTCAAAATGAATACAACATAACTCACTTTAATATTCTACAATAACCAAGACAGATTATTTCATAGAATATTACAGTCTAAATAAAGTGCCTAACTTTATTTATCAATTGTGAGACAATTCATTAATTATGAGAACCTATGATCATGTCTTCTATGGACGCATCCATATGATCATATACTGTATAATTAATCTGGATCTTATACGTTAAACAACGCGTGTATATGAATTTAAGAAATTCATACCATCAGAAAATGAAATTGCGTTTAATCTTGCTTCTAGAGCATTGACATCTATGGGTATATTTCTCTCCATCCTTACATCCTCATTTCCATTGTAAGATTTAAAGACAAATCTTTTTAAAAAGCTGATGTTTGGTGCTGTCGGTCCCAATGATGGAAGTGGCTTTCGGAGCCACAATCATTCTAGTGACGACAGAAAATCGGGAAAAAATTGTTTGGGATGTGGTTGCATTCCTTCTTGTCCCCAATTTGTTTTCCTTTCACATTCATCTCTACGGTCAGCAGTGCAGGGTGCTTGCAGAGAATGGTTGAGACCTTGTATTGTAAATTTCCTCACAACTGTCCTTGTGGTTCTAATGTCCCCCGCCTTCCTCTTTATTCTTCTCTATTTAGGTTTTTGATGCAAGGTCACCGCGGATCAACGTAACTCGCAACAGGATACTCTCTCGAATCATTCTACGATCAGGTTCGGAGGGGAAAAGTGAAGATGCCACATTCAATTATGGAATGATTGATTGATAAGTCGATGAGATGAAGACGCCACAAACAACTATGGAAGGGTTGATTGATAAGTTGATGAGATGAAGACACCACAATCAACTAGATTGATAAGTCAATGGGATGAAAACACTACAATCAATTATGGAAATGTTGATTGATAAGTCGGAGATAGTGAAGACGCCACAATCAATTATGAAAGGGTTTACTGATAAGTCGATGGAATGAAGATGCCATAATCATCTAAGGAAAGATTGATTGATAAGTAGATGGAATGAAGACGCCACAATCAACTAAGGAAGGTTGATTGATAAGTCGATAGGATGAACGCCACGGAAAAATCTGATAAGTTCAAAAGTTTTTTAAAGAACCAAAGAAGATAAGACTCTCACAATTTTTTTAATTCATATTCTTATATTATTACATTATAAACATGCCTTTAAATAGGCTACAAACTAGAAAGGAAATAAAAATAAAATATCTACTGTAATCTTTAACCTAAATCATACCTAGAATTAGAAAAAGAAACAAATCTAAATAAAAATAAACTAAAGAAAATAAATAAACTAATAGGAAAATAAATAACTTGACATGCAAGCCATATATGATCTAGTAAACATCCCAAATACGTCTAAATTCTTTTAGAACTCAAATTTTCATATTGGGTACGTCCTTGATCATCTTTCAATTTGCTCTCAAAACCTACATTTTTGGAACTTTAACTACAACCTTAGAAGTTGTGCATTAACTTTACATCACTTTCAAATAACTGCATCATACTCTGAAATAAACTTGTGAGTTTGTATGTAAACCTATTTGTTGGATTTGTGAAAATAAATCTCCTTAGCCAATAACATCTCCTCACACCCAAGTTTGAAAGGACAAACACAATCTTTTCCTTTCTAATACATGCAGTAAGTTATATAGCTACTGCTAGACAGAATAAAGCTCAATGATATTTTCTCTAGTACTTGATTAATTTTGGTGAACGATAGCTAGACTTGGTTCATGGAATCAAATGCATGTCTACCCATGTTGGATATCTCACCAATAAGACTTAGCATAAGTAGTTAAAAGCTCAAACGAACATAGTGAGGGGAGGGATCTAGGGTAAGAGTCTTAATGAGGACAAATGTGTGAAGGAAGATTATGATATAATGGTAGGCCTTTGTGGCGCGAGAGACTGGCGGCATTCTAAAAGGGGCCTGTGTGTACAAATTTTTTTTACTTAATGATAATATTAAGCCTAAAACCTTAGTTTTATTATGTTAAAACCTAATGTGGGGGGCCTATTTTTTTAAAGAAGAGGAAGCATGGGGGCCCGAGGCGGCCGCCTCTTGTCGCCTACGAGGCGACCACTGGATATAATGCAAAGTAAATAAATATAAAAAAAAAAATTTGTTGGAGATCTCCAAATTTAATGCAACTTTGTGAATATCCGATGACCACCAAATGATGGTTGAAGTGATGAATTGAGACTGACCCTTTCCAAAACACAGATCTATTTTAACTTCTGTAATATATGGCGCTAGAATTATTATTGTGTTTATAGGAATTGAAAGCATAATATATATTTTGTATTTAGCTCTTAAATTTATTTATTTTAGTAGGTAAACATTTGAAAATTTATGATCCTCAAATATTACAACTTAATTCATACTAATATTCAGAAGATTTGGAAAATAAAATTTGATCAATCTTAATTAATTAAAATCTTATTTTAAAAATCAAATGTTGAATGAGAGTTAGTAATCATATTTCTATTTATCAAATTCATAATTTTTATTTACTTTAACTAATGTTTTAAAAATTGGACTAATCACTGAATAAAAAATGTTACCAATTCACAATTTATTGATTAGATCGATGGTCGAATCAATGACATCATAAATGTATAGTTATATTGTAAAACCCGGGTAAATTTGAACTCTTCCAAAAAAGGGCAAAAACAGTAAATTGCTGCTACAATACAGGCAACGTACCTGAAATTCTTTAGATCTCAGATGATGAAACAGACCTCCCCGTTTGATTCTTCTCACAAAATCTAGTTACCTTGACGAATTTCATCGAATTCCGAGACATTCAGAATTTCCATGTTTTTCGAGGCAAAAAGGAACCTAAATGAGTGGGTGACACATGGCATGATGCAAGCCATGTGGGTGACACATGGCATGATTAAAGCCATGTGGGTGACACATCAGCGTGGGAAGCCCTTGTGTCGAAAGGATGGAGATAAGTGCGAATGGGGGAGAATCGGTGGAGAAGAACAAAAAAAAAAAAAAAAAAAAAAGAGAGAGAAAGAAAAAGAAAGAAAGGAGAAGAGGAGGTCGAGTGGCTTCTTCCCCAGTCTCCCCGGTGTTTGTGGTCGGCTTCGTCGGACGAAGTAAAGTCCGTCTTCTCCACGATGGCTACACTCCAAGAGGTAGGGACACTTCCTACTTTGGCTTATTTCTACCTTAAGGGATGTTTGGCCGGGTTTTTTATAGGGCTGCCTTGTGTTGACCCTACACTCTGCCTTCAGTTTGGGACTAGGTTACGATTGGGAAACAAAGGGAATTTGGACTTGTGTTCTTCATAGAAGTTATAGCTGCACCTATAAATTTGATGTAAGCTTTTGAATCACCCAAATCGAACTCAAGTTATAGTCCCATTTCGAGACTTCCCTTGACTTAGGTTGTTTATCACATTTAAGGCAGTTGCAGGGTTTGTTTGGGGATTGATTTACGGCCCGAGTTTTGGAACTATCCTATGGCTTGGATATGGCTATGTTTGTAACGTGTATACCGTGTTTTGTGGCACTAACTATGACTTTGGTTGTGGATCTTTGGAGATGTTTAAGCTGGTACACATCATTAGTAGGCATAATTGTGTGGTCGGTTATGGGCAGTGGCGTGGCCTAGTTAATAACGTCCAAAAATATCTAGAATTTTATAATAATCTTATTATATATTAGGGTATGGGTGTGAGTCAAACTTACAGGTTTTTGGAAATTTGATAAATAAAACCAAATTGTAAAATGTAAATTGAAAAAGTGAGCATATGATTGAATATTGTATGCTAAATTGAGAAATTGATTGAACCCGGAAATAAACCCAAGTGAAAAAGGGCAAATGTGGAAATTTGTAAAATAAGGACCTAAGGGTCAAATGATAGCTTAAATGCTAATGTGAAATAAATGATAAATGATAAGGAAAATGAAATAAAGAGTTAGAATAATAAAATGGGGAAAGTGGATTTGTTGGTGGCCAAACAAGGCCTTATGAGAATTAAGTGACTTAAGACAAAAATGAAAAATGAGAAATGGTGTGTAGGCGAACACTGGCCTTACACTTAAAGGGATTTAAAAACTTGGTGTAGGTGCTCATTTTGACATCCAGTTTGGAAAGAAGATAGAAAAGGGAAAGAGCTAGGGTTTGCAAGAGGTCGAGTTTTGGTTGGCTTTGCTTCCCTTCTTACTCCTAAAGTCTAACAACTTGGAAGAAGAGGCTAAGGTAAGAAAATCGAGCCCTAACCTCATCTTTTTGTGATTTTCGGTTGGGAAAAAAAAGCCTAACTTGGGAGAAAAGGGTTTTCATTGATTCTAAGCCACCTTTGGAGTTGTTTTGGGTGGATTCCATGGTGGATTTTGATGGGATGAATTGGAGAAGGTTTGTGTGGAAGAAAAATGGGTGAAATGCAAAACCCGACATTTTCTAAGCGAATCGAGTATTGATAGAGTACGAAGTTGTGCAGGTACCCATGTTGTAGAGGGCAAGTGGTGCAGGGTACCACTCAAGTGAATGCCGGTACCCGTGATGAGGGGCCAGTACCGATACAGAATAAATGAATGCCAGGGTACCCATACTTCTAACATCCTGTTTGTGCATTTTTGCATTTGTTAAGTCAGTATTAGTATCACAGATGGTTGGGACCTAAGAAATTATTAATGGGGGTTCAAATAAGGATATAACTAAGTGAAAAACGTACCGTACCTCGCCGCCTCGGCGAAGCGATCGTCGTTGGGCAGACTTAGTGTCTTAACCCAAAACCGCTAACAAAGATAAATTGTCATGCACAAAAACATATGATAATTGTTTATCCACTAAGAGTGGCGTGATTGTTATTGACTAGGGACGGGTGATGATCGCCTAACCTAGGACCGAGATCGAAGAGAAGGAAACTAGATCCGACAGTTTCGGTTTGTTCTCTATTTGTTCTCTGACTCTATTCTTATTTCAAGTATTTTGGTAGTTTACCAAGTAAATATGAAATGAGTATGTGAATGAGTATATGAAATGAGTACATAGATTGAGTATATCTTTGAAAAGATAATACGAAAATGAATATGGAATTGAAATGTGATATTTGAAAACCGAATGAATGTGAATGATAAATCGAATTGTAAGCAAATCGGTCAATTCGATCTTGAATGGTCGATATCTTAGGAATGAGCGAACGGCGGATGCACCCGATCGGCATCCGTCCGCGAACACCGAAATTGTCAATGTTCCACTTGGCGGGATGCACCAATCAGCATCCGTCATGATGGCGTATGGCATTGAAGGAAATGTCACTTGGCGGGATGCACCGATCGGCATCGTCGTGATGGATATGGCATTTAAGTGATACCACGATGTCGGGGGTGCACCAAACGACATCCGTCGTGATGGAACCCGGGTGTTAAATGTGTGAGCACATTACCCGAATGATAATAAGGACGAGATTCATCAAACGAAATCCGTTAGAAATGTGATTTGAATAGTCAAAGGGAAAATAACCAACATTGACGAAAGTGTAAATGGATTTATGTATGACAGCGCCAAAGTGCTATTTTGAACCCTATTTATTATAGGTTTTGAGTGCTTTTGTGCCTAATCATTCTAATTAACCCGATTTGTACACATTAAGGTCCCTCGCTATTTACAAAGATCGATTTTGTGGTAAAATTTGCAGCTTTTGCGAGCCAATTATAACAAAATTAAAAGCTGAGTCGATCCAAGCATTAAGAATTCGAGTCAAACTCAAGATTATCAAAGACCAAGGAAAAAGAAGAGCAAAATGAAGAAAATGCAGCACGGTAGGAGTGTTTTAAGCATCGCTACATCGTCACATCCAAATGAGCACCGTTCTTCCCGCCTCGTTCCTTCCCGGGCCGCCCGTTTCGCTTTGACGCCCCGATTTTTGTTGCAATTTTTTGTTTCTTCCTATATTAACCCTTTTTTATAATAGCTTTTTTGTTTTGGTTTTTTGGTACTTCACGCTTGGCCTGAGCGCATATGTTTCCTCACATAAATAAGCCCTCAGATCACTCAATAAACTTCAATCAATAGGTGACTGAGAAGCTCCAAATCTTCCGCTTCTCCCTCTCCTCCGCTTCACTTACTTTTATTTTCTTCCATTTTCACTACAAAACACCCTTCATGATGACAAGTCAAAGGATGTTCTGGCTTAACCCCCCATCCTTGAAGGGGAAGGCCACCGGTGCCGCTTTAAGGTAAACCAACTATTCTCTGTTTTCATGTGAGCATTTACTACTGCTTACTGCCTCGTTTCTCACCTTAGGCTAAAATCTCCTGCATGCTCTCCAATGTAGCTTCATAAGTTTTTTCGTTCGGGCAATGGATACTTCATTAGATCCACTGATGCCTAGTTAGTTGTCTCCTATTAGTTATTGGAGGGTAGGTTTTTGAGATATGTTTTCATTGTTAGGGACATTTATGCCTAATAAAATGCCATCTTTCAAGAGGAAAACTCTAAGGGTCTAGGTTTTAAAGTTAAATGAAGATCCGCCTGGGAATGCACTATATGTTCATGCTCCCCAACGCGAGGATAAAGACCTGAGGACATGTTGGTTGCCCTAAAAACCCTAACCCAGTGGCTTGAGACTTCAAGGAGTTCTTTCTGCCTTTCATTTTAATTTCACCTGACACAACCAACCTCACCGTTTACTCAAAACCCCCCGTTTTTAACAAACCCAAAATCCAAAACCGAAATTCACCAAATTGAACCTCACCGCAGTCATTTTGTGCAAAGAAACCCATCCTTTAGTTCTAGAATTCCTAGAGCTACTATACCGCAGAGTTTTCATAATGGCAATAGGTTTTGGGATATAAATATTGGTTGATTCCGCACTTCAACTTCATGGCATTTAATCAAATGACGCCAAGACGGGATGGTGCTCTAAGCATTTGACGAAGCCAGAGAACACTCAGGATCCTCATCACAAGTATCACTGCTGAAGTTGCCCTGTTTCTTGCTACGGGTGAGTGCATTTTCGCTTTGAATTGTGGGTCCAATGGAGTACCTGAGGAGCAACACCACGCACTCGTGGGAAACCCTAGAACATACATGTCCATGAGGGACTATAGAAATCCTCCATGGGTGAGTGCACCCTCCTACATGGTGCCTCCACAGTATGCACCCCTTCCACATCCACAATCAACCTCTCCAATGGAAGAAGCCATACTGAACCTCACCAAGCTAGTGTGTAACTTTGTGGAAGCGCAGAAGACAATCAATGCTCAATTAAGTTAAAAAATTGACACTATGGAAAACATTGTGGACAAGAGAATCGATGATTTCAAAGTGAAACGGAGACAATCGACAACCCGCAGCACGCATTTCCAATGCTCAACACAATCAGAAGATGTTCACCAAGAGGAAGTGAACCTAAGAAGAGTGCCCGATCGACACCATAGTGGAGGAGCAATGTAAATGAAGAAAAAGAAGAAACCTCCCTAATGCCGACCGAGGGCAGCTGAAAGGAAGAAATAGAAAGTCTAAAAAGTCCACTCGCTCTAAGCAACAATAGCCCACTACCGGCACCCTCCCGATCGGTATACCATGCCTCGCAGCGACACTGGGGGCCAAGCACCTCGGCTCCCAAAGCCTATGCCGCCCATCACCGCCAGGTAAAATATCGTGAAATTAGTGGCCACTAGACAGCCTTCCGCCACTACATCAAAGACACAAGCAAAATACTTACTACTGCATGGCACAAGCTGCTGGTTCGGCAAGCCGTTCGATTTGGAGCACTAACCTCGGCATTTCTAAGCTCCCACAGTCCCAACAGCCTCCAAAGGCTCGAGGAACAGTTTTGGGGTGCCCATTTCCCCACTTTTGTTTTCGCTAGTTTATTTTATTTTATTTTAATTTCTTTAATTTTTTTTCTGATTCTTTCTAATTTTTAGTTAATCTTTGTTTTTACTAATTTTCAAGTTTTGATTTTTTCTTAACTTTTATATATGTTTATTTTGCAGCTTGGGTCAAGTTTCTACAATAGTGCTTTTCTCCTATCAAGTAACGTTTTGTCCTCAACTGGTAAGTAATTATTTGTCTTTTATGTTATATATTATTATTATTATTATTATTTTATATATATATATATATATATATATATATATATATATATATATATATATATTTATTTATTATTTATTATTTCAAAAAATTGCTTTTCAAAAATTTTATATATATAAAAATTTGGTCTTCAAAATTAAAAAAAAAAAAAAATTTCACTCTGATTTTTCGCGTTGCGAAAATTCAACCGCATCACTTTCCATTTTGTTTCATAACTTTTTTTCATCCGAACCGTTTTAGGCGTTTGAGCCCATGGTTTAGAGAGTTTAGAATCCAAATATAGCCAGAAAGAACACTTTTGAAATTATTATGAAGGTGTAATTTTCAAAATGCTCCAACTTGTCACTTTTTTTCCTCTATTTTCTTCTCCTAACTTGTTTATTTGAAGCCCAAACGGAGTGAATAAGGTGTCGATGGAAATCTTGTGAAGTCTCCTATCCAAAAACGAGAACATTCATCAAGGGAGGTAGTATCTTCCTTCTCTAACTTTCCAATCCAGCCCTACGTGCATAATGACATTTCGTCAGGGAAAGTTAGCAAGGAAGGGGCATTTATTTATGTTTTTGTTTTATTTTTGAGCAAGACCGCCATTTTTGTGATGTTCAAGGGTTTGCTAGTTTTCCTTTTGTGAAGCCGTTATACTCATACAACTCACTTTTCAAAAATCGCACCCATTTTTTGTGTTTTCGCTTCTAACCCGAAATTCTGAAAATTGAAATTTTGTCCAATTCTATTGATGTTAGATTGGTTCCATGCTCACTGAGTGGATGATTAGTTGAATTATTGTTGCTTTCACCTTTTCTTCCACCTTTAGCTAACCATTAATACGCGCACATCGCTTTCAACAACAGTCAAAACCCGCCTACCTCCTAAACATTGTAAAACCTACCCTAGTTTCGCTGACCACTGTAGAGTTAAGGACCCTGAATAGCTGGCCAATGTGTGTCTTCCAAAAGAAAAGAAAAGAAAAGGAAAAAGAAAAGAAAAAGAAAAAGAAGAAAAATTGCGACGCCACTTTGAAACCTGAAAAAAAGTCCGAGGGGTATATGGCTTAAAGCCTTAAAGCCCTGCGTCTCTAAGCCAACCTGGTTGGGAGCCACCGACTTAGTGCTCGCGCATGTGGGTGTGGCCAGTGGAAGCTACAAGTTGTAGGTGCTGAGTTTCTCAAAATTGTCTGGAGTCCGGTGAAACTCAAGAGTGGCGGTCGGTACGATCCTGCGACGGTGCCCTAAGCTTTAATCGTTGGGAGTCACTTCCAGATCCCCTGCCATGGACTTTGGTGAGGTCGATTCTCAAGATTGCACCCCTACAACACAAAAGAGTTGTGGAATAAGATGCTGGGTCCCGATCTATTTAGTAACACAGTGGGCTAGGTATGAGCTCAGTCGGGGGAGTGCATTGTATTTTATCATGAGAACTGATAAACAAAACACTTAGGGTTTTGTGGAAGTCTCTCGGTTAATTCACCGAGAAGAAGCCTTGATACTCCATTTTATGGCATTCATTCTCTCAAGATAGTTACTGGGTTAGGTTTTGATGATTCTTACTAGGTTGGGCATTACTCATTCACAACCTTTTTGAACTGCAACCTTTTTGTAACATAATTTTGTTATCGTTATTGCTCCCCTTTCTTTCTTTCTCGGCTGCTAAGTGACCAGCAAGTGTAGGGTCGGGGGTGATTAGTCCCTGTGTTATTTTGAACCCATTTATTATAGTTTTTTGAGTGCTTTTTGTGTACTAATCATTCTAATTAACTGACACATTAAGGTCTCTCGCTTATTCTATCGACGTGATTGCGGGCAAATTTTGCGCCAGATAATTATGCCAAAATTGTTGAGTCGATCCAAGCACAATTCAGCCAAAACTGTAGATTATGCATTGAAGACTGAAGAAAGAAGAAATGTGAAGAAAATGGAGCACCAGTAGAGTGCTTTTGCCACATCGCCATCGCTTCCATCCAACAGCAATCGCTCTTCCCGCCCCGCTCCTTCCGTCGCCTGCTTCTGCTTGATGCCGATTGGTTGGGAATTTTTGTTTCTTCCTATATTAACCCTTGTAATAGCTTTTGTTTTGGTTTTTTTTTTTTGTAATTTCGCTTGGCTCTGAGCGTATATAAGCCTCACCAAGCCCCAGATTACCAATAAACTTCAACACAAAGTGACGAGAAGCCCAAATTTCTCCGCTTCCTCTCCTCTACTTCACTTTCTTTTATTTTCTTTCCATTTTTTCACAAACACCCTTTGATGATGACAAATCAAAGGATGTCGCCAAACCTCCCATCCTTGAAGGGAAGCGCCACCGGGTGCCAGCTTTACAACCAACTATTCTCTTGCCATGTAGAGCATTACTACTGCTTACGTTCCGCTTCTCAATTAGGTTAAAATCCCTGCATGCTCTCCTAATGTGTATTTGGCAAGCTTTTCCTGTGTCTGGATACTTTCACTGTGATCCACTCGATGCCCACATGTCTCCTATTAGTTATTGTAGGGTAGGTTTTTGAGATATGTTTTCACTATTAGGGACATTTATGCCTAATAAAATGCCATCTTTCAAGAGGAAAACTCTAAGGGTCTAGGTTTTAAAGCTAAATGAAGATCCGGTTCGGGAAATGACTATATGTCATGCTCCCCAACGCGAGGATAAAGACCTGAGGACATGTTGGTTGCCCTAAAAACCCTAACCCAGTGGCTTGAGACTTAAAGGAGTTCTTTTCTTATTTTCCTTCATTTTAATTTCAATCTGCACACAACCAACCCTCACCATTTTTACCAAAACCTCCTTGTTTTTAACAAACCTTAAAATCTAAACTGAAATTCACCAAATTGAACCTCACTGTTAGTCATTTGTGCAAAGAAAACCCATCCCTGAGTTCGATCCTAGAGCCACTATACTGCAGTAGCTTTGCTATGGCAGTAGGATTTAGGATATAAATATTATTGATTCTGGCACCCCTACTGTGGCATGAATCAATGTATACGCTTAAATCTCATAAATTGAATTGTGAATTGAGTTGATGAATAACAGATGCTGTGGATATGATAAATGATTTGTAAATGAAAGCATGCGAAAATGAATATCATGAGTTTATGTTGATATAATAGGCATGGTTTGATGTTAAATGCATGTCAAGTTAAATTGAATATTGAAATAGAACTGTATAGAACCACTAAGCATGAAAATGCTTAGCATATAGTTTTATCTATGCGCAAGTATCGAGTAAGCAAAAAGGAAGGCCAAGATCAAGAAGCGCAGAGTTATAAAGAGCCGCGTATGGCAAGTATATACCTCGCGTCTAGATCATTTCTTTTTTAACAAGAGGTATTTTTAAACAAATGGTTAAACTTCGAACTTTATTTTTGTATATCATTTTGAAGTGCGCATGGAATGCCTTCTTTGTAAATGTATTTTGTTAAATGTTTATGGGCCTACCGAATTGCGGTGAATGTGTAAATGATTATGGGCTTGCCCAAAACTGAAACCGCTTCATCAACGAAATGACATAATAAAATGTTTTGATAAGATAAATGAAAACGTCGGAGTAAACCGGGCTTCGGTTCGGATCCGCCATTCGGGTGGGGCCGAGGATCCGGGTCGCGACATTTTTGAAAAATAAAATTTAATAAAACGAAAAATAAAAAGGAATAAACCGAAGGCCCCGTGGTTTCGATTCGACTCGATCACCTGACCGAATATAGTCATAAGTTCCAAATATACGTGACTTGCTTGGCGCATCAGGTAGATCGCTTTTCGGGCATATCCATGCCATACCGGGTGTGGATCAAGGTTGTCATCACTAAGTTCGAATGACATGCTTAGGGGTAATTAAATGTTAGAATATATGTTAATATATATTGGGATTAGATGGTTTATTTAAATATGCGCTTTTGATATAATTGTCCATAATACATGGTGAATTATATGGTTTGAGTTGTCCATGTAGCATTCATGATATATGTGGCATGATATAACATGCAATGGTGCATTACATTGATATGCACCGCCACATATTGATATGCACCGTAGCTGAATCGCAGAGCCCGACATCCAACCATGAAGATCCAACTGGGGAACCCCAGACGCCAAGCACACTTATACTTTATCAAAATCATTTATCAAATATGCCGTACATTTCAATCTCTAGTATGCAGCCCATAAACATTTACAAATTCAATGAAATTCTTTTACAACGGCCCATTAACATTTACATTTAACAAAATACATTTACTATAAAGGCAATCCGTACTTTTCAAATGATTTACAAAGATAACAGTTCAAATTGTGCAAAATATCAATGTTCAAAACAATGGAGTGAATGCATATGTCGGACCATACTCTTCAATTCTTTCTTTATGACTCGACGCTCCTCAATCTTGCCTTTCACCCCTCGTTCACTGCAACCCATTACTGATAAAATAATACGCCAAGCAGCTTCATGTTTAGTGGTTCGTATACAATCTCATTCTTCTGCTTAGTTAGTCAGCATGCAACAGTTAAACAAAACTTTCAAATCTTTGGATGATCAATGCCAATATAATACATATACTATCATACAATCATTTACTATTTCATTGATCATCCCAAATATACACTTTCATATGTTATAATCTATTTATAACCAACGGCGTATTTCACAATGCCTTTTTCATTTCAATTTGCAATCATGCTTTTCGTTATCAATATGTCAACAATCTTAAATCAATTCAGCCACTTTAACTATCTTCTGAACTGGTGCTTGTAGAATCACTAGCACTACCCGCTTCGCCGAGCCTGGAGGTCATTTGCTTATAACACGCACGGCCCGGCTGGGTCGCCGACCGGGTTATTAAAAAATCAATTCGCGACCACTAACATCACCTACCGCTACGGACTGAGTGACACATCAACACATCTGCTCACGTGATCACATTGACCTATCGTATACCAATCTATCATTTATGAATTAAACTAACATTCTATTAAGGGCGCTCAAATTTTTTATAGAGATCAAAAAGAAGTACATAAATTGTATAAATAGTTCATTTCAATAATCATGCAATTTTCATATGCAAACATTTCACAAATCATTTGCCTCAAATCAATTTCAAAGCAAATTCAATATGCTTTTCTTATGCATTTAGAATAAACATTTTCAAATATTGAAACAAGAATGTGAGAAGATAGAACAAACCAATATATCTCTTTCTATTTGCCTTGTCTTCAATCTCTAGCCCTAGGTTAGGTGATCCACCTGGTCCCTAGCAAATCACACACACGTATTTAGTGAATCCAGCACTAATCACATCTTTTGCTTCACGACTACGAGGCACAAGACGCTTTTCACTTAGTTTCATTCTTATTTCATCCTGTTAGTCATTTAATAGGGTTCCTAAACAATCTATAAAGAATACGAGGTGTCTCTAAACAAAAATCCTAAATGGCTCGTTGAACAAAGAGAGGGCTACGCTTGGAATAGCACTCAAGCACAACAAGTAGCCAGTCAGGAGGCCATTTCACCTTCTACCGCCGTGAGAGGCACCGTCGCAGCCGAAGGCCCGAGCTTGCCCGCCTCCTCTTGCACTTTTGCAATTTTCCAAAACCTCAAAACTCAAACTAAAACATAGGAATCACTCCCAATGACATCCAAATATCATCCTAAACTAACCATGAGCAAAACCCATGGATGAATTAGGGTTTTTCTAACCCAAACATCATTAAAGAATTTCTAGGGTTTGTGTCATACCTTGAAACTCCTTGAATCTTCTTCACCCAAGATGCTTGATCACTTTAGAAGCAAGAAAACAAGAAATCACCTTGTCTCTAGCCTTTTCTCCCTTTTCCTCTCAATCTCTCTCCCAAAACGTTTTAGCCTAAATGAGCCTTCCAAGACCAAATGTGGTCTTTTCCTTTTTCCCTTAAAGCCTTGTCGCTTACATAATAATCCCATTTTCCATTTTTGGTATTTTTCTCACTTATTGGTTTTCATCTCACTTTCATTTACTTACTATTTCACATTAGCACTTAAGCTTATCATTCGACCCTCAGTCCATATTTACAAATTTCCAAATTTTCCCTTTTCCACTTGGGTTTATTTCCGGGTTCAATCAATTTCTCACTTAGCATATAATATTTAATAATATACTCACATATTCATTTCACTTTTCACAATTTAACAATTTATCAGTTTTCCCATAAAAACCCAAGTTTGACTAAATTCATACCCGGAATATATAATAAAATTATTATAAAAATTCTAGGGTATTTTTGGGGCGTTACATGCACGGGGACATCGAATTGAATGGGTGTGAGTGCATGATTATGATCAATCACCATACTTGGCGATTGATGGGTGGGCTTGGTATTATTGGACAATGTCCAACAAAGTCGCATGGTTACATAACATGGAAACGTAAAGTACAAGAAGAAGGGTTAGACATCCCCGTGAAAGGTTCCTGACCGTTCATACACACCAATGGTGAAAGTCCAAAAAGTGTAGGAAGGCGCGGCGAATCCTTTGCCATGAGACCCCAAAAACTGGCC
Organism: Tetrastigma voinierianum; assembly: GCA_016808115.1. NCBI lineage: Eukaryota > Viridiplantae > Streptophyta > Magnoliopsida > Vitales > Vitaceae > Tetrastigma > Tetrastigma voinierianum. Next base: position 1,077,402 of record JAEQBH010000112.1, read on the forward strand.
AGGCATGAAACACATGGTTTTAATTATAAAAAGATCATTTGAAGTGATGACGTCCATAAAAGTTTTGGTTTATAAACAAACGACTTTTATTTCAAAGTGTTCATCGGATGCCATTCATTAATGACTGCTTATCACACATTGGCATTCGTGACAGCGTGGGATTCAGAGATTCCTGTGGCATGGTATATGATTGATTCTCATCTCATTTCACATGGCATGTGATTCCATAGTAGAAATCAGAAGTTTTACTTGGAATGTGAATGTATTTGTGGAACATGACCATCAGATGTGCATTTAGCGGAGTAGCCTCAGAGGAGGACATTTTACTAGGCATGGCCTAACCCTATGCGGAAAATATTTCGTGTGTGAATAGACACCTGGAACTGAAATGCCTATTCACAAATATACTGTGAAGAAAGCCGACATGTGGCTTTTAATAACCTTTTTGTAAAATATTTTGGAACAATCTAGTTGTAACTTGTTATTTTATTATGCATGAGAATTGTAATTAAACTCTTATAGACCGGTTTAAATTATGACCTTGCATGTTTAAAATGAAGGTGATAAAAGTGAACTTGAGTGGCTATCCGCTTGTTAACTCTAATGAGTTCCAAGAATGGGATGTGGTAGTAGTATCTAAGTTACCCACATGCACGGAAGTTTCGCAGGTTAATGGTCGGGTTAACTGACCCCTCGGGTTTGGGTGTCACAAATCTTAGTATCGAGCCAGGTATGCGATTACCTAAAGCTTGATGGGCATGGGTCTAGACCATTGCATTCATTGTGCATTTCATGTTTTGTGCCCTAATATGTTACATGATTATGTGTTATGTGTTGTGCGAATTATATCCATGGTAAAAAGTATATGGAAAAAGAGGAATGCTAAGGTTAGAAAACATAACCTTAGGGGTTCAGAAAAAGAATGAACATGATAGTTCAGGATATTGAGGGGTCTATTAGTGGTTGGCACAAGCACTACTAGTTAGACGAGGAGAGAAATCTCGAAGTTTAAACTTGATTACCATTCTTGGATACCATGTAATACTCTTTTTCTACCTGACACATGTAGATGGCTAGTCGAGGAAGAGGACGCCGAGGCGGTGGGCAGAACAACAACCCACGACCACAGGCCTTTGACCAATAGGCCTTCATATAGGCTATTGGTGTTGCGACTACTACTATTGCACAAGCGAGTGCTGTGGCTACCACCATTGCATAGGCTAGTGCAATAGGGGGCCAGGGAGGGTTAAGTAACCTCTAAAGGTTCAAGGCACACCATTGTCCAACCTTCAAGGGAGGAGGGGACTTGATGGTAGCTGATCATTGGTTTCAACAAATCGACAAGATCTTGGAGGCTATGAAGATCACCTTCGACGCCACTAAGATAAAGCTAGTCTCATTTCAGCTAGAGGGCAAATCCTAAGTGTGGTGGGATTGGGTTAAAGCCTCGAGAGACTTGGAGGCAATGACATGGGAAGAGTTTCGTGAGCTCTTCATAGGCAAGTTTTACCCATCATTTTCTTGACATGCAAAAGCTCGGAAGTTTCTAGAATTGAAACAAGGGACGATGACAATGCTTAAATATGTGGCTAAGTTTACTGAATTAGCCCGTTTCACTAATGATTATGTGGCCACAAACATGGATAAAGTGCGGAAATTTGAGGGTGGTCTGAAATTGTCCATCCGGGGTAAAATTGTGGGATTTCTCCTTTAAGACATGGACTTGATGGTCAAGACAATTATGGCAATTGAGAGGGAGGTAGAGGATGCACGGAACATCCGGGATGCGGGTGTTAAGGATAAGAGAAGGGAGAGCCAACCTTCTTCTTCTAGCTTAGGAAAGAAATATAGGAGTTCTACTCCACAAGGGTTTCGATAGGTCACGCTATCGTGTGGCCAAGGCCAGTCGATCATCCCTAGGTGGAGACATTTGTGGCGCCTACCTAGCCAAATGGAACATGTTTCCATCAAGCACCAAATTTCGGTGGGATGAGTCTTAAAATCATCTATTTTTAATCCATTTTTCTCGCATATTTTAACAGTTTCAGCTCTATTTGTATGCTACCATGAACATTAACCAACTTGTGTTTTGGTGTGTTAATTAAAAAATGAGAGAAAATAAGTAGAAAAGAAGCTAAAAAATGGAAATCAGAGTAATTGCTGTGACATACTTTGTATGCCGCGACACAATTTCAAGCAAGCCAGCAACTATAATAATAAACAAGCAAAATTATATGTCACAACAAAGTTCAGGAGAAACTTCAGGCAGAAATAGAACATTTGTTGCGACAAAGAGTTCTATGTCGTGACATTTCTTAAGAAGAATGAAAAGAAGACTGTCGCGACAGTCCTTAACTCTGTCGTGACAATGATCAAGGCAAAGAGTAAAGGAGTTGTGTCACGACAATATTTCCTCTGTTGCAACATAAAAAGTCAAGACTACCGCATGAACACTTCCACGATAATGCATACTTCCGGCTGTGACGTAGTACTGCTAAGAATACAACACAAGTCAACTAAGACAAGTGTTTTTATGTTGTGACAAAGTTTTTGGAACCAAGCCAGCTCAAGGAGGAATTTATGTCACAACAAAGAAAATCCTATAAACAACAACAAAATCTCTGTTGTGACAAAGATTATTTCGATCGTGATAAACAAATCATGAAGGAGGTGAATTCTCTGTTGCGACAAGGAGTTGAAGAGCAACACAAAAAGAATGGCGACAAAAAAACTCATGTTGCGACATAGTAAAGAAATGAAGGCAGAATCTTTGTCGCAACAGAGAAATTTTTTTGCGTCGCTAATAAAAGTTTATGGAATGAAAGAATTGCGTCATGACAATAAAATTAGGTCGTGATTTAAAATAGAAGGAGAACTAAGATTAGCCAAGTCACATGTCGCGAACAAAGATTTCTATGTCGCGACAAACAAATGCCAGTTTATAAGAATCAAAGAAGAAAAGTCTATCATGACCAAGGAGTTTCTTGTCGCGATAGAAATTACTAAGTCTGTCGTGATAGAGAAAACTCTGTCGTGATAGAGTTGACAAGCTGAAAAGGAAAATGTCGACTGAAGCCAAGGAAAATTATGTCGCAAATGCATCTGCATGCATGACATGAGAAGCCGGGTTGTAAATGTATTCGTGTCACGACACAATACATTCCTGTTGTGATAAGAACAAGACTGTTATACCAAAATTTTGTCGCGACATTATCAAAGTCCATCGTGACAGAATTCAAGAAAGAGCTCAGAAAACAGGTCGCGACAGAACTTTTTATGTCGCGACATAGTGACCAATTTGGGCTAGAATTTTGGGGATCCACAACGCAATTAATGAAGTGTGGCCCAACATTGGGAAGTCTATAAATAGACACATCTAGGGAACTGTGCGCAACTTCATCAACTTTAGGATGTCTGGGTAGTTGAAGACTCTTGTATATTTTATTTTTCTTTTATTTTCTTTTTAGTAAAGTTTCAATGTAGATTGTAGTTGGTATTCTTTTTAGATTTCTGGATTTGGATATTGAACTGAAGTGTAACTTCGAGCTGGAATTTATTATTAAAATCATCTTTCTCATTACTGTCTGATTTAAATGGAGGATGGAAATTTTCTGAAGTTCATTTATTTTAGTTTGTTTATGATCTCAGTGAATTTTCCTGATCAATTAGTCACTGATATGAGTGAACCAATTTTGAAAAGTTGAGCTCTTTGGAAATTTGTCAATGATGATAGTCATTTTTATGCAAAAGGTGGAAGAACACCTTAATTTGAATTCTTGAATTTATTTGATTGGTATTGTTTTTGAATTTATTTTGTCCCCAGTACTAGTACGTACCCAAGTAAGGTCCTGTATCTTACTCTGATTTCCAAGAGGCCCTCTGTGTGATACAGAGATGGAGAATCTTGAGAGTATAGAGCTCTTCTTTGTGGGTATGGTAGACTAATACTAAGGAACTAATGAACTTTGATGGGTTACTCAAATAGATCACCAACTTACTCGTAATTGAGGATAGTTGAATGACGTATCAATTTAATCACTTAGAGGTCTTTTCTCTTTCTGCTGAATTGATTATGATCCCGTGTTAGCAAAGATTTAATCAAGGAGATGGAAATTTTCATCAGAAATGAAGGATGAGGTGTCAATCAAATTAGAGAAGGCTTGCAATATCCTGTCTATGGGGGCAACAATTCTCCAGTCCTAAGATCTAGGTGTGAAGTACTGAAAAGGAAAAATACTAAAATCTTAGAAAGATGGTACAAATTACAAGTAACTGATTAGAACCATGTCTTAGAAATGAATATGAACCTTTAATCGCTGAAAAATATGGTTAAGGAGAAATCCAAACTATACTATCATAGTACTCACAAACTCAAATTTTCTAATTTACAAATGAGCTATGAATCAATATGACGCAGAATTGATTATTACTCATCGATCTATATCCGCTTGTATTTCTCACTCAAAGGAAGTATCAACCATTTTTATTTAAATTTATTTTTCAATATATATATATATATATATATATATATATATATATATATATATATATATATATATATAAGGAATGAATCTGAAGTTAAAATTTTTTTTAGTCATCTCATTATCAAAACAGTAGAGTTCAAGTAGTAATGATCATGAGTAGTTGGGGTAGTTAGTCTTTTGATTTATCATCATTCCTCGTGGGAACGATATCTGGAATTTAAATATCCACTTTTATTAGTTATACGACCTGTGCACTTGCAATAATCAAGACCGACTCTAATTTGAATGAATACATTGTACAAAAGGAGCAAATCAATCTATCATCTACACAAGCAATCTGGCTAACAAGTTTTTGTGGCTCCGTTGTCGAGGACTCTAATGTTTCGGTTTACGCATTCGTAAGCCTGCATACACAGACGTGACTGCTACGCTGTCCTGTAATAAAGTTTTTAGCGCCGTTGTTAGTGGATTAGCTAATAATCTTTGGTAATAGTGTTATTAATTTGTATATATATATATATATATATATATATATATATATATAATCTAGTCTTAATAAGTTTCGCGCTATTGGTCTAGGATGTAATGATGAATTTAAAGATTAATATTCTAAATCAAAAGGATTTAATAATTTGACATTGTTCTTGTTATTATAAATTTTTAAAATCATAAAAACGCTTTTAATATAAAGTACGAATAAGCTATTGAAATTTTTCTATGAGCTTAAATAGAGATAATTGTCTCCCATAGAATTCATTTGATCTTAGTGTGTTTCTATTTTAGGAAGATTTTAAATGCATAGAAAACTAGAAGCCTATATGCTGCCTCTAGACATTGAAATTGAGAGAACACTGAAGAATCTGAGGAAAATCACAAGTGCGTAATCTAGCGCAGAAAACAGTTATAAAGACCAAGAAAGTTATTCCAAAAGAAGCAAGGCAAAGAGATCTCAGAGGCCTAATACTATGGAGGACTTTTTTGAGGCCTATTATCTAAGAGGAGTACTTGCTATGAGACAACTCCGCCATGTAATCCAACAATTTTCGAGTTGGAAGCCAAGATTGATTACTATATAGATGCAAGATCACATCACTCAACCCAATGAGTACGGAAGATCTTAGAATGCCACACCCACAGGTAGATTCAGAGTATCAGTCACTTTCTACTAATCGGGAAGAGATGATGCACTGGTTTGACTGACATGGGACCAATAAATCAACAAGGTCTGTGTCATCATGTTTCCCAATCACTCAGGAAGAGAGAAAATACTTGTTCCCTAGCATAACTACAACATGGAGAGGCGCCATGTTCACTCACCCGGATATGTTCACTGTCGCCACTATAAGCAACATATCATTGTAGATTTAAGAGAAGAAGTGCAAAGGAGCCAAGGAAACTAATTGAAGACCTTGCCAAATGCAATTACAAGGTCTATCCGCTTTAGGAGTAAAGAAGATACTACGAAGGGTTCATGATTGAAATGAATCGAATGACTACCATAAAAGCAAAGCTGGATGCAGTGATGAACAAATTGGGAAGCAATGAGAGAAGAATGCATACTGCACATGAAGTGGGAGCAGTAGATGAAGGAGAAAGAAGAAACAGTGTTGAAGAAGGACCAAACCATAAGGGTTTTTACCAGGTTGAGGAGGCACAGTACTTGAATGCTAACAAGAGCTACACTTTCAAGCCAAACCCCAACCTGCCCACTCATTACACACCAAGACTGTGAACAATGTAGATTTTCATATGAGGAGCACAACAAGGCCCCACTCGATTGCACTGGCCATCAAGCTTATATGCTCAAAATTTCTGTGTTCTAAGAATAACAACAAAGAAGAAGAACAAAGAGACAAGAGAGCGGTAAATATCGTATTCTAAAAGACTCAATCATTTGAAGATCACAGATTTAATGTTGGGAAAGAAAAGGCTACTACATACATGAACGTAAGTTTCGAGGTAGTTAAAGATTCCAAACACAATTGTGTTTCAAGTCAACACCAATGCCTCTTTGAAGAATCTAGAGACTTAGGAAGGGTAGTTGGCTCTAACTATGCAGAATCAGTCCAATGATTCATTTCCAAGTGACACAAGGAAGGATCTAAGGGACTGTATGGCAGTAACTCTAAGAAGTGGTAGAGAACTGGAAAAGAGAAGAGTTGAAAAGAAGGACACTGATGAAGAGAATTATGCAGATTTTGGAGAAGAATTTAAGGAAGACATCAGAACTACGTAGGAAGAGAAACAAAGAAAGATACCAGAGTAACAGAAAAAAAGAAAAAATCTGTGTGGAAAAAGGAAGAGGTTAGCGCTTATGAACTCAAGTTCCATTCCCTCAAAGGTCGCTGTATAAATCTAGAAGAGTAATTTCAGATTCTTAAACATGTTTAAGAAGATGAGATCAACATTCTTCTCGTAAGATTGACTCAAATGCCTCGATGCAAAATTTACGGCTGAGATATCGAGTTAAAAGAAAAATTGCTAAAGAAGGAATAGTGAACCTACAAAGAACCCGTAGTGCAAAGATTTAGAATCTTTACCGTGAGAAAATGATGATCCAAGCACTTTCCACTATACCCTGCGAAATTGGGCAAGCTGATATAGGAAAAGCATTATGTGATTCTGGAGCCAACATCTACTTGATGCCTTTGTCTGTTGCTAAAAGACTAAGTTTGGGAGAACTTACTCACACAGCCATGACTTGCAAATGGCAGACAGAACACTGGCCCATCTTGAGGACATTTTAGAAGATGTGCTTATCAAAGTGGGAAAATTCATTTTCCTAGTGGATTTTGTAGTCATTGATATAGAAGAAGACAAAAAAGTCCCACTACTGTTAGGAAGACCTTTCTTAGCAATAGGAGCAGCTTTGATCGATGTGAAGAAAGGAGAATTAACTCTTAGGGTTGGAGATGAAGTAGTGCACTTCAATCTCAATCGCAGTTTGAAACAGCCTGAACTAAGTAATGCTAATTGTGAGATTGTAGAAAAAAAAATTCCCATCAGTTTTGAATTGATTAATGATTGTATTTTTCAGAGTTCAATGAATGAGAATGAGATGAATTTCCAGTATCTTGAGCATCTTGAAGTTGAAATTCTAGACTCCAATGTTAAATTGAGAAAGACAGTACTCAATGTTGAAGAAAATAATATAGAAAAATCTAGCAGTTATAAAGAGGAAGATGCTGAAGTAAACAAAAGTTTAGAGGGTTTAATTCTAAAAGAATCACCTAAACATTTGAGGTATGCTTTCTTACAACCAGAAAAAGGAAAGCCAGTCATCATTGCAGCTGGATTGACTGAGCTTGAAGAACAAAAATTGCTGGATATTCTCAGAAAATATAAGGAAGCAATAGCTTGGTCTATAGAAGATCTGAAGACCTCAAATTCTTCGACCAGAGTGCACAAGATCTGTTAGAGGAGAATGCAAACCTCTATAGAACAAGATAGGAGAAGGCTGAATCCAGTAATGAAAGAAGTGGTAAAAAAAGAAGTTCTGAAATGGCTAAATGCAAGCTTCATATATGCAATCTCGCATAAATTTCGGGTGAGCTCTAGTTCACGTGGGTTCCAAAAAAAGGGAGGATTCACTGTGATAAAAAATGAGAAGAATGAATTGATTCCTACAAGAACTGCAACAGGATGGAGAGTGTGTATAGACTACAAAAAATTAAATACTGTTACTAGAAAGAACCATTATCCTCTACCTTTCATTGGCCAAATGCTAGACAGGTTAGCAGGGCACTCCCATTACTGTTTTCTTGATGGATATTCTTGTTATAACCATATTTAGCAGTCTTAGAGGGATCAGGAGAAACTACATTTTTATATTGTCCTCTTTATGGCACCTTTGCTTTTAGAAGATGCTTTTGGATTATGTAATCCTCCTACCACCTTTCAAAGATGTATGGTGTCTATGTTTTCTGATTTGGTGGAAGAGGCCATGGAAATCTTTATGGATGACTACTCAGTATATGGATCCTGTTTTGAGAATTGTTTGAAAAATTTAGAAACAGTACTTCAGAGGTGTTAAGACAAAAATCTAGCTTTAAATTGGAAAAAATGTCATTTTATGGTAACATAAGGTATTGTCTTGGGACACAAGATTTCTGTTGTTGGATTGGAAGTAGACTAAGCAAAAGTTGTTATAAAAATTCTCATGCCATCTACAATAGTCAAGGGGATAAGAAGCTTCCTTGGACATGCTGGTTTTTATAGAAGATTCATAAAGGACTTCTCAAAAATCTCAAGACCATTATGTAGATCATGAAAAAGGATGCGTAAATTTGATTTTGATGAATCACAGACCGCATTTGATGAAATTAAATTCAGATTAGTACAGCCTCGCCATATTAATACTGATTGAACAATGATTTTGAAATTATGTGTGATGCTGATTATGCAATGGGAGCTGTATTGGGACAAAGAACTGAAAAGATATTCAAGGCCATATACTATGCCATCAAAACCTTTAATGAAGCACAAGAAAACTACTCAACCACAGAAAAGGATGCTGACAATGGTTTTTACTTGTGAAAAATTTAGGCCTTACATATTGGGGTCCTGTAAGTTTATACATTACTACCACTGATTAAGTAAATGTTAATTAAATATCTGATGGAAAAGAAAGAGGCCAAACCAAGACTGATCAGATGGGTACTATTGCTACAGGAGTTTGATCTTGAGATCAAGGATAAGAAGGGTAGTGACAATGTGATAGCAGATCACTTGTCTATATTGGAAATGATTGCTGGAAAAGAAAAAGGAACTGAATTAGCGTAGTACTTCTAATAGAGCAAATATTTTTGTTGTCATTCAAAACCTGTATGATGAGGTCAATTACTTAGCTTGAGGGTTATACACCGACCAAATTTTTACCAGCAGAGAAGAAAATTAAGAACTGATTGCATATTTTATATTTGGGATGAATCACTACTTTATAGAAGAGGAGCAAATATGATCATAAGGAGATGTGTTCCAGAAACATAACAAGGTGGTATTATGGACAAATTGTCAAGTGCACTCATAATGAGGACACTTTGCAAAGAGCACGTAACAACCTTGAAAATTCCTCCAATCAGGTTTTTATTGGCCTACTCTATTTAAAGACTATTTTGAATGGGTGAAACATCGGTCATGCTCGCAGAGAATGGGTAACATCAAGAGAAGAAAATGAAATGCCCCGCAAGGTAGGCTCACCCGTGGTGATTGATGTTCAGAAATAGACTTCTATGGACCTTCCCATCCTCATTTGGTAATATATACATTCTCCTAGTTGTGGATTATGTATTCAAATGGGTTGAAGCATCAACTTGTCCCAGAAATTATGCCATCACAGTGGTTGGGTTTATACAAAGAAATATTTTAAGCAGATTTAGATTACCTAGAACAATCATCAGTGATGAGGGAAGCCATTTTTCAAATAAAATTTTTGCAAAACTCATGAGCAGATATGGAATCAGACATGTGATGGGTTTGGCTTATCACCCTCAGTCAAATGGGCAAGCAGAAATTTCCAACATGGAAATAAAGAAAATTCTAGCAAAACAAGAAATACAAGAAAAAAAGGATCGGTCCAGAAGCCAGACGATGATAGTAGGTTTATAGAACTCGCTTTACAAAAATCCTATCGAATGTCCCTATATTATAATAGTATTTGGAAACCTTAATATCTCCCTTAGAATTGGAAAATAAAGCTATGTGGGCCATTAAGAAACTGAATTGTGACTTTCAAGCTGCCAAGGAAAAGAGACTACTCCAAATGAATGAACTGGAAGAGTTGAGAAATGAAGCTTATGACAATGCCCAAATCTACAAAGAAAAGACAAAGAGGTGGCATGATCAAAAAAGTCCTCTTATACAACTCCAGGATCAAGCTATTTCTAGGGAAATTAAATAAGATGGGAGTGGTCTCAGACAAAGGGTAACAAGCACAATCTTGAGCAAGAACTCTAAAAGATGAATCTGGAAGTGAATTTAAAGTAAATGGTCAGAGACTGAAGCATTATCTTGGGGGAAGCATAAATAAAGTAGATCCAGATTTTGAAAAGGGAAGAGAGTTTTGTTGAAATGAAGACATCTTGCAGTAAGTGTCTGGCTAAGGACATTAAACTGAGCAGCTTCTTAGGAGGTAACCCAAGCAGAATTTTAATTTTAATTTTGATAGTTTGATTAATGTTGATTGCTTTTATGAGTTTGAAGTTTTAGTTTTAATTTTGTTAGAAATTTTATTATGAAGTTGGATAGATTGCTGATTTTTTTTAGGAACATGGAAGATCAACTGGAAAGAGATATTATTGGAAAACACACTTTCTCAACTAAAATGTGCAGAAAAGAGCTACAAGGGGTATTATTTCTATTTCCCTCAATTCATATTTTTTTTAATAATAATTCATAGTTGAAGTTTGGGGGAATATAAGATTTTTAGAGCATAAATTGTTAGACAACTTTCTTGTGCCAACTGCTTGAATGCTTTGTTGAATATCTTTGATGAAATGATATGAGTAAGAAAGAGAATTGTTGTTTTATACTTTGAAATGGGGATTTGTTTCTAAGAAATATGGTGTTTTTGGCAAGTATGAACTAAGTGGAAGACTTTATTGCATAATTTCATTTGGTTTGAATGGTTGAAAGTAAGAAAACATGCAAAGATTTTAAGGGAGAATAGAATCTTGTCGCGATAGAGACTGTTATGTCACGACACTAGTTGAACTTTTGGTGCTAAAATAGGACAGCTTTTGTCGCAACAGGCTTTCTTTTTGTCGCGACAAAGTTGGTGCTAAAATAGACATGCAAGAAAAAGTTTGTTGTGACATATTTTCTCTATGTCGCAACAAACAGCAAACTTGGGCCTCATAAAACATGTCGCGATAAGATTTCTATATGTCGCGACATAATTCAATTGGAGCATAGATAAAATTATGTCGCGACAGTTTTTGCTTAGTCGCGACAAAGAATTACCCTAATTCAAAATTCAGTGAAAATTTGTGTCGCGACATAGTATTAAACAAAGAGCACAACTTTATGTAAAAAATATGTTGCGACAATTAAAGAAGCACAACAACTCTTGGCCTATAAATAGAAAAAAGCTCAAGACTTAAGATTAACCTGCCTCATAATATTCAAACCACTCAATCTCCCTCACCAAATCTCTCTCACTCATTCAAAACCCTAGATCCTTAAACCACTCTCTCACGATGTTTGAGCCCCAAAACCTGGTTCTAAACCTCAATGCAATCATGGAAGAATATGATGAGTTGGAGAATGAAATAGTTTAAGCCACTCAGGCAGTAGCAGGGCGAGGTGAAGAAAGGGTTGAGGTAAACGAACAACTTGAGTAGACAGTGGAAGAATCTAGGAAGAGGAAAAGAGGAAATGAAGACGCGGAGAGCAGTGAACAAAAAGCTAGTGACTGGGTCTCTAACATGGCTTATATTGCTTGGAGAGATAAACTACAACACAGAGACTTCATAGGGGGGAGAGGCTTCAACAAGTAGGTTTCTCCATTCCAAGAGCTGGTCGAAAGTAAGGGATGGCATCTATTTCGCGAGCACAAAGCTCCTGGATTTGTAGATGTGGTAAAGGAGTTCTATACCAACATGGTGAGGATGAAAGATAAGGCTGTCTACGTAAGAGGTAAATGGATATCCTTCGGCGGAGAACAAATTGACCAGACTTACATTCTTTAGAAAAGGAAGAATGGGTCTAAATTCAAAAGACTGGTGGAAGCACTTGACTACCAGAAGATTGTAGACCTGCTTACTGATGGCAAGGGGAAGTGGAATGCCACTAGGAAGAACCCACACGAGTTTATCACCAGAGGAGCATTGACTAAACCAACAAAGGTTTGGTTTTATTTTTTATGTTCAGGCATGCTGCCTTCCAAACACATATGCACAGTCAGGGAGAAAGAGACAATCTTATTATATTCCATCCTCAAGGGCCATAAATTCAGTGTGGGCAAGATAATAGAAAACTCAATTATGAGTTATTACAGAGGAGGGTACAAAGGGCTGATTCCTTACCCATCACTGATTTCAAGACTCTGCACCTTGGGGGGTGTCTAAAGAGATCGGGAAGAAGAGGAGAATTGCCACAGGACATCTCCCTTGACATTAACAGGAATCACCAAGGGGCCTAAAAACATAAACAAGGGAAAACTGTAATGGAAGAAGAACAAGCAACAGAAATACAGCAACCACAGCCTGAAGGTGAGGCACTAGATATCCAATAAAGGCGGAGAAGTGTAAGCCCAGTACTGACCTTCTCTCCTGATGAGAGACAAGTCCACCAAGAGCAGGCTGAAAGCTCATAGCCTCTAGGTAGCAATGCTGCAGTGCTAGACTTGCTGAAGGCCATAAGGCATGAAATGGAAAAGAGGGACAACTAGCTGAAGCTCCAACTATAACTCAGGGATGAGTACATGGAGGATGAGTTGAAAATGAGGGACCAAAACTTGGAAGAAGCTCTAAAGCAGAGAGATGAGGAATGGAAGAATAGATGGGAAATAAGAGAACTAGAGCTGAGTGAAGAACTAAGAGCAAGAGAAGATGCTTCTCTCTCATATCAGGTTAGGAGAGATAGTGAGCTACTCAAGATAATGAAAGAAATGGAGGATGCTATGGAGAAGAACTCACGCATATGTATGCCTTTCGAGTATCTGTACAAGGAACATCAGAAGGAAATAAGAGCTCTAATTAAAAGGGACAAAGAACTGGAGGGCACCCTGAACTACAGGGAGAAGTGCTGGACTGAAAGCTTAGATATGATCAACAAAAACCTGATCAAGATGTACTCTACCCAGGGTGGATTCGAGGGAACCCTGAACTCTATTGGGCAAAGACAAAACGAATTGATCAAGCAATTAGCCATAACCATGGAGTGGTCTGTACTAAACATAAATGGAGAAGGCAGTAGGTCAAGGCAGCCACAAGTCCAGATCCTTGAGTTCTCACCTTCTACAACTGGGTACAAGTTAGATCCAGTCAACCTACCATCCTCCCATAGGCATGAAAGAAAAAGAAAATAACTCACCTTGCTCTTCCATATCTTCTCCCTCTATATACCTAAAGTCCACCCTTAAAACATTCAATGAAATATAAATTGTGCATTTTTGTGCTCAAATTGGTGTTCAATTCCTTTCCTGTAAACTTTGTGTGTTTTCTGATATGTTCTTTCTTTCTTTTATGTTTACTTTGAATGAATTGAATCGATGAAGTTTCAAGGAGTAATTATTAGTTGAATAAATGAGAAACCAGCACTGGATCAAGTGTCAAATTGTCGCAATATGTTCGTTGACTGGAATTTATTAAAGAATGAAATTGTGGTTGTGTTGGATTATTTTGAGTTGAATGCATGATTAAAATGAACCTCTTGACTTGTTAAACAGCACAACAACAAATCTCAAAACCAAACAAAAATCTTATAGATGCATTGGGGTAGGATGAAATGAAGGAAAAGGGAAAAGTTGTAAGATTATGAATAAATGTGTTGAACTTCAAGAAAAAGGAAGACTTTAATAAATTGATGGAACAGATAAGACCTATAATTCTATTTGTGTAAACAGTTTGATTATAAAAATCCTGATAAACTCTACACGTGGTAAAAATGACTAAAACAATTGTATATGATTGGGAGACAAGACCTCAAATGTCCTGCAGAACTTTGTTGGATTATTGAATATGTAAACCAAAGGCGTCACTAATGGTGAAATGATTTAGCCATCCTTGAAGTTTGAGCCTTTCAAATCCTACCCTATGATATGCATAAGCATATACACTACTTCCCTATTTGAGCATATAGCCAATCTCATCATCAACCAGCAAATGAGAAGCCCAATTCCTTCCTTAAACATAATCATACAGTAAAGAACCCTTATTTGCCCAGATTATCAGACAAAATATATCAATGACAGAAAAGGACAAGTTTGGGGGAATATTATTTCAAGTTGTGGAGAAGGATAAAAAGGGTTGTGAAAGAAAAATGCAGAGAGATAAGAAAAGATGAAGAGAATTAGGAAAGAAACTGTAAAAAGAAAAACATCAAGGAGGAATGAGTTTGGTCTTGTAGCCTTCTTCCTTGGAACAATTAAGTCCTTAGGGGTGTTCAACATCTAGTACCCTAATGCCAACTAGTATGGGAGTTATTAACCCAAAGTTCATTAAGGGAGGTAGAAAGCTTAAAAAGACAAAACATTGCACCATTCCATCAAACTTGGTGAGAGATTAAATCTTCTCAAATAAGGGAGAGAAGTTACCTTATGTGTGTGGACAATGAAAAAGAGAAAAAGATACCATAATGAAGAATATGCAAAAAGATGCACAAACCTGATAGGAAGGTTAGAAACTTTCAATCAAGAGAAATCAAGGATTCATCAAGAAGGCAAGAGTGTAAGTTTTTAGTGAAGTCTGGGTAAAATTGAGCTTAAAGTGTCTAATTATCTACCTAACTACCCAAGCCACACATTACAAGCCTAAAAGACCTATTTGATCTTGAAAGTGGTATTATGCCTACATTAGTGGAGAGTAATATGATTAACAAGCATATGAGACTTTAAAAATGAAAGAGAGTATGCCAACAAAGTATTATCCTAGAAGATTTACTGATCTACCAAGGAAAAAGAGGAAAGACCAGCACACACACAAAAATTAGGGTTTAATGATTAAATTGTTTACACCATATGAATTATTTGTTGGTTAAGTGAACTTAATTGAAAATCTTCCTGACTATATGATTGGAAACATATTTAAAAGTAATTTTACAACTGACTTATGTTTCCTGCCTAATTGAGCTTTAAACATAAAAATGTTCTTAAAAATCAAAGCTAAATTGTTTGAGGACAAACAAAATTTTCTTTTTTTTGCTTGGGGACAAGCAAAACTTTAAGTTTGACGGAATTTGATGAGTCTTAAACTCATCTATTTTTAATCCATTTTTGGGGCATATTTTTAACAGTTTCAGATCTATTTGTATGCCAAATCATGGAACATTCATCAAATTTGTGTTTTGTAGGTATTAATTGAAAAATGAGAGAAAACAAGTAGAAAAGAAGCTAAAAAATGGAAATTGAAGAAGTCTTTGTCGCGACATAGTTTTTTAAGAACAGAACACAATTTCATGCACTAAAAGAACTATGTCAGAGCCAAGAAATATATGTCGCAACAAAGTCCAAGACAAACTCTTAGGCGTATAGTAGGGAATATTTTTTGTTTAAAGAGTTCTCAAGGTCGCTGAGATAAGTTTAAGAAGAATTGAAAAGACTGTCATGCGATAAATCCTTAACTCTATCGCGACAATGATCAAGGCAGAGAATAAAGGAGCTGCGGCCATAATATTTCATCGCGAACATAAAAAGCCAAGAATTAATAGATGAATCTATCGGATAAAGGACAATTTCACACGGCTTAAAAATGCTAAGAATACAACACAAGTAAACTGAGACAAGTGTTTTTAGGTTGCGACAAAGTTTTCATAACCAAGCCAGGTCAAGGAGGAATTTTTATCGCATCAAAGAAAATCCTATCGCAACATAACATTCAGAATTCACAACTAAGAGCAACAAAATCTCTATTGCAAAAAAGATTATTTCGGTCATGACAAACAAATCATGAAGGAGGTGAATTCTCTGTCGAGACAAGGAGTTGAAGAGTAACACAAAAAGAATGGCGACAAAGAAACTCATGTTGTGACATAGTAAAGAAATGAAGGCAAAATCTCTATCGCGATAGAGAAATTTTATGTCGCAACAATAAAAGCTATAGAATGAAAGAATTCTGTCGCGACAGAAATAGAAGGAGAACTAAGATTAGCCAAGTCAAGCATGTCACAACAAAGATTTCTATGTTGCGACAAACAGCTCAACAAGCGACAAGAATCATAGGAGAAAAGTCTGTTGCAACTAAGGAGTTTCTTGTCGCGATAAAAATTGCTAAGGATACAAAGAAATCCTGTTATGATAGAGTTGACAGGTTGAAAAGGAAAATGTTTTTCACGACCAGGAAAATTATGTCATGACAGACTCCATAAGAAGAAGGACATGAGAAGCTGGTTGCAAACAGATTTGGTGTCGCGACATAATACATTCCTTTTGCGATAAGAACAAGACTGCTACACCAAAATTATGTCCCGACATTATCAAAGTCTGTCGCGACAGAATTTAAGAACGAGCTCAGAGAACAGGTCGCGATAGAAGACTGCATGATACGATAGAGGCCAACGAAAAAGACTGAAAACTATGTCTCGACAAAACTTTCTATGTAGCGACATAGTGACCAATTTGGGCCAAAATTTTGGGGATCAGCAACGCAATTAATGAAGTGTGGCCCAACATTGGGAAGTCTATAAATAGACGCATCTAGGCACTACTCTTCCAACTCCAGCATGTCCGCAGTTTAAGACCTCAGATATTTTATTTTTCTTTATTTTGTTTTTAGTAGAGTTAGTTTCAAGAGGAGTTTCAATGTAGATTTTAGTTGGTATTCTTTTAGATTGATTTGGGTATTGAACTCAAGTGCAAAGAAGCTAGAATTTATTATTAAAATCATCTTTCTCATTACTGTATGATTTAATTGGAGGATGAAAGTTTTTGAAGTTCATTTATTTCAATTCGTTTATGATTTCAGTGAATTTTCCTGATCAGTTAGTCACTATATGAGTGAACCAGTTTTGAAAAGTTGAGCTCTCTGGAAATTAGTCAATGATGATAGTCATTTTATGCAATACATGGAAGAACGCCTGACTAAAATTGAATTTATTTGATTGGTATTGTTTTCGAATTTATCTACTCCCAGTACTAGTACCGTGTACCCAAGTAAGGTCCTCAGATTCACTGACAAGAGGCCTCTGTGGTGATGTGACGGAGAATCCTATATAGAGCTCTTCTTTGTGGGTATGGTAGACTAATACTAAAGAACTAATGAACTTTGATGGGTTACTCAAATAGATCACCAACTTACTCGTAATTGAGGATAGTTGAATGAAGTATCAATTTAATCACTCAAAGGTCTCTTCTCTTTCTGCTAAATTGATTATGATCCCCTGTTAGCAAAGATTGAATCAAGGAGATGGAAATACTAAGATCTGGGTATGAAGTATTGAAAAGGAAAAATACTAAAATCTTGGAAAGAGGGTACAAATTACAAGTAACTGATTAGAATCATGTCTCAGAAATGAATATGAACCTTTAATTAGTGAAAAGTATGGTTAAGGGAGAAATCCAAACTATACTACCATGCATTTTTGACAAACTCGCTTCAATTTATACGAGCTATGAATCGGCTAAGATACGTAAATTGATTATTACTCATTGATCTATATCTAGTTTTGTCTCACCATGCTGAAGTCTCAAACCTATTTTATTTAAATTCTATTTTCATGTATATATTAAGGAAATGAATCTAGAGTTAAAATTCTTTTAGTCATCTCATCATCATAACTGCGAGTCTAAATAGTACGATCTTAAGTAGTCAAGAAGTTATCTTTGATTTATCATCATTCCCGTGAGAACGATATCTGAGACTTTTAAATATCTACTTTTATTACTCAGACGACTACGCACTTGCAAGAATCAAGACCAACTCGAACTGGGCAAGGCAATGAATACATTTTACAAACGTTAAATCAATCTTTCATCTACACAAGCAATCTGGTAAACAAGTTTTTGACGCCGTTGTCGGGGACTCAATAGTTCTTGAGTGATAGTACCAGAAGTTTGGCATATTTAGATCACATCATACAGTTTGGTTTGTGACAAGTTTTTGGCGCTACTGCCGGGGATTAGCTAATTGTCCTTTGGTAATAGTATTATTAATTTGTATATATATTTATATAATCTGGTCTTAACACTTGGACACGCAAAGGGATTGCCCTCAGAGGTAAGGATCCAGAAGCAGTGGACACCCCGTCCCAGCTTCACGCAGGACATTCACATATTTATTTTTCCTCCTACCCCACCATAAGCCGTGGAACTGTCGGGCCCATGGCGCTACAATCGGCCCCTACCACTTCATAATCGCATGTAATGGGTTAGTGAAGGGTCGAGGTCGCAGGTCGGTGCCAAGGCCCACAGTTTCAGACTTCAGCGACCCAAGGGCGCAGTTCACGCCATCACACCCTCGATGCGCCAGATCGCCGCATTATTTAGGGTACATTTATGCTCTTTCGCTTATGGGCAAGAGTAGTATTTGATTATGGTGCATCACATTCTTTTATTACTGCATCATGTGTGAAAGCTTTGGCTTAGAGGTTAAAACTTTAGAAAAGTCGTTGTATGTGAATTGTCTCCTAGGAACTAGGGTGAGTGTTGATCAAATCTATCGGGATTGTGAGTTAGAGATCTCAGGGATTCTGCTCATTGTGGACCTTCGAGTCATGGACATGTCTGAGTTTCTGATATCATCCGGGATGGATCGCTGAGGCAACACCCAGCCGTCATTGATCAGATCGAGGAGGGTTATTGCCTACACATCGGATGATGTTTATGTTATGTTTCAGGGGGATAAGCATGATGTTATGCCCCGTCAGTACTCCATTCTAGATGGCACTGGAAAATATGGCTTCCAAGGCAAGCCTTACCCTTGAGAACGAGGCAAGATAGGAGTTGAGTCTACCTTGGTATGTTTGTGAGTATGAGATCGTTTCGCATGAACTAATGATTACCTCCCGCATAGGATGTAGACTTCACAATTGGAGTTGCACCTAGCCCATTTTATGACTCCACATAGAATGGCACCTGGCCAAGTTGCTGTGTCCAAGGTCTAATTATAGGAATTGTTGGATAAGGGTTTTATTAGACCGAGCACTTCACCTTGGGGCGCTCCGGTGTCATTTTTCAAGAAGAAGGACAAGACCCTTCGGCTTTGCATAAACTATTTGGCAATAATAGGTTACTATCAAGAATAAAATTTTCGTCGCAGGATTGATGATTTATTTGATAAACTGAGAGGGGCGTGAGTTTAATCTAAGATAGATCTCCGCACCGGTTACCATAAATTGAGGGTTAGGGAGGCAAATAGCCCTAAGATGACGTTCAGGACGAGGTATGGGCATTTCGAGTTCACAGTGATGCCATTCGGATTGATGAATGCTCCAACGACATTCATGGATCTCATACATAAGGTGTTCCAACCCTACTTAGATCAGTTTGTTGTGGTATTCGTTGACAACATCTTGATCTACTCCAAGTCTGAGAAGGAACATGAGGGTTACTTGAGGATTAAAAGGTCCAAGCCTTTGAGAGACCATCACAGACATGCCAAATTCAGCAAGTGAATTTCGCCACGAGGTGAGATTCTTTGGGCACGTGCAGGCTGGGCTCCGATGTATCCGGACCTGTAGAAGGTTAAGGCACAGTGAGTTGGGAGAGACTGAAGTCAGTCTTCGAGATACGCAGTTTCTTAGGATTGACAGGGTATTACAGGAGGTTCATCAAGGACTTCTCTCGATTAGCTGCACCTATGATGAGATTGACCCAAAATGAGGTCAAGTTTGAGTGGAATGACTTGTTTGAGAGGGCATTCCATGAATTAAAGAGGAGACTTACTACAGCTCGTATTATGATAGTCCCAAAAAGAGGATAGAGGTACATAGTTTATTGTGATACCTCTAAGGACGGACTTGGATGTGTTTTGATGCAGTTTGAGAAGGTTATGGCCTATGGTTCTCGGTAGTTGAAGAACAACGAGTGGAGACACCCCACGTATGATATGGAGTTGGTAGCCATTGTCTTTACCTTGAAGATTTGGCACTACTATCTATATGGTGAGCAATTCAAGGTGTTTTCAGACCACAAGAGTCTGAAGTACATTTTCACACAACGGGACCTCAACATGAGGCAACGGAGGTGGATGAAGCATTTAGAGGATTATGATTTCACTTCTTGCATTACCACTCTGGTAAGGCAAATGTTGTGGTTGATGCACTTAGCTGAAAATCATGGGGAGTGTTGGCTAGTGTGGCTTCCCGGGAGTGGCAGATACTCGAGATTGTGGGATGGTTCGGACTACATTACAGGGGTTAGGCTCAAGGTACTTTGGGGAGTTTAGTGGCTACACCTTCCATACTGAGCAGAGTGATCAAGTCCCAAGGACAAGACACAAAGATATCTGGCCCCATCAAGGATGTGGTATAAGCCTGCACAGGACAAAGGCTAGCTAAGGATGGTAGCCTTCGTATAGGGGAAGAGTTGCGGGTTCCCTAGTCGGCAAATCTAAGAGAGTGAGATCCTCGTGGAGTTCCATCGCTTCGCAGTGTCAGGCATCCAGTGGCACAAAAGATGTACCATGATCTTCGTCACCAGTATTACTGGAGTGGGATGAAGAAACACGTTAGCTATTATGTTCGTCGATGTCTCACGTGTCAGCAGATAAAGGCTGGGCACTAGAGGCCAGTGGATTACTTCAGCCATTAGAGGTAGTTGAGTAGAAGTGGGAACATTTCATGATGGACTTTGTGACCCACTTACCATGGACATCATGAGGGAAGACACTCCAGCGCGATAGTGGATCTGCCACAAAGTCGGCAAACTTTTTGGTCGTAAGAATGACCTTCAATTCTGGGAGGAATTTACAAGTTGTATATACGGGAGATTGTCTAGTTACATGGAGTAACAGTATCTATTGTATTAGATTGGGATCCCAGGTTTATGACTCATTTTTGGAAGAGTTTCCAAAGATCCATAGGGACACAATTGATGATGACCACTACTTTTCATCCCCATACGGATAGTCAGTCAGAGAGGATCATCCAGATTTTAGAGGACATGCTTCGAGGCACGCGTCCTGGATCTTAAGGGTAGTTAGGAGGAGCATTTACCCTTAGTGGAGTTCGCCTACAACAACAGTTATCAGGCAAGCATATAGATGGTACCCTATGAGGCACTTTATGGGAGGCCTTGTCGGTCTCCGATTTGTTAGACGAAGATAGGAGAGAGACCCTCTATGGGTCCGAACTTGGTTAGAAACACCTTTAAGAAGGTGGACTTGATACGGAAGCGTCTTCTCACGGCTCAAAGCCAATATAAGAGCTATGCTGACAAACAGAGGTGACCTTTAGAGTTTGAGATGGGGGATCATGTCTTCTTGAAGGTGATGCCTAAAAGAGGAGTGGTCAGATTTGGCAAGTGAGGAAAACTATCGTTGAGATATATCAGTCCCTTCGAGGTACTCGAGAGAGTAGGTGAAGTTTCTTATTCGTTGGTGCTACCACCAATCTTATTAGGTGTTCATGCGATATTCCATGTCTCCATGCTCCAGAAGTACACTCCAAATCAGACTCATGTAGTGGAATGGGGCGAGCTTGTTGTTGATGCGGATGGAACCTTTGAGGAGGGACGGTCTGCATTATCATGGATAGTCGGGATGGGGTTTCTGTGAGACTATAAAAATTTAGTGAAGGTGTTGGCGTCGTGAGTGGAGGTTCCATATGGGAACGCGAGGACACAATGCGTATCAATTATCCTTTCTTATTTGAGGACGAAGGTATGTTGTTTAGTCATTTGATAATAAAATGACGGTAGCATATGCATGTGATTGTATGTATATGTGCGTGTGAATTTCGAGATGAAATTCTTTTAACAGGGGAAGAATGTAAAACCTAGGTAAATTTGAACTCTTCCAAAAAAAGGCAAAAAGGTAAATTGCCGTTACAGTACAGGCTGCGGACTTGAAATTCTCTAGATCTTGGATGACGAAACGGACCTCACCGTTGGATTCGTCTCACGAAATCTAGTTATCCTGACGAATTTTTTCGAATTCTGAGACAGTAAGAATTTCCATGTTTTTTGGGGCAAAAAGGAACCTAAATGAGTGGGTGACACATGGCATGATGCAAGCCATGTAGGTACACATGGCATGATGAAATTTATGTGGGTGACACATGGCATGATCAAAACCATGTGGGTGACACATGGCATGAGCAAAGCAATGTGTGTGACACATGGCATGATGAGAGCCATGTGTCAAGCCCATAGAAAAAATGGGGGAGAATCGGTGGAGAGGAACAAAATAAATAAATAAATAAATAAGTAAAGAGAAAAAGGGAAAAAGGGAAAGGAAAAAGAAAGAAAAGGAGAAAGAGGAAAGTCTACGAGCTTTTTCCCCATATCTCTGACGTTTCGACAGTCGAAACTCATTGGACCAAGAAGTAAAGTCCGTATACTGGACGAGGGTTATGCTTTGAGAGGTAGGGACTCTTCCTAATTTTGCTTCTTTCCACTCTAAGGGTTGTATGGTCGAGTTTTTTTATAGGGCTGCCTTGTGTTGACCCTACACTCTGCCTTTAGTTTGGGACTGGTTTATAGTTAGGAAACATAGGGAATTTGTAAAACCCGAGTAAATTTGAACATTTCCAAAAAAAATGAGGCAAACATGGTGAACATGCTGCTACGATACAGGTTGAAAACATGGAATTTTTTTTAGATCTCGGATGACAGAACATACCTCATTGTTGACTTTTTCTCGCGAAATCTAGTTACCTATGCGAATTTCGTTGAATTCTGAGACAATCATAATTTCACATTTTTCGAGGCAACAGGTGTCAGGTGACACATGGAAATCCATGTGTCATAAGGCATGGCAATGGAAAATGCATGTGTGACACATGGCAACAAGGCATGTAGAGGAAAATGCATGTGCGACACATGGCAACAAGGCATGTAGAGGAAAATGCATGTGTGACACATGGCAAGCCATGTGTCCACATGCATGCCAAAGGAGATGCCTATAAAATGGGAGGCCAATTCATAGAGGAAGGGAGGAGCAAAAAGGAAAGGAGAAGGAAAAATATAAGGGAGAGAAAGTAAAGAAACAAAGAGAGAGAAGGAGAAAAAAAAGAGAGAAAGAATGAGAAAAGGAAATCTGCATTCCGACGATCGGAATTCGTCGGACCAAGAAGTAAAGTCTGAGGGCTACACTCCAAGAGGTAGGGATTCTTCCTACTTTGGTTTATTTTCCACCATAAGGGTTGTGGGGTTGTGTCTCATTCTAAGGGGCCGTTTCTGGGCCGAATTCATAAATATGCGCCTCTATTTTGATCCTACTTGGCTAGATTTTAAGATCGATTTTCCGTGAAACCAAGGACTTCTGACTTCGTCCTTGATGAGTCTAAAACTCATCTATTTTTCTAGCATGTTTTTAACAGTTTAAGATCTATTTTTATGCCAAAATTTGGAATATTCATAAACTTTGTGTTTTGCAGGCAATTATTGAAAAATGAGAGAATCCCAGCAGAAAAAAAGCAAAAAGATGAAAAAGCAACAGTTTTGGTCGCGACCTAATTTTTCTATGTCACGACACAAATGTAAGCAAGCTGCACAACTATGCTCAGCAAACAGAATTAGCCAAAACTCAAGGCTGAAAAGAGCTTTCTAGGTCGAGATCGTAAAGTTTTCTCTCACGACAGAACTTGAAGAAGGTTTGGAAGAAAGCCATCGCGACAACCCTGAAATATGTCGTGACATACTTAAGGTAAAGTATGAACTGGGTGGTTAAGTACATTATGTCCTTCAGGGCAAGATAAAAGTCAAGACTAATGATGAACTCTATCGCTGACAAGATAAAAATTCGCTGACAAAAAATATCAAGAAGGCAACACAAGTTAGCTAAGACAAGTGTTTTTATGTCACAAAGCTCTAACCGCCGCCCGTAAGGGAGCTTATCGCAACACGTAAAACCTCGCTGAGACATACAAAGATTTTGAGTTTACAACATTGAAGGCAGAATTTCGGTTGCAACATAGAAATTTTATGTTGCGGCAATAAAAGATATGGAAGGGTGAAATATTTTTGCAACAGAAACTGAAGAAGAACTGAGATAAGCTAAGGCAACTGTGTCATAACAAGGATTTCTATGTTGCAACCAACAGCTCAACAAGCAACTAAGAACAAGATAACAATCTCTATTGCGACCATAAGGTTTTCTATCATGACAGAGATGATTGAGGAATCAAAGAGATATTTTTCGCGACATAGAAAACTCGATCCGACAGAGTAAACAGTCAAAAAGAGGAAAATGTTTGTCGCGGTAGGCAAAATTATGTCACTGTAAGATCCTAACCCGGAGGACATAAGAAGAAGGTAAACAGATTTTCAGGTCGCAACACAAAAGCAATCATGCGTTGTGACACAATTAAGACTGCTACACCACACCTTGGCTTACTACAAAGATCAAAGTCTGTCGCATGCACTCAAGTAAAAGCCTGGCAGTCGTGATAGAAGATTAAGGCTACTATTGAAAGGCCAGCGACAAGGGCTTAAAGCTATGTCGTAACATAATTTTTTTTATGTATGGACAAAGCGACCAATTTGGGCCAAACTTTGGGGATCCACAATGCAATTAATGAAGTGCAGCCCAACATTGGAAAGTCTATAAATAGATTATCTCAGGAACTCGTGCCTACTTTTCGCGCCTCCAAGATTTCGTCAAGAAGACTTTGCATTTATTTATTTATTTTATTTTCCATTTTAGTAGATTTAACTCAAGATAGTTTTATTTTTGTTAGTTTTCCTTTGAATTCTATCTGTATTGTACTAAGTGTAGCTTTTGAGTTGGTATTTCTTATATATTCTCTTCATATAATGTTTGATTTAAATGAATGATGGAAAATTTCTCGGAGTCTTACTTCTTATTTCAAATACTGCTTTTATGATTTTAAGCACTTTTCCCCGATCGCTTAGTCACTGATATGAGTAAACTAGTTTAAAAAGTTGAGCTCACTGGAAATGGGTTATTTATGATAGTCATTTTTCTGCAAAAAGGTGGAATAAAGCTTTAATTAGAATTCTTGAATTTATTTTATTTGTATTGTTTATAAATTTATTGTTTTCAGATTTTGGCATCTATATTCAATGTATAAAATATTCACCTGATTTCCGTGGAGGCTCTTTGGAGTATTACTGCAGATGGAGAATCCTAAGAGGTAAAGAGCGCTCCTTGTGGGTATGGTAGATCATCACTATGGAACTAATGAACTTTGAAGGATTACTCAAATAGATCACCAACTTATAAGTTGAGATAGGTTGAATGAAGTATCTGTTTAATCACTCAAAGGTCTCTCCTCTTTCTGATGAATTGATTTTGATCTCATGTTAATTGAGATCTAATCAAGGAGATGGAAATTTACATCAGAAGTGTAGGATGAGGTGTCAATCAAATTGGAGAAGGCTTGCAATATCTTGTCTATGGGGACAAGAATTCTTTAGTCCTAAGATCTGAGTATGAAGCATCAAAAGGAAAAAATACTTCAAATCTTAGAAAGAGGGTTATATATTGCAAGTAATTATTAGAATCAGTGTCTCTGAAATGAATATGAACCTTTTATTCTAAGGAAAAGTATGGTTAAGGGAAAATACAAACTATACTACCTTGCATCTTTGACAAATTCAGTTTTCCAATTGATGGTTGAGCTATGAATCGAAATGATGCAGAAATCGATTATTATTATTTGATCCATGTCCAGTTTTGCCTGACTCAGTGAATCCTCAACCCTAACTTTTATTAAACTTTACTTTTGTACATTTAATATTTCAGTCTAGGACTATATTTTAGTCTTCTTATCATCACACAAAATGAGTTCAAATAGTAATGATCTTGAGTAATTGGGGTAGTTAGTCTTTTGATTTATCATCCTTCCTCGTGGGAATGATATCTGGACTTTAAATATCCACTTTTATTACTTGTACGACCTGTGCACTTGCAGTGATCTAGACCACAAACACAAATTTTAAATGAGTCATTTTCAAAAGAAAGAACAATTCCATCTTTTCACACATGAGAAATGGTCTTGATAAAGCTTCGCACCGTCCCATGGATTGAAAAGTTCTTGTGTGGAAGTACCAGAAGATTGGCATATATTGATCACATCATAGTTGGTCTTAATAAGTTTTTTGCACGTTGTCGTGGATTAGGTAATACCCTTGGTAGTAGTGTCAAAATTTATATATAATTACTCGTCTTAACAAGATTATTTAATTCAGCTACATCAATGAACTTGATGTAGCCTTTTGAATCACCCAAATCGGACCTCTATAACCCAGGTTATGGTCAATTTCCCAAGACTACCCCAGTTGAGCTGTTTATTTGTTGTGTCTAGATTTTTAGACTGATTTCGGTGTAGATTTCGTACTGATTTCATGGACTATTTTTGTGTTTTGTTAACGATTGGTTGATGGCCTAAATCGAGACTGGTTCATGGCTGTTTTGGGACTGCTTATGCCTTGTTTTGGTGGTCTGTTATGGCCGACTTGATTGCTTGATTTTGTGATAACATGCTTGATTGATGATATATATGTTTTAATATGTTGGCAATTGGATGAAATGTTGGGAAATTATCCATGATACATGATAAATTGTAAGTTGGAGTCATTCATATGGCATTCATTACATATGAGACACAGACTGATATGAAATGGCATAATGCATTGCATATGCACTAAGACATCGTGATTTCATGGGTGTAAGTGCATGATCGCGATCAAACACCATACTTTGCGGATTTGATGAGTGGGGATGGCACTGCTGACGAAGTTCAACAGAAATGAGATCACAGATAAACATGAAAATATGTGTTCTGCACAGCAAGCAGGTAGATACTCCCCCGTGTGAAAGACCTGCATTTTTATTATACATATGTAACCAACTGAGTTTCTGAAAGTGTAGAAAGGCGGCGGCTTCCGCCAAAGGATACCTCGTAAAAATTTGCTACCCACAAAAGACGCATGATTTTGTAAGCAAAGTAGTCATTAGATTGTTATCCAAAAGGTTATTTATAAACAAAATGAAATTTTGTTTGAAAATGATAATTGGATGTGATTCATCAATGACGGTTTTATCTCGCATGGGCATTGTGGTGCATGATAGGAGTCGGTAATGACTCGGAGCATGGTACATGATTGAGTCTCATCTCATTTCATGGCATGACATATGGAATTCCATGATATAATCAGATATTCTCAGATGGAATGGTTGATGGAACGCAAAAAGCACATTGCATGTGCACTTAGGTGGGAGTAGCCTCTATAGGAAGTTTCTCTACTGGGCGTGGCTCACCCTATATGGGATAACATTTTAGGTGCGTATGCATAACTTGACGACTCTCATTATGAGCCTCAATTGTGAAGAGTTTGGACATGGTTTTAAATCTTTGTAAAAGTATTTGACAAACAAGTTTTGTAATATACTTTTGTGGCGAGGTTGTAATTAAACTCATAAGAATATGTTTTCAAAATAACATAAAATGTCTATTGAATGTAAATAAACGAATCTCTAGTAGATAGATCAATAAAAAGGCCTGAGACGATATCCACAAGTATTTCCTCGTGTTGATGGTTAGTCAACGGACCTCCGGATTTTGGACTGTCACAAAATTTGGACTCGTGTTCTTCTTAGAAGTTGTAGCTGCACCTGTAAAATTAATGTTAGGTTTCTGAATCACCAAACTCGGACCTCTATAGCTCAAGTTATGATCCATTTCCCGAGGCTGCCACAGCTTAGGCCGTTTATCTATTTAAGGCTATATTTAGGACTTTCTAGGGATTGATTTCTGAATTGAGTTCAAAACTATTCTGTGGCCTAGATATGACTTTGTTTGTAGCCTGTGTCTGGCTGGTTTTGTGGGTTAACTATGGCTTCTGGTCAGGGATAGTCTTGGATCGACCTGTGACTATTTTATGTCCTATCGTGGCATAATCAGGTGGTCGATTATGGTTGGTGGCGTGAGCTTCAGTTCCATAAACTCTTTATTACGGCTTGCTTCAGGGGCCATTGCGGTGGACTGTTTTGTGAGCATTTTCGTGCCATAGTTGGTTTAGGGGTAATTGAATGTTGTTGTATGAGTGTTAATATATATTGACATTGAGATGGGTTTTATTTGGAAATTATATGCTTTTGATATAATTGTCTATAATACATGGTGAATTGTATGGTTTGAATTGTCCATGTAGCATTCATGATATATGTCGCATGATATAACATTCGATGGCACATTACATTGCATATGCATGGGGACATCGCATTGAATGGGTGTGAGTGCATGATTATGATGAATCACCATACTCGGTGATTGATGGGTGGGCTCAATACCGTTAGACAATGTCCAACAGAGTCGCACAGTTGCATAACATGGAAAAACGTGTGGTGGGTAATAGCAAGAATAGTTAGACATCCCCTTGGGGTGAAAGGCTCGGACTTATTCATACACTCCAACAGTGAAACTCCAAAAAGTGTAGGAAGACGTGTGGAGTCCTACGGTGAGACCTTGAAAATCCTTTGCCCATGAAACACACGGTTTTAATTATAAAAAGATCATTCGAAATGATGACATCTATAAAAGTTTTGGTTTATAAACAAACGACTTTTATTTCAAAGTGTTCATTGGATGTGATTCATCAATGATCACATCACACACGCAAGATTCACGTGTGGTAGGAGTTTCCGCGGAGGACTTCGTGCATGGTACATGATTGAGTCTTATCTCATTTCATGGCATGACATGTAGGATTCAATAGTAGAAATTTCATGTTTTACTTGGAATGTGAATGTGAGTTTGTGGAACACATCATTGCATGCGACTTGCAGAGTGGAAGAGACTCTCTGTAGGATGTTTTTCTACTAAGCGTGGCTCACCCTATAAGGGAAAATATTTCAGGTGCGGAACAAACACTGGTGAACAACGCTCATTCGAGGCCGTAATTGTGAAGAAAGCCGACATGTGGCTTTTAATAACCTTTTTGTAAAATGTTTTGGAACAATCTAGTTCTAACTTGTAATTTTATTATGCACGCGAATTGTAATTAAACCCTTATAGGCCGTTTTAAATTATGACCTTGCATGTTTTAAATGAATATGGATAAATGGAACCATATTGGTCATTCAGTTGTTAACTCTACGAGTTTCGGTAAATGGGACATGGTAGTGTAGTATCGGGTTACCCGAGATCTACTAGTTTTCGCAGGTTGACGGGTTAGTCAACGGATCTCTGAGTTTTGGGGCGTCATATATATGCTTATTATAGTTATAAAAAATAAAGTATAAACACAATCTTAAAATTTTAATTATATTTTATTTCAATATTAAATATGTGAAATTAGATAAAGATAAATATATTAATAAATTAAATTTATTAACTAGAATATGTATAATATTTAAATATGAATATATATATATATATATATATATATATATATATATATATATATATATATATATATATATATATATATATATATATATATATTTGTTTCACTTATAGATTTATATATTTTGTTATATTAAAACTTTTAAAAATTATTTTAATTAATTAATTTATATATTTTGACATTTATTATTAACATTGGCGGAGCCAAACTTTTTATTCAAGAGGTATACTTAGTAGTAACAAATAGTGTTTAATGAAAAAATAAATATAAAAGTCAATGTTCCAATACATATATGATTTATATACAAGAAACTCTATAATATTAATAAATATGAATTAAAAATAAAAAGAAAGTACAATTTCTAATAATTAAGAATGTATTTATTCCAATTCATAGAACACCGTTACAATCATAAATTTATACTCAATATGTCAATTTAATATAAATACAAAATATATAACAAGAATAAAAATATATTTCATTCAAATTTCTATAATAAATTCTCATGATATTAATTTCATATGAATAAAAATACAAAATGTCAATACAAATTTAATGAAAAACATATTTCAATAAATTCATTAATCATTATATTTATCATAACATATTTTAAAATATTATTAACTAAGAATATAAGTTCATATCAGGTTTTAACAACAAATTTTGTTCTTCAATAAGAAAGTTAAATTTAAATTTGAACTATTATTATCAATAATAACTTTTTTAAAATTAAAATATTGATTTATCATATAGATTTATCATTTATTCATATAACATTTTAATAAAATTTTCAAAGATAAATGATAAAGATGTTACCGTTTTTCTTCCTCATTTTTCTTGCTTTGGTTTTTCTCATCTTTATCAAAGAGCAGATTAAGTTTTTTTCGTTAGGTTAGGTTTCTTCTAGGTTTGAGATAGATTTTCTTCACCCTTATGTTTCCACCAAAACACTAAAAGATATGATAAGAATTGGTGGGCGGCAAATGGAAAAGGGTTATAAATTAAATTTTTTTTTCTTTTTTTAGAGTTATAAGACATATATAGAGGTTTTGTTTTAAAACGGTAGAATCGTAACTTGTGGTTATAGCTTTTATTATAATAACTTGTACTTGATAAAAGGTAAATAGGATTATTTTTTCTGAGAAAAGTATCAATGGACCATTAGTGTAATGGAGTGTTCGTATAAATAAAATTGCAAAATAAAAAAATTCAATGGCAAACTATGCTTGGATAAAAAAAATAAATCAATGAAAAATTTTCAGGGGCATATAAAAAAATAATTAAGTGGAAAATTTTCAGGGGGCATATGGTAGCTCCGCCGATGATTATTAATAATTATCATAAGAATATGCACATACATAAAGTATATATCACTATTCAAGATTTTAATTATCTAAATAATGTGGTAGCTTTGGTGTTTTATTATACCAAATATGAACATATCAAAAATTATCACCAGGTAGCGTGGGTTGTAGCAATGTAGGAAACAAACATCTTGAAAAAACAAAAAATTAAAGACTTCTAGAAAAATGTAAATACAAAAATTGGAGAACAAGCTAATCAAACTTGCAAAACAAGCCAAATTCGTTCAACCCACTTGATAGCTTTTAAAAAACTATGTACAACCCAAAAAAGACCAATTTTAAGCCTAAACAAACCCTCGTATGTATGGACCTAAGCCCAAGCTACTGAATTGCAATGTCTTTAGCCCAAAAAGCCCTCCCCAACTACTTGAATAATGGAAAAATCCTTCTATACAATTGTACTCTTGGCCCATTTATTGGCCCAAATATATTTGATAAGTCCATTAAAAGCTTCTTTAAACCTTTGACCCATGCCCTTGTGATAGATCCACTTGGAATCAACAATGGGTCACTTGAAATGTGACGCCCCAAATCTGGGGGTCCCGTTGAACACCCGTCAACCCGCGAAATTCTTGTGGATTTTGGATGACTAGATACCACACTGTTGTGTCTCATTTATCGGGATCCATATTTTCACAAAAATCGGGCAAAGTCTTCTTTGTTTGAGGAGCTCTACCCAACATACAACATGTATAATAGTATAATCATAACCCATATCCTGAGTCCTCACTAACTCCCTCACACATGCATATGCAAAATGTGAAAACTAGTCATTGGTGTTTCACCCAATGACCCTTTATACAAAACAAAAGGCTTTTCGTTTTTATAAATCAAATCCTTTGGACAACCTCTGATAACCACTTCATTCAAAGCTTCACAGCCTCTCCGACCGTGTGGATACCCAACAAAGTGGATAGCCTCTAACCTTGACAATCTTTCGAACTCGGAAAATCTCATATCCTCGACACCTCCGACCTCGGGATACTCCACAACAACTTTATTTTAAAGCTATGGACGGTCTCTGATAACCACTTTATTTTAAAAGCTATGGACAGTCTCCGATAACCTTAAAACCATGCGACTCATTTTGAATGTAGTCCATGTTACCGAGCCCACCATCAACACCAAACAAGGTGTTGATCTACCCTGTATAAATTATCGAACACCAAACACAGTGTCGATTTACCATGGTCGAACACCAAACACAATGTCGACCCAAACCATGCACTCACACCCAACTTGACGTGATGTCCCGTGCATATGAAACGCAGATATGCGATTTAATTCTATGTCATGCTATATGCATAATAAGAGCTACATGCATAATAAGAGCTACATGCAACATTTATAAATTTCGGATAATTATATTTTCTACATATAATTTCCATTTATCATAACTTCCATGTTAATACATCACGTAAGCACATATTAACATGAATTTTACACACAACAACATATTATTTATTGTTCCAACAATAGCACACAAAATGGCCCAAATCTCGGACCCATATAAAACAAGGCACCTCTTGGTCCCTTCACGATTCGTCACTGAATTATTGTGATACCAAAACACACCACAAAACCCAAAAAGAGACAATTCGATCAAACCAAACCTCAACTCCGGGCCGGATCGCCAGAACCAATCCTAAAATTCACTCGACCGGTCCGAAACAAATTCCGAAAATTCGACCTACATAATTGCTCAAAACAAATTCTGAAATTCATCCCGAACTGTCAAAAACAGTCCCGAAAATTCAATTTTTCTTACACTCGCCCCAAAATTTGGGACTGGAATTACGACCTCTCACTTCGCCTCTAAGAAAATCCTAACCATTAAAAATGACCTTTAGACTAGAAATAACCCAACTAGAAACTCCCCTACCGTGGGTTTGATCAAACTCCAAGATTTTGGTACCCACTGTAGCTCTTGATGCGTGGATCAACTTTGCCTTTGTTCCGGCTGAAACCTACCGCTTCATTATGTGAAGAATGTAGTTCGGCGTACCCAATTTTCTGAAAAAGGGTAAAACGGTCATTTCGGTTGAAAACTGAAAATTTTCTAAATCTCGGATGACGAAATAAACTTCACCGTTGAATTTGTCTTGCGAAATTAGTTACCCCATCGAATTTCATCAGATTCCAAGACAGTCGAAATTTCACGTTTTTCGAGGTATCGAGTGTCGGGTGACACATGGCATGACATGTAGTGCACTTGTTTGAATGACTCACATTGAGCCAAGTGTCAAGTGGAGGAAATAATGGGAAAGATAAAACAAGAAAAAAAAACAAGGAAAAGAAAAAAAAATAAATAAATAAAAAGAAAAAACAAAGGAAATGAGAAAATTCTAAAATAAGGGGAGAAGGCCATTTTTGGGAAGGCCAAAAAAAAAAAAAGGGCGGAGAGGGAGAGCAAGAAGAGAGAGGAGATAGAAAGAAAAAAAAAATATTTTTTTCGCTTCTCTCTAAGATCTACAAAAATCAAACATAAGAATGGGTTGACCCAGGGTCTATAAGTGCATGTACTAAAGTATCAAATATATTGAAATTACTAACTATCACATTTAAGGCATCTTTATCTTCAACAACCTTCATTGCATATGCTCTACCGCACAAGAACTCGCTTCACCTATGGGTCAGGTCAATGCTCTTAGAGCTGCCTAATGATGCAACACTCTTGTTGTCCTTGTTTCCCTTCTACACTCGTCGAAACTGCACTTCGCCCAGGGTGCTGTGAAAACGGCTCTAGGACACCTTACTTCAGGCTCATTGGATTCATAAACAAGACAAGCACTTGTTAATCTCCAACAATATCCCTTATGTCTCCTCCCATAATGTGTGCAATAAGGAGGAGCTGGTCCTCTAGACAAGCCTCCTAGGGCACTAGCAACTGATGGTGTTGGAAAAGCAATTTAAGATTCATTTGTTTAGCCGGTCCCCGGCAGGCTAACTAACCTTGCACTTTTAAATTCTTATTCAGCCGATAAGAACTTGACTACCCCGCGTTTTTCTTACCCTGCCACCTTTCCTATCTGTCATGCTCTTCTTTCTTCACCCTTTCAACATTTAATGCATAAGCTACTATCTTAGAGTAATCATCATGGCTGAATCCTGTGACATAGACCTGAATTTAGTCATTTAGGTCATCCTCAAACTTACGACACTTTTCTTCCTCTGAACTAACATCTTTGGAGCATACTTGCTCAACCGGGTGAATTCCCTCTGATACTCTGTCAACTCATATGCCTCTACTCCAAATTGTTGAATTCTCTTCTCATATTGCTAAGGTAAATTCGATCCACATATTACTTTCTAAATTCTGCTATGAAAAACTCCCATGTGATATTTTTTGGTGGTACAGTTCTAGTCACGGACACCCACCACTGGTAAGCATTATCCCGAAGAAGTGAGGTTACAAACTCTAAATTTTCCTCTGGTGTGCAGTGCATTTTTCGAAGCATCCTCTCTGTTCTTTCGAGCCAATTTTCCACAATGGAAGGCTCATCATCTTTCTTTCCAAGGACTCTATGGGTCAGTATTTTGCCATTCTCTATTATCGCCCGCCGCCGAGGACAACTCGATTGATTGCGCTTACTTTGATAACGCTGGAGCATTTGTTGAGGATATCGATAAAGACTCCTCCGAGGCCGTCCCTCGTCTGCGTATCGATGGAGCATGGGATGATTGCCCACCATCCATACTAGCAGGGCTATTTGGGCAACTCCTCGAGTCACCTCTGACCTTATTGGGGCTTGAACTTTCCATGCTTAACCTATTAAGAATGACAAGATCTGCATCAAAGTCACGTCATCCTTTATATGCTAATTCAATGCATGTACACATAATTTAAAGTCAATTCATAGAATTGCCTAAACCATTTCTTGGATACCAAAATAATTGTCGCACCCCCGAGCCCGACCTAGTAGGGGTGAACCGGATTCGGGGACGAGAATCATTTCAAAACCATTTTTCAAAACACATTTCATATAAACATACATATATATGAATATATGATATATTTACTAATACATTCATTAACATGAGAAATATACATCATATAATTTCAAGATGGCCCATATCTATTCTTTATACAACATATTGATACAAAATGGCATTCCATGCCTTTTCAAAACATTTACAAAATATTATTAGAGTTCACCCCCTTTTCACCCTAATAGTAAAATACATTCCATGAAGATTTAATACATATTTGATTTCTATACAAAATAATTACATTATATCATGAAATGTAGTGGTATGCATGAAACGAACATTTACCTATACTCCGAACTGTATGACTGTGACTATGTCTTCTAAGCAGCTTCTCTTCGCCTTGCTACTATTCACACGATACCTACGCGTGAGAACAACGCCGCTAAGCATTTTCATGCTTTGACTGCTTCTTTACGCTATTCTCATTTCATACAATCAATACGTAAATATATATATGCACATATAAACATATAAATAACATTGCCCATATGCAACAATTAATCATCTCAATTACATCCAATATGTTTATTTTTCAAACAACATTTCAACGCTTTGCTCAGGATCTATGCAATATATATATATATATATATATATATATGATTTTATAATAGTTTAACACACATTCATTTTATCTTGCATATAAAAACACAATGATTCACACTTTACTATTTACTTATACTAGTATTTTTGTCACAACTCAATTCACACAATTTACATATTTGTTAACCATTTTACCCTTAAATGAATCTAATCAAATTTCGTGATAACAAAATCATTGCATGGTCCCTTTGGGCTACTCGGGCCTGGGCTTAACACTTTACTAACTCAAGACGACCGTCGGCTACTGACTAGTTATTTTTTACATTTGTGGTTTTTCAGGTACACTATCGATACCGTCTCGCTGCCTGACGGTATGTCACTATCAATCATATCATTCGTAGTATTGCTACATTTATCTTTATCAGTATATCAATCTATCCTCAACTCGAATATAACGCCAACATTCTTAAGGCACACAATTAGTCATAGTAAAAGCGCCAGATTATATTCACAAGAATTCCACAATAACGCAAGTTTACAACCAATATGCCTACTTTAACACTATATTAACTATTCGACTAACCCATTTAAAAAAAAAAAAAATCATTCCAAGTCAATAATTCTACACACAAAAGTTACACATAATCTCATAGAAACACTATCTCGCATTTGGCCATAATCCAATCACTTTTTCTTCATTTTAATTCACTTAACACATGAGTTTTACGCATTATTTCAATTACACCAAACCTTTAACAAATTTGGAAACATGATTTAAACATATACATGTAGTAATTTTGCACCAAAACCGAACCATACACACCAATACACATTCAACTACACATGATTTATGCATTAACATGCATTGCCTTCCCTTTTTCATGTTAATCCACTTAAGATCAATTAACCAACACCCAAACCAATTTATTTATGGTTCAAAACCATACACATGCAGATTATATCAACACTTCAGTTTGATGACAAAATATACACAACACCGAAAAACAAGAAGAGATATGTGAAGAACAAACCAGTGTCTGTTTCGATTCTTGACTCCTATTCCTTGAATCCCGACCTTAGCTCGCCAGTTTTATCAATAATAGCCCCTAATCCATCACAAATACGTCACAATCAGAGAACAAACAAAGAAAAATCAATCGTGCATGTTAGGGTTTCTGGTTAGGGTTGATTTCTACCCAATACACCTTCACTTGCAAACTCTTTTGAGAACAAATGAACCATATTTTACCCAAACTTGCTTCAAGAAAATGATAGCTCTATGAGTATATTTTCATTATAAATTGGAATCATCACATTTGAATCATTACTAGTTAACTTATGGCCAAAACACCAAAACTATACCAAGAGGATAACATAACAGGTTACCCGTATTTTCACTTCAGTTTCAAAAACATGGGACTTAGGGTCAGGTTTTCTTCTTGATACCTTCGATATTTTTGTAGGTCTACCTCTTAAGGTTCTTTCCCAACTTGAATCACTCAATTTGGATGACTAATGGCCAAGTTATGGCCAAAACAAAAACATGACACAACCCATAAATTTTCCCCGCTCTAGACTATTTTAGTCATCCAAAACACCAACATGGTTGCTATTTCTGGACGGCTTTAGGTATCTGTTTCTTTCTAGACATTTAATCCAACCACAGAGCTCATGCACCATCTACAATTGGAATCATCCAATTTTGAGGTCAAGAGGCCAAGTTATGGCAAAAACAAAAACATGGGTTTTTGAAAAAAAAAAACTTTGGCATCAATTCCCTTCAAAACCTATACATCTCTTTTTTACACTTCTTGGTCTTTAAGACCCCACAAGCCAACAAAACCAACCCAAAGCAATACAAATCCCATTCAAAAACAAATTACCCAAAGATGGAAGAGTTAGGTTCTCCTTGCTAATAAAATCGAAAATGAGTTAGGACTTTCCTAACAATCAGTGGGGCGGAGAATCCATACAACCCAATCCAAATCAAAACAAACACCAACTCAACTCTAACAAGTATAACACATGAATGGGAAGAGTTAGGGTTCTTCCTCAAACATGAACAACAGGAGTTGTGATGGTTTCCAACTCTTTATTTTGAAATACTTGAACTAAGCCATGTCCTTCTCTTTATCAAGCAAAACCTGAACTAAATGATAGCAACCCTCAATTGGCTTCTCTTCTCCTTCACGTGAACCCTAGCTCCCAAAGTGTGAAATGCCCAATTCTAAGACCAAATTTGGTCTTATCTCATTTCATGTATAAGGCCTTGTTTGGAAAATCTAATTTTTGCTTAAGTTTTCCATTTTTGCATTAAAGTCCTTCATTCCATTTTTATTTGCAATTCATTTATCACATATTCAACTTTAACATGTATTCTTATAGCTTTATGATCCTTGAGTCCTTAATGTGACATTTTTCTATTTTACACTTTACTCTTGTATTAATTCCTGTTTTATCATTTTTCCTACTATTTGTTGTTATTTCAAGAAATAAACTTATCTTGTTTTTTACACCTAAACATGTTATAAAACCATTAGGTATAATTTGGGGTTTATTGCACTCCACTTGAAATCCCATCAGCTCCCATTACGAGTCAGCTAAGAGATTCAAAGAAGCCCTTAATATTATAATTCAAGATGCCCAAGTGGAAGGTGCTCATGTGTTCAACTCCAAAGAGCAAACAAAGATGATCCACATCATCAAAGTAAATCTGGATTTGGACCAAGATCCAAGACTGTTTTCCACATGTTGAGTTTGCTTATAATCGCATTCATACATTCCCGCTACTAAATTTTCGCTTCCGATATCAGATATGGAGCCACTCATTAACCCCTATGGATTTATCTCCTTTACCTATGTCTGAGCATGTTAATCTAGATCGCAAAAGAAAGGCAAATTTTGATGAGAATCAAAGCACAAAGGATTCGTGATGCAAGAGCTTCTAGAAGATTTGATGCAAGCATGGCTAAGGAATGGAGTGTGGACCTGCTTGAAATCCCACTGAGATGCCCAAGTGGAAGAAGCTCGCGTGTTCAACTCCAAAAAAGAAACAAAGATGGTCCACGTCCACATCATCAAAGTAAACCCGAAGTTGGACCAAGAGCCAAGGCGTTTTTTATTTGCTGGATGAGCCGCTATTTCGAGCTAATTACGAGATTTGGCATTGATTTGCCGCCATTTTTAGTGATGATTTGTTCCCGACGGTTGGCCACATTTATTGCTATTTTAGAGCTAATTTAGGGCTGATTTGCTGGAGATTTGGTATTGATTTTCTGCTATTTTGGAGCTAATTTGGCAGATAATTTGTTCCTGATTTACTACTATTTTAAAGCTGATTTGGTGCTGATTTGTTCATGGTTTGCTACTATTTTAGAGCTTATTTGGTGTTGATTTGTTTATGATTTGCTGTTGATTTGTTCTTGATTTGCTATTTATTTGTTCCATATTGCAGCTGATTTGATCCCCAAGCCTTATCCAAGCCAAATACTAGAGCGATCCTTCCAAGCTAATTCGATCACGGGTCTTCTCACAAGTTGACAGGGTTCGTATCATTTGGTATCAGAGCAATAGATTCTATGTTCTGGTTTGCCTAACTTTTACGTTTTTTCTTTTCTCCTGTTCCAGTCCCACTGAGCTACTATCATTCCAGTTCCTTCCGAAACTTCATTCAACCCCCAATTTTAGTCATAACCTATTATCTACTCCATCCCAAGTCTAATTTTCTTCATTCTTGATCAGATATAACTTTTGTTTGTTTCCTTTTTCTGAACATCTTATTCGGTTACACAAAAAAGGATCCAAATGGAAAAAACCTTAAGTTTATCATTCTAGTTGTTGGAAATTCAGTCCCCATCTTAGTATTAAAAAAAAAATCGATAACAAACTGAAAAAATTTTGGTGTCCTTTTTTTTTTTTTTTTTTTCATTGCTTTAGGTAAAGCTTGAATATTGGTTAATGCCACCAACTTGTCCTTTGATAGGTTTTTGATTGAATTTTGGGGAAAAAAAATTGATTTGTTTAATTCGTTCGAAAAGAAATAAAAGAGAAATTCTTAGTGGAAAAAGGCAAGAGTGGTCAGATTATTAGAGTGAAAAAAAAGCCAAATATATTGTGTGAAAACACGAGTGAACTGAGTGAATCATTCTTCGAGTGAAAACACGTGAGGGAGTGATTTGTGAGGTCCTACTTTTTCTCTAACCTTGCTTTTTGCAGCAATATGTCAAACAACGGTGCATCCGAGGGTGTGACGAAAGAAGTTGACATGAAGTTCCTTACAGCCTAAACCAGCGGCACGTAGAATGTCAGGGCTTAGTGAACAATTCCCATGAAAGGATAGAGCAAAACTTGAGTGTTCACGACACTTAATAGCATATAAGGGAGAGGCTGCCAAGAAGAAGGGTATGGGTAGAAGAAGAAGGGTATGAAGGGGATGGTTTTATTTGCAATTCATTTATCACATATTCAACTTTAACATGTATTCTTATAGCTTTATGACCCTTGAGTCCTTAATGTGACATTTTTCTATTTACCCTTAACTCTTGTATTAATCTGCTTTTAATAGTTTTTCTCATTTTCGCATTAATTTTTTTTCAGAAAAATGTAGATTTAACTTATTTTATACCCTAAACATGTTATAAAACTATTAGGGTATAATTTGGGGTGTTACAAACCCACTTGAAATCCCACTTGACCCAATTACACGAGCTTGGGCTAAGAGATTCAAAGAAGCCCTTAATATTATAATTCAAGATGCCCAAGTGGAAGGTGCTCATGTGTTTAACTCCAAAGAGCAAACAAAGTCGTCCACATCATCAAAGTAAATCTGGATTTGGACCAAGATCTAAGACTGTTTTCCACATGTTGAGTTTGCTTATAATCGTGCTATACATTCTACCACTAAATTTTCGCCTTTTGAGATTATATATGGTTTTAACCCATTAACCCCTTTGAATTTATCTCCTTTACCTATGTCTAAGCACGTTAATCTAGATGGAAAAAGAAAGTCAAAATTTGATGAGAATCATTGCACAAAGGATTCTTGATGTAAGAGCTTCTAGAAGATTTGATGCAAGCATGGCTAAGGAATGGAGTGCGGACCTGCTTGAAATCCCACTGGGCCCGATGACAAGAATCTAAGATGCCCAAGTGGAAGAAGCTCGTGTGTTCAACTCCAAAAAGGAAACAAAGATGGCCTATGTACATCATCAAAGTAATTCTGAATTTGGACAAAGAGCCAAGGCGTTTTTTATTTGTTGATTTGCTACTATTTTGGAGCTGATTTGTTGGAGATTTGGTATTGATTTGATGCTGATTTGGTGATGATTTGTTCCCGATTTGTTGCTGATTTGCTGCTATTTTAGAGCTAATTTGGTGGATGATTTGTTCCTGATTTACTACTATTTTAAAGCTGATTTGGTGCTGATTTGTTCATGGTTTGCTACTATTTTAGAGCTTATTTGGTGTTGATTTGTTCCTGATTTGCTACAGATTTATTCTTGATTTTCTATTGATTTGTTCCAGATTGCGGTTGATTTGATCCCCAAGCCTTATCCAAGCCAAATACTAGAGCGGTCCTTCCAAGCTAATTCGATCACGAGTCTCCTCACAAGTTGACGGGGTTCGTATCATTTGGTATTAGAGAAACAGGTTCTATTTTCTGGTTTGCCTATCTTTTACGTTTTTTCTTTTTTTCTTTGTCTGAACCCAACTTAGTCACCACTT
This sequence comes from Tetrastigma voinierianum, assembly GCA_016808115.1. Taxonomy (NCBI): domain Eukaryota; kingdom Viridiplantae; phylum Streptophyta; class Magnoliopsida; order Vitales; family Vitaceae; genus Tetrastigma; species Tetrastigma voinierianum. Next base: position 1,118,630 of record JAEQBH010000112.1, read on the forward strand.
CCATCCGTTCCTTCTAAATTTCGTTCAACCCTCAATTTAAGTCACAACCTATTATCTACTCCATCCCAAGTCCGATTTTCTTCATTCTTGATTAGATATAATCCTCACAGGGAGCTTGTTTCCTTTTTCAACACCATTCCAAAGTTGAAAAAATATCCAATGGAAAAAAAATTTTGCAAGTTTATCATCATTCTAGTTGTTGAAAATCCAGTCCCCATCATAGTATTAAAAAAAAAAATTGATAACAAACTGAAAAAATTTTGGTGTCCTTTTTTTTTTTTTTTTTTTATTGCTTTAAGTAAAGCTTGAATATTGGTTAACACCACCAACTTGTCCTTTGATAGGTTTTTGATTCGTACAATGCGCAGTAAGGATCGGAATCAACAAAAATTTGTTTCCTATGTTCCTCCCATCGCCGTAGTCAAGCTACCACAAGATAGCGGTCTAGTGGTCGAACACGGGATGGGTTTTCATCCCACGAATGATTCGCATCACGTTTGAAAACGGGTGAGAATTCTGCTTCCATTTTTGGATTTGTTTAAAAACAGGGGAAGTTGTTTGTTCACTGGTTAACAGTAATAGCTTAAATGAAGTGTGAAATGGTAACCTTGAAGGCTTGGGTCACTAGCTTGATAACATGGGGGTAGTACAGTTGTCTTCGAGTTATTTCCTCGCATTAGGGCAAATGACATATAGTCAAAGCCAAACCGGATCTGTGTTTAGCTATGAAAAACCTAACCCTAAAACCACTCTATTCGAGCCAAACCAAGTACTAAGCATTCAAAGTCCTATCTGGGCTTTTGAAACCCTAGCATTTAACCTCATTTCAATGGCTCAGAATGACATCTAAAGGATATCAAAGGCATCTACCATTAAGAATGCATCAACCCTAAAGCACAGTGCGGCACTCAAAGGAAAGACATTAAATGGCATTAAACCCTAGTTTCGAAGTTCGAACCATAAATGCCATACCCGTAGCATTTAAAGCATGAGGTAACCCGCAGAACTCCAAACTATTTCAGCAACCCTCATCTCATAAAAGTGGTTCGGGAGGCTTAGCCAAGCATCCTCGAAGGTCACTAACCCTACGTGTGCTTGAAGAAATTCGAGAAAATGAGTAAAGAGGAGAGAGGAGAGAGAAGAGAGCAAAACAAAACCTAAAATGAAAAGTTTCTACTGAAAACTCAGATAAAATGAAAAGTTACTCAGGTTACAAAAGTCGAGGGGCTTATATAGCCAACCCCATGGTGTGAAATGACAAAATTACCTAAAATATGAAATTACAATAGGGACAAGATGGTAATTTATCAAAACGTGGTCATTTGGAATCAAACACCAAAAACACGTGCTGTTAATACATTGGATTCGCGGCACAAAGAGGCCGAAATTAATCAACAATATTTATATACTATTGTTCCTCCTACTAGTCGTGAGTCGCTTACCGCAAGATAATGGGTCTGTGGCCGAACACAAAGACGGGTTTTCTTCGCATAAATGATTTGAATGAAATCAAACCGTGAATTAAATTTGATTTTGGGGTTTGGTTAAAACGGAAGTGGATGGTTTGCAACTGAAAATAAATGAAGAAAATAAGAAAAAGAACTCTTAGCTTATCGGGGTCATCAGCTCATGGTCCTAGGGCTAACTGAGAGGTCCCCAAGTTAATTTCTCTACAAGCATGCATAAGCAACCTATAGTCCATGGCATAACCTGATCTATGTTTAACTACAAACCTCACCCTTGAAACAATTCTATTTGAGTCAATACAGGTAGCATGCAGTTATGGCCCCTTTACTGTTTGAAACCTTAACATTCAATATCATCTCAGAGGCTCAGAAGAACATTCAAAGAACAACAAGATATCTATCAATAATTATGCACTTCAGATCCTAAAGCATGGAGAGAGTCACAACTAATAACATTAAATGCTATGCAACCCTAATTTGAGAAACACTAACATATAAATATCATTTTAGGAGGCTCAAAGATCATCTGAAAGAACCACAAGACATCTCTCACTAATATGCACTGGATTCTAAAGCATGGAGAGTATTTGCCAAATCAATAACATTCAATGTTACGAACTATCGCTTGAACCCAAACCCCTTAACCTACCTCAAAGGGGTTCGTAAAGGGCAACTAATGGATATTAGTGTATCTAAAGCTAAGAATACACTAAACCCCAAAAGCTTGCCAAGTATCGCCTAAGAAAGTAAATCAAAAGCTAAAAACCTAGAGTCAGCATCTGGGAACCAAAAATGACAAACCTCGCCGCATGAAAAGGTGGGGAACCACCGTAGCTGAACTCCAAAGATCTCTACCCCCAACTCCTTTTACTTCAAGAAGGAGTGGTTTTAGCCGCCATCCTCCGAAGTTGTCATCCTCGAGGGTGTTTGACAAACCAAGAAAGGGAGAGAAAGAGGAGAGAGAAGAGAGAAAAACTGAAAAGAAAAAATGAAAGTCGCACAGAGATATTTACTCAAAGATTAAAGTTTTGTTACAAACTTATAAGGTGGCTTATATAGCCAACCCAAATGTGAAAATACAAGAAAGCCCAACATTACCTTAAGGTTCCAGAAATTCAAGACAAAGGAGTAATGGCACCAAAATGAAGTTTCGTTGGCATTAACAGCAAAAGATGACAAGGCAAAGGATTCATTAGAATGCTCAAAAATTTATAGCTAAAACAAGATGAGCTTGTAAAACCAAAATTCCCCACAGTTACATCAGTGATTTCACAAATAAATTTAAAGGGTCTCTCATACTTAGCGAAATTTGTGAGTAGTGAAAACATGAAATTTCGCTAAGAATCCAGGCATTTCATGCTTAGTTAAATTGTGAGTAGCTTGAAATGCAAAATTTCTCGTTAGAATAAAGTGAATTTTCGTCACCAGCGAAAAGTCCGCCTCGCGGCCACGCTCCATCGTCACCGGTTCCTCGGCCGGCTTCTCTTCCATTTTCTTCCCTCGCTTCATTTTTCTTCACTTTCTTCCTTCTTCCTCTTAGTCTCCTCGATCTATGATGCTGAGTTTGACTCAAATTCTTCGCTTGGATCGACCTGAACACTTCTCGGCGCCATGATTATCTCACAAAACCCAAAATTTGCCATAAATGCACGTAAAGGTGGGGAATAATAGGAATCTTAATATGTAAATCAAGACATACCAATTAGTACACAAAAAGCGCCTCAAAACCTATTAAAAATAGGTTCAAAAACAAGACTTCAAAATTAATCACACCCCCTTAACCTACAATATCAAGAAGGTCCTAGTAATGAAAGAAAGAAAGAAAGAGCATACAAAAAGATAACAAAATTATGTGCACAAAAGGCAGGCTCAAAAGGTTGTGAAGAAGGAATGTCGGTAACCCTAAGTAAGAATCATCAAAGTCGTGTCCAATAACTATCATGAAAGAACAAATACCATACAAAAATCGGTATCAAAAGAGTTCCATCTCAGCTGAACCAGAAACTTCCACCAAAATCTAAGTGTTTATTTGATTAGCTCTCAACAATAAATTGTCAAACTGCACTCTCCCCCCAACCTAGCTACTACCAATTTACCTAGCATGCTAACCAACCAACAGATCGTGACCACCCTTATTCCACAATTCTTTTGGCGCTGTAGGTGCAATGCCGAGGAATCGACCTGTACTAAAGTCCATGTAATCTGGATCTACCGATGACTCCCAACCACTACAGCTTAGCACCAAGTCATAAGGATCTTTCAACCACTAACTCTTCAAGTTTCACCCGGATCTAATGATTTCGAGACTCCAGCACCTACAACTTGCTAAACTCCACCCATCCACCCATGTAGCGAACACTAAGTCGGTGACTCCCAACCAATGAAGGTTTAGGGCACCGGGCTTTAAAGGCTTTCAATTACATACCCCTCTCTATCGTGTCGCTCTCAAGGCAAAGCGCTGGTAATTTTTATTCTTTTCTTTTTTTCTTTTTCATTTCTTTTTCTTTTCTTTCTTTTCTTTTTCCACACTCCGGTCCTAACCTATTAAAGGTCAATGAAACTAGGTAGGTTATGAAAATTACGAGGGTGCATGCTTTTTCAAACTTATCATTGAAATCTAATGTGCTTTGTGCGTGGTTAGCTAAAGGTGGAAGAAAAAGGCCGAAATCAATAAGAATTCAACTAATCATTCAATTAACTACATGGAACCAATCTAACATCAATAGAATTGACAAAGCTTCAATTTTTCAAACCACAAAGTTAGCAAAACAAAAAGCTTGGTTAAAAAACGGGTCCAAATTCTGGAAAAAGTGTCGCTTTGTATACCCACTTGATAAAAAGGGACCCAAAGAAGCCACTAAACATCACAAATGGGCTTGAACAAAAAATGATAACAAAACATAAATACAAAATCCACTTCTTTACTAACTCTCCCCAACCCGAAACATCTCGGTGCCAGAAATGGGGCTCGGAATGGAAAATTAGAAGGAATGTACCTCCATGATAAGATGTGATCATTGCTGGATAGGAAACCGCCGCTTTCCATCGACACCTTATTCACTCCGTTTGGGCTTCAAATAAACAAGTTAGGAGAAGAAAAGAGGAAAAAGTGACCAATTAGACCATTTTAAAATTACACTTTCCCATAATAATCTCAAAATGTTTTTCTATGCATATTTGGATTCTACACTCTCTAAGCTTTCCAACGGTAAAAAAAACGCCTAAAACGGAGTTCGGATGAAAAAATTATGGCGAAACAAGGGTGGATGTCAAAGTGGGGCCTAGCGAAAAATTTTTTAGCTAATTAGCGAAATTTTTAAGCTAAGCTAAGCGAAATTTAGCCCAGCTAGCAATTTTAGTTTCTAAACTTACAGAAAATTAGCTATCTCTAATAGTGAAATTTTTTTGATTTTGATTTTTTTTTTTTTGAAATTCAAAATAAAATAATTAATTATTAAAAATAAAAATAAAAATAAAAAACTTTTTCTACAAGAAATTTATATATCTAGCTATTAAAACAATTTTTAAAATTTACTTTTAATAACAAAATCAAAAAAGTAATAAAATAAATCTCTCTTTTTTCTGAAATAAAAATAATATATAAAGAAAAACAAACGTTTTTTTTTAATAAAATATAAAATAAAGTAAAATAAAATAAAAAAATAAAAAAACAAATTAAGGATGCACTGTAGCTGTTTTGTCTTGTAGTGGAAGACCTTTGTGCATTCGCTAGGAATTTCGCTATCTTTGATCCATTTAGCTAGGCCTTTGTTCTAGCGAGAATTTTCATTCGCTTCTCACGAGTTTTCGCTAAGCTAGCGAGGAATTTAAGCTAACCACAGAAAATTTCATGGCACGAAAATTTCACATTTAAGCTAGAATTGCGAATTTTATTGGTACGAAAAAATCACCTTCTCTTTGCTCTACGATTTTCAATACATGTGAAATTTGCTAAAGCTACAAAAATTAATGCAAGAAAAATTGCATAAGAGTAAAAAGAAATTAATCTAAAAACATAAATTAACTAAAAATTAGAAAAATTAAAGAAAATTCTAATCAAAATAAAAATGCGATAAAAATCACAATAGAATAAATTAAAAACAAAGTGGGGGGGGAGGGGGAACTTAGAAATGCCTAGGTCAGGGTGCTCAAACCGAGACGCGCCGAACCGACCATTTGTGCCCATGCAATGTGGCGGAGTTGCCATCTTCTTTGATGTAGTGGCAAAGCGAAGCGATGGCCACTGGCTCTTTGATGTTACGCATGGCGTCACGGTGGGTTGGACATTAAGCTGGGGCTGCGACTTTTGAGTTTCTTTGCGGTGTTGGTTGTGGTGCGGTGAAGGTAGAATATGCTTGGTCATCGGGGAGCTGCGGCGAGTGGTTGTAGGTGATCTTGGCATTGGCGGAGTGGGGTTTATTAGAGAATTGGTTGAAGGGCGTACTTTTGGGGATCTTCCTTTATTTCTTTCCCCTTGCCCTCTCGCTTATCAAGGCACTATTACATTCTTCTTTTTTCCAAGGCGAAAAGTATCACTGATTAAGGGCATCCTGCGAGTTCCTCGAGGAGGCCTACTAATTCCCTTTCAATTCCTCCTGAGGTACATGGGTTGAACTGCTTTCGACCAAATTGTTTCAGTCGAAAGCACTCTTATCAATTCTCCTCCTCTTGATGAACAAGGCGATTAGTGAGCTTTGAGATGGATTCACGCAAGATGTCAATTTTGATCAATTTCACTTTGGAACCCATCCTAATTCCTTGTTCAAGGAGCTCTCAGTATCTCGTTCTTGATTGGCACAGACCGGTCACTACCGCTGCTCCTCTATGAAATTGTCCACTTGTTTGCTCCGAATTCGGGATTAAGCATTCAACAAGGGATAAGGGTGGTGGTTGTTCTTCTTCAGGAGGATTGAGGTAAAGTGTGGAGAAGCGGGAGGTATATAAGTTGAGGAACATTATAGACGGGTGCACTCATCATTGGTCTCATATTCCCTCATAGATCACAGGTGGGTTTGGATTTCTCTCGGGGTTCTTGATTTTGCCATGCGAGGTTCCTATAGTCCCTCATTGTCATATATGCCCTAGGGTTACTCTCCTGACTGTATTGCTCTTCATGTGGGGGTTCCATTTTCTCTCAGTCAATTTTCCCACAAAACTTGAACTGCTTGCCTTAGAATTTTTTTTATCCTTTAAAAATGGATTCTGCTGACAAAACGAGGAAACCCAGAAAGCAGTCCTGTAACACTTTTGTAAAAAAAAAAGAAGAAAGAAAAAAGAAGCATATGTAGTGAAATGAACTAAAAAAAAGTAAATGAGTCAATGATAAAAGGAAAAATTCACGAGAACTTGTGATGAGGATCACAGAAGTGTTCAACAAGTCATCATTCGCACTTAGGCACCATCCTGGCGGCCAGGCGCCATTTTGATTAGATTGCCCACGGTAGAATTTAAATTTGAATCAGCGAAATATTTATATACCTAAGTTCCTCCTACTATAGTAGTCAATTTCTGCTGGTATAAGCGGTGCAGGGTGAACACGAGGATGGGTTTTCTTCGTACAAATGATTTGAATGAAATCAAAACTGGTGAATTAAATTTGGATTTTGGGGTTTGGGTTAAAAACGAGGGAAGTGGATGGTTGCAAATTTGAAAATAAAATGAAGAAAAATAAGAAAAGAACTCCTTGAAGCATTGGGCCACTGGGTTTAAGGTCTGGAAGCTAGCGAGAGGTCCCGGGTTAATTTCCTCGCGATTATGACAAGCAAGCTGTCCATGGCATATAGGATCTATGTTTAACTAGCAAACCTACCCTTGAAACAACTCCTATTTGAGTCAATACGGGTAGCATGCGGGTTATGGCCCCTTTCTTGTTTGAAACCTTAACATTGATATCATCTCGGAAGGCTCGTAAAGACCATCTAAAGAACAACGATTACATACATCGCTAATTATGCGTAATCTGAAAGCATGGAGAGTATTGGCGAATCGATAACATTAAATGCTATGCGACCACAATTTGAGAAACACTATTATATAAATAATATCATTTTAGAACTCATCAAGGACCATCTAAAGAACCACTGAGTACATCTCTCCTCAATATTTTGGATTCTAAAGCATGGAGAGTATTGGCCGTCAGTAACATTCAATGTTGTACGACTATCAGTTTAAACCCTAACCCCTTAACCTACCTCGGTGGCTTGTAAAGGCGACTAATGGATATTAGTGTATCTAAAGTAAGAATACACTAAACCACAAAAGCTTGTAAGTATTGGCTTAAGAAGTAAATCAAAAGCTAAAAACCTAGGTTGAAGATTTGGGAGCCAAAAATGACCTGAGCACTGCTTTGCATGACCGAGCCACCGACAACACAAAGTCGCACGACAGCCTTTAGCCCCAGAAGGAAGTGGTTTAGCCGCTCATCCTCGAGTTGTCATCCTTGGAGGGTGTTTGGCAATGAAAGGGAGAAAGAGGAGAGAAAGAGAGAAAATGAAAGAAAATGAAGGCTCTTGTGAATGAATTTCTTGAAAAGATTAAAAGTTTTTATTTACAAACTTATAAGGTGGCTTATATATTGTGAATATTAATACAAGAAAGCTAACATTTTGGCTAAATTCAAGGACAAGGGAGTAATACACCAAAAATGAAGTCGGTTAGCATTAATTACAAAAAGCATGACAAAGGCGATGGATTTAAGCTAATGCTCGAAAATTTCGTGGTGTGAAATCACGAAGATAGCGAAAATGCAAAATTTTAGCTAGGCAATGGTAATTTAGCTAGGTAGCGAAATTTCGCTGGCTGCTTGAAATTTGTGTGAATGTAGCTGTGAAATTTCGCTAAGAACAGTGCATTTCGCTAAGCTAGTGAAATTCTTGTGAGTAGCGAAAATCACAAGGAGTTGGCCCAGAGCAATTGAATTTTCGCTAGCCTAGCGAAAATCCGATTTCTTAGCGACTCTTGTTCCATTGTGGCATTCCTGCTGCTTCTCTTCCATTTTCTTCATGCTTCATTTTTCTTCACTTTTCTTCTCTTCTTTCCTCTTAGTCTACGATCTCTATGATGTTATGAGTTTGACTCAAATTCTTGTACTTGGATCATTTCGACACTTTTGGCATGATTAACTCACAAAAGCTGCAAAATTTGCCAAAAATGTCGATTAGGAATAATAGGGACCTTAATATATAGAATTGGGTTAATTACAACAATTAGTACACAAAAGCGCTCAAAACCTATTAAATAGGGTTTAAAATAGCACTTGCAGGCACTAATCGACTAATAAAGCAAATTTAGCTGTATAGAAATTTCGCTATCTTGAGAATTTCGCTACCTAGCGAAATTTCGCTAGCTTGTGAGATAGCGAAATTGAGAATTTTCGCTAGGAACAGTAAATTTCACTAGCTAGAGAAATTTAGCTGGGATTCTTGATGCTAAGCTATATGATTCTTAAATTTTTATAATCCTGTGAGAAATTTTATGAGTCTAGTGAAAATCCTTGCGGATCGTTCTCTCTTCTCTGTTTTGCTATAGCCACACTTTATTCATCCCTTTGCCTTGATTCTTCACTTTGCATCTTGACATTTCATCCCTCATTTCGGTGAAATCATTGAGGATTCGCATTCGCAATAAGAAGCCAAGCTCGTGGCCCCGAGTTCCCGATATACGCAAAACTATCGAAACAATCCTACAAAAACAAATTAGAAGCCGCTAAGTGGACATGCACATAATGAGGTGGCTTAATTCATATGATTAGTGTAAAAAAGCACTCAAAACCTATCTTAAATATGGCTCGAAATAGCACTTTTTGGGCGCAATCACACCCCTGACCGACACGTTGCTAGTCCCCTTAGCAATCTTAAAAGCAAATAAGGTATGTATCTTTGTGCTTTCTGAAAAGTGCATATTGTTCCAAAAAATGTGTGTCTGGAGTAAGCTTTACCTTTAGTATGAACAATTTAGACCTGAACGAGTAGGCATGGAAAGGGCAAGACCATGCAAGAACAAGTTTGAGGCGGCATCGGTTCCAAAGAAGTCAACTTTGAACTTCCACGACATCTAATTGTTCTAAGGTAACCCGACAGGCTTGATAAATTGCAAAGCTATTCCTCACTGACCTAGCTCTTGCCGTGGCGCCAAACGATGACAGCTTAAATAGGACTAGCTACACTCTTATTTCTTCCTTGATGGCAATGTAGGGTGCAATGCTAAAGCTTCGACTTCACGAGTCGTAGGCGGGGTCACAGATGACTCTGACGGTGGGTTTAGGGCATGAGCGAAAGGATCGACCCGCGAACTCTGCGGGGCTTCACCGGACTCGGATGATTTCTAAATTAAGCACCTACAACACGCTAAACTCTACCCATCCACCGTATAACGAACAAGTCGATGACTCCCGACCAATAAGGTTTAGGGCGCCGGGCTTTAAAGGCTTTGCGGTTTACCTGGGCCGTGTTCGGAGTTTCAAAGGCGTCCGACTTTTATTTTCTTTTTCTTCTTTTCTCTTTTTCTTTTTGCTTTTCTTTTCCTTTTTGGAGACTACATTGGCCTTCATGCATGGGTAACATAAGCCTGTGGGTCGTCAGTCTAAGTGAGGCTCTGCAATGCTGGAAGAGGTAAATAGCTTCTCAACCTATTGGTACAATCGGTGTGCGAGTGTGTGAATTAAATTTAAAAGGGAATGTTCAAGGTTGAGATATGCTGAAATCTCGATTATTGAAAACTACATCATGCATGGAATTGTTATAACATTAAGGTAACATCACAGGGGCTTCAATTTTTCAACTAAAGGCAAAAGTGAAACACACAAAGACAACACAAAATCTATTAAAAGTTAAAGAAAACGGAATTTGGCCAACTGCTTGATTTATATAACCAGAAAAACTAAAATTTCCCAAAATATGAAAATTACTTAGCGGTTTAGCATGGGAATGCAAAAACAAAGGATAGGCCCATGCCTCCTCTAACATGGTGGGTGGAAAGGGGCATTCCCATTTGTTGTAGAATATTCTTGCAGTGACAACAAAAGTGAAATCAAATGCGAACTCTACGATTCTTTACCATGATTTTAAACGAAATTTAATCAAAACTAAACAATACTAGGGTCGATGGATTACGGGACCAGCGGTAGCCACCCTTAGGCGATGTGGTATGGGATTCAAGGAGGGTCCAGAAGGAGAATTTCCTCCCTGACGGTCTGCTGCACAACATAGGGCTTTATCCTCTGTCCATTGACTTTGATCACCTGTGTAATTTGGATTGAGCCAGGTCATTCAGACATTAAAGTTGTACTGTTTATTATGAATGGACAGTCCATCGCGACTTGAGCTTGCGGAAATAGATGGAGTTTGAGTCATACGGAAGACTTGGTCCCCCTTTTTGAAATTCTTACCCCGAGTTATCATTTGATCATGCATTTTTTTGATTTTTCGCTGCGATCTTGATTCAAATGGCGTCATTTCGTATTTGGCTGACTCGGTGAGATCGAGGAATCTCTTGACTCGACCTACTTAGATCCATGTTCGGCTTCTGGTGCCCACCATGCCTTATGTAATTCGATCTCCCTTTGGAAGGTGACGGCCCACCTTACCGCAGACTAACCTATAAGGGGACATCGAGTTGTGTGAAAGTTTGTTACGTAGGCCCATGGCGAATCGAAGCGATTTGATGGACCCGATCTTTTCTACATTGGTGTTTACCTTCATTAGAATAGTCTTAATCTCACGTTGGCAGGATTCTATGACCACTTGTTTGAGGATGGTAAGGGTGACACTCTGTGTTTCCACCATGTTAGCCATGAGGTTTTAAAGGGTTTGTTGCGAAATGTGAACCTCCATCGCCCAATAATGGCTTTTATTTTTGAACCTAGAAAGATGTTGCTTTCGAATTTAAGCACCACCTGTGGTCATTGGTTTCTTTGGGGATTGCTTCAGCCTTGGACACATAGTCCCTCCCACCAAAATGTATGTATGACCATAAGATGTGGGGAAAGGTCCCGTGAAATCGATGCTGAACATGAATAGGCTCGACTACTAAAATTGGGTTCAAGGGCATCATATGACGGCGAGACAACTTCCCGAGTCTTTAGCATCTATCGCACTCACGGCACATTTGGTGTGCTTCTTTAAACAAGGAAGGCCAGTAGAAACCAGACTGCAGCACCTTCATTGTTGTCTTCTGGGAAGCAAAGTGACCATTACAGGCACTCTCGTGGCAGTGGCTTAGAATTCCTCTTTGTTCTTCCTCGGGCACGCACTTCCACGATATCGATGCGCACGTTATTTAAGCGAGAAGGGCTCTTCGATAATAGGAATGGATTTCGCGAAAATGCTTTCTATCTATTCTTTCAATCGGATGGGATTTCTCTGTTGCGGGGGGAAATTGGCAATGTGAGCATACCGGGAAGCTTTCCAGTACATGGACTCTTCGGGAGATTCATCGATGATGGGTGGGTATGAGTGTCATGGGCTATCGTTAACCTAGAAAGATGAGTACTACCATTCTCTACCCTTTTTGTCTTTAATTTCTGAGGTTAAATTCTTGAAGCAAAAGAACCCAACGGATGAGTCTCGCTTTGGCATTTTGCTTTGAGTCGGGGAGATATTTCAAAGCGAAATGATGCGTAAATAGTATATCGGACCGACAGTATGCTCGAAATTTGTCTAATCGCATTGGTGCACTTGACAATTCCTTCTCTGTAGTGGTATAGTTCCTTTGTGCTTCATTCAAGGTCTTGCTTGCATATTAGACTACATGAGGTTTTCCATCTTCTCTTTGTGAAACCTTTGCTCGATATGAATCAACGGCATCACACATCACCTTAAAAGCCCATTTGCCCGATTAGGTGCTTATCTGGTGGTGCGAGTGGTCGAATAGGATTCGACTCCTCAGCTCTCTGGCATTCTTTTGCCCAAACAAATTTAGCATCTTTCTCTAGGAGCTTGTAGAGAGGTTTAGCAATCTTTTGAGAAGTCTCGATGAATCTTACGTAAGCACATGACGAGTACTGCTTGTTTTACATTTTGTTGGAGATGGCAGCTTGGAGATAAGTTCAATTTTCGCCTTGTCAACTTCTATTCCCCTGCTGGATATAATGTGCCCCAGCACAATTCCTTGGTCTCTATAAAATGGCACTTCTCGATTGAAACACCGAGTTTGTACTCTATGCACCACCACGCATGATGGCTTCAGTTAGTCGGACATTCTTGAGAATCGCCTCCGTATACGGTGATATCATCCATGTACGCCCATTATCGCTCCATATATCGCTGAACATCCCCAGCGCCACATCTCTGAAAATGCATTTGGGCGTTGCAAAGGCCAAAAAGAGCACATCCTCACATGCGCATAGGTGCCAAATGGACAAGTAAAGGTGGTCTTTCTTGATCCTCTGAATTGCAATCTCTATCACGAAAGTATCTGAATAACCATCAAGCAATAGAATGGGTTATCGGAAACTCTCGGTGATCGATGAATGAGAGTGATCTTTTCTCAGTTACCTCGTTGAGTCTCTATAATCTATGCACACTCTCCACCGTAATGGATTGGGTAGACAATTCTTCACCCTTTTCATTTTTCCACGGTTGTCCTCTGACTTCTTGGGCTGCAGCTAGGTGGGCTTACCAGAGTGCTGCTCCAGTAAATTAAATGATGCAGGCTTGGAGCTTGATTTTAGGACCCCAGTGCGAACTACTTCCTCTGAGTGGGGGTTCGACCTCATTGTGGCTTTAACTGACCTTAGACTCCTCTTACAGGTAAATGTGATGGAGTGCAGTTGATGGGTTTATGCCTTTTAAATCGAAATTTTCCACTGATGCTTGCTTGTTCCTTTTGAGAAGGTGGCGGGTTATGCTCTTAATGAAGTGGTCGACGGTGATGAAATCACAACTGGGCAGTGCCCATTCTCTTCCAGGAATGCATACTTTAACTCCAGTGGGGAGGGGGTTGAGCTCTAGCGGTAGTTCCTTCTGGTTCATCGCCGGGCAATAGAGTAGAACCTATTTTTTTCTCTCTAAATGCCCCACCTTACTAGCTCATTACATTGAGGTTCTTCTTGCTTTCCGAGGCATTCAGATAACTCTGGGGTTAATACATCTTGCACCTGCTGCTCATTAGCCTGTTCTTCAAGAATTGCATCGATTATACAGACTTCTTCACAGTCATCTTCCTCTGAGTGCATATGCCTTTTACTCAAATAAAGATGTGAGTTCTAAGGTCATATTCCCAATGTAGGTTGCATAACCCCATTCAGACAGTTTATTATGGCATTGAGTAGCGAGAATGGCCTCCCGATATGATGGGCATGATTGGCTCCTGCCTGCTTGAAGCTCTGCAGTAATGAAATCACGACCAAAATCCTCTTTGGATAGTAAAATGTCCACTTGTATTAAAACATCCTCCAATGGTCCCTTCGGTATTTTAATAGACCTATCGGCTGAGTAATGGGTGTGATTGGGCTGTGGGTTTCGAGTTCACTGAACCAGTTGTATGCATTGGAATACGGCAAAGGTTCACACTGGCTCCCCCGAGTCTAATAGTGCTTTCTCACACTAATGCCTCGATATTAGCAGGGATTATAGGACATCCGGGTCTTTATATTTCAGCTGAGTGCTTGCATCGATGATGGCACTCCTTGCTCGGTCAAAAAGGCCTTTTATTTACATTGAGACCTCTTTCTGATGCATAAGTCCTTGAAAATTTTGCATAGGTAGGGACTTGTTTGATCATGTCAAGGAGAGGAATGTGCTTTCACTTGTCATTAAAACCTCTAGCATTCTGTTTGGTGAAAATTTTCTTTTCGGAGGCTTGTGGGAATGGAGGCCGCTGTGGTCTTCCTCTTCTTTGTTGTTGGCTGTTCTCTTGTGGCGGAGTTAGCTCTTTGTAGAAATTGACTTGACTAGTGAAATTTCTTGGTCTGGAGTTCTTTACCATATCTTAATGTCTGCTTGCCTTGACTTCATGATTCTTACATTTGGATCATTGGTTGAGGCTGTTTCATGCATTCCTTCGATGTTCTTGTGGCCAGGAAGGAAATTTCTCCTTTCGGAACCTTCTTTGCTGGTTGCCTGACCTCGAAATCTCGAGTGCTGCTTGTCCGGGTTTCTGATGAGTGAGCTTTATTTGCTTCAGTTTTCGATTAGTCTTGCACATTCGACACCTTTTTGGTTCTTCTACAAACGTGCCTACCACTTTACTTAAATTCGAGTGCACGCTCAGCGGGGAGAAGGTGGAGCGGCTATTTATTTGTGTTGAAGTGGAGCCAAAGCTAGCTGTTTGTGCTCCTGTAGGAATATATCACGAGAGGTTTTGGCTTCCGCAATGATTTGGATGATTTCTCCGATTAGGGTTATAGGTGTTGCCATGGAGCATTTGTGGGTGGCTTATTTTGATTCGAGGCATGGGGCATACTCTTGTGATTGCTCCCGGGATGACTATTTGTCGACCAGTTAACCAAAGATGGGATGAGATGCGGGTAACTCGATTCTTTGCTTGCATTCGTCTTTATTTCTCATTTCCATCTCTTCCAACCTTCAGTCAAAGTGAGGTCAGTTTGCTTTCATCTGTGTCTTGGAGAGAATTGCATAATGCCCCCTACGGTGGTTAAGTCTTGATCTTTAGAACTAGTTGGATTCGGTTCATCCCATGCCTTTGAGGTTTAGGCCATGGTTCAAGATCCATGGCCTCATCTGGGTTTTTGCTCAAAAGTCACCTCCACACATAGTTTCAATAGTTTGCTTCATGGTAGAGACATACCATCATAAAATGATTCTAGCATCCATTGTATCAAAACCATGGTGTGGGCGTGCATTGATGGTCTCCATGAATCTTCCCGAGCACTAATAAAACTTCTCATTATCGAGAATTTGAGTAGGTGTGAATCTGTCTTCCAATGACTGGTCTTTGTTATGCTGAAAATTTCTTCAAAAGCTTCGGCAGGTCGGCCCAATTCCTAATTGTCCTTGGCCTCGATGGTGCAGGCCATATTTACAGTATATCTTTCGATGTCGAGAATGCTTTCGACGAGCAAATCCATATCGGACCTCCTTCCTTAAAAGTTGTGCATACTTCTCGAATTCAGATGTAATTATGAGTTACTCATTCTCCATTCCATGGAATTAATAATGAGGGCTTGAGGCACTAGAGTAGGGTCTCAACTGCTCATCCTCGCGGAGTATGATGCGGGGGAAGAGCAACTCTAGGAGGGTGTATGTGATCCTCATCGACTTGTATGTTGTTGGATTCGCCAGGGAGGTTGCTTATTGGCTCTCTTTGTTCCTCGAGGTAGAGATCCATTTAGTCCTTTATGCACGTTGATTTCTGACTTTGCTCAAGCTAGTGCACTCACTCTTTTAAATCTACGATATCCCTCTTGTCCAGTCTTTGCATAAACACACATTACACAAAATGAAACAAAGCGAAGAACCTGAAACAAAGCTTGCCAGCGAAAGGTTCGATGTTACTGCTTAAAAGCGTTGTAAAATAAAAGCGGTCACGATGGCGCGAGTGAAGAAAACTGCGGTTCACGCACCCTTGAATAAAAAGAATGGCGCAGTAGAAAACTTTAACGGTTCACAGACACTTAATTAAGGGCGAAAGGTCACCAGCACTTGTAATGTGGATTCACAAGTACACATCGACTCATCATCGTGGTTTGGCGCTGCATCCGTGGCCAGCGCTAATTTGGTCGTGCCGCGGTAGGGTGATCAGGAATCAACAAAATTTGTTTCCTATATTCCTCCTACTTGCGTGATCGAAACTACTTTGCCAATTATGGCAGTCTAGAATTAGAACACGGGGATGGGTTTTCATCCCACGAATGATTCGCATCAATGTTTGAAAATGGTGAGACTTTTTGTTTGGATTTTTGGATTTGTTTAAAAACAGGGGAAGTTGTTTGTTCACTGGTTAACAGTAATAGCTTAAATGAAGTGTGAAATGGTAACCTTGAAGGCTTGGGTCACTAGCTTGATAACATGGGGGTAGTACAGTGTCTTCGGGTTATTTCCTCGCATTAGGGCAAATGACATATAGTCAAAGCCAAAACCGGATCTGTGTTTAGCTATGAAACCTAACCCTAAAACCACTCCTATTTGAGTCAAACCAAGTACTAAGCATTCAAAGTCCCATTCAGTTTGAAACCACAGCATTTAACCTCATTTAGTGGCTCAAGTAAATGACATACAAGGATATCGAGTGCATCTGCCATTAGATGCATTGAACCACTACAAAAGTATGGCAAGTATTGACGAAGGAAGACGTTAAATGACATTAAGCCTAGTTTCGAAAGTTTGGAACCATAAATGCCATACATGGCATTTAAAGCATGAGAATGACTGCGTAACCCCAAACCAAGCTATCAACCCTCCTCTTCAAGGTTTGGAGCAGCCAAGCATCCCTTGAGTTGTCATCCTCGAGGTGTGTTTAGCGGTAGAAAATGAGAGAGAGAAGGGAGAAGAAGAGCAAATAAAACCTAAAATATTAAACTCTTGGAAAACTTGCATAAAATGAAAAGACCTTGAGGTTACAAAGTTGAGGGCTTATATAGCCAACCCCATGGTGTGAAATGACAAAATTACTAAAATATGAAATTACAATAGGGACAAGATGGTAATTTATCAAACGTGGTAAGTTTGGAATCAAAGAAACACCAAAAACACGGGTGAGCAATTTCATTATGCGGCAAATTTCGCTAGTATAGTGAAAATTTATTATGCTAGCGAAATTTCGAACATGCTAGAGAAATTTAGCTAGCCTAGCGAAATTTACGTGAATAGCAGTGAGAATTTTAAGCTAGGAATAGTAAATTTAAACAGCTAGCGAGAATTTATTACAACTAAGCGAAATTTTCACATAAGCGAAATTTTTAAGCTAGGATTCAAAAATTTTAGCTATGAATCTGAATTTTGCAATCATAAGAATTTTAGCAATCTAGTATCCTGGATGCGTTCACGCTTCTATGTTTCTACTTTGCATCACTTCACACTTTTTATTCATCACTTTGCCTTCAATTCTTCACTTTGCATCTTGACATTTCATGCGCCTGCTCGGTGGAAATCATCGGTCTCATTCGAGCCTGATAAGAAGCGGCTTCGCTAACTGAAGTTCCCAATATCTGCAAAACTATCCAAAACAATCTCGAAAACAAATTAGAAGCACTAAGTGGACATGCACATGACAATTGGCTTAATTCATATGATTAGTGCGCAAAAAGCACTCAAAACCTATCTTAAATAGGGCTCAAAATAGCACTTTTTGGGCACTAATCAGTTTTTGATTGAATTTTGGGGAAAAAAATTGATTTGTTTGATTCGTTCGAAAATAAATAAAAGAGAAATTCTTAGTGGAAAAAGGCAAGAGTGGTCAGATAATTAGAGTGAAAAAAAAGCCAAATATATTGTGTGAAAATACAAGTGAACTGAGTGAATCATTCTTTGAGTGAAAACACGTGAGGGAGTGCTTTGTGAGGTCCTACTTTTTCTCTAACCTTGTTTTTTGCAGCAATATGTCAAACAACGGTGCATCCAAGGGTGTGACGAAAGGAGTTGACATGAAGTTCCTTATGTAGGCCTTAACTAGCAAAGTACAGAGAATGTTTAGGGCTTAATTGGAACAATTCCATGAAAGGATAGAGTAAAACTTGGAGCAGCAAAGACACCCTCTAATAGGGCATATAAGGGAGAGGCTGCTAAGAAGAGGGGTATGTGTAGAAGAAGAAGGGTATGAAGGGGATGGTTTTGTTGATGAGATTGATCATGATTCAGTTGTTGGTGACAAGAGGTATGGGGGGAGACTTAGAGAAACTAGGAATTGGGAAGGTAATAATTTGGGAAACATTAAGATGAAGATTCCATTTTTCTAAGGAAAGAATGACCCCGTGGCATATCTTGAGTGGGAGAGGAAGGTGGAGTTGGTTTTTATTTTCACAATTATTCTGAAAATAAGAAGGTGAAACTTGCTATCATAGGGTTCTCGGACTATGCAACAGTGTGGTGGGACCAATTAGTTTTGAATATGAGACGGAATAGGGAGCCAAGGTTGGAAACATGGGAAGAGATGAAGAAGGCGATGCAAAAGAGATTTGCTTCAACTTACTACTACCAGGAGTTGTACAACAAGTTGCAAAACCTGAGGCAAGGCAACCGTAGAATGGAGGAGTATTATAAGGAGATGAAGGTTGTAATAGCTAGAGCAAATATTGAAGAAGATCGAGAGGCTATAATGGCGAGGTTTCTGGTAGGTTTAAACTAGCATAATCACAATGTGGCGGAATTACAACATTTCGTAGAGTTGGAGGATATGGTGCATATGGCTATCAAGATTGAGAATCAATTCAAGAGGAGGGACAATAGCAACACACGTTCTACACCTAGTCTAAGTTCATCCACTTGGAAGTAGAATCAATGGGGGAAGGAAGAGATGCCACCCAACGCCAAGCCTAAAATAGAATAAAAACAAAAGGTGACCGGCCAAGGAAATCAAGGTAAATTCGATTCTTTCACTAATTGGAATCATGATATTAATTGTTTTAAATGCCAAGGCAGGGGTCATATAGCAAGCTGATGTCAGAAATGAAAGAGTTATGGTGATGGGGAGACAATGGTGATATTGAAACGAGACCATGGTCGGTTGTGAGTCTATGCCATCCTTGGAGGATCTTAGATGATAAGGAATACGTAAGGGAGAGGTGCGGTTGTAATGAGGGATTTAAGTGTGCAAGACAAGGAAGAGGATGAGGTGCAGTGACTGAACATTTTCATACTAGGTGCCACGTCCAAAACAAGGTATATAGTGTGATCCTTGATGGTAGGAGTTGCACTAATGTCGCTAGCACAACCATGGTGGAGAAACTAGGGATACCAACAAGTAAGCATCCTCACCTTTATAAATTGCAAGGTTCTTGTTTCTCTATAAGCAACGGGTTGAGGTCTTCCATCCAACCAAATACTAGAGATGTTCTTCCGAGCTAATTCGATCACGGGTCTCCTCACAAGTTGATGGGGTTGGTATCATAAGGCAACTTCTAAAAGAAAATCTTTCTGGAAGAAATAGTAACTCCTAAAAGCAAATCTTTATAAAAAGAAATAGCAACTCCTAAAAGCAAATATTTTCTAAAAAGAAATAACAACTCCTATTTGACTAGCAAAACAAACCTTCTAAATTAAATAAAGCAACTTCTACTTTGACTTGGAGAACAAATATTTCTAAAATAAAACAAATCCAAATCCAAATAGTAACAAAACTCAAAATACTTGGAAATAGAAATATATTTGGTGTCTCCAAGGTTTCACAGCATCCCAAATCTTAATTTTCGATAATTAAGATTGAATTCCCAATGTATGTTGTCGAATCACCTATATCACAGATCCTTTGTCCTTTGATTCTCATCATCGGATCCTTTTCCTTTCCTTTTGTTTTGTTTTATTTATTTATTTATTTTTTGTAACTTGGAATAAACGGTTCAGTATAAAGGCAGACGAACAAAAATTATAACCGGTCAAGAATGAGGAAAATCGAACTTTTGGGATGGAGTAGATAATATGTTGTGAATGAAATTGAGGGTTGAATGAAATTTAGAAGGAACAGATGAAAGTGGTGACTAAGCTGGGTCGGACAAAGAAAACCATCAAAGATAACCAAACCAGAAAATATAACTTATTATTCTGATACCAATGATACAAACCCCGCCAACTTGTGAGAAGACCCATGATCGAATTAATCTCAAAAGAACCGCTCTACTACTCGGCTTTGATGGATGACCTCAACCTGTAAAACCAGGGAAAAATTCAATTTTTTTGAAAAAAAAGGTAAAACGGTAATTTCGGTTGAAAACCAGAAATTCTCTAGATCTCGGATGATGAAGCGGTCTGCTTATTTATTCTAGAATTCGTCTCGCATGCTGAAATCTAGTGACAGTTCGCGTAAGATGCAGAGAGCGAGCGGGAATATTTTACGATTTTCTGGGTGATAAGCCATCAATGACTTGGGGATAAGATTTTACGAAAATCTCGGAGTCAATGACAGGCTAAATTCATTTAAAATAAAGTGAAGCGAAAATAAATAGAATTGTTTCGAGGATAGAAATGAATGAATAAACGATATGAGCAGTATATTCAAAATAATAATAATAATAATAATAATAATAATAATAAATAAAGGCTAAAAACAAAAAATCAAAAGGAGAAAGATGGTCGGAGAGAGGGGAGAGAGGGTGTGCGAGACTTTTTTTTTTTATTCTCTTCACTTCTTTCTCAAATTCTGAAAATCGGGCCAGTAGGTTTCGTCGGAGGTATTTGAAAGGCAAAGTTGATCCACACGTGAGGGCTACGTGTAGATGCAAATCTTGGAGTTTCGTCGAGCTCCACGAGTGAGAGGAATTTTCCTACTTGTGTTATTTCATCTAAAGGTCGTTTAATGGCTTGAGATTGGCTTAGAGGCCGTAAAAGGCCTTAAATTTCGATCCTCGATTTTTTGGGTGAGTGTAGGAATCCCCCAGGAATTTTTGGACTATTTTTGGACAGTCGGGTTGAATTGGGACTATTTTTTGGAATGATCGACCCCAAAATTTTAGGGCTATTTTCGAGGCGGTTAGAATTTGAGTTCGTGTTTGGTTTTGATCAGAAGTTGATGTGCGGGTTTTGTAGTGTGTCTTGTTATCCCAATAATTCGGTGGCCAGCAGTGAAGGACGAGGTGCCTGTTTTTATGTGGGTCCGAGATTCGGGCCATTTTGTGTGTTATTGTTTTAAAATATTAAATAACATGTTGTCATGTTTAAAAATCTTGTTAATATATGTTATTTGATGTATTAACGTGCATTGCATGGATGTAAATTATATGTAAAAATTATAATTGTCCATGGTGTATTAATGTTTCATGTAATACGCATATATACATGTAACATGAAGGAAAATGCATTGGCATCATGCATTTCATATACTGCAGTCACATCGCGTCGAGTCGAGTGTGGGTGCATGAATGCGGTGTCGCGTTCTTAGTGAATGAGTGGTGAGCTCGGAAATGGGACAACATCCAAAATCGAGACTCACGGTTGTATAAAATAATAATAAGAATAAATCACGTGTGTTTTGGGTGAAGCAAGATGGTGGATCCTCCCTACACCCGCCTCCTTAGTCGAGGACATATGGATCCGATGAAAGTTAGGTAGGGTGTCGGAAGGCATTACGAGCCTGCGGTGAGACCCCGGAAATTCGCTGCCCAAATAAACACACGGGATTTGATAAATTAAAAATTTGAGGGTAGTCCAATGATTTAAGTCATTGGGTGAAACACGTGGCGAACTCACACTTGGCGTTGCGGGTGTGAGAGAGTCGATCGGGACTGGGTTGTAGACGTAGTCTCATCTCATGCGACCGCGAAAGCATTCCATATAGGATTGCATTATTTATATTGAATGGTTTGAGGTTTATGTACGCCATTGCATGTGCATTTTAAGTAGAGTAGTCCTTGTAAGGAATTTTCTCTGGGCATTGCCGTCCGTTGTGGGACCACATTTAGTGCATGACGATTACGAGTGGACGCGCTCCTTAAACCCAGGGATTGAAGAAAGTCGGATTGTGGCTTTTGATATATATATATATATATATATATATATATATATATATATATATATATATATATATATATATATATATATTTTTTTTTTTTTTAAATATATATGGGTTGTATTTATTTGAATAAGAGTGATGGAATTTAAACTCTTATGATCTATGGTTTTATAGTCAGGTGCTTATATGTTTGAGTATGGATAAATGGGCCCTATGTGGCCATTTTTACTTGTTTGTGGACCCGGTGTGGTCATTGTATAATATTTGGTCATGTTGCCATGAAATTGTACAGGTTGTATGTTGGAGTGAGCTTCGAACAAAAGGGCTCTGTTTAGATTTTTTTGTGGAAATATATGGATCCTAGATAAATAGAGGACACGATCATGTGGTATAGAATGTAACTGAAATCCACGAGAATTCCTGATTAATGATTGTCCGTGGAGTGTCTGAGCGTAGTATCAGAGCTTAGGTAAACGATTACTTAGGAAGCTCGAATGTGGGTATCCACAAGTATGGTCTTGATGATAGCTCGTTTCAACTCGAATACCTAGGATTAGTGGGCATGGGTGTAGAACACGATATTGTGCTCATTGATTGCTTTTGTGTTCTAATATGTTCCATGGGAGATGTATTGTGGTTGTGTGAAAATATGCATGATAGATATGTGTATAGAAATTGAAGAACACTAAGGTTAGAAAACGTAACCTTAGGGGTTTAGAAAACGAATAAGCATTATTACGTAGGAATTGTTATTTATTAGTGTTTGGCATTATGTACCACTAATGTGATAAAGAATCTCAAATTGTTTTCTTAACTCGTGTAGATGGCAAGTAAGTCGTCACGAGCGACAACCCAGGCCATCGCTGGCTTTTGACCAATAGGCCTTTGTGCGGTATAGGTCTTCCAGCATTTCTTTATGCCATTGCTCGGGGCTAGTGCAGTAAAAGTCAAGGGGTCCAAGTAACCTCCAACGGTTTATAGCGCATCATCCTCGGAGCATTTGGGGGAGGATCGATGTGTAGCTGATCGTTGGTTAGGCTAGTGGAGAGGATTTTAAAGGCTATAAGGGATCACACCTCTAATGCTAGAGGGATCGAGTATGCTTTTCGGTTAGAGGGTGAGTCCCAGATATGGTGTAACGCCCCAAAAATACCCTGGAATTTTTATAATAATTTTATTATATATTCCGGGTATGAATTGAGCAAAACTTGGGTTTTTATGGGAAAACTAATAAATTGACAAAATGTGAAATGTAAATTAAAAGTGTGAGCATATGATTTAATATTATATGCTAAAATGAGAAAATTGATCGAACCCAGAAATAACCCAAGTGAAAAATGGCAAAAGTGGAAATTTGTAAAATGAGGGCCTAAGGGTCAGTTGTTATAAAGAATAAAATGTCTAAATGAATTTATGATAAATGAAGGGCCAAAGTGGAATAATAGGAACCGTGAATAATGGGTTTAAGTGAACATGGCCTTAAGAATAGGCTTAAGACCAAGGTGGAAAAATGAGAAAGTATGTAAATTATTAGGCGAACAAGGCCTTACACTTAAAGGAGTTATAAAGGCAAAAAATGTGGTCTTAGGGCTCATATGAGCAAATCACGTTTTGGAGAAGGAGAGAGGAGAAAAGGGAGAAGAAATCTAGGGTTTGCAAGGAGGAGTGGCTTTGGTTGGCTTTGCTTCCCATTTCTTACTCCTATGAGACTAAGCAACATACAAGAGGAGTTTGAAGTGGGTAAGAAAAGTCAAAACCCAACCTCATTCCTTTTGATTTAGTTCAGTGAAATAACTGAGAATGTTTTCATAATTCTAAATACCTATCAGTTGTTTTGGAAGTAGATTCCATAATTGGATTTTGATATGGGACAGTGGACGATTTTGGAAGAAAAATGTGTGAGAAAATGCCAAAATCCCGCATTTGGGCAAAAACCGCTGGGTGAATACTTGGTACGGAAGGTGGTGCGGAGTACCGCCCGATGGAGTGGGCAATGGGTGCCGATGTAGATGCCGTTGTGATGGACAAGCCCCGATGCTGGTACCGGTCAAAGTAGTATCGGTACCACTACTTCTTCTCTGTTTTGCATATTTTGCACCACATTAGGTCGTATTCGTACATAGATTGTTAGGGACCTAAATGATTAATAATGAGGTTGAATAAGGGTAGAACTAAATGAAAAATGTCTGCAGGTACCTCACCCAGCCTCGGCAGAGTTCGTCTTGGTGAGACTTAGTGTCTTAACCCAGGCCCATTAACGAAATAAATTTGTAATTCACTAAAATTGTTTAACAATTGTTTATCCACTAAGAGTGGCATAGATATTTATGAATTTAGGGAAGGGTGATGATCGCGAAGCGCAGGACCGAGATCGAAAGAGAAGGAAGCTAGATTCGACGGCCGGTTTGTTCTACGACTCTATTCTTATTTCAAAGTGTTTGGTAGTTTGCAAGTAACTATGAAATGAGTACATGAGATGAGTATATGAAATGAGTACATGAATGAGTATATGAAGCGAGTATATGAATGAGTATATGAAATGAGTACGTGAATGAGTATATGAAATAAGTCATGGGTTAATTATATCTTTGAAAAGATGTCAAGTAGATATGGAATTGAAATGTGATATTTGAAAACCGAATGAATGTGAATGATGATAAGGGCCAGGATTCATCAAGCGAATCCGTCATAAATGTAGAATTGAATGATATATCGAATGAGCGCGCTTTGACAGGATACACAATCGACATCAATCACGAAAGGCACCGAAATTGTCAATGTCATGGCGGGATGCACCAATCGGTATACGTCTTGATGGCGTGGCATTTAAGTGATACCACATGTCGAGGTGCACCCAAAGCGACATCGTCATGATGGGAGGCCAAGATAGTTAAATGTGAAACACATTGTCGAATGATAATAAGAGGCGAGTTCATTCGCGGAATCCGTCAGAAATGTGAATTGAATAGTCAAAGTGAAATAACCAACATTGACGAGTGTAAATGGGATTTTTATGTATATGCTTAAATCTCATAAATTGAATTGTGAAATGAATTGTTGCATTGAAAATGCATGTTGTGATATGGTAAATGATTTGTAAATTGAAAGCATGCGATAGATAACATAAGTATATGTTGATATAATAGGCATGGTTTTTTTTTTTTTTTTTTGTGTTAAATGCACATGCCGAGGATTACATTGAATATTGGAGATAGGCTGTATAGAACCAATAAGCATGAAAATGCTTAGCGTATAGTTTTATCACATGCGCGAGGTTTGAGTAGACGGGAGGAAGACAAGATCGTGAAGCCACGAGTCATAAAGCGGACTAACGGCGTATAAGTACATACCCTTCATGCATATCATTTCATACGAACATGGAAAAAATTTGTGAACAAATAGTTGAACTCCAGAGAAACGTTTTGTTTTGTATATCATTTTGAAAGGGCATAGAATGCCTTCATTGTAATTGCTTTTTGTGAAATGTGAATGTTTGTGGGCCTACCATTTGAAAATGCTTCCACGTAAATCGAAAACCTAAAGAAAAATAACATAAAGAAAATGTTTTGATAAGATAATTGAAAACGTCGGAGTAAACCGGGCTCTGGTTCGAATCCGCCCTTCGGGTCGAGCCGGGAATTAGGGTCACGACACTTTTGAAAAAGAAAACGAAATAAAATGTAAATAAAAAGAAGTCGCAGGCGTCCCAGGTTTCGGTTCGGACTATGTCGGGTCGGGCGGGCTCGGTCGCTACATATGGTGGGATTGGGTTTTGAGTCTCAGGGGATCCACGAGAGCGATGACATGGAGAGAGGATTGAAGAGCTCTTCATAGGGTAAAGTTTTCAGGCATCTACTAGGCATGCAAGGAAGCTCACGATTAGTGCCCAAAAAAGGGTGCAATTTTGAACCCTATATTAGATAGGTTTTGAGGTGCTTTTCTTAGCGCATTAATCATATCATTTATACCAATTGAAGTGTTCTAGTCTTCTTAGTAACTCCACTTATGCCATTTAAGTATTTTTGGCTGTACTGCGGGCTTTTGCGCGCCACGGAGTTCAATGTCGAGATGAATGATGAATCATGAAGTTTGAATTCAAGTCGTGTCAATCGGCCCGAGAATCAATGAGAAAACCGAGGCAAAATGAAGAAAATTCAATCTGATTGAAAGGCGGGCTTAATCACGTGAGGATCAACAAAGTGAATTTTAGCTAAGCTTGCGAAAATTTTCGCTAAGATTGCGAAAATTTCGCAACCTTAGCGAAAATTTCGCAACCTTATGAACCTGCATTCAGCTAGACCACCTTTCTCGGTTCGCTAAGGCACCATTTTAGCGAAAAAACCACAGTTCAGCTACTCACAACATTTTAAGCTAGCTTAGCGAAATTTCGCTAGCTAATGAAATTATCTGACATATGAGAATTTTCCATTTCGCTGAGCACGTGATTTCGCTAGTTAGCGAAATTCCTCAGCCCTCTAGCGAGAATTGAGTGCTAGATCATCTTTGTAATTGTCTGAGCCAGCCTCAGGCAGTGTATTACTTAATTGTCCAATAACTTAGCCAATTTCATAGGTTTTTGGTATTTTCATGCCTTGAGGAGGCTGTATAAACCCCTCTTGTTTGTAGAAGTGTGGCAAATCTTGGGAGAAACAATTGGAGCAACAATGCATTGGAAGGATTTTTGTAAGTTTTATTTTGTAAATAAAGTCTTTTATTTGGGGTTTTGCTTTATTTCTTTTCTCTCTTCTATAACTTCTTTCTTTCCCTTTCATTTTGCCAGGCACCCCTCTTGAGGATGTGTTTCGAGATGCTTGGCTAAAGCCTCACTTCTTTGAAGAGGGAAGAAGCTAGCTTGGTGGTGGGGCATACATGTTGTCCTTTTGTATTAAGCTA
This sequence comes from Tetrastigma voinierianum, assembly GCA_016808115.1. NCBI lineage: Eukaryota > Viridiplantae > Streptophyta > Magnoliopsida > Vitales > Vitaceae > Tetrastigma > Tetrastigma voinierianum. The sequence continues at coordinate 1,145,545 of JAEQBH010000112.1, forward strand.
CGGGTAGTGTATTTATGGCCCTATTCTCAAAACACATAGTTGCATAACATGGGATGTTATTGGTTGTGTCTCTCCATGCTTTAGGATGCGGTGCTCGGAGTGAGAGATGCCTTTGTTCTTTAGATGGTCTTCTGAGCCTCTGAGATAATATTTACATGTTAGGTTCTTCAAATTAGGGTTAAATAACATTCGCATTATTATTTTTATTATCTCTCCATGCTTTAGGATGCGGTGCTCGGAGTGAGAGATGCCAGCTGTTGTTCTTTCTAGATGGTCTTCGAACATACAGTGTTAATTCAATGTTAGGGTTTTAAAAGGGACCACCTAAGCGCATACTTTACTGTATTGACTCAGTGAGTGTTTCATGGGTGAGGTTGCTAGTTAAATATATAGATCCGGTTATGCCATGGACTATAGGTTGCATGTCATAGCGGATAAACAGGGACACTTGTTTGCCTGGCACGAGTTAGTGACCTAAATCTTCAAAGTTAACTTTTTCACCTTTTAATTTCGGTTTTACCGAGTTTCTCGATTTTCAACTTCTGTTCATGTTTTTGAAACACAATTCAAGAGTCCAAATGGCCTTACCTTCATGCACTGGTCACAAACCATTTTAGGATGAAAACCATCCCAGTGTTCGATCCTGGAACCCTTTATCACTATGGTAAGCATTCTGTGATGTTAGGAACAGGTGTATATAAATTTTGTTGAGGATTTTAGCTCTGAAGGCACTGCGTGGCCACGAATCAAAATGGCGCGTTCGTGTGAGGGGATGAGGTGCCAAACTACAAATCAGTAAGTTGGAAGAGTATGTCCACATCACAGTGAAGGTAACTTTACTCTTTATGACTGGAGTTGAGCGCGCCGATTTTAGCAGTGTGATGGCGCCTTCATTTAGTTTTCATTAGATGATTTCATTGTTGTTAGTTAATTTTAATCTTTTTTGCAGGTTGTTTGTTGCTCTTTGCCCGAAATGCTCTATAATTGTGTAACATTTGTGTATGCAGTGGGATGAGACACATGGAGTAAGATTGAATGGGTTAGTACAAACTTGACCCGGCTAGTGAAGTTAGTGTACCAAGCGTCTCATGGATCCCATATACTAAGAGGAACAGCCGAGGCTAACAAGGAACCCTATGAATCAAATGCCTATAGAACCATGAGGGGATCACATCCACCCTCCTAGAGTTAGTGCCCCATCTACATCATTCCTCCTATTGAGTATGATGAGAGGCCTATTTAGACACCTCCTACTCCCCACATATCATGGTATGGAAAATGAAAATCCATATACACACTCATATAAGGATTTTGAGGTTTTACTACCTTTAAGGAAAGGTATGATGGACATGGATTTGCTGAAGCTAAAGCATTTCCATTGACCCATAAGGACAAGGCAAAGATATGGCTCAACTCATTGAGGCCTGAGCCAAACTAGAAGTGGGTGAAGTGCAGGCTGAATTGTGAAAGATTCTTGATTGCTCACAAGACCAATAATTTGAAAAGACAAATCTACTTTGCGGCTCGGGATGGTGGAGATTTTGCAGTGTTGGGGAGAGATTTATGAAACCATCGGGTCTGCATGTCACACCATAGGTTTGACACTTGGATGTTGAGTGAACCACTTCTATGGTGGTATCTCCTGCCATGAAACGACTCTTGGAAACCATGTGTGGGGAGATTTTAATTGACAATCTGATGAAGCCATGGTTTTTGAGTCCAGTGGCTGAAACTTCTAAGGGTTGGGATGAGCACAACCTAGAGGTGGATAGGATGAGACCACCAGTCGACAAAGGGGTGGATGTGTTGCTTGCTGGAAAGAAATAAATGGAAGCTAGGATTTCAGCCACAGCTAGGAAGGTAGAGGCCCGAAGGCCAAGCAGCTCCATGAGGTGCATGCAGTGACTGAAAATCTTGCACAGTCCAATCTTTGCACCAATTTCCAGTCACATGCACCAGCAGAGCAGTCTGGCCCTGCGATGAGATTTGATGTCGAATGTGGAAACGCCCATAGACAGTTCAATTACCCCGACAAATCCAATGCTCCCGCCATGGCAATACCCACAATTCAGTGGAGGAATCACCTGGCAGAAGCCCTGACTTATGTACCCCAGGCCAAACCTCGGTTGGTTCCCCACTCATGATCCATGAAGCCACCATCCTCTTCTCGATGGATGAGTGTATTGAATTTGAGTAAGGTGGTGCTGGGCAACTGTTGAACAAAGGAATTAATGTGCAGTAGCAAAGAATTGATCTGTGAGAATCTGATGAACAAAGAATAGATGGAGCAGGCGATCTCGGCCCCGAGGAAAATTGAAGCTGGCCTACGATTGTTGATCACAGATCGTGATTGCTGGGATTAAGCAGGGGTTTCCATCACAAACCAGTTCAAATCTAAGGGAATTCATGAAAGTAGGATCATCAACAATTCGGGAATGGATGAAGTTGAGCCATGTCGCCACTGAGAAATTGGAAAAAGGGTTGATCGACCTATGCCAAAGCACATTGAAGAGCATTGAGCGGAGAAGAATTAGGTGGGTGTTCTCAAGAGGATTCAATGAAGCATCTGCATTACCTCCTTTTCGCAAGCCTTAGAGGAAAGAAAGGCAACTCAACAGCAGGTATTTTGGGGTCATGGCCCAGTGAAGGTTAACATACCTTTCTTGGGATTTCATCAACAAAGTCCACTGCTTATGCAAAATTTTTGAAAGATCGCACGTCAAGAAGGATTGGGCATTGAAGAGCCATTTCTATCACTTCAGACATATGGCGCGGTCCAAAACGAATGTCCTGTTAAATGCCGCAGATCCTGGATCTCTGCAGTTCAGTCGTATTGGTGAATTGAAAGTCATTGCTTGATTTGGGGCAGGTGTGAACCTAATGCCATGTCGGTATATGGCGGATTGGGTTTAGGTGAACTTGAACCTACCAACATCACTATCATTGGCGATAGGTCGGTGAAAGTCCCAGGGGATAGTTGAGGATGTCCTTGTGAAATGAACCAAATTCTACTACCGGTGAATTTTGAATTAGCTTGACTGCGAGAGCGATTCTAGTGAACCCTAATCATGTATTGATCTATCTGAAGACCATTTTCTGGCCATCAATGCAATAATAAATTGAAGATGAGTCATACGACACCTTTGGTAACATGAATTTAGTGGGCTCTTTCAAATGAATAATAGCGAGTTGTATTTGGCTGAAAGCGATTTTGATGAAGTTGTTTCAATTGATCAGTGTGCAGGAAAACAAAGTACTCAGGAAATGCAAGGAGTGATCAGCCATGGAGATGAAAAGGTGGTCTTGCCAGCTAACACCAACGACAAACCAGTGCTCAATTCAGCGGCCATCAGCGAGGAACAGTACAACAGCCGCTGACATCATGGAGCGGCGGAGACCAGCTGCGTAGGTTGAGGAGATCATTCTCCTTGATCCCCCTTGAGTAACTCGGAAAATGAACTGGTTCGGTGTTTTCAAAAACCGAATTGCAGTTCCACAATTTTAATTTTCTGTTTTAAGTTAGTTAATTTTGTTAGTTTCAGTTATTTTTCAAAAATTTTAATTTAGCATTTTTCATTTTCTAGTAAAATAATTAGTATAGCCTAGTGTTGTGCTTTGAATTTTAATTATAGTACATATATTAAATTTTATAATAATAATTCTTATATTAAATATTAACTAATAAATTAAATTTTTTTGGAATACGGGGAAGGCGATCGAGCGAATTAAGCTAGGGTAGCGAATATTTTGGCGAGGAAAAGACTCTTAGAATTTGCTTGGTTGGATGCTTATGTAAACTGGGGTGAGGGGTGTCGAAAGGCCGCTTCATATTCTTCCCGTAAGCCACTGAGCCATCTTCCTCTGCTGCCGGCCGTGACCGGCGCCACCGGTGCAAACCTTCCTTCAGCCGTCCACTGCTCACGAGCTTTCCGGTCTCCTTCCCGTCGCTGCTATTGCCGGGGGTTCGCGGGTGACGCGGAGTTCACCTTACCTGCGCATTTGTGCACAGAGTCCACTGCACCCGAGCTCACGCCTCATGATCCCGGCCCGAGTTTCTAGTACCGCCCGGCCACCGATCCCGGCGCCACCGCAGCGGAAACCCCAGCCAGGAGCCTTGGTGAGCTCTGGCGACTAGTGCGGGAGCAGTAGTACCACAGTTCGACACATTGGTGCCTGCCCAGCGCGGTATTTTCTTGAGCCATCAGTTACGGTCAGGCCAGCTGCTCCGGTAGTATGATGAGCCACAGGTCGGTTGGTCGCCAGTACTTGATGGCCTTGGAGATCTTGAGTTCGGATATATAGTGCGGCCGGTTATATTTTGATGGAAATTCGAGCCCTTTTGTTATTTTATTTGATGTGGAATATGGTTTCGTACTCAAGGGTGGAGTCCGTCTTGACCTCGGGTGAGATTTAGCACGCTGAAGAGGGCCCGGCTCCGGTCAGCCTCTGTACCATCACGGTCCCGAGAGGCGGTATCGAGAGCCTCGGGGATCAGGCGTTATCGAACTTCCGGATGGGACCGGGCCCCATCGCTGTACCACGGAGAGAGTTAGGAGGCCGGCCCTCCCAGCGGGCCCTTCGGGCCCCGGGCGGAAGTCATGTCTTCTCGGCCTCCCCATCCGATTACTCCGGTACGCGGAGCGGCCTTGCTCCACCTCATTTGTCGCCGACATCGAGGATTCGGAGACCTTGTTCGTAGGGCACCCCGTGGGGTGCGACTCCGCCGCCGAGAGTTTCATCGGGGAGTCATTCTATGAGCGTCCCGCGTGAGGGCGACCCGGATGCAGGGAGTCCTGTGATGGTGATCGGAGTATTCACTCTTACCACTTTATGACTCGCGGCCCCGAGTTTATTGAGAGTGGTGCTGCCGGTTCTACCGGCTCCATGACATCCGGAGGGGATACGAGGAGCGGTCCGCTAAGGGATTCGGTTAATTATAGATGGCCGCCACGGTGTCTTTCAGACGGCGATGCTCGGCAGTGGGATTACGCATACCGCCAGCGCCTTCGGAGGATTATAGAGCTTGGGCCCACCCGCCGCGGAGAGATGGTTCGAGGCAGCGGCGAGGAAGATGCTTTCTGGTGGTCCGGTATTCTATAGGAGCGGCTCCGCCTCGGATCTTTATCGTCGACCATCTTCTCGTACCGGCTTATTCCTCTGCGGCGTGTGTGCGAGAGGGAGGGCCATCTGGGCGCTTCTGGGATCTCGGGGGGATTTTGGTTCAGTCCCTCTGAGTTGGTGATGGCCTCTCTGTTGCATTTTGAGGAGAAGGTCCATCGGAAGGACTGGCGCGCGTCTGAAGAGCATCCTGCGATCGCAGGGACTCCTGCGCTTTATGTTCTCGGCCGGTCTGGGATTCCCGGAGGAGCCCGAGTGGGAATGAGGTACAGATGCTACATGTAGTGTCAATGAACCCGGGTTATGACTATGTCAGTCTCATTCCATATCACGACCCACGGGACCCGGGTCACCAGGATTACGGAGGTGAGGACCGCCACGTAGATGATATACTTGCCCCCAGGCCAGGAGTGCGGGGGACTCCCATGTCGAATCGTTCACCTCCATCTCCTCCGCATGCTACATCGGCAATTTCCCGGCGAATCTCAGGGCCTTCTATTCGACATATCATTCACTTGGATTACATCAGTAGCTCGAGGAAGACAAACGGTGTGATGGATGCCATCTGCTCACTTGCAGCTACAGTACCCGGGATCGAGAGGTTGGCTGGTGCCATTACATGCTGACTCGGATATGACCCTGGTCTTCCTAAATGTTCCCAGTCGGCGAGAGAACATGCCCGATGCGGCTTCGTGGATGTTACGGCTGCGGCGTAGCGATTTCGAACCCACCACCACCACGACGGTGAGGTGGTTGGGTTTCTTTGATTTTTGTTTAGTTATCGGCTTTATCGGCGCCCTCTTGATCTTGATTAGGGTTATGTATTAGCCGTAGTAAGCGAGTGATATTTTGTATTTAAGCTGTATTCATGTATTAGCCACTTTGGCTATATCAAAAGCTATTCAGTTTATATATATACAGCTTTTATGTACATATCATGTTTTGTGCCTTTACATGTGTAAATGTTTTTCTTTTCAATTGGACAATTGAATTGCTACAATTGGACAATTGAATTGCTACAAATTGGACAATTGAATTACTACAAACTGGATAATTGAATTGCTATAAGCTGGATGATTGAATCATCATGTTTTCACTTATATGCTAGAACAAATTCCATGGGAACGGTTATAGTCAGTTGAAGTTCCGGCATGCTCAACAGAAGAATTTCCCCCTTTATGCTAATTCACACACTTTGCCTCAGATTGTTTCCAATGAGGTGTGGTGTGTGCCTTCTTCGCTTTGCATAGCCGGCCTTAGGTAAGTTGGCAGCCTAGGATGAGTTTGTGTTACCCTCGAGTTGAGACCAATGTTGTCTTCTAAAAGGAAAAGAAAGAAAAGCAAAAGAAAAAGAAAGAAAAGAAGAAAAGGAAAATAAAAGTCGTGAAGTTTTGCCTTGAAACAGGAACGCGGTCAGGGGGTGTATGTAAACCTTTGAAACGATGCCACTAAGCCTTAATTGGTAGGAGTCATCGATTTAGTGTTCGTTACATGGGTGGATAGGTGAAGTTTAATGACTTGTGGGTGTAATTTTCGAAGTCATTCGAATCAGGTGGAAGCTATAGAGTTAGTGGTCGTGATCCTTTTGACGATGCCACTAAACCTTGCGAGTGGTTGGGAGTCATCGGTGGACCCCCGTTACACGAACTTTGGTGAACTCGAATTTTAAGCATTGCATCCTACATTATAATTGAAAAAGAAAGAAAAGTGTAACTAGCCCTATCAAGGTTGTTCAACAACTTAAGGCCATATCAGTGCTAGGTTGGGGGGAGGGAACAAATTTTGCAGTTTATTAAGCAGTCTGGATTCAAAAAAAAAAAAAAGAAGACGATTAGACTTGGGGTGGAAATCCAAGTTGAATCATGGAACCAACGCGGCACCGATTGTTCTCGTATGGATTTGGTTCTTTCATATCAGTTTTCAAATTTTGATGTCAAATGTTTAGTTTAAAGTATTGTGTATAAGTACATCAACCTTTTTGAATCATAATCTTTTTGAAAATCTGCATTAACATCTCCTTTTTTTATTTTGCATTCTTGGGACTAGCAAGCGTTTTGGTTGGGGAGTGTGATTAGTGCCCAAAAGTGCAATTTTGAACCACACTATGTTAGATAGGGTTTGAGTCTTTTCAACGCATTAATCATATCATTGTACCAATTGAAGTGTTAAGTCTTCTTAGTAACACTTATGCCATTTAGAGTATTTTTGGCTGTTTGCGGGCTTTTGTGCACTTACGGAGTTGATATGAGGATGAATGATGAATCATGAAGTTTGAATTCAAGTCTCGACCATCGATCGACCAAAATCAATGAGAAAGCGAAATGAGAATGAAGAAAATTCAAAATGCGAGTTTGAGACGAGGACAATACGTTGAAGGATCAACAAAGGCACGGAATTTTTCGCTAAACTATATGAAAATTTTCGCTAGGATACTTGAAATTTCGCAGCTTGTAGCGAAAATTTCATGGCTCTCGTAAAACACCAAATTTCGGCTAGACCACCTCGATTCGCTAGGCACCATTTTTGCGAAAAACACGATTTAAGCTACTCCATGACATTTTAAGCTGTAGCTGTGAAATTTATTAACTAGCGAATTACTGACATACGAAATTTTCCATTTAAGCTGGGCACAATGATTTCGCTAGTTAGCGAAATTCCTCAGTCTAGCGAAAATTGATGCCTCGTCATGCTTTGTAATTAATGCAAACCGCCTCCAAACTTGGTGTATTACTTGGTGTCCAATAACCTTGATTTCATAGGTTTTTGGTATTTTCCTTACCTTGAGGAGATTTATATAAACCCCTCTTTATTTTTTTTTTGTAAGAAAGTGTGAAAAATCTTAGGAGAAACGATTGGGCAACAATCTGTGGAGAAGGATTTTTTGTAAGTTTTATTTTGTAAGAAAATAAAGTCTTTTATTTAGGTTTTGCTTTATTTCTTTTTCTCTCTTCTCTCTCTTTCTTTCTTTCCTGAAATTTGCCGAACTACCCCTCTTGAGGATGACAACTCAAGAGATGCTTGGCTAAGCCTCCTTTCTTTGAAGAGGAAGGAAGCTAGCTTGGTGGTGGGGCATATGCATGTTGTCCTTTTGTATTAAAAGCTACGGGTAGTGTATTTATGGCCCTTATTCTCAAAACATAGTTGCACTAACATGGGATGTTATTGATTTGACCAATACTCTCCATGCTTTGGATCTGATGCAGGGTGAGATCTGCTTGTTGTTCTTTAGATAGTCTTCACGAGCCTCTGAGATAATATTTACATGTTAGGGTTCTTCAGTGGGTTAAATAACATTTCTTTATTATTATTTTGGCGATACTCTCCATATTTGGAATCTGTGCTCGAATTGAGAGATACCTTTGTTGTTCTTTTCCGAATGGTCTTCGAGCCTCTGAAATGATAATTTAATGTTAGGGTTTTAAAGGGCCATAGCTTGCATGCTACACAATATTGACTCAAATAGGAGATGTTTCATGGGTGAGGTTTGCTAGTTAAATATAGATCAGTTATGCCGTGGACTATAGGTTGCATGTCTGCTTGGCGGATAAAACAGAGGACACTTGTTTTCTTACTAACTTGCCAAGTTAGTGACCTAAATCTTCAAAGTTAGCTTTCACCTTTTTAATTTAGTTTTTCACGAGTTTCTCGAGTTTCAACTTCATTCCCCCTTTGTTTTGAAACACAATTGAGTCGAATAGAAAGCCTTACCTTCATGCACTGATCTGAGCCATTTTTAGGATGAAAAGCCCATCCCACAGTGTTCGATCTGAGCCAGCATCTGCGATGCTGACTCTGGCTGATGGTAGAACAAGTGTATATAAATTTTGTTGATTTTAGCTCAGCCCTGCGTAGCGCAATCGGGCTCGGGGAGTTCCTTGAGTTGAAGCAAGAAACGGGTACGTAACCGAATACGTGACCAAGTTCAGCGAGTTGGCATGTTTCGAGGGGATGACTATGTGGCCCACGAGATATGGCGAGTGGAGGTCGGATGGCCTAAAGTTGTCCATTTGGGGCAAGATTGTAAGATTTCTCTTACAGGACATTGACTCTATGGTCAGGACGAATATGGCTATAGAGAGAGAGATAGAGGAGGCACGTAGTATCGAGATCTGCGGTGCTAGTGGCGAGGAAGGAGGTCAACCTTCTTTAGTAAGGAAGAGAGCGAAAGGCGTCTTGCTCCTCTCGAGTGTTTCGGGGGCGCGGTCGCGGCTATCGGGGCGAGGCGGACGGGACTTCGGTCGGTCGGGACCAGCGAGCATGTTTTCGTGCCATCGGCTGGACGTGTAGGCGGGATTGCCCTCATGGCGAGATCTAGGGTTTTGGGACATGCGAGTCCCCCAGTCATCCGGTGGGACGACACGGCTCTGATTTGTTCCTTCTCACGGTCGCGGGCGGAAGGAACGGCATCCAGTCTCAAGGTGTTGGCAAAGACCTTACGCTACGAGAGGCGAGTGAGCAAGGCAAGTGGGGGTTCGCGGGGGCCAGAACCGGCTCGGCGTGTCTACACCATCACCCTGTTGAGCAGTTAAGCGTCGGTTATATAGGATATGTTTCTATTATCTCGCCTCTGAGCTAAGATATTGTTTGATTATGGTGCATCGCATTCATTTGTGGCTGCATCTAGTGTGGATGTTTTGGGCTTAGAGGTGGAGATCTTGGATGAGCCATTATCGCAGTGAGTTCTCCCACTGGAGACTGGTGAGGATTGATAAGATCTGTTGGGATTGTGAGTTAGAGATCTGAGGATTAACCCGGTGGACCTTCGGGTGATGGACATATCGGATTTTGATGTCATCCTTGTCATGGATTGGTTGACGGCACACCGAGTCGTCATTGATTGTGATAGTAGGAGTTTCTTGCCTGCACGGCCCGGGCGGTATCAGTGTGACTTTGGGGCGAAGCATGATGCTTCTGGACCGTTCATGACTCTAGATGGAGTGGGCCCAGGTTGATGGAGTTGGTAGCAAGCCTACTGAAGGATGAGGGAGACAAAATTTGAGTGCACCTTGGGTGGTTTGCGAGTATAGGGATATCTTTAGGATGAGTTATCGGGATTACCTCCCACGCGAGGATCTTGGACTTTGTCATTGAGTTACACCTAGTCGACCCCCATTTCTATGACTCTCATAGGATGGCACTGGGTTAGTACCAGATTCGAGTTCAATGGTGTTGGATAAGGGCTTTGTGGTAAAGCACTTCCCTGCATGGGGGCGCTCACGGTTTTGTTTTGCGAAGAGAAAGACAAAGACCAGCCGACTATACATTGATTCTGACGGTTGAATAAGGTTACGATCAAGAATCGGTATCCCTTACCCAGAAGTTATTGACTTGTTTGTCGGTTGAAGGAGCGGCGAGTCTACTCAGAGATAGACCTTCTCACGGTTATCATCAGGTTAAGAGTTAGAGAGCTGATATCCACAAGAGCGGCGTTTAGGGCGCGGTATGGGCATTTCGAGTTCACGGTTATGCCTTTCGGGTTGACGAATGCGTCAGCAGCATTCATGGACCTCATGCATAGAAATTATTCCAACCTTTATTTAGATCCAGTTGTTGTGGTCTTTGTTGATGACATCTTGATCTACTCCCAGTCTGAGGAGGATCATGAGGATCATTTGCGAATTGTTCTCCCGAGCTCGGGGACCATCGAGTTGTATGCCCACGAGTTCAATAAGTGCGAGGTTGCAGCTTACTGAGGTGAGATTCTTAGGACACGTCGTGTCGGCTTCAAGTGTCAGTGAATACAGAAGGTTAAGGGCTGTTATGAGTTAGGAGAGGCCAAAGAAATAGTTTTTTGAATCTATGATTTCTTAGGATTAAAGTGTTCTGGAGATTTATTGAGGATTTCTCGACTATGGCACCTATAGCTAGATTGGCAGAAAATTGAGTTTGAGTGGGATGACTGTGTGAAAACGTCAGAAGTTGAGAAACGCCGGCTCCTATTTTGATGTAGTCTGAGCAGGGCGAGGTACGGTGTCTTTGTGATGCCTCTAAGGCAGGCTGGATGTGTCTTGATGCGGTCGGGGAGGGTTGTAACATGGTTCCAAACGGCTAAAGAATCATGAGCGAAATTACCCTACGTGATTTGGGATTGGCGGCCATAGTCTTTGCCTTAAAGATTTGGCGCGGCTGTCGGTATGGTGGCTTAGTTTGAGGTGTTTCGGACCACAGTGCCGCGGTATATCTTTACATGTGAGACCTCAACATGAGGCCGCCTTGGATGGATGGAGTATACGGAGGATTATGACTTCACTTTGCATTACCATCTGTGAGCCAAATGTAGTGGATTGATGCGGCTTAGTCGGAGTCAGTCTTGGCTAGTGCGGCTTCCGGGGAATTAAGCGGTCTTTTCGGGGCCAGTGGGACGGTTTAGGCGCGATATAGTGATCGGGCTTTCGAGGAGTCTTCAGGGAGTTTGGTAGCTGCGCCATCCTTACTAAATAAAGTGAGTTCGATCCCGAGGGGAGACCAGGGGCGGAGATATTGTCCATGAGGTCAGTGTCGGTCTGGTGTGAAGTCTGGGCCGTCACACGGATGGTAGTCTTCGTTATAGGGACGAGTTGTGGATTCCCCAATGAATGGGTGCAGAGGATATCCTCGGAGTTCCATTGCTCGTTTTGTGTTGTGCATCTAGGTGTACCCGAATGTCACAAGATCTTCGTCGCCCTGATGTGGAGGCGTAATGAAGGCGACACGTTAGGCGATTTTGTTACGTGATTGTCAATCTCGGCGGGTGAAGGCTGAGCATCAAAGCCGGCAATTTCCTCAGGCCATTAGAAGTGGTGAGTGGAAGTGGGAGCATGTCCGCGAGGGATTTTGTGACCACTTGCCACGAGGACACCCGTGGAGGCATGATGCGGGTATGGGTTATAGTGGACCCGGCTCACTAAGTCGGCTGCTAGCCCGGTGCGAGAATGACCTTCTGGAGGAATGCATCGGTTATACATTATTGAGATTGTCCCGACTATCAGTGCCCGGTATCTATCGTATCGGGACATGGATCTAGATTTACGGCACTTTTGGAAGAGAGTTTCCAAGGCCATGGGTTTCTGATTGTGATGAGCCGCAGCTTTTCATCTGCAGACAGATGGTCAGTCGGAGAGGACCATCTGATTTTAGAAGACATGTTAGTGCATGTGTCCTGGATCTCAAGGAGTGGGTTGGGAGGCATTTACCCTTAGTGGAATTCGCCTACAACAACAGTTATCAGGCAAGTATTCAGATGGCACCCTATGAGGCCTTATATGGGAGGCCATGTCGATCATCGATCTGTTGAACAAAAATGGGAGAGCGTTCCATCACTGGTCCAGATCTGATTAGAGACGCCTCTAAGAAGGTGGATTTGATTTGAAAGCGCCTTCTTACGGCTCAGAGCAGACAGAAGAACTACGCCGATAGACGGCGTCGACCTCTAGAGTTCGAGGTGGGTGATCACGTCATCTTGAAGGTGATGCCTAAGAGAGGAGTGGTCAGATTCGGCAAGCGAGGGAAGCTAGAGCTGAGGTATATTGGGCCCTTCGAGGTACTCGAGAGGGTGGGCACAATTGCATCATCGTGGCGCTACCCCTTAGGGTTTATCGGTGTCCGCGAGTGTTCCATGTCTCCATGCTCCGGAAATATACTCTGAATCCAACTCATGTAGTGGATTGGGGAGAGATTACTGTTGACACTGATGGGACCTTCAAGGAGGGACCAGTGTGTATCTTGGATAGTCGGGATCAGATTTTACGACGCAAGATCATGCGGTTAGTAAAAGTGTTGTGGCAACACCGAGGAGTGGAGGAGGCAACATGGGAACGCGAGGACATGATGCGGGCCACCTATCCTTTCCTATTTGAGGACGAAGGTGCGTGGTATAATGTTGGCATTAAAATATTCGCATATGCGTCTTTGTGTGTGTGCTAGTATGTGTGTGGAATTTCGGGGACAAAATTACGGTAGGAAGAATGTAAAACTCGGGAAAAATTCAATTTTTCGACAAAGGTAAGCAGTAATTTCGGTTGAAAATCGAATTCTCTGGAATTCGGATGTGAAAGCGGACTGCGCCCGTTAAATTAGTCTCGCGAGAAATCTAGTGACCTAGAAGGGTTTAAGTCGGATTACGAGACAAGCGGAATATTTCGATTTTAAGGTGATAAGCCATCAGTGACTTCAGGAATGAGATTTTTACAAAAATCTCGGAAGTCGAGAAATGGCTTGGGCTAAGTTCATTTAAAATAAAGTGAACTGAAAAGAAATAAATTGTTTCGGGATAGAAATGGACCCGAATGAAGTAATATGAACCATGTATTCAAAATAATAATAATAATAATAATAATAATAATAAATAAATAAATGAAAGATAAAAACGAAAAAAAAAATCAAAGGAGAAAAGAATGAATTCGGAGAGAGGGAGAAGGCGTGTAAAGACTTGTTTTTATTCTGCTATTTCTTTCTCAAATTTACAATCAGTAGTAGTTTTAAGTGAGAGACTGAAGCAAAGTTGATCCACGCAGTGAGGGCTACGTGTGGGTACCAAAATCTTGGAGTTTCGTCAAACTCCACGAGGTAGGGAATTTTCCTACTTGTGTTATTTCTAGCCTAAAGGTCATTTAATGGCTTGAGATTGGCTTAGAGGCCTTAAATTTCAGTCCTCAATTTTTGGGCGAGTGTAAGGTACAAGAATTTTGGACTATTTTTTAGACGTCGGGTTGAATTCGGGACTAGTTTTGGGCAGTCTGGCTAAAATTCAGGGCCCATTTCGGGGCGATTCCGGAGGCGAGTTCGTGTTTGGTTTTGATCTCGAGACGATGTCTGCGGGTTTTGTGGTGTGTCTTGCTATCCCAATAATTCGGTGGCGAAGCAGTGAAGGACAGAGGTTCCACTGTTTTATAATGGAGTCGAGATTAGTGCGTTTGTATGTTATTGTTGTAAAATATTAAATAACATGTTGTCGTGTTGAAAAATCATGTTAATATATGCTATTTTATGTATTAACGTGGATTGCATGGATGTAAATTATATGTAAAAATTATAATTGTCCATGGTGTATTAATGTTTCATGTAAATGCATATATCATGTAACATGAAAATGCATTGACATCATGCATTTCATATACCGCAGTCACATCGCATCAGTCGGGTGTGGGTGCATAGTCTTTGATATCTGTGATGAATGAGAGTAGTGAAGCTCGGAAATGGGACAATGTCCAAAATCGAGACTCACGGTTGTATAAAATAATAATAAGAATAAATTACGTGTGTTTTGGGTGAAGCAAGATGAGATCCCCTCCCGGTGAAAGACCCAATTTTATTAATTGATTATATGAATCGTGATGATAGTTCGAAAGTGTCGGAAGGCGTTGTGAGCTGCGGTAAGACCCTAGGAATTATGACCGAATAAACACACGGTTGATAAATTAAATTGGAGGGTAGTCCAATGGTTTAAGTCATTGGGTGAAACACCAATGACTGGTTTTTCACACTTGGCGTTGCAGGTGTGAGAAAGTCGGTCGGGACTCGGGTTGTGGGTATGAGGAGTCTAATCTCATGCATGACATGGAACATTCCATATAGGATTGCATTATTTATATTGAATATGGTTTGAGGTTTTATGTACGCCATTGCATGTGCATTTTAGGCGGGGAGTAGCCCTTGTAGGAGAATTTTCTCTTGAGCCTGGCTCATCCGTCGTGGGACCACATTTAGTGCGGGACAGTTACAGTGGGCGCTCCAGTAAAAGCCAGGGATTGAGAAAAGCGGATTGGCTTTTGATATATATATATTTTGTAAATATATATGGGTTGTATTTATTTGTATAAGAGTGATGGAATTTAAACTCTTATGACCTATGGTTTTATAGTCAGGTGCTTATATGTTTGAGTATGGATAAATGGGTCATATATGGCCATTTTTACTTGTTTGTGGACCCGGTGTGGTCATTGTATAATATTGGGTCATGTTGCCATGAAATTGTACAGGTTGTATGTTGGGTAGAGCTTCCCGAACAAAGTAGACTCTACTCGATTTTTTTTTGTGGATAGGGGTGTCACATAACCCGTTGCTTATAGGGAAGCAAGAACCTTGATATAGGAGGACGCCACAATCAGTGACGGAGATCTGATTGATAAGTCTTGATGAACACAACGGAATAACCGATAAGTTCAAAAGTTCTTTCAGAACCAAGAAATTTAAACTCTCATTTTATAAATTCGTAAGCTGAAGAAACCAAAGGATAACACGCATAAATAGGCCCCAATGTGAAGAAACAAAACAAAGATTTTTATATGAAAGTAAATATTAGAAACACAAAGAAAGGAAACTAACTATCTTCTAAACTACTCACCAATCCACAAGGGAAAAGGAAACTAGATAATTTAGGACAAGACTTGGTAATCAAATAAGCCGCCGTCGAGACAAATGACGACAA
This sequence comes from Tetrastigma voinierianum, assembly GCA_016808115.1. Taxonomy (NCBI): domain Eukaryota; kingdom Viridiplantae; phylum Streptophyta; class Magnoliopsida; order Vitales; family Vitaceae; genus Tetrastigma; species Tetrastigma voinierianum. Next base: position 1,161,068 of record JAEQBH010000112.1, read on the forward strand.
ATCATGAACAATTTGATAAATCAAACGAAAAGAAGCGACAAATCAAGAATAATTTAGCAGCAAATCAAGAACAAATGAACAACAAATCAAGAACAATTTAGCAGCAAATCAGGAAAAAATCAAGAACAAATCAGCTCCAAAATAGCAGCAAATCAATAGCAAATCAGGATCAGTCGCTGAATCCTTTTCTAATCCAGCAGTCAGCATGTATTCTTGTTCCAAATTCAGATTTACTTTGATGACGTGGACCATCTTTGTTTCCTCTTTGGAGTTGAACACGTGAGCTTCTTCCACTTAGGCATCTATGAATTAAAACATTAAGGGTTTCTTTGAATCTCTTGGCTCTAGCTCGTGTCATCGGGTCAAGTGGGATTTCAAGTGGGTTTGCACTCTATTCCTTAGCCATGCCAAGTTAGAGTGAAAAAGAGAGTGAACAAAATAATAAGAGTGAAAAAGAGAGTGAACAAAATAATAAGAGTGAAAAAGAGAGTGAACAAAAGAAAAAGAGTGAAAGAGAGTGACAAAAAGAAATTAATTGAAAATTTAAGAGAAAATGAGAGAGATTGAGAAAAATAAGAGAGAAAAAATAGGGTGGAAATGAATGATGGAAGAAAATATAAAGAAAAACAAATTTCTATGCAAAGGCAAGTGAGGTTAAGAGAACATTTATATTAAACAAGCCTAGGATTGTACTTTTGTACAATGAGGCACTTTTTAACACTAACCAACTTGACATTTATTTGCCTAGTTAAATTATATATGTTTTGTAGGAATTTGATGATGTCTTTCCCGAGGAAATTCCAAAGGGATTACCTCCTATCTGAGGGATCGAACATCAAATTGATTTTATGCTTGGTGCTACCATTCCAAACTGACCCTCTTATAGGAGTAATCCTGAGGAGACAAAGGGACTCTAAAAGCAAGTTGATGAATTAATGGAAAAGGGATATGTGAGGGAAAACATAAGTCCATGCGCCATTCCGATGAGTTTGGTTCCTAAGAAGGATGGGGAGTGGAGGATGTGTGTTGATTGCCGAGCCATGAGTAACATAACAATAAAGTATCGTCACCCCATTCCCCAGTTAGATGATATGTTTGATGAGTTGCATGGTTCTTGTATCTTTTCCAAAATTGATTTGAAAAGTAAATACCATCAAATTAGAATGAAAGAAGGTGATGAATGGAAAACTACTTTCCAAACAAAATATGCTTTATATGAGTGGTTAGTTATGCCTTTCGGGTTAACTAATGACCTAGCACTTTCATGAGATTAATGAACCACGTTTTGCTAGCTTTCATTGGAAAATTTGTGGTTGTCTATTTTAATGATATCCTCATTTATAACAAGAACTCGGATTATCATTTGATTCATTTTAAAATCACAATGTTAGTCGCGCCGAAAGATTGTTTGCTAACCTTAAGAAGTGCACATTTTGCACCGATAGCCTTGTGTTTCTTGGTTTTGTTGTTAGTGCACAAGGAATACAGGTTGATGAAGAGAAGGTTCGTGCGATTCAAGAATGACTAAGTCCGACAAGTGTAAGTAAAGTCTAAAATTTTCATGGACTTGCTAGTTTTTACCGGCGATTTGTGAAGACTTTAGTAACATAGCCGCATAGATAACCGAAGTCATCAAGAAGGATGTTGAGTTTAAGTGGGGAGAAGAGCAAGAAAAAGCATTCCAACTTGTCAAGGAAAAACTAACTCATGCTACTGATTTGCTGCTAATTTGTTGTTGATTCGATTACCAAGTCTTGTCCTAAATTATCTAGTTTCCTTTCCTTGTGGATGTTTAGGGTGTGCGTAGTTTAAGAAAATAAGTTATCTTCCTTTCTAGTTTTAGTTGAATATTTGCTTTCCTTTATAGCTGAATTTTGTTTTGTTCTTCATATTTTTTGGGCCTATTTATAGTCGTGTTATCCCTGAATTCTTTACATACAATTTATAAAATTGAGAGTTAAATTTCTCTTTGGTTCTTGAAAGAACTTTTCGAACTTATCAGTTATTTTGTGGCGTTCATCAAACAAAGACTTATCAATCGGATCTCCATTACCGATTGTAACATCCTCTTATACCAAGTTTCTTGCCTCGTTATAAACAACGGGTCGAGGTCATCCATCCAAGTCGAAGAAGACTAAAGCGGTTCTTCCGAGATTAATTTGATCACGGAGTCTCATCACAAGTTGGCATGGTTCGTATCGGAGATGATCTTTGGAGAGGTCATTCGATTGAGGAAAAGGTTCTTTGGACGAGGTAGAGCCTCAACCGAATACTCCACCCAAGTCGTTCAAGTGAGGTCGTCCATATGAGGCACTTTTGAGGTCTTGAAGACTTACTTGTCCAAACAAGGTAGCTAGGTCGTTTGAGCCATAGACTCCTATCCTATAAATTGATGGTTGTGGTTCATTTGTGACTATGAGATTCATTGCATTAAATCCTACAACTACCAAATCTCTTGCTTATTAACTCCATATCTCATTCTTGACGCATTTGCAACAATTTCCATACCTTTAGAGTGCACCTTTATTCTTCACCCTAACTAAGGTTTTATTTCTTTATTCTTTTGAGCTAGTGAGAAAAATTTTGTTGATCAAAAAATAAAATTTCAAGTGAAGATAGCTTGAAGGCATTATAAAGAGTCCATTGGAGCCAAAATCCAAGTGTAAAAAAAAGAAGCTCGGATATTGAGCATGATCATAGTGGAACCCTCATTAGGTTGAAGGTTGAGGAGACGTGGATGTAGACAAAGGTGTATCGAACCATTATCAAACTGAGTTTGTGTCTCTTGTCTTTCTCTCTTTCTTTATTTATGCTCTCGGATTAAATTAAAATTTCTATTTATTTTACTAAAAGGTTTTGAAAAAAACAAATAAATCTTTTTCAACATGATAGTACATTCAAAATTTTCCAACCAAACATTTTCATATCCATTTTAAAATGATTTAATAACAAAATTAATATTAACAATTTAATATCGGATTTAAAATCAATTAAACACATTTCAAATATGATTTACTCTAATTATCAAATATCAAATAGGATATAATTATGTGAAATTTTACAAATGAATGACCAGCCCCAAATCGGTTTTTTAGATTGAAGGGAATTAATTTCTACTAATACTAGTAACCACTAACCAAACCAACCGAAGATAGGATTCAAATCAATTAAATTCTCCATTATGAAAATGTAACAGTCTATTATTACATCTGATTGATAGAGTCAAAAGATCAGTCATTATATTTTTTGACTAGGGCTAAAAACACCCGAGTCAAACATTTTGTGTTTCTTATTTAGACCTAAAAATAGAATCTTTGGTTCTTTCAACTTCACTTTTGTATTACAAGCTGAGCACAATTTCTTATGCACTAATTCCACATGTTAGGCGTAGTTGATGTATTTGGCAATTCATTTTTTTGTGCTATGCATGGTTCCACCCATTCTACTTGTTAGGCGTTGCTTAGTGTATTTAGCAGTTCACTATCCAGTGCCATGCAGGGTTCATCCATTCCACATTTTATGCAGGTAGTTTACTGCCACGCAGGATTTCTTGGTTATATTTTGATTAAGGGAACTACATAAAATGGATCTACTAATGAAATTCCTAAGAAATTTAAGAGAAAACCTAGGTTAAAGAAAACATAGAGGAATTATTCAAAAAAAAAAAAAACAGAGGAAAAACATAAAAACAAATAAATAAAATAAAAATAGATCTAAGTTAATAAATTATTTTTATATATGATTCCAAACTCATCTAACTTATTCTAATATTTTAAAATAGAGACGGAATAATTTGAGAATTAATAAATTTTAATTTAACTATATATGCTTTTTTTAAAATTTTCCATAATCTAGGCAAGTACGAAAAGCCATTTTTTTATATTTTTCATTGATCATACAACTCCCTCTCCCTCTCTGCATCATTTTGAAAAAAAAAAATGTCATCATTCTTTTTTAAAGAAATAACATGTTTTGAAAATTCAAATTATATAAATAATTAAAATAATTAAAAACATCTATGTAAAAAATTAACTTATCTATGAGGAATTAAATTCACAATTATCGTATTATTTCGTCCTTTTTAAGTAATTAATTCTTTTACAATATAGTGATTTAAAAAGTTATAATGATTAAGAGAGACAGTGGCTGTATTTGAGTAAAGATTACCTCAGAAACAGATGACCTATTAATGAGTAATTATTAAGATATAATAACTGTAATAAAAATAGTCACTAAAGAAACCCCTCAAAGACGATTGTGCCAGAAACGGTCTTCTTAATTTTATATCTGTTTCCTCTTTGGAGCGACTTGAGAAACTTCAGGGAGGAGTAAATTAAATATAATTTTGTGGATTGAGGGACCACTTTTCGAAGAGAAAGTTGGCAACATATTTTAATCTTTAAAAAGCAAAATTGGGAAAATTCACAGAGAGTGGGTAGTAAATGTTGCCTTTAGTTACTTTAGTGGCCACTACTTCAGGCCATGATTTGTGAATTCTAGTCTAATTTAGATTTCTTGGAATCTTCTAGACTTCAATTCCGCCACCTTCTCATAAGAGTTTGCAGTCAAGATCAAACCTCCTCCTTCAATGATTTTGAACTTTGGCATTTTTAGTTAGTGGACTAGTCATGAAAATCATATTATAATTTATTTCATTTTTAAATAAAAATAATATACTTTTTTAAACTAAATAATATATATATATATATATATTTTAAATGATGATCCAAAGAAGATAGTCCCTCTTAGGTACTAGAAAATAAAAGAATTTCTTGAGAGATGAAAATAGTGTCGGAGTGAGCAAGAAAGCAAGATGGGGAGAAAGATAACTTTGCTTTTTTTTCCGAGATAAATCATACATAGGGTAGGTAGGCCTATTTATAGGCTCCCAAAGTGACCTTCCAATATCTTCATTAATGTATGAATTAATGAAGGTATTAATTATAGTATTAATGATGATTTATGTATACATAATTCAAGATGAATCCATTCATTGCAAAACACTGAATCTAGAACGGCTTTATTGTGTGATGCTGAATCCGGGGTGGCTTCATTCATTTCAAAAACCTTTCGTTTATAACACTTCCCCTTGAATTACCACCCTTACAAATGTGCCTCATTAAAACCTTGCTAGTAAAACCTAGTGGGAAAAAACTAGCGAAGGAAAAAGATCTGACATTACGCATGTTGAAATCTTGCCTCATTAAAAACCTTGTCGAGAAAAACCCTATGGAACAAAAATCTGGACGAAGGGAAAAAGAGTACATTACACTAACATTAGGTCATAGCGGACTTCCTCGCATGTCAACATCCTTTGGTTGGCGCGTTCCTGAAAATCTTATAAGTTACGAGCGTTGAAGTTGGTAATGCCTTGGTGAATAGGTCTGCTAGATTATCACTCGAGCGTATTTGTTGAATGTCAATCTCACTATTCTTTTGGAGCTCATGAGTGTAAAAGAATTTTGGAGATATATGCTTAGTTCTATCTCCTTTGATGTATTCGCCCTTTATTTGGGCAATGCATGCAGCGTTGTCTTCAAATAATGTTGTTGGATTGTCTTTGGAAAAGGGGAAGCCACATGATTTCTGAATATGTTGGATCATCGATCTTAACCATATACATTCACAGCTGGCTTCATGCAAGACCAAGATCTCTGAATGATTTGATGACGTGGCTACCATTGTTTGCTTGACATATTTCCATAAGATAGTAGCACCATTACAATTAAATACATACCTAGTTTAGGATCGAGCTTTGTGTGGGTCTGAAAGATACTCTGCACCTGCATATCTAAGCAGTTGTTGCTTTGATTCTTTTGAATAGAAGAGCCCTATATCAGATGTTCCTTTAAGATATCACAATATGTGCTTGATACCATTCCAATGCCTTCGGGTTGGAGTGTAACTATATCTGGCTAATAGATTAATAGGAAAAGCAATATCTGGGCGTGTACAAGTAGCAAGATACATAGGGAACCAATAGCACTAAGATATGGTACTTCAGGACCAAGTAGTTCTTCACCCTTTTCACAAGGACGAAATGGGTCCTTTTTCACATCAAATGAACGGACAACAATTGGAGAAGTCAAAGGGTGAGCTTCATTCATATAAAAATGTTTTAAAATTTTCTTAGTATAGGCTGATTGGTGAACTAAAATGCCAGTAGGGAAGTGCTTTATCTGTAAGCCAAGACAAAATTTTGTTTTTCCGAGATCTTTCATCTCGAATTCCCTTTTTAAATCATTTTCGGTTCTTGTGAGCTCTTCGGGAGTCCCAATAAGGTTTAGATCATCAACATATACGACAATAATTGAAAATTCGGTTTTTGATTTCTTAATAAAAATGCATGGGCATATATGGTTATTAGCATACCCTTCTTTTAATAAATACTCGCTAAGGAGATTGTACCACATCAAATACGGATTGCTTTAATAACAGAGATCTTTATAGACTGGATGGCATATACTGGGTTTTGTTTTGTGGGCAATGGATATTAGGGAATTTTTATATATATATGTCATTATCGATGGATCCATATAGATACGTTGTGATGACATCCATGAGACGCATATCTAATCCTTTAAAGACTGCCAAGCTTATTAAAAAATGGAAAGTGATTGCGTCCATCACACGTGAATATGTTTCGTTGTAGTAAATGTCAGGCCTCTGCGAGAACTTTATATCTCATGATCTCATTATTCTCATTGCGCTTTCGTAAAAATACCCATTTGTACCCAACAGGCTTTATACCTTTAGGTGTTTGGACTACAGGTCCAAAAACTTCTCTCGTGCGAGTTTAGTGCGCATGCATAAGCTTCTTTCCATTTTGGCCAATCATTTCTATTTACGACATTCTTCCACATTTATGGTTAGGATCTTCATGTTTCTTATGATGTCTAAGGCCTGGAAAGCAAAAATAATGATATCCACAATATTGTTTCGATCCCATTTATCTCCTTTGTGCACATAACTTATTGAGATTTCACTATTTTTAAGTACCTATACCTCTTCAAGGGCTACTTCTTTGTTGTGGACCTCTTCAGGAGTCCCTTGTTCAACAGATGCCTTTGCATAAGAATTATGTTCTATATTAGCATTGTGTCTTTGTGTTCTCCTCTTTCGAGGAGTTATATCTTTTGAGCCAAAAGGTCTCCCACGCTTTAGGCGTTTTTGAGATCATTGCGGTTGTCGCCCGGGGACATTAATGCATCTTTGGAGTGTTGCAGGCGGGACATGTGACTTTGTCACTTTCTTTGTATCAATGAATGCATAAGGTAATTGATTTGCAAGATTTTTAAAATGAATGATCCTTTGAACTTCTAGTTCACTTGATTTGTACGTGGATCAAAATGAGACATTACGGATGCATTCCAAGTGATTTCTCATCGTTCTTCTAGAACCGACTTTTCTCCCCCTAATGGTGGGAATAAATTTTCATTAAAATGATATTTAGCAAAACGTGCTGTAAAAACATCTTCTGTTGAGGACTCAAGGTATCTTATGATGGAAGGGGAATCATACCCTACATAAATTCCAAGTCTTCTTTGTGGACCTATTTTAGTGCGATGTGTTGGTGCAATTGGTACATAAATTGAACAACCAAATATTCTTATATGAGATATATTTGGTGGCTTACTAGTACTTTGGAAAGGGAGTGTATTCATGTGATGGAGTCGAATATGAACTAAGTTTGCATCATGCATAATAGCATGTCCCCATGCTGAAGTGGGTAATTTAGTTTTCATTAATAGTGGTCTGGCTATTAACTGAAAACGTTTGATAAGGGACTCTGCTAAACCATTTTGCGTATGAGTTTGAGCAACAAGATGCTCAATGTTTATCCCGACTGGCATGCAATAATCAGTGAAAGTTTAGGAGGTAAACTCACTAGCATTATCAAGTCCAATACTTTTGATTGGATAATCAGGAAATTGTGCTCGTAATTTTATTATTTGTGCAAGGAGTCTAAAGAAGGCAATAGTACGAGTTGCAAGGAGACAAACAGGAGACCATCTCGTAGAAACATCTATTAAGACCATGAAGTACCGAAAAGGTCCACATGGTGGATGAATGGGTCCACAAATGTCCCCATGTACTCTTTCTAAAAATATTGGGGACTCAAACTTGACTTTGGTATGAGATGGCTTGATTATCAATTTGCCTTGTGAGCACGCAACACATGGGTATTCATGGGACAAGAGGATCTTTTGGTTTTTTAATTCATGCCCTTGTGAGTTTTCTATGATCCTTTTCATCATTGAAGATCCAGGGTGACCTAGCCTATCATTCCAAAGGACAAAAGTCTTTGGGTCGTTGAACTTCTGGTTCATGACAACGTATGACTCAATAGGCTTTATAGTTGTATGATACAACCCAGTGGAGAAAGCTAAGAGTGTCTCAACAACAAGTTTCTTGCCATAAACAATAGAGGTAATATAAAGACACTCTTTATTACCATCATTCATGGTTTCAATATGATATCCATTTTTGCGAATATCTTTAAAAATAAGCAAATTTCTTGTGGATTTGCTAGAATATAATGCATCATTTATGTGAAACCTAGTCCCTTTTGGTAGCATTATATTGGCTCTTCCGGAGCCTTCAATTAAGTTGCTAGTACTAGATATGGTACGTGACCAATGTCCTTTCATACCACATCTATGGCATGTATTCTCATGGATTTTGGAAGGCGTATTTTGTGCATGCTTCTCATCTTGTTTTGCCTCGGTATTATTCCACTTCTGGTGGTGCATTGAAGTTTTCCCTTTATGGGTAGAATTATTACCATGAGTTCCATGGTATCAAGAATTCCTTCCACAACCTCGACCAGGACCTCGACTACGACAACGTCCATGTCCATTAGTTTGAGATGATATCACATTCACTTCAGGGAATGGTTCAGTTCCAATCGAGTAGGACTGGTGATTTTTCATTAAAAGCTCATTATTCTGCTCGGCCACAAGGGAGACAACATGAAATTAGTCTATAATACTTGAACCTACGCTTCCTTTACCACTATCAAGCCGGTAGGAGCACATTCGGTGTGCGAAATGTAGTGAATGTTTTCTAGCATGTCTTCCTCTATGACCTTTCTCCACACGCCTTCAACCGAGCTAATTTAAATAAAAGTAGAGTTATATTCACTGATCGCTTTAAAATCTGCAACCTAAAGTGAATCCAACATATCGAAGCTTTTGGGAGGATTACTATTTTTTAAAAGTCAGATTCTCGTGATGAACCTATTCCATAGAGTAAGAGGATCTTTTACTGTAAGATATTCATTTTTCAAGTCCTCATGGAGATGATGTGGAAGGAAAATCAATGATTTTGCACGATCCTGTAGGGATGCTTGATTTCCTTCCTTTATTGTATTCCCCAAATTCATAGCATCAAGGTGGATCTCATGATTATGATCCATGATTTCATAGTTTTTCCATAAATATCAAAACTCTAATTTGTAAGATTTGACATTTTCAAAAAATCCTTTGAATGTGATGAAAAACAAAGGTTAACTTTAAGGTAGACTTAGGATGATTACCTCAGAAAGCAAACCTCGTGCCGGGAGCAAGATGAAAATTTTTATTAGCTGATGGATCCAAAGGAGATAGTCCCTCTTATGTACTAGAAAATAAGAGAATTTCTCGAGATATGGAAATAGTGTCAAAGAGAGCAAGGAAGCAAGATGGGGAGAAAGATAGCTTTGCTTTTTTCCGGGATAAATCATACATAGGGTGGGAAGGCCTATTTATTACATAAAGACAAGAGTGTTTTGGTTTTTTAAAAGAATCTACCCAAAGGTGATATTTTTAACAAACTGAAATTCTTTTGAACACATAATATTGTAAAAGAGTGCATTGTATGTTACGTTTTCTGCCCAAAGGTGATTATGTAATGATACGACTTAACTCTTTTAACTAAATCATAATGATTCAAACTTATCACATGTTCATGAACTAATTATTTGTATGCCTCGGTGAACAACAACATGGTTACCATAGAAATCTTGACTGGTAACAATTATAAAGAATGGAAAAAGAAGATAGATTTTTCTTTAGGAATAAAGTCGACATTAAGATGGTTTTTGCGAGAGAGGCAAACCTCGCAGCACCCATCGATACTAGCACCGGCCGCTAAAAGATTTTGCTAAGTGGAAGCGATCTAACTGCCTCTTCATCATAGTTTACATGGGGAACCATTCTCGAGAATCTCATGAGCGGTCTACTAGAGACTACAGCTGCCAGCCTATTTCTCACTGTTGTGGTAGAAAGGTATAAGGTTAATAAAAATGCTGAGGTAGGAACCCTGATGAGCAAATTGACTAGTATGTCTTATAATAGTGTTGATGTGGTTCAAGCATATATTTTAGGGATGATTGGTGTAAGGGATAAGTTAAAATATTTTAAGATTCCTATTCCTGACATTTTTATCATTAACCATACCTTGAATTCTTTACCTCCCAAGTTTAGCCAACTTAAGACTGCCTTTAATACTCAAAATGAAAGTTGGACACTTGATGAACTAATTTCTAAGTGTGATGCAGAAGAAAACAAACTTGAAAGCGAGGGTTTAGCTACTTTCATGTTAGTCTCTCATCCCCAACCAAACCATGGGCCTATGCATCATACTTCTCATAAGGGTAAAGACTTTGTTAAGCATGCTGGAAATTTTAAACTAAGAATGGTATGAAGAAGGCAATCAAGTGTTATTTTTGCAAGAAAATAGGCCATATGAAAAAGGGTTGTCTGAAATACAAGGTTTGGTTGGAAAAGCAAGATAAGACTAAAAGTAATCCTTTAGCTCATGTTTGTTTTGAATCAAATTTAGTAAAGGTTCTAATTTCAAATTTTGGTGGCTTGATAGGGGGCAAACCATGAGGTTACTTTCACCTTATAGAGGTCTAAATGTTTGGAGTTTGAAAGAGTCGTAGAAGGACACTTTGAGTCGCTAATACGTCAAGCTAAATTGACTTTTATCGGAGATGTTAGTCAATTTGGGAGTCGATTTACTTTTAATTCGGTTAATACATTTTATAAAATTATCCTTCAAGAGGAATTTGATTTCACACTTCTTTTAGATAAACTGATATTGTATGAATTTTTGGTAATTCTGAAGTCAAGGACATTACTTTAATTTCTACCAATATTGGCTATGGTGTTTTGATTGATGGTTTATATAAATTGTCTCTAGTGATGAATGGTGAATATATTTTGCATACTGATAAAGCAACATCCAAGAGATCACAAATCCAAGAGAGGTCTTCCATGTTGTGGCATAAACGTTTAGGTCATATATCAAAAGAAAGAGTTGAAAGGTTGATAAAAAATGCTATATTACCATCTCTTGATTTTAAGGATATGGAGATTTGTGTGGATTATATTAGAGGAAAACTTTCCAAGACTAAAAATAAAGGAGCAAGTCGTAGTGGTGTTTTGTTGGAGATTGTTCATACTAATATTAGTGGTCCGTATTCCACTACTATATGTGGCTCTAGGTGTTTTCTCACGTTCTTTTATGATTTTTCTCGTTATGGTTATCTCTATTTGATTAAAGAAAAATCACATGTTCTAGACAAATTTAAAAGTATTAAAACTCGAGGTTGAGAAACAATTAGGAAAAATCATAAAGATCGTGATATCTGACCGTGGTGGTGAATATTATGGAAGACATGGGGATGTAGGTCTAACCTTCCTGAATACCTTTGGGGTGAAGCAATAAAAACTTCCAATTATATCCTCAACAGAGTTCCCAACAAATCTGTCCCCAAAACACTTTTTGAATTATGGGCAAAGAAAGCCTAGCCTAACTTATTTTCGGGTTTGGGGTTGTCTAGCTGAGGTTAGACTTTATAACCCACGAGAAAAGAAACTTGATCCTAGAACTATATGGTGTTGCTTTATTGGGTATCCAGATCATTCTAAAGGCTACAAATTTTGCAATCATACTCATGATGCAAGAATTGTCGAGTTCTTACAAAAATTTTTGGAACTTGATGTAGCTGATTTCCCTGACTCTCAAGCCCCTCTTTGAAGAAACTTGAGCAAATGCAAGTTATTTCATTGCCCTTATCTAGAGAGCCAAAATTTGTGGAACCTATTCCATTACCTTATGAGGAGACACCAGATGTGGCAATTGACACGATTGTTCCAATGCAAGAGCTAGTAATAACTTCCCGTGTTGAATCACCTATGAGAGAAGGAGTTGTTCCACCACAAGAGCGAGTAATAGCTTCTCGAAGGTCAACTAGAACCAAGAAATCTGCAATTCCAGACGATTATGTAGTTTATTTAGGAGAACATGATTTTGACATTGGTATAGTCAATGACCCAATGACCTATAAAGATGTAGTTACTTCGTCTGGCCAACCAAGTATGTGGGTTAATGCTGCGCAAGATGAGCCACCGAAGGACCACAAATGGTGTTTGGGAACTTGTGGAATTACCTATTGGTTGTAAGCCCATAGGTTGTATATGGGTATACAAGACTAAGAAGGATTCTCATGGAAGGATTGAGAGATTCAAGGCTAGATTAGTAGCTAAGGGTTTTACTTAGAATGAAGGTATTGATTATACTGAAGCCTTCTCAGCAATTGCTTCCAAAGAAGGATTCATTCGGGGACTATTATGGCCTTAACTTATTACTTGATTTGGAACTTCATCAGATGGACATTAAAACCGCATTCTTAAATGGTGATTTATGTGAGACTGTTTACATGAAGCAACCCGAGGGTTTTAAGGAACATGGTGAGAAACACTTGGTGTGTAAACTAAAGAAATCCATTTACGGGTTGAAGTAGGCCTCCAGACAATGGTACTTAAAGTTTGAAGAAGTACTAACTTCTCTTGGTTTTGTTGAGAATAAGGCGGACCGTTGTGTTTATTTTAAGAATAGTGGGAGTAAGTTAATTTTCCTTATTCTCTATGTTGATGATATTTTGCTTGCCAATAATGATCTCGATCTTCTCAATAAGACTAAGGGTCTATTATCCAAGACTTTTAACATGAAAGATCTCAGAATTTGTTAGGATTATCTCAGCATGCTTATGTTGATCGTGTACTTAAACGATTTAACATGGAGAATTGCAAGGCTGAAGAAGTGCCAGTTGTGAAAGGTGACAAACTTGGTAAAAGTCAATGTCCTAGCAATAATTTTGAAAGAAAGTCAATGGAGAATGTTCCATATGCCAATATTGTTGGCAGTCTCATGTATGCTCAAGTTTTCACAAGGCTTAAATATATTTTGTGTGGGCGCTCTTAGTGATATCTTTCTAACTCGACAGTGCATCAGTTGTTGGCAAGAGCAATGAGATACTCTGTAATCTAACAAGATTACATGCTTGTTTATAGAAACCTGAAACCTTAAAGTATCAAGCCACACATACAGATTTAAGGTGATGTCTGGGATGATCCCCAAATCAACTTTAAGGCATATTTTAAGTGATGGCAAGAGGAGCTATTTCAGAAGAGTGTGAAACAGCTCTTCGTGGATTCTTCTACTATGCAGCCGGGTTTGTTGCCTCGTTATGGTGCCGTTACTCGTGCAATTTGCTAAAGAACTTATTTATGGGTTATCAAGCGCTGATCCATATCTCACCCATGCATCTTTTTGTGACAATAGTGCTACTATGTTCTTTTTGAAAAACAACAAAAGTTCAAAAGGTTCAAAGCACATTGAGCTAAAGTACCTCACAATAAGGGATCTTGTCAAAAATGAAGATATCATGGTGGAGCACATTGACACCACCAACATGTTAGTTGATCCTTTGACCAAAGGACTTGGACTTATTTCATTCCGACCATATGTTTATAAAATGGGTATTGTAGAGTCCTTTGTTGTACTTGGTTAATGGGAGTTATGTATTCTGTCATGTGATATATTACATTTGCTGAATCATATTGACATTCAATATTCACATCTTTCCATGAACTTTATATTTCATTAAGAGTGGTGTTATATCAAGGATGGTATATCTCAAGAACAAAACTATCTAGCTATTTCAATATCACGAGATATACAAGTGGATTTTCTTAAAGGATTTCTTTAAAAGGAAATCAGATAGAGGACTGGTAAGATGCATCACATTTGTTGATTGCTACCCTACACCGTCATACGTGATCTTGTCAATAACTTCACTACTATTTGTAAATATGGTTGATTTTGTGTCGCCTAATGACATGATAATTGCGATGTTTCGATATTAGTGTTTTATTGAACCAGATTGTTTTGAGGTGCTTATCTCTTAACTACGTTTATCTATGGCCACATAATGTTTGTTCTTGGTCTGATTATTTTTTTTTTCTCAAACTTATTTTCTTACATAAAAACTAATTAAAGTCGTCCAAGTGAGAAAATGTTGGAATAATTCCAACTATAAGGTGGACATACTTTAATTGTTTTATAAAGCAGACCAAAGGACACAATTATTGAGATAATAAAGGAATGCAAAGAGGTATTCAAACCCTCATAAGGTACAATGAATGGAATGTATGAATCTGGGCACTATTAAGTGTGGGCCTAATGACATTGATTATTGCCATAATGGGAGGGCATATCAAGAGTCATTATAAGGTTATAAAGGCTGTGCCTCTCACCTGTCTGATTACCTTTTTTGCAAGAGTCCGCCAGTTCGCATCAAAAATAGTGAGGTTATCCCTCCTATTTGATTTCCTACTTTAGGCAAAGACGAATCTTTACTATGAATCCATCAACAAGTATGTCTCTAACTAAGACTAAATTTGTACATGCTATGTACACATATTTGGAGTTTGGTTCTACAGTTTTGAAGTTATCTGCTTTATTTTATCATATAAATCTAACATTTCCAACCTTTGTGACTTTTTTTTAACAGGATTGATATATATGACTATGGAAGTAACCATCATTAGTATTTCGGGACCCAAAACAAAAATAGTTAAGTGGCAAAGTTGGTCATACACGCAAAACTCAGGGGTATTTGTATATCTTCCCCTAAAATTAAGTCCTATGAATTTTGACTTCTTTATGTTCGTTAACGGCCAAAGTGATTTTCTATCTTTTACATATATAGATATACAGTATACAATGGTATAGATATTTTCTTAACTATAGTTTATTATCGTTAATTTTCCACTTGCAGATCATGTTGTAGCAGCAGTGAGGAGGAAATTGAATAGGAAAGGGAAAAGGGAAGAGTGTGGAGGAAACTAAAGGAGAAGTGTAGAGCTGTGTTGTTAAGTTGTTTTCTCCTTGTATGTATGTATCTTCTTCAGAACTTTTGTTAAATTAGGCTCTGATGCCATGTTAAAGATCAACTCTCCTAAAAACTTAAGATCATCGAATTTTGATTTAATATGAATATCATATCTTTAACAATATGTATATAAACTCTCCCTCTATCACTAATATCATCTTAAAATCAAACTTAAAAATTTAATAGGAGTGGTGTCACAATCTTCCAAGAGGCAACTACCATGGGCCACATCCTCTTAATTATATTTTACTAATTGCAGGCCTTTATCCACCTCACATGGACTGTTCTTTTCTACCGTGAAAGTAGAAAACTATGTCAAACATACATACTTAATGGTGCTTGAAAATATGACCATTTCATACTTCTTTTTCTCAACCAGTCCAGTCCCCACATTCATTCATTTCCTTACGACCTTGTCACATTGCCCCTGTCTTATTCTTCCTTACAAGGTCAAAATGACTTCTTCTCTACTAGACCCGGAGCCTGCCCACCCAATAATATTCTAATCCTCCAAATGACCATTTCAAACCCACACCAATTCATAAATATGTGTTTGGCATTTTCACGAACACCTTGTACGCAATTTCAACCCTAACGTTTAGCAGTAATGGCTCCCATTGGAAGAGCGCAGTTGCAGGGTCCGAAGCCTGCGCCTCTCACAGTAAACCGGAGTTGTTCTTCGGAGATGATCAAGAAGCCTGTACCGAAAAAGGATCTTCGGAGGCGTTCTCCTGTTGTGGTGTATTTAAGATCACCTACGATTATTCATGTAAAGGCTCAGGATTTCATGCAACTGGTGCAAAGCCTGACTGGCCGTTCTTCTTCTTCGTCTTTGACGGCCGAGGTGGAGGAAGCCATGGGCGAGAGAGCAAGATGAGAGCTTGGTTGGTGAAGTGTTTTGGACGGTATGTGTTGACGTTTGAATTATAATTAAAGATTCATACATGCAGAAGATAGATTAGGTGTTGTTGGGACTTATTAGGACAGAATTGCTCCAGGTTTTTTTTTTTTTTTCTTTTTCAGTATGAATCTGTTTATAAATTAGCAATTTGGGCAATTGATGAAAAGTACTTTTATTCATGGCAATGCTTTTGGGAAGCATGCACTCATCTTTATAATGATGTTCCAAAGAATAAAATTACTATAAAATTTTTATCTATGATTATGGAAGTGCAAGATTACCTTGGAGAGAAAGAGAGAGAATGAAAATGCGGTAGGAACACCATTGCCACTACGCAATGGTGTATGGCGTATGCTACAACCCAGTGGTGGGTGTGGGAATGGCAATTGGTATACTTGTTTTATAGCACTATTCAAATAGAAAGTTCGACTAGATTTTCATGGTTGAAAGGTGTAGAACATTTCGTAAGACCATTTCATAAAATTTAGAAATCATTTTTAAAAGGTTGAAGTATGTTTTTTTATAGATAAAATAATTAATAATTTATTTTTCCAAAACAGTTTGAAGAGAAAACATTCATAAAAAGTATTTTAAAAAGAACATCATCAAATGTATTCTAAGAAGGTAATCCTGCAACATAAAACATTATGGTGATAAAACGTAAAATCATCCGTCTTATTTGGGAGTGAATTTAATTTGAAATTATTCCACACTTTACAAAGTAATTAAAATTTGAGGAGATTAGAAATAGTTTAATCGATAGGTATTTTAAACTGTTTTTTTTAAAATAGATGTTTGGTAAAATTAAGAAACATTTTTTATTTCTTTATTGAAAATTTATTTATAGTATTTTCAAAAAATATATTTAACATATAATTCTTGTAAAAACATTTTAAAAAAAAATTATTTTTTGAGAGATTAAAAAAAATGTTTTTGAAAAATACGTAACTCACCACTTATTTTATTTTTTAAAAGGAAAAGAGTAAAGAAAAAAGATGAGAATTCTTGTTAACTTCTACAAAGAATGCAAATATAGATCCAATTTAGCACATAAACACAGACGCCGACATAGACTAAGTGGTTGCATAAGTGGACAAAATAGAGGAAGTTGGGTATGATTTACATATCTTGGTGCATTCTTTCTTTTCAGTTTTTTTTTTTTTTTTCTCTTTGTAATATTTTGAGCATTGTTTGTACTCATATTCGGGTTGATCTTTGATCTAGCTTTGTTACTTTAAATAAACAAAAAAAAAAAAGTGAAGTTCAAGAGTGGAAAAAGGCAATAGTGATTTTCATTATCAAAAAGCCAAATATCGAGTGGAAAAAAAAAAAGAGTGAGTGAAACACGTGATGGAGTGTTGTGGAATATATATATATATATATATATATTTTAATTCTTTCCTTTAATTTGATCATGTCTTCAAGTAATGATCTTGTAAATAGGGAAGTGGGGTAGGACCAATTCTTCGTACTATTGGCCATGCACAACATTTTGCAAGATTAAAGGATCGGATGAATGACATGCGAGATTGGATTGAACAAAATGAAGAGGTGCTAAGACGAGTACTTCCTCAAACTCAAAGACAAGAGAGGCGTGTTCCGGTAGCCTTGAATCATGAAGAGCTTAAGAATGAATTGAAAGATGAAGAAGAATTTCCAATTAAAGGAGAGCGGCCGGTGACAAGGCATGTTTTGAGTACCCAAGTGAAGAAAGTTGGTGT
The DNA here is from genome assembly GCA_016808115.1 of Tetrastigma voinierianum. Taxonomy (NCBI): domain Eukaryota; kingdom Viridiplantae; phylum Streptophyta; class Magnoliopsida; order Vitales; family Vitaceae; genus Tetrastigma; species Tetrastigma voinierianum. Next base: position 1,178,916 of record JAEQBH010000112.1, read on the forward strand.
TGAGCAACAACATGGGAACATTTTTCATACTCGCTACCATGTTAATAATAACGTTTGTAATTTGATTATTGATGGTGGGAGTTGTGCTAATGTTGCTAGTGCTTTGTTAGTTGAGAAGCTACAATTACCAACACTTAAACACCCTAAGTCATATGTCAGCCATTGAACGATAAATGTAAAAAGCGAAAGCTGTAAAGCAAGTGCTTGTGTCATTTTCAATTGAAAAGTATCATGATGAGGTTCTTTGTAATGTTGTCCTTATGTATCCTTCTCACATCTTATTGGGCAGGCCTTGACAATTTGATAGGAGAGCCAATCATGATGGTTTTAAGAATCTTTTCAGTTTCATGAAGGACAAGAAGCTTGTAACTCTTGTACAATTGATACCAAAATAGGTGTATGAAGATCAAGTGAGGTTTGAAGAAAGAGTATGATTAAAAAAAGAATGAGAAAGAAAAAGAAAGAAAAGAAAAAGAGGAAAAAAACAAGAGGAAAAAGAAATTGAGAAAAGGAAAAAGAGTGAGAAAAGAAAAGAGAGTGAAAGGAAAAAAGATCTGAAAGTGAACAACGAAAAAGGAGAGGCAACAAAAAGAAAGGGAAGTGAACAAAGAAAAAGGAGTGGAAACAAAAAGAAAAGAAAATTTTTATGCAAAAAGAGTGAGATCAAGAGTACTTTTTATTCTAACAAGCCTATGTTTGTACTTTTGTACAAAGAGATGCTTTTGAACATTAACAATCTTGATTCTTCTTTGCCTAGTGTTGTTTCTTTTTTGTTACAGGAGTTCGAGGATGTATTCCTTGAAGATGGTCCTAGTAGTTGATTAGTGCCCAAAAAGTGCTATTTTGAACCCTATATTAGATAGGTTTTGAGTGCTTTTTGCGCGCTAATCATGTCATTTATGCCAATTGAAGTGTTCAAGTCTTCTTAGTATCACTAATGCCGTTTAGAGGTTATTCAGGGTTGTTTGTGTTCAAGGCACTCGGGGAGTTTCAATATCGGTGACATATGATGAATCATGAAGATTGAACTCAATTGTCACCATCAAACGCACTAAAAATCAAAGAAAGAATGAAGGCAAAGTGATGGAAATCAACAATGCAGAAGAGGAGTAGTAGGGCAAAGCAGTTGAAGAATCGCCAATTCCAGGAATTTCGCTTAAGATTGCGGTGGTCTCACTGATCGCGAAAATTTCGCAACCTTAGCGAAAATTTCGCAATCTTAGCGAAATTGTCAATTTTCGCTAGACCCAAAATTTTCGCTAAAGCACTATTCCTAGCGAAATTTTGCATTTTCGCTACTCACAAAAATTTCGCTAAGCTAGCGAAATTTCGCTAGCTAGCGAAATTGCCACGCTCTAGTGAAAATTTGATTTCAAGATATTCGTGATTTTCGCTAGCTAGCGAAATTTTCGCTTAGCTAGCTAAATTTTCAGCCGCCTAGCTAAATTCACGCTCTTGTCACACTTTTTGTAATTAATGCAAACCGACTTCAATTTTGGTGTATTACTCCTTGTCCCTAAATTTAGCCAAATTGTTAGGCTTTTTTGTATTTTCATATTGGGTGGCCTATAAGCCCTCCCATTTTTGTAACCCTAAGCAAGAAATCGAGAAGCAATTTTTGGCAAGTTTTTATTTTTGTAAATATCTTTCGAGCTTTAGTTAGGGTTTGGTGTTTCTTCTCTCTCTCCTCTTTCCCTTATTTTCTTGGCTGCTAAAACACCCCTCTTGGTGATGACAACTCAAGAGATGAGATTGCGCCTCTGAAGAGCAAGGAAGAAGCCAAGGGCGGGGTAAAGGTGTCAGTCTCTCTTGTATTAAAAGCCATGTGTACTATTATCTTCTCAAAATAGGTTGAATAGCATTGAATGTTATTGACGGCCAATACTTACCATGCTTTAGGATACATTGTATACTTATTGCTAGATGCACTGTGGTTTTTAGATGGCCTTACGAGCCACCGAAATGATATTTAATGTTGTGGTTTCTAAACTATGCGGCCATAGATGCATGTTACTTGTGGTTAACTCAAATAGGAGTTGTTTTTAGGGTGAGGTTTGCTAGTTAAACATAGATCCGGTTATGGCTAGGACTATAGGTTGCTTGTCATAACACGAGGATAAAACCCGAGGACACTTGTTTGCCCTAAGTTACCAAGTTAGTGACCTAAATCTTCAAAGTTAACTTTTCACACATCACTTTCAATTTTTACAATTTCTCAGCAGTTAAACTACTTCCACTGTTTTGAAACAAAAATCCAAAAAGTCCAAATAGAAAGCCTTACCTTCTTGCACTTATGCAAACTGGCTCAGGATGAAAAACCCATCCCCCGTGTTCGACCCTAGACCACTATACTGCAAGAGCTTGACTACGGCAGTAGTAGGAACTTAGGTATATAAATTTTGTTGATTTTAGCTCAGCCTACTGTGGCACGAATCAAATGGCGCCGTTGCCGGGGATGGTGCCAAACTACTAATGATGAGTTGAAGTGTACTTGTGATCAACATCACAAGTGAAGGTAACCTTTTACTCTCAGAACTCCGCTTGCAGGAACCGCTGCTTTCATCACTTTGCAGTGACTGCACTGTTTTTGCTTTTCATTCAGTTTTAATTTTTTGTTAGCTAATTTTAACCTTTTTTGGTAAGCTTTATTGGTACTCTTTATTGTCTCTACAAATTTCAGAATGTGTGTTTATGCTCCAAAGGATAGAGACACATCCTAGAGACTACATAGAATCAAGACACAACTCAATCTACTGAAGCCGGGCAGGCACACAGATACCATGGATCCTCTACCTGAGGAACAGCAGAGTCAGCCAGGTACCCCAATGAATCCAACTGCATATAGGTCGATGAGGGATCACATCCACCCTCCTAGAGTTAGTGCCCCCTCCTGCATCATACCTCCTGCTGAAGATGTAGCAGTGAGGCCTTACTTGGTACCCCTACTCCCCACATACCATGATATGGAAAATGAAAACTATACACTCATAAGGGATTTTGGAGGAAGTATGCACTACCTTTTTAAGGGAAGGAATGATGGACATGGATTTGCTTAAGCCGAAAGCATTTCCACTCGAATTTAAAGGACAAGGCTAAGATTTGCTAAACTCACCGAGGCCTAGAACCAGAATCAATGAGTTGCAGCGCACTCTCGAAGAAGTTCTTCGCTCATAAGACCAATAATTTGAAAAGACAAATTTATACCTTTGCAGCTCAAGATGGTGAGAGGTTTTATCAGTGTTGGGAGAGATTTATGGAGACCATCAGTGCATGCCCTCATCATGGGTTTGATACATGGATGCTGGTAAACCATTTCTATGGTGGTATGTCTCCTGCCATGAGGCAGCTTTTGGAAACCATGTGTGGAGGAGACTTTCTAAGTAAGCATCCTGACGAAGCCATGGATTTCTTAAATTATGTGGCTGAATCCTAAGGGTCAGATGAGCCAAACCCTAGGGAAATGGAAAACAATGAGGCCCCCCCAACCAACCCCCAGGGGAGGGACGATACACCGCGTATGATATAGAAATGAAAGCTAGAATTTCAACCTTAGCTAGAAAGCGGAGGAGCTTGAAGGAAAAAGGCTCCATGAAGTGCAAAAGGATTGAAAATCCCGCACAAGCCGCCCCCGCACCAATTTCCAATCCCCTCGTATATCTGGGGCAGAGAGAACAAAGGTCCTATGGCCCCTTCAATGAAGGATTTGATGTCAATGCAACATCGTAGGACAACATAATCCACCACAACCCAATGCCCCATATGGAAATACCTACAATCTTAAATTGGAGGAATCACCCTAACCTTCGAAACCCAACCCCGCTATGTACCCCTGTGTGTTAAACTACGCTTGTTCCCACTTCAACCACAACCACCACCATCCTCATCTCCCGGAGCAAGCCATTTTAAATTTGTAAGGTGAGAGGCAACTTGTTGAGGAACAAAGGAATTAATGTGCAACTGCACAAAGGATTGATATCGTAGAAAGTACACCGAACAAGAGAATAGATACCGGTGAGCAACCTCAATCCGTAAAATTGATAATCTACATTCAATCACCAAGATCAATAAGTCATTGAGGTACAAGCAGCAGGAAGGTTCCCTTCCCAAACAGTGCCAAACCCAAAGGGAATCCATGAGGTAGGATCATCCAATAATTCAGGAATGGATGAGGTGAAGGCTATAATCACCCTGAGGAGTGGAAAAGAGGTTGATCAACCCATGCCAAAGCCTGTTGAAGAATCCTGTGCAAGGAGTAAGAATCGCAGCCTCGAGCATATTCTCCTAAAGAAGGATTCAATGAAATACCCATACCACTCCATTTCCACAAGCACTTAGGAGGCAAGTTAGAAGAAGGCATTCAAAGAAGCAGATCTTAGAAGTCCTAAGGCAAGTGAATCAAACAAGTCCTCGCTTATCGACAAGCAATCAAACATACTCCTTATCGACATAATCAAACAGTCCCTACTTATGCAAAATTTTGAAAGATCTTGCACAATCAAGAAGCGGATTAGGCATTGAGAAGAAGGCATTTCTCATCGAACAAGCCGAGGCTATAACTAAAGCAAATAATTCGTCAAAAACAAGGATCCGTGATCTCCCACAATTTCGGGCCAATATCAGGAATTGCATAGACAAGTCATTGCTCGATTTAGAGCCACAAGTGGAACCTAATGCCGTATTCAAGATACAAGCAGCTTAGGCTTGGGTGAACTTTAAACCTACCAACATCACACTATCATTGGCCGATAGATCAGTTAAAACTCCTTAAGTGATAGTTGAGGATGTCTTAGAAAATAGACAAATTCTACTACCCAAGATTTTCAGAGTGCTTGACACTCGAGCCAATTGCAAGTGAACCCTAATCATGTTCCAACTATCTTAGAAGACCATTTCTTGGCCACAGCCAATGCAATAATAAATTTTTCTCGGAATGGAGTCATGCAACTTACCTTTTGCACATGACCTTGGAGTTAAATATCTTTCATTTGAACAACAAGCAAAAGTTGCTAGAACATGAAAATCAAATAACTGATGAAGTTGTTTCAAATGGTCAGTATGCAGGGAAGCACAATGTCCAGGAATTGCAAGGAGATGAAGAGATATTGGTCTTGCCATCAACACCCACTGCAAGCCAATTGCTCAATTCAAAAGCCATCAGTGAGGACCACTTCAACAATTGGACACCCAACACCATGGAGTCAACCTGAAGCATTCAGGGGTCGAGGAGATCATTCTCCTCGACCCTCCGAGTAATTTTAGTCTGAACTGGTCCGTGTTTTCAAAACCGGACTGGCAGCTTCAACAATTTTGCTTTTGTCTTAATTTAGTTAATTTTGATAATTTCAGTTATTTTTCTAAAGTTTCCTAAATTAGCAGTTTTCCATATTTAGTAATTTTGTTTATATACTATAGTACTTTATATTAAATTTTTAATTATGGTTTCATATAGTAAATTTTATTATAATAATTTTATTTCATATAGTACTAATAATTAATCTAAAAATTTTGAATTGGGTGTGGTACCATCGTTAGCCACTCATAAAAATAGCGAAAATCGGTAGAAGACCCTTCGGCTACCGCTAAACGCTATTTGAAACCCAGAGGGCACGCCATAATAGATCACTTCACATTCTCCTCCCAGCTTAAGCCCCGAGTCCCGTACCACACACACACTCCCATCACAGAGCTGTCTCGCAGACGATCGAGCCAATTACCGCAGCCTCTGAGTCACTCGGGAGCAACCGACACCACCAGCTAGTGCCCTGCACGATCAGCTCCACCGCCGTCGCATCAACAAGGCACCACGACCGAGCCTTTGGGTCACCACCGCCGCGGCTCCATCCGCTCGCTCACCGCCATCGCTGAGTCATATCGCGCCACACAACCGCTCGCATCTATACCTTCACTGCGACTCGGGAAGCCGCCGCTATACTATCATGGGCCGACCGCATCAGACCCTCGTGCTCTGGGTTCGGGGCCTAGTTGTGCCCCGTCCTGTGCAGCTTGGTCCTTAATGAGCCTTATTTGGCTATTCCAGAAAGGTGTGAGCCGCAATCGCGTTGAGCCCCGGGTTCATCTACTCCTGCTTCTGTAGTGACCTGGCCACCTCCTGAGCCTCGCCAGATATCCAAGATTTAGCTGCATTTTCGAGCGCAGCCTCATTCCGTATCATTATTCAAATTTCGATATGGTTCGTGATCGAGGTGGATCCCGCCTCGGTCGCTGGCTAGATCCAAGACACCCGAGCCGAGAGGCCTCACTCACTCCGGGCCCCACCCCAAAGACATCACCGATCCCCGAGGCGTGATTCGAGGAGCATCTCCTGTGGATTTCGTGATACCGCACACGGATGGACCCCGTCCCATCACTCTGTGCCTCGGGAGAGTTAGAGGCCTCGGTTCCTCCAAGCGGGCCCGCACACTCCGGCCCTGTGAGTCATCTTCCTCCCGCCTCGCCCATCACCAACAGATTCGCCATGAGGCTAAGACCATCGCCTCAGCTTGTCACCAAACGTGATCGAGGCCGTTGTTCAGAGGAACCTTATTCGGGGAATGTAATGACCATCGTAGACTTCATCAGAGTCAGACTATGATGTCCCAAATGAGGGCTGGATCCTGTGTTTAGGGAGTCCATGAGATTGATCGAGACACCACCATCGCTTCATGACTCCGAGGCATCATTATTACTCCACGAGCGGTGTCGTTAGCCTCTATCACTCGATGACATCTCAAGGAGCAGATGGTCCGCGTGAGCTTCAGTTCTCTATCGATGATCGCCGCGGAGTACTCAGAGCGGCCGATATATCGCTCACTTCTGGGGCCTCGCGTGATACCGCCGCCAATGCAGGGTTATAGAGACTGGGGCTCCACCCACCTCATCAGAGACGGTCTTGAGCACCGCGAGACACAAATGACCAGTATTTTACAGGAGGTAGCTCCCGCCTCAGATGCTGCTGATCGACCATTTATTCCGGAAGAGTCCTGCTCCCGCCACAAAGATTACGTGCAAATGGAGGGGGAGCCATCTCGAGGCTCTTAACGGATCTCTGAGGGATATCGGGTTCAGTCCCTCTGTCGTGATGACCTCCCTTGATGCATTTCGAGGAGAAGGTCCATCGGGATGACCCAGTACCGAGTAGAGATTCCACTACTCGATGCCTTAGGACTACTCCGCTGTGTTCTCGAGCATATGGACTTCGCAGGAGCCGAGGATTGAGATGAGAGTTCGATGCCCTCTGGTTCTGTCAGCGGAGCGGGTGATGACCATGCCCGTATCTTTCCATCTCCGACAGCAGGACCAGGAGGAGGTACCGGGTCAGGTGGCCGAGGACTTCCATAGAGATGATGTGCCTGCCCCTGAGCCCGAGATACAGAGGAGTCCGGCTCCGCAGATGTCACCTCCATCTCCTCCTCCACACACCATATCCGCGGCTGCAGCTGACACTCCCGGCCCATCCTATTCGGCACACCATTCACCTGAGTATGTTCACGTCAGCTCTAGAGAGATTGCGGTGTGTGATGGATGCCATCCGCTCACTCAGCGCCTACACAGCAGCCTTCCAGATCGAGGCGGTCAGCCCAAAGGTCACCAATGCTCAGCCAGATCATGACGCACTCGGGCCTTCCTCATGTTCCCGATCGAGAGAGGAGCCCACCACGACGCAGCCTATTTGATGTTTTACGCAGCAGCTGTTGTTCTTCGCACTCACCCACCACCTACACAAAGCAGTTGAGGTGGTTAGGTTTCTTTTATGATTTTGTATAGTTACCAGCTTTATCAACCATCTACTAATTTTGATTAGATTTATGTATTAGCCATAAGAAAGTGATACTTTGTATGTTTGAGCCAGATTCATTAGCCATTTTGGCTATATCAAAAGCTATTCAGTCTATATATATATAGATTTTTGCATACCATGTTTTGTGCCTTTACCATGTATATTTGTTTTCTTTTCAATCAACAATTGAATTGCTAAGCACTGACAATTGAATCGCTTGTGTCGAGAATTGAATCTCATTGCTATTTACCTTTATGTTAGAGCACCTATGCTTGAATCAATTTTCGTCAATTGAAGTTCCAAAGATGCCTAACTTGAAAATTTCTCCCTTATGCTAATTCACACACCGCACTCCGTGATTGTATCAATAAGCCGTGAAATTGTATACCTCCTTCGCTATAAAGCCTACTTAGGTATGTTGGCAACCTAGGATAGGCTCAGGTTACCCATACTTTAAGACCAATGTTGTCTTCCAAAAGGAAAAGAAAAGAAAAAGCAAAAAGAAAAGAAAAAGAGCAAAGAAAGAAAACAAAGTCGTGAAGTTTTCGCTTTGAAACCCGAGCACGGTCCGAGGGGTGTATGGCGAAGCCTTGAAGCCCGACGCCTCAAGCCTTAATCGTCTGGAGTCATCGATGAAGTGTTCGTTACATGGGTGATGTGTAGAGTCTAACGATTTGTAGGTGCTTGATTTTCGTCATTCTGAGTCCGTGGTGAAGCCCAGAGTTTGTGGGTCGTTTGATCCTTTGGCCTGGATGTCTAAACCTTAACAAGTTGGGGAGTCATCTGTGGACCCTCGCTACACGGATTCTCGTGAAGTCGGATTTTAAGCATTGCACTTACATTGTAGTCGAATAAAGAAAGAAGAGAGCAACTAGGCCCTATCTAGTTGTTCAACTTAAGGCCATGTCAAGGCTAGGGTCAGGGGAGGGGACAAATTTTGCAATTTATCGCGACCGCTATATAAAGAACCATTAGACTTAGGTGGAAATTCAAGTTGAGGAATCACAAACCAATATTGACCTAAAATTCATTTTTGTATGGTTTTGGTTCTTTCATACCTGCCAAACTTGGTGTCAATTTTTCGCTTAAAGGTAATGTTTATATGTACATAAAACCCTTTGAATCATAAACTTTTTGAAAATCACTACATGCATCTCCTTTTGTTTTTGCATTGCAAGGACTGTAGGCAACGTTTTGGTTGGGGGAGGTGGACAAGGCTCAAAGTGCGCTATTTCAACCCTATTAGATAGGTTTTGAGTGCTTTTTGCGCGCTAATCATGTCATTTATGCCAATTGAAGTGTTCAAGTCTTCTTAGTATCACTAATGCCATTTAGAGGTTATTTGTGGTTGTTTTGCAGGTTTTTGCGTACTTTGGGAGTTCAATATCGAGACATATGATGAATCATGAAGATTGAACTCACCTGTCGCCCATCAAACGTAATTCAAAAAATTAAAGAAAGAATGAAGGCAAAGTATGGAAATCACGTAAGAGGAGCAAGAGGGCAAAGGTGGAAGAATCAAAGCACCTGTGAATTTCATAAGATTGCGAAAATTTCACTAGGATTGCAAAAATTTCGCACCTTAGCGAAAATTTCGCAATCTTAGCGAATCACTTTCGCTAGACCCAAAATTTTCGCTAAAGCACTATTCCTAGCGAAATTTTGCATTTTCGCTTACTCACAAAATTCTCGCTTGTTAGCTAAATTTCCTCGCTTAGCTAGCGAAATCGCTTTCACGCCTGTATTTAAAAAATTTTTGATTTCTCGCTTATCTCTGGTGATTTCGCTAGCTAGCTAAATTTTCACGCCTAGCCAAATTATGCCTTAGCGAAATTCACTCCGCTCTTGTCACATAATTTTTGTAATTAATGCAACCGACTCAATTTTGTGTATTACTCCCTTGTCCCTAAATTTAGCCAAATTGTTAGGCTTTATGGTATTTTCATACACAGGCCTATATAAGCCTCCCCTCCCATTTTGTAACCCTACAAGAAATCGAGGAAGCAATTTTTGGTAAGCTTTATTGTAAATATCTTTCGAGCTTTAGTTAGGGTTTGGTGTTTCTCTCTTCTCTCTCCTCTTTCCTTATTTTCTTACGCTAAACACCCTCTTGAGGATGACAACTCAAGAGATGACGGGCTGCTTCTTTTCTTTGAAGAGGAAGGAAGTTAGCTTATGGTAAGGGCTATGTGTTGTCCTCTTGTATTAAAAGCTATAGGTACTGGTTATGGCCCTATCTTCTCAAAATATGGTTGACTAGCATTGAATGTTATTGATTTGGCCAATACTTACCATGCTTTAGGATACAGTGTATACTTATTGCTAGATGCACTGTGGTTTTTTAGATGGTCTTTACGAGCCACTGAAATGATATTTAATGTTAGGGTTTCAAACTGTAAAAGGGCCATAGATGCATGTTACCTGTGTTAACTCAAATAGGAGTTGTTTTTAGGGTGAGGTTTGCTAGTTAAACATAGATCCGGTTATGGCTAGGACTATAGGTTGCTTCATTACAACGCGAGGATAAAACCCAGTGACACTTGCTTGCCCTAAGTTACCAAGTTAGTGACCTAAATCTTCAAAGCTAACTTTCACACATCACTTTCGCTTTTACAATTTCTCACGTTAAACTACTTCCACCGTTTGAAACAAAAATCCAAAAAAGTCCAAATAGAAGCCTTACCTTCTCGCACTTATGCAAATCATTTGGGATGAAAACCCATCCCCGTGTTCGACCCTAGACCACTATACTGCAGTAGCTTGACTACGGCAGTAGTTGGAACTTAGGTATATAAATTTTGTTGATTTTAGCTCAGCCTACTGTGGCACGAATCAGTAGTTTGCCACTCAAGGAGACAAAGTGCTTCAATGCCAAGTAGAGGAATGGATTAGTCCATGTGCTGTACATGTACTACTTGTATCCATAAAGGATGGTGCGTGGAGGATGTGTATTTATTTTCGTGTCATCAACAACATTATGGTTAAGATTCGAGGATGAATCGTTTTGAGGAACGGGGGAATGATGAGAATCAAAGCATAAAGGATCTGCTTCAAATGCCGATTGGGCCAATCAAAAGAGCAAGGGCCGAAAAGCTTCAAGAGCCTTTCAATGGACTTGTGAAGTAGTTTATTTGGGCCAACCCAGCTTTTAAATAAGAGCCTAAGTCAAATCAAGCCTTTGAAAGAATTAGAGTCAACAAGGAAGTTAAAAAGTTGATGTAGGAGCTTCTACAACAAACCTTGGGAATTCAATCTTAATAATGAAAACTCAAATTTGGGAGTTTGTGAAACCTTGGAGACACCAAATTTATTTCTATTTCCAAGTATTTTGAGTCTTGTTACTATGTTGATTTGGAGTTGTTTTATTTTAGAAAGATTTGTTCTCCCAGTCAAAGTAGTAGTTGCTTTATTTAATTTAGAAAGTTTGTTTTGCTAGTCAAATAAGAGTTGCTATTTCTTTTTAGAAAGAATTTATTTTAGGAGTTGCTATTTCTTTTTATAAAGATTTGCTTTTAGGAGTTTCTTTATTTAAATTAGAAAGTTTTGCTTTCCAAGTTAAAGTAGGAGTTGATTTATTTGATTTAGAAAGTTTAGGACCTATATATACCCTCTTAATGTAGTCTTTGAGAGACATTGAGAAATAAAAATTCTTTTGTAAGGTTTTCTTCACTTTATGGTTCTTATGAGAACTTTCGAGCCTATCAAGGTTAATTCCTTGTAGTGTTCAAACTTAAAGTTCTTGGTTCTTCTATAATAAGGGGGATGTGAATACTTTCCTTTGTTTTTATGGCTTTTGGTCCAATATAACCAAGGAGACGGAGACGCAACATCTTTGCTTATGGCTCTTGATTCAATATAGTCAAGGGGATGGGGCTACTATTCTAGATCGTGTTTGAAGATCCTTGGAGTAATCCGCAACAATTGTGATGGAGGCATGGCTATGAATGGAGGCGACCCACCAATCCCACTCTGGCCCAATGACACGATCTGCATAAGAGGATTCAAAGAATCCTCAATGTTTTAATCAGAGCCCAATTGAGCGTGCTCACATGCTCAACTCCAAAGAAGAAACAAAGATGGTCCCCGTCATTAAAGTAAATTCGGAATTAGACCAAGAGCTAGGACATTTTTTGGCATGATTTGTGGGATGATTTGCTATTGATTCTGTGCTAATTTGCTACTGATCCTATGCTGATTTGTTGTTGATTATGTGTTGATTTTAGCTGATCCTATGTTGATTTGTTGTTGATCCTATGCTAATTTTCCTACTTATTTGTTTACCAAAATTATCTAGTTCCCTTTTTCCTTATGGACATTTTAGGTGTGCTTAGCTTAAGAAAATATATTTTATTTTTTGTTTCCTTTCTTGTTTTTGGATGAATATCTTAGTTTCCTTTATGGCCAAATTTATTTTTTATTCTTCATATTGTTTGGAATACTTATAGGCATGTTATCCCTACTTTCTGCAGTTTACAAATTAATAAAATTGAGAGTTTAAATTTCTCTTTGGTTCTTGAAAGAACTCTTTCAACTTATCGGTTATTCCATGGAGTTCATCAAGACTTATCAATCAGATCTCCATCACCGATTGTGGCGTCCTCCTATACCAAGGTTCTTGCTTCCCTATAAGCAATGGGTCGAGGTCATCCATCCATGCCAAACACTAGAGCTGTTCTTCAGAGCTAATTCGATCACATGTCTCCTCATAAGTTGGCGGGGTTTGTATCATTTGGTATTAGAGAAACAAGTTCTATTTTTTGGTTTGCCTATCTTTTACGTTTTTTCCTTTGTGTGAACCGAACTTAGTCACCACTTTCATACGTTCCTTCTAAATTTCGTTCAACCCCCAATTTCATTGACAACCTACTACTCCATCGCAAGTCCGATTTTCTTCATTCATCGGATATAATTTTTGTTTGTTTTCTTTTTTTATTGAACCTTCCATCCCTGTGCAGCGCCCTACGACTGGTATTGTCTCTCATGGCCGATGGTGGGGTAAGGAGGAACAAACTGCGTCTATGTACATCTCATTGATGACTGGGACTGAGGTGTCCCATAACTCGAGATAATCCCACTCGTGTGTCCGTGCTGATGGCAAAGGGTAACATGTCCCTCCCCAGCCGGGCCGTAAGCCCTCGAAAGATCTTCTAATTCCGGAAATGATCGACCTCTGGGCCTTGGTGTACCATGACTATTCCTAAAATCCTCGGCAGAAGTTCCCGCTTTCCCCGAGCCAGAAGAAGAAGGTTGACTCTCCTTCCTCTTATCTTTAACAACACCTGCATCCTAGGTGTTCTGTGTATCGTCCACTTTCCTCTATATGGCCATAGTTGTCCTGAACATCAAGTCCATATCTTGCAGGAGAAGTCCTATAATTTTACCTCGGATGGATAGTTTCAGTCCATCCTCAAACTTCCTCGCCTTAGCCATGTCCGTGGACACATAATCATCAATGAAACGTGATAATTCAGTGAACTTAGCCATGTATTCGAGCACTGTCATCGTTCCTTGCTTCAACTCTAAGAACTCTCAAGCTTTTGCATGTTGAGTAGATACTGGGAAAAACTTACTCATGAAGAGCTCTCGGAACTCTTCCCATGTGATTGCCTCTAAGTCCCTCGAGGCTTTAACCTAATACCACCATATTTGGGATTCACCCTCTAATTGAAATGCGACTAATTTTATCTTGGTGGGATCGGAGATGATCTCTATAGCCTCCAATATCTTTTCCATTTACCAGAACCAATGATCAGCTATCATTGAATCCCCTCCTCCCCTAAAGGTCGAAGGATGATGTGCCTTGAACCTTAGGAGGTTACTTAACCTCCCTTAGCCCGCCGTTGCACTAGCCTGTGCAATGGTAGCAACCGCTGCACTCGCCTATGCAATAGTAGCAATCACAGCACCAATAGCATCCATGAAGGCTTGTTGGTCAAAGGCCGGTGGTAGTGAGTTGTTGCTCCGCCCACCGCCTTGGCCTCCCCTTCCTCAACTTCCTCTTCCTCGACTTGCCATCTACATGTGTCAAATAGAAAATTAAGATTTCTTTTTCTAGTCTAACTAGTAGTGCATATGACATCCCATCTTGAACTATTTCGTTTATTCATTTTCTGAACCCCTAAGGTTATGATCTCTAACCCTAGTGTTCATCTTTGCCTATATGCATTTTACCATGTATGTAATTCACATAACACACAATATTGTAGCATATTCAGCACAAACATTGATATGCACCATAAATGCAATGATCTAGACCCATGCTCGCCAATCCCTAGGCGTTCGTATACCTAAGCTCTCTAATACCAAGCTGTGACACCCTAAAATCCGGGGGTTCGTTGACCAACCGTTAACACGCGGAAATACCCATGGATATCATGTGTCTCAATACAACACTGTTCAATCTCATCTACCGGGATCCGTTTATATACATTCAATGAACATTTTATGTTATTTTCAAAATATATTACTGTGATTTTAATTACAACCTCATACAAACGTATATTACAAACTTGTTTGTCCAATACTTTTGAAAAAAGGTTGCAAAGCCACAATCCGGCTTTCTTCACAATCTCGGATCCTAATGAGAGTCGTCGCACTTGCATTCACATCAACCATTCCATACAGATTATGGAATTCTATATGTCTTGCCATGAAATGAGATGAGACTCAATCATGTACCATGCTCCAAGTCATTACTGACTCCATTACTCAGCGTGATGATAAAGAGTAATGAATTTTGAGTCAATCACTGACTCCTATCACACACCACACTGCCCGTGCGTGATAAAACCGTCTTTGATTAATCGCATCCAATGATCATTTCAAACAAAATTTTATTTTGTTTATAAACCAAAACCTTTTGGATGTCATAATCTAATGACTACTTTCTTTTACAAAATCACGTGTCTTTTGTGGATAGCAAATTTTTGGGGTCTCACCACAAGCTTCGCACGCCTTCCTACACTTTCACGGGCTTTCACCTTTAGACATATATGTAAAACCAAAAATACCAGGTCTTTCACTTGAGGAGGTATCTATCCCTACTTGCTATTACCCGACACCTATTTTCATGTTTCTACAACAATGTGACTCTGTTGAACTTTAGTCAACAGTACGCCCACTCATCAAATCACCAAGTATGGTGTTTGATCGCAATCATGCACTTACACCCATGAAATGCGATGTCTCGGTGTATATACAATGCATTATGTACAATGCATTATGTCATTTCATATCAATTCCATGTCTCATATGTAATGAATTCCATATGGACAATTCTAACATACAATTTATCATGTATCTTGGATTATTATGTCAAAAGCATATAATTTCCAAACATTTCATCCAATTGCCAACATATTAAAACATATATATCAATAAGAACAATCAAGCATGTTATCACAAAATCAAGCAAGCAATAACACTTAAAAACAATCCATAATTTCAAACTACCAAAACAGTCCACGAAATCAGTACAAAATTTGCATCTAAACTCGCCTAAAAATTCTACGGACAATAACAAATAAAATGTACCCCAATTCAGGCGCTCTGGGAAACGGACCATAACTCGGGCCGTAGAGGTCCGGGAGCCTGGGGCAATTAAAAAGCCTATATCAAGTTCATTGATGAAGTGTAATAAGATATGAAGGGACCCCGAAACCGTCCTCGGGTTCCCACCAAAATTAGTCTTAAAATTCTGTGTAGGATCAAAATAGGTAGCATTCGATATTTCAAATTCAAACAAATTCTCATAGTGGCAAAGATACAACCCTGTAGCCCTTATGGTGGAAAATAAACCAAAGTAGGAAGAATCCCTACCTCTTGGGGAATTCTACATGCCATTCCATGCCATGAAATGAGATGAGACTCACTCAATGCATATGTCCTGAGTCTTCACCGACTCCCATCACACAGTGCGATGCTAATGTGTGATAAAATCCATATTTGATGAATTTTCACCCAATGATCACTTAGAAACAAAATTCAAGTTTTTAGAAATCAAAACTTATTGGATGTTTCACCTCCAAGGATCAATTCATTTACAAAATCATGTGTCTTTTATGGGTAGCAAATTCTCGGGGTCTTATTGCAGGCTTCGCACGCCTTCCTACTTTTTGGACTTTCACCATTGGAGTGTATGAACCAATCCGGGTCTTTCACCCAAGGGAGTGTCTAGCCTTTCTTACTAATACCCGACACAAGTTTTTCATGCTCTACATTAGTGTGACTTTGTTGAACTTAGTTCAACAGTACCGAGTCCACTCATCAACCACCAAGTATGGTGTTTGATCACAGCCATGCACTTACACCCATGAAATGCGATGTCTTAGTGCATATGCAATACAATATGCCATTTCTTGTCACTTCCATGTCTCATATGTAATGAATGCCACATGGACAATTAAAACCATACATACCACTATGTATCCTAGACAATTATATCACATGCATATAATTTCCAAATAAAACCCATCTCAATGTCAATATATATTAACACTCATATATCAACATTCAATTACCCCCAAGCATGTCATTCAAACTCAAGCAATGACAACCTTGATCCACAACACTAACTGTGGCATGGATATGCCCACAAAACAGTTTACACAATGGTCTCAAAGCAAGCCATAAATAGGCTGGAACTAGGCCACACCACCAGCCATAAACGGCCACACAATTATGCCTCCAACAGGACATCAAACAGTCCTAGATTTAGTCCAAAGACTGTCCACAACCAGGCCATAGTTAGGCCACAAAACTAGCCACACATAGGTTATAAACAAAGCCATATCCAAGTCACAGGATAGTTCCAAACTCAGTTCAGAAATCAATCCTTAACAGTCCTATACTCAGGCTTAAACAGTCTACATGACTGTCTATAAACAGGTTATGAAACTAGCCACAACATAGTCCCAAACTCGGCCTTAAAGCGCCTTGAATTAGACCACAAACATTGGCCATCACCCAGCCAAAACAGTCCTTGACAGTCCATATTTTTAAGTTTGGAAACAACCTGAAATCGATCCTTTAAACAATCCCGAAATCAGTCCATCTCAACCCCAAACAGTCCCCTTTTAAACAAACCACAATAGGATATACAACCTAAGCTGTGGCAGTCAAAGGACTATAACTTGAGCTGTAGAGGTCCAATTTAGGTAATTCAAAAGCCTAACATCAAGTTCACAGATGCAGCTACAACTTCTATGAAGAACATGAGTCCAAATTCCCTCCATTTCCGAACCGAAAACCAGTCCCACAAATCTGGACACTAACAAATAAACAACCTAAGCTGTGGCAGTCTTGAGAAATGGACCTAACTTGAGCTGTAGAGGTCCAATTTGGGTGATTCAAAAGCTTAACATCAAGTTCATCGATGCAGCTACAACTGTTATGAAGAAAACAAGTCCAAAATCCCTCCCTTTCCTAATCAAAAACCAATCTCAAACTGGAGGTAGAGTGTAGGGTCAAAACAGGGCAGCATCATCGTCAACAAAAATCTAGCCAAACAACCCCTTAGGGTGGAAATAAACCCAAGTAGGAAGAATCCTACCTTCGAGCGCAGCCTCATCGAGCAGACGGGTCCCAACTCTCGCCCGACAAACTCCGACCGTTGAACGCTGATCCGAGAAGAACGCGGTTCCTCCCTCCTCTCTTTCTCATTCTTTCTCTTCCTTTATTTCCTTCCTTTCCTTCTCTTTGTTTCTCTTTCTCCCCACAGATTCCAGCAGGAGCAACTTTTTCTTCTCTCCTCCCACTTAACCTTATCTTCTCTACTCCTCTTTCCAAGTGCATCATGACTCCACTTATCATGCCAAGTGTCACTGTGACACATGCACCATGCTATGTGTCACATGCCATGTGTCACTCACATGGCTCTCATCTTGCCAAGTGTCACCATCTATTTAGGTATGTTTTTCTCTAAAAATCATAAAAAATTCGACCATCTTAGAATTCAACGCAATTGTTCTAAGTAACTAGATTTTGTGAGACAAATCCAACGGTGAGTTACGTATCATCATCCGAGAGATCTCAAGGAATCTCAAACTGCTAGCCTCCGTACTATAGACAATTTCACTGCTTTTGCCGCTTTTTCTGAAAAGTTCAAATTCTTTCCAGTTTAGCATTCTGTTCAGGATCGCTAGGTCTGAGATCACATCCATTTTCTGCAATAGGCGAGGTCAGTGGTTTTCTATTTATGTTTTAAGTGGCTTTCTAGCATTTAGAATTAAGGTTACGTTTAAGGCTGAAGGTTAGCTGGGGCGAAAGTAAAGCAGGCAGCAGGGTATAGTGCTGTGTTTGTGGCTTAGGCCTGAGGTCTAGAGCTAGGCTCTTCGCCGTGCTTAGGCCTTGAGCTCAAACAGGCTCAAACTGGGTCAGGGGCTTTAGGCTGTGATCAGTTTAGGTTAGGCAGTTATGTTTAGGCAATAGGATTTTAGGCTCATTTAGGCTTTGAGCATATGAGTCATAGTGGCTAGTTTTTAGCTTCTCGTTCTAATGCCATAGTCCAAATGTAATACAACCAAGGTATAGTGTTTAATGTTTCAAGGTTTAAGTTTTACAGTTTAGAATTTAGTGTTTAGGGTTCTGCATAGGTTAGGGCTTAGGGCTTTAAGGGTTTGTGGTAATAGATTTTATGATTTAAGGTCTAGCTTTTCTGGTTTAGGCTTCAGTGGCTCGAGGGTTTAAGGTTTAGGTTTTAAGGCATAGGCTCAGTTGTGGATTAGGTTTAGGTTAGGTTTTATTGTTTAGGGTGTCAATGTTTTAATATTTAAGGTTAAGTGTTCCGGGTTTAGGGTTTGGGTTTGCGATTAAAAGTTTAGGGTTTAGAACTATGGGTTTACAGTTTTAGGGTTCAGATTATAGTGTTTAATATTTTCTGGTTTAGAATGTTAGTGTATTAAGGTATAGGGTTTAGAATTAAGGGTTTTGGGTTTCAAGGTCGGGTTTTGGGTTTTGGGTTTCAAGGTCGGGTTTTGTGTTTTTGGTTTAAGATTTTTTGTTTAAGGTTTAGGGTTTAGTGTTTAGGATTTTCTATTTAAGTTTTAGGGTTTAGGGGTATATGGGTTAAGGTTTAGGGTTTTTTGTTTAGGGTTTGTGGTATTGATGTTAAGGGTATAGTGCTGAGTGGTTTAGGGTTTAGGGTTTAAGGTTTAGTTTTAAGGTTTATGGTTTTTTTATTTAGGGTTTAGGATTTTGAGTTTTGAGTTTAGGGTTTCGGGTATATGTGTCCAGTTCAAGATTTTAATATTTTAGGTTTAGGGTTTTAGGGTTTAAGTTTTTATGGTTTCAATATTTAAGGTTTAGGATTTGTGTTTTTTTTTTTAAGGTTTAGAGATTGGGATTTTAGATTTAGGGTGTTAGCATTGTCGATTTAGGTTTAGGGTTTAGGAGTCAGGGTTGGGGTTAGGGTTTTTGGTTTAGGGTTTGGGGTTTTATGGTGAGGGGTATGGTGTTTAGTGTTTTAGGGTATAGGGTTTAGATTTTAAAGAATTAGAATTTATAGTTTTGGGTTTAGAATTTTAAGGTTTAGGGGTTTAGGGTTTTAGGTTTTAGGCTTTAAGGTTTTAGGATTTGGGGTTTAGGGATTTTAGTTTAGGGCTTGTGGTTTCAGGTTTCGGTTTGGTGTTTAGTGTTTTAGGATCTGAGGTTTAGGGTTTTGAGTTTAGGGTTTAAGGGTTAAGGGTTAGGGGTTTTGTTTAGGTTATAGGTTTGGGGTTTAAGGTTTTAGGGTTTCGGGTGTTAGGGGTTTAAAATTTGAGGTTCAGAGTTTACAATTTTGGGTTTAGGATTGTTATCTAAGATTGAGGCTTTAGGGTTTAAAAGTTTTCGGTTTAGGTTTAAGGTTTTGGCATTAGGGTTGTGATTTAAGGTTTAGGGTAATTGAGTTTAGGGTTTGGGGTTTGGAGTTTAGGTTTTAAGGATTAGATTTGCAGGTTTTGATTTAAGGTTTAGGGTTTAGGGTTTAGGGTTTAGGGATTAAGGTTTAGGGTTTTAGGGTTTTAGGATTGGGGGTTTAAGGTTTAGGGTTTAAGGGTTTAGGGTTTAGGGTTTAGGGTTTAGGGTTTAGGCTTGAGGCTTTAGGCTTTAGGGTTAAGTGTTTTAGTATTTAGGATTTAGGGTTTCGAGTTTTGAGTTTACGATTAAGTGTTTTAGGATTTAGGATTTAGAGTATAGCGATTGGGTTTTTTTTAGGGTTTAGGGTTTAGGTTTTAGAGTTTTGAGTTTTAGGCATTAGAGTTTAGGGTGTCAGGGTTTTACTGTTTGAGGTTTAGGGTTTACATGTTTATGGTTTGGGCTTGCGATTTAAGGTTTAGGGTTTTATGATTCAAGCTATAATGGTTAATGTTTTAAGGTTTAGGGTTTAGGGTTTTAAAATTTAGGGCTTAGAGTTTATGGTTTCTGGTTCAAGTTTAAGGTTTGGGGTTTTAGGTTTTAGGATTTTCGGTTTAAGGATTAGGGTTTTGGGTTATGGGTTTGGCTTTAGGGGTTTACGATTTGGTATTTTAGGGTTTAGGGTTAAGATTGGGGTTTAAGGGTTAAGGTTAGGGTGGTTTTTTTTTTTAGGTTTTACGCTTTTAGCTTTAGGGTTTTAGGTTTTAGGTTTTAGGGTTTAGGATTTAAGGGTTTTACGGTCTAAGGTGTTAATGTTTTAATATTTGAGGTTTAGGGTTTACGATTTAAAACCAATAGTTTTCTTTATTACTTCAGTAAGTGGTGCGGCTATTGCACTAAAGTCTTTAATGAAACGACGATAAAAACTAGCCAAGCCATGAAAACTTCTTACCTCGGATATGGTCTTTGGTATTGGCCATTCCTTGATAGCCTTTATCTTTTCCTCATCCACCTCAAGCCCATTTGCACCAACAACATACCCCAGAAAATTCACTTTCTCATTACAAAAATAGCACTTTTTGAGGTTGGAAAATAACTTTTCTTTCCTTAAAACCTCAAGAACATATTTTAAATGGTCAACATGTTCTTCCACACTTTTTCTATAAACCAAAATGTCTTCAAAGTAGACAACAACAAATTTTCCAAGGAAAGTTCACAAAACATGATTCATCAATCTCATGAATGCACTTGGTGTGTTAGTTAAGCCAAATGGCATTACTAACCACTCATATAATCCATATTTAGTTTTGAAAGCAGTTTTCCACTCATCTCCTTCTTTCATTCTAATTTGATGATAACCACTTTTCAAATCAATTTTTGAAAACAAACAAGATCCATGCAACTCATGAGTAGGTCATCTAACCTATGTATAGGATGTGATGTCTTTTCATAGTAATGTTGTTGATGGCATGACAATCAACATACATCCTCCATGAACCATCTTTCTTAGGTACAAGTAAGACTAGTACAACACATGGACTAAGGCTCTCTCTCACGTGTCCTTTAGCCATCAATTCTTCCACTTGGCGTTGTAGCTCCTTTATCTCCTCATGATTAGTCCTATAAGTTGGTCGGTTGGGAATTGTAGTTGTAGGATAAAAGTCAACTTGGTGTTCAATGCCCCTAAAGGGTGGCAAGCCACTAAGACCATCCTCCAGGAATAAATCCTCAAATTTCTTAAGTCGTTGTTCATAGTGAAACTAAAGCGATTCTTGAAGCCGTCATGGTTGGCTCTCCTATCAAATTGCTAAGGCCTGCCCAATAAGATGTGAGAAACAACATCACATAGAACCTCATCATGATACTTCCCTATGGAGAAAGATACTAACACTTGCTTTTGCACCCTCACTTCTTGGAAATTGAATCTTCTCAACTAATAAGACAATAGCAACATTGGCACAACTTCAACCATCAATAATTAAACTACACCTTATTTTGAACGTGGCAACGGGTATGGAAGATGTTCTCACATTGTTTCTCAATGTCATCCTCCTTCACTTGAGTGTTCAAGATACGCCTTATCACCAATGCTTCTCCTTCCATCGGATACTCGAAATCAACGTCACTAGTATCATCAAGTGGTTCCGTCGGCTCTTCCACCTCCTCATTGTCCATCACAATTTCTCCCCCACGCATCACCATGGTTCTCTTGTTTGGGCAATTGGAAAAGATATAACCTATGCCATTACACTTAAAGCATTTAATATTTCTATTACATTGTTGGGTCTCAGGTCTACCTTTTTAAGCTATTGTAGTGTTCTCCTTCTTTGTGGTTTCAATATTGTGCTTGGAAGCATTCTTGTCATCCCTCCAATTTGGCTTCCATGAAGAACTTTGCCCAAAGTTGGTGTTTGGTCGGCTACCCTTTCTTCATAGCTAACGCTCCACCTTGAGTGCCATATGAAACAAATCCTCCATCTCAACATAGTATTGTAACTCAACAATATTAGCAATATTCAGATTTAGACCATTCAAAATTCGTATCATGGTGGATTCACAATCCTCTTCAATGTTGGTTCGAATCATTGCAACCTCCATCTCCTTGTAGTACTCATCTACACTCTTGGAGTGTTGAACAAGACCCTGCAATTTATTGTATAATTCGTGGTAGTAATAGTTAGGAACAAATCTTTTCCTCATTACTGACTTCATGTCATCCCATGTCATGATGGGGTGTTCATGGTTGCGCCTTCGTGTCGTCACAAGTTGGTCCCACCCAAATAGTTGCATAAATGTGAATTCAACCGTTGCAAACTCGACTTTCTTCTCCTCCAAATAGCAGTGACAATCAAACACTCTCTCCACCTTCTTCTCCCATTCAAGATAGGCTTTTAGATCATTCTTTTCTTTAAAGGGTGGGATCGTCATCTTAATACTACCAAGATTTCTATCAAACTCTTCATACTTTATTGGGTCCCGTTGTACTCCTCGACCATGCCTTCCCATTTAAAATGCAAATCTACCCCTTTCCTTCTTCCTTGTCTCTGATTTTAGGGAATAATTCTTTGCATGGCCTCCTCATTTTGTTCTATCCGATCTTGTTTGTTGTTAATCTGGACCTCTAATCTTGCAAAGTGTTGTTGCATCGCCTTTAGTAAGAATGATTGGTCCTAACCTTCTTCCATACTTGCATGATCATTACTTGAAGACATGATTAGAGAAAAATTAACTTCACAAAACTCCCTCACGTGTTTCACTCACACTCCTTTTTTTTTTTAACTCAATTGTTGGCCTGTTTTTTTTTTTTTTTAGATAATGAAAATCACTCTTGCCTTTTTCCACTCTAATACTTCTCTTTTCTTAGTTCTTATTTGAACTAGTGAGCTGGATCAAAGATCAACCCAATAGTGTTCAAATCTAAACAACCTTGAGAAAAAAAAATACAAAGGAAACGAAAAGGCAAGAAATACAAAGGGGACAATCTTGAGAATAAGAAGATGGGAAGGAAAATATTGAGAATAAAAGAAGAACAAATGATGTTTGAATGCCGAAGTTCTGATACCAAATGATGTGAATCCCGTATGCTTTTGTGGTTTCTAGATCCACCCAACGATGCATGTTATCCATAAGACCTTCAAACACGACTGAAAATGACCCCGTCCCCTTGACTATATTGAATCAAGAGCCATAAGTGTAGTGTAGTGTAGTGTAGCATCCTCGTCCCCTTGTTTATAGGCAACCAAAAGTTGTAAGAACAAAGTAAAAGAACCAATGAACCCCGCCCCCTTAATTATGGAAGAATCAAGAGCTTAGGTTTTGGCACTACAAGGATTAACTTTGATAGGCTCAAAAGTTCTCACAAGAACCGAAAGAGAAGAAAAACCTCACAAAGAGTATTGAATTCATTCAAGTTGTTTTTCAAAGAAGCTTACATCAGACCCATATATAGAGATTTGAGATAGCTAAGGACTAAGAAAGAGAAAGGAAAACTTTGTTGAAAATTTTCAACATTGACAATCTAACTACCTAAATGAAATTGGAAAAATACAAAACCAACATAGAAGTAATTATCCTTATCCCTTGTGTAAACTTACATAAAGTATTCTTAACGAAAAGAGATCAATTTGACAAAAAAAAAAAACAACCATAAAAGAGACCAAATTGATAGTTGATGATTTGCCCCATAATGGATAGCTATCAAACCTTGACCAAAAAGCTGAATTCTTCCAAAAATAAGCCTCTAATTGAGTATAATTGATGAAGCACAAATTTCCTTGCTTTTTTTTATCCCTTTTAATTACCAAATTTGTGTGGATGATCACCATCAATAGCCATGATGATGTTTATGATCTTTTGGACTTCTTTGTTAGCTTTAATTCCTCCAAAGGCTTGATTTGGCCCAAACTCTTCTTGTAATGTTGGGTTGGCCCAAATGTACTCCTTCATGAGCCCATTTAGTGCCTCTTGAAACTTCTTGGCCCTTGCTCTTGTAATAGCCCAATCCTTCATACTTCATGCAATGCAAGAACACTTTGCAGGATTGGAGGTTCGAATGAATGACATTCAAGATTGGATTAAATAAAATGGAGCGGTGCTGAGACGAGTACTTCCTCAAACTCAAAGAGATGAGAGGCATGTTGCAGCAGCCTTGAATCATGAAGAGCTTGACAATGTATTTGCAGATGAAGATGAATATCCAATGGAAGGAGAGGTGTTGGTGAGAAGGTGTGTTTCAAGTGCCCGAGTGAAGGAGGATGTTGTTGAGCAATAACATGGGAACATGTTCCATATTCAAGCCTTGCAAATTTTCAAGCCAAAAATCTATCCGTGTTAATATGAACGAGCCACGCCTTCTATGAACTCAGTAGCTTTCTATGCTTATTTATTTGTTCCACACACTTCGACTATTTCTCCTTAGTCTTCAAGTGATGTAGCATCTTGATTCCTTTGACTCTAACTTTAGGATCCTTAACCATCTTCAGTCCAACTACCTTAACTACCATGGAAGTCAACAAAGCATGCTTTCTACTCAAGTCCCCACCATAGAATAAAAATAAAAAATAAAAAACGATAAAATCCGTGAATTTTTTTTGTGTCCTTTATTTTATTAGTGACCCTAACATTTGTTGAAGCCACCAACCTGTCCTTTGATTGGTTTTTGATTGAATTTTGCGAGAAAAAAAAAATCTTATTTATTTGATTAGTTTCAAAAGAATGGAAAGAGAGATTATGAGTGGGAAAAGGTAAAAGTGGCAAGAACATTAGAGTAAGAAAAATCCAAATAAATTGTGTGAAAACACTAGTGAATCGATTGAATCATTCTTCGAGTGGAAACACGTTAGGAAGTGATTTTTGAGGTCCTATTTTTTTTTTTTAACCTTGTTTTTTTTTTTTTTTTTTTTTTTTTGCAATAGTATGTCAAACAATGGCGCATCCGAAGGTGTGACGGGAGGAATTGACATGAATTTTATTATGGAGGCATTAGCTGGTGAAGAAAAGAGGATTTTTAGGGCTGAAGGAACAATTCTATGAGAGGGTAGACCAAAGCTTTGAGCATCCACGAAACCCTCCAACAGGGAGTAGAAGGAAGAGGTTGCCAAGAAGAAGGGTGCAGGTAGAAGAAGAAGGGTATGGTTTTGAGGATGTGATTGATCATGATTTGGTTATTAGTGACCTGAGGTATGGGGGGAGCTTAGAAATTAAGAAGATAATAATTTGGGTAGGATTAAGATGAAGATTCCATCATTCTAAGGAAAGAATGACCCTAAGATATATCTTTAGTGGGAAAGAAAGGTGGAGATGGTTTTTCATTATCACAATTATTCTAAAAATAAGAAGGTGAAGCTTTTTGTCATAGAGTTCTCGAATTATGTCATAGTGTGGTGGGACCAACTAGTGTTGAATAAGAGACGAAAAAGGGAGCCAATGGTTGAAACATGGGAAGAGATGAAGAGGGTGATGCGAAAGAGATTTGTCCTAACTTACTACTATCGAGAGTTGTATAACATGTAAAACCCGGGTAAAATCAAACTCTCAAATGACTAAACGGACCCCACCGAGGGTTCGTCTCGTGAAACCTAGTTACCTAGGAGAAATTCGTCAAATTCCGAAAAGGCAATTTTTTTTTCATTTTTCTAGGCAACAGGGGTTGGGTGATACATGGCATGATGACACATGTCATGTGGCACATAGCATGGTGACACTTGGCATAATGAGGGCCAAGTGTCATGATTAGAGACATGCATGAGGGTGGATGAGGTGGTGGCTAAGAGTAAGTGGGGAAAGATATTTTGGAAAATATCTTAGAAGAGGATAAGTGAGAATATGGGAGGGAATCGGTGGAGAAAAATAAAGAGAAGAAAGAAAAGAAAAAGAGAAAGAGAGAAAGAGAAGAAGAAGAAAGGGAGAGAGAAAAAGGGAAAGAAAGGAAGATCGTTCTTCCTCTGATCTCTAGCGTTCTGGCGGTCGGAATCCTCCAGGCCGAGAGTTAAAGTCTGTCCACTCGACGAGGGCTACACTCCAAGAGGTAAAGACTATTCCTACTTTGGATTATTTCCACCCTAAGGGCTATTTGGCCATGTTTTTTTCCTTAAGGGGTTGTTTGGCCAGGTTGTTTTATAGGGCTGCCCTATGTTGACCCTACACCTTGCCTTCAGTTTGGGACTAGTTTTTGGTTGGGAAAAAGAGGGAATTTGGACTTGTGTTCTTCATTTAAGTTGTAGCTGCAACTGTGAACTTGATGTTAGGCTTTTGAATCACTTAAATCGGACCTCTACAACTCAAGTTATGGTCCATTTCTCAGGACAGCCGTAGCTTAGGATGTTTATCTATTTAAGGCCATATTTTGGACTATTTGGGGACTGATTTCTGAACTGAGTTTAGAACTATCCTATGGCCTGGATATGGCTTTGTTTATAGCCTGTGTATGCCTAGTTTTGTGGCCTAACTGTGGCCTAGTTATGAACAGTCTATGGACTGAATCTGGGACTATTTTATGTTCTGTTGGTAACATAATTGTGTGGTCAGTTATGGTTGGTGGCGTGGCCTAGTTCCAACCTATTGATGGCTTGCTTTGAGGCCATTGTGTAGACTATTTTGTGGGCATATCCATGCCACAATTGGTCTTGTGGATCAAGGTTGTCATTGCTTGAGTTTGAATGACATGCTTGGGGGTAATTTAATGTTGATATATGAGTGTTAATATACATTGACATTGAGAAGGGTTTTATTTGGAAATTATATGCTTTTGATATAATTGTTCATAATACATGGTGAATTGTATGGTTTGAATTGTCTATGTAGCAATCATGATATATGTGGCATGATATAACATGCAATGGTGCATTACATTACATATGCACGGGGACATCGCATTGAATGGGTATGGGTGCATAATTATGATCAATCACCATACTTGGTGATTGATGAGTGGGCTCGGTACCATTGGACTATGTCCAACAGAGTCACTCGGTTGCATAACATGAGAAAAACCTGTGGTGGGTAGTAGCAAGAAGGATAAGACTCCCCTCGAGTGAAAGGCCTGGACTGGTTCATACACTCAAATGGTGAAAGTTCAAAAAGTGTAGGAAGGCATGCGGAGTCCTATAGTGAGACCCTGGAAATCCGTTGCCCATGAAACACACAGTTTTGATTATAAAAAGATCATTTGAAATGGCGTCATCCATAAAAGTTTTGGTTTATAAACAAATGACTTATAATTTCAAAGTGTTCATTGGATGCGATTCATCAATGACGATTTATCACACATTGGCATTCGCATTGTGTGGTGGGAGTCAGTGAGGACTCGGGGCATGGTACAGGATTGAGTCTCATCTCATTTCATGATATGGCATGTAGGATTCCAGAGTAGAAATGGCATATGTTTTTACTTGGGAGGTGAATGTGGAACATGACCATTGCATGTGCACTTAGGTGAGGAGTAGCCTCTGTAAGAAGTTTTTCTACTAGGTGTGGCTCACCCTATGAGGGAAAATATTTCAAGTGTAGAACAGACACCGGCGAACGGTGCTCATTCGAAGCCTCAATTGTGAAGAAATCCGACATGTGGCTTTTAATAACCTTTTTTGTAAAATGTATTGGAACAATCTATTTCTAACTTGTAATTTTATTATGCACGAGAGTTGTAATTAAACCCTTATAGGCTGTTTTAAATTATGACATTGCATGTTTCAAATGAATATGGATGAATGGAACCGGAGTGGCCATCTAGTTGTTAACTCTACGGGTTCCGGTAAATGGGACATAGTAGTGTGGTATCGGGTTACCCGATATCCACGAGTTTTCGTAGGTTGATTGTTGGTCAACGGACCCTCGGGTTTTAGGGTGTCACACAACAAGTTACAAAACCTAAGGCAAGGTAGCTGTAGTGTGGAGGAGTATTATAAGGATATGGAGGTTGCAATGGCTAGAGAAAATATCGAAGAAGATCGAGAGACTACAATGGCAAGGTTTCTGGAGGGTTTAAAATGGGAGATTCAGAATGTGGTAGAATTGCAACATTATGTGGAGTTAGAGGATATGGTGCATATGGATATCAAGATTGGGAATCAAGTCAAGAGGAGAACAATAGCAACACGTGTTCTGCACCTAGTCCAAGTTCATCCACTTGGAAGTCGAATAAATGGAGGAAGGAAGAGAAACCACCCCACCGCCAAGCCCAAAATAGAACAAAAATAAGAGGTGGCCAGCCAAGGAAATCAAGATAAACCTGATTCTTCACTACTCGGAATCGTGATATTAAGTGTTTCAAATGCCAAGGCAGGGGTCATATAGCAAGCTAATGTCCGAAAAGAAGAGTTATGGTGATGCGGGGTAATGGTGAGATTGAAACAGACAATGAGTTGGATTGTGATTCTATGCCATCCTTAGAGGATGCCGACGATGAGGAGTACGCTTTCCAAGGAGAACTGATGGTGGTAAGGAGGGCCTTAAGTTTGCAAGCTAAGGGAGATGATGAGGTGCAATAGGAGAACATTTTTCACACTAAGTGCCACGTCCAAAATAAGGTATGTAGTATGATCATTGATGGGGGTAGTTGCACTAATATCGCTAGCATAACCCAAGTGGAGAAACTAGGGATGCCAACAAGTAAACATCGTCAGCCTTATAAATTTCAATGGTTGAATGATGGTAGAGAGGTAAGGGTGAATAAACAAGTTTTAATCTCTTTTAGCATTGGAAAGTATGAAGATGATGTTTTGTGTGATGTAGTTCTGATGCAAGCTGGACACTTGGTATTAGGAAGACCATGGCAATTTGATAGGAAAGTTAAGACGACCGTTTCTCGTAACGCCCCCTTCCCCAAATTCATAGCGTGAGGGACGCCACACGTAACTCGGGACTTCTTAATCGTACATTTTGTTATTAGGCCTAATTCAATCATAATCCAAGGACATAAACTTGTAAGATCACCAACGTAGTGTGCTTAAAATCAGTCTCCGCCCATACATTCGAAGTCTCTAACTACTTGTATTTATACAAGTTCCACTATTACAAAATATTGCATTTACATTTCAAAAACATAATCAAAAACCTACATAAGGTGGACTCCTAATGCTGTGTTAGCCCTGGCAAATGCGGGATGTCTCTAATGACCTCTTCGCACCTACACCTGATGAAACACTGCTGTTTATGCCTTAAATGCCGGGAAAACAGATAACAGATATGACCACTTATGGTGGTCCTCAATCATCGTATACATGTAAAATAATTTGCATATCAAAATATTCATATCTCCCATAGGAGTACATAATCAAAGATTTCATAACATAAGGTACCCGTAGGTACACTATTGTGAAACCCAGAAAACTTGAATATTTCTCAAAAATGGCAAAACAATGATTTTTCGATACCGTACAAGTTCAAAACTTGGAATTTTTCTAGATCTCGGATGACGAAACGGACCTCACCGTTGGGTTCATCCCCGTGAAGTCTAGTTGCCTAGGCAAATTTCGTTGAATTTCGAGATAGTTGAAATTTCATGTTTTTCGAGGCAATCAAGTGTCGGGTGACACATGGTGTGATGCCACATGACATGACCTCATGGATGCTGGCCGGCATGCTATAAGTATGCCCATGGCATGAAATCCATGTGGTGTGGCATGTGCCACGTAGTGCATGTGTCCATGTGACACATGGCATATGACTCATGTGTCATGAAGGACACATGGCATGCTAAGGGAAGGAAAGAGGAAATATCCCCTTGGTTTAGGGAAATCAGTTCGGTGGAGAAAGGAAAGAAAAGAAAGAAAAAGGAAGGGCAGAAAGAAAAAAAAATGAAAAAGGAAAAAGAGGAAGGAGGTCGGCGATTCTTCCTCAATTCATCGGCGTTCCAATTGTTAGAATTTGTCGGACCAAGGAGTAGAGTCCGTCTATGCGACAAGAGCTACACTCTAAGATGTAGGGATTCTTTCTACTTTGGTTTATTTTCCACCCTAAGGAATGTGTGGTGGTGTTTTTTCCCTAAGGGGCTGTTTGGCCAAATTTTGGAATAAGAGAATGCTGCCCGATTTTGATCTTGCACATTGGCCGGACTTTGGGACAGGTTTTCGATTGGGAAAATGAGGGACTTTCTACTCGTGTCCTTCATAAAAGTTGTAGCTGCATCTGTGAACTTGATGGTAGGATTTCGAATCACTCGAATTGGACCTCTAATCCCCAAGTTATGGTTCATTTCCCGGGACTGCTGCAGCTTAGGCTATTTCTCAATTTATGTCCGGATTTTGGGATTGGTTTTTGGTGATGATTTTGCACCGATTTTGGGACTGATTTGAGACCGTTCCAAGGATGGTTTTGTTGCCTAACTATGGCCTGTTTATGGCCTATGAGTGAATTGTGATTTAGATTGATTCTATGGCCTTTTAGAGTCATGCTGAGGCTGAAGCTCAGGCCTGTGCATGGGCCTCCAAAAGTTTCAGCAATCGCACCTAACCGCAACTCTAAATATCGCGGACAAATATGTCCCGCACCACACTGTCTTTCCTGTCCAATAACGGGATCCATTCGGTTTGAGTCCAAAAACGCGATACCACGCCTTGACACCATTATGTGAAGGCGAGTATCGACTCACTGTGGATATCGCGGTGTCTCGATACCACACCGTCCAATCCCATTCACCTCGATCCATTTAAATTAATATCTAATAAACTTTTTATGTTCTTTTCAAAACATATTACTATGAGCTTAACTACAAACTCCATTACATACACAGACATATGCCAAAACTAGTTCTTTCCAAAGGTTTACAAAAAGAACTATACCAGCCACGGGTCGGCTTTCTTCAACCTCTCAGGCCCGAATGAGAGTCTTTCACCTATGTGTACCCTGCACCTAAATTTTTTTCCCATAAATGGTGAGCCAAGCCAAGTAGAGAGACTTCTACAAAGGCTATTACCCCCTAAATGACTTTGACACATTCACACACACACACACACACACACACACACACATATATATATCAACATTCCAATAGAATGATGCAATTCTAATGGAATACTACATGCCATGCCATGAAACGAGATGAGACTCACCCAATGCATGAAAAATCGAAGTCATCACAGACTCCCATCACATAATTCGTAGCCAATGTGTGATAGCATCAATCGTCAATGAATTTCATCCAATGATCACTTTGGAACAAAATAAAGTTTTTAGAAATCAAAACTTATTGGATGTTTCACTTCCAAGTATCATTTTATTAAAAAAAAAACAAGTGTCTTTTTTGGGTAGGCGAATTTTCAGGGTCTCACCATAGGCTTCGCATGCCTTCCTACACTTTCACGGGCTTTCACCGTTAGACACATATGTATTACCAAAAATACCGAGGCTTTCACCTGAGGGGGTATCTATCCCTGCTTGCTACTACCCAATGCAAGTTTTCATGCTCTGCGAATAGTGGAACTCTGCTTAACTTTGTTCAACGGTACTTAGCCCACTCATCAACCACAAAGGATGGTGTTTGATGGCACCATGCACTTGCACCCATGAATGCGATGTCTCAGTGCATATGCAATGCATTATGCCACTGCATATCAATTCCATATCTCATATGTAATGAATTCCAAATGGACAATAAATCATGTATCATGGACAATTATATCGAAAGCATATGATTTCCAACGTTTAATCTCAATGTTAATATATTAGAATTCATATATCAACATTCAATAAATAACTATCAACAAGTAAGTCAATCAAAAGCAAGCAAAGACAACTTGGTTCTCAAGACCAATTCTGGCATAATAGATGCCCATAAAGCAGTCCACACATACAACCATCATAGACCACATAAACAAGCCACCACCCGGGCATAGAACATCCCAAGATCCAGCCCTAGGACTATCCCAATCCAGGCCAAAACTAGGCTACAAACATGTCATACTTAGGCCACACATCTGGCCCCACACGTGCCAAGGGATTGGCCCCCCAACCTCGCCCTGAATTTCAGTCCCAAATCGCATGAAATCAAGACTAACAACCACCCCGAATTGGATACAAACCGAGAGACACTTGTTACGACATCCTGTGAATGGACCATAACTTGAGCTGTAGAGGTCCAATTTGGGTGATTCAAAAGCCTAACATCAAGTTCACAGATCTAGCTACAATTTCTATGAAGGATCTAAGTTCAAATTCCCTCTTTTTCCTTACTTAAAACTGGTGCTAAAATCCGGCCAGTACATAGGATTAAAACAGGGCAGCATTCCCATATTTTACAAACAGCCCCTTAGGGTGAAAATAAACCAAAGTAGGAAGAATCCCTACCTCTTGGAGTGTAGCCCTTGTCAAATATACGGACTTTACTTCTTGGTCTAACGAGTTCCGACCGTCAAACGCCGACTTCCTTTTCTCCCTCTTTCACTCTACCTTTTTTCTCCTTCTTTCTCTCTTTCTTTCTTTCCATTCTCTCCCTTTTCTTTTTCCTTCTTCCTTTCTTTCTGTTTCTCCCTTCCTCTATGAACTGGTCTCCTCCCATTTTATAGACATTTCCACTTGCATGCATGTTGACACCTGGCTTACCATGTGTCATTCACCTGGCTTGCCATGTGTACCAAATGCATGGCATGTTGACATATGGCTTATTATCTGTCACTCACATGGATTGCCATGTGTCAACCAATGCTAACTGCCTTGAAAAACGTGAAATTTTGACTATCTTGGAATTCAACGAAATTTTCCCGGGTAACTATATTTTGCGTGACGAATCCAGTGGTGAGATCCATTTCGTCATTTGAGATCTAGAAGATTTCTAGGTTTTCAACCTGTATTGTAGCGGAAAATTACTATGTCGTCTTTATTTAGAAAAATTCGATTTTCCCTAGGTTTTACATTCTTCCCCCCTTAACAGAATTTCGTCCTGAAATTCATGCACACATATACACACTATCCCATGCATATGCAACAATCATTTTTTTACTAATTGACTAAACAACGTACCTTCATCCTCAAATAAAAAAGGATAAGTGTCACGCATAGTGTCCTCGTGTTCCCATGTTGCCTCCTCCATTCCTCAGTGCTGCCACAACACCTTCACAAGCCTCACCTGCCTTGCAGTCAAAACTGATCGGCTATCCATGATACACTGTCCCTCCTAGCGGTTCCTCCGCATCCACAAATAAATCTCGCCCAAACCACTATGTGATCTGATCCTGAATGCACTAAGCATGTAGAGATACATGGAATATCGCGATGAACACCCGATAAGCTTGGTGGTGACGCCTATCGGTACGCAACTGTACCCACCCTTTCGAGTATCTCGAAGGGCCCAATGTACCTTGGTGATAGCTTTCCCTGCTTGCCAAACCTGATAACTCCTCTCTTAGGCATCGCCTTTAAGAAGACGTGATCACCCACCTCAAATTCTAGAGGTTGTCGCCATCTGTCGGGGCTCTGAGCCGTGAGAAGATGCTTCCGTATCAAGTCCACCTTCTCACAAGTGTCCCTCACCAATTCTAGACCCGTAAAGTATTTCTCTCCCACCTCTGTTCAACAGATCGAAGATCGACATGGCCTCCCATAAAGTACTTTATAAGGTGCCATCTATATACTCACCTAGTAACTGTTGTTATAGGCGAATTCTACTAAGGGTAAATTCTCTTCCCAACTACCCTTAAGATCTAAGACGCACACTCGTAACATGTCCTTTAACATTTGGATGGTCCTTTCTGACCAACAGTCCGACTAGGAATGAAAAGTTGTGCTCATCTTCAACCGTGTCCCTAAGGCTGGCTGGAAAAACTCCCAAAAATGAGTTGTAAACCTGGGATCCTGGTTCGATACTATAGAGACTGGCACTCCATGTAACCGGACAATCTCTCGTTTATATAACTTCAATAATTCCTTCAGTGACATCCGCAGACAAACAAAAAAGTGTGTCGGCTTAACAAATCTGATCAACCACACCATCGCTCATGCCCTCCCGATGCTCACAGGGCAAGTGAGTCACAAAAATCCATCGACACGCTACCACCCACTCCGCTACCCCAATGGTTGGGAGTAACCTAGTCGACCTTGCCCGCTGCATTTGGTCACACGTGGAGACACCGACTAACAATCCTAATGTGCCGCTTCATTCCACTCCACACATCAAGGCAAGATCATGGTACATCTTCGTGCCACCTAGATGTACAGGAAAACGAGAGCAGTGGAACTCGAGGATCTCCTCTCTCAAATCTGTCGATTAGGGAACCACAACTCTTCCCCTATATTGAATATTACCATCCATGTGAATAGCCTAGCCTTCATCACTTGTACCCGGTCCTTGATGGACAATATCTTGAGTCCTGTCCCTGTGACTCAATCACCTTGCTCAGTAACGAAGGCGTAGCCACTAAACTCCCCAAAATACCCTGAGCCTGATCATTGTATTGTAAGCTGAACTGTTCTACAGCCTCGAGTATCTACCACTCTCGGGAAGCTATACCAGCCAATACTCCCCGTGACTTCCTAATGTCTACCAACTCACCTCACATTTTCTTTTAATAGATGGTAATGCAAAGTGAAGTCATAGTTCTCCAAATACTTCATCCACCTACACTACCTCATGTTGAGGTCCCGCTTGGTAAAGATGTATTTCAAACTTTTGTGGTCTGAAAACACCTCGAACTGCTCACCATATAGGTAGTGGCGCCATATCTTCAAGGCAAATACAATGGCCACCAACTCCATATCATGCGTAGGGCACTCTCGTCTTGATTCTTAACTCCGAGAACCATAAGAAACAAATACCTCCGAACTGCATCAAACACATCCCTGGGCCATTCTTAAGGCATCACAATACCTCAGGCACCTCTCGTCTCTCAGACTACCGAATAGAGCTGAAGTAAGACTCTTTTTCAATTCATGGAGTTCCCTCTCACACACGTCATTCCACTCAAACTTGACCTCCTTCCGGGTCAATTTCATCATAGGTGCAGTTGGTCGAGATAAGTCCTCAATGAACATCCTGTAGTACCCTGCCAATCCCAAGAAACTACGTATCTCGAAGACTGGCTTCTATCTCTCCCAACCCATAACTACCTCAACCTTCTCCGGGTCCACTGAGACACTCGAAGCCACATGACCCAAGAATCTCACCTCCGTAAGCCAAAATTCACATTTGTTGAATTTGGCATACAACTAATGGTCTCTCAACGCCTGGAGAACAATCCTCAAATGATCCTCATGCACCTCCTCCGACTTGGAGTAGATCAAGATGTCTTCAACGAAGACCACAACAAATCGATCTAAATAGGGTTAGAATACCTGATTAGACCAAAATTGACCAAGAATTCCGCACTGGCACCAAAGACTATTCAGTCCCCGGCAACGGCGCCAAAAACTTGTTATTTTAAGACCAAAATATGTGATCAACCAAATCTTCAACACAGCTACCAAAGACTATTCAGTCCCCGACAATGGAGCCAAAAACTTGATTCCACCAAAGATATAAAATATGTTGTCTACCTTGTATGAGAAGGCTTCATTTTAAAATGTGTTTTGGTCTAGACCACTGTAAGTGCATAGGTCATACAAGTAATAAAAGTGTATTTAAGTCCAAATATCATTCCCATGAGGATTGATGAGAAATCTAAAGATTAATTACCCCATATACTCAAGATCCTTACTATTTGAACTCCAAAGTTTAAAAGTGATCTATTTAAACTAAAGGAAAGTAATACTAATTAAAAGTCTATAATTATACATTAAGAATTCAAAATAATTGGATTGGAAAGTTCACCGAGTGAAGTTAACACTAGGAAATAGATCAGTGTACAATGATCAATTTATGCAATATTTTATAACATAGTTCAACCATTAGATTGAAATCTGAACTTGTCAAAGATGCAAGGTAATATAGTTTGGATTCCTCCCTACACCATACATTTCACTGGTTAGAGATCCATGTTCCTTCCGAATACATGAGGCTAATCAGTTACTTGTAGGATATAATCCTCTTTTTAAGATCTGGGTATTTTTCCTTTCCAATACTTCACACCCAATTCTTAGGACTGAAGAATTATTGACCCAATAGACAGGATAATGCATATCTTCTTCAATCTAATTGGTATCTTATCCTTCGAATATGATAAAATTCTCTATCTCCTTGATTATATCTCTACTAACACGCGATCCGGATCCTTTTATCGGAAAGAAGAGAAACCTCTAATCGACTAAATTGATACATCATCCAACTAATCCTCACACCATGAATAAATTAGTGATGTATCGAAGTAATCTTTCAGAGTTCATTAGTTCCATAATATTTGTTTAACATACCCCCAAGTAACTATTCCATACTCTCAGGAATCTCCATCTCTATGTCACTCAAAGGAACTCCTGGAAATCAGAGCATGATACGGTCCTTTTCTAGGTACACGATACTAATATCGGAACACTTAAATTCAAAAATAACAACAATTAAATAAATCCAAGATTTCTAACTATGACATTCTTTCAAATTGTGCAGAAAACAATAATTAACATCGATCCATTCCCACAGGGAGGTCAGTCATTTAAAACTGGATTACAAATAACAGTGACTAATTGATCAGGAAAATTCACTGAGATTGCAAGTGAACTGAAATAAATGAACTCTAGAAAATTTCCAAATTCCATTCAAATCAAACAATAATGAAAACTAAAATTTTACAATAAACACAGCTCGAAATTTCACACCAAATCACTACTCAATTCCAAAAAAATCTAACTAAAAAACTAAACTAAAACTAAATTGACGGAAAATAAATAAAAGAAAATTTAAAAAAAAAATAATATACAAAGGAGTCTCCAGCTACCCAGAAGTTCCAAGTCCAACGGAAGCTACGCACAATGCCCTATGTGCTTCTATTTATAGATTTTCAAATGGTGTGCCGCACTTTGAGGCTGAAATTATGGATCCCCAAAAGCTGGCCCAAGTGGCATCTTTGTCACAACATAAAAAATTATGTCGGGACATTGTTTTGTTTATCCTCTAGCTTTTTTGTCGTGGCTTTTAGTGTTATGTCGTGACATTCTTCTGTGCCTTTTTCTGGAATTATGTCGCGACATAGTTTGAAAATGTCACGACAGAGTTCTGCTGAATTTGTCTTGTAATTGTCGCGACATGAGTGTCATGTATTGTAACATTTCTTTGGTGCCTTGCAGCTTGAATACTTGAATGGTATGTGTTGACTGATAGAAATATATCCACCAAATCTTCAACACAGCTACCAGAGGCTATTCATTCATCGGCAATGGCACCAAAAACTTGTTAGACTTATCTGTCTTATCTTAGACCAAAACTGACTAATTGTTGAAGACCAAATTAACCAAGTAATTAGAACTACCTCCTAAGACTATTCAGTCCTCGACAATGGCGCCTAAAACTTGTTGACTAACCGAAATATATCCACCAAATCTTCAACGCAACTACTAAAGGCTATTCATTCCCCGACAACGGCACCAAAAACTTGTTAGACTTACTTGTCTTAACATAAACCAAAACTGACTAATTATTGAAGACCAAATTAACTAAGTAATTAGAACTGCCTCCTAAGACTATTCAGTCCCCGAAAATGGTGCCAAAAACTTGTTGACACCAAAATATGTGATGAACCAACTTGTTAGATTGTCCATAGATATAAAATACATTGTTTGCCTTGTATGAGAAGGCTTCATTTGAAAATGTGTTTTGGTCTAGTTCACTGCAAGTACATAGGTCATACAAGTAATAAAAGTGGATTTAAGTCCAGATATCGTTCCCACAAGGATTGATTAGAAATATAAATATCAATTACCCCATCTACTCAAGATCCTTACTATTTGAACTCCAAATTTAAAAGTGATTTTGTTTAGAACTAAAGGAAATGTAAAAAATAAATAAAATTCTATAACTATATATAAAGAGTTGAAAATAATTGGAATGAAAAGTCCATTGGGTAAGCTAACACTGGGAGATAGATCAATGTACAATTATAAATTTCTGCATCATTTTATAACATAGTTCAACCATTAGTTTGAAATATGAACTTGTCAAAGATGCAAGGTAGTATAGATTGGATTTCTCCATACACCACACATTTCACTAATTAAAGGTCCAGGTTCCTTTCGGATACATGAGTCTAATCAATTACTTGTAGAATATAATCCTCTTTCTAAGATCTAGGTATTTTTCCTTTTCGCATTTCTCACACACCTAAATCTTAGGACTGGAAGAATTCTCGTCTCTATGACAGATTATGAAAAAGCCTTCTCTCCAATCTAATCGTATCTCGTCCTTCAAATCTAATAAAATTTTCTCTCTCCTTGATTAGATCTTTTCTAACACGGGATCAAGATCCTTTCATCAGACTAAGGAGAAACCTCTAATCAACTAAATTGATACATCATCTAACTATTCTCACACTATGAGTAAATTAGTGATCTATAGAAGTAATCTTTCAAAGTTCATTAGTTCCATAATATTAGTCTAACATACCCCCAAGTAATTGCTTCATACTCTTAGGAATCTCCATCTATGTGTCACTCAAAGGGCCTCCTAGAAATAAGAGTAAGATACAATCCTTTTCTGGGTACAAGCTACTAATATTCTGAACAAGTAACTTCAAGAACAATACCAATTAAATAAATTCAAGATTTTGAACTATGAAGTTCTTTCAAGTTATGCAAAAAATAATAATTAACATCAATCCATTCCTAGAGGGAGCTCAGTCTTTCAAAACTATATTACAAATAACAGGGACTAATTGATTAGGAAAATTCATTGAGATTGCAAGCGAACTGAAATAAATGAATTCCAGAAAAATTTCCAAATTCCATTCAAGTCAGACAGTAATAAAAACTACAATTTTACAATGAATCCACCTTGAAACTTTCACACCAGATCACTATTCAATCCCAAAAGAAAAAGAAAAAACCTAACTAAAATGCTAAGCTAAAACTAAATTGACGAAAAAAGTAATAAAAGAAAAAAACAAAAAAATAATATACAAAGCAGTCTCTAGCTACCTAGAGATTTCTTGGTTTGGCGGAAGCTACGCTCAATGCCCTAGGTGCTTCTATTTATAGATTTTCAAATGATGAGCCGCACTTCAAGGCTGAAATTGTAGATCCCAAAAAATCTGGTTCAATAGGTTGCTTTGTCTTGACATTGAAAATTATGTTGCAACATAATTTTTCATCTTTGTTCTCCAGCTTTTGTTGTGGCTTGCAGTTTTCTATCATGACATAGTTTCGTGCTTTCTTCTTGAATTTTATCGCGACAGACTTTAAAAATGTCGCGATAGAGTTCTGCTAAAGCTGTCTTGTAATTGTCGCGACATGAGTTTCTTGTGTCGTGACATAAAAACTTTGTTACAACAATGTTTCATTCTTTACTGCTCTTAAAAAATGTCGCATCATAAAATTTCTTTGTCGCAACAAAGATTCTTACCCTTCATTTTTGTTTTACGTTGTGACATAATTTTGAAATGTCGAGACATAAAATACTCTTTTGCTCACACTGTGTCACGACAGTCTTCTGTTCTCTTCGAGACACTTCTCTTTAACTTATATCACGACATAGCTTTCCACTGTCACGACAGATATTTTTACCTTCAACTCTTCATCTTTGTCGCGATATAAATTACTATGTTACGACATTCTTTCTATGGTTCTTCTTAACCTTTGTCGTGACAATATTTTCTTTTGTCGCAATAGAGTTCCTCACAGCTGTATGTTGTTGTTGTCTCAACATAAAACTTCTATGTCATGATATAGTTTTATTGTCTTGTACTGCGGAATCTGAACTTTATGTCACGATTGTACTTTGGAAAATGTCATATACTTTCCTGATCTTTGCTCAGCTAAACTGCTTGCTAGTAAATATCAAATCTTTTTGTCGTAGCTAAATTGTCTTGACTTATCTCATTGCTCTTCTATTTTCTGTCGTGACATAATTTTCCTTTGTCATGACAAATATTTTTCCCTCTGCAACTCTTTATGTTGCGATATAATTTGATTGTTGAGACAAAACTCTATTGTCATTTAGTTGATCATTGTCACAACAGAGCAAAATAATATTGATACATCCTTATTCAAGAACTTCTTAATCAATGTCGCATCACAAAATTCCATTGTCGTGACAAAGTTCTGTCTTCTGATTACCATTATGTCGTAACATTCATTTCTTTGTTGAAACACTTATCATTCAATCCCTCTCATTTTGTGTTGCGAAAAAGTTGTGAAATGTCGCGACATTCTTCACTTCTAGCTTGAGTTCAGCTTCATCTTTTTAAATTCTGTCGCAATATTTCTGCCTTAGCTAATTTTCCTCTTCTTTTCTTGTTGGATTTCCTTCTTCTGCATTCAAAACCTACAAAACACAAAGTTGATGAATATTCCATAATTCAGCATCAAAATGAGTCATAAACTTCCAAAAATATGCCAGAAAAATGGACTAAAAATAGATGAATTTAGGACTCATCAGTATATCACGACATAAAAGCTTTGTTGCGACAAGTTTCCTTCTTGATGCTCTTGATTGTGTCACGACATAAAATTCCTGTGTCACGACAAAGTTCTCAACCTTCAGTTTTGTTTTATGTCGCGACATAAGTTTGGAATGTCATGACATAAACTAACTCTTTTGCTCTAACTATGTCGCGGCAGTCTTTAGTTCTCTTCATGGCGCTTCTCTTTAATTAATGTCGCGATATAATTCTTCTTTGTTGCAACATTATTTCTATAGTTCTCATCAACCCTTGTCTCAACAATAAAATTCTATGTCGCAACATTGTTCCCTCAACATTTTATTGTGGTTATCGCAACATATAACTTCTCTGTCGCGACATAGCCTTCATGCCTTGCTATGCTACATTATGAACTTTATGTCACGACATACTTTGAAAATGTCACGACATATTTTCTGCCTTGATCTTATCAAGTGTTGAAAATGTTTGTCTCAACATAAAAGACCTTTGTTGCGACCAACTAGTCTTGACTTGTTTCATTACTCTGCCATTTTTTGTCGCGACATAGTTTTGTTTTGTTATGACATTCTTTCTTCCCTCTTTAGCTCTTTATGTCACTACATAGGTTTGATTGTTGTGACACTTCTCTACTGCCATTTTCTTGGATCAAT
The DNA here is from genome assembly GCA_016808115.1 of Tetrastigma voinierianum. Classification (NCBI taxonomy): domain Eukaryota; kingdom Viridiplantae; phylum Streptophyta; class Magnoliopsida; order Vitales; family Vitaceae; genus Tetrastigma; species Tetrastigma voinierianum. The sequence continues at coordinate 1,220,123 of JAEQBH010000112.1, forward strand.
GTCACGACAAAACAAAGGAATGTCGTGACATTCTTCTTCAAGGACTTCCTAGACAATGTCGCGACATTTCTACCTTAGCCAATTTTTCTCTTCTTTTCTTGCTAGATTTACTTCTTTTGCATTCAGAACCTGCAAAACACAAATTTGGTGAATATTCCATAATTCAGCAATAAAATGAATCATAAACTTCTAAAAATATGCCAAAAAATGGACTAAAAATATATCAGTTTAGGACTCATCAAATTCCCCCAAACTTAAAGTTTTGCTTATCCCTAAGCAAAGAAACGAAAATGTTGTTTGTCCTCAAACAATTTAGCTTTTATTTTTAAGGGCATTTTTCTATTCTACCCTAGACATCTTTTCTCTTGAATCCATAATTTAGCAAGAAAAATAATTTAGTTGTAAAATCATGTTTGAACAAGTTTCCCATCTAGAACAAGGAAGATTTTCAAGTAAGTTAACTAAACAGGAAAATAATTCTTAGAGTATAAATAGTTCAATTATTTAACCCTGATTTGTGAGTGTGTAATTGTCTCTCTCTTTTTCATCGACAGATTAGTTAATCTTCTGAGACAATACTCAGATAATAGACTCCTCCTCGATTCTTCTCAGACCCATATGCTTGTTTGTTATATTAATCTCCACTAATGTGGGCATATACCACCTTCAAGATCAATTAGGTCTTTTAGGCTTGTAATGTTTGGCTTGGGTAATTGGGTAGATAAATGGACAATTTAAGCTCAATTTTACCAAATTCCACTTACAACTCAAAACTATTGCCTTCATTCTTCATCCTTGCCTTTTCCAATGATGTCAACTTTCAAACATACCCAAACTCTTACTGCGCATCTGGTATACTTTATTGTGGTATTTTTCTTAACCACTTTCAGATTGTAAATTCAGTTCCTCATATTAGAAGCCTTTTGCTTTTCATTTTCTATCAAGGTTTATGGAATAGTGCAATGTTTTGTCTTTTTAAGCTTTCTACCACCCTTAATGAACTTTGGGTTAATAACTCTCATACCAATTGGCATTAGGGTACTAGGTGTTGAAACACCCCTAAGAACTTAATTGTTCATGGAAGGAAGGCTACAAGACAAAACTCATTCCTCCTTGATACTTTGTATTTTCATAGCTTCTTTTCTTCCTTTTTTTTTCCTCATTCCTCATCTCAATTGGTTTTCCTTTCCCAACCTTTCTTTTTATCTTCCTTTGCATTTGAGAATAATATTCCCTCAAACATGTCCTCTTCTATTATTGATGTACTTATCAGGCAATTTGGGCAAACAAGGGTTCTTTATTGTAAGATTAGATTTAAGGAAGGATTTAGGCTTTTCATTTGCTGGTTGATGATGAAATTGGCTATTAGCTCAAATAAGGAACTAAGGTATATGCATATGCATATCACAAGGGTAGGCTTTGAAAGGTTCCAACTTCCAAGAATGCCCTCTATCATTTCCTGTTGATGGTATTGCCTAGGATTTCGCCTTGACTAATAATCTAACAAGTTCTAGGACTTTAAGGAGATTAAACTATGATGGATCCCAGAAAATGTCCCTAATATGTTTTCAAAGGTACTTTTGCCCATGTGCATTGTTTTTCAGGATTCATAATAACTAAAACTGTTTACAAAAGCACAATTATAAGTCTTATTTGTTCCATTATTTGTTTAAATCTTCCTAAATCTTGAAGTTTAACTTATTCATTGATAATATTACAACTTCCTCTTTCAATTCATTTCATCCTACCCTAATTTCATCTATCAATTTCTTGTTTGGTTTATGGACATGTTGCTATGCTGTTTTACAACTCAAAAGCTTACATATATCAAAGCATTCAATTCAGAAAAATTTCAACATAGCAAGTAACTCAATTCAATTCATCATTCAACTTCATTTCAACATTTGATACATAGGTGAATATTCTTAAGATATGCCAGAATGCTGATTAGTGCCCAAATAGTAATGTTTTAAGCCCTATTGATTGTAGGTTTTGAGCACTTTTTGTGTACTAATCAACTTAAATAACCCAATTAATGCATTGAGGTCCCGCTTGTTTAATGATCATATTTTGTGGATATTTTTGTAGTTTTGCATACCAATTACACTATATCCTTCATACAAATTCAAACACGATGAACCTGGGTCAACTCGGGGCCGCATATAAACGTGAAGGCAATTGGAGCTAAAGTGTATGGAGAGATGAAATGCTGGTAAGCCTGGCAAGTTGGCACTTCGCAACCTCGCTTAAATTTCGCAGTTGCCCTGCTGGCTGTCGATCGCTTTTAATGTAGTTTTGTGGCTTTTTACCAAAATGCCCTTAATATAATTGTTGGACTTTCATACATTTATGTAAATTCCTTGACTCTGAGCGATATATAAGCTCAGTCAAGCTCATGTACCAAACAATTTTTAGTTTATCAATAAAATTGCACCTAGCGCTGGGAGTTTCGCTTCGCACTTTCTTTCATTTTCCTTCTTATTTTTTCTCATCTTCGCCAAACACCCTTTGGAAGATGACAACCCAGGATGCTTAGCTAAAATCCTCATCCTGAAGAGGAGGGTCGGGTTAGAGGCTCTGGTAATACACGCCTCCCTCTGCTACCAACGTTGTGCATTTATCATCATTTATGTTTCGCATCTCACACGTGGGTTAAAATCCCTGTGATGTACCCTGAGTGGTTAGTACTTGGCAAACTTTCATGGTTCAGTGGACACTTATTGTTAGATCCACTGATGCTCAATTAGTCGCCATTTATTAGCTCCTGCAGGTTAGATCCAGCGGATGGTTTTAACTGTTTTGAAACATTAATGAGTTATAAATGTTGTATACTAGGAAGGAAACTCTTAAGGTTCAGTTTTGATAGCCAAACCTAGATCCTACGGAATGACTATAGGTCATCCTCCTCGTGAGGAGAAAAAGGACCCGAGGACATTATATTACCTTAAAACCCTAGCCAAAGGGTCCAAAACTTCAAGGAATTCTTTTACACTTTATTTCTCTGTAGTTACAGTTTTACCAGCCATCAACCTCACTGTTATTACCAAAACCCCAAATCCAAAGTGGAAACACCAATTTCACTCAACTGTAACTCATTTAGCATGAAGAAAACCCATCCCTGAGTTCGACCTAGTACACTATACCGCAAAGAGTTTACTACCAGTAGGAATCCTAGAATACAAATTTTGTTGATTCTGGCACACCTATTGTGGCACGAATCAAATGCCCAAACTTCCTCCAAAGCATAACTACACAAAATTAACAAGATATTTTATTGAACTCCTATGGTAATTACAACATATAGACAAGTAAGTAAATCACACAAAAGAGATTCACTTTTTTTTTTGTTTTCTATTGGGTGTTGGGGAGATTTGACTGAAGGGTTAAAAGACTTTGAAACAGGATTTGGAATTTTTGCTAGAGGTGTTTCTTCAGGTTTATTTGGATTGGTAAAAGGTATATCAAGTTTGTCAACACCTAAGGGCACTATGGTATAAGGCACATAATTAGAGATCTGGATGTTTGGCAATGGCACTTTCTTTTTTCTAGACACAGTCTTCATTGCCCAATCAAAAATCTTTACATTACTATTTACCAGTTCACACTGCCTTTTTGCCTATGGATTCCAATGTTGTCATGTTGTTGATCTGTTCATAAGTCAATATTCTAAAGCTTTGTTTACAATGCTCAAAACTATTCAACCAATCTCTGACCCTGACTCCAAGGCTGCCTTCATTGCATTGTCTCTATCCTCCAATGTTTTCAACAAACTAGCCTCATGTATGCCTGCTTCTATCTAGAAGGCTACATCTCTAATTCTTCCCTCCATTCTAAATCTCTTTTCTAATTACCTCATCAAATAATTGATCTATTCTTTTTAGCTCTACCTCAAAGTACTCATTTCTTAATTGCAGTTGGATTTTCAGTTGTTTGTCCCTCTCCTACATCTCTTTCCTCATAATCTTCAACATCTCCATCATTTTTACATTGTTGTTCTGTTGTCTTGAACTCTCAGTTGGTTCTTAATGAATTTCTATGACATCCGGAGATAAATTCAAAACAGGGCTTAAGCTTCTCTGCCTCTCTTTTCTTTCTTGAATTGGGCTCTTTGAATTGGTCTATTTATTTCCTCTATCATCTCCTTCCTCTTCTTCAGTCTCTACTTCTTTCTCCTGCCCTTTTCTTTGGACCTTTCGTCACTCTAGTTAATGTCAAAGTAGAAGCCTTGGGGCATGTTTCTTCTTCTTCCCAATCTCCTTCCACACCTCCCAGGATACATAGTCGAGTGATTGTAGCTAGATAGGGTATTAATCCTCTGTAGCTACTTCTGAAGTAGCTCATAATAGAGTTCTCTATTATCTTCCCCACACTAAATTTGTATTCATTTAGGATAGCATACAAGAGTATAGCTTCCTTCTCTCTTACTGTATTGAGGTGTTTTGATGGTAAAATGACTGAGCAAATAAAATAGAACCAAACCTTAGCCTCTTCAGTCAACTAGCCTCTTGCAATAGACTCATGGGGATTCTTCCTTGTGAAATTCCATTTCCCTTTCCCATCTTTTAGCAAATCAACTATCTTCTAGTAATCTGGCTCTTTCACCAGTCTCTTAAACTTTGAACCATTTTTCTTCTTTCAAGAAAGTCTATTCATCTTCTCTCACAAAGATATCCACCTAGCCCTCTCCGACAAAGTAAGTCTTTTCTTTTAGTCCCACCATGTTCGAGTAAAATTCCTTAACGACATCCACAAATCTAGGAGCCTTGTGCTCACAAAATAGGTGTCATCCTTTCTTCTCAATTATTTCTAGGAAGGGTGAGATTTGCTTGCTGAAACCCCTTTCGACAATGAAATCTTTTTCATTCAGACTCTTCTCCTATAAAACAAAAGCATTGTTCAAGACGAACTTACTCACTTCTTCGTCTTGACCTTGCTCTGTTTTAGTTTCCTCAGCTCCCCTCTTTCTTTTTCTTCATTCTTCAGTTGGTTGCTCAGTCTCTGTTCTTGTTTCTGGTCTTTCTTCCTCCTGTACTACTCTTACTGAGTCTCCTGAAGAGCTTCTTTCTCAATCTCTGTGTATTCTTCCATTATTTCATTTAGCTTCGAAATCAGATTTGATGGTTTAGACATGGTCGAAATACGATTGGGGATTTAAGGTTTTCGAAGGAAAATGAGAGAAATTTGGTGAAGGAAAATGAGTGGTTTGATGGCTTATGAGGAAGGTGGCCTTTCATATTTCAAAATTCTCTATTTATGGCCAAATGATTGTTTTTGTCCTAATTTTTGCAACATTAAAAATTTATGTCACAACATAAACCTTAGGTTTTTAAGCTTAAGTTATGTTGTGACATAAAAATAATTGTTGCGACAAACAAATGACCTAGGGTTTTTGGAACTTATGTTGCGACAAAGAAGAATAAAGTTGCGACATAGTTCATTCAGCTCAAGTAAATAATGTCATGACATCAAAAGTATGTCCCGACATAATTTCCTGCAACTTCTAAAAGGCTAAACTAATCTTTGTCGCGGAAAAGAGAAATAATGTCACAACATACTAGAAATAATGTCGCGACAAAAGAAGGTATGTCACGACAATCCAATGAATTTTCCTTAAAATTGCAAAATTAACATTTTTCAACCAATCAACACACAAAATAGTATGTAATACATTCATACCACTCAAAACATACTTGTGAAGACACATCGAACATCAAAGAACCTCAATTTAAGTATGAACAACACATCTCATTTCTTCACTCATTATAATTCAACATGATCATAATCCAAGTATTCAAAAAAAATATTGAGCACAACAAAGCTACTTTTCATTTTCTACTCTATAAAGATACACTCCCCCAAACTTCAAATATACATATCATTAAAGAACAAGTTAGGGACACAGAGACACTCCCCCTTGTTGCACTTTTTGCATAATGAATTTGAGAAAGAATGCTTCGTCATAAAATCTATCTCTAATACAGCTTCATTATCCTGAAAATTCAACAAAATCACAAAATAAAATTTCAAACAAAATTAAAACAAAACTTCAAACACACAAAATTTAACAAAATTAAGTTAACTATGAAAAATAAAATTTTCTTAGGTTGCCTCCCAAGAAGCTGCTCATGTTTAATGTCTTTAGCTGAATGTTTGCTGTAGAATTTTTCCTTTCAACAAAGTTCTTCTATCTCTTCCAAATCTGGAACTAATCTTCATTTATGTTCCCTCCAAGATAATGCTTTAATCTCTAACCATCCACTTTAAACTCATTTCCAGAATCAGTTTTCAATGTTACTACTCCAAAGGGTGTACTTGCTACTACTGTGTAAGGACCACTCCATCTTGACTTTAGTTTTCCTAGAAACATCTTGAGCTTGGAATTGTACAGAAGGACTAGCTCTCATGCTTTGAATTCTCTCCTAAGAATTTTCTAATCATGCCACTTCTTTGTCTTATCCTTGTAGATTCTGGCATTATCATAAGCTTCATTCCTCAACTCTTCTAGTTCATTCATTTGCAGTAATCACTTTTCTTTGGGCAAACTTGAGATCACAATTCGCTTCTTGATACCACATGGCTTACATTCTAAGTTCAAAAGGAGATGGACAAGGTTTCCCGCATACAATCTCAGAGGGGACATTCTAATAGGTAGTTTTGTGGCAGCCTTATAGTTTCCACCGATGAGTCTTAAACTCATCTATTTTTAATCCATTTTTCTAGCTTATTTTTAGTATATTCATATTTGTTTTAATGCCAAATTATGGAATATTCACCAACTTTGTGTTTTGTAGATTTTAATTCAAAAATGAGAAAATTCCAGCAAGAAAGAAGAGAAAAAGAGCAATTGTAGCAGTCTATGTCACGACAGAGTTCTGTGTGTAGTGATAAACGTCCAAGCAAATGGCTAAGGAAATCTGTCACAATAGTATTTCCTCTGTCGCAACACAAAGGACTGAATGTAGAAGAAGAGCTATGTCGTGACAAAAGATAGCGTGTCGCGACAAGACATAGGAAGAATGTAACAAGTCAGCTGAGACAAAAAAAGTTAATGTTTCGACAAGGTTTGTCAGCTAGATGTCAACACCAAGAACCTGTCGCGACATAAAAGCTCTTGTCGCGACACTGGAAATAGGAAGAAAGCATAAATCTTGTCGCTACAAGGTATTTCATGTCAAGACAAGAAATTAAAGAGCAAATACGCGAAGAATACTGGACATATCGCTTTTGCGACATAACAAAATAAAGGCGTAATCTATGTCGTGACAGACCTTCTCCTGCCGCGACACTGATTATTGCAACTTGGAAAAGCCTGTTGAGACACTGTATGAAGAAGTTCTGTCGCAACAAGGTAATGAATGTCGCGACACTGAAAGACAAGGTTTCTGGTCCTGACAGAGAAACAAAGTAGCGACAAGTGATGTTGACTTAGTGAACTGACCTTAAGGTAAACAGCACCACGTCATGGCTACTCTGTCAAGAGAGGAGTTTTGATGTCGCGACAGAGATCTTAATGATAATGGCAACCCCGCTAACTTGTGAGAAGACCTCATGGATTGGATTAGCCTTAAGAACCGCTCTAGTATTTGGCTTGGATGGAAGACCTCAACCCGTTTCTTATAAAGAAGCAAGAACCTTGGTATGTGAGGACGCCACAATCGGTGATGGAGATCCGATTGATAAGTCTTGATGAACGCCACGGAATAACCGATAAGTTCAAAGAGTTCTTTTAAGAACCAAAGAGAAATTTAAACTCTCAATTTTATTAATGCTTAAAACTTCCAGAATGTAGGGATAACAAGCCTTTAAATAGGCCCAAAAATATGAAGAATAGAAACTAAATATTCGGCCACAAGGAAAGTAAATATTTGGCCAAAACAAGAAAGAAACTAACATACTTTTTTCCTAAAGTAACACAGTAAAAAAAGGAAACTAGATAATTTAGGATAAGGCTCGAATCAAATCGTAACTGAATAAATCAATGAAGAATTAGCAATCGAATCAAGACTAAATTAGGAACAAATCAGCACCAAATAAGCTCCAAAATAGCAACAAATTATGAACAAATCAGAACCAAATTAGCTCCAAAATAGCAAAGAATCAACACTAAATCAAAAGAAATCAAATTCCAAAATAGCAAAGAATCAATAAGTCAAACACCTTGGTTTCTTGGTCCAAGTTCGGGATGACCATGACGTGGACCATCTTTGTTTCCTTTTTGGAGTTGAACACGCTAGCTTCTTCCACGTAGGCATCTCGAATTAAAACATTAAGGGCTTCTTCGAATCTCTTAGCCCTGGCTCGTGTCATAGGGCCCAGTGGGACTTCAAGCGAGTCCACACTCCCTTCCTTAGCCCTTCTTCCATCATTCCCCTCCTCTTGGAAAGGATTTGTCCAAATCAAGCCACCGCATCAAAAGGACTCAAGTTAGTGACTTTAAAGTAGCACTTACAAAAGATATTCAATTGAGCAAATCTAGCTTGTATGCATTGTTATCGATGCGCCGAGGACTTGAAAAGTGACCATCGCCCCTAGGAGCAACTTGGATCACCTATGTGCGAAATCTTTCCTTGCAGAGGTGCATCCCAAACCCACCCGGTTCAAAGACCACGCAGGCACCCTTGTTGGCTTGCTCGCATATCGTCTAGCTCTTCACTCAATGTCGAAGTCTTGCCTTCTCATGAATCGCTTAACAAATTCTACTTTCTTTTTCATTTTCATCTAGATACACATTCTCGTGACATAGTAAAGGGAGATAATCAGTGGTTAATGGAATAAACCATATACAATCTCAAAAGGCGAAAATTTAGTGGGGGTCGAATGTATAAGATGATTATAAGAAAACTCAAAGATGTGGCTTAACAATTCTCCTGTGTTTTAATGTTCTTTTTAATGATAGCCCTCAACAAAGTAGACAAGGCTCTGTCATTACCTCGGTCTGACCATCGGTTTGTGGATGAAAAGTAGTAGAAAACAATAACTTGGTTCCTAACTTACACCACAAGGTCTTCCAAAAGTAACTCAAGAATTTTGCATCTCTATCCAAAACAATTGTCCTAGGCATACCATGCAATCTCACAACCTCCCTAAAGAACATATTGGCGACATGAAATGCATCATCCGTTTCGTGACATGGGATAAAATGTGCCATCTTTGAAAACCTATCCACAACCACAAAAATAAAATCCCTACCACGTCTAGTCCTAGGTAGACCTAACAGAAAGTCCATTGAAAGATCAACCCAAGGTTCACCAGGAATAGGAAGTGGTGTGTACAAGCCATGAGGTTGCACTCGAGATTTAGCTTGCCTACATGTGACACCCTTCACAAATCCTCTTAACATCTCGCTCATGTGTGGCCAATAAAAGTATTCTGCAAAACCCCTAAATTCGCTACCCCAAAATGTCCCATCAATCCTCCACCATGACTCTCTCACTAATAAACTAAATGGAACAATTAGGGAGTGCAAAACCTATTTTCCCTAAACAAGAACCCCTCATGTCTAAAGAACTTATCATGGGCTGCTTTTTCACAACAAGCATATTCGTTACTAAAATCTTGGTCCAAAGGATACAATTCTTTAATGTGTTTAAAACCAAGCAATTTAGCATCCAGAGTAGAGATTAGGACATACCTCCGTGAAAGTGCATTGGCAATAATGTTTTCCTTACCTTTTTTGTAGCTAATGACATATCGAAAAGTTTCCATGAACTCCATCCATCAGGCATGTCTCTTATTCAACTTATGTTGGCCCTTCAAATGCTTCAATGACTCGTGGTCAGTGTGAATCCTAAATCTTTAGGCCCACAGATACAGTCGCTGCCCAAGGCCCGAACCAACGTACAACTCTTTTGTCATAAGTAGGGTATTTCAGTATTTCCACTTACCTTTTTCACTAAAATATGCACGGGTCGCCCCAGACAAGAACTGCGCCAATACCTAAACCTGAAGCATCACATTCAACCTCAAAAGTTTTTGCAAAGTTAGGTAAAGCAAATAAAGGAGCATGAGTTAGTTTTTCTTTGATAAATTGGAATGCTTGTTATTGCTCTTCACCCCACTTAAACCCAACATCCTTCTTGATGACTTTGCCATCTAAGGCGTTATGCTACTAAAGTCTTTCACAAACCGCCGGTAAAAACTAGCAAGTCCATGAAAACTTTGAACTTTACTCACACTTGTTGGACTTAGCCAGTCTTGAATTGCTCGAACCTTCCCTTCATCAACCTGTATCCCTCGTGCACTAACAATAAAACTAAGAAACACAAGCTTATCGATGCAAAATGTGCACTTCTTAAGGTTAGCAAACAATCTTTCTTTTCAAAGCACATCCAAAACATATTTTAAAAGAATCAAGTGATCATCTATATTCTTTCTATAAATGAGGATATCGTCAAAATAGACAACCACAAATTTTCCAATGAAAGCACGCAAAACATGGTTCATTAGTCTCATGAAAGTGCTAGGTGCATTAATTAATCCGAAAGGCATAACGAACCACTCATATAACCCATATTTTGTTTTGAAATAAATTTTCCATTCATCACCTTCTTTCATTCTAATTTGATGGTATCCACTTTTCAAATCAATTTTGGAAAAGATACAAGAACTATGCAACTCATCAAACATATCATCTATGGGATGATGATAATTTTTATCGTTATATTTATTGATGGCTCTAAATCAACACATCCTCCATGTCCCATCCTTCTTAGGAACCAAAATCACCGGAACGGCGAATGGACTCAAGTTGTCCCTCACATATCCCTTTTCCATCAATTCACCAACTTGCTTTTGGAGTTCCTTTGTCTCCTCAAGATTACTCCTATAAGCGGGTCAGTTCGGAATGGTAGCACCAGGGACAAAATCAATTTGATGTTCGATCCCTCAGATAAGAGGTAACCCTTTCGGAATTTCCTCGGGAAAGACATCTTCAAATTCCTGCAAAAGTAAGAAAATAGAACTAGGAAAAGTGTCAAGTTGGTTAGTATTAAAGTGCCTCTTTATACAAAAGTACAATCGTAGGCTTGTTTAAGAACAATGCTATCTTAACCTCACTTGCCCTTTATTAGAAATTGATTTTCTATTTTTCTTAAATTTTCAGTCACTTGCTTTTTTGTCACTCTCTTTCTTTGCTCACTCTCTTTTCACGCTTTTCTTTTGTTCACTTTATTTTTCTAATTTTTTTCTTGCTCGCTCTTTTCACTCTTTTTCTTTTGTTCACTCTCTTTTTCACTTTTTTTCTTTTGTTCACTCTCTTTTTGCAACCTTACTTGATCTTCATAAACTTAACTTGGTGTCAAAGGAACAAAAGTGACGGTCCATTAGATGTGCACGAACGAGTACTTATTGGTGAAGCCGTCATGCTGAACTTTCCTATCAAATTGCCATGGTATTCCTAATAACAAGTGCCCAGCTTGATTGGAACTATATCACACAAAACTTCATCTTCGTATTTCCCAATGCTAAAAGAGACTAACACTTGCTTATTCACCCTTACCTCCCCACTATCATTCAACCATTGCAATTTATAAGGTCGAGGATGCTTACTTGTTGGCATTCCTAGTTTCTCCACCATACAAAGGCCGACATTAGTGAAACTTCCCATTAATGATCACACATACCTTGTTTTGGACGTGGCACCTAGTGTGAAAATGTTATCCCGTTGCATCTCGGCTATCTTCTTTAGCTTAACACTTAAGACCCTCCTGCCACCATTCTCCTCGATAGCATACTCTCACTACTGCATCCTCTAAGGATGGCATAGAATAACAATCCGACTCATTGTCTGTTTCAATCTCACCATTGTCCTGCATCATCATGACTCTTTTGTTCGGACATTGGCTTGCAACATGACCCCACTTGGCATTTCAAAATGATATAATATCACGATTCGGCAGTAAAGAATTCCAAGTTTACCTTTGATTTCCTTGGTTGTTCCCCTTGTTTTAGTTCGCTTATGCTTGGCCTTGGGTGGCTTCTCTTCCTTTCTCCATTGATTCGATTTCCACTTAGATGAACTTGGACCAGGTGTAGAACGTGTGTTGCTACTACCCCTTCTCTTGACTTGATTCTCAATCTTGATGGCCATATGCACCATATCCTCCAACTCCACATAATGTTGCAATTCCACCACATTTTGAATCTCCTAAGAACTCCGCTAGAAACCTGGGCAAGCATGGTAGCCTCTCGATCTTCTTCAATATTTTCTCTTAGCCATTGCAACCTCCATCTCTATAATACCCTCCACACTCTGCCACTCGCTCGTGGTTTTGCAACTTGTCAGACAATTTCAGTAGTGTCGGGACAAATCTCTTCCACATCACCCTCTTCATCTTTTCCCATGTTTCCACCAATGGCTCCCTATTCTGTCTCTTATTCAACACTAGTTGGTCCCACCATAGTATGGCATAATCTGATAACTCTATGACAGCAAGCTTCACTTTCTTATTTTCGGAATAATGGTGACAATCAAAAACCAACTCTACCTTCCTCTCTCACTCAAGATATGCCTCGGGGTCATTCTTTCCTTGGAAAGATGGAATCATCATCTTAATGTTTCCCAAATTATTATCTTCCTGATTCCTATCTTCTCTATGTCTCTCCCCATACCTCCTGTTACTAACAACCGAATCATAACCATTCTCATCCTCAAAGTCTCCTCTATCATACTCGTCTTCGTCTACCCGCGCCCCTCTTCTTGGTAGCCTCTCCCTTCTACACCCTGTGGGAGCGTCTCATGGGTGCTCGAATCTTTGCTCCACCCTCTCATGGAATTGTTCCAATTCAGCCCTAAACATTCTCGTACCACTAAAGGCGGCCTCGCATAATGAACTTCATGTCAACTCCTCCCGCCACATCTTCAGATGCGTTGTTGTTTGACATAGTGCTGCAAAAACAAGGTTAGGAAAAAGTAGGGACTCACAAATCAACTCGCTCACGGGTTTTCACTCGAAGAATGATTCACTCAGTTCACTCGTGTTTTCACACAATATATTTGGATTTTTCTCACTCTAATAATCTGACAACTCTTACCTTTTTCCACTCAGAATTTCTCTTCTAGTTCTTTTGGAACTAATCACACAAATCATATTTTTCCTTAAAATTCAATCAAAAACCTATCAAAGGACAGGTCAGTATGCTAACCAATATTCAAGTTTCTTTATTTATTATTTTTTTTTTTATAATAATGTGGGATTGGATTGTTAGCAACTATAATATGATAAACTTGACTTTTTTCCTGTTTAAGATTATTATTTTTTTTTACCGGATCCTTTTCCTTTACTTTCCTTTTTTTTTTTTGTTAACCTGGAATGGACTGTTCAAAAAAAAGGAAACAAACAAAATTTATATCCAATCAAGAATGAAGAAAATCAGACTTGGGATGGAGTATATATTAGGTTGTGACTAAAATTGGGGATTGAACAAAATTTAGAAGGAACGGATGGAAGTGGTGACTAAATTGGGTTCGGACAAAGAAGAAAAGAAAAAAAAACATAAAAGATAGGCAAACTAAAAAAATAGACCTTGTTGCTCTTATACCAAATGATACAAACCCCGTCAACTTGTGAGGAGACCCGTGATCGGATTAGCTCGAAAGAACCGCTCTAGTATTTGGCTTGATGAAGCACTCAATTCGCTAAGGTTTATAAAGAAGCAAGAACTGGTATGAGGACGCCTACAATCTATGATGGAGAGATCCGATTGATAAGTCTTGATGAACGCCACGGAATAAACCGGGAGCAGTCAAAAGAGTTCTTTTAAGAACCAAAGAGAAATTTAAACTCTCAATTTTATTAATGCTTAAAACTTCCGCATCGTAGGGATAACAAGCCTTTAAATAGGCCCAAAATATGAAGAATAGAACCAAATATTCAGCCACAAGGAAAGTAAATAGTTGGCCAAAAACAAGAAAGGAAACTAACATACTTTTTCCTAAAGTAACACACTAAAAAAAAGGAAACTAGATAATTCTAGGATAAGGCTTGGGAATCAAATCAACTGTAATCTGGAATAAATCAACAGCAAATTAGCACCAAATCAGGAACAAATCAGCACCAAATAAGCTCCAAAATAGTAACAAATCAGGAACAAATTAGAACCAAATCAGTTCCCAACAGCAAAGAAATCACCAATCATAGCAGACGGGCCTCCAAAATAGCAAAGAATCAACAAGTCAAAACACCTTGGCTCGTCCAAGTCCGATTTAATTTGGATGATGTGGATTAATTGCTTCCTTTTCGAGTTGAACTAAGCTTCTTCCACGTGGGCATCTCGGATTAAAACATGAAGGGCTTCTTTGAATCTCTTAGCCATGGCTCATGTCATAGGGCCCTATGGGACTTCAAGCAGCTCCACACTCCCTTCCTTAGCCCTTCTTCCATCACTTAAGGTCGCGACACAAAAATAAGCTAAACACATATAAACAAGGTCACGACAGACTTTTCTATGTCACGACAAAGATTCCCACACAAGGAAGAGAGGTCTTGTAGTGACATAGAAAACTAGGTCGTGACACAAAGATGAGCTGAATACAAAAAGTCTTGCCACGACATAAAATCTTGGTCACGACAGAAAACATCTACAACACCAAGAGACTATGTCGTAACATTGAAATGAAGTTGTAATAAGAAATCAAGTGGCGACAAGACTCTGTCATGACAGACTTTCCTAATCGCGACAGAAATGCTGACAATACAAGAAACATTGCTATAACAAGAACTAACAGGAATGCTGTTGCGACATAAAAACTGGGTCACGACATCAATTTGAAGAAGTTGCATAGAAACAATGTCGTGACACAACATAACTATTCCAGTAATCACACATAAGATTATCGTAACATAGAATGGATAGAATGATAGACCTTGCAGACAGATTGTTAAAGAGCCAAAGAAAGATCTGTCGAGACATAATGAATATGCTGAAGAAAGAAATTTTGTCGCGACCAAGGAAACTTTGTCTCAACTGAATCCAAGAAGGATGCACAGGGAGCAGGTTGCCACAGACTACTACATACTGCAACAGAGACCTGGGATAAAGACTTAAAACTCTGTCACAACAACACTTTAAGGTGGCGACAGAGAATGCAATCTGGGCTAGAATTTTTGGGATCCATAAGCCAGCCTCGAATTTAGGGCCCAAAGGGCTCTATAAATAGAAACAATTTGAGAAAAGCGAGGCAGTCAGTAGGCGAAAAAACCAGAGCATCTGGGGAGCTGAGGACTCTTTTGTATTATATTCTTTTTTTTTTTTCTTAGATTAGATTTAGCGTAGGATTTCAATTTGTTTACTAGACTTGAAACAGTGAATTGTTCATAATTTTCGAAGTTGAGCTAAATTGTTGAAGATCAATTTCGATTACTGTTTGAATCTAATGAAGTCTAGATAAAAGTTGGATTCATTTCTTTCAAGTTGATTACAGTTGCATTGGAAATTTCCTGATCAGTATTTAAGTGTTCACTGTGATTTAGTTTTCGGGAAATACAATTTCCGCTGGGAAAGATCTGATGTTAGTTATGGTCTTTCATGCACAATTAGAAAGAGATTTCTTGGATTGAGAATTTTGAGTTTATTTGAATGGTGTTGTGTATGAAGTGAATTGTTCCCAACATTAGTAACTTATACCCATAAGCGACGCTGGTCTGCCTACTCAAGAGGCCTCTGAAAGGACAATGCAGTCGAGATTCCTACATATTGATGCGCTACTGGGCATGCTAGACTAATATTGAAGAACTAATGAGCTCTAAAAGATTACTTAGATAAATCATAAATTTACTTATGGTTTGAGAATTAATTTAGTGATCTATCAATTTAATCAATTAGAGATCTCTCCTTGGTCTTAAGGAATGATCTTGATCCTGTGTTAGCTTAGATCTAATCAAAGAAAGAGAGAGAACCTTTAAGATCTCGCGACAGGCATCATTCATCTTCAGAAATCGTACGGCCTTGTCTGGAAGCAAGAAACTGGGCAAATGTAAGAAATGGGTATGAAGTATTGGAAAAGAAAGATACCCAGATCTTATAAAGAAAATCTAATTACAAGTAATTGGTTAGACACATGTTTAAGAAATGAACATGAATCTCTAATCAATGAAATGTATGGTTAAGGGAGAAATCCAAACTATACTACCTTGCCACTTTGACAATTTCATATTCCAATTCATGATAGAATAGAATTAGATTATGTTACAGGAATTGATTATTTCACAGCAAAGTTGAAATCCCAAAGGTCTACTCAGTAATAACTGTTCACTCCTTAGGTCTGTGATTTTAAATTTTTCTTTTATTATAAATGTAGAAATTTAGATAGTGGAATTCTAAGATAGGTTACTGAGAATTTTATGAAATGGAAGTTCAAATAGTGTAGAACTTGAGTAGTTGGGGTAGTTGGAATTTCTTGAATTTCTTCAATCATGGGAACGATATCCGCACTTATAGGTCCACTTTACATTTGTACAACCTATGCACTCAAAGATACGACCAAACTAAATTTTTAATAAAATCATTGACAAAGCGATTTTTATTATGAGCATACAAATTCTATTTTGGTCAACAAGTTTTTGGTCCCTTTACTGGGGGTTAGGTAATAGTCCTTTGGTAACAGTAGCATAAATTTGATCTATATCCAAAAATTGGTCAACACCCACAATGCATCATCTAACTTTATATACTAGTCTTTTCTGCTTAAGTTCACTATTTTCTCGAAGATTTTCTTTATCTCCCTATTAGAAATCTCAACTTGCCCATTTGACTGAGGGTGATAAGCCAATCCCATTACATGTTTGATTCCATATTTGCTCACGAGTTTTGCAAAAACCTTTTTTGCAAAATAGCTTCCCTCATCACTAATGATTGTTTTGGGTGCTTCAAATCTACTCAAAATATTTCTTTAAATAAACCCAACCATTGTCCTGACATCATTTTTGGGACAAGATATTGCTTCCACCCATTTGGATACATAATCCATAGCTAGGAGAATGTATAGATTTCCAAATGAGGATGGGAAAGGTCTCATGAAGTCTATCCCCCATACATCAAAAATTTGTACCACCAGGATTCCTTACAGGGGCATCTCATTTCTTCTACTTATGTTGCCCATTCTCTGACATTTATCACAATGTTTTACCCATTCAAAACAGTCTTTGAATAGAGTAGGCCAATAAAAACCTGATTGGAGAATTTTATGGGTTGTTCTATCTGCTGCAAAGTGTCCTCCATATGGTGATGCATGTCATTAATCAAGAATTTCACCTTGTTATGTTTCTGGGACACATCTCTTGATAGTCATATCTGCTCCTCTTCTGAAAAGCAATGAGTTATCCCAAATATAAAATCTGCTATCAGTTCTCAACCTTCTTTTTTGTTGGTGGCTGAACTCAAGTGGCATAATTCCACAAGCTAAGTAATTCACAATATCAGCATACCAGGGTACTTGGATTGATAACACAAACAGCTACTCATCAAGAAAGTTTTCTGCTATTTCAATTTCCTTTTCCTCTTTAGTAGTCTTTTCCAGTCTAGACAAGTGATCAGCTATCACATTGTCACTATCATTTTTGTCTTTGATTTCTAAATCAAACTCCTGCTACAGTAATACCCATCTGATCAGTCTTGGTTTGACATCTTTCTTTGCCATCAGATATTTAATTTCCGCATGATCAGTGTGAATTATTACATGGGATCCTAATATGTAAGGCCTGAATTTTGCACAAGCAAACACCATTGCTAGCATCTCCTTTTCTGTTGTAGAGTAATTCTCTTGTGCCACATTGAAGGTTTTGATGGCTTAGTATATGCCCTTGAATATCTTCTCAGTTCTTTGTCCCAATACTGCTCCCATTGCATAGTCATTGGCATCACACATGATTTCGAACTCCTTGTTCTAGTCAGGTGTTACCATGATGGGAGCTGTAATTAATCTAGACTTAATTTCTGCAAATGCAGCTTTTCATGATTCATCAAATTCAAATTTTGCATCTTTTTCCAACAATCTACATAATGGTCTAGAGATTTTTTAGAAGTCCCTTATGAATCTTTTGTAAAGCCCAACATGTCCTAAGAAACTTCTTATCCTTTTAACAGTTGTAGGTGGCAAGAAAGTTTTTATGACAGAAACTTTTGCTTGGTCTACTTCTAACCCACTATGTAAAATCTCAGGCCCCAAGAAAATTAATGAATGCACTCTAATTCAAAGCTAAATTCTTATCTTGGCACCTCAAGTACTATTTCCAAATTTTAAGCATTTCAAAACTGGATCCATACCGAAAGTCATCCAAGAAGATTTCCACAGCCTCTCTCCACCCAAATCTCGAAACATAGACATCATACATTCGAAGGGCAGGCGTGAGCTTTACATAACTAAAATGACATTCTTCTAAAAGCAAAGGTGACATAAGGACATGTAAATGTAGTCTTCCTGGATCCTCAAGGCCATGGCAACTGTTATATCCGTATCATCCATCAAGAAAACACAATGGGGGGTGTCCCCGCAACCCGTCTCAACATTTGGTCAATGAAAGGTAGATGACAATGATCCTTTCAGAAAGATTCAGTCAGAGTCTATACACACCCATCCATCCTTGCCAGCTTCCAGGAATCAATTCATTCTTCTCATTTCTGGTCACAGTAAATCCACCCTTTTTGGGAACCACATGAATTGGGCTCACCCAAGGGCTATCTGAGATTACATATATGAAACATGCATTCAGCCATTTCAATACTTTTTTTCTGATAACTTATTTCATTACTAGATTCAGTCTTCTTTGATGTTTAATGCAGGTCTTTGGATTATCCTCCAAGAGGATTTTATGCATGCAGATAGAAGGATTGATTCCTTTCAAATCTTCTATTGACCAAGCAATTGCTCCCATGTATTTTCTAAGAATCTCTAACAGTTTCTGTTCTTCAAGCTCAGTTAATGTAGCTAATATAATAACAATTTTTTCTTTTTCTAGTTCTAAGAAAGCATACTTCAAATGTCTGCAATTTTCTTCCTGTTTACCCTTTTGAACTTGTTTGCTTTCTTTGCCTTCTCTTCATTACGTATTTTTCTCGTGTTGTTCTCATTCAAACTTTAAGACTCAAGTTTCTCAAATCAAAACTGGAATTCAGAAATCCAAAATCAAGATCAATATCAGTATACTGGAAATTATCTCATTTCATTGATTGAATTCTCGACAATTACAAACTCAAAAGTCAATTCACATTGATGGGAACTATTATTTCTACGCTTTTAAAATCAGACTTCTTTAACATTCGGGATCGTTTCGTGCTTTTGTTCAAGTTGAAGTGTACTGCTTCTTCTCCCACCTTGAGAGTGAGTTCTCCCTTCTTAACATCTATCAAGGTAGCTCTAGTGCCATAAAAGGTCTTCCAAGCAGCAGCAGAACTTGTCTGTCTTCCTCCATATCCATAACTATAAAGTCTACAGGGAAAATGAATTTTCCCACCTTGATGAGTACATCTTCAAGGACTCCCTTTGCCTGTGCCATTATTCTATCTGCCATTTGCAAGGTTATAGCTATGTGAGTAAGCTTCCCTAAACTAAGTCTCTTTACCACTGATAATGGCATCAAGTTGATGCTAGCTCCTGAGTCACATAAAGCCTTATTGAATTCAAAATTCCCAATGGTCCAGGGAATGGTGAACCTACCATGATCCTACATCTTCTTTGGTAAGCTCCTCTAGATCACTACGCTGCATGTAGCTGTCAAATTCACCACTCATTTTTCAGCAAATTTTCTCTTCTCACTCAAAATGTCCTTCAAAACTTAGCATAGTTAGGCATCTGAGTCAATGCCTCTATAAAGGGTAGATTAATCTCTATCTGCTTGAAGACATCCAAGAATCTAGAGAATTGCTTCTCCATTTTTGCTTTCTGAAGCCTCTGAGATAAAGGAACAACAGGCATGTAAGCTTGTTCTTTCTCTTTCTTTTTCAATTCTCCTTTCTCCACCCGCGCACAACACACTCTTCTTTCTTACTCCTTCACCAAGTCCGGATCACAAACCTGGTCTCATTTCCATTTTCTTCTTTCTCTAATTTTTCAATCTTTTTCTTCTCCTTTTCTTTTCTGCTTTCTATCTCTCTGCTACTCCTTAGATTCACAACCATACAATCTTTAGGATTCTTCTTTGTATCACTTGAGAAGGCATCCTCGATTGATTTTAGACAGCAAGGCCGCCGCCCTCTACTTGTGTCTCCGCATTTTTTAAGAGAGGCATTGTGTCAGCTCTAAAGACATTTGTGTTTATTCGAAATGCTGCTAGCTTAGTAAATTTCTGCTCATGGATATTCAAAAGCCTCTTATTTTCTCTAATGAATGTCAGCGTTTACTCTTCAAAGGATTGAGATCTTCTTTATCCCTGATTTTCTGCTCTCTAACTCCCTGCCTGCTACTGTCCTTGGAACCCATGTGGAGCATACTGTTGTTGAAAATTTTGCACTGGTCTTGGAATTTGCTGTGCTCCACCTCCATATGAGAAATTCTCATGGTTCTTGAGTGCTGGTGTGTAGTGAGTTTGCAAGTGAGGTTTGGCTTAAAGTTGTAGCTTCTATTGCCAATAAGAAACTGAGCCTCCTCAACTTGGTAGGGACCCTCATGGGTTAGTCCCTCATCAACACTACTCTTCTGCTCATTTCCTTCCATTGTTTCTACTTCATGTGATGAAGGCATTCTTCTATCTTGGCTTCCCAACTTGTTCATCAATGCATCAAGTTTGGCTTCTATGGCTATCATCCTGTTCAACTCTATCACCCCACTTCCTTTCAGTCTGCTACTGCTCCCTAAAGTCTCAGATGGAGCTCTATAGTTGCTTTTTGCTAGATTTTCAATCAACTTTCTTACCTTTTCAGCACTCTTCCTTTTGAATGCTCCACAGGAGGCGTCATCAATTATACCTTTGGAGGTGTAGTTCATAGAGTGGTAAAAGATGTCCATTTGTGTGGTCAAATATTTTCCATGCATTGGGCATCCTTTCAACAATCTCTTATATCTCTCTCATGCATTATAAAGACTTTCATCCTCTCGTTGTTTAAACACTATGATTTCCCCTCTCCTTTCTGAAGTGAGGGCAGAGGGAAGAATTTGCTCATGTAAGCCTCAACCAACTCTTCCCACTGTTCGATCCATAAGGCGTTGAATCAAACTAATCGCTGCCATATCTCTTCAAGAAAAGGAAAAGTCGAACTTGGATCACCTCAAAGCCTCTCAATTCATTCGCCTTTACAGTGTTTGCCATGTAACAACCCGAAATATACCCTAGTATTTTTCATCATTTTTAGTGTCACGCCTCGATTCCCGGTCCGACCCGATTAGCGGATCCGAACCGAGTTCGGGGTGCGAGACTCAGGACTGGGACTCTTTACTTGATTTTTTTTTTTTTTTTTAAAGTCGATTCGTACCCGCAAGGCCCACATCTTATAACATAATCAAAACATCATATACATATTAAAGAGCTACCATCGGAGTGGTGTCCATCAAAATCTAGACACATATAACTGAGTCCCATTTACAAATACAAAACTGTACTTTCACATTTACAAATCAGAGCACGGAACCTACATGTAGTGAACCCTTACAAGTGCCGACCTACCAGATGCTGATGTTTGCCGATGTCTTCTTCCTTCACTACACGGATTAGAACCCATGTTTTTTACGCTTAGCGGGAAACATTTCTTATACAAAACATAAATACAGATAACGCAATGTATCGAATATTCAAGCATTCACATAATGAACTTATACAATTACTTAGGCTTATATAGACTTATGCTTATTCAGACTAATACTTATCACATTCTGATCTTATACTTACTCAGGAATTACACTTATAGCAGACTTATCCTTATTTGGATCTTATACTCATACACTCCATTTTATCCTGGTCTTATACTTATAAAGCAATCGTATCTTATACTTATAGCGTATTTATTCTTATTCGTATCTTATACTTATTCGTGATCTCCAAAGGACATATACTGAACTTCTCAGCAGATCGATACTTATCTCCCTGTGAGGGATACATATTTATACTTATGTTTGCATTGTGATATATACTTATTTAGGTCTCCAAATGACATACATCTAACTTATACCGATACTCTGTCTCGCATTTATACTTATTTTGATCTCCCATAGGAGTTACAGAACCTATGCTTATATAGAGGTACTTAATCAGGTATGGGTATTTATATCTATCTCAGATCGAGTTTACAGAACTTATACTTATTCTACGGAGTTTACACTTGTTCGGAGGTACCCGAAGGTATCACAAAGAGATTACTTTAACGTATAATCGGATTTGCGGAACTTAATCTTATACAGGAGTACCAGTAAGTACTACTTGATCAATTGTCTTCGATACCAACTTGTTTTGGTATCATATCCCAACAAGCCCTAGGTTAAAGTATACCTATACTCATACGGGAGTACCCGTAGGTACTACGGAGTTTATCCTTATCCGAAACTTATACGGAGATACCCGTAGGTACTACAGAAATTAATCTGATACAGGAGTACCCGTAGAAAATTTCGAACTTATATTTATACAGTAGATACTGCAATTCAGACTTGTACTACGTGAGCCTATCCTTGTCTTACTGATCTTAGACTTGTACTACAGAGTTTATTCTGGTATATCGAATCTTATCCTGGTATTACGGAGCATATACATGTATCTCGGATTTTATACTTGTATTACAGATCTTATACATGTCTTACAGGGTATATACTTGTCTTACGGATCTTATACTGGTCTTATCAACTTATTCGTATTTAAGGCACTTAGGTACTGTATGTTGGAACAGATCAGAATCATATTACATACAAGGTCAGATCAGACGTATGTAGATACATACCAGATATGGACATTAGTCCATAGCAGGTACAGATCACAACAGATACATATACGGAAGTAACCGTAGTTACGACTGGACTTATACTTATTTTACGTAACTCACTTATTTTACCGAGATACGTAGAGTACCCGTAGGGTACTACCAAGCTTATACTTATTTTATCGATACGAGAGTACCTTAGGCACTATCGACTTATAATTTTGGTTTTTACTGATACTGAGTAAATCTGTAGGTACTACCGGGATCTTATATTTCTATTCTGACCTCCCGTAGGGAGTTAGCGTAGTTTCTTCTTATATAGGACTTAACAGGCTTATTATCATTCGGGACTCCCGTAGGAGTTACAGAGCTTAATCGTATACTGTATACCCGTGAGGTACTACGTAATCCTTAATCGACACAGAGCACCCCAGGTACTACAGAACTTAAGGCATACAAAGAGTACCCCAAGTACCACAGACTTGTTTAGACGCAGGAGCACTCAGAGGCACCACAGAACTTAATCGAGCACAGAGCACCTGTAGGTACCACGATACAGAGTACATTAAGATCTTTACACTTATTCTTTATTCTGTTGTCTTATCATATGTCTATCCCGACTACCTAGACCAATTATAAGAAATGAGTGTGGACTGCTAGCATAATAAGTACCAAGGTATGATACAAGCATCAAAAGTCAGAAAGACCATACAGACATGCCCGCCCATGCAACAGGAGTACCAGAGCACTGCCAGGAGTGCCGAGCACCAATCAAAACGGCTAACCACGCAGCCAGAGTACCGTAGAAAGCACCAAATGTGAGTGCCGGCACTCAACAAGAGGCCGGGCACTGTGGAGTGCCTGAGTACCACCGTGACGTCCACTCATTCATTCTTCATTCCCAGTAAATGATTTCATATGTCTTTCGTAACTTAGAACCTTTCTAATCACATTCTATGATCAATACATTTTATCATTCATAATCATGTTCAAGTTCATATTTCACTGCTTCATGTTTCATATCCTATTCGTGTTTCATTCCTATTCCATATGGCATTTCGTATACTTATATAGGAATACTCGATGTATTCACACATCATTCATGGCTCTTGTTCCTCGATGAATCAACTTTACTTAGAAATATGAATACCATTCCAATCGGATCATCCAAACTCAAGCTATGGCATTTTCATGCCAACTAGCCTGGCTTACTCGATTTATCCGAAGGACAGTTGCAATATTCATTTTCCAGTGCCTTGTATCCATATTTGGCACTGGTTCTTTGTACTCCTTTAAATTTAAGGTGCTAAGGATTCTCCTCCAATTGGAATCACCTAAATCGGAGCACCGAAACTCAAGATACGTCCGAAACAACTCGGACTACTCTATGAACGATACTGATGCAGGAATTGACTTGCACATAACCCCACTTTGAGTGAATTTTTGGGCCACTTAGAGTCCGAATTTGACGATGTCTATTTCTATATGGATGGTTTTCCTTTGAATTCTCTATTTTAATTGGCCACTTGAATCACTCTAAATCGATAAGAAATGAGCAATTTATGGCCAAAATAATGAAAACTAGTCGGTTAGAAAGGCAATTGTGGTGTACTCTGTGACACTTAACGTGTACCGGCATAATCTTCAAGGTGTACCGGTACACATGACCCGAAATGTCCAGAATGTGCATTTTCTCCCATTTTTCCATAGTTTTGATACTCAAATCAATTCTATACTTCAAACACACATCTAAACCATTTCCAATTCACCTTGGAATCTCTTTTCCATTCAATTCCTCTTTCGTTACATATCTTTCTTCAAAATTCATATCAAGAATCCTTCCAAAACAATTCTAATATGGGTTAAGACCCACACAAACCAAACATGATGTTTAGGTTAGGGTTTATTCTGAACCCTAACTCAAAGACTTCACTCAACCATGAATCATCCTTATGGGAAAGAGGATTCTATGATTATCTATACCATATGGGTTTTACCAACCCTAATTTCAAGAAATCCAAGGTTAGAAATTTCAATTCTAACAAAACCCTAGATTTGAAGACGTCATAACCATACAATTGCATGAACCTCACATAAACTTGAGAATCTACAAACATCTATAGTTCCATACCAAAATCAAGCATCCATACCTTGTTACTTGATCTAGCTCCTCCATCTTCTTCCTTCTTCCTTCTTCTTTCCTCCTCCTCCTTCACGTTTTTTCTCCCCAAATGAGACCAACTTTGGTCTCTTTTTAAAAACCATGTTTGCTAAGGCCATGTTTAGCCCCTCCCAAATAAAACCCATTTTTAAGTTAATCCTTATTTGCAAAAAGGTCCCTCCATGATTGACTATTTGTAATCTAAGTTCCCAATTGTATTCGCCCCCACCCTTAATCCATGTCTTTAGGCCCTCTTTTCGACAATTTAGCGCTCTTGTCCTTAAGTTTTGTAACTTTCCCTGGTTCTCGCTTCATGTTTCGCATTTAACTTACGAAACATTCAAATTAAGCTTATAAAATACCCTAAACATGTCGAAAACGACTAGGGTATATTTCGGGGTGTTACATTTAAGGTATTTTGTAGGTATAAATTGAATTTTTAATAGATAAAATATGAGAAAACCCAGAAATAAGCAAGGGTAAATTTGTAATTTTTCAAAATGAGATATAAGAGTCATAAGATAAGAAGATGAGAGGCAAATATAGAAATAACTTAAGTTGAGCAACAAATAGAAAGAAGTTTGAGGACCAAAGTGCAATAAAAGGGAACTTAAGTCAAATTAATGCATTTTTGATGGCCAAACATGGCCTTATGAAATGAGACCAAATAAGACCAATTTTGGTCTCTTATTTGGGCATTTTGGAGGGCAAATTGTGAAAGAGAGAAAGGAAGAGAAGAAGAAGAAGAAGAAAAGAAGGAGGAGATCAAAGGTATGGAGACTACTTCTGTTTGGATACTTGTTTGGATTTGCTATGGTTTTGTTTAAATTTGCTTTGGAAGTGTTTGTATGGATATTAGTGGTTCCATTCCTAGGGTTTAGTTAAGAATGCATCCTAACCCTAGATGTCTTGAAAGTTGGGTTGGTAAAACCCTATTTTGTATAAGATGAATATAGATTCTTGGTTTATGGTGTTTGGAGACATGTTTGGGTGTTAGAAGTTAACCTAACTCAAAAGTATTTGAATTAGGGTTTGGAAAAACCCTAATTAATCTCTATGATTGGTATTGGATGAGTTAGAACATAGTTGGGAGTTGTTTTTCAGTGATGCTCTTGGATTATTTTGGAGTTTTGGTTTGATTTTTGGAAAAAGGGAAGAAATAAGCAAAAATCTAGGCAAGCTGTCGGGGTCCTACGCTGTGGCATAGAGACCCACGCAGCAGTGAAGGCCCACGCCAAGGCATAGCCGAGAAGAGGATTTTTCCATCCCCGGTTCGCTGTGATGGCAATTGTCTGCGCCCCTGAAAATGTTGTGTTTTGTTTTGTTCTGCTATTCCGATATTCCAAGGACTTGTCTATTGGACTAATGAGGACCCTATAAGTGTATGAAAGGGTTCATACATGTTTATAAGGTAAAATAAAGGAAAAATTAGACCGTACCTCGCCACCTTGGAGGAGCTTCGCTCCACTTAGGCAAGTTCGATGTGGGCAAACTTAATGCCCTATGATAAGATAGTAAGTTCCTGAACACATATAATTGTAGGAATGCCTAAGACCAGATATTGAATGACACGACACTTCTGTTATGTGGGCAGGCATGTTCTGATCAGCGCTTCGGCACTCCTGCTAATGCTACGACACTTCTGTTATGTGAGCAGGCACGTTCTGATAAGTGCTTCAGCACTCTTGCTAGTGCTATGACACTTTTGTTATATGTGCATCGCCTTCGATCGTTGCTTCGCACCTTTGCTAAGCAACACTTCGCTACATGAGCAGCATGTTCGACGCTGCTTCTAAGATTCTACTGCTACAACACTCTATTACGTGGGTAGCACGTTTCAATCGCTGCTTCGCACCCTTCTTTGTGCTACTACATTCTCGCATCGCACCATACCTTGGGTACTCTTATTGTACAGTCCCTACTCATTTCTTATTATCGGTCTAGGGTAATCCAACGCTATATGATAAGAATCAATAAACTAATAAGAAGAAAGTAATGTACATCGCTCTACTCGAATGTACCCACGGCACCTCTCGTATAAGTATAAGTTCAGAGTACCCACGTGGTACACTTCTCACAAAGATAAGTTTTGTAACTATTTGGATAAGTATAAGTCTGATATAAGTACAAGTATTATGTATTAGTTTGCTATATGATTCATCGGTCGTGTACGCTCTTGTATACTTTATTCTTATTATATGTTTACTGTAAAAGAGTATTAATGCATGTGTACATGTATAAGTCATATGTTTCCCACTAAGCATAAAGCTTAGCATGTGTTTTAATCCGTGTAGGTACAGGAGAAGACATCCGCGATCTTCCGCATCTTCTTTGGGCGACACACTTGTAGGGAGTTCTGCAATGTAGGATTACTTACTTTCCCCAAATATGTAAAATGTAAATGTACGGTTTTGGCCTTAATAGCATATGTAATAATGGGACTCGGGATTTGTATGTATTGACATTGTAAGCACCACTATGGTGGTTGTTTTACTTTGTATCTTGTATATGATATTTTGATTCAGTTTTAAGACTTGGGCCCACCAATGTCTGAAAAAAGTAAGTAAAGTAAGTAAAGAGTCCCAGTACAGTTTCGTGTCCCCTCCGTCTGCTTAGGCGGGTGGATCGGGGCGTGACATGCCATCTGCAAAAATCTTCCCATATGCTCATTGGGTCTTCACTAGGATGTCCAGTGTATTGATGTTGTTGCACCATTGTGATCAAAGCTGGCTTTAGCTCAAAATTGTTGGCCTCTATATCAGGTTATCTCATAGCAAAGTATTCATCTTGAATGACTGGCCTCCAAAAATCCTCCATAGTCATTTTCCTATGAGGTCACTCTCCTACTGCTTCTTCTGGAATAGGTTATAGTATCTCTCTCTCTTCTGCCATAGTTGTTGATTCAACACTTTTTAATTTCAGTTTCTGGAGTGTTCTTTCCGAGTTTGTGTCCAAAAGTAGTGCAGCCCACAGTTTCCTATGCATGTAAGATCTTCTGAAATGAAAACACTGCAGTCGAAATGAAATACATGGGAAAACAACTATATCAATTTAAACTCATAAAACATTTTCAGTAGCTTACTCAGCTACTACAGTTAGAAACATTTTTATTTTGTAAATTTTTTGAAATTTTTGATAAAACAAAGAAAAATGTCCAAATTAGCAATTCGCTCTTTAGTTGGAATATTGATATTTAAATTCTTCTTTCAATCCCCGGCAATGACACCATAAAGTTGATTACACCAAATTTGACCAAGAATTTCACACTGCCACCAAAGACTATTCAGTCCCTGACAACAACGCAAAAAACTTGTTATTTTAAGACCAAAATATGTGATCAACCAAATCTTGGCCGCAGTACCAAAAATTTATTAATACCGATAGGAGCGAGAACTTGATTAGACCAAAAATATAAAACATGTTATGCACTTGTATGAGGGCTTCATTTAAAATGTGTTTTGGATACATATCACTGCAAGTGCCACAGGTCATACAAGTAATAAAAGTGGATTTAAGTCCGAGATATCATTCCCGCTTAAGATTGATGAAATCTATAAATATCAATTACCCCATCTACTCAAGATCCTTACTATTTGAACTCCAAAGTTTAAAAGTGATTTATTTAAACTAAAGGAAAGTAAGACTAATTAAAATTCTATAACTATACATAAAGAATTCAAAATAATTGGATTGGAAAGTTCGCTGAGTAAAATTAACACTGGGAAATAGATCAGTGTACATTGATCAATTTATGCAACATTTTATAACATAGTTCAACCATTAGTTTGAAAGCTGAACTTGTCAAAGATGCAAGGTAGTATAGTTTGGATTCCTCCATATACCATACATTTCACTAGTTAGAGATCCATGTTCCTTCCAAATACATGAGGCTAATCAGTTACTTGTAAGATATAATCCTCTTTCTAAGATCTAGGAATTTTCCTTTCCAGCACTTCACACCCAATTCTTAGGACTGAAGTATTCTTGCCCCCATAGATAAGATAATGCATATATTCTTCAATCTAATTGGTATCTTATCCTTCAAATCTAATCAAATTCTCTATCTCCTTGATTAAATCTTTGCTAACATGGGATCAAGATCCTTTCATCAGAAAGAGGAGAAACCTCTTATCGACTAAATTGATACATCATCCAACTAATCCTCACACCATGAGTAAATTAGTGATCTATTGAAGTAATCTTTCAGAGTTCGTAGTTCCATAATATTAGTCTAACATACCCCAATGCTTGCTCATATACTCTCCTTGAATCTCCATACATGTGTCTCGAAGGGCCTCATGAAAATCGAGCGAGATAAGTCCTTTTTAGATCTGAAGCTAGTAATATTGAGTGATTAAATTCAAGAACAACACCAATTAAATAAATTCAAGATTTCTAACTATGATATTCTTTCAAATTGTGCAGAAAACAATAATTAACGTCGATCCATTCCCAGATGGAGCTCAGTATTTCAAAAATGGATTACAAATAACAGTGACTAGATCAGGAATATCCACTGAGATTGTAAGCGAACTAAAATAAATGAACTCCAAAAAATTTCCAAATTCCATTCAAATCAAACAATAATGGAAACTAAATTTCTGATAAAACCAAATCGAAACCGCACCGTATCCTTCTTTCGATTCGAAAAACTAACTAAAAAGCTAAACTAAAACTAAATTGATAGAAAAGAAAAAAAAGAAAAAAAATAATATCTGAGAGTCTCAGTACCGGAAGTTCCGGGTTCGACGGAAAGTACCTGTGATCCTATGTACTTCTATTTATAGATTTTCAAATGATGGGCCACACTTTGAGGCTGAAATTGTAGATCCCCAAAAACTAGCCCAAGTGGCATCTTTATCGCGAAATTGTTTTATTTGTCCTCCAGTTTTTTGTCGTGACTTGCAGTGTTATATCGCGACATTCTTCTATGCCTTTTTCTGGAATTATGTCGTGACATAGTTTGAAAATACCGCGATAAAGTTATGTTGAATTTGTCTTGTAATTGTCGTGACATTTCTTTGGTGCGTAACCGTGTCTCGAATGGTATGTAGCGACGCCTTAAAAGCTTCATTGCGACAAAGTTTCCATCTTCTTTATATGATTGTGTATCCACTTTACAAAAATTTACGTAACAGCGAATAAAGTTCTTGATAGCCGGTTTTTGTGTTTTTATGTTCTGCGGCATAAGTTTGGAATGTCGTGACATAAACTAACTCTTTGCTCTAAGCGTATCGCCTTAGGTCTTCAGTTCTTTCATGGTAGCTTCTCTTTGGTGATCGCTGCGACATAATTCTTCTTTGTTGCGACATTATTTCTGTAGTTCTCATTAACCCTTGTCGCAACAATAAAATTCTATGTCACGACATTGTTCCTTCAACATTTTGTTGTGGTTGTCGCGACATAGAATAAAACCCTAAGGTGAAGTACTCGATCTAATAAAACCCTTGTCCAACAATTCTTGCAATTAGACCTTGAGTTCCTACAAGTCAGTAGACGTCATTCTATCGGAGTCATAGAAATAGATGATATACCAGGGTGTAACTTGATAACAAAGTCTACATCCCTGTGCAGAGGTATCTCGACAGTTCCTCCATAAAAACATCCTCATACTCGCAAACTACCCAAGGTAGACCCAATTCTTATCTCAGCTCATCCTCCAAGTTAAGGTTTACCAGCCAACCCTATAACTGTTTGTGCCATCTAGAATTATACATGGTCACCCTCTTACAATCACAATCAATTACGACCCAATGTGTGGAAGTCGGTGATCCATCTGAGAGGATGACATCAAACTCAGAGCATGTCCATGACTACAGATAAGGTGAGTAGAATCCTGAGATCTCTAACTCACGGTCCATTCACGATCAATTCTTACGAGTTCACAGGAGATAACTCACATGTAACGGCTCTTCCAATGTTTCGACCTTCAAGCCCAATTCTTTCACTCATGATGTGGCACCAAAGGAATGAGATGCACCAGAATAAAACAATACTCTTGCCCATAGGCACGAGAGTAGAAACATACCTTGAATAACCGACTGATCTACAATCTCATACTGTAGTGTAATGGCGTAGACACGCCCTTGGAGAAGTCCAACAATTTTACCCCGGATGGAAAATTTCAGACCATCCTCAAATTTTCTCACCTTGGCCATATTTATGGCCACATAATCATCAGCAAAACGGGCTAACTCTATGAACTTAGCCATGTACTCAAGCACTGTCATTGTTCCTTATATCAATTACAGGAACTCCCGAGCTTTCGCATGTCAAGCCGATGCTGGGAAAAACTTGCCCATGAAGAGTTCACGAAACTCTTCCCATGTCATTGCCTCTAAGTCCCTCATGGATTTGACCCAATCCCACCACACTTGGGATTCGCCTTATAGCTGGAATACTGCTAACTTTATCTTAGTGGCATCAGAGGTGATCTCCATAGCTTCTATAATTTTTCCGACTTAGCAGAACCAATGATTAGTTACCATCGGGTCCCCTCATCCTCGAAAGTTTGGAGGATGGTGTGCCTTGAACCTGGTTCTTAACCTTCACGGCTCCGATTTTCTTCATACAATGGTGGTTCTTGTAATGATCCTTTATGTAATAGTAGCGATCGCGACACCAATAGTGATGTGAATGCTTTGTTGGTCAAGGTACGTAATTAGTGGGTTGTTGCTCAGCCCATAGCCTCATCATCCTCTTCACTTAAACTGTGTCTACATATCTGTGAGATAGCAATAGAGTTTAAACTTGATTTCATAACCATCGTAGTAGTGCTTATGCCGACTGTAATAGATACTCGATATTTGAACCATTTTGTTGTTCCTTTTAGAACCCACAAGGTTATGTTTTACGACCTAATATTAATTTTCCCTATATAATTCTACATTATATAATTTTACTCAATATGTAACACACAATCACATAGCCTGAAAACATGAATGCACATTGGTGCAATGTGAGATCTACACCCATGCCCATCGACTCTGGTAATCATAGCGTGGCTACAATACTCAGAACATGACACCCCCCCGAAAACCCGAGTCGGTTGACGATACGTGAATACAGCGTCTATTACTATCTAATCCCATTAATTAGGATGCATTCATCGAGTCTTAGGTAATCACATACCTACGCCCTGACACCATGCAATGAAGGGAGGTTCAGAATTACCTATGGATATCGTGTGTCTCGATACCACACTGTCCAATCCCATTCACTAGGATCCGTTTAGCCCCAATAAATAAACTTTTTATGTTATTTTATAAACATATTACTATGATTTTAATTACAAACTCCATTTACGTACGATTATGCGAAACTAGTTTTCAAGAAGTTTTACACAAAGACAATACCTGACTGAGTCGACTTGATATGACTGAATGAAATTAGATCCTTGGAATTATTATACCTACGCGGAAATGTTTTCCCATAAAGGGTGACCATTGATAGAGAACTCTATGGGATTGTTACCCCCTAAATGCATGCGATGTTCTTGGACCACATTCACACACACACACACACACACACACACACACACACACACATATATATATATATATAAACATTCAATTAAATGATGCAATTCTAATGGAATGCACTATATGCATGCATGAAAGCGAGATGAGACTCACCGTGAAAAATCGAGAGTCATCACAGACTCCACATCACATAATCGCGTAGCCAATGTGTGATAACATCCATCGTCGATGAATTTCATCAATATTAACTTTGAAACAAAATCAAGTTTAAATCGAAACATTTAGTGTTTCACTTCGAGAATCATTTTATTATGAAAACATTGTGTCTTTTCACGGTAGCGGGTACAGTGCGTACTTAGGCTTTGCACGCCTTCTTACACTTTCACGGGCTTTCATCGTTGGACTCATATGTATAACCAAAAATACCGGGGCTTTCACTCGAGGGGTTATCTATCACAGCACTACCCAGACACGTGTTTTCGTACTCTGAATAATGGAACTCCCGCGAACTTTGTTCAAGCGTACTTTCAGCCCACTCATGACCACGAGGATGGTGTTTGATGGCACCGTCACACCACCCCGTGATCGGTAGGCTCGAGTGCATGTCACGATGCATTATGCCATATCAATTCCATGTCTCATGTAAATAGATTTCATATGAACGATAAATCATATCATTGACAATTATATCAAAGCATATGATTTCCAACATTTAATCTTAATAATAACCTCTTAAATTCATACATCAACATTGATAAATATCACCAAGTAAGTTAATCAAAAACGACAAAAACAACTTGGTTCTCAAGACCAATTGGCATAAGAGATGCCCTGGCAGTCCACACATAAAGCCATCACAAGCCACCTGAGCATACCTGCTTAGGGCATAAAACAGCCTAGATCCATCCCGGATTATCTGATCAGACTGAAAACCAGGCCCGCAGGCATGCCATACTCATGCCACACATCTGGCCTCACACAGCCATGAGTCAGTCTTGAAACTCAGTCTAGAATTTTAGTCCCAAAATTAGTACGAAATTAGCACCGACAATCAGTCTCAAAATCCGAACACAAATTGAGAGACATCTGGCTACGACAGTCAGAAATGGACCGCCTTGACTGTAGAGGTCACTTCGAGATTGATTCAAAAGCTGACATCAAGTTCACGTCATTCTGACTTATGAAGGACTGATTGGAGTCTCTTTTCCTTACCTAAAACCGGTGCTAAAATCCGGCCAGTGCGTATGATCAAAATAGGGTAGCAGTCCCATATTTTACAAACAACCCCTTAGAGTGGAAATAAACCAAACTAGGAAGAATCCCTACCCTTTGGAGCGTACCCCTCGTCGAATATCTGTGGACTTTACTTCTTGATCTGCTTGAGTTCGGCCGAGTCGAAATCACAGGCTCTTTTCTCCTCTTTACTACCTCTTTTCTTTCATTCCTTTCTTTCCCTTTTCTTTTTCCTTCTCCTTTCCTTTTTGTCTCTCCCTTCCTCTACGAATTGGTCTCCTCCCATTTTACAGACATTTCCACTTTCATGCATATTGACACATGGCTTACCATGTGTCACTCACCTGGCTTTCCATGTGTCACTCACCTAGCTTGCCATGTGTCCTACATGCATTCATGTTGACACATGGCTTGTCATGTTTCAACCGACACTAACTACCTTGAAAAACATGAAATTCCGACTATCTCGGAATTCAATGAAATTTGCCTGGGTAACTAGATTTCACGTGACAAATCCAGTGGTGAGGCTCGTTTCATCATTTGAGATCTAGATATTTCTAGGTTTTCAACTTATACTGTAGCGGCAAATTAGTGTTTCACCTTTCTTTAGAAAAATTCAATTTTCCTTGGGTTTTACACCAAGTGTATGGCCTATTTGTGATCCCTCTTGATCGGTTTGTGTAGCCTGTGTATGGGCTATCATGCTATTATGCAGTATAAATGTTAACGTGTGTGCTATCATATTGACATTGAATGAATGATGGTTGGAAATTATAAGCATATGTTATAACTGCATGGTATATGCATAAACTAAATTGTCCATATAGCATTCATCATATATGTGACATGGCATAGACATGCAATGGCACATCACATTGCATTTATGCATGAGAACATCGCTTAACATGGGTGTGAGTGCATGATATGAATCAACACCATGATTGGTGATTCATTGGTGGACTCAGTACCATTGGGCCCGAAGTCCGATAAAATCATGAGATTGCCCATGAAAATGAAAACATGTAATCGAGGTAATGGCAGCGAGGATAGACACCTCGGGTGAGCAGTACGTAATGGTTATACATATTTCCAGTGGTGGAAGTTTGTGAAAGTGGAAGGCGTCGAGAAGCGCTGCTTGGTGGGACCGAAATTCGCTACCCTGAAAACTTTTATAGCTGTTAATAAAAATGATCCTTGGAAGTGAAATATCGAAATAAGTTGTTGCTAAAACTTGATTTTTTCAAAGTGATAATTGGATGAAATTCGCCGGCGATGGATATTTATCACACATTAGCTCGCATTATGTGATGGCCCAGGATTTTCATGCATTAGTGGATTCATCATTTCATGAGTATATGTAATGTTCCATTAATTACATCATCCTATTGGAATGTTGATATATATGTGAATATGTTCAAGTGAACATTGCATGTGCATTAAAGGGGGGGGGGAGGGTAGGGTAATAGCCTTCGTAGGAGTCTCTCTACTAGGTGTGGCTCACCCTTTATGGGAAAACAATTCAGGTGCAGGGTATACACAGGTGGGCCGACTCTCATTCGAGTAGAGAAGTTGAAGAAAGCGGACACAGTAAACAATCTGAGTTCTTTTTGTAAAACTTTAGAAAGAACTAGTTTTGGCATATGCCTATGTATGTAATAGAGTTTGTAAGTAATATGTTTTGAAAATAACATAAAAATTTTATTTAATGTGGCTA
The DNA here is from genome assembly GCA_016808115.1 of Tetrastigma voinierianum. NCBI lineage: Eukaryota > Viridiplantae > Streptophyta > Magnoliopsida > Vitales > Vitaceae > Tetrastigma > Tetrastigma voinierianum. The sequence continues at coordinate 1,255,548 of JAEQBH010000112.1, forward strand.
AACGGATCTTGGTATATGGGATTGGACAATGTGGTATTGAGACACATGATATCCATAGGTAATTCTGACCCTCGCTTCACAGCTTGGTGGCAGGGCGTAGGTGTGTGATTACCTAGGACTCGATAAATGGATCCCAATCAATGGGATTAGACTATGTGGGTACCGACATATACGATATCCATGGGTATTTCCGCCAGTTGACGGTTGGTGGCGGACCCCCAGTTTTGGGGGGCGTCTCGACTACATATGAAATTAGTTATGCCTTAGAATCGAGGTTGATTACTTTTATTTTCTTATGTTTCATTGTTGGTCGCATCATATAAGATGTTTTACACAGTATGGCCGTGCTGATGAATGAGAGGGACCACAAACATAATAGGGGTACCTAAAGGTATGATGCAATGCGAGCGAGAGTGTAGAAGCATAAATGAATGTGCGCACCACGCCATGAAGTGTTGTAGCACTATGTAGGAGTGTCGTAGCACTGAACAGAGAATGCCTAAGCACTAAATAGAGAGTGCCAAAGCACTAATCAAAATTGCCTATTCATTCATTATCTATTCTTAAGCAGGCATACACTTAGATGTGTTTTAAAGCATGTTATATTGTTCTTTAATCACATTATTGTATTTATATAACCTGGCAAATAGGCGAAAACAAAGTTTGCCTTAGGATCATACACAATTATCACTCCTTGGAAATCCAGAAGCAAGAGTAATGATTTCTAAGTGGAAGAAAACAAAACAAAATTTGGAGGTTTGCTAAGTGTGGGGACCTTCGCTGGCCGAGACCTATGCCGAGGCAAAGTAGCCTTCCTTAGAAGCGGTAACTAGAAATTTTGGGGCTTCGGGTTGGCACAGCGACAGGATATTCACCTAGGTGAAGTGAGAGGAGCTCACCCCAAGTGAGCTACTCCTTACTTTGAGCGGAGAGAGAGCGTTAGTGGAAAATGGGCGCTTTTTGCCATATTCCATCGAAATTTTCAAGCGAAACAGCAAACTCAAAGTGACTTAAACCTGACCAAGAAACAACATTCTGTTGAGAGTTAGGGTTTTCATAACCCACACATGAACAAAGAAAGGAGTTAGGATAGTTTCCTAACTTATACGAACCCCGTCAACTTGTGAGGAGACTCGTGATCGAATCAGCTTGGAATAACCGCTCTAGTATTTGGCTTGGATGGAAGACCTTGATCCGTTGCTTATGGAGAAGCAAAGACAGCGGTATATGTGATGACGCCCCTGATCGGTGATGGAGATCGGAGTTGATAAGTCGATGGCGCTGCCGGGAATAGTGATAAGTTCAAAGAGTTCTTTTAATAACCAAAGAGAAATTTACACTCTCAATTTTTATTAATCTATAAACTTATAGAAATTTTTTTTTCCGGCTTCTAGATTCTTTTCTTTTTTTCCCAATCGGATCCTTTTTCTTTACTTTCCTTTTTTTTCGGTCGAATCCTTTTCCTTTACTTTTTTTTTTTTTGTAACCTGGAATGGACTGTTCAAAAAAGGAAACAAGAAAAAATTATATCTAATCAAGAATGAAGAAAATCGGACTTGGGATGGAGTAGATATTAGGTTGTGACTAAAATTGGGGGTTGAACAAAATTTAGAAGGAACGGATGGAAGTGGTGACTAAGTTGGGTTCATACAATGAAGAAAATATAAAACATAAAAGCTAGGCAAACCAGAAAATATAACCTATTGCTCTGATACCAAATGATACGAACCCCATCAACTTGTGAGGAACCCGTGATCGAATTAGCTTGGAAGAACCGCTCTAGTGTCGATTTGGATGGATAACCTTGACCCATTGCTTATATGGAAGCAAGAACCATGGTACATGTGAAGATGCCACAATTGGTGATGGGGTTCCGATTGATAAGTTTTGATGCATTAATAAAATTGAGAGTTTCATTTTCTCGTTGGTTCTTTAAATTACTCCTTGAACTTATCGGTTATTCCATGGCATTCGTCAAGACTTATCAATCGGATCTCCATCACCAATTATGGCATCCTCACATATACCAAGGTTCTTGCTTCCATATAAGCAGTCAGTCGTCCATCGGCTGACACCGGAGCGGTTCTTCTTAAATTTGGTCGATCACGGTCTCCTCATGAAGTTGACAAAGTTTGTATCACTAACCTTGATTTCTTGACACCTTCAAAGTAGCTTTCCTTTCTTCTCTTCCTCACTTGAACAAGTAGAACTCCAAAGAAAAAAAAGAGAAGGCAACCAAAATGGCTTCTTACTTCTATAGTAAGCCACTAAACCACTAAGCGAACAAATGGAATTCAGCATCCTACAGAGAACAAGTTGTTCTCTTAATGCCATTCGGCTCAATTTTACTCTTTTTTCTTTTTATTCCTTCACTTTCATTCTATTTGCAAGTCAACTTATTAATATCCCATCTTAACATATAATCTTCTTATCTTATGTCCTCTGAGTCCTTAATTTGACATTTTACCAATTTACCCTCTTTACTTCTATAATAATTCCGGTTGTATCATTTTTCACACTTAGCACTTTAAATTTCCGAGAAATAAAAATTTAAATTTTATTATACCCTAAACATGTCATAAAACTACTATGGTACAATTTGGGGTGTCTGACTTCGCGATAAGTACACATTAAATTGCCTGACATTTGTCACTCTTGTCCTTTGACACCAAGTGAGTTTATGAAGATCAAGTGAGCGTTCTTGAGAGTGAGCAAAGAAAAATAGTGAAAAAGAGGGTAAACAAAGAAAAGTTGAAAAGAAGTGAAACGAAAAGAGTTAAAGAAAGTAGACAAAAAAAGGGTGAAAAGAAGTGAGAAGCGAAAGAAAGAGAGACTTAAAATTTAAGAAAATGAGAAAAACAATTTCTATGCAAAATAAGTGAGGTTAAAGAGCATTGTTCTTAAGCAAGCTATGATTGTACTCTTGTACAAAGATGCACTTTTAAAACTAGCGACTTGACACTTCTTTTGCCCCTGGACCGGTGTCTCTCTTTGTTGAAATTTGAAGATTTCTTTTAGAAGTCGAAAGGAGCTGCACCTCTGTCAGAGGATCAACGTGATGATTTTGTGCCTAGTCTTTGCCATTACAGTGACGGCAAAGGTAGTGGGGAGACAAAAGGAACTCGAAAAGAAATTGGTGAATTGATGGAAAAGTATGTGAGGGGGCGTGAGTCAAGTACCGTTCAGTGATTTTGGTTTCTAAGAAGGATAGCACATGGAGGATGTGTGTTGATTTCCAAGCCATCAATAACATAACAGTAAAGTATCGTCATCCTAATCCTCGATTAGATGATATTTTTAATGAGTTACTTGGTTCTTGTATTTTTCCAAAATTGATTTGAAAAGTGGATACCATCAAACTAGAATGAAAGAAGGTGATGAATGGAAAACTGCTTTCAAAACAAAATATGGTTTATATGAGTGGTTAGTTATGCTTTTCAGGTTAACTAATGCACCTAGCACTTTTATGAGACTAATGAACCATGTTTTGCGTGGAAAATTTGTGGTTGTCTAGTTTGATGATATCCTCATTTATAGCAAGAACTTAGATGATCATTTGATTCATTTAAAAACTATTTTGGATGTGCTTCGAAAAGAAAGATTGTTTGCTAACCTTAAGAAGTGCACATTTTGCACGGATAGGCTTGAGTTTCTTGGTTTTGTTGTTAGTGCACAAGGAATACAGGTTGATGAAAAGAAGGTTCGAGCGATTCAAGACTGGCTAAGCCCGACAAGGCGGATTTTGACCAAAAACGCCTTGGCTCTTGGTCCAAATCTAAATTTACTTTGATGACGTGGACTATCTTTGTTTCCTCTTTGGAGTCGAACACGTGACCTTTTTCCACTTAGGCATCTTGAATTAAAACATTAAGGGCTTCTTTGAATCTCTTGGCTCTAACCCTTGTCATCAGAGCAGTAGGTTTCAAAGCGGGTCAGCCTTCTTATTCATAATTATGCCTCCATACTTTGTCTAGCTCGTCCCTTGAAGTTACATTTGAATCAATGGAGGAAGGAAGAAAAGCCACCCATCATGACCCAGTAGATTAAAAGCAAGAGGTGACTAGCGAAAATCAAGGTAAACTTCGATTCTTTCCTTTACTCGGAGATGTGATATTAAGTGTTTCAAATGCGAGAGCAAGCCCGATGTCTAAACAGAATTTATGGTGATGAGGACAATGGTGATATTCTGCATGAGACAATGAGTCGGATTGGCGATTCCTATGTAATCATAGAGGATCACAGATGATGAAGTCTGTTGTCGGAAAGCGATGGTGGCAAGGTGGGCCGTGGAAGGTAAGAGGAGATGACGGTCTGTGGAGAACATTTTCACACTAGGTGCACGTCGAAACAAGGTATGTAGTATGATCATTGATGGGGCAATTGCCCAATAACCATTGCCTGACCACAGTCGAAACTAGGGATGCGACGTACAGCATCCTTTGCCTTATAAATTGCAATGGTTGAATGATATTTAGGAGGTAAGGGTGAATAAACAAGTGTTAATCTCTTTTAGCATTGGAAAATATGAAGATGAAGTTTTGTGTGATGTAGTTCCGATGCAAGTTGGACACTTGTTATATTAGGAAGACCATGACAATTTGATAGGAAAGTTAAGCATGGCGACTTCACCAATAAGTACTCAATCATGCACAACCAACCGACAGTCACTCTTGTTCCTTTGACACCAAGTCAAGTTTAGGAAAATCTAGTGAGGTTGTAAAAAGAGAGTGAACAGAATAAAAAGAGTGAAAATGAGAGTGAACAAAAGAAAATAAGTGAAAAAAAGAGTGAGCAAAAGAAATAGGGTGACAAAACGAAATTAACTAAAAATTTAAGAGAAAATGAGAGAGAGACAGAGAAAAATGAGAGAGAGAAAAAGATGGCAGAATTGAATGATGAGAAAAAAAATAGAGAGAAAAACCAATTTCTAAGCAAAGGTAAGTAAGGTTAAGAGAGCATTTTTCTTAAACAAGCCTATTGATGAGAACATAGGCCAAACTCAAAGTGCAGAAGAACCACTCCAGATGTCGGTTGGGCCTATTACAAGAGCAAGGGCCATGAAGTTTCAAGAGGAACTAAATGGGCTCATGAAGGAATTTGTTGTTCTTGACATTACAAGAAGAGTTCGGCCAAGCCAAGCCTTTGGAGGAATTAAATACCACAAAGAAGTCCAAAAGATCATAAATATCATCAAGGCTATTGATGGTGATCATCCACGCGAATTTGGTAATTAAAAGGGATAAAATAAGCAAGGAAATTTGTGTTTCATCAATTATGCTAAATCAGAGACTTATTTTTGGAAGAATTCATCTTTTTGGTCAAGGCTTGATAGCTTTCCATTATGGAGCAAATCATCAACTATCAATTTGGTCTCTTTTATGGTTGTTTTTTTTTTTTCAAATTGCTCTCTTTTATGGTTAAGAATATCAAGGGTATGTTTCCAATAAGGATAAGGATAATTACCTCCATGTTGGTTTAGTAATTTTCCAATTTCATTTAAGTTGGATTGTCAATGCTGAAATTTTCAGCAAGTTTTTTTATTTCTTTCTCAGTCCTTAGGGTATCTCAAATTCTATATAAGGGACTTTGATGTAAGCTTTCAAACACAACTTGAATGAATTCAATACTCTTTGTGAGGTTTTTCTTCTCTTTTGGTTCTTGAGAGAACTTTTGAGCTATAGGGTTAATCCTTGTAGTCTTCAAAACCTATAGCTCTTAATTCTTCCATAATCAAAGGGCGAGTTGGGATTTCTTTTACTTTGTTCTTGACTTATGGTTGTGTCTATAACCAAGGGGCAGGGGACACTACACCCACATTCTTGCTCTTGATTCGATATAGTCAGGGGACGGGATCATTTTCAGTCGTGTTGGAAGGTCCTAGGGATAATCCACATCACTGGGTGGATCTCGTAACCACGAAAGCATAGGGGTTCACATCACCTATGATTGTACTTTTGTACAAAAAGGCACTTTTCAATACTAACCAACTTGACACTTCTTTGTCTAACTCAATTGTCTCTCTTTTGCAGGAATTTCAAGATGCCTTTCCAAAGGAAATTCAAAAAGGGTTACCTCTATCAGGGGGATGAACATCAGTGAGCTTTGTGAATATTTTGTTCTTCTGGCATTGCTTACATGGGGTGATGGGAAAGCAGAAAGACTGAGCAGTTGATGAATTGATGGAAAAGGTTATAAGGAAAGCATGAGTCCATCACGTGTTCGGTGGTTTTTAGTTTCTAAGAAGGATGGGACATGGAGGATGTGTGTTGATTGGGAGCCATGAAAACATAACGATAAAGAAAGTATCGACATCCCATCTCTGCTAGATGATATGTTCGATGAGTCAGATGGTTCGTGATCTTTCCAAAATTGATTTGAAAAGTGGATACCATCAAATTAGAATGAAAGAAAGCGATGAATGGAAAACTACTTTCAAAACAAAATATGGTTTATATGAGTGGTTAGTTATGCTTTTCGAGTTAATTAATGCACCTAGCACTTTGATGAGATTAATCAACCATGTTTTGCATGCTTTCATTGGAGAATTTGGGTTGTCTATTTTGATGATATCCTCATTTATAGCAAGAACTTAGATGATCATTTGATTCATTTAAAAATTGTTTTGGATGTGCTTCGAAAAGAAAGATTGTTTGTTAAATTAAAGAAGTGCACATTTTGCACAGATAGGCTAGTGTTTCTTAGTTTTGTTATCAGTGCATAAGAAATACAGGTTGATGAAGAGAAGGTTTAAGCTATTCAAGATTGGCCAAGCCTGACAAAAGTAAGTAAAGTTCGAAGTTTTTACGGTCTTACTAGTTTTTACCGACGGTTTATGAAGGACTTTAGTAGCATAGCCGCGCTGATAACCGAATTCATCAAGAAGGATGTTGGGTTTAAGTGGGGTGAAGAGCAAAGAAAAGCATTCCAATTGATCAAGGAAAAACTAACTCATGCTCCTTTACTTGCTTTACCTAACTTTGCAAAAACTTTTGAGGTTGAATGTGATGCTTCAGGTTTAGGTATTAGTGCAGTTCTTAAGAAAGAAGGACGAGCCATTGCATATTTTAGCGAAAATCTAAGTGGGCAGCCCTGAAATACCCTACTTATGACAAAGAGTTGTATGCATTGGTTTGGGCCTTAGAAACTTGGCAACATTTTTTTTGGTCAAGGGAATTTGTGATTCACACCGACCATGAGTAGTTGAAGCATTTGAAGGGCCAGCACAAGTTGAATAAGAGACATGCATGATGGATGGAGTTCGTGGAAACCTTTCCATATGCCATCCGCTACAAACAAGGTAAGGAAAACATTGTTGCTGATTAACTTTTAAGGAGGTATGTCCTAATCTCTACTCTTGATGCTAAATTTCTTGGTTTTGAACACATTAAAGAATTGTATCCTTTGGACCAAGATTTTAGTGAAGAATATGCTTGTTGTGAAAAAGCAGCCCATGACAAGCTCTTTAGACATGAGGGGTTCTTGTTTTGGGAAAATAGGTTGTGCATTCTTTATTGTTTCATTCAGGATTTATTAGTGAGGGAGTCTCATGGTGGAGGATTGATGAGACATTTTAGGGTAGCCAAGAATTTAGGGGTTTTCCTAGAACACTTTTATTGGCCTCACATGAAGCAAGATGTTGAGAGGCTTTGTGGGAGGTGTATATGACATGTAGGCAAGATAAATCTTAAGTGCAACCCCATGGCTTTTACATGCCACTTCCCATTCCTAGTGAGCCGTAGGTTGATCTTTCAATGGACTTTGTGTTAGGTCTGCCTAGTACTAAACGTGGTAGGGATTCTATGTTTATGGTTGTGGATAGGTTTTCAAAGATGGAAAATTTTATCCCATGTCACAAAACGGATGATGTGCCTCATGCCGCCTGCCGCTCCTTGTGGAGGTCATGGAGATTCCACTGCATGCCTGTGACAATTATTTCCTGACAGTAGATGCAAATTTTGAGTTACTTTTGAAGACTCAAGGGTGTAAGTTAGGCAACCGTTATTGTTTTCTACTACTTGTCATCCACAAACCGATGGCTCGACCGAGTAGGTAGTAAAAGAGCCTTGTCTACTTTGTCGGGGCTATCATTAAAAGAACATTAAAACCCGAAGATCAAGCCACACATGTCAGCCTGGCTATAATCGTATTCATACATTCTCGCCACTAAATTTTCGCCTTTTGAGATTGTATATGGTTTTAATCCATTAACCCCTTTAGATTTATCTCCTTTACCTATGTCTAAGCATGTTAATCTAGATGGCAAAAAGAAAGCAGAATTTGTTAAGCAGATTCATGAGAAGGCAAGACTCAACATCGAGCGAAGGACTGAACAATATGCCAAACAAGCCAACAAAGGGCACCGCCACGTAGTCTTTGAACTCGGAGATTGGGTTTGGGTACACATGCGCAAGGAAAGATTTCCCGCACAAAGGCGATCCAAGTTACTTCCTAGGGGCGATGGTCCTTTTCAAGTCCTCAAGCGTATCAATGACAATGCCTACAAGCTAGACTTGCTCGGTGAGTATAATATAAGTGCTACTTTTAATGTCACTAACTTGAGTCTGTTGATGTAGGTGATGATTTGAGGACAAATCCTTTTCAAGAGGAGGAGAATGATGGAGGCATGGCTAAGGTATGGAGTGTGGACCCATTGGAAATCTAACTTGGCCCGATAACATGAGCCAAAGCTAAGAGATTCGAAGAAGCCCTTAATGTTTTAATTCAAGATACCCAAGTTGAAGGTGCTCATGTGCTTAACTCTAAAGAAGAAACAAATATGGTCCACGTCATCAAAGTAAATCAGGAATTGCACCAAGAGCTCAGACGTTTTTTGGTAGGATCCGTGGGATGATTTTTTGCTGATTATGTGCTACTTTGCTATTGATTATGTGCTAATTTGCTACTGATCCTATGTTGGTTTGCTACTAATTCTGTGCTAATTTTCTACTCATCCTATGTTGGTTTGCTGCTGATTCTATGCTGATGTGCTTCTTGATTTGCTGCTTATTTCTTTACCAAAATTATCTAGTTCCTTTTTTTCCTTATGGACGCTTTTGGTGTGCTCAGATTAAGAAGATCTATTTTATTTTTGTTTCCTTTCTCGTTTAGGCCAAATATCTTAGTTTCCTTGCGACTGAATTTAGATTTTTATTCTTCTTATTTTTAGGCATATTTATAAGAATGTAATTGTTACTTTCTTCAAATTATGAATTTAATAAAATTGAGAGTTTAAATTTCTCTTTGGTTCTTGAACATACTCTTTGAACTTATTGGTTATTCCATGGCGTTCATCAAGACTTATCAATCGAGTCTCCTAATTCGTGTCCAGTAGGGGGTTCGTGAATCAACAAAATTTATACCTCATACCTCTTACTGCCGTAACATTGCTACTGCAGTATAGTGGCTCCAGGATCGTCCACAGAGATGGGTTTTCTTCGTGTAAATGACTATCAATGAGGTTCAAAATGGTGAATTTGTTTTGGATTTTGGGTTTTCATAAAAACAGTGGGTTGTAATGATTGAAAACTAAAAATAAAATAAATTAAAATGTAAAAGAGAATTCCTTGAAGTGTCAGGTCACTGGGGTTAAGTTCCTAGAGCAAATGAGGATTTCTTGGGGTCATTTCCTCGCATTGGGGAGGATGACCTATAGTCATCTCCCAAACCGGATCTTCATTTAGCTATAAAAACCACCCCTCATTAAATATTTTTGAAAATGGCATTCACTAGCCATTAATGCCTCACCGTTAAACACAGTCTCCCTCGACTCACCTTCCAATGGCTCATAGATGGTAACTAATGAATCTCGCATCTGGCAATAAGCATCCAAATGAACCCCAAAAGCTTACCAAATACTAAATCATCTACAGGACTCAAGGATCAAAACCTAAAGTTAGAAAGGAGAACAAGAATAACAAGTGAATACCTATGTGTGAAACCATGAAACCCCTCAACTCTGCCTTATATCCTTTGCCTGACCTCTTCTTCAAGGAGGAGGGTTTCTAGCTACTCATCCTCTGAGTTGTCATCCTCAGAGGGTGTTTGGCTAGTGAGAAAATGAGAGAAAGTGAGGGAAAATGAGAGAAAATGAGAAAAAGCGGGAACTGCTACAAGCTTCCCTCCAAAAAAAATATACAAAGTGAAAAAGTCTCCTACAAAGTCTTGTCTCGGAGCTTTTATAGCCAAACCCCATTACAATTTACCAAAATAACAAGAACAATAACTATTACAGGGGGACAAATTGGGAAGAAATCCAAAAAGGTGACAAAAAATCAAAAAGTCAAAAGCAATAGGAAAAAGTTCACAATGGTGCAGCACCAGAGGCAATTTCGTTAAGCCGCAAAAATTGCAACCCCGCGGGTAAATACCCCGCAACCCTCGCGGGAAAATTCAGAGGGTCGCGAAATCTCGCAACCCTTACGAAATTTCCGCACAGCCATCTCTCGTTATGCTTCTGGCTTTTGCCTTTTTCGCTGCGATACCAATTGATTTCTCTTCATGATTGAGTCAATCCTTATATGGTATGCAAATAGCCTGTAAAACAACAAAACTTGCCATAACATTTGATTAGTAGCATCAAGTAAGGTCCTTAACATGCCAACCGGGTTAATTAGGTTGTTTACTCGAGCAAAAAGTGCTCAAACCTGTGGCTAATAAGGGTAAAATAAAGACTTTGTGTCATAATCACTCCCCCAACCGATACATTGCTAGTCCCTTAGCAATGGAAGAAGAAGAAAGCAAATAAAGGCAAGATGAGCTATAAATATATCTACACAAAAATGGTTTTCAAAATCAATGAAGTGATAAAGCCCAACCTGCAGCGCAAGTTATCAAAACCCTGTCTAATTACCATCTCAAGAAGAATGTGTGCTATGCAAAATCAAGTATCAAAACAGTGTCAACTCCTAGAGAACCAACCTAACACCTTCCACAAAAACCTAAGTGTTAACTTGATTAGTTTCCAAAAATAATCACAACCTGTCCTCTCCCAACCTAGCTTCGTTTTAATTCCAATAAATTAACCAACCTCAATAGATCATGACCCACTTTTATTCCATAACTCCCTTTTTTATTGTAGGGGTGCAATGCTGAGGGTATCTAATTCACAATTGTCCATGTAACGGGGATCCACCGATGACTCCCAACCAATTAAGGTTTAGGGAATCAAGTCATAAGGATCTTTCGACCACTAACTCTTCAGTTTTCACCCCGGACTTTTAATGGGTTCGAAACTCCAGCACCTACAATTTGCTAAACTCCACCTATCCACCCATGTAACGAGCAACAAAGTCGGTGACTCCCAACCAGTTGGTTTAGGGCATCGGGCTTTAAAGACTTTCGCCATATACCCCTCAGACCGTGCTCGGGGTTCAAGGCAAAGTGTCATAATTTTTTTTATTTTTTTCTTTTCTTTTTCTTTTTATTTTTTTCTTTTCTTTCCTTTTTTTTTTTTTTTTTTGAAAGACTCATTGGTCTTTATTCGGTCCCGACCTAGTTGTGGTCAGCTGTACTAGGCCAGACTTTTGCAGGGCTTAGAAGCCAAGGCAATTTTTCAGCCTATAAATGAAATCTAATGTGCACAGTGTGTGGTTAGTTCAAAGTGGAAGAAAAATGGTTGAAAACAATAAGAATTTCAATGGGTTATCAACTCAACTAAGCATAACACCATTCTAACATCAACAACATTGGAACAAAATTTCAATTTCTTATACTGTAAGTTGGGCATCACACAAAATTTTTCTTTCTGAAAATGAGAAACTAAAAGCATGAACTAAAAACTAAAAACATGAATTATATTGTAAAAAAACACAAACTAACTAGCAAGCCATTCAACTAAACAAAACAGATTTGCTCAAAACATAAATCAACACTTCCTTCCTTAACTCTCCCCCCAACCGAATTCTACATTGTCCATAATGTGGTTATGGGATGGAAATTTAAGGGAGGAAGTGATACCTCCTTGGAGAAATGTAGCCAGTTGTGGAGAGGAGGAAGCACCTAAAATAAGAAACAAAAGAGAGAAAGAGTGTTAAAAAAAATATTAATAGTGCAAAATATGATCATGTTACAAGAATTGAAATAAAAAAAATAAAAAAATGCTTCCCAAAGAGGCCTTATTCACTCCATTTGGGCTTTAAATGATCAAGTTGGAAGAAGAAAATAGAGGTTAAAAGGGACCAATTGGAGAATTTTGAAATTTACACCCTTATCATAATCTCAAAAGTGTTCTTTCAGGCTATATTTAGATTCTACACTCTCTAAGCTTTCCAACGATCCAAGATCACCCAAAACAGAGGTCGGATGAAAATAGTATGGCCAAAAGAAAATAGGAGGCACACTCTCGCAACTCGCGAAAAATTCACACAAATAAATTATTATTATTGGCTATTTTTTTTTTAGAGAAATTTTTTTACTACATTGCTACGTTAATTCTGCCAGATCCCGCCAAAAATGTCTTTCCCCCGAAAATGTCCTATGAAATTTCGTAGGATAGCACGATCACACAGCTTATCCCCGCTGAAATTTCGGCAGGCTGGGGTGTAACGCCAAAATTTTTGTGCTGGGAAATTTCGCAACCCTTGCGAAATTTTCTGGATTTTACCTGGACTTCCCTACTGCAAAAATTAAGCACAAACCTGCAAAAATAAGCCAGGAAATTTTTTTAAAAAAATGTAGGAAAATAAAAGATGAGCTAAAAACAAAGATTAAATTTAAATTAGAGAAAACCTAAAGAGAAAAATAAAATAAAATAAAACATAAAAATCATAACAAAAGTGGGGAGACCAGTCCTCTCAAAACTAGCCAAGTCTTTGGAAGACTATTGGAACCGGTGGAGCCGGTGGAATCTGCCGAGGTCTAGGTGTCCCAAATCAACCAAGATGATTTGCGGCGTTTCATCCGTTGTGCCATGCAATACGAGCAATGCCAATAATTGTTCCATGTGCGGGCAAAAGTTCGAATGCAGGTCACTAACTTCCTAAAGTTTTGGCGCGCAGCAAAGTGCGTATAAGATGGCTCAGCAGAGGGTGCTCTGTGTGTTGAATGGTGCGTGCAGTGTGTGATGTGCACCGGTCAGAGAGGGTGCCGCTGGCAAAGGCTGTCGGGTGGTCATAAGGCACTAGGATTCAATTTTATGGGAAATTGTTTAAGAATAAGCTTTTGGGTCTCTAGGATCGTCCACAAGGATGGGTTTTCTTCGTGTAAATGACTATCAATGAGGTTCAAAATGGTGAATTTGTTTTGGATTTTGGGTTTCATAAAAACAGTGGGTTGTAATGGTTGAAAAATGAAAATAAAATAAATTAAAATGTAAAAGAGAATTCCTTGAAGTGTCAGGTCACTATGGTTAAGTTCCTAGAGAAAATGAGGGTTTCTTGGGGTCATTTCCTAGCGTTAGGGAGGATGACCTATAGTCATCTCCCAAACCGGATCTTCATTTAGCTATAAAAACTACCCCTCATTGAATATCTTTGAAAATGGCATTCACTGGCCATTAATGCTCTCATTCATCAAAACACAAGTCTCCTTGACTCACCTTCCAATGGCTCATAGATGGTAACTAATGAATCTCAATGGATCTAGCAATAAGCATCCAATGAACCTTAAAAGCTTACCAAATACTAACCATTCAAGGTGACTCGAAGGGATCAAAACCTAAAGTTAGAAAGGGAGAACAGTAATAACAGTGAATACCTGCGTGAAAACCATGAAATTCCTCAACTTACCTTATATCCTTTGCCCAGTGACCTTCTCCTTCAAGGAGGAAGGGTTTCTAGCCACTCATCCTCTGAGTTGTCATCCTCAGAGGGTGTTTAGCTAGTGAGAAAATGAGAGAAAGTGAGGGAAAATGAGAGAAAATGAGAAAAAGCGGGAACTGCTACAAGCTTCCCTCCAAAAAAAATGTACCAAGTGAAAAAGTTTCCTACAAAGTCTTCTCTCAAGGCTTTTATAGCCAAACCCCATTACAATTTACCAAAATAACAAGAACAATAACTATTACAGGGGGACAAATTGGGAAGAAATCCAAAAAGGTGAAATAAAATCAAAAAGTCAAAAGCAGCAGGAAAAGTCTACAATGGTAGGAAACTTTCGTAGGGCAATTTCACATTTTCGGCAATTTCTACTAAAATTCACAAATTCCGCAAAATTTCCTAAGGCTAATGAGATCTCGACATAAAGCCCGATTTGCCTTTTCTCGCTCCTCGATTCCACTGATTTCTTCATGCTTGAGCTGAATCCCTATCTATGGTATAAATAGCCTGTAAAAACAACAAAACTTGTCATAACATTTGATTAGTAGCATTGCAAGGTCCTTAACGTGCCAATTGGGTTAATTACGCTGTTTACTATGTAAAAAGTGCTCAAAACTTGTATTAATAAGGGAGTGAAATAGCCCTTTTTGGGTAGTAATCATCTCCATCTCGATTATGGCGTCCTCCTATACCATGGTTCTTGCTGTGATGAGTGCCTGAAACACTCATAGTATACCCGCGTCTTTCTTAGGTTTTTAGCGTTATTTTGAAGGTTAAATATGTATTTTTCCAAATTTTTGATATCCGGAGTATGACTGACGGTGGAATGCAAAAAGCGTATGATGAAAAAGAGCAACCGGAAGCAAATTGGAGCAATGGAGAGCAATGTGCAGTGGTCGTAACGCCCATCGCCGCGGACGCTCCAACGCCGCAGACCCGCACGCCGCGGACGCCCAACGCCGCGACAGCCGGGTCAACCAATACGTAAGTCATCAAACTGCAAACGCCTTCGACGCCTCAACGCCGCTATCGCCGCGACAAGATCTCGCACTCACTGATAGCCACCAATGGTTCATAATTCAAGGCACGGAATGGTAACAGCCGTGGCACTAAATCGAAAGGAGTGACAGACCAAGAAGAACCCGGATTCGTATTGTTTCTTTGATTTGACAATGGAACTTATGTTTTATATATCACATACTTCAGGTTTTCATGATCATCATGTTCTAGATCTATACTGGTCTCATAACCCTAATACGCTTGGATGGATTAAAGTTGATTAATTTATATTATTTAGTTATTTATGATTTATTATTATCCGCTTTACATCCGCATCAATTACATGGTAATGTTCGCCAACATTAGATGTTCATAAGCAGAGATCCGAGATTCGAGAGATGAGGATACCTATGTGGATATGAGTGTGAGCAAATTTTCGTCGAAGCCTATGAATGTAGATATTCCCGATCCCGAAGGTGGCAAATAAGGTTAGAACATTTAAGCATTTCGGAGTACCGAATCGGGGATGTAGATATACCCAACTACTAGCTTAGATAGGCGAATACACCTCGAGAGAGGGTATCTCGTAGACAAGATCACCTAGTCATTAAGAAATCATAAATAAATCGAATAATCTCATCTTTAAGAAATAATCCATCGAACGTGGCTGGGAGCATACCTACTTCAATACACAAGAATTCAAGATCGATAGTTAGCTGAAATTCACACATTTGATTTCTTTCTCACATTACTTTTACCTCGATAATATCTAAAAAGCACATCTGTATTCAATTCTCCCCGTCCCCGTGGATCGATATCTCGTACCTTTTGGTACATTATATTACTCATGACACAGGCACTTGCCAGATAGCGCGATATTTTCACACCACGCTTACCACTGCTTCGCGCCATTGGTTTGGGGACAGGATTCCTGGCACAATCAGCCTTTTCGATGCAAGGTCGGGACCGTGATGAACGGCGCCACACCCTCAAACTTAAATTCCCCGCTGCCCCCAAGCAAGAGACCGACCAAACAAAACAAAATTGAAATGACATGAACTAAAAATAATGAGATGAGTATGATAACATGATTCCAAATGGAAGAATCACTATGAACACAATTTAGCAATATTAGGCTTTTCAACCAAAATTTAGGATCCTTAAACTTTTAAACTTTCTAAGGAACATGGCAAAGCAAAGCATGGTGAGCAAAGCATGGTGAGCAAAGCAAATCAACCACCCAAGTCCGCAGTGACCTTTCCCAAGGAAATTAAGTGTAGGTGATAGCATGATCTTCAGTGTATAGCAAGGTCCTAGCACCCCCAAACTTAAGCTCAACTCACCTATTTGGAAAAAGCTAACTAAGAAAGGATAAGAACACACCCTTTTTATTCATACCAAAATACCTAAAAATTTCCTAAATACCTAACAAATGAAGGAGAACTAGTGCCAAGAAGTTTTAGATGAGTGTTCCTGTAGCAGGGATCCATTGGTGACTCCCCCACCGTCGTTACGGGCACCGACATTAAATTCCCTTCAAACTTCAATTCTCGAACACTCAACCAAACCTCAAAGGCCCTAGGTTGTGGGAAGGATCCATCTTCTCGGGGTCTCCATGTAGCGCGTGAAGCCACCGCACCCTACAATGCATTGAGCAGATAGTTTTTGAAAGGCCCCTGACCCGGATTCCAGGTGGATGATCCACTTATTCTAATTCACAAGCTATTTTTGACCTTTTGCTTTTCCTTTTCTATTGTTTTGTATTTTTTTTTTTTTAAGTTGGGGCTCGATGTGATCCTCTTTGTTTAGGTGTCCCATCATAGGTGGCTAGAATCCCCCAGGTTAGTTGAATTCAAGAAATGAAATTCAGGGACCAAGGCTATCTGAGGAGACAGAGTGTGTGTGATAGATTCCTTGAAATAGCTTCTTATCGCCTGATAGGTGAAATTAAGCTAGTCACCCATACCCGAGCAAGTACACAATTCCGAGATCATTTAAAAACCTAGGGTCTATTCCTCTTTACACTTGGCATTTTTTAATAGTTGTGTTCAAAACTGACCTTCTACTAGCCAACAAGGCATCAACTCACTCATATGAGACCTGAAAATAAATAAAATAAAGAATAGAAACACACATGCAACTAACAACCAAACAACTAACTAAAAGCGAGGTAAGGAGATACAAAAAGTTGGATTTTGGAATTTTATTTTTTTAATGATTTCTTGAATTCACCCCCGAACTTGGAAATGAACATTGGCCTCGATGTAGAAAAAAGCGAGAATGGATAATGAGTACTCTACTGAGGGTTGGTGAAGTCTCGGAAGTTGCTCCGATGAATATGGCTGGCTTTGGAGGCAAAGGAAGGTGTTGAGGGTTAGACTTTAGAATCGAATAGAAAGGATGCTTGAATATGGTTTCCTCTGGTTCTTTAAAGCGCCCCGGGGTAATGCTAAGCTTTCAACCTTTCAAACTGAAAACCAGATTTGAATCCCCAAAAACCTGAAATTAAAAAACTAAAACACAGAAAAACAAAATCAAGCACGAAAATTTATATTAAAAAAAAAACTCAAAACTAACTACGAAATAGAAAAAAGGAAAGAAAACTTTTTAAGCAGAATTTGCCTCCCGAATTTGCTCAGTTTTTCGAGTCCCGGCAAATGTACCAACTCACGGATGGGTTGGTGTTTCTTGCCTCCATCCTTCTCTAAGGCGATAGTTGTGCTCAATCAGCAACTTGAGCACATAGTCTTCCACAATCTTATTATTTATTTTATTTTCTATTTTTTTAAATTTTTTGTTTACAATGGTTCCTCTCGATTCATTGTTGAAATGAATGATGTAACAAATCCTTCGAAATTTGGGATCGTCTTCTCATTTTTCAATTCTTCATGCATCTCACCCCATAAAGTCATCTCCGGAAAAGTCTCTACAACCTCCTCTTTTACCTTTTCATATGATTCCGGAGAAGTTGACTCTTTTTCCTCCTTTTCAACTAAGTCTTTCAAAGTTTACGCATCATCATCCTCCACCTTTTGAAGCTTCTCAAGTTCTTCACATTACCTCTTGAAGTGATTTCTTCATTATAACTCCGGTTTTCTTCTTACGTATTCACCCCAGTAGATAGCGAACTCTCATGTTGTCCTTCAAAGGACATTGTAGCCATATTCTCTTGTTCTTTCATATATTTTGCCACTAGTTCTTCTATACTCATACTCTCCTCTTCTTTAGGTTGTTATTTCTCAAATGTAAGTTGAGTACCATAAGTGGCCATTGGAGCCATCTCTTCTTTCAAGCTATAGAATGGTGTATGTTGAATTTGAACATTAACCCTTGTAATTCCATAGATTGAACTTGAGGATATCACACATTAAACATATGAAGATTTCACTGTTTCAATTAATCTTTGCCTCCTAACTGTCATTCTCTCATGTAGAGAGTTGACTTATCTCATTTGGATTGATTAAAAAAGCGGGGCAACCCAACGAGAGTAGTCCATTTCATCCATTGATCTTGAAAATGCAGGTTATGCCATGGTAAATGCTGCTTGAGCTCTTCTTAATTCATCCATAGCTTCTTCTAGGCTTGATCTTTGGACTTGTGGAGATTGAAGAGTGGTATAACTTGTATTCCATGAGGTGTTTGGGTGGTAGCTCCATCCAAAATTATGATTGCTTAAGTATGGGGTACCTCCATATTGAGCATATCCATTGATCCATATATGGTTGCCACACTTGGCTTCGCACTTGAGTTGTCACTCTTCTTTCAGTGCTCATCGACCCGATTGTCGCATTCTTGGTTGCGCTCAAGGTCGGCTTGATGCATTTGTCAGCTCGATGATAGGATCCATTTGTGATTGAAATGCTATAAAACAAAATAAAATTCAAAAAAGTAAAGTGGACAAAAAGGAAAATAAAACAAGACTAAGTATATCCAAAGTAGGTAAAGCTATTTCAAATCAATATTAATAAAAGCACCAATTCCCCGGCAACGGCGCCAAAAACTTGATAGGTCGAAAGCGTGATGTGGAAAATGTGTACGCCTATGTGCGCAAGTGCACGCGTCGCCTCAAGTAATATAATGATAAGTGAGTATCGTTCCCACGGAGAATTGGGTTACTAAGTACTGACTCTAATCTAGCCTATGCTTTATTTGGATGTTGGAAAATCTATAGAAAAATTCAAAGACACTAATCTAGGCATGCAAGAATGACTGTATAAAGACTAAAAAGCCTTAAGGTATAGATTTCACCTAAACAATGATGTATGAACCTCCTAACTTGAATTAATCGATGAGTCGATTTCATCATGAAGATGGCGATTAACTAATGTATATTCGAGATCTCTCTCGAGCATTCGCACACTACTCTTAGAAAAGGTTATCATCTCTGCCTCAAACCATCATAACTAAGGATGCATTGAACCCTATAAATCTTAATACCACACCTAATCTCACTTATATCTCTATCTCATGATAATTAGATGGTAAATCATCCATGGTCTAATTTTAACTCTCACTTCTCAGATTTTGAATCAAACCACAATTCATACAAATGGCCCAAATATCCACAAGCATTAAGATCTAAATGAAATACTCAACATAAATATGAAATAAAACATCAATCAATATAAATTAGGAGAGATTCATACAAATATGTCTTTGGCTACATCTAAACCTAAAAACTAACTAAAACATAAATTGGAAAAGTAAATACAACCATCGAAAGAAAGAAAACGGAAAAGGAAAGAGAGAAAACAAATTTGGTGTTTAAGGCTCTTTTCTCCTCCCGTATATTCTTCTTCTCAAGTGCTCTTCCTCTTCCAAGAAACCTTGAACCCTAGAAATCTCTCCAAGAACAAGCCCTAGATGTTTTCCACCCAAAAAAGCTTGTTCTCCTCAACGATCAAAAACTGTTCCAATCGTCCTCACTTGATCCCTACGGTTTGAGCTTTAAAACCCTCCATTATGGGCTCAAAATGGGCTAACAATCCACCCAAAACCAACCCCGAACGTCGCGACGTCGTGCAGCAACGTCAGCGACGTCGGGATGCTCACTGTTCACACTGCTTGTCGCGGCGTTGGCGGTTCTCAACGTCGCGACGTTGCTGATCCTGTTTTGCTCCAACCGTAAGGTCATAACTTTGTCATACGAACTCCGATTTGGGTGTTCTTGGTACCGTTGGAAAGATCTTGAAGTGTAGAATCTATCAATTTATGACTTGATGCAATATGAGCTCATATGATTTCTGAAAACATCAAAACACAGTAGCCTCTCCTGCTGAAGGTGCTGCCATGTTTGCTGATTTTCTTCAAGTTTTGGAACTTGCATAACTTCTTTGGTCGAACTCCAATTTTGGTGTTCTTGGTATCCCTGGAAAGATCTTGAAGTGTATAATCCATCCATATATGGCTTGATGTAATAGGAGCTCATATGATGTCTGAAAATGTCAAAATTCAGTAGCCTCTCCTGCTGCTTCTGTAGCAGTTTTTCCATCAATTTTGCATAATTCCACCAAATGGATGACCTGATCATAAGTGCTAACTTTTAGAGCATTAGGGCACTTATTTAACATAAAAACACTATAAAAACTAACTAAATCATAGGGATAAAATGAGTATTTAAGATACTCATCACTTCCCTATAAGCAACAGGTCAAGGTCATCCATCCAATCCGAACACTAGAGTGGTTCTTCCGAGATTAAATCCAATCTTGGGTCTCCTCACAAGTTGGCGGGGTTCATATTAGTAGCAACACACGTTCTGCTCCTAGTCCAAGTTCATCCCACTTGGAAGTCGAATCAATGGAGAAAGGAAGAGAAGCCACCCAACTCCAAGCCCAAAATATAACAAAAACGAAGAGGTGATCAGCCAAGGAAATCAAGGTAAATCTGATTTTTTTTTCACTAATCATAATCGTGATATTACTTGTTTTAAATGCCAAGGTAGGGGTCATATAGCAAGCCAATGTCCGAACAAAAGAGTTATGATGATGCGAGACAATGGTGAGATTGAAACAGACCATGAATCGGATGTTGATTCTATGATATCCTTGGATGATGCCAATGATGAGGAATATGCTGCCCAAGGAGAATTGTCGGTTGCAAGGAGGGCTTTAAGTGTGCAAGCTAAGGAAGAGGATGAGGTGTAATGAGAGAACATTTTTCACACTATGTGCCACGTCCAAAAGAAGGTATGTAGTGTGATCAATGATGGTGGGAGTTGCGCTAATGTCGCTAGCACCACCCTAGTGTAGAAACTAAGGCTGCCAACAAGTAAGCATCCTTGACCATATAAGTTACAGTAGTTGAATGATAGTGTGGAATTGTGAGTGCAAAAGCAAGTGCTCTTGTCATTTTCAATTGGGAAGTATCATGATGAGGTTCTTTGTGATGTTGTCCATAAGTATGCTTCTCACATCTTATTAGGCGGGATTTGATAGGAGAGGCCATGACAGTTTCAATAATTGTTTCAGATTCATGAAGGACAAGAAGCTTATAACTCTTGTACCATTGACACCAAAACAAGTGTATCAAGATCAAGTGAGGTTAAAGAAAGAGTGTGATTCAAAAAAGAATGAGAAAGGAAAGAAAAAGAGGAAGAAAAACAAGAGGAAAAAGAAATTGATAGAAGGAAAGAGAGTGAGAAAAGAAAGAGAGTGAAAGAAAAAAAGATCTTAAAGTGAACAATGAAAAATGAGAGAAAACAAAAAAATATCAAGAAGTGAATGATGAAAAAGGATGGGAAACAAAAAGAAAGGAAAGCTTCTATACAAAAGATAGTGAGCTCAAGGACTAAGAAAGAAAGGAAAAACTTGCTAAAAATTTTAGCATTGACAATCCAACTTACCTAAATGAAATTGGAAAATTACCAAACCAACTTGGAGGTAATTATCCTTATCCTTATCCTTATTGGAAACTTACCCTTGATATTCTTAACCATAAAAGAGATCAATTTGACAAAAAAAAACAACCATAACAAAGACCAAATTGATAGTTGATGATTTGCCCCATAATGGATAGTTATCAAGCCCATACCAAAAAGCTGAATTCTTCCAAAAATAAGCCTCTGATTGAGAATAATTGATGAAGCACGAATTTCCTTGCTTGTTTTGTCCCTTTTAATTACCAAATTCATGTAGATGATCACCATCAATATCCTTGATGATATTTTTGATCTTTTGGACTTCTTTGTTGGCTTTAATTCCTCCAAAGGCTTGACTTGGCCCGAACTCTTCTTGTAATGTTGGGTTGGCCTAAATGAACTCCTTCATGAACCCATTTAGTGCCTCTTGAAACTTCTTGGCCATTGCTCTTGTAATAGGCCCAACCGGCATCTAGATTGTTTTTTCTGCACTTTGAGCGTAAAACCCTAGAAAAATCGAATTTTTTTAAAAAATGGTTAAACGGTAAATTATCGTTATAGTACATAGGTTGAAAACCTAAAAAAAAATTCTAGATCTTAGATGACGAAACGCACCTTACCGTTGGATTCATCTCGTGAAATCTAGTTACCCAGGAATAATTCATTGAATTCCGAGACAGTTGGATTTTTCACATTTTTCAAGGCTAGATTTTTGAGAAAATCTTGAAAGTTGAGTAATAATTTAAAGAAAGTTCATATAAGATAATTTGAACTTGAACTGGGACGAAATAAATTGTTTCGGGTAGAAAACGGATCGGAACAAGTGGGACACGTGGCGCAACGTGAGCCACAAAATTAATGTATAAATAGGAAAAAAAAATCTAATTTTTGGAAAAATATCTCCCAAAATCAAATTTTTTGAAACGTTAGTGAAAGAGAGAGAGAGAGAGAGAGGAGGAGGAGAGAATCAAAGTTTCCTTTTGCGATTTCTCGGGTTTCGTCAGACCAAGAACTAAAGTTCATCGCCCAGACGAGGGCTACGCACGTTTAAGCACCAAAAATAAGAGATTTCACCGAAGATCCAAAAGATGAGATTTTGGGAAAAATCAAAGTTTGCTGGTTAGGAGTTGTTTTGAGGTTTCCAAACGGTGTTTTCTACGCTCTAAGAGGTAAGGATTTTTCCTACTTTGGTTTTATTCCTTCTTTTGGGCTGATTTTGAGATTGATTGTTGGATGGTTTTATGCCGTGTTTATGGCATGTTTTGTGCCATGTTTGTGGCATGTTTTGTGGCCTTAATTGGGAGGATATTATGGTAGGTGGAAAAGGGCTGTTTCCGGGATGGTTTTGGGCAAGTACTGGAGCTGCCAAGGAGCTCTTCAACACTCTATTGCATGGATAGGCTTCAAAATGTAGCTCTCGGTTACGCAATTGCGTGGGTTTTAGCCCAATTGCGTAGCCCTTGCACCTGCTAAATCGACTTTGGGCAGCAAATATCATTCTCGTCGAACTCCAGATTGCCGCGTTCTTGGACTCTATAGGAAAGCTCTTTGAGTCTAGAATCTGATCATTATCTTTAGTGAATGGAATTTGGGGCTCACATATTTACTGAAAATTTGATTATTTGAAAACATAAAAATTAATACTAATTGCTTAGTTGTATTTATTTGTGATCGATATTTATATGTGTAATTAATATATTGTTTGATGGTGTATGTTTACTTGATAATTATATGCATAATGATATAATTATCCATGATACATGGTGAAATGTATGGTTTATAGTGTCCATATGTGCAAATAGCCATTACATGGCTTGATTGTGAGTGTGTCATTACTTGAACATAGAATGACATGTTGTGTGTTGATGTTGATATGTCGTGCATAATCTATTGGCAATGAATGAAATGATATATGGAAGTCGTATGCAGGTGATGTGATTGTCCATGACACGATAAGTGGTGTGGATTGTGTTGTCCATGTAGCATTCATTATACATGTGGCATGATATAACATGCAATGACACATTGCATTGCATATGCACGGGGACATCACATTGAATGGGTATGAGTGCATGGTTGATGAATCAAGATTGAGTTTGGTGTTTGATTGTGTGGGCTCGGTCAAGTAGGATGAAGTCCAACCGAGTTGCATGGTAGAATAATGTGGTAAAGAAAACTTGTGTTGGAGTAACCCTTGGCGAGGGATGGAGCCGCCCCCATGGAGGTGTGAAAGACCCGTTAGTTATGGTTAGACATGATCCCAATGGTGGCTTAGTGAAAATGTTAGGCGTGCCAAGAGAGCCACATGGTGCTTGACCTCGAAAATTCGCTACCCACAAAAGAGACATGATTTTATATATAAATGATCATTAAGGTGTAACATCCAAAAAGCTTTTGGTTTGAAAACAAACGAAATTGTTTTGTAAAATGATCATTAGATGTAATCCAGAAATGATGGATTTTATCACGCATGGGCTTCGGTATTATGTGATGGGAGTTGGTAAGGACTCGGGGGTGATAGGACTCGGTAAGGACTCAAGGGTGATGGGACTCTGTAAGGACTCAGGGCATGGTACATGATTGATTCTCATCTCATTTCATGGCATGACATGTAGGATTCCATAGTAGAAATTGCATGTTTTTACTTGGAATGTGAATGTGAAAGTGTGGAACATGACCATTGCATGTGCACTTGGGTGTGGAGTAGCCCTTGTAGGAAATATTCTCTACTGGGCGTGGCTCACCCTTTATCGGACAACATTTCATGTGTAGAGTGTACACCGGTGGATGGCGCTTAGTAGACGCCGTGATTGTGAAGAAGGCCAACATGTGGCCTTGATAAACCATTTTGTAAAAAGTCCTTGGAAAAAACTAGTTCTAGCATGTATTTTTGTATAAAAGAATTGTAATTAAATTCTTTTTGTACAATTGCTATTATAGTCGGGTTTGTAATAATGGTTAGAGGGTCATGACCGAACTCTTACGAGTTGTTTTGAATGTAACATTCGCATATTTTAACTTAAATATCGATGAATGGATCTCGGGTAAAAGGGATGTATCGAGGTGGTATCGAGTAACTCGGTATCCACAAGTAATTGGTACTAGTTTGGTATCAAGGCTTAGGTGCGCAATGACCTAAGGTAGTATTTCCACAGGTTTACGGTTGGTCAACGGGACCTAGGTCTTGGGATGTCATAGTTTGGTATCAAAGCTAAGGTATACAAATACCTAGGGCTTGATGGATATGGGTTTATGTCATTAGATTCATTGAGTTATGATGTCACAGCTTGTGCATCAGAACATAAGTATGTGATTACCTAGGGTTTGATGGGCATGGGTTTAGACCATTGCATACATTAGGTGTTCATGTTTGTGTTACATGACTGATTACTTTGTGTTGTGTGAATTATATACATAGTAATTTGTATATAGGAAAAGAGGAACACTAGGGTTAGAGAGCATAACCTTAAGGATTCGGAAAATGAATGAATGGATTAGTACAGGATGTGATGTCTATTAATGGTTAGCTTATGAACTACTAGTTAGACTAGAAAAGGAACCTCAATTTACTATTTGACATTATGTATGGCAGAGAGTCGAGGAAAGGATGTAGAGAGCGTGGACGAGGGCAACAGCAGAATGCCACTGGTAACCCGATCGACAAGCATGGGCTATTGGTGCTCTGACTACGACCATTGCGGAAGGCGAGTGCTGCGGCTTCTACCATTGCACGAGGCTAGGCTGGCGGTGGAGCGAGGGGAGTTAAGTAACCTCTAAAGGTTTAAGGCACACCATCCTCCAATATTCATGGGAGGAGGGGACCCGATGGTAGCAGATCATTGGTTCAGACAAGTCGGAAAGATTTTGGAGGCTATGAAGGTCACCTTTGATGCCACTAAGATAAAACTAGCGGCATTCTAGCTAGTGTGGTGGGATTGGGTCAAAGGCTCAAGGAACTTAGAGGCAATGACACGGGAAGAGTTCTGTGAGCTCTTCATGGGCAAGTATTTTCCAGCATCTACACGATATGAAAAAGCTTGGGAGTTCCTAGAGTTGAAACAAGGAACAATGGCCGTTGCTCGAATCGTGGCTGGATTCATTGAGTTGCTTTGTTTTGTGCGTGATTATGGCCCGTGGATACGGCTTGCGAGAAAGTTCGGATGGGTTGGGGTATCATCCAAAGAGTAAGAGTGTAAGGACTCTCTATAAGATTTGGACTCGATGGTCAAGACAACTATGGCCATTGAGAGGGAAGTGGATGATGTTTAGAGCATATGGGATGTGAGTGCTAGTGATAAGAGGAAGGAGAGTCAACTCTCTTCTTCTAGCTCAGGAAATAAGCAGAGGACTTCTACTCCGTGAGGGACAAGGCTGCGACTATCAGGGGCAAGCCCAAGATAGGTCATCCTAAGATGGGAGACAAATCAGGGCTACTATCCTAGTCGAAGTAGAGGGCATCTTTGCGGGCATGTGCATCACGGATCTCAAGGGTAGTTAGGAAGAACATTTACCTGGTGAGATTCCTGGCCTGAGGTTATCGGTAATTATACAGATGGCACCCTATGAGGCACTATATGGGAGGCCATGTCGATCTCCTATTTGTTGGACAGAGGTGGGAAAGAGTCCCACTTTGGGTCCAGATTTGGTTAGAGACACATATGAGAAGGTGGAATTCATTCAGAAGCGTATTCTCACTACTCAAAGCCTGCAAAAGAGCTACGCCGATAGACGACTGCGAACTCTAAAGTTTGAGGTGGGGTGATCATTTCTTCTTGAAGGTGATGCCTAAGAGATGAGTGGTCAGGTTCGGCAAGCGGGGAAAGCTATCGCCAAGGTATATCGGGCCCTTCAAAATACTCGAGAGGGTGGGTACAGTTGCTTACTGATTAGCACTACCACTGAATTTAGTGGGTGTTCATGCGGTATTCCATGTCTCCATGCTCCGAAAGTACACTCCAGATCCGACTCATGTAATGGATTGGGGCAAGCTTATTGTTGATGCGGATAAGACCTTTGAGGAGGGACCAGTATGTATCATGGATAGCTGGGATCAGGTTTTGTGAAGCAAGACCATGAAGCTAGTGAATGTGTTGTGGCAGCACCGAGGAGTGGAGGAGGCAACATGGGAACACGAAGACACCATGAGTGCTAATTATCCTTTCTCATTCGAGGAGGAAGGTATGTTTTACTCATTGATAATAAATGGTTGTCGCATGCGCATGTGATTTGAATGTGTATATGTGTGTGAATTTCAAGACGATATTCTTTTAAGGGGGGAAACGTAAAACCCGAGAAAATTTGAATTTTTCTTAAAAAGGGTAAAACGGTAAATTATCGTATAGTACAGGTTGAAAACCTAGAAATTTTCTAGATCTCAGATGACGAAATGAACCATACCATTGGATTTGTCTCATGAAATCTAGTTACAAAGGAAAAATTCGTTGAATTCTGAGATAGTAATAATTTTCACATTTTTCGAGGCAACTAGTATCCGGTGACCCCCAAAAACAAGATTTTTGAGAAAATATTGAAAGTTGGGTAATAATTTAAAGAAATTTTATAAAAGATAATTTGAACTTGAACCAAGACAAAATAAATTGTTTTGAGAAAAAAACGGACCGGAACAAGTGGGACACGTGGCGCGATGTGAGCCACGGAATTAATGTATGGAAAAAAAATCTGATTTTTGGGAAAATATCTCCCAAAATAAGATTTTTTGAAACGTTAGAGAGGGAGAGAGAGGGAGAGAGTGAAGAGAGAGAGAGGAAGAGAGAGAGAGAGAGAAGATGAGATAATCCAAGTTTCCTTTGGCGATTTCTCGAGTTTCGTCGGTCGAAATTCGTTGGTCCAAGAACTAAATTTCATCGCCTGGACGAGGGCTATGCATAGGCACCAAAAAGAAGAGATTTCACTGAAGATCGAAAAGAGGATATTTGGGGGAAATCAAAGTTTGCACGTGAGGAGGTGTTTTGAGGTTTCCTAACGGTGTTTTCTACGCTCCAAGAGGTAGGGATTTTTCCTACTTTGGTTTTATTCCTACTTTTTAGCTGATTTTGGGATTGATTGTGGGATGGTTTTATGCCGTGTTCATGGCATGTTTTGTGCCGTGTTTGTGGCATGTTTTGTGGACTTAATTGGGAGGATATTATGGCCAATGGAAAAGAACTGTTTCCAGGATGGTTTCGGGTCAAAATTGCGTGTACTGGAGCTACCAAGGAGCTCTTTAGCACGCTATTGCATTGAAGCCATGCTATTGCATGGATGGGCTTCAAAATGTAGCTCTCGGTTACGCAATTGCGTGGGTTTTGGCCTAATTGCATAGCCCTTGCACACCTTTAAGCCTCCAACTTTAGACGGCAATATCATTCTCGTCCGAACTCCGATTCGCACGTTCTTGGACTCTATGGAAAGCTCTTTGAGTCTAGAATCTGATCGTATGCTGGTGAATGGAATTTGGGACTCACATATTTACTGAAAATTTGATTGTTGTACCAAGTGTACTAATTGCTTAGTTGTGTTGTTGTGATCAAATGTTTATATGTGTGGTCTAATATATTGACATTGGTGTATGTTTACTTGATAATTATATGCATAATGATATAATTATCCATGATACATGGTGAAATGTATGGTTTATAGTGTCCATATGTGCAAATAGCCATTACATGGCTTGATTGTGAGTGTGTCATTACTTGAACATAGAATGACATGTTGTGTGTTGATGTTGATATATGCGTGCATAATCTATTGACATGAATGAAATGTAGTATGAAGTCATATGCAGGTGATGTGATTGTCTATGACACCTGATAAGTGGTGTGGATTGTGTTGTCCATGTAGCCTTCATTATACATGTGGCATGATATAACATGCAATGGCACATTGCATTGCATATGCACAAGGACATCGCATTGAATGGGTGTGAGTGCATGGTTGATGAATCGAGACTGTGTTTGGTGTTTGATTGGGTGGGCTCGGTCAAGTAGGACGAAGTCCAACAGAGTCTCATGGTTGAATAATCTGGCAAAGAAAACTTGTGTCAGGTAATAGCAAGCAGGGATGGACACTCCTCTGGTGAAATACCCGTTAGTTGTGGTTAGGCATGATCCCTAATGGTGAAAGCCCGTGAAAATGTTGGAAGGTGTGCAAAGCCTGTGGTGGGAACCCGAAAATTCTCTACCCACAAAAAACACATGGTTTTAGATATAAATGATCATTGAGGTGTAACATCCAAAAAGCTTTTGGTTTGAAAACAAATGAATTTGTTTTTTAAAATGATCATTGGATGTAATCCAGAAATGATGGATTTTATCACTTATGGGCTTTGGCATTGTGTGATAGGGGTCGGTAAGGACTCAAGGGTGATGGGACTAGGTAAGGACTCGAGGCATGGTACATGATTGAGTCTCATCTCATTTCATGGCATGACATGTAGGATTTCATAGTAGAAATTGCATGTTTTTACTTGGAATATGAATGTGAAAGTGTGGAACATGACCATTGCATGTGCACTTAGGTGGGGAGTAGCCCTTGTAGGAAATATTCTCTCTGAAGTGGCTCACCTTTAATAGGTTTCTTTATTTCAAGTGCAGGGTGTACACCGGTGGACGGCGTTCAGTAGACGTCGTGATTGTGAAGAAGGCCAACATGTGGCCTTGATAAACCATTTTGTAAAAAGTGCTTGGAACAAACTAGTTCTAGCATGTATTTTTGTATAAAATAATTGTAATTAAATTCTTTTTTGCACTATTGCTATTATAGTCGGGTTTGTAATAATAATGGTATAAGAATTCGTGGCCGAACTCTTCTGATTTGTATTTTGAATGTAACGATGCATATTTTAACTTAAATATGGATGCATGGATCTTGGGTAAAAGGGATGTATCGAGGTGGTGCAGAAGTGACTCGTGACATCCTGAGTAATGTAGTACCAATTTAATTATCAAGGCTTAGGTCTTGATGACTAAGGCAATATTTAGTAGGTTAGCAGTTCAGAGGTGATGGGACCCTCGGGTTTTGGGGTGTCACATTGAGTCTAGCCTTTGTTCTCACCATTCCTCCCTTCCTCAAAAATATTCGTCCTCGAATCAAAACCTACATCAAAAGTAGAAAGATCAAACACATTGAAGGTTGCATTAACATTGTACTTATTGGGAAGGTCTATCTTGTACACATTGTCATTAATGTGCTCCAAGTGGAATTTCCAATGGGTCCGCACTCCATTCCTTACCCATCCCTCCATCATGTTGCTTGTAAGGAAGCAAGAACCTTGTTATAGGAGGACACCACTATCGGTAATAGAGATCCGACTGATAAGTCTTGATGAACGCCATGGAATAACGGATAAGTTTAAAGAATTCTTTCAAGAACCAAAGAGAAATTCAAACTCTCAATTTTATTAATTCGTAAACTGGAGAAAGTAGGGATAATATGCCTATAAATAGGCCCAAAAAATATGATGAATAAAACAAAGATTCGGCCACAAAGGAAACTAAATATTTGGCCAAACACAAGAAAGGAAACTAACTTACTTTTCCATAAACTACGCACACCCAAAAACACCTACAAGGAAAAAGGAAACCATATAATTTTAGGACAAGATTTGGTAATCAAAATCAGCTGCAAATCAACAAAAAATCATAAAAAATTTAGCAACAAATTAGGAACCAGTCTTTAGAAAATCAGGAACAAATCAGCTCCAAAATTGATACAAACCCACCAACTTGTGAGGAGACCCATGATCGAATTAGCTTGGAAGAACGGCTCTAGTGTTTGGCCTTGATGGATGACCTCGACCCGTTGCTTATAGGGAAGCAAGAACCTTGGTATAGGAGGACGCCACAATCAGTGATGGAGATCCGATTGATAAGTCTTGATAAACGTGATGGAATAATCTATAAGTTCAAGGAGTTCTATCAAGAACCAAAGAGAAATTTAAACACTCAATTTTATTAATTCGTAAACTGAAGAAAGTAGGGATAACACGCCTATAAATAGGCTCAAAAATATGAAGAATAAAAACTAAATTCGGCCATAAAGAAAACTAAGATATTCGACCAAAACAAGAAAGGAAATAAAATATAAAACATATCTTCTTAAGCTACGCATGCCTAAAACGTCCATAAGGAAAAAAAGAAACTAGATAATTTTAAGACAAGACTTGGTAATCAAATCAGTCGCAAATTTGGAAAGAATCGGTAGTAAATCAAGAACAATTTAGGAACAAATTAACACTGAATCAGAAAAAATCAACACCAAATCAACAATAAATCAACAACAAATGAGGAACAAATCAGCACCAAATCAGCTCCAAAATAGCAGCAAATTAGGAACAAATCATCACCAAATCAGCAACTAATCAACACCAAATCTTCAGCAAATCAGCTCCAAAAAATAGCAGCAAATCAACAAGTCAAACGCCTTGGGTCTTAGTCCTAATCCGGATTTACTTTGATAATGTGGACCATCTTTGTTTCCTCTTTGGAGTTAAACACGTGAGCACCTTCCACTAGGGCATCTTGAATTAAAACATTAAGGGCTTCTTTGAATCTTTTAGCCCTTGCTCGTGTCATCAAGACAAGTGGGATTTCAAGTCCGCTTTCTATTCCTTAGTCATGCCTCCATCACCGTATCAATCTAACCCAAGAAGTGATCAGCATGCATTCTTCCTTCAAATTCTGGAATATCAAGTATTTAAGTGAATCTTTAGACTTCATCATAATTACCACGCCTCTCATTGTAATTACTATCATGGTAGCAACCATCACACCTTCCTAGATAATCATAGTCTCTTACCTGCTTGTCTTTTGCCTTCTCGCACTCTAAGAAATTTCGAAGTTGACTAGGTCGCATAGTTTCTTCTACTTCATCACCATGTTCCTCCTCGATCTTGGTTTCACCAACTAAGTCCTCTGTAACCATAGGATCTCTATGAAATCTCAAGAGATTTTTTAGACATTGAACAAGAATTTCTAGATCAGCAATACGTTTTTTCCTTGGGCTTTGTGAACCACTTGAATCATGACCAGAATTCTTGCTTTCATTATCAAGAACAACTTTTAGCTTATGATCAACCATCAAACAATAAGCTCTAATACCACTTTAGAGTAATGATAGGACCGTGATGGATGATCTAAGGGGTTTAGGTAAGTTAGGGTTATGTGGTAGAACTTTGATGGGTAAGGGCTTGGTCTAGTACAAAGGTTATATGGCTTATTTGAGGTTTTTATATGATGGAATAAAGGTGTATAATGAAGGATTTTAGGTTTGGAAAGGATTGGGTTCTATTTGATGCAAAACAGCTTGTTTAGAGCTAGTTTGTGGTTTTTAGGTTTTTCTAAGGTAGGCTAGAGCTATTCATGATTTTGGGGTTTCTTTAAGGTTGTGGATTATGGTTTCTAGGGTTTCTAGGGTGAAACAAAGTATGTGGAAAGGTTTTGGAAGTATGGAACCAAATTTGGAAAGTTTTGGGTTGTGGTTGGAGAATTGGATTTAGAAAGTTAAAAAGAGAAGATTATGAGATGAGTAGAGGTTATAGAAGGATACGTACTTACTTCACCACTCAAGGAATCCACCAAGAGATAAGAAGCCATGAACTCGCCACTCAAGGGAATCCACCCAAGATATTATAAAACAAGATATATGCCATCACATTAGATCCACCTAGGGATAAGAAGCAATGAACTCGTCACTCAAGTGAATCCACCCAAGAGATAAGAAAACAAGAGAGAACTCTTAAAAAGATAAATCTAAAAATATTAGTAAACTTGAACTTCTTCTCAAAAGACTACATTAGGGGGGTATATATATAGGCCCCATACTTTCTAAATCAAATAAAGAAACTCCTACTTTGACTTGGAAAACAAAGACTTTCTAATTTAAATAAAGCAACCCCTAAAAAGAAATAGAACTCTACTTTGGTAGAAAACAAACTTTCTAAATTAAATAAAAGCACTACTTTGACTTGAGAGAACAAGTAACAAATAAAACAACTCGAATCAAAATAGTAACAAGACTCAAAAATGCGGATTTAGAAACATATTTGGTGTCTCCAAGGTTTCACAGCCTCCCGAATCTGGATTTTCCATAAGTAAGATCGAATTCCCAATGTATGTTGTAGAAGCTCCTACATCAATCCCCCATGGTTGGGAATGTAATACTCGGTACTTACGAAATAAGCAAATATGACTATCATAATATTTCTATTCTATTTTATCTTACCTAAATATGTTTAAGTTGAGGCTTAAATTTGGTTAAGGCATCTTGTGCTTTATTATGCATTAATCTTATATTAAGATTAGTTACAACTAATTGTTGGCTTAAACATTTGAAATTAGCACTTTGGGAAAAAATTACAGTTAAGAAAACTAAAGGGATTAGTTGGCAATCTCAAATCACAAATAGCTAGCAAGAGAAGGACTAATGAGCAAAAGGCTGAAGGTTGTGGTTAGGTGGTAGCTTCTAAGCATGTCAACTCATGTTTGCACTAAATGGGGGGTATTTAAAGGCTAGTAGTGCTCTTTCTTACCCATTTCTTAGCTACAGCTTTGGGGCTTAGAGGGGGGAAGTTTAGAGAAAAAGAGTTAGGGCTTCATGGGAAGAACTAAAGGTTAGTAATTTTTGTTTGTTTTGGATTTCTAAGGAGTTATTAATGGTAGATTTTTCTCTTTAAAATGATTTAGTAAGTATTAGTGTTCATTCTTAGCCATTTTCAATATCAAATCTGGGAGTTTAGAGAGAGATAGAGAGAGAAAATGAAGATTTCTATGAGGAAGAAGAAGTAGTGGTTTTTTGCTAGTTTGGGTTTCTAATGAGTTGGTGATGGATGTTAATGGTAAATTTAGTTTATAAATTGAGTTAATTACTGTTAATCACATTTTTATGTATTTAGAATTTTAAGTTAATTAGGTTTGCAAGTAATCTGACGTAAGTTCTTTGTAAAGAAGGTTTTGTTGCTTGTAATAGGTTGCTTTAGTTGAAAGAAATATTTTATGAATTAAGTTTGGGTACACTCTTAATTGCAAATAGATGGAGATTAGGGGAGACTAATAACTTAAATTTGTTTTCAAAAGCAGTAGGTAAGGTTAAAAAATTTGGGGTTTTAAACTAACAATATTAAATTGATAATATGAGCTAAGAAGGAAATGTGATAACCTAAGTTACATTCTTTTATTTCAGTTCCTTGTAATTAATAAGAGATGTTGATGAGTTGTAACACCCCAAAAATACCCTAGTATTTTTATGATATTTTTTTTTATTATGTGTTTAGGGTATAAAATAAAGTAAATGAAATTTTTTTTGGAATTTAAATCTAAGAACGAAAAATATATACAACTTGAATTTGCCCAGTGTAAAGGGAAAATTTGGAATTTGTAAAATGAGAACCTAAGGACCAAAAATAGAAAAAGCTTAAATGCTAATGTGAGTTAAATGAAGTGAAATAGAAGACTTAAATGTCAAAAAATGAGAAATGGGACTTATTTTGAAAGCCAAATAATAGGAAACCAAACAAGGCCTTAACCATTAAATGAGATTAAGAACAAATGTGGTCTAAGATAAGGCACATTTGTGCATTTTCATTCTTGGAGAGCAAATGGAGAGAAAAGAGAGCTAGGGTTGAGAGAAGACCAAGGTTTTGGTGGGAGATCTTCCCATTTATGGTTTCCAAGTGATCAAGAAGAAGGAAAACTGTTGTTGAAGAATTGAGATTCAAAGGTCACGAAACTAAGCCCTAACCCCCTTTTCTCTTGTGTTTGAGTTGGAAGAAAGGCTTGAAATGGGGATAAAGGTGCTTTTTATTGATTGTAAATGGGTTTTGGTATTGGTTTGGATTGGTTTGGATGAGTGTTTTTAAAAAGGGAAATGTTTGGTTTTCAAAGGAAATGCTGTCAAAATTTTGTCAAAACCCCTGTTTTTGTTTTTGCTATAGATTAAGTTAAAATCAACCAAATGAAGTGATTTCAGTTCGTAAAGAACCATAAGAGATAGAGATAAAAATTTATAAGGGACCAGGAGCAAATTGCAAGACTGAGGCTCCCGAAAATAGGCTTAAAGGTGAGTTTCAGGTAGCTCACGGGTATGCCCTGTTTTGGGAGTAGTTGTGGTGTTTTGGCCATGAAATGAGTTTCACTCATCCAATTTGAGTGATTCAAAATTATGGGTAAACTAGACTTCTAGAGAAATAACTTACTTGAGAAAGTTTATGCAATTTATAACCCCAAAGTTCCCAGAAATATGTCAAAGTGGAGCTATGTGCAGATTCTGTATTTTATAAATCAAGTAGTCACAGATGTTAAGTTAAAAACTGTACCAATTGGTTTATAATCTGATTTTGGGTGCTTGGGGGTTGGTTAGGCCTTGGTCTAAGCTAATCAAATAAATTTTTGAAGTTAATTTTGGACAACATTAGGATTGTTTTTGGTGACACGTTTTAAAGGTACTGCTGTCTGAAAAAAAACAGCATGTTTTGCTCTGTTTGTGTTATATGGTTGAGGGCCTTAGAGAAGGAATTTTAAATTGAAAATTTTTAGAGATGTCATTGGATATATAAAGGACTAAACTGGAGAGTTTCATAATTTTTGAAGACCGTTTGAATAATTTTTGGGTAATAAAGTCCAGAGAGTATAAAACTAGAAAATAACGGTCCTTACATATCATGTTAGTGGCTGTTTGAGGTTTTTGACTTAATCTTCCTTTGGGGATGGTTTAGTTGATCAAGAGTACTGTTGTAAAAGGATTATAAGGCAGGGCAAAAAATTTAGTATTTTGGTTATGTGATAGATTAAAGTTTGGGAAACTAACAACCACTCTGGGCATATCTTGCCGTGTTGCTAATAGAGAGAAATTAAGAATACGATATTAAGCTCACGTCGGCTAACTAAAATCACTTTGCTGCCATGCAGTGTGTGTTCTTTAATTGTATTGGAATAGGGGCTGACGAGGAGGAAAGCCCGGAATTAAGATTGAATCAGGATTGAAATCAAAGTGCAAAGCTTTTGGTTTGTTCTACACCTTTCTCTCATTATTTCGAATCTCTATCTCCAAAATGTTTGAATTGCATGTTGAATTGTTTTAAATTGATTTGATGCAAATAAATTGTAAAATGAATTGCAAGTTGATTTTAGTTAAGAAATTTGAGAAATTGATTGATTGCGAAATGAATGACATGAAAAATTGTATGAGTATTGAAATGATTTGTTTGTATAAAAATACATATTATACTGAATTTTCCTAAAAATGACTTGAATGCCCTTAATAGAAGGTTAACTATTAAATTCAAGTTAAGGGTAAAGTGGTATATCCAATAAGTCGAACAAACGTGCTATTGTGGCATACTGTCAGTAGCCAATGGAGACGGTGTCGATAGTATTACACCCGACCAAGTACATATTATATATATATATATATATATATACCGGCCCTCTGACAGTGGGACGTCTTGGAAATGATTAGTTTATCCTATGCAGAAATCATAAGTTAAGTGGATAAGAGCTAAATGCAAAATGATAATGAGATTGAAAAGTGCACGATTTGTGATTTAAATGATTTAGTGCATATGAAAATGCATAGCTTGAGATGACCAATGAATTGTAATTGATTTATTGAAAAAATATATATAGATACGTATTGTATTTCATTGGTCATTGACAATTATACAAAAGCATTGTTTTATAAATATTGCATGTTTCGATTTAAAATGAACTGAAAAGAGAATTTCCATAGAACTACTAAGCATGAAAATGCTTAGCATATTGTTTTACGTGCGTGGTATCGGTGATTAACGGTGGGACCTAAGATCGAGAGCGCGAGTCGTCGAAGGCTGGCGAGTAAAGTATATACTCCATCATATGCATCCATCATATTTTTGAACAATTGATGTTTGTGATCAAAAGTTAAACTACGAAGCGATTTTTGTATATTATTTTGAATGGGCATGGAATGCTTCATTGTAAATATATTTTTGTTAAATGTAAATTGTATGGAGCTCACAAGAAAGCGATTGGCAGCTTCTGTAATTTTTGAAAAAAAAAATAGGCTTTTAAATATCTAAATGAAATATGTTTGATAAATGAATTCGGCTAGCGCCTCCGAATCCGATTCGGACCCATCAATCGAGTCGGACCGGAAAGGGGTGCTTACATGAGTATATTTTATCCTCATCCCCCATATTTTGGTTAGTATTTAATAGTTCTTGTGATGTGAATAAGTTTTTGACCACCATTTTCATTCCTATTTTTAATAAGGATCAAATCAAAGGCATTGAGGCATTATGAAGCGAAAAAGTCTAAAAATCAGTAAATTCCACATGCAGCAGCAACTACTATATTTAAATCTTTTTATCTTTAGATGACCTCTCATAGCTCCAATAGTTGTATTTATGGATATTAGACTTCTTAAGCTTGCCGAAGAGCCCTCGTTCACTCAATTTGGACTTCAAATTATCAAGATATGGCTTTTTGAAAAAGAAAGAAGAGAAGAGTGCTCAAAAATTAGACAAGTTGGCACACTTTGTTCATTCAGTCTCTACCATCAACTCTAAAGTATTCTCTCTTATCATATCCTTATTCCACACTCTCTAATATTTCCAACAAAACCAAGATTGCTTAGTTTGGAGTTCGGACGACAAAGTTATGACCTCAGGAAGTGAAGAAGAAAACAGAGAGAAGCTGTGACGTCGCGACGTCACAAAGAACATCTCCAGCAGATGCAGTGATGTCGCGATGTGAGGACACGACGTCGTAATGTCGAAGGTCGGTCTTGGGTGCATTTTAGCCCAATTTTGAGCCAAAAATTGCTTATATAAGTGCCCTAACTCATGCTTTTGCAGGGAGACCAATTTTGGGAGTTCCTTTGGGTGGAAAACACCCTGGGGCATGATTCTTTGATGGGAGAGGAGTTGGAGATTAGGGACATACAACAAGAGTCTCATGATCTAATTAAAGCCTCACCGATAAGAGATCCGAGGAGGAGATGAAGATTCTTCATCAAAACCCATATTTTCCTCTTTTCTACCTTATGTTCTCCCTTTACTTTATGTTTCCTTTTGTTCTTAGCATGCTTTTTGTTTTCCTAGGGCTATGAACAGCCTTGATTTGATTGGATTGTCGAAAATTTGTATTAATTCTTATACAGTTGTTTATTTCATTGGATAATTCATACTGTTTTCATTACAAATAGTTTGTTGGGTCACTACCTATTTGATTATTTGCTTTTGAATCTAGGTTTAGAAGCCGGATTTTGTTTAGGACCTATATGAATTATCGTTCAATGCCTAGATGTATAGATATCCTATGGTTTAACATGGTAAACATGATTCTTAAGCTTAATGACTCTTGAGTTTAGTGGTTAGGGTAGAGATATTATGAGCTAAGCTTCCAGAGATGTGTTAGCGAGAGAGATCAATTACAACTAAAGGATATCCGCTAACAACAAGTAAACAAAACACACTCATTTAAATCCAAATTCTTTAAATTCATTACAATCTTGGTGAAATTGATGCTCTAGGTTTTTTTTTTTTTTTTTAAGTTTTCTTTATTGATTCTTGAGCCTTCATTTGATCTGGGAGCCACATAACATACATTGAAATTCAATCTTAGTGCGGAAAATTCATATTTGGGTTTGTGACCTTGGAGACACCAAATATGTTTCAAAATCTAAGTATTTGAGTCTTGTTACTATTTTGATTTGGAGTTGTTTTATTTTAGAGAGATTTGTTCTCTAAGTCAAAGTAGTAGTTGGTTTATTTAATTTAGAAAGTTTGTTTTCCTCGTAGGAGTTACTATTTCTTTTTAAGAGTTACTTTATTTAAATTAGAAAGTCTTTGTTTTCCAAGTCAAAGTAGTAGTTGTTTTATTTAATTTAGAAAGTATGGGGCTATATATACCCCCCTAATGTAGTCTTTTGACAATCAATTCAAGTTTAATAATTTTTTTAGATTTCTCTTTTTAAGAGTTCTCTCTTGTTCTCTTATCTCTTGGGTGGATTCCCTTGAGTGGTGAGTTCATTACTTCTCATCTCTAGGTGGATTCCTTGGGTGGCAAAGTATATACCTTGTTCTCTAACCTCTTGGGTGGATTCCCTTGAGTGGCGAGTTCATGACTTCTTATCTCTTGGTGGATTCCTTGAGTGGAGAAGTAAGTATCTCTCCTTTTAGATAACCTCTACTCATCTCATCATCTTCTCTTTTAACTTTCCAAATCGATTCTCGACCTGGCTAAACTTTCGAATCTTGTTCCATACATATACTGCCATATACATTGTTTCATCTAGAAACCATAAATACCATCATCCACTAACCTTTGAGAAGCCACTAAATTCGTACATAGCCCTATTTTGTTTTTCTGAAGAAACTTGAAAACTACAAACTGTAGCTCAACAGACATTTGCATCAAATGACAGACCTTTCTGGCTTGATATTGTTGTGAGCGAGTCAAAGATACAGTATGCTTTGTGATGCTTGAGATCCACCCAACGATGCGAATTATCCCTAGGACCCTCAAACACGATTGAAAATGACCTCGTCCCCTTGACTATATTGAATCAAAAGCCATAAGTGTATTGTAGCGTCCCCCTTCCCTTGGTTATAGGTAACCAAAAGCCGTAAGAACAAAGTAAAAGAACCAAAGAACCCTATCCCCTTGATTATGGAAGAATCAAGAGCCGTAGGTTTGGCACTACAAGGATTAACCTTGATAGGCTCAAAACTTCTCACAAGAACCCAAAGAGAAATAAAACCTCACAAAGAGTAGTGAATTATTCGACTTGTTTTGAAAGCTTACATCGAGCCCTTATAGAGTTTGAGATAGCACAGGACTAGAAGAAAAACTTGCTAAAAATTTTAGCATTGACAATCCAACTTACCTAAATTAAATTGGAAAATTACCAAAGCAACATGGAGGTAATTATCCATATCCTTATTTGAAACCTATTCTTAACCATAAAATAGATCAATTTGAAAAAGAAAAAAAAAACAACCATAAAAGAGACCAAATTGATAGTTGATGATTTGCTTGTAATGGTGCATTGTAAGCCTTGACCAAAAAGCTAAATGCTTCCAAAAATAAGCCTTTGATTGAGCATAATTGATGAAACACAAATTTCCTTGCTTCTTTTGTTCCTTTTAATTACCAAATTCGTGTGGATGATCACCATCAATAGCCTTGATGATATTTACGATCTTTTAGACTTATTGTTGAAGCATTCCTCGAAAACTGACTTGGTCCAAACTCTTCTTGTAATGTTGGGTTGGTCCAAATGAACTTCTTCATGAGCCCATTTAGTGCCTCTTGAAACTTCTTGGCCCTTGCTCTTATAATAGTTCCAACCGACATCTAAAGTGGTTCTTTTGCACTTTGAGTTTGGCCTATGTTCTCATCATTCCCTTCTTCCTCAAAAAGATTTGTCCTCGAATCATAACCTTCATCAAAAGGAGAAATATCAGACACAATGAAGGTTGCATGAACATTGTACTCACCGGGAAGGTCTATCTTGTACACATTAATTATCTTTCAAAGACTTGAAATGGACCATCTCTGATTAAGTTTAGATTTGAATGCCTATGAGATGGAAACCTTTCCTTTCTCAAATGCACCCAAACCCACTCTCTTGGTTCGAAGACAACCCTTCGATGCCCTTTGTTGGATTTTTTTGCGTAATGCTCATTCCTTTCCTAAATTTGTTGTTGAATCGTCTCATGGAGTTTCTTTACCATTTCTACCTTTCGGTGTCCATCTAAACTTTCCCTTTTAGTTACTGGTAATGGCATCAAGTTTAACGGAGTTAGTGGATTAAAACCATAAACAATTTCAAAAGGTGACATGTTAGTTGTGGAATAAACACTCTTATTATATGCAAATTCAATGAATGCCTAACAATCCTCCCATGTCTTAAGATTCTTGTGAATCGATGTCCTTAAAAATGGGCAAAATCCACATTAGCTACTTAGGTTTGTCCATTAGTTTAGGGGTAATGACTTGTTGAAAACAAAAGTTTAGTTCCCGATTTACCTGAGCTTTCCATAAGTAGCTTAAGAATTTAGTATCTCGATCGGCTTGATAGTTCGGGAACACCATGCAAACGAACAATTTCCTTAAAGAACAAATCAGCCACATTAGTTGCATCATCATTTTTATGACAAGCAATGAAATGTGCCATTTTAGAAAAACTATCTACAACTATGAAAATAGAATCCTAGCCCCTCTTTGATCTAGGCAACTTATTCGCGTGTGCTTGTGTGTAGCTTGTAGGGTATTCTGAATCAATAATATTTATAACCTAACACCTCATACTGACGTAGCATAGCTACTATAGCACAGTGGTTCTAGGATCGTCCATAGGGATGGGTTTTCTTCATGGGAATGACTAATGCTGAGGTTTAAACTGGTGAATTCATTTTGGATTCTTTAGGTTGTTATAAAAGAGTGGGTTTTGGTAGTTGAAATTGTGACCAAAGTGATGTAAAAATATAGAAAGAATTCCCTTGAAGTGTCAGGTCACTAGGCTTAGGTTCCTAGGGCAAACAAGGGGTTCTCGGAGTCTTTTCCTCGCATTAGGGATAATCGGATTTTGGTTTAGCTATAAAACTTAACCCTCAATAACTATTCTTTGAAAATGGCATTCAATGTCCATTAATGTTCTCAATCAGTTAAAAACCTATCTCCTTGAGTCACCTTCCAATGGCTCATAAATGATAACTAATCAACATCATAGGATCTAGCAATAAGCATCCAATGAGCCGTAAAAGCTTACCATATACTAACCATTCAAGGTGAATCGAAGGGATCGAAAACAAAAAGTTGGGGAAGGCATCGATGAAAGAGAGCCTACGTTGAAAACATCGGGGGCTGCTTTGCCTGGGGTTCCCTTGCCTAGTGCCTTCTCCTTGAGGAGGAGGAGTTTATACTCTATGCAGGGTTGTCATCCTCAGGGGGGTGTTTGGCTAGCGAGAAAATAAGAGAAAATGAAAAGAAAAACGACAGCTTGTTCGATAAGTCTCCCAAAATTATATTGAAAGATTTTTCAAGATCCTTTACAAAGTGTTGTTTTGGGGATTTTATATCACCAAAACCATACAAATTACCAAAATAAACAAAAGAGGTTAACTATTACAGAGACAAAAATGGAAGAAATCAACAAATAAGGGACAAAAAGTCAACAAAAATTTGTAGGCTGCGAAAATTCACAGCCCTGCGAAATTTCGCAACCCTTGCAAAATTTACAGGGGTTTGCTACTTCTTCTCTGCATGCTTCTCATTCTGTCTTTTGCTTTTACAGCTCTGAGTTCCAATTAATTTCTTCATGCTCAAGCTGCATACCTATCTTCAATATTTATAGCCTATGAAAACTACAAAAACTGCTATAGAATTGATCAGAAGCATTGCTAGGTCATCAACATGCCAACTAGAATTCGATTTGGTGATTACTACAAAAGTGCTCAAAACCGAGACTTTTAGAGTATGAAGCGACCTTGTTGGGTGGCGTAATCCTCCCCTAACACGACACATTGGTAGTCCCTTAGCGATGAAGGGAAGAATAAAGCGATCAAAGCGAGATGAAATATATATATATATATATATATATATATATATATATATATATATATATACACACAAAAAATGGTTTTTCAAATAATATGAGGGGATAACGCTCAACTTTCAACAAGAGTCACCAACATCAAACCTAAAGACTATCTCGGGAAGAGTGTGTGCTAAGCATATTCAAGTGGCAAAAGAGTGTCAACTCCTAGAGAACCAACCTGAGACCTTCCACAAAACCTAAGTGTTAACTTGATTGAAAAACTGAAACATAGTCTTCATTATACTCCACGACCTAGTTCTTTTCTATGCATAGAAAATTAACTAACCTCGATAAATGAGGACCGGCTTTATTTTGCAACTATTTTTTTGTGTTGTGAGGGTCTGCAATCATGAGGGGTCGAACTCACAAATGTCCATGTAGCAGGGGGTCCATAGATGACTCTGACGATTAAGGTTTAGGGCATCAAGTCATAAAGATCTCTCAA
Organism: Tetrastigma voinierianum; assembly: GCA_016808115.1. Taxonomy (NCBI): domain Eukaryota; kingdom Viridiplantae; phylum Streptophyta; class Magnoliopsida; order Vitales; family Vitaceae; genus Tetrastigma; species Tetrastigma voinierianum. The sequence continues at coordinate 1,298,176 of JAEQBH010000112.1, forward strand.
CTACTAACTCTTCAGGATTTACCCTGGACTTTTAATGAGCTCGAGACTCTAGCACCTACAATTTGCTAAACTTCACCTATCCACCTGTGTAATGAGCAACAAAGTCGGTGACTCCCAACCAGTTGGTTTAGGGCACCAGGCTTTAAATACTTCGCCCATCTATACCATCGGCTTGTGCTCGGGTTTCGGCCCAGTGTCATAATTTTTCTTTTCTTTTGCTTTTCTATGCTTTTTTTTTTTTTTTTTTTTTTTTTTAAAGACTCATTGGTCTTTCATTCAAGGGTCCTAACCTATTAAAGGTGGTTAAAAGTATTAGGCCATACTTTTGTTGGGTTTAGGAACCAGGTTTTTCATCTTATATTAGAACCTATTGCCACTGATGTGTGGTTAGTTCAAAGTGGAAGAAATAAGGCTGAAGACAAGAAGAATTTCAACAAATCATTAACTCAAATAAGCAAAACACCATCCTAACATCAGGCATTGGGAGCTGAGACTCGATTTCTCATATAGAAGTTGAGCATTACAAAAAAAAATATTTGTAAGTGAAATGAAAAACAACAACTAAAACATGTATTAAAAAATTGAGAAACATATATAACATAAGAAAAGAACAAATACAGCAGATCATTCCGACCTAAAATAACCACAGACTTACCTCAGAAACCTAAATCAAATACTTTCCTTCATTAACTACTCCCGATAAGATATGACATTGTCCTTAATGGAGTGGAGGCGGAAGCCGAATGAAGGAAGTGATATCTCAAGTAGTGCGCGGAGGGTGAAGTCCTCATCACTCCTCCTACGTGTGTCTAAACGGAGCGGAAGGATGGCGAGCTGGTCTGGGCGGCGAAGGCTGCGGGAGGCGGGATAGCTAGCTGGGCTAATTGGTATAAGCGTGTGACTCTTTGTTCTTCTTTGAGTGATAAGGATAGTGTGAAGCAGTGTTTATGAACTTTGAGCAAGGATGGATATATGCTGAGCAAGGACAACTATATTCTGAGCAAGGGCCGACGATCTGAGCCATCCGCTCGGCCGTGTCTGTGCGACGAAGGACTAGGATGTGGCCGCGAGAGTGGACCAGTGGCCATGATGGCTAGAAATCTGACAGTGATCGAATAGATGCCACTTCTTGGTGAGAAGAAGGCCATGATCAGTGGAGAAATATGTTTAGGGCGAGTGAATTAAAATATGTGAAGCGGAACGCTGATGGAAGCAGATGAGGTAATTAATGAGTAGGGGAGTATGGCTCTGGCAGTTGGGAGTTGTTGATCTGTGGAGGATCTCTCTGTAGATCCTTAACAGGAGGATCTGCGGGAAGGGGAGGGGGCCCAAGCACAAATTGCCACTTCTCAATAGTAAATATAAGCCCGCAAACTCGTGCTGGGTCTCTCGTGGGGCTCGGGTGGAGCTTGGAAGTGCTTTCCGTGCAATGACGACCGCAGAGCAATAGTCGGATGGTCTGGCTCGGAGTTGAGGTGCTTCAGTGTATCTTATTGAAGTGGAAAGGGATGTCATGATAAGCTTTGGGGGACTGGCAAAATATCCCTGAAAATCTTGGTATAAGCCTCCCGGGATGGCGCCAGCCCTCTAGTGGATCTGAAAAGAAATGGGTTGCAGTGCATGATGGTCTCGAAAAACATCCTGGTGGAAGGCGTCTCGAGATAAAATAGGGCCAGTAGTGTCTCGAGAGAGGGAGATCAGGACCATCTCAAGTGAAGGATGTAGCCCTTTACTATGTCTGGGAATTGGCCGGGATCCTTTGGAAGTGAAGCGGTGGGTATGTCGGCTACTGAGGGATGCGAGTCACGGTAGTCGATGAGTAGACGGATAGTGTGGGATTACTCAGCTGCGGGACGTCATGGATTGGTAGAAGTCGATCACTACCCTCGGATAGAAGAATCGGTGAGGAGTCATAAATGAATCTAAGATATCGGCCCGAACAGAGTACCATCGAGTCCCCGGACTTAGGCAATTTGAAACAGAATATCATAAAAATATTCGTGCAAATCCCCTGTTCAGTCGGTGTTAGTTCATGGAGCCAGAAGGGAAGTGGCCTCATCAGAGACGAATGGAGTAGGGTAACATTGGAGCGCTGGCTGAGGCACCTAGAGGTGAAGGAGACTATGGAGGCTCCTATGGCTGGGACTAGGAAGACTCTCCGAGGTTAGAGGTCCTGGCTCGCTTAGGTGGAGGTGGCTTGAGCACAAGTCATGTGTGAGGGGTAGCTGTGGGCACGAGTCCGGTCAGGTGTCTCATGCTGAGATTCGTGGGAGGGCGGGGTAGCCGGCGCGGAGATTCAACGGGATCAGCGAGGGGGTCGAGTATAGGTCGGTGGCACTGATGGTAGCCCTGTGCCCTGGCTAGGAGAGGGGGGTCGCGCACGGTGTCGTGAGGATGAGTTGTGGCCTCCACGCGGGTCTTCGGCCCATTGCGAGCTGGATGGATGGGGGCTTAGGAGAGGGGGTTGGTTTGCCATAGGGAGGAGGAGTTTCGCGGGGGCGTGATCACGTGGAGGAGGAGGAGGGAAATGAGGAGATAGTGGTTCGCGAGAGGTCTTATTCGAAGGGATGGGGGACGAAGGGTTGGGAGACCAGGTCTATGAAATACTTCTATGGTTCCCTACTTGAATTTTTATGACCACTATGAAAATAACACAGGAAAATGAAATGAAAAAAAATATTGAATAAAGCAAAAGAAAAATAAATGAAAATAACATAAAATCAAATAAAATAGAAGATTAAACAAAAAATAATAAGTGGACTTTGCAATCTCAAGGGGTTAGGTCCCACACTGAGCCGACTTTTAGGAATTTAAAACCCAGGAGGGTGAGATCTCCTTAACCCTGCATTATAGAGGACTACACAAGGCTTAATTGGTGGCCATGTCGGTTTGAGATTCGGTGTCCTTTGAGCTCTTGATTTCCTTGTCCCGTTGGGATAAACTTGATGGTGTGAAAGGGCGATTACCTCGACTTGAGTTTTCTCGAGAATATGTAGACTTTAAATCGTGAGTAAAGCAGAATCTCATGATCAAATCATAGAGCTATCATACAGCCATCACCATTCTTAGACTTTTCTTTCGTAATTCGCGAACGAGGTAGGCATCGTTAAGTTCTTCCGACTCATTGAGGTCGAAACCTTAACGCCCAAAATACAAATTTTTATAATAATTTTATTATATTCGGGTATAAGTGGACTGAACTTGGGTTTTAAAACTAATAAATTGTGAAAATAGATATGAGAACACATGATTAAATATTATATCTTCAAAATGAAATTGATTAGACTGGGGAAATAAACCAGTGAAAGAGCAATTTGGAATTTAGTAAAAATAGGGACACGAGGGTCGAGGAATAGAATAGCTTAAATACAAAGTGAATTAAATGATAAATGGAAGTGAAATGAAGACCAAAAGGAGAGAAAAATGATAAATGGGATTTGTGTGTAGAAGCGAGCATGGCCCATACACTTAAGAGGTGTGAAATAAGACCAAATGTGGTCTAAGAATGCACACTTGTGCAAAAACGTGAGGGAGAGCTTGAGAGAGGAAAAGCTAGGGTTTTGTGTGTGAAAATCAAGAGATTTGTGTGGGGCTTGCTCTTTAGTGCAAGATCTTACAAGGAGGAAGGAAGAAGAAAGTTAAGGCTTCAAGTGCATAGGGATTTGAGGTAAGAACCAAACCCTAGATTTATTTAAATGATGTTTGGGTTAGAAAAACCCTAATCCATCCATGGGTTTTGCTCATGGTTGGTTTAGGATGTTATTGGGAGTGATTTCTAGAGTTGCCCATGTTTTGTTTTGAGATTTTGAGTGATTTTTTGAGGAAATCGCAAAGGGAAAAAAAGAGGAAATGCAGGCGAACACGGCCCTTGGCGCATGGCTTGCTGCCTCGTTGTGGCGGCAGAGGGATTGAAATGGCCACACACTCCTCGAGTGCAGCCACATGGCGTAGACCTTTATTACTAAGGCCAAATTTCGGATTTTTGTTCCGAAAGTCTCATATTCATACACTAATAGTTTAAGGACCCTAATAAATGATTAATGGTGGTTCAAATAAGAATGAAATTAAATGAAAAACATATTGTACCTTGACGAGTCCGTCTTTAGGTAGACTTAGTGTCTTAACTCAAGACCGTTAACAAATATAAAATTTGTCATTCACTAAAAACGTTTAATAATTGTTTATCCACTAAGAGTGGCGTGTTGTTATTATTTAGGGACGGGGAGAGGATCACTAACCTAGGACGAAGATCGAGAAGGAAGGAAAGCAGCGGTCGCTTGGCTTCGGTTGTTCCTTGACCCTCTATCCTTATTTCAAGTGTTTTGGAATGAGTATATCTTTGAAATGATAATACGAAAGTGCATATGGATGAGAAAATGTGATATTTGAAATGTCTAACAATTAATTGCATGTGAGTGATTAATTGAGTTGCAAATGAATTGGTCAATTCTTGACATCTTGAATTGAATCGATATACCGAAAGACTAACATGGCGAGATTCACCAACTAAATCCGTCAAGAAGGCAACCCGAAATTATCCAATGTCCCACATGGAGAATGCACCAATCGGAATCCGTCATGATGGTGTATGGCATTGAAGAAATGTCCCACTTAGCGGGATGCACCAATCGGCATCGAGTCGCTGATGGCATATGGCATTACAAAGGAAATACCACATGGAGTATTGCACTAATCGGCATCCGACATGATGGGAGACCAAAATTGTTAAATGTGTAAGCACATTAGCAAATGATAAAAATGACGGAGATTCACGAGCGAAATACATCGCCAGATGTGAATTGTATAGACAAAGTGAAATAACAACTTGATGAGTGTAAATGGGATTTGTAAACTAAATACATCCTTGGCAGTATATGTTTGAATCTCATAATTTGAGTTAAGTAAATTGAAAGCATGTGAAAATGCATATTTTGATATAATCAATGATTTGAAAAGTGACAGCATGTGAAAAATAAATAAGCCTGAGTATTGTTTCATATAAAAGGCATGGTTTTATGATAAATGCATGTCATGTTAAATTGAAAATTGGAATATAACTGTATAGAACCACTAAGCATGAAAATATTGAGCATGTAGTTTTTATCTATGCGCAGGTTTCGAGTAAATAGAAAAGAAGGCAAGATCAAGAAGCGTAGAGTCATAGAGAAAGTTGTGGCGTATAAGTATATACCCCGCCATATGCATGTCATTTCTTTTTGAACATGTGACATTTTGTAAACAAAAGAGTTAAACTATGAACCATTGTTTTGTATATCATTTTGTAAAGGCATGATACGCCATTTGTAAAATGGTGTATAAGAGTAAATGTTTATAGGCACATAGACACGAAGAAATGTACGCATAATTGAAACACTAAAAGCGAGTAGTATATATAAATGTTTTGATAAGATAAATGAAAACGGTCGGAGTAAACCGGGCTCCGGTTCAGATCCGCCTTTTGGGTCGGGCCGAGGATTTAGGTTGCGACACTTTTACAAAAAAAAAAACAAGAACAACAAAAAAATGAAAAATAAACAAAAAGAATTAAACGAGCATCCCAGAGCCGATTCGGATCCACCAATCAGGTCGGACCGGAAAGAGGTGCTACAAACCTTTTGAGGCCTGCTCTCCCCAAATCCAAGTTGACCTTTTTAATTACCCACCATGCCTTGTATTCAATTTCCATCGGGAGGTGGCATGCTTTTCCAAACACTAGACTATAGGGGGACATCCCAAGAATAGTCTTGAAAGTCGTTCTATATGCCCACAGTGAGTCCAGCAACTTAAGGGACCAATCTTTTATGTTGGAATTAACCACTTTCATCAAGATAGTCTTGATCTCCCTGTTAACAAGCTCAACTTGCCCACTAGTCTGAAGATGGTAAGGGGTGGCCACTTTGTGTTTCACACCATATTAAGCCAGGAGAGTTTCAAAAGGTTTGTTGCAAAAGTGGGTACCTCCGTCACTAATTATGGCTTTTGGCACTCCAAATCTGGAGAAGACACTCTCCTTTAGAAATTTAAGCACCACCCAGTGATCATTGGTTTTGCAAGGAATCGCCTCGACCCATTTGGACACATAATCAACCCTCACCAAGATGTACGAATACCCGAAAGACATAAGGAATGATCCCATGAAATCAATTTCCCAAACATCAAATAAATCAACTACTAGAATTGGGTTTAAGGGCATCATATTCTGATGAGAAACTGAGTCTTCGGCATCGATAGCAACCGACACATGCATCATCTTTGAAAGGGAAGGCCAGTAAAAACCGGTGATAGTCATAGCGAGTCTTTTCACGAAGCAAAATGACCTCCATAGAGCATTTTAAATTGACGTTGTTGAGAATCCCCTATTGTTCTTCTTCAGGCACACACCTCCTAATGATTTTGTCTGCATAGTATTTGAATAGAAATGGCTCCTCCCAATAATAAGAATGAATTTTGGCGAAGAAGTATTTCTTGTCCTATGCTTTCCATTCACCTGGGATTTCCCATATTGCTAAATAATTAGCGATATGCGCATACCAAGGGGCATTCTTTACAAACAACAGAGAATCTTCGGGGTTTGTCAGTGTGGAGGGATGCAGTGGGATGTGTGTGGGTAGCAGTGATCTGGAGATGATTTTGCCTACATTCTCTACCCCTTTCTTATCTTTGATCTAGAGATTGAATTCCTAGAGTAGGAGAACCCACCTAATAAGCCTTGCCTTAGCATCTTGCTTGGTTAAAAGGTACTTCAAAGCGAGTGGTGCATAATATAATAATGATTGACCCTGCAAGTAAACGAAATTTGTCAAAGCATAGACTATTGCTTCTTAGGTTCCTTTTTGTGGTTGTGTAATTCTAAGCTTCATTCGAGTCTTGCTTGCATAAACCACATAAGGCTTCCCCATCTTCCCTGCCCGACCTTAGATAGCAAAATCATTGGCATCACACATTATGAGGGGAGGCGCGGTTAGGTGCTCTCATAGGCGCGTGATCGAGTATGTTGAGTCCTTGGCTTCACTTAACACCTATCATCCCGAACAAATTTGATTCTTTTCAGCAGCTCATAGGGTTTTGCAATTTTGAGAAGTCCTTAATAAACCTCATGTAGAAGCCCGGCATGGCGAGCACACCTCACTTTGCCTTGACATTTATGGGGTGGCGACTTAGAAATAAGCTGACTTTTGGCCTTATAGACCTCAGTTTGTGCTTTGGGGTGGTACTCAGAGTATGTTCTCATGGCTTGATCACCCGGTTAAGCACAAGTTTTTTCAATGCATCTGTGGAGAACAGTTTTAAGGTTAGCTAAGCACTCCTCAAAAGTACCCCCATATATGGTGATATCATCCATATATACTTCCATAATGCGCTCTACCATATCTCTGAAAATACTGAGCATTCATCTTTAGAACGTGGCAGGTGTATTGCATAGGCCAAAAGGCATTCTCCTATAGGCATAAGTCCTAAACGGACAGGTGAAGGTGGTTTTCTCCTGGTCTTCTTTGCGATCTCCTATTTAAATATCTGGAATACCCGTCAACAATAAAATAGATGCTTTGAAACTCTGCAAGGGTTAATCAATGAAAGGCAAAGGAAGTGGTCCTTCGCTATCCACTTTGCACATTGATCTCAAGTGAAATATAACACACTGCAATTTGGGGTAAGGCGAGTAGGCATATCTTGTGATGGCTATATGTGTGGAATGCTTTGTGGGCATCTCTTATGCCACAATTAGTCGTGAGAACCAAGTTGTCTTTACTTACTTTTGGTTGACTTGCTTGGTGATAATTGTTGATTGAATGTTGATATATGAACTCTAATATATTGACATTAAGATGAACTGTTTGGAAATTATATGCTTTTGATATAATTGTCCATGACACATGATAAATTGTCCATATGGCATGCATTACATATGTGATAGGAAATTGACTTGCAATGGCATAATGCGTTGCATGTGCACTGAGGCATCGCATTCGTGGGTGTAAGTGCATGGTGCCATCACACATCATCCTTGGTGGTTAATTAGTGGGCTCGATACGTTGAACAAAGTTCGGCGGAGTTCCGTTGATCGCATGATATGAAATAATGCCATCACACACCATCATACGTTCGATGAGTTAATTTGTGTATAGTGAACAAATTTGAGAGGTTCCTTTGTTCCTGGGAGCATGAAGCGATTGAGTATCTCTAAGGATGATCCTAATGGTTTGCCACCCGAGGAGACAAAAAGGCTTTAAAGGCAAGTGGAGGAATTGATTAGTCCATGTGTTCTACATGTATTACTTGAACCCAAAAAGGATGGACCAGTGGAGATGTTTGTTCCACTTTCATGCATCAGCTCAATATATTATAGTTAAGATGGGACGAATCTTTTTTAGGAAGGGGGAATGATGAGAATCAAAGCTCAAAGGATCCGTTTTGCCTACTTCTACAACATATATTGGGAATTCAATCTTAATTATGGAAAATTCATATTCGGGAGGCTGTGTGATGGATGTATGATTAAGGAATGCAGTGCCGAGACAGCTTGAAATCCTTTGGGCCCGATGACCGAGCTAGGCTGCAAGTTCAGAAGCCCTTAATGTTTTTGTCCAGGATGCCCCAGTGGAAGAAGCATGTTGACTCCAAAAGGAGAGCAAGATGGTCCATGTCCTTCGAGAAGTAAATTTAGTTTGGACCCTGAAACAAGGCGTTTTTGACTTGTTGATTTGCTACTATTTTAGAGCTGATTTGCGGTAAATTTGGTGTTGATTTGCTACTGATTTGGTGATGATTTGTTCTTAATTTGCTACTGATTTGTTGCTATTTTGGGTGATTTAGTCTTTGATTTGTTCTGATTTGTTCTGAGTTGCTTCAGTATTTTGGAAACATTTGAGGTACCTAATTGTTTCCTAATTTGCTGCTATTTTGAAGCTTATTTGGTGATGATTTGTTGCTGATTTGGTAATGATTTGTTCCTTATTTGCTGTTGATTTGTTGTTATTTTAGAGCTGATTTGGTGTTGATTTGGTCCTAATTTGTTCTTGATTTGCTGTTATTTTAGAGCTTATTTGGTGTTGATCTGTTCCTAATTTGCTGCTGATTTGCTGCTGATTTGTTCTAGATTATGGCTAATTTGATTCCTAAGCCTTATCTAAGAATTATCTAGTCTCCTTTTTTTACTTCTCCTTATGGGGATTTTTAGTGTGTTACTTTAGGAAATAGTATGTTAGTTTCCTTTCTAGTTTTTGCCCAAATATTTACTTTCCTTGTGGCCGAATTTTAATTTCTATTCTTCGTATTTTTCGTAGGCTTGTTATCCCTACTTTCTTCAGTTTACAGATTAATAAAATTGAGAGTTTAAATTTCTCTTTGGTTCTTAAAAGAACTCTTTGAACTTTTCGGTTATTCTTTGGCGTTCATCAAGACTTATCAATCTGATCTCCATCACTGATCAGGCGCCTCACATAACAGGTTCTTTTCTTCTCTATAAGTAATCTGTCGAGTCTTCATCCAACTCAAATACTAGAGCGATTCTTTCGAAGCTAATCTGATCACTTAGTCTCCCTCACAAGTTGATCTCGTGGTTCAGACACAAACCATGAGGCATAACTCTAGATTTGTCTTCCTACATGCTATGCACCCAGAATGATTCTTCCACATTCCTCCTCATTTTAGGCCAAAAGAAATGTTCATTTAAGGTGTCAAGTGTTTTCTTAACAACAAAATGTCCCATTAAGCCCCTACTATGTGCCTCACGAGCAAGAAACTCCCTCATAGAACTACTGGGCACACAAAGTTTATTCTCTTCAAACAAATACCCATCTAGTCTATATAATTTCCCAAAAGCATATTTTTCACATTCCCCATAAAGAGTTGCAAAGTCATTATCATTTTCATACAAATCCTTCACATGCTCAAACCCAAGCACCTTTTCCTCAAGAGTAGAGAGAAGTGTGTACCTTCGGGATAAATCATCAGCTACTATGTTGTCCTTACCTTTCTTATATCAAATGACAAAGGGAAAACTCTCAATAAATTTGATCCACATGGCTTGATGTTTGTTCATCTTCACTTGTCCCTTTAAGTGTTTTAGGGACTCATGATCTGTGTGGACGATGAATTCCTTTGGCGAAAGGTAATGTTTCCAAGTCTATAAAGACCTCACCAAAGTGTAAAGCTCCTTCACATAGCTTGGATACTTCAAGGTAGCACCATTGATCTTTTCACTAAAGCAAGCAATTGGCTTCCTCTCCTACATCAAAACAGCACCAATACCTATTCCCGATGCATCACATTCAATTTCAAAAGTCTTTGAAAAATATGGAAAAACAAGTAAAGGAGCATTACACAACTTATCTTTAAGCAATTCAAATGCATCTTCTTGCTAAACCCCCCACTTAAAACCAACACTCTTCTTTATTACTTTAGTAAGTGGTGCGGCAATTTTATTAAAGTCTTTAATGAAACGATGATAAAAACTAGCCAAGCCATGAAAACTTCTTACCATGGAAATGGTCTTTGGTGTTGGCCATTCCTTGATAGCCTTTACCTTTTCCTCATCTCCTCAAGCCCATTTGCACTAACAACATACCTGTTGAGAATCAAAGAACAAATGATCCGCTTCAAATGCCAATTGGGCTATTACAAGAGCAAGGGCAAAGAAGTTTCAAGAGGCACTAAATGGGCTCATGAAGGAGTTCATTTGGGCCAACGCAACATTACAAGAAGAGTTCGGGCCAAGTCAACCCTTTGGAGGAATTAGAGCCAACAAAGAAGTCCAAAAGATCATAAAGATCATCAAGGCTATTGATGGTGGTCATCCACACAAATTTGGAAATTAAAAGGGATAAAAAAAAAAAGCAAGGAAATTCATGTTTCATCAATTATGCCCAATCAGAGTCTTATTTTTTGAAGAATTCAGCTTTTTGATCAAGGCTTGATAGCTATCCATTATGGGGCAAATCATCAACTATCAATTGGCCCTTTATGGATGCTTTTTGTCAAATTGACTTCTTTTATGGTTAATAATATCAAATGGTAAGTTTCATTAAGTGATATGATAATGGCCACCATGTTGGTTTGGTAATTTTCCAATCTAGGTAAGTTGATTGTCAATGCTGAAATTTTCAAGAAGTTTCTCCTTATTTCTTAGTCCTTAGGCTATCTCAAACCTATAAAGTGGCTCGAAGCTTTCAAAGACAATTTGAATGAATTCAATACCTTAGTGAGGTTTTTCTTCTTCGGTTTTTGTAGAACTTTTGAGCCCTGTCAAGGTTAATCCTTAGAAAAGCCAAATCTACGCCTTGATTTCTTCCATAATCAGAGGACTCGGTTCTAGGTTCTTTACTTTGTTCTTAAGGCTTGGGGTCGTTTATAACCATAAGAGCGTGGACACTACACCATACCTACGTTTGATTCAATATAGTCAAGGGGATGGGGTCATTTTTAGTCGTGTTTGAAGGTCCTAGGGATAATCCACAACGTTAGGTGGATCTCGCAACCACGAAAGCATACGGGCTTCACATCAATACCCCAGAAAATTCACTTTCTCATTACAAAAAGAGCACTTTTTTAGGTTCACAAATAGATTTTATTTTTAAACTTACAGAATTAGATTTAAATGTATTAATGATGGCTCTTCCAAACTTTTGTTATACACAAAAATGTCAAAGTAGACAACAACAAATTTTCCAAGGAAAGTTCGGAAAACATGATTCATCAATCTCATGAATGTACTTGGTGCATTAGTTAAGCCAAATGGCATTACTAACCATTCATATATTCCATATTTAGTTTTGAAAGCAAGTTTTCCACTCATCTCTTTCTTTCATTCTAATTTGATGATAACCACTTTCCAAATCAATTTTTTAAAACAAATAAGATCAATGCAACTAATCAAGTAGGTCATCTAACCTAGGTATAGGATGACGATACTTTACCGTAATGTTGTTGATGGCGCGACAATCAACACATATTCTCCATGAACCATCTTTCTTAGGTAATAGCAAGACTAGTACAGCACATGGACTAAGGCTCTCTCTCACATGTCCTTTAGCCATTAATTCTTCCACTTAGTGTTGTAGCTCCTTTGTCTACTTAGGATTAGTCCTATAAGCTAGTCGGTTGGGAATTGTAGCTCCAGGATAAAAGTCAATCTAGTGTTCCATGCCCCTAAAGGGTGGAAAGCCACTAGAACCATCCTCTAGGAATACATCCTCACCTCAGAACATAGAAGAGACACTACTTAGCAAAGAAGAGTCAATGATCGCGAGTTAAAGAGCCTCCGTATTAAAAAGTACAAACATAGGCTAGTTAGAATACAAGGCACTCTTGATCTGACTTCTTTTTGCATAGAAACTCTCTTTCTTTTTATTTTGCTCTTCTTTTTCTTTGTCAATTGTTTGATCTTTTTTTCTCTAAACTCCTCTCATTTTCTCAATCTCTCTCACTCTCTTAATTTCTTTGCTCTCCTGTTTTGCACCCTCCTTTTCTTTTCACTATTTTTCCTTCTCATTTTCTTTTTAATCACACTCTTGTTTTAACCTCACTTAATCTTCATATACTTGGTTTGGTGTCAATGGTACTTATAAGCTTGTTGTTCATAGTGAAACTAAAGAGGTTCTTGAAGCCGTCATGGTTGGCTCTCCTATCAATTTCCAAGGCCTGCCAAATAAGATGTGAACAGCATACATAGGGACGACATCACATGGAATCTCATCATGATACTTCCCTATGGAGAAAGATACTGACACTTGCTTTTGCACCCTCACTTCCCCACTATCATTCAACCATTGCAACTTATAAGGTATAAGGTGTTTTAGTGTTGCTAATTGAAGCTTCTCAACTATAAGACACTAGAAACATTGCACAACTTCCACCATCACTCTTAAACTACAATCTTATTTCAACGTGAAGCAAGTATGGAAGATGCTCTCACTTTGTTGCTCAATGTCATCCTCCTTCACTTGAGTGTTCAAGACACACCATGTCACCAATGCTTCTTCTTCTACCAAATACTCCAAATCAGCATCGCTATTATCATCAAGTGATGCCATCGGCTCTTCCTCCTCTTCATTTTCCATCACAATTTCTCCCCCATGCATCACCATGGTTCTCTTGTTTAGGCAATTGGAAGACATATGACCAATGCCATGACACTTAAAGCATTTAATATCTCCAATACGTTGTCAGTCTCGGGTCTACCTTTTAAGCCATTGCATGTTCTCCTCTTTATGGTTTCAAATATCAGCTTGAAGCGAATTCTATCATCTCTCCAATTTGGCTTCCATGAACTGTGCCCAAAGTTGGTGTTTAGTCGGCTACCCTCCCTTCTCAGCTAACTCTCCACCTTGAGTGCTGCCATATGCAACAAATCCTCCATCTCCACATAGTGTTGTAACTCAACAATATTGGCAATATTAGGATTTAGACCATTCAAAATTGTGCCATGGTGGATTCACGATCCTCTTCAATGTTGGCCTAAATCATTGAAACCTCCATCTCCTTGTAGTATTTGTCTACACTCTTGGAGCCTTAAACAAGACCTTGCAATTTATTGCATGAATCTGACAGGCTAGTTAGGAACAAATCTTTTTCCTCATTACCAACTTCATGTCATCCCATGTCATGATGTGGTGTTCACGCTAGCGCCTACGTCTCTTCACAAGTTAGTCCCACCAAATAGTTGCACAATTTGTGAATTCAACCGCTGCAAGCTTGACTTTCTTCTCCTCTGAATAGCAGTGACAATCAAACGCTCTCTACCTTCTTTACCCATTCAAGATAGGCTTCTGGATCATTCTTTCCTTGAAATGGTGGGATCGTCATCTTAATACTACCAAGATTTCGATCAACTCTTTGTCATGCACCAAAAATACCCTAGAATTTTTATAATAATTTTATTATATTCTGATAAGGAATGAGCTAAACTTGGGTTTTTCCTGAAACCACACATTATGAAATGTGAAATGAATATGTGAGCATATGATTAAATGTTATATGCTAAAATAAGAAATTGATTAAACCCAGAAATAAACCTAAGTGTAAAAGAAAATTTTGGAATTTGTAAAATAAGGACCTAAGGGTCTAATGAAAATGGACTTAAATGCCAAAGAAAATTAAATGAGAAAGGAAAGTAAATTGAAGCGCCAAATGAGAAAATGAGAAATGAAATAATGAGAAAATCCAAACAAGGCTATGGAGGAAAAGAGGACCTAAGGGTCATTTGAGACTAAGTTATATTTCTGGGCGTGATTATTGAGATTTAAGTAAATAAAATGAAATGTGGGCTATATAAGATATTAGATAGGACTAAACCTAAAAACAATGGGTTGGGTGAGCCAACAAGGCTCCTGAGGAAATAGTTTAAAGACCACCTGTCTAAAGAGCTCATTATGAGCGTAAACGTATTTGAGAGAAAAAGAGGAGAAAAAGGGGGAGAATCTAGGACAAAGAGAGAGACTGCTTTTGTGGCAATCTTTCTCATTCTGGGCTTAAGAGATCAAGCAACCTATAAGAGAAGATTTGAAGGAGATTCATGTAAGAAATCAACCCCGATTTCCATCTTTTGTGATTTTGATTTTGGGGAAAAGTCCTAACTTAAGAAAAAAGGGGTTTTATCAGATAAACCCACTTTATTGTTTTGGGTGTGATTCCATGGGTGGGTTTTGATGTAGGATGGATTTGGAGGAGGTTTATCGAAGAAAGGAGCGAGAAATGGCAAAATATGTCATTTCTGTGAAGAACCCGCAAGAGCATCGTACCAAAGTTGATACCAGCATCTATCAGGCGTATGATCGCACGTACCCATTCACTCAGCGAAGGACTGTACCAGATCGACTTCTAAAGCGGTATCCCGTGACTCCATGCTCCTAGCAACCCTATTTTTGCATACACCAACTATTACTGTCACACTCGACTCCTGGTCCGACTGACGCTGATCCGAACTCGAGTTCTGGTGCTTAGACCGTGACCGAGACTTTACCCGATTTTTTAAAAAACAGAACTGGTACCTTTGGGTATGGCCCACATCTTATAACATAATCAAAAGAACTACCATCGAAGTGGTGTCCATCAAAAGAACAACTCAGAGCACGGAACCTACATGTAGTGAACCCTTACAAGTGTGTCGCCCACCGTACGCTAAGTCTTCGATGTCTTCCGTACCTACACTCCGATTAAAAACCCGTAAGCAAGCTTTACGCTTTAGTGGGAAAACATATGTCTTATGCATATACACATTTAACGATAAACAAAAATGTATAATATAAATTTCATGCATTTATATTATGAAACTATTATATTTTTCTCTATAACAGTTTACGCTATTTGACTCGAGAGTTAAGGCATCTGGTTCTTATGCGTAACTTATGCTTAATGTAATTTATGTTTATTCAGACTGCTGTGAGAGTTGCTAACTCTATCCTATTCAACTTTAGATCCTAACACGTAGTAAAGTATGTTAATTCAATAATTCCGAGGAGCGCGTAACTTGGTCTTATTCGTAATTCATACTACCGTACTTATGTTTATTCAGACTCGTAGAGTTA
The DNA here is from genome assembly GCA_016808115.1 of Tetrastigma voinierianum. NCBI lineage: Eukaryota > Viridiplantae > Streptophyta > Magnoliopsida > Vitales > Vitaceae > Tetrastigma > Tetrastigma voinierianum. The sequence continues at coordinate 1,313,700 of JAEQBH010000112.1, forward strand.
CAGAACTCATCTCATTCTAACTTATACTTAATTCGACTTATGTTTATTCAGATCTACAGGACATATAATCATCTTGGTCTCGTAACTTATACTAATGCACTTTATGTTTCTTCAGACCCAAGGCGTAACTTATCCTTATTCGTAACTTATACTTAATGTAATTTATGTTTATTCAGACTCCCTTTAGGAGTTACGTGGTAATCCTATCTCATACTTAAAGTACCAAGGCACTACAAAACTTATACCGGTACTTCCGTGATCTTATACTTATTCTACTAAGCAAATCTCGGTCTACTAACTTATACTTGTATTACTTAACTTATACATGTATTTCGTGATTCACATGATGTATTATTAGATCTGTAATTTAATCTTACTTAATCTTATACTGGTCTTACAGAGTAATATACTATCTTACGAATCTTTATCCTTGTGCTAAGGCAATTCGTGAGGGTACAATAAGCTCTAATCCAATCATATACAAGGTCGATTCGAATGTGAGGCAGATATTATATCGTATAACATTAGTCCATAACAGGTACAGATCATAACAGATACATATACTTATTTTACCGTTACGAGAGTACCCGTGGTACTACGGAACTTATACTTATGTTACTGATACAAGAGTACCCTTGGGTACTACAAAACTTATACTTATTTTATCGACGTGAGTACCCTATGGGTACCTGGCAGAATTGTCGATGCGGTGAGTACCCAGAGGTATCAATAACTTAATCGATACACAAACTTAATCCAATACAGAGTACCGAGGTACTAACAGCTTAATCGATACGTGAGTACCCCTAGGTATTACGTAACCTTTGATGAAACATTATACTCACACAGAACTTTAATCAAGCATAGAGGTACCAGAGGTACGCAGAACCTGCTGCACAAGACTTAATCGTAGACTTAACTTATTCAGATATGTGAGGCAATCGAGAGGTACCATTTAATCCAAATCGCAGACAAGGAGCAATCAGAGATAGAACTTAATCGTGAGAGACGTAACTTATTCAGTATTGTGGAGTACCGTAGGTACTACGTGACTAAACTGCAGGATGAGTACCCTGTAGTAGAGACTACGTGAACTTATTCGGGATGCGTGAGTACCGCGGTGACTACAGAATTATCATACGTGAGCACCTGCAGGTACCACAAGAACTGGTTTGATACAGAGGCTGAGGAAAACATGCACCTGCCAGATACGATACCCGTAGGAACACTTAATCAGAATCACACAGATACATCTGATGTTTACAATTATTCATTATTCACGCTTATCAGTATGTCCGTCTAACTACCTAAACCACCTAAGAAATGAGTGAGACGCGCACAATAAGTACCCGGCGTACAATACAAGCATCGGGTGCAAGATCAGACAGACGTGCTCGCCACATCAGAGTGCCGCAGCACCAGCGGTGAGTGCCGGAGTTATCAATCAAAACGTGGCTAACTACTAATAGTATGCCAGAAGACTAAATGTGGAGCGCTAAGCACTGGGCAGAGTGCAGTCAAGCACCTAATGTGATGCCCAATTTGATCACTTTCTACCCTAGGTAGTCATAATGTGACTATGCTGTCTTTCAGAACTCATAACCTTTCACCACATTATGATCATGACACATACTACCTTCCATATTCATGTTCAGTTCATTTTCAAGCCATTTTCATGTTTCATGCCTATTCCATATGGCATTTCTGAGACTTGTACCTGTGATGATGCCTATCCACACATCATTCAAGTATTCTTGTCCTCTATGAATTTATTTCACTAGAAATGAATCAGTTCCAATTGACCATCCAAACTCAAGTTATGGCATTTTCATACAACTAGCTTTCGCTTACCTCGATTTACCAGGAGAAGCCGGTACATTCATTTTCAAAAAGGTTCTGTCTCCATATTTGACACTTGGTTCTTTGTACTCCCAAAGCTTATGTGCTATGGGTTCTCCTCCAACTGAATCACCCAAATCGAGCACCGAACTCAAGATACGTCCAAACAATCCGACTACTCTATGATTCAAAATCGATACAGAATCGCTTGCACATAAATTTCACTTGGTGGATTTCTAGGCCACTTATAGTCAGAATTTGACGATGTTTATTTGGGGATGTTTATTTTCCTTGAAGTCTAATTCGACTAGCCACTGAATCACCAAACTCAACAAGAAATGAGAAAGTTATGGCTAAATACGAAAACCTGGTCGAACAGAAAATCAGAATGGTAAAAATTTCCAAGACACCTCTAACGCTGCACTCTGCGACAAATGGGAGCCTCGAAGGGTGTACCGGTACACATTCAAGGTGTGCTTAGACACATGACCCAAAATGCCCAGAATGTGTTTTCTCCCTATTTTTTCCATAGTTTTCCATCCAATTCAACCCCGTACTTCAAACACATCAAACCATTCCTTATGCATCTAGAATTTTTCTATTCAAATTCCTCTTTCATTACATGTATCTTCTTAAAAACTTTTCCATGAAGTTCTCCCCAAACTATCTTCAATATGGGTCAACCTATACATAAAACCAAGATGAAGATTAGTTGTGGTTTATTCTAAACCCTAACTCACTGCTTTCAATTAACCATGAATCCAACCCAAAAGTGAGGATTCCATACTTATCTTGTTCATTACAGAGTTTTTACCAACCCAATTCAAGAAATCCAAGGTTAGAATGAATTCTACCAAAACCCTAGATTTGGAGACAGTCATTAACCATACAAACTTTAGAATTCAAGGTACAAAAGTCATTAATCCACAATTCATGTTCAAGGTTAGTTTCCATACTAAAAATCATAACTATATACTCGCTCGGTCACATCTCTTCCTTCTCTCTTTCTTTCTTCCTTTTTCACGCTTTTTCTTTCCTTCCCAAAAAATGAGACCAATTTTGGCCCTTTAAATTCCATGTTTGCTAAGGCCTTGTTTGGTCTCTCCAAAACCCATTTTTAAGTTAATTCTCTTATTTGCTTTTCGCCCTCCTACTCGCCATTTGTATTTCCATTTTCCTTTATCAGATTAGCTCTAACTTTAGAATTACACAACAGAATTCCTATTATTTCTTATTTGGCCCATAGTCTTTCATAAATTATGACTTTAAGCCTCTTTTACAAATGGACAATATTGTTCTTAAGTCTTGTACAAATTCGGCATCTGCTTTATTTCTTAAAATTCATATTTGAGTTATGAACACATCTCAACAAGTCCAACAATGAGGTATGGCTGGGGTGTTAATTAATCTCCGTGTTCATGTACCACCATAAGAACCCCAACAAAGGAATTACACTGGGTCAAACAGATCAAAACCTGATGAAAATGATCAGATCACCGTTTTCTGAGTTTGTAGTTCAAGCACTTAAAGCTCAACCCAAACCCATGACTCGTGATTAATTTATCATTCACAAAATGTATAATAATTGTTTATCCAATTAAGAGTGGTGTAATTGTTATTGTTCTAGTGATCTTCGTGAGACCCACCTTACTTCCAAAGATCGAGATCAAAGGGTGAACCTGAGATTTATTGGGCTTCATTAGTCTTTCAACCCTATTCTCATTCAAGTATTATCATAGTTCTTTGTTCACCAGAACAGATTTTATTTGCAAAGCTGGTAGTTTAACAAACAATCAAAATGATTATATGGAATGGACCTATTTCTTTGAAAAATGATATTGCAAAGTGATATGATTTGAAAATGTGATACCTGAAATGTCGACGTAACTAAATGCAATGTAAGTGATTAATGAATTAGAACGACCGGGTCAATTCTAACATCTTCAATGGAATCGACATACCCGGTCGACCAACATGGCTGATGCACCAATTGACATCCGGGCCATTTAAGGCAAACCGGAATTACCAATGTCCTTACATGGCGGATGCACCAATTCCAGATCCATGATGGTGTATGGCATTGTTAAAATGTCCCACTGGGCGATGCACTAATTCCAAGATCCGTCATGATACTTTATGGCATTTTTTTAAATGATCACATGGCGGTGTGCACTAATTGGCATCCATCATGATGGGAGACTAAAATGTTAAATGTGTAAGACATTACCGAATGACAAAAGGACTCGGATTCACCGAATGAACCATCATGAATGTGAATTGTATAGACAAAGTGAAACAACAAATCTGATGAGTGTAAATGATTTAAACTAAATACATCTGGGAGTATATGTCCAAGCTCATGATTTGAGTTAAATAAATTGGTTGTAATGTGAAATGCAGCATTTTGATATGATCAGTGATTTGTAAAGTGAAAGCATGTGAAAATGCATATTTTGATATGATCAATGAATTTGTAAAGTGAAAGCATGTGAAAATAAATAAGCATGAGTATTGTTTTACATTGATCATGAATGAAGTAAAAAGTATGGTTTAATATAAAAGCATGCCTTATATTAAACTGAATTTGAGAATAGAACCATATAGAACCACTAAACATGAAAATGCTTAGCGTGTAGTTTTTAACTATGCGCAGGTATCGAGTGAACAGGAAAGAAGGTCAAGAACAAGAAGCACAAAGTCATAGAGAAAGTTGTGGCGTATAAGTATATACCCCGTCATATGCATATCATTTCTTTTAAACATATGATATTTTGTGAACAAAAGAGTTAATCTCTGAAATAGTGTTTTGTATATCATTTGTAAGGGCATGATACGCCATATTGTAAACGTATTGTATAAAATTAAATGTTTATGGGCCTACCATTTAAAATGCTTCCGTGTAATTGAAAACTCTAAAATAAAATGACATAAATAAAATGTTTTTGATAAGATAAATGAAAACGGTCAGAGTAAACCGGGCTCCGGTTCGAATCTGCCATCTGGGTAGGGCCAGAGATTCGGGTCGCGACACTTTTGAAAAAAAAAACAAATAAATAAAAAGTAAATAAAAATAATTAAATGAGCATCCTGGAACCGGTTCAGATCTACCAATCGAGTCAGACCGGAAAGGGGTGCTACACTCTTCATACCTTATTAGGTTCCATTGTACTCCTAGACCATGCCTTCCCCTTTGAGGTGCAAATCTACCCCATTCCTCCACTTCGTCCTCTTCTTCATCCTCAAAACCATTCTCAGCCTCTTCCTGACTCATGACTGTAGGAGTTCACCTTCCTTGTCTCTGATTTTAGGGAATCATTCTTCGCATTGCCTCCTCATTTTGTTCTATCCAATCCTGTATCCTGTTCATCCAGACCTCTAATCTTGCAAAGTGTGGTTGCATTGCCTCTAGTAAGAATGATTGGTCTTTACCTTCTTCCCTATTTGGACGATCATTACTTGAAGAATTGATTAGAGAAAAATTAACCTCATAACACTCCCTCACGTGTTTCACTCACACTCCTTTTCTTTTTTTTGTTTTAGATAATGAAAATCATTGTTACCTTTTTCCACTCTAATACTTATCTTTTCTTTGTTCTTATTTAAACTAGTGTGCTGGTCAAAGATCAACCGAAATAGCGTCCAAATCTAAACAACCTTGAGAAAAAAAACACAAAGGAAACGATAAAGCAAGAAATACAAAGGGGACAATCTTGAGAATAAGAAGATAGGAAGGAAAATATTGAGAATAAAAGGAGACCCTTTGATGATTTCCTTTTCCTTTTTTTTTTTTTTACAATTTTTTCTTTTTTCTTTTTTTTTTTTTTGTTGCTATTTTTTTTTTTTTTTATGCTGAATGTTATCACAAATAATAAGATAAGAAGATACCAAAAAGATGTTTGAATGTCAAAGCTCTAATACCAAATGATGTGAACCCCGTATTCTTTCGTGGTTGCGAGATCCACCCAACGATAAGAATTTTCCCTAGGACCTTCAAACACGACTGAAAATGACCCTGTCCCCTTGACTATATTGAATCAAGAGACGTAAGTGTAGTGTAGCGTCCCCGTCCCCTAGGTTATAGGCAACCAAAATCCGTAAGAACAAAGTAAAAGAACCAAAGAACCCCGTCCCCTTGATTATGGAAGAATCAAGAGCTGTAGGTTTGGCACTACAAGGATTAACCTTGATAGGCTCAAATGTTCTCACAAGAACTGAAATAAAAGAAAAACCTCACAAAGAGTATTGAATCCAATCAAGTTGTTTTCAAAAGCTTACATCAATGGCCCCTTATATAGAGTTTGAGATGGCCTAAGGACTAAGAAAGAAAGGAATAACTTGCAAAAAATTTTAGCATAGACAATCCAACTTACCTAAATGAAATTGGAAAATTAACAAACCAACATTAAGGTAATTATCTCTATCCTTTATTAAACTTACTCCTATATTTTAACTATAAAAAGAGATCACTTGACAAAAAAAAAAAAACAACCATAAAAGAGACCAAATTGATAGTTGATGATTTGCCCCATAATGGAAAGCTATTAAGCCTTGACCAAAAAGCTAAATTCTTCCAAAAATAAGACTGTGATTGAGCATAATTGATGAAGCACAAATTTCTTTGCTTCTTATGTCCCTTTTAATTACCGAATTCGTGTGGATGATCACCATCATTAGCCTTGATGATATTTATGATCTTTTGGACATCTTTGTTGGCTTTAATTCCTCCAAAATCTTGACTTGGCCTAAGCTCTTCTTTTTATGTTGGGTTGGCCCAAAAGAACTCCTTCATGAGCCCATTTAGTGCCTCTTGAAACTTCTTGACCCTTGCTCTTGTAATAGGCCCAACTAATCAGATGTCTTCTCATGTCTCATGCCTTCAATATACGCCCAAGTCGTTCTTAAACAATCGATGGTGGAGGAGTTACTATATGGAGCTGAGTTGCAATGACTGAGCAAACATTGAAGAAGACTCCGAGAGGCTACAATGCGTAAGGTTTCCCCGTGGGTTTAAACCGATAGGATTCAAAATGTGGTGGAATTGCAACATTATGTGGAGTCAGAGGGATATGGGCGATATGGTATCAAGATTGAGAATCAATTCAAGAGGAGGGGCAGTAGCAACACACGTTCTACACCTAGTCCAAGTTCATCCACTTGGAAATCGAATCAATGGAGGAAGGAAGAGAAGCCACCCACAGCCAAGCCCAAAATAAAACAAAAAATAAAAAGAGGTGGCCAACCAAGGAAATCAAGGTAAACCCAATTCTTTCACTACTCAGAATCTTGATATTAAGTGTTTCAAATGCCAAGGCAGGGGTCATATAGCAAGCCAATGTTAGAACATAAGAGTTATGGTGATGTGGGACAATGGCGAGATTGAATTGGACAATGAGTCGGATTGTGATTCTATGGCATCCTTAGAGGATGCCGAGGATGAAGAGTATGCTTTCCAAGAAGAACTTATGGTGGCAAGGAGGGCCTTAAGTGTGCAAGCTAAGGGAGATGACGAGGTGCAATAGGAGAACATTTTCACACTAGGTGCCATGTCCAAAACAAGGTATGTAGTGTGATCATTGATGGGGGTAGTTGCACAAATATCGCTAACACAACCCTGGTGGAGAAACTATGACAACACGATCCTCACTTTTGCAACAATGTGGTCAATGATAAGTGGGGAGGTAAAGGGTGAATAAACAAGTTTTAATCTCTTTTAGCAATGCAAAGTATGAAGATGAATTTTGTGCAATGTAGTTCCGATGCAAGCTGGACACTTGTTATTAGGAAGACCATGGCAATTTGACAGGAAAGTTAAGCATGACAGCCTTTGCTTTACAATATCATCCAGAAATGAATTATCACTTTGTCTTAACACCAAGTCAAGTTTATGAAGATCAAGTGAGATTGCAAAAAGATAGTGAACAAAAGAAAAAAAAAAGTGAGAAAGAGAGTGAACAAAAGAAAAAGTGTGAAACAAAGAGTGAGCAAAAGAAAGAGAGTGACAAAAAGAAAGTGAGTTAAAATTTAAGAGGAAATGAGAGAAAACCAATTTCTATGCAAAGGCAAGTGAGGTTAAAAGAGAATTATTCTTAAACAAGCCTATGATGTACTCTTGTACAAAGAGACACTTTTTAACACTAACCAACTTGACACTTCTTTGCCTAGTTCAATTGTCTCTCTTTTGTAGGAATTTGAAGATGACTTTCCCGAAGAAATTACAAAAGGGTTACCTCCTATCCGAGGGATCGAACATCAAATTGACTTTGTGCCAGGTGCTACCATTCCAAACCAACCCGCTTAAAGGACTAATCCTGAGGAGACAAAGGAAATCCAAAAGCAAGTTAGCAGTCATCAGCGCAAGGGATATGTAAGGGAAAGTATCAGACAACCCCCTTGTCCTTCCAAGTGACTGGTTCCTAAGAAGGATGGGACATGGAGGATGTGTGTTGATTGTCGAGCCATCACTAACATAACAATAAAGTGTCGTCATCCCATTCCTTGGTTAGATAATATGTTTAATGAGTTGCATGGTTCTTGTATCTTTTCCAAAATTGATTTGAAAAGTGGATACCATCAAATTAGAATGAAAGAAAGTGATGAATGGAAAACTGCTTTCAAAATAAAATATGGTTTATAAGTGGAGGGTTAGTCACGCTCTACTGTTAACTAACGCACCTAGCACTTTTCATGAGACTAATGAAACCATGCCAGCCTTCTATTGGTCTCACCTGTGTAACGTAAATTTATGGTTGTCTATTCTCGAATAATGAACCAGGCCCATAGCAAGAACTTAGATGATCATTTAGCTCATAAAAATCTGCTTTTGGATGTGCTTCAAAAGAAAGATTATTTGTTAACCTGTCTTTCATTTTGCACCGATAGACTCAGGTTTCTTAGTTTTTGTCTGCCATTATAGTCACGCTAACAAAAGAGTGAAGGTTCGATTCAAGATCGGGCTAAGCCCTACAAGTATAAGTAAAGTTCAAAGCCATGGACTTTCCTCAAACCGTTTTATTTGTAGCTGACTTTGTTGTATAGCCGCATTGATAACCGGTCATCAAGGCGATGTTGGTTTAAGGGTGAGAAAAACAAGAAAGTATCCCAATTGAACTCAGCAAACTGAACTATGCCTTTACTTGCTTTACCCAACTTTACAAAAACTTTTGAGGTTGTCTGATTTTCTTTGCCTGTCCTGACAAAAAGCCTGGCGCACTCTATGCAAGAAGCACCGCTTCATTTAATAAAAGCTGGAACACAAAATCCAAACCTTACTTATGAAATAGAGTTGTATGCATTGTTCAGGCCTTGGTGATGTGAACACCTTATGCTTTCGTGGTTGCGAGATCCACCCAACAATGCAGATTATCCTTAGACATTTGTCTCATACCAATAATGTCCATCCCCATATTGAACCCATTTCGGTCGGTATAAAGGGAACCACCCCCGTTTGGTTATGGCAGGGCAACCAAAAGTCGTAAGAACAAAGTAAAAGAACCAAAGAACCCCGCCCCCTTCATTATGGAAGAATCAAGAGCCGTAGGTTTAGCACTACAAGGATTAACCTTGATAAGCTTAAAATTTCTCACAAGAACCGAAACATGTTGAATAAAACTCACAAAGAGCATCCCCCAACTAAACCTATAAAGCTACATCAAAGGGCCCTTATATAGAGTTTGAGATCAGCCTAAGGACTAAGAAATAAAGAACAAACTTGCTGAAAACACGATAATCCAACTTACTTAAATGAAATTGGAAAATTACCAAACCAACATGGAGGTAATTATCCTTATCCTTATCCTTATTGGAAACTTACCCTTGATTCTTAAACTATATAACCAAACACCCATCAAAAAACAACCATAAGAGACCAAATTGATATTACATGATTTGTCCCACGCTATTCTTCCACCATCTCCAACTGTAAAAGCTTAATTCTTCCAAAAATAAGACTCATTGACATAATTGATGAAGCACAAATTTTTGCTACTTTTGGCCTTTTCAACACTGCACCAACCTCATGGATGATCACCATCAATAGCCTTACGATATTTATGATCTTTGGACTCTTTTATGGGCTCGTAATTCCTCCAAAGGCCCCCGGTGACTTAGTCTCCAACTCTTTCTTGTATCTTAGGTTGGCCTAAATGAACTCCTTCATGAGCCCATTTAGTGCTTCTTGAAACTTCTTGGCCCTTGTTGTAAAAACCCGGGTAAATTTGAAATGTTTGCAAAATGGTAATTTGTCGCTACAGTTAGGTTGCAAACCTGGAATTTTTTCTAGATCTCGAATGATGAAAGGGACCTCATCATTGGATTCATCTCGCGAAATCTAGTTACTAAGACGAACTTCATTAAATTCCGAGATGGTCGGATTTTTCACGATTTTTAGGGCAAAAGTAGGTGACACATGGATGCCTACAAGCCATGTGGGTGACACATGGCATGAAGGTGTCCAACCTATAAGAAGGGGATCAGTGGAGGAAAAGAGATGGGAAACAACACAAAGGTAATTGAGAGAGAAAGAGGAAGAACACACAAAGATCCCAAGAACTTCTTCCTCTCGATTTTTAGCATTTAGCAAATTTGGAGTTATTGGGCTAAGAGTTAAAGTTCGTCTACTCAACGAGGCTACGCCCAAGATGAAGTGATCTCACAGTTGATTGCCTTCTTTTGGACAAGTGTCTGTGCTGATCGGTCAGAAACTATCATTCTCGACTGAGGTTCAAGATTGTTCTGTGGCCATGTGAGGCTAGATGTGTGGCCTGAGCACACATGTTTGCGGCTTGGTATTATCCGGCATCCGCCTTTGGCTGGATCCGGACCGTTTCTATGCTCGATGTGGCATGTTATCGCCAGCGCCACGCAATCATTTTACGGCACTTTCGCGTCACTGGTCTGCGAAACTGTTGCTTTGTCGGTTTATTGTTAATCAACACGCCAGCAGAACCAACTCTAATATATCGCGCTTAGCGATGAACGAGAAGCCGGGGTTATATGCTAATAATTGTCCGGCAAACACAAACATCACACGGAAGACGAGGCACGACTGCAAAACAATGGAACGCCAACAAAATCAACTGATTCAAAGATAACAGGCATTTGATCATCACCCAAAAACAATTGTCACGTAACCTGGCTGAATGAAGTTCACAGGTTCCGTTGTTCGCATTATGAAATAACATCCACCCGGTTGTGACGAGTGGGTTGTACCGCTGAACTGCCCGGGCCAGTTCCACTATTCGCAGAGCATGATAACTTGTGTCGAGTAGTAGCAAGAAGGGATAGATACCCCCTCGAGTGAAAGGCCCGATATTTTGGGTTATGCATATGTGTCCAACCCAAGTGGAAAGCCCGCGCGAAAGGCGGGTGAAGGTCATGCTTCAATACGAGACCCTCTAAAATTTGTCACCTGCCAAAAGACACATGTTTTGTTAATAAAATGATCCTTGGAGGTGAAACATCCAATCAGTTTTGATTTCTAAAAACTTGATTTTGTTTCAGCTTATCATCAGATTTAAATTCATCGAAGATGGACGCACACACATCACATGATCAGGTAGTCGAGTCTGTGATGACTCGGATTTTACATGCATTGAGTGAGTCTCATCTCATTTCATGGCATGGCATGTAGTATTCCATTAGAGTTGCATCATTCTATTAGAATGTTGATATATATGTGAATGTGTCCACGTGAACATTGCATGTGCATTTAGAAGGGTAATAGCCTCTGTAGGAGTCTCTCTACTGGGCTTGTATTCAAACCATATTTTAAATATAGCAAATTTCTATCATTGCTAGGACTATTTAGTCCCCGACAATGGCGCCAAAAACTTCTTCAAACCAAACGTTGATGAGATTAGTGTGTGTGTGCCAAACTTCTGGCACAGCCTCCAAAGACTATTTAGTCCTCAAAGAAATAAATGCCAAAACTTGATAATCGACCAGATATTTCAAATTTTGTCACTACTACCACAGACTATTCACCCCCTACAATGCTGCCAAAACTCGATAACTGACCTTTTTGTATATTTCAACTTTTTGTCACTACTACCATAGGACTATTAAGTCCCTCGCAACGGCGCCAAAAACATAATCAATTACTGAGAATTATAAAGTAATGTTTTCTGATATGTATGTAATTTTTCCAAGTTAATATTGTCTAATTTCATATGCACATGTCAAGTAATAAAGTGGATTTTAACCTGCATATCATTCCTAACGAGGATTTGATGACCGATCTAAGATCAATTACTCCCTACTACTTAAGATCTTTACGCATTTGAACCTAAAAGTAAGAAAATTGATTTGTTTAACTAAAGAACGAATGACTGAATAAAATTTTATAACTACAACAAAAATTTAAAATGAATTGGAATTTAGAGTAAATTGAGTAAAGTTAACTCTAGGAAATAGATCAATGTATAATTATCAATTTCTACATCATTCTACAATGTAGTTCAGCCATCAGTTTGAAATCTAAACTTGTCAAAGATGCAAGGTAGTATAGTTCGATTCTCCATACATCATATTATTTCTCGCAAGAATTGTGGAAAAACCATATTCTTTCCGCATTACGGGTCTAACTGGGCCATTTGTAGGATTTGATTCTCTTCTAAGAACTGCATTTTTCCTTTCCAAAGATTTCACAACTGCTCCTAAGGACTAAAGAATTCCTCGTTTCTATAGACAAGATAATACAAGCCTTCTCCAATCTAATTGGTATCTCATCCTACTAATTTGAGTAAACTCTCTATCTCCTTGATTAGATCTATGCTAACACGAGATCAAGATTATTTAATCAAACAGAGGAGAAACCTTTGATTAATTAGACTGATATATCAACCAACTAATCCTCAATTTCTAAGTAAATTAGTGATCTTTCAGAGTTCATTAGTTCCATAATGTTAGTCTAGCACACCCCTAAGTAACTGCTCTATAATCTTAGGAATCTCCATCTCTATGTCACTAAGAGGGCCTCCTGGAAATCAGAGCAAGATACAGTCCTTTTCTACGTACAACCTACTACTATTCGGAACAGTTAATTTCAAGAACAACACCAATTAAATAAATTCAAAGTTCTAACGATGACATTCTTTCAAGTTGTGCAGAAAATGATAACTAATCATCAGTCCGTTCCCAGAGAGAGCTCAGTCTTTCAAAATTGGATTACAAATAACAGTGACTAGCTGATCAGGAAAATTCACTGAAATTGCAAGCAAACTGAAATAAATGAACTCCAGAAAATTTCCAGATTCCATTGAATTCAGACAGTAATGAAATCCAAATTTTTACAATGAACCCAACTCGAAACTTCAACCTAGATGCCTGCTTAAATCCAAAGAAAATACTAGCTAAAATGTAAGCTGAAACTAAATCTACGAAAAAGAAATAAAAGGAAAAATAATATACAAATGAGACTCCAGCTACCCAGATGTTCCTAGTTTGGCGGAAGCTGCGCACAATGCCTTATGTGCTTCTATTTATAGATTTTCAAATTATGGGCCGCACTTTAAGGTTGAAATTATGGATCCCCAAAAACTGGCCCAAGTGGTGTCTTTGTCCCAACATAGAAACTTATATCGCGACATTGTTTTGTTTGTCCTCCAGCTTTTTTCGTGGCTTGAAATGTTATGTCGCGACAGTCTTCTGTGCCTTTTTCTAGAATTATGTCACGACACGGTTTGAAAATGTCGCGACAAAGCTCAATTGAATTCGTCTTATGATTGTCCCGACATAAAAGGCTTTGTCACGACATTTCTTTAGTGCCTTACAATTTTAATACTCGAATGGTATGTCGTGACATAAACAAGCTTTATCACAACAAAGTTTCCTTCTTACTGCTCTTGATTGTGTCGCGACAGAGTTTCTCAGCCTTTAGCATTGTTTTATGTCGCGACATAAATTTGGAATGTCACGACATAAATTAACTCTTTTGCTCTAACTTTTTCGCGACATTCTTCGAAAAATGTCATGATACCGCACTCTCTTTGCCGCTCTTCTTCACTAATGTCGCGACATAGCTCCGATTGTCGTGGATAAATATATATCTTCCTCCAGCTTTCATTATGTCACACTAAATTTCAGCGGTCACAAATTACATTTCCTTCTCTCGAGTTCTTCTCAACTCGGTCGCACTAATAAAAACTTGCTGGTTCGTGACGGCAGAGGTTTCCCACCTTTTTTTTTTTTTTTTGTGGTTGTCGTTACATTAAACTTCTTTGTCGCAACATAGCTTCTCTGCCTTGCTATGCTGACTTCTTAACTTTATTTTGCGACATACTTTGAAAATGTCACGACATATTTCCTGCTTTGTTGTCATTCTCTGAAATACTTGTTCCAACATAAAAACCTTTGTCGCGACCAACTTGTTTTGTCTTGTCCCTTTAGTCTGCCATTTTATGTCGCAACATAGTTTCGTTGTGCCGCGACATAAATGTACTGTCACTAGCTTTGATCAATGTCGCGACAAAGAAAATTTATGTTGCAACATTCTTCTTCAAGATTTTCGTAGACAATGTCACGATATAAAGATCCATTGTCGCGACATAAATTTCTTTGTTGCAACATTTATCATTCAATCCTTCTGATGAGCTTAAAAGTCATCTATTTTTAGTCCATTTTTCTATTGTTTTCATTTAAAAAGTGATTAAATGACTTGGTATAGAAATGTGAAGAAATCCTACCAATTTGTTATTAGCAGGGGAGAGTGAAAGAAAAGAAGAAAACAAAGGAAAATGCACAGGATTGAAACATAATGATATAAGTGGTTGAAGCAAGTTGCAGTTAGTAAGAAGACAAAGATGAAAGGATAGAATGTCGTGAAGCCTCGATGTTAATCAAAATGCATATCCAAAGTTGTAAGTAGTTGAAACTCCATTCGGAAACGAAGCTTACTTGAAGAACAAGGCGATCACAAGAAGAAAATAATACAGTGAAGCAAATCAGAAATGAAGAAGAGGAAGATTTCATGTCGCGACATCTGATGCCGCCGCGACATCTACTCAATACGTATGCCGCTACAACAGTAGTGAAGAGAAGAGGTCGCGACATCCATCGCTTCTAGACTGTCGCCGCAACATCGTGAATCTTGAAAGAAATTCGACGCCGGTCGTGATGTGGAATCACCAGACAAGCGTACCGAGGATTAACCAGGTTGAAAGGGAAATGATGTCGCTGACAAAGATCGCGGATGTCGCGACAGGGTCATGTCGCGACTCGGGATGGAGGTCGCGACAAGAGAATCGCCGCTGCGACAGGTTCGGGCTGATGAGCCGAAGCAATCGCCATTGCCGCTACGTAGACCGCGTCGCGATAATCAAAGCAAACTGCGAAGCCTCCAAAGACATGCCGCGATGTCGCGACAAGAGATTGAGGTCGCAACATCATGAACGATCAGTTGAAGGCTGCAGAAGACTTGAGCTGATGTCGCGACAAGATATCGATGTCGCGACATCAGGAGAGACCAATTGAAACCTGCAAGGGCATAAAATGATGTCGCGACAAGGGATCGATGTCGCGACATCAGAAGACATCAGCTGAAGGCCGTTTGAGAGTTAAGTTGATGTCGCTGACAAGTGAGACTGATGTCGCGACATGGATGATGTCACGGCGCGGAGTTGAGGTCGCGACTTGAATAAAGAATCAGCTACCCACTTTGGAATCCACAAAGATCGCGATAAATTCAGGGCCCAACCGAAACCCCAAGTAAATAAGCAAATACCCCAAATGAAAAGGCAAATAAGGCGCATAATGCACGAGAGGTCCGGTGAATAAGGCTCATTTTCTTTATTTTCCTTTAGTTTTCTTTTCTTTTCTTTTCTTTCTTCAATGTCAGAAGTTAGAGATTAGGATTAGATTTATCGCTCTAGTTTTCGCTTTTTATTTTCTGGATCCGGGTGTTAGCGCTGAGTAAGCCGAATGCACTTATTCTTTTCAAATTACTAACAGAATGTTTAAAGTTCGTATACTTCTGAATTCACTCTTTCGCCTAAATTGCGCTTATTCTATGATCGCAGGAATGTTGTAGCGTGTAATTCAAGAATCGAGGAATCCAAATTTTCCATTAAGTGAATGCTATAGTCGAAATTATCTTTCCCGTAGTCAAGTTTCAAAGAAATTGTGAATTTCGGGGCTTATGAATTTATTTCTGGGTTTAAGCCCACTGTTTTCTGATCCGAATACGCTCTTATACCCGCTAAGATTTGTTTCATTGCTCGACAAGGAGGTCCTCAGGACACAGAAGACATTCCCGAGCTGAACATTTCTTTGAAGGTATATTAACTGCTATTAGAGATCTAATGAAGCTTTTGTGGCTTACTCGTGATAAATTTTTCTCACTTGAAATCAAGAACGAGCTGAACAACGAGTTATCAATTTAAACAAGCAAAGAGTTCACCTCAATTCCGATAATGAGGCCAATCCCGTGTTAGCGAGATCTAATCAAGGAGAGGGTGATCTATTCTAATTTCTCGAGTGAAGAAGTAATCTGAAGTTGTAAATCCTGCTTGACCGAGCAATCAGGAGCTAAGGTTTACAAATTCATAAAATGGGTATGAAGTATTGCAAAAGAAAAATACCTGCACAAGGATAATACAATCAAAGTAGTTATTCACTCGTATTCGAGAGAATCGTAAAAATTAGATAATGAAATGGAGTGTGGAGAGATCCAAATTTTTATCGCTAAACGCCTGGATGATTTTTAAAACCTCGAAATATTCAAGAAGTTTTACGCATTAACTACAGGAATTGGTACTTCACTATAGCAAGATACTTGATGTGTCCTCCGAAAGATAATTATTCAAAGGTCTATTTATTTTCTTAACTATTCTTTTTATTCTTTATTCTTTATTCTTTATATTCCAATTTATTTGATTGCTCATTTATTTTACTCTCGTGTTAGTATAATTTCCAGCCTTCTTAAGTCGGACCCCAATACACCCATGGTCCAACAGTATGGAGCTTCGAGTAGTCGCAGTTGATTTAAAATTCCCGAGATCTCCTGTGGGATCGATATCCGGGACTTAAATCCATTTTATTACTTGTCGACTGCACTCATAGATATCGTGCCAAAACCAAAATTGAAAATGATTAACTCTAGGAGATTTTTGGTCTCAACAAGTTTTATGGTGCAGTTTCCGGGGATTAGACAATAGTCCTTTGGTAATTGTGCAACAAAATTTGTATATGCGTTTTGGTCGGTCAACAAGTTTTATGGCGCCGTTGCCGGGGATTAAACAATAGTCCTTTGGTAATAACGTCATAAATTTGTACATGCGTTTTGGTCTCTCAAACAAGTTTTATGGCGCCGTTGCCGGGGATCGAAAGAATTTGATAGATCAATATTCAGATGAAAGAAGGAAATACTAATTTGGACATTTAAAGAAAAAGAACAAAAATAGTTTTTCAAGCAGTGGTTCATTTTGACCACTCAACTCAATGAACCATATTGAATATATTTGTCGCTTTGACTAATCCTATTAATGGGAGTGTGCCGGCTTTTAAAAACTTTGATGCATAGGAAGCGTAAACCCGATTCGATTCCAAATTTCGATTCTCAATTAGAGAAAACATCTACTGAGAAAGACAAGGAAAGGTAAAACACCAATTACATGGCAGATTTAAAGATGTGGATCAACCGAGGACACAGATAAGAAATTAAGACCTCCACTATCGATACCATGGAGGAATTTTGGAAGCCTATCATTCAGATGAATATCAAAGAGAATCGACAACACCATATCGATGCCAACAACTTTGAATCCAAAACCAAGATTAATGGCAATGGTGCAAAGAATACCCGCCATCGTCATCCCTAATCAAGATCCTAATGAACATCGGGAGATTTCTCTGATGGCAAAACACAGTTGCTTTCGAATGGGTGAGACCAGAGGTTATCATGTTACATCTATTCCCATTCTCTCTAAGAGATTACAATACCACATGGTATGAATCTTTACCATATGGTTCTCGTTGATACCAGAGAGCAGTAGAGGCCTATTCGGGGCAGATTCTTTCCATCACCACCTCGAGCGAGGAGGGAAATCATTGTTTTTCAGCAGGGGGAAGATGAGAGCCTATATGTGGCCCTCGAAAGATTCAACCGGTTGGTCGAAAAGATGCCCTATGCATGGAATCGACCAAGACCCAAATGGACATCGTGGTCATGCTCGAATGATACATCCAAGGGAATCACTGGCTTCATGTCATGGAGCATTCAAGCGTAAAAGCCGCTCGAGGGAGGCTAGCATCCTGGAGCAGAGGACCTAGCAAAATGCAATATGAAAACTCCTTCTGAGTATTCAAAAGGGAGCAAAAGAGAGAAAATGCTGATCATGGAGTCGAAAGCAAGATGAATGCTATGGAAGCAAAATTGATGCTATTATGCATCAATGGACAAAACAAGAGAGGAGGGGCCGCACACCGTCTATGAAGTAGGAGCAATGAAAAGAGTTGTTAAGAGGAAGTGCCGAGAAAGCCAATGAAGAACAGTCATGATGCTAAGGAGGTAAAATACTTAGGGGCGAGCAGAGAGTTACGATTTAAACCTAATCCTAACTCCTCACAAGACATTATCACCTGAAGACTCAAACCATGAGAATTTCTCATACTGGAGGGGCTTAAGGCCCAAGGCAGGACAACCCCTCAACAAGGGTATCAATGTACCACTACACCTAAATAAAGACGCATCAAGGAAATGAGCAATGTAAATGAATACTTCAGGTCGAGGAGAGCCCAATCTTTTGAAGAGCGTATGTCATAGCCTACGGGGATAATAAAGTCATTAACCTCCACGAACAAAAGTTCAGAGGAATTGGTGCCAGCTCAAGTACCAATTCCTAAATTTTTCGCACTCACCACAAATGCATCCTTGAAGAACCCTCGGACACAAGTGTGGCAATTTCTGCTCCTAACCCCGCAAAGCCAGGAGCGCCTTCCAAGTGACACAAAGAAAAATCCAAAGATCGCATGGCCGTGATACCGAGACGTGGAAGGAAACAGAAAAGATGAAAGAAAAGATGACAAAGAACAAAGAAGGAGCAAGACCGTAAAGGGAAGAGGTACCGGAGAAAGAAAAAGAAGGAGAGAAGTGGGAAGAACATCCAAGATCAAAGCCAATCCCATTTCCACAAAGACTCCGGCAAAGTCAAGGGATGGAGGAGCAAATAAGGTTTTTGAAAACTTTCGTGAGCCGGAGATCAAGATGCCTTTTATCAAGTGGTAACTCGATGCCACTCTATGCAAAATTCCGGCTGACATATCGAAAGAAAGAAAAATAAGAGGAAGGAATAGTGAATCTCACTCGCTATCAAAGCAAGTGCAAGAATCAAAAAAAGTCTCGCCGCAAAGACGAAAGAATTCCGGGCGAGCTTCACGATTCCTGTATTGTCGGGAGGAATCGAATCTGTGAAGCTCTCTCGTGACCTCAGAGCCAGCATCAATCTTGATGCCTCTTCTCGTCGCTAAGAAACTAAGTTCGGGGGAGCTTACTCCCACAACCGTTACTCTTCAAATGGGCGTATGCATCGATGGTAAAACCCGGCGAGTCATTGAAGATGTACTGGTCACCGCTGGGAAGTTTGTTTTCCCAAAGACTTCATCATTCAACATGGGAAGAAGATTCACAAGTACCCCTCGTTTACTGGAAGACCATTCCTAGCCACCGGAGTCGCTCTCGATTGACATGCAAAAAGGAGTTCTTACTCGAGGGCTGAGAAGAAGTCGTCGTTTAACTTGATCAAAAGTATGCAAAATATAGACAGAGACAAGGAAAGTTGCAATGTAGCAGATTTTGTCTATACTTCCAACCCTGATGTTAACAATGATTGTAATACTTCAGTTTTTATCAATGAAAAAGAGATGAATCTCAAAGATAATCGAAGATGTCTATTCTCGAATTTCCATACAGTTAGCTATTCTTTAGAAACTATGATTTAGCCACAAAACAGAAATGACAATGGGGAAAATATTGAAAAAGAGGAATTCATCAAGAAACCAGCAAGGACTAGTTTTGAAAGAGTTGCTATGTCATTTAAAGTATGTTACTTAGAATTACCAAAGAAAAACTGATCATTTCACCGTAGATCGTGATGCTGAGGCATTGATCTTTGAGGAACAAGATTGCTGAAAATATTAGAAAGCATAAGGAATCGCTAGCTTGGTCCATTGAAGAGGTGAAGGGTATCGGTCCATCAATTTGCATGCATAGATTACGCTAGAAGAACTTCAAAACCATCATGAACACTAAAGGTGAATCCGTGATGAAGGAAGTAGTGAGAAGGAGTACTTTCAATTCTTGAATCTTTGGTTTATCTATCTTGTTCAGACAGTACTTGGGTGAGCCCAGTCCATGTGGTTCCAAAGAAAGGGGGACTGCGTGATCGATAAGAAAAAATGAATTGATTCAACAAGAACGGTGCGAGGATGGAGGGTATGTATTGTTCTGAGGAAGTTGAATTCGTGACTTGAAAGATCATTTCCTTTGCCTTTCATTGATCGGATGTTGGACGGAGTTAGCGGGACACCCTCACATTTGTTTGGATGGAGTGCTCGGGGATACAATCAGATTGCTATTGCACCTAAGGGGATCAGAAGACCACATTCACAGCCTTGCCCCTATGAGTACCTTTGCCTTCGGAAGGATGCCATTTGGGCTATGCTGTCTCCAGAAGCTACATTTCGAGAGGTGTATGATGTCCTATGTTCTCAAATTTGGTGGAAAAAGTGATGGAAATTTTCATGGTTTGACTTCCTTGTATGGATCAGCTTTGATCAATGTTTGAACAATCTGAAGCAATTACTTCAAAGATGCTGAACAAGCAGCTAACCCAGGTGGGAGAAATGCCATTTTATAGTGAAGGTATTGTTGCTTGGGCATAATTACTATGGACTAAGTGGACCAATCAAGAGTATCCATTATCAAAACTCTTGCACCACCTACCCTTGATGCAAAAGAATTAAGAAGCTTCTTGGGAGCATCTTTAGTTTCTGGGAGATTCGTAAGACTTTTCAAAATGCGGGACCGAATGCGATTCTTTGGAAAAGAATCCTGAGGTTTCAATTTTTGATGACTCCACCGCAAGGATGCTTTTGGCTTGAAATCAAAATCATATTGGTACAAAAAGCTTCTATAATGGCTGCACGAGAATGGGATCGGGTTTGAAATAATGTGTGATGCAGTGATTTTGCCATGGGAGGCTGTGTTGGGGGCAAAGAAAGAGAAGTATTCGGGGCCATATGCTATGCTGATAAGACCTTCAATGAAGCACAAGAGAACTACTCAACAACTGAAAAGGAGATGCTAGCCATAGTATTTGCTTGTGAAAAATTTAGGCAATACATTTAGGATCCCATGTGGTAATTCACACTGATCATGCAGCAATCAAATACTTGATGTCAAAAAGGAGCTAAGCGAATTGATAAGGTAGGTCTTTGGCATTGCGGGAGTTTGATTTAAATCAGGATAAAGGGATGTGACAATGTGATAGCTGATCACTTGTCAAGAGTAAGCGATGATGAAGAAGAAAATGTGATGTGCGAGAGAACTTCCCGGATAGGCAATTGTTTAAGGTTTCAGCGACTTCCATGGTATCGCGTGTGTGAATTATCGGCTTGTGGAGTATTGCCTTGAGAGATTGGCTACCAACAGAAGAGAGCTTCGGAAGCGACGCGGAGTATTATATTCTAGGATGACCCACTATTATTCAAAGAGTCCGACATGATAATAAGAAGATGTGTGCTAGAAAGTGAACAAGGCAACATTTTAAATGAATGCCATGCATCGCCCCATATAGGGGACATTTTACGGAGAAACTGACTCACAAAATGCTCCAATCGAGTTTTATTGGCCCACTATCTTGAGGTGTCTTTGAGTGGGTTAAATTGTGTGATAGGTGCCAAAAGATTGGAAATATCGTGTGAGGAATGAAATGCCCCTCGAAGTATTATGAGTGATACAAATTTTTGATGTATGGGAATAGATTTTATGGGACCTTCCCACCATCATTTGGAAACCTATACATCACGCTGATGAATTCACGTTCCAAATGGGTGGAAGCGATGGCTTGTCAAGGAATGATGCTAATACGATTTGTGAGTTTCTTGCAAAAGAATATTTTGAGCAAATTTGGAACACCGGAACTATCGTTAGTGAGAGACCTTTACCAAACAAAATATTTGCAAAACTCATGGCCAGTATGGGATTAAGCATGTAATGGATTTTGGCTTATCATCCCCCCGGACCAATGAACTGTGAAATTTCAACGGGGAGATCAAAGAATACTTGAAAAGGCGATGAGCTCAAGCGGGAAGGATTGGTCTTCCAAACTTGATGATGCACTTTGGGCTTAAGGTACCGCATACAAAACCCCCGTTGGAATGTCCCATACGAGTTGTTTTTAGTGAACCATGTCATCTACCTCTTGAATTGGAATACGAGGCAATGTGGGCCATCAAGTTAAACAGTTTTACAAAATTTACCAAGGAAGAAAGATTGCTCCAGCATGCGAGCTGGAAGAATTGAGAAAATGAAGCCTATGATAATGCTAGAATATACAAAGACAGAACAAAGAAATGGCATGATCGGAGAATTTTGAGAAAAGAGTTCGAGCTTGAGGAAACGAAGGTTACAACATTTAATTCTAGGCGAAATTGTTTCCATGGAAATTAAAATCAAATGGAGTGGGCCATGCAGTGGTAATCAGTGCATTTGGAGGCGGTGACGAGGTGATAATGGGGAAGAATTCAAGATTCGATGGGCCAGGTTAAAAGCATTATCTAAGCAGGAAGAGGGAAATGAAGAACTCAAGCGGTTCTTAAGGAAAAGTACCACAACGACAAGTCGACTAGGACTGAAACTGAGCAGCTAATGGGAGGCAACCCATAAGGATTTTTTCGATTTTAAGTTTTGAAATATTTTTCTTTTAGTTGCTGAAATTTAGGTCAGATTTGTTTTATAAGGATAAGTTTAATTTTTAGAAATAATTTAGTATTAATTAGATTTTTTGAATGTGCGGTGAGCCTGTAGGTTTAAGACATGAATGGCAAAGGCGACTACGAGAATAATTCCAGCGACTTGCGGAAGTCACAACATGAGAAAAAGGGAATTAACCTTCTCCTAACCCAGTGCGTAGATATACTTGAATTGATTATTTAAATCTTTGCTTGAGATGCACGAAGAGATGTCTAAAAGGGTTAAGACAATAAGAGAATTCAAGGTCCTTGAGATCATTGAGTTAAGGGCTTAGGTTGCGACAGAAAGGTTATGTCGCGACATAAGTGATGTCGCGACAAAACATTGATGTCGTGACCTGTTTTGAAAGGGCAATTTGTGAGTATTGAAGGAAGAAGGTATACATCGCGACACCCTTTGTGAAATTCGCAGCAATTAAGTTTCAAAATGAAAAATGATGTCGCAACAACCCAACAAGGTAGGAAATATTTGGGAATAAAAGCAGAGATAAAAAGGATGTCATGACTTATGATAGTAGACAATTCCTAAAATCCATATGTAGAAGTGACTTGGCATGTCGCAACACTAAGAGTTTTAATGCATTAACTCACTTTAAAGCCTGAATTCAATGGCCTCAAATAAGGCGAAATTGAAGTCGCGACGTGTTTAATGAAGCAATAATTAGCCCACAAACATTGATTGATTGCAACTGTGGAAACTTTATCATTCCTCCAGCCATAGCTATTCACCTTCTTCATGGGATCTCGGCCACAGCTTCAACTTAAACCTTTTGAAAAGCTTTTCTTCACGTTCCAATGGCTGAAATTCCCACCTAGCCCTAACTCAGCGAGATTATGAGAGACATGAGCAGCGAGGAAAAGAAACTTCGTCAAGGAACACTTAGGCAGATTAAGTCGGAAGAACAATCGGGAGAGAGATTGCCATTAGATACACACAAAGCTCCGGCAAACTCCCGAAGAGCAGAAAAAGGAAGGGAGGTACAGAGAAGAAGAAAAAAAGTAGATGATTTCATTATCGAATGACGTACTCGATGGAAAAAATATTATGCTAACAAGGGGCTTGTCACAGAGGAGATTCAAAAATCTGTTCTCTTTCAAGGAGATGATAAATGAAGAGGTGGGAGAGTCTGCGCACACCATCGGGGTATGCAGCCTTTGGTAAGAGAGTTTTATTCAAATTTGGTAGGAAGGAAGGATGGAGCAGTTTTTGTTAGAGTGCGGGTTTCATATGAAGCTATAGGCCATCATGAGGCTATGGCATGTGATGCACAAGCATGGTTCCAAATTCAAGAAACTTTGGAAGCAAGTTTGGAAGATTGCCAAAATATAATGGTAGGTGCAGCTAAACCAAAGGAGAAGGAAGGCCAAGAACATTAAACGGGAAGCCTCAGCGGGGAAGCGAAGTTATGGTTTTACTTCCTAGCTTCTGTTTTGGTTCCAACAAAACACGTGTGCACAGTGAGAGAACAAGAAGCTGTGATGCTGTATGCCATCCTAAAGGGATACAAGATCAATATAGGAGTTGTCATTGAAAATTCTATCATGAGGTATCATGAAGGGAATAAAAGAGGGCTTATTCCTCACCCGTGACAATCAACTATTCTATGTTTGGAAGAAATTTATGGGGTGAAGGAATATGGGAATCGAAGAAGAAGTACCCAAGCTTCCTCTCAACCACGTGGGAGTTAGCAAAGGACCAAGAAACGGAGGAAGAGAAAGGGTGCTTGTGAAAGAGATGAGCCCCAGGCTTTGAAAGACAGGCAGGGAGACTCGAGACCGCTCCTTCATTTTGAATGATGAAGGGCATGATGAAGATATGACCAGACTTCTCCATTCCCATGGCAGTTCTCCTCCTGTGCCAGTAATTCCAACATGGAGAAAACTCAAGAGGAGCACAAGAGACGGGTTCGATCTTTGGAGGCTCTCAATGCCATACAAAGAGAATGGATGAAAGAAGGAGTGGAACCTCGACGGGAATTCGAGAAGGCATTTATGAAAAAGAATTGAAAGAAGGGCCGGCGTGGGAGGAAGGCTGCTTGGGAAGGAAGGAGCATGAGATGGAGCTACAAGAAGAGAACAGCGTGGGGAGAATTTACAGAGCGAGAGAGGAACGGATGAAAAATTTTGAGCGGCAAGGGGAAGAGTTTAAGAAAGAAATGAAGGAAGAGATCACAATCTATTCTGAAAAATCAAACTAAGTCATGAGCTTTTTATAACAATCAGTTTAGGCGTGATTCTCAACTCCTAACATTGATAAAGAAAAGAGATACAGAGCAAGCCCAGAATTTGGGAATCAAGGCTTCAAATTTTTATACAAGTCTGCAAAAGATTTTGAGAATAAAATTTGGATGATAGAATGAAGCAAAAATGATCTTGAATCCACACCCAGGCCAGAGAGAATGGCTAGAAAATTTGGATTTGATTAACAACAATCTTTCCAAATTTTTGGAAATAATAACTGAAATGGAAAACACAATGAATATGGCTTAGGAAGGGACAAGATAGGCCTAAGCAGAAGGTTGATCTCTCAGTAAAGATCTTCATTGAAGATCAAGTTGAGAAGGAAATTAAGAAGAAAGGAAAGAGAAATGAAATTTACCAGAATTTCCCAGCTCATTTGAATACCTAGACCTGGAGCCCCCTAATATCTTTCTTTGCCTCTTTCAAAAGAAAGAGATAAGACTTCTTCCAATGACCTGTAACCTTCCTTACCCTTCTTATCCCATTTGAATTGTATCCAACTGTTGCAATTGAATAAGAAATAAAATGAGAAATTTGAATTGAATTGTTGTGTGCTATTTTGAATCTGTTTGTTCAATGTTGTGTTGCTTTGTGATGCATAGTTGGGGAAATTAAAGTATGA
Source organism: Tetrastigma voinierianum (assembly GCA_016808115.1). Classification (NCBI taxonomy): domain Eukaryota; kingdom Viridiplantae; phylum Streptophyta; class Magnoliopsida; order Vitales; family Vitaceae; genus Tetrastigma; species Tetrastigma voinierianum. The sequence continues at coordinate 1,339,366 of JAEQBH010000112.1, forward strand.
TTTATTTCAAGAATAAAAATTGTTGATATGTCATAATGCTGAAATGAATGAAGCAATCAGTTTAGGAGTAAACTGAAAAACAACCAAAAGGCAGAACAAGGGCCAGCTGAATACAATTTCATTGAAACACAAGGTGCAAAAGTGATTTAAATTTATTTTATTAAGTCGGATTAAGAGGAAAGTAATGAAATTGAAGGAACAAAACATATTTTGAGATTGTAGTATGAGCAATGAGTCAAAGACTTGTTGGATACTAAAGAGGTTTAACTTCTCATCAACAAAAATTAATCTAACGGTAGCTAACCCAGTTCTAGAACTTGTTAGATTATTGATTGGTAATCTAGGTGATACAGCGTAATGATGCGGGCCATTCTTGGAAAGTTTGACCATTCGAACCATCCACATCTATGTTTAAGGCATATACCTTAGTTCGAGAAATTAGGCAATCAAGCCTTAATTCTAAAAAATCAGCTATTTAAACCCCAAACCTTCCAAAAGTCAATCCTCAGTAAGAACCAGTAATTACCCAGAAGCTGAAAGAGGAAGAAGGAAATCAAGTTTGGGGAGGTTGTTTTTAAGAACTCAGGAGAAAAAAAGCAGAAAAGGGAATGAAAGGAAAGGGTCGAAAACATAAATACAATAGAAGAAGGCAAAAAAGGGATAAGTTCTACCTTGTGGCCTAATTCTCTTGAACTATTAAGTTCTTAGGGGTGTTTCAACACCTAGTACCCTAATGCCATACGAGCATGGGAGTTACTAGCAAGTTCGCTAAGGGTGTTAGAAGCCTAAGAAGGTAAAACATTGCACTATCCTGAATGGTGTGAGACAAAGGAAATTCCCAGTTAAATTACAAATGAGAAGTAGGGCATACGATTACGAATAGAAGAGAAATCAAGGAGATACCCAAAAATAAAGTTTGGGGAGTTTATTAAAGTAACTACAAGGAAAAGGGCAGTAGTGAGAAGAAGAGAGGATTCGGGAGTAATCCTAAACGAAGTTTCCTTCTTATCCTACCCTTACCCAAGCCTAACATTACAAGCCCAAAAGACCTGATTGATCTTGAAGGATGGAATTACCTGCATTAGTGGAGATCAATATGAACAACAAGCTTATGGAATTTGGAAAGGAAATAAACAGTAAAAACTATGAATGACCTAGGGAGTTAAGTGAATAATTATGAAGATGAGAAAGGAAAACAATTTATTTTTCAACAGGATCCAATGATTATGTTGTTTGTAAAACAATTTCAACAGTTTAGTTTTGTATACTTTAAAGTGAAATCAGCAGGAAATGGACTTGAAGCTAGATGTGCATAGAACAATGCAATCCTTGTATTCAATTAAATTGACTTCCTCTTGCAAACTGGAAACGAGGAAAAATGTCCTATTTGTTTGAGGACAAACAATTCTTTCTTTTTCTTTGCGTGAGGACAAGCAAAATTTTAAGTTTGGGGGAGTTTGATGAGCTTAAAAGTCATCTATTTTTAGTCCATTTTTCTGCTTGATTTTCATTTAAAAAAGGACAATTAATTTGCAGAAATATGAAGAAACTCACCAATTTGTTATTAGCAGGGAGAGTGAAAGAAAGAAGAAAATGCAGTGGAAAAATCGTGGTGGATGGCGTTAATGACTATAAGTAGATTTGGCCCGAGTTACGTGAAAAAGTGTAGATGAAAGGATAGAATGTCGTGAGGCACTTGTGACAATCAAAATGCATATCGGGTTGTAGCGGTGAAACTCCGTTCGAGCGAAGCACTTGAAGAGCAAGCGGTGGGGCGTTAAAGAAAATCTGGTGAAACGGCCGAAATGAAGAAGGGAAGACCGTGTCTCGACATCACGGATCTTGTCGTGACATCGACACTATCTGAGCGATCGCGACAACGGTAGTGAAGGAAGAGATTAGCGACATCCTTGCCTAGATCAAGGCATCGCGACATCGGGAATCTTGAAAGAACGATTAACAGTGGTAGCGGGAATCACGGATAAGCGGTGAGGATTAACGAAGCTAAGGGAATGATATCGCGAGCGGCATCGATGTCGCGACAAAGGGTTGATGTCGCTGACTCGGGGATGGAGGTCGCGTAGAGTCCTTGAAGCTATGACAGGTTTGGAAGGATGGTAGGTTAACTAAAGTATTTAATGCGCGACCGAGAGGCGGAAATTCAGCGACACGAAAGCAACGATTAAGGCCTCAAAGACTTACTTAAGGCGATGTCGCGACAAAGAGATTGAAATTCGCAACATCATGAGCGATCGGTTAAGGCTGCGAGAAGACTTGGCGATGTAGCGATAAGATATCGATGTCGCGACATCGGGAGAACCAGTGAAACACCTGAGGCATAAAATGATGTAAGCGTGAGGATCGATGTCGCGACATCGAGCATTATCGATTGAATTTATTGAGTTAAGTTGATGTCGCGACGTGAGATCGATGTCGCGACATGGATGATGTCACGACAAGGGAGTTGAGGTCGCGACTTGAACAGTAACTTGGGCCAGTCCACTTTGGAATCCACAAAGACTGCATTGGAATTAGGGCCCAACTGAGAAACCTTATAAATAAGCAGCTACCCCAAATGAAAGGCGGCAGGCGGCGACCGCAGACGGAAGATGCAGGTAATTGAAGAAGGCTCATTTTCTTTATTTTCCTTTAGTTTTCTTTTCTTTTCTTTTCTTTTCTTCAATGTTGGTAGTTTAGAGATTAGATTAGATTTATCGTTCTAGTTTTTCGTTTATTTTACGGATCGGGTGTTAGCGTTTTTGAAGCGGAAGCTGAATCTGAATTCTATTCTTTCAAATTACTACCTAGAATGTTTAAAGTTCGAGGACAAATTCTGGTCGAACTTTTTGAGTTTGGTGCGGTTATTCTTATATTCGGAATGTTGTAAGCGTATAATTCGAGTAATTGAGAATCCGGCTTCCATTAAGTGAATCTTTATGGTCAGTATCTTTCACAGCAGTCGTTCCGACTGTGAATTCGGTTTATGAATTTACTTACGGTTTTGGGTTTAATGTTTTACGGATCGAATATGGGTTTCTTATACGTTTAAGATTTGTTTCATTGCTCACGATTTCAAGGAGGTCCTCACAGGTGACACGGAGAAGACATTCACAGGAGTTGTAGACATTTCTTTGAAGGTATATTAACACCTTCAATAGAATCTAATGAGCTTTAATAAGTTTACTTGGATAAATCCTCTTCTCACTTGAAATCAGAAACGAGTTGAGCAGGTTATCCAATTTAAACAAGCAAAGAGTTCACCTCGATTCGGATAGTGAGGCCAATCCCGTGTTATTTGAGATCTAAATCAAGGAGAGGGTGATCTATTCTAATTTCGAGGAATGTCAGGAAGTTGTAAATCCTTGGCATTTAGATAGCAGGAGCTAAGGTTTCTGATCCATAAAATGGGTATGAAGTATTGCAAGAAAAATACCCAGGCAAGGATAATACAATCAAAGTAGTTATCTAGTTTCTGTATTCGAGAATCGGTAAAGTAGATAATGAAATGTGGAGTGTGGAGAGATCGGCTTTCTTCGCATGGAATGATTTTAAAACTGGGAAATATTCAAGAAGTTTTATCGGTATTAACTACGGGAATTGGTACTTCACTATAGCGGTATGCCCAGTGTGTCCTCACGAAAGATAATTATTCAATGTCCATTTATTTTCTTAACTATTCTTTATTCTTTGTTCTTTATTCTTTATATTCCAGTTTATTTGATTGTTCATTTATTTTACTCGTGCTAGTATAATTTCCAGCTTCTTAAGCTGGACCCCAATATCACCTTATGGTCCAAATAGTATGGAGCTTAGTAGTCGGGAGTAGTTGATTTAAAATTCTTGAGATCTCATGGGATCGATATCGGACTAAATCCATTTTATTACTTGTCGACACGTACGCTGCGATATATCGAGGAGCCCAAACCAAGAGTGTGAAAATGATTAATTAACTCTAGAGATTTTTGTCTCAACAAGTTTTATGGTGCGCTTCCGGGATTAGACAATAGTCCTTTTTTTGTAATTGTGCAACAAAATTTGTATATATTGTATTCACAAATCCTTTCTATATTATATTGCGACCAAGTTTTGTAATGTCGCAACAATCTTTAAACTTCCACTTTGAGTCTAGCCTTGCCTTTGTCACGACATAAAACTACTTATTACTACACTGCCCTACTGGTTGCCTTGAGTTTCTGTTGCGACATTCTAGGATTATGTCGCGACATTCTAAGATTATGTCGCGATATTTCTGCCTTAGCCAAATTTTTCACTTTTTTCTTGCTAGATTTGCTTCTTTTGCATTCAAAACCTACATTAAAATGAATCATAAACTTCTAAAAAAATGCAAGAAAAATGGACTAAAAATAGATGAGTTTAGGACTCATCAGCTAGGCTCACCCTTTAAGGGAAAACATTTCAAGTGCAAGGTATACACCAGTGGATGGCTCTCATTCGGGGCCGAGAGGTTGAAGAAAGCCAACCTGTGGTTGGTATTTTTCTTTTTGTAAAAACTTTGGAAAGAACTGGTTTTGGCATATTCCTTTATATGTAATAGAGTTTGTGATTTAACTCACAGTAATATGTTTTGAAAATAACATAAAAAGTTTATTAAATGTGGCTAAACGGATCTCGGTGAATAGGATTGGACAGTGTGGTATCGAGACACACGATATTCATAGGTAATTCGGACCCTCGCTTCACAACATGGTGTCAAGGCATAGGTATGTGTGATTACCTAGGACCTGATGAATGGATCCCAATTAATGGGATTAGACAACGTGGGTATCGAGATATACGCTATCCATGGGTATTTCTATTGGTTGACTATTAGTCAACGGACCCCCGAGTTTTTGGGGTGTCACACTTGCTCTTGTAACAGCCCATTTGGAATTTGAAGCGGATCATTTATTCTTTGATTCTCATCACTTGGAATCTTGGCAACATTATCTTTGACTCAAGGAATTTTTTATTTACACCGACCACGAGTTGTTGAAGCATTTGAAGGGCCAACACAAGTTGAATAAGAGACATGCACGATGGATGGAGTTCATGGACCAAGATTTTATCCTTTAGACCAAGATTTTAGTGAAGAATAGGTTTATAATGAAAAAGCAGCCCATGACAAGTTCTTTAGACATGAGGGGTTCTTGTTTTGGGAAAATAAGTTGTGCATTCCTAATTGTTTAATTTATGATTTATTAGTGAGGGAGTCTCATGATGGAGGATTGATAGGACATTTTGGGGTTGCCAAGACTTTAGGGGTTTTGAAAGAACACTTTTATTGGCCTCACACAGTTTCTGATGTCATGTAGGAAATTCAAATCTAGTGCAAACTTCATGATTTGCACACTTCCTATTCATGAACCTTGAATGATATTTCACTGACTTCATGTTAGTCTCGCTAAGCACTAGACGTGGTAGGGGATTTTATTTTGTGGCTTGTGGGATAGGTTTTTAAAGATGGCTCATTTTATCCCATGCCACAAAATGGATGATGCTTCATGTGGCCAAATTGCTCCTTCGAGGTTGTGTGACGTGTATGCTCAGGGACAATTTGCTCGATAGAGATGCAAAATTCTTGAGTTACTTTTGGAAGACCTTATGGTGTAAGTTGTGAACGAAGTTATTGTTTTCTACTACTTGCCATCCATAAACCGATGATCAAACTAAGGTAGTGAATAGAACCTTGTCTACTTTATTAAGGGTTATCATTAAGAAGAACATTAAAACATGGGAAGATTGTTTTCCACATGTTGAGTTTGCTTATAATCGTACTATACATTCTGCCACTAAATTTTCACCTTTGAGATTGTATATGGTTTTAATCCATTAACCCCTTTGGATTTATCTCCTTTACCTATCTCTGAGCATGTTAATCTAGATGGAAAAAAGAAAGCTAAAATTGTTAAGCTGATTCATGAGAAGGCAAGACTCAACATCGAGCAAAGGATGGAATAATATGCTAAACAAGCCAACAAGGGGCGTCGCCAAATTGTCTTTGAGCCCGGAGATTGGGTTTGGATGAACTTATGCATAGCATTTTACTGCACAAAGGCATCCAAGCTGTCTAGGGTGATAATATCCTTTCAAGTCCTCGAGTACATCAATGACAACGCCTACAAGCCAAATTCTTCCTAATAAGTATAATGGGTGCACTTTTAATGTCAACTGACTGAGTCTTTTTTTATGTAGGTGATTTATGGCAACCTTTCAAGAGAAGGGAAATGATGGAAGCATAGCTAAGGAATGGAGTGCATACCCACTAGAAATCCCACTTGGCCCGATAACACAAGCCAGGGCTAAGAGACTCAAAGAACCTCTTAATGTTTTAATTCAAAATTCCCAAGTGGAAGGTGTTCACGTGCTCAACTTCAAAGAAGAAACAAAGATGGTCCACGTCATCAAAAACTACAATGTGGCTAAGAGCTAGACGTTTTTCTGGCCGTGATCTCGTGGGATGATTGTCGCAATTCTATGCTGATTCTATGTTGATTTGTTGCTTATTTCTTTACCAAAATTATCTAGTTCCCTTTCCCCTTATGGACATTCTTAGGTGTGCATTGCTTAAGAAGATATGTTTAATTTTGTTTCCTTTCTTGTTTTGGAAAATATCTTAGTTTCCTTTGTGGCCGAATTTTAGTTTTTATTCTTCATATGTTTAGGCCTATTTATAGGCGTGTTATCTCAATTTTCCTGAGTTATTTAATTAATTATAAATTAAGAGCTTAAATTTCTTTGGTTCTGAAAGAACTCTCGAGTTTATCGCCACTATGTGGCGTTCATCAAGACCTATCAATGGAATCTTCATCATCAATTGTGGCGTCCTCATATACCAAGGTTCTTGCTTCCTTATAAGAAATTGGTCAAGGTCATCCATCCAAGTCACTGAGGGTAGTTCTTCCTGGTTAATCGTTAACTACAGGTCTCCCTCATTAAGTCATGGGTTCAATCACTAAATCTCCTTAAGGCGAAACCCAATAGAAACCTCACCATTATAGCCTCTCGATCTTCTTCGATGTTGGCTCTAGCCATTGCAACCTCCATCTCCTTATAATATTCCTCCACACTACGGCTGCCTTGCCTCATGTTTTGCAACTTGTTGTACAACTCCCTATAGTAGTAAATTGGGACAAATCTCTTCTGCATTACCCTCTTCATCTTTTCCCATGTTTCCACCACTAGCTCCATATTCCTTCTCTTATTCAACACTAGTTCTTCCCACCACACTATGGCATAATCCAAGAACTCTAAGACAGCAAGCTTCACGTTATTATTTTGAGAATAATTGTGACAATAAAAAACCATTTCCACCTTTCTCTCTCACTTAAGATATACATCAAGGTCATTCTTTCCTTGGAATGATGGAATCTTCATTTGATACGAACCCCGTCAACTTGTGAGGAGACCCATGATTGAATTTATCTCAGAAGAACTGCTTTTATAAGACCCGAGAAAAATCGAACTTTTTGAAAGAAAGGCAAAACAATAATTGTTCGCTACAGTACAGGTTGAAAACCTAGAAATCTTATAGACCTCAAATGACAAAACGGACCTCATCACTGGATTTTTCATGCGAAATCTAGTTGCCTGCTGAATTTCTTGAATCTTGATAGCCGTAATTTCAAGTCTTCGAGGCAATTAGTGTTCTGCACACATGGCACGCCATGTGAGTGAAACATGGAAAGCCATGTGTCAAAATGCCAGCATGTTGGACACATGGCAAGCCATGTGAGTGACACATGGCAAGCCATGTGTCAAAATGCATACATGTAGGACACATGGCAAGCCATGTGTCAACATGCATGCTAGTGGGAATGTGTATAAATGGGAGGTGATACCAGTTAGTAGAGGAAGGGAGAAATAGAAATGAAAGGAGAAGTAAAAAGGAAAGGGAGAGAAAGGAAAGAAAAACAAAAATAGAAAGAGAAGAAGGGGAGAGAGAAACAGGGAGAAAAGAGTTTCATGCCTCCCACTGGTCGGAACCGCTGGACCAAGAAATAAGTCATATATTCAACGAGAAGGCGCCCAAGATAGAGGTAGGGATTCTTCCACTTTGATTTATTTCAACTCTAAGGGGCTATTTGTAAATATGTAGCTGCCGCTTTGTTTTGATCCACAGACCATTGGATTTTAGTACCAGTTTTGTGTTGTAAACATAGGGAATTTTAGACTCTAGACTTCATAAATTGTAGTCGCATCTATAAACTTGATGTTTGCTTTTTTAATCACCTGAATAACTCAGTTTCAAGTTATGGTCCATTTCAAGAATACTAGCAGCTTAGGTCGTCGCTTGTATCCCATTTCTATAATTTCGTACTAATTTTGGGACTGAAATTCTGGACTGAGGTTCAGGATTGTCATAATGTGGTAGTCAGATAGCTTGAGTATGGCATGTTTGTGTGGCTCAGATACATGGGATCACTTTGTGGGCATCTCTTATGCCACACTATTCTGAGAACCAAGTTGCCTCGCTTAAGCTACTCTGGATTTACTGTAGATAGTTATTTATCAATGTTGATATATTGAATTTAAATATATTGACATTGGAGATGAAAGGTTGGAAATCATATGCTTCGATATAATTGTCCAAGATATACAGATTTCATTGTACCTTAATATCATCACATATGAGATATGGAATCTGATATGTTGGTATAGTAGCATTGCATATGTCGGCACATCGCATTCATAGTGTGGTGTATTTACGCCATCAAACACCATCCTTAATGCTATTGGATGATATTGAGCACCATTGAACAAAGTTCAACGAAGTTCCACTGTTCGCAGAACATGAAAACTTGTGTCGGGTAGTAGCAAGCAAGGATAGATACCCCCTCCGGTGAAAACCTCGGTATTTTTGGTTATACATATGTGTCCATCGGTGAAAGCATATGAGTGTAGGAAGGAGTGCGAAGCTTGCGATGAGACCCCAAAAATTTGCCTCCTAAAAAGACACATGTTTTGTTAATAAAATAATCCTTGGAAGTGAAACATCCAATAAGTTTTTATTTCTAAAAACTTGATTTGGTTTCAAAGTGATCATTAGATAAAATTCATCGACGATGGATGTTATCACACATTAGTTATGCATTGTGTGATGGGAGTCTGTGATGACTCGAATTTTTCCTGCATTGAGTGAGTCTCATCTCATTCCATGGCATGGCATGTAGTATTCCTTTATAATTGCATAATTCTATTGGAATGTTGATATATATGAATGGTATCTATGAACATCGCATGCATTTAGGGGGTGGAACCCCGTAGGAGTCACTCTATCGGGCATGGCTCACCCTTTATGGGAAACATTTGTGTGCAAGGTATACATCGACGATTCTCATTCAAAACAGAGGTTGAAGAAAAGCCCACATGTGGCTGGTATAGTTCTTTTTGTAAAACTTTGGAAAGAACTAGTTTTGGTATATGCCTGTGTATGTAATAGAGTTTGTAATTAAACTCACAGTAATATGTTTTGAAAATAACATAAAAAGTTTATTGAATGTGGTTAAACAAATCCCAATAAATGGGATTGGACAATGTGGTATCAAGACACACGATATCCATAGAAAACTTTTACCCTCGCTTCAAAGCTTAGTGTTAGGGAGTAGGTTTGTAATTACCTAGAACTCGATGAATGGATCTCAATTAATGGGATGAGACAGCTTGGGTGTAGAGATATATGATATCCACCGGTATTTCTATGGGTTGACGGTTGGTCAACGAACCCTCGAGTTTTGGGGTGTCACAGCTCTAGTCTTTGGCTGGGATGGATGACCTCAACCCGTTGCTTATAGTGAAGCAAGAACCTTGGTATAGGAGGACACCACAATCGATGATGGAGATCCGATTGATAACTCTTGATGAACGCCATGGAATAACCGATAAGTTTGAAACAAGTTTTTTCAACAACCAAGGAGAAATTTAACTCTCAATTTATTCATCCATAATGTCTCCTATAAAGACTACACAATAAAAGGAGTATATATAGGCCCCAAACTTTCTAAATAAAAATAAGGTAACTTCTAAAAACAAATAAAATAAATAGTATCTCCTAAAATCAAATCTTTCTAAAAAGAAATAGCAACTCCTAAAAGCAAATATTTTCTAAAAAGAAATAACAACTCCTATTTGACTAGCAAAACAAACTTTCTAAATTAAATAAAGGAACTTCTACATTGACTTGGAGAACAAATCTTTCTAAAATAAAACAACTTCAAATCAAAATAGTAACAAAACTCAAAATACTTGGAAATAGAAATATATTTGGTGTCTCTAAAGTTTCACAGCCTCTCGAATCTAAATTTTTCATAATTAAGATTGAATTCCCAATGTATGGTGTAGAAGCTCTTGCATCACTGATCATTTCTTCTTTGATTCTCTTCATCATCTTAATACTACCCAAATTATTATCTTCCCGATTTATAAGTCTCCCCCATACCTCCTGTCACTTACAACCGAATCATGATCAATCTTATCCTCAAAACCATCCCCTTCATACCATTCTTCTTTTACCCGCACCCCTCTTCTTGGCAACCTCTCCCTTCTACGCCCTGTTGGATGGTTTCATGGATGCTCGAAGCTTTACTCTACCCTCTCATGGAATTGTTCCAATTCAGCCCTAAACATCCTCTTTACTTCACTAGTTAAGGCCTTCATAATAAACTTTATGTCAATTCCTCCTGTCACACCTTCGGATGTGCCGTTGTTTGACATATTGCTGCAAAAAAACAAGGTTATAAAAAAAAAATAGGCCCCCACCAAATCACTCCCTCACATGTTTCCACTCAAAGAATGATTCACTCGATTCACTCGTGTGTTCACATAATTTATTTGGCTTTTTCTCACTCTAATGTTCTTACCACTCTTGCCTTTTCCCACTCATAATCTCTCTTTCGGTTCTTTTGGAACTAATCAAACAAATCAATTTTTTTTCCGCAAAATTCAATCAAAAACCAATCAAATGATAGGTTGGTGGCATCAACAAAGGTTAGGGTCACTAACAAAATAAAAAGACACCAAAAAAAAAAAAATTCTTGGATTTTATCAATTCTTTTATACTATGATGGGGACTTGATTTCCAGCAACTAGAATGATGATAAAATTATAGAAAAAAAAAATCTCAGCTTCCAGACTTTTCCTTTTCCTTTCCTTTCTTTTCACTCTTTCTATTTTTATTTTTTATTTTTTGTAACTTGGGATGGAAGGTTCAATAAAAATGAAGACAAACAAAAATTATATCCGATCAAGAATGAAGAAAATCGGACTTGGGATGAAGTGGAGAAAATAGGTTGTCAATGAAATTGGAGGTTGAACGGAATTTAGAAAGAACTGGATGGTGGGCACAAAGTCGGGGTCTGCATAAAGAAAAAAACGTGAAAAGATAGGCAACCAGAAAGTAAATAGAACATGTTGCCCGATACTAAAATGATACGAACCCCGCAACTCGTGAGGAGACCCGATCGAATTAGCCTGCATTTAACCGCTTAGTGTTCACTGACGGATGACCTCGACTTGTTGCTTATAGGGAAGCAAGAACCTTAGTATAGGAGGATGTCATAATTGGTATTGGAGATCCGATTGATAAGTCTTGATGAACGCCATGGAATAACCGAGAAGTTCAAAGAGTTCTTTCAAGAACCAAAGAGAAATTTAAATTCTCGATTTTATTAATTCATAAACTAAAGAAAGTAGGAAATAGACACCTGTAAATAGGCCCAAAAATATGAAGAATAAAAAACTAAATTCGGCCACAAGGAAACCAAGATATACGGCACAAACAAGAAAGGAAATAAAATATAAAATATATCTTCTTAAACTACACACACCAAAAACGTCCATAAGAAAAAAAAGAAACTAGATAATTTTGGTAAACTATGCAACAACTCAGCACCAAATCAGCATAGGATCAATAGCAAATTAGTATAAAATCAGCAGAAAATCATCCCACGGATCACTGCCAAAAAACGTCTGAGCTCTTGGTCCAATTCGAAATTTACATTGATGACGTGGACCATCTTTGTTTCTTCTTTGGAGTTAATCACGTGAGCACCTTCCACTTGGGCATCTTGAATTAATACATTAAGGGCTTCTTTGAATCTCTTAGCCCTGTCTCATGTTATCAGGCCAATTGGGATTTTCGATGGGTCCGCACTCCATTCCTTAGATATGCTTCCATCATGTTGCTTTTAGGAAAGCAAGAACCTTGGTATAGGAGGACGCCACTATCGGTGATGGAGATCCAATTGATAAGTCTTGATGAACGCCATGAAATAACCGATAAGTTCGAAGAGTTCTTTCAAGAACCAAAGAGAAATTTAAACTCTCAATTTTATTAATTCATAAACTGGAGAAAGTAGGGATAACACGCCTATAAATAGGCCCAAAAAATATGAAGAATAAAACAAAGATTCGGCCATAAGGAAACTAAATATTCGGCTAAGCACAAGAGAGGAAACTAACTTACCTTTCCCTAAACTAGGCACACCCAAAAACGCCTACAAGGAAAAAGGAAACTATGTAATTTTAGGACAAGACTTGGTAATCAAAATCAACCACAAATCAACAGCAAATCATAAACAATTTAGGAACAAATCAGCACCAAATCAACAGCAAATCAAGAACAAATCAGCACCAAATCAGCTCCAAAATTGATATGAACCCTGCCAACTTGTGAGAAGACCCGTGATCGGATTAGCTCGAAAGAACCGCTCTAGTATTCGAAATTGATACAAACCCTGCCAACTTATGAGGAGACCCGTGATCGGATTAGCTCGGAAGAACCTCTCTAGTATTCGACTTGGATGGATGATCTTGACCTGTGTCTTATAGGGAAGCAAGAACCTTGGTATAGGAGGACGCCATAATCGGTGATGGAGATCTGATTGATAAGTCTTGATGAACGCCACTGAATAACCGATAAGTTAAAGGAGTTCTTTCAAGAAACAAAAAGAAATTTAAACTCTCAATTTTATTAATTCATAAACTAAAGAAAGTAGGGATAATATGCCTATAAATAGGCCCAAAAATATGAAGAATAAAATATTCGGCCAAAAACAAGAAAGGAAACAAAAAATAAAACTTATCTTCTTAAGTTATGCATGCCTAAAACGTCCATAAGGGAAGAAAAAAGGAAACCACAATGTTGTATTAAGATTCTGTAATCCAATCAATCGCAAACTGAACCTGTAAAACTCGACGCGAAGACGATGAAATGGACTGCACTTAGGTTTGTCTCGTGGAAACCTAGTCGCTTAGGCTTAAATTGGCCAAATTCCAAAGAGGAGGATTTTTCTTTTAAGGCAACAGGGTCGGTGGCATGCCATGTGACATAAGGCGTGACACGGCATAACGAGGGCCAAGTTTCATGAAAGCCAGTGAACACAGGTGACACATGGCATGATGAGAGCCATGTGTCAAGCCACAAAGAGAGAGGTAAGAGTGAGTGGGAGGAGAAAAGCAATATCTCCTACTGGTCTTAGAGGTGGAGAGAAACAAAGAGAAGAAAGAAAAGAATGAGAGAAATAAAGAGAATAAAGAAAAGAATGAGAGAGAGAGAGGAAGGAAAAAAAATCGATTGCTCTTCCTCTGATCTCCGGCATTCCGAAGGTCGAAACTCGTCAAACCAAGAAGTAAAGTTCGTCTACCCGACAAGGGCTACGCTCCAAGAGGTAGGGATTCTTCTTTCTTCGTTTATTTCCACCCTACGAGACTGTTTCGGGACTGTTAGGAATGCTGCCCTATTTTGACCCTACACATTGTCTAGATTTTGGGACTAGATTTCAGTTAGGAAACAGAGGGTATTTGGGCTCATGTCCTTCATAGAAGTTGTAGCTGCATCTAGGAACTTGATGTTAGGCTTTTGAATCACCCAAATTGGACCTCTATAGCTCAATTTATGGTCCATTTCCCGGGATTGCCACAACTTAGGCTGTTTAATAGTCTGTGTCTAGATTTTGGGCCTGGTTTTTGGTTGGGAAACGAAGGAATTTTGGACTCATGTTCTTCATAGAAATTGTAGCTACATCTGTGAACTTGATGTTAGGTTATAGAATCATCTAAATTAGACCTCTACAACCCGAGTTATATTCCCTTTCCCGAGACTGCCATAGCTTAGGTTGTTTAACAGTTTGTGGGACATAATTATAGCCTGTTTTGTGGTTTTATTTGGGGCTGTTTATGGCCTATTTTGAGACTATTTTGTGGCTGGTTTCATGACTTGGTTGTAATCAATCTTATGGACTATTTCAAGCCAGATTTGGGGACTGTTTAGGGACTAATTTCTAAGCTGAGTTCAGAACTGTCCTATAGCTTATGTATGACTAGTTTGTGGCCAGTTATGGCTGGTGGTGTGGTCTAGTTCCAGCCTGTTTATAGCTTGCCTTAAGGCCATTGTGTGAACTATTTTTTAGCATGTCTATTTCACAATTGGTCTTGTGGATCAAGGTTGTCATTGCTTGAGTTTCGGATGACATGCTTGGTGGTAATTGATTGAATGTTAATATATACGTGTTTGAATATATTGACATTGAGATGATTATTTGGTTTGGAAATTATATGCTCATAATATAATTATCCACAATACATGGTGAATTGTATGGTTTGAACTGTCCACATAGCATTCATTATACATGTGGCATGAAATTATATGCAATGATGCATTATCCATATACATGGGAACATCGCATTGAATGGGTGTGAGTGCATGATTATGATCAATCACCATACTTGGTGATTGATGGGTGGGCTCGGTACCTGATGAGCTTAAAAGTCATCTATTTTTAGTCCATTTTTCTGTTTGATTTTAATGTAAAAAGGAATAATTAAGATGCAGAAATATGAAGAAACTCACCAAATTTGTTATTTGGTGGAGTATAAAAGAAAGAAATGCAAAGTGGGAAAATGCAAAGAAATGGTGGAATAAAAAATGCAAGAAGTGGCTGGGCAGGAATGGAAACAAATGATTAATTAATGTTGCGCTGGGGGTTGCACACCAAAGATGAGGTCGCGACACGGGGAGAAAGTTGAAGGAATTTTAATGCAAGCTCTACTGTGGATCACAAGATAGGCAAACAAGATTGGAGCAGAAGACTTAAGCTGATGTCGCGACGTGAGATCGATGTCGCGACATGGATGATGTCGCGACAAGGGATTTGAAGTCGCGACCTGAACACTAACATGGGCCAACCCACTTGGAAACTACAACCGCATCGATTAAATCTAACCGAGAAACCCTATAAATACGCCAGCCTACCCAAATTTCATAAGAGTAGCTTTCAAGGCGATATTGCATTTAGAGTCAGAATGAAGGCTCATTTTCTTATTTTTTTCTTTTAGTTTTTCTTTTCTTTTCAATGTTGATAGTTAGAGATTAGATTAGATTTATCGTTTAGTTTTCGCTTTTATTTTCCTGAATCGGATGTTATCTTTAGAGTCGGGTTGAATGCAGATCACTTTTTCAAATTACCACCGGAATGTTTGAAGTTCGTATTAAATTTCTTCGACCAATTTCCCAGTTTCCATTTGCGCTATTCTTATGATCGAGGAATGTCAGAAGGAATTCAGTAATCGAGGAACCCAAAATTTCCATTAATGTGGAATGCTATCACGTAAATTATCTTTCCCGTAGGGTGTTCCAGCAAAGTGCGAATTTCAGTTTATGAATTTACTTTCTAAGTTATGGGTTAATGTTTTTTTTGATCCGACACGCTTTATACCCGTATTAAGAATTGCTTCATCGCTTCCGATTTCAAGGAGGTCCTTGAAGGATACGTAGACGACAACTCGGAGTTATGAACATTTCAAGGTATATTAACCTCGCTATTAGAGATCTAATGAGCTTTGTGAGTTTACTTGATAAATCCTTCTCACTTGAAATCAAGAATGAGTTGAATGAGCTAACATCAAACAAGCAAGAGTTCACCTCGACCCGAACAGCGAAGCCAATCCCGTGTTAGCCGAGATCTAACTGGCGAGAGGGTGATCTATTCTAATTTTGAGGAAGAGTAACCCGAAGTTGTATATCCTTGCTTGACCGATAACTTGGGAGCTAAGGTTTATGTTCATAAATGTATGAAGTATTGCAAAAGAAAAATACCTTAATTAGGAAGTCCTCGTTAAAAGTAGTTATCTAATTCCCGATTCGAGAGGATCGTAAAATTAGATAATGAAATGTGGAGTGGAGAGATCCACTGCACTACTACAAACGCCTGGACATTCTAAAACTGGAATGATAACAGCAAAATTAATAAAGAAGCACAAATGTGAATTGACACTTCACAATAGCATTTCGATCTTTGGGTCAAGTATCAAAACGATAATTACTCGCCTATTTATTTTCTTAACTAGTTTGCTATTCATTATTCTTTTTCTTTTTTTTTTTTTTTTAGATTCAGCTATTCGATTGTTCATTCTTTATTATATACTTGTATAATTTATGCCTTCTTAAGCTGAACACAATGTCATTTATAGTCCAAATAGTATGGAGATTGAGTAATGCAGCAGTTGATCTAGAATTCTCAGATCTCTGTGGGGATCGGGAGTATCTGGATTCTAAATCCAATTCTATTACTCATTTCCACTGCACTTGCGATATTAGCCAAAACCAATATTGAAATGATTTACCTAGAGATGCTTTGGTCCCTGTTAATAGTTTATGGCGCCGTTGTCTGTAGATTGTAACAATAGTCCCTAAAATAATTCAATTTCAGATAGTGGTTTGTCCGGTTATCAAGATCATTGACAAAATGTCCAAACAAAGTCGCACGGTTGCATAATATGGAAAAAAACGTGTGGTGGGTAATAGCAAGAAGGGTTATACATCCCCTCGGGTGAAAGGCCCGGACTGGTTCATACACTCTAACAGTGATAGTTCAAAAAGTGTAGGAAGGCATGCAGAGTCTTGCAGTGAGACCCCAGAAATCCGCTGCCTACGAAACACACGGTTTTGATTATAAAAAGATCATTTGAAATGACATCATCCACAAAAGTTTTGGTTTATAAACAAACGACTTTATTTCGTAAAGGTTATTGATGATAATCAATGACATTATCATGTTACTTGGCATTAACATTATGTGGTGGAGTCATAAATTCCGAGGCATGGTACATGATTGAGTCTCATCTCATTTTATGACATGGCATGGAGAATTCCATAGTAGAAATTGCATGTTTTACTTGGAATGGGAATGTGAGTTTGTGAAACATGACCATTGCATGTACACTTAGGTGGGGAGTAGCCTCTATAGGACGTTTTTCTACTGGGCGTGGCTCACCCTATAGGGCAAAACATTTCAGGTGTGGGTGATACACCAGCGAACGGCGCTCATCTGAGGTCGCAATTATGAAGAAAGCCAACATGTGGCTTTGATAACCTTTTTATAAAACTTTTGGAATAAACTAGTTTTTACATGTAATATTTGTAAGGGAATCATGATCGAACTCTTACGGGTTGTTTGAATGTAATTTTTGTATATATTTAAATTAAATATGGATAAATGGAGCTAGAGTGGCCATCTAGTTGTTGACTCTACAGATTCTGGTAAATGGGACGTAGTAGTGTGGTATCAGGTTACCCAATATCCACAAGTTTCTACAAGTTGATGGTTTGTCAACAGACCCCCGGGTTTTCGGGTGTCATAGGAACAAATCAATAGCAAATCAGGAACAATTTAGGAAAAATCAACAACAAATCCATAACAAATCAGTAGGAAATGATGAACAAATCACCACCAAATCAGCTCCAAATAGTAGCAAATCAAGAACAAATCATCAGCAAATCAACACCAAATCTGCAGCAAATCAACAAGTCAAACGCCTTGGGTCTTGGTCCAAATCCGGATTTACTTTGATGACGTGGACCATCTTTGTTTCCTCTTTGGAGTTGAACAAGTGAGCACCTTCCACTTTGGCATCTTGAATTAAAAAATTAAGGGCTTCTTTAAATCTCTTAGTTTTGGCTTGTTTCATGGGGCCAAGTGGGATTTCAAGTGGGACTGCACTCCATTCCTTAGCCATGCTTCCATAAAAAATAACAGCAAATCAACACCAAATCAACACCAAATCTGCAGCAAATTAGCTCCAAAAAATAGCAGCAAATCAACCAGTCAAACGCCTTGGGTCTTAGTCCAAATCCGAATTTACTTTGATGATGTGGACCATCTTTGTTTCCTCTTTAGAGTTGAACAAGTAAGCACCTTCCACTTGGGCATCTTGAATTAAAACATTAAGGGCTTCTTTGAATATCTTAGCCCTGGCTCGTGTCATCGGGCCAAGTGGGATTTTAAGTGGGTCCGCTCTCCATTCCTTAGCCATGCCTCCATCACCATATTAAGCCAATCCACGAAGTCATCATCATGCATTCCTTCAAATTTTGGAAAATCAAGTCTTTGAGTGAATCTTTAGACTTCATCATAATTACCACACCTCTCATAGTAAACACTATCATGGTAGCAATCATCACACCTTCCTACATAATCATAGTTTCTTACCTGCTTGTCTTTATCCTTCTTGCACTCTAAGAAATTTTGAAGTTGACTAGGTCGCATAGTTTCTTCTACTTCATCCCCATGTCCTCCTCGATCTTGGTTTCACCAACTAAGTGCTCCATAACCATAGGATCTCATGAAATCTCAATCAATTTTGTAGAAATTGAACAAGAATTTCTAGATCATCAATACGTTTTTGCCTTAGGCTTTGCGAACCACTTGAATCATGACTAGAATTCTTGCTTTCATTATCAAGAACACCTTTTAGCTAACAATAAGCCATCAAACCTATAAAACCCAGGTAAATTTGAACTTTTTCCAAAAAGGGCAAAACGGTAAATTGCCACTACGGTTCGGGTTGTAAACCTCAAATTTTCTAAATCGCAAATGATGAAATGGACCTCATCATTGGATTTGTCTCGCAAAATCTAGTTACCCAAGCGAATTTCATCGGATTATGAGATTATCGGATTTTTCACGTTTTTCAAGGTGATAGGTGTCCGATGACCCCCAAAAACAAAATTTTTAAGAAAATTTTGAAAGTTGAAAAATAATTTAAATAAATTCATATAAAATAATTTGAACTTAAACCGAGACGACATTAATCAATTCGAGGCAAAAACAAACTAGAACAAGTGGTGGACACGTGGCACGACATGAGCCAAATCTTTAAAATTATAGATAGGGTTAAAAAAAATCAGATGTTGGGACAAAATATCTGGGTTTTCTGCTAGCTTGAGTGTTGGAGAGAAAGAGGGAGAGAAAGACTTGGACAAAATATCCAAGTCTTCTTTCGGCGAGCCTCAGAGTTCCGTTGGTCGGAATTCGTCGAGCCAATAATTAAAATTCATCTCCTCGGCGAGGCCTACATGTATGTACCAAGAACAAGGAATTTCACCGAAGATCCAAAGGAAGAAATTTGGGGAAATAAAAGGTTTTGGGCTTAGGAGGTGTTTTTAAGGCTTCCTACCATTTCTACAACACTCCAAGAGGTAGGGTTCTTCCTATTTTGGTTTTACTTCTTCCTTTTGGACTGATTTAAGGGGGGTTGTTGTTCAAATCATATTTTCAATATACCAAATTTCTATCACTGCTACCTAGTACTATTCAGTCCCCGGAAACGGCGCCAAAAACTTCTTCAAACCAAACGTTGATGAGATTAGTGTGTGTGTGCCAAACTTCTGGCATAGCCTCCAAAGACTATTTAGTCCCCAACAACGACGCCAAAAACTTGATAACTGATCTTTTTGTATATTTCAAATTTCTGTCACTGCTACCACAGGACTATTCAGTCCTCGGCAACGGCAAAAAAAAAAAAATAATCAATGATTGAGAATTATAAAATAATGTTTTCTGATATGTATGTAATTTTTCCAAGTTAATATTAGGTCTAATTCTCTGCAAGTGCACATGTCATACAAGTAATAAAGTGGATTTTAACTCCATATATCATTCCCACGAGGATCTGATGACCGATCTAAGATCAATTACCCCTACTACTTAAGATCTTTACTATTTGAACTCAAAAGTACAAATTGATTTGTTTAACTAAAGAACGAATGACTGAATAAAATTTTATAACTATAACAAAAATTTAAAATGAATTGGAATTTAGAGTAAATTGAGTAAAGTTAACACTGGGAAATAGATCAATGTATAATCATCAATTTCTGCATCATTCTACAACGAAGTTCAGCCATCAGTTTGAAATCTAAACTTGTCAAAGCTGCAAGGTAGTATAGTTTGGATTCCTCCATACACTATACATTTCAGTAATTAGAAAACCATATTCTTTCCAGACACATGGGTCTAATCAGTTACTTGTATGATTTGATTCTTTTTCTAAGAACTGGGTAATTTTCCTTTCTAGTACTTCACACCCTGTTCTTATGACTGAATAATTCTTGCCCCCATATATATACAGGATAATACAAGCCTTCCCCAATCTAATTAGTATCTCATCCTACTAATGTGAGTAAACTCTCTATCTTCTTGATTAGATCTATGCTAACACGAGATCAAGATCATTTAATCAAAAAGAAGAGAAACCTCTTATCAATTAGACTAATAAATCAACCAACTAATCCTCAACTTCTGAGTAATTAGTGATTTATCAGAGTAATCTTTCAGAGTTCATTAGTTCCATAATGTTAGTCTAGCATACCCCCAAGTAACTGCTTTATACTCTCAGGAATCTCCATCTTTATGTCACTCATAGGGCCTCCTAGAAATCAGAGCAAGATATAGTCATTTTCTAGGTACAAGCTACTAATATTCGGAACAATTAATTTCAAGAACAACACCAATTACGTAAATTCAAAGTTCTAACAATGACATTCTTTCAAGTTGTGCATAAAATTATAACTAATCATCAGTCCATTCTCAGAGAGACTTTAGTCTTCAAAATTTGATCAGAAATAACAAAGCGTTGACTAGCTATTTAGAAAATTCAATCGAAACAAGCAAACCTAATAATGAACCCATAAATTTCCGCATTCCATTGAATTCAAATAGTAATCAAATCCAAATTTTTACAATGAACCCAACTCGAAACTTCAACCCAGATCATTGCCCAAATCCAAAGAAAATACTAGCTAAAATGTAAGCTGAAACTAAATCTATGAAAAAGAAATAAAAAGAAAAATAATATACAAAGGAGACTCCAGCTACCAAGATGTTCCTGGTTCGGTGAAAGCTATGCACAGTGCCTTATGTGCTGATATTTATAGATTTTCAAATGATGGGCCGCACTTTGAGGCTGAAATTGTGGATCCCAAAAAACTGGCCTAAGTGGCGTCTTTGTTGCAACATAGAAAATTATGTCGCGACATTGTTTTGTTTGTCCTCTAGCTTTTTTTTGTGGCTTGCAATGTTATGTCACGACAGTCTTTTGTGCCTTTTTTTGGAATTATGTCACGACAATCGAGACAGAGCTCAGCTGAATTCGTCTTGATTATTGCGACATAAAAACCTTTATCACGACATTTCTTTAGTGCCTTGCAATTTAATACTTGAATGGTATGTCACGACATAAAAAAGCTTTGTCGCGACAAAGTGTCCTTCTTCCTGCTTTTGATTGTGTCATGACATAAAATTTCTATGTCGTGATAGAGTTTCTCAACCTTCAGCTTTGTTTTAGGTTGCGACATAAATTTGGAATGTCACGACATAAATTAACTCTTTTGCTCTAACTGTGTTGCAACATTCTTCGAAAATGTTGCGACAATCTACAATTCTCTTCTAGGCACTTCTCTTCAATTAATTTCGTGACATAGTTTTCGATTGTTGCAACAAATATCTCTTCCTTCAGCTCTTCATTATGTCATAACATAAATTTCTATGTCGCGACATTCTTTCTGTAGTTCTTCTCAACCTTTGTCGCTACAATAAAATCCCATGTCACGGTAGAGTTCCCTAGGCATTTTGTTGTGGTTGTCGCTACATAAAACTTCTCTATCGTGACATAGCCTGCCTTCCTTGCTATGCTGACTTTTGAACTTTATGTCTCGATATACTTTCAAAATGTCACGACATATTTCGTGCTTTGAACTTGTCATTCTCTGAAATACTTTTCGCAACATAAAAACCATTGTCGCAACCAACTTGTTTTGTCTTGTCCCTTTAGTCTGCCATTTTCTGAAATATTTTTCGCAACCAAAATGTCACAACATATTTCGTGCTTTGAACTTGTCATTCTCTGAAATATTTTTTCGTAAATACAAAACCTTACTGCTGCACCAACTTGTTTTGTCTTGTCCCTTTAGTCTGCCATTTTATGTCGCGACATAAATGTACTGTCATTTGCTTTGATCAATGTCACAACAAAGAAAATTTATGTCGCGACATTCTTCTTCAGGAACTTCGTAGACAATGTCGCGACATAAAGATCCATTGTCACGACATAAATTTCTTTGTTGTAACATTTATCATTCAATCCTTCTCATATTATGTCGCGACAAAGTTTTGAAACGTCGCTACAATCTTTACACTTCCACTTTGAGTCTAGCCTTGCTTTTGTCGCGACATAAAACTTCTTGTTGCTACACCGCCTCGCTAGTCAGCTTCGAAAGCTTCTATTGCGACATTCTCGGGGATTATATTGCGATTATTCGAGATTATGTCGCACATTTATGCCTTAGGCCAAAATTTTCTTCTTTTCTTTGGGTTAGATTTGCTTCTTTTGTATCTAAACTCAGAAACACAAAGTTGGTGATTATTTCATAATTCTACATTAAAATGAATCATAAACTTCTAAAAAAATGCAAGAAAAATGGACTAAAAATATATGAGTTTAAGACTTATCAAATTCCCCTAAACTTTGCTTGTCCCCAAGCAAAGAAAATTTTGTTTTTCCTCTGATGAGTGCCCAAAACACTCATCATATGTTTATCATGTTTTTGGGTCATTTCATATATTAATAAATGTGTTTTTCGCCGTATATTTGATACTCGGCTTCTTGTGCATTTCAAGCGAAAACGGCAGCATTTGGAGGCTGTGTGGAGGCTTTAATAAGTAGATTGGAGAGCCCGGACTTAATGTCGCAATGTCCAAACGTCGCGACGTTGAGGTCAGACAACTCAATAGCCCAACGTCACAACGCCTCAACTTCGCGACGTTCCAGCGTCGCGACGTCGCCAGGACTTTGTCAAACGAGGAAGGACGAGACAGACACAAGCGTGATTCAAGAGATCGTGTGATTCCTGTTATTTGTATTTTCTTTCTCGAACTCCTACTGATTAAAAAATTCAATGATTGTAATGAACAACATGATTAAAAAATTCAATAATCACTAGTCCATATGAACAACATTCATATGGACTAGTGATTAATGTAGTTTCATTCAGTATATTCATGGATCTGATGTATACTTGCTCTATTTTTTGTAATTTAATTACATGGTGATGTTTGGAAAACATTAGCATGCTCTTGCCGGGAATCTGAGGAGATAAAGACTCCCGGAGATCCAAGCAGAGTGACGCTTAGTAAATTGGAGAGTAGAGATCTCCCGGTTCCAAGTAGAGCTGGCAATTTGAGCCCGGCCCGTTGGGGTAGCCCGACCAACCCGATATTAGGGCCAGGCTGGGCTATAATTTTTTTGTCTAAAAAACCTACAATTTTAGTCTACCACCATTCATTGGCCAAACAAGACTCGACCTGGCCGCCCCTCGTTTTTTTTTAGTCGCCCTATTGACAAATTAAATAAAAAACCCCCCATAAAATTAGTAAAGTATATTGAAATATCATTTATTATCAAAATAGTATATTATATTACTTAAATTATTGAAGTTAAAAGAATCTTTATAAATGATTGAGTCATGGTATGGGTAATCGCACTTGTATAGATGAAAAAAAGAACAAAAAATCTTTACATTATAATAATAATTGAAATAGTATATTATATTGAAATTTCATTAATTATCAAAATATTATATTTTATAGTTATTTCATAAAGTAAGATAACGGTTATGGAATTGGTTTACTGAATGATATTGAATAAAATGAGTTTTCTGAGGCTT
The DNA here is from genome assembly GCA_016808115.1 of Tetrastigma voinierianum. Taxonomy (NCBI): domain Eukaryota; kingdom Viridiplantae; phylum Streptophyta; class Magnoliopsida; order Vitales; family Vitaceae; genus Tetrastigma; species Tetrastigma voinierianum. Next base: position 1,363,361 of record JAEQBH010000112.1, read on the forward strand.
TATCGATGGTTTTTTAATATGGAAATATTCTAAAATTAGGGGCATTGTTTGGGTTTTTTTTAGTAAGTAGGTTTGCCTTTCTAAATTATTACGTTAATCTCGCACATATTCAGTGATTATAAATGTTTCAGCTTGTAGCAAGCCATATCAATGATTTGTAGCCATGTTCACCGCATCCACTCACCGCATGAAACCATGATTTGCGTATGGTGGTTTCGTATAGTTAACTGACATTTTATTTGAGGTTCCAAGGAGCTACTTATTGAGACTAGGGATCTTTTTTCTTTATTTATTTATTTATTTACAGTATGTTCCTAAGGGAATTAGATGGCAAATTACTTTTCAAATGGATCTCTCACTCACCTTAATTCAGAACAGTGTTTCATCAAGAAAATCAAAAAAGAAAAAAACAATAGTTGAATAAAATTATACTTTTATACTATCATCAAGAAAACCCAGTAAAATAAGATAAAATTAAAGGAGGAAAGTAATTTATTGAATAAAATAATTTCATATTTTTTTCACATAGGACTGGGTTGGCCCGCTTGCTCGATCTGGGCTAGCAAAATGGAAACTCGGTTTAAATTAGGCCCGACCCGATCCGGCCCGATCCACACTATACCTCTTTGGCTGCATCAGCCCGGCCGGTCCGATATCTGTCTGAATTCACTGTACTCTAGTTCCAAGTGTGGCGATTAGGTTTAATCGGTTCAAGTATTTAGTCAGGTTGATGCATAGATGCAATAAACCCTACTAGCGAGATAGGCGAATATACCTCGAGAGAGGATATCTCGTAGGCACGATCAACTCCGCCAAGGTGAATCAGTAATGCACCGACGATCAATTCTATCTAGGGACATAATCCATTGAGGTAAGGTGGGGAGGCAAAACCCTAGTCCCCATTGATTGGATTAACAATTTCTTTAGAACCAACTTTTCGTTATATTAATCATAAATCACTTGAGTTTGAGATCCAGATAATAATCTAGAGCCAATAGTGATATTCAACACACTTCTCCTTGTGGGAACGACACTTGACAAGCCACTACACTACGTAAACTCGAAGCGTATACTTGCACATACGGGCCTAGGTTTTCACACCAATTTTACACACCTATGTATTACCTAGGATTTCACCTTGACTAATAATCTAACAAGTTCTAGGACTTTGGGGAGATTAAACTGTGATGGATCTCAAAAGATGTCCCTAATCTTAGCACAATTTGTTTCAGAGGTACTTTTAACCATGTACAATGTTTTTCAGGATTTACAATAACTAAGTTGTTTACACCAACAAAATTATAAGTCTTATTTGTTCCATCATTTATTTAAATCTTTTTTAGTCTTGAAGTTCAACTTATTCATTAATATTATTACACTTCCTCTTTCAATTATTCTCATCTTACCCCAATTTCATCTATCAATTTCTTGTTTGGTGTCCGACATGCTGCTTGCGTGTTGTCGCACACCCTAAAAAAATCTTAAATAAATCAAGCCATTCAATTCAGAAAAATTTATCTTATCACCAACAACTCAATTCAATCATCATTCAATTTCCACCAAACAATTCATAGCTACCCAGCAAATTAATTCAGGAAAACTGGTTTCTCCATTATTCAGCAAAGTTATACAACTAAAAAAGTGATCATTCTTTATTTATTGAAGATCAAGAAATGAAAAAGAAAATAGACACAAGAAAAATGTAAGAGAAAAATGGACATAAATTTTGCAACTAATTTTTTATTTAACTCTTTTGATAATTACAAGTGGGTATTCATGTCAAGCAATTACATAAGATTTTCATTCTTTTTCTTTTGGTTTTGGGCATTTTGAGGTTTTTGAGGATTTTTCCTTGGCTGCTTTCTTCTTCAAATACTCTTCAACTTCCTCTTCCTGGTTGCTCTTAACTTCATATACCTGTGAGGTTTTACTTTGAGGTGGTACTCTACAAGGTACAAAAGATATTTCTCCACCTGGATTAGGGTCGTAAAAGGAATGCGTCTTGCAGGGCACTATCAGTAAGGTAAGGCAAATGAACATTCTAATTTATGGTAAAGGGCACTTTCTTTTTGCCTAAGATCGTCATAAATTTCAATCCAAAATCTTTGCATTACTCTCTATGAGTTCACACTGCCTCTTAGCCAATGATTCCATGAGCACCTGTTGTTGACCCCATTATGAGACATTATCTCAAACACCTACAACAAGTTTCAGACCGTTTAGCTTCACGACCTCCTGATGCAGCTCTTCCTTGATCGATGGCTTTATCTCTTTTCAGCGATCTCACATAAATTTGTATTCTGTTTCCCCGTCTTCCATATAAACATGATCTCACTCAAACATTCCACCCACCTTTCACTTTATCTCCTTTTTCCATTCTTCATCCCTTTGCTCTATTTCCTCTTCCCAGTACTGATCTCTCCTCCTCATCTCCTTTTCCACATATTCGTCTCTTAACTGCAGTTATAGTTTCAATTGTCTATCCCTTTCTTTCATTTCTAGCCTCATTTGTTTCAGCATTTCCACTGGTCCCCACATTGTCGTCTCCGTTGTCCCGAGCTCGCGCCCCCCTCGGTGGATTTCTTACCTCTGGGGATACATTCTAGATGGGGCTCAAGTTCCCTTGCTTCTCTTGCCGCTCTTGAGCTAGGCTTTCCAACTGTACTTACTCTTCTACCTCATCCTCTTTCTCTTCAATTTCCCTTGCCTCCTTCCCTCCTGCTCTTTCGGGCCCTTAGTTATACCAATCACTGTCAGCGAGACGCTTTAGACATGTTTCTTCTTCCCACCTCCTTCACCTCCCAGATATATAGTTGGATGTGCCGAACGCGCGATAAAATGAACGCCTAAATGCGCGTCACATCACAGAATTCCAAGAATTTTATAAAGTTCAGACTTGCGCGACTGAGCATCGATCCATCTTTGTGCTAAATTGAATACAAAGGTTCTGTTTTTTATTACATCAAATAAAGGATTTTAGGATAAAAATCAAATAAGGAAACTATAACTAAGTAATTGATTCTAGTAATAATGGTAAATAGCGCCTTTGCGGTTAAATCGCCTTATCAATCTTTTCAATGGATTACTTCCAAAGATAGTGTTACCAATATATTTGTAATATGTCAATCGCGAGGTGATCTCACATTTAGATATCCCTCTCTCAAGTATATCCGCCTATCTCGTGAATAGAATCGAAGAGATTCTATCTCGACTGCATTCGAAATGCTTAAATGTTCTAACTCCCGTATACCACCTTCGTGCCCGACATCTCTATTAACCGACCACTAGCGCCACTCTACCTGCATCCCCATCACCCTCATCTCGAATCTCGACCTCCAGTTGCGCTTATGCTAACATTACGATGTTATCTATAATTGAAATATTGCATAGAGTAGATATGACAAATTTAATAACAATCAATAACATGAAATATCAAACTTTAATCCATTGTTCGTGATGTGGTTTGATGTAACCCTAGAAAGAGATCAGAACATAATGAAATAAAAGATGAAACTGCTTATCAAAGAAAACATTGTTCTAAGATCCGGAACATACCAAAAATGAAAAGCGCTATAATTCGGCACTTCCTCGAAATCAGCGTTTTACCTGGGCCTCGAAACCCGCGTGGCCTCCTGCTTCTCAGGCGCCTCCGACCTCCCGATTTCTCGAACCCAATGTGCTTTTAATGATGAGAGCAGATTTTGCAGCGACGTCATGATGGTGATTGATGGCAAGTCAATGACGGGGATCGCCGCGATGTTGGCGACATCGCGACGTGGGACGTCGCGACGCGACGGTACTTCACTGCTTTGTTCCCATTTCATGGTTCAAGATCTCGCCTGCTCTTTCACCCCAATGCTCCCGTGATTCATAAAGACATCAATTCAAGATTCTAGTCGCAAACTATAAATTACCAAATAAACAAGAAAATGTAGACTGACGCGAGCATAATATGAGTGTTTTAGGCACTCATCAATAGTCTTGTGATCAATGTTGGGTGTGGAATCAGACCCCTCTATTTGCTTCTTTAATAACCCAGAATTGAGTTTTCAATTATTTTTCCCACATTAAATTTATACCCCTTTAGTAATGCATACAGGAGCATTGCCTCTTCCTTTCTCACTGTACTGAGATGTTTGGAGGGTAGGAGGACTGAACTAACAAAGTAAAACCATACCTTAGCCTCCTTTGTCTATGAACCTCTGGAAATGGATTCATATGGAGTTTTCTTTGTTGACTTCCATTTACCTTTTCCATCTGTGAGCAAGTCCACAATTTTTTGATACCTTGGCTCTTTTACCAGTTTCTTGAACTTTGACTACCATTTATGGCTTGTTTGTGGCCTGTCTTGTGGCTTGGCTTGGCTTGGGACGATTTATAGCCTGTTTAGGGGATTGTTTGGGTTGAAATTGTGGGTTATTTTATGGCTTGTTTTGGGACTGTTTTATGGCTTGTTTTGGGGACGTTATATGGCTCGTTTAGGGGCTACTATGTGGGCTGTTTTATAGGCATATTATACGCTACATTTGGCCTAGAGGGTTAAGGGTGTTATTGCTTGATTATATAATGACATTTTTGGTAGTTGTTGTTAGATAAAATGTTGATATATGTGTATTAATATATTGATATTGAGATGTGTGATTTAAATTGTCCTTGTGACATTCACTACATATGAGATATGACATTGACAAGCAATAGTACATTACATTGCATATACACGAGGACATCACATTCCATGGGTGTGAGTGCATGGTTGAAATCAAACACCACATCTGGTGATTGATAAGTGGCTCGGTACCTTTGGACCAGGTTCAGTAGAGTCGCACGGTCGCAACACGAAAGCATTCAAGGTTCACATCATTTGGTATCAAAGCTTTGACATTCAAAAATATGTTCGGTATCTTCTTATCTTATTATTTGTTATTACATTAAGCACAAAAAGAAAGGACTGCAAAAAGGGAAAAGGAAATCATCAAAGAATCTCCTTTTATTCTCAATATTTTCCTTCCCATCTTCTTATTCTCAAGATTGTCCCATTTGTATGTCTTGCTTCATCGTTTCCTTTGTATTTTTTTTTTCTTCTTTCTCAAGGTTGTTTGGATTTGGACACTATTTGGGTTGATCTTTGATCCATTTCACTAGTTCAAATAAGAACTAAGAAAAGAGAAGTATTGGCGTGGAAAAATGCAAGAGTGATTTTCATTATCTAAAAAAAGCCAACAATTGAGTAAAAAAAAAAAGTATGAGTGAAACACGTGAGGGAGTGTTGCGAGATTAATTTTTCTCTAATCATGTCTTCAAGTAATGATCATGCAAATAGGGAAGAAGGTCAGGACCAATCATTCTTATTAGAGGCGATGCAACAATACTTTGCAAGATTAGAGGTCTGGATGAACAACCAACAGGATCAGACAGAACAAAATGAGGAGGCAATTCAAAGAATGACTTCCCAAAATCAGAGACAAGTAAGGCAAACTCCTACAATCATGAGTCATGAAGAAGCTGAGAATGGTCGAGAGGATGAAGAAGAGGACGAAGTGAAGGAAAGGGGTAGATTTGCACCTTAAAGGGGAAGGCATGGTCGAGGAGTACAACGGAACCCAATAAGGTATGAAGAGTTTGATCGAAATCTTGGTAGTATTAAGATGACGATCCCACCATTTCAAGGAAAGAATTATCCAAAAGCCTATCTTGAATGGGAGAACAAGGTGGAGAGAGTGTTTGACTGTCACCGCTATTCGGAGGAGAAGAAAGTCAAGCTTACAGTGATTGAATTCATAGAGTACGCAACTATTTGGTGGGACCAACTTGTGACGACACAAAGGCACAACCATGAACACCCCATCATGACATGGGATGACATGAAGTCGTTAATGAGGAAAAGATTTGTTCCTAACTATTACTCACACTCTCCAGTGACAGAATTGCCATTAACTCCATAGTAACCTCCCCACCAAGCTCGCCGACCGAGTTAAGTTACCATGAAGCTAAGTCATAGAATCGGCCGAATCGTTTTGGAAAACGTGGGTTATAAAATTTTCACTTTTCATCAAAATCACACCTTAGATTTAACAAAAATCGCAAAGATAACGACCGTACTAAGTATCAAGCCCGAAATAAAATCACATGTATATAAAAAATACACTCCCAATATTTTCCAAAATCCAACTACAATCATAAAGCTAGGACCTCTGGTCCTCATCAAAATATAAGATAAGAATCAATCCAACATAATTTCATCGCAACCTGTTTTTCTCAAAACCATGCATGCATATTTTACAAAAGATATTTACATATACAAATGCCTCATTTAACTTTTACTACTTTTATTTTACACCTTATCTTATATAATCACAAACACGCTCAGGAATCGAATATCCTAGAAAAGTCTTTCAAGCCAACACCCGCACTCTGAAAATTATTTTAAATGTAAAAACCCGTGAGCCAAACGGGCTCAGTGGAGTACTATAAGTTCTAAATGTTGTTATTCACGAGGTAAATTTAATATGACAACTGCATAAATGGTTGTAAACGTTTATGAGAAAACTCAGTTTCATATGAAACCATTTCGAAAATCAGGCTTAAAATTATTTCGCCGCCGAAAATCGTTTCCGAAAATTATTTCGCTACTAAAACTGCTCGAAACTATTTCTACCGGCCAAAACTGCTTCGCGGGCGGTTATTATCCGAAAGTGTTATACCGGGAAATCAGTACCAATCATTGTGGCCTATCAAATACTCCTAGACGCGGATACCTAACCCTGACCGGCATTGGTAGTGAACCCTGAACACTACCCGCCTAATATGGTCCGCGAACACTGCGGATTCTATAAACATAATGGAACTTGGAACCAAAATGCCCGATGATGGAACCCTAACCAACACCATCAAGCCATACCAAGTCAAGGCTTAACCATATACCTGAACAATGTGCGTAGGGCCACTCACTATATAAATATATACTATACCTAACCCCCAATCACGACTGTGCACATAGTTAGTCATAATATCCCATAACCTCGCTATGCAAAATCCGAACACATCCGACCGAAACTGAGTTGTGCCATCTAGTGGCTCTTTGCTAAACCAGCCAAACTATTTCTTAAATAATCGAAATCGAACTTTCTCACAGTATAACAAGTGGGAGGTAAAATGTTTTATAAATTTATATTTTCAAAGCACTTTACAAACTTGTATTTAAACATTCTCTTGCCAAAAGGATTTTGAATACTCACCTTTTCTCTCGAATAATTTCTTCAAATCTTGTCCAAAGATCTAGATTCTCGTCGGATGCTCAAATCGCTCTACACAATCCATACAGCATTTAAAACGCCTCTCTCGCCCAACGCTTTAACCATAAAACATACAATGTGACTTTTAAAGCGACTATATCGAACTAACTTTCATTCTAACAAAACTTTACGTGCTAGTCTCATTCGATAAGGACATCGATAATACGATGTGAAATTGACCAAATGTCCCCACACATTAAATGCCCCATAAAAACTATCTGTTTTAACAAACTTTTGACTCAAGGGACTTTCCATAAAGTCTAAAAACACTCGAAAACATTTCTGAAAATTTTGTCCGACTTGTCCGACTACAATCCTGAAATTTCAATCTGAACTGGCCATAAACAGTCTCGAAATGCAGACCGAACTGTTCGAACACAGTCCCAAAATTTCCTAAAAATTCCTAAACTCAGTCTAAAAATTTTGAGACTAAAGTTTACAACCTTTCACGGGCTCTAAGAAAATTCGAAGCCAATACATAGCATTTAGCAAAATAACCTCGCGAAAATTTCCTACCTGAGCTTCACCGAAATGCTAAGCTTTGGCACTTCACGCCAGCCTCTCGTCAAGGCAGATCAACCCTCGTTTTGTTCGACGAAAATCTACGATCCGATTCAGAATCCGAGAAAAGAAACAAGGAGAAGAAAATAAAAAAAATAAAAACCTCTCTCTCTCCTCCAAGCTTCTCCGTCTGCCTCTACGCTTGACTTTTATCCCTTTTTTTTTTAATTACTATTATTATTATTATTTGGATAAACGATTTCTATTGTCCCATTCGGGTTCATTTATGCCCCGAAAAATTTTATTTCTTTTCAATTCACTTTATTGTTAATGAACTTAAATCAAGCCACTTCCTGACTTCCGAGATTTTTGTAAAAATCTCATCCCTGAAGTCCCTAGCGACTTATCATCCAGAAAATCGTAAATATTCCGACCGTCCTAATTCAACAAAATTTTCTCGGTCACTAGATTTCATGAGATCGAATTTAATGGCACAAATTCGCTTCATCATCCGGAGATCTAGAGAATTCTAGGCTTCCCCCAACCATTATGGTAATTTCTATTATTATTATTATCCTTTAAAATTCCATAATTCGGCCCTTTCACCCTCTTCACTTTCCTTAATTGCAAAGTGTCACGCTTCTTGAAAACTTTATCATTTCACCCTTAAAACAACTTTCAAAATTCCCATTATGGCACTAAAATAATTAAGAAGTTTCGTGCACATATGCGACCCTATGGCTACACATACCGCACACCCTCTCAGATCTGCATACAAATCCTCCCTCCTTAACATTTCTCGTCCCTCGAATGAACAAAACTAACATAAAGAGACAATTCTTAATCTTAAAACAACTCGAGGATACTGACCACAAGATTCAGCCTCCGACTCCCATGTAGCCTCTTTAATCCCATGATTCCCCATAAAACTTTGACTAAAGGAAGGACCTATTCAAAATCCGCCTCCTCAAGGATCTACTATTATCCGCATTGGCTGCCCTTATAGGTCAAATTATCCTTTAGTTCTACCGTCGATCTCCTCGAGTACATGGAGGGATCTCGAATGTACTATGAGCATGGATACATGAAACACATATGAACCTTAGACAACTCGAGGAAGGTCTAATCTATATGCTACTAAATCCCACTCGGCAATAACTTCATACGGGCCCCATGTATCCGGGCCCCGCCTTCCGCTTCAAATATGAGGACACCTTTCCAAGGGAAACTTCGAGAAGACCCTATCGCCCACCTTCAACTGTGATCCCCACGGCGCTTGTCTCCGCATAACTTTGTCTATCCCCTGCTATCTTAAGTCCGTCTCTCTGATAACTGATCTTATCTAAGGTAACTGCACTAACTCGGCCTATCGCCCTCTCTCCTACTTCATCCCAGCATACTGGAGTACGACACTTTCTACCATACAATGCTTCAAATTGAGCCATTCCTATGCCGGATTTAATAACTCGTTTGTCAATAACTCCATCAGAGATAAATGCATATCCCGGGCCTTCCCAAACTCTATCATGCATGCCTAAGCATATCCTCTCTAAATACCGACAGTTCTCCGATTGACCATCACCGAGGGATGGAAAACCGGCAAAGTGCACCGAAGTCCCCATGGCACTCAGAACCGACCAAAATCGATGAATTCTATAGTGGTCTCACCCCGAGACTACTTCCATATAGGAACACCATGTAATCTAACTATCTCCTCCACATATAATTGAACCCGCCCAATCCATCACATTAATCGAGAAAATACCGATTGCTAGTCTATCCACTATCACCCATATGGTATCGTGGTTGTCTCCGAGTTCTAAGTCCGCAACAAAATCCATAAGAATTCCATCCCACTTCCATACAGTGAACTCCAAGGGGTCAGATCTTTCTCGCGGCTTCCGTGCTCGTTTTTACTTGTCAGATGTGTTAGGCATTTGGGTACGAACTTAAATTTCTTTTCATGCCCTTCCACCAATAATGTTCCCTGTAGTATGATACATCTCTTGCTACCAAGGTGCATTTGGCATACGCCGAAGAGAGCCTCTTCCATGATTTCCTTTAGTTCACCTTATTTTAGGTACACACATTCACTCTCTAACTATTACGCCATCGCCTCTCGATCCGGGAACTCGGTTTCCTACCACCCTCAGCCTCAACTTAATCATCTCTGAAATTTACTTCTGACCTTCCTTGATCTAATCCACGAGAAGAGGACGAACATAAAATGATGCCAACAAGGTCCCTTGTGACGCCCACCCGCAACCGAACTCCCAAAGATCTCAACTCTCATCAACAATGGGAGATATACTGCCCACAGATAGTTATTAGGAACCTCCGATTTCCAAACTTAAGGCATCTAAGACTACATTGGCCTTCCCTGATGGTACTCTATCGTGCAATCATAATCCTTAATCAACTCTAACCAATGCAGGCTTTTGCTGCTTCCTTTATGAGTAAAGATATATTTTGCTCCATGACCCAGAGGTCCAAGGAACACCGTATAGATAATGTCTCCGATCTTAGAGCGAACCACTACTCGTGCTCTAATTCACGTAGTTCCGCTTTCGTGCTTTTTAACTGACGGAAGCGATAAGCTATCACTCTACCATTCCGTGATCAAAAAACACACCCTAACCTCACCTAGAAGCATCAGATACTCACATAACCGTCCTTTCCCGACTGCAGTGCTAACACCGGCTATTGTTAACTTCGCCCCGCTCCTCAAAACTATGCTAAAGGTGCATCCGACCACCGAATTTCTGCATCCTTCAATAGATTGGTCAACGAAGGTTATGTTCGAAAATCCCTTAACAAATTTCTTGTAATAACCTGCCAATCCAAGGAAATTGCAGACTTCAGAAACATTCGTGGGCGGCCTCCAGTTCACTGTAGCTTCAATCTTCTGATGATCCACACTAATACCTTCTGCCAAAATGACATGACCCAAGAAAGCTACTTTGTCCAACCAAAATTGGCACTTACTAAACTTAGCGTATAACTGACGCTCTCTAAGAACTGCACATCATTCCTGCAGATGCTCTGCGATGTTCCTCCTCGATTGCCCAGCACACGTAATGTCATCAATGAATACGATCACAAACTTCTTATTCCAACACGAATCGAATAATTCGCTCATCAAATCCATGAACGCAGCTGGGGCATTAGTCAATCCGAATGGCATCACTAGGAACTCGTAGTGACCGTATCTCGTCCTGAAGGCAGTCTTAGAAACATCATTCTCCCGGACCCTCAACTGATGGTAGCCTGACCTTAGGTCAATCTTAGAATATACCCGAGATCCATGCACTTGATCAAATAGCTCCCTTCATACGAGGAAGCTGACATCGTCATAGATTACGCCCGATTCAGCTGTCTATAGTCTATACACAACCGTAAGCTTCCATCTTTCTTCTTTACGAAGAGAACTGGAGCTCCCCACGGTGAGGTACTAGGTCGAATGAAGCCCTTGCTTAGCAATTCCTCCAATTGTGCCTTCAATTCTTTCAACTCGCTACGCCATTCTCAGACGAGGAATGGATATCGCTCGCCCCGTGAATCGCTCAATAACAAACTCAATTGTTCTATCCAGGGGTAAACCTGAAATATCATTTGGAAAGACATCTAGAAACTCTTTGACTATGGGAATGTCTTCCAGTCGTGTCCCCTCTTGTCTCCTATCCACTACAAATGCCAAATAACCCCGCAACCTTCCGCGATTTCAGGCGGTCATGGCATTAAGGAGACTAGGGGCAATCTCTCTTCTGATTCCCCGAAATATCACGCCTGGTTCCTCTGGTCGAACCAATCTTACTTCTTTCTTATAACAATCTAAGGTGGCTCTATGCTTGGATAACCAGTCCATACCCAAGATTATATCGAAATCATGGATACCTAGCACTATCAAGTCCAATGAAAAACTTTATTCTCGACTACCAATCACATTCGAACTATCCTTTCGGATATCATAAGATCCCCATCGGGTACGTAAACCACCATGTACGACCATCTATAGGCCGACTCTATCCGGTGCCTCTCGCTGAATAGTACTAAATAAATGAATGAGGGTCTTTAGGTCCACCCAATGCATATGCATCATGATCGCAAACTCCAAATCATACCCAAGAATCACGTCCGGTGACGGATCCGCTTCTAATCAGGCGATCAGGAATACCCGAGCCCAAGTACGAGTACCACTCAGACCGCCAATCGGGTGCACGCTCCGCTCCCGCACCCCTACCTCGACCCCACCGTGTCAGACTACCACTCGCTTGAACCAATCCCTACTAAATTCCTCGACTGGGACCACACAATGGGTGCTCGGTAGATGCTACTGCATCTACCTCGATGTCTCACGGCTACTAGCCGTGGATACCTTAAATAAAGTGACCTTTCTGCCCGCAATGGAAACATCTTATTATGTTCATCCTGCACTCTCCGAGATGCCTCCTCTCGACATGTGGCGCAAATGGAAAGATGATCCTCAAGATCTACCACCTCCCTGGGTTGTCGGGCGACCTGAATCCGATCCTCGCTGTATGCCGCTTCCTCGTCTCGGTTTCTCTACCGCCGGTCCATTTCTTTCCTTCTTCTACTCAGACCGACCGGGTCCGTCGACTAGTACCGAGCACTCCTCTACCGGCCTAGCCGCCTTGGAGTTAGAACTAAACCGCCCTTTCTTACCTTTAGTGCAACCTCTAACTTCTTCATAAATTGTCGTCATTGCTTTGCTATATCCTAGTAAACACTGAAACTCCGTGTCTCACCGTGCCTGGAAGGACCGTGTCCACGTCACTTTTTTTCCTCAGACTTATGGTGGAAAGACCTCATGTCTACGCTCACCATATAACAGCTAGAACGCTAACCCCCATCTTAACCATAAGTACGCCTCCGGGTCGTTTGCAGATTCATCATAAGTTTTAGCCCCCAATTTTAGAGCGCTCTATCATACTCCCTCTCGCTCTCTCGAGGCTCCCGTGCTTGACGGGGTAGTCAGCCAGAATAATTTGTACAACCTCGATCCATCGTCAAGGTACGCTCAAGGTTTGCGACCCTCGATGGTCTCCGCTACTGGGCTTATTCATTAAGACATCTTCCGATCTAGTGAAAGCCTGACATATCTCTCTGGTGGTGCCTCCGGTGTGGAAGTCCTAGATCGACCTCTACAAGCAACTCCGCCTGCATACGTCGTGAATGTCAATATTTAAAAGATTTAGTGACACTTTACAATATTTTATGCATGCAAGGATTTAGCAAAACAATATAGGTTGCAATAGGAAAATCATTATAAAAAAAACAATTCTATAGGAAATATTGTGGAAAATTGAGTTTAAAAAATGCGACTATCGCCTAAACCGCTCCGATACCAACACCTCATCGATGTACTGTCAACGCGCTAACTATATGTTCCGAATGCGCAGAGGGGCGACTCCAATTATGGTAAATGGTATACTAGATCTAACCCCCAATTGCCGACCAGGCAATATAGTTAGTCATAATATCCCATAACCTTGCCATGCACAATCCAAAATACATCTGACCGGAAACTGAGCTATGCCATCTATGGGTTTTGCTAAACCAGGCCAAACTATTTCTTAAATAACAACTAACTTTCGCGAGTATAACAAGTGGAGTGTAAAAAATGCTTAGCAATTATATTTCTCAAAGCACTTTTACAAACTTGTAATTTAAACACTTTCGTTTTCGAAAAACGACTTCGAGTACTCACCTTTTTCTCGACTAATTTCTTTCAAATTCGTTACACTCTAGATTCTCGCTCTGATGCTCAAATCGCCTACACAATCCATACAGTGCCGAAAATGCCCGCTCGCGCTTTGAACCATAAACATACACAGACTTTCAGCGACTATATCGAATCGAACTTCGATTCTAACAAAACTTTACGTGCTAGTCTCATCTCGACATATGACATCGAGCCAATATGATGTAGCCTGACCAAAATGTCTTGCCACCTTTAAATGCCCCATAAAAACTATCTGTTTTAACAAACTTTTGACTCAAGGGACTTTCCATAGAGTCTAAAAACACTCGAAAACATTTCTAAAAATTTTCATCCGACTATTCACTACAACTCAAATTTCAACTGAACCGCCATAAATGGGCCCCGAAATGCGCATCGAACTCGTCCGAACACAGCCCCAAAATTCCTGGAAAATTCCTAAACTCCGCCTAAAATTTTGGGATCGGGTTTACAACCTTCACTGCCTCTAAGAAAATTTCAAGCCATTACATGCTGATTTAGGCTAAAATAACTCAAGTAGGAAAATTTCCACCTTTGAGTTTACCGAAATGCTAAGCTTTCGTACCACGCCAGAGCCTCGTCGCAGAGACCAACTTTGCCTTCCGTCCCACGAAAATCTACCATCCGATTTTCGCAACCGGTGAAAGAAACAAGGAGAAGAAAATAAAAATAAAAAACCTCTCTCTTCTCCAAGCTCTCCCTTCCATCTATTCCCTACCGCTTGACTTTATCCCTTTTTTTTTTTAATTACTATTATTATTATTATTATTATTTGGATAAACGATTTCTATTGTCCCATTCGGGTTCATTTATGCCCCGAAAAATTTTATTTCTTTTCAATTCACTTTATTATTAATGAACTTAAATCAAACTGGTTTCCTTTCGACTTCCCAGACTTTTGTAAAATCTCATCCTTGAAGCCCTAGCGACTTATCATCCAAAATCGAAATATCTGAACCTGCCTCAAAATTCAACTAAATTTTTCTCGGGTCACTAGATTTCAAGGAGATGAACTTAATCCAAACTGCCACATCCGAGATCTAGAGAATTTTCAAAGCCTGTTTTATCCATTACAGAATTTATTATTATTATTATCCTTTTAAAATTCCATAATTATCCTTTCACCCCTCTTGCACTTTCCTTAATTGCAAAAGTGTCACAAGCTTCTTGAAAATTTATCATTTTTTCACCTTTTTTTTAAAAACAACTTTCTCAAAAATTCTATTACAAGACTAAAATAATTGCTAGCTTCCCTTTACAAGACATACGTGGACCCTACGGTTACACATACCGTACACCCTCTCGGGACGGGGCGTTACATTTACTACCGTGAATTATACAATAAATCGCAAAGTCTCGTTTAAGGCTTCAAGAGTGTAGACGAATACTACAAGGAGATGGAGGTTGCAATGATTTGGGCCAACATTGAAGAAGATCATGAATCCACCATGGCACAATTTTTGAATGGTCTAAATCCTAATATTGATAATATTGTTGAGTTACAGCACTATGTGGAGATGGAGGATTTCTTGCATATGGCACTCAAGGTGGAGCATCAATTGCGAAGGAAGGGTAGCGGACCAAACACCAACTTTAGGCAAAGTTCTTCATGGAAGCCAAGTTGGAGGGATGACAAGAATGCTTCCAAGCCCAATGTTGAAACCACAAAGAGGGAGAATACTATAATAGCTCAAAAAGGTATACCTGAGAGCCAACAACGTAATAGAGATATTAAATGCTTTAAGTGTCATGGTATAGGTCATATTTGTGGGACCCCTTTCCAGGCCCGATCTGTTTTAGCGAATCCGAACCGAGTCTGGGATGCCCTGTTATCACTCAATCACTCAAAATCAAATCTTTTATGGGCTTATTTCACTTAGGGCAAGCCCATGTAAACATTTATGATGCACAAATGCATTTACAGTGAAGGCATTCTATGCCTTTTCAAATTAATTTACAAAATAGATATTCAGAGTACAAAATGTTTTTGCAAAATATCAAAGTTCAAAAGAAAACATGGAATGAATGCACATGTCGGAGCATACTCCGAAATTTCCTTCTTTATGACTCGACGCTCCTCGATCTTGGGTTCGCCGATCGCCATTCATCGCTCCACTACAAGATTGGTAAATAACACGCTAAGCATTTTCATGCTTAGTGGTTCTATACAAATCCATTCTTCGCCTTCGCTTAAATCAAATCATGCAATTTAACACTTCAAAACTTTCAAACCTTTATGGATGATTAATGTAAATACAATACATATACTTGTTTTATATACAATCAGTTATAGTTCATTGATCATCCCAAAAATACACTTTCATATTCAATATTTCACAATCTCGAATGAATTCAATTATGCTCACAAATTCAATTCAGTTATGCCCTTAACGAATTTAACTCTATGTCTTCGAGTATATACGTGATATCAGAGTCACAGCACTCCGGCCCCGGGCCGTCAGCAGGTCAAGATAAAAACGGTTCATAACACAAGACGGTCCCGCCGAGCCGGGCCGATCGGGTTATAAAAATCAATTAGTGAACACTACCGATACGGTCCCACTGGGCTGCTGATCGGAGTGACACATCAATACAATCGTTCGTAGTACTACTATTTGACCCCTATTGGTATACCAATATATCCTTAATAATGAACCAAACCCAAGCACATTCTATTAAGGACGCTCAAATCTTTATACAAAGTACAAGATAAGGCGTACATTTGTATAAATAGTTCACTTTCAATACTCATGAAATTTTCATATACAAACATTTTACAATTAATTCCTTCAAATCATTTAAAACAATTCAATATGTTTTTCTTATGCATTTAGAATGCTTCTCTAAATATTGAACGAGAATAGAAACATGTAAATAAACATGCAAAACTCTGAAACGAGGAATAGTCGGTAGAACAAACCCAAAAAGCTTTGCACTTCAATTCCAATCCTCGAAATCTCAATCTCAGTTTGGTTTTTCCTCCTCGTCAGCCCCTATTCAAAAACCATTAAAGAACAATATTATTCGTGCGTGCTAGTGGTTTTGGTTAGGATTGATTTTTGGAGTTTAATTTGAGTTCCAATTTCAAAAATCTATATAAAGATTGATTTTTGACTCAATGAGATTTCCATAGAATCCAAGAACACCCAAAACAGAGTTCGGACGAAGAAGTTATGACCTTCCGAAGTTGGAGGTCACACGTAGTCACACCCAAATTCGAGTTGACTCCGGTCTGCCGAGTCGACCGACTCCTGCAAAAGGACCATAACTTGGTCTACAGAGGTCCGAATTGAGAAATTCAAAATCCTAACATTATCTTGACTCAATGGGTTTTCCATAAAGTCAAAGAACACCTGAAACGGAGTTCGGACAAAGGATTTATGACCTTCCAAAGTTGGAGGTCACATGTAATCACACCCAGCCGAGTTGACCTGAACTAGCCGAGCTGACCTGACCTTGGTAAAAGGACTATAACTTGGTCTACATAGGTCTGAATTGAGAAATTCAAAAGCCTAACATTATCTTGACTCAATGGGCTTTCCATAGAGTCTAATAACAGCCTAAACGAAGGTCGGACGAAGAAGTTATGACCTTCCAAAGTTGGAGGTCACAAGTAGTTACACCCAGCAGAGCTGACCTGAACTGGCCGAGGTGTCCTGACCTGTCCTGAAAGACCCCAACCCGGATTAACCTCATGAACCCGAGGGGACCTCCCGGAACTCCAATGGATATTGAAACTTTTCCTCAAAACAATCAAATAAAATCCATGGAGCGAACCCCTTTACAATCCTTAACATATCTTAAAATAATGCTAAGCGAAGTGGTAAATTTTTTTTCTATTCTTTCCTTTTTCAAAACACTTAGATTTTTCTCGTAAAATCTACTCAGAGTTTCCTCTGCTTTCTGGACCCAAATTTACAAAACCTGTGGAAATGCATTTAAAACACTTCCTAATCTTTCACCCTTAACTTTCTTTGCTGACTCCCTCGTCCACAACTCAATCAAGCACAATATATACACATATACATTTATTCACTTAAATCGTCAAAACATTCAAAACTTCTTCAATTCCATGCACAGTTTGATAAAAAGATTGGGAGCCGGACTTAAGTCGACCGCCTACGTACCTCATCCACTGAGGATCAAAGCCCACGTAGTTCCTTTTCAAAATATATACATATATAAATTTATACATGACAAAATATTCAACATATACAATATGAAAAATATATACACGCAATTAGCTGTGTGTCGCCTCCTGATGGTCTCGACTCCATCATACAGGGGATGTTTCACCGCGCACCCAGATATCGGTCCTCGAAAACGTTTTGGTGAAACACACTTAAAAGAGTGAGCTTAAAGGAGCTCATGAGTGTACATTTTCATTAAGACAACATTTTCAAAGATATATCAGCACAAATACTTATACAATTAAAAACTCAACTTATGCTTTAAACTTCTTTCTAATGGAACTCAGGGGGTAAACACACCGAACAGCTTCCGGGTACTGATGGTGAGGGACGCCAATCCGGGCCATAACCACTACGCCGCGAGAAACTCACGCCATGACAGGCGCAAACACTATAGCACCTATCACGTGTAAAGATATTACGCTAAGTGTTCCGCTTCTCCCCGCTAAGAATCTATAACTATTCCCTCTAAATCCTTATGACGTTTAAGGTACTGCTAGCCGATATCAATCATAATACCATATGGGGTTAGGGTAACCATCGCAGAAACATTTCTTCAAAATACATTTATAAATCCATTTAAACTTTACTTTATCATTAAAACACATATGCATTCTTTACACATTTTTAAACTTTCATAATGCCTTACATATGCATACATATTTAATATACATATATAAACATTTACATTGAATCCTTTTCATTTTAACATTAAAAATCTTTCACTTTAAAACTTAATTTTCAAAACATCAGTTTTACACTCACTGTTCACCGCCAATCCCGCATTTCCCGTGTCGAATCTCTGCTACTCCGTCCGATGAAGGTCCTTTTCTTTTCTACATTTTTCAAGAAAAACCACAAATTAAACATTAACCATAACTTAGCTTTAACTACCATACACATTCATTTTCACCCAACCAATTTCACATTCACTTTAATCCCATTTAACCACACTCCTAAAAATACTTAACTAAGGAAAAGTAATTAAAATAATTTTTACTTTACAAAATGACCTTAATGCCCTCAATTCAAATCCTTTTCTTTTCTAACCAATTCCACGATTTCTGCATTCTAATATTCAACCTAAACACATTTAAATTACCAAACTACCTCACCCCCTCTCTATTTCCTTTTGGCCTAAATGATAAAGCAAGCCATATTCAATTTTGCTCTTCCATTTTCTTCATTCTAATCACCTGAACTGGCCTTATACCTCACCTCCTACTAATCCTAACCACCCCAACAACATGTCTTACAAAATGCACTATCAAACCCCAACCATCACTCACTTTATTTTTTTCAAACCCTAACCTAATCCATTTCTTTTCTCAACTTATACCAAAATCATCATGATTCAACCTTAAATAATTCACTAATCTCACATCCATTCAAGAAAATCAAGGCATTAGGCATGAAAACATAAAAATCAACTTTCCCACCAATAGAAACTTACTTGTTTTCTCTTGTTTTCCCTTGCTTCTCTTCCGATTCCACTTGAGCTCACTCAAGCCTTCACGAGAAGAAAATCACATCCCACCTTGCTCCACTCTCGTTTCACACGTTTTTTTTTTTTTTCCTTCCTTCTTTTTTTCTTTCCTTTCTTTTCTCTCTTTTCTTCTCTCTTTTTTCTCTCATGGCCGAGCTATCCTCTTTTGAGAAAACTCAACTTCTAGAATTTACATTTTGATCCTCACAACTTGCCAAATTGCACTTAAGCCCATAAATCCATTGGTCAATATGCAAAGTGACTTACACATGTCACCTTGTCATTGGTCCATTCTTTATGAGTCACAAATCCACCAATCAATTATTTCAAATCACAACTTAGCCATTAAGAAAGGTTTTGATTTGGCTCACAAGAAAATATCTCAATTTATGCACGATTTTACTCACTCCCGCCTTTATATCGCTTTTATACCGACTAAACGTCAAAATATTCATATCGCCTAAACTTCAAATTAACCATGAAATATTCTAAGTAAATCCTTCACAAAGGGATTCCAGTTCAAATCACCGAAATCGTATTTAAAATCATTAAAACTCCAACCTGACAATAGCGTATATTATTATCCGAATTACGCTCGACGCTTGGAAACTATCCAAACGGACTGCTTCACTCGCTTCGCCTGCTTAGACTTTATGATTAATTCCTGACATTTTCGCTTTTTTCGACCTAATTTCGTGTACCCCCAGCGCAGCCCGAATTTCAATCCGGAAATCACTATTCACTTAAATCTTCAATTCTCTTTAAATATCGCTTCAAAGTCATAGGAACCGAAATTTCTTAAAAATTCCTCGCAACCCTCCATCCGATATAATAAGAAGAATTACTATTCATTAGGGGCATCCGCAGTGAAAATTTTCTCAAAAAAATTTTCAAAAATTTCACTCTTATGCCCAAATGACGTCCGGAAAGCGTTTCTAAATTCGACCTACTCCTCGCTTTCTACTACTTCCACTCTAATCAGCCTAACAACTATCATTATAACATTCAATAAGGTTGGGGTTTTACATGTTCGAGCTCATCTAACCTTTTTGAGCTAACCTATTGTCATCTACAGGAATATTAATGGATTCTTGACTCAATGGGCTTATAGAAATTCAAGAAACACCCTAAACTGAGCTCTGACAGCTAGCTATGACCTCCGAAGCTCGAGATCACATGAGTCAAACCTGCCTAAGTCGACTCGACTTGGCCATACGATCCGATTCTGGCCGAGGTGCACCGGGCTAAGGTGCACCGGCCCGACAAGACCGGGCCGAGGTGTATTGGCCGAGCTGCACTATCCAAGGTAAAATGGCCATAACTTAGGCTACAAAGGTCCGAATTGAGAAATTCAAAATCCTAACATCAAGTTCATTGATGTGTCTACAATTTACTAGAAGGACTCACTACCAAATTCCCTTTATTTATTACCCAAAAATCATCTCTAAGGTCCGGCTAATGTGCACTACCACAATGTGGCAGCTTCCCATGGTTTAAAATAAACCAAAATATTTTAAGGCAAGATAACCACTTACACAACCCTTAGGGTATGCGGTCAACTGTAAAGCAGAGAAGACTCACTTTGGAGTTTGTCTAACCCCCGATTCCGGTCTCTACTTGCAGCTCTTGTCACAAGGAAGAACTCTTCCTCTTGTTCGCCTCGAATCGCTCTGCTGGATCGCTGGGTACTCCAGGTATGAGAGCTTCACTCTAAAATCTCTCCTCTTTTCTCTGTTTTCCTTTTCTTATGGATCACCCTTAATCATACTCCCTCTTTCCTACATGTCACATGCCCTTTCCTTGATTTTTTTTCTTCTTTTTTCTTTATTTCTTTTTATATTTAGGTCCCTCCATTTCTCTATTATTCCTCATTTAAGTCTCCTATTATTTTACTCCTTGCTCATTTATTTCTCCTAATTTCAATTTAGACATATAAACTATTTACACCGACCCTTAGGTCCCCATTTTACAATTTCCATTTTTTTTTTCTTTTTCACTTGGGTTTATTTCCGGATTCAATAAATCTCTCATTTTAGCATATAATCATTTAATCAATATCTATATAACACCCTGTAAAATACCCAAGTTAGCTCAATTATAAATCTCTAATATATAATAATTTTTATTATAAAAATTCTAGGGTATTTTTGGGGTGTTACAATATCTCTTCCAATTTCCCAAACAAGAGAACCATGGTCATGCATGGGGGAGAAATTGTGACGAACAATGAAGAGGAGGAAGAGCCGATGGAACGACTTGATGATACTAGCAACGCTGATTTGGAGTATCCGATAGAAGGAGAAGCATTGGTGACAAGGCGTGTCTTGAACACTCAAGTGAAGGAGGATGACATTGAGCAACAACATTAGAACATCTTCCATACCAAGGTTAATGCTCAAAATAAGGTGTGTAGTTTAATTATTGATGGTGGAAGTTGTGCCAATGTTGCTAGTGTCTTATTAGTTGAGAAGCTTCAATTACCAATACTTAAACACCCTAGACACCTTATAAGTTGCATTGGTTGAATGATAATGGGGAAGTGAGGGTGCAAAAGCAAGAGTTAGTATTTTTGTCCATTGGGAAGTATCATGATGAGGTTCTATGTGATGTTGTCCCTATGTATGCTTCTCACATCTTATTGGACAGACCTTGGCAATTTGATAGGAGAGCCAACCATGACGGCTTCAAGAATCGCTTTAGTTTCACTATGAACAACAATCTTGTAACTCTTGTACCATTTACGCTAAAGCAAATATATGAAGATCAAGTGAGGTTAAAACAAGACTATGATTCAAAAAAAATGAGAAGGGAAAATAGAGAAAAGAAAAAGAGGGTGCAAAACAAGAGGGAAAAGAAATTGAGAGAATGAGAGAGATTGAGAAAAGGAGATGAATTGAGAGAAAAAAATGATCAAACGGTGTATAAAGAAAAAGGAGAGGAAAATAAAAAGAAAGAGAGTTTCTATGCAAAATGAAGTGAGATCAAGAGCGCCTTTTATTCTAACAAGACTATGTTTGTACTTTTGTACAAGGATGCGCTTTTTAACCTTAACGATCATGACTCTTCTTTGCCTAGTGTTGTCTTTTCTGTGTTATAGGAATTTGAGGATGTATTCCCGAAGGATGGTCTTAGTGGCTTGCACCCTTTAGGGACATTGAACACCGGATTGACTTTTATCCTAGAGCTACAATAATTCCCAACCGACCAGCTTATATTACTAATCTTGAGGAGACAAAGGAGCTACAACACCAAGTGGAAGAATTGATGGCTAAAGGACATGTGAGAGAGAGCCTTGATCATGTGTTGTACTGATGCTTGCTTGTACCTCGAAGGAGATGGTTCGTGGAGGACGTGTGTTGATTGTCGGCGCCGCCAAACAACATTATGGTAAAGTATCATCATCCACATGCAGTTGGAATGACCTACTTGATGAGTTGCATGGATCTTGTTTGTTTTCAAAGTGATTTGAAAGTGGTTATCATCAAATTAGAATGAAAGAAGGAGATGAGTAGGCTTGCTTTCAAAACTAAATATGGATTATAGGTAGTTAGTAATACCATTGACAACTAACGCACCAAGTACATTCATGAGATTGATGAATCATGTTTTGCGAGCTTTCCTTGGAAAATTTGTTGTTGTCTACTTTGATGACATTTTGGTGTATAGCAAAAGTGTGGAAGAACATGTTGATCATTTAAAATCTGTTCTTGAGGTTTTAAGGAAAGAAAAGTTATTGCTAACCTCAAAAAGTGCTCTTTTTATGTGAAGAATGAATTTTTGGAGTATGTTATTGAGTGCAAAGAATGGGGCAGGGTGGATGAGGAAAAGATAAAGGCTATCAAGGAATGACCAATACCAAAGACCATATCAAAGGTAAGAAGTTTTCATGGCTTGGGTAGTTTTTATAGTAGTTTCATTCAAGACTTTAGCACAATAGTCGCACCACTTATTGAAGTAATAAAGAAGACTGTTGGTTTTAAAGGGGGGGTTGAGCAAGATGATGCATTTCAATTTAACAAAGATAGGATTGTGCCTTGTTCCATTGCTTGTTTTGCAGTTTTCAATAACTTTTGAGTGTGTGATGAGTTGAGAATAAGTATTGGTGTTGTTTTGATGTAGGAAAGGAAGTCAATTTTCACTTTGTAGCTGATGGTGTTTTCTTTAAAGTGTCGATCTGTCACACCCAGATTCGGTCAGGCTCGATTGGCGGATCAGAAGACAGAGTTCGAGGTGCTAGACTGAGGCTGGACTCTTTGATTTTTTTTTTTTTTTTTAAGTTGATCGGTACATGGGTATGGCTATCTTATATGAGAATCAAAACATCATATACATATTAAAGGCTACCACTTGGGAGTGGTGTCCATCAAAATCTAGACACATATAAGCGAGTCCCATTTACAAGCCTGAAACTATACTTTCCATTTACAAATGTCGAACGGAACCTACATGTAGTAGACCTTACAGAGTGTCATTTATTGTATGCGGATGTTTTTGTCTTCTCTTGCCCGCACACCATGGGAAAGTTAAACCCAGGGGTCTTTGGCTTTCACCGCTTAGTGGGAAACATTTCTTATCACGAAACAAAATCTGGTCAGCGATGCGAATTATTAGAATATTCGGGCATTCACATAATGAACTTATACAGTGCCAGGCACCTCTAGGACTTGGCCTTATTCGGACATGCTTATCACATTAGATCTTATACTCATGAGAAACTTGTTCTTATCCAGGATCTTATACTTATAGCAGTCGGATCTTATACTTATAACGGACTTATTCTTATTCGGATCTTATCCTTATTCGGATCTCCCAAATGACATATATGAACTTATACGATACTTGTCTAGGACTTATACTTATTTAGGTCTCCCATAGGGTTATGAGCTTATGCTTATCTGAGGAGGTGTAATCAGGTATTGGTATTTATATCTATACTTAGATCTCAGTAGGAGTTTACGAGGAACATGTTCTCACGGAGTTTACACTTGTTCGGAGAATTTTGAAGAATTATCCGCAGAGATGCAGACGTATCTTTAGTTCTGAACTTAATCTTATACGTGATACCCGTAAGTACTACTTGATCAAATGTACGTTTGTGTTGACTTGTGTTGTTATCATATCTAACAAGAACTAGATTCGCGTATACCTATGCTATCACGAGGTACGTAGGTACTATGGAGTTTATGTTCTCCAGGAGCTTATACGGAGATACGTGGTATTACGAAATTATATTAGTACTTCGTATCTTATACTTGTACTCTGAGGCCTATCCTTATCTTACGGATCTTCTACTTATCTTCTGAGTTTATTACAGTATTTATTTGGATCTTATCACATCCGCAGACATGTACATGTATTTGGTTGCCGTGTGGAACTTAGCACATGTATTTCGGATCTTACATGTATATTCTGGAACTCTCTTGTCTTACGGAACTTATATTTATTATGCGGGACATTCTTGTCTTACGAGATCTTATACTTGTGTTATAGGCTGATTCTTGTCTATTTCGGATCTTATTCTTTTGCGAAGGTACCCGTGGAGTCTGATGGAGTCGAAGCAGTCGAGGATCATGGCATCACATACAGGTGGATTGACTTCTATAGATGCGGACATTAGTCCTTTGTAGGGTACAAATCCGTGGATTCATTATGCGGGAGGTACCCATGGTCTGTTGGACTTATACTTATTTTTCGGAACTTATACTTAATTCTAGTCGAGAGGTACGTAGATTTTCTGAATATGTGAGATCACAGGAGTACCCACGTGGGTACTCTGGGACGGATGCTTATAACGGGCTTATTGTCATTCGAGACTCGAAGTAGGATTCTGAGCTTATTCGAATCTGAAGGAATTGCAGTGAGTGCTGCGGGGCCAGTCTGAGGTACTTTAGATCTTTACTCTTATTCTTTATTCAATGTCTTATCATATATCACATCGACTAACTAGACCAATCTTAAAAATGAGTAGGGCTAGCATTATAATATGTACGAAGTCTGTCTGAAGCAAGTGTCGTAGCACCGGCCCGGGTGCGGAGCGCAGTGGCGTGGCGCCGCGGCGGGAGTGTCATTAGCACCAGCAGTGCCAGGAGCACCAGCGAGTCTTGGAGCACCAACGGGCGTCCTCATTCATTCTTGATCCTAGGTAGTCATAGGATCATATATCTTTCGGAACATAAGTGTACTTAATCACGTTACGTGACCATGACATATTGTTTCATGCTGTGTTCATTATTTCGATTCGTTTGGGTTTCATATCATATTCGAGGTTTCATGCCTATTCCATATGGCATTTCGGATACTTATATGATATATGTGGTAATATCCACACATCATTCATGTATTCTAGTCCTCTATGAATATATTTCTTAGGAATTGGAATCAATCCAATCGGATCATCAAACTCAAGTTATGGCATTTTCATGCCATTGAAATTAGTTCTGCCAAGACAAGAGGACAGTTTGAAATATTTGATATTTTCCAGTGCCTTGTCTCGATGTTTGACCTGGATCTTTGCCTCCTTTAAATTTAAGGTGCTAAGGGGTTCTATTCCAACTGGAATCACCCAATTCGAACACAGGAACTCAGGTCACGTTTGAATCAGCAGGGAATACTCTATGTCCGAACGGATGCGGGAATTGGCTTGCACATGGCCCCACTTTTGATGGGATTTTGGACCATTAAGAGCCAAATTTGACGATACCTATTTATTTAGGATTGATTCTCTTGAAGTCTGAAAATTTTAATTGGCCACTTGAATCCTCGAATCGAATAGAAATGAGAAAGTTAGCATGGCCTTGAAATCTGGCGGAAGAATTCGAAGCCAGGAAACGAAGCGATGGGTTATGCGGTACACCCCTAAAGTGTACCCACACTTTGAATCTGGAAAGTGTGCGGTACACTTTCAAGGTGTAGGTACACATGACAATGCCTAAGTCTGTGTTTTCTCACATTTTTCCATGCCTGATACTCAAATCAACTCTATAACTGAAACACATCTAAACCATTTCAGTTCACCTTGGAGATCCTTTTTATTCAGTTCTCCTTTCAATTACATGTCTTTCTTCAAAACTCTTTCATAGATTCCTTCAAAATCGGAAATTTCTATATGGGTCACAACCCATACTCAAATCAAACATGATGATTATTCGGGGTTTATTCTAAACCTAATCAGTCACTTGTTATTTAACATGTATTAATCCTTAAGAAGGATTTTATTCTTATCTTAGGCCATTTTAGAGTTTTAACCTACCTTCAATGAATCTTTGATTGGGGAAAATGCAACAGGCCCCTAGATTTAGACTCATAAACTTTTCTAGAATCCCATAAAATCCATGCTGATCCATACAAAAATCCATACTTTTCGAAATAGTTTCCATACCTTTTTGTGACCTTGACGAACTTCTCTTACTCTTCTTCTCTTCCCTCTTTCCCTCTTCTTTATATAACTTGCTTAACTTCTCTACGGTTTCTCCACAATTTGAGACCAAATTTAGTCTTTAAAACCCATGTTTGCTAAGGCCATGTTTGGCCCTCAAATAAAACCCATTTTTGGGTTAAATCTCCTTTATTTGCAAAAAGGTCCTCCATGTTTGACTATTTGTATTCCAAGTTCCCAAATTGTATTTTGGCCCCCAATCTTCTTAATCCATGTCTTTTAGGCCCCTTTTGGACAATTTACAATTTTGTCCTTAAGTTTGTAACTTTCCGGGTCTCGTTTCATATTTCATGTTTAACTTCACGACATTCAGATTAAGCCACAAAATACCTAGAAACATGTCGAAAACGACTAGGGTATATTTCGGGGTGTTACACAACCTATGTGAAAGAGCTTTACGCATTGGTGAGGGCTTTACAAACTTGGTAACATTACCTTTGGCCAAAGGAATTCGTCCTCCACACAGATCATGAGTCCCTAAAACAATTGAAGGGCCAAGTGAAGCTGAACAAACATCAAGCTAGGTGGATCGAATTTATTGAGAGTTTCCCCTTTGTCATTTGATATAAGAAAGGTAAGGACAACATAGTAGCTAATGCTTTATCCCGAAGGTACACACTTCTTTCTACTCTTGAGGCAAAGGTGCTTGGTTTTAAACATGTGAATGATTTGTATGAAAATCATAATGACTTTGCAACTCTTTATGGGGAATGTGAAAAATCTGCTTTTGGGAAATTCTATAGACTAGATGAGTATTTGTTTAAAGAGAATAAACTTTGTGTTCCCAATAGTTCTATGAGGGAGTTGCTTGTTCGTGAGGCACATAGTGGGGGCTTAATGGGACATTTTGGTGTTAAGAAAACACTTGACACCTTAAATGAACATTTCTTGTGGCCTAAAATGATGAGAGATGTGGAAAGAATCTGTTCTAGGTGCATAACATGTAGGAAGGTCAAATCTAGAGTTATGCCTCATGGTTTGTATACACCTCTACCCGTTTCATCAGCATCTTGGGTATATATTTCTATGGACTTTGTTCTAGGGTTGCCTAGATCAAAGAGGGGCAAGGATTCTATTTTCGTAGTTGTAGATAGGTTTTCTAAAATGGCACATTTCATTGCTTGTCATAAAACCGATGATGCAACTAATGTGGCTGATTTGTTCTTTAAGGAAATTGTTCGTTTGCATGGTGTTCCTAGAACTATTGTTTATGATCGAGATACTAAGTTCTTAAGCTACTTTTGGAAAGTTTTGTGAGGAAAATTGGAACTAAATTTTTGTTTTCAACAAGTTGTCACCCCCAAACTGATGGACAAAAAAAAGTAGTTAAGAGGACTTTGTCTACTCTTTTAAGGACATTGATTCAGAAGAATCTTAAGACATGGGAGGATTGTTTATCATTCATTGAATTTGCATATAATAGGAGTGTTCATTCCACAACTAACATGTCACCATATGAAATTGTTTATGGTTTTAATCCACTAACTCCTTTAGACTTGCTGTCATTACCAGTCAATGAAAGGAAAAGTTTAGATTGACACCGAAAGGCAGAAATGGTGAAGAAAATCCATGAGACGATTCGGTAACAAATTCAGAAAAGGAATGAGCATTACACAACAAAAGCCAACAAATGGCGTCGAAGGGTCGTCTTCCAACCAGGAGAGTGGGTTTGGGTGAATTTAAGAAAGTAAAGGTTTCCATCTCATAGGCATTCAAAGCTAAATCCACAAGGAGATGGCCCATTTCAAGTCTTGGAGCGCATTAATGACAATTCGTACAAGATAGACCTCCCCGGTGAGTACAATGTTAGTGCAACCTTCAATGTGTTTGATCTTTCTCCTTTTGATGTAGGTTCTTATTCAAGGATGAATCTTTTTGAGGAATGAGGGAATGATGAGAACATAGGCCATACTCAAAGTGTAGAAGAACCACTCCAGATGCCAGTTGGGCCTATTACAAGAGTAAGGGCCAAGAAGTTTCAAGAGGCACATAATGAGCTAATGAAGGAGTTCATTTGGGCTAACCCAACATTCTAAGAAGAGTTCAGGCCAAGTCAAGCCTTTGGAGGAATTTGGTAAATATCATAAATTTACCAACAACGAAGTCCAAAATATCAGAAATATCATCAAGGTTATTGATGGTGATCATCCTCACGAATTTGGTAATTAAAAGGGACAAAAGAAGCAAGGAAATTCATGCTTCATCATTTATGCTCAATCAGAGGCTTATTTTGGAAGAATTCAGCTTTTTGGTCAAGGCTTGATAGCTTTCCATTATGGGGCAAATCAT
Source organism: Tetrastigma voinierianum (assembly GCA_016808115.1). Classification (NCBI taxonomy): domain Eukaryota; kingdom Viridiplantae; phylum Streptophyta; class Magnoliopsida; order Vitales; family Vitaceae; genus Tetrastigma; species Tetrastigma voinierianum. The sequence goes on from JAEQBH010000112.1 coordinate 1,392,315, forward strand.
CAACTATCAATTTGGTCTCTTTTATGGTTGTTTTTTTTTGTCAAATTGATCTCTTTTATGGTGAAGAATATCATGGGTAAGTTTCCAATAAGGATAAGGATAATTACTTCCATGTTGGTTTGGTAATTTTCCAATTTCATTTAAGTAGGATTGTCAACACTGAAATTTTCAGCAAGTTTTTTCCTTTCTTTCTTAATCCTTAGGCTATCTCAAACTCTTTATAAGGGCCTTTGATGTAAGCTTTCAAACACAACTTGAATGAATTCAATACTCTTTGAGAGGTTTTTCTTCTCTTTCGGTTCTTGTGAGAACTTTTGAGCCTATCAAGGTTAATCCTTGTAGTGCCCAAAACCTACGGCTCTTGATTCTTCCATAATCAAGGGGACAAGGTTCTAAGTTCTTTTACTTTGTTCTTACGGATTTTGGTTGTCTATAAACCAAGAGGACGGTGACACTATACTACACTTACGGCTCTTGATTCAATATAGTCAAGGGGTCGAGATCATTTTCAGTCGTGTTTGAAGGTCTTAGGGATAATCCGCATCGTTGGGTGGATCTTGCAACCACGAAAACTTACAGGGTTCACATCACTTTGGCATTTGAAACACTTAATATCATGATTCTAAGTAGTGAAAGAATTGGGTTTACCTTGATTTCCTTGGTTGGTCACCTCTTGTTTTTGTTCTGTTTTGTGCTTAGCGGTGGGTGGCTTCTCTTCCTTCCTCCACTAATTCGACTTCTAAGTGGATGAACTTAGACTAGATGCAGAACGTGTGTTGCTACTGCCTCTCCTCTTGACTTGATTCTCAATCTTGATAGCCATATGTGTTGGGTTACAGGCAAAATATCTAATTTGATTGGAACATAAACGCAGCGGAATTTAAAATTTTTATCCCTTAACCCACCAAGGATCACATGCGTTTCATAAAAACCGAAGGAAGGGTAAACGAAACTTACCTCTTGTAGATCGATTCGTCAAACCTTCAAAGTCTACGTCTTGGTTTATTCGGATCTTCAAGGTCTTTGCCTTTACAGCGACCACCCTCTACAAGTATCGCACGCGAGCAAAATAATGAGAGCGATCTTGTTGAATGCTAGTTCGGGTTCGTGTAGCAAAGCAGAAAGTAAGGGTCTCTCTTTTGGTTCTTAGAGTAAAAGACGACCACAGCTAAAAAATATATATGTCTCACATATATATATATATCTATATAAGTTTGCTAGGGTTTTTTTTTTTTTCAAAAACGAATTTTTATTATTATATATTTAAAACTCTTTTAAATAATAACAATTTAAATTCAAATCCTTATCAGATAAGGAAACAAATTTATATTATTATATATTTAAAACTCTTTTAAATAATAATAATTTAAATTCCAAATCCTGCTCAGAGATAAGGAAGCAATTTATTTATATTATTATATATTTAAAACTCTTTTAAATAATAACAATTTAAATTCAAATCCTTATCAGATAAGGAAACGAATTTATATTATTATATATTTAAAACTCTTTTAAATAATAACAATTTAAATTCAAATCCTTATCAGATAAGGAAACAAATTTATATTATTATATATTTAAAACTCTTTTATTAAAAAAAACCCTTTACAGATTATTTCCTTATCAATAGAAAATATAACAAATTAATTATTTGTTATAATTTAATCCACCAATTTAAACTTTCTCAAAATTAAATTCGAATTTAAATAACAACTAATTGTTATTTGTAATTTAAAATATCTATATTTTAAATTCTCACAGTGAAAAACCCATAGCAGATTATTATTTGTTCTTAATGTGCGACCCACATGAGTTCGATTAACATTGTGATAAGCCTAAATCACATTTGATCCTACAAGTTATAAGTGGCGCACTCTGTAAGGAACATTATGACTACCCAAGTTAAATGAAAATCTCATGATCCGAGACAACCTTAATATAGCTAATGACATAATCCTTTTGTCTCATGATATCTTGATAGAATATAAGGCATGGACCGTCAACCTTATCGTTCTATCTTTGATTACTGAAACCCAATTAGGCGACTAAACAAATGACATTGATCTCCATCAATTCATTTGAGCACGACCACATGCATTTCGGTCTGGTGTCGGGGACTGAGATATCTCTCTTATAATAAGAGGACAAATTTCATTTTAATCGCTCATATCTCACCATAATTCTTATTATGTTCAAGTATAACCTTTATAGTCATCTAGATTAAAGACAACGTTTGATTATATCAAAATGCGATATTCCTTATGTTGAGAACTATAGTGATCTCAGGTCAAAGTTTAATGACACAACTATTAGAGATTAACTTATGACTTTGATCCATGTATTAATCTCAGCGGGTCTTGTCGATATTTGTTCTCAACAAATAGATATAAATTTGATTTGTATCTCATACATATTCATCCCATGAATATCAATCCAAACTTTATACTAATCTTAATTCGTGTTATTATTCCCATACAATAACCGATTAGGGACATTTAGAATAATTAATAATATTATTCAAAGGACATTTATATATAAACATGCAAATCATCATAATAATAAATTCTCATAAATAGTCAAAATACCATGTCCATACAATAGGCCTAGAGCACTATTACTAACAATATGCACCATATCCTCCAACTCCACATAATGTTACAATTCCACCACATTTTGAATCTCCATGTTTAAACCTAGCAGAAACCTCGCCATTGTAGCCTCTCGATCTTCTTCAATATTTGCTCTAGCCACTGCAACCTCCATATCCTTATAATACTCCTCCATACTATGGTTGCTTTGCCTCAGATTTTTCAACTTGTTGTACAACTCCTGGTAGTAGTAAGTTGGGACAAATCTCTTCCGCATCACCCTTTTCATCTCTTCCCATGTTTCCACCGCTGGCTCCCTATTTTGTCTCTTATTCAACACTAGTTGGTCCCACCACACTATGTCATAATCTGAGAACTCTATGAAAACAAGCTTCACCTTCTTATTTTCAGGATAATTGTGACAATAAAAAACCATCTCCACCTTTCTCTCACACTCAGGATATACCTCATGGTCATTATTTCCTTGGAAGGATGGAATCTTTATCTTAATACTACCAAAATTATTATCTTCCCGGTTCCTAGCTTCTCTAAGTCTCTCTCATACCTCCGGTCACTAACAACCGAATCATGATCAATCTCATACTCAAAACCAACCCCTTCATACTGGCAGCCTCTCCTTTCTACGCCCTGTTAGAGGATTTCGTGTTTACTCCAAGCTTTGCTCTACCCTCTCATGGAATTGTTCCAATTCAACCCTAAACATTCTTTGTACTTTGCTAGTTAAGGCCTCCATAATAAACTTCATGTCAATTCCTCCCGTCATACCTTCAGATGCGTCGTTGTTTAACATATTGCTGCAAAAAAACAAGGTTAGAAAAAAAAATAGGACCTCACAAATCACTCCCTCATGTGTTTTCACTCAAAGAATTATTCACTCAGTTCACTTGTGTTTTCACACAATTTATTTGGCTTTTTCTCACTCTAATATTCTTACCACTCTTGCCTTTTTCCACTCAAAATCTCTTTTTCGATTCTTTTGGAACTAATCAAACAAATCATTTTTCTTTTCCGCAAAATTCAATCAAAAATCAATCAAAGGGTAGGTTGGTGGTGTTATCCAAGTTCAAGCTTTACTTCAGCAACAAAGGTTAGGGTCACTAACAAAAAAAAAATCAAAAATTTCTCAATTCATTACCGAGTTTTTTTTTCCTACCGAATCTTTTTCCTTTCCTTTTTTTTTTTTTATTTTGGTAACTTAGGATGGACAGTTCAATAAAAAGGAGATAAACAAAAATTATATCCGATTAAGAATGAAGAAAATCAGACTTGGGATGGAGTATATAATAAGTTGTGAATGAAATTAGGGGTTGAACGGAATTTAGAATAAAAAAATAAAAGTGGTGACTAAGTGATTCGCCTCTAGTAGGGTATTCGGAATCAATAAAATGTATACCTATTTCCTCCTACTGTCGTAGCATTGCTACTACAGAATAGTGGCTCTAGGGTTGAACACAGGGATGGGTTTTCTTCACACAAATGGCTTGTAGTGAAGTTCAAACTAGTGAATTCATTTGGATTTTGGGTTTTGATAAAAAAAAAGGAGGTGTAATGGTTGAAAACTAGAAATAAAATGAAGTAAAAATATAAAAGAAGGCTCCTTGAAGTGTCAAGCTACTGGTTTTGGGTTCTAACTGTCAATGAGGGGTTCTCAAGCCCTTTTCCTCACGTTGGGGAGGATAACTTTTAGTCATCTCCCGAACCGGATCTTCATTTGTCTACAAAACCTTGACCCCTAACAGTTCCTCTTGAAAGATAGCATGTACTGGGCATTAATGGTCTTAGACAATGAAAACTTATCTCCTTATTACCTTCCAATGACTAATGATGCGACTTCTGAATCTCAGTGGATAACAATAAGCATCCACTTGAACCACAAAGATTGCCAAGTACGGGTCATTCCAAAGTGCGTCTAGGGAATTGAACTGAGGTTAGGAGACACATAAATGACAGTAAATACCTGCATTGAAGACGTGAGAAACCCTCAATAACCTTTAGATCCTTTGTCCAGTAGCCTTCCCCTTCAAGGATAAAGGGGTTTTAGCCACTTATCCTCTGAGTTGTCATCCTCAGAGGTTGTTTGGCAAGCAAGAAAATGAGAGAAATTGAGGGAAAAGGAAAAGAGGAGGGAGTTGTTGAAAGCTTGGCGCTAAAAACTTTATTAATGAAGAAGATGTTTGTTACAATGTAGCTTGGGGATTATATAGTGTCCCAGCTATGTAAAATTACAAAAATATATAAATTGGCCACTATTACATGAAGGGCAATTTAGGAAAAACAAGGAAAAAAACAAAAGAAGTCCTTAAGATTCGAAAAGGTGAAACGATTTCCTGTTTGCGAATTCACGGGGTTGCGGGAAATTGCAAAATTGCAAGGGTGTTGCTTATGCTGCTTTCCTCTACTTTCTTCTTCCTCTTTCTGACCTAATGCTTTGAGTTCAACTTAGATTCTCCGTGATTTAGCTGATTCAAAAACTTTGGAATAATTGGTTCATAAAACTACAAAATTTTCCGCAGCGATCGATAGTATATTAGGACCTTACTTGATGGCAAAGTTTAATCAAACATTACTACGCGAAGTGAACTCCAAAACTATGATAAACAGAGTGTAAAACATCATTATTTGGGTAGTAATCACTCCCCCCAACCGACACATTGTTAGTCCCTTAGCAATGGAAGAGAGAGAGCAAACAAAGAGATCGAGTATATTTATGTACACAAAACAATGAGGTAGTAATGCGCAACCAACGACAGAGTCGCAAAACGCTATGCTATCTTGGTGGTGAGCACTATGCAAAATTAAGTATCAAAATAGTCTTTGTTCCTAGAGTACCAACCCGGAACTTCCACCAAAACCTAAGTGTTAGCTTGATTAGTTTTCAATGATAGACTGCCAAACTGCACTCTCCCCCCAACCTAGCATATGCCAAAACCTAGCAAACTAACCAGCCTCAATAGATCGAGACCCATTTATTCCACAATTCTCTTGTCATTGTAGGGGTGCAATGCAGAGGAATCGACCTCACAAATGTCCATGTAGCAGGGATCCACCGATGACTCTCAACCAATTAAGGCTTAGGGCATCAAGTCATAAGGATCTTTTAACCACTAACTCTTCAAGCTTCACCCCGGACTCTTAATGAGTTCAAAAACTCCAACACCTACAATTTACTAAACTCTACCTATTCACCCATGAAAGCGAGCTGGTCGGTGACTCCCGACCCGAGTTGGTTTAGGGCCAGAGCTTCAGAACTTCGCCGTATACCCCTCGGGCCAGTGGTTGGGTTTGAAGCCAAGAGTCCTAAATTTTTCTTTTTCTTTTCTTTTTCTTTTTCTTTTCTTTCTTCTTCTTTTTTTTTTTTTTTTTTTTTTAGAGACTCATTGCTCTTTTATTCAGGGGTCTTAACCTATTTAAAGGTGGTCAAACATACTAGGTCAGACTTCCGCGGGGCTTAGGAGGCAAGGTAGTTTTTCAGCTCATCAATGAAACCTAATGTGCACGGTGTGTGGTTAGCTCAAAGTGGAAGAAAAAGGTTGAAAGCAATAGAAATTCGACTGGTCATAAACTTAATTAGGCATAGCGTCAATCTAACAACAACAGAATTGGGACAATGTTTCAATTTCTCTTACTAAAGGCTACGCATTACACAAAAAAAAAATGGTTGCAATTTGAAACTGTAACTGTAAACTTTGCAGTATGTATTGAAAATAAAGGTATGACTATATTTTCATCATCACAAAAAGAAACTATTAGCAAGTCACTGAACTACACAAAATAGACTCGCTCAAAATATTAGCAAAACATAATATAAAATCCCTTCTTTATTTAACTCTCCCGCAACTAAATGTCGTTGTCCTGATGGGGATCAGATGGAAAGTTAAGGAAGGGAAGTGCTACCTCCTCAAGTGTACGGTGGTGAGATGTCATCCTCATCTAGGCGGGCGAGGCGATGATGAAATTTGGAGGAGTGTCACCTGCTAGTAGCTACTAGAAGATCCGAGTGAAGCGAGTAGGAGAATTTTGGATAGCTAGGTCTTCTTCTTTAGCTGTAGCCTTTGGGTGAAGAGGCTGGTAGGTACTGATGGAGAAGTATGAGGCAGGCCCAAGTGGCTCTGAATCTACAGTAGAATAGCATTGTTCTGCGTGAGAATGGTTATGCTCTAAGCAACAGCGGCCTCGGCGCGTGCCATCCTCTTGACCAAGGCGGTATGGGCAACAACGAAAGATGCTGAAGTGGCTGAAAAAGTGCGGACTGCATCCAGGATGGCAAGAAAATCGCGAGGGGATATAGAGATAAACTGCATGGGTGGTGCTAAAAATTTTCCGATCCCGATTGAATCACGAGGAAGCTTGGAGGCCTTAGAGGTGTAGGAAGCGAGGTAGTGGGACCGGTGGCCCGATGGTGCTCTGAGCGGAATCTGAGGCTCTTAACGAGGAGGCGCGCCGGGAGGCGGTTGATCTTCTGGTTGATCATCCTGCGTCATCTTACGTCGGATCTCGGGTGGGGAGTGAGGGCACCGGGCCTGGCTGCAGCTTCTCACGATAAATATAGCCTTGCCCAGGCATGGCGGTGCTGAAATTTGAGGCTCGGTAGGAAAACCAAGGTGCTCTAGCACCTAAGATAGTAGCCTCGGAAACAGGAGGGGAATGGCCTCTGCCTAGGTGAGGTTCTTGCGATGAATCTTGTCCTCAAAATGGAAGAGAGCGGTCATGATAAGCTCTGCAAGGCTGAACCAAAAACCTTCGTAGATGTGATAGAGAGCCTCGAGTATGTCTTCTCGCCTCTGCACTAAATGCTGCAGCGGAAACAAGTTGGACCGTAGTACGTGGTCTATCAAAAGCATAACTAAAGGGAGCTGCCTCCTGAGTAGAATGGGCCCAGTGAATGCGTCCCTCGCAAGAATGCGGACCATCTCCCGAGGTGAGGGATGGGGTCATTGTCTGTACTCTGCTGAATTGGCGAGAACAACCGGTAAATTGAACGTGGCAGCTATATCATTGGCCTGGAGTATGCCCTCTCGGCCATCAATAGAGAAATGCAGAGTTGTAGGATTGGGATCTCTCACAGGGTTCATGATGCGATAAAACTTCAGCTGACGACAACACGGGGATAGAAGAACTAGCGGAGTCATGAAGAATACGAGGGTACGTGCATAAGCCGCATAGAGTCTCAAAGCTTGGGAAGGCCGGCGAAAGCTGGCGAAAGCTAGAAAGTCGTAAAAGTGCTCGTTGTGCAGATCCTTGCCACTATAGTCGAAATTGCCAGGAATTTGGCCATAGTGGAGGATATGCTAGCCGATAATGGAGCCCGGGGCGATCACGAGGAATGTTGGAGTGGACCTGTGTAGGTGATGAAGGGTCTCTGATGTGGTGAGATCGCCGGGACTGAAGTCAGGCCCTCTTTGGAGCGGGCCTCTGGATAAAGCGCATGAATGAGGAGTAGAGGGAGGTATAGGTCTGCCCTCGGTCACGTATCTGCGGCTGGGCCCAGGGTAGCGAGGAGCGGGGCAATAGGGATGTCGGCAGCAGCAATGGGTGTGCAGAGGGTCGCGTGCTTGAGCTGACGGGGCGCCGCAATTTGGGGCTGAGCTAGGGAAGAGGGTCGCACGCGAGGCCTATAGCTGGAACTGTGTCCACCGCAGGTCTTCGCCATAGCCTGATTGGGAGAAGGATGGAGAGGATGGGGAGAAGGGAAGTGTTTTGCTCCAAAGGATTTTCTTTTGAGGAGGAGATGGGAAATGAATTCAAATGAATGTAGGCTATATAGGGAGGTTAGGCTATTTAGTGTCCATAAATGGGCACTCAAATTCAGTGGTTTAGTAAATCAGAATAATAATGGTGATGTGCAAGAATCGAAGGTCCTGGAATGAAAATTTCATAGGAAACGTAAGAGCCTGATCAGAACAAAGCCGTGAAAATTTACAAAGATCGAAATTTCAGGGTCAGCAAAACTCCCAACCCTGCGAAACCTATCCTGCAATCTACAACTCATTGCTTTCCCCAAATCAGCTACTCCTGCAAAACAAAACACCAAAATTATGAATAAGAGCACAGAAAAGTGAAACTACAATTAAAACTAAGCTACAACTAAGGAAAGCATGAAAGAACAAAAAATAAAATGTAGAATGAAACAAACAAAATCCAACAAAAAGAAGTGGATTTTCAGTCTCTACAGAGACTAAGCCCACTCAAGGTAGCCTTTTAAACTTCTGGAGGTTCAAGGAGGAGCCCTCCGTCTAATGTGAGCGACTACATATGCTTTAAGCCTTCGCCATTCACTTAACACTGCTTCCTGAATTTAGCAAGTCCATCGCCCATTAGGGTAGACTTGATGGATGACAAAGGGACTGTCCACTTACTCGAGCTTACCCTAAAGAGCGGCTTTGTGAGTCATAAAGCAAAGATTCGATCCCTTTTCGAAATTCTTCCTAGCCACCTATCCGATCATGCACTTTTCACTTGTCCTTTGCAATTCTTTGAGTTCAAGTAGTGAACACCATTTTTAGCTTCCTTCCAAATTCTACATTAATGTCGAGGAATCTTTAAGGCCTAGCCTTCCCAAATCTAGGTTCACTTCCTACGCCACCATGCCTCAGACTCTATTTCCATAAGGAGGTGGCATGCTTCACATAAACTGGCCGATATGACCTTCCAAGAATCGTCTCAAGGCTATCCCAAGAGTCTGGGCAAGGAGTCCAAAGCAGCCGCGGACCAAATTCCGCTGTGTTCACCACTTTCATCATAATGGTTTGATTTCTCTATCGGCAAAGCTCCACCCATCCACTAGTCCGGGTGATGTAGTAAGGGAGTAAATACTTCAGGTTTTAGTAACATATTTAGCTGGGGATGGCCTTCAAAAGGTCGTAAATGTGAAGCTCCATCACTAATAAATAGGCTTTGTGTAATTCCAAATCGAAGATATTCTCTTTCAAAAAACCTCGAGCACCAATTCTCTAATCATTTGCCGTAAGGTGGGATTGCCTTCAATGACATTCGATGTAGTCAACCCCCACCAATATATATATGACATCCCAAAAAGATATGAAATGGTCCATAAAAATCATCAATGCCCCAAATACCCAATGTTTCCAAACTACTAACATCAATGTTTGAGGCATCATATGATCAATAGAGATTCTCTCCCCTCAGTCTTCGTAGACATTTTGCAACCCCAAAGATATTACATCCATGAATGGAAAAGCCGCAAAACCCGGGACATCGGGGAGCACCTTCATCAACCGCCTCCGTGGAAGCAAAGTGACCTCCACAGCACTCACGGCCGTGATCACCCCTATTGTCTCTTCGCACACCTTCTAATGTAACTGATACGTGTGATTTGAACAACAAGAAAGGCTCCCAATAATAGGTCTGAATCTCTCACGGAATATATTTCGCCCTGTATCCAAATTAAATGTATCTCGCTACTAAGAAATCGTATGTGGAGCGGCAACATGGAGTATTTTCCACTAACAATGTGACTTCTCCTAAATTCATCATCGAATGAGGATTATGAGTGTTGTGTGCTATAGCCGGGCCTAGAGAGATGCTGCCCCGCCACAACATTCTCCACCCCTTTTCTATTTGAAAATCAGAATCTGAATTTCGAGCAAAAGAATTTATCCCTAGATGTTTTACTCGTATCTTTGTCGTATGAGTTACTTCAAAGCCGTAAATGATCTCAAAAATAAACACGCCATCCCACCAAGCATGCACCAAATTTATCCACAAGATGCACCCACCCGCAGCTGCCCTCCTCCCGTGGGTGCATAGTTTCTCCTGGCTTCTTCAGAGCTCTGCCACGCAGCACTGCCATGGGATTTCCCGGCCTCCTCTCGCCCTCAAGGATCCGCCCCCCAACAGCAAGATCGATCGCCTCGCTGCATCACATGATTCAAAAGGAGCCGCAATAGCATCCCACCAGGCGTAGTGGTCAAGGGAGAGATTTGAGCCTTCGCTCTTTCGTAGGATTCACTCCACAAATTTATCATCCTTCTCCAAGAGTCACACAGTGGCCCTGGGCACTTTGAAAAATTCATGAACCTCCAGAAGCCCCATGCCTAAGGAACTGTCTCACCGCTTATACTGGGAAGGAAGTTTGGAAAATAAGCCCACTAAACTCATTAACCCTAATTCTCCATTGGATATGACATATGCTTGCCACAATCCCTCGCTTCTACCATAAAAATGGCATTTCTCCAAGTCAGCACCGATTTTTCATCGCATCTCAATGAACATAGTTCGATCACTGCCATCTTTCAAAACTATCCCCATGTGCACAAAGGATGTCATCCGGCGTGAGACTCCATAATGCACTCCAATCAGATCATTACGAAAACATCAAGCATACACCTTGAATGTGTAAAAATGGGTATAGACTGTATGGGTACCTTCCAGGTGCATAGTGCCAAAAGCCAGATAAGTGAAGGTAGTTTTCTCGGGTCTTATCCTAATCAAAAGTATCTGAATAACTATCCAAAAGCAATAATGGTGCCCTGGAATTTCGCGAGCCGATCAATGAAGCGGTAATTGAAGTGATCTTCGTCACTCGCTCAACCTCCATAATCTATGCATACCCTCTAACTCGTGGCGGCGCGGCCTCCTCCTCTCTTTTCACGCCCACGTGGTCACCCCACTTTCTGGCACAACCCGGGCTCGGATCTGCCCAAAAAGCACAGATGGGATAAATGATACCATCTCAGAGCAAATGAGCAAACTCGCGGTATTACTGCATATATGATTCAGCCTCTCCGAGGCAGGTCATTCCCACCGGTTTCACTTCCTTCAAGCCGATGATGGTGCAAACCACAGTGGGCTAACTTTCCAAACCGTAGATTTTCCACCCACTCCGGGTCATGCTTTGTCTTCGAGGACATCCAACAAATCGTCCTCCCATGAGGGATCGGAGCGTCGAAAAGATTGCACCGCACAGCCGCAACCTTTTCTAAGGCATGGCTATTTCTCAATTCCATGTTAAGTAGAGGTCATCCAACTTTTGAAGCCCAATATTTCCTTCCTTTTCCTTATCCTCTTTAGTTAGCAGGGGAAGAATTTCTTCATTCCTTATCCAAGGTCCATGCACTGTACATGACTCTGCAGCATCCTGTAACTCATCAACAACTTCTCCTAGTTCTATCAACCTCTCCTCGCTGGCCAAGGTACCGAGGTTGTTCACCTGCACGGCATCAATTACAAAATTGCTCTTGATCTTCTTCCACCAGGGGCATGTGCTTCGCCAAACGGTGAAAAATATTAAGTTCCAACGCCATTCCTAAATGTTAAATTGTGATTACCCACCCAAGAATTGATGATTACATCGATGTAGCCAAGAATTACCCCGAGGATGATAAGTACTACAATTAGTCCCCACACAAAGAACCGACTTAAGGTCCGTGAGACAACAAAGTCCACTACAGTAAAGAATCTATCCACTCAGATCAAGACATCCTCAATGCTGCCTTTGGGAATTTTATCACGCGGCTGTTAGTGATAATGTAATAAAGTGAGTGTGGGTTTCAACCTCCTCAATCCCACTGTTTGTAAACTAAATACAAAGAAAGCTATCACCCGCCCCTAAGTCCAATAAGGCTCTCTGCATAAGTTCCACCATTGCCCAACGAGTACTTAGTAGGATGTTCTGTAGTCTCTCAGACTTCACCCACATCCTGACTATTAGATAATGGCATTTACCGGCTCATTAAAGGCTTTCTTTGTTAACATTCAACCCTCTTTTCACCAGAATATGTAATAATTTAAAATATAGCCCCTAGTCGTCACATAAGTAGTGAATCTCAGAAGTACACCTGAACTTTTTCGTAATTTAAATGCAAAACATGGAAATCAAAACTCTGACTTGCTGAAGATAAGGGCAAATATGCAATTTGCCAAAAGGGGCATAGAAGTCATATGATGAAAAGGTGGAGAGTGGCTAAATAGAATTACGCCTAACTCGATTCGCAAAAAGAGAGAAACTGAAGGACTAAAGTGAAATAATGAAAACTTAACCTAAAATGGTTTTGGGAGCCAAACATGGCCTAGAATATTTTATTTAAGACCAAATTTGGTCCTACTGGGGGAGAAAACCGTAAAGAAGAGAAGAGAAGGGAGAAGAAGAAGAAGAGGATGAGGAAGAGAAGGCATGGGAAGAGAAGAAGAAATGAAGATAAAAAGGTATGGAACCATGAATTTTTTGTATGAATTTCCATGCAATCAGATGGTTAGTAACTTATCCCCCAAAACCTAGGGTTTTGCTAGGATTCATCATAACCCTGTAATTAACGAAAGTAGTGCCCAGAAACCCGGGGTCAGATGACAATATGGAATCCTCCCTTTCGAGGTCGTGATTCATGGATTAATTACAGTAAGTGAGTTAGTAAGCTTCTAAACAAACCCCTAACTAATCTCTTTATATTTGGTTTATATGGGTTATGACCCATTAAGGATTTGTTATGAATCACATGCTTCGTGTAGGTGGTACGAAAGATGAATTGTATAATAGAGTTATGCTACGACCTGGAGTGGGCCACAGAGTATGATTATTTAGATTGGGGTAGCAAAATATGGAAAATGGGAGAAAAACCACCTTTCTAGAGTAATTTTCGAAGGTGTACTTACGAACAGTAGTGGTACGGCATTCCACTCTAGTTCTATTTAATCGTACTCCTGCATCACGCAACGTTTATTTCGACAAAGTTCTATTTGCCATAATCCTGCCTAGCTGTTTATCCGATTTGGAGTGATTCAAGTGGTTATAATTAAATCAAAACTTCAAGGAGCACACAAAACATCCTCAGCAGATCTTCACTTGAATCTAAGGACCCAAAAATTCACCAAAAGAGGGGTTATGTTCAAGCAAATCCCTCGTCTACTGGATCACAGAGAGTAATCCCAAGTGTTTAAGACGATCTTGAGCATCAGCAAGCCCGAACAAGTGGATCTCCAGCCGATGAGAACCCTTTAGCACCTTAGCGCTTTAAAAGAGTGTGCTTAAACCAGTGTCAAATATGGAAGTTAAGACTCGAAAAATGGTGGCTATAAACCGTCTTAGTGTAATATACAGAATCCCACTTGAAGCTCAAATGGAAATGCCAAGCAACTTAGTTCGATAATCCAATCGAATGATTCCACTTCTAAGTGCAAAGTAGATCTCACAGGAACAAGAAAACATTTAATGAGGTGCTGAATACATGTGCATCATACCGTTCAAGTATATGAAACCTACATGTATGTGACGTGTTTACGAAACACGCAAAAAACGAACCCAAAACATGAACCTACTTGTAAGGCAATATGCTGTCATAAATACATAATGTGGCCAAGGAATGCCCCTATTATAAGATATTATTAGGGTTATCGAATCTCATCATATAATTGTAAGACTACCTAAGACTGAGATTGAATGACATGGCACTACATGCGGCACGATGTACAGATTTGCATCCGATTAGTGCATTTACACTCTATCCGTGTTTTCCTGCATACATTAAGATTTTCCAGATTTCCGTTTAGTACTTTGCATTTCTTCCTCGTTTAGTACTTCTGTGACTGATTAGTGTGACTAAAGATCACGTTGCTTTCAGACTTCACAGGGGAAGTGCGCACCATCGTGACTGGACCTTCGTACTTATCAGGCCGTGGTCCTACTCATTTCTTATAATCGTAATGGCACAAACAATAAATGATAAGGACCTGGTCAAGAATCGTAATAAAGAAATGTGTTTCCATCGTAATGTACCTACTGCACCTATATAAGATATGTCTAGTACCCATTGCACTGCACACAAAATCTGTAGTACCTAATGAGTACTCTGTATCAAAATGGTAATATTATAAGTATAAGTTCTAAGTCTCGTAATACAAGCATAAGATCTGTAATACAAGTATAGGATCCGTAAGACAAGTATATGCTCCGTAATACAAGTATAAGATCCGAAATACGAGTATATGTTGATTCGTGCCACTCGAGGGCATCCTAATCAACAAAATTTGAGCCTTAAATTCCTCCCATCGTAGTCGTTTACCGCGGCAGATACGGCCTAGGTCAACACTGGACGTAAATTTTCATCCCACGAATGATTCACGTAATTTACATTTGAAAAATGGGGTGAGACTTTTGTTTGGATTTTGACTGGGTTAATGGGTCAGGAGGTCGATTGTTCAATGATAACCCGAAATGGTTTAAATGAAAGTGTGAATGGTAACCTCAAGGCTCGGGTCACCAAATTCCTGATAAAACTGTGGTTACTTCTTTCTATCCCCGCTATTTCATTGTGTTAAATGACATATAGTCAAAGCCAAACCTGGATCTTTGTTTACAATATGAAACCTAACCCGTAAATCCACTCCTATTTGAGTCTAATCAAATACTAAGCATTCAATGTCCCAGTCAGTTTGAAACCCTAGCATTTAACCTCATTTCAATGGCTCGTAAATGACATCTAAAGGATATTAGTGCATCTACCATTAAGAATGCACTGAACCCTAAAGCATGACGTATCACCAAAGGAAAGACATTAAATGGCATTAAACCCTAGTTTCGAACTAAATGCGTGACTCGTATCATTAAAAGCATGAGGACACCGCCAAACCACCAACAAACTGGGTTAGCAAGGCAACCCCTCCTCTTCAAGGCTTATGCTTCATGCCATCCCCAGACGCCCCCTAAGGGGTGCTCCAGAAACTGAAAAAAATGAGAGAAAGAGGAGAGAGAAGAGATAAATAAAAACCTAAAATTAAAGCCGCGGAAAGCTTCTGATAAAGTGGAAGTTAGGGGGTTACAAAGCCGTAGGGAGCTTATATAGCCAACCCACGTGAAATGGCAAAAAATGCCAAAAATATGAGATTACAATAGGGACAAATGGTAATTAATCAAAACGGGTCGTGCTTTGGAATCAAAAAACATAAAAACACAAGCAAATCCATTCGCTATGCAGTGAAGACTAGTATACTTAAATTTTCGCTTATTAAATTTCGCCATCATAGCTTAAATAAGGCATATAAATCTGGGCCATGGCGCAACGTGAATTTTCACTAGCATAGCAAAATCTCGCTGGTTTCAGTTTAAATTCAAATAAAGATAGCCAAAAATCTGAGCACAAATGGTAAATTCGGGCTAGGGATCACAAATTCGCTATGATCATAATTCTGCGCAATCTCAGAAAATTTTCGAATGCATAGAGAAAATTCAGATTCCACCATTCCCTCCAAAGTCGCTCCCATTACTCTTTTACACCTCATTTCCATTTCAATTCTTCAATTCAACCCTGAGCATTTTTATCGCTCTCACCAGCAGAAACCAGCCCAAGGATTCTCACATTCAAAGAGACTGTCAATACGAGGCCAAGCTTGGCCGACTCTAAGCCCAAGACCCCGCAAAACTACCCAAAACAATCCGAAACCAAATCGTAGGCACCTGGCGGACATGCACATGACAATTGGCTCATCTCATATGATTAGTGCGCAAAGCACCTCAAAACCCATCTTGGTCAGTGCTCAAAATAAAGACTTTCACTAATCATATGTCTGTGAATACAAGATGCATCCGAAATACAAAGTATATGCTTGTAATGCTTATGCCCTGTAATACAAGTATGGGCAGATTCAAATACAAGTTTATGTCTGCATTGCCAAGCATGAGATCCGAAATACAAGTATATGCTCGTAATAAGTATAAGATCCGAAATACATGAATAAGCCCATGTCAAGTATAAGATCCTCAGGTTCGGCGACATATGCTCCGTAGTACAAGTATAAGTTCGTTAGCTACAGTACCTCAAGAAGGTTTGCTGCACCCCTAATACGATCTCGGATAAGTATTAGTCCGACATAAGTTCAAGTATAAACTCGAGATTTGAAAACACACTATGTCCCGAAAATGCAAGAATAAGTCCTATATGTCTCAGATCCGAATAATACGTATACGTCCGATACAAGCATAAGTGCATGTGTCTGGGGAGAATCAGAACATAGTACATACTGCACTCGTGATAAGAATAAGTTCCGCACAATGTGATAAATCTGTGAATACAAATATAACCTATAGTACCCACCGTACTCGAACAAGTAAACTCAGATTATAAGTATAGCTCCTAATGGAGATAATGATAAACTTCGAGTACCTAAGGGTACCAGATAAGCATAAGTTCCGTGAACTCCTACTGAGATCCGAGATATATAAGTACCAAGATGCGTATAAGTACTCCGGGATAGTGAATAACAAGCCCAGAATCCATGAGATCGAACAAGTATAAGCCTCGAGATGCATGGGTGCATGCGGGATAAGTACCTCCAGGAGGCATATGTATAAGCTCAGATTGCGCTACGAGGAAATCTATATAAGTACGCCTACTTTGATAAGATGGGCACGATTTGTCCCACGAGATAAGCATACATGCGCCCACGAGATCGAATACAGTTCAAGTCCAGCCATAAGTGTAAGTTCCGTGCGCATAAGATACAAGAAGTACCCAGTGATAAGCTTCAGAGCACGTACGGCACAAGCCCATAACTAATTAATCGTATATACAAGTATGTTATGCTTACAAGTAATCAGATAAGTTCATTAAGGGCGAATGCCGAAAATTCATATCCGTTATCGCTTTATGCGCTTTAAAATGTGTATATGCATAAGACATATGTTTCCCACTCGCCGTAAAGCTTAGCACCCGTTTTTAATCCGTATAAGACAAGAGAAGATGTCCAAAGCTTCCGTGATACCGGGCCAAAGACACTAGTAAGGGTTCATCGCGAGGCCCGCGCCACACATGAATCGTGGAAACAAAGCTGTTTCAGATATGTATAAGTAAACGAATTCGCGATGTATAGATATGGATGGACACCAATTCCTGGTATTGGTGGTATGTAATGATTTTGTTATTACTTTAAATTGTGGTATACCTACGTACAAGTTCACCCGAGAAAAAAATGTAGTCCGGCCCCCGAAGGTGACTTGAATCTGCAGGATCCGGGCCATTCGCTCTGACCGGAATCGAGAGGCTGAAGGATAAAAGATGTCCTTTCTAAGAAATTCCACTGTCAGAATTGTTTAACTGCGTTCAATGCAGGATGTCGACTTCACCCGCCTTGCAAGACTTCTGCACTCTCAAACCCATTGACACCTCTTCGCCTTTGCCGCTCTGGCGCTGGGGTGTGCTCTTCTTCACGATCTTCTTTGATTACCATCCTTCCTCGGCCTCAACCTCCCATTACTTTAGCTCTTCTCGTGGGTGTGGAGCAAAGGTCGCTTCAATTTGTTCGCTTACTCCTCAAAGTGATAATCGCCTTCACTTCATCTATCTCTGGGAGTCGCCCACCTAAGAGCTTACTTCATGGACTTCTAGAACGTCAGAAGTCCGGAAGTGAATTCCCTTTTCCCGCACTTGTCACGGTTAGCCGTACTTCTGAAGAATCAATACCGTGTGTTACCAAATCCTTTTAAGCAATAACATCGACCGCAGTTTTCAATTTTCTCGTCGCGCGCTCTCCACTCGTGTCAATTTTCCAATGGGTTTCGACATCGACCGCTTGCTCCTCACTCACTCCACCATTTCATTTCAAGTTCATTACAATTTACCAACTCGGAGATGATGATGATGGTGGCCGCGCTCGACATGAAGATCCGCACGCTGTCGTGGTGTTAGCGGTACAAGGCGGCGGCACTCTCGGTTTCCGGCAGAGAGGTTGGGGATGGTTCCTCCACCAGATTGTATGGTCACGTGATGTGGGGCACTCAAGCTGGTTGCCTCAGGCTGACCTACATCAATTGTCTTCAACTACCATGTCCCCATTAGCTGAATAGTCGGGCAATTCTCTCCCGGATGCTCAATGTACTAACAAAACAAAGTGTGCCACGGGGTAATAAGTGTTCCCAAATATTGTTCGTACCCCATGTTGATTTCTCATTTCTAGCTCTAACCTTCTAGCTAGTTAAATACCTGTTTCTACCCATGTCTTCCGGAGGGCATGCCCCTTAAGTCAAGCCACATAGCCCCCATTCTCTCCACTCCGCTCTTAAAGTTAGGTTCAGTCCCCTGTGCCTTTGATGCCTCTGTCATATAAATTCAGAAATCTGGTATACTTATGGATTCTGCTCAAGAAGTCTCCTCCACACATAGTTTGCAAATTCATCGTTTGCATGAGACATTCCATCATAAAATGGTCAGCCAGCACGGCGTGTCAAAGCCATGAAGAGATAATGAAATCAAGTATCTTCCTCAAAGATTTATAGAATTTTTCGTTTTCGTTGGCTACGAAGGTGTAGATTTGCCTCTTCAAACTCGCGAAGAAGGTTTCAGGTGTGGAAAAATTTCAAGAATCTAGCTTGCATCCTGGCCTAGTTCCTAATGGTCCTCGTCTGTAGAGTCGAGCCAACTTCGGGCTTTATCTTTCAGTTAGAGGAAAATTTTAGCCTCATCAAGTCCAAACTGGTAGCATCCTCTTCAAGGTGCTTCGTAGACTTCCTCAAATCTCTTGATATGACAGGGTTCCCTACTTCCATACCATGGAAAGGAGTAGTGGCAAATGTGTGGTCCGATCAATCATGTCCTCGCTGGGAGAGACAATGTACGAGGGTGCACTCACCTCGTGGAGGATGCTACGTATCCCCGCTGACCTATATGCATTTTAGCTCTTCGCATTCCTCGCCGACTACAGTTCTATGGGGCTCCATTTGTCACCTTCCAAGTTCATGTACCTCGTTTCGCGGAAATAACCTCCTAACTGGGCCTATATTCCTGTATCCTACTAGAACATAAACCCTATATGAAAAAACAAAGCACACCAACAAAGAAACAAAACAAAGCTGGACAAAAAGGAGTTACCGTTAAATGGGGTAAAAGAAAATGTGTATACGGACAAAGAAATAATCAATTAACTCCAATAAAGTTGAATCGCAAAGAATGAAAGATAGTTCACCAAATGTCAGATAAGGATCACAAGTGTTCAATAGTTCATCCTCGTACTAAGGCACCATCCGCAATGCGCCGACATTTGACTGCCTAAAGTAGTAATCCAATCAACAAAATTAGACTATTTCCTCTTCATCATTAGCATTGCTACTACAAGAGGCTTTGCACACTGACAAGTGACGCTTTCTTCATGACAAAATGGCTTCACAGAGTGAAGCTCAAACTAGCTAATCTATTCTGATTTTGGGGTTTTGATAAAAACAAGAGGTGTAGCCGGTTGAAAACCTGAAACAAACAGCAAAAATAGAAAAGAAAGCCTTTAAGTGTCAAGCTACCTGGTTTTGGTTCTAAGTGTCAAATGCAGGGCTCCGTCTTCTCGTACGGGGAGGATAACTTTTAGTCATCTCCCAAACCTATCTTCAGCCTGCTCACAAAACTCTGACTCCCTAATGGGTCTTTTGAAAGATAGTACTACCGGCACATGGTCTCTGGGAGCAGAAAACCCCATCCCTCGACCCACCTCCAATGATCAATAAATGACAACTATCAATCTGCTTTATTCAATAATAAGCATCCACCGAACCTCAAAAAGATCGCGCGATAAAGTTGGCCCAAAGTGCTGCCATGGATCGGGAACCTAAGGTTAGAAGGAGACATTGTCAAATGATAAAAGAATACGCGCCGCGACGAGAAACCCCTCAATAACCCAGGATCTTTGTCCAGTGAAATCTCTTCCCCTTCAAAGATAGTAAGTAGTTTTGTTTCTACTCATCTGAGTTGTCATCCTTGTATGGCCAAGCTGGTAAAAACAGAAAATGGAGAGAGAAAGAGGAAAATGAAAAAGAGGCGTGAGTCGAAAGCTTGGCGCCAAAAACTCATTAATAGAAGAAGATGTTTGTTACAAAGTAGCTTGGGGGATTGCTAGTGTCCTATAAATTGCGAAAAATATATGAATTAGCCAACATTACATGAAGGGCAATCTAGGAAAAACAAGAAAAAACAAGAAGGAAGTCAAACTTTGAGAACAATTACAGGTAAGCTATGAAAATTTGCAGAATCCTCGCGAAATTTCAGTAGTTGGTTGCGAATTTCGCAATCCTCGCTAAATTGCAAGGTGTTGCTTCGCATTTCCTCGCTTCTTCTCCGCTTTCCGACCTATCGCTTCAGTTCTAACCTCTTACCTCTCGATTGTTTCATCTCAAAAACTCGTACGATCGTTCATAAAACTACGCAATCTTTCCACAAAGCGCATCGAGTACAATGCAGAATCTAACGTGGGCATAGTGGTTATTGTTGACATTACGCAAAAGTGCTCAAAACCTGTGATAAACAGCGGTGTAAATAGCACCATTTGGTGAATTGTCGGGTTCTGATAAAGGAAATGTGAAAAGGCAAACCAAAAAATGTAACTGCTTATTCAAGATACTAAAATGATATGAACCTCTAATCACATAGAGACCCGATCGACAATACTAACTGCTATTTCATTCAACTTTGATACTCAATTTCAACCCTTTACTCTATAGTGCGCATCCTCGTATGTAAGACGCCATAATCGTGACGTAGATCCGATCGACAAGTCTCGGTTTAACACAACCTCGAATAACCGATGTTTCAAATAGCTCTTTCAAAAACTAAACATTAAATTTAAACCTTAATTTTATTAATCGTGAACTCAAGAAAAAAGAGTGAATAAATTAACTTCCCTGCAACAGCCCAAAAAATACGGTTAATAAAACTAAAATCTCACCACAAAGGAAACTACATTCAAATTAAAAATAAGTTTAAAACAAAAATAAAATACATCTCTCAAGCAACGACACCTAAAAACGCCTTATATGAGAAAAGTGAACTAGACACCTTGCAAAGAAATAAGTAGCTTAATCAACAACACAAATCAAACACAGAATCAAAATAATAATAAATTATCCTACTTGATTACGCCAAAATCACCCCAGCTCACCCAATCTGAACTTACCACGACGCACCAATTTTGCTTTATTCTTCTGAAATGAAAGACGTGAGCACCCTCCACTGAGATCCCTGACTAAAACACAAGCATTTATTCATTTCACTAATCATGCCATATCACGCGGATTCTCATGGGTCTAAGCACTCCACCTTTAGCTATGGCACCCATCAACAAATACTCTATCATAAACGTGACAGCACAGCTGACAGCGCCAAAAAGTTTCAGAATGAAGGTCGATATGTATAAAAACACTTTATATCATTAAAACAATAAAAATTATTATTTAATATTTAATTATAAAAATAGGATATCCTAATAAATAAAAAATTATTACAAAATGATATAAATACATATAAAATTCTTATATTAATAAAACCTTAAATCAACTTTATTTTTATGATTATAAAAATTAAAATATTCTTTATATAGAAATAAGTGAATTAATGCAGAATAAACATATATTAAATTATAAAAACATTCTTAATTAATTAATAAACAAAGTAAATTCCTTTATTAATAAAATTTTCAAAATAATCATTTTATAAAATGATTTTTATGATTATGTACCTTTTTTAAAACATTTATAAATATTTGAATTTTGAATTCCTTAAAGTAAATGATTTTATCCTTATTTTAAATAAAATAAATAGTATTTGGCTGGAAAATAAAGAGATATTTAAGGATAAATAAGTAGGTATTTTAGGAACATCCAAAAAAATTTAAAGTGTTTTTTTTAAAAAAACATCTCTCAAGTGCTTTTCAAAAAAACACTATAAGTGTTTTTTTGAACTTTCAAAAGCGCTTTTGAAAATATTGCCAAATGCCCAAGCCATATAGAAATACTTAAGCTGCAGGCCTAAAATTTCAGCAAGCACTACCAAATGCAAGTCCTGTGCCTATGTGGTTCTCACTATGTTGATATATAAAAAAGACGGATCTTGGAGAATGTGCTTTGATTGCCAAGCTTTCAATAGCTTTTTTATTAACAAGGAAGTATGATTCAACATAGGGTAAAAAGCATAACAATATGGAAAACAAGTAAATGAAAGTAATTAAAGTATGATATTTGACTCCTCGAGGATACCGCCAGCCAGCTTTAGAGAAGAGGTTTTTGATATGTGCGTGTTCCAAGCTTGGTGGCTCGAGAGATAAACCTCCATTTACGTTGCCACAAGGACAAAGCAGAACGCCATGCTGGAGTTTCACTTAGCTTAATTATAATATTTTTACCTATATTTAATATTAGTTGATAACGTTTTATCATGATGATGACTTACAAAAGTATTTTCTTCAATTATAAGGGATTGATGTAAGAAAACTTTTGTAACAAACATTGAGAATTCTTTTTTAATTATGAAAACTTCATATTTGAGATGTTATTAATACAAAGTCAAGACATGACTTCGAATCGTTTATGTTTTGATTCTCATTAGTTATAGTATATTTTTGAGGTATTCATCAATCCTATTTGTACTTGCATTAAAACTTATTTCTACAAACTTTCTTATCAAACTTCCCATTATCTCTTATATTTTTTGTTCCTAATTTCAACTATCAATGGAACCACCATCAGGACCATCAAACACCACTACCTTGTCAAAGAAGCATTTAAGAGTAATCATCGTGTCAATGAAACATAAAAAATTGGATTACATTCGAGGCTTACGAAAAACATAATACTACAATGGAAAGAGAATTAGATGTCAAAAAACAGAAGCAAAAAGAAACCTAGAATTACAAGCCATGAAATCTAGCCACGTGGCACGTGGCGGATCAAATACAACGACACACACAATCTCTCCATCTCTCTCTTCCTGTCCCTTCAACTCTAGCATATACCAGCCTCCAGAATATTCCCGCACCTGATCCTACCGCCACCGCCTCATCCACCCAAGCGATTCTTGCTCCACGTTAACTCGCGCAATCTCGTCAACTCAGTCATCATCCTACGTGGTTCGCCACGTGTAACACACCACTAAATGTTACATTGAAAAAAAAAAAAAAAAAAACTGGAATCTCACGTTAAACTCACTGTCTGTCTTCTCACCATTTCTTATTTTTCTCCCTTTCACTCTTCTCTCTCTGGTAACCCAGGATTCCACATGAAAAAGCTCCGACTTCACAAAATCACTGACAGCATGGATAAACATTAAGCCTGGAACTGAGCAGCGGCGGCCCGGACTCAGTATCTGGAACGCCTTCGTTCCTTCACGGTGGAGGAGTTCGCACTGGCTTGATGCGGACCTCGTTGACAAGAACAGGTCGATCTCACGCCAAGAACCTAGCGACGTCGTTCGATCGAGAGATCGGCAACTCGCACACCGTCTCGCCGCTCTCTGTTCTGCCACAGTCTGCCGCTGGCCGAAATTGACTTCGTCAAGGCTTTGCAGTTTGAAGATCTCCGAAATTCATGAGCGTACTTCGTCGTTTTAATTTTAGCCAAAGGTAGTTTTATGAAATGGAGTTCTATAATATGACTTAAATCGATTTGTCAGCTATAAAGAACTTAATAAGGTTTGTAGCTATATAGAGAGAAACTGCAAATGCCTGTGAGAGGGTTCGTGGAGGAGGGCGCTGAGGAAGGAATGAACTTTAAAATTCAAATGAGGAGAGGAAGATGACAGAAGGAATGGGAGCCAATTCGGGTGTTGAAGACGAGATTACAGCGGAGGAGTTCATCGTCTGATATTTTTGAGGGCTTTAAGAACAGTGAATTTGTGGAGAAAGTGAAGTCTAGTTTGGTATGTTTTCTATTCCTTCTGTTTTGTTCCGTGACAACAAATATAGAATTTCTTTTGTCTGTGATTTTATTGGATGAACTTTAGGCTGTGTTTTGAGCTGGAAATTATTATTTGTTGGCATGAGCTTTTGGGCTCATAGTGGAAAAAGGTTCATGCCAGCCGGCATAGGTGGGTTTTCGGTCTCCTTTATTTACATTATGAATGTAAGATATTATTATTATCATAAAGAAGGGCAGAAAATTTTGCCATAGATTTGTAAGGGTAAGAATATAGATGTGAGAAGATTTGCCAATCTTCCTTCATGCCAAATTTACAATCTTTGTTGTAGAATGCATATGCAGATTACGAAGCGTGTAGATCATAAAATTGAGGGAAAATCAAACCTATCACTTCTTATCAATCCACATGAGTAGTTGAAAGTGACCAATTATCTTATCTACTCAAAACCAAGTTATTTTTTGCAACCTGAATTTTATGCTCTGTTTGGTTCTAGTTCAATGCTAAGAAAAGAACAAAAAAATGTTAAGAGAAATGGTATTTTCAAGTTTTGTTTTACCATATAAAATACAAAAGAAAATAAAATATAATTAAAATTAGTTAAAAACAGCTGCATTTCAAATTATTTAATTATTATATATGAGTTAAAATAAGAAAATTATTGAATAACTAAAATAAATGGAATGAGTTTGAAGTATATATGCACTATAAAAATAATTTATTTTCCTTTTTATATTTTATATTTTCCTTTATTTTTTTTTACTTTTTTTCCCTTATATCTGAAATTCGCTAGGAATTAAACATAGCCTTAGGGCTCTGACGCAGGAGCTTCTACAACAACCTTTGGAAATTTGATATTGATTATGGAAAATTTAGATTCAGGAGGTTGTGAAACCCTATAGGCATGAGTTGGAGTCTTATTGCTATTTTGGAGTCACTTTATTTTAGAAAGATTTGTTTTTAGTAGTTACTTTATTTAATTTAGAAAGTTTGTTTTGCTAGTTAAATAAGAGATGCTATTTCTTTTTAGAAAGATTTTCTTTTAGGAGTTGCTTTATTTAAATTAAAAGTCTTGTTTTACAAGTCAAAGTAGGAGTTGCTTTATTTGATTTAAAAAGTATGGGGTCTATATATACCCCCCTTAATGTAGTCTTTGAGAATCAATTCAAGTTTAATAATATTTTCAGATTTCTCTTTTTAAGAGTTCTATCTTGTTCTCTTATTTCTTGGGTGGATTCCCTCGAGTGGCGAGTTCGTCGCTTCTTATCCCTTGGCGGATTCCTTAGATGACGAAGTATATATCTTGTTCTCTTATCTCTTGGGTGGATTCCCTTGAGTGGTGAGTATCTATCCTTCTATAACCTCTACTCATCTCATCATCTTCTCTTTTTAACTTTCCAAATTCAATTCTCCAACCACAACAAAAAACTTTCCAAATCTTGTTCCATACTTCTAAACCCTTGCTATATACTTTATTTCATCCTAGAAACTATAAACACCATCATCCCTAACCTTTGAGAAACCCCAAATTTGTACATAGCCCTAGCCTACCTTAGAAAAACCCGAAAACTATAAACTAGCTCAAAATAAGACTGTTTTGCATCAAATCAAACCCAAACCTCTCCAAACCTAAAATCCTTTATTCTAAACCTTTATTCCATCATACACATAAACCCCAAATAAGCCCTATAGCCTTTGAAACCAGACTTCTCCCTTATCTTTTAAAGTTACATCCTATACCGCTAAACTACCATAAACCCATCCCTAACTTTCCCAAACCATTAGATCATCCTTCATGGTCCCATCTTGGCATTAGGCTCTCTAGAATTTCTTGCATCTCCTAAGTTTTTTGTTCAAATATCTAAAATTGAACATGGAATTGGACTTTAGATGGTTTGAAGAATTAATTCTTTAAGTGGGTTCTTTCTTAATTCTTTTGTAGAAAAAGTTGGTTGCAAAGGATGAACGAAGTGTTTCTTGTTTCAATAGGGGAAATGAAAAGATAATAAGAGAAAAAATAGATAAAGAAAGGCCTACCTAGATGAGAGATCCCGCATGCAAGGATAGTGGAAAATACCCTCTAAACTTCTCAAAGGGAAGAGGCTCCTTTCTTAGCAAAAAAGTTTTCCTTTTGTGGTTTGTTGCAATGTCTCGCAAAAAGGATTAATCAGTTCTCCAAGATCTTGGTAGATTGGAAGAAACCATGCAATGATGGATATGTAATTCCTTTATACACTTCTCTTTTGAGAAGAAATCCATACATGAGGAGGTGGTGCTTTTGAGTGAAAACCATGTCTATTGAGATGGGTAATGGTTTTCCTAGACAAAAGGAAAGGAGGTCTTGGTGTCAAGTGTCTCGCAACTCTCAATAATGCTTTTCTTTGTAAATGGAGTTGGTAACTTGCAAAATGGGAGATGGACTCCTTGTAATCAAGCTATAAGAGGGAAGAATGGGGAAGAAAGAGGGCGGTGTTCTGAGAAAATGAAAGAGATGTATGATGTTGAATTGTGGAAAGCGATAAGGATTGGAATCTTATGAGTAGTAGGATGTCTTTTTTTTTTTTTTTTGATTGATAAACAAATATATTAAAACCAAAAAAAGGAACAAGGACCCCAAGGGGTATACAGGGCGTATACAGAGAGGAACCAAAGCCAACCAAAAGAAAGAGCGAAAGCAAAAAACAAAACAGCAGCCCCACAATGCTAGCTAGGGAATACCGAGTACTCATATCTCTACTGTGCATTGCCTACATCAAGCAACTGCCTAGCCCAAGATGAGAACGTAGAAATAAAAAGCGTGACTCGTAACCGGACTTGAAAAGGCTTCATTTTCAAACACGATCTCTATTCCTTCCTTTCCAATAGCCCAAATCAAATGTTATAACCGCTCCATAACTTCGCATCCTTGGAGCTAGACAACCCCCTTTTTTCCCCATTGAAAAGCATTTGGAATTTGTGGGTGCACCTAAAGTTATTTTTTTGCTTAGGAAGCAATGTGGGGAAAATTTTTAATTTGGGATCTAATTCAAAGAAGAGGATGGTTCTTAGCAAAACAATGTTATATCTTAAGGATGAAGAGATCATAGATCACCTTCTTACTCATGACATAAAAATAAGGATGTTATGAGAGTTGCTTTTTGCCTTGTTTGGGGTGTCGAAGGTGATTCCTTTGTTCGTTAAATAGACGCCATTAGGTTGGCATGGTTCATTTGTGGATAAAAAAACTCAAAGAAGTTTGGGGAGTAGCTTTTAATGCATCCATCTCTGGGAGGGCATGGAGGCAAGGAATAGATTGACCCTCAATAGTGACATGGTTTGGAACTAAAGACTACAAAGTTCTTCTATTTGTGCGCTTTGGTAAGAGACGAAGATTTTTATAGATGGATTATCCTCTTTTTAATAGATGGATTATTCTCTGACTTTAGTTAGTTTCTTTGATTGGTTAGGCTCTTATCGAGGTTGTTTTAGTGCTTTTTCTTTTGTTGTTCTTTCTTCTATTTAAGTCATTTCGGTGGTGGGTGTATAGGTATTTTAATTTATTTTTTTGATTGGTGGGTGTTTTGGTATTTTATACCTTGAGTCTCTCGCTTTTTTGGTGCTTTTTTTTTTTTTTATCTATTAAAGAGAATCCTGAAACTCTTTAAACAATGATTTGCTCCTAACTAAGAAGGATCATAATCAGTATATTTGAATAAAGCATTTTGTTTTAGTAAGATAGCCTTTTGAGGTTAGTCATTCTTAAAGTTTCTGAACAATGAATCCATGAAACTTCTTATAGGGATATTGCCAAGAGCGAAGTCAAGGTTATCTGAAATTAGCTTTTCATCAAAAAGCTAAATGTACATCAATTTGTTTACTTGGTTACATCGTTTTTTTATTTTTCATGATTTATATGGACTTTTTCCTTTAGGCCCATTAGTATGCATATTCTAATACGTGTCTGCACGTGCCTAGATGATTTGCACCTTAACTAGCAGGAATTGCCCTCCTAGGTGATGCAAGACATCACATCCTCGCTCTTCTGAATGCAATACATAGAGAAATTATATACCAGGTGGCATATTAATCGAACCTTCATTAGAACTTGTTACAAATGCTTTCATCTGATATTAGACTAAAAAGTAATGCTTATCTAGCTCATTAAGTTTTGGGCTTTTGTATATGTGAATGAAGTTCATGAGAACTAATTACAGTTTGGTTTGAAGATGATGTAGTTATGTAATAATATTTTTAGTTCTCTGCATAGGAAAGAGTATACCATCTCTTCAGTTGACTTGTTGTTAGACTTGTAGTTTCCATTTTAGTATACTGTTTGATTTGATCTTGAACTTCTAAGCTGTGCTGGTAAAAATTTTCTGTAGTATGCTGCTTCTAATGGTTGACATTCTTGATGCAAATTTAATTTGCTTTATTTATTTTATGTTAAAACTCATTTGATATTATTTTCTTACTTTTGCAGAAAGCTATCTGCAGGGAGCCTCAGGAGTCCAAGGTTGGGTGTCTAACCTATAAAGTTTCTTGCTGTCCATATATTACCTCAATATGCTTATTTCTCATGTATTAATTTTAAACCCTTAATGTTTCTTGCTGCTTTTACTAAACATTTTCTCATTTCGTAGTGGGTGCAATTGGTACAGTATTTTTTAGTTTTATTATTTATTTTTGTCCGGTACAATGTTTTTATTTACCTGATTTTGTGCTCATGTGTTGCATATTTTTGATATGCATGGTAGGCATTTTACTTGGGTTCATATGCTATTTCAGACTATTTCAGACATATTTTTGTTTAACCATCTGAAAGATAAGTCCAATTAGGAAAACTATTTCAGACTTCCTGAGTTCATATGCTATATCAATATATTCCAGAATGGAAGCTATCTGTACCCTTAGTGATGATTAGACTGCAAGCCTGTAGGATATTCTAACCTTGCCTGATGCAGTTTGGGGTCGGTCATTGATATTTAATCTGGACAGAAGTAGTTTTTTATTTCTCTTTGAAGTTTCAATTACAAATTCCAAATGGTGAATGTTTCTCTTGTCATCTAATGTAGGAAGTTCCACCACTGGATGTGCCAGAACTTTTGGCATATTTAGTAAGGCAATCTGGGCCATTTTTGGATCAGCTTGGCTTCAAAAGAGGTAACTATTCTCACAAACTTCTATTAATTCACAATACTGCTATGAGTAAGATTTGATTGTTATTCGTGTTGTTATATCATGTTTCATTGCACATGAAGTATCATGTTTACACTTTGGTTTGGTTTTTAGAGTTACTTCTAATCACACCCAATTAGTTGGTTATTGTGAAGAGAGGAATTCTTTGATTTTCATTGATTTACAAAGAGAGGGAACATAAATATTTATACACAAGAGTTAGAGAAAATAAAGGAAACAAAGTTAGAGTCTAATTAGGAGACTAAAGAGAAAAGGAAAGGAGGGAGAAGATTCTTAAATGGATTAAAACCATCCTTAACACTCCTCTCAAGTCGGATATATGAGTCATACGACTGCCTTGTCACATATTTACTTTATCCTAGACTTGAGACTTAGTGAAGATATCCGCTGGTTGGTCCTTAGAGTTGACAAAACCAGTGAATCATACATCCCCGATGTAATTTTCTCCGATAAAGCCGACAATCCACTTCGACGCTCATTATCTCATTTAAAACTCAAGCTGAGATAAACATGGGCAGACTTGATTATCACATATAAGTTTTTCTGTTCATTCTTCCCAAATCTTTAGCTCTCGAGGAGATGCTTCCACGATATGAGTTCTACATGTTGCTACAGCCATAGCTTGATACTCACTTTTGTACTAGATCTAAGCTAATATATCTTGTTTCTACTCTTCCTGATATTAAATTACTCCAATGAACACACAATACCCTTCGATGTTGGAATGTTTATTTGTGGTGGAGCTCCGCCTACCAGATCATGATAGCCAACACTGTGGTATGATCATGCCTACAGTTTACAAATTCAACATACCATTGTCCTCCAATATATCCAAGGTTTACTTCCTTTGAGAAATAACCATATACCAAATTAGTCCGAGTTACTTAATGCTCTAGAAAGTACTTTTCAGCTTTCCCAAGCCTTGGCTCTTGCAAGTGGCCAAGAGGTGTTTGTTTGAGTTTTTGAATACCATCTTGGTCATTGTCTGTGATGACAATGTCATTCACATAAATAATCAAATAAATACATTGTCTCGTAGAAGTATGATGATAAAAAACGGAATGGTCAGCTTTACTTCGAATCATGTCAAACTCCTGAACCATTGAGCTAAATTACAACTGTCATGAGATCAAGCTCAACCATATAAGTGAAACGACGAGCCAAG
This sequence comes from Tetrastigma voinierianum, assembly GCA_016808115.1. NCBI lineage: Eukaryota > Viridiplantae > Streptophyta > Magnoliopsida > Vitales > Vitaceae > Tetrastigma > Tetrastigma voinierianum. Next base: position 1,422,872 of record JAEQBH010000112.1, read on the forward strand.
ATACCGAATTAGACTTCCCCTGAGCAACAAAACTAGACGGTTGCTCTTTATATACCTCCTCAGTGAGATCACTATGAAGGATGACATTCTTGATATCCAACTGAAAAAGGGCCATGAGCGCATAGCAGCTATTGAGAGAAGCAAGTGAATAGAGTCAAATTTGGCCACCGAAGAAAAGATATCATTATAATTTGAGCCATATTGTTGAGTATACCCCTTTGCAACTAAATGGGCCTTAAGCTGATCTTTCTAGCCGTCATGTCCAACATTCACTATATAAACCCAACAACAACCAACATGAGACTTGCCAGGAGGAGGAGTGACAAGCTCCCATGTGCCATTGGAGTAAAGAGCATCAATTTCCTTAGCCATTGCCTGTTTCTAGCTTGGATGAGAGAGTCTCACTAGTGCTTTTAGGAGTAGAGATAGAAGATAAGGTGGAAACAAATGTAAAGTAGGGTAAAGATAAACGATGATAGCTTAGAAAATTATTAACAGGATGTGGGTTACAAGTAGAGCAAGTAACTTTCCGAGTGGCAATAGGTCAGAACTGGAGCCGGAGATGACGACAGCACATGAGATGGTAAGGTGTTGAAATCAGCAAGGGGCCCAGTATGAGTATGAGGACGACGAGTATAAACTTGAAGTGGTCAAGGCAGGGCACTGGTGGATGGAGAAGGGAGAACCAGAGATGGTAAGACAAGAGGAATAGATAAGACATCTGAAACATGAGGACGCTCTCTAGAGGAGGAGGAATCTTCAAAGAAATTGACATCAGCAGAGATGAAGTAGCGATTAATGTCGAGAGAATAACACCGATAACCCCTATGAAGTTGAGAATAACCTAAGAAGACACACTTCGTGGGTTTGGTTGAAAGCTTGTCTTGCCTCGGAGTGAAAATATAAACAAAGCAGACACAACTAAAGACACGAGGAGGGAGGCAGAAAAGAGGTTGATTAGGAAACAAGATGGAATGAGGGATTTGATCATATGAAATAGAGGATGATATACGATTAATCAAATAATAGGTAGCTATGATGGCATCCCCCAAAAAACGTTGAGGAATCTTATGATGAATGAGGAGGGTGCGAAATGTCTCAATCCACCAACTGCTTCGCGCTTAGCCACCCATTCTAATAGGAGTGTAAGCACGCATGATCAAGAACTTATGAATATATATAAAAGAAGAGAATGACATAGAAATATATTCCTTGACATTATCTCCTATGAGAATACGAATAGAAGTATTAAATTGAGTTTGAATTTTAGAATGAAAATTTGAAAAATAGAAAATAACTTAGCTTGAGTTTTTATTAAATATAACCAAGTACATTGAGAATAATCACCATAAAAAGCAAGGTATAGCTAAATCCCAAAGTAGATTCTGCACTCCAGAAAAACCCTAATCATCAAGCAGACAAGCTCAGTATGAGACTTTGTCCATGGATCTAAGCGCTGGGAATGTGACTCATAATGCTTCCTGCTCAAAAGACCTCACACCTCGTGCTCGAAGATAAATTTAAAATGAGGAACCATCTTTTGAAACTTGGAGAGGCTTGGATGATCGAGACGACTGTGGAATGAGGAGAGAAGCAACTGTGGAAGTGCAAGCAATGGAACAAAGAGGCGAAGGCTGAGGTGGCAGCCTCAGAACTCACGCGTCTACGCTAACTGCCCTCCCCTACTTGGCCCCGCATGTTATAGAGTTTTGAGAAAATGATGCGAACCTTGTTGCGTTTTTGCTTTGAGATCAACCAATTTTTGCAGATTACTCGATCTTCAAACACAATCTAGAAAAGTGACTCCGTCCCCTTGATTATATTGAATCAAGAGATGTAAGCATAGATGTTGTTTCTCCGTCTCCTTGGTTATATGGAACCAAAAGCCATAAGAACAAACGAAAGTAACTTTATCCCCTTGATTATAAAAGAACCAAGAGCCGTTAGTTTGAACACTATAAGGAATTAACCTTAATATGCTCGAAAGTTTTCATAAGAACCATAAAGTGAAGAAAACCTCATAAAAGAACTTTTATTCATCAATATCTGCCTAACAAATACATCAAAGGGATCTTATATAGAGCTTATGACATCCTTATTGACTAAGAAAGAAAAGGAAAGTTGCTGAAATTCAGCCTTGACATACAAATTACCAAAATTGAAATTGGAAAACTACCAAAGCAACGTGAAGATAATTTATTCTTTTTCTTATTGGACGCCTATCCTTGATATTTTTACCATAATAGACTAAATGGATAACTAATGAGTTGACAAGAATTGGCAAGTTTGATCATACAACTTGCAAAGCTGAAATTTTCTAAAATAGGTCTTTGATCGTGTGTGAATTATGGAGCCAATATGGTGCGCAAATTTTCTTTGATTTTTGGTCCTTTTAATTGCCAAAATCATGTGGATTATTTCCATAAACAACCATGATAACATTTAAAGGTTAGGTTGGCCCAAATAAGCTCCTTCACAAGCCCATTTAATGCCTTTTGAACCTTTTTGACCCTTGTTCTTGTGATTGGCCCAATTGGCATTTGAAGCGGTTCCTTTATGCTTTAATTCTCGCCCATGTTCTCATCATTCCCCCTTCCTCCAAAAGATTCGTCCTCGAATTTGAACCTACATTTAAATGAGAGAGATAAAAAACATTGAATGTGACACTAACATTGTACTCACCTAAGAGGTGTATCTTGTAAGCATTGTCATTGATGCGCTCCAATACTTGAAATGGACCATCTCCTCGTGGATTTAGCTTAGAATGCCTATGAGATGGAAATCTTTCCTTTCTCAAATACACTCAAACCCACTCTTCATATTGGAAAATGACCTTTTGACGCCCTTTGTTAGCTTTTGTTGCATATTGCTCATTCTTTTTCCTAATTTGTTGCTGACCAGTCTCATGGAGTTTCTTCACCATCTCCACCTTTTGATGTCCATCTAAACTTCCCTTTCATTCACTGGCAATGACAACAAATCTAAAAGAGTTAGTGGATTAAAACTATAAACAATTTCAAAAGGAGACATGATAGTTGTGGAATGAACACTCATATTATAAGCAACTTCAATGAATGGCAAACAATCTTCCCAACTTTTAAAATTCTTGTGAATTATTGTCCTTAAAAAAGTAGGCAAAGTCCTATTGACTTCTTTAGTCTCTCCATCAGTTTAAGGGTGACATGTTGAAAACAAAAGTTTAGTTCCTAATTTTTCCCACAAAACTTTCCAAAAGTAGCTTAAGAACTTAGCATCTCGGTCAGAAGCAATAGTTATAGGAACACCATGCAAGTGGACAATTTCTTTAAAGAACAAATCAACCACATTAGTTGCATCATCGGTTTTATGACAAGTAATGAAATACGCCATTTGGGAAAACCTATCTACAACTATGAAGATAGAATCCCTGCCCATCTTTGATCTAGGCAACCCTAGAATAAAGTCCATAGAAATATCTACCCAAGGTGTTAATACAGGTAGAGGTGTATACAAACCATGAGGCAAAACCCTAGATTTGGCTTTCCTACATGTTATGCACCTAGAACAGATTCTTTCCACATCTCTTCTCATTTTTGGCCAAAAGAAATACTCATGTAAAATGTCAAGTGTTTTCTTAACACCAAAATGTTTCATTAAGTTCCCACTATGTGCCTCATGAACAAGCAACTCCCTTATAGAACTATTGAGTACACAAAGTTTGTTCTCTTTGAAAAAAATACCCATCTAGTCTATAAAATTTCCCAAATGAAGATTTTCACATGCTTTATAAATAGTTGCAAAGTCATTATCATTATCATACAAATCCTTCACATACTCAAAACTAAGCATCTTTGCCTTATGAATAGAGAGAAGTGTGTACCTTCGGGACAAAGTAGCAACTATTATGTTGTCCTTACCTTTTTTATATTGAATGACAAAGGGGAAAACTTTTGATAAATTCAATCCACTTGGCTTGGTGTTTGTTCAATTTCACTTGTCTCTTCAAGTGTTTCAAGGACTCATGATCCGTGTGGATGATGAACTCCTTCTGCCAAAGGTAATGTTGCCAAGTTTGTAAAGTCCTCACTAAAGCATAAAGCTCTTTCATGTAGGTTGCATACTTCAAGATAACACCATTGAGCTTTTCATTAAAGTAAGCAATTGGCTTCTTTTCCTGCATCAAAACAGCACCAATACCTATTTTCGACACATCACACTCAATTTCAAAAGTTTTTGAAAAATTTGGCAAAGCAAGCACAGGAGTAGTACACAAATTATCTTAAAGCAATTGAAATGCATTATCTTGTTCTACTCCTCATTTAAAACCAACAATTTTCTTTATCACTGTTAGGGTTTTGATAAGCATCTCATGCTCATGCACAACGGGAAAAAAATTATTTTGATCGAAATCCTACCAAAGATCATCTTGGATCAAGCAAAATAGATCAAATCATATAAGGGGTAAGAAAGGTGATACCTTTTGAAGTTTTGAACTTCCTTTTTGTTGTAGATCAGATGAAGGCAGCCTTAGAGTTGGTAGATCTGTAACAAACCAGAGCACTCCACGCTAGGAATGCCTCTAATGATGAAGAAGGAAACACCTTGGGAACGATCTCAAAAGCTGAGCAAAGGCGCTAGGCAATCTCGGTTTGAAAGGAGGGACAACTATGGAGGAGAGAGGACTCTCAAACTCTCTTTCTCGTGTGTGACGACTAGGGCTTGAATCCTCCATCTAGGGTTGTGTTTAGAACTCTTTTGTAATTGCTAAAAGGTGGAGAAAATGGCCGGAGTGCCCCTCATTGAAGAAGGGGGGTGGCACATGCATCCCATGCATTTGTCTGCCGCACTCCCATGAGCCCCAAGCTCAATACTGAGCCTAATGCTCTCAAACTCCATCCTTTTGATCCTAGGATTCCTCTAATCTTGAGCTTGCCCAATCCCGTAGCCATCTTACTCAAGTTTGAATTACATCCAAAGCATTTCCCCGATTTAATCCAAATCTACATCGTTTTACTCCTTCAGTACTTTCAAAATGTACCATCAAAGTTCTCTATGTTAGCCACTCAAATCTAAGCACTCAGAGAAAGCAAAGAAAGGGAAGATTGGAGGAAGAAATTTTGTATTTTCCATTTGAATCATTAGTGTATATATACAAGAGGCAGTTTATGCCAGGGTAAGCCAATCCATATTTCTAATTGGTTTCACCTCAAGTGAAGTCTTCCAATCAGCTAATAAATTCTATATGTAAAGTATGATACATACTATAACACTCCCCCTCAAGTTGGAACACAGATGTTAATCATTCTCAACTTGTTACATAGATAACTAACCCGGTCCCCACTTAGAGTCTTCGTGAAGATATCATCCAACTATTCTCTAGTCTTCACATATTTTGTAAAAATTAAACCAAGTTGTATTTTCTCACTAAGGAAATGACAATTTATCTCAATGTGCTTTATTCATTCATGGAATACAAGATTAGATGCAATATGAAGGGCAACTGGTTGTCACATTAGAGCTTTGCTGGGACCAAAGTTTTAATACCAACTTCCACCAAGAGTTGATGAAACCACATGATCTAGCACATAGACTGTGCCATTTCTCTATATTTAGATTCCGCACTCGAACGAGAAGCCACACTCTGTTTCTTACTCTACTATGAGACTAGATTCCTTCCAACAAAGACATAGTAACCCGAAGTAGACGTCCTGTTCTCTTTAGATCCTACCCAGTCAACATCTGTGAAATACTCAATTCTATTATGCCCATGATTACTATATAAAATACCAAGCAACTTTCAAATAACATAGAAAATGCCCATGAAGTTGCCCACTGATCATAATCTGAGATAATGTACTGTCACAACATTGACAAAGAGTGCGTGACGATGTTACATCAATAGCCTCCCAATCAATCTCTGAGATCCCTGTGGTCCAAACAATTTACTTCAAAGAATGGTACTCTCAAAAGTCATTGTAACCACGACTATCTCAACTTTCCGCTTTCAAACAATAGATCCAGCACATATTTCATTTGAGATAAGAAGGTTCTTTGTTTACTCCTCATAACTTCAACACCCAAGAAATACTTTAGCATCCCTAAGTCCTTTGTGTGGAATTGGTTATGAAGAAAGGACTTAAGTGATGATATACTGATCATATCACTCCCAATAATAACAATATCATCTACATACACAACTAACAAAATGATATATGCTTCAGAATTTCTGTAAAAGACAGAGTTATCATATTTGCTTTTCTGCATGCCAAACTTCTCAATTACTTGATTGAATTTGCCAAACCATGTGCGTGGACTCTATTTCAAGACATATAATGATTTATGGAGACAAATAAAACCTGTGACACTTCCCGAAGCAACAAACTCGAGGTTGTTCATATAAACTTCAGAAGATCCCATGAAGAAAATCTCATTCTTAATGCTTCAGGGAGGTCTTAGCCATGAGTGGCTGCCAGAGATATAAATAGCCGAACGGAAGACATCTTGGCAACCAGGGAGAAGGTATCAAAATAATCTATCCTATAGGTCTGGGCAAATACCCTTCAGCAACAAGGGGTGCTTTCAACCTAGCAACTGAGCCATCAGGCTTAACCTTCACTGCAAAATCCAACGACATCCAATGACTTTTTGTACCAAGTCCCAAGTACCATTGTCATTCAAAGTATCCATCTCCTCTATTATAGAACTACACCAACCAGGGTGAGATAGGGCTTTAGGAACATTGTTAGGCAATAAGATAAAGTCTAAGGATGCAATAAAAGAACATGAATGTGAAGACAAATGGTTATAAGAGCAAAAAGAGGAGATAGGATGAACATATTGACGTTTACCTTTACGAAGAGTAATAGGAAGATCATCACTAGGAACTGGATTTGATGTCGAAGTAGTCAGTGTAGGACTAGAGACTAGAGGATTTTGGCACCGAGTGTAGACCTGAGTGATAGGAGGCTTTATTGGAGTAGGAACAGGAGCAAGATGGGGTGAGGCAATAGTATAGACGAGAAAGTTGTCATCCTCCCCCTTACTATTGTGGATCTGAGAGGGAGAAAAAGGTGCAGTCTTAAGAAATGTGACATCAGTAGAAACAAAGTACGTGCGAAGACTAGGACAATAGCATCTATACCCCTTTTAAACCCGAGAGTAACCAAAGAAGATACACTTTAATGGCTTGGGATTGAGTTTAGACACATGTGGATGAACATCTTGAACAAAACAAGTACACTCAAATATCCGAGGCTCAATGGGAAATAAAGATTTATTTGGAAAAAAGGGAATTAAACTGAAATGGCCCCGCTCAAGACTGGCAATACATCTCGACAATCAGAAATGTCGTGGAAACAAAGATTGACCCAAAATACTGGCACGTGTAATTAAAACAATAGAGCCTTAGCAAAGCCTAAAGGGTGTTTATTTTTCCTTTGAGGAACTCCATTATGAGAAGGTGTATCAACACAAGACTTCTGATGAAGGATACTATTTTGAAGCATAAATGATTGAAATTGTTTTGAAAGATGTTTTTCAGCATTCACTTCTCAGACTTTGAACAAGAACATGAAATGGAGTGTGAATCTTAACACAAAAGGCACAAAAGTAAGAAAATAACGCGGTAACGGTTTTTCATTAAATATAACCAAGTTGTTTGCGAATAATCATCAACAAAAGTAACAAAATATCGAAATCCAATTGGGGATACAATTGGACAAGGACTCCATACATCTGAATGAACTAACTCAAATGGAGCATTAACTCGTTTATTGACTCTAGGACTAGAACTAAGACAATGATTTTTTGCAAATTGACAAGACTCACAATCTAATGACGACAAACTTGAATACTGGGGACACAACTTCTTCAACAAGGGAGGGGAGGGATGGCACAATTGACAATGTGTCCTAAAAAGGTGTAAGAATCTGTAATGTTAATGCGCCTTGGTTACCTTATGATTTAATAATGTAGAGACCCTAGACCTCACGCTCCTCACTAATAATCTGCTCATCATAAGATTTTGAAAACAGACAAAAAATCATGAAAGAATGAGATGAGAACACTTGAAAGGTTTGTTAATTGTTCACTACATCAAATTTTATATACCTTGGTAACTAAGATAGAATGATAGAGAACATGAAATGGGAAAAGATTGTGCTTTGATTCAAGAAAACATGATTTAGATCCATTCCGCCAAAGACAATGAAGTTTAAGGCTTTTCAATTGAAAGGTAGTAGAAAATAGGCTAGAATTACTTATTTGATCCGTGCCTAGAATCAACACCATCTTATAATAATAAGACAAAAATTTATTCGGGGTTACTCGACTCACAATAGCAGAATCTGTAGATAAAGACTTCAAGTGATTCTTGATACAAGTGAATTTACTAATCTTCCGCCGAGAATTGAACCGATTGATCTCGATGCCCCCATTAGAGAGGCTATATGAGTGCATTCAAATATTTGATTCCTATTCTGGCAGCTCTTCTACAAATTTCTCAACACATGTTTACAATGGCAGAATAACAAATAAATCCCTAGAGCTAGCTCTAGTGGCACCGTCCAATCTGTACTATTTTGTGCTGTTAAGCCTTGACTCATTAATGTTCCGACCAACAAGAGCATTGCTCATCTGGGCAAATGGAAGAGTAAGTGAGGAGATCTTTGTGCGGAGTATCTTGCCAGTTGTCTTGAAGGATGAGTATCTCATGTTTGTCAGAATTTGAGCCTTAGTCGAATCTCATACCAAGGAAGGGCGACTAGAAATCCCATCACTGCCATCTGTTCACATGGAGCTTGTTGAACTTTGATATTTGGACTAAAAGGCCATAGCATATTAAGCTCCTCATATCTCTTTTTATAGTCCATAAAAAATTATGTGAGATCCATCTTGTTTCTCTGATCGATAAAAAGATTTACACATCAAATATGCCAGAAAACACGAACTCCAAATAACCCATCAACTCCTTATCAAACTCACAGTGATTAATGAAACCAAGTACCTTACTGTGGATGGAATTACGAATTTGTTGGAACAGACGAGCATCATCCTCCAGCCATTGCTCTTTCGAATCATCAATTAGAGGATCCTTAGTGAGATGACTAGCCATAGGTATGCTCTTTAAGTAATGCCGAATCGTTTTACTTCAATCAAAGTAATTGGGACTAGCCAATTTGTCTTCTGTGATTTTGGACATCGGACCACTTCAAGCGTCAAAATAGGCTTCTTATCTTTTGAACTACTCATTAGGGCAGATTGGGAATGAAATCAAAGACTATGGAACCTCTAGAAATCAAGAGACCAAAATATCTCTTGAAAAGACCTAGATCTGCAATAAAAAATCCTCAAAAAATCCCATAACAGTTGGAGTATGGCACCACAAACTAGATGGAAGGAATCCTGAGGTCAAGGTGCATCTTGTAGTGGTCGCCAGAAGGTGGTCAGAGTTCTCACAAGCAATGCGTGCAGAATAGGTTAGTAACATTGAATTGGCCCTTGAGCTTCAATAAGCTAGGGTCTCCGCCACCTACTGTGACTGACTTGTCGTAGTTGACGCTTTCTCCTATAAGTGGTAAAGGTCACTTCACGCGCCCTTGAAGTGGGTGCTTCTAAACACACCCCACTTAATTTCACTGAAAATTTAAAACAAATGAAAACTCACTAGTACTCTTCCTATAACCGAGCTCTGTGCTTTGATACCATGAAATATGCCAATAGAAAGGGAAGGTCAGAGGCAGGCTCCTTGTATTTTCCATTGAATAATTGTGTGTAACATATAAGAGGGCTAGTCTATACAATAAGTGTTTATTCCATCCTTCCTTAATTAGTTACAACCCTGTGTCAAGTTTCCAATCAAGCATAATCCTATATGTAAAGTATGATACATACTATAACATAACCTTTGACATCGAGCAAGTCATGAGAGGTATCTAGCAACATATCATGACCCCCAATTGACTAGAGAGTCAGTGACTTGACAATGGTATCTATGGGCTTTTATAAGCCCATTTGGGAGCCTAATGCCCCTTAAACCCATCCATTTGGCCCCATAATTCCTCTAATTCCGAGATGGTCTAATTTTGAAGCATTCTGCTTTATTTTGGATCTAATCCAAAACACTTTCCCTCTACTTGGATCCAATCCAAGACCGTTTTATTCCTTCTTCACACCTTCGAAGTGTGGTTCTCGATCAAGTTGGCCACTTGAATAAGCTCTTGAGTTCGAGTAAGTCATGAGTGGTATCTAGCAACACATCATGACCCCTAATTGACTAGAGAGTCAGTGGTTTGATTTCAAACCTTTCCATATGCAATATCCGTGCAATTCGTCCTTTCACCATTCTATACCCCACTCGATTCAAAGCATGGACTATTGTTAGCTCCCGCTAGACTGACTATGTCACATTTAGCCCAAGTGATATCAGTTCTTGTCCTCGGGATTCATTACCTAATTAGACATGCCACTAAAGACCCTCTTCATGTCATTTCCACTCTAGCTAGAGATTCTTGAGTAATGATCCCGATAATAGGCCATGGGTATACACTCTCTCTATCAGGAGTGGTGAATCCACTGTTGGATACTCAAACCCTCTGAGATCAACTGCTTCAAATACTCAAACCTTTGAATACCTCAAGCTGTACCTGATCATCATCCTATGAGTGACCTCTCAGATGCAACAAGGAATGAAGTCAAAACACATAATCGATATCTAAGATATCCTTGAGCACCTTAAGTCTAAGGATACTTGTACCATTGCTATGATGAGATTATCATTGATATTTGAATAGATAATTCATATGATTGTCTCATAGCAGGGCATTCAATGTACTTGACTACTCTTAGCAAGCATCCACATGTTAACTCTAATCATCTCATGCTTATAGTTTATGAGATCCACTGCTTAGTCCAACTAAGGAGTATAACATGTGCTAATCTCTCCGGATTAACAACAATGTCCATTCTTGTTGATCTTATGACTAGGGACAATTTAGATACTAACATAATTACTTTTTTGATAGGTAAAAACCATTTGAAAAACATATATTAGAGAAAAATGGACGAGCCCTAAAGCATACAAGGAGTATACAAAGGCTCCACAAAAGAGAAACGAGATACGAGCCAACGAAAAGAGAAGCAACCTAGCCCAACCCTTACATTGTGACCAAAGCATCCAAGAAATCTATTACATTCACGACCCGCACATTTGAATTGACTATTGCCTAAGCCCATAGAGCGAAAATTAGGGAATTCTTCATCCGTTGGGTTGAAGGCACCAAGTCCTCAAAAACCACCCCGTTTATTTTTTTGTCCATAGTAAACATAAAGGGACAGCCATCCAAACTTTTTTCAAGGATTTTCTAGAAGGTGGACCTTTCCACTTGCCAAAGTATCCTTTATGGATCTTGGGAGGACCCAGTTAATCCCAAAAATCGTGAAAATAAGAGCCCAAAGATTGTAAGCCTTAGGGCAGTGCAACAGCAAATGGTCCAATCGCTCCTCATCCTTACCACACCGAGGGCATCTACTGGATAGATGTCTTCCCCTTTTCTTGAGCTGCTCCATAGTCAAGATCTTATCCCACCAAACTTCCCAAGCAAAGAAACTAATCTTTGAAGGGATGCGATTATTCCAAATCAACTTTATGGGGAAGTTCTCCACAAACCCTCCCATGAGCTTGTCATAGCAGACTCGAATCGTAAAATGCCACTCTTTGCTAAGCTCTGTGAGTCGCCTTCCTCGCGACGAAATTGCACTGTGATGATGGTCAGTGAGGTTAAGGACATCATTGATCTCTGAACATTAAAGATCGAGAAAGTTGGATTCCATCCCCCTTCTTCCCTGAACCAGTCCCAAATATCTTCAAGATAAGCATCCTTTGTAGTAGCCAATGTGTAAATATTGTGAAAAGTCTCACTTAAAGGTTCCGTACCACACCAAGTGTCTTTCCAAAAGCGCAAATGTTTCCCATCCCTTACAACACAATTACTGAACTGTCTTAGCACTGTTGCTTCCTTATTAATTTCTTTCCACAAACCCACACCAAAAGCACCTTTGCCATTTTTGGTGAACCAACCCCCTCTTGTCAACACCATATTTAAGGCTAATGATGTTCTTCCATAGCGGGCTGTCCTCACTTGCGAACCTCCAAGCCCATTTGGCAAGAAGGGCTTTATTTAGAGTTCCAAGGCATTTAACACCCAGGCCACCCTTGTCCTTGTTGGAACAAACAATTGCTTCAAGGTGTATTTTCCTCTAGGGCCTCCCAAAGGAACTCCTCTCAATTCTCAAGTCTCATTTTTTACCTTCGATTCGTAGGAGAGACATAAAATAAATAGGCATATTGGACAAAGTCCTCCTTATAAGGGTTAGCCTCCCGCCTTTTGAAATGTATTGTTGTTTCCACAAAGCTAACCTTATCCGGAATCTTTCCTCAACAACATCCCAAACTGATTCCACCTTATGATTAGCACCCAAAGGTAAACCCAGATAGGTTGTAGGGAGCACGCCAACCTTGTATCCCGCTTCCCTAGCCAGGCTCTCAACATTATCCACTCTTTCCATTGGAATGATGGAGCTCTTTTTCATATTGATTTAAGCAAGCCGTGAGGTCGCCTAAACCACATCAAGGTCCAGCTCAGGTAAGCCATTTCCTCTTCATTATCCTTATAAAAGATAAGTGTGTCATCAACAAACAATAGGTGCGAAACACCGACTTCCTGTTCCCTTCTTGACTTGAACCTAAAACCAGACAGAAAACCCCTCTCAATAGCCCTATCAATGAGTCTAGACAAAGTCTCCATTCCCAGCCCAAACAAATAGGGGGAAAGAGGGGCCCCCTACCTCAGCCCCCTCGAGCTTTGAAAAAAGCCTGTAGGACTTCTATTTACAAGCACCAAGAAAGATGTTGATGTGACACACCATTTGATCTAGTCAATCCATTTTTTCCCAAAGCCCATCCTATCCATGATTGAAAACAGAAACGACCAATTTAAATGATCATACACTTTTTCTATGTCCAACTTGCACAACACACCCTTGTCCTTGCTTTTCAAGGTTGAGTCAAGTACTTCATTAGCAATAAGAGAGGCATCCAAAATGACTTTCCTCCACAAAATCATTTTGGCAGGGGAAATCAATTTGCTGATCACCTTCTTTAATCTGTTTGCTAAAACCTTAGATAGCAGTTTGTACAAAATTCCCACTAAGCTAATAGGCCTATTATCCATTAGGTCCTCTGCACCCCCTTTTTTTGGGATGAGAACCAAGAAAGTGGAGTTCATGCAGTGGACAAATTTCCCATTTGCAAAGAAGTCTCTGAACATTCCCATTACTTCACCTCTAATAATGTCCCAAGAGGATTGCCAAAATGCAGCTGTAAACCCATTTGGGCCAGGTGCTTTATCCCCATTCAACTCCTTCACGGCTACTAAAACCTCCTCTTCAGTGAAGATTCCTTTCAATTTGGCAGCCTTAGACCTTTCTAGTGTAGCAAACTGTATCCCCAAAATGGAGGGATGCCAACTCCCCAGGTTCGTGAACTGTAACTGAAACGCCTAAGTAATACCCTGCTTTATCTCAGCTTCCTCCGTCAACCATACACCATCCACCTTAATTTTCTGCATATAGTTTCTTCTCATACGGGCGTTGGCCATTCTAGATACTAACATAATTACTCATGATATGAATCTCATTATCATGATTGGAATCTCATTATCATGATCTCATCGTAATTTTCTTCATGCTATGTTATGTATCATGGGCTTTATTAATTGATTTAAGATTGATATCAATTCATACAATAAATGAATGTCAAATTAATGAAGAAGCGCTTTTATTAATAAATATAAGTCGTACAATAAGTACTAAAGGTGTTGGCTTTTAGAGTACTTATCTAACAATCACTTTGGTGAGTGGTGTAGCTATTGTGCTAAAGTCTTTAATAAAACAACGATAAAAACTAGCTAAACCATGAAAACTTCTTATCTCGGATATGGTTTTTTCCATTGGCTATTCCTTGATTGCCTTTACCTTTCTCTCATCCATTTCATTCCCATTTGCACCAACAATCCTTGATTGCCTTTACCTTTTCCTCATCCATTTCATTCCCATTTGCACCAACAACTTATACCTAAAACTTCACTTTCTCATCGCAAAAAGAATACTTTTTAAAGTTGGCAAATAAATTTTCTTTCCTTAAAACCTCAAGAACAAATTTTAAATGGTCGACATGTTCTTCCAAACTTTTGCTATATACCAAAATGTCATCAAAATAGACAACAACAAATTTTCCAAGGAAAGCTCATAAAACATGATTCATTAGTCTCATGAATGTACAAGGTGCATTAGTTAAGCCAAATGACATTACTAACCATTCGTACAATCCATATTTAGTTTCTTGGTGCGCTTCCATTCATCTTCTCTTCATCAGAATTTGATGATAGTCACTTTTCAAATAAATTTTTGAAAACAAACAAGATCCATGTAACTTATCAAGTAGATCATCTAACCTAGGAATAGGATGATGATACTTTGTTGTTGATGGCACGACAATCAATACACATCCTCCATGATTCATCCTTTTGGGGTACAAGCAGTACTGGTCTAGTATTGGTACATTACATGAACTAAGGCTCTCTCACACATATCCTTTTGCCATCAATACCTCCACTTGGCATTGAAGCTTCTTCGTTTCCTCGGGATTAGTCCTATATGCAGGTCGATTCGTAATTATAGCTTTAGGACAAAAGTCAATTTGGTGCTCAATGCCCCTAAAAGTTGGCAAACCACTAGGACCATCATCGGGGAATACATCCTCGAACTCATGTAACAAAGAAGAATCAAGATCGTTAATGTTAAAAAATGCCTCTTTGTACAAAAGTACAAACATAGGCTTGTTAGTATAAAAACACTCTTGATCTTACTGCTTTTATGGAAGCTTTCTTTCTTTGCTCTCTCTCGTTTTTTTTTTTTTGTCTACTTTCGATTGTTTTACTCTCTTTTCTTTTCTCGCTCTCTAGCCTTCTCTCAATTTCTTTTCCTTCTTGTTTTGCTTCCTTTTCTTTTCTTCTTTTTCTTTCTCAATCTTTTTTGAATCACACTCTTGTTTTAACCTCACTTGATCTTCATACATTTGTTTTGGTGTCAATGGTACAATAGTTACAAACTTGCTTTCCTTCTTCTTTTTCTTTCTCAATCTTTTTTGAATCACACTCTTGTTTTAACCTCACTTGATCTTCATACATTTGTTTTGGTGTCAATGGTACAATAGTTACAAACTTGCTATCCTTCATGAAATTGAAATGATTCTTGAAGCCGTCATGGTTGGCTCTCCTATCAAATTGCCGAGACCTGCCCAATAAGATGTGACAAGCATATATAGGGACAACATCACAAAGAACCTCATCATGATACTTCCCAATTGAAAATGACACAAGCACTTGGTTTTGTACCCTCACTTTCTCACTATCATTCAACCATTGCAACTTATATGGCCTAAGGTGTTTAAGTGTTGGTAATTGTAGCTTCTTAACTAACAAGCATTAGCAACATTAGCAGAACTCCCACCATCAATAATCAAACTACAAATCTAATTATTAACATGACAACGAGTATGAAATGTTTTCATGTTGTTGCTCAATGTCACCCTCCTTCACTTGGGCACTCAAAACACGCCTTGTCACCAATGCCTCTCCAAAATAGGTCTTTGATTGTGCATGAATTATGAAGCCAATATGGAGCATGAATTTGCTTTGATTTTCTGGTCCTTTTAATTGCCAAAATCATGTGGATTATTTCCAACAACAACCATGACAACATTTATGGACTTTTGAACTTCCTTGTTGGTTTCAATTCCTTTAAAGACTTGATTTGGTTTGGGCTCTTCTTTAAAAGGTTGAGTTTGCCCAAATAAACTCATTCACAAGCCTATTTAATGCCTCTTGAAGCTTTTTAGCCTTTGTTCTTGTGATTGACCCAATTGACATTTGAAGCAGATCCTTTGTACTTTGATTTTGACCCACGTTCTCATAAGAAAAAGTAAGCAAACAATGAAGGTTACGAGTTAACTTACTAATGGAAATAAGATTAAAAGAAAAATCAGGAATAGAAAGTACAGAGGTAAGGGGCAAGGAAGGGAGGGGACAAGCTGAGCCAATGCCTTTAGCTATAGCTTGAGAACCCATAGTTGTTAAAGGCTCTCCTCAGGCACGCTTAGGCGCAGATGCAGGCTACGCACAAGGCTGGCACCATGCCTAAGCTAGGGCGAGGCGACTTCACCAAGGCGGTGTCTAGGCGCGAAAGGCACGCGCCTCCCCAAGTAGCAAAAGCTCCTCTCGAGCGCGCCTCGACCATTCAAGCCTCCAGGTATGTTTTCTAACCCTTCTTCTTCCTCTTCCTCTTCTTCTTCTTCTTCTTGGCGACTGCATCATTGTAGCCCTAATTTTATTTTATTTTTTTTGATAGTGGTCAAACGACGTCGTTTTGGCCTCTTTGGGTCCAAAACGATGTCGTTTGGATAAGTGATTTTAAACCTAACCAAAACGATATCGTTTGGATTAGGTTTGAAATCACTTATTCAAATGATGTCATTTTGGACCTAGAGAGGTCAAAACGACGTCGTTTGGTCACTATAAAAAATAATAATAATAAGGCCTACGATGCTGCAGCCGTCGAGAAGAAGCAAAATGAGAAAAAAGAAGAAGAAGCCATGACCAAAGGAGGAGGAGGAGGAGGGGGAGGATGAACTAAGATATTGCAAAAAAAATACGAAAAATAAGCATAAAAATAGTAAACAAGCATAAAGAAGAAGAAGAATTTGTTTGGGTTAAGTTTGAAATCACTTATCCAAACGATGTCGTTTGGCCACTATAATAATAATAAAAAAAAGGCCTGTGATGATGTAGCCATTGAGAAGAAGAAAAATGAGGAAAAAGAAAAAGAAGCTACAGCCAAAGGAGGAGGAGAAGGAACCAAGATATTGCAAAAAAATTGTGGAAAATAAGCATAAAAATAGGAAACAAGCAAGAAGAAAAATGAGGAAAATATGAAGAAGAGGAGGAATCAAGATATTGCAAAAAATTTGCGGAAAATAAACATAAAAATAGGAAGCCGTAGCCAAAGGAGGAGGAGGAGGAACCAAGATATTGCAAAAAAATTGAGGAAAATAAGCATAAAAATAGGAAACAAGCAAACATAAAAAGCATAAAAATAAGAAACATAAAAGAAACCAATATATTTCAAAAAAATTGCAAAACCAAGATATTGCAGAAAAAATTACGGAAAATAAGCATAAAAATAGGAAACAAGCATGAAGACCCAACCCCTTGTACGAGAAGAGAAGAAGAAAAAACCCCAAAAAGGAACCAAGATATTGCAAAAAACCCAAAAAAGGAACGAAGAAGAAGCCCAAAATAGGAACCAAGATATTGCAAAAAAATTGCAAAAAATAAGCATAAAAATAGGAAGCAAGCATAAAAATTTGATTATTAAGGAACCAAGATATTGCAAAAAAATTGAGAAATAAGCATAAAAATAAAAGGAAACAAGTTCTTGCAAAAAATTGCGAAAATAAGCTTAAAAATTTGATTATACTTAATAAAAATATGTGTAACATAGGGTGTGATAAAAAATAGGAAAGAAGCCCAAAAAAGGAACCAAGATATTGCAAAAAAATTGCGCAAATAAGCATAAAAATAGGAAACAAGTATAAAAATTTGATTATATTAATAAAAATGTGTAACTTAGGGTGTGATAAAAAATAGGAAAGAAGCCCAAAAGAAGAAGAAGCCCAAAAAAGGAATCAAGATATTGCCCAAAAAAGGTTGGGACAATTGATATAGTGAGTATTTGTTCCCAGATATTCTCAAAATCTGGTTCGAGGTTAAGCAGAAGAATGATTATAAAGACTCGATCTATTTTTTACTGTGAAGTCTCGTGACTAGTAGGTTTTGGCAAGATAGATGTAAGTTCATTCTTAAGGGCAAACATCCGTCTAGCATAAGAAAATAATTCTATGGCGGATTGTTTCAAATTAGCAATGGAGGATATTGCACAATAGACACACTGTATGTCAATAGTGTATAGTTTCTTTACCTGATTCCAAAGAGTGTTAAGAAGTTTTATAGGCCCCAATATTATATAGAATCTTGTCCATAAAAATAAAAATAAAAGTCTTGGTATCAATAGATTGCCGAAGACTATTACATAGTAAAACATCAATTTTTCACTATTGAGAACGTTTATCTTTGGGTATATGAGTGTCCGCAGTAGTAAGATGATCCTCACAACCATTACGAATAAACCATAGTTCCATTGAATTTGCCCATGGCAAATAATTTTCCTTCCCCGTGAGTTTATCCGAGCTAATCATAGGAGTTCTAGATACAAAGGAATTTAAAGTTGACATTTTATAGCCATAGAGACGAGAAATCAGTAAAAAGTCAACTGAATCAACTCAATCAGTACTTTTTGAAGGAACAAACAACTCCCAAGGGCCTAAAGGTGTTGTAGAGCTTTAGAAAACACAAAAAGGAAGGAGATTCAGGCGATAGAACAACTCAGAAATAGTCACCGAAGAGAAATAGGTAAATGGTAATTTTTTTGGCGACGGCGGGACACGACAGGGGGTTAGAGTGGCTCGTCGGCAGCATGCGAGAATGCGCGTGGCCAAACAATGCTGCAGGCAACGTCACTCATCGACGCGTGAATTTCAACATTGGACTGTAGATCTGTGCGTGTGATGATATTTTCCGATGAGGTTTCCATCAGAGGGTAGATTGGAGTGAGACGCTTCTGTTGGTGTGCTCATTGGCTAGAATGGAGGTCGCTAGAAAACGTTGCCAGTGTTAGGGTGTTCCGACGTTTTTTCTATGGCTTCCGAGAGGCTTCGTGATGATTGGAACGCGATCGGAGTGAGGCACGGTCATTGGATAGGTAGTCGGAATTGACCACATGGCGGAACCCTAACCCCAATATACCTAATCTCTTCTATTGCTGTGATACCATGTGAAGTGAAATGAATTCTTTGATTTTTATTGATTTACAAAGAGAGAGAACATACATATTTATACATGTAATCATAGATAATTGATGGAAGAATTATATTTTTCATTGATCACAAACAACCTATTTATATACACGACAATCCTAAACCAAATAGGAAAGAATATGAATTTTTCTAACTCTACATGAATATATGTTTCCTTTTCCTAACTAGTTTCTAATTCTACAATACTATAACACTCCCCCTTAAGTTGAAGCATAGATGTTAATCATGCTCAACTTATTACAAAGATAACTTACGCGATCCCCACTTAAAAGGTTTAGAAAATATCTTTTTTAATCGTTTTGGGTATTACATATTCGAAATCAACCCAAACTGACTCAATAATAAAATGACAAATTTATCTCAATATATTTAACCACATGAAATATCAAAGTTGATGATATATGCATGGTAGCTTCCAATATGTGAACTCAAAGCACATGAATCCATTTACATATATTTCACACACACATTGGGAATTTAATTCTAATCGCAAAAATTACTGGAGGTTTGTGGAAACCCTTGGAGATACCACATATACTTATCAAGCATTTTGAGAGTTTTGTTACTATTTTGAATCTGGATTTGTTTTTATTTCTAAAGATTGTCTCTCAAGTCAAAGCAAAGCTGTTTTATCAACTTCAGAAAGCTCTTGCCTTACAGTCAACAGAACCAGTATTTTTGGAAAAGATATTAGAGTATTGTTTTAGAGATTATTTAGCACAGTTTTGGAGATTATTTTAGAGCATTTGTTTATTTAGTGCTTTAGGCGAGAGAGACTTTATTGTATATTAGTTTGAGGAGCGATTTTTGTTCTTGAAGAACTTTGAATCTGGCTTATGAGCCATGCTTGCTTGCATTATTACGGCCTCACTCACCGACTGTGGCGTCCTCCCATACCAAGCAAGTCCCTGCCTCATGGCTAATCCAGTCGAGGTCATCCATCATAGGCGAAGACTAGAGCGGTTCTTTTGAGATAAATTCGATCACGTCCCTCACAAGTCGATCAACGTGATAGCTATCACACCTCAAAGCTCAGAATGTAAACAAAGCTGAAGGCCACTCCACCAACAATGATCAGACAACATTGATCTTGCACATTTGTGCCATGGTCTGATCTTCACTGACCACTTCACCACAGAGATAAGACTTGGTTTTTACTTCACAGATCAGATTTTCTAAAGACACAAATACGTCTCTGAGGATATCCTGCCTTTAGATCCCCACTCAAATGCTGCTGAAAAGCGCCTCAATTCCTGGGAGATTGTCCATGCTTATACAATATTTCACGTCCAGGAGCTTAACATAGGATATGTTCTACAATTGCCCAATTACTGATTGTGGGAGAGACATGATACCACTCAACATTAATTCTACTGATATTAGCCACTAAAGGAACACTTTCTAAGGTAATTCGATTTCCCAACAAGTCTTCTGTATCTTTCAGGATCTTCAAATAGTTCTCCATAGTTAGTTGTATATTAGGAGCCATAAGAGTACTAAATGGTTTGATGCCCAATTTCCTTGTCTCGATAACTACAAGAATGATGCCAGACAACACCTCGCGCCTTCATGACTTCAACACCCAAGAAATCCTTTATGTGAAACTGACTGTGAAGAAAGGATTTGGTGAGATACATCTTTGAGCTACTCCAGGACACTAATAATCATCCATATACACTACCGCAGTAATAATACAAGAAACCCAGCTTATGTAAGCAAAGAGTGGTTAGGATCACTTTTTGCATGCTAAATGTTTCAATTGCTTGATTGAATTTGCCGAATCAAGCTCTGGGACTCTGTTTCAAACCATACAAAGATTTTCGAAGATGATACACCTTCCTTATTTCCCTCTGAGCAACAAACCCCGGAGGTTGTTCCATATAAACTTCTTCCTGAAGATCTCCATGTAGAAAAACATTCCTGATATCAAGCTGATGCAAGTCCTAATTATAAGAAGCAGCAAGAGAAATAAATAGACGAACAAATGTCAACTTAAGAGATAATATAAGAGAAACTTCTTCCTATGAAACTGACTGTGAAGAAAGGATTTAATAGATAATATACCTTTGGAGTCACTCCCAGCGATGACAATATCATCCACATACACTACTCAATAGAATATAAACACAGAACTGAGTTTTTATGAAGACAGAGTGGTTAGGATCTTACTTTGATACTCAACTGCCTCAACCTGCCTAACCCGAATTTTCCAAACCAAAGGCAAACAACTGCTTCAAAAACCATACAAAGATTTCTCGAAGACGAGAGCACCTTTCCTATCTCCCCGAAAGAATAAACCCCTGAGGTTGCTTCATGTAAACTTCTTCCTAAAGATCTCCACATGTAGTTAACATTCCCGAGGACTGCTCCACTGTCCCAATCATAAGAAGCATATAAATAAATGTATTTAACATGACAACTTAGCCACAAGAGAAAGAATAATCAACTTCACAAGTCCGAAAGATGTGACCTTAGAATGTGACGCTTAACAGAAGAAGATCATGATAATTCCGCAAACACCCAACGACAACCAATAGCCTTCTTGCTTGTAGGTAAAGGCACCTAGTCCCATGTACCATTGTCATCTAAAACCTTCATTTCATCTACCATAGTGCTACACGAACTAGGGTGAGATAAAGCCTCACGAATAGTGTTAGGAAGAGAGATAGAATTAAGAGATGCAATAAAGGAACAAGAGGAAGACAAAAAATGGTTATAGGAAATAAACAAAGAGATTGGGTGAGCACACTGATGTTTACCTTTACGAAGAGCAATCGGAAGATCATAATTCTGAATTGGATTTGATGACAAAGCAGCCGGTGTTGAACTAGAGGCTGGAGGGTTTTGGTGCTAAGAATACACCTGAGTAATGGGAGGTTTAACAGGAACGGGAGTAGGAGTAGTAGTAGGTGAGGAAATAGTGTATACTAATAAATTATCATCCTCCCCTTGACTAGTAACAGAAGAAGAGAGGGAAAACAAGGTAGTCTCAAAAAATGTAACATCAATAGACACAAAGTATCATCGAAGAGGAGGACAATAACATCGATACCCCTTTTGAACACAAGAGTAACCCAGAAAAATGCACTTTAAGAACTTCGGATCAAGTTTAGAGACTTGTGGATAGACATCTCGGATCAAACTTGTGCATCCAAAAACCATGGGCTCAATAGGAAACAAGGGATTATTAGGAAACAATTCATGATAAGGAGTTTTACCCAGTTTAGAACCAATGATGGCGTTCTATTAATCAATAAACAAGCGGTAGAGACTACATTAGCCTAAAAGTTTTTGGGAACATGCATTTGGAACAATAGGGCTCGTGCAGTCTCGAGAATATGTCTATTGTTTCTCTCAGCTATCCCATTTTGAGAGGGTGTATCTACACTAGAGGTTTAATGGAGTATCCCGTGTTGTAACATGAAAGATTGAAAATGTTCAGATAAATATTATTTGGCATTATCACTCCTTAATATTTGAACATGTACATGAAATTGAGTTTGAATTTCAGCACAAGAGGCAGTGAAATGAGAAAATAACTCAAAACAACTTTTCATTAAATAAAGCCAAGTCACACGGGAGAAATCATCAACAAAAGTAACAAAATATTTAAACCCATTGGGGGACATAACTGGACAAGGACCCCAAACATCGGAATGAATTAACTCAAGAGGAGCGAAAGCTCATTTATCGACTCTAGGACTCAAATGCATGCGATGAAGCTAAGCATATTGACACGACTCACAATTCAACGAGGATAGACTAGAAAATTGAGGAAATAATTTATTCAACAGAAAAAGAGACGGATGGGTCAACCCAAGCGATACGAACTTCAGGCGAAATGACAATCCCGGTAATTACGCAATAAAGCTGGGTAACTCGGGATCAAGAATTAGAGGTTCTGCACTTCATTCTACCAAGTGACAAGAAATATGGGATGAAAAATAATAATTTCTATATATTAGATTGACTGTACACACTGTTTATATAGGGGATTATAAGAGAAGAAATAGGAAATAAGAAACATAATAGGAAACTAACTTATTCCTAAATCAGAAAAAATTCTCCTATTCTACTTACAGTTACAGCTTGATTACAACCTATTTACAACTCATCTCTCCCCCTCAAGCTGAGGAATGTATGTCTTCCATTCCCAGCTTGAATACAAAATTGTGAAACATTGAACTGTTCAACCCTTTTGTTAGAATATCAGCTAATTGATGTTTTGATGGAACATAGTACATACATGCTACTCCTTCCTCCAATTTTTCTTTGATGAAATGTCTATCAATCTCAATATGTTTTGTCCTATCATGTTGTATAGGGTTATAAGCAATATTGATAGCCGACTTCTTGTCACAATAGAGCTTCATAGGACCATCCCACTTGATTCTCAAATCATCTAGAATAATCTTCGGCCAAAGTAGTTCACACAACCCTTGAGCAATGACCCTAAACTATGATTCCTGCTGTATTTAGTTTGCTATCACATTCTCTGCTTTTACTTTATGTTACCAAATTACCCCAGTTAAAAGTATTAATACCTTGTAGTTGATCTTCGATCCACTACGGAACTTCTATAGTCAACGTCGTTGTATGCTTCTAAAGCAAGAGTATCGTTCCTCTTGAACAAAAATCTTTTCCTGGTCAGCTTTTCAAGTAATGCAAGACTCAGCGCCTGGGCATTTATGGCCTTGATCATGCACGACCGACTAATCACACTCACCGAGTAAGTGATGTCTGGCCGAGTGTGAGCAAGGTATATGAGCCTACCAACTACCCTTCCTGCAGTACATTCTTTATCTACTACACGGGTTCTTCTTTAGCTTCTCCTAATCTCATGGCTGATCCATCGGTAGAATCGGTTTACACCCAATCTTCCCTATTTCAGCCTATAAATTAGTCGCATACTTTTGTCGAGATGAAGATCCTCACAGAATATGCCACCTCAATACCGAGGAAGTTTCGGGGCTTCCTTGGGCTCCTTATCTCAAACTCTCTAATCTTTGCTTCACTTCATGCTTCTTTCTCTCATCATTTCCAGTCACTATGATGTCATCAACATAGACTAGAAGAGCAGTTATTCCCCCTGCAACCGAGTGCTTAATGAAGAAAGTGTGGTCACCTTGGCTTTGTTTGTACCCAAACTCTTTCAGTACTTTTGCAAATCTCCTAAACCAAGCTCTAGGAGTTTGTTTTAGCCCATAAAGGGCCTTTTTCAGCTTACACACCTTGTTACATGTGCTCCCCAAACTCGTGTGGAGGTTCATAAATCTCTTCATCTAAATCACTATGAAGAAATGCATTCTTAACATCATAAGCAGTAGAGTTTCCACCGAGTGGGCACCCACGACACAGGGATTCTTACGTATTCATTTTTAACCTGAGCAAAGTCTCGATAATCAACTCCACAAGTTCGAAAGTGTACCTTTTGGTTGAAGCTCAATCTGTAGTTTTTATGTCTCAAGAGATCCATCGCCTTATATTTCGTAGAAAATCCACTCTGCAATCAACAATGTTTTTCCTTTCTGGCCTTTCAACGATCTCCCATGTTTTACTTCCTTTAATGCACTCATCTCTTTCATAGCATCCTCTTCCATTCCCTCACAATGCCTCAGAACGCAGAGTTAGAGATGATAGTGGTGTTTAGACCATAATGAAATTGCTTGTATTAAGCGATAGATCCTTAAGAGACATAGTGATAAATGGGATGGAGTGGTCTACATCGTGTATTCTCCGGTGCCTTTCCGATAGCAATGGGGAAGGTCTAGGTCTAGCTCAGGTCATATACTTCTCATTCACATGAGTCAAGGAAGTTTCACTAGGTTGTGTATGTAAAGGTGGGTTTGATTTTACCGTGATTTCATTCTCAGGGTCTGAGTTGGATTCTTAGACCTGCTTTGGTTATGGAATGGCCTTTTCCCTTGAATACAACATAGGAAACTTTGGAAAATTGCGAGTGACACTGGCTGGAACAAGGGATGACACGACTTTAGTAGTAGAATTGGGTGACTTAGGTGTGATTGGTTCGGATGACTCAGGTTCTTCATCACCATGGGTTGAGACATGAGAAAGGTCAAGAGGTTCAAAGGACTCACAAGAACTATCTTCCATCATTGAAATCTCCCCCTAAAGAGAGGACTTAGGTAAAAAAAGGTTTGTTTTCTGTGTAGCTGACATCTGCAGAGATGTAAAAATTTTTGGTTGAGGAGTTATAACATTTGTAACCTTTTTGAGTGGATATGAGTAACTAAGGAAGACACATTTTATGGCTCAAGGGTCTAGTTTGTCTCTATGTCAGGGCTGGACATGAACAAAATGCAAGGCAATCTAAATACCCTAGAGTCACCCATTCGAGGTTCAAGTGTGATAGAAACTCTTAAGCACCTCTATGAGACTTTGTCAGCCTAATCGTGAGGGAATTCTATTTATTAGGTATGTGGCAGTAAGAACAGCTTCCCCCCAATAGGACGTAGGAACATTCCCTTGAAAGAGTAAGGCTCGGGTTGTATTAAGTAAATGCCCATTTTTTCTCTCTGCTATCCCATTTTGTTGGGGTGTGTTAACTCATTATGAGTCATGGAGAATGCCCTGTGATTGAAAATAGGGTGACAAAATTTGGTTGAAGTAATCTCTAGCATTGTCTGTCCTAAAGATTTTTATTTAATCCCAAATTGGTTTTGAACCATTGAGTGGAAATTAGGTGTAACAATGCTAACATTAGATTTTTGTTTAAGAAGAAAGATTCATGTAACTCGGGTGCAGTCATCAATTAAGGATACAAACCAATGAGCCCCAGAAACATTACGTATAGTTGAAGGACCCCATATGTCACTATGAATTAAATGAAAAGGATGAGAACTTTTATTGCTAATAGGAATAGATACACAAGTATGTTTTGTCAATTCACAAGTTTCACAATGAAACCTTTAAAATATCTCGATCCTTGGAAATAAGGAAACATGACTTTTAAACCCTAAAAGATTAATTTATCTAGACGTAGGGTGATACAAACTAAATGGTATTTTTATTCAGGAACCGAAAAGACAAAGACAAATTATTACTAGTTTTCTGAGATGATTCAAGGTGGTAAAGACCGTTCCTTTCCTTAGCAAGTCCAATCCTCCTCCCCGAGCCCTGTTCCTGAAAAACACAATAAGAAGGGGAAAAAATAGCATAACATTTAAGATCATGAGTAAGCTTTTGAATGGAAACAAGGCTGGCCGACAATTTTGGTACATGGAGGGCATTTTTAAGGATAAGGGTAGGTGTGATGTATGTCTCCGAAACCTGCAACAGTAGGTAAAGAGCCATTGACCACTGCAATTTTCTTGTTACTTGGGCTTGGTGTATAGGTATGGAAAAGTTGAGATTTGGATGTCATATGGTCTGTGGCATCGGAGTCTATTACCCAAGAATCATCATAAACCCTGTTTGAGGCATTTATGCAAAAAGAGAATGAAGGTGCATTTGAAAGAGCCAAAGAACCTCCAGTAGGTTTGTCAAGGGATCCCAATAAGCTTCTCAGCTTCTCCATTTCATTATTATTGAACCTCTTTATTGCTGAATTTTCCTCCACGGTTTTCCCATTCATGACTTGGTGGCTTACCATTCAGCTTCCAACACTTCTCTCAGGTGCCTTGGTTTCGCAACAAAAAGTACTGTAGATCGTCCTTGTTCTCCTTCCATTGATTGTTTTTACCTAAGTGTTTATGCAGATAATTTTTTCCTTTCCCTGGATATCATGTTTTTGCTACTAGGGCTAATCCATCCAAGATTTGTGGTTCAAGCATAACACTCCTTCGACTTTCCTCGCCTCAAATCAGTGCCACCACCTCATTAAAGCACGAAACCTTCTATCTGCCAAGAATCTGGATTCGCACTTGATCAAATTCTGGGTTAAGCCCAACAAGAAAATCATAGACTCTATCTTGTTCAATGAAATCCTTTAGAACAATGGCATCCTTAGTACATTTGGTTTTTATCACCCTATAACGATCAAGTTCTTGCCACAAAGCTTTTAATTGATCGGGCATATTCAAGAATCGCTTTATCGCTCGCTTTTGCGCATCGTCATCACTCGACTCCCATATACTGGAAAGCCGCATCTATAGCTTTGAATACGCTTCATTGATCAAGGCCCTAAATATCCTTAGCCATAGCCAAGAGCATACATGTGTCGCTAATCTCTGGAGTCATAGAATTTCACAACCAAGCCATAATCATAGAATCTTCTTCATCCAATGCTTCAAAACAGGGATCTCCTGGTTTCGACACTGTACCCATAACATGGCTTTCCTTTCAGCATAGTGTGAACAAGTTGAGACCATTTAAGGTAATTTTTTCCATCCAAATTTCTATATGTAAATTCTTAAATGTTTTGTAATTCTCAGTTGTCGAGATCAAACAATTTCCGACAGGTCGTAGTAATGCTCTCGCACCTCATGACATCTTCCACTAAAAACCTAATTTCGGGAATTAAGGCGATCATGAAAAAAACCTAGCAAAGAATGAAGGTTATAAAAGGACACCGAAATACTATATTTGCCTTCGTAAAACAAAGCAACATGTATGTAGAAAGAAAAACGTGAATAAAAAAATCCAAAATTATGAAGGCTAGAAAAAATGGCAATGAAGGCCAGAATGATGCCCAGGTTTTAGATACCTACTACTCTGATACCATGACACGAAATATGGGATGAAAAATAATAATTTATGTATATTAGATTGACTATACACACTATTTATATAGGGGATTACAAGAGAAGAAATAGGAAAAAAGAGACATTATAGGAAACTAACTTATTCCTAAATTAGAAAACTATTTAACTGAATCCATCAATTTAAGGGATTTAAAAAAAATTCTCCAATTCTATTTACAGCTTGATTACAGCCTATTCACAACTCAACACCAATAACCTGCTTCGTCAAAAGATCCTGAAACAAACAATAACTAGGAAAGAATGAAATATTGCAATTAAGTGTTAGAGTAAGTTTATTCACATAAATTAAATTAAAGGAAAAATGTGGTAAACTTAGAACATAGGTCAAAGGGATGAGAGGAGTAGAATTAATTGTGCCCGACCTAAGAACACATGATTTAGACCCATCTGCTAGGGTGACAGTAAAAGTACAGGGGTGTGACTGAAATGTGGTGAATAACTAGAATTACTGTCATAGCCTGTGGCTCCAGTCAATGACCCACTGAGGAAGAGGACATAAGGCATGTATCTAAGCCTAATTCGACTCCTAAGCAAGTGCAAAGGGTGGGAGTAGAAGCAGGCTTCAATAACTTGGTATACTCATCTGCAGAAAGCACAACTGACTGCTCTAAGGTATTACTTGCAGAAGCAATGTGAGCAGATTGAAATCTTCGGTTTCGATTTAGTAGTTTCCTACACTCCTAATGTGTATGTCCTGACTTATGACAATAATAACATACCACTCCCTCTGAGGACTGACCTGGAGGCTCAAGAGCCGATCCATTGCTCTTGGTTTGCTACTTCACTAGCTCATAGTTACTATTTTTACTGACCGATGCATTACTCATCTGAATAGATGGGGAAGAAATCTCTGTACATAATAACCGGTTGAAAGTTTCCTATAGCGAGGAAATCTCAAGACTTGAGAAAATTTGAGATTTTGCCGTATCAAATTCTGAAGGAAGACTAGATAGAAAACTCATAATCGCCATCTGTTATCTCTGAGTTTGCTGGACTTTGATATCGACACTAAAGGGCAACAACATATTCAACTCCTCATAAGTTTTCTTGAATTCCATGAAGTGGGCAGTAAGAGACTTGTCCTGTTTTTCATGTCGATGAAAACCTTGCATGCCTCAAATATTCGTGAGATGTTCCCTTTCCCAGAATACAGAAACTCCAAGTAATCCATTAATTCTTTAACAAATTCATGGTAATTAATAAAACCAATTTCCTCAATGTCAATGGAATTACGAACTGTGAGATAGTTATTAACATTTTTCCACCCACCGCTCTTTCGAATCATCAAGGCAGGGTCCATAAGAGACTTAGCAGCCATATGAAATGTCTTTACATGATATGAATTGTTTTACTCTAGTCCAAATAATCAGTCCTTTCCCGCCTTGTGTTTCAGGATTTCGACATCATCTAACCACTCTCGAAGACTAAAAGCGTGCTTCCATCGTTCAAATACTTCACAACAAACTTCTTCTTGGTTGTATTACTCATTAGAACAACAAAGAGTTCACCCCAGAGACAAGAAACAAAAAATTCCTTGAAGAAACCCTAGGTCCTATAACAAAATTTCACTTAAAACTCCAAAAATAGTTGGAGTTTGGCACCAAAACCAAATGGATGGACTCCCGAGGCCAAGACGCACCCTTTTGTAGTCGTCGGAGATCGTTGATGAAACATTGTCGCTGGGGCTGCAGAAACAGTAAGCAAAATCACTATATCGCCGCGTTCGCTCGGGTTTCCGGGCCATCTGACTGGGTGGCTGGGTGGTCAGTTTGCGGCCTGCTCCTCCCCAGCTCCACTGTCACCCCACGCTCCCTAGAAGTTGGTGTTTCAAAGAAACACCCTACGACTCTTCTCCTCTTCTTTATTCTTTCGAAAATTCTCTCAAAAATTTGCCTTTTCTAGGGCAAATTCAAAACCATGCTCCGATACCATGTAATCAGAGATAATTGAAGGAAGAATAATATTTTTCATTGATCACAAACAACCTATTTATATACAAGACAATCTTAAACCAAATAGGAAAGAATATGAAGTTTCCTAACTCTACATGAATATATGTTTCCTTTTCCTAACTAGTTTCTAATTCTACAATAATATTATAACAATACTCAAGAGTTAGAGAAAATAAATCAAACAAAGTTGGAGTCTAATTAGGTGAAAAGAGAAAAGGAAAGGAAGGAAAAGAATCCTAAATGGATTCGAAAACTAATCCTTAACAATTATGAATACATAGTGCGTGACACACACACACAAATAACACACACACACATGCACCACAAGCGCGCACACACAGAGAGATAACACACACACACAAAAATATATATAATTAGAAAAATATATCTATGATAATGAAGGCATGAGAAGGATGAGAAAGTCCTCTTCACTATTATAGAAATACCTAATCAACATATTAGACTCTCTACCACACAAGGAATCTCTATTACTACAAATGCAACTCATGGGGATATACACATCCTTTTGATTTATTCACTAAAGTTAAATTGAGTTGGATAACAACAAGAGGAATGCCTTTAAAAGTTTTGATGCACAAGGTCTGTGTGAAGAAATATAAGAAAATGATGCTTTTCTTATTGATTGAATGAGTGAGTTGAACATTACAGGCCCTACCTACTTATATACATCAGGAAGACATAAAAATAAATAAATCAAGTACAAAAATAAAGGAGTGGCTATTTTAGCAGGAGGCGAAGAGACCTCAATTCAAAGGATATTTTAAGAATATCCTATAATTCTTAACACTCCCCCTAAAGCTGGAATATATAAGTTATACGCACTGCTCATATGCAAATCGAATCCTCGATCTCGCAGGCACTTGAATAAAATGTCCGCTTAGTCAGTCACCGAGTCGACGAAACTAAGAAATATACATCCCGAGACAATCTTCTTCGAACTAAGCCGATACCCATTTTAATATAAGCCTGCCTTCTCATGAAAGATCATAGAAGCAATGCGTAGGTCAAGCCAGTTATCATACACAATCGTCATTTGTTCATCCTTCCCAAATCTTAGCTTCTGAAGAAGTTGTTTGAGCCATATAAGTTCACAAATTGCCAAAGTCATAGCTCGATACTCAACTTCAGCACTAGACCTGGCCACCACATCTTATTTCTTACTTTTCCAGGATATTAAATTGCCTCTAATAAATACATTAATAATTCTAAAGTGGAGCCGCCTATCATAGGGCGAGCCCACCATTTGTATCACAATATCCAAATAACTGGGTGTGATCTCTCTTTATAACACACCTGGCCCATTGCTCCTTCTCGACATAATCCGGAGACATTTGATGATAAATTACACCTTAGTGACTATCACATGGTGACTGCAAGAACTAAGTAACTACACTCATAGGAAAGGAAATGTCCAATCGAGTGATGGTGAGGTAGTTTAGTCTCCCCACTAGTCGTTGATATCTCCTTAGATCTCGTAGAGGCTCCCCTTGTCTAGGTACAAGCTTGACATTAGAATCCATAGGAGTGTCTACAAGTTTATAGTCTAGCATACCACTTTCCTCAAATATATTCAAGACATACTTTTCTGGTATTACAACCACCGAATTGGGGACTAAACTATCTCAATCCCTAGAAAGTATTTGAGTTTCCCCAAGTCTTTTGTCTGAAAGTGGCTGAAGAGATGTTGTTTAAGTTTCTGAATACCATCCTTATCACTATCTGTTATAACAATGTTGTCCACATAAACAATCATATAGATGCACTGTCCTGATGATGTATGATGATAGAAGGCAGAGTGGTCTGATGTACTCGGGAGTCATACCAACTCAGATCACAGACAAGCTACCAAACCAGCTCTATGATCCGCTTGCGCCATATACGAATTGACGAACAGATACCAAACTGCACTCCCGAGTAACAAATTCAGCGCCGTCTACATACTCTCTACGAGGTCGCACGGAGAAATGCATTCGATGTCTAACTAATATAAAGGTCCAAGAGCTCATAAAGAACCATGGGGATAAGAGAAGATGATTGGAAGTCATCTTGACAATAGGAGAAAAAGTGTCATACTAATCGGAGCCATATATTTGAGTATACCCCTCGGCAACCAAATGAGCTTTGAGACGATCCATTCCACCATCCAGACCAATCTTAACAGTATAAACCCAATGACAATCAATAGGGGACTTGTCAGCAGGTAAGGGGACTAGGTCCCATGTACCTGTAGAATTCAGAGTAACCATTTCTTCAACCATTGTTTGTTTCCAACCCGAATGAGAGAGGGCCTCATGTACAGTGTTAGGAAGAGACACATAAGACAAGGTGGAAATAAAAGCAGAATATGGTGAGGATAAATGATGATAAGACAGGAAAGTATAAATAGGATACGAGAGGAACGAGTACCTTTCCGAATGGAGATTGAGGATCGCCACGACGACAAGATCAAGGCTGGAGGGGGCGCCATAGAGATGAGTCATCCGAGGCCCGATGCCTGTATGCGCATCGATGAGTATGGACAAAACGAGGAGATAGAAAAGGGCTGATTAGGAAAGCTAAGAGAATGAGGGACCCGATCACCCAAAGCATAAGAAAGCATGCGACGATCAAATAAAGAAAGCGGGCAAGATAGCATCCCCCTAAAAACGCCGAGGAACCGTGATGCGGAGGAGAAGAGAGGGCGGCCGCCTCAACTAATCGACAATTTACGCTTACCACCCCATTTCTCAGGAGGTAAGCACAAGAAGACTAATGAAAATCCTATGGAGGATAAAAGGCTATAGTGCTGTAAGGTAGAGGTATTCCAATGCATTATCATTGTGTAAGATGCATATAGAAGTATGAAATTGATTGTGAATCTTAGCAAAGAAATTTTTTTTTTTTTTTTTTTGATCAATAAAAAGCAAATTTATAAAGAAAACCGAATCAAGGGATCGAAAAATGTAAGAATCTTAGAGTACACTCGTCAGGTACAGCGGGAACTAAGAAAGCACTTAAAACAAAGAAAACGAAACGACCAAAAAATCCGCTACCTACTCCCCCCAACCATGTAAAAATCTATAACTGAGTGTGTGTTGATCAACACTATACAAAAGCTAGCCTAAGACCAGCTAAATTGTTACAAAATTAACTTTAATTCTTTGGGCGGAGGGGACCTCGTTCTCAAACAAAGAATTTTTGGAATAAAGAAAATAGCTTAGTTCAACTTTTCATTAAAAATAGCCTAGTACAATGGGAAAAATCATCAATAAATGTAACAAAATACTGGAAACCTAAAGTAGACATAGTTCGGGACGGACCCTAAACATCAGTGTGGACGAGCTCAAAAGGAAACTTGGTCCGAGACTCTAAGTGCTTAGGGAACGAAACACGAGTATGTTTCCTAAGTTAACACGACTCACATTCTAGTGAAGATTAACTGGAAAAGCAAGACACCATCTTCCGAAGCTTGGAAATGTTCGGATGACCGAAATGATGATAGACGAGAAGAGGTTCATCCGTTGAGGCGCAAACAAACATGGGTCGACCGAGATGATAGCGCCTCGGTGACTCACGTCTTGATGCCAATTGTCCTCCTCGTGACTTCGCCTGGGTAAGGTGATAGAAGAGTGAGAAAAGGTAATCGAACAATTAAGATTATGGATTAATTTACTGATAGAGATAAGATTAAATGGAGAATCAGGGACATAGAGAACGAAATTAAGAGGTAAAGATGGGAGGGGACAAGTAGACTTGATTCCTTTGGCCATGGTTTGAGTCCCATTAGTCAAAGTAATCGTAGGTAAGGGTGAAGTGATAGTAAGGGAAGAGAAGAGATCCTTATTACCAGATGTATGATTACATGCACCGGAATCGAGAATCCATGGACCAAGAGAGTGTGCAAGATAGGTAAATAAGATTATCTGGCCCTGGCAATGGCAATGGAGGTAGATTTGCGATGAGTGAGGCAAGAAACCCCATATTCACCGTGTAAGAGCTCACTTCCCTGATGTAGACGAGGTCGATCCCACGGCGCTCAAAAGACTGGCGACATGAGCGTTGGCGAGGCGACGACCATGTGAACTCGATAACACTTCTCGGCTCTCGACGTGACCTTACCATTATAAGAGGTATAATAAGGTCGCCGCCTCACTCGTAGCCACCACGAATACTTTGGGAATCATTGCGAGGGTGATATGTAGCAAGCATTACTGAAGTCTCATTGGAAACCTCAGAGGGTCGAGACTGAGTCATAGTGGATGAATGGCGCAGTAACCAAACAAAAATTTCATCAAAGATCATGGTAGTAGACCCAGTGAGGATCTGTTCCCGGATGTTGTCAAACTTTGTGCCAAGTTTAATAAGAGTAAGGATCATAAAGATTTGATCCATGTTGGACAAGTAGATCTTGGCATCAATGACCTTGGCAGGACAGATAAGAGCTCATTTTTCATTGCAGACATTCGCCCAACAAAGGAAGATAATTCCATATCGGGTTGTTCCAGACTATCAACGGAGGAGATGATACGGTAGAGGCGTTGAACATCATTGGTATATAAATTCTTTGCTTGGATCCAAAGGGGTTGACATGTTTGATAATTCCCAAGAATGTCGAGTGTTTTGGGCTCTATGGATTGTTGAAGAATGTTACATAGTAAAGCGTCATGTTTTCGCCATTGAGGACGTTTATCTTCTTCAATACTAGACTCCATAGAGGTTAGATGGTATTCAACACCATTTCTAGTAACCCATAATGTAACAGAATTGGCCCAGGACTGATCGTTATCACTTCCCTTGAGTCGATTGACAGTTATCATGGGAGTTCTAGACAGAAACGAAGAAAAGCTGAAAGCTTTTTCAGCCATAGTGAGAAAAATCGACAAAATCAACAAGAAGACCAAATACTAGGGCCAAAAAATGCAACTGTGAAGGTGAGAAAAGCTTGTGGATGATACTGAGGCTCGGAAAAATAGAGAACAATTACTATAGCAGTAGGTAGGCCACGAAATCTGTAGAAATCTAGGGTTTCATAGCCTGTCGAAGAGAAAAGAGGGCAAAAATCCCAAACGCAGCCTCAAATGGAGAAACCAAGGGTCGAGGACGCACTGCCGGGCGAAGGCGTCGAAGATCGCCATGTCAGTTATTGCCGCACCCACTCGCAAGGCGTGGTGGCTATCAGAGAGGAGAAGTCATGAGCGTGACACACTGGTTGTCGTCAGGGTTGTTGCTAACGTATAGATCAAGCGATGATGAACCCAATGGTGGAGTTGCCGGCTGGAATGGAGCAGTTGCCGGATAAGTTCACCAGAGAACTTTTCTAGCACTATAGAGGTTTGACGGTGGTGAAAGATTCTAGAGCTTCCTAGGACGATGGTTGTGATGGTCGGAATAAGACACAACCATTAAGTGGTTTGCTGGAATTGAGAATACGACAAAGCCCTATCCCTAACCTTCCATAGCTCTGATACTATGTGAAGAAATATAAGAAAATGATTCTTTTCTTATTGATTGAATGAGTGAGTTGAACATTACAGGCCTTACCTACTTATATACATCAGGAAGACATAAAAAGGAAATAAATCAAGTACAAAAAGGAAGGAAAGATATTTTACAGGAAAGGAAGAGAATAAATAAGAGGATATTCTAAGTATCCTATGATTCTCAACAGTCTAGAAAGAGGAATAGAAGTAAATCCCACCACTCCTCTATTGTCCTCCATTGACATTTCTCTCTTGACACGCTATTAAAGCAATTTGTGATAAGCTATTTGCCAAAGCATTTGGTCTCTATTAACTCTAGCAATGTAGGACGAGCTATTTCACAAAGGGTTTTTCCCTCAATTGGGTCTCCATAAACCCCTATCTAAAGTGGTTTAGCTGCATAGTATGGAATCTGGGCAAGTCCATTCTAAGGATGTAATTGTTGATTGTCCAATGGTTGACCTAAGAAAAGATCTTATACATTATTTTCAAAGAGAAATTTTGAGCTTTTTTTTTTTTTAAATTAGAGTGGATTGAATTGCAAAGCATCTTTCTAGAGCTTGGCAAGTGGAAGGGGTTTCATTGAACATCAGACTTTTGACCATCAATGAACTACTTCATTTGTTTAAATATTTGTTTTTTTGTTAGGTAAACATTTTTTTCCTTTTTTTCCATTTTTTTTTTGTTCCCATCGGGACTCGAACTTGGGATCTCCCATAACTCCATTCCACCCATTTGTTTATATATACATACATACATGCATACATGTGGGGGGAGGACAAAACAAATAAGACGATGATCATATTTCATACGCCCCTGAGTCAAACGTAAACAGTTGTGGCAATCTGAATAGACAATGCCGAAGCCCTAAAGTTATTCAACAATGAAGAAAAGAAGAGATGATAAATAGACTCTCCGTTCTACTGGCATAAAATACACTAGTCAGTATTATGGGATTTAAAAGGTCTTCTTAATTGTAACATGTCATAAGTATTTACCCTTTTGTGTGTGATCATATCATTTCTATATCAGTCTACAGTATATGAACTTTGCAACCGGTTATAAATCCTTTTCATGTTGTGATAAAAATTGCAGATATATGTGACAAGATAGTGGAAAGCTTGTGCAGCAAACGTAAGAACCAACTTCTGCTGCGTTCTCTATCTGCTGGGGAATCTTCCTTTCTTGAGAATGATAACACCAATGATGAACTGGATTTAAGGATATCAAGTGTTCTTCAAAGTACTGGGCACTGTTATGAAGGTGGCTTTTGGGCTGATTCTGCAAAGCATGACCTGTCTGATGGGAAAAGGCATGTTGCCATTGTTACAACTGCTAGCCTTCCTTGGATGACTGGAACAGCTGTAAATCCACTGTTTCGGGCAGCATATCTAGCAAACTATGCAAAACAGAATGTTACCTTGTTGGTTCCATGGCTTTGTAAGAAGGACCAAGAACTAGTTTATCCCAACAGTCTCACTTTTAGTTCACCAGAAGAGCAGGAGGCTTACATTCGTAACTGGCTTGAGGAAAGGGTTGGTTTTAAAGCTGATTTCAAGATCTCCTTTTATCCGGGAAAGGTAGTTATTTGATGAACTGGATTCTTCACTCTTGTCCATCATTATTGCCAATAACTGACATTTATTCTTGTTGTTTCTAGTTTTCAAAATCTAGGCGGAGCATCATACCTGCTGGAGATACTTCTCAGTTTATTCCATCGAGGGATGCTGATATTGCAATCCTGGAAGAACCAGAACATCTAAACTGGTACCATCATGGAAAGCGTTGGACTGATAAATTTAATCACGTGGTTGGTGTTGTTCACACAAATTACTTAGAATATATCAAGAGAGAGAAGAACGGGGCTCTCCAAGCTTTCTTTGTTAAACACATAAATAATTGGGTTGCAAGAGTATACTGCCACAAGGTAACAGTCTATTGTGTTCATATTCTGCTCTGATGATCAGAGATGTTCTTTCTCCATTTTGTGTGTTTTGTGGCATGGTCTCTGTATAACTCATTGGGAGATGGTCTGAGAAGATGTTCCATAGTTTTACCCGTGAATTCAGATGTAGGGCACCATTTCATATTGATTAACCTAAACTGCATCTGATCTTTATTCAGGTTCTTCGCCTTTCTGCTGCTACCCAGGATTTACCCAAGTCTGTTATTTGCAATGTTCATGGTGTGAACCCCAAGTTTCTGAAAATTGGAGAGAAACTAGCTGAAGAAAGGGAACTTGGGCAGCAGTCTTTCTCAAAAGGTGCATATTTCCTGGGCAAGATGGTCTGGGCAAAGGGATACAGGGAGTTGATAGATTTGTTATCAAAACACAAGAATGACCTTGATGGCTTCAACTTGGATGTGTTTGGGAACGGAGAGGATGCACATGAAGTTCAGACTGCTGCTAAAAGGTTGGATCTGAATCTCAATTTTATGAAAGGGAGAGACCATGCAGACGATTCACTTCATAGGTAAGGATCCTTAAGAGAGCCTAAATCACAAATTTTCCCCCCTGAAAATTATTCGCTGAAAAGAAGTAAAATTCTAAAGCTTTTTATCAGAGAAACTCAAGAAGCCTGCTGCTGAGAAAGCAGACTTGAATATTTCTTCTGGGGAATAATGTAGTTCCATATATGATTGGAGCAAATGAACCTTGCTGATTGTTGTTTCATCTTTCTCCTTTCTTGCAGTTACAAAGTCTTCATAAATCCCAGTGTTAGCGATGTGCTCTGCACGGCTACAGCTGAGGCCCTTGCTATGGGTAAGTTTGTAGTATGTGCTGATCACCCATCCAATGAGTTCTTTAGATCATTTCCCAATTGTTTGACCTACAAGACATCTGAAGATTTTGTTGCTAGAGTGAAAGAAGCATTGGCTAATGAGCCACAGCCTCTCACTCCTGAGCAAAGACATAACCTATCTTGGGAGGCTGCCACCCAGAGATTTCTGGAGTACTCTGATCTTGACAGAATCTTGAATGGTAAGGACGATGCACAATTGAGCAAAACTAATGGGAAGCTGATCACAAGATCAGTTTCAACGCCTAGCCTCTCAGAGATGGTTGATGGAGGGTTGGCATTTGCCCACTACTGTCTCACTGGGAATGAAATCCTTAGGCTGTGTACTGGGGCAATACCTGGGACACGAGACTATGACAAACAACACTGTAGAGATTTACATCTCTTGCCTCCTCAGGTAGAAAATCCAATATATGGCTGGTAAGTAGGTTATATAATCAATCTGTAACAATGACCCTTCTGTATAGTAATTATCTGTGCTTGTTAGTTCAATGGCTTCCTTGTTTTCCTCATCAATGATAATTTTCTTTGATAGCATAGCATGCACCTTCTTCATACAGCCAAAATCCCAGTTTTGTTGCTTTCTATACCAATTATATAAGATGACATTCGAAAGTGTATAATTTCATGTTTGGGAGATGGGATGTAGACAGTTATAATGAAGTTATCCTTATCATTCAACGCATATTGCTCATTGGCTCAAGCTGTGAAAAGCGCATTGTATCTTTCCTTGGCTCTCCTGTGCTCTTGTGATAACCTTTGCTTGATGTTAAGGTCCTTGGTGAGATTAATAAACATCCAAGTATAGTCCGAAGAGACTAAATAACTTTTTTAAGTGTTATACTAATTACGAAAACAATGTTATTCTAAATTTCTATGTATGATTCTCAGATGATTCATGCACCACAGCCGACTTTCTCTAATAGACCTAACTAGACTTCTGCGATTGTGCCCCCTTACAAAGCTTGAAACTAAGTGTTGCAAACAAGGGAAGCTATTCTCTGAAAGAGCATGCTAAAAACCATAATCATGTTTTACTTCATCCATAAAGTCCAGGAAGAATTGTATTTCAATTGTGATGTCTGCAGCTATAAGAGTTTACTTTATATTGTCTTTTCATTTTTATAACATCAGATATTGAAGTTAAATTGATTCCGTAAACCCATGCATTCCTTTTTGTTTAGGTAAGTTATTTCCAAGGGTGCTTCTAGAATAAATCACAGTTGGGTATGCATTTCAAAATTGAGGGGGTGGGAAGCAATGGTGGTAATTTATTGACCTTTCACAACTTTTATGGAATTTAGTATCTTCATCGATAATTTAGATGTTACAATTTGCTTCCTTCTGTTTTACTTTGGGAAGGAAAATTATAA
The DNA here is from genome assembly GCA_016808115.1 of Tetrastigma voinierianum. Lineage (NCBI taxonomy): Eukaryota > Viridiplantae > Streptophyta > Magnoliopsida > Vitales > Vitaceae > Tetrastigma > Tetrastigma voinierianum. Next base: position 1,462,228 of record JAEQBH010000112.1, read on the forward strand.
ATGAAGCCTATGAATGTTTGTTTCCCTGAGGACTTCAATCACTGGTTAATTGTTGTGAACATCATCCTCATTGCTGCAGTTTTTTGATTACTTGTACCAGATGTTTTGAGGTACTAAAATTAAAATTTTCTTCTGCTTGTTAAAATATGGAGCCCACACCTACAGGGTGGTGATGAATTTAAATATTTGATCCGATTTATGGAGTGAAAAAAAAAATGAACATATTAATTTCGGAAGAAAGTTGTCACAGGTAATGTAATGCCTAAAGAAAATTTTCACTGAAAGAGATTGTGAAATGCAGGGCTAGCCCATAGATGTATTGTCACAAAGAAAGAATGTCACAGTTGTTATCCTTCAATTGTCTCAATGCGTTAGCAATATCAGAATGATTAGGTCTTGGGCACTTTCTTTCTAGAAAATTCACATAATGACATGAAAGCATCATTTGTTTTGTTCTGTCAAGCAAGACACGATGATTTAAGCAAAAAGTAAATGGCGTTCCTTCGTATTTAAGATTGCATTGGTGGTTGTTGTTGCGTGGTTTTATTTATTTAGATTATCTGTTGTTGAGGGTACCCGTATACTTTCCTGTCAAAGTGAACAAATTCTCATTTTGAAATCATATTGACCTAACATATCTCACTCAAAACACTATATATTTATATATATATATATATATATATATATATATAACAGAGAAAATTTAAAGATTTGGGGGAGAAAAAAACCTAGAATCTCATGCAGACCAAAAAGAAGTGTAGTGGGTCCTACCCCAGTTGATCTGGTGTGGTTCACGTGTGGCACTAGTATTCTAATGTGCGGAAACATAGCGTCTAGATTATATGCTTAAATTTCTGATGAGTAGAAGGCATCCCTTCTTTAATCATGTGATCCCCATTTACCAGGAATAGTGACTCTTCAACAGGTTTTAAGAGTTTTCAATTCATAATCAAATAGTGAAAAGTGTTAAAAGAGTTTGTAGTTATAGTCCAGGCATACCTCATCACTGAACGGTAAACCAACACAGACCAAATCACCAAAAAGAAAAAAACAATATTAAGATACAAAAGCGTGGACAAGATAAACCAAAGGAATGACAGCGTCTTGATTGAAGAGTGATGCATATTTGGCTTTGAGAACTGGAGGTGGCCTTGTCCTATATATATATATATATATATATATATATATATATATATATATATATATAAGGTGAAGGAAACTTCCTCAACACTTCACACCTCAGGTGGCTTAAAAAATGAATTTTAACTTCGGGATGCCTATGTCAAAAGAAGTGTTACATGAGTGGGAATGATCCAAATTGTTAAATTGATGGACCATGAATAGCGATTGAAGACATACCCATTATTAACATGTCTATGAAGCAATCACAGGGCCGTCCTGCCATGTGAATTCTCTTTGTTTTCAATCATTTCACAAACTGATAGATATATGTGAAAAAGAAGATGAATTTGAAACGCACCCACTCGTGTTTATCTATTTACTTGTTTTTTTGTTCCTCAATATGTGTATCTAAAATTCCCTGTTTTTGGTAACAGACACAGTATTGAATGGTAATTGGGCATAATTTATTTTTAGTTCCTTCACTTCTGTGATCAACTTCAACTATTCAACTATTCTCCAAGGAACTTCATCTTGTTGATTTTATACATTAAGATTGATGTCAAAAGCTATGGATTGCTTTAACGCTAAGGGATAGCTCAATTGGTCTAATGTTAGGTTTTACTCCTCAATGATCATCAATTTGAGTCCCCTTAGTATCATTAGAGAATTTATCTAGTAGTTAAACTTCAAGCCCCATTAAATTAGTTGAGGTGCGCACAAGCTAGTCTGGACACCCAGAGTTATTAAAAAAAAAAAAACTTGTTGGCGTGGGGGTTAACTTTGGAGAAATCTGTGAAAAAGTCTATAAGAGTTATTTCGATTTACTAGTAACCATTTACAATACCCTCCACACCTTGGTGTTTTCTAAAGGTGGAAAGCTATAAAGTTGATTAGGATGGTCTTCCTGCAGACCCGGATATTTACATCATCTTCACTTCTGCCCCTCAACCACAAACAACAAAACCAACCTGTGTTAAGATTCCTTTCTTCTAATAGTTTGACCCAGCCACATTCATGAATGTGGCATTCCTTGTGGTTCCATTCATTGATTATTGTAGTTGACCTAAATGGCAGAACAATGGTCAGCCTTTCTATGTGGCTTATGCTTAAGCCGTGGGATTGCAGTCTCTGGTAGATTCTGATTAAAGTCTGATAGGGGACCAAGAGGACAACCATGTTTAGTATTCCAAACTTTGTTCTCCACCATGTATCTCATCTGGGCTAAAATAATGTCAACTTGATCTTCCATTTTCTAGGCAATACTAGTTAATCAGTTGGTGACAGTAGAATGTTCAGCTTTCTGGGCTTGCTTTCAACTCTGGGATTGCTGCCATTTCTCAACTTTGGTAAAGTCTAGTAGGAGACAAAAGAGAATCAATAAATAAATGCAGGTCTACTCTGTAAAACCATCCCAGCCAAGAACTGAACTGAGTAGAGAGGATGAAATAGTGATCTTGGAATGAGTCAAGGGGGGCTGACTCTTACCCGAGTCGGTTTCACCACTCATTTAAAGTTGGTAGGGAGATTCCATGTAAGCAGAAGCTGCTTAGTCACATGATGTAGTGTAACTTTTGATGTGTGAGGATAGTATATTCTATTTGATTCTCTGTTTGTACAAATCAAATATTATGTAGTTGGGTGCATATTCCCTTTTTTCTTTTTGCCCTATTGCGGTCTTACTTTAGTGGAGGGGCTCTGTTTTAAACTCAATCTCCATTGTTTATCTTTGATTTTAAAGAGTAAACAAACAGCACCTCCTTTGCTTTTGAGGGAAGAAGTAAAATGAAGGACTTATGTGGGAGTAACCATACTTCAATTCATTTTTTACTGATTAATCTTGTTCCAGGGAATCTTATTGTAAAGTAATGATGGAAGCACTTTGAACGGAGATTAAGCTTCGCAGATGTGTCATGATCGACTTTAACTCAATAGTTCTTTAAGTAAGTATTTTTTCTTTTTCAACTGTTTACTCTGTTTTGACTTTGAGGAAAAGGCACTTTTTTATGCTTTCATGGGGTTCACCTGGTCAAACTCTAAACGACCCAAGAATTCATGAGAGAGTTTTTGGGACAAGTTTGGATGGGCTTAGCTTTCCCACGTTTCAATGTGAGGCAAAGTGAAGAATAAACCATAGACTTAACCCGATGGATAGCTCCATTGGTATGGTCTTAGGTTTATTTCTCAATAATCACAAGTTCAAGTCCCTTAATGGTCATTGAAAGGGTTTACCCGATAGTTAATTTTAAGGTCTCATGAGATTAGTTGATGTGCGCATAATTCCGAACACCCACGTTCATCAATAAAAAAAAAAAAAAAATCTCAAAGGCTTTTAGCATGTGGAGAAGCAATGCCTTTGGGGGCCAATTGGAGGGGGATGTGTGGAAAAGGGGTAAAAAGAAAGGGACTGGAAACACTTTAGTTGTGCACTTAGTGGTTCTATTTAGTATTTATAGAGGCCTAGAAAATTTGGCACTCATTTTGGATTTTGTGGAAATTGTGGAGCTGCTTCTTGCTTTTGGAAATTGCTTGTACGGACAACCTTTTGCGCCCATCACAATGATTTTCAGCCCCACCGAGAAACATGAAAACTAATTACTAAATGTTTTCTTTTTATAAATATTATGTATTATATTGATGACTAAATCAATCTTTAACTTTATATTTCAAAATTTTAAGGTTGGTTTAATATAATTCTTTCACAAGTCAAGAAACTGCAGCAGAGGCCTCCTTTATTTATAATTTTTTATGAGTAATTTTTATGATTTTTTTATATCAATTTTTTTTTTCTCCCCTTCAACAAAGGAAACAGATTTGAAGTTGAAATTTGATGATTCCCATTAGTATGGTCTTATTTTATTTATTCTTTTTTTGGTTTTTTACGTTTATTCATTTTGCATATCAAAACTAACATTATGTTCTTTTAAGGATTCAAATCCAGAAACTTCCATTTCCTATCCCACCATATGCCACTTGAGTAAGGCCTTGCGGGCTGTTCTTTTTTGCATTTCAGTGAACTATCTATAGGTATTTAACCCTGGGGTCAAGGTCAGAACAGCATATATATATATATATATATATATATATATATATATATATATATATATAAAGTAATCATTGGTAAAAGCTAACGAAATGTACCATTGGAATTTTACCTAATTATTATTATTAGTACGTAATTTTAAGTACAGAGCTCATTCATAGTTCAAACTAGAATAGATAGATACAGGTAGAAGAAAAACTATGGATATGGTAGGAATTTGACCCAACAAGAACGCGCCTAAACCTTACCAAATGCCAGCTTCAACAAGCTTGCTTAGTCTGACTCTTAAAAAGAGAAAAATCCCCATATGAAAAGGAGGAATTTTATATGATCAACTTGCATGAGACTGTAAGTGGGAAACAACTCAAACCCCAACTGAGAAACTTGCCTTCTCTTTCTGGTTTCCTCTTTCGCCTGTTCAACTGAATGTGGGCAGCCTCAGGCTCTTAGCCCATTGGTGGTTAAAGTACATTCCCATGTGGTTATTGTGAGGAGCACTACTGCAACTTGCCCTCTCTTATTTACCCCGTACTCTAGCATTCCACCCATGTATACCACGATCAGCCTTTTTTTTTTTTAGTTTCTTATTTCTAATCTCTTTAAGACCTGACTCTAATGATAAAAGGGTAGGATGAAGTAGGATGAGGTCACGAGAGAGGTTGGAAGTTTGAGTTTATATAAGACAGGAAGTTCCAGAATCGGGTCCGGATAAAAATAGTGTTACAGTGCCGTTACATAAAGTGAAAATGAATATTATCTGAAATATGATCAGGCCAATATTTTCTATAATATGAAAAATTATTGCATTATCTCATTTGGGTTTAGGAAATTTTTTTTAGCTTGCTTGTTTTTGAAAACTGTTTTTTGTTTTGAAAATAAAAAGAATAAAGAGAATATGGACAACACTATTGGTTATCTTTTTTCGTTTGGTCTAAAAAAAACATAAAAAAACACAAAAATAAAAAAATAAATTCAAAGAATAAAAAGTAAATTCTGAAAAGATCAAATAATGTTCTCCATCCGTGTTATAAAAAATATGAACAAAACACGCATTTTATTTTATTTTTTTATCATTTTATCATCCTCCCTAAGCTATTTCCTAGAGGAAATTTTGTCTTCAGATTCAATGCCTTTATACCCCACCAAGGATCCAATTCAAGCTTATTGTATTTTTGAGGTTAGATTCATGATCCCCTGGTCAGCACCCATTTGAGGTCAAGTGGATATCAAACTTGGCCCACCATATCATCATGTTGGACAGACAGTTCATCTGCGAGCGCTCAGCTTTGTGAATGTCTTGTGACCGTATGTACGGAAAATTGACGGTGACATCCAAAGGAAAAACACTGAAATTCCTATAGTTTAGAGAGAATCAATCATACTTGGAAAATTTTTCTAGTTTGATCATCTCTATTTTGTCGCAATTCTGCTTTGGTGATTTTGGTTAATGGATTGCAGAATCGGGCGTGATCTCCTACTATATAACTTTTTTAAGTTTCTAGGAAAACCAATATAATAAGTGATATGTATATAGATAAATGTTTTGTTTTACACAATAAATTCAATTTTTTTAGAAAATATTCCATGGCATGCTAGTGACTACCAGTAAGCATTCGGCTGATAAAATTGTCTTTCATTGTTTGATTTTGAATTCCAGGTGGGTTCTCCTGTTTTATGTATTTGGTAACCTTTTATTTAAATAAGTAACCAATTTTAGAAAGAGAAATTCTATTTACACCGCAACTATTTCTCTATACACCCCATTAAAAAAACCCATAAAGGAAAATACAAATTTACCCTTAACCCTAATTTCTCTATTTCTTTTTTCTTCTTCATCTCTCTACACCCCAACTCCCTTCTTCCTCCTCCGGAGCCGGCCCTAACACGAAAAACATAAATTACCCTAATACCGAACATACGAGAACGACTGAACAATGGTAGTGCCACAAATTAGCTTTAAAACTACTCAGGCTTAAGACAGGAGCCAATACTGACGCGCTCGTTTTCCAGAATATACTTAATCCGGGACTAAAACTGCGATATTTCAATATACTCCCATATCGAACCGAATATACTCCACAACCTATTTGAACAAACTGATTACAGATGAATATCCCTGGATATCAAAATCCGGACAATGATTGTTATAACCGATTTGTGATATCCAGAATAGAACGATACTGGATTTTGGAAATCCGATCGACTTGAAACCCGATTTGAAAATCCCGATATTATGATTTTTCCCATTTACAAATCCATTTATCCAGCTTTTTTAACTGGACATTATTTGTTGTATTTAATCTGCATTTTATTGGCAGATGAATTTCGATCATAATATGTACTTCTTTACAAAAGAATTAGTTGATTGCGAAGATGCATTTAGTAGTAATGAGGTAATTTTAATACTTTAAAGTTATAGTAATTTGTTTTAAGATATATCAAAATTAATAAATTTACATATCCAGATATTTTGTACGGATGCTGATTGAATGAACGCTCGAATGTGGGAAAAAGAACGGATTTGTTATCGTGGATAAAAAGACGGATAAAGGAGATAGTAGAAAAGCTGTAGTTAGCCTTGCATGTGAGCGTGGTGGAACATATGTATGCAAAGAATAAGTCGAATGTGGAAGCCTTGAATCAAAAGGCACTGGAACGAAAAATGTGATTGCCCATTTAAGATAATTCCAGGCGGTTAACTAGTAATGACGTATCGAGGTTAAAGCTGCTTCATGATTCATAATCATCAAGCAAATGAACAATCGGGTGGTCACTATATGCTACGATTATCTAATGAGAAAACTATATCACCTCGATATGATCGAAGAACTTCGTGAAACCAAGGAATATTCTAATCGCTTCTATAAAAATCATGATGAGTATAATGTTAGCACTATGAAGACAATCTATACGCACGCCATAAACATCGACTACTTACTACAATTCTAGACGTGAATGCAACAACTAATGAAACAACCGAATGAATGTAAATATGTCGAATGACATGTAGTTGGGATGAGTCGAACGACAGCGAGACTTGTTTTAGTATATCCTACTTCTATATTCGGGCCACAATGCATTTTCGCAGCCGTTTCAATTATGGATCGTGACTTATAAAACCAATGTATATCGCCTTCCACTTCCCGAGATCGGTAGTGACATCTACAAATTTGACTTTTTCTCGTGGCATTCAGATAATGAGGCCGAGCGCGGTAGACAACTACACTGGGCAATGGAGAAGTTACAGCATACTGCTCGGCCGATCGATTACCTAATGTCATTGTTAATGATAGGAGTCAGCCTTTAATGAACGCCAGCTATTAGTATTTCCTACGACAACAAATCTTCCGTAAGTGTATTAAGATATATAAAAAAATGTACTTGCAAACCGTAAAGGTTGTTCGAAATAAACAGGCTCGAGGCATTCATGTCACCGAGCTGCCCGTTTTCTTTCTGAAGGAGGACGGTACGAGAGGACTTAAGATCATTGACAACTGACACTATACTTATCACTTCTGAGCAAAGAAAAATATGTGATGAGTCATTACTGATCTTTATAAGGAAAGATTTGTCACTAGGACAGATAAAGTAATGCATTTGCAATGTCGCCAACGAATATAAGACGTTTAATTAGTAATAGTTTTTCTTGAAATATCCGCATAAAAATGATTTTAATATATGTTTTATATTTTATGTACGAGTACATGCAAAGTCAAGAGACATCTCTCGTTAATCTCTGGTGGGATTTCGAGAGTTCTCGAATGTAATAAATGTTCTATCGAGTCAACATATGGAAATCACAAATTTCATTCGAGAAGCATTGAGCCGAACATCAATTCAATAATGCTATGTTTAAAGAATTGCGGGTATGGTATCTAGGCTTCACTAATATGATATCGATGAGTTTAAAAGAGCAACTCAAGTCAAATCGAGAAGTGAATACGCGGGTCGCGTGGGAATGTAACCTCATAGGTCGCTTTGTCCACACGAATCCTCAGAGCTTATCAAAGAAGGTCTGCATTACCTCTTGATAGTGTGCATTCTCATTGAGGAAGTCGATACTACGAATCCACAATGTCTCGTCTCGAGCCGACAATTACTCCCGATTGATAAGATTTCGAGACAATTTGTCGATCAGTGATGAGGCAGTAAAACAGCATTAAAAAGGAAGTCGAGAGAGTTAGCTTATCCTCAGAACGACATCTATGTTTCCACCACTCGAGAAGGTTAAGGCAAAGGGTCAGTCCGTCATTGAAAAAATCAATTTATCTACCAAACGAGCTCCTTCTTTATTTGAAATTGTTGAGTCTACCCACGATAGTACTTCACTAGCCACTGCATGTTCCGTGAAAGTACCAAAGGAAAAAAAATTGAAGTACATTAAATGTTTTCCACATCAAATACATAAACATATAGTGAACATTGTGGATGTTAAGGCAGATGATCATTGTTGATATCGACGATTGTCAAGTTGGCCAGAACGGGGAAGACTACGTGAATGGTTCGACAAGATTTCCGTCTATGAGCTTCATACTCTTTTCATGATGAGTATGTCTCAATTGTACGGATCAATCAATCGTGTCACGAGTCGGGTTTATTCATTATCACAGCCACTTTGCTCCATATGACGTGATGGATGACTTTAATGACATAGTCATTTGATATCTCACTAAGACAATATTGTGTTACCATTTATCAATTAGACAATGCCTCAACATATCTACCACTTATCCGTGATCACCCGCACCACTTCACCACAAACCGATCGCACTGATTTGCTGGAGAGGATCACATTTCGCATGTGTTTGTTAAATTATATTCTGTTAGTCATTAAGTTTATTGTATTTATATTTTTGTTTTTTGACAAAGGACAATCTTTATTTTTGGTCTTCATAGATTCGACATCACCAATACCTCCAATTGCATGCAACTGGCGTAATTACCGATACCAGTGTGCTCGAGGATGGGAGATCCCTTGTGTACCTTTGACAGGCTTTTAGGATCATTATTAGACCTAACTCGATGTAGCCACACAAGAGACAATTGATTTAGATGAAACATGATGTATCTTTTAACTTTAAATGATTTATATTGTATTGATATGTATTATATTTAATTTAATTTAAATTAATTACTTTTAATGATGTAATTTAATTTTTCATAACAACATCATTTTATTTAAAATTTAAATATATTTTATAAATTATTTTAATATTTTAAAAATTTTTAAATTCATATTATATAAATTATTTTAAACATAAATTAATCTAACAACTAATATAATACAATAAAATTAATCAAATTCTATTTTAAACATTAAAGTCTAACAACTAATACATAAACATAAAACTAAGTCTTCTTTTTCCTCTTCTCGAATCCAACATATACACCGGTAAAGTTGAGTAGATCCTGCAAAGCCGAAGGATCTCGCATGGTGTGCTGGAGGAGCAAATCGTCATCGGGAGGAGGATGAACTATTTGCAGGCAGGGGATCAACTGGAGGCCGCGGGAGGATGGCAAAAGTGGGAGTGGCTAAAAACTGACGCGTGAAGAAAGATGGAGGCCAGGAGATGGCCGGAGCAGGATGGTGTGTCGAGATGAGCAGTGAATGGAGTGCTATGAGACGGGGTCTCATCTCGACCACATATGCAGGCGCCTCATTCACCCCAAAAATAATCGAGGACTCATTGCTCTTCCACCAAACATCACATTCTCAACAACCACCTCTCGCACGCTGCCACATAAATAATATGTGAACTTAATATTAGTAACATAATAAAAAAAGTTAAGTAAATATTATGTACAATTTGATTTACAGGTCAAACGGAGTCCATATTTAACTTACAAGATCAATCGTAGACGTAGCATGAGGCGTAGAAGATCGTGTATCCGGCCAGAAAACCCGATCTCAAACAGTGAGGTCAACGATGCGATGCGATATGCGATCATACCAGGCCATATACTGCTACACTCTCTCTCCGAGCCCGAGCATCGCATCATCGACGACTCCGATCGGGCCGCACGTGATCTCAATCTCTCCCACACCGATCCAATAAGATACTACTGCTAGGTCGTGGAGGTGAAAGGCCATGAGGAATGGCTCATACCCGAATCAAGGAGACCCGCTCCGATGATATGGCTCAACAACCGGGCCCGCACTTTATGCATCCGCAAACCATGCAATACTTCCGAAAGGGGTGCTCGTACCGATGATCCACGATGGCTCCCAGCAGACATCCGAACTTACACCGATCTACCAAGCCTCCCGAACCGACAGAACTATCGGGAATCACGTGCGCTCCAACGTAGTGCACGGGTCGACTGGAGGTACGACAACCGGAAGAAAACATCTCGTGAAAGTGCCTATAAATCCAGCCTACATAATAAATCGACAATTAATATCAATATAATCGATAATTGAAAATTATCTAAAACATCAAAAGTGTCATCAATCGTACCGCAAAAGGGTCGCAATACCTAATCACAAGACTCTCAAATCCTGGGTCAGCAGTAGCCGCTGCCTATACAGATATGCCGCACAAGTCGCACCCCGCTATTAGCTACCAACCATGCCGAGGTCCCTATCAGCTCCAAGTACACTATCCGGCGGAGACCGGTCGCACTCTTTATCAAGAACAGAGTGCAACCAACCGTATGGAGCAAGAATAAGACGAAGAAGAACCGATATCATCATCACGAGACATCCGTAATAGTCGAAAAATTATCCCTCAGCCACAGTAGTCGAACTGAAGGAGAACGACACTGCTCCGTCTCGAGATGCCTCGACGCCAGGCGCCAACAACTCGACCAATAAAGCATTGGCATCGTCCAACTGCTTACCGGTGGAGAATACATCATCGATCCAATAATAGGTATGTGTAAACGATGAGCGACGCCGTTTCGTTAGCGTGATGGTCATCTCACCAAACTAAGATGAAAAGTCGTGGTCTCTCGGGTCGCCACTACCACAAAAATGCCGGGACAATACTCCGGTCACCCCGCAACTCGATGACTGCAACTAATTAACAGTGCCAACCCAGATCGATGCATAGTCTCAGAAATATGAGACCTCTCCGCATCAAGCTCCCATAACTGCAGCTTTGCACCATGATTTACCAATTTCAATGGTGCTCGATCCTACAATATAAGTACCAAATAAATTACACCAAGTTACGTAACTAAAATTAACATAAAAATATATATATACAACTTCGACAATGATTGCTTACCTCCCACCCATATCTTCTCGCCGCAACATGGCTGCGGAAAACCTCGCAATATAGATCTATCGATAGTCCTCCAGAACACCGGTCACTCCTCGCCCCATCCCTATCATGGCCGAGGATGCTCAACCTGATCCCGACCCATCACCGGCTCAACCTCTCTAATTGCACTCGCCGCTCACGCTCCGATCCCGAGGTCGCCTACGAGGTGCACTAGATATATCTCTTTCCTAGTACGTGGTGGCATATCTATTTGAAAGAAAATAAAGATTGATAAATTAAATTAATATAATCATACTCATAATCATTATTTTAAATAATCATATTCATAATCTTAAATTGAGTATAATCATATAAATTTTATTGAAATCATAATTAATCATAAATAATCATATTCATACTGTAAAGATTGATAAATTAAATAATATTATCATTAAATAAAAATAAATTAAAGCATTCTATTCAATATCACCGGATTTCATGGAACTTATTCTTTATACATTCCCATTCCATTGTATCCTAGGCAGGAGAATTTCTGATATCATGAATCCTTAAAAACAACATTTTATCGACATCATGAAATCCTGAAGAGTTAATTTTTCCTGACATCATGAAATCTTAAACATCGATATTTCCGACATCATAAAACTAAAATTAAGATTCAACCTATCTACCGAAACCGAATGTAGTTCAAATTCGGATTTGAGAACCGAACATAGAACTTAAACATAGAAACCCGCATTTAAATTTCAAAAAATCAACTATAAACCCATATTTAACAATGAAAATGCAGAATAAACACAACAAATCAAATAGAGAAGCAAACTTACTTGATATAAGTATATAACGTAATATGGGTAATACAGAAATAATTCTCCTGGTCCCGTCAATTTGACGGTTATTGCTCGTATTTCGATTTGCTTGTTCGAGGTTATCAGATTTACGAGGACGTTTCGGTTACTTAGGAGGATGGGTTCGGGGGAATGGGGTAAAGAGGGTAGGGGTGGGAAAGTAAATATTAGAATGGGGTAAAGAGAATATTTTGCGTACTTAGTAAACGTGGGTGCGAGAAATACTGGGTGTATATGTAACTCCTTCGTAAAGTGAAAATAAGAAGAAACACACGCACTACTCTAAGAGATGAGCACGCCCTTTTCTCGGGGCTCCTTTGCCTTTTTTTCCTTAAAATTGTTATTTGAATAATGTAGATTGGGTTATAATGCAAATCTCGCCTCTACAATTCTTTCTCTACCCAATCAGGAGACTATGAAGGTTTCTTTTGGGAAGAGTTGTGAAAAACATAGGTTTTTCCTTTTCTTTTGGACTGTTGAAGCATATATTTTATTCATGATAAACATAGTTATTTATAAACTAATCTAAAACATAAAAAGCAAAAAAAAAAAATGCACTAAATATGTCGTGACATCGCTTAACAGAAATCAGAGTAGAAGACTAAATCGATCCTAACGAGTTTTGACATAACCAACTCCGCCTTCAGCAACTCCTAAGACCGTCAGATTCAACGCTCACTCATACCAAGTTATATAGGTTCTGAGAGCGCCGAAGCCTTTGCTGCCTTAAGAACTCATATGAGTTTTGGAAGTGCCTTAGTAAGGATGTCTAGCATTTTGAATGTGCATTTTGCGTCTGGATCAACTGTGGCACCTCCTTCTCTTTGTACCTCTCGTAGGAAATAAAGTTTCATCTTTAAGTGCTTTGTTTTGTCACGAAACACAGGATCATTTACTGAGTGGGTGGCTTGATTATTCTACCAGTATTTATGTGCTTTGTACAGCCATATGCAAACTGCCATCAATTTTCTAATCCAAAGAGCATGATTTGCAATGGCATCGACTACCATATTCTTACTTCTTATCAGTTGATTATGACTTCTTTGCCCAGCAGAACACCATGAAAAAAAACCACAGAACCAAGCTAAATCAATAACTGAGGTGCTTCTCCTTATCATCAGCACATCGATAATCATATCGAATAACCATAGATTAAGTTTTTAAACTTGAACAACAATCTGCCTCCATAATCAAGTGCCCCTTAAATATATCTAATAATTCTTTTCTTTGATTTGAAATGAGTTTCCTGTGATGCATATATATCTCGTAGCAAACTCACGACATGCTTAATACTTGTGCAGTTTAGATTCAGAATATATTGAGTACAACCTATTAGGCACATGTATGGCCTTTTCCATCTACCTTTTCAAGCTCCATTGCACCATAGCTTCTCCTTTTGATTCATTGGGGTTGAAGTGAAACACACCTTCATGTTGAATGTTTTTTGAGATCTCGCCCGAAGACATACTTATCTTTTGGCATATATAAGGATATCATTCTTCCTTCATTGAACTTCCATGCCGGGGAAGATATTATTTTCCCCGAGATCAGTCATTTCAAACAATCTTGTTTCCTTTTAAAAGTGTCGATCTTCTCCATTTTCTTCTGTCATAAGCCAAATCTTGGTATATATAGAGATACAACCAGTATTTAATCACCCAATAAGATGAGATTCAGCAGACATTTTGATGAAGCCCGTAATTCTTGTACAATCCTACTGTACCAAGCCACTTGAGGCCTTACTTCCAAACCATGAGTTACGAATATACTTTCTCCTCCTTTGTCGAACAACAAAACCTTTAGAAAAATAAAATTTCATCCTCCTGATTATCATTGACGGATTTGACATCCATCTAGTGTAGCAACAAGAGCCAACAACATTCTTATGGTGTCCAATCTAGCGACTAGAGCATAACTCTCAGAGAAGTCCATTCCAAACATTTGTTCATATCCTTTAACAACTAGCCTAGCCTTGTGTTTATTTATAGAACCATTAGGATTGAGTTTGGTTCCATAGACACACTTAACTCCTAATGTTTTTTTTTTGTGTGTAGGTCTGTCCACTAGCATCTAAGTTTGATTTTTTTTAATCATCTCAAACTCCTCCTTCATTGCAACCACCCGTCGTTTATCTGTTTTTGCTTCTTCATATCTTATAGAGCTCATTATAGCATTTGCCCTCTGTAGATGTGAAGTGCTCAGTTTAACTTACGTTCCATCTATCGTATGTACTACATTTTGGGCTCAAGTTTCAAATAGTACCTAGTTCGACTATCTAACAAAATTGAACATCTCTACTACTTGATTTGCTTTGTTGTCTTATGGAAGATAAATTTTGTAAGATTTTGAAACTGTACTGTAGCCGATGAAGATATCAGGTTTTGCTTTTTTATCCAATTTGTCTCTCTTAACCTGAGGGATATAAGAGAAACAAAGACAACAAAATGTTTTTAAATTGTGTAGCCTTGGTATATAGCCATACCATGCTTCAAATGGAGTCGCTGTTGTAAAGCACTTTGTTGGAAATCTGTCGGTAGGAAAATTGTTGTGGCATAGCCTCGACCCGAGTTTCTTTGAGCTAGTGCTTTGTCTGGAAAACTTCCTTATCATCCATAAGTGTGAGTTTTCTCTCAACACCCCATCTAGTTAAAGAAATTATAGGTGTAAATGATTTAGTGTTTAATGCACTCTCAAACATTAAATTTTTTAAAATTATTTCAGATTTCATTATCAGATCATCCACTTGCATTTTGCACCTACTTTGATTTTCCACCTAAGCTTTAAATTTTCAGAAGATATTAGGAACCTTAGATTTAACTTTCAAATAAATCGACACATTTAATGTGATGTCAATGAAAGCGATATCGCTTTCTTCCATTATGGAGTTTTAAGTGCTCAGCATGCGTAATGTACTAAGCTGCGATTATTAGCCCTTGACCTTATTTTATGGAAAGAAAGCCTTTTCATCTTCCCATCTGTCTGTGTCTGATGAGCTCATCTTCAAAATCGAGCAAGCCTTCCCCAGTTATTTCTTCTTCATAAAAGTAGAGTCTTATAGTAGAAGGTACCCGATCTATGCTAAAGCATTGTGTTGTTGTCTTCTTTATGTACTGCAACCTGCTCATCTTCCACCATGTTCAAGGTAAAGATTTTACCTTTCATTTGGACTTTAAATACTTCTCTGTTTTGTGCATCAATAATCAAGAAATTATTATCATAAAGAATATCACCTGTATCATTTCAATGGGAGGTATTAACTACTGAAAGGTTTTAATTGATTTTGGATTCTCAGACATTAGAAATTAATTTGAACCAGGACCTTCGATCCTGCTTTGTTCCAGCCTGCCCCTTTTACTTCAAGACATGCTCCATTTCCAATTTTAACTTTAGAAATAACAATTTTGTCAAGCTCTCTGAAAAGCTCTTGATCATAAGTCATGTGGTTTGTACAACCACCATTAATAGCATGACTTGCCAAAAATATGATGTATAAAGCGATGCCTGAAGCAGTTGCTACTCTTGAGGTTTTATTGCAGGCGATCTTAACTATCCTTCTTAATCTTTGACATTTTGAAGTTTGCATATTTTTCCATGTGTCAGTAGCCCATACTTATGACATTTTATTAGATCTCATGACATAGGGATGATTGGTTTTCTGATGGAGACATGGTGGAAAGGTAGTGTTATTACTACTAAACGATGTTGTTTGTATTATATATATTGTTTCTTGGACTATGACTGCAGTACCTACATCATCCATGCACCTCATAAGTCTCCTTAGTTCAGGAGCACCTTAATGTTTAATATGTTTATAAGGTAATACGGAAACATCTTTTGAATTTTTCTAGAGATGATATTGTGGCCTCAATGACTTTGGAATTATTCTGATAATTTTTGGACTGTATCATAGAATCTGAAGTGAGTGCCAAGCCTTACTTTATATAGTATCGAGAATCTATCAAGAAGTAGTCCTTGATTATTTATAGTTCTTCAATTCTTTTTTGCATCGAATTCTCTTGATCGGGTTCGAAACTTGCATGCCTTATTAGGTCATTAACTATATATGAAGTTCCAGTTTCATTTGTTGTCTTTAATGTTACTGATTATGGTAGAAATTGTTGATGAAACTAAATATGCAAATATAAATAACTGCCTTTGAAGTTCACTTTGCCTCATCTCTTGCTTGATTTTTACTTAGGCAATAGTGGGTTGTAGGCGAAAGGAGGAACTTCATACTCATTTTCAACAACTTCCCATTGATCATTTGCATCAAGGTAGGCTTCCATTTGAACATCCCATATTTGATATTTCATTCCATCAAACATTGGAGGTGCTATTGCATATTTATTCGGCTTAGAGCTCATCACGAGTTAGTTTGTAAAGGCACATGTTTGGAATTGGACAGATGTTGAATGTTAAAGAAGTGGTTTTAGCTCCACTGCCGACCTCTCTGGAATGGCTTTGATATACAGGGTGGAGGAACTACTTTTGGGAAGAGTTGTGAAAAACATAGGTTTTTCCTTTTCTTTTGGACGGTTGAAACATATATTTTATTGATGATAAACATAGTTATTTATAAACTAATCTAAAACAGAAGAAGCAAAAAAATATGCAGCCAAATCTGTTGCACATTATTTAACAGAAATCTCCTAGAAATAGTTCAGAGCTAAAATCCTTAACCTGGAAAGAGTAAAACTAAATCAAATTCTATTAAATTTGACTTAGCTTCAACTCATCTACAGCTCTGGACATACTTAATTCAATATACTGAGTCATTACACACTAAACCATGAAAAATGTGTGTTATCCCATGGTCATTACATGCTAATCAATCAATACATATTTACATGAATTTCACCTTGTTTACCCTTGTCATTTTCCGGTGAAACTGATGATGCTTCAACTGTGATGGCGACATCGGTGGCATCCCCTTCCCTGTCGGGAATAGGTTTAATGGTGCCCCGATGAAGTAATTGTGACTTCTCCGGTGTTACAGTAGGTTCAACACCCTTAAAATGTGCTAGGCCAGAAAGCTCATGGACTGATTCCGAAACTTTTTCGACGCATTTAACAATCTCAATTAGTATTGAAGCAACTGTTGCATCTGGTATGATGTCTAGGAGGTCTGTCTCATCTAATGAGGCAGCATTCAGTGCAATTTCAAGGTCCTTGACGGCAGCTTTGGCATTCTCTACATATGCATCAGCTGAAGAAGGGTCTTTCATTGTCTTGATTGCTGATGCTAATGCTTTCAAAGCTTTGCCCGATTCTGAACTTATCGTTGTGCATGATTCTTGAATTCTAGTTCGGAATTCGACTGAGACCTGTCAAAATAATATAAAGAAATTACATCAGGAGTTGAATCTATCAGTAAAATACAACATCTGGAAAATAGAAGCGTTTGTAGGTTTCTTGCCCAACATCTTTTGGTCGTTGACAATGTTCATCTTTCTTTAAGTACTCTTCATATTGAACTTGTTTCTCTTATCTTTGATACTTGTTCTATTCAGTTTGGATTATGAATTCTAGTTTGTCTTAGGTTTAGCATTAGTATTTGTGGAAGAAGGTAAGGGATGGTTATATATACTTGTGTCTCAGAGTTTAAATAGCTGCTGATAGCTTCGATGTGGTATGCACATTGGCGAGTAAGAGCTCCAATCTTGAGGTATTGTTTCCATGGATGACGGAACCCGAAACGACCATGGCAGGGTTCCCATGCTGCAAAATTTGCCTGAAAATGTTTATGAGATGAATTAGGTCAATAGAGCTCTATAGTAGAAGATAGTGCAAAGATTAAAAGTGGGGCATGTATGAGCAGAAAGACATAAAGAAAAATTTGATGCCAAAGGAAAAAAGGTTAGTGCACTACTCTACTCACCAAGGATTCTTCATTGCTTTTTGAATTGAGAGCACTTCTGTATCCTTGAAGGAATGACTTGTTGTCCTTAGAGTCCACAATGCTTTCTCCGTCAATAGGTTTCATAAAATATTCACCTCCGAATCCTGAAAAATCTTCCTCAGTTAACTTTTTCCAGACAAAATAGAAGTTTAATTGGAGAAAGAAAAAGTGGAAATTCAGTAAAATAAAAACGAATAACATGTACCTTCGAAGAAGCTCGAAAGCTTTTCCATATTGTGGACAATCATGTTATGAAGATCTTCACCGGCCCACACTGGACAGAGAAAAATGGATATGATTATGCATGTTGCTCCACCGACGAGGATCGTCGACAGCCTTTGGTGGGCGAGTTCCATTATCTGGTTAACTCGATACCCCGAAACAGCTACCAAGCTGAATGTGAGTATGAATATTAGGACCCCGTAATCGTATCTTGCCTTGATTCTAGGGGAGAATCTTGAGAAGGTGGACGCAGCAGCTGCACATGCCCGATTAATTCAAGTGAGATACATGAAAAGATTAAAGAGAAGAAATTCATTTTATCTTCTTCATATTTGTCCAGCTTGTTTGGACATAGGATGTGAAAATGGAGCATCAAGAGTATATGTACCTAGTAGAAAGACAACGATACCAAGAACAACCGGTTCTCCTTCCTCTCCGAATAGACTAGCCAACTGCTGAGCTCCAACCCCTAGGGCTCCGGCTAGCATTGTTGCAAAACCTCTATTTATACTTTTGCTGAGGGTTGCGCCTGAAAAAACAAACTGAATAAGCACAAACTTAATTAAGGGGGCTCTTTTAAGTTTTATTGAATTATTGAGGTAATAATGTATAATGGGTAGGTCAGTTGTTTAAGATAGATCTTGGGTTTACCCGGTTATTGGTTGGAGTCCCACAGGATCATTAGATATTTATCGGTCTACGCACAAGCTGACCGAACAGCCAGGGTTATAAAATAATAATAATAATAATGCATATGACTTATATATGGCTTACCAACAGTGAATTCGAAGACGACCACCACGGTCAGGACAGCCCACATACCCGATACCCCAAAACTATCATAGAGGGGTCTGAAGTAGTAGAATAAGGACACCAAGGTAAGAGCCAGTCCCACTTTGAGGGAGTGAATAATTTTTCTTGGGTCGTCTTGGCCTTGTTTCTTGGCGTTTTTGGCAAATTGTACCACCCTGCCCTTGGTGGACTTGAGGCAGTCCCACCCTCGAGCGAAAACACCAGTTTTCTTCTGAGTTTCTGCTGCAATTTCCATGGTTAATGAGAGGAGACAGTAATAGCTGACTGAAAGGAGAAGTGTTGAAGTCGTTTATAATTTCCTTCCCCTGAAGAAATGTTGAAGGGGGGAAGAGGGGGAGAGAAATGAATTGACGTGCTGGGAAGGAAGAGGCTTTTGGAGGAGGGAGAGAGGAGAATGCCTTGAGAGAGATTCTCACAAGGTCTGAATTTATAGGATAAGTCGGGTACAGCTCAAGAATATTATATTGGTTACATGTGTTGGTGTCTTTTGCACCTAAGACGAAAAGACAAAGATTTTAGTCCCCAAGAATTCCGATGTGGCTGTCTGTAGATTTTAGTCCCCAAGAATTCCGATGTGGCTGACTGTGTGCCTTTACTTGGATCTGAGCTATATTTTAATACCAGAAACAACACCTACCCCACCAGTCATTCAGAACAAGAAAAGGTTAATGCACCCTTTAACTTTTCGGGCATTGCAAACCAACAATTAATTAATTTACTATCGGCATTACCTTTTTCCTATGAAGCCCATTTATCTGATCACCTTGACGGTGACACCAAAAACACTGTAAACTTTTATAACTTATGCACTGTATCCAACTGTTTAAAAGATTGAGAATGGCTATGACACTTTGTATGCTGACTCAGTTTTCTTGATATACATGTATGCATATATATTGTTGGTTCGTACTGTGAGTCAACTCAGTTAACGCAGCTCAACTAGCGACAAAATAAGTCCTGACCCAAAATTTAAATGGGCGGAATATGATGGGGTTTCTTGGTTTGTTGAACTGATCAGAAAAGGGAAAAATGACTAGGGCGTGTAGCTTCATTTTCCAGACAATGTAATTGAGCCAGCTACCATAAGAAGTAGAATTTTGACAACCTTTTGGGGTGAGAAGTACTTGTAATAACCACTAGCCTGGCTTAGCATGAAGTTCTGTAATTAGGGGTGTTAAAGAACCATATTAAAAGCTCAAACTTTATAGAATTTGAGTTTAATATGAATATTATGCTTTACACCCTCTTCATGTACAGTCCCATATTGCAGAAAGATGACTTAAACCTAGGACCTCTTGTCAAATCTAACTCTGATATCGTGTTAAACAACAAACTTTCCTTAAAGCGCAAAGATTTGAGTTTAATAAGAATATCATGCTTCACAATGGGCCATGAGAAGATGAACAACTACTCTTTTGAGTGCTTCACTTAGTGTTCATTGTACAATTAGGCCCTGTAAGATATAAATATAATTTAATGCAGAAGCCATACCAGATCCTTATAAAAACTCCCCTAATTTTGATGAAGAGTTGAGGAAAAGGTATCATAGGCATGCTAATTAAGCACTAACGACTAATGCACTTAAGCACGAATCAACTTGGATCGTTGTTTATGGGTTCATGTAATTGATGATTGAATCGGAAGTACTAGATCAATCAATGGATATGCGAATTTTTTGAGTTCGAAGCTAAATTCTAATTAACAATAATTCAACCCGAGAACGATGGGCATGTGTTAAGTTGCAATGATGACTAAAGAAACCAAAATGAATTAAAAAGGGAAGTTAATGGTTTCTAAGAAACATTGGTTTTAATGGGCTGCAAGTCATGCATGGACAAAAGAGAGAATTGTGTACCACTAATCACTGCACTAGCTTTGACAACAAAAATAACCATCACAAGGGTTCATAGTGACATTAGGATGACTATGAAAAAGAAAAAAAAAAGAAAAGAAAAGAGATATGATGACTCATATTCATACATATTTTAAATTCTTTTCCTAGAACTTCCTTTTCCCTTTTGCATTTATATATACATTCATACAAAGGAAAATACAAGATTGGTCCATAATACTTATTGATAAAAGATTGCTGATCCTATTATAATTGAATGTACTTATCATGGATGTTTTAGACCTAGTATTAACAAATAATTCTAGAAAGCATAATGCCTGAAACATTGTCAGCAGTCACCAACATAGCATACTCGGATCTGACACGATTTGACAATCTTTTTTCATTTCATCTTTCAACCCTTTATAGGAAGGAACATGCCAACTGAGTAGGAGATTAATTTCTCCACAACCTGATGTATATATTATTTATTGTTTAAGTGCTAAGTTCGCCATAGCTGTTTCTTAGTTGGGGAAATATGAACTTACACCACAATGGTAACTTTCTTTTGTGTGACCCTTCATCCACCACTTGAATTCTTGCCAAAATTGCAACATTTTAGAGCTACTTGCTTAAGCATGAGGATAAATTTGAATTGACATTGATAGGTCCTACTAAGAGGGAAACAGTGGAACAAGACAAACACACTGAATATCATATATATTGATTTCTACACTTTCATCCAAACCTTATCCCTTTTATAATTTTCTGCCTGTCTTTTTTGGACAACAGCCAGTACCGAAAAGAACATTTTTGAACTGTCTACAATTAGGCCACCTAAAAATGATGCCAAATTGAGTTCTCTTGATTTGATATATTCTATTCATGTTAATAACTGTCATATTGTTCGAAATATATGTATTTGTGCACTTACTTGAAGATTTAGTCTTATTATGTCTTATTCCTTTCCATTAACTTCCACCATCATCCTCCTGTCTTATTTAGACAACCAAATATATTTGTTTCTTGCCTAATTAACTAATTAAGTTTGGTTTACATTATATTCTTACAAAGCATAGAGTGTGACTTTGTCTGCTTTTCATATTGTGTCCCCTCTTTTTCTTATATGAAAATGTGGACAGTGAATAGTTGACATGATCAGCAATAAGAAATTAAAACAAGATATCGCGATACTATTTTGCATAAGCCACATATATTTATTAGAATTGCATATCACAAACATTGCCAAGAGAAGAAATTAGTTTCAGTGGGAAAAACGTTACGTAAGTGTTTGCTTTTGGCATTCAGTTTATTTGTTTTTTGTTTTTTAAATTTTTAATGATTTATTGCTGAATTTTTTAATTTTTTGGCTGAATAGAAAAAACCAAAATATTTGATTAAATAGAAAAAACCAAAATATTTGGTTTTTTTTTGTTTTTTCTGAATTTTTTTTCTATTAAGAAAAAACTAGATACTCAAAAAGAAGAATCAGTTCTATTTGGTTACTTGGAGTGATGATGAATCAGAAGATAGCTAGGAAGATGAGGAACCAATCAATCAGCCCATTGCATTGGTCACCCTCACCTCAAGAGCAGAGGCAGGCACAAGACAACAGGAAGTTTCAACTAATGTTTGGACTTCCTCATTCATCGCTCCAGTTTCTTCGGATGTTCAGAATCCTCTTATGAGTGAAGTAAAAGAGGCCGAAATCTTTATGAATAGTATTGTTCAGTGAGAATTGGTTTATCTTAAGAAGGTAGCAAGGATGATGAGCTCAGGAACCACATCCCTAATTCACAACCTCTGTATGAGGAATATTTCCAAGGAATGTGTTGTATTTTCTATGCGCAAGTGCACGAGTCACTTATAAGTAATAAAGTAGACTAATTAAGTTCGGATGCTCGATTGCAAGGACAGCGTCTATTAGATACTAACCTAATTTGCTTGATTTTGTTTGGATGACAAGTAGGAACAGTGTGTGCTTTTAACTTAATTATTAAGAGATCAAATTATGAGAAAAATCTAGGGTTTTTTATTTCACTTAAGTTATTCAAAATGGCTAGGGCTTGATAAAATCCTAATGTGTCAAAATCATATATTGAAGGCCGATTAAACCTAAAATATTGTCAATCTCTCTCGATCATCAACAACTTTATTGTAAAACTAGGATTTATCACATCTCTATGTGACCCCAATATGAGGCCTTGAACTTGGGTTAATCTCTATGAACCACGGGGATTCATAGATATCTATCCTATGATCATCCCCGATACTCTCCCATTAGATCTATCCTTCGATCTCCTCACAAATCTCCAGGTTGAATGTAAAAATAACAAAATGTAATTAGTGATCAATTGCCCACAAGCATTGAACAAAATAGAAATACTCAGACATATATAATGAAATTATAGGTGAAATAAAAATCCTAAACCATTATTCGAAATTTATTTTATAAGTAGCCTAGATAAAAAAAATAAAAAATATCCCTAACTATTACAAGCTAAGAAGAAGAAAAGACGCCGAAGAAGAAGATGGGTGCAGGTGGTACCTGGGGATACTTGGTTTAGCAGATTTAACCTATGTTTTGTATTATCACGGGATATCAAGATCTGCCGTACGAGTCCCATTGGAGTTCTGAGGCTAGTATAAAAACATTTGTTTTATAACCTGATCGGTCTAGTTGAAGTACATTATTTGATTATTAAAGAATCAATCACATGAGCACTCGATACTATCCTTTGGGTTGTTGATTAGGTGACCCTTCGATACATTGTTGTAATCTTGTTTAATTTGACCCTTACGGTATTCAATCTATCCTTAATCACGAATTAAATGGTTAACATTCTATTAAGGCGTTAAAATCCTTTATAAGCGAAATACAATCGATATATGCGTTTGTATAAGCGGTTCATTTTCAATACTCATACGATTTTCATATGCAAACATTTCACACGATCAATTGCCTCAAAATCAAACAAACAAATCAATATACTTTTTATACATTTAGAACAAACATTTCAAATCTTGAAATGAGAATAAGAAATAGAACAAGAACTACAATCCTATCTCTTTCATTTTGCCTTTCCGTCAATCTCGTCCTAGATTTAGGTGATATCACGGTCCTAGCAAATCACACATCACATTTAGTAATGCTTTTCTCACATAACAAATATCAGTGACGAGTACACTATATTTTCATTTAGTTTTATCATATTTGAACCCCATTAATAATTTATTAGGATTCTTAAGCTTTATCGTGTGCGAATTCTATCCTTTGGACAAATCAAAGATTTTATACCCTCGTGAATTGTAAGCTCGCGATATAACTTTGCTCTGGCTGCGTAGGCGCTGGCTTCTAGCAATAGCTTTGCACTCGCTGTAGTATGCCCAGAAATTTCTATTTGGCACTCAGACGCCTCTGATGAGGCATCCTATATATATTGCAGTGTAGGTTCTAGCTGTGTAGAACTGATGTGCTTGATTTTCCGATTTGCTCTCTTTTAAATTTTTCTCCAAAAATCCTCAAAAACCCAAAACAAATCATGGGAATAAATAAATAACATCATAATATCATCACAAATGACATGAAACCAAAACCCAGCGTTAGTTAAGTTTCTAACAAACATCATTTAAAGAAATCTAGAGTTTGGTTCTTACCTTAAATCCCTTTGAATCTTCTTCACCCAAGATGCTTGATCACTTAGAAACCAGATATGGGGATGATCTCCCACCAAAATAACTTCTTCTTGCAAAACCCTAGCTTTCTCCTTTCTCTCTTGTCTCCAAAACATTTTTGCTCAAATGAGCATTCCAAGACCAAATGTGGTTTAATATCACTTATTCTCTTAAGGTCATGTTTGGCTCAAAAACCATTTTCCATTTTTCTCACTTAAAAACACTAGTCTCATGTTGCACATTCACTTATCATTTATTTCACATTGTTTAAACATGTTTGTCCCTTAGGTCTTCATTTCTAGTTATGATTTGCCCTTTTCACTTAGGTTTTATTTTCGAGTTCAATCGATTTCTCATTTTAGCATATAATATTTAACCATATACTCACATATTCATTTCACTTTCACAGACTAACAATTTATCGATTTTCGGAAAAACCCGAGATTTAGCTCAATTTATACGAATATATAATAAATTTATTGTATTGAATTTCTAGGGTATTTTGGCGTTACAATACCCATGCATCGAGTCACAGGAGTCTTCTAACTCCTGCACACATTGCTGATGCCAATGTGTAGTACAAAATCTCTTATTTATGGATCATCCAATGATCATTTTACAAAACAAATTTCATTTGTTTTCAAACCAAAAGATTTTAGATGTTACACCTGATAATCATTTATATATTCAAAACCATATGTGTTTTTTTTTTTTTTTTTTGTGGGCCACATGAATTTTGGAGTCCCACCACAAGCTTCGCACATCTTCCCTCACAGTTTCAGGCTTGCAGATTTGAAATATGTATAACCACATGTCGGGTCTTTCACTCGAGAGGTGTCTATCTACGATTGCTATTACAGACCATATATTTTCATTTTTCATGTGTAAGCAATTGTCTGCGAGATACATTGGGCTTCATCTAACGGTACCGAGTCCACCAATAAATCACCAAACACAGTGTTGATTCACATCATGCACTCACACTGTCATGCAATGTTCCCGTGCATAATTGGATTATGATGTGCCATTGCATGTCTATACCATGTCACATATATGATGAATGCTATATGGACAATTTAATTCATGCAAACACCATGCATCTTGGACAATTATAGCACATGCTTATAATTTCCAAACACCATTCATTCAATGTCAATACAATAGCACACATGTATTAATAGTCAATATAATAACACACATAAATTCATATTTATATAGCATAAGCTGCATAGTTCTTCATCAGTACACTGAGCTAGTCACGAGGACCTGAGCAGGCAGCCGCCGACCTCGATCGGCTGGCTCTAAAAAGGCCATAAAATCCAATCCAAATCTGAATTTACATAGGCCCTGTGGAGGCCTCAAAATATAGGCCATGGATTGGAAGCCCATAAAACCAACCATGGGCGGTCTCAAATCAATCTGAAATCAACAGAAAATGCGGTCCCAAAATCACAGACACAAAGCGGCGAAATAGCTGAAAACCCGATAGTCTCGGAAATGGACCATAATGAGGTACATGAGGTCAGTTAGTCAGGATCGAACCTAACATCAAATTCACATATGCAGCTACAACTTCTATGAAGGACATGAGTCAAAAGTCCCTCATTTTCTCAACCGAAAACTTGTGTTGGAAATTCGGGTATGGTGTGTAGGATCCATGAGAAGCATTCCTCATTCCAAGATTTTTCCAAACATAGCCCTTAAAATGAAAAACAAAACACTTTGACCCTTAAGTGAAAATAAACCAAAGTAGGAAGAATCCCTACCTCTTAGAGTGTAGTAGATGGGATTTCCCGAATTTCCTTTGTTGGATCTTCGGTGAAACTCCTCAATTTTGATACCCACATGTTTCCCTTATCGCATAGATAGACTTTACTTCTTAGTCTGACAAGTCTCGACCTTTGGAATGCCAAAGATCTGAGGAAGAAGCTCACCGACTTTCCTCTTTCTCATTTTCTTTCTTTTTCCTTTCCCTTTCTCTTTTTTTTTCTTTCTTTCTTTTCTCTTTCTTTTCTTTTTTCCTTTCCCATATCTCACTCACTTGAACTTACCTCCCATTTATACTTAACTCTCACTTATCACCCCTTTGCATGAACTTGACACATGGCTTGCCATGTGTCATTCACATGGCATGTATTACATGCCATGTGTCCTACATGTGTCACTATGACACAAGTCCTCATGCCATGTGTTACTCATGAAACATGCACCATGCCATGTGTCACCAGACACCCATTTCCTCAAAAAACGTGAAATTCCGACTATCTCGGAATTCAATGAAATTCTCCTAGGTAACTAGATTTCACGAGATGAATTCAACGTTGAGGTCCGCTTTGTTATCCAAGATCTAGAAAAGCATTCCAGGTTTTCAACCTGCATTGTAGCGATAATTTACTGTTTTGCCATTTTTTAGAAAAAAAATTGATTTTTCTTGGGTTTTACACATAATTAATCCTTTCTTTTTACTATACAATTTCTTTTTACTATCCAAGGTGCATACTTTTAAAGAAATATATATATATATATATATATATATATATATATATATATATATATACTCTTTGCATATATATATATATATATATATATATATATATATATCCATTCCATCTTTTGATTATGTTGGATTATGGATGCAATTATATATTTTATACTATTTTTTAGTTCTAATTCTCATGCATCATACCATAAATATGACCTTTTCTATTGATGGGAATGAGATAATATTAATTCGATCATAATTCTGCTTGCTAAACAAAATAAAATAAAGGTCATACACATATTGAAGAGAGTAACTATTTTGCAATATTTGTGCCTTCTACACCCATTTTTGAATTTGTTAATTACTTTGAGATTATATTTAATAATTCCCATGAATACATATAATATATGTTCATCTTGAATTAAATTAAATGTCTATGTTCAGAATTGGATTGTGTTAGCTTTTCCCAAAGAGGCTTTGTGCCTAGTTGGTATAGTAGTGTGGGATTTTAGGCACTCACCTATTGTGAGACTTATTTTGTTTGTGTTATGTGTACCAATGTCATGTGTGTTGGCATAGTAGATATTTTTACATATTTCATAAAATTTCCAATATATTATTTTTTTCTCCCACTTATTAACCAAGGTCTATATGGGTAATTGGACTACCCTATCGGTGGTTTTAGTTGCTTTGTATGACACTTGGAATGGTAGTAGACGTAGATTGAATGCCATGAATCACAGGTTCTGAGTTATCATGTTGATGATTTAGTTCAAGGCATTTGATTGTGGTTATTTGATTAATTGTCCCTAGCCCATGAAAGGGTATCTTTAGTGCTACAAAGACCCTAACGATATTGATTTTTATGTTTTGTGTTGAGGGGCTAGGATGAAGTGACCCTCGAGCCTGGCTCAACTCGGTTGGCGGATCTGAACTGAAACCCGAGGACGCCCGGTCGAAGCCATTTATCAAATACATTTCGTTTTCAAATCTTTGCGAAAGCGATTTCAATTTGGGACAAGCTTATAAACATTTACAAATTCAAAAGCACCGTTATTATAAAGGCATATCAAGCCTTTTCAAAATGATTTACAAAATAGATATTCAGAGTTCAAATTGTTTTTATAAAATATCAATATTCAAAAGAAAACATGGAGTGAATGCATGTGTCAGGGCGTACTCTGTAGTTCTTTCTCTATGACTCGATGCTCCTCGATCTTGCGTCCGCTTTTAATCACTGCCTATCACTCTGTGCATTGGTAAAAACAATATGCTAAGCATTTCGTAGAGTAGTTCTATCTGATTAATTCTTGATTTCGAGTTTTGTCAAATCATGAAGTTTTAATAAACCAAACTTTCAAATCTT
This sequence comes from Tetrastigma voinierianum, assembly GCA_016808115.1. NCBI lineage: Eukaryota > Viridiplantae > Streptophyta > Magnoliopsida > Vitales > Vitaceae > Tetrastigma > Tetrastigma voinierianum. The sequence continues at coordinate 1,490,752 of JAEQBH010000112.1, forward strand.
TTTGGATGATCAATGTCAATACGATACATATACTTATTTCATATACAATCATTTATGGTTCATTGATCATCCCAATATACTCTTTTGTATGCAATAAATCATTTATAACCAATTCATACATTTCACAATGCTCTTTTCATTTCAATTGCAATCATGCTTTTCAATTCCAATTTATCAATTCGATTACGCATACCCAATTTAACTATGTTTTTAAATTATAAAAGGATATCGAGGAATCATGAGCCACGGTCCGATTGAAGTACGAGGCGGTGCCAAAAAAGTTTTATAACACGGTAAGGTCCATTTGAAATTCAGCGTGGTTATTAAAAATCGATTCGTGAACACTTCTTGTCTGATCCCGTTGGAACAGCGATCGGTGACATCAATTCAATTGTTAAGCGATCACGCTAATTTAACCCACTTATTGGTATACCAATCTATCATATCTGAACTAAGCGATTAATACTCTATTAAGGGCATTCAAATAGCATAAAAATCTGATTATAATATGTACATTGTATAAACAGTTCATTTTCAATACTCATACCAAAGTTCACTTATCTGAGAGCATTTCACAATCAATTCCCTCCGTCAGTTAAAACAAATCAATAACATTATACATTTTAGAACAAATATTTCAAATTTTGAAACGAAAATAGGAGAAGATATAACAAACCAATCTTTCTCTTTCTCTTTGCCTTCAATCTCGGTCCTAGGTTAGGTGATCCTCATCGCCCCCTAGCAAATCACACACATCGTGTTTAGTAACTAGCACTACTCACACTTAACGAATATGCTTCATCGAGGCGATGAGGTATGGTGTGTTTTTCACTTAGTCTCATTCTTATTTGAACCTCCATTAATCATTTCTTAGGGCCCCTAAACAATTGGTGTACGAATGTGGGACTTAACGGTGCAAAAATATGCAAAAATAGGGTTGTAGGAAGTAGTGGTACCGGTACCAGTCCCTCACTGTCAATGGGTACCGATACCACTTTAGGTGGTATCGGTACCACTTCTCCTCTGCACAAATGGTATCAGTACCACTCGCGGCATCTTCCCAAAAAATGTCGAATATTGGCATTTCTCACCCATTTTCCTTCAATAAACCCCCCCAAATCCATCCTACATCAAAACCCACCATGGAATCCACTTAAACAACTCCAAATGTGGTTTAGAATAAATAAAAACCCCTATTTACCGAAGTTAGGGCTTTTCCCCAAAATCAAAATCACAAAAGGGTGAAGTTAGGGTTTGTGTTTTCTTACCTTATTCTCTTTAAATCTTCTCTTCCATGTTTCTTGGTCTCTTAGAAGTAAGAAATGAGGCTCAAATCATAAATCACTCCTTGCACAAACCTAGCTTTTCACCCACACTTTGCTCCTCATTCTCTCCCAACGTGTTGTTAAAAAATGAGCATCTAAGATAAATTTGGTCTTTTAAATCCCCTATCTCCTCAACGCCTTGTTTGGCCACCAAAAATGCATTCTTTTGACTTAAGTTTCTCTCTAATTGCTATATAATATAAATCTCTCTAATTGCACTTCAATTTTCAATATTCACACTTAGACCTACAAACTCATTTATATATGACCCTTAGGTCCTTATTTTACAAATTTTCCACTTTTGCCCTTTTTACACTTGGGTTAATTTCCGGGTTCAATCAATTCTCATTTAGCATATAATATTTGAATTTGGATTTTAGCCATATAATCATTTAATCAATATTCATTTAACAATTCCTAGAAAATACCCAAGTTGGCACAATTTATATCCGGAATATATAATAATTTTTTATTATAAAAATTCTAGGGTATTTTTGGGGCGTTACATATGAAATAGTTATTGTTTTACATATTTTAAATGCCTTGTTGTGTTTGCTATTTCCACAAGTAGTAGCACCCCGAATGTTTTGCGAATGATTGCCATAATGAAATTAGATGGGTCAAGTTAGATGGGTTTTCTTCGCACAAATGACTTGCAGTGAAGTTCAAATTGGTGAATTTGATTTGGATTTTGGAGTTTGATAAAAGCAGTGAATTTTGGTGGTGGAAAACTGAAAATAAAGTGAAGTAATATATAAAAGAAAACTCCTTGAAGTGTCAGGCTACTGAATTTAGGTCCTAAAGGCTATTGAGGGGTTCTCGGGTCCCTTTTCCTCACGTTGAGGAGGATGACCTATAGTCATCTCCCAAATCGGATCTTCATTTGGCCATAAAAACTAAACCCTAGTAATTTTCCTTTAGCATTTATTGAGCATTAACACTCTTAGACAGTGAAAACCTCTTATCGCCAGTCCATCTTGCAATGGCTAATAAATGGTAACCAAAAAAAAGAGATCTCGGTGGATCTAACTTAATAAGCATCGAACCCCTAAAGATTACCAAATGCGGGTCATTCAAGATGCATCGAAAGGGTTTGAGCCTAGTGTGAAGACAGGCGTAGATGTGTAAATGCACTTGTTAAAAACATGAAACCTCGGTTACCTTATATGTGCACAGTAGCCCTCACTCTCCAAGGATAAGGAGGTTTAGCCATATCCTCCCCGAGTTTTCATACTCGGAGGGTGTTTAGCGGAGAACAAGAAAAATGAGGAAAATGAGAGAAAATGAAAGGCGGAAGTCTTTGAAAGCTTCTGCCAAAACTTTATTGATGAAAAAAAAATGTCTCAGTTCTGATGGCTAGGACTTATATCATCCCCAGCTGAAAAAATTACAAAGAGCTTTGAATTAATCACTATTATAGAAGGGACAATTCAAGAAAAAAAAAAATTTACAACATAAAAGTCAAAAAGTCAAAAGCGACATGAGCAGTGAAGCAGAAATACATAGCAAATTTGCGAGTGTTGCAAAGTACCATAACTAACGAAACTTTCGTAGTGTTCTTGAAAATTTCTAACCGCGAGGTACGGAGTTGTGAAAAAATTTCGCGACCATGCTCATTTTATTTCTTACGCTACGCTTCTCTTTTCTTTTGGTTTTTGATTTGTAGCTATTAGTTGAACTTGGATTCTCCATGGTTGGCGATCTATCTATGGTATAAAGTACACCAAAAACAACAAAAATTGCCACAGGCTGATTATTGGCTTTGCTAGGTCCTTAACATGTCAATTGGGTTAATTAGGCTTATTAGTACACAAAAAGTGATCAAAACCTATATTAAAAAGGGTGTAAAATAGCACTATTTGGGTAGTAATCAAGTTCTTGACCTATTCTATAATGAAGAGTCTTCCATCTTAGTTTGATAATATAAGGTCTAGTTTGAATACCAAGAAGGAAGGTTGTAGTTTAGAGGAATTGATTGTTATTCTTGTCAAGGAGTAGGATGGCATTAAGCTAAATAGGTCAAGATCCTTTTATCACATCGGGTAGACAAGTCCAAGAAGTTTTTCCAAAAAAAGAGACAAGGATTCAAGGCTAATGGGAAGAAATTTTATAGGATGAAGTCTAAAGGGCCTAGGATGGCGCTCATCACATAGGAGAAATCAAGGAGTACTTCAATGGAAGGTGTAGCTATTACAAGAAGGTTGGACACAAGAAGATAGATTGTTGGAAATTATAAGGAAAGAAAGAAAAGAAAGGTAATATTTTAATCATTGAGACCAATATTATTGATGTGCCTAAGAATATTTGGTGGTTGGATACTGGAGCAACAATTCATGTTACTAATTCATTACAGGGGATGATAAGTCAAAGGGGGCCAACCACCCTTGAGCAACATGTGTATATGGGAGATAGCTCAAGAGCGAAGGTGGATATTATGGGAATAATCAAGTTGAAGCTTGCCATTAAATATGTTTTAGAGTTACAAGAAGTTTCCTATGTACGTTCAAAAAGAATAAACTTGTTATCTATTTCTCTTTTGGATAGTCAAGGCTATAGTTTTTTGTTTGGAAAAAGCAAAGTTGAAATGTATAAGGATGGTAAATTTGTGGTTTTGGAGCTTTATGTGGCAATTTGTATAGACTTGATTTATTTAATAATGGTCTCAATTATTCTGTTAATTATGTTGTTGCCCCTATTGTTGCTTTTAAGCATCCAAGAGTTAATGATAATTTCTCAATGTTATGGCATAAGCATTCGAGACATATTTCTAGGCAAAGAATGGAAAGGTTAGTGAAGGATGAAATACTTCCCAATCTTGACTTCTCAAACTTGTCGACTTGTGTAGAATGTGTGAAAGGGAAGTTAACTTCCAAAGTACGAAAAGATAAGATAACAAGGTGTGGAGATGTTTTGGAGCTAATCCACACTGATATATGTGGACCTTTCACACCGATTGCCTTTAATTGCCTTTAAGGAGTTTAAGGTAAAGATGGAGCTTCAAAAGAATAAGAAGCTAAAAGCTGTAACGTTTGACAAATGTGGTGAGTTTTATGCTAGATATGATGAGACTGGACAAAACCCAGGGCCATTCACAATTTATTTACGTGAGTGTAGAATTGATGCGCAATACATAATGCATAGTACTCCTCGCTAGAATGGCATAGCTGAGAGGAGAAATCACATTTTTTTAAATATGGTGTGTCATAAGTTGGCAAATTATAGCTTGCTAGATTACTTATGGGGAGAGGCTTTGAGGACGATGACTTATATTTTGAATCAACTTCCAAGTAAATTTGTTTCTAAGACTCCTTTTGAATTATAGTTAGGAAGAAAGCCTAACTTGCACAATTTTTGTGTATGGGGTTGCAAAGCTGAGGTACGAGTTTCTAATCCGCAAATTAAGAAGTTGGATCCTAAAACCATCAGTGGTTATTTTGTTGGCTATTGCATATGATCAAGAGGTTCAAGATTCTTTTGTCTATCTCACACCACTAGAATTATAGAGTCGGGCAGGGTTATTTATTTGGAAGATGATTTTGGATTTGATGATAGTAATGGTCCAAGGGATCCTTAATTTAGAGAAGAAAGTGTATTCATTCCCAATGTCTTTGTTTCTCATAGAGATGTTATTGATCCAGTGGTTGATGAACCAGTAGTTGGTTAGAATGATCCTTTTGTTGATGATCAAGATATTCTAGCTATTGCAAATGCTGGTGTGCCTTTGAGAAGGTCACAAAGGACTAAGAGATCGGCTATTCCTTATGATTATGAGGTTTACTTCCAGGAGCATTTGTTTGACATAAGTGATGATTCAAATCTAGTCACTTATGAGGAGGCCATAACAAGTTTGCACTCAAATTTTTGGTAAGATGCAATGGAAGATAAAACGAAATCCATGTCATCAAATGGTGTTTGGGATTTGGTTGAATTACCGAAGGGTAGTAAGACTATTGTGTGCAAGTGGGTCTTTAAGTCTAAAAGAGACTCTAATGATCAATTGGAGAGGTTTAAGGCTAGACTTATTGCCAAAGGGTTTAGCCAGAAATAAGGAATTGATTACACAAAGACATTATCTCCCTTATCCACAAAGGATTCTTTTAAAATGATTATGGCGATTGTGGCGCATTATGATCTGGAGTTGCATCAAATGGATGTTAAAATTGCTTTTCTAAATGGTGATTTATATGAGGATGTGTATATGGTTCAACCAGTTGGCTTCCAAGAAACGGGGAACGATAATTTGGTTTATAAGCTTAAGAAATCTATTTATGGTCTTAAGCAAGCTTTGAGCAAATGGTATCTAAAGTTTGATAAGGTTATCACTAGAAATGGTTTTAAAGAGAATATTGTTGATGTTAGATAAGTGCTCTAAAGGCCATCACCTTTAGCACTTATTGTACGTCTTGTATTCGTTTATAATAAACACATTTTCATTTCTTTGATGTTCATTTAATATATGAATTGATAGCAATCTTAAATCAAATTATTGAAGTCCTTGATACATTACATAGCATAAAGGAAATCATGATTGTGATCATAATAATGAGATTCCTATTATGTGTAATTATGTAGTATCTAAACTATCCTTAGTCATAGGATCAATAAAATTAGACATTGTTGATCCGGACAGACTAGAACGTGTTGTACTCCTTGATTTGATCAAGCAGATGATCTCATAAACTGTGATCATCTTGATGATTAGAGTAGACATGTGGATGCTTGGTAAGAGTAGCTAAGTTCATCGGAGACCCGCTTTGTGACAATCATATGGATTATGTATTCAAACATCAACGATAGTCTAATCATAGCAATGGTGCAAGTATCCTTAGACTTTAGGTGCTCAATGGTATCTTGGATATTGATTCTATACTTTGACTTTGATCCTTGTATCCTCAAGAGATGTTGCTAGTAGGGTAATGATTAGGTATAGCTTGAGGTATTTGAAGGTAATTGAGTAGCCGATAAAGGATTCACCACTCTTAATAGAAGAAGGGTATACCCTAGGCCATCTTGTAGAGATCATTACTCGGAATCTCTGGCCAGAGTAGACAAATCTTGAAGAAGAGTCTTCAGTGGAATGCTTTGTGAGTAATGGATCTTAAAGACAAGATAAATACACTTGGGCTAGTTCATCTAGTGGGAGCAGATGCATAGTCCATGCTCTGAACCAAGTCCGGTATAGTAGGAGTGAAAGGATAGCATTGCACAATATATTGCATGATATAAACCATGCCAACTTGTGATGAGACCCGTGATCAAATTAATTTTGAAAAAACTGCTATAGTCTTCAGCTTGGATGGACGACCTCGACCCGTTGCTAATAGCGAAGTTAGAACCTTGATATTTAAGGGTTTTGTGGGTAGCATCACATGCATTAGGCTGCGGAAAAAAAAATCCCAATATTAAACCCATCATAGGACCCCTTGTAGCATAAAAAATGGTTCTATAACAAATAAAAGAGTGTAGGATTATCTTGTGTCGGTTTCAAAAACCGAACTAGTGGTTGGGGCAACTTTGATAGAAGCGAACCAAGTCCTAGGTTCGCCTCTAATGGTATCCACATAAAGAGTGGACCTAACAACCTCCAAGGTGACAATCTCATGACGGGTCCTGGTTCTAGCCAAGTCTCGATCCGGAGAGGGAGCCAAAACCCGAGTTAGAACACCTCTTAGAAAAATGAGAGGACAAAATTTGGCTTGGTGTGTTCTCACAATCGCCACTTGTTATATATTTTTTTTAGGGTTTTCCATAATGTTGCTTTTATAGGAAAACCCTAACTTATGAAATGACCAAAATACCCCTCACCATAAGTGATGATAGGCTACACGTATCCTTATGTGTTATGGCATGTTCCTTCATGGCCTTAAGCCGAGGAACAAGCCCAAGCTTGTTATCTCTTTAAGTGAGGGCTTTGTTCCAGTTCTACTAAATCCGTGACATACCATTCAGAATAACCTACATTTGATCACATCCAAATTCGTTTTATACAAGCTCCACACAATTCTAAGTGTGTGATCCATAAGGTTCTGGTTATGTTGGCTAATTGATTCAACTGGCAGATTAAGCAGTCAGGCGGCATCTAGCAACACATGCAGCCCTAATTGGCCCGAATTATCAGTGGTTTTGATTACGTACCCTTCATAGACAAATACCATGCAATTCATCCTTTCATTAATCTATACCCCACTCGGTTTGGGAGCATGGACAATGTGTGGCTCCCAGACTAGTTGTACCATCTAGCCTAAGTGATATTTGATCTTTGTCCACTTGGATTAAATTCTTTCATCAGATTATGCGCTTATAGACACTCGCATAGCATTTCTACTTTGGCTAGAGATTCCAGAATAATGGTTCCAACAAGGCTATAGGTACTCCCTCTATTAGGAGAGGTGGTCCTTTGTTGGCTACTCATTATCTTTGAACACCTCGAAACAATGATCATATCGAGTGACTATAAGAGCTAACATGGATTGAGGTGAATGCAGTAAACATCAAGATATCCTTGAGCACCTTAAATCTAAGGATACTTGCACCATTGCCATGATGAGACAACCTTCTACATTTAAATAGATAATCCATATGATTATCTCGCAGCCAATCTACGATGTACTTAGCTGCTCTTGTAAGCATCCCACGTGTCGAACTCTAATCCAACTCCTTGATCAAAGTTTATAAGATCTATTACTTGATCCAATCAAGGAGTATAATATGTTTTAGTCTGTCCGGATCAACAATGTCCAATCTTGTTGATCCTATGACTAGGGATAATTTAGACACTAACATAATTGCACATGATAAGAATCTTATTATCATGATCCTATCATGATTTCCTTAATTCTATGTTATGTATCATGGACTTCATTAATTTGTTTGAATATCTATATCAATTCAACGTATGAATATCAAATTAATGAAGAAGCCTTTCATATTAAAACATATGTATAGCGTATGATAAGTGCTAATGGAAATTGCCTTTAGCTTCTCACAACAAGAGCTCCCGCTTCTTTGGCCCAAATCCAATTGCCTTTATCTCCTTGCACCATAGGCAGAACATGAGATTCATACATCTTTTAGGTAAAGCTAGTCAAAGGATCAGCTATAATATTTGACGGTAGGTATTTTCTCTATCTTTACATCATTTCCACGCGATAGTCTCTTTGATTAAATGGTATCTCTTGAGTACGATTTTGGACCTTTGATGAGACTGCGGTTCCTTTGCTTGCGCTATGGCTCCATTGTTATCACAATACAAAAGTATCAGATGAACAATGCTAAGTACCACACCTAGTTCAGTAATGAGCTTCTTTATCTAAACTGCTTCTTTAGTTGCTTTAGAAGCTGTGATGTACTCTGATTCAGTTGTAGAATCTGCAGTCGTTTCTTATTTAGAACTCTTCCAACTGACTGCACCATCATTCAATGTGAACACATAACCTAGCTGAGATTTAGAGTCATTTCTATCAAATTGGAAACTAGCATCGGTATACCCATTAACAATAAGATCCCTATCTCTATAAATTAAGAATACATCCTTAGTCCTTCTCAAGTATTTAAGGATATTCTTGATTGCCACCCAATGACCCATACCTGGATTTGATTAGTATCTGCTTGTGACACTCAAAGCATATGATACGCCGGGTTTGAATCGTAACATAGCATCGTGATTAATCTATGCTTTAAACATATGATGTATTCATGTCTTCGGACACATGGACTTCGAGATTGTAATCCCACTAACCATGGGGACGTATCCTCTCTTAGATTGCTCCATGCTAAACCTTTTTAGCATCTTGTCTATGTATGTTGACTGTGAAAGACCATGCAACCTGTTGGATCTATCTCTATAGATCTTTATCCCTAATTTGTATGTTGCTTCTCCAAGGTCTTTCATGGAGAAATTCTTAGATAACCAAATTTTGACTGATTATGGCGGGACATCATTACTATAGAAGTATATCATCCACATACAATACTAGAATACGACCACACTCCCACTTGTCTTCTTATATACACAAGGCTCATCCGGATTTTGTGAGAAAGCAAACTCTTTGATTGTCTCATCAAATCGGATATTCCAACTCCTAGATTCTTGCTTCAATCCATACATGGATCTCTGAAGTTTGCATACTTTATTGCCATTTCCAGATATGAAGCCTTCACGTTGTGTCATATACACCTCCTCAATAAGGTTTCCATTGAGGAAAGCCGTCTTCATATACATTTTCCATATCTCATAATCATAATGAGCAGCAATGGCTAGGAGTATTCTTATGGACTTAAGCATGGCCACTGGAATAAAAGTCTCGTCATAGTCAATTCCTTGTTTTTGACAATAACCCTTAGCCACAATCCTAGCTTTATAGATAATCACATTACCTTCCATGTATGTCTTCTTTTTGAAGATCCACTTGCACCCTATGGATTTTATCCTTTCGGGTGGATCAACCAAAGTCCATACTTGGTTTGTATACATGGAATCCATCTATGACTTCATGGCTATGAGCCATTAATTAGACTCTGAACTATTCATAGATTCTTCATGGGTAGTAGGCTCATCAATCTCTATGAGAAATACGTTCCACTATTCACTGATGAGAAATCTATATTTCTTTGGAGCGATGCGATATCCTACTTATTCACCGATGTGCTTGTGTTTTAGAAGGATTACCTACTACTTCATCAATATGAATAATAGCCTTAGATTAAGTCAGTTGATACGCGTCTGTTAAAGCATCTTGAACTTCACTAAGCTCAACTTTTCTCCCACCATCTTCTCTTAGAAGAAACTCTTTCTCTAAGAAGGCTGCATGCTTTGAAACAAACAACCTTTGTTCCAAAGTGTTGTAGAATTGATATCCTATTGTTTGCTTAGGATATCCTACAAACAGACACTTGTTAGATTTAGCCTCCAGCTTGTTTGACAAAGTTCGCTTCTTCTAAGCTAAACAACCCCATACTTTTAGGTGAGAATAATAGGGACCCTTGTCAATCCATATCCCATATGGAGTAACCACAATTGAATTTGATTGGACCTTGTTTAACACTTAAACAGTAGTCTCGTGTGCATACCCTTAAAGTGACTTGAGTAGATTCGCCTTACCCATCATAAACATTATCAAGTCCAACAAGGTTCGGTTTGTCATTTTCACCATACTATTGGGTGCGGTGTGTAAGGTGGAGTCCATTTGGATAAAGTCTCATTATCCTGGAGATAACCTAGAAACTCTTGATTTAAGTATTCGCCACTTAGATCTCATCCAAGTGATTTGAAAACTTCTCCCAAGTTGTTTCTTCCCTTCATTTCTGAATTCTCTGAACTTTTCAAAGGATTTAGATTTGTATCTCATAAGATCCAAGTACTCAAATCATGAATGATCATCGATGAAGGTAATGAAGTAGTCGAAATCGCCTCTGGCATTAATGGACAAAGGACCACAAACATCGGAATGTATTAGGTCTAATCATCTATAAGTATGTTCACCCTTTCCTATAAAGGGCAACTTGGTCATCTCTGCCTCACAAACAAGATTCACACTTATCAAATGACCCCAAGCTACCAGAATTTTGCAACTTAGTCATGCGCCTCTCACTTGTGGAGCCAAGGCGTTAATGCCATGAGTAAGATGATTTTAGATTATCTCTCTTTAGTCCTTTTATTGTCACATTTAAAATTGGATTGGACATATCTAATATGTAAATCCCATTGCTTAATGTATTACTAGCATAAAAGACATCATAATGTAACAACCATTTTTACAAAATATAAATAAAACCTTTCTTGTTCAAACAAAAATAATGTTCCTTGTCAATGCTGGGACATAACAACAATCTTCCAAATTTAAACAAAGATCACTAGAGAGGTTCAAAACATAAGTCCATAGAGCAGCAACTGCAACTCTTGCACCATTACCAACTCAAAGGTCGGACTCTCCCTTTGTAAGCTTCCTACTGTTCCTTAAGGGCCTACATTTCATTGCATATGTGTGAGCCACAACCTGTATCAAATACCCAAAGGTTGCCATGAGAAACAATATTAATTTTAATGACATAAATACCTAAAGGTGATGGTGCATCACATGCTACCTTCTTCTTCGACTCCAAGTAGGTCTTGCAGTTCCTTTTCTAATGGCCAACTTGACCACAATAGAAGCAAGTCTCTCTCGGGGCAATCTCTTTGCCTTTCTTCTTAGCCATTTTTCCCTTAGCTATCTTGAGTACGTCAATCAACTCGGGTATGGTAGATATAATATGGTCCATCCCATAGTCAGCCTGGCTATGCGAAAGCCGTTTAATTAACCTCGTAAAATCAAGCTAGACTCAATTCAAATCCATCCTAATAACTGATTAGTCCAACCTCTCAAATATGATTATACATCTTGAGGTCATTACTACTGCATGGGGATATCTCTCCCTCCGTTTGGAACAGCGAGTTTAGAGACTTTGAATCTTTCAATATTCGCCTACCTATTATAATGTTCCCTTAGATGGTGCACTATGGAATATGCATCCACAGTCTTATACTACTTCTAAAACTCAAGTGACATGGAGAGGTGGATAATCAATCTTGCCCTTGAGCTATCAATTAAGCATTTTGGATATGCTCTTTGAACACTCCTAGGTGCATTAGAAGTTGGGGATTGAGGGAGTGGCTCAGTAATGGTATAGGCTAATCTTTCCCTTTTGACAACTATTCTCAAATTCTTTAGCCAGTTCAAGAAGTTAGGCCCGGTCAAAATATTGGCATCCATTGCCAATTGCGAGTTCACATTCGTTGACATGGTTTGATTCTTATAAGCTAGATGTAAAAGAGATCATGTTAGATTGTACTTAAAAATGATTGCGGCTTGATAATTACGCATTATGGCTCCCACTATTTTATTACAAATCCATAGCCCTTACTATTGATCCGAGAGAACCTATATGGAGGTTCTCCTAGCGGGTCGATATCCAATATTATCGAGAATCATAGGTTTCTGAAACGAAGCTTCTCCTTAGTCGAAATTAGGTATCTTGTCTATACTAATTGCAAATTTAGAATCGATATCGCCCGGTGACCTTAGGTTTTACCCAACAAGCCATCTTGGATTAATAATTATTCCAACATGTAATCCGATGCAACTATCGAATCCAGTGCTATCAACTCATGATACGTGTACACTTACGTACACTTACCCAACCGCGTCTCTATCCAACATTAACCTTGGGTTTGCCCAACAAGCTAATGAGTCTAGTTAAGACCAACCCACTAATCAGGAAAACATATTTCCACAGATAGAACATGTCCTTATGGAGGAAGGCTTGGGTTTACCTAACAACCCCATTCTCCAAAAGTACTCCGGTTCACACCATTGATTAGTGCCCAAAAAGTGCTATTTTGAGCCCTATTTAAGATAGGTTTTGAGTGCTTTTTTGTGCACTAATCATATGAATTAAGCCAATTGTCATGTGCATGTCCACTTAGTGCTTCTAATTTGTTTCGAGATTGTTTTGGATAGTTTGCGAGATATTGGGAACTTCGGTTAAGCGAGCTTGGCTTCTTTATTGGTCTTGAATGCAGAATCTCGATGATTTCATTGGCGATGAAATGTCGAGATGCGTGAAAGAATTGAAGGCAAAGTGATGAATAAAAGGTGGGAAGGTGATGCATTGTAAAGCAGAAGCGAGGAACTGGCGGTTTTTCGCTATGATTGCGAAAATTTCGCTAAATTCTCAATTTATGATATAGCGAAAATTTCGCAAGCCTAGCGAAATTTTCGCTATGTGAAAATTTCGCTAGGCTAGCGAAATTTCGCTAGCTAGCGAAATTTACTGTTGCTAGCGAAAATTTGTGATTTCGCTATCTCTGTGGAATTTCGCTAGGCTAGCGAAAATTTCGCTAGGCTAGCGAAAATTTCGCTATGCTAAGCGAGAATTTCTTCTTATGTGAAATTCCCTCGGCTGTGTTTTTGGTGTTTTTGATTCTAAACGACCACGTTTTGATAAATTACCATTTTGTCCCTATTGTAATTTCATATTTTAGGTAATTTTGTCATTTCACACCTTTGGGTTTGGCTATATAAGCCCCCTCAACTTTGTAACCCTAAGTAACTTTTCATTTTTATACAGTTTCCCGCAGCTTTTCATTTTAGGTTTACTTTGCTCTCTTCTCTCTCTTCTTTCTCTCATTTTCTCGGCTGCCAAACACCCCTCTTGAGGATGACAGCTCAAGGGATGCGCTAAGCCTCATAACTGAAGAGGAGGGTTGCTAGCTTAGTTTTGGGCTGTTGCAGGTTGTCCTCATGCTGAATATTACAATTGCAACATTTATGGTTCCCGACTTTCCAAACTGAGGTTTAATGCCATTCAATGTCTTTCTTTTTGGTCAATACTTGTCATACTTTAGGGTTGATGCATTCTTAATGGTAGATGCACTGATATCCCACCTGAATGTCATTCACGAGCCATTAAAGAGGTTTAAATGCTAGGGTTCCCTCATTGAATGGGACTTTGAATGCTTAGTATTTGGTTTGACTCGAATAGGAGTGGTTACAGGGTTAGGTTTATAGGTAAACAAAGATCAGGTTTGGCTGACTATATGTCATTTGCCTAATGCGAGAAATAACCCGAGGACATTTTAATAGCCCCATGTTATCAAGCTAGTGACCCGAGCCTTGAGAGTTACCATTTCACACTTCACATTGACCATTACGAGTTAGTCATTGAACAAAACAACCTCCTTTGATTTTTAGCGAATCCACAAATCCAAACAAAGCCTCACCATTTTCAAACAACGATCTGGAATCATTCGATGGGATGAAAACCCATCCGAGTGATCGACCCTAGACCGCTATCTTGCGGTAGCTGAAACTACGCGGAGTAGGAGGAACATAGGAAACAAATATTGTTGATTAGATCACCTGCTAGTGGCACGAATCAAATGGCACGTTAAGTGGTGCCAAACTCGTATGATGAGTTAATGTGTACTTGTAATCCACATTGCAAGGTGTTGATATTACTGCAGTCTTATACTGATTGCAGTATAGAGAATTGGTTCTTCCTTGGCGATTCTTGCACGGTTTCTATTTTGATCGGTTTTTGTTTCACAGCTAACATGACCTTTCTTTATCAAGCTTTGTTTGTGTTCTTTGTTTTGTTTCATTTTTGTATAGCAGTGTTTATGCGACTTGGGACGGGGATAATTGGAGTGCAAGAGTGAGTGCACCGAGTTGAGCAAAATTTGTGAAATCGGTGTGCCGCAGTGACCCCAGTGGATCCTACACACGAAGCAATAAAGTCAACAGGGTACCCCAGTGAATCTAACAACATATAGATCAATGAGGGATCACATACACCCCCCTAGGGTGAGTGCACCGTCCTACATCCTACCACTAGCTGATGATGTGGTGGTAAGGCCCTACTTGGTGCCTCTGCTCCCCACATTCCATGGAATGGAGAATGAGAATCCTTATACTCATATCCGGGAATTCGAGGAAGTATGCACAACTTTTAAGGAAGGAGTGTCAGGCATGGACTGCTCAAAAATTTGAAAGCATTCCTCGACAACGAAGATAAGGCCAAAATATGGCTCAATTCATTGAGGCCAGGACAATTAGGAATTGGGCGAACTCAGCCCAGAGTTTTGAAGAAATTCTTGATGCAAACAAAGACCAGCAGTTTGAAGAAACGAATCTACCTACTTTCGGCCTTTGACAATGAGGAACACATCGGTGTTAGGAAAGATTCATTGAGACCATCAATGCATGCCCTGCCTTGATTTTGATACATGGATGCTAGTGAATCATTTTTATGATGGTATGTCTCCGGCCATTGAAGCAACTATTGAAACCATGTGTGGAGGTAGCACGAGCAAAAACCGGGATGAGGCCATGGACTTTTGAACTGGCGAAACCTCAAAGGCATGGATGAACCGAATCCAAGGGAAGCCGAAAGGTCGAGGCCTTGAACCACCATAGGGGGCATTTATGCACTTTCGAAGGCGGAGATGAAAGCAAGCCCGACCACTGACTCAGATATTTGGAGGCTGGAAATGAGAAGCGGCATGAAATGCAAGTAATGCAGGAGTTACACCGCATCTGTCCATTTTGTTTTGAAGTAATCGGACTAGTCATCCACGGGAACAAATTGTCAAGAGCATGCCCATGTCACGGATCAAAATAAGCCACACACAAGCGCTCCATATGGCGAGCTTTTTATAACCATAATTGGAGAAATCATCAGAATTTTGTCATGAGCCAAAGCACATATATTCCTACGAACCTGGCGGCCGGTTGGCTCCACTTCAACTTGCTGGCCCATTGCCTCCACCTTCTTCCTCTGATTGAAGCGGGCAATCACGAATTTAAGTAAAGTGGTAGGCCGTTTGTAGAAAGAAACGAAGGTGTTAGATAATACCAGGCCAATCGAGAAAAGTGAAGCGGTCGGCTTCGCTCAGGCTGGGCGGTGTGCACTGCGAGATTTCAGGTTGTGCAACGGCGGCAAGGTTCCGAAGGAGAATTTCCTTCCAGTCCGCAGCTGACATCGAGGAGGAATGCATGAAATAAACAACCAATGTCCCGAATGTAGGCCAGTGAGTCGAGAGCGTGGTGACATTAAAAAAGTGGTAAAGCGAGACCGGCGATTGACTCTAGTCAAGTCGGCCCAATGTTGACCCGCCACAAGAAGAACAGTCAACAAGTAGGGAAGAGGTGAAGACCAGTGTACCCCCTCCCGTTTCCGCAGGCTCTCTGAAAAAAGAAAATTCCGTTAACCAAGCGAAATGCTAGAGAGTTTCACGGCAGAGTGAAAGTTAACATTCCTCTCATAGGCATGATCAAACAAGTCCCCACCTATGCAAAATTTTTGAAGGACTTATGCACGGTAAAAGAGGTCTCAATGTAAATAAGGCCTTTTGGCGAAGCCAGTGAGTGCTATCATTGAGTCTGAGACTCAGTGAAATATAAAGACCCGGGATGTCCTACAATCTCGGTTAACATTGGAGGCATTAGTGTGGAGAAAGCACTATTAGACTTGGGAGCTAGTGTGAACCTTTTGCCGTACTCCATGTACAAGCAACTTGGTTTGGGTGAACTGGAAAGAAAGAAAAAACAAATGAGATCCATCCTGCTTGTCACTAGTAGATGGGTCTATTAAAATCTTGAAGGACCGTTGAGGATGTTTTAATACAAGTGGACAGAATTTTACCATCGGTGGAATTTTGTCATTACTTGACACGAGAGCGATTGCGGTAAAGGCCAATCATGCCCATCATATTGGGGAGGCCATTCTTAGCCATAGAATGCCATAATAAGCTAGGAATATGGGGTTATACAGCTCACATTTGGAAATATGACCTTAGAGCTCAATATCTTTCATTTGAGTAAAAAGGCATATACATTCGAGAGGAAGAAGATAGGCCCCGTGAAGTCGTATAATAGATGCAATCCTGAAACAGGACTAATGAGCGCGGGTGCAGATGTATTAATCCCCGAGTTATCTGAATGCCTCGGAGCGAAGAACCTCGATGCACATAGAGCTTAGAAGGGTATTGGAGGAAAATAGAAGTTCTACCTCTATTGACTGGTGATGAACCAAAGGAACCTCAACAGTTAGAGCTCAAACCTCTCCCAGTTGAGTTAAAGTATGCATTCCTGGAAGAGAATGGGCAATGTCCAGTGGTGATTTCATCACTGTTGACCACTTCACAAGAGCATAACCTGCTGCACCTTCTCAAAAGGAACAAGCAAGCATTGGGGTGGAAAATTTATGATTTGAAAGGCATAAACCCATCAACCCAGACCATCGTTATTTACCTAGAAGAGGAATCTAAGGTCAGTAGCGCCCACAAATGAGGTTTGAACCCCACTGGCAGGAAGTAGTTAGCATTGAAGTCCTGCACCAATCGAAGCCAGATCATTTAATTCCCATTTCTCGATAGCACTCGGGTAAGCCCAACCTGTGGTGCCCAAGAAGTCGAGCACAACTGAAAATGCAGTGCGTGAAGAATTGCTCCAATTCACTTACTACCGGTGGAGAGTGTGCATAGATTATAGGAGGCTCAATGAGGTAACAAGAAAAGATCACTTCCCGTTGCCATTCATCGATCAGCTCCTTGAGAGAGTTTCTGGACACCCATTCTATTGCTTTTTGGATGGTTATTCAGGGTACTTTCAGATAGAGATTGCACCAGAGGATCAGGAAAAGACTACCTTTACTTGTCCATTTAAGATCGTGATGCTATAGTGAGAATGCCTTTAGCCCTTGCAACGCCCCCAAATCACTTTTCGCGAGATGTATGCTTAGTGGTGTTTAATATACAGAGCGCATAATGGAAGTATACATGGATGATATCACTGTATATGGAGGCGATTTTGATGAATGTCTGTCTAATCTGGAGGCCATCCTGCAAAGGTGCATAGAGAAGAACCTGGTGCTCAACTGGGAGAAGTGCCATTTTATGGTTAACCAAGGAATTGTACTGGGGCACATTATTTCAGGGGAATAGAAGTTGACAAAGCAAAGGTGAACTTATTCCAACCGCCATCCCCAAATAAATAAAAACAAGCAGGGGTACCCTTGGTCAGTGCAGGTTTATAGAAGATTCATAAAGACTTCAAGATTGCTAAACCCCGTACAAGACCCTGCAGAAGATGCCAATTGTTTGTAGAAATAATGCTTCTGTGGAGCTTGAAGAACTGAAGTCCTATTTGACTATCGCCTAATAGTAATGAAAGAATCTAATCGGCAGCTGCCTTTTAATGATGTGTGATGTGTTTACTTCGCGATTCTGAAAGCAAAGATTGGCCAAAGAGAGACGGAAACCTCACAGAATCACTATGCAAGCAAACCTTGAATGGCTAACAAAGTGAACTATACTACTATGAAAGGAATTGTTGCGTAGTCTACGCCTTAGACAAGTTTCGAGATACTTGGCTCAGTCCATATAGTCATTTTTGCTGCACTCATTCCGCTTGAAATATCTCCTAACCAAGCAAAATGCCAAAGCAAGGCTTATCCGATGGGTTCTTCTGCTTCAAGAATTTAACCTGCAAATCAAAGACAAAAAGGGGGTAGAGAATGTGGTGGCAGATCATCTTTCTAGGTTAACTATAGCCCATGACACTCATAGTCCACCCATCAATGATGAATTTCCTGAAGAGTCTCTAATGCAGCTGGAAAAAGCTCCCTGGTATGCTCACATTGCCAATTTCCTTGCAACATGAGAAATCCCATATGATTGGAAAGAACAGGATAGGAAGTATTTCTTTGCTAAGATCCATTCATATTATTGGGAAGAGCCCTTCTTGTTTAAATACTGTGCAGATCAAATAATCAGAAGGTGTGCTCGAGAAGAAATGCCAGGAATTTCGAGTCACCGCCACGAGTGCCTCGTAAGGTCACTTTACGCCTCAAGACAAGAATGAAGGTGCTGCAAAGGGGTTTCTCACCGCCTTCCGTTAAAGAAGCACACCAAACGTGTCGTAGGCCGTGATAGGATGCCAAAGACCTGGAAATTGTCTCGCCATGATGCCCCTAAACCCAATTTAGCTGGTCAGCTATTTGGCTGCTCGGGCAATCATCACGGATCCGCTCTCACATCTTATGGTCATACATATATTTTGGTGGGAGTGGACTACGGCGTGTCCAAATGGGTTGAAGCAATCCCCAAACCAATGACCATGTGGTGGTGCTTAAATTCAGCAAAACATCTTTTCTAGGTTCGGTCCAAAAGCCATTATTACGATGGAGGTTCACATTTCAGAATAAACCTTTGAAAATCTCATGGCTAAATACGTGTGAAACATAGAGTGGCCACCCCACCATCCTCAACAAGTGGTCAAGTAGAACGGCGTAACAAAGAGATCAAGACCACGAACGAAGGTGGTAACAAAGAACAAAAGACTGGGTCCATCAAACTACTCGATTCACGTTAGCCTATTAACGGATTTCAAGACAATCCTTGGAATGTCCCCTTATCGGTTGGTCTATGGTAAAGCATGTCACCTTCCAGTGGAGATCGAATACAAGGCATGGTGGGCAATCAAGAAGCTGAACATGGATCGCGGTAGGGTCGAGTCAAGAGATTCCTTGATCTCAATGAGTTGGAAGAAATACGAAATGATGCCTACTTGAATTCGAAGATTGCAAAGGAAAGATCAAAAAATGGCATGATCAAATGATAACTGGGAAGAATTTCAACGAGGGGGACCAAGTCCTCCTGTATGACTCCAAACTCCATCTATTTCCGGGCAAGCTCAATTCGCGATGGACGGGTCCATTCATTGTTAAAACGTATTATACTCCTAATGGTTCGGGCCGGACTTATTCAATCCAAATGATAAATGTGGCAGATCAAAGTCAATGGACAGGAGGGTGAAGCCCTATATTGTGCAAAGAGACCGTCAGTGGAAGAAATTCTCTTCGACCCTCCCGAGTCCTACAAATTAATACACTAAAGGCCACCATGCTCGAGGGAGGTATGCCCATCCTGCTTTAATCGGCCAAGCCGCTAGAGGTAATTTGCATATTTTTGGAATTTAATTTTAATGGTAATACATGTCCTGTAGTGCCCAAATTCGTTTCTTTTTAATTCTTAAATTGCTTTTTTGTGTCTACATTTTGTGTTTCTACTCTTGCCTTTAGTTGAAAAATTGAAGCCCTGTATGTTACCTTAATGTTAGAACAATTCCATGCATGATTTAGTTTTTGGTCAATTGAGATTTCAGCATATTCAACCTTGAACATTCCCCCTTTAGCTAATTCACACACTGCACACCAGAGTGTACCAATAGGCTGAGAAGCTATTTTCCTCTTTCCACTTTGCAGAGCCGACCTTAGACCTGTTGATGACCCATAATAGGTTTATGTTACCCATGTATGAAGGCCAATGTAGTCTTCCAAAAAGAAAAAGAAAAGAAGAAAAAGAAAAATAAGAGCCGTGACGCTTTGCCTTGAAACCCGAACACGGTCCGAGGGGTATATGGCGAAAGCCTTTAAAGCCCGATGCCCTAAACCTTAGTTGGTTGGGAGTCATCCACTTAGTGTTCGCTACACGGGTGGATGGGTAGAGTTTAGCGTGTTGTAGGTGCTTAATTCTCGAAGTCATTCCGAGTCCGGGGTGAAGCCTGCAGAGTTTGTGGTCAAGTGATCCTTTTAGCTTGATGCCCTAAACCCACTGGTTGGGAGTCATCGTTGACCCTCACCTGATCAAGAAGTCGTAGTTTTTGGGGATTGCACCCTACATAAGAATCAAGTGAAGAAATAAAGTGTAGCTAGTCCTATTTAGGTCAGTCACGCTAGCCATGGCAAGAGCTAGGTTGGGGGAGGGAATAGCTTTGCATTTTAATGGGCCTGCCGATACCTTAGGGAACAATTAGATGTCAGGAAGTTCAGTGTCGACTTTTCGGGAACCGATGCCGCTCAAACTTGTTCTGTACGGTCCTTGTTCTTTCATGCTCGCTGCTCAAGGTCTAAATTGTTCATACTAAAGGTAAAGCTTACCTGTACACACACTTTTTGAACAATATGCACTTTTGTAAAAGCACAGCATACATACCTTTATTGTTTTTAGTATTGCTAAGGGACTAGCAACGTGTCGGTTGGGGGGTGTGATTAGTGCCCAAAAAGTGCTATTTTGAGCCCTATTTAAGATAGGTTTTGAGTGCTTTTTGTGCACTAATCATATGAATTAAGCCAATTGTCATGTGCATGTCCACTTAGTGCTTCTAATTTGTTTTCGAGATTGTTTTGGATAGTTTTGCAGATATTGGGAACTTCAAGAAGGAAGCCGCCCAAGCCGAATGCGAATTTCGATGCAAAGATTTCAACACTCCAACAGGCGACAATGTCAAGATGCAGTCAAGAATTGAAGGCAAAGTGATGAATAAAAGGTGCGTGAAGTGATGCAAGAGTAAAACAGTAGAAGGTGAACAAAGCAAGGATTTTCGCTATGATCGCAAAATTTCGCTAGGATTGCTAAAATTTTGGCAATCATAGCGAAAAATTTCGTTAAAGCTCAGCTTAAATTTTCGATATGTGAAAATTCTTCTTAGGTTAGCGAAATTTCGCTAGCTAGCTTAAATTTATCGTTGCTAATGCACTGTGATTTCGCGACGCCGTGGAATTGCCAGTTAGCGAATTTCGCTAGCATAGCTTAAATTTTCATGCTAGCGAAATTTGTCAGATAAATGAAATTCCTCACTGCGGTTGGTGTTTTGATTCTAAACGACCACGTTTTGATAAATTACCATTTTGTCCCTATTGTAATTTCATATTTTAGGTAATTTTGTCATTTCACACCTCGTTTGGCTATAAGCCCCTCAACTTTTGTAACCCTAAGTAACTTTTCATTTTATACGCTTCCGCAGCCTTTTCATTTTAGGTTTACTTTGCTCTCTTCTCTCTCTTCTTCATTTTCTCGGCTGCCAAACACCCCTCTGAGGATGACAACCTCATGGGATGCTCTGGCCAAGCCTCACAACCTCAAGGTTACAGGTTGCCAGCTTGGTTTTGGGGTCATGGTGTGTTGTCCTCATGCTTTGAATGTTACAGGTACAACATTTATGGTTCCCAACTTTCCAAACTAGGGTTTAATGCCATTTAATGTCTTTCTTTTGGTCAATACTTGTCATACTTTAAGGTTCAATGCATTCTTAATGGTAGATGCACTGATATCCTTTAGATGTCATTTACGAGCCATTAAAAAGAGGTTAAATGCTAGGGTTTCCAACTGAATGACCCTGAATGCTTAGTATTTTGTTCGACCTAAATAGGAGTGGTTCTAGGGTTAGGTTTTATAGCTAAAAACAAAGATCCTGCTTTTGGCTTTGACTATATGTCATTCGCCCAATGCGAGGAAATAACCCGAGGACATTTTAATAGCCCCATGTTATCAAGCTAGTGACCCAAGCCTTCAGAGTGCCATTTCACACTTCACATTAAGCCACATTACGCTAGTCGCTGAACTAAACAACCTCCACTCGCTTTTAAACTTCAAATCCACAAATCCAAAACAAAAGCCCTTACCATTTTCAAACACCGATGAATCATTCGTGGGATGAAACCCATCCCCAGAAACTGACCCTAGACCGCTATGCTGCAGTAGCTTGACTACGGCGGTAGGAGGAACATAGGAAACAAAATATTGTTGATTCCGATCACCCTACCGTGGCATGAATCAACCATATGAGTGGAGGACGTTAGCCTTAATATTAATAATGGAGGGGTTTTCTTTAAATAAGTCTCATCATTTCATTAGCATGCTTTATCCATTTATCTCATGAAATTATAAGGATAGTTACTCTAACTATATGGCATGATTATGGACATTCTAAAATCAATTCCATGAGCCATAATGGAATTGACTAGGTCTAACCTAGGGATATGCATGATTATTACAGCCCTTTAAAATAAATTAAATTTACAATCTTCAAGGTCTTCTTTATTGGTACCTTATCCACACTTCTTTCTCTTTTTGCATCTTCATCAATTTGTCCTAATCCTATGTAATCTAATTGCATACATTTAATAAGAAGAACCTCAAGTTACATTTGAGGGGGATTTAGATGAGAAGAGAAGTACATAGAGAAATTAGAGAGAGGCAGGGACACACAGGCCTTATGTACCCAAAAAGAAATAATAATCATATGCAGTATGCACACAAGTATGCTTTAATACCACTGAAGGGTTTCGTGGGTATCACATGCATTAGGCAGTGGAAAAAAAAAAAACATCCCAACAATAAACCCATCCTAGGACCCCTTGTAGCATAAAAAGCAGTTCTATAACAAATAGAAGAGTGTAGGATTACCTAGTGTCGGTTTCAAAAACAAAACTAATGGTTGGGGCAGCTTTGATCGAAGTGAACTAAGTCCTAGGTTTGCCTCTAACGATATCCACATGAAGAGTGGACCTGACAACCTCCAAGGTGACGGTCTCGAAACATGTCTCGGTGTTAGCCAAATTCTGATCCGAAGAGGAAGCTAAAACCTCGATTAGAACACTTCTTAGAAAAATGAGATAACAAAATTTGGCTTGGTGTGTTCTCACAACCACCACTTGTTATATTTTTTTTTAGGGTTTTCCATAATGTTGCTTTTATAGGAAAACCCTAAATTATGAAATGACCAAAATACCCCTCACCATAAGTGATGATAGGCTACATGCATCCCTATGCGTTATGACGTGTTCCTTCACGACCCTAAGCCGAGGAACAAGCCCAAGCCTGTTATCTCTTTAAGTGAGGGCTTTCAAATCCGATATTCTACTAATCCCGTCACATTCCATTCTTAAGAATAAACTCCCTCACATTTAGATCACATCCAAATTCGTTTTATATCAGCTCCACACACTTCTAAGTGTGTTACCCATTAAGTTCCGATTATGTTGGCCACTTGATTCAACTATTGAATTAAGCAAGTCAAGAGTGGCATCTAGCAACACATCATGACCCCTAATTGACCGGAGAGTCAGTGGTCTGATTGCATACCATTCCATAGGCAAATAGCATGCAATTCGTCCTTTTACGAATCTACACCCCACTCGGTTAAGAGCATGGACAATGTGTAGCTCCCACTAGACTAGTTATGCAACATCTAGCCCAAGTGATATTTGATCTTGTCCTTGGATTCATTACTCATCCGTTATGTACTTGAAGACACTCCTAATAGCATTTCTACTATGGACATAGATTTTCGAGTAATGATTCCGACAAAAGGCTATAGGTATACCCTCCCTCTATTGGGAGTGGTGAATCATTTGTTTGCTACTCAATTACCTTCGAACACTTCAAAATATACCCGATCATCATCTAAAGAGTGAAGAGACAACATGGATTGAGGTCAAAGTATAGAATCATCATCCAAGATATCCTTGAGCACCTCAAATCTAAGGATACTTGCACCATTTCCATGATGAGACAATCAACTACATTTAAATAGATAATCCATATGATTGTCTCATGATAGGTCTCCGATGTACTTAGCTACTCTTAGCTAGCATTCACATGTCAAATCTGATCAACTCATAATCACAGTTTATAAGATCTACCACTTTATTTAATTAAGGAGTATGATATGTGCTAATCTATCTAGATCAACAATGTCCAGTCTCATTGATCCTATGACTAGGGATAATTTAGACACTAACATAATTGAACATGATAGGAATCATATTATCATGATCTCATCATGATTTCCTTCATGCTATGTTATATCATGTACTTCATTAATTTGATTAAAGATCTATATCAATATAACATATGAATATCAAATTAATGAATAAGCCTTCATTAAATAATATGTAGTATGACAATAAGTGCTAATGGCGATTGCCTTAGAGCACTTTTCTAATGTATAAGAGGATCTTCTAATAACTATGATGCGTGATCCGATGATAAGTCTTTGATGAACGCCATGGAATAACCGATAAGTTCAAAAAGTTCTTTCAAAAACCAAAGAGAAATTTAACTCTCAATTTTATAAATCGTAATCTAAATAATTCAGGGATAACATGCTTATAAATAGGCAAAAAATATGAAGAACAAAACAAAATTCAACAACAAAGAAAAGAAAATATTTGGCCTAAACTAGAAAGGAAGGTCACTTATTTTCCTAAACTACGCACTGTTCGATTGTTTTTGTGTCATATAAAAGTTTAGTAAAATCAACCTAATCATGCAAGTGTATGGGTCACAAGTAATACAATGGTTTTCAAATTAACACCCTAAATATCAATCCCACAGGAAATAAATGGCTTAAGTGGGGATTAAGTGCCCCAGCTACTTGATAATTTTACTAATTAAGCGGAATAAATGATTGGGATTAATGAGTAGCTGAAAATAAAACTAAACTAAACTAAACTAAACTAAAACTGATTCTTGATAATTAACAAGTTATTAGATTGAATTGAAAGAAAAACTTTGGAGATTAACACTAGGGTCGGTTGTCTTAATTGGTGCATTTATGGCTTATATTCATTAAGTGTTGATTTAGTGAAAATATTCTTGTGCTTACCCAAGGAACTCAGTATGAGGTTCACTGTTTTGAGTCTCTCCTCAATTTCTCACACCTAATCCCTATTCTTCGTTCGGTCTGTCTAGGTCAAACAATGTGATACGTGTTCTAAGGTAAGTCAGTCCTTAGGAAATTCTATTAGTTACCTCTCGATGCATGCAATGGAATTGCTCGGGTTATGCTCAGATCAATCACCTCTTGGTCCATACGATCATCACATAAGGTTAAATGATGTCCTCCCTAATAAAATCCATCTGGTATTAGGCATTCGTAATTTCCTAGACTTCTTTGATCAAGTTAATGTGATATTATCAATTGTAAGATATTAGGGAATGAAAATCAAGTCCTAAAGGTATACTTCTAGCTGTCACTCTGGAAACCCTTTGAGCTCTAGGTCTCAACCTCACCACCTAGCTTGCAACAATTGAATAAAAACTTAGAAGTTCATATAACAACATTAATAAAACCTCAACACAAGATTATATTCACAAAATCATTCAAGAAAGCATATAAACCAAACACTAATATCAATTACCAGCCTTAGAGGATAATTTAGCTACTCATAGCACAACCTCAAAACCCAACAAAACTATGCTTAGACTAAAAATAATGCTGAAAGATTAAGAGAGAAAGAAGAGTTTAGAAATACAAAACAAATATAAAGTATAAATCCTCTAAGACTCTGCTCCACAGCTACAAGAAGTCCCTTAGCAGCTGGATCTTGCAATTTAGCTCAAAAAACAAGCTAAAAATCAAGTAAATATAAAAAACTTAAAATCTGAACCTAGAGAGAGAAAACCCTAAAAATGGGAAAATGTTCCGCCTCCAAGTTCTCTCTAAGTTTCTAGCAGCTATTGCAAGTATGGTATTTATATCCTTAGAAAATAGGCCAATGATTAGGCTAAAAGTGGAAGTACTCTCATCCCAGCATGACATTCTTCATCTTAGCGAAGGGTCATTCGCCAAGTGCAAGACAAAATTTCATTCCGCATAAACATCCTTGGCCTGAGAAGACCGCCTCGCTTTGTAAAGGCTTTGACGCGAGGGCTTACTTCGCTTCGCGAACCAAAACTCCGCTCTGAAATTTGTTTGCCCTTCACCGTAACGAACTTCTTCTTCTTAGCAATAAGGTTGGTCTTTTGCTCAGAACTCGAGGCTCCCGGCCTTGCATTCTTCAACATGATGCAGGTTTCTTCCTCGCGAATCGGCGCCCACCTCGCAAACTCGCTTGTTCGCGAATCGCTTCGCTTGGTGAAGGTATTCCTTCACCTTGGCAAAGCAGTGCTTCAAACATTAGGTTTTGCCTTCTTAACTTTTTGCCCTTTTTTTGCTTAATTTACTTTCAATGCTTGAAAAACTCAAGCAAATGAGCGATTAGTGTAATATTTACGACTACGGATGTGAATCTAGATTTTAGGTTACATAAACACATGAAAAATACACTACTAATGCTAGTATGATTCACACCTATCAACATTCCCAAACTTAACATTTTGCCTGTCCTCAAGCAAAGACGAAGAAGCATTTTCCAAATATATTAAAAAGAAAACGTGAGTTCGTAGATATATATACTTTGCGATGTTTCACCTCATGAATTATGCATTCCAATACATGAATAATGTTTCAAGATAGTGTTCTTCTAATAGGCTGACCACAAGCTAAATGCACCTAGATTAAGGCTCTAGCATGAGTGTGTGCAGTCTTACCCTCATTATTCTAAATGCAGTTTAGATAAAATTAAGAGAATGCATGATGTGAAAGATCTCTCACTCATAAAGAGTGTCTATGAATGAGGAGTGACCAAGACTTCATAGGCTTGCTTGGCATACCATTCTTCACTAATGTAGGCATTTCATGGTATCGGGATTAAATAGGTCTTTTTCAAGCTTATAATGTGTGGCTAGCGTGAGAGGGCAGTTAAATAAGTCATTTGGGTTCAAATTTTACCCAAAACACTCCAGCACAATCTCGTTCTATCCTCGAGCTTCATTCTCCAAAATTTAACTAAGTCTCCTATTGAGTCATTCAACTGAACCTAATTAGCAACAATGTGCTTTTCATATCACTTCACCCCCAAACTTATTTATTTCTATCTCTCTTCAAAATAACCAAGACTTTTTTCTTTTTCTAAACATCAAGGTATGGAGCAGTTCAATATTCAACTCAACCTAATTAAGCTTTCTACCTACCCCATGTAATGAGTTTTAGGTCAATAACTCCTAGACCAGTTGGCCTTGGGGTATTAGGTGTTAAAACACCTCTATGGACTTAGTAGCTCAAGGTAAGAAGGCTACGAGGTTAAATTTGCTCCACCTTGAGTTCTTTTCTTCTTTGCACTTTTTCAAAATATTTTTCTTTTCTTGTTTTTTTCAACACTCTTTCCTTAACATTTTATACTAATCAAAACCACTTCATTCAAACATACCACCAACTACATGTCATTCTCATTCTTTGTGCTCTATAAGCGACATGTTAAAGGTAAAATATGGGTTATTGACTGAAGGGTAAAACAAAGGGATATGGTTGTTCATTCTTGGTTTTCAAGATAGAACAAGGATATTTCGGCTCAAAGTGGGTGACTAATGCATAACCAAGTAGGCTAAAAAGGCTCAACCAATTCCAAGGATGGCCTATATCATTTCCCAAAAGATGTGATGCCTAGGATTTCGCCTCAAATGATAATTGAGCAAGTTCTAAAGTGTTGTGAGATCTAGACATTATGATTTCCCTCTAATTTTTCTCTAAACCAAGCATAATTGGCCAACAAGGGTACATGAGACTTGTGCTTAATTTGGTGCAAACCTATAGCTAAGTGTACAACTATCATAACGTAGAGAACAATAAAATTTTATCTCAACCATCTCTCACATTATTCATATGTAGAGATCAATAGAATTTGGTATCATCGTAGGCATCCCAAGTATCAACAAACCCACAAAGCAAAACAAAACATTTTAAGATTTTTCAAAACTTTTCAAAACTGCTATGCACTGTTGCATTGGGATGAAACACTCAATGGTAAAGCATTAAACCTCAACAATTAAGCACAAAAAAGAATATGCAGTAGAGATCAAATATTTGAATCAGCAATTAAACCACAAGTGTTTCAATCCACTCCATAATGCATATAAAAACTAAATATGACTTTAAACAAAATAAAAACCAAAATATTCTAAAAACTATTAAAAAAAAACACCTACAATAGCATAAAGCAACTAAACGGTATTCAAAAAAACTAAAAGTATCCAAAGTATCCAAAACAACATAAAATCAATCCAAAATAACAAAAATAAACGATTCAAAAATAAATCCAAGTGCATCAAGTCGCACCAAGAAAGCAAGAGTCAATAAAATATTGAAAAACACCCCTAAACTTAGAATTATCATTGTCCTCAGTGCAATGTAAAATAAAGGAGTAGAAAGAAACTCCCCTCAAGCATCGGGATGCTCCTCGTCAATAATTAGCTCATTGATGGTGTCAATCGGCATCTCTGGAACGATTAGAGGCCATGCAGGAAACTAGAACGGAGATTGGGGTTGTGGAGGTATTGTTGATAAGGATGTTAGCCTGTGATAAAACTGCATCAGGCTTGCAAGGTAAGTAGTATTGCACTCTACACGATCTTCCTGCAATTGTTGTTGATGAGTCAGCTCGTCCTGGTGATAGGTGTGAATCTTGTTAGCATTTATAGTATGATTTTCATGCGTTTTATGCAACATAAATACTAGATTTGCACCAATACCTTATAAGAAAACTCTAATCCCCCATTTTCTTATGTTTTGAAGTTTTAGAAGAAAAATCAAGTAAAGTGATAGAAGAAATCAAGTGAAGAGGAAGTTGTTAAGCTACAGCAAATTGCTCGTTGAAGCAAAGCGTAGCTTCACAATGACGAGGAGGTTAGCCATTGCGAAGGAAAGGCTTCGCCGCAGCGAAGCCTAAGAAAGTAAAGATCAAGCCTTGGGTTCAACATAGCAAAACTATCCTTCGCCGTGGCAAAGGGAGCATAAATTAGAAGACAACTATCGGATTCACCACGGCAAAGAAGCCTTTGCCACGACAAAGGATGGTGGGCTGGACTAGCAAACTTCAAGTTTTGAGCCCATTATTGGTCCATTTTCCAATGAATATAAGTAGTAGTCTTTTATACTTGTTTAGGGTTCGGATTTAGAGGGAGAACACCCTCTTTAGGGTTTCTCCTCTCTTTTTCTTGAATCACTTTAGGGTTTGTGATTTTGTTCATTTCTACTTTGGATTTGGTGTAATATTGAAAAATCCATCAACTAGAAGACCTCTTACAACCTTAGAGCTGAGTTTGGAGCATTTCTCATCTCATATTCGTTTTGTATCTCTAAATCTCACTTTCTTCTCATCTCTTTCATTATTATGGATGTAATATACATGATTTTGATAGATTTATGGGTTGTAATGAGTAGTTAAACTTTCCTCTAAGGTTGATTGTGGAATTTGATGTTTGGTTTATATATATTTTATGATGATTTTGTGAATTCATGCTTGTGTGGATGTTAGTTGGTGTAGTTCTTAGAATTATTATGATTTTGCCTAATTGATTTATGTTGGGAAGTGAGTGATTAGTACCCAAAAAGTGCTATTTTGAACCATATTTAAGATAGGTTCTAAGTACTTTTTGTGTACTAATCATATTAATTAAGCCGATTGACACGTGTAGGTCCCTTTGGTACTAATGATTGTATTTCAAGGATGTTGTGGTAGTTTTGTAGGTTTCATAAACCTATTCTACCATATAAATCTAAGCATTTCGAAGTTGAGCTGATTTACACCGAGTTAGTATGATTTATCTTCGATTGCATCAAGCCAGGAACAAAGAAATTGAAGCTGAAACAAGCTAGATGCAAGCTGGAACATGCAGGAAGCAAGCAGAGCACCGTATACTGCATTATAGCTTAAATTCTCGCTACACAGCGAAATTCACTATGTATAGTACTCTCTATATAGCGACTTTCGCTTAGTGTAGCGAAATTCTCGCTACATAGCAAATTTTCAATTCCGTAGCGAAAAACCATATCTCGTCCTCGTTTATGTACAAACAACCCCATTTTGGTTAATTTCAATTCTACCCTCACTGTAATTATACTATTTAGGTTAGCTTTGTATTTTCACCTGATTGTAAGGCTATATAAGCCATTTTGTGAACATTTTGTAACCTAACTTTTCATTAAAGCAGAGTCTCCATTACGCCCCCTGTTTTCGGCCCTCATTTGTTTTCTTTCTCTCTCCTCTTCTTCACTTTCTAGTAAACTAAACACACCCTTTCTGAGGATGACAACTCAAAGGATGCTGGCTAAAGCCCCAAACCTTGAAGAGGAAGGTTGCTAGGTAGGTTGATATGGTTTGCAGATGTTCCTCTATTTTTCATGAAGCAGGTACTGCGTATTTATGTTTCAAACTTTCAAAACTAGGTTTAAAAGCTATTTGATGTAATTTTATTGGTCAATGCTTGACAAGCTTTTAGGGTTCAGTGTATTCTTAGTGTTAGATACACTGACATCTATTAGTTGTCATTTATGAGCCATCGGGGGTAAGTTAAATGTTAGATTTCAACCGAACAAGTAATGCTCGCAGAAATGCTATTTTCAAAGATGAATGGTACTAAGGGTTGGTTTTTAAAGCAAACAAAGATTCGGTTTCTCGAAATGACTATAGTCATTTTACCCTAATGCGAGGAAATAACCTGAGGACACCTTAGCAACCATATCATACCAAACTAGTGGACCAAAACTTCAAGGACTTTTTATATTTTATTTTGAATTACTTTCGCTAGCATAGTGATACAATCCACTATTTTTTGCATAAATCCAAAATCCAAACAAAAGCCTCTACCATTTTGACTTCAATAAAAAAATCATTTGTAAGGATCTAAAACCCATCCTGTTGTTCGATCCTATAGTCGCTATACTCGCAAAGAGGGGTCATGCTACGACAGTAGGAGTAGTTTAGGTATAAATTTTGTTGATTCATAACACCTACTATGGCATGCGAATCAATGAGTTTAATATGTAGTGCACAAAGGGTTTCCATAGCGACAACTGGAGGTACACTAGTTGGTCCCACCACACTATGGCATAATACGAGTACTCTATAGTAGCAAGTTTCACCTTCTCGATGGAATCTTCATCTTAATGTTATCCAAATTATTATTTTCTCGATTCCTAGCTTTTCTAAGTCTTCCCCCATACCTCCTATCACTAATAACTGAATCACGATCAATCTCATCCTCAAAACCGTCCCCTTCAAACCCTTCTTCGTTTTCTATTTGCACCCCTCTTCTTGGAAGCTTCTCTTTTCTACGTCATGTTGGAGGGTTTCGTGGCTGCTCTAAGATTTGCTCTACCCTCTCATGGAATTGCTCCAACTCAGCCCTAAACATTCTCTTTACTTCACTAGTTAAGGCCTCCATAATGAACTTCATGTCAATTCCTCCTGTCACACCTTTGGATGTGTCGTTGTTTGACATACTGCTACAAAGCAAGGTTAAAAAGAAAAAAAAAAAAAAAAGGACCTCACAAATCACTCCCTCACGTCTTTTCACTCAAAGAATGATTTACTCAGTTCACTTGTGTTTTCACACAAAATTTATTTGGCGTTTACTCACTCTAATGTCCTTACCACTCTTGTCTTTTTCTATTCACAATCTATCTTTCGGTTCTTTTGGAACCATTCAAACAAATAAATAAAAAAATTGCAAAATTCAATCAAAAACCTATGAAAGGATAGGTTGGTGGCGTTAACTAAAGTCTAAACCTTACTAAAGCAACAAAGGTTAAGGTCACTAACAAGGTCACCAAAATTCTTAGTTTTTTTTTTTAATAAATTTTTTTTTTTGCTGATTTTTTTTATACGATGGTGGTGACTTGATTTTCTAGCAACTAGGATGATGATAAACTTATAGGCAAAAATTTTTTTACTTAGAATCTAGATTTATTTATTTATTTTACCTATTGGATCCTTTTCCTTTCCTTTTTTTTTTTTATTGTAACTTAGGATCTACGTTTCAATATAAAGGGAGGCAGGAATTATATCAGATCAAGAATGAGGAAATCGGACTTGGGTGGAGCATAAAATAGGTTGTGAATGGAATTTAGGTGGAACGGATGAAAGTGGTGACCAGGTTGAGTTTAGACAAAATTGTAAAAGATAGGTAAACCAAAAAATAGAACCTGTTGCTCTGATAACAAATGATACAAACCATGCTAGCTTGTGATGAGACCCGTGATCAAATTAATTTTGAAAGAACTGCTCTAGTCTTCAGCTTGGATGGATGACCTCGACCTGTTGCTTATAGCGAAGCAAGAACCTTGGTATAATAGGATGCGACAATTGGTGATGGAGATCTTATTGATAAGTCTTTGATGAATACCACAGAATAACCGACAAGTTCGAAAAGTTCTTTCAAGAACCAAAGAGAAATTTAACTCTCAATTTTATAAATCGTAATCTAAATAATTCAGGGATAACACGCCTATAAATATGCCCAAAAAAGTGATGAATAAAAAAAATTCAGCCACAAAGTAAAGCAAATATTTGGCCAAAACTAGAAAGGAAGGTAACTTATTTTCCTAAACTACGCACCCCATAAACATCCATAAGGAAAGGAAACTAGATAATTTAGGACAAGACTTGATAATCAAATAAACAGGAAATATGGAACAAATCAGCAGCAAATTAGCAAAAAATTGTTGACAGACCAGATTATATATACAAATTCATGACACTGCCACAAAAGGACTATTATCTAATCCCCGGTAATAGCGCCAAAAACTTGTTTGATTTTTTTATAGACCAAATTTTCAAGTAATTACCATTGCTGCCAAAGACTAAATAAAGTCCCCTACAACGACGCCAAAAACTTATTGATCAATTTATGATGAAAATATGTGTTTGTCATTTTTGTAAAATGGATTCATTAAAAATTGTGTTTGGTCTGAATTACTGGAAGAGCACAGGTCGTATAAGTAATAAAAGTGGATTTTTAAGTCCATATATCGTTCCCATGGGAATTAATGATAAATCAAAAGACTAGCTACCCTAACTACTCAAGATCCTTACTATTTGAACTCCAATGTTAAGATGATTAGAGAACTAATAAAATAATAATAAAATCATTTAACCCGGTGCATGTTAGTGGATTTGAGAGTTCAACAAGAGACAACACTAGGAAATAGACCAATGAATAATTGTCAATTTCAAGATCATTTTGAATCATAAATAAGCCATAAGTCGGAAAGTCAATTTGTCAAAGATGCATTGTGGTATAGTTTGGATTTCTCCCTTAACCATACATTTCACTAATTAGAGATTCATGTTAATTTCTAACTCATGGATCTAATCAATTACTTGTAAGATATAATCATCTTTCTAAGATTTGTGTATTTTTCCTTTTCAGTACTTCACACCCAAATCTTAGGACTAAAGACTTTTTGCCCCCATAGATAGGATATTACAGGCCTTCTCCAATTTAAATGGCACCTCATCCTTCAATACTAATGAAATTTTCCATCTCCTTGATTAGATCTTTGCTAACACGGGATCAGAATCCTTTTATTAGAAAAAGGAGAAACCTCTGAGCGATTAAATTGATACTTCATCAAACTATCGTCAAACCATGAGTGAGTTAATGATTTATCTGAGTAATCTTTCAAAGTTCATTAGTTCCAAAGTATTAGTCTACCATACCCACAAGAACTCCGCTTATACCCTCAGATCTCTCCATCTCGTGTCGCGTAGGCCTCCCGGAAATCAGCAAGATACACTTGTTTGGGTACACAGTACTAGTACTTAGAAAAATTAAGTTCAAAAATAATACCAATCAAATAAATTCAAGAATTCTAACAAAGGCGTTCTTCTACTTTGTGCAGAAAAATAACAATCACCATCGACTCATTCCCAAAGGGAGCTCAATCTTTCAAAACTGGTTCACATAAATCAATGACTAACTAATCAAGAAAATTCACTGAGATTGTAAAATAAATGAAATAAATGAACTCTAGAAATTTTCTAAAATCCATTTAAAGCAGAACAGTAGTGAAAGAGAAAAGTTTACAATGAATTCCAACTCAAAGCTGCACACCAGTTCATTACTCAAATCCAAAAATTAAATAGAAAACTAATTATAAACTATGCTCAAACTAAATCTACTAAAAAGGAAATAAAAGATAAAAATAAAAGAAAAATAATATACAAAGAGTCTTCAGCTACCGAGAAGTCCTGGATTTTCAAAAGCTGCGCACAATGCCCTAGATGCGTCTATTTATATAGCTTTAAATGATGGGCCGCACTTCAAGGCAGAAATTGTGGATCTCACAACTTTTGGCCCAAAATGGTCGCTTTGTTGTGACAAAGAAAGTTATGTCTCGACATGGTTCTTATCTTTGTTGCTCAGCTCTTGTCGTGGCCTGTAGTTTCCTGTTACGACATATTTTCATGCTATCTTCTTTGATTCTATCGCTACATAATTTGACTTTGTCGCGACATAGTTCTGTTGATGTTGTCCGCTTTACGTCACATTGTAAATTTCCCTCCTTCTCACTTCTTCAACTTTGTTGCAACAAATTTCGCTGTTGTGACATTCTTTCTGTTGTTATTCTCAATTCTGTCACGACATACTTTTCTTTGTCACTATAGTGTTTCTCCCGGTAGCATGGATTTGTTGTCACGACAGACTTTTTCTTTGTCG
This sequence comes from Tetrastigma voinierianum, assembly GCA_016808115.1. Lineage (NCBI taxonomy): Eukaryota > Viridiplantae > Streptophyta > Magnoliopsida > Vitales > Vitaceae > Tetrastigma > Tetrastigma voinierianum. The sequence continues at coordinate 1,525,777 of JAEQBH010000112.1, forward strand.
CGACAGTGTTGTCTTACCTTGTATTGCTAATTAGTGCCCAAATAGTGCTATATTGAACCCTATTTATTGGAGGTTGTGAGCACTTCTTGTGTACTAATCAACTTAATTAACCCAATTTGCACATTAAGGTCCCAGCTATACTACTGATCGTATTTTGTGGCTATTTTTGTAGTTTCTGCAAGCTAATGATAAGTTTTTAACAATAAACTGCCAAACTACACTCTCCCCCCAACCAAGCTACGGCCAAGACCTAGGACATTGTCCATCTTAAATAAATCTGGCTCTGCTCTTATTCCACACTTCTTTTTGTGTTGTAGGGTGCAATGCTGAGTAATCGACCTCATCAAATTCCATGTAACGGGGGTCCACCGATGACTCCCAACTAATTAAGGCTAAGGGCATCAAGTCATAAGGATCTTTCGACCACTAACTCTTCGTGCTCTTAATTCCTCGACTACGAATGATTTCAAACTCCAAGACTTACAACTTAATTAAACCCACCCATCCACCCATGTAGCGAGCATTAAGTCGGCGGCTCCCAACCAGTTGGCTTAGGGCACTAGGCTTTAAAGACTTTCGTCATAAACCCCTCGGACCGTGATCGGGTTTCAAGGCGAAGCATCGCGGCTTTTCTTTTTCTTTTTCTTTTTCTTTTTCTTTTTCTTTTCCTTTTGGAAGACTTCATTAGCCTTCTTCTCTTGGGGGTCCTCAACCTATTACAGGTGGTCAACGAAACTAAGGTAGGTTTTTATAAGTAGACTAGGCTTTCTAGCTTATTGAAGAAAACTGATGCAATCGTGTGGATAGCTAAAAGTGGAAGAAGAAGGCCGAAAACCATGAGACTTCAACTGATCATCGACTTAATCATGCATGGAACTAATCTAACATCAATAGCATTGAGTAGTGTTTCAATTTTTCAACTTGTAGGAAAGGCAAACCACAAAAAAAAAAAAAAAAAAATGGGTGCAAAAATGGGCACAATTTTTTATCTAAGTAAATAAGTTGTATGGTATGTATAAGAATATGTATCACTATATTTTCAGCTTTTACAAAAACAAACAACAGCTTCTCAAAACGAAACAAACAACAAGCCACTAAACATATAAAATGGGCTTTGCTTAACAGGACAACGAAATAAAAAGTATAAAAGTCACTTCCTTCGCTAACTCTCCCCCCCAACCAAATATCACATTGTCCGCAATGGGGCTCGGATTGGAAAGTTAGAGAAGGAAGTGCTACTTTTCAATGCGATGGAAGGTCATCCTCATCCAGCAGGCCGATAGTCGGGCCATGAGTGGCGATCGCCGCCAAGCAAGACGTCAAGAGAGTCTACAAGGGCTGGCTGGGTAGAAGGCGCTGGAACTGTAGGAGGATGAATTGAAGAGGCCTGGGCAGGCACTAATATAGAAATCGAGGGTAGGCCTAGGTGACTCTGGATCTGCACGAGGATAGCCCCGACTTGGCGCGAGTACGGCCGGCAAGGCTATCCTCTTAAATGGCTGTACGGGCAGCCGCAGTTGATGCTAAAGCGACAGAAGGCGCTGGATCATCCATGACGGGGCCGTGAAGTCCTGAGTAGAAATGGTGATATGCTAAGGAGGTGACGCTGAAGTGCTCCGCCCCGCAACATCTATAGGAGCTGTGGTACATGGGGCCGAGGACTTTGGAGGTGCAGAGGAAACATGGGTTGTGGGTAGTGGAGTAGTGGTAGATGGGGAGCCTGCAACCGAGGATGCCGAACCCGATGCCTCGGTATGCTCGTTGAGGTAGCCGCCCTTTGCGAGCGTGTCACCGTCGGTCCTCTACTGCCTGGAGGCGGGAGGTGAAAGCGTGGGTCACCCACCACCGATCAACTCGTAAGGATAAATTTTGTGATCACGATAGCCTAGCCCAGCTCAAAGAAGGAATATGATGTGCTCTAATACCTAGCACAAAAGTCTCAGAAACGTATGGGAGCGGACTTAGCTCCTGGGTCAATCTTGCATGGACCTCAGTCTCTCAAAGTGGAATAAGGATGTCATGATAAGCTCCGACCGGGCTGGAACCAACCCCTTCGAATATGGCAAAGAGCCTTAATGGCTCATCTCTCTATATTATGTGCTAGAGCTGAAAGATTAGACCATAGATATGGTCTATGAGGGAGAGTTCTGATAAGTCGTTCGAATAAAATAAAATCGACCGTATCCCTGATAGCAACGAACCATCTCCCTGGGCCATGCATTTCAATTATCATTTCATAATCCAATGAGTTGGCAAGAGCCATCGGCAGATTGAACGTAGCTGCTATATCCATGGCCCGAAGTATCCCTAGTCGGCCATCAATAGTGAAATGAATGGCTGTCAGATTGGGCTCTCGAATGGAGGTCATCGTGTGGTAGAACTCGATGACCACTTGAGGGTAGAAAAACCGACGAGGTGTCATAAATGGATCCAAGGAGTACTGCTACACTAGTCGCATCAGCCCTCAACCTTGGGATCTTTACTAAAGTCAAGATCATATAAACTGCCAGCAACCCCTCCCTCACAAAGAATCATCATTCCCCAATAGGGCCACGCCGAAAGAAAATGCTCACGACGACGTTAGGGACGCATCCCAGAGAGATCTCCAAATAGCCCCAGTAGGTGGTGACTGTGGCCTGGGCCTTGTAACCAGAGGATCTCTCCCGGCCAAGGTCCCGGGGCCTCTAGACGTTTGACCGGATGGCCTAGATGTATGTGTAGACGAGGAATAGTGGCCAACCCGGTACGGTACCTCTCTCTAGGCAAAGTGGATGTGATAGTAGAAGTAGACCATGGCAAGGATGCCTCGAGGCCGGCGGTAGGTTTCAAGACACATTACACGCACGCACAGAGCATGCACCTGGCGCGTGGCGTGGTCGTAGAGCACGGCGGCAGAGCGGCCTAGGAGTAGCTTGTCGGTGAGAGGCTGGCATTTTATTATTGGAGGACTCCGATCAAACAAAACACATCTAGATTTTGGTGGAAGTTCCCGGTTGAGTCTTTGAGAAGAGTGGCTCTTTTGATACTCAATTTTGTATGACATTTCATTCTCTCGAGATAACATTGGGCAAGGGATCTCAGCGGATTCTCATCGAGGTTGTACAGGCTCATTCACAACCTTTTTTGAAATAGAATTTTGGTGAACATAATTCTTGTTATTGTTTTTGCATGCTCTTTCTTCTTTCTTTCTTTCATTGCTATGGACTAGCAATGTAGGTTGGGGGCGGATTAGTGCTAAAAAGTTCTATTTTGAACCCCTGTTTATTTAAGGTTTTTTGAGTGACTTTTGCGTACTAATCGCGTAATTAAACTCATTTGCATATTAAGGTCCTTGCTATTCTACTGACGTATTTGTGGAAAATTTTGCAATTTTTATGAAAGCCAGCTGTGCCAAAATTGTTGAGTCGATCCTAAGCACGAAGAATTCGAAACAAATCCTCAAAGACGCGCATCGTAGATTTAGAAGGAAAGGAGCGTAGTAAACGGCAGAGAATTCGAGACGCAGGAAATTCCCCGCGACAATCGTTCACTTACATGCCACTGTTCATCTCCAAGACACTGTTCACATGCTTTTGACGCTTTGATGTTTTTGTTGTTTCTTCCAAATTTATCCCTGTAATAGCTTTTGGTTTTTGGTTTTTTTTTGTAATTTCTCTTGTTCTGAGCATATATAAGCCTCAATCAAGCCTTGTATCAATCAATCAACTTCGCAATAAATTTTTGGGGAGAAGCTTTCAGCTCTCCCGTTTTTTTTTTTCTCTGTTGCTCCCTTTTCTTTCATTTTCTTTTCTATTTTCTGAGCAGCCAAACACCCTCCGAGGATGACAACTCGGAGGATGAGCGGTTAAACCCGTTTCTCCGGGTTAAGGTCAGCCGGGCGCAGGATATGAAGGCCGCCGAGGTCCCCTCGTTCTTCACGCAGTACCACCGGCGCTTTGTGTTCCCCTTCTAACTATGCGCTTATCCTTCGAACCCTCACGGCTATTATTTGCAGCTTAGGGTTCGTGGATGCTTAATATTGCTGTGATCCACTGATTCATTAACTACCCTCTGCGACCCATTGAAAGGGAGTCCAGAGACTTATTCTTCACTGCCAGGACCACCGATGGCCAAGAGGATGCCATTTTTCAAAAGGATAAAAATTTAAGAAGTTTATAACAAATGAAGATCCTGCTCGAGAACATAGGTTCATCTCCCAACGCAGTGTCAATCTGGAAACTCACCACTAACAAGCCCAATATCCCGATGCGCAGAATTTTTATTATTTTTCTTGTTTTACTTTAGTTTATTTTCAGTTTTCATCATCAAAACCCTCACTGTTTTTATCACCACCTTAAAATCCAAATTTAATTCACCAAATTGAACCTCACTGTTAGTCATTTGTGCAAAGAAAACCCATCCCTGAGTTCGAATTTAGAATCGCTTATATCAAGTAGTAGCTTTACATGTGCCAGTGAGGGAGGAATTAGATATAAATATTGTTGATTCCGGATCACCTTACTGTGGCAAGAATCACCTGGTTGACCATAAAATGGCACTTTTCCCAATTCAGTACCAAGTTCTTCTCTATGCACCTATGCAGGATAGTTTCTAAGTTGATCAAGCATTCTTCAAAGCTCCCTCTATACACTGTAGCATCATCCATGTACACCTCCATAATGCGCTCCACCAAATCGCTGAAGATATTGGAGCAGGCAAATGGCTAGAATGCAAGGTGGCATTACACAGCCAAAGGGCATCCTCCCAGAAGGGATATAAAGAAATAGCAGTGAAGGTGGTCTTCCTCAATCTTTGCAACAATTTCACTTGAAAATGGGCCTCCAATAACTCATCCAGAAGCAAGAAGGTGGCCCCTAAATTCTTCGAGAAGCAATCCATAAAGGGCAGCGGAAGTGATCCCTCTCATCACCCTTACGACCGTAGTCACACACCCTCCAAACGCTGAAAGACAGGCATCTCCTATCCCTTTTCATTATACCCGTGGTTACCCCTGTTCTTTAGGCACAACCTCGGGCTGGACTCACCAGCGCTATGGATATGGGGTAAATGATACCAGCTTGTAGCAACTTTAGGACTTCTGCTCAAACCACTTCCTGTATATGAGGATTTAGTCTCCTCTGTGGCTGCCTTACTGGTTTTGCCTCATCCTCCAAGTAGATGTGATGGCTGCAAACTGTTGGGCTAATACCCTTCAGACAGTGATTTTTCTTCAAACTAATAGCCTCGCTCGTTTCTAAGGATGCCTAAAGAGGCTATTTCATGCCAAGTAATCGAGCAAGTGAGGATATGACCACTAGGCACTGCTCTTGTTCTTCTAAGTAGACATATTTCAATTCCGCAGGCAAGGGTTTAAGGTCCAGATTTTGTGGTTCACTGGTTCCTTCCTCTTATTTTTTTCTCCAGTGCCCCTGCACAATATTCATGTCTTGGGCTTCCTGTTGCTCTTCAGAATAATCAACTAGTTCCTCAATTAACACATCCTGCATTTGCTGCTGGATAGCCTGTTCTTCCAGGATTGTATCAATTATGCAGACTTCTTCTTGGACATCTTTCACAGGTTGCATGTGCTTTTTACTTAAATGGAAGATGTTGAGTTCTAAGATCATGTTCCCGAATGTGAGCTGCATAACCCCATTTTGGCAGTTGATAATAGCATTAGAAGTGGCCAAGAATGGGCTCCCCAGGATGATGGGTACATAGTTAGCCCCTACTGCAACTGGTTCTGTATCAAGTACAACAAAATCTACTGGATAATAGAATTTTTCCACTTGTATAGAACACTTCACCTGCCTCGTATCTTTATGGATCTATCCTCGCAAGAGACAATGTGATGGAACTCGGGGCTTTAATTCTCCCAACCCGAGCCGCTATACATCGACAAGTGGAGCAGGTGTTTTACACCGGGCACCTGTGTCTAAGAAGGCTTTTCTACGCAAATGCCTAATATTAACCGAGATGGCAGACAACCCGATCTTTGTACTTCATTGGAGTTTTGCAATCGGATGATAGTAATCGACTGTTCACTAAGAAGCCTCTTGTCAACATTTAGCCTCTTCACCGTGCACAAGTTCTAGCAAAAATTTGGCATAAGTGGGACTGGTTTAATCACACGCTGTGGATGTCACTTCACCCGTCTTAGCACTCTAGTATTTCAGCCCGGGTTGATCCACCTTTTCTAGCCGTTGCTTACAAAAAACGATGGGGTGTGCCATTTTTCGCCGTGTGTTCTTTAGTCACCACCTCATCCGGGTTCAAATTTTTAACCTCCTAGCCTTCTTCCTCGTTGCCTGGGGTACCGTTGTTTAAGCTCTTTACCACTTCTCAATGTGATAATTGCTTTAACTTCATCCATCCTAGGATTTGGCTCACTGGAAGAGCTCACTTGATGCACTCCGCTAGGATTGGGTAGTGTTTGAGATGAAAATTTCCCCTTTTCCTGCACCTGCTGCTAGTTGGTCAACCTTGAGATTGAATAATTGTAGGTTAACAAGTATTTTGGGAGATCTCACCGTAGGTTATCCATCTTTTGTCAGAGTGTGCTTTCCACCGTGTTTCCATTCTCTTATTAGCCTAGGTATCTACCGCCTTCTGTTCCTCCACAAAATTTCCTACCACTTTGCTCAAATCCATGATAGCTTGTTCAATTGGGGATGAGGATGAAGGTGGTTGTGGTTGAGATGAGGGGTCACATTGTTGCTGCATAGCAGGGGGCACATATGGTAGAGGCTTTGGCTTCCAGGATAGGTTAGGATGGTTCCTCCAGTTAGGGTTATAGGTGTTGCCATATGGGGCATTGGTTGGTGGCTTGTACTGACCCATAACATTGGCATGCTCAGCCATCATATCCCTTGCATCGAAGGAGCAAATGGGCAATGCCTCCTTAGTGCCTACTGGATTGGCAAGTGAACAAGGATTGCTTTTCAGCATAGGATGCCTCGGGCCATTGCTCACACCTCACGGTGATTTCACATTTCAAGCTCCTCCAACCCTTCTAGTCAAGGTGGATAGCTTTGCCTTCATCTCCATGTCCTCCGTGGATTTATACATGCCTCCTTAAATTGGCTTGTGTCTCATCCTATTTTGTCTCTTTTGGGGTTGTCTATCCCATGCTTTTGATGTCTAGTTTTTCACATATTTAAGAAGTCCATGGCTTCCTCTGGATGTTTGCTCATGAAGTCCCCTCCGCACATAGTTTCCAACAATAGTTTCCAACAACTGCTTCATAGCAGGGGACATTCCTTTATAGAAGTGATTAACCGGCATCCAAGTATCAAAGCCATGGTGAGGGCAGCACGATGATCTCAGTACCTTCCCAAGACCGGTAGAACTTCTCTCATTTTCTGTGGCTATGAAGCGTGTAAATTTCTCTTCAAACTCTGGTTTTATGGGTGTCAAGCAATTTCTTCAAAATTCCATCACCCGTATATCTCCCTAATTCCTATAGCTTCACTTTAGAGAGTTGGAGCCAAATCTAGCCTTGTCTTTTCTGTGGTTATGGGAGGGCTTTCAATTTAAGTAATTCCATCGCTACGCCTCCTTGAGTCATGCAAACATCCTCAAACCTTGATGTGTGTATGGATTTTCATTTTACATACCATGGAAAGTGGGGAGTAAAGAACAGATAATAATTCAACATCTTCACATCCTCAAGAGGGGGTGGCGATACATGAGGGGCGCGCACTCACCAGCGGGTGTATATGGTCCCTAATCGTTTGTATGCATTCACCTTTTGAACTCCCTCATATTTTGTTCCTCGTGGAGGGTCTGATTCACAGTGTTCAGCTCACTTCACAACCTTGTTCATGGGAGCTACTGACCCTTCCAAGTCATCCCTATAGTGTTCATGTCCCAATGGTGCATAAGCTGCTAGGCAAGCAACACAGACAGACAACCAAAAAGAAAGCAAGGCTACCAAAAAGGTTAAGGTTAGCTAAAATAAAAATGAAGATTCTATGTATGGACAATATGTGGCTTAATCAACCCAAACAGTTGAACTCATTGGGAAGCAAGTAAAATAAAAGGAATTAGAATTCACTAACACTTGTGATGAGGACTGTGTTCAATGGGCTCACTTGCTTTAAGGCACCCATCCCTAAGAACGACGCCATTCGATTCTTGATGTATGTGTAGCTAGAAACAACCAACAAAATTTGTAATCCCATACCTTATATCAAGGTAGCCTAGCTACTCGCAGATAGCGGCTCTAGGGTCGAACTCGTGGATGGGTTTTCGCGCAAAATGATTTACGCTAGTAAAATGGTGAATTCACTGATCAGGGTTTTTTAAAAATAACAGGATTTAGATCATTGTGTCTACAACAGCTTTCACTTGCTTTAAGGCACATCCTATCACGCCCATTTTGATTCGCATGTATGTGTGTTGCTAGGCAGCTCCGAACCAACAAAATTTATAAACCTATACCTTGACATCGTTGTAGCTCAGCTACCATAGTTAGTTTTCTCTTAGGGTCGACTGTGGACGGGTTTTCTTATGCTGAAAATGATTTCATACAGGTCGAGAATTCACTGATTTGGGTTTTTTAAAATAAGGTGATTGGTGGTTTTGAAACTACAAACAAAATGTTAGAAATGCAAAAAGAACCTCAAGTCTCGGGCCACCGCTTCGAGGTTCTAGTGGCACTGAAGTGTCCTCAGTTCTCACAAGGTTGGGAGGATGATCTATAGTCATTTTCTCAAATCGATCTTCGCTTAGCCATGAAACTAAACCCCAAAAGTTTTTCTCGTGAGGATACAACATTTCTGATCATTCATGTCTCAAAGCAATAAAACTAATTCTTTCGACCTAACCTACGAGGCAATAAATGTCAACTAAGGAGCCTAGAGCGGATCTAGTAGTAAGTATCCATTTGAGTTCCTTAAAGCTTGCCATCAAGCAACTGTGGTACATCAAAAGGATTTAAACCTCGAGGTGAGAGATACGTGAGATTTAAATGATAATAACCGCATGCGTTGGAAAACAGAGACAACAGCATACCTCAAACCTCGCCCAAGGCCTCCTTTTCAAGGATGAGGTTTTAGCTGCATCCCTTGAGTTGTCATCCCCAAGAAGTGTTCGCCGATGAGAAAGTGAGAGAGTGCTAGAAGAGAAAATGAGAGAAAATCATCTAGACTGCGGAAAGTCGGTGCTTTGGCACCCACTTTATTACATCCAGTGATCCATAATTGTACAGAGCTTGATTGAGGCTTATTTATCAAGCCATAGTCAGGAAATACAAACACTGGACCAACAACAACAACACATGGGGCAGCCAAAAGCCACAAAAGGTGGTCAAACAGTCAAGGGAGACAGAGTGGTGCCAGAATTTGAGATCCTCGCTGAATTTTCATGGTGTCACAAAATTCAAGAACTCTACAAAATTTCTGCAGTGGTCCACTTTTCTTCAATTTGAGGCTCCAAATTCCTTCTAACTTCTGTCGTGAGCTTCAAGTTCGGCTTGGATTCTTCGTGCTTGGATTGACTCGATAATTTTGGCCTGATTATCTAGCAAAAACTACACAAATAGCCACAAAACACGATTAAGAGTATACCGAGATCCAATGTGCCAATCAATAATTACGCTGATTAGCACACAAAAAGTGCTCAAAACCCGCAATAAACATGGCTCAAAATAGCACTTTTTGAGCACTAATCACAAGGTCCACCGCAGGAATCTGACCCGAGCTGAGTCCACTCCCCTCCTGTTCCCGAGACTATTGTGCTAGGTACTATAGCATATCGGTTTTCCTGCTGAGCCTAGGCTAGAGCGCTACCGAGACTGCGAGGCCATTCTCATTGTTGACAGGTGGTAGATTATGCCCCGTTCTTATCACCTCCCACCTTCGGACCTAGGTGAGGACCAGCCGCCAGCCGACCTTCCTCTCTGTAGAAGCACCACTCCCAAGAAGGCACATAGAGAGCCTCAGATTCCAGCATCCTGCCCAACCCAAATACCACTACTCCATTACTCCATGTGTCCCGTGATCCTCCAGACCGCCGTGAGCCCTCAGCTCCTAGTACCACAACTCATACCGACTTAGCTGGACCCAGTTCACCAGCACCACCTCCGTGGCATATCACCATTTCTACTCGGATTTGCACACGTGCGCTTCCACCTTCCTAAGCATTTCAAGATCCTCGGCGCTGCCCACGAGTCTCTAACGAAGAGGGATGATAAGACCGAGGCCGCCCTCGCACAGAATCAAGCCATTCTGCATATTCGCAGTCACCTCGGGCCTTCGCCAAGCACCTCTGCCTGTACCACCGCAGCCTTCTCTTAACCTCGTTTCAGAAAGTGTGCCAAAGCAGAGTAAAACCGCTCCTCCAACTACACAAAGAAAGACTCACCGCCTAGGATAAGGATGACCTTCCACCGCCTACACATTGAGGAGGTAGCACTTCCTTCTCTAACTGACTAATCCGAGCCCCATTGCGGACAATGCGACATTTGGTTGAGGGGAGCGAGAGTTAGCGAAGTAAGTGGCTTTTATATTCATGTTTTTTTTTGTTGCTATTTTGAGAAAAGCCCATTTTTCATGTCCAGAGGTCACCTTGCTTACCCTTTTGTTGAAGCTATTAGTTTTTGTTTGTAAAGATGAAAATCTAGTCGCATTTCTTTTTATACATACCATACAGCTCACATTTATGGCTTCAAAATCACACCAATTTTTATTTTATTTATTTATTTTTTTTGCCTAGCCTACAAGTTGAAAAACTGAAACACTGTCTAATTCTATTAATGTTAGATTAGTTCCATGCATGATTGAGTGAATGACCAGTTGAATTCTTATTGTTTTTCAACATTTTACTTCCACCTTTAGCTAACCACAAACAGTGCACATTAGGTTTCAACAATAACCTGAAAAACTGCCTAGCCTCCTAAGCCTTGCAATAACTTGACTTAGTTTCGTTGGCCACCTTGAATAGGTTAAGGATCCCCATGAAAAGAAGACCAATGAAGTCTTCCAAAATAAAAATAAGTGAAAAAAAACAAAAAGAAAAAGAAAAAGAAAAGAAGCGTCGCGACGCTTTGCCCTTGAAACCCGAGCACGGTCCGAGGGGTATACGACGAAAGTCTTGAAAGCCTGGTGCCCTAAGCCAATTGGTTGGGAGTCACCGACTTAGTGCTCGCTACATGGGTGGATGGGTAAGGTTTAGCGAGTTGTAGGTGCTGGAGTTTCGAAATCATTCAGAGTCCGAAACCCAAGAGTTAGTGTCAAAGACCACTGACTGGCTGCCCCAAGCCTTAATCGTTAGGAGTCATTGGTGGATCCCCATTACATGGACTTTGGTGAAGTCGATTCCTCAGCATTGCACCCCTACAACCAAAAAAAAAAAAGGAATTGTGGAATAAGAGTGGATCCTGATTTATTTAGTCGGTCAATGTTCTAGGTTACGGCAAGAGCTCGTTGTGGAGAGGGGCCAAGGGGCTTCATTGTTAAAAATTGATCATATAAACATTAGGATTTTGGGTAGAAGTTTCAGGTTGATTCTCTTGAGTTGATGCTCTTCTCCAAGCTTGATTCTCAGAGTGGCATTCATTCTCTCAAGATGGTTATCAAGGTGGTCTTGGTGATTCATACCGAGGGTTGTGCATTACCTATTTACATTCTTTTGAAATACCATTTTTGTGAACATAATTTGTCCGTTTCCTCTCTTTCTTTCACATAAGGGACTAGCAATTTGTCGGTTGGGGGGAGTGATTAGTGCCCAATTAGTGCTATTTTGAGCCTTGTTTATTGCAAGTTTTTAGCACTTTTTGTGTACTAATCAACTTAATTAACCCAATTGACACATTAAGGTCCCGACTTTACTATTAATCGCATTTTGTGGCTATTTTTGTAGTTTATGCAAGCTAAACTCACCAAATTGTTGAGTCAACTCAAACACGAAGAATCTAAGCCGAACTCAAAAGTTGCGGGTTAGAAGCCAGAAGGAAAGTGGAGTATAAAATATGAATCAATCCCTACAGACTTGCAAGGCTAAGCAAATTGAGAACCCGCACTCGCTTAAGTTGCGACTTTTGCAACTTGCTCCCTATGTCTTGTTTGACCCCATTTTGACCAACTTTTTGTAACTTTTTCCTAAAGTACCCTCTATGTATTATTGGTAGTTCATACATTTTTGTAATTTTTGTTCTCGAGCAAGATATAAGGCCTACCAAGGCTTCTGCACATGATAACTACTTTTTATAATAAATTTTGCGCGAAACTTTCACTTTCTCCTGCACCTATTTTTCTTTCTCTCATTTTCTCACTTTTTTCACCGCTAAACAAATCCCCCTCGGGAGATGACAACTCAAAGGATGGTTGTCTAAAGCCCTCTTATCCTTAAAGAGTAGGGTTGTTGGGCTAGGGTTTTGAGGTAAACTTCTGGTCGTCTTGTTTTTAACGCAAGCAGTTATTGTCATTTATGTTTCTATCTCTCACTATAGGTTTAAATCCTTTTGGTGTATCCTGATTTACCAATACTTAGCAATCTTTTAGGGTCCAGTGGATGCTTATTGCTAGATCCACTGAGGCTCGTTTAGTTGCCATTTATTTATCACTGTAGGGTAGATCAAGGGATCAGTTTTTACTGTCTTGAAACATTAATGACCAATAAATGCTATATCTTTAGAGGAAAACTATTAGGGTTCGGTTTTATAGCTAAATGAAGATCCGATTCGGGAAATGACTATAGGTCATCCTCCCCAACGCGAGGAAAAGGACCCGAGGATCTCAAACTCAAACCCATAAGAGTCTAAGGTCAAGGTTCTTTTACATTTTATTACATTTTAGTTGTAGTCTTCAAATCACCAACCCCACTGTTTTTATGAAAACCCAAAAATCCAAAGTGAAATCACCATTTTGAATCAACTGTTAATTACCTACACGAAGAAAACCCATCCTTGTGTTCGACCTTAGATCTACTACATACACTGCAGTAGTTATGCTACGGCAGTAAGAGGTTTAGGTTTATAAATATTTTTTATTCCGAGCACCAAATCTCTACCTTGTGCATGCTACGATTATAGCGAATCAGTACTTAAGCCAAGAGTTTCTGGATTATCTTGTAAATAATGGGATACAATCCCAATAGACTCCACCTTACACGCCACAACACAATGGTGTGGTTGAAAGAAGAAATTGAACCTTGTTAGACATGGTGAGGTCTATGATGGGCAAGCCAGACTTTCCAAAGTCCTTTTGGAGTTATGCACTCGAGACTGTTTTTTATATCTTCAAAAGAGTCCCATCAAATCCAATTGATGTTACTCCATGAGATATGGGCTAATGATTAGTACCCAAAAAGTGCTATTTTGAGTCCTATTTAAGATAGGTTTTGAGTGCTTTTTGCGTACTAATCATATTAATTAAGCCGATTGACATGTGCGTGTCCATTGCATATCATTTTGTTTCGAGATTGTTTTTTGGTAGTTTTGTGGTTTTGTGAACTCCACCAACATTTCAAGCTTGACATCGTGAATGTGCCGGGATGAGCACCGAAGTTCATATGACTTCATCGATTTCATCAAGCCTCAAAGAAGAACTATTAAGCTGGAAGAGATGCAGGAAGCAGCATAAAGGCACAACAATTTCGCTCTGGCATAGAGAAATTTTCGCAATGATAGCGAAAATTTCGCAATCATAGCGAAATTTTCGCAGTCATAGCGAAATTTTCGCAGTCATAGCGAAATTTTCGCTATGCCGAATTTCGCTATGATAGCGAAATTCACCGTGCATAGCGAAAATCTTGTTCCCTGTTTTTGTGATCCAAACGACCCCGTTTTGTGTAATTCCTCTTTTGCCCTCAATGTAATCATATTATTTTGGTTATTTTGGTATTTCACATCTTTAGGCAATATATAAGCCATGTTACTGACATATTGTAACCTAACTATTCATTTCACGCAACTTTCAGACAAATCTCGTTGTCCCATTTTCTCTTTCTCTCTCTTCTTCTCATTTTCTAGGCTGCCAAACACACCCCTTGAGGATGACAACTCAAAGGATGTTTGGCTAAGCCTCAAAACCTTGAAGAGGAGGGTTGCTAGGGTTACTGATGTTGGTTTGCGTGTGTTCCTCTCATTATGAAGGTAATCGCGTATTTGTGTTTCAAACTTTCCAAACTAGGGTTAAATGCTATTCAATGTATTTTCTTTCGTCAATACTGCAGACGCTTTTAGGCTTCAGTGTATTCTTAATTTGTAGATACACTCGACATCCATTAGATGTCATTTACGGTGCCACCGGAAGAGGTTAAATGCTTTATTTTTCAACCGGTTGGAACCTTAATGCCTGCAGAATGCTGTGGTTCAAAGAGGAATGTTATTAAGGGTTGGTTTTAGTTAAACAAGATCCTATGAAATGACTATATGTCATTTGGCCCCAATGCGAGGAAATAACCCGAGGACACTCCTACAACCCCATCATATCAAACTAGTGACCCAAACTTCAATGTGTTTCTTTTTAACACATCTTATTTCAAACTCAGTCACTTAGCTTAAAGGACACCACCAACCACACCCTTTTCAATGCAACCGAAAATCCAAAATGAAAGCCTCACCATTTTGAATCATGATGCGAATCATTTGTAAGATGAAAACCCATCCCTGAGTTCGACCCTAGAACCGCTATACTGCAGTAGCTTGACTACAGCAGTAGGAGGAAATTTAGGATACAAATATTGTTGATTCCGGATCACCCTACTGTGGCACGAATCAAATGGCGCCTTGGTCGGGATGGTGCCAAACTACAGATGATGAGTTGATATGTACTTGTAATCTTCATTACAAGTGTTAGGGACCTTTTAACCCTTTTTGAATTTCATTGTTTAGAATATCAAGTTTTTTTTTTACTCGCCAGCCACCGTCGCGCTTTATAATTACAGCCATTTTATTTCGCTAACACTCAATCTTTCGCAAGCTAGAGTTGTTCCTTGCTTGGTCTCTTTTTGTGTCACAAGTGTTTATGCATCACTGGGATAGAGGGATATCAGGTAGACTGCAAAGAGTTAGTGCACCAATTGAGCAAAGTTGTGAAGTCACAGTACAAAGCCGAGCAAATGGATCCTCTCTCTACCCGATAACAACAAAGTCAAAGAAGTACTCCAATGAATCCAACAACATGATCAATGAGGGGATTACATACACCTCCTAGAGTGAGTGCACCTTCCTGCATCATACCACCTGCTGAGGATGTAGCAGTGAGACCTTATTTGGTGCCCCTACTCCCAACTTTTCATGGTATGGAAAATGAAAATCCATACACACATCCGGGATTTTGAGGAAGTTTGCATAACTTTTAAGGAGGGTGCAACCGATATGGATTTGTTGAAGTTGAAGGCATTCCCATTAACCCTCAAAGACAAAGCCAAAATATGACTTAATTCACTAAGACCAAGAACCATTAGAAGCTGGGCAGAGCTGCAGGCGGAGTTTTTAAAAAAATTCTTCAATGCTCACAAGACCAACAATTTGAAGAGGCAAATCTACACGTTTGCAGACCATGACAATGAGAGGTTCTACCAGTGATGGGAGAGGTTCATGGAAACAATCAGTGCATGTCCACATCATGGTTTCGAGCACTTAGATGCTTGTGAATCTACTATGTGGTATGTCTCCAGCCATGAAGCAACTACTGGAAACAATGTGTGGAGGGGACTTCCTGAGCAAGAACCCAAATGAAGCCATGGACTTTTTGAATTATGTGGCTGAAACTTCCAAGGGATGGGATGAACCAACCCCGAGGGAGGTGGAGAAAATGAGGCCTTCAACCCACCAAAGGGGAGGCATTTTTGCACTTTCTGAGGATATGGAGATGAAAGCAAAGATATCAACCCAGCTAAGAAGCGAGAGTCGGGAAGCGAAAGGCTGCTACGAGGTACGTGCAAGGACCGAAACCCCGCATGTGCCAACCCATGCATCAATTGCCAATCCATTGGCCACCCAGAAGAACACTGTCCAATTGCTCCCTCAGTGAGAGATTTGATGTCAGAGCATGCCAATGCCGTGGGTCAATACAAGCCACAACCCAATGTCCCATATGGTAATACATATAATCCCAATTGGAGGAACCACCCTAATCTCTCTTGGAAGCCTAACTCATATGTGCTCTCCCGTGCCAAACAACAGCTATTCTCATCTCAACCAGACAAACAATTATCCTCTTCCCCTATCAACAAGCCATTTTAAATTCGAAGGTGGTGTAGTTTCGCTGAAGAGCAAAAGGGAATCAATGTACAATTGGCTCAAAGAATTGATACTGTGGAAAGCACCCTGAACAAGAGAATAGATGGGCTTGAAAGTAGCCTTGATCAGAAAATTAATAATCTATAGTATTCCATCACCAGGATTACTAATTTCCTGGAGGTACAAGAGAAAGGAAGGTTCCCTTCCCAAACACTGCCCAATCCAAAAGGAGTTCATGAAATAGGTTCTTCCAGCAACTCAAGGATGGATGAAGTAAAGGCTATCATCACTTTGAGGAGTGGAAAAGAAATGGTGCAACCAGTGCCCAAGATTGCTGAAGAAACAAAAAAAGAAAAGAAAGCTGAGCCCGAGAGGATGGCCAATCGAGAAGACTAATGAAGAAACACATGCCCCCTCCATTTCCTCAAGCACTTAGAGGCAAGAAAAAAATCACAAACCAAACCAAAATTTGGGAGGTGCTAAGGCAAGTAAAGGTGAATATCCCACTCCTTGACATGATTAAGCAGGTCCCAACATATGCAAATTTTTGAAGGACCTGTGCACGGTCAAAAGGGGGTTGGGCATTGAAAAGAAAGCCTTCCTAACAAAACAGGCCAGTGCCATTATTCAGAGCAAGACCCCAGTGAAATACAAGGATCTAGGATCCCCCACAATATCGGGCCAACATTGGGCGGAACTTGAATAATAAAGCACTCGTTGACTCGGGGCCGTGTAAACCTACCGCCATATTCCCGTATATAAGTAGTCAGTTTGGGGAGCTTAAACCTACCAACATCACTCTATCCTTAGCCGATCAATCGCAAAATTCCTAAGGATAGTTGGGGATGTTTCTGCAAAGGTGGACAAATTCTACTATCCGTGGATTTTGTAGTGCTCGATAATCAACCAATTGCGCTCGCCTAATTCATGTGCTAACTATCCCGGGAAGCATTTTTGGCCACTTCCAGCATAATCAATTGCCTGAATGGAGTCATGTGAAGGCCTACATTTAGCAATATGACACCTGTATTCAACATTTTCACCCGAGTAACAAGCATAAGCCAATGGAGGACGGCGGCAGAATTTGATGAAGTTCGCTTCACCGTCCAAGTGCGTGGAAACCAAGTGCTCACAAACCGCAAGAGGAATCAAAAAAGGAAAGCGAAGCAATTGGTGGAGAATGGATCGCATCGCCACTCCCGGCAGAGCCAATGATCCGCCCGCCACCCAAGGAAAAGAAGCTCAACACAAAGGAGCCGAGCATGAAGGCAACAGAAGACACAACACCGGGAGGTTTAAAGAGCTCCTCCTCTTTAATCCCCTCCATGAATGTGGAACTGGGGAAAGGATGAGCTGGTTTGGTCTCCACTGAGACCAAACTACAGCTCGAAAATTCTGATTTTAGTTCAATTTGATCAATTTTTAGTTTATTTTTATTTTTAGCAATTTTCTTTATTTTAATTTTAATTGAATATAAAAATTTAAAATTTTTTTTTTGTAATTTTATTTTTACTTTTATTTTTAGTTTTATTCTTATTTTATTTCATTTTAATTTTATCTAAATTAAATTTTGTTGTTTCCTCTCACAGGATGGAAATCATGCAGCATGAATTTCGCAATAGCTAAATTCATTCCACGCCTTCTGGCCACTCCTCAGGGACCTTTCAACTGCCAAACTGTTTTATAAAAAGCCCCCCCCCCTCATTTTCATTCCATTCCCTTCATTCCTTCCTCTGAGCCGCCCCTGCCGAGAGCCCCTCTAGCGCTCTCAAGGCCTCGGTCTCGCACCGTCGCGCGCCCAGAACCGCATCGCCTCGCGCCGCCCAGCCGAGCCCCAAGAATCGTAGTCGCCCCGGGCCCTAGGGCCCGAGCCTGATCCCCACTCACCGAAGAGTGCCCCGACTTGCGCTGAAGCCTCCCGCTCCCACTCAGCCGCCACGTACCAGTCCCGCTACAGACCGCCACACCTCGCAGCCCCTTTTGAGTGATTTAGCTCCTGAACCATGGTTCAGACCCGTGGGGGGGCCACGTTACAGCCCGTGGTCCGGTCTGGGCACTTACGTAGACGGTTCCGGCACATCCAAGGCTGCGATGCTCAATCCCACTCAGTTGCGCAGACACCACCTACATGCCAATTTCTCGCTTCAGGTCGAGGAGGCTCGTAGTTTCGAGCCCCATCCGGAAGATATCGCACTGTGGCGACCCTGCCCCTTCTAATACATCCGAGACCACGCTGAGGCCCGCCTTCCGCCGGCATGGACATTAGGGTCCGGTGAGTCATCGCGCCAGCCCGAGCCACCTCCTCCAGATGATCAAGGTTCGTCGCCCCAATTATCCCCTACTTCGAGGATCAAGCGACCGATGTTCACTTGGCGATCCGGACCTGTGGAACGTGAATCTTCGTACCTGTGATTTCATATATGGAGTCATAATATACCCAGACACCGCACCGATTTGTAGATCTCGGCGCGCTGATCCCAAGCAAAGATTCATTGCTCCCATTCATGACTCTGAGGCAGTTTTTCTATCCCCGGGTGGTGCTTGAGTTTTATCACACTATGACATCCCGGGGAGTGCCTAGTCCGTTGGAGATCCGATTCAGTATCGACGGCCACCCTAGGGTACTGAGCCGCAGACATAGCCGTACGGGCCCGCCGCAGTCTCCCGCGACTCCTGGCGACTATCGACGGCCCCAACCACCACAAAGAGATGGTTCTCTCCCTTGCTCTGACACCACTCCCGCCTATACTCTTCCGCCAAGAACTTTCCCCACGTGATGCCCCCGCCGACCACGACCGACCAGCCTTATTCCCACTTCAAAGATCTGTACGCGACAGGAGCTATACCAGGCCTGCATGATATCCGAGGGATTCCCGGTTCACCCTTCGAGCTTGTCATGACCGCATTGGGTTAAGCATTTTGGAGGAAAGGTCCACTTCAAGAAGGACCTGCTCAGCTGGTGCTTTTCCTCATGCCAAGGTTGCCGAGCTACGTCTTAGAGCATCTCGTCCCCCGAGGAGCCACGCCTTGAGCGGGGGGTTAGTTGTCCCCAGATTTTATCCACCGAGCGGTCTTTATATATGCCACTATCCATTATTATGCAGCAGCAAGAGGAGGCAGCGGATGATGTTGCAGAGGACCCGCTGAGGCCCGGAGCGATGTGTTCCGTAGGTTGGCTGAGAGACCCTGGGTTCCGTATTCACCCCTCCAGTTCCACCTCCTATTGCCTCAGCTCCTCCAAAGACCGCTGGCCCTTCCTCCACATCGCAGCAGTCACCAGAGCATGTCCCCGTCGCTCTAAGGCATTCGTCATATGGATGTCGGGCTCGCACACTTGCTACTACTCAGCGTCGTTGGGACGAGCGGATGGCTCGAAACAGGTCACTCACAGAATCATGCCATGTTTTTTCAGGATTATGAGCCACCTCGTCTCCCGCCAAATAAGTGGACAAAGCCTACACTGCACCCACTACTCGAGATCACCCACAGATCCAGAAATCGCAGCCTCCTCGATATGCTCGATTGTACACGGCAGCAGCCTTCGCATCCACCGACGCCTACACCACCACGAGCGAGGTGGTCGTGACTCCCTTTCCCAAATTTTCTCCCTACCTCGTGGAGATATGGTTATACTTTGGTTGGGGGGGGAAAGTTATAGTTGGAAGTGTCATCTATCACATTTTGTTTTGTTTTAGCTTTATTAACTGCCTACTTATTTTGTATAGGATTGTATAGGATGCATGTATTAAATACTAGTAAAGTAAAGGATCTTTTATCAGGTATAGCTATGTTAAGCTTCAGACTAGCCACTTCTTGCTATATCAAAGCTTTATAGTAGTATTTACATTCTTCTACACTCTTGCAAACCATTTTTTGCGCCTATATTTTTGTGTTTCTGCTCTTTCCTTAAGTTGAAAAATTGAAGCACTGTATGTTGCCATAATGCTAGAACAGCCCACGCACTACGGTTTTTTCGTCGATCAAGTTCCAAAGTGTCAACCTTGTACGTCCGCCTTTAGCTAATCACACACAGCGCACATCAGTTTTCATCAATAGGTTGAGAAGCTGTATACCTCCTTTTGCTTTGCAAAACCGGCCTTAGATTAGTTGACGACCCATAATAGGTTTTTGTTACCCACAAAAGAAGACCAATGAAGTCTTCCCAATGAAAAAGAAAAAGCAAAAAGAAAAAGAAAGAAGAAAAAGAGAATTGAAAGCCGTGACACTTTGCCTTGAAACCCGAACACAGTCCGAGGGGTATATGGCGAAAGCCTTTAAAGCCCGGTGCCCTAAACCTTCACTGGTTGGGAGTCACCGACTTTGTGTTCGCTACGTGGGTGGATAGGTAGAGTTTAAATAGTCATAGAGCCGACTTTCTAAATCATTCAAGTCCCGGTTAAGCCTCGAAGAGTTTCCAGGGTCTACTGATCTTTGACTTGATGCCCCTAAACCTTAATTCGTTGGGAGTCATCAGGACCCTCACATATGGACTTTGGTGAAGTCGAAGCCAGCAGATTGCACTTACAATACAATCAAGTATGAAATAAGAGTGTAATCGACCTATTTAGTTAATACCGCTTTAAGGTCCCGGCAAAGAGTTTGATTGGGAGGGAATAGCTTTGCAACTTATTGGTTCAAACCGCTACCTTAAACACTTAGATTTTGCAGTTCAGTTGACTTCCTTGAATCGATGTCACTCGAAACTCGTCTTATATCGCATTTGCTCTCTCATGATGGTTTTTGTACGTAGTCTAACTTTTCTTACATCAAGGTAAAGTCTCACATGTACACACACTTTTGAATAGAATAATTTTTTTCGCAAAAGCATAGCCTGTGGCTTACCCTCTTTATTGTTTTTAGCATTGCTAAGGACTAGCAAACAATGTCAGTGATTACACCAAAAGTGCCATTTCGAAACCTATTTAGGATAGCTTTGAGTGCTTTTTTGCGCACTTAATCATAATTAAGGTGATTGACATGTGTAGTCCATTAGTATTCGCGAGTTTTGTTTCGAGTTGTTTTTAGCGGTAGTTTTGCGAGGTTTTGTAGACCTCCACCAACATTTCAAGCTTAACATCGTAATTTCTTTGATTTATGCAAGTTCCATATGTTTCATCCAATTTAAATCGGCACAGGGTGAAGAAGCTATCAATTTGGAAGAGATGCGAGGAGCGACATGGAGCCGCGACAATTCGCTTTGGCGCGGCGAAATTTTCTCCAGTAATGCGCGAAAATTTTGCAATCATGGCGAGAATTTTTCGCGATCGTAGCGAAAATTTGGCTATCTTGAAATTTTCCGCTATGATAGCGAAATTCAGCATCGCATGCGAAAATCTTGTTCCTTGTTTTTGTTATCAAACGACCGTTTTGTGTAATTCCTCTTTTTGCCTCAATGTAATCATATTATTTTGATTATTTTGGTATTTCACATCTTTTGTAAGGCTATATAAGCCATGTTACGGACATATTGTAACCTAACTATTCATTTCACGCAACTTTTCACACAGTCCCTATTTTGGTTCCCATTTTCTCTCTTCTCTCTCTTCTTTCTCTCATTTTCTAGGCTTCCAAACACACCCCTTTGAGGATGACAAATCAAAGGATGTTTGGCTAAGCCTCAAAACCTTGAAGATGAGGGTTGCTAGGTTGGTTGATGTTGGTTTGTAGGTGTTCCTCTGTTTTCATGAAGCGAATGCTAGCATTATTTAATGTTTTCATTTCCAAACTAGGTTTAAATCTTTATCTAATGTATTTTCTTTGGTCGATACTTGGCATGCTTTAGGGTTCAAAGTAGTATTTCTTAATGGTAGATACACCGACATCCATTAGATGTCATTTACGAGCCACCGAAAGTAGGTTAAATGCTTTATTTTTTCAACCTGTTGGAACCCTTAAAATGCCCGCAAATGCCGCGGTTCAGCTGAGATGTTATTATGGTCAAGCTTAAAGTTAAACAAAGATCCTGGCAAACACTATATGTCATCATTTTCCCTAATGCGAGGAACAACCCGAGGACACCTCTACAACCCCATCATATCAAACCAGTGACCCAAAACTTCATGTGCTTTAATACATCTTATTTCAAACGCGCTCTGCTTAGCTCGTTGACACCACCAACCACACTTTTCAATGCAAATCCGAAAATCTAAATGAAAGCCTCACCATTTTGAATCATGATGCGAATCATTTGTAAGATGAAAACCCATCCCTGAGTTCGACCCTAGAACCGGCTTATAACGCAGCATCTTGACTACTTCAGCAGGAGGAAAATTCTTCAGATACAAATATTAAGTTGATTCCTGATCACCCTACTCGTGGCACGAATCACTAACAAGAAATCTTATCTTTCACATTAAAATATGGGGGTTGTCTAGTTTATGAAGCGTGATATTGCCGACAAGCTAGAAACTAAATCAAAAGTGTCTCTGCTTATAGATAGATCCTAAAGAACAATGGAATATCAATTTATAACTCTTTGGAAACAAAGAGCTGTTCTTAAAGTATGATGTTTTCTTGTTGTAAAAGAGTTTCCTTCTAAGAGATAGTGGGAGAAAAGTTTAGCTTGGCAGTTCAAGTATGCCAAAGGCACTCAAATAAACCAAGCCAAACCTCGAGGCTGGGCTAATTCATAAAGATGAAATAAAAGCTGATCCTTCTGAAGCACAAGCACTTCATAGGTCTAGTAGGATATGTACTATTCTAGAGAGATATGGATTTTCATCAGTGAGCATAATGACGTTTTGCTCATAGAGGATGATGAGCGTACTACTTGTGAAGAATATCTGAACAGTTCAAAATCTGACAAGTGGCTTATAGCCATGAAGTCAAAAATGGATTTCATGTATGAAAACTAGGTATGGACATTGGTTGACCCACCCAAAGGAATAAAACTCATAGGGTGCAAGTGGGTCTTCAAGAAGAAGACAAACATGGAAGGTAAGGTTGTTACTTTCAAAGAAGACAAGGAGTTGACTATGATGGGACTTTTAGTTCTATAGCTATGCTTAAATCCATAAGGATACTTCTAGCCATTGATGCTCATTACAATTATGAGATATGACAACTGGATGTGAAGACCCACCCTTATGCTCTATGTGTCATGAGCAAATACCAGTCGGACCCTAGTGAGGGTCATTGGGTGGTTGTCAAGAATATTCCTAAGTACTTGAGAAGGACTAAGGATATATTCTTGATATATGGAGATGGAGATAGTGATCTTCATGTGAGAGGTTTACAGATGCTAGCTTCCAATTTGATAAAGATGACTCTAAATCTCAATCAGGTTATCTGTTCACATTGAATGGTGAAGCAGTCAATTGTAAATTTTTCAAACATGAGATGACTAGTGATTCTACAACCGAAGCAGAGTACATTGTGGCTTCTGAGGTAGCTAAGGAAGCGGTTTGAATAAGGAAGTTCTTCTCAAAACTTGGAGTGGTGCTTAGCATTATTAATCTAGTGCCTCTACATTGTGATAATGATGGAGACATTGTGCAAGAAAAGGAACCACGGTCTCATCAAATATCCAAACACGTACTTAGACGATACCACCTACTTAGAGAAATCATTGGTAGGCGTGATGTAATCATAAAGTGCCAACTTATCAGAACATTTCTGATCATATGACTAAGCCACTTCCCCAAAAGAAGTTTGATTCTCATGTACTTGATTAGTGCTCAAAAAGTGCTATTTTGAACCCTGTTTATTGCAGATTTTGAGCACTTCTTGTGTACTAATCAGCGTATTTAACTCGATTTGCACATTAAGGTCCCTGCTATTCTACTGATTGCATTTTGTGGCTAATTTTGTAGTTTTGGTGTTACGATGCCAAAATTATCGAGTCGATCCAAGAATCGAAGAATCGAGTCGAACTCGCATTGCGCCTGTAAACTAGAAGGAAAGAAGAGCATAAAATGCATGGAAATTTGAGCCCGCAAGAAATTCTCAAGTGTGGTCGCGAATTTTCGCAACCCGCGAATTCCGCAGCTCAAAAAATCACCCCTCGCCACTATTCCCATGCCCTCATGCCACTATCCACGCCTCCCGCGCATTGTTCAAAGTTCCAAAGACCGTTCTTCATGCCGCTTTTGATTTTGACTTTTTTTGTCAGACAGCTTTCTTCCTAATTTACCCCCATTGTAATAGTATTTGCATTTGTTTTTTTTTTGGTATTTTGTATGATGGGTTGGCTATAAAAGGCCCTAAGCCAAGCACTGTAAGATCATGTTCTGGGCACAAAATTCTCGGGCTGAGTTTTCCCCGCCGCTTTCCTTTTCTCCCATTTTCTTCCTTTCTTTTATTTTCACAGCTGAAACACCCCTCCTCGAAGGGATACAACCTCGTAGGGATGGTCAGGGCACTCTTTCATCCTTGAAGAGGAGGGCCGCTGGCCAGGGTTTAGAGGTAACTAACGGTTCTCTGTTTTTAACGCACGCATTTATGGGTATTTATGTTCTATTTCTCTCACCTCAGGTTTAAATCTCTTAAATGTACTACGACCATTATTTGGCAATCTAGTATCTGGATGCTTATTGTTAGATCCACTCGAGATTCATTAGTTGCCCTACTGTCAATGTAGGTTAGATTTATGAGATATGTATTCACCACGAGGAGCATTTATACCTCGTGAAATGTTGCCTTTCAAAAGGGAAAATTATAGGGCTTAGTTTTTAAAGCTAAATGAAGATCCGAATTGGTGAAATGACACAGGTCATCCTCCCAACGCGAGGAAATGAACCCGAGGACCTCTCAGTCGACTTAGGACCTCAAACTAGTAACCCAATGCTTCAAGGTTATTTATGCTTTCTTCAATTCTATTTTCTCAACTGCACACCATCAACCTCCACCGCTTTTACCAAATCCTATAATCCAAAACAAATCTACCATTTCGAGCAATTGCGAAATTTGTCATTTGTGGCGAAGATACCCATCCCCAGTTCGACCCTAGAGTTAATTATATCAAGAGTAGCTAGGCTGCAGAGAAGGTTTAGGTTTATAAATTTTGTTGGTCTTGAGTCGCCTAGCTACACGCTTACGCAGTGAATCAAAATTACGCCGCTACGGATGGTGCCTAAGTGCAAATGATATAGATCGAACACTGAGATCTCACTACAAGTTCTAGTGAATTTTCTTTTATCATTTTACTGTCATTTTTTTTTTAGTTCATTTCATTGTTAAAAAAAAAAAAAAAAAGAAGTAGGATTGTTTCTCTGTCTCAGGCTTGCCTGCTCTTGTCGCATAGTCACTTTGGGTCACTGTGGATCAAATGGAACCCCATATGAAGAACACTGTCAATACCCAATGGAGAGAAAACCTAAAGCATATAGGTCCATGAGGGACTATATAAACCCTCCATGGGTGAGTGCACCCTCCTACATGATTCCTTCAGCTACTACACCATATGGCAGTACTTACAACCCTAGTTTGGGAACCACCAAATTCCTCGCGGGAATTAAGACCTCCTCGCATACGCCTCCGCTCCATATTATGCTCAACTCCCTCAGCCACCACAACCACCACACGCGCTTATCCTCTTCGCTGAGCAAGCAACACTAAACTTGAGCAAATTGGCATACTCATGTAGGGATAAAGGGTATGAACCCCAGCCAACTCGAAATCGACACAAAGGAGAGCTCTCTAGACAAGAGAATTGACGGACTTCAAAGCCGGTAAATTGATCGAAATTTGACAACCCGTTAATCAATTTCAAGGCTCACTAGCTTCTCAAGAAGATGTTCATGAAGAGGAAGAAAATCCGAGGAGGAGGCCTAAGGACACTGGGTGGAGGAGCAAAGGTTAAGAACTATTATTCAACTCTCATATATCAGGTGTTTCATTGTCCCATTCATGGGAAAAGAACTCCCCAATGCTGAATGAGTAGGGCAGTGGAAGAGCCCCAAGAGCACAATTTACACCTCGTCCCTTCATCTGACCCAAAGGTATACAAGCATGGCATCCCGCCTCGCAAAGACAAACCTATACCCGGCACCTCGTCCTATCATTGCTTAAGGCCATCCTATACTCGCTGCCTGTGCAAAATTTGAGGAAGTTAGTGGGCTCTGTTCAGACCTTCGCCACCACATCAAAATCATTGGCAGCCGCTCATATTGCAATGACACATGGATGGTTCCTGTGGCCGGTTCAGATTGAGCACCCGAACCTCGCAATTACACCGCCCACTAGTTTTAAGCAGCCTCCAAAGGCTAGAGAAACCGGGTTCGGGAGGCCCAAGATCCTAATTTTTTGTTTTGATTTTCTTTATTTTAGTTTTATTTTATTTTATGTTGATTTATTTAATTTTCTCTTTAGGTTCTCCAATTTTAATTTAATTTTTGTTTTCTGGCTTATTTTTCATTTTTCTGTATTTTTTTTAATTTTTATTGTGTTTATTTTTGCATGTTTTTACTTAGTTTCTGCAGAGCAAAAATCCAGAAATTTCGTTGCCTGAGAAATTTCACAAGTTGCGAAAATTCGCAGGAGCCTGCGAAATTCCCCGTGCACTCTGCATTGTCTCACAAAGAATGCTTTTTTTTTTTTATCTTTTATGATATATATATATATATATATATATATATATATATATATATATATATATATATATATATATATATATATATATATATATATAAATTTCTGCCTTGAGAAATTTTATAGGCTGCTAAAATTGCAGAGCTTCACAAAATTTCACACTCGCACTGCTCACAATAGTTTAGTTGTTTTATAATATATATATATATATATATATATATATTTTTTTTTTTTTTTCTTTTATACTTATTAAAAAAATTGTCTTTAAAATATTTAAAAAATCGGACGCTTATGAATTTTCGCAACTCCTTAGCTTTCAAGAACCCACTCTTGTTTCTCGCTTATAACTTTCTCATCCAAACTCTGTTTTAGGCGTTCTTGGTACCGTTGGAAATCTTAGAAAGTTTAGAATCTAAATATAACCAGAAATAACACTTTTGAAATTTTTATAAAGGCGAAAGTTTCAAAATTCTCCAATTGGTCACTTTTTTTTTTTCTCTCTTTTCTTCTTCCAACTTGTTCATTTGAAGCCCAAATGGAGTGAATAAGGTCTCGATGGAAAGCTTGCGAAGTCTCCTATCCAAAAATGGGTACATTTCATCAAGGAGGTAGCACTTCCTTCTCTAACTTTCCAAGCCCCATTGCGGACAATGACATTTGGTGTGGGGAATTACTGGCAGTTGCATTTATTTTGTGTTTGTTTCCTACTGCGAGCAAGCCTATTTTGTTGTTTAATTACTTGCTATTTAGTTTCCTTTGTATATGTTGTTTTTTTGTTTGTGTTGTTAGTTTGTTTTGAAAAGTCGGGGGTAAATTCACATTTCTTTTTATACATACTATACATCTCACTTTTTCAATTCTAAAATTGCACCCATTTTTGCACCCATTTTTTTGTGTTTTGCCTAGCCTATAGTTTGAAAATTTGAAACATTGTCCAATTCTATTGATGTTAGATTGGTTTCATGCTTAATTAAGTGGCACCCAATTGAATTATTGTTGCTTAATCTTTTCTTCCACCTCTAGCTAACCACACACTCGTGCATAGGTTTGTTAATAGGTTGAAGAACTCATTAACCCTAAACTTTGCAAACCTAACGTAGTTCGTTGACTACCTTGGCCAGGTTAAGGACCCCCCATGAAAAGAAGCCAATGTGCCTTCTCAAAATGTTATGGAAAAAGAAAAAGAAAAATAAGAAAATTGCAACGCTTTGCCTTGAAACCCGAGCACGGTCCGAGGGGTATATGGAGAAAGTCTTTAAAGACTGGTGCCCTAAGCCAACTGGTTGGGAGTCACCGACTTTGTGCTCACTACATGGGTGGATGGGTGAGGTTTAGCAAGTTGTAGGTGCTGGAGTCTCGAAATCATTCAAGTCTCTGGGTGAAACCCGAAGAGTTAGTGGTCGAAAGATCCTATGACTCGTGCCCTAAGCCTTAATCCGGTCGGGAGCCACCGGTAGATTCCGCACGGACTTTAGTGAGGTCGATTCCTCAACATTGTACCCCTACAACACAAAAAGAGTTGTGGAATACGAGTGGGTCCTAATCTATTTAGGTTGGTTAGTGTTCTAGGTGGAGCTAGTAGCTTGGTTGGGGTGAGAGTGCAGTTTGGCAGTTTATTGTTGAGAACTGATCAAACAAACACTTAGGTTTTGGTGGAAGTCTCTTGTTGATTCACCGAGATGGAGGCTTTTTTTATACCACCCCATACAGCATTCATTCTCTCGAGATAGTTATCGTCAAGTGGCTTCGTTGATTCTCACGAGGGTTAGGCATTACTCATCTCACAAACCTTTTGAAATACCAATTCTTTTGTGAACATCATTTGGTTATTGTTTATGCTCTTCTTTCTTTCATTGCTATGGACTAGTAATGTGAGAAAGAGTGTGATAGTGTTTCAAAAAGTGCTATTTTGAACTCGCTTATTTGCAGGTTTGAGCACTTTTTGTGTACTAATCATCGTATTTAACCCGATTTGCACATTAAGGTCCCTGTTATTCTACTAATAGCATTTTGTGGCTAATTTTGTAGTTTTTGCAAGCTATTTATGCCAAAATTATTGAGTCGATCCAAGCACGAAGAATTCGAGTTGAACTCAGTGATTTGGCAGACGAAACCGAAGGAAAAAATAGCGTAAAATGCATGTGAAATTGAGCCCTGCAAGAAATTTCTGCAAGGCTTCACACCTCAGAACTCGCGAATTTTTCGCAAGTTGCGAAATCACCCCCTACCACTATTCACAGCTCATGCCACTGTTCACAGCTCTTGCGCATTGTTCAAAGTTTCAGCATTGTTCGTGCTGCTTTTTGATTTTTGACTTTTTTTTGTCATCTTTTGGCTTTCTTCCTAATTTACCCCCATTGTAATAGTATTTGCATTTGTTTTTTTTTTGGTATTTACAGACGGGTTGGCTATAAAAAGCGCCTAAGCTAAGTAATCGTAAGATCATCTTCTCCGCATTGTACCAGGAAGGAGTTTTCCCGTTGCTTTCCTTTTCTCCCATTTTCTTTCCTTTTCTTTTATTTTCTCGACTACCAAACACCCCTCTGAGGATGACAACTCGTGCAGGATGGTTGGCTGCACTCCTTCATCCTCAAGAGGAGGGCCGGCTGTGGCTCGAGGTAACTAACTAGTTTCTCTGCTTTTAACGCATTTATGGGTATTTATGTTATATTTCTCTCGATCTAGGTTTAAATCTCTTAATGTACCTTGATGGACCGATGTTGACAATCTTTTAGGGTTCAATGGATGATTATTGCTAGATCCACTGAGATTCATTAGTTGCCCTCTATTTGTCAATGTAGGTTAGATTTATGAGATATGTATTCACTGCCGGGGAGCATTTATGCTCAGTAAATGTTGTTTTTCAAAAGGGTAAATTATAGGGTTTAATTTTTAAAGCTAAATGAAGATCTGGTTCGGGAAATGACTATAGGTCATCCTCCCCAATGCGAGGAAATGAACCCGAGAACCTCTCAGTCGCCTTAAGACCTCAAACCCGGTAGCGAGATGCGTACCAAGGAGTTCTTTCATGTTTTTCTTCAATTTATTTTCAATGCGCACCATCTGACCTCCGGCTGTTTTTACCAATCCCATAATCCAAAACAAGTCAACATTTTGAGCCAATTGCAAATCATTTTGTCTGCGAAAGAAAACTCTTGCATCTGAGTTGGCCTGAACCACTATACTACCGGTAGCTAGGCTCGCGTGAAGGTTTAGGTTGATAAATTTTGTTGGTTCGGAGCTGCCTAGCTACACGTTTATGTGCGAATCAGTACTCGCCTACGGTATTAGATATAAAGGCGATTGACTTTAGTTCAAGTAGGAGATTGTTAGAGAAGTGCTTTAAAGGCCATTACCTTTAGCACTTATTGTACGTCTTATATTCATTTATAATAATCGCATCTTCATTTCTTTGATGTTCATTTAATATATGAATTGATAATGATCTTAAATTAAATTAATGGATTCCTTGATACATTACATAGCATAAAGGAAATCATGATAATGAGATTCCTATTATGTGTGATTATGTAGTATATAAACCATCCCTAGTCATAAGATCAACAAGATTGAACATTGTTGATCCGAATAGACTAGCACATGTTGTACTCCTTGATTTGATCAACCATATGATCTCATAAACTGTGATCATCGTGATGATTAGAGTAGACATGTGGATGTTTGCTAAGAGTAGTTAAGTTCATTAGAGATCCGGTATGAGACAATCATATGGATTATCTATTCAAACATCAATGATAGTCTCATCATAGCAATGGTGCAAGTATCCTTAGACTTGAGGTGCTCAAGGGTATCTTGGATATTGATTCTATACTTTAAATTTGATCCTTGTTGCCTTAAGAGAGGTTGCTAGTAGGGTAATGATTAGGTATAGCTTGAGGTATTCCAAGGTAATTGAGTAGCCAATAAAGGATTCACTACTCCTGATAGAAGGAGGGTATACCCAAGGTCATCTTGTAGAGATCACTACTCGGAATATCTGGCCAGAGTAAACATGTCTTGAAGAAGAGTCTTCAATGGCATGCTTTGTGAGTAATGGATCTTGGAGACAAGATAAACTCCTCTTAAGGCTAGTTCATCTGTAGTAGGAGCAAATGCATAGAATGTGCTTTGAACCAAGTTGGGTATAGTATAAACTGATAGGATAGCATTGCACAATATATTGCATATGAAAGGTTTGCGATCAAGCCACTTGACTGCCACTTTGTCAATTGGGGGTCGTGATGTATTCCCAGATCATTCGTGAAACTCTGCTTTCGAATCAAAGGTTGAATAAAGTGGACTTAGCATGCTTGGAAACCTAATGGGTCACACAGAAAAGTGTAGAATAAGTAATTTGGTCTTAGATTGGATCCAAGTTGAAGGAAATGATTTTGGATTGGATCCAAATGGAAAGTGAGAGCATTATAATTGGATAATCTTGGGATTAGATGAATTATGGGGTCATATGGATGGGTCCATGAGTCATTAGGCTCGTATGTGGGCTAGAAGCCCACTAGGAGGAAGCCCTAATGGGCTTATACTCACATGGTCAGGCAACCCCTTTGATGAAGGGGTATATGGTCTTTTTACATCATTAAAGGCTAATATAAATAGGTTATATGTGTGCCGTAAATGTGCAGCCGCCACACTCATTAGGACATCCTGTAGAGAAGAGAGAAAACGTTTCTCTCTGGTGATCTCTCTTTAAAAACATCTCCTTCTATGAATCAAAGCTTTGGTTAGCACCCAGATTTGATTCAAGCCATCCCTTAGAGGTCTTCTTCAACCTTCTTCGTGTGGATCACCATTGGAGGTGATACACTTGAACACTGCAAATTCTTGCACATCTTCTCACAGAGAGCTTGTCGCTTCTCACAAAGGTCGGAAACTACAAGGTAGCGATTTCTAAATCACCCACTAATGGAATGGTTTTTTTAATTTTTTTGATTAACAAGTGACACTTGGGTTGCTTTCTCAATCAAAGTTCATTCTTTTTCCTACTAAATTTTGATATACTATTTGGTTAAAGACCGAACAATGGTGCATATATGAAGGTCGATGGGAGGCGATTTTTATATTTACGGTCTTTATATGTTGATGACATACTCTTGGCTACTAATGACACTGACTTGCTAGCTGAGACAAAGTAAATGTTGTGCAACCATTTTGACATGAAAGATCTAAGTGAGACTTATTTTGTTTTAGGCATTAAGATTGTTCAAGATAGAACTAATCATGTGTTGTAGTTATCTCAAAAAGCCTATATTGATAGGATCCTTAAGAGGTTTGATATGCAAAATTGTTCTCCTAGAAGTGTACCAGTCACGAAGGGTGAAAGACTTTCTAAGGATCAGTGTCCCAAAAATGATAAAAAAAGGATAACGATGAAAAATGTTCACTATTCTTCAATAGTGAGTAGTTTGATGCATACTCAAGTTTGCACATGACTTGGTATAACTTTTTTTGTGGGTGTGCTTGGTAGATTTATGAGCAATCCTAATCTTATTCATTACCAACCAATTAAGAAGGTCTTTAGGTATCTTCAAGGTACTAAAGATCATATGTTGACATGTCGACTCACCAACTCCCTTGACGTAGTTGGTTATAGTGATGTAGATTTTAAAGGATGTGTGGATCATAAGAAATCTACCACTAGATATATATTTTTCATTGCAAGAGGAGATGTGTCTTAGCAGAGTGCCAAGCAATTTGTGATAGCATCCTTGACTATGGAGGTAGAATATGTGGCATGTTATGAGGCTACTCGTCATGTAGTTTGGCTTCAGAATTTTATTCATGATTTGGGAGTAGTTGACCCCATTAAGAGGCCTATTATGATGTATTGGCAATCACTGCGTGATGTCTTTCTCAAATAATTTAAGGTACCTCGGTGGGGTACATTACAGTGTAAAGTATTTTATGGTGGGAAAGTTGAAGAGGGTTCTCGATCGCCCATTGTTCACCGCGACTTACGACGCCGATGGTAGATCGATGACCTCCGTTAGGCATATTTGAGAACATGTGTCCGAGTATGGGATTGTTAGATAGTTAGTATTTGTTGTAGGTGATGCATGGAGTTTATTGTGTATTTTGTAGTAATATCTTGTTGAGTATTATTTATTTCTTTGAGTTTTTTGATACATTGATGAATGTGGATCATTATTTATTTATGAGTTAATTTATTACACATATTATTACTCCTTATATTCACAGGCTTGTTTGAGACTTTTAGTCTATGTATATGTGTACGTTGATTCACATGTGCTATAATGAGTCCCTACTACCTAGTTTGGGTATATTGTTGTATTCTATCAATACACAGCCTTGACGGATGAAATATTGTGTTTTGGAAGGATTGGATGTATTTGGAGTAAGTCTCTGTATCTAGGCGAGTTTATGACATGCAAATCACTCTGGTTCCCGAGTGATACCTGCATGTTTGGGAGATTTATTGAGAGAATCTCTATTACCTAGTCTAGTATGTTATTGTATCTTATCAGCATGCAATATATATTTAGATGAAATGGTATTTTGTTTTAGCAGATTCTATAATAAGTGACTTTTGTATGATATTTATATGTATTGATGATTATGCAGTCCAAATGAGATAATGTTAGATAAATAATTTTATGGACTTAGCATAATCAGTTACTCACTTACAGGGCCAATTTATGTCATTAATGAGACTTGTCTGTTTACTATTTTGTAGTAGGGTCATTGGTCATACACTCCCTATAAGACCCTGATTAGCCCATTGGTTTGGAGGACTAACTCTCTTTAAAAGCCTATTATGACTTGCACAAACTCTAAAAGGCTTATAGCAAGTAAATAGTGGTATGTTGTATTTTGGTGATCTAGGGTTTTCAGAAAATAGAGAGTGGTTTGAGAGAAGTAACTTGTATCCATGACACTACTATTACTGTTTTTACATCTTATATAGAAGTTCAATATTTGATTCTACGTGGTAGGTTTGGAGATTTAATAATATATTTCCATAGGTCAAAGAATTTTATTGTTTTATGTTTTGATCCTGTTCTTTAAATATTTCTATTTGTTTAGATTAAATATTACAAACACCATAATTTAAATTTAAATTTTATTGTTAGGATATACTTTTTCTTTCCCAACTTTTCTTAAATATAATTTTTGCCAACAATTTTTTTTATCTTTTATTCATGAATAAAACTTTTTAATGATCTCATTGTGATTATTTTCATATATATATAGCAAAAACTTACTTACCACAAAATCCCCAACTTTCATTCATTCATTTTTTCTTCTAAAGAAGCTCAGTACCTAGTTTGCCACTAAATATCATACCCAGCCCCACCCACACACCAGGCAAAGCTGCAGGTAAAACAGTTCTCCTGATGCCATGTCAGCATGAACCCACCACAAGAATTTGAGGCCAGGGTTTACTTACAATCATATTAATTTTCAGAACCAGATAAAATGAAAATTTTCATGTCGGTCTGAAAAGTCATCAGATACAAAAAGATAGTACTCTACATGGTGGACAATATCCAGTCATTTTGAGCAATGGCTAGATCTAATTTAAAAGGGCGGTGCTGGAATTCGTGATGTTTGGGTGGAATGACATTTACATCTAGTCGTTTTCCTGTCCCAACTTTCCCCGAAAAGATACAACTTGACCACCTTTTGTGGCAACAAGTCGTCAAAAATGGATTGTTAAACAAAGTATGGTCATATCTTTCATGATTGTGTATAAGTTCAGAAATATTAGTAAAAATTTACCAAATCTTGCTTTGTGTTTCATTATTCATTATGCATTCTAAACAAGATACGAGATAAGCTAGCTATATATAAACCTCCTCTGGTTTAATTTTAGTCGATTTTACAATGTTATTAAACTTCAATTTTTTTTTACTAATCAATGATGTAGGCCCCATTGATAATCTATTAAATGGATTCACCTGTTGAGATATGGTTTTACGTAAGTTTGTAGATTCTAAGGAAGCATTTTTGCTAAGGACTAAGTTAACATTGTGAGTATAATTTTGGAGACTGTGTTTCGCTCAAAAGCACTTTAATTCATCTAGATTGATTAGCCTACTAATTAACCTTGTAAAAAATAGTCTTACAGAAGATTTCACATTAAATTAACTGCTAAAATTATATTGTAACTAAGCAATGGTGTTTCAAACCTAATTGTTAAAGCCATGATATTTATATTAAACCTTTCTACAAGTTTGAATTTTTAAGAGTTGATTTTTTACTTGGTATCAAAGCTTGGTCTAGTAAGTCCTGATTTTTTTTTATTTCTTATTTATTGATCTAAAAGTCTATGTATAATTTTGTTTGGTTTGTTTGATTGTCTATGCACGGGTATGAGATCGCATATGAGAAAGAGTGTTAAATGCATGATATTCATATTAAATCGAAATTATCTGAACTTAAGCATTTAGAAGAATTTGGTTGTTTAAACATAAGTAAATTTCTTTAGTTTTGCATCAAGGAGAGACTGACTAGGTGTGACTAATTACTTTTCAGAAGTTTATCCTCTTTTATTTTTTTAATAGCTATTATATGTTGATTCTAAAGGTGGAAGTCGATGAGAAAGCAAAAGGTTTTTGAAATATTTCTTTAATTAAAAGTGTATTAATTCAAGGACAGTGAACCCACTTCATTGCTTTATCCTATCTTGAACCACAACCAATTATCTATATTTATAATGCTCTCAATCCAAATAAATAAATAAACACATTTTTCTCCTTCACTAATTAAAAGTTTGCCACACACACATAACAATAGTTTTAGGCTTCATGCTGAGCTAAAAGTAACAATTAATAAAATTAAATTATGGTTTTCATTAACTTTTAGAGAATATAGATAATAATAGTTCATGATGGGACCATCCCTAGCCATAGAAATCATAAACCACTCTATGTGCCACGAAAATATTCTATATATTATTGGAATGGTTCTCTAACAAATGAAAATAAAATTGAAGGTGTGGAAGATGTGTATCTCATTTGCATGGATCAAGATATTAATTTTAATTTCCATACATGTATGTCATCATCTCAGGCCTTAACTGCGCTTTCTTTGTTTTCCTTTTATAAATTGAGCAATGTACATGGACGCTGGTCTTTACAGGCTGTAGCTCCATGAAAATAAGCTTCCATGGAAGAGAGAAGAGGTTTACGTAGCTTGTGGTGAATCGTTTTATAAGTTTCCAAGAATTTATAAGTACAAAATAAAATTTTCTCAATATGTATGAATATGCATGAAGACGACTTCAATTACTACCCGCATCGATGTATTCGGAAACCAGGAGCAAGAAAATATAGTCAGGAAGGTATAAATATTTTTAGGAGGGTCATGATAATGAAATGTTTAAGTATCATACCTTCCAAACGAGATGTCAAAGGTTCGAATCACTTTGTAAATATTTTTTTTCCCAATTTTCAGGGGGGGCAAATAAGCCTAAACCAAAGTCAAAGATCGGTTCGAATACCATTAATAATAATTCGTATCCAATAATGTACAGATTTTTTGCTTTAAACCCATAGAGTCTTTAAGGTTTTAAAACACATCTATAAGATTACAAAATTCATACTTATGTAATGTTATAATCTTTTCCTAGCCAATAGGAAATGTTAAATTAATAATTTAATTATTATGATATGAAAGTTTGGGTTCCACTAAATTTATTTTGCATGCGTATGTACTACCAATGGGTCATTACTTTGAGTTAGTGCTTCCCTCTCCACGTCCAAAGTATGGAGCTACACAAACCCTTCCCATGGCAGGCAGTTAGGTAAGAGATTACAAATACCTAATCAGGCATGCCCTCTTCACGTGTGAGTATGGAGCTGCACAACTTTACATGAGCATGGCAGGCATGGAGGTAAGAGATAATGATTGACAAATACTTAACAATCCCTTTAAAGATATTTTAGCATTGCAGCTGGCAAAGCATAGAGATAGTATTTCTGTCAAGGGACAAATTTTGGACATGCGATTCAGCACAAAGCCAGTACATGCTAATGGGGGTACGGATGAGGAGAAGATAATGGTTGGTTACCACCTTATTGAAAGCACGACATGCACTGCACCTTGGATATCTTTTTTTTTTCCTGTTTACATCACCAGAAAATGAATATATTTTTTTTCAAGAATTTTGGATAATTAATTAAAAACCTAAAATCGAGGCCTCAAGAACAGTGGGTGGCCCCCCAGCATTAGTTCTTGTCCACAGGCTTCATCAAGTGACATATCATATGGTTTTGATTTGTTTGTCGTTTCTAACAATTAAAGCATACCAAGTTGGAGGCTGCTACAGATCATGAGCAAAGACCCCACGAAAATGAGCCTTCCTCTTAGTGGGTTACCTAGTGGGGAAACCATTTGGGTGGAAAGCCCATATTTTTTTATTTGCTTAATTAATGTCTAATCTTTATCATTAAGAAATCCATTATGACAAAAGAATCCGGGTTATGTTCTAATCTTTGTTTCGTTGTTCTTTTCCAAGGACATGGTTTGGTACTCGAATTAAAGTTTGTCTAGAAGAAAAGGGATTTGGAGGTCATTTTCATTCATCCCTTTTCTTAAAGTTAATTTCTCTTTGATCTTTTCAAAACCTTGTTTTGTTAGGAAGTGGCCTATATGATTAATTATTAAGGGACATAACGAAACAGCTGTTAAGATGACGTATAAATATTCCACGTATGTGGAACATGCCAGTGATAGCAACATTTGGATTTGATGATCATCTAAAATGTGTCTAACAACTACTAGTAATATTAATTTGCTTAGACTAATTTATAATTAATTGATGCAACTTCGTTGACAATGCATTAAAAAGTTTTTTCAACTCTTGAAGTCCTTAATACAAGATTAGCATAACTAATAATGTCATTTTTAGAGTTGATTGCTTGCCTTGATAGAGTTTGCTAATGAACAATGATTCGAATTGGAGGCAATCGTGTTGAGATGCAAATGGTTCTCCTGCTATGATTGATATCCTATCCTTTCCCATCTTTTGTTCATGCATTTAGACTCGTTTTTCGGACACGCTAATAAGAAAAAAAAAACACTCTGATATTGATGTCATTTGCAGTTACTCAAAACCCCATGAGACTATGCTGTTCATATGTTTGAATACTATTTTGAATCTAATGAAATGAAATTGGTGATGGTACATTTGAGACCAAAGAGTAAAATAAAAAAACACCACCTGGCTTTGTAGAACTTTGAATACATTTGCCAAGCTCGCTTCCCATTTGAATTTTAAGAAAATTGTCAATCCAAAAAACGAGAAAGAAACGAAAACAAAGCCAATTCGATGAAAATATATATATTTTTTTCTTTATTAAAGAAAATATTAGAAAATTTGAAGCATAGATTTTCCTTTCCTATATTTCTATCACAACCCTTATAACATAGATTAATTATTTTGCCTTTTCTTTCTTTTCCTCCAAGGTCTATGACCATATCCTAGATTCAACCCAACCAAAGTATTATTCAAAATTTAATTACCAGCTCTAAATATCACTTTATTTTTTAAAGAAATAAATTTATTGATTCAGGTTATGATAAGAATCGTAAAAATACGAGGAATCGAAGTGTTAAAAGCACAGAGGATGACCGCGATATCTAAATTTAATAGCAAGGAAAATAAGATTGACTTAAGACTCTTGCGTTCTGATTATCAAAATCGCAGAATATCTAGGATTTCGTATTTGCGCGTATTGTGGCTGATATTAGATCGGTGAGGCACTGTCGAATCGAATTTTGTCGTGAATTATCAATCTGGCCGTAAAACGCAAAGTTCAGCTACGCAACTATTCGTAGTAAAGTTGATAATAAAACAACCCAAAATAGTCGATAACGAAAACATCTTCTGTTGATAAAGCAGCGTCGTATGATCGCGCACCATAATAGGTTGGCAATTAAAACCTTTAAAAGCAAAAAAGGAAAATAAAAGCGTACCGTATACGTATGAAAGAAGCCAATTTTATTAGAAAGAAAGAGCACATGTTTTATGGAAGAAAACGATGAAATACTAGTTATATTATATTTCTTAATAACATTTTTTTGTTGCTAATTATGTTATTCATAAATAAATAACGACAAATAATTTATTAGTCAGTACTAATCTATTTAATCATTAATATTTGTTGGAAGCCTAAAAATAGATATAAATATATTCACAAATTATTTTATATTCTTCATCTTTTTATTCTTTTTTCCTTTTCAACTTTATAGAAGAAAAGATTAAAAGGTTTGAAAAACACATTTTCCTTTCTTTAATCTCCTATTATCCATTACACTCAAATAAAATAAATAAATATATACTTCACCTTTTTTTTTTCCTTCTTTTCCGTTATTATTCAAAGTCTATAAGCATATCCAAAAGCTGTTAGGGACAAAAAGAACCTAAGCAAGCAAATGTTATAAACCATGACTGTTTTTCTTTGAAGGTTAGAAAAATATATATACAGGCTGAGGAGATTATTTTGGACAAACAAATGACTAATTAAATAAATGGAATAATAATATGTCATTGAAGCCAGACTCAAGTGGTAGAGAGATCCTTATAAGAATAAAGTATAATAACAATGTAATACAAAGTGAATAGATATCAAAAGATAAACTTGTGTTTCAACCCATTGATTTGGGAATAATGACAAAAAAGACATAAATAATACAAAATACATGGTTTAGTACGATTTCATACATAAATTCTTGATTGATGATTGATTTTCATGCAGTAAATGGATTATTTCCTTGTTAAGACCAATGATCATAATACCATAGTTATATTGGTACTTGAATTTTACATAAATATGATAAAATATAAATTATTTAAAAATCATTAAAAATAATTAAAAAAATTTAAAATTTGATAAAATAAGTAAGAAGGCATATATAAAGTTATTTTATAAATTTAATGTATATATTAATACTTAGATTTTAAATATATAAATATAATGTTTATTCTATATATATATGTAATTAATAATCGATTTCGTTCTATAAATATAAATTATTTGTTTTATTCAAATAATTATATCGTAAGAATTATGCTATATATATATTGATAATTTATTTTATTAAATTAATTTTAACTTATAAAATAGTAGAATCTTATTATTATTATTATTATATATTTAAGCAACTTTATGAAAAAAAATCACATTTTTTATATTTCAATAATATACAAAATTAAACAAAAGTAAATGGATAAACATAAAAAAAATTAAAAGTGAAATTATAATAATTTTTAAGATAAGATAAATGAGATATATTTAATATTAAAATCATAATTTACTTAATTAAAGTGCATTCAATATATAAAATAATTTGTAATATCTGCATAATTTATTTTAATACTGATAATATAAAAATAGAAAAAAATATAATGATAATCCATATATTAAAATATATGCTTAGGATATTATTAAAGTTTAAGATAAAAAAATATGCGAGGGTCATTAGCCGAGTAAGTATCAAGGCAAAATTTAAAGTAAAATTTATAGCAAAATTTGGGAGACATTGGTTTCAAAATGGGATGATAACTTATATTACACCAACAAAATATATAAATAAATAAATAACAGAAACAAAAAAACAGGATGCACGTGGTCTTTATTATCGATATATCTGTCAAAACCCATATATAAAAAGCAAAATTTCCATGACCCGACTATCGATTGTCGATATCATGTCGATTGATACTCTATATATTGACAATATATCGATCGATATTTTTGATTTTTTAGAGCTTAAAGCCAAAATAATTATTTTTTTTTAAATACATAGATTTTTTTTTTTTTTTAAATATTCATAAAACTACTCTTTTTACTTTTTAAAACCGTATTTACTAACTGTGATTTTAAAAATTAATCTTAAAACCGTATTTAATTTATATGTTTCTTTTTTTTTATAAAAATGAATTACTTTGATATTAAACTGATTTTTAATCCTTTGGCTCAGACAAGATCTCTGGCAGTTGTATAATTCTTGATGGATGGCTGGCTGATTTTCTTCTTTTTTAGTGGCAGATACCAGAACAAACATTTGATTTGATTTACTTTTTTCTATTCATGGATTTGTCGAAAGCCACACCCTAAAATAAGTTTTCTTAGATGGTACCAAAAGCTCTCCTTACCCAGAAAGGGGCTTAGACTACTGTTTCTGGGTACTGAGGGAATCACATTTAGTGCAATTTGTAGTACAAAAAGAGGCAGGCGAAAGCAAGGAAGCATAAGTGCCCAAAGCATGGCTATCAGAAGAGTCAACCAAGCAAAAGCGTGAGAGAAACAGAAGACAAGACCAGCTTCCATGAATCAGAAAGAGAGAGAGAGAGGGGGGGTTGAAGTTTGATGATGACCAAAGTACAAGCCCCATATCTATATCCATGATGGGAGAACAGAATTTGAAAGTTTATTCGGGAGTTCAACTTGCTGGGCATGCTTACAGATTTCTAAAAAGTACCGAAGTTACCGCTCTTGCTTCTTGTGGCTCATATGAACGCGTAAATGAGTGGGGAGTAGTGCAAGTCGAGGTGGGAGTATTGGTGAACAGTTTGTGAATGGAATGGATACAGCTGGTAGTGTGGATGTTGTTGTTGTCTTCAGTGGACTTCTGTAATGCAAATGTGAGTCAGTTCAAGTTAGGGTTTTGGAACACAAATGAGTTCAACTCATTCCATCTTGATTCCAGTTTAATCGATCAAAATTGACGCATTAAGGGTTGAAAATGTACGATCTAACTACAAATATTTTAGTGAAATTGGATTAAAATTGACAAATCCAAAAGACATTTACAAGAATGACCTCTTACAAAAGTGATATTGAAAATGTCAACATTTGGAACAAAAAATGCTCGATGAAAATGTAAAGATAAATCCCATATATGATAGCTTCATCCATCATGAGCATTTTATCCCATCCCCCACATTATAACTACATTCTCATGGGCATTTTTGTTTGAAAGGGTGTCTATTTGTGCATCATTTTGGATTTTAAAGAAAGATGTTAGTTTAGGGATTCTTGTTTTTTCTAGCCCCTTCCTTTAAAAAAGAAAGAATTTTTTTTTTTTGGCAATTCTTGTCTTGAAATGACTGATCTACATTTCTTTATACCATTTTTATTTTTCAATAAAACGGTTCTTCCAAAAAAATCTAGATTTTTAATTTGTTTTTTGGGTTTTTGTTGTTGTTTTGTGTGACATGTGGTTTATATCGTCTTAGTATATGACGGTTTGGTTTTTATCTTTTTGTTATAGCGCTTTCTTCCATGTTAGTGATTTGAATGGAAAAATATATTCAATCAGATAAAGACATCAAGTCAAATCATGATCGTTAATATGTTATAGAACTGGAGTTATATGTATTCTACTCATAATAAAATTATCAAATGTGTATGCTTTAAGCTAATTTATTGTTTTATTAACTTGAATGTTATATTATCCTTTAGAGTTTTTAATGAATTTGATTTTATATTTCTATTGAATATATTGCTAATTCAAATCAATAAATTATTCTCCTTTCAGAAAAAGGAAAAAAGAAAAATGTTAGTTTAGCAAATAAGTTTTGAATGTGTATATTTTAGTTTAGCAAATAAGTTTTGAATGTGTATATTTTAAACGGTTATCACTATATTTTATACTAATAGAAATTCGTCGATTCAGAGGGAGGTGTGTTGACATTGACTTACTTATTTATTTTAAGTATAATTTTTTAAAATCTTTTAATATTTTTATATCTATATTTAGCATTAAAAAATTATAAGGGGAAATACAAAAGGAAAAAAATGAGGGAAAAAGTACAGAGATATATTTTGACTATGTTTGATATATGAAAAATTGATAGACATATATGAGAAAGAAAATAGAGAAAAAAAAATGAAAGAAAAAAACAAAATGTAAGGAAATTAGAAAATTAACTGAATAACTAAATAAAATGGATACAATCGTCCTCTTCATCTCATATTGATGGATCTTCTCAACCAAAAGATCCTCTATATGGATAATACATGTTTCAATTGACCAAGAGCTAGTACAAGTTGGTGACAATCATGCACCACCTGTGTCTGCGTTTGGGAAGACACCCCTAATATCTTTTAAAAGGATTCAGGACATGACAATTCTTGGTAAGGTTATTTACTTTGTATCGAATCATACAACATGGGCTAATGCATATCCTGTCAATTCCTTTGAGTTTTATTAATTCTTGTAAACGTATTCCCAGTCAAGATAGTTAACATGTTAGCTATAGCATTACATGGGTTCATACGTATAGCGCTTTGTATCCATTACTCATAGCCAAAATTATTGAGGTATTTAATCTCATTTTTTTCCTTTAGCTTTCATCTTTTGTTCAATGAATTCTTTTTATTTATTTTTCTAAATTCATTTTATTTATTTATATTAAATAAAGATTAAATAGTTTTAAATTTTATAAAATTGTGATCATTTTAATCATATACGCTTCTTTTATTTTCATGATAAAATTAAATATAAGAAAATAAATATTTGGACTTTTTGCTTTCTTCTCTTAATAATCAAGCATAGTCTAAAAGTCAATAATTTATTTTTTATATAACACTTTAAATTCATTTAACTTACTTTAACTTTTCTATGTCAAAGTTAAAATTTAAAGTATTTAAATTGACAACTATCCTTAATATGTTCGGATTTTTTTTCTTCATATTTTTCATTATATATATATATACTATTATCCCTCTTTACAATGGGTCCCATCATAATCTTGACCCTTAAATCAAAAGCACCTTGACTTAAATGGGTGAACTCTAATAGACTTGCCATGGAGGTGCACATCATAATCTTTGTAGTCGGTATAGTGGATCTTGGCCATGTGATTCCTTTAAATTGATAAATAAATAATTTCAATGAGTATACCAAAACGAAATTTTCACTTTTGTTTATTTCAATTATTTCTATCTTATTACAAGAACTTAATTATTTATTAGTTTCATACATTAATTTACAGAACTTATTGGAGAGCATGTCCTATATAATTTTCTTTTCTTTTGCATCTTTTCCTTGTGCAACATTCAATAATATCTATCGGATATATTAGTGATTTATTTTTTAATATCAGCAATAAAACAATTAGTTTTGACTTGTCATAAATCCTTCTCGGGACTCCTTAGAAGTCAAAATTCAGACCCCAACTACGAGATGGTCACGAACCATTTCTATCCACTCATTTTTCATAAATTTCGGACCATATTTTCATTGGACAAGAAAGAGGAAAAAAGACAAATGACAAGTGGAGGTCTACATTTCCACTTGCCTATATGAGTATTTATCTTCCCATATATAATGTCAGCGTCTAAAGCAAGCCCAAACCTTGCCAATAATAAATAAATAAATAAAATAGGCAGAAATCGTAGGTGTTGTTTAGTTCATTTAGAATTAAGTAATTGACAATTGCACAAAAATTCTGACAGTTGACGCTGACAGAAGGTACTTATTTGATTGTCCCATGCCAGGTTCTTCACAAACCCTCCCAATACGGGCCATTAAAATGTCCCTCTTTCCACAATATCCAAAGCCCATTTATGTGCTTCTACTTGAAAGAGTCCATGGCCCAAAACTTCTTATGAAGGAGAAAACATGGTTACATTAATCCTAGATTTACGGGTATTCCTCATCTCACCATCCCTAATTTATAATATAGAATGTTTAATCACGGACGATTAGTTTGAAATTTCTAATCATACAATTGATTTATATTTCAAGATTTTAAACTGGGTAAGCAGGATATA
This sequence comes from Tetrastigma voinierianum, assembly GCA_016808115.1. NCBI lineage: Eukaryota > Viridiplantae > Streptophyta > Magnoliopsida > Vitales > Vitaceae > Tetrastigma > Tetrastigma voinierianum. Next base: position 1,570,234 of record JAEQBH010000112.1, read on the forward strand.
ATGCTTGGTCGTCATGCCAATGGAAAATGAGGTTGTGGAGTAGAATGGTAGTATCGAGAGTCTGACCAAGACTATGGAAGTTTCTTCCTGAAGTTCTAAAAATTAAATATGCTTCTATTAAGATTTGAACCTGAGAGCTACAATTTGAAGACAAGGTTATGCCCCTTCATTTTATTTTTTGGCTCTGTCAGTGATGACAAGTCTCAGTACGCCAAACGAGGGAAGAGCAAACAAGTGATGAACTTTTGGCAGGCCAGGGAAGAGTAAACAACTCACTCCGTGCATGGATGGAATTTTGAAGCTCTAGGAGTGCATCTTGTACAAGCTCCAAGACTTACAAGTAGTCATCCTTGAAAAAGAAATCTAAAATCCAAAGGGTGGTTCCCTTCCCTTCCCTTCCCTCTTAGATTTCCTCCATATTCGGGAGAAACTTTTGGCCAAGATGATATCATTGATATGCCATTTTGTTGCTACAAAGATTGCTGGTTTGAATTATTGGGTTTGAGATTGTCCATATCTTTATCCTAAGGGCTCAACAAGAAGAAGGTTGTTTCAAAGATAGGAATTGATGAAGATTTGAAAGGTCAAGCAAGAAGTCCCTAGAAGAACTAGGATGTAGTCCAGACTAAGGCTGTCCCCTAGTGGAGGGATGTGCGAGTCTCGGTGAGTTCGGACTATGGTCGGAATTGACATAGGACGCAAGTCAATTTTGGAGCCGTGGAGGCTAAGGTACTTGGGGAGCAAGTAACCTACGGGCTAGAGATCATTTCCGCAAGCGGATAAAGATAAAATCAAAATCATTTAGGCAGATGCATAAAGATCAAATCAAGAAAATTGGATCATCTAAGCTATCAAACAAGAATTGCAAACAAACTAGGATTCTATTATGAAGAGGATACTTGAGCAACAAGTTTCCTATTTCCGCATGATAACTTAAAGGAAAGTTCGGTTAATTCAAGGTAGGATTGGCGTCATATTAGGATAATGATCCAACCTTATCTAGTCTTCCATAACCGAATATACAAGGATATATATTTAGCTGGTCAGAAGATCCTCTACATGAATTTCAAGAGTAGAGCTTAAAGAAGAACAAGTGAAGTTTGGACTTGTTGAGAGAGTTCAAAGTGTAGATACTCAATTAAGGTGATGCACGTTAAAAGCCTTTCACCTTTGGTGAAAAATGATTTTTTTATTTTTCTTCATCTTACATTGATGTATTATGGGTTATGGGTGTGTAATGCCTGTAGAGAGGGGAGGGGGAATAGAGGGATTCATTTTGAATTCCACTAGGAGTGATCAGATTTCAAGAAGGGCGTTGGATAGAGAGGGAGTCTCGTACCTCATAAGACTAATTGTAAACCTTGAATTGGATAAGTGGAATTCCTTGCATCCGGGCACAACCCTATGGACTTAGGCAGGTTACCGAACCATGTAAAATTGTATATGTCTTTACTTTATTGCAAAATATATCACATATGCTTTGCACACACTAAGTCTCACAAGGGGAGTTTGGACGTATTGCAACATAGTCCGAATGACATCACAGTCTAAACATCAATGATTGTGATATGGAACACACACTTATATCTATCAATTGGTATCAAAGCGGGTCACTCTAAGTTAGTGAATGAGATCCTCGGTCGCCCTACATGTTTTGAGTGCAAAGTTTAGATGGATACATTGAAGTATGGAACATCCATAAGAAGCTCTCGTCTACTTGATGATGGCAACTGTGCATATTTGAAGGTTCACATGATTGCTCATATCAAGTCGTTGGGAATGGATGCATGGCAATCCATAGTGACATGATGGACCAACCTAACTAAAGTCGAAAATGGGAAAATCATGATCAAGCTTGAACTAGAATGGAACTATGAAGAAAGAAAAGTAGCTTTAAGAAACTTCACTGCTTGTCATGCAATTCAATGCGGTATGGATGACAGGATGTTCGGACTTATTGCCTCCTCAAGATCTAGAAAAGAAGCATGCGATACTCTCCAAGAAATATTTGAGAAATCAAGATACGTAGATCTAAAGAAAGAAGGGAATAGAGGGTCAAAATGAAATCAAAATTAGAGCTCAAGCGATAAAGACTAGGAGGATCAAGAAAGGATTAGTTGGCACGAGGCTTACACCTCTATTACTGCAATAAGAGGAACAATACAATAAAGAATGGTGAAAAAAGAATCCTTAGAGTTAAAGTCACAAACTAGAAGATTGTTCGAACCAGATTTGTTGATCAAGAAGAGGAATCTACAAGTCTTAGAGTCTTCACATCGACAAGAAACGTGAGTGAGAAAAGGTGGTACTTTGATAGTGGATGTTCGTAACATATGACCAGAAATAGGAGCATCTTTACTAACCTACAATCCTCACGTCAAGACAGTGTGATCTTTAGGGACGATACCCGAGGAAGAATTATATGAACAAGTACTTTAATCTTTCCTAGCCTATCCAGAATGAAAGAAGTATTACTTGTTGAAGGGTTAACGGTAAATCTGATCAACAAAAGCCAACTATGTGAATACATAAGTGCATAGTAGTTGACCTAAATCAATACCAAATCATCGAAGGAAGAAGGTCCTTTGACAATTTCTATATGCTAACTAGTACTAGCATTGGTACAAGGGAAACTTGGCTCCAGTAGTTCGAACACACGTGCCATAGCATGCCACAAAATATTGCCTTTGGACATAGAAGTCTAGGACCTACGTATATGGAGATAGGACTCGATCAAGAGCTTAATAGGCCTACATACACCACGTTCCCACTAAGTACAACAATAAGCCAGCTAGAACTGCTACGCTTGGATCTTGTAGGGACCATGGATAAAAAAAAAAAACATTGAAAGGAAAAGGGTCATCTATGTAGAAGCCATATAGGCAGCATGCCTCCATCCCATCTAGAACAGTCGTAACTACATCCCAGAAGTTATGCAAATCTACATGTGATCAGAAACATAAATTCTATCTAATCAATGAATAGAGGAACACCTTACAAAGATGAAATAGGTCAAAGAAGATGCATGCTTTCCAAGGAAGAAAGAATGCTTCACTAGGAGATCTAAAGGGGTTAAATAAGGAAAGAAAACCCTCTTGTTCAATTAGGAGTTCGGACTACCTAAAAAACAAGACATCCAGGCCTTACCCATGGGTGGAACATCTCAGGACATGAAACAAGACAGTAAGCTTGTTGTGAGCAATGAAGAAAGCATGATTGGAAATCAATGCTTCATGACTACTAGACGCTTGAATGAATATGTGAAAGAATGTGCAAGACACTAAGTAAACAATAGAGTAAGTTACTCTCTAGTAACAAAGAAAGAAGGGGCAACTACAACTAGAGGATGCACACATGAAGTGCAAATGAAGAGCTTGGTCAAGGATTATGTAGTTTAAGAGGAAGTCCTAACTCCACACTATTAGAACTCAGGAGGAATTAGGCTCTGCAATCAAGAAGTTGATGCACTCAGGTATGTGTCTCTCAGATTTTTCGTAGGATAACTTATGCAGTGAATTTCCTTAAAAAAAAAAAAAAGGATTGGTGAAGGAAGGTGAGAAATTCGTATGGGCAAGTGGCATCATGCCCTATTTGAATGTTGCAACGACTTAGGATTTTGCGGTGAGTTACTGCAGCTAGGAAGATAGTTGAACATAAGCACGTTCTAGAGGAAACCTAAGAACCGTTAGAGATAAGAAACCTTAGGATTTCCAAAGAGGTGGTGGGGACCTCTATATAAGAGAAAACAATTGAAGAACAAAAAGAACACTATTTTTTTGCATTCTTTCTTAAGATATGTCCAAAGGTCCAAACTTTCTATTCCTTTCGCATTCTTTCTCAACTTTAAAGATGGTGATGACGAGATCTGGTGGGTTCGGTAGGAGGACACTAGTGAAAGGAAGTTCCAGCAACAAAGGAATGATCTTTGATTAAGAAGGGTTAGCCATGGACCCCATCGTTATGGAACCTCTAAGTTCTGCACTACCTACCTCGATTGTGCCCTACGACACATCTGAAGATGAAGTTCAAGCAGCATATGCCCTTGGTCCAAAAGAAAACTCTCTGATTGGTAGTCAAGATGCTGTAAGTCCAAACCTTGATAACAATCGAGTGGAAACTCTACTAGAGACCCTAGTTCCCGACATTAAAATAGAAGCAGACCCATCTAAAGAATCTCCGATCGAGAAACATGACTCCCAGGGCCCCAACCCTATTGACAACGTTGTTCAAATAACCTCAGAGACAACACCGGGTATAGGAGGAGAAAGGCAACCTATACAACTCCAATGGGTAGCTTGGGTCAAACGAGACTCTAGGGTTGAGATTCTGAAATATTAGACCAAGTGATGCCACCAATTGGTTGACAAAAGTTCAAACTCAGAAAAGAAAGGAAATTCTTCCTCTTTTGAATCTATGGGGAAGCCTCTACCTTCGACAAGGCAATTTGTGTGTCTGTTTTCCCAATCTAAGAAAGCACGATCATAGAGGCCAGCAACAAAGAAGCTAAAAGTCCAGACATCAACTAAAGTAAGTGCTTGTCTATATATTTTCTTTAAATTTGCCACTCATGCGACTTTGTGACAAAGAGGACCCTTGTTGGGGGAACGAACCTTGCATGCTAAGGATTTTGAATGTTCATGGATTAAGGAACTACTTGGGGAGACCAACTTGCTGGGCATTGTGTCAAAGTTGCCTCCATTTGTGCCTCAGATTGCGCTCAAGTTCTATCCAAACCCGTCAAATGATATGGGGGACCCATTTAGTCTGAATTTCTAAAAGGCAATTGTGCGGGGATATAGGTTCGAGTTCTCTCCTAACATAATCAATCAATATTGGGAGTGTGAAGATGTTCTAGATGAGATAGAGGTACTGGAGAAAGATCCTATGGTCTCCGTCATAACTGGAGGAAATGCTCGAACGTGGGCACAAAAGTGCAATCTTTGGTCCTCTTAGGTTACCTTAAGATATTCTATCATGCATAAGATTACTATGAGCAAGTGGATGCCAACCACTCATTGCATAACAATAAAAAAAAAACTTCGCTACACTATTATTTCATATAGGTATGAATTGAAAATTCAATCTAGGAAAATTGGTGTTCAAACATGTTTTAGGTCATTGTTAAGACCATTTTATATAAACAAGTACATTCGAACAAGTTATGACTGCTTCACGAAGGTTAATATTTAATCTGGGTAATGTAGCAAAAAACTGTTAAGACCTTTTTATATAGACAGTACATTTCAAACAAGTTATGACTCTGCCACCAAAGGATTATTAATTTGAATCCCACAGCAATGACCTTGAAAACTTGTTAAGACCTTTTATATAGGCAAGGCATTCGAAACAAGTTATGACTCTGCCACCAAAGGATTATTATTTAATCCCAAACAAGCTGTGCAAAACTTATTCTGAACCCGAACTATGATGCGTCGATGTATGCCCAAAGTGCAGTCGCATCCTTTCGAAGCTGTCGATACAGAACAATGGCCAGTAAAAACTTGATACCCAGATGCTTGTGTAGATGAAAAGATTGATTTGCTCTTTTTGTAAATGTATTCATTAAAAGTTGAGTTGGTCTTGATTACTGCAAGTGCACAAGTCGTACAAGTAATAAAAGTGGATATTTAAAGTCCAGATATCGTTCCCACGAGGAATGATGATAAATTGAAAGACTAACTACCCCAAATACGTACTCAAGATCATTCCTATTTGAAATCTACTATTATGATGATGAGATGACTAAAAAGAATTTTAGTCCTAGATTCAATTCCTTAATATATATGAAAATAATTTTTAATAAAAATAGGTCTGAGAATTCACCGAGTGAGACAAAACGGGATACAGATCAATGAGTAATAATCAATTTCTATATCTTATCGATTCATAGCTCAACCATAAATTGGAGCTTAGGAGTTTGTCAAGATGCATGCGTTATAGTTGGATTCTCCCTTAACCATCTTTTCAGATTAAGGTTCATATTCATTTTGAGAAATGATTCCCTGTCAGGTTGCGTAATTTGTAACCCTCTTTGTAAGATTTAAATATTTTTCCTTTTCAGTACTACATACCCAGATCTTAGGAGTGGAGAATTCTTGCCCCATAGACGAGGTTATTATGCTTCTCGATTTTGATTGACTTTTCCTCATCCTTCATTTCTGATGAAAGTTTCCATCTCCTTGATTAGATCTTTGCTAACATAGGATCAAAATCAATTCAGCAGAAAGAGAAGAGACCTCCGAGAGATTAAACTGGTATTTCATTCAACTATCCTCAAATTACGAGTACGTTGGTGATCTATTTGAGTAACCCATCAGAGTTCATTAGTTCCTTAGTATTAGTTTACGATACCCACAAGAATAAACTCTATACTCGGGATTCTCCATCTACGTATCACTTGTGAGAGGAGCCTCCTGAAATCAGTAAGATATAGGACCTAAAGCTTGGGTACATGGTACAATCTTGAGAACAAATAAATTAAAAAATATCAATCAAATCAATTCAAAAGAATTAATTAAAGCGTTCTTCCACCTTGTGCATAAAAATGACTATCATTATTGACCCATTTCCAGAGAGCTCAACTTTTCAAAACTAGTTCACTCATATCAATGACTAACTTATCAGGAAAATTCACTGAAATCATAAATGAACTGAAATAAATGAACTCTAGAAACTTTCCATCCTCCATTTAAATTAGACAGTAATGAGAAAGATGATTTTATAAATAAATTTCATTTCGAAAATTTGCACTCGATTCGATACTTGAAAATCAGAATCTAAAAGAATACCATCTAAATCTATTAAACTCTCTTGAAACCTTTCTACTAAAAAGAAAATAAAAAAATAAAATATACAAGAAATTCAACTTCTTGAATGTCACGAGTTCTGAAGAATTTGTCACATTGCCACTAGATGCGTCTGTTATAGACTTCCCGATGTTGAGTACGCCGTGTGCATTGTGGATCCCCAAAGATTTTTGGTACGAATTGGTCACTCTGTTGCGGCGAGTTTTGAGTCTTTGTCGTTGGCCTGCAGTAAGTAGCGTGTAGTCTTTTGTCATGACTGTTCTTTGAGCTCTGTGGATTACGTCGAAAAACTTTGATAATGTCACGTGAATGTTGGTGTGTGATCTTGTTCTTGTCGCCGCGGGAATGTGTTGTCTTCGCGACACGAACTTGTTTGCAACCCATCTTCTCATGTCATACGCTTGTAAGATGCATCGACAAACATTTTCCTTTTTATTTATCGACTTTGTCGTGACAAGATCTCTTTGAGTCCTTAGCAATATATGTCGCGACCTAATTTTATTCTTTCGCAACATAATTCTATCATTCCATAGGTTTTATTGTAGCAACAAAAAATTTCTCTATCGCGACAGAGATTTTGCCTTCAATTCTTTACTATGTCACAACATGAGTTTCTTTATCTCTATTCTTTTTGTGTTGCTCTTCAACTCCTTGTACCGATAGATAATTCACCTCCTTCATGTTTTTTTTTTTTCGACAGAGATTTTGTTGCTCTTAGTTGTGAATTCTGAATGTTATGTCGTGACAGGATTTTCTTTATTGCGATAGAAATTCCTTCTCGAGCTGGCTTGTTATGAAAACTTTGTCGCCACATAAAAACACTTGTCTCAGTTGACTTGTGTTGTATTCTTAGCACTTTCTGTCATGATAGAACTTTCTATGTCGCGACAGAGTTCATCTATTAGTCTTAAGCTTTTTATGTTGCGATAGAGGAAATATTGTCGCGACATAGCTCCTTTGCTCTCTGGCTTGATCATTGTCACGCGATAGAGCTAAGGATTGTCGCGACAGTCTTCTTTTCATTCTTCTTTAGCAATGTCGCGACATAGAACTCTTTGTATGCAACAAAGTTCTATTTTGCACGAGTTTATCCTAGACTTTGTTGCGACATATATTCTTTGGTTCGCGACATAGTTTTTGGCATATTTGAAATTGTCCAATAGACATCTGAAACTATGTTGTGACAGAGAGTGCTGTAGTTTCCATTATTATTATTATTTTTGCTTCTTTTCTGCTTGTTTTCTCTCATTTTTCAATTAACACACTCTTCGGTGGTGAATGTTTCATAATTTGGCATACAAATGATTTATTGGCACAAAAAAACCTTACTAGAAAAATGGGTTAAAAATAAATGGGTTTAAGACTCATCAGGATTGACTTAAGTTTTCTTGTCCTGAGAAAAATAAGAATTTCGTTTGTCTCTAAATAATTAGCTGATTTTTTAGAGGACGAACTTTTTATATTTTAGCTCGAATTGGAAGGTAACATAAGTCAGTTGTAAATTTACCTTTAAATATGTTTACAATCATAGAATCATGAAGATTTTCAATTAAGTTCATTGAACCAACAAATAATTCATATGGTGTAAACAATTTTATCATTAAACATTGATTTGTGTGTGTGTGCTGGTATTTCCTCTTTTTCCTTGGCAGATCAGTTAATCTTCTAGGATAATACTCTGCTGGCATGTTCTCTTTCATTTTTAAAGTCGCATATGCTTGTTGATCATATTACTCTCCACTAATGTAGGCATAATACCACTTCCAGGATCAAATAGGTCTTTTTGGCTTGTAATGTGTGGCTTGGGTAATTAGGTAGAAAATTAGACACTTTAAGCTCAATTTTGCAGGACTTCACTAACAACTTACACTCCTGCCTTCTTGATGCATCCTTGATTTCTCTTGATTGTAAGTTTCTAACCTTCCCATCAGGTTTGTGCATATTTCTGCATATTCTTCATTATGATATCTTTTTCTCTTTTTCATTGTCCACACATAGAAGATAACTTCTCTCCCTTATTTGAGAAGCTTTCATCTCTCACCAAGTCTGATGGAATGGTGCAATGTTTTGTCTTTTTAAACCACCGCACCTCCTTGCGAACTTTGGGTCAATAACTCCCATACCAGTTGACATTAGGTACTCGGTGTTAGAACACCCACACAAGGACTTAATTGTTCAGGGAAGGAAGCTACAAAATTGAACTCATTCCTACTTGATGTTTTCTTTTCCATGACTTCTTTCATAATTCTCTTCATCTTTCTTATTTCTCTGCATTTTCCTTTCCTGACCCACTTTTTATCCTTCTCTCGACTTGAAATAATATTCCCAGGACTTGTCCTTTTAAAGAGTGTGTATTTTGTTTGATAATGCAGGCAAATAAGGGTTCTTTACTTTGGGATTATTTTAAGGAAAGGGTGGGCTTCTTATTCTTTGGTTGATGATGAGACTAGTATGAAGCTCGAGTAGGGAACTAGTGTATGTAGCTATCGTATCATAGGGTAGGTTGAAAGACTCGAACTTCGAGGATGAAACCCAAATCATTTCTTGTTAGTGGTATTTAGCACAGGATTTTCGCCTTGACTAATAATGCAACAAGTTCTAGGACATTGGAAGTGCGTGATGGATCCGGAAGATGTTCCTAAATCATAACCTGATTGTTTCGAGTCATTTTTTATATGTGCAAAGTTTGTATTAGGATTTTATAACTAAGCACATTTTACCTGAGAACAAATTATAGGTCTTATATGTTTCCATTAATTTATCAAAGTCTTCATTCTTGAAGTTCTTACATTTATTTATAACCTTACAACCTTCGATTCCATTCATTTTATCGACTGATGCATCTATAAGATTTTGTTTGGTTTTGAGATTTGTTGTTGTGTTGTTTATCAAGTCAAGAGGTTCATTTTAATCATGCATTCAGCTCAAAACAATCTAACACAACCACAATTTCATTCTTTAATCAATTCCAATCAATCCAAACATGTTGCAGCAATTTGACAATTAGATCTAGGTAACTAGTTTATCATTTATTTCAACTAAACTATTTATCATAAGTAAAAATTTTCTAACTATCAAACATGAAGGAAAGAAAATGTAGACAAAACAAACAAGAAATGAGAACAATCAAACACAAAGTGAACACCAAGCTTGTAAAGAATTCTCTATTTCATTAAATTTGTCAAGGGTGGACTTTAGGTACATAGAAGGAGAAGATATGGAAAGTAAGACCATGTTCATTTTTTACTCCATGCAGCCTTCTCTTTAGCTGCTTCCATTCTTAGATATTCTTCAACCTCCTCTACTGGGGTGAGTTATTTTTTTCTTGTTTCACTAGGGGTTTTATTTTGGGCTGGTGCTTTACAAGGTTCAGAAGGTCCTTCCTCATCTGGATTTGGGTTAGAGAATGGTATTGGAGGGTTGGTTACACCCTGAGGGACTATTGTGTAAGGCACACAATCTGAAATTCTGATTTGTGGTAATGACACTTTCTTCTTGTTTGAGACTATCTTCATAGCCTAGTCTAAAATCTTTGCATTGCTTTCTGTTAGTTCTCGCTGCCTTTTCGCTAATGATTCAAGGAGTGTTATGCTTTTGACTTACTCATAGGTCATTAGGCGAAAACTTTGCTTGTAGTGTGCTAGACTATTCAACCAGTTCTGGTCCCTTTTTTTCCAATTCAGCTCTCCATTCTTCATCTCTTTGTTTCAATGCATCCTCCATATTTTGATCCCTTCTTAAAACTCTGCATGAAATATTCATCCCATGGTTAATTTGGATTTTTAAGCGATTATCCCTTTCTTCACATCTCATGTTTCATGGATTTGACATCCTGGATTACAACGTTATTACATTGGTGCCGCAAACCTTGACATTCTGATGGGTTTCTCAGTCTGGGGATGTATTCAATTTGAGGCTTGGCTTTCCTAAAAATCTTGTTTTCCTTAGGGTGGACTTTCCCACCTTGCTGGCTCATTGCACTTTTCATACCCCCTTTCTTCTTCCACCTCTATCTCTTTCCCCTTTCCTCTATTTTTAGGACCTTTAGTCACTCATGTCAAGGTCAGAGGGGATGCCCAGGGGTATGTTTCTTCTTTTCCCCATTCTTCCTCAACTCCCCCAAGAAGGCAAAGGCTAGTTATTGTAGCTAGGTGTGGAATCAATCCCCTACGTTTCCTTCTGGAGTAACTAAAGATAGATTTTTCAATTATTTTCCCCACATTTATTTTATACCCTTTCAGCAATGCGTAGAGAAGGATTGCTTCGTCCCTTCTCACTGTGCTGAGGTGCTTTGATGACAAAAGGACAAAGCTGATGAAATAGAACCATACCCTAGTCTCTTCAGTTAAATCACCTATGGTAATGGATTTATAAAGGGTTTTCTTTGGCCCCTTCCATTTTCCTTTTCCGGTTGTAAGTAGGTTTATTATCTTTTGGTATTATGGCTTCTTTAGTAGTTCCTTGAACTTTGAGCCATATTTCTGCACCTTCAGATTGAACAATATATTTATCTTCTCTTTGCTGAAGTCTATCCATTGTCCTCTGACATATACTTTCTTTCCTTCCTCTTCGCCGTGATACCGCAAAAAATTCTTTCTGGCAGCCACAATAGGGTTCATATGCTTTCGCCCGGTGGTACCATCCTCTTCTCGAAGCATTTTAGCGAGGAATTGGCTTCTGAATCCTCTTTCAACAATGAAATCTCTATCCTACAGACTTTTCTCCATTAGAGCAGCTGCTTTGTCTAAGATCAAGTTTCTCACTTTTTCATCTCCCCTCTTCATTTTTCTTAATTCCCCATCTAGCGGCTCAAACTCTCCTCTATCTTCAGCTCTTTCTTTAGCTTGCATTTCCCCTTATTGAGTTTCTTGAACAATCTCTTCCTCTACTTCTGTGTATTCTTCCACCCCCTTGTTCAGGTTCGGCATGAGGTGCAACGACTCAGACATGGTTGGGATAGGGTTTCGAAACTCTAGGGTTTTAGAAGGCAAGATGAGAGAGATCAGAGTAAGGAAGCTGAGAGGGTTTATGGTTTATGAGAAAGTTGGCCTTCCAGTTTTAAAAATTTTTCTATTTATAAGCCAACTGTTTTGTTGTGCCTTCATTAAATGTTGCGACAACAAATGACCTAGGGTTTATTCCATTTTTACTACTATGTCGCGACATTTAGAAATATTTGTCGCGATAGAGTTTTGCAATCACTCATGGACAAAGTCAGTCAAATGTCATGACATTGAAAGAAATGTTGCGACACATTTATGATGCTCCTTTCAATCTATGTCGCGACAATGAAAAATCTATTTCACGACAGAAAATGTCCTTTTCAATTTGAGTCCAAAATCTATTATGTTGGGACATAGAGAAATTATGTCGCGACATTGAACTTTAATTTCAAAATTGTATCACTCTCAGTTTTCTCTCAAGACACATTCAAAACAAGGTGCATTCACTCATACCCATATGAACATACTTGTGAAGACTCATTTAATCATCAAAGAGCCTCGATTCAAGTATGAACAATAACATTTCATTTCTTTATTCAAGAAAATTAGCAAAAATGATGTTCGAATAACTAAGAAGTAAAATCACATTCCCTTTGAACTTCAGTATGCATTATAATTAAAACAAATTGGGGAAATAAATACTCCCTTGTAGCTAATTTTATGCGTATTTCGAGTTTAAAACGATACTTCATATGCTATTCATATTTAATATAGCTTCATTGTCCTGAAAAATCAACAACCACTAAATAAATATAAAACTTCTAAAATAATTAAAATTGGAAAAGCAAACAAACAAAATCTTACAACATTAATCTAACTAAAAAAAATGTAAAAATTCAGCAGGTTGCCTTCGAAAACTTAAAGTTCTGTCCTTAGCGAACATTTATGATAAATTCTTAATTTTGATATCTCATATATGCTCCTTTAGTTTGAATGTTCTTCATAATTCTTTCCAATGTCTGTTTCATCCTACATCTTCTTGTTTCCTTGGAGATTCATTATCACCTCCTCGATGAAGTAGGTGTGAAATCTTTGGTTATCTACGTACTGCGGGAAATGCATTCCTTGATTGGTTTTGCAAGGAAAGGCTAGGCTACCGCCCTATGATTTCAATTTCCTCAATGAAGCATTAGTATTTAATAAAACACAGTTGTGTTTGCTTGAAATTTCCGGAGTTCGAGAAAATATTTTCTCATGCAAATTCAAAATTCTCTTGTTTTCTGAAATGAAATGCAACATCTGATCTTCGAATGATTAGTCCTTTTCTAACCTTGATATTCTCCTCTATTGTCCCTTTGCTGTTGTTGTTCTTAGAACCTGAGTTAAGCATGAGCATTGATAGTGTGCCAAAGTGGTTCTGTGTTTCCTCTTATCGCGATCTCGCGGGTTCGCGCCGAAATCGTCAATGTCGTGTGGGACTGTACCGTCGTCAGCTCGTCAAGTCGCGAGTGATTAATGCTCTGTTTGATGAATCTGCTCATGTTTGGGCTGCACCTGCTACTCTTACTATTCTCCCTTCATCCTCGCCTTCCGCTATGTGCAATAATTCTTGTTTATTGTTGTTCTTGTAAATGGGCGTTGGGTCATTGGGTTGGGATAGTCAGATACCACTTTCGTTATATATCACAAACCTGATGAATATAGCAATGCATTTGATCTTGTCGATTGCCTTGCCTCCCTCACTTCTTCTCTTAAAGCCTGACAAAATGCATCAATTATACCCTTGGAGGCATAATTCATAGCATGATAGAATATATCCATCTGAGTGGTCAGGTCTATTCCATGCATAGGGAACATTTTTAACAGTCTCTTGTATCTCTCCCATGCATTGTAGAGACTCTCATCTTCCCCCTGCTTGAAGATAATTATTTCTCCTCTTATTTCAGAAGTTAGAGTTGGAGGAAAAAATATGCTCATATAGGCCTCCACTAACTCTTCCCAGTACATTCACTTGATCCCGATGGCAATGCAAAATTGAACCAAGTTCGCGACATCTCTCGATTGAAGGGAAAAGAGTGCGACTTGATCATATGGTCTCACCCCATTGAGTTTATTTGTATTGACCATCCTCGTGAATCTTCCCATGTGCTCGTGGGATCTTGGAGGAATGACCGGTGTCTTCTTTGGCCACCCGTAGGAATCGATGCTGTCTTCGACCTCGAATTATTAGCCATGGAAGGTTGTCTCACCGTAGAGTACTCATCTTAGATAATAGGCCTCCAAAAGTCCTCCATAGTATTAGGCCTCTAAGGTCTCTCTGCTTCTTCTTCTTCTGTCTTTCTCTTTGATTTTCTATACTTCTGGATTCTGCACTTGTGATTTTCCTTATATTCTTCAATGTTCTCTTAGTTTCGATTAATACAGAGGCATCGAGATCTTACGGTTTCTATGCATTTAAAAATCTTCCCAAAATAGAAACACACTAAAAATCGAGAATGAATTTTTATTGAAGCCGATTATCTATTTAAGCTCATAGAAAAATTTAGTGCCTTCCTTCATTCTTCCATTAAAGCATTTTTTGTGATTTTAAAAATTTATAATAACAAAGAAAAATGTCAATTAATTAAATACCTTTTTTGGTTAGAATATTGATCTTTAAATTCATCATTCTATCCTGACAGTGGCGTAACTTGTTAAGACAGCACATATAGACCAAAATGTTGGCTTGAGTTATGACTTCTGCATACGAAAGTTATTATTTAATCCCACTGGTAAAGGCCTTGAAGTTGTTACGAGACCCAGTATGATAGTCGTGTAATTGACTTCTGAAATCTTGTCACTCGAGAACTATTATTCGATCCCTAGCAGCGACCAGCTAAAAACTTGATACCCGGATCTTGTGTAGATGAAAAGAGGGTGGTTGCTCTTTTTGTAAAATACATCCATTAAAGAAAGTTGAGTTGGTTTGATTCTGCGAGTGCCTGCGGTCGTCCTGATAATAGAAGTGGATATTTAAAAGTCCAGATATCATTCCGAGAATGATGATAAATCAAAAGACTAACTACTGACTTCTCAAGATCATTCTATTTGAAATCTTTTATTATGATGATGAGATGACTAAAGAATTTTAGTCCTAGATTCAATTCATATGTCATGAAAATAATTTTTAATAAAAATGGGTTTGAGAATTCACCGAGTGAGACAAAACTGGTTATAGATCAATGAGTAATAATCAATTTTTGCATATTATCGATTCATAACTCAACCATAAATTGGAAAACTGAGTTTGTCAAAGATGCATGGTAGTATAGTTTGGATTTCTCCCTTAACCATACTTTTCATTGATTAAAAGTTTATATTCATTTCTAAGACATGATTCTAATTAGTTACTTGTAATTTGTAACCCTCTTTCTAAGATTTAAGTATTTTTCCTTTTCAGTACTTCATACCCAGATCTTGGGCTGAAATTCTTGCCCTACAAACAGGTTATTGTAAAGCCTTCTCGATTTGTTGATACTTCATCCTTCATTTATGATGAAAATTTTATCCTTGATTAGATCTTTGCTAACACGGTCATAATCAATTAATGAAAAAGAAGAGACCTACGAGTGATTAAGCGATACTTCATTCAACTATCCTTAAATTAGAGCAAGTTGTTGATTTGTTGAAATGTGTGAGTTCATTAATTCCTTAGTATTAGTCTACCATACCCACAAAAAACCGCTCTATACTCTTAGGATTCTCCATCTCTATGTCACGCAGAGGGCCTCTTGGAAATCAGAGTAAGATACAGGACCTTACTTGGGTACACGGTACTAGTATTGGGAATAAATAAATTAAAAAACAATACCAATCAAATAAATTCAAGAATTCTAATTAAGGCGTTCTTCCACCTTGTGCATAAAAATGACTATCATCATTAACCCATTTCCAGAGAGCTCAACTTTTCAAAACTGGTTCACTCATATCAATGACTAACTTATCAGGAAAATTCATTGAAATCATAAACGAACTGAAATAAATGAACTCCAGAAACTTTCCATCCTCCATTTAAATCATATAGTAATGAGATAGATGATTTTATAAATAAATTTCAGCTTGAAGCTACACTTCAATTCAACACCCAAATCCAGAAATCTAAAAGAATACCATCTAAAATCTACATTGAAACTCTACTGAAACTAACTCTACTAAAAAGAAAATAAAAGAAAAATAAAAGAAAAATAAAAAAAATAAAATATACAAGAGTCTTCAACTACCCAAACGTCTTGGAGTTGTGGAAGCTGCCATAGTGCCCGAGATGCGTCTATTTATAGACTTCCAAATGTTGGGCTGTACTTCATTAATTACATTGTGGATCCCTAAAATTCTAGCCCAAATTGGTCTCTATGTCGCGACATAGAAAGTTCTCACATGGCTGCAGTTTTTAAGTCTTTATCGCTACCTCCGTCAGAAAGCATGTAGTCTTCAGTCGCAACCTGTTCTCTGAGCTCTTTCTTGGATTTTGTCATGACAAACTTTGATAATGTCACGACAGAATGTTGGTGTAGCAGTCTTGTTTTTGTCGCAACAAGAATGTATTGTGTCGCTACACCAAACCTATTTGCAACCAACTTCTCATGTCATACATACGGAGTGCATTTGCGATATAATTTTCATATCGCGACAAACATTTTCCTTTTCCCGATTATGTCCCTTTCTGTCCACTGACGAGTTTTCTCTGTCGCAACAGGATTTCTTTGATTCCTTAGTAATTTATGTCGCGACCTAATTTTATTCTGTCGCGATAGAATTATATTATTCCATAGCTTTTATGTTACGACAGAAAATTTCTCTATTGGGATAGAGATTCTGCCTTCAATTCTTTACTATGTCGCAACATGAGTTTCTTTGTCGCCATTCTTTTTGTGTTGCTCTTCAACTCCTTGTTACGATAGAGAATTCACCTCCTTCATGTTTTGTTTGTCATGACAGAAATAATCTTTGTCGTGATAGGGATTTTGTTTCTCTTAGTTGTGAATTCTGAATGTTATGTTGTGACAGGATTTTCTTTGTTGCGACAGAAATTCCTCCTCGAGCTGTCTTGGTTTTGAAAACTTTGTCGCAAAATAAAAACACTTGTCTCATTTGACTTGTGTTGTATCCTTTGCATTTTCTGTCGCTGATTAGTGCCCAAAAAGTGCTATTTTGAACCCTATTCAAGATAGGTTTTGGGTGCTTTTTGCGCACTAATCATATCAATTAAGCGGTGGCGTGGTAAGGTCATAGTACCCGCGGTATTTCGAGGTTTGTTTTTGGTAATTTCGCAGGTCTTTGCGTACCTTAGCCATTTAGTTGAATCGATGTTAAGATACGTGTCGAATCTTGAAGATTCCACGATGTCTTCATCCATTAAAAATGAGGAGTGTGAAGTGGAATTTTTGAAGAAAGTGGGATGCGTGTAAAAGAGGGATGTAGTGAGCAAGAAGAGAGGCGGGGAGCAATCCCGGAGTTTTAAGCTATGATTGCGAAAAATTTCAACTGGGATTAACGAGAATTCATGATCATAAGAAAATTTCACCCAATCTGCGAATTAGGAGTTTCGCTGAGCTAGCGAACTCGTAGCTAGCGAAATTTGCGTACTGTGAGGAGGCCTCAATTCGCTATCTCTGAAATTCGCTAAATTGTGAGGAAATTTAACCAGCTAACGAGACCCATTGTTGATAAGCGAAATTTCTTAATTTCGCTATCTCTTAATAGAGGAATTTAAACTAGGCTAGCATTTTAAGCTATGCTAGCGAAATCCCCACATAGCGAAGTGCGCCTGTGTTTTGGTATACTTGATCAACGACCACGTTTTGGTGTATTACCATTTGGCCCTTATGTAAAAACCAATATTTTAGGCAATTTGTATTTTCACACTTTGGGTTGTACTATATAAACCCCCACAAACTTGTAACCCTAGCGACTTTTCATTTTATAACGAGTTTCCGCGGCTTTTCATTTAGGGTTTCATTTGCTCTCTTCTCTCTCCTCTTTCTTTCATTTTCTGGGGGCGCGAGCCGTACCCCTTGAGGATGACAACTCAAGGGATGCTTGGCTAAGCCTCATAGCCTTGAAGAGGAGGGTGGCTAGCTTGGTTTTGGGGTTGTTGCAGGTTGTCCTCATGCTTTAAATGTTACAGGTACTGCATTTATGGTTCCATACTTTCCAAACTAGGGTTTAATGCCATTTAATGTCTTTCCTTTGGTCAATACTTGCCATGCTTTAGGGTTCAGTGCATGCTTAATGGTAGATGCACTGATATTCTTTAGATGGTATTCTGAGCCATTTAAATGAGGTTAAATGCTAGGGTTTCAAGCGAATGGGACTTTGAATGCTTAGTATTTGGTTTATTTCGAATAAGTGGTTGGGGTTAGGTTTTATAGCTAAACAAAGATCGGTTTGGCTTTATATGTCATTTGCCCTAATGCGGAAATAGCAGGGACAGCGTAATACCCCATGTTGTCAAGCTAGTGACCCGAGCCTTGAGGTTACCATTTCACACTTTCATTTAAGCTTTCTGATTAACAGTGAAACAACCTCCACATTTTTAACGAATCCAAAAATCCAAACTAAAAGCCTCACCAATTTTCAAACACTAATGCAAATCATTCGGTAGTATGAAAACCCATCCGATGTTCGACCCTAGACCACTATGCTGCGGTAGCTTGACTACGGCGTGCAGGAAGAACACAGGAATACTAAATTTTGTTGATTCGGGATCACCCTAATGGCCTGCCGAATCAAATGGCGCCGTTCAGGGGATGGTGCTAGTGAGATAGAAAGTGTTAGACTTGTGATTCATATCACAAGTTTTGGTAAAATCTCATTCCCTTTTGATTTTATCATTTTTTTTCCCACTTGCAGTTCACTGCAGGGGATTTTAAATTTTTCTAGTACATTCAATTTTTCCTTGCTTTAATTTTAGCTAACCTTAACCCTTTTGTTAGTTTTGTTTTGGTTGTTTTTACATTTGTGATTGTGAAGTGTGCGAAGCCGGTTTATGCGGTGGGATAGGAACACTACGGGTAGGCTTGAGAGGGTATTTGGCACGCACGAGGAGCCGAGGAGCTCGAAATTGATCCTCCACCCAGTGCTCGAAATGGATCCTCCGGGAGGAGGCTTGACAAAGCCAACGAGGGTGCTAGGGAGCCCCGTGCATATGTCGATCCATGGGGGATCACATACACCCACCTAGGGTGAGTGCACCCTCATGCATAATTCCTGGCGAGGGAGGTGGCGGTGAAGCCTTGCTTGGTGCCTCTGCTCCCCTGACATTCCATGGCATGGAGAATGAAAACCCTTCTGATCACATAAGGGAGTTTGAGAAGTATCCTGCTTTCAAAAGATGTGCGGTGGACATGGAGCTCCTCAAGTTGAAAGCCTTTCCCACTTGACAGCAAGACAAAGGAAAAATTTGGCTAAATGCATTAAGGCAGAACCATAAGGAGTGGGGAGTTTGTGGCGAATTTACAAAAAATTCTTGTGCTCACAAGACAAACAACTTGAAGAGGCAAATTTACACATTTGCAGCTCATGATGGTGAGAGGTTCTACCAGTTCTGGGAGAGATTTATGGAGATTATTAGTGCATGCCCACACCATGGGTTTGATACATGGATGTTAGTGAACCATTTTTATGATGGAATGTCCCCTTCCATGAAACAATTATTGGAAACTATGTGTGGAGGAGATTTCTTGAGTAAAAATCATGATGAGGCAATGGACTTCCTCAATTATGTGGTCGAGACCTCCAAGGGCTGGGATGAGCCAAACCAAGGGAAGAAAATAGATTCAAGCCGCGATAGACGAAGTGGAGGCATGTATACCCTACCTCTTCGAAGATATGGAGGCGAAAGCTAAGGTATCTACCTTGGCTAGAAAGATTGGAGGAATTAGAAGAAAAAGGGTCCATGGTCTTTGGCCGGTGGCCAGCCATGCCGCGGTCAGCATTTCAGCGCGGTCACGACCGCGGAGGGCATGTCCCGAACCCGTCGAGGGGATGCAAATGTGGTAGGCCCAACAGACGCAAACAAATGCTCCATATGGCAACACTTACACAACCCCGATTGGAGGAGTCACCACTAGCCCTTCACGGAAACCTCGACCTCTATGCGGCGTCGACAAGCTTCCACCCTCTCTGATGAGCAAGCCATTTTGAATCTGAGCAAAGTGGTGGAAATTTTTGTGGAGAGCAAAGGCATCAATGCTCGGTTGAGCAAAAAAAATTGAAAATGTGAAAAGCTCCTTGAACGAGAGAGAATAGATGGGAGGAAAGTAACGCTAGAAATTGACGACTGCGGGCATCCGCGAATGAAAATCGTGACAAGAGGCGGGAGGTTCCGCTTCTCGATAGCGCTGCGAATCAGGGGAGTCCATGGGCGGAGCTGTTCAATGAACCTCCCAATGGATGAAGTCAAAGCTGTCATTACCTTAGAAGTGGAAAGAGGTTGATCGACCCGATGCCCGAGCACATTGAGGAAACCGAGAAAGGGAAGAATTGGAGCCATAACATTTTCTTGAGAGGACTCAATGAAGTAGCGCCGCCACCTCCATTTCCCCAAGCACTAAGAAGCCCGAAGAAGGCATCCGGCGGCGGGCATCTAGAAAGTCAAGGCGGTGAAGGAATTCGACATACCCTTTTGGACATCATCAAACAAAGTCCTGCTATCTGAAGTTTTTAAGATCTGTTGTACAATCAAAGGGGTTGGGCATTGACAAAAGGCATTCTTAGCGGAACAAGTAAGCTCCATCATCAATGCGAAGACAATGGTGAAATACAAGGATCGGGACCACAGGCTATCTCGAGTTAACATTGGAGGAACTGCATTGACAAAGCAGCGGTAGACTTAGTGCCGGTCGACCCTCTTTGCCCGTACTCGATTAATAGGCGGTTAGGTTTCAGGAGAGCTGAAACCAACCAACATCACCCAACCTTAGCGGAGTCGTTAGGTGAAAATACCAAAGGGATAGTGGAGGATGTGTTGGTAAAAAGTAGATAGGTTCTACTATCGTAGATTTTGTGGTTCTCGATGCAGGCAGGTGGCGAGGGGAGCCAATCAGAAGTGCCCATTATATTGGGAAGGCCATTCTTTGGCCACATCAAAGCGCCATTATCAATTGCGGGAATGGGGTAGCTCAACATTTTCCACTTGAGCAACAAGCAAAAACCAACTGAGGATGAGGGGAGCAAGTCTGATGAAGTTTGCCTGAGTGGCACACGGGTAGGAAGGCATGATACTAACAAACAGCAGGAAGAATTGATGGAGAACAATGAAGCACTTAATGAAGAATCCACCATTCCTCCCGCAATGGGCCACCCACCGCCACCGTAGAGACCGGGGATTACCCAAAACAAAGGAGCTGAGCATTAAGGCACCTGCAGCACACACCACTGCATGCGTGGAGGAGCTTCTCCTTCTGGACCTCCTTGAAGTCCACAAGCCACACATTTAAGGGTGGCTCCTGCTTTGTCTCAGAAGCCACTGATTTAGTTGCTTGGTTTTGAGTAAGTTTCTTTTTGTTTAAAATTTTTCAGAGTAAATCGTGTTCGCATTCGTTTTGCTTTGTGTCGACAAATGCTAAAGAACATCAACCACTCCACAAACAGCACCTCACCGTGCCTAGGTTGGGGATGATCCTTCTCCTGCCACCATGATTGAGGAGGTACCATTCCATCCTCTAGCTTTTTCATTCCCATGTCGGGTCAGTCGGAGGTAATTTTCATATTTTTGGAATTTAGTTTTAATGGTTATACATGTACCAAGGTGCCAAAATCACTTTTTTGTACATACATTTTGTGTTTCTCACTCTTGCCTGGTTGAAAAATTGAAACCTCAGATGTTACCTTAATGATAGGACAATTCCATGCATGATTTAGTTTTGGTCAATTGAAATTTCAGCTAACTCAACATTCCCCCTTTAGCTAATTCACACACTCGCACACCGTGATTAAAAATTAATAGGTCAGTGAGTGTATACCTCTTCACTTTGCAAAGCCGTCTAGATCTCGTTGATAACCCATAATAGGCTGAGGCACTGCTACGAAGACCAATGTTGTCTTCCAAAAAGGAAAAGAAAAAGCAAAAAGAAAAAGAAAAAAAGAAAAAGAAAAATAAAAGCCGTGACGCTTTGCCTTGGAACCCGAACACGGTCCGAGGGGTATATGGCGAAAGCCTTTAAAGCCCGATGCCCTAAACCTTGATCAAGCTGGGGAGTCATCGACTTAGTGTTCGCACCCGGTGGATGGGTAGAGTTTGGGCCGTGCAGGTGCTTAATTCTCGGGGTTCAATTTAGTCCGGGTGAAGCTCGTAGGAGTTTGTGGTCAAGTGATCCTTTTGGCTTGATGTCTCTAAACCTTAATTGCTGGAGTCATCGGTGGACCTTCGTTACACGGACTTTGGTGAAGTTTAGTTTTTAGCATTGCACCCTACTATTAGCAATCAAGGAAGAAATAAGAGTGTAACTAGTCCTATTTAGGTTGGTCATGCTTAAGGCCATGGCGAGCTAGTTGGGGGAGGGAATAGCTTTTGCAATCATTGGTCAAACTGGTTACCTTGGGAACAATTAGATTTTGGTGGAAATTGTGTTGATTTCCTTGAAATTGGCATCGCTCTCTAAAACTTGTTCTTGTACGGCTTATGTTCTTCATGTCGGTTTTCATACAGGTGTAAATTATCTATCTAGCAAGGCTTAATTCGTACATACACTTTTGAACCACATATACTTTTTTGTAGAAGCACAAAGATGCATCCCAAGATTGTTTTAGCATCAAGTAAGGACTAGCAACGTGTCGATCGGGGGTGGATTAGTGCCCAAAAAGTGCTATTTTGAACCCTATTCAAGATAGCTCAAGACTAATCATATCAATTCAAGCCAATTGACATGTCTAGTCCACTAGAAAATTACCCCATGCCATTTCCCGAGTTTGTTTTTGCACTCAAGAGTCTCTTGCGCACTCGCCCATTTAGTCTAAATCACAGCAGATACGTGTCGATCAAGATTCACGATGTCTTCATCCATTAAAAATGAGGAATAAAAGTGGAATTTTGAGGGAGTGGGATGCGTGAGCAAAGAGGATGCAAGACAAAGTGTAGAGGTGAGCAATCCCAGATTTCCAGGTGATTGCTGGGTACTACTGATCATAAAAATTCTCGCAACTCAGCTTAAAATTCCTGAATTCTGAGCTTAAATTAGATTTGAAACAGTGAAATTCTCGCTAGCTAGCTAAATTTACTGTGGCCCAGCTTAAATTTTCCACTCGCTTATCTCACAAAATTACTAGGCTAGCTAAATTTCGTTATTAGCCAATTGCTGATAGCGAAATTTCTCAATTTCGCTATCTCGGTAGAATTTCGCTAGGCTGTATACCGCTAGGCTAGCGAAATTTTCTATGCTAGCTAAATCCCCTCGCATAGCGAAATTGTCGCCCCGTGTTTCGTATACTTGATCCAAACGGCATCACGTTTTGGTGTATTACCATTTCTCAGTTCCATGTGAACCAACATTTTGTGTAATTTTGTATTTTCACACTTGGTTGTACTATATAAACCCCCACAAACTTGTAACCCTAAGCAACTTTTCATTTTATGTATCAGGCTTCCCATTTTCATTTTGGTTTCATTATT
Organism: Tetrastigma voinierianum; assembly: GCA_016808115.1. Taxonomy (NCBI): domain Eukaryota; kingdom Viridiplantae; phylum Streptophyta; class Magnoliopsida; order Vitales; family Vitaceae; genus Tetrastigma; species Tetrastigma voinierianum. The sequence goes on from JAEQBH010000112.1 coordinate 1,593,630, forward strand.
TCTTTCTCCTTTTTTCATTTTCTAGTTTACTAAACACACCTCTCAGGATGATAACTGCATGTCAAAGGCCTCATAGCCTGAAGAGAGGGTAATAGTTTAGTTTTGGGGGTTGTTGCAGGTTGTCCTCATGCTTTAAATGTTACAGGTACTGCATTTATGGTTCCATTTTCAAACTAGGTTTATGCCATTTAATGTCTTTCCTTTTACATTATCGCATGCTTTAGTGGTTCGTTTATGCCAATTAGATAATTGATATTCTTTTAGATGGTATTTAATGAGCTACTTGAAATGAGGTTAAATGCTAGGGTTTCAAAACTGAATGGGACTTTGAATGCTTAGTATTTGGTTTGACTCAAATAGGAGGCTCTAGGTTAGGTTTATGTTAATGTAAGATCCGCTGGCTTTGACTATATGTTTGGTCGTGGTCTCTAATGCAGGAAATAACTCGAGGACACCTGTAATACCTCTATGCTTGTCAAGCTAGTGACCCAAGCTCAAGGTTACCACTTCATTAATTTCATTAAGCTTTACAAGGTCCAAAGAACAAACAACCTCCCCTCGCTTTTTAACTAAACCAAAATCCAAACTAAAGCTCCACCACCTTTCAAACACTAATGCAAATCATTCGTAAGTAAGGAAAACCCATCCCCGTGTTCGACCTAGACCACTATAATGCTAGAGCTGATCACGCATAGGAGGAACTTAGAATATAAATTTTGTTGATTCTGACACCCTACTGTAAAATTAATCACGCGAGAGTTCATCTATTAGCCTGAAGCTTTTATGTCAGGACAGAGAAATATTGTCATGGACACGGCCTTGCTCGACCTTGATCTGTCGCTGATAAAAACTGATGTGCACTGGTGTGTGGCTAGCTAAAGGTGTGGAAGAAGAAGGTTGGAACACCACAACTCCTCACCGATCATTCACTTAATCATGCTTGAATGACCCATATCAATCGTATCGCGTTGTTTCATCTATCCAACTTATGTTAAACCACAAAAAAGGCAATTTTTTGAATTGAGAAAATGAGTGCTGGTATGTATAAGAATTATAATACCATGTTTTCATTTTTTCAAAAATGTAATAAACAAATTTTCAATAAAATCCAACACATGAAGCTTACTAAACATACAAATGGCTTTTAACAGTGACGTTGAAATCAGTGAAAAGTCACCACAACCTCTCCCATCCAAATATCACATTGTTTGCAATAGGGCTCAGATTGGAAAGTTAGCGAGTGAGTGCTACCCTCTAATGCGAGCCTGGAGGAAGGTCATCCTTATCCCCAAGCAGCCTGAGCACTGTGAGGAGCCATGATCTCACACTGCTAGCACATCAAGAGAGTCTGTAGGGGCTGGCTGGGCAGAAGGCGTTGGAACTGAAGGAGGATGAACCGAAGAGGTCTAGGCAGGCACCATATAGAACTGGGGTAGCCCAGACTCGATTCCACCTAGATACCGATTCTGGTGTGAGTAAAGTGCCTTCACAAGACGCCATCCTCTCAAACTGGGCATAAAAACGTACGTCAAGTTACAAAGAAGGGGCGGATCGTGATCCATGATATTGTAGTCCCGAGTAGAAATGGTGATATGTCAAGTGAGGTGATCGCAAGCTGAAGGTCGTCCCAACATCCGCAGGAGCCGTGGCAATTCCTGGGGCCGAGGGCCTCGGAGGTGCAAGAGGAAGCAGTGGGCAGGTAATGGAGTAGCGGGTAGCTGACTTCCAACCAAGGATGCCTGAACCTGATGCTCCCAAGATGCTCTGCCGAGGTATCGCTCCCTCCTCAGCAAGGTCGCCACCGGGCCGGTCCTTGCCGGCTCTGGAGTAGGAGGTAGTGCCGGGGCCGGAGTCCGCCTTGACACAACCGCAGGATAGCCTTCCAGGATCACGACGACGCCTAGCCCTGGGCCTCGCAGGAACCGATGTGCCATACCGCAGTCCTGAACAGGAGGGGGAGTGGACCTAACCTGAGTCGACTTTACGATAATCTGTCCTCAAAGTGGAACAAGGATGTCATGATAAGCTCGGCCGGGCTAAACCAACCCCTCTCCAATACGGTAAAGAGCATCCATAATACTTTCCTTGTACTATGTGGTCGGAGCGGGAAAAGATAGACCACAGGATATGTCTGCGGAGGAGCAAGCTCGAGGAAGCCGCCCCCGAAAATAAGCCCGCTGTAGTGTCCCCGGATAGTAAACTAACCATCTCCTGTCGAGGATGAAGCCATCATATAACATGCCGAGTCGGGCAAGAACCAATCGACACGTAGACAACGTAGCGCTTATATCCGTACTCAAAGTATCCATGGTCAGCCATCGATAGTGAAATGAATGGCTGTCGGATTGGGCTCTCGCTTGGAGGTCATCGTGTGGTAGAACTCGATGACCACCCGAGGGTAGAAAAACCGACAAGGTGTCATAAATGGCTCCAAGGAGTACCTTTGCACTAGTCGCATCGAGTCTTTCAGCTCTGGATCTTCAGCGAAGGCCGAGATCATAATAAATCTCGCTGTGCAAATCCCTCTCACTGCAATCAGCATTCCCTGGAATAGGGATATGATTAGTGCCCAAAAAGTGCTATTTTGAGCCCTATTCAAGATAGGTTTTGAGTGCTTTTTGTGCACTAATCATATTAATTGAGCCAATTGACATGTGCGTGTCACTTACACTACCTAATTCCATTGAGTTTGTTTTTGGTAATTTTGGTAAAGTTTTTGCATGTCTCTACCAATAATTTCAAGTTTGATATCAAGTTGGTGCAGAATGCTGAGGATTTACAAAGGATTTCATCAACCAAAATGAAGAAATGTGAAGTGGAGTCGACGAAAGGTCGATGCAAAGGCAAACAAGCAAAGCAGAGGGAAACCAAATTTTCGCTTATGAAAATTTTTTGTTGTTAGCGAAATTTCGCTAGCCTAGCTTAAAATTACCTGCTCATAGCGAGTTCTTTGATTTTCGCTTATCTCTTGAAATTTAGCTAACTTAGCTAAATTTCGCTTAAGATAGCGAATTTTCGCTATGCTAGCGAAATTTCCTGTATAGCGAAAATGGCTGCCCTGTGTTTTTGATATTTTTGATTCCAAACGACCACGTTTTGATTAATTACCATTTTGTCCCTATTGTAATTTCATATTTTAGCATTTTGCTATTTCACATTTGGGTTATTAAGCTACCTTATAACTTTGTAACCCTAACTTTTCATTTATATAAAAGCTTTCAGATTTTAGTTTTAGGTTTTATTTTGTTTCTTCTCCTTCTTTTCTTCATTCGGCTGCCAAACACACCCTTGAGGGACATAACCTATGGATGTTTACGTTTCAAAGCCTTGGAAGAGGAGGGTTGCTAGCTTGGCTGGCTACTGCAGTTGTCCTCATGCTTTAAATGATACAGACACGTATTTATGGTTCCAAACTTTCCAAACTAGGGTTTAATGCCATTTAATGTCTTTTCTTTGGCCATTACTTGTCATGCTTCTTAGGGCATGTTGCATTCTTTAATGGTAGATGACCGACATTCTTTAGATGTCATTTACGAAGCCATTGAAATGAGGTTAAATGCTGGTGGTTTCAAATCGACCGGGACATTGAATGCTTAGTATTTTGATTTGACCTTTAAATAGGAGTGGTTTTAGGGTTAGGTTTATAGCTAAACAAAGATCCGATTTTGGCTTGACTATATGTCATTAGCCCTACGCGAGGAAATAACCCGAGGACACTTTAATACTCCCGTGTTATCAAGTTAGTGACTCAAGCCTTCAAGGTTACCATTTCAAACTTTCGCCTTAAGCTATTTCGTTATCCTGAACAACTAACTCCCCGCTTAACCAAATCCAAAATCCAAACAAAAGTCTCACCATTTTCAAACATTAATGCGACCATTCGTGGATGAAAACCCATCCCCGTGGTTCGAATTTAGACTCGCTTATATCAAGAAGTAGAGTTTCGACTACTACAGGAGGAGTATAGGAAACAAATTTTGTTGATTCCGGATCACCCTACCGTGGCACGAATCAAATGGCGCCGTTGTCGGGGAAGGTGCCAAACTACGAGTGATGAGTTGATATGTACTTGTAATCCACATTACAAGTGTTGGTGACCTTTCAATCCCTTTTGAATTTCATTTGTTTGAACAGCAAGTTTTCTAGCAATTACTGACCGCTTTTGTTTCATACACCGCTTTGCTTTAGCTTAACACTCGAATTCTGCAGTTTGTTGCTTTTTCGTTTGTGTCATTTTGTGTAATGTGTGTTTATGCAGCACCGGGATAGAGGAATATCGTAGATTGTAAAGAGTGAGTGCAATCAGCTGAGCAAGGTCAGGAAATCAATGTGCACAAGGACCAAAATGGATCCTCTACTCCGAGGAACAAAGAAAGTCAACAAGCACCCCCATGAATCCAATGTGAAGATACGTGTCAGATGAGGGATCACATACACCCTCCTAGAGTTAGTGCTCCTTCCTGCATCATACCTCCTGCTGAGGATGTAGCAGTGAGACCCTACCTAGTGCCCCTGTTTCCCACATTTCATGGTATGAAGAATGAAAATCCATATTCACACATACCGGATTTGAGGCATATGCAATGATCCCCTTTCTGGTGAGGGTATAACCGATATGGAGTTGTTGAAGTTGAAGGCATTCCTGTTAACCCTCAAGGACAAAGCCAAAATATGGCTCAATTCACTGAGGCCGAGAACGATTAGAAATTGGGCCGATCTTCAAGCTGAATTTTTGAAGAAATTCCTTCAAGACAACCAAGAATTGTCAAATTTGAAGAGACAGATCTACATCTATCGGCTTCCAGACAATGAGAAATCTCTATCATGTTTGAGAGGTTCACATGGAGACCATCAATGCATGTCCACACCATGGTTTTGATACATGGATGGTAGTGAATCATTTCTATAATGGTATGTCCCCGCCACAGCTAACCGCTAGAAACCATGTGGAGGACGACGAGCAAAAATCCGATGAAGCCATGGATTTCTTGAATTATGTGGCTGAAATTTCAAGGCTGGGACGAACCGACCCAAGGGAAACTGGAAAGAATGAAGCCTTTGACCCACCAAAGGGAGGCATTATGCACTTCCTCAAGATATGGAAATGAAAAAGCAAGAATATCAACCCTAGCTAGGAAGATGGAAGAACTGAAGGAAAAGGTCATATAAGTGTGCAAGGATCAAAACACGACAGTTTCAACCCATGCATCAATTGTCGCCCCACCATTCCATCCAGAGAACATTTATCCAATGCCCTCGCGAAGGATTTTGATGTCGAGCATGCTAATGCCGTAGGCCAATACAAGCCAACCTAATGCCTCATCACTGCAATACACACAATTCCAATTGGAAGAATCACCCCAATCTCTCCCCGAAAACCTAACCCGCTCTACGTGCTCGTGCCAAACAACGCTTTGGTTCTCATTCCAACCACAGCCATCATCATCCTCTTTCTCCTCTGAAATGCTTATATTGAATTTGAGCAAGGTGGTAGGTAATTTTATGGAAGAATAGGTAAGGGATCAACGTACAATTGGCACAAAGAATTGATATCAGAGAAAGTACATTGAACAAAAGAATACGGCTCGAGCAACCTTAATCGGGAAAATCGATAACCTGGGCGTATTTAATCACAAAGATCAACAATTTGTTGGAGGTACAAGAGAGAGGAAGGTTCCCTTCCCAAACATTTCCAATCCAAAAGGAGTCCATGAGGTAGGGTCATCCAGCAATTCAGGGATGGATGAAGTGAAAGCTATCATCACTCTGAGGAGTGGAAGAGAAATGTGAGCAACTCGCCCATGACTCCAAGAAACATGCAAGGAAAAGGAATAGCCCGAAAGAGTAATAATCGAAGAACTGAAGAAAAGCATGCCCCTCAATTTCCCTCGCAAGCACTAAGAGGCAAGAAAAAAATCCCAAACTAAGCTGAAATTTGGGAGGTGCTAAGGCAAGTGAAAGTGAACATTCCACTGCTTTACATGATTAAGCAGGTCCCAACTTATGCTAAGTTCTTAAAGGACCTGTGCACAGTCAAGAAAGGTTAGTACTGAAAGAAAGCCTTCCCCGACCGAAAGCAAGTTAGTGCCATAACTTGGTAAGACCTCAAGCCAAATATAAGGATCCAGATCCCACAATATCGCCAACATCGTGGGACTTGCATGACAGCTAATCGTTAGATTTAAAATAAGGTAAACTTCACGCCATACTCGCAGATACAAGAGGGTTCGGGAGCCAAACCTACCAACATCACTTTGTCATCGGGCCGATCATCGCTGAAAATCTCTAAGGAATAGCGTTGAGGATGTTCAGAAGTTGGTAGACAAATTCTACTACCCAGTAGACTTTGTAGTGCTTGATACCGAACCAATAGCAAGTGGGCCTAATCATGTGCCAATTATCCTGGGAAGCACTTTTTGGCCACTTCCAATGCGGTAATCAATTGCTGAATGGAGTCATGCAACTCACATTTGGCAACATGACATTGGAGCTCAATATTTTCCACTTGGAGGAACAAGCACAGCCGCGAGGATGACATGCAAGGATCTCGAGGAAGCCCCGCTTCAATTAGTCCAAGTGAAGGGGGACCAAAAGCTCACTCACTGCAGGTGAAATTGGTGCAGAAAAATGAAATACCAGGATCGATTGAATGCTTAGTCCTATCATGTAGTCAACAATCAGCCCAAAATCACCCAAAGGAGAAGAAATTAACAAGAATGGATTCAGCTGAGGTCAGCAAAGACAGCCACCGGCCAGGTTAAGGAGCCTCCTGACCCTCTCCATGAGTAATCATGAATTGAGCTGGTTTGGTGTCCCACTTAAACCTAAACCTGTGAATAAAATTTTTGGTTTTTTTTTAAATTAGTCAATTTTCATAGTATGCTATTTTAGTAACTTTCCTTTTTAGTAATCAGATTTTAATTTATTTTATTTTTATTTTTAGATATATGTTAAAATAATTGTTTTTGATTTTTTTTATCAGCCTAAATCAAATTATTATTATTTTTATTATTTATTTGCAGATGGAGTCCAGTTTTGGCAAGGATTTCACTATTGTAGCGAAATTGGCTCTCAGTGGCTCTTCGGCTACCTCACGACCTTATAAAAAGGGAAGGGGGAGGGTGGGGCTCATTTCGCCACATTTCCACCAAATTTCGAGCCACCATTGCCATGAGCCCTGCAAATTTCGAGCCACCACAATGAGCTCTCCGCAAATTGTGGCTCGCGCGAAGGCCGAGCCCCGGTTGCACACCCAACCTGCTCCAAAGACACCGCTCCGGCCACCAGCCCGCTGGGCGCGCCCCCGCTCGTCCCATCCCGAGCCCCAGGGCCAGCACCGCACCGCCACTAGCCGAGCACGCTAGCCGTAGCCGCGCCGCCCCACTACCGCAGTCGCTCACGTCCCGTGTCACCGTCTAAGCCCTACGCCTCGTCCAACCGCCAGCGCACTCTCCGCCTCCTAACCGCGGCGCCTCGGCGACCGAGCCGTTTCACCCCAGAAGACTCCCAGGCTGGGCGCATGGTCCCGCACCCGGTGGTTACCGCGACCTGTGGCTGATTTGAGGAGCCAGCACTTCAAGAGGGGCTGGCCGGTGTCCATTCTTCGGGCCTTCATACGTACACAAATCGTAGAGGCCCCAGCTGCCGTCCCTGAGGAGCCTCAGGGATTCCGGAGGTATCAGACTTGGATGGGACCCCGGGTCCCTTCCCCGGTGCCTCGGAGACGATGTAGGAGGGCCCGACCCTCCAAGCGAGCCCTGACATCAGGCCCGGGGGAGTCCTCGACATCTCGGCCTCAGCCATCACCTTCCCCAGCAGAGGAGAGCACATCGCCATCTAATATCAAGCCACCGAGGACGCGTCCATTGTTCACTGACCCCGATTCGGGGGAATGTAGATCCGCACACGAGACGCATTGGGAGACGTGATACGATGTGCCAAGATGGATCGCCGACCATGGGTTCGTAGACTCTGGCGAGGCTCGATCACGCAAAGACTCCCCGCGCCATTTATGACACCGCTGCGCTTTATTATCCCCAGGTGCTTCAGTTTTACCACTCCATGACTTCCCTGGGAGTGCCGAGTCCGCTGGAGCTCCGATTCACCATTGACGATCGCTCGAGTAATTCGAGCTGCGACATTTCAGTCAAAGATAATTCGCCAGCCAGAGCCGGCTCATTCCGAGGTTATAGAGAGTGGCCCCACCATCGCAGGAGATGGTCCGCTGTCCGCAGAGATACCACTGACCTGCATTTTCTCAGAGGCGCCGCCTCGATGAGCCAGGACCACCCGTCCGACCGCGAGCCTGCAGCACTACGTACAACGCAGGGGAGCCATACTCAAGGCTCCTCAGACTGATCTCGTGAGGGATTCCGTTCACCTCCGAGCCGGGTCAGTGACCGCCCCTCGTCGCACTTTGAGGATAAGGTCCATCGCAAGGGCCTGGTTCGAGCTGAGGGTTTACCATTGTTGATGCCGCGCTTGCTGAACCAGGTCCTGGAGCATCTGGGATTCCCGGAGGAGCCTCGCATTGAGAGGAGGATTAGCTGCACTCAGGTTCTGTCTCTGGAGCGATCATTGACCATGCCGATCTCTTTTGTTCTCCAAAGCAGCCAGGATCGATGAGTAATGCATGAGATAGCGCAGACCCCCTGAGGGGGTGGAGGATCCGTCTCTCGAGGTGGAGGTAGAGGTAAAGAGGAGCCCAGTTCATGATTTATCTCCTCCGTCTCCACCTCCACCTCCTTCTGCCCCGTCCCCTACTGACACTGCCGGCCCTTCATCTACAGCCAAAGACTCTCCCGAGCACAAACCAGTCGGGCCGAGGGAGCTTGTTACCACGATGATGTATGTTCATTGGCTACTACACAGGCATCACTGGACCAGAGGTTGGCCCGAGCCGAGGCCACTATAGAGCACAGCCATGCCATGCTTCTACAGACATGAGCCACCCTGCCTCTCCCGCCCGAGCCACACATCGAGATCGGCCCACGCAAAGCAGCTGTACCCTCATCGACATGCTAGCAAGAGTCGCAGCAGCCTTTAGATCCACTGAAGACATCCACCACCACCGCGAGTGAGGTGGTCACACCCTTTCTAGCTTTCCTATCTAGTGAGGCATGTCATGTTTTGGTTGGGATGTTTATTAGGAGTGTCTTCTATCATGATTTGTACTGCTTTTGTGCTTTTATCAATCGCTACCATTTTATAGGGATTGTATAGAGTTCATGTAATAGCCAATAGTAGGCAGTGATACTTTTGTTATGTTTAGCAATACTAATCATGTATTAGCCATTTTGGTTATATCAAAAGCTTTATAGCATTATTTATAAATAATTACACTTTTGTAAATCACTTGTTCCTACATTTTGTTCACTACTTTTATCAAGAATCAAGTTCTGTATGTTACCTTAATGATAGAACAACTCCATGCATGATTTAGTAGGTTTTTAATAATTGAAGTTCCAAGATATTCAACCCTTGAACATTCTCTTTAGCTAATTCACACACTGCACACCGTATTTGTACCAGGTTGGAGAAGCTTTATACCTCTTTTTCACTTTGCAAAGCCTACTTAGATCTCGTCGATGACCCATAATATATTATAAGTATCTAACCGAACCAAAAGACAAATACAAATTCATGTCACTATTACCAAAGGACTATTGTCTAACTTAAGAACGGCGCCAAAAACTTGTTAACCGAACTAAAATACAAATACAAATTTATGTCACTATTACCAAAGGACTATTACCCAATCCTGCAATCTACAAAAACTGTTAAGACCAAAAGATATAAAACAAATTTATGACGTTATTACAAAGGACTAACTAACCTCAAGAACGGCGCCTAAAACTTTGTTAACCGAACCAAACACAAATACAAATTTATGTCACTATTACTAAAGGATCTATTATTCCCAAGAATCCGCCAAAAACTCGTTGATATTATACTATATAAACCACCAATCTTTAGAGTAAATCATTTTCTAAAGTTTGGTTTTGGTCCGATATTCTCGCAAGTGCACGTCGACAAGTAATAAAATGGATTTAAGTCCGTGATCATTGATCCCACAAGAGATCTCAAGAATTTTAAATCAACTACCCCGGATTACTCAATTTTATACTATTTGACTACAAATGATAGTAGGATCCAGCATTAAGGTGTCGAAAATTAAGCTAACAAAAGGAAAATAATCGAACTATCCAAACATAATCGGAAGATAAAGAATAAGGAATAATGAATTTCTAATAAAAGAAAATGAATATCGAATAGTTATCCTCGTGAGGACACATCAATAGAAACAGCTTATAGTGAACTATCGAATCCCTCAGAAGTTACTCCTGATAAAATTTCTTTGATTATTCCGCTTCAAAATCTGGTCTGGGCGTTGTAGTACCGATCTCCACACTCCACATTTCATTATCTAATATCTCGACCCGACATTCTAGAATACGTGGAATTAGATAACTACTTTTAACAGGACTTCCTAATTCGATATTTTTCTTTGCAATACTTCATACCCATTTTATGGATTGTAAATTCTTAGCTCCCAAGTTATCGGTCACATGATATACAACTTCCGCATTGCTCCTCCGAAATTAGAATAGATCAACCTTTCCTGATTAATCCTCGCCCAACACGGATCGGGCCTCACCATCCGACCTGAGGAACTCGCTTGTTTAAATAGATAACTCATTCAACTCGCTTTTGATTTCAAGTGAGAAAGGAGATTTGGCCCTTAAGTGAACTTTGAAGCAAAGCCTTCGAAAAAAAGGATCCCCACAGCAGTTAGTATACCTTCAAAGAAATGTACATTACTCCCCGTGGAAATTCGTTTTCTCTCCCCAAAGGGTCACCGAGGACCTCCTTGAAATCGTGAGTGAATGACGCAAATCTTAATAAACTTTGCACAGCTGAAACCGATATTCAGATCCCAAGACAATAAAACTCAAAACTGGCAATCACGTGAACTGAATAACAAGCCTTACGTGAACAACCACCTCAGCTTGAAAGATAATTTAACCGCAACTGCTTCACTAATGGAAGTCGGATTCCTCACCATCGACTACACGATACAAGCGATTCTCCCATCAGCGTAACAAATGAATCTGTGGGAATTTGAAACTAAAACAATCGAACTCCGCAAATTGTCAATCAAACATTCCAGTAAATTTAAAAGAAATTTAAATTCCCGCATTCACACTTGCAGCCAAACGATGAACATCCAGACTCCGCAACATACAAACTAAATGGTACCATTTATGAACATAATCTGCTCTAAAACGACGGAAATAAAAATAAGAAAAAAAAAAGAAAAAAATAAAGAAATGAGCTTTCGGGCCTATCCGTGACCTCTCGTCCCCGTGCCGCTAAGCTTCGCAACGCGTTATCGGATAGCCGTGGTATTTATAGGGTTCCCTGTAACTCAACCCGCAATCCCAATGTAGCCTCGTGGGTTTCCCTGAAATGGTTTGGCCTAATTCATCGTTCTCGCGTAAGCCCGCAATTTCCGCCTCTTTGTCGTGATTATCATCGATGTCGCGACATCAATCTCACGCCGCGACATCAACTTACTCTATGTAAGCCGTGCAGATCATTTATCTTTGTAGCGTCGCGACATCAATATCTTGGTCGCGACATCTCTCACGCCCCCTTCAAGGTGTTTCAATTGTTCTTCTCCGATGTCGCGATCGTCGACATCTCGTCTTAATTCTCACCAATATCCGCAGCTTCAATCGATAACTCGGATGTCGCGACATCAATCTCTTGTCGCGACATCATCTTCTTTAAAGAACCAGAGGCTTCAATCGTTGCTTCGCGTTGTCGCCGACATCAATATCTTGTCGCGAAGCATCTCTCGCGGCTCGCATCATTGATCCGTCGCTCGGCGCCACGATATCGATATCTCACGCTGACTCACCTTAAGGCGCTTCAACCTTTCAACTGAAAGGTGTCTTAGGTCGCGACTTCGATCTCACGTCGCGACATCGTTTGAGTTCCGCATACTCTATCACCCAAACCTCTCATAGCTTAAACAGTTGCTTCATTGCCGCGACCTTTATCCTAGTCACATTCATCAACTCGTCACGACTTTAATGTCGTCGCGACGCCGTTCTTAGCTCCCCCGGTTACCCTTCAGCCGCTTTATCCGTACTTAACGTCGCGACCGCATCCAATTCCTTCAATTCTCGGTGTCACGACCCGTAATTTGACTTGCAAACCCCAAAACTCGCATCAAACAGAATCAGCGCCCAATTGTTTTCAAGCCGCTTCCGCCATTCGACCGCACTTCTTTCCTCCACTTATTGCTGTATTTCTTTCTTACCGCATTTTCTTCTTCTTCCATTTTACCTGCTAATAAATATGGTGAGTTTCTTCATATTTCAGAAAGTACTTCAAGTCTCTTTTGATATGGAAAATTGCGTAAAAACGGACTAAAAATGTAGATGACTTTTAAGCTCATCAAACTCCCTAAAGTTAAAGTTTTGCTTGTCCTCGAGCAAAGAAAAGAAAGAATTGCTTCAAGGTTCCTCAAACAAAATAATATTTAAGGACATTTTTCTCGTGATTTGATGTTCCGCAAAGGGCATTCACCTGAATTGCAATGCAAGGTATGTAAAATTCTCGTATATCTAGCTTTAAGGAGTTCAAGGTCGGTCTCCTGCCTCCCTTTATGCTATGCAAAAACTAACATGTTGGAATTGTTTTACAAAACAAAATATACCTAGCTGGATCCTGTTGAATAATGAATTAAGTTTTTCCTTTCTTATTTTATTGCCGGGAGTCATTTAACTCCTCTAAAGTTCTTCACCTTGATCGCTTTCCTTTCTTCCAAATCTATAGGCTTGTTTTTCATATTGATCTCCACTCATTAATGTAGATGCATTTCAGCCTTCAAGATCAATCAGGTCTTTGGGCTTATTGTTAGGCCCGGTAATGGGTAGGATGGAGCTTTGGAATTTTAGGTTAAGACATTCCGAACTCTTTCTTCATCTTCTGCCCTTTCTTTCGTAGTTTCTATAATAAACTCCCCTAAACTTCATGTTTGGGATATCTCTTTGATTTCTTCAATTCAGAACTGTATGCCCCCCTATTTCACACTTGTAATTTCACTAGGGAATTTCCTTAGTTTGCTACTACTAAGGGATAGTGCAATGTTTTAACTTTTTAGGCTTTCTAACACTCTTAGCGAACTTTGGGTTAGTAACTCCCATACCAGATGGCATTAGGTACTGGGTGCTGGAACACCCCTAAGAACTTAATTGTTCAGAGAGAGTTAGGCCAAGATAAAACTTATCCTTTGTAGCTCTCTTCTCGCTTGCATTTTCTCGCTCCTTGCCTTTCTTTCATTCCCTGAGTTCTCGCAAAAACATATGATCCCCCAAACTTCATTTTCTTCTTCCTTCTTGAATTCCCGGGTAATCATTGGTTTTTTTACTGAAGGATTGAATTTTCTGGATGGGTTGGGGTTTCCATTGGCTTATTTTTGAAAAATCAGCCTGTTTAGCTCAATGCATGGAACTAAGTGATTAGTGCTCAAAAAGTGCAATTATGAACCCTATATTAGATAGGTTTTGAGTGCTTTTTGATCATTAATCATGTCATTTATACCAATTGAAGTGTTCAAGTCATCTTAGTAACACTTATGCCATTTTAGGAGGGTGCTTTTGGTTGTTTTGTGTGTTTGTGCACTTTAGAATTCAATCTCAATACAAAGGATGAATTCGCGAAGTTGAAATTCAAGTCTCAAATGCATCAACCAGCCCTAGAATCACGAGAAAACCAAGGCAAAGTGAAGAAAATTTGATGCGCTTTGAAGGCGTGGAAGGAAAAAATGGAAGAGAAGCAGCAGGAATAGTGGGCAATGGAAACGCAGTCAGATCCTGCATTTCACATAGCGGGCTGAAATTCCAACTCCTAGCGAAATTGGATGCCTCGTCATGCTTTGTAATTAATGCAACCGCCTTCCAAACTTGGTGAATTACATCCTTGTCCTATAACTTAGCCCAGTTGTTAGGCTTTTTGGTATTTTCATACCTTGAGGAGGCCTATATAAAGCCCCTCTTGTTTTGTAAACCTAAGCAACAATTTCAAGCATCAGTTTGGGGAGAATAATAGTTGTAAGTTTTTACTTTTGTAAATAAAGTTTGTTTTATTTTAAGTTTGCTTTTTTATTTTCTCTTTCTCTCTCTTTCTTTCTCTCTTCTTTCTTTCACTTTCCCGTCGGGTGTAAGCACACCTCTTGAAGATGACAATTCAAGAGATGCTTATTGCTTCCTTCCTTTGAAGAGGAAGGAAGCCAGCTTCTGCTAAGTAAAGAGGGTTAAGCATGTCAGTCTCTCATGTACTAAAAAGTTATGGGTAGTGTATTTATGGCCCTTATCTTCAAACTCAGCTGCATAACATAGGATGTTATTGTCTTGGCCAATACTCTCCGATGCTTTAGATCCAAAGTGCTTAGTGACAGAGGTATCGTGGGCTCTTAGATGGTCCTTACTTCCCGCTCTATGAGGTAATATTCACATGTTGTGGTTCTTCAAATTAGTAGTTAAAATAACATTTGCTTTTATTGTTTGGCCAGCACTCTCCATGCTTTAGGTTCAGTGCTCGGTGAGAGATGCAACTGTGATTCTTAGGATGGTCTTTACTAGCCTAGGTCAATACTCTTCATGCTTTAGGTCTGCTCTGAGAGATGTAATCGTGATTCTTAGATCTTTACGAGCCTCTAAAATGATAAAAGAATGTTAGGGTTTTAACAAAAAGGGGCTATAACTACATCCTATGTTGACTCACATAGGAGGATAAAAAACCTGGAGGACATGTGTTTGCCCTAGCTTGCCAAGTTAGTGACTCATAAATCTTCAAAGTAAATTTCTTCATTGTTAATTTCCGCTTTAACTTTCAGCTTTATAAATTTCCTCGCTTTTTCAAACCATTCCCTGCTAATGACCTAAAGAGTCCAAAATAGAAAGCCTTACCTTCATGCCCTAATGCAAACCATTTTATGAAGAAAACCCATCCCCGTTGTTCGAATTCTAGACCACTATACTGCAGCTTGACTACGGCAATGTAGTGGAGCTTAGGTATATAACATTGTTGATTTTAAGCCAAATTTACGTGGTACGAATCAAAATGGCGCCGTTGCCGGGATGGTGCCTGACTACTAATGGTAAGTTGAAGAGTACTTAGATCCACATCACAAGTGAAGGTAACCTTTTAATTCTTTTTGCATATCACGGCAAGAATCGCGCTCTAGCACTCGACAAGAATCGCACCGATTCAGCCTTCAGCTTTTTTTCATTCCTCACTATTTTACTTTCTTTTGTTAGATTAGTTTTAATTTTTCTTTTAGCACTCTTTGTTGGTTCTAATTGTTGTCTCTATGCAATTGTGTATAACAACTCGTCTATGCAACAAAGGATAGAGGACACTCGTAGAAATCGACAGGATTAAGGCACACAACCCGACCTAAATTAGTGAGGTTACAATAACCGACATACCATGGATCCCATACCTGAGGAACAATGTAGCCAACCAGGAACCCCAAGTGAACTAAATGGCTATAGAACCATGAGGGATCACATCCACCTCCCAGAGTTAGTGCCCCATCCTCAGATCATTCCTCCGCCGATGATAGCAAAGGAGGCCATATTTGGTACCCTACTTCCCACATACCATATATGGAAATGAAAATCCATACACACATCTTAGGATTTGAGGAGGTATGCACTACCTTCAAGGGTAGAAGGTATGATGGACATGGAGCCTGCTGAGCTGTGGCATTTCCATTGGATCCTCAAGGACAATACAAGATATGCCTCAACTCATTGAGGCCTAACCATAAGAAATTGGGCCGAGCCGCAGCGCAGTTCCCACAGTTTTTTAGTGCTCATATAAGACAAACAAATTTGAAAAGACACAAATTTATACCTTTGCGCCTCATGGTGAAGGTGAGAAGTTTTACCGTTGTCGAGAGGTTTATGGAAACCAAGAATGCATGTCCACACCACGGTTTGACACTGGATGCTAGTAAACCATTTCTATGATGGGATGTCCCCACCTATGAAACAACTTGTAGAAACAATGTGTGGGGGCAACTTAAGTAAACACTCGACGAGGCGATAGACTTTTCGACTTATATAGCTGAAACCTCAAAGGCATGGATGAACTCTCGGCCCAAGGGAGTGATGAAGGACTCGATGTACCTGCTACTGTGGAGACCATTCATACAATTTCCGAGGACACACTACGAGAGAAAAATTAATCATTTTGACTCTAGATCGATGAGATGGAAATGAAAAATCAACATAATATTTACTCAGTAAGTGAGTTGTCACCATCCCAACCTTCTGGCTACAACCATCAGTCACATGGTCACTATGGGGAAAACTGTCAAGAGAATGTCCAAATTTCGAATCAAGCAAAGTGTACTCACCAATGAATGTCTCCATCGGCAATTCCTATATTCAAAATCTGAAAACCTACTCTAATTTACCAGAAAGCCAAAACTATCTCCTATATACTCAATAGATCAGCGCAGCTAGTCCCCACTTCCCAACAAAGAACAACCACTACTCCTTATCCCCCGTCGAATGTGCAATTCTAATCTAAGTAAAGATGGTAAGCACAATGGCGTAAGAACATAAGGTACCGAATGTCCAAACTAATCAAAATATTGAAGCAAAGACAAAGTTCACGTAATGAAACTATCCCATATGCGCCCGAATTTCAAAAAAATTGTCCAATCGGGTACCGCAAAGTTCGTAAAGGAAAGGCCTTTCCAGGACAAAGAATATCGAATATGGTGAATAAAATAGGCCTAAATGGAGGACACAACTACTAGAACCGATGAAGAAGGCGCTTAGACCTTGAGAAGTGGTAGGAGTTGGAAGACAAAGGCTAGGCACGTAGCTAGCAGCCGCCTCCAAAGAGGTCAGAACCACTTCAAGAAGAAACGCCGCTTGTCAAGGTGAAGACAGAGTCAAGATAAGAGTGCTTGATCGAAACAGCTTTTGGC
The DNA here is from genome assembly GCA_016808115.1 of Tetrastigma voinierianum. Lineage (NCBI taxonomy): Eukaryota > Viridiplantae > Streptophyta > Magnoliopsida > Vitales > Vitaceae > Tetrastigma > Tetrastigma voinierianum. Next base: position 1,610,650 of record JAEQBH010000112.1, read on the forward strand.
CGAAAGGTGCTCACCGCGTACCTCGTGGGAATTGAAAGTGGAATCATTAAAAGCCTCGAGGAACCGCAGGATGCCCCGCTAATTTTTGCCTCGACAAACAAGAACAAAACACTCGCCTTGTTAATCGAGGAGAGTAGTGGACATGAAACAGGAAGGGGCCCCAAGAACCTATCCTTCCAACCAATCCCCACGGCTTAAATCCCAGCCGCCACCGCCCAAGATACCAACACCCGCACCGCGGCAAATTTCCTTCAAAATGATCACATATATTCTAATTCCACCCGCACCACGCCTCTGACCCCGCAACAAAATCAAAACCAAAGAAGCACCAGCCCCAAAGCTAAGTCCAACCCATCACAAGAAGACTTCTCGACTCCGCCTTCATACCGCCCATGCCCGCAAAGACAACCGAAACCTCAAACATCCACCACCAAGGCCACCCCATCACTGCTTGTGTTGCAAAACATTAGAAGCCACTGCAAAACATTAGAAGACTAGTGGCTTCTGTACATGCCTTTGCCACTACATCAAAGAAGATGGCAAATGCCTACATTGCATGGCATAAAGGGTTGGTTCGTGCGGGTTCCTAAGCCTGGAGCAATCCTACCTAGGCATTTCTAAGCCCCTCCCCACTTTGCTTTAATTTTTCTTCGCCTTATAATATGTCTTATATTATATTACTCATGTTTATTTCGATCTATTAATTTTCATACCTTTCATTTTTGAAGTTAATTTGTGTTTTTAGATTAATTTTTACTCATAAATCTTTCTTGCATAATTTCAAGAGTTTTTTTGGTAAATCTTTGGTTGAATTGAAAATCGAGGAACAAGAAACAGCATTTTCTTGAATCTGTTTCAAGAACTAATTCGCAGAATCCTAGCGACCTCAAGAAATCAAGCCAAGAGAACAGCCAGTAATCTCAAAGAAAACATTACAATCGCCACCAACCCCAGACCTGTCATTAGTTTAAATACAAGGTGAATTTGCTCACCTAAATTAGCGAACTTCTCATTAGCTGTTTTGAATCTGCCACCACTGCCACCTCGCTAAGCCATTGCCAAATTCGCAATAGCAATTCCATGCCCCATTGTAGCGAAAATCCTAGCGAAATTCATGCCTGCGAGCAGAAAATCCTAGCTTAAATTGCAGAAAGAGCTTGGCAAACCATTTACACAGATAGAGCCAATTTCGCAGTGAATTTCAGCTTAGCTAATTTCGCTAAGCTAGCAAATTTTTTCTCGCTAAGCCCCAACGTTTTGCCCTCCGATTTTGTTTCTATGATAACTTCATCCTAACTCCGTTTTAGCTTTGCACCGCTGAGAAAGCTAGAGAGCAGAATCCAAATATGGCCAGAAAGAAACATTTTTGAGATTATTAAGAAAGTAATTTAAATGTCCAATCAGTCAATTTTTCTTCTTTCTTCTCCAACTGTCATATGAAGCCCAGACGGAGTGAATAAGGTGTCGATGGAAAGTCATGGAAGCCTCCCATCCTAAATGATCACATCTTATCATGGAAAACACTCCTTCCTCTCTTTACCTTCCATCCTATTCTACTGACAATCAGATGTCGTCGGGGGAGAATTGTGAAAAATAAGTGGATTTGTATTTATGTTTTGTTATTATTTTGTAGTGGGCCCATTTTGTGATGTTCAGTGTGCTTGTCGGGTCCCCTCTATAGTCACAAAGGCACAGTCTTTACTTTTTCAAAGTCTGCTTTTGCAACCAAACTTTTGTGGTTTTTGTTTAACTAGAAAGTGGTTTGAAAATTGAAGCTGTCCAATTCTATTGATTTTAGATTGATTCCATGTTTAGCTGAGTGAATGATTAGTTGAATTCTTATTGAGTTTCGACCTTTTCTTCCACCTTTTAGTTACCACACAATAAAGCACATTAGATTTTCAATGATAGGTCAAAACTCAGGCAACCTCTCCTTTAATTTGCATAACCTACCCTAGTTTGCTATTGACCGCCTTTATTGTGGTTAAGGACCCATGGAAAAGAAAAAGAAGAAAAGAAAAAAAAAAAAAAAAAGAAAAGAAAAGAAAAGAATAAAATTGCAACGTTTGCCTTGAAACCCCAGCACGGTCCGAGGGGTATATGGCTAGCCTTGTGCCCAAGGTCTAAACCTCACCGGTCGAGTCGCCACCAGGTTCGCTACATGGTGGATAGGTGGAGTTGGAGCAAGTTGTAGGTGCGCACCTCGGTCATTCAAGTCCTGGGGTGAAGCCCGAGAGCCTGTGGTCGGGCCGATCCTTTTGGCTTGATGCCCTAAACCCACTTGGTTGGGAGTCATCTGCGGACCTCTTACACCACTTTGATGAAGGCCTATTTAGAACATTGCACCCTACAACACAAAAAGAATCAGGAATAAGAGGTGGGTCCTGATCTATTTAGGTCAAGTTAGTACCCTAGGTCGGGTAGTAACCAGTCGGGGGGGAGAAAGGCCATGGGCCATTGTTGAGAGCTAATCAACAAGCACTTAGGTTTTGTGGAAGCTTCTGCTGATTCACTGAGATGGAGACTCTTGATACTCAATTTTGTATATATCTATCTCTCTCATGATAGTTATTGAGCACGGCATTCCTACTTGTGGTTAGCATTACTTTCACCACCTTTTGAATCACAAATCTTTTTTGAAAATCACCATATATGCATCTCATTTTTTTTTATTTTGGTATCAAGTTATGACTACAGCAACGCTTCTGCTTGGGGGTGTGATTAGTGCTCAAAAGTGCAATTAAGGGATCCCTATATTAGATACAGGTTTTGGAGTGCTTTTTGATCATTAATCATGTCATTTATGTCAATTGAAGTGTTCAAGTCATCTTATAACACTTTATGCCATTTGTAGAGGGTGTTTTTAAATGAGCCAGAGGGTGAGCCTCAGGCACTTTAGAATTCAATTCAACACAAAAGGATGAATCATGAAGTCTGTCTTCACCCATCAACCAAATTTCTAGAATCAATGGGAGAGAAACCAAGGCAAAGCTCAAGAAAAATTCGATGCTAGCTTGAAGGCAGTGAGTTAAATGCAGTTATAAGGAACAGGAAACAAAGTGGGCAATGGAACGCGCAGAGCGCTCAGGATCCCTGCATTTCCTCGCTAGTTAGCGAAATTGGCAACTCCTAGCGAAAATTCGATGCCTCTGGCCATGCTTGTAATTAATGCCAAACCGCCAAACTTGGTGAATTACATCCTTGGTTCCATAACTTAGCTTCGGGCCAGCTTTTGCAGATATACCTCGAGAGTTCATATAAAAGCCTCTTGTTTTGTAAACTCCAAGCAACAATTTCAAGCATCAGTTTGGGGGAGAATAATAGTTGTAAGTTTTTACTTTTGTAAATAAAGTTTGTTTTTATTTTTAAGTTTTGCTTTTATTTTCTTTCTTCTTTCTCTCTCTTCTTCTTTCACTTTCCTGGTCAAGTGCTCACACCTCTTGAAGATTTATTTTCAATTCAAGAGATACATTACTAAGCCTCCTTCCTTTGAAGAGTAGCTGCTTTCCGGGCAAAGATAGGGTTAAGCACATGTTGTCCCATGTACCAAAAGTTGGTGGGTAGTGTAATATGGCCCTTATCTTCAAACTCGCTGCATAACATGTGATGTTATCAGTTCTCACAATACCTCCATGCTTCTTGTAGATCCAAAGGCGAGCGACAGAGAGGTACTGGTGGGCTCTTTAGATGGTCCTTACTTGCCTTATGCGTGAGGTAATGAGCTCCATGTGTTAGGTTCTTCAAATTGGGGTTAAATAACACTGTTTTATTGCCACAATACCTATACACTTTAGTGGTTCGCTCAAAGTAGAGATGTAATCGTGATTCTTTAGATGGTCTTTGCTTCAGCCTAGGTCAATACGTTTTTAGTGGTTCAAGTACTCGGGTGAGAGATGGTAATCGTGATTCTTTAGATCTCTTACGAGCCTCTAAAAATGATAAAGAATGTTAGACAACAAAAGCCATGGACCACATCCCGGTTGACTCACACAGAGGATAAAACCCGATGGCATGTAAGGTCTCCATTTGCCAAGTTAGTGGACCTAAATCTTCAAAGTAAATTTCTTCATTGTTAATTTCTAGTTTTAACTCGCTTACAATTTCCCTGTTTTTCAAACCATTCCCTGCTTTTGAATTAGAATTCCAGCATTCATTAGAAAGCCTTTACTCTTCATGCCCTAATGCAAACCATTTTTATGAAGAAACCCATCCCCGTAGAAACGGGCACCTTGCATCACTTCTATACTCCAAGAGGTTTGACTACGGCAGCTTGTAGGAGCTAGGTATATAAATATTGTTGATTTTAGCTCAGCCTACTGTGGCAATTTGTAATCAAGGTATATGCACGCATATTAATAAGGATGGCTAGAATGGCTCAAACTATCCAATAGAATAAACAGATCATTCTCTGTTTCACTGTATCACCTAGGATTTCCGCCTCAATCAATAACCCAACAAATTCTAGAATCTGGATTTAACAGCTGTGACTAACTATAAGGAGTATCTTTGGACTCATTTTATTTATGGAGAAGTTAAGTTAATTGATATTCAACAAAGTTCCTCCTTGAGACTTATCGCTCATACCACAAACTTAAAATATGTTTGTCCATCTGTATTACCTTCCTCTAATCTGACTTATCGCTAAAAATGAGTAATTTTGCACCTTGTGTTTCAATTGTCCATATGCATTTTGTCCTTATTCTGCAATTTTTCCTTCATCAGCCATTTCTACTCTAACTGCTTCATTCAATTAAGATAATGTCCTCTCAGCAGTTTTTATTCTGGAACTATTTCCTACTTTGATTTCCTAATCATGCAACCACAAAGCATCATAACATTGAACAATCAAATGCAAAATAGTACACAACAATTCAATTTAAAATTTTCATTTTATTTATGATTCATTTGCAACTATTGGATACATAGTATGAGAGAAGGATGGTAATGAAAGCAGAAGAGGGTTAAGGTCTATTTCTTTTGAAATATCCAGAGCAAAGATGTTGGGTGGGTCTAGGTCTAATGTACCTAGATGGGCTGGAAATTGTGAATTTTCATTTCTCTTCTTCCTTTCTTCTTATTCTCCATTTGTTCGAGAAAATCTCATTAGATAGATCAACCTTTCTGTTCAAATCATCTTGCCTCTTTCCTTAAGCCATTCATGCTTTCCATTTCCTCAGTCATAACCTCCTAGGAATCACACGATTACAGCACTCGGACCTAAGTTTTCCAGCCTTCTCATTCTTTCTCACTAGCTTTTTTATAGGATTCTGCATCTTTTGCTTCATGTCTCTATCGGTCCACTTCTCGAAATCCTTTGTAGAGACTTGTATAAAACTTGAATCCTTTGACTTGCCCCCAAATTTGATTTCGTCTGTATCTTTCCTTATCATAGTTAAGAGTTGAGAATCACGCTCAAACTGGTTGTTATAAAAGCTTCATGACTGAGTTTGAGTTTCTGCAACAGATTGTGATCTCTTCCCTTCATTTCTTTTTTAAACTCTTCCCCTTGCTGCTTCAAAATTCTAATTCAAGGTTCTTCTTTCTTTTCAACTCTCTCTCCACTCACGTTTTCTCACGTAGTCTACTCATGCTCCTTTTCTTTCTTTCTATTTTAGCCTTCCTCCCATTGCTGGTCTCTTCTCTTCTTCAATTTTCATGAATACTTTCTCCCTGAATCTCTATTACTTCAATCCTTCTCTCTCTTTCATCTATTCTCTTCCAAAGTAGGCATGGAGCTTCCAGCACTGAAATGTTTCCTCTCAGGTTCCTTTCTGAACTTTCTCCTCCAAAGGTTTCGCTCAAGACGTGTGAGGAGAACTGGCCAAAGGATGGAGAAGTCTATTGGGCTGTTCTGATCTCGCCTCTTCCATTATCTCAAGACACATGTGTAATCACATTGTTGTCGTGAGCTCACAGTACCGCTTCGATCGGGCAAGCCTCCGGCCCCTTTTCAACCCCACTGGCTTCACCTCCTCGTCTCTACTCAAAGACTCCTTTCCTCCTTGATTTCTTGGCCCCCTTGCTTAACTCCTGTCGAAGAGTGGTGAAGTCAGACCTCTTCTTCGACTCCCACCTTCTCCATGATAGTTCTCTATGATAACTCCTATATCGATCTTTGTACCCTTGAGTATGGCATACAAGAAGACAACTTCTTTGTTCTCTCACTGTGCATAATGTGCTTGGTTGAACTAAAATGTACTAAGGAAGTGTAAAACCATACCTTCGCTTCCCCAAAGGAGGCTCTGCTCAGTGCCCTCGCTTCCTTCTCCGGTCTAATCGCCCCTTCCACGTGAGCTTCTCGCAATCTTCTAAAATCTGCTCAAAATTTTCTTGAATTGTCATGCCATTGTCATCCCATAGGCCTCTGCTGATGGCCTGGCTCAGAGGAAACTGTGCACTTCAACAAAAACAGCTCCATCCTTCCTTCCCACTATCAATAAAACTCTCCCCACCAAGGTCAGATACCCCACTTCTATGGTGTGCCAGAGACTCTCCATCCTCTTCAAGCTCATCTCCCTTGAAAGGAGTCACATTGTTTTTGAATCTCCTCCAGAATAAAACCTTTGTTAGCATAGCATTTCTTCCACTGGAATGTTTCACCTGAGACAAACCCTGCTCTTCTCTCTCCTCTTCCTTTCCTTTTCGCCTGTCTTGAGAAGTTGTCGGAGTTTCGTGTTTTTGCAGATGGCATCTCTCCTCGCTTGCTCTTCCACGACCCTTACTCCAACTGTTTCTCCTTGGCAAAAGCTCTTTTCCGATTGTTCGTGTTCCTCATAACTGCCTGTGTTGTGACCAAAGTGGAATTTCAGCCATCGAGATAAGAGGGAAAGCTTTCTTTAAAAGTTTGAATGCTAGGGTTTTCTAGAGGTTGAACTGTGAGGAAGACTTTAAGGTGAATGGTTATGTGGGTTGGAGGACGAAATATTTCCAATCAAGGTAATTCAATCTCGTTTAAATAATTAATTATCACCAAGAATTGTCGCGACTTAATTCCGCCACTTTTATTCATCATTAAATTTGTATTTTTCGCGAGTGGCTTCTTTCGTACTATGTCACATTTCTTCTTATGTCATGATCTAATTAATAAAGTCGCGACAATATAGTTCTCCTTCGGGATTTGCTTTGATGTGGCGACAATCCTTCTTTTTGAAACTAATTCACTGGCTGCCATCAGTGTGGTGTCGCGACATGTATCTCCTCCTCCATACTCACTATAATTGCTCTTTCCAAACTCGGTCACGACATCAATGTTTTCAGAGGACAATAGCCTTTGTCGCTGACATAACCTTTTGCTGTCGCGGACTTCGGGCCCTTAATTCAATGATTTCAAAACTTTGAATTCTTCTTATTGTCTTAACCCGCTTAGACATCTCTTCGTGCATATTTTAAGCAAAGATTTAACAATTTAATTCAAATATATCTACAGACCGGGTTAGAGAAAGCATTCTTTTCTCATGTCACTCTCCGCAGAAGTTGCCGGAATTACTCCTGTAGAGTTGCTCTCTCTTGCTATTCATAAGTAATGTTCGAAGATCACCGCAATATTCAAGAAAATTTAATTAAACTACTACTAAAATTAAATCTATCCTTCTAGAAACAAATCTGACCTAATTATTTTGTAAACTAAAAGAAAAGAAAATATTTCAAAATTTAAATTCAGAATTTAAATCCTCATGGGTTGCCTCCCATTATTGCCATGCTTTGAGTCCTTAATGGACTTGCCGCTGTGGATCTTCTCTTTTTCCTCAAACCACTGGAGTTCTTCACTCTTCCTCTCCCTGAGATAATGCTTTAACCTCGTCACCATCGACCTTGAATTCTTCCCCCCATTATCATTTTCACACAGTACCAAGCCCAAATGTAGTACTTGATACCACTGTATGGCCCACCTTGTACCTTGATTTTAATTTTCCTGAAACAACTTCGCCTAGGAATTAAAAAGCAAAGACTGCTCCCCTGCTCGAACTCTTCTGATTTTCTGAATATGCTTACTTTGTCTCTTGCCTTTGTATATTCTAGCATTATCATATAGGTGGCTTCATTTCGCCTTCCAATTCATGCTTGAGCAATCTTTCTTCCCCTTTGCACTTTCTTGAAGTTTAACTTCTTGATGGCCCACACGTTTGGTATTCTTCAATTCAAGAGATAGATGATGGCGGCTCGAAAACGACTCTTATATGGGGACATTCCAACGGGGGTTTTGTATGCGCTCCAGAAGCCTAAAGTGCATCATCAAGTTTGGAAGATCAATCCTTCCCCGCGCCGCCCACAAATGCCAAGTATTCTTTGATCTCCTGGAAATCTTCGCTGTCCATTGGTTCGGGGATAAAGCTGCTTCATTACATTGATCCCATACCGCTTCATGACAGAAATATTTGCTTTGCAAACGGGTTCCCCACTCACGAACATGGCTCTGGGGTTCCAAACCTGCTCAAAATATTCCCTTTGCAAGAAACTCACAACCGCATAGTACTGGCCTCCTCGGACAAGACATCGCCCACCCATTTGGAGATTTAATCACTCAAGGCATGTATAGGAGCCCAAATGACTATGGAAAGGTCCCATAAAATCTATTCCCCAACATCAAAAACAGGTCACCATAATATTCTTTTAAGGGCATTTCATTCCTCGCCGCTGATATTTCCAACTTTGGCATCGATCACACAATTCTTTCACCCACTCGCACAATCTCAAGATATGGCCAATAAAACCCCGATTGAGTATCTTTGCGGAGATGCTCTTTCTCCAAAATGTCCCCATATGGTGATGCATATATTCATTAAAATGTTGCCTTGTTCACCTTCTGGCACACATCTTCTTATTATCATGTCAGCACCTCTCTTGAATAATAGTGGGTCATCCAAATATAAGATTCATTGCCGCTCCGAAGCTTCCTCTTCATGGTAGTCGAAATTCCTATGCATTACCCACAAGCTGGATAATTCTCACACACGCATACCATGGAAGTTGGAAGGAAACCTGAATAATTGCTCATCCTAAAGCCTTCCTAATCCGCACATTTTCTTCTTCATCACCGTTTTTCTACCAGCTGCCAGCTTCACATTCATTGCTCAAGATCCCTTTTTGTCCTTATTTCCAATCAAACTTGCAAATAAAGAGAAATCACCTTATCAATTCGCTTAGCTCCTCTTTTTCTGACATCAAAAAGGTAATTTGATTGCCGCATGATCAAAGGTGAATTACCACATGGGATCCTAAAATGTATTGTCTAAATTTTCTGCCTTCTCAGGCTTCATCAAGGTCTTACTAGCACATAAAGAGTATACGGCCTAATACTCTTCTTTCTTTGCCCCAACACACCCTATAGCAAAATCATCGCATCACATATTTTCAGATCCTGACCATTCCGTGCAAACACATTAGGAAAGGCTCAGAGCTCAATCTGGATCTTGATTTCATCGAAATCCTTTGCATGAGTCATCAAATTGAACCTCAGATCCTTTTCCAACAATCGCATAAAGGTCCGCATGGAAAAGTCTTTGATGAATCTCCCCAAATCCAGCATGCCCCAAGAAACCCTGCCTTTACTGTAGGTAGTGAGTCTTGATATGATACTTTGGACTGGCTTCAACTTAACGTGAGCGTAAATTTTATGCCCAAGAACAATACCTTCTTCAAGTACCATAAAATGGCATTTTTCCCAATTCAAGCATAGCTGCTGTCTCGCATCTTTGGTAGCGCACCGTTTCAGAGGCTTAAACATGATCAAAGCCGGATCCATACAATAAAGAAAATCACATCCATGAAAATCATCACTTCAACCGTGACTGGAATATAGATTATCGCCACCGAATGTAGCTTCGAGCATTACATAACCTTAAACATCCTTCTCTAAGGCAAAGGTACCATAAGGGCAGCATGTGAACGTGGTCTTCTCGATCCTGCAATAGCAATCTGATTATAACCTCGAAAATTCCATCCGTGAAACAAAAAGCGAGGGTGTCCTACTAACCTATCCATCCATCAATGAAAGCAAGCGAAAATGATCTTTTCAAGCCACGATCTTCAACTTCCCAAGGTGAATCAATACATACCCTCCATCTCTGCTTCACTGTTCTTGTTGGAATCAACTGTTCATTTTTTTCATTTCCGATCACAAGAAACCCCCTTTCTTTGGAACCACATGAACCGGGCTCTCACCAAGGACCGGCTCGAGACAGAATAGATAAACCAAGATTTTATCACTCTGACACCTCCTTCCCGATCACTCTCCTTCACTGATTCAGCCTCCTCCTCTGTGTCTCATGATGGTTTTGAAGTTCTTCAAGAGAATCTTATGCATGCAAATTACATGACTCCATACCCTCTTCAAATTTCAATGGACCATACAGATTCCTTTATGTTTCCTTAATACTCACACGAATTTTACCTCATTCTCACTTAATCTGGCTGAAATGATCACTGGTTTTTTCTTTGGTAATTCTAAGTAGGCATAATACTTTAAAATGACATGACAACTCTTTCAAACTGATCTTCAGACGTCTCTTGATGAATTTCCTTTTTCACTATCTTCCCCATTATCTTTTCTCGTTTTGTTTCAAGCTCAATTACAAGCCAGAAGAAAACTGCTTATGGAAATCTCGTAATAGACATCTTCGTGATACCGGGAATTCATCTTTTTCATTGATAAACCGGAGTGTTACAATCATTGCAATATCAGGTTGGAAATAAAATCACTACATTGTAGCCTTCTTTTCCCCTCGTCATATTTTTGCATACTTTAATCAAGTTAAACACAAAGAGCTTCTTCTCCAACCCCCAAGCATGGTAACTCCTTTTCAGACGTCAATAAAGGCCCAAGAGGCTAGGAATGGTCTTCCTAATATAGCAAGTACTTGTATCTTCTTCCATGTCCGAATGATGAAGTTCATCGAATACAATCCTCCCAACAAAGGACTAAACATATCTTCAATGACCCTTCAGTTTCAACCATCGGACCATCATTTGAAGAGTAACAGCTATGGAATAAGCTCCCCCAAACTTAATCACTCGCAACAGAAGAGGCATCGGGATTGATATTTGCACTCCTGAGTCACAGAGCTTCATGGAATTCCATTCTCCAACAAATACAAGAATTGTGAAACTCCTGGGTCCTTCATCCCACCGGTAGTTCGACATCGCAGACTGCAAAGTGGCAACAGACTCACTGTTCCTCTTCACTATTTTTCTCGTCAAGATGCTTCTAATTTTATAAAGTGGCATCCGAGTCACCACTTCAAGAAGGTATTAACATCTCCACTGAAAGTTTTCAAGAACCTTGCAACCCCACCTGATTTCAAGAATTGAAATGGGATCCAGCCAGTTCCTTCTGATGTTCTTCTTTCTACTCCTTCTTGTCATTCTCCGTTGTCTCTTCCCCTTTCTCGTCTTGCTACTTCTTGCTGTCACCTTTCTTTCCCTCCTCTTCTAACTCCTTCCCACTTCACTCGCAGATGTACCATGCACTTTTGCCCTTCCTGTCACTTGGGAAGGCATCTTTCCTTTCACAGGTTGGGGCTACCGCCCCTACTGTGGTCTCCGTGTTCTGTGGATGACATTTGTAGTGAAAATTTGAGAATTGGTAGTAACCGTCCAATTCTCCAAACTTTGTTCGATGGAGGTTCAACAGCCTTTTATTATCCCCATAAACTCGCAGCATCTGCTCCTCAAAAGACTCCTCCGACCCCGATATTCAAGTTTCTCAGGCTCATTTCGCTACGCCGTCACTGGAACCTCGTGGCCGAAGGATAATTCTTGATGAGGGTTCTCATTCCTTTGGCCTTGAGTCCCTCCACCATACGAAGCTCTCATACCCCGAGTACCGGGTGATAACGTGCTGAAGGTTAGGATTGGTTTGAAATGGTAAGCTCGCTCACCCAAATAATTAACCCTCTCGCATCATAAAGTCCGCTACTCTTTCAGCACTCCTTCATATTAACTCCCTTCACCTGCTCCTATTTCATGAGCGGTGTGTCTTCTTTCTGCTTGTCTAACCCGTGTGCATAATGGCATCCAACTTGGCCTCCATGGTCGTCATCTTGCTCGCCTCCATGATCCCCTTCCTCTCACGTTTTCCTCTTGAAAGCCTCAAGGAGTTTTTATGTTGGCATTTAGCCAGATCTCAATCAGTTATTCTCCTTCAGCACTTTTTCGCTTGAATGTTCCACAGCACAGCTACCCATGACCCCTTTGGATATATCATTCACATGATATACAATGTCCGAGTCTTCTATCTATCCATGCATTGACATCTTTTCAAAGAACTGCTTAATCTTCCTAAGCTACATAGCTTTTATCTTCCCCCGCTCGACAATGATCTCCCCTTTCTCGTGGTTAGGGCCGGGGGAGAATCTACCTAAGTAGGCCCTCACAACTCCTCCCAAGTATCAACAGAACCATGGTAATGGATCTCATACCATGTAGCCGCCAGATTCTTGTGTGGGAGAATGGGAATAGATGGCTTTATGACTTCGGTCTCACCCATTCAGCTAACGTATTAGCCATCCCGAGAATCTTCCTGTGTGCCTCGCTTGGATCTTCGCGATGACCAAGAACCGATGCCGCCGACCATTGTAATCGCGCCGGCTTCCACTAAAATTATTAGCATCAACCGCAGTTGTCCGATCGAGTACTCCTCAGATAATTGGTCTCCATCCATCAGATCGCGCGGATCTGAGGCCTCTAGCCCTCTATATGTATTTCAACCTGATCCCGCTCTTCTTCGCCATGGTTGGCCATTTTCTTGGTCTTTCAAGCTTCGACCCTTTCTCTATTTCAGGTCACTGAACCGACGGTTCTCGCTTTCCTATGCATCAAAGTTTTTCTCTCAAAGAAACACACTCCCATTAATGATTAGTCAAAATCATCAAAAATATTCAATGTGTTTCTGCTAAGTTAGTGGCTACAAGATCTTACCGGCTTTAAACGCTTATTTGTTCTTTTCTTTTAAAAATGTCCAAATTAGTATTTCTTCTTTCATCTGAATATTGATTTATAAAATTCTTTCTCGACCCTCAAAGAACGGCGCCAAAAAACTTCTGTTAACTGAACTAAAAAGACAAATACAATTTGTCACTACATACAAAGGGACTATTGTCTAATCCCCAGTAGTTCAGCGCCAAAACTTAAGTGTTAACCAACCAAAACACAAATACAAATTTATGTCACTGTCAATGTGCGACTATTGTCTAATCCTCTAAGAACGGCGCCAAAAACCTGTTAAGACCTCAAAGATATAAACAAATTTTTACACAAGTATTACAAAGGACTATTAACTAACGACAAGAATCTGGCGCCTAAAAACTTCTGTTGTTAACTCTAACCAAAACAAATACAAATTATGTCACTATTACCAAAGGACTATTGTTCATCCCCAAGAATGCGCCAAAACTCAGAGGAGATATTATACTATATAAACCACCAACTTAGAGTAAATCATTTTCAAAGTTTGGTTTCGTCCGATATTCTAAAGTGCACGTGTCGAAGGGGCAATAAAATGGATTTAAGTCCGATATCGATCCTGGGCCGTAGATCCTTCTTCTGCAAGAATTTTAAATCAACTACCCCGACTACCTTCCATACCATTTGGACTACAAAATGATAGTGATCTCAAGATTACAAGGTGCTGAAAATTAAGCAACTGGAAAATAACTGAACTATCCAACATAATGGAAGATAAAGAATAAGGAATAATGAATTTCAATAAAAGAAATGAATATCAGTTATCCTCAGAGACATCAATAGGAAACAATGAGTAGTGAACTATCGAACTCGTAGTTACTCCCGATAAAATTTCTTGACATCTCCAGCCAAAACTGTTCAAGGCGCTAGTGCGTACCGATTCTCCACCTTACATTTGCCTAATATCTGACCGGTTTCGAATACAGGAATTAGATAACTACTTTTAAGGACTTCCCCACTCGATATTTTTCTTTTGCAATACTTCATACCCATTTTATGGACTGTAAACCTTAGCTCCCAAGTTATCGGTCAAGCAAGGATATACAACTTCCAGATTGCTCCTCCTCGAAATTAGAATAGATCAACCTTTCCTTGATTAGATCTCAGCTAACACGGGATTGGCCTCACTCATCCGAATTGAGGTGAACTCCTTTGCTTGTTTAAACAGATAACTCATTCAACTCGCTCTTGGATTTCAAGTGAGAAGAGGATTTATCTAAGGAACTTACAAAGCTCAAAAGACTTAATAGCAGGTTAGCATACCTTCAAAGAAAATGTGTACATTTCCTGTGAATGTTCCCTCCTGTGTCACCGAGGACCTCCCTTGAAATCAGAGCAATGACGAACTAACGTGGTATAAGAAACTGATATCTCATCTCAAGATTAATAAACCCAAAAAGCGTGGCAACTATTAACCGAATTAACAAGCTGGTCAGAACAACTACGGTAGAAGATACCCCGACTATAACGCTCACTGGAAGCCGATTCCTCACCACTGAATTACACTATACAACATTCCTCCGATCATAAGAATAATCACTGAAACTGAAACACCCAAAATTTGTTCCGAATCAAACATTCCAGGTGGAAAAGAAATTGAATTCCTGATTCCTCCGGGCCAAATTTCAAACTGATAACAACCATTCAAAATACAACGAAATAAAACAATTTATAATATAATCTGCTTCTAAAACGACGGAAATAAAAATAAGAAAAAGAAAAGAAAAGAAAATAAAGAATGAGCTTCAGCTATCCGTGACTCTCGCCTGGTCGCTAAGCTGCTTTTAATGAGCTGGATAGTCAAGCAGATGCATAGGTTCCTACCGCCCTAACTCAATGTAGTCAGCCAGGGGTTTCAAAATGGTTTGGCTCAATTCATCGTTTCAAGTCGCTAATTTCGCTTCTGTCGAAACATCGATGTCGGCCATCAATTCATCGCCGCGACATCAACTTATCGGCGTAAGCTTGATTTGGTCATTCTGATGTCGGTCAATATCTTGTCGCGACATCTTCTCACGCCTTGGCAAGTTTCAATTGCTCTTCCGATGTCGACGCCTTTATATCTTGTCGCTTAATTTCGCACTTAAGTCATCCGGCAGCCTTCAACTGATGTTCTGGATGTCGCTGATGATCAATCTCTTTATCGCTGACATCATCTTAGCACCGAGGCTTCTAATCGGTTGCCTGGCGTTGTCGCTGAATATCAATATCTGTCGCGACATCTCTTTTGGCGGCTCGCAGATCATTGATCTAGTCGTCTCGATGTCATGATATCGATATCTTGTCGCATTCACCTAAGGCGCTTCAACCTCTTCAACCGAAAGTGTCTTGTGTCGCTACTTCGATCTCACGTCGCGACATCACTGAGTTCATGAACTTCACGCCCAAACCTCTCTATAGCTTAAAGGTGTTTCATTTGTCGCCAATTCTATCCTAGTCACGATCAACCTTGTCGCCAATTTCAGACGTCGCCGCGACGCTTTGCTCTCTTAGCCCCGTTACCCTTCACCGCTTTATCTCGTAATTTCATCAGCCGCCACGAACGATCCAATTCTTCCAATTCTCTTAGTGTCGCGAATTCCTCGTAATTTTAATCGTAAACCCCAAAACTGCATCAATGAATCCAGCCAATTGTTTTCGCTTTCTCGCCTCAAGATTCAATCTCACTTCTTCCTCCAGGTTACATCTTCCCATTATCGCTTGTAGAGTTTTTTCACGTGATTCTTTCTCCTCCATTTTGCACTCGCTAACAACAGGAGTTTCTTCTTCATATTTCTCAAAGCAATTGTTCCTTTGACATGAAAATTGCTAGAGAAAATGGACTAGATGACTTTAAGCTCATCACATTCATATGAAGACCAACAATGTAGTCACAAAGAAAAAGTAAGAAAAGAAGAAAAAGAAGAATAAAAGCCGTGGATACTTCTTGAAACCCTAACACGTGGTCGAGGGGTAAAGCCTTTAAAGTCTACATGCCCTAAACTTAATTGCTGGGAGTCATCGGGCTTGGGTGCTTCGCACACCTGGGTGAATGGGTGAAGTTTAGCGAGTTGTAGGTGCTTAATTCGGCTTCGTCCAAGTCCGGGGCGAAGTCAGAGAGCTCAGGGTCGGCTGATCTCAAGCCTGATGCCCTAAACCTTAATCGGGTCGGGAGTCATCTGACCGCTACACTTCACTGATAGTTCAGCTTTAGCATTGCACCCCTACAATGTAATCACCAAGAAGAAAATAAGAGTGTAGCTGGTCCTATTTATAGGTTGGTCAACGGTTTAAGGCCATGCGTAGGCTCGGTTAGGGGGAGGGGAATAGCTTGTAAATTTATTGGTTCAAGCCAAGCTACTTTAGGAACAATTAGATTTTGGTGGAAGTTCAGGTTGACTCCTTGAACCGATGTTGCCCTAAACTTGTTCCTTGTTATGGTCTTTGGTTCTTTCATGCCTAGATTCATTCATTGTGTAAATTGTTCATTTTAAGGGCAAAGCCTATCTATACATACACTTTTTTTTGGAACCATAAACACTTTTTATAAAAACAAACACAAAGATGTATACCTTTATTGTTTTCTTAGCATTGCTATGGGATCAGTAACGCGTGTCGGTTGGGGGTGTGATTAGTGCCCAAAGTGCTATTTTGAGCCCCTATTCAAGATAGGTTGAGGCTTAAAAGACTAATCATATTAATTGAGCCAATTGACATGTGCAGTCACTTACTACCACTAATTCCATTTCGAGTTTGCTTTTGGTAATTTTAGGTTTTTGCATGCCTCAAATTTAATAATTTCGCTTGATATATCAAGCAGCGGAATGTCGAGATTTACAGTGATTTCATCAACCAAAATGAAGAAATGTGAAGTGGAGTCGATGAAAGGCTGATGCAAAGGCAAAATAAGAAAAGCAGTGAGGAAACCAAATTTACAGATTGCACTTCGATTGCGGAATTCTCACAGAATCCTAGCCAGAATTTTCTATGAAAATTTTACATAAATTTCACAAATTTAATTAAAATTAATCGTCTCACAACAAATTGATTTCGCTTATTTGAAAATTCATTAGCTTAATAAATTCCTCAAGAAGAGTAAGAATTTTCTATGCTAGCGAAATTTCTCGCAGATAACAGCCCAAGTGTTTTTGATATTTTTGATTCCAAAACCCACCACGCTTTGATTATTACCATTTTGTCCCCTATTGTAATTACATATTTTAGGCATTTTTCCATTTCACACATTCTCGCTGGCTATATAAGCCACCTAACTTTTGTAACCCTTAACTTTCTATTTATATAAAAGCTTCCTCAAGTAGCTTTGTGTTTTTAGGTTTTATTTCGTTTCCTTCTCTCTCCTCTTTCTCATTTTCTGGCCGTTGAACACACCCCTTGAGATGACAACTCAAGGATGCTTGGCTAAGCCCCAAAGCCTTGAAGACAGAGGGTTGCTAGCTTGGTTTTAGGCTATCAAGAGAGGTTGTCCTCATGCTTTAAATGATACAAGTACTGCATTTATGGTCTCCAAACCCTTCCAAACTAGGTTTAATGCCATTTAATGTCTTTCGTCACTGCCAGTGCATTCTTTAATGGCAGGTAGATGCAATCGGAGATCTCTGTATGTCGTTTGCTTAGCCATTGAATGAATGAGGTTAAATGTGCTAGGGTTTCAAACCACCGGGACATTGAATGCTTAGTGTTTTTGATTTGACTCAAATAGTGGTTCTAGGTTAGGTTTTAGCAAACAAAGATCTCAAGTTTTAAGCCAATTATAGTGTCATTAGTCTAATGTGCGAAATAAATCTGAGTGAGATACTCCTGATAAAGAAGTCAAGCCAGTGACCAAGTCTTCAAGGTTACTACATTTCACACTTTCGTTTGCTTTATTTCACTATCCAAGAACAACCAATTTCAAGTAATTGGGGTTCAAAACTAAACAAAAGTTTCACCATTTTCAAACATTATCATAATCATTCGTGGATGAAAACCCATCTCGTGTTCGAATTTAGACCGCTTATAAGTATCGCAAGAGCTTGATCACGTGCAAAAGAGGGAGGAGTATAGGAAACAAATTTTGTTGATTCCGGATCACCCTACCGCGGGCACGGTAATCAGGCTACAGTGGGAAGTAAGGTCATGATGATTGACGCAGGGATGATCCACGAGAGATCTCCCAACAGGCCTCTCAATAGGTGGCAGGATCGGGGCTCCGGGGGCCCGAACCGGAGGACTCTCCTCGTTATTGAAGGTTCGGCCCTCTTAGACGGTGGGCTCCTCCGGGCTCTAGATAAGTGCAAAGGGTGGGAATGGTACCCTTAAAGGTGGGCAAACATTTGTACACAAAGAGGGCTGATAGAATCAATAAAATTTGTATCCTAGTGTCTCACTCCGTCGATAGGCTATCAAGCAGCAGTGGTCTATAGGGCCTAACACTGATGGGTTTTCATCCTGTAAAAATGATTCAGATCGCATGGAAAAATGGTGAGGCTTTAGTTTGATTTGGATTTTGTTCAAAATAGTGAGAGTTGTTTTATCGATTAATCAGAAAAACCTAGTTACGTAGCACTGGGGTGGCTTGAGTCACTAGCTTGACAACACGGGTAACAAGTATCCTCGGTTTTTATCCTCTCAGATCATGGCAAGCAACCTATAGTCCAAGCCATAATTGATCTGCTTAACTAGAAAACTTAACCCTAGAACACTTTATTTGATCAACACAGCAACATGCATTCACACTCCCTTTTCGGCTTCTTTAAAAGCTCCAGGCACTCAACCTCATTTCAAGGCTCAGAAAGGCTATCTAAAGAATAACAAGCAGCATCTAACAATAAGTATACATCAGACTCAAAGCATGGTGTAAGTATTGGGCCAAAGTAATGACATTAAATGATATTAAACCCTAGTTGGAAAGCTTGAGCCATAAATACAGACTCAGAGACCAAAACATAGAAGACAACCCCAAGAGCAATCCCAAAACTGTTAGCAACCCTCCTCTTCAGTGCTGAGGTTTAGGTTTTCAAGCACTTTATTGTCATCCCCAAGAGGGGTGTGTGTTCAAAATTTAGAAATGAAAGAAAGAGGAGAGAGAAGAGAGAAAAGCAAACCCTAAAATGAAAGCTGCGGGAGATATTTACATAAATGAAAAGTTGCCAAAAGATTGCTTCAAGATTCCCCTGTGTTACAAAACCATGGGGGTTTATATAGACCACCCAATGTGTGAAACTACAAGAAAGCCTAAAATATTGGCTAATACAGGGGACAAGGAGGTAATAAACCAAAAACGGCCGTTTAAGCACATCACACAAAATCAACAGTATGTGGGATTCGCCTATGAGAAGGATTTCGCCAGTAGCTAAATCTTCGCCAGCCTAGTGAAATTCTCGCTAGCCCACTGAGTCCCAGATAGCCAAATCACAAAAATTTCGCCATGCACGTTGATCAGCCAGCCAATTTCATGAAGGCCGCTAGGGCACAAGATTTTCACACATAGCTAAAATACCCCTCGCTTGCCTAGCTAATTCCTCACTAGGATTGCGAAATCTCTCGCCATGGTCATGGGGCCTTTCGCAATAATCCCAAATGGGGCCTTTCGCAATCATAGCGAAATTTCCCTGGGTTGCTCGTTTTTCATCAAGCTCGCACACGCACCTCCACCAGACCTTTTTTTCATCACCTTGCCATCATTCCTTCATTGAACTTTGATATGTTTGACAGTCGATAAATGGGTTCAATCTTTCATGGTTCAAGATTATTATCTCGATATCAAATGGCCATTGCATACAAAAACGCAAAAATAACCAGCATAAAATAACCCTAAATGGCATAAGTGATACCAAGTGTACTAAACACCCTGAATGCTTACACTGGTATGATTAGTGCCAAAGCACCAAACCCATCTCTAATGGGCTCAAAATAGCACTTTTATACTAATCACAAAGAACAAAGAGGTAGAACCCATGGTAGGAATGTCCTGAGTGGCGGCTGTGGAGCAGGCAATCAGGCAAGAAGTAAGGGCATGGCTACAATATACTGGTCGGAGGTGGGGCCAAGTGATCTACGCAAGCAAGGCCCTGGTTAGAGCCTAGCAGAGGGGAGGTGAGAAGATCGCTCACTCGGGCCGAAAATCGTGTCTCCTCCGCGCTCACCGTGGGTTTGGCCGAGAAGGAGAGAGGAGATGGAGAGGTCAGGGGAGGAGAGCAGGCTTACAAGAAATGATTGGCGGAATGAAAGCGAGAAGTGGGGGTCAGCTTGGACTAGGTAGCCGAAGAGTGTTAAGCCCACCATTATACATAAATAGGTGGTGGTTGTGGCTCAAAAACTGAAAAATTACCGGAGCGCTAAAACTAAGGTTGTAGGGAAGTGATATGTGAAGAAGATGAATATCACATAAGACAGAGAAATTTCGCAATCGTGCGAAAATTCATAGGTTGTGAAATTTCGCAACGTGCGAAATTTTACAGGTTGAGAAAATTCGCAAACCTGGAACACCTGCAAAAATAGAGAACCAAAAATTTATGAGAAAACACATCTGTCAATGAGAAAAATTGCAAAGAAAAACAAAACTAAAAATAAAGAACTTAAGAAAATCACAATTAAAACTTAAAATAAACAAAATTCCAACAAAATTTTAGTGGACTTCGAGAGATACTACAGCTTCACCCCACTCAGTAGAAGGTCAGGATTCATGTGGGGTCGATGAGGAGTCTCCTTGTGGCGTCGAGTGCTGTGTCGCACTGGAAGCCTCAGCCTTGCCCATTAACCTTGAACACCCTATCGTCTTTGGAGTTGAGCAGATCTACTGATCCATTGAGATAGACCTCCTAGATGGTGAATGGCCCAATCCATCTTGACTTAAGCTTGCCTGGAAAAAGGTAGAGCTTTGCAGTCGAAGCAAGACTAAGCCCTTTGTTTGAAATTCTTATGGAGCTATCAACTGATCATGCCAATTTTTAACTTATCTTTGCATTTTGAGCTGAAGCAGGGCATCATTCCTCAGCCTTCCAGCATTGATATGAAGGAGCCTTTTAGGCTAGCCTCTTACTTCCATGTCCGTGTTTTTCCTTCACTGCCCACCATGCCTTATACTCAATTTCCACAACCAGGTGACATGCCTTACCATAAACTAGACGATAAGGGGACATGCCAAGGATTGTTTTGTGTGCTGTTCTATATGCCCATAAGGAGTCCAGCAGCTTGAGAGACCAATCCTTTTGGTTAGAGTTAACCACTTTCATCAAGATGGTCTGAGCCCTATTGGCTAACTCCAACCCACCCACCTGGTCCGTGGATGCTGGCATGGTGCCACTTTATGCTTGACAATCGCACTTTAAAGCAGAGGTTCTCAAAAGCCATTGTTACTGTGGAACCTCCTAGTGCCTGCAAGTGATATTTGTCCCTGCTTTTATTACATGTGTTTTGAGCACTTTTGTGTACTAATCACTGCACTAACCCACTAAAAGGCATTAAGGTCTCACTGACTATACTATCAGATCAGATTTTGTAGCTAATTTGTATTTTTGCAAGCTATTTGTGCCAAAAATTGTTGAGTCGATCCAAGCCTACATCTGAGTAGAAATTCAAAGATTGCAAATTAGAAACCGTATGAAAGAAGAGCAAAAAATGCATGGAAATTGAGCTTGTAGGAATTTCCATAAGTGCCAAATCTTTCGTGAACTTGTAAAATTTCTCAAGTCGCACTTTCTGCTGCGAAATTGCCTCCTCGCGGCCACCGCTCACCCTCCCGCCATTGTTCACCCCGTTAACTCGTTGCTTCCTCATGCCCGCTTGATTTTTGTCGATTCGCTCCTCTTTTCGATTTCTCCCATTGTCCTTGTAATGTTGAATTCACGGTGTTGGATTTTGCAATTTGTGTGGGGCAAGCGCTGGGCTCGCTATGTGCCCCTGCTGCTAATCAGAAAACCTTCATTACTGTGGGCTCTACTCGGCGGAACCCTCTTCAGCACCCTTTCGCTCTTTTCATTTTCTATCTTTTTCCTCATTTTCTCTCTCTCCTTTCTCACTAGCCAAACACCCCTCCGAGGATGACAACTTGAGGATGAGGGCTGTAACCTATTTATCCTTGAAGGTTAAGGTTATCAGATACATGGAAAATCGAGGGTTTTCCATGTTTTAATCTTATATTTTCTACCATTTATGGTTTCATTCAAACATCGCTTAACCTTCGTTTTTTTTTGAATGGATCGGCATTTGATAAGCCGTCTATTAGACGCTTTATCGCTTAGATCCATCGACATCCGTTAGTTATCATCTATGGATTACTGAAAGGTGATTCACATGCTTTAGTTCTTTCTCCAAATGTTAGGTTTGACCCTTCGACATCTCAATCTTTAAACGGTCATGACTGCAAACCCTTTTAGGTTCATTTTCATTGTTGTATATGCCAAAGTGATATTCCACTAGTTATCATTTATTAGTCAGTTGAAAAGTGAGTAAAGGTGATGTTATTCACTGCCCGAGACCACCTCATCAATAGGAAGTAAATACCACTTTTTCAAGATATTTTTATATGTAGTGGTTCAATATTTTTATAGCAACATGAAGATCCGGCTTTGGGAAATGGTTATAGTCATCCTCCCAACGCTGGTGAAAGGGACCCGAGAACCCTTCAAAGAGCGCCTTTAGAACCTAAATCCAAGAGCGCCTAACACTCTCGTGTGGAGTTCTATTTTTCATTTTATTTATTTTATCTGACTTTTAGCTTTCAAATTAAACTTCTCTGCTTTTAACAAAACCTTGTACCAAATTGAAATTACCTTGAAGTCAAAGAATCATTTAGGCTAAGAAATCCATCCTCGAAGTTCGACCTTTAGAGCCACTATATTGCAAGAGCTAGGCTACAACAAGAGAATGTATAGGGTTTATAAATCTTTGTTGTCTGGAGCGCTCTAAGCTACACGCTTACGTGCCATGTAATCAAATGGCTTCATTGCCGGGGATGGTGCCTAAGTGCAAATGATGATATACTGAATACTTGTGATCCTCATCACAAGTTCTGGTGAATTTTCTTTTATCTTTCTTTTTAGTTTTGGTAGAATTGTTTCCTTTTTTTTTTTCCTTGTTTGGTGCCTACCCTGTTCTTGCTGCAGGAGAACATGTTCCAGTGGGTAAGGAATTATGAAGGCAGGTTGATAAAAATCAGTGTTCTACAAGAGTCCAATGCTGAATTGAATATTAATTGAACCCCAATGGAACAACAGAGGAAGGACAGCTAGAGTCACATATCCGCGGAGAGAATCCAAACCCATCTAGGTCCATGAGGGACTATAGAAACCCTCCATGGATGCGTGCACCTTTCTGCAGTGTTTCCCCAACTAATGCATCATTAGGCAGTACTTACAACCCTAGTTGGGGGAACCACACAAATTCCTCATGGGAACCAAGGCCTCCACAGTATGCACCTCCTCCACACCCACAATATGCATCTTCATCTCAGCCTCAACCACCACAGTCAACCTCTCCAATTGAACAAGCCATCCTGAACCTCACCAAGCTAGTGGGTGACTTTGTGGAAGAGTAGAAGACATTCAGTGCCTAATTAAATCAAAGAATTCATACTGTGGAGAACTCCTTGAACCAAAAATTAGATGGGCTTCAAAGTGAAATGGATAAGAAATTTGACAACCTGCAAAGTAAAATTGATCGGAAATTTGATAACCTACAGTACTCCATTTCAAGGCTCACCAATAAGCATCATGTTCACCAAGAGGAAGTGAATCCAGGTACAAGCAGTGTCCGATTGACACCATGGCGCGGAGGAGCAAGTGTTCATAAAGAATGTGCAAGAAGGGTCGGAGAAAATTTTGAATCTTCAGCTATTGGTGTTGTTGTCTGTCCATGAGAAAAGAACTCCCCTCAATGCTGACCTAGGAGGGCAATGGAAAGGATGTAGTGGACGAGCCCCAAGAGCACAAATTACACCTGCTCCTATTGGACCCAGTATCCAAGATATACCTTGCCCAACACAACCCTACACCACATCATGCTCGCTAGAAGCCAAGGCCATCCCACCTTCACTGCCTGTGCAAAACTTTAGAAAGTTAGTGGCCTTTGCCCAAACCTTCGTCACTACATCAGCCATAGCAAGATGATAGCTGCCTCATACCGTGAGATGACATGGACATGGTTCTGATGTCGTCTGTGCTCAGAGCACTGACCTTAGCATTTCTATATAAAGCTCCACTGGGCTCCAATAGCCTCCAAAGGCTAAAGAAACTGGTTTGGGGGGAGGCTTAGTCTCCCCTACCTTTTGTTTTAATTTTCCTGCTTTATTTTATTTTATTTTGGTTTATTTAGTTTTTCTCTTTATATTTCCTATAATTTTAATTTAATCCTTGTTTTTAGCTCATTTTTAATTCTCAAGATTTTCTTTACTTTTCCTGGCTTATTTTTGCAGGTTTGAGCTATAATTTCAAGTAGGAAGATGCAAAGAGCCAAAGGAGGGAAGATGATAGTTTTTCAAGGGCGGGGGCTACAACCTCACAAAATTCCTTGCAGAACCTCGCGAAAATTCTCACATGAAGAAGTCGCCCACTATCGGGCACGTTAATTAATTTTGTTTTTGTGATATATATATATATATATATATATATATATAAATAATAATAATAATAATAATAAAAATAAAATTTGTTCTTTTAGAAAATGCTTAAAAAAAAAAATTTGTCTTTGAAATTTTTTTGTCTTTGAATATATATATATATATATATATATATATATATATATATATATATATAAATTTTCGCAAGTTGCGAAATTTTGACAATAACTTTTTCATCCGAACTCCGTTTTGGGTAATCTTGGTACCGTTGGAAATGAAGAGCGTGAGAGAATGCAATGTAGAAAGAACACTTTTGAAATTTTTATAAAGGCTTAATTTTCAAAATGCTCCAACTGATCACTTTTTTTTCTCTTTTTTTTTTCTTCTAACTTGTTCATTTGAAGCCCAAATGGAGTGAATAAGGTCTCGGTAGAAAGCTTATGAAGTCTCCTATCCAAAAGCGGGTACATATCATCGAGGGTATAAGATTTCTTCTGGGTTTCAATCCAAGCTCTACTGCGCATAAATGTAACATTTGGTCGGGAGAGTTAGTATGTAATAAGGGCATTTATTATTTTTTGTGTTTTGTTTTCATTTTGAGCAAGCCTATTTTGTTAAGTTTAATGACTTGCTATTTAGTTTCCTTTTGTATAGTTATTTGTTTTGTTTGTGAAGCTGTTATTTTGTTTTTGAAAATATGAAAATATAGTCATTTTTTTTATATAATACATACTATACAACTCACTTTTTCAATTCTAAAATTGCACCCATTTTTGCACCCATTTTTTTTTGTGTTTTGCCTAGCCTGTAGTTTGAAGAATTGAAACTTTGTCCAATTTTATTGATGTTAGACCTTTTTCGACCTAGTCGAGTGGATGATTAGTTGAATTCTTGTTGATTTCGACCTTTTTCTTCCACCCTACAACCACACACTATAATATTAGGTTCAACAATAGGTCGGGGTGCCTAACCTCTTAAACTTTGCAACCCACCCTACTGTTGATCACCTCGAAGAGGTTGGTGAACCCTATGAAGAAGGCCAATGTACCTTCCAAAATGAAAAGGAAAGAAAAAAGAAAAGAAAATTGCAAATACTTTGTTTCAAAACCCGAAAAGCACGGTCCGAGGGGCAGGCGGCTAAAGCTTTTAAAGTCTCAAGACCCTAAGTTTCAACTGGTTGGGAGTCACCGACTTAGTGCTTGCTACATGGGTGGATGGGTGAGGTTTAGCGAGTTGTAGGTGCTGGAGTTTCGAAATCATTAGAAGTCTGGGGTGAAACCTAAAGTGTTAGTGATCGAAAGATCCTTATGACTTGGTGCCCTAAGCCTTAATTAGTTAGCAGCCATCGGTAGATCCTTGTTACATGGACTTTGGTGAGGTCGATTCCTCAGCATTGCACCCCTACAACACAAAAAGAGTTGTGGAATAAGAGTGGGTCTTGATCTATTTAGGTTGGTTAGTGTCCTAGGTGAGACAAAGAGCTAGGTCGGGGGAGGCTTGACGCTTATTGTTGAGAACTGATTCATTTAGGTTTCGTGAAGTCTCTGTTGGTTCACCAAGAGGGAGGCTCTTTTGATACTTAATTCTTTATTGCATTCATTCTCTCGAGATAGTTATTGGGCAGGGGTTTCAGTGATTCTCATTGAGGGTTAAGCATTGCTCATTCATAACCTTTTTGAAATACCATTTTTTTTGTGAACATCATTTTGTTATTGTTTTGTATGCTCTCTCTTTCTTTAATTGCTAAGGGACTAGCAATGTGTAGGTTGGGGGGTGTGATTAGTGCTCAAAAAGTGCTATTTTGAGCCCTGTTTATTGCAGGTTTTGAGCACTTTTTGCATATTAATTAGCTGTACTAACCCAATTGGCACACATTAAGGTCCCAAAGAATACTACTCGATCACATTTCTCAGGAAGCATAATTTTGTAGTTTTTGCAAGTTATTTGTTAAAAATTGTTGAGTCGATCCAAGCACGAAGAATTCAAAGGCCAACCTTCAAAGCATTGCGTGATCAGAAACCAAAAGGAAAGAAGAGCAAAAATGCATGGAATTGAGCTCAGATAGGTGGGTTCTGGGCGGTGGTCACAATTTTCGCACCCCAAGAAAAATTTCACATAAAGCACATAAATCGCTTCCCGTCTCTGTTCACCCCTTGCCACCGGTCTTCACCCCGCTGATCAAGCAGGCTTCCTCCTCGCCCTCGCTTGATTTGTTGATTTTTGTTCCCTTTGATTTCTTCCATTGTCCTTGTAATAGTTAACTCGCTTGTTTTGGTAATTTGTGGGTTTGGCAAAGCCTCAAGCTAAGCATTGTAGAAAACCTCTTCATTAATAAAATGTCATGAACCTTTCAGCAAAGCTCCATTTTTTCATTTTCTCTCTTTTCCCTTCATTTTCTCTCCCTTTCACTAGCCAAACACCCTCCTGAGGATGACAACTAAGGATGAGTGGCTAGAACTCATTTCCTCAAGGTTATGCTACTATAGGGATACATGGCAACCGAGGGTTTGATGTTTTAACTGAGGTATTTTCTACTCATTTATGGTTTCATCTAAACATCAGCATGAATCCCTATGTTTACCAAAACCTTAAAATCCTAAATTCTTTGAATTAATTCTTGTCATAGAATCAGTTTCATACAAGAATCCATCCCGAGTTCGAGACCTTGAGTTACCACTATACCGCAGTAGCTAAAGCAGAGCAAAGAAGGTGGTAGGTTTATAAATTCATGGTTCAAGCTGCCTACTACACGCTTACGTGCGATCACTCCATAATCTGATTATGGCCTTGGGGATCCCAAATCGAGAAGATGTTCTCCTTCTCAGAATTTTAACACCCCTGGTCTCGCTTTCTCAAGGCAATCGGCTTTAACCCATTTTGACACATAGTCAACTCCCACCAAAATAGATGAGATGTGGTCCAGTTGAGAAGGGAATGTCCCATGAAATTGATGCCCCATTAACAGGCTGTCAACTACCAAGATCGGTTCAAAGGGGCATCATGACGATTTAGCTCTTCCACCTCCGGGCGCTTGTCGCATTCCTCGCACATGGTATGTGCATCCTTGAAAAGGGAAGGCCTATAAAATCTAGACTGCAGTACCTCCCGGCAGCTTTCGATAAGCAAAATGGCCTGTTACGCATTCTCAAGGCGCTGGCTGAGCATCCCCTTGTTGTTTTGCTTCAAAATACCACAACTTTCCGATTATCCCATCAAAGTATACTTTGTACAAGAAGGCCTTCCAATAATAGGATTTAATATTTGCAAAGTAAAGTTTTGTCTGTGCCTTCCAATCCAGTAACCTCCCTTCAAGTGCTACACAGGGGCAATGTGGGCATACCAGGTGTGCTCTAACTAGTTACGACTCCCAAAGAAACCCATCATTAATTGGGGTTATGAGTGTTGTGTGCCATGGTTAGTCTCAGAGACGATCTGCAACAACATTCCCCCATTATCTCTTGTCTCTGATTTACAGGTTGAACTCTTGCAGTAGGAGAACCCATCTAATACCAGCCTTAGCATTCTGTATGGTGAGCGTGCATCGTGCCAAGGAATCAGGACAGATTATGTTTAATCAAACCAAGCTCGAGAACTTATCTAAGGCATAGACCACCTACCAGCTCCTCCTTCTTTGTGTAGTGCACTTCTCTAGGCCTTGTCTACCGGCCCGCTGGCATAGTAGACCACATAAGGCTTTCCTTCTTCCTCCTACCCGAGAACTGCTCCAATGGCGAGGTCGCTTTAAGGGCCGCATTACCACTCGAAAGGTAACTTTTAGCTGGGGGCCCCTACTATGGGCGAGTGGGAATGAGCCTTCGATTCCTCAAAGCCCTCCGTAGTCATCGTCTCACATAAATTTGACATTTTTCACAGCCAGGTGTCATAATTTTTGAGAAGTCCATGATGAACCTCCTGTTGAAGCCTACATGCCCTAAGAATTGCCTCATAGTCTTCACATTTGTGGGAGAGGGCAATTTGGAAATCATCTCAATTTTAGCCTTGTCAATTCAATTCCTTCCTTGGAGATACTATGTCCCAGCACAATTCCCTGGTTGACCATAAAATGGCATTTTTCCCAGTTCAGTACCAAGTTCTTCTCTATACACCTATGCATGACAGTTTCTAAGTTGATCAAGCACTCTTTCGCTCCTCTCCATAAAATATAACATCATCCATGTAAACCTCCAGCACGCGCTCCACCAAATCAAGATACTTAGCAAGTACGCAGAACATCGAATGGCAGGGGTATTGGGTAATGCAAGCAAAGGCATCCTCCCTGTAGTTATTATAAAGAATGAGCAGGTGAAGGTGGTCTTCTCCTAGTCTTCTGCAGTAATTTCAATTTGAAAATAGCCCGAATAGCCATCCAGAAGCAAGATAGCGGGGTGGCTAATCCTTTCGAAGTCGGTCCATGAAGGGTGCAGAAGTGATCCTTTCTATCACCTCATTTAATCTTCTATAATCAATACAACACCCTCCAACCTACATGCAAGACTGGTGGCATCTCCTCTCCCTTTTCATTATGCATGAGGAGCTACCCCGATTTCTTAGGCATAACCCGGGTTGGACTCACCTGGCACATTGATAGCTGCAAATGATACCAGCTTGTAGCAACTTTAGGACTTTTGCTCGAATCACTTCATGCATATGAGGATTTAGTCTCCTCTGTGGCTGCCTTACTGATTTTGCTTCCTCCTCCAAGTAGATGTGATGGGTGCAAATTGCTGGGCTGATACCCTTCAGATTAGTGATTTTCCACCCAATAGCTTGCTTCAGCTCTTCTGCGAGGGATACCGGTACAGTTATTTTCCCGTGAAGCACCGAAAGGAGGATATGAAAACTGGCACCGCCTCCCTTCTCGTTTCTAAGTAGACATATTTGCACTCACAGAAAGCGGTTTAAGGTCCAGATTTTATGGTTCACTAGTTCCTTTCTCAATCAATAAAGGTAGAATTTCTTGCTTTTTTCTCCAATGCCCCTACACAATATTCATGTCTTGGGCTTCCTCGCCGCTTCTAACAATCAATCAGTTCTCGCTTAGCAGCACATCCTCCCCATCATATCGCTCCCGTTCGTGATTGCATCACCATGCAGATTCTTCAGGCCACCTTCCACCGTTGCATGTGCTTTTTACTTAAGCGAAAGATGTTGAAGGTCATGTTTCCGAATGTGAGAGATAACCCATTTCGCCAATTGATAATAACATTAGAAGTGCGGGCTTAGAACGGTCTCCCCAGGATGATAAAAATATAGTTAGTCTCATCATTATTCACAACAAAATCTACTGGATAGTAGAATTTGTCCACCTGTATTAGAACATCTTCCACTGTCCCCTTTGGTATCTTTATGGATCTATCTATAAGAGACAATGTGATGGAAGTGGGATTTAATTCTCCCAACCCGAGTTGCTTGTACATCGAATAAGGAAGCAGGTTTACACTGGCACCTAGGTCCAGCAGTGCTTTTTCTACACAAGTGCCTCCAATATTAACCGAGATGGTAGGATAACCCGGATCTTTGTACTTCACTGGAGTTTTGCACTGGATGATAGCATTGACTTGTTCAGTCAGGAAGGCCTTTTTGTCAACATTTAGCCCTCTCTTCATTGTGCACAAGTCCTTCAAAAATTTGGCATATGTGGGGACTTGTTTAATCATATCAAGCAGGGGGATGTTGACTTTCACTACCTTAGCACTTCTAGTATTTTAGCCTGGTTGACTTGCCTTTTCTTAGCTTCTGTTAAGCCATGAAGTGGGGTGTGTGTTATTTTTCACTCATAGTCTCTTAGTCACCACCTCTTATGGTTCAAATTTTCTTTAACCTCCCGGCCTTTTTCTGGTTTGTTAATACTGGTTGTTTAGGTTTTTACCACTTCTCACTGTATAATTGCTTGAATTTGCCATCCATTCTGGGATTCGCCTACTAGGAAGAGCTCACTTCATGCACTCCCTTGGATCGGGTAGTGTCCGAGATGGAAATTTCCCTTTTCTCGCACCGCTGCTGGCTGGTTAACCTTGATTGCTGAATGCTGTAGGTTGTCACATTTTTGGGTATCCACCAGAGGTTATCTGCCTTTATGGTTGAAGGTGCTCACCGTGTCGATTCCTCAATACTCGGGCATTCACTACCTTCTAATATTTCTCCACAAAGTTACCTACCACTTTTGTCAAATTCATTATAGTTTGCTCAACCGAGAGATGAGGTGATGGAGGTGGTAGTGGTTGAGATGTGAGCATAATTGCAGCAAGAGCAGGGGGTACATATGGTGGAGGCTTTGGCTTCTAGGAGAGGTTAGGATGGTTCCCTCCAAGTAGGTTATAGTGTTTCCATACTGGGCATTAGTTGATGGCTTGTATTGACCATAACATTGGCATGCTCGCCATCATATCCCTTACCACAAATATAAGGTTGGGCAATGCTCTCCTTGGTGCTCATTGGATTGGTGGCAAACAGGATTGTTAGGCATAGATGCCTCGCCACACTCCGCACCTCATGGTGATTTGCATTTCAAGTTCTCCAACCTTCTAGTCAAGGTGGATCGCTGCCTTCATCTCCATGTCCCTCTCGTGATTGAGTACATGCCTCCCTTAAATTGTTGCAGGTCTCATTCTTCTGCCTCTCTCGGTTGGGTTCATCCTATTTGGATGTCTCAGCCATATAGTTCAAGAAGTCCGTTTTGTTTCGGTGTTTGTCATGGTCTCTCCGCATTACAAGGCTTCCAACAACCGCCATAGCGTGACATTCCATTATGTATGATTAACTAGCATCCAAGTATCAAAGCCATGGTGAGGGCAGGCACGAAGTAGGGTGTAGCTGACCTCAGTCCCCAGCTCGACTCGATCGGCGCGATCCCAACCAAAACCCCCAGGACGCCATGCTTTAATTTTTTATTTTCCGCTTTATTAAATTCAAAAGTGTCGACCGGTCGAATTTAATGGTTATGGATCCGAACTGAGTCCCACATCCTCCCACGTTTATCGATTTTATCGCAAAATATTTTATTATGTCATTTCGCTATGGAAGCTGCTTTGGCTGGCAAGCCCATAATCATGAACAAATTCAATGGCAATTCCTATGAGTGCCCATAAACATTTAACAAAATACATTTACAAGAATGTGTGATTCATGCCTTTCTAGAATGATATATACAAAAAATTAAGGTTCAAAGCGAACTTTTGTTATATAAAAATTTCACTCTTGTTCAAAGAGATGATATGCAATTGACGGAGTATATACTTATACGCCGTACTTCTCTATGACTCGGGTCGCGCGATCTCGCCTTCTTTTTTTCATCACTGATACCTCACAAGATAGATAAAATTCACGCCTAAGCATTTTCATGCTTAGTGATTTTATACAGTTCTATTTCAAATATTCAATTTAACTCGGCATGCATTTAACATTAAACCATGCCTAATATATCAACATATACTCATGTTATTCATTTCTGCATGCTTTCAATATACAAATCATTTACCATGTCACAACATGCATTTTCAATGCAAGCACTATTTCACAATTCAATTTATGAGATTTAAGATATACATAAAAATCCCATTTATAATGGTCAATGTTGGTTATTTCACCTGATCATTCAATTCATTATTTCGATGCATTTCGCGAATGAATCTCTCGCTATCATTCGTAATGTGCTTACACATTTAACACCGCCCCCATCGCTTATCGGATGCTTTGTGCACCCCTATTACGGTATCAATACTTTATTCGGCCTCCCCATGACGGATGTCGCTTTTGGTGCAATCTCCGCTACGCGTGGTATCATCACTTAAATGCCATACGCGGTCGCGACGGATGCCGACAGCATCCCCGCTGGCAAGGACATTGATAATTCCCGGGTGCCTCAAGGACGGAGGCCGATTTAGCATCCCACAAAGTGGTTCATTCGATATATCATTCACTAATATTTATAACGGATTCGCTTGATGAATCCTGCCTTATCATCATTCACATTCGCTTTGGGTTTCTCAAATATCACATTTCAATTCATATCTTTTCAAAGATACTCAATCTATGTACTTCATATACTTTCATTCATGTACTATTTCATAGTTACTGCAAACTACCAAATGTGAAATAAGAATGAGTCGAGAACAAACCGAAGTCAGCGACCCAGCTTCCTTTTCGATCTCTGGCCCCAGGTTAGGCGATCATCACCCGTCCCTAGTCAATAACATTCTATGCCACTTTAGTGGATAAACAATTGTTAAACAATTTTAGTGAATTACAAATTTATTTTTGTTATCAGCCTCGTTAAGACACCAAGTCTCCGCCTGAAGACGACCGCTGGGCGGCGGCGCAGGCATCAGAAGCCACTTGGTTCTGTCCTATTCAACCCCCCATTATTCATTTCTTAGGGTCCCTAGACACTCTGCAGATAACAATGAATACGGATTTAACGTAAAAACATGTCAAAATGTGGTTGCCGGAACAACCTGGTAACGGCATTTCGACCAGACCGTACAAAGCTGTCTATCGCCAATGGTAATTGCACAAAGGCCGGTACCGGTACCGATTGCCTCCCCAGATCCCTATACACCGGCATGCGCCTAACCGGTACCGTATTAGTCTCCATTGGCTTTGCCTTCCGTGAAATGTGCGGGATTTTGCATTTTCACACATTTTTCTTTCCACAACCTTCTTCTCTCCAATTCGTCCCATATCAAAACCACCTCATGAATCTACCCAAAAACTCCAAATGTGGTTTAGACTCAATAAAAATCCATTTTCCTCAAGCTGGGTATTTTCACCTAAAATCCAATCAAAAGGATACATACTTTGATTCATTACCTTTGAACTCCTTCAAGTAGTCCCCTTCCATGTTGCTTTCTTGCCTCTTAGGAAGGCTAAAAAAGTGGGAAAGGATCACACCAAAGCTTGACCCCTTGCAAACCCTAGTTTTCTTCTCCCCTTTCTCCTCTCTCTTCTTTTTAAACGTGATGTGCTCTAAAATGAGCACCCAAAGACCATATTTTTGGTCTTTAAAACTCTTTAAGTGTAAGGCCATGTTTGGTCTACACCCTTTTTCTATTTCCCATTTTATCTTAAGTAAGTCACTTATTCTCATAAGGCCTTATATTTAGCCTGGCCACCAATAAATCCAATTCTTCCATCTTTGCATTCTAACTCTTTATTTCACTTTCCTTATCATTTATCATTTATTCCACATTAGCATTTAAGCTATCATTTGACCCTTAGGTTCTCATTTTACAAATTTCCACACAATTTTCCCTTTTTCACTTGGGTTTATTTTTAGGTTCAATAAATTTCTCAATTTAGCATATAATATTCAATCATATGCTCACTCTTTTAATTTACATTTTACAATTTACTTATCAAATTACTCCTAGAAAAAGCCCAAGTTTGACTCAATTCATACCTGTAATATATATAATAAAATTATTATAAAAATTCTGTGGTATTTTGGGGATGCTACACCAGGCACCTTTCCCAACATTGGTAGAAATGTTCTCATTTTCTAGTGGCCGAAGTCAGAACACTTCCCTTATTCTACTCATTGTTTATAGCTAAGAATTTCTTCAAAAATTCGCCGTATATCTCCCCACCCTGAGGTTCTCGCCTCAGACAAGAGTTGAGTCAAATCTTGAATTCTGTCTTTGTGGTTAAGGGGAAGGCTTTCACTCTTCAACAATTCCATATCAGGTACGCCCTCCTTGAAAGTCATGCAAACTTCCTCCTCGGATGTGTGTGTGTGAGTGGATTTCATTTTCCATACATGGAAAATTGGGGAGAAGGGGCAACATAAGCCCTCGACATTCACATCCTCGGCAGAGGAGGCTACATGAGGGTGCACTCACCCTTGGTGGGTGTATATGATCCCTCATTGTTCTATATGCATTCGGGTCTCCTTGGAACCCTCAAGTACCATGGTTCCTCGTGGAGGGTCCGTTAGTGTTCAGCTCACTTCACAACCCCTTGCTCAAGTGGAGCACCGAGACTTTCCAATTTGCCTCCCAGAAGTGTTCTGCCCCAATGGCATAAGCTACTAGGCAAGCAGCAAACACAAACGATATAACCAAAAAGAAAGCAAATACAAAAGGTTAAGGTTAGTGAAAATAAAAAATGAAGATTCTATATATGACAAGATAAAATTAAATCAACCCAAAGAAGTGAACTCGAAGTAGGGGAAATAAAAGTAGAGACAGCTAGGTTAGACCACCAACACTTCGTGATGAGGATCACAAGTTCAATAAAATTTTCTCACTTGCATTAAGGCACCATCCCACAACCAGAGCCATTTTGCTCCACATGTCGTTTTGTAGCTAGGCAACCCAACCAACAAAAATTTGTAAACCTTATACCTTCCTTTCAGTTTCTCAGAGCTCAGCTACAGTTGTGGGGCCGGGTCTAGCCTAACTCTGATGTGGGTTTTCCCCGCAAACATTCTCGCAGCTAATGTAAAATGATAATTCAATTTTGGATTTGGGGTTTTGTAAAACATGTGGATTGCAGGTTTGAAAACCCAAACAAAAATCAAACAGAATGTAAAAAGAACTCAAGTTCGCTTCGCCACCTGGCTTCGAGGTTCTAGTGGTGACCCAGAGAGGTCCCCAGCATTTTCCTCACATCGGGGGAGGATGACCTATAGTCATTTCTAAACTTCACCCGCTTAGCTATAAAAACTGAACCCTAAAAGTTTTTCTCTTGAGATACAACATTTATTGGCCATTCATGTTTCATTGCAATAAAAACTGATTCTTTGACCTAACGTGTAGAGGTAAATAAATGAAAACTAAGCGAGCCTTAATGGATCTAGCAATAAGTATCCACTGAGCCCTAAAAGCTTGTCAAGTACTGGCCAATCAGGGTACATCAAAAGGATTTAAACCTGAGGTGAGATATAGAAGCATAAATGATAATAACTGCATGCTGAAAAATAGGGAGGATACAAGCATCTCTGTAATCTCCCAAGGCCTTCCCTCATGAGGGTTTGAGCCAAGCATCCCTTGAGTTGTCATCCTCAAGGAGGTTCAGCCGGGTGAGAAAGTGAGAGAAAATCACAGTTACGGGAGAGAGTTGAAAGCTTTCAAAATTGCATAAAATGATCATCCCCATGCAGCCTCGACCGAGCTTATATAGTGCTCAGAGTCAGTGAAAATACACAATGTCAAACTGGCCAACAACAAAAGTGGTAGTGATTCGTGTCACGCAGGGTCGAGTTTTAATCAACAAATTTTATATCCTAAGTTCCTCCCACGTCAGAGTCAAGCTAACAAGAGATAAATGTCAGGGCCTAAATTACTGTGGATGGGTTTTCTTCAGACAAATGATTTGAGGAAATCAAACTGTGAATTAAATTGATTTTGGGGTTTGCTAAAACAGAAGTGGATAGTTTGTAACCGAAAATAAATGAAGAAAAATAATAAAAAAAAAGAACCTCAAGCAAGGCCAATTAGCTTAAGATCCTAGGCTAACTGAGAGGTCCCCAAGTTTCTCGCTATGACATGCAACCTATAGTCCATGGCAGGATCTTATGTTTAACTAGCAACCTTTCACCTTTGAAACAACCTATTTGAGTCAACACAGTAACATGCGCAGGCCCTTTTATCAAGCTTTTTTAAAACCCTAACATTTAATATCATCTCACAGAGGCTCGTAGAAGATCTGAAGAATCACAAGACTCTCTCACTCGAATACATGCACTGATCCCCAAAGCATGGAGAGAGTATCACAAATCAATAACATTAAATGCCATGCAACCCTAATTTGAGAAACCTAACATATAACATTATCATTTTAGAGGGCTCGTAGTAAGACCATCTAAAGAATCACAAGATTCTCACTGAATATGCACCGGATCCTAAAGCATGGAGAGTATCACAAATTAATGACATTCAACTATTCAACTATCAGTTTGAAACCCTAACCCTTAATCCACTCCCTGTTCGTAGTATAACTAATGGATATTAGTATCTAAAGCTACATACACTCAACCCCAGCTTGCGGTTGGCTGAAGAAAGTAAATCAAAAAGCTAAAAACCTAGAGTCAAGATTCGGGAACCAAATGACAAAACCCGCGCATGAAAAGCAGGGGAACCAATACAACCTGGGAAGATTCTACCCCAGCCTTTACTTCAAGAAGGAAGTGGTTTAGCCGCCATTCTCCAAGGTTGTTGTCCCTGAGGGTGTT
This sequence comes from Tetrastigma voinierianum, assembly GCA_016808115.1. Classification (NCBI taxonomy): domain Eukaryota; kingdom Viridiplantae; phylum Streptophyta; class Magnoliopsida; order Vitales; family Vitaceae; genus Tetrastigma; species Tetrastigma voinierianum. The sequence goes on from JAEQBH010000112.1 coordinate 1,647,315, forward strand.
TTGCAACTAAGAAAAGCGAGAAAGAGGGAGAGAGAAGAGAGAAACTAGCAGCTGAGCGCAAGATATACCTCCCTCATCCACCACAGAAAGGAAAAGAACATATGTATATATGCATCAGAAGAGTAAAGTTGTGGTTACAAACTTATAAGGTGGCTTATATAGCCAACCCAAATGTGTGAAAATACAAGAAAGCCTAACATTTTACAATTCAAGGACAAGGGAGTAATACACCAAAATGAAGTCGGTACACTACAAAGCATGACAGCAGTAAGGATTTCGCTTAATGCTCAAAAATTAGTTAGCGAAATCACCAAGAGATAGCGAAATTAGCGAAAATGCAAAATTTAGCTGAGCAATGGTGATTTCGCTAACTAGCGAAATTTATGTACTTGAGAATTTGTGTGAGTAGCAACATGAATTCGCTAAAACCGATTGCATTTCGCTAAGCCTAGCGAAATTCTTGTAGTAGCGAAAATGCAAAAACCGCTGAGCAGTGAATTTTTCGCTAGCCTGCGAAAAGTCCGATTTCTCTGTAATTTCTTGTTCGTTGGCCATGTTCCTGCTAGCCTGCTTCCGTTTTCTTCTGCTTCATTTTCTTCGCTTTTTCTTCTCTTCTTTTCCTCTTAGTCTCGTCTATGATGTTAGGTTTGACTCGAGTGCCGTGCTTGGATCGACTCAACACTTTTAAGCATGATTATCTCACAAAAGCGCAAAATTTGCCATAAAATGCGTCGGTGGAATAATAGGGACCTTAATATGTAAGTGGGTTAATTACGACAATTGAGTACTAAGCGCTCAAGCCTATTAAAAATAGGGTTCAAAAATAGCACTTTTGGGCACTAATCCCACCCCTGACCTACACATTGCTAGTCCGTAGCAATGAAAGAAAGAAAAGAAAGAGCATACAAAAAGATAACAAAAATTATGTGCCACCAAGGTTGTACTTCAAAAGGTTGTGAAGAAGTAATCTCTTGAACCCTAAGTAAGAATCATATCAAAGTCGTGTCAGTAACTATCATGAAAGAATAAATACCATGCAAAATTGAGTATCAAAGAGTCTCCATCTCGGTGAATCAACTAAACTTCCCACGAAAATCTAAGTGTTTATTTGATTAGCTCTTGACGATAAAGCGCTAGCCTCCCACTGACCTAGCTACTACCACGACCTAGCATGTAACCAACTTAAATAGATAAGGACCCACCTCTTATTCCACAATTCTTTTTGCGTTGTGGGTGCAATCTTCGAGGAATCGACCTCACTAAGTCCATGTAGCAGGGATCTACCGATGACTCGACGATTAAGGTTTAGGGCACCAAGTCATAGGATCTTTCAACCACTAACTCTTCAGGCTTCACCCCCGGACTCCGAATGATTTCGAAACTCCAGCACCTACAACTTGCTAAACTCCACCCATCCACCCATGCTTGAACACTAAGTCGGTGACTCCCGGCTTGATGAAGGTTTAGGAGCCTTTGGGCTTTAAAGGCTTTCGCCGTATACCCCTCGGACCGTGCTCGGGTTTTCAGAGCAAAGCGTTACGAATTTATTCTTTTCTTTTCTTTTTCTTTTTCTTTTTCATTTCTTTTTTCTTTTTCTTCTTTTCTTTTTCCACGGTCCTTAACCTATTAAAGGCCCGGTCAATGAAACTAGGGTAGGTTATGCAATTAGGGAGGTGCACGAGTTTTATTTATCATTGAAATCTAATGTGCTTTGTGTGTCCAGTTTAGCTAAGGTGGAAGAAAATGTAATCAATAAGAATTCAACTAATCATTCACTCAACTAAGCATGGAACCAATCGCATCAATAGAAATTGGACAAAGCATTTTCAAACCACGGATTAGGCAAAACCCTGGATTTGGTTACAAAAACGGGTCCAAATTTACGAAAAAGTAAGCTGTTTGTATACAGCTTTATGAAAGGGACAGCAAGCCACTAAACATCACAAATGGGCTTGAACAAAATGATAACAAAACATAAATGCAAAAATCCACTTCAGCTACTAACTCTCCCCAACCTGAGCATCTCGGTGTATCAGAAATGGGGCTCGGAATGGAAAATTAGAGAAGGAAGTGTTACCTCCATGATAAGATGTGATCATTGCTGGATAGGAGACCTCACAAGCTTTCCATCGACACCTTATTCACTCCGTTCGGGCTTCAAATAAACAAGTTATGAGAAGAAAAGAGAGGAAAAAAGTGACCAATTGGACCATTTTTAAAATTACACTTTCATAATAATCTCAAAATGTTTCTAGCCATATTTGATTCTACACTCTCTAAGCTTTCCAACAGTACCAAGAGCACTTTAAAAGCGGAGTTCGGATGAAAAAGTTATGGCGAGAAGCAAATTGGAGGTCAAAAAGTAGGCGCAGCAGAAAATTTTATTGCTTAGCCAGTACAGTGCATTATATTTTAGTAGCTAGCGAAAATTTTGGATTTCGCTAAACTTGCGAAAAATTCGCTATCTCTAATAGCACGAAATTTTGATTTTGATTTTTTTTTTTTGAAAAACCAAATAAAATAATTAATAATTAAAAATAAATAAACATAATAAGATAATAAAAATAAAAATAAAAACATTTTTCAAATTTTATATATATATATATATATATATATATATATATATATATATATATATATATATATATATATATATATATATAATATAAAATAAAATAAAATAAAACAAAAAGAGGCATGTGCACTATTTCTTCTTGTAGTAGGCACATTTTATTTCGCTAGGATTTAGCTAAAACATGATTTAGGTAAACCTTACTTGTTCCTACTTTGAGTGTGATTCGGCTTCTCACAAGATTTTAAGCTAAGCTAGCGAAATTTATTAACAGCGAAAATTTCATCTATAAGCGAAAATTTCACATTCGCTAAATTGCGAAATTTTATATATAATTCTGAAAAATCACCTTCTGATTTTCAATACATGCTTCAAATTTATAAAAATACAAAGTGTACAAGAAAAATTCGCGAAGAGTAAATTAATCTAAAAACATAAATTAACTAAAAATTAGAGAAAAACTAAAAAGAAAAATTATAGAAATCAAAAGAAAATACGATAAAATAAAACTAAACAAGACAAATTAAAAACAAAAAGTGGTGGGGGGGAACTTAAAAATGCCTAGGTCCGGGTGCTCCAAACCTGAACCCGCACCCGAACCAACCACTATGCCATCTTTATGTGACATTGCTTGTGTGCCTTTGATGTAGTGCAGGCTTGTATCTGAGGCCACTAATCTCTTGAAGTTCTGCATGGCATGCGTGATCGTTGGACTTACCTTTGGGAGCGGAGTCTTTCTTGGTTTTGATTTTTACGCGGTGTGGGCGTATGTACACTTGGTCGAATTTGAGGGTACTGAGTGGGTTGTTTTGGGTTGGGCGATGCTTGATTAGGATCCAAATCTATGGGGTTTGGTTGAATGATAGGCTCTTGGAGTCCGCTTCTGCTTTGTTTCATATCCACTACTCTTCTCGGTCAGATGGGAAGGTTGCTTGTGCTCCTCCCGTAGGCGAATGCGCGGCCTGGCCCCCCGAGGGTTCAAAATTTCACCGGGATTTCTTGTGTTCTTTGTAGGCCACGGCTCCTCTACCATGGTGCCACTTTGACACTCCTCCTGCGGTGGATGCTGTGATCAGTGGGTCTTGATGGGAATCTTGGGAATTTGACGTTCATGCTCAAAATCATTGTTCGACCCGGTAATCTTTGGTCGGGGAATTCTCCTCGGTATGGTTTTTCACTCAATTGGGCATTGAATTCCTTTGTTCTACCACAGCATCACGCACCAGTTTAGCGGGCAAATTACCTTGCTAAATTGGGGAAGTTGGTGTGGTGGTTGGCCAGATTGAGAGCATATTGTGGATGTGGAGTGCATAAGTTGAGGTAACTCTTGTAGTGTACCCATCCATTGGTCTCTATATTCACTCATAGATCTAGGTGGGTTTGGATTTCTCTCTACAGGTTGTTGCCACTGATATGGAAGGTCCCTATAGTCCCTCATTGTCATATATGCCTTAGGGTTTCTTTCCACTTTGAATATTCTATTGTTCTTCCCTAGGTGTTCCATTTTCTCTCGATCCAATTTTCCCATAGAACACAGGCCCGATTGCCTTAAATTTTTATCCTTTGAAATAGTTCTGTAGCATAAATAGCACCACGAAAATAGTCACATGACCTTGTTTTTTTATATGAAAACCGTAAAAAAATGACAATGAAATATAAAAGCAATTCACCGATTACTTGTGATGAAGATCCGCAAATTGACTTCTCACTTGCACTAAGGCACATCGACAACGGCATCATTTGATTCGGTATAACACGATGGGATTCAATGGAATCAACAAAATTTATATCCTAAGTTCCTCCTCTTTAAGTCGAGCTCTTTGCTGATATAAGCGTCTAAGATTGAGCAACGGGGATGGGTTTTCTTCGTGAATGATTTGGAGTGAAATCAAAGCGGTGAATTAAATTTGGATGGGGTTTGGTTAAAAAGCGAGGAAGTGGATGGTTGCAGCGAAAAATAAAATGAAGAAAAAATAATAAAAAAAGAGCTCCTTGAAGAAGCGTTGGGCGAGTTTAAGATCTAAGGCTAAGCGGGAGGGTCCCCGGGTTAATTTCCTCAGCGTTTGACATGCAACCTATAGTCCATGGCATAACGGGATCTATGTTTAACTAAGCCTCACCCTTGAAACAACTCTATTTGAATTAAACACAGGTAACATGCGATTATGGCCCCTTTTCTTTATTTTAAAACCCTAACATTTAATATCATCTGAGGAGGCTCGTAGAACCATCTAAGAATCCACCGGTACCTCTCTCCTTTGAATATGCCTTTGGATCTTTGAAGCATGGAGAGTATTGGCGATCAATAACATTAAATGCTATACAGCCTAATTTGAGAGCTAACATATAAATATCATTTTGAGATTTCGTAAGACCATCTAAAATCCGCAGTACCTCTCTCTTTGAATATGCTGCTTTGGATCCTAAAGCATAGGAGTATTGGCCAAATTAATGACATTCAATGCTATTCAACTATCAGTTTGAAACCCTAACCCTTTAACCTACCTCAGTGGCTCGTAAAGGGCAACTAATGGATATTAGTGTATCTAAAGCTAAGTATACACTAAACCCTAAAATCTTGCCAAGTATTGGCCGAAGAAAGTAAATCAAAAAGCTAAAAACCTAGAGTTGAAGATTTGGGAACCAAAAATAATAAAACCTCTTTGCATGGCAGGGAGCCTGACAACCTAAAGATCTCACCCTGGCGGCCTTTTAGCGAAGGAAGTGGTTTTGCGGCTCATCCTCAGAAGTTGTCATCCCTGGAGGGTGTTTAGCAACCAAGAAAGGGAGAGAAAGAGGAGAGAGAAGAGAGCAAACTGAAAAGAAAATGAAAGCTGCGCAAGATATTTTTTGAAAGATTAAAGTTAGGGTTACAAACTTATAAGGTGGCTTATATAGCCAACCCAAATGTGTGAAAATACAAGAAAGCCTAACAATTTGGCTAAATTCAGGGACAAGGAGTAATACACCAAAAATGAAGTCGGTTGGCATTAATTACAAAAGCATGACAAAGCGAGTGGATTTATTGTGCTCAATTTCGCTAGTTAAATGAAATCACGAAGATAAGCGAAAATGCAAAATTTCGCTAGGCAGTGGTGATTTCGCTAGCTAAGCGAAATTTAAGCTAACAAACGAAATTTGTGTGAAATGCGAAACATGAAATTTCGCTAGAGCGATTACATTCGCTAAGCTAGCGAAATTCTTGTGAGTAAGCGAAAATCTGAAATTTATTTAAGGCAGTCAATTTTAAGCTAGCCTAGCAAAGTCGATTTCTCCTGCGCTCTTGTTCCATTGGCCCTTTGTTCACGCTACTTCTCTTTCATTTTCTTCTGCTTCATTTTCTTCACTTTTTCTTCTCTTCTTTCCTCTTAAGTCTGCGATCCTGTGATGGCCGAGTTTGACTCAATTCTTCGTGCTTGGATCGGCTGACACTTTTGTATGATTATCTCACAAAACTACAAAATTTGCATAAATCGTCGATGGAATAATAGGGACCTTAATATGTAAATTGGGTTAATTACAACAATTAGTACACAAAAAGCGCTCAAAACCTATTAAAAATAGGGTTCAAAATAGCACTTTTTGGGCACTAATCAGGTAGTTTAGGAAAAAGCCGCAAAAAGGTGGTCAAATGGAGGTCAAAGTGGAGGTAGACGGTTCTTGAAATTTGTGACCTTGTAAGATTCTATAGTGGTCCAAATTTCTTCAGTTTGGCTCCCATTTCCATCCGACTTATGACACGCATCTCTGAGTTCGGCATGGATTCTTTGTGTTTGAGTCGGCTCGATGACGTTAACGTATTTAGCTTGTATAACTACAAAAATAGCCACAAAATGCGATAAGTAGTAAAGCTAGGACCTTAATGTGCCAATTGGGTTATTTAAGTTGATTAATACACAAAAAGTGCTCAAAACCTACTATAAACAGGGTTCAAACTCAAGGAGTGTTTGGCTAGTGAGAATGTGAGAGAAAGGGAGAGAAAATGAGAGAAAATTACAAAGGCGAGAGAAAGTGAAGCTTTCGTGCCAAGAGTATTACATAAATGATCATCCTGTGCCGACCTTGACTGAGGCTTATATAGTGCTTTCGAGTCCAAGAAATTACAAAAATGTCTAAACTACAACAACCTGAAAGGCATTTAGGAAAAGCCCGTAAAAGGTGGTCGAATGGAGGTTAAAGTGGGGCGGGACGGGTTGCGAAATTTCGCAACTCTTGAGTCTGAGGTGCGAAAATTTGCAACCCTGCAAAATTTCTGTAGTGGTCCAAATTTCTTTAGTTTGTGGCTCCCTTTTCCATCCGACTTATGACACGCATCTCCGAATTTGGCTTGAATTTTTTGTGTTTGAGTCGACTCGATGACATTGGCGTATTTAGCTTGTATAACTACAAAAATAGCCACAAAATGCGATAAGTAGTAAAGCCGGGACCTTAATGTGCCAATTGGGTTATTTAAGTTGATTAGTACACAAAAAGTGCTCAAAACCTACTATAAACAGGGTTAAAAATAGCACTATTTGAGCACTAATCAACTATCCTTACTGCATAAAAGATATCAGGCCTCGTACACAACATGGCATACATGTGGTTAACTATAGCTGAGGCATAGGGAATCCATCTCATATCCTCTTCCTCTTGAGGTGTCTTAGGACACTGCTCCTTGGAAAGGATAATTCCATGTCGGCTCGGTTATAGACCTTTCTGGGAATCTTTCATCAAAAATCGAGCTAGCACCTTATCAATATAAGATGCTTGAGACAATGCCAAAAGCTTGTTCTTACGATCTCTTATAATTTGGATGCAAGAATGGCTTGCTTCTCCCAAATCTTTCATTTGAAATTGCTCGGCTGGCCATTTCTTTACATTGATCAATGTTTTACACATCATTCCCAATGAGTACAATATCATCTACGTAAAGAACTAAGAAGACCACCTTCTTTTCTTTGATTTACTTGTATAAACAAGGTTCATCAACATTTTGCTCAAAACCATACGTTTTGATAGTTTCATCAAAACACAGATTCCAAGACCTTGAAAGCACTTAGTCCATAAATGGACCTAAGCAACTTACGAACTTTCTTGCTGTTGACCTTTAGCCATAAAACCTTCACAGTTGCATCATGTAGATGCTTTCCTCAGATAACCATTCAGAAAATCCGTCTTGACATCTTTGCCATATCTCATAATCGAGGACAAGAGACTATGGATAAAGGAATCACGTAGTAGACTTAAGCATAATAAAGAAAGTTTCTTCGTAGTCCACCCGCTATTTTGGGTATAACCTTCTTACCCCTAGCCCTAGCTTTGAAAGTCTCCACTTTGCCATGCTTACCATTTGTGTGGTAGAAGATAAATCATGGCATCACGGTATCAATGGATCATCCTGGATAGTGACTAACATTAGAAATTGTGCTTCACCTTCATGTGTATAGGATGATAGTCGCTACCCTCCCATTACGTCGAGTACTAGGATGTCTGAATGGAATAGTGGTCTCTTGACTTTGTGGTTAAATTGATGGTTGATGGTGATTTTGATGCGTTAGGCGTAGTTCCTCCAGTATAACCTTACTGCGAGGTTTGAAGTTTGTCATATATAGTCATATTAGAGAAAAGTACATGTTTATCGTCTGAAATGCTTTCTTATCAAAAAATTTATAGAAACGACCTTCCCTTGTCTTTTGGATAGCCTACAAACACTTTACACTTTTGTGCGGGGACAGCTTCCCGGTCTTTCCCTTTCGGCCGTGTCACGGACTTCATATGCGAAAGTGGCGTAAAGCTGAGTTTATGTCATTCATGACTCCTAAGGGTGTCTTTGGATTGACTTAGATGGAACTACATTCAAAATGTAGACCGCGGTTTGTAGTGAATATCCCAAAAAATGTGATTATTGCTTGAGTAGCTCATCATTAATATAACCATATCTAGTAACATCTGTTCTCCTTTATAACACCATTCTGGCTGTGGTCTTCCGGAGTCTTTGTGAGTTGGGATAGGATTCCATGCTCCAGCAAATGATCCTTGAACTTTGTATCAAGGTATTCACCTCCTTGATCTGATCGAAGAGTTTTTAGTGATTTACCTAACTGCTTTTTAGCTTATGCCATGAATTCTTTAAACTTTCCAAAAGTCTCAGATTTCTTGTGCATTTGGTAAACATAACTGTATCTTGAATAATCGTCAATGAAGGTGTGAAATGTTATAACCACCTCGCTTGTACAATTAGTGAATGCGGGCGTCGCTATGTACAAGTTGAAGAGGTTATTTGGATCTCTCGCCCTTTGCTGAGAAAGGTCTCTTAGGCATTTTACCTTCTAAACAGGATTCACAAACAGGAAGAGTGCCAACATTTAGCTTTCTGAAAGGACCATCCTTTACTAGCGGTTTGATGCAGCCGAGGTTAATGTGGCCTAACCTAAGATACGAATCGATGTTATCACTATAGGAAACTTTTTGATGTTTGTTAGATTTAGGATGTTCTACTTTGAATAATTACGGGTATTTAATGATCGCTGATTGGCCTTAAAGACGTACAACCATTTTCGGGTTTGCATGACAAATATCTAAACCATTTCTTGAAATAAAAATCTCATTATTAATAAAATAAATACTAAATAATTTTCCTTTTAACATAGAAACATAAATCAAATTTCTCCTAAAACCGGGGAGATAAAAAATGCATTGTTCAAAACAAAAATTTATTCCTAAAAAGTTAAACGGCGACTCCCACTTTGCGCTGTTGAGACAGCCTCCCCACTTCCCGACTCTCTAGTAACATCCACATGTGAGTTCCTCGAAGAACTAAGCGTACGCAGAACAACAAACATGGTTAGTGGCTCCTGAATCCAGCTATCGGTGACAAACCATCTTCCACTAAGTAGGCTTATGAAACCAGTAAATCATATTTACCTTTCTTTTTGTCCTTCAATTTGGAGAGATACTTGTTACAGTTTCTCTTCCAATGACCTTCAATCTCGCAATGGAAACACTTTCCTTTAGGCTTCTTGTCCTTGGGTTGTTCTTCTTTCCCTTGCCTTTGGTTTCTTTCTTAGGTTGTGCTCCAGACCCACCTTGTGTGTTCTTCCTCTTTTTATTCTTGCTACCATAAGAGGAAGATGGCTTATGCTTACAACATTTGCTTCGCCCTCTTTATGCCTAGTCTTACTTATGGCCTCAAAGTCTACAGTTCATTTAGGAGATGAGTCATGTTGTACTGCAGCTTGTTCATAACATAGTTGGTAGTGAACTGCGAGAAAGCCGGTGTGAGGACTCAAGGATAATACCCAACTTGAAATGCGGCTCATCAATGGTGGCCCAGTATCTCCGCCTACGTCGTCAGGTTGATCATGTTCAAAACATGTTCCTTATTTGAAACTCCTTTTTTCATCTTAGCGTTCATGTAGTAGCTCTGGTAGCTTCATGGCTTATTTGTCAGTGTTGCCCCGAACATGGCACGGAGAGATTCCCATATCTCATATGCAATCTCCATGTCCTCATGCTTCTTCCTAAGAACATCGTTCATGCTAGCAAGCATGTAACAACGGGCTTTGTTGTTGGAATGAATCTAACTATCATATCTTTCTAGTACAGTACGAGAAGCATTAGCAGGGGGCTCACGGAGGGACATTCCTCGGTGAGCAGACTTTTTGGTTCTCACAAATTATACAAATATTAATGTTTGACTTCCATTTAACGAAGTTATCACTGCACTGGTTTTTTCATTAGCGAGTAAAGCGATAATGGGGTTGTTTGATGACATGATTGCTAAAATTAAATAACTCAAACAATTACTATAAATGAAAATAAATATCACAAGCTTTGGAAAGTAAGCGTGATTGCATGAATGTAGCAAGTAAAACACATAAAACCTTATACTAATCCACGATAAATTGATTCAACAATTAATATGGGCCGTAGGGTCCGTCATACCAATTTCAAATCAACTTTGAGACTATCTCAAATTAATAATCAAAAATCAAAATATCTCATATTTTCTGACCTTATTAACTACCGTCAAAATTTAATTGAGTATGATGAACAATTTAACCATACCCTTGTGATGTGTATTATTATTTCAAATTTAATGGCAACTCACAAAATTGCGCCGTGGGGTAGGACAATCTGAAATACATCACTCGATCCTATTTCTAAGAAATCCAACCTTGATATTAATATAGATAGAAACCCTCCGTAGGGAGGACGAAATCTAAGTGTCGCTAGACCCTATCTATATCTCACGGTGTTGCACTAATAATGGAGACCGTAGGGTATATTGTCATATAACCTTCTCCCACTCACTATTTTGAAATAAGTGTTTTCCACTTATAAAACATCATATGTCTTATAATCTGTGATTATTATATCCCTATATATAATTAATTACTAAGATATGAACTCTAATCAAATTATGAGTCCAATCCTATTGGTACTAAGTTAATTAGACAATCTAATCCATAAATTAAGTGGGCCTAACTATTAGGTAAACCTAGTATATAAAATAGTTGGGCCTAATTAAATACCACTAATCGATAAAATCTTTATTTTATTAGCGTTGGAAAAAATAGGGCTTTTCAAGATGATCGTAAAACCTAGAAATTAAGTGAGTATGAATTTTACCAAGTTTAGCTAATTAAACTAAGCACATTATTTAATTAATTGTTCGTCAAAGATGAACAAGATAAGCACATAGAGACGATCCTAATTTGTCATGTTCTAGGAAAAATGATATGTATGCAAAAGCATTAAATGTGGGCATTCATGTATGGCATGTTAAATGCATGGACATGTTATCAATCGGATCAATAACAATAAAGAATAAAATAAATAAATAAAAGAAAGCGGGCCGAGTGTCTTGGGTATTTCTAAAATTACAACCCTTGTAAATAAAATAAATTACAAGTTGGGGCTTAGGTTACATAACTCCTTATGCCTTCAGCTCTTTGTGCGAAGCCGTCCATATTTTGATTGATAGCCACAGAAAACTTAACGGGTAAAATTAATAACTCTTTATTGTGCAGGCCCAGAAGCCCGATTTTCTCCATGAGACCCTAAACCACTTTTAGGCCTTTTGGACTTAGGTCACAGTCACCACTGTAGTCCAACAAGCCATAGGGCCCAGAAAATAAAGTAATGAAGAGCCAACAAGAATGAAGCAGAAGTTGTTTCCCGTCATCCATGTCACTGAACTTGTCTTTCGTATTTTAGGCGCCTTTCTCTCTAGATGTCCATATAAGACGATTTTTGAAGGTATAGAAGGCTGATAGGTGTGGCTACAATCCATCTATTGATCACTTTTTAGATCTTGATCTAATCTTCTTGTGTGCAGATTTTTACAAAAATAAATTAAAAAAAAAACTTATGCCCCATCATGGCTTACACAAGATCTAAAAAAAAAAATCAACAAATCTTAACCCAAAACACCATACAATTAACAACCCTTTAAAAATTCCATACATTCAAACATTCATCAATATATAACAATTATACATCCACAAGATTATCAAATAATGCAAGAATGCCCACATACACATTAATATGCATATACACATAGACCGCTTTGATACCATATGAAGGTTTTTAAAGTTCAAAACAAAGTTTACCTTGAAAGATTTTAGTCGATAAATTTTAAAAATTAATAAAACTCTTTTACGATCTATGGTACATACATATAATCAACAAACAATAAAAAGAGTACCTCAATCAAATTAAGGAGATTTTTACGCCAGTGAGGTTGATAACTAAAAATCGCTTATTTATTTTCTTGTTTTCGCGTGATCTTGACATTCTCCTTCCTACGAGTGCGTGTGGGCGTACATATTAACAAAGGTTTTGTTTTTAGAACTCTTGATATTCTCAACACATGAGATCAAAAGGGTTAAATGGAGGCAAAAAAAAGTGAAACTCTTGCTCCCTTTTTTTTTCTCTAATTTTTTATCACACCTTGATGCCTAGGGTTTTGCTTCTATTTATAATATGCCTTGAATTGATCTCAGCCATTGGATCAAGTGGCATATTTAAATATTGAATTAAAATTAATTCAAATTAAGTGACAAAAAATAAATAGGATTAATTTCTCAAATTAATCGTTTCATCCATATAGTAATTACTATTAATTAATTAATTAATTAATGTTATTAATTTCTCAAATTAACCGTTTCATCCATATAGTAATTACTATTAATTAATTAATTCATTAATTAATTAAATTAACATTTAATTATCCAATAATTACTACATAGTTCTTTGTGAAACAATTTCTTTTACAACTATACCCTCGAGGATTTCTTTGTTAATTTAATCTTGTGCAAATTGTTTTCACGAGGAGGCGGCTCGACACCTATGGACTGTAATTCCAAGCTCGATAAATTTGATAATTAATTAAACTCTTTAATCAATTAATCTAATTTATTAGATTCCATTATTATTTCACTAAAAAATCGGCTGAACTCTTGTAATTGGATAATTTGTAGTGATACTCGGCTTGATCCATGGATATGATCATTACATGCAGTTCAATCCTCCAAAATTGGTCCATCAATTGACTAGGTGAAATTACCGTTTTACCCATCTAGTAATATCTTTATCCTTAAAGTTCCATTAATTTACTAGTGAACGAGTTAATTTATAAACTGTTATAAACTAGGCGCTGGCTTGTTCGGTTCGAATTAACACTTAAAGAGATTAGTCTCCAGGCTTCCCTCGAAAGGGTTTAGATTTATATTTGTAGGACATGTTCCGACCTATCTCGTGGGCCTCCCGAGACATAAGTATTGAGCTTGTCTTAGAATGAGCGTAACCTATGAATCAAAGGCCCTATTGAAATAGACAGGAGTCCATGGATACTCAGGATTAAGATTAATTTGCATATGATCATCTAGTGACATGATTTAAACTATTAATTGCAGAGTACAATGACCCCAGAGTTTAATCATATGCAGTCTTAATCCTATGTCCCGAGTTATAAAAGCCTCCAATTTAATGTCACCATGTTAATCCATATCAAAGATTAATGCATTCTTAATGTTTAGTGGACCGTACTAGTAGTATTATAGATCAAAGATCCCTACTTTGATTTACTACGGACAGTTTAGTTTATTATCTAATCTTGATCATCATATATAAATTATTATATACTAAGATTATAGTTATATTAATAAACTACAGGGATTTATGATATTTACTAAATTATCAGCATGATATAAAAGAATCAAATATAGAAAATTGTTTTCATGAAGCAGTACAAATTACATGCTTTTAGGGCACCATGCCCAACAGTGTAAACCTCATATTGATTTCCTTGGACAAGGATAAGAGTATTTTCACTCAACCAGCGCTTCATGAATATAAATATAATTGGATCATCGAATACAATCGGCCCTAGTATCATTTCCTAGCGCTTTTCTTTAAAATCACCTAATTTACTTGTGAATCTTTGAAAATCAATTTTGAGAATTTTTTTTAGTTTAGTTTTATTTTAGATAATCAACATTCCAAATCACCCTTCCACTCAAATAGTGAAATTCTTGAGTAGCTGAGGTATTTAGTCCCCACCAAAACCACACCTTCCCTATGGGATCGATATCTGGACTTTTTAGTCCACTATATTACTTCTACGACTTGTGCACTTAAAGTCACAACAAGTTTTTGGTGTCGTTGCTAAGGAAGGTATGATTTGGTGTTTTCATTTATATTTTGGCAAAAGAGAAGTTTGCTAATTCAGGCAAAAATTTTATTTTCCTAATTTCATTTGTTTCTTATTTGTATTTAGTATACTTCATTTTTCTTTTAGGTTCTTAGCATAAATGAAAAATGAATCGATAGATAACATCATAGGTTGAGAAAAAGATTGTGCTCTCAAATTCTCATTAATCAACAGCTCAAAGAGCACCTCATTATCTCCAACTACAATGGAGGTCATTACTCACCAACCGTAGCATTATGCGGCTACTATCATTTGGGTTAGAGGACATATGAGGATTTATCCTATGGAAATCAAAATTTTCAAAGTCAAGGAGGCTCATGTTACAATTATCAAGAACAAATCCAGCAACCTTCCGATGAAGAGATATTTTATGCCTTATTGAATGAAATGAAGAAAGACAATGCCACATGTGAAGCTACGAAGCAGAAAAGATAAAATTAAAGTAGAAATCTCAGATGCAATGCCAAAGCCCTCCCAACTGACAATGGTAGAGACATAAGAGAATGTAATGTTATGCCACTTTGATTTTGAAGAAATCAAATTGACATTGGTTGAAGAAAAAATTAACTTGCTAATGAGGAGAAAGAGCTATTAGTGAAGGAAGCCAGAACAGAAGTAACATCAAACGGATAACAATTGAAAATGTTTGTTTGAGATTAATAGTTCAATTCTGTATGCGGCTGGGCATGGAAGAGGACCATAGTGTGTCTATAGAACACCTTCAGTGCCATAAGTCGAAGCATGATTGAAATGCTGAACATGGAGATGTTAACGTGTGGAAAAAGTGAGACAACCTCCTCCAAAGCATACAAATTAGGATGAAAAAAGATGGCGATATCTGGGATGAGCTCAGCTGCAATTTGATGAGCTTGCACCTACAATGTGAGGGACACTCTTGGAAGGATATAGAATTGAATATCTTTCTCCACGAAGAGAGTTTGCATTTGGTTTTTGTCTTGCACAATACAGAGGTGAAACTCATCATATGAGCGTGAGGATAAGAGAATGTAGCCCTTGATGGATGAAGGAGTAAGCCAGCTCTCGGGACTTCCCAGTGAGTCTATTTGGACTCTAAAAAGCGACAACTTCGGGTACTTCAAGCATCAGGTTTTATAATTTATTCTTCATTTTGTTTTAGTTGTTTAGTTAACTGTTTTGGTATTTTTTGGTTTATTTTTATTTTTGTGTTTTTTAACGGGGTGTTAATTCTTATTGAGGAGTTTCATCAGACTCGGCTCAGCAAGGCCCAATGATTGCACTTGAGTCAATAAAGGTCTTCATTCTTCTGCTGTATTTCATACATTGAGGACAATGCATATTTTAAGTTTATGGGGTATTGGGGGTGTGTCCATTTTATTTAAAATTTTTCAACGGCACAAGTATCTGTTTAGTATTTTCCTTTAGTTACTTATCTATTTGGGCCTTGCCTGTTGCGAGTTTAGTTTAATTTTTTCTTTCAGTGTTGTTCTTGTTAGTTGAGCTTTGGGATAATTATGATGCCTAGATGAATATTGATTGAGCGCCTCGAGAAAAATGAAGATATTTAGACATAAAGCATAATGGTTTGACCACATAATATGACCCATTTATTCTTCGATATCTTTGCTGGTCGCCTTGCCCTTTTGGTCAATTTTGCTTGGTTTAGAGAAGAATTAGGTGGTCATTTCATATTTTGATCTCTTGAGACTCTAGAACTTGTTCAATTATTGCTCAAGGCAAAATCCTAGGCAACACGACAAATAGGAGATGATATAGGCCATCCTTGGATCGGTTGAGCCTCTCTAGCTAACCCTTATATGCATTGATCCTTAGTCACCCAAATTTGAGCCTTATTAAGCCATTTATGTCTTTGGCCAAATGACCCCCTTGTCCTTTTTGTTGGGTATCTTCAGTCAAGAGTATTTGTTTTCTTACATGTTGCTTTCAGTACAATCATCTAATACTGACATGATCTAGTTTGAAGATTGGTTTGATCAGTGTGCTGGTCAAATCAAAGGAGGTTTAGGTAAGAAAAAGAAAAAGAAAATAGAAAAGAAAAAATAAGAATAAACAGGAGAATGGGTTTAGCCTTGTAGCGCTTCTTACCTTGAGTAATTAAGTCGAAGGGTACAGCACCTAGCACCTAAAATGGCTGGTTTGAGGATTACGACCTAAAGCTTGCTACATGGGGTAGGTAGAAAGCTTAAAGGGGTCGAACATTGCACCACTCCATGCCTTAAAATCCAAAAAAAAAAAAAAAAATAAATAAATAAAGCTCTTGGTGTTCTCGTGAAAATAGTGAAAATCATGAAAGTTTTGGGGGAGCTATGTGATAAAATATGCAAAGAGCTAAGTTTGGGCGTAATCTTAGGAGGCTAATTATAGATGATGTAAACAAGCGTAAATAGGTATATAAAATAGTCATAAGCTGAAGTGCCGTAGTATACGCCGATTTTATATGTATAATAACAGTCAGTGCCGTACACAAAGGAGAAGTATATGATTATTCAGATGCGTATTAAGCTGTATCTGAACTGGGGTGAATCCACAGTTAACAAAAAAAAAGAAACTAATCCTAAATCGTTTACTAAAACAATTAATAAAAACTATGGTTTTGCCTTCACCTGCCAATGGTTACGCCTAGAAGTGATAAACAGTATACCTGATAAGCTCACAGCAGCGGTTGACCATGCCTCGAGATATTCTCTCTTGAGCAATAGCACTTTATCTTGGTGAGGTGTATTGCATCTCTGCCCCAACCCTGGACTCCGAAACACATAAATGTCTAAACCCTAAATGCTACACTTGGAACCAGGATATCTCTATTCATCGATTGACTAAGTGTTATACTCATATCCACAGGGGTCATCATCTGCACCGATCTCGAACTCAGCAAGAACATACCAATGTTAAAGTGTTTTCCTAGCTCATTGTGAAGAAGGTTTATAAATAGAGGTAAGCGAAGTATCAAATAAATATATATCTGGATAACTAAATTTGTCGAACCACATTGACATAGCGTGCGGTCAAAACTGCAGAAACTAAATTAGACATAACGCCGATCCGGTGCCACGCGTCAAATCATGATGTTTGAGAAGATAAATAGCTAGTGGGATGCATATCCAAACTCCATGGATCTCCTTCCTCGATGATTAACCTCACTCTTGAACCACTTTATGCATTTGCCTCGACAAATACCTCTTATAAAAGTATTCTCTTTTATATCCTCTCTTGGAGTTCCACCCAGATTACTCTATAAATAGACGCTTTCCTCTTCTCACTACAAGTGGTATTTGCATGTTAAGTGGTGTATTTATGGTAGGAAACATATCTATACTATGTCGGTGTGGGCGCGTAAGCCTCCCTTTGAGCGCGTTGCAGCGAGGTTGTGGCTCATTATAAGCGAGCTGAAACGTAACCGTTTGCTCCGCGGGACGACCACGATGACTCCTCTACCCACGGTTACACTTACCGCTTGACTGTAGTGCGTTGGGCATTGCAATGAAAAGTTCCCTTGTGTGAACCTCCTTCTTTGCTTCGCAAACATACTTGTAACAAAGCAAAGTCTTCAAGAATATTCTTGGGACAATCTTCTTGTGAAAGAAACCTATGAAAACCACCGCGCTGTGCTCTCATCCTCCCCGGCGTAGACTTTTGCTTGTCCTCGAACCGAAAACTCAATAATAGAAATTACATCGACTATGGCAGGATGAGAGCTAATTTTTCATACTAAGCAGAATTAGTGACTCTCCGCGTTCACCACAACCAACTTCTTAATCGTTCTGAAGTCTCAAATCATTTTGGCCACTTTAAGATTTCTAGGTTCCAAGCGACATGGTGAATAGAACTATTCAATATATCATGTTCTTAATTAATCCTTTCCCTTAAGTATCCAGTGAATGTATGATTTAGGTCCCTCCTATATACATAGGCACCATCTTCTCTCACCTCATTGTACCACTTTGTCCCCCTACTCCTTATGCATGCTAAGAACACACACATGTTGTCTTCTCTTTCTTTCTTTTGAGCTCATTGTAGGATACAATCTTGTGTTGGACATTGA
Organism: Tetrastigma voinierianum; assembly: GCA_016808115.1. Classification (NCBI taxonomy): domain Eukaryota; kingdom Viridiplantae; phylum Streptophyta; class Magnoliopsida; order Vitales; family Vitaceae; genus Tetrastigma; species Tetrastigma voinierianum. The sequence continues at coordinate 1,665,627 of JAEQBH010000112.1, forward strand.
TGTACACAATTATAAGCGTTATCACCCAAGGACTAATATCTAATCCCTACCAGTAAGTGGTAATAAACTTGTTGACGGATGGAGTATGTTCCTGAGTTCATAACACAGTACCAAGGGCTATTAATAATCTTTGGAAAAGCTATTGCAAAACTTGTTGACCACTTCTATGGTGATGGATCAACCATTCAAATTTATGAGCTTAACCACACAAGGGTTGTGTCAGTCCTTGTGTAAAACTAATAAACTTGAGTGTGAGTTTCTTTAGCTATAGTGTTGATTAAAAAAAGATATTTCGTAGTAAACCATTTTCTTTTGCATGGTTTTGATCGATCTTTTACCGAGTGCCTGAATCGAACAAGTAGTAAATTGGATTTAAGTCAGATATAGATCTGAATCTGAAATTTTCAATCAACTTCTAACTACTTAACACTTTAATGATAATATGATATTAGTTTTGCCTTAAAAGCCTGAAAATAATGATGAAACGAAAAAATGAATGAATAACGAATAGATTGAAATATTAAAATAACAAATTTAGATTAAACAGTTATCTCAAGAAAACTTGATGAATAATCAACTATTAACGAAGAATCAATTCTCTGACTGTCTTATCTTTTTCTTGAACTTCAGATTTTAAAACTGGTCGAGGAATAAGATAGTAATGACGGATCTCTCAAGCCACCGTTCTGTCATCCATAAGCCTTTTCTCTGAACTCTGAGTGGGTTGAATAGCTACTTTTAATCCCGGTAGCCTTGTTACGGGTATTTTCTTTCTCGATACTTCATACCTGACATGGAATTTATAAACTGACTCCAGTAAATTAGTCATTGCGAGGTTTACCTTTATCTTTGGTTCCTCAACCTCCAAAATTAGAACAACTTACTCTTTCTTGTTAGATCCTTGCTAACCTCACGTGATGAATTACTATTAATTAATTGAACTCTGGCATATAAATTAATACTTCATAATATTCTCGGTTCACCAGTGAGAAGAGGATGTATTGATTTAAGTGTATAGAGCACATTAGATCCAGCAATATCGGGATTTCATATACCTTCGAAATTGTTCATACTCTCGGAATTTTCTCTATATATACTGGGGCCCACAGAAATCGGAAGGTGAAAAAATCCCCGTTATGGGTATAGAGGGCGCGATTGAGATAAATTCAGGGAAAGCAAAACCGATGAAGTGGGTTCATCTCGAAGTTCAATACAATGTATAAAATCTTTGAAGGAATAATTTGTAATGACCGCGTCAATTCAATGGAAACTGGGTTTCCTAAATTGCGATTAACGTTACAACTGTGATCAAGAAAACCATTATAAGTCGACTAGGTGTTGAAATAAATTTACATGGAATTGAACAGCGATAATAATTTAAAAATATAGATGCTTCAAAATAAATCTTCTGTTGCGATTAGATCAGAATTAGAATGAAAATACAAACTATTCTAATATAAAATAAATGGAAAGAAGAAAACGAAGAAAAGAAATGAAAAGAAAGAAAAATAAAAATCGAGCTGGCAGCCGGATCTCTCTCAGAAATAAGCCCGCGACCGTTTCTTCTTTTGTACGCTTATTTATAGGTTACGAAGTTACGAAACCCCATTTGATCATTTCTCTTTTGGACTTAGTTAACGGCGATGGTGATAATCGCTACATGAGCCCTAAATCGCGACCTCTGTTTTTATGCGGAATAACATCCGCGAGGAGCCTCTATGTGGATTCGACGCCAAGTGAAGCTGGTGTGCGTGACGGCGATCTTGTCGCGAACCTATCTTTATTTGGAAACTCACGTCGCCCGCGACTTACGCGGCGTCGCGTGCCGGTCGCCCGGTGTGTGCGTGGCCCGATGTTATGCTGCGACTTCCATTCATCCCGCCAATTGTTATGCGGCAACGCCTATTTATTGCTACCTCAAGTCTTCTGTGGTGTTGTCGCGACAACTTTCTCGCCTGGCCCGTGTGACGCCCGATCACGGTGTTGATGCTCCGCTATTGCATCGGGCGTCACGACATTGTGTCTTGCTTCTTCTTCCATTCGCAATTTGTTTAACTGATTTCTTTCCTCCCGACTCGCTTTGTTTTCAATTAAAGCTTCATTCGATTGGAGTTTCAGCGTGCTAACTTTGAAGATGCATTTTGATTCTTGTCAAAGCTTAAGGCGCCCGATCCTTTCATCTTTGTCTTGTTCTTGCTGCCTTTGCTTCATCCCATTATGTCGATTCACGCTTCGGCCACGATACGCTCCTTTCTGCGTTCTGCTTTCTTTGAATTCTGTTTGCCACGGTGGTGAAGTTTATTCAATTCATATAAATCCAGTCTTTTATATAAAATTAAGGTGAAAAATGAATTTGAAATAGATGACTTTAAATCGAAGCTCCCCCAGGCTTAAATTTTATACAGTGTAAAGAAAAAGAAAAGATTTGTTGTCCTCAAACAAAAGGACATTTTCCTGATGTTTCCGCGATTTTTAACCAATTTAATGAAATCACCCAGAAATTGCATTCTTTTACGTGTATTAAACGAGTCGGTCGAATTAATTTCTACTCAATCGAATTGTACATAACGAAGGTATTGAATTTGTTTTATAAATGTTTGGTCAATTGATCTGCTAAAGAAGTAAGTTGGTTTCCTTTCTCATTGTAATGGTTCAGTGTCCTTAGAGATGTTCTGGTTTGATCTTTTCTGATTTTCCAAATTCATGAGCTTGTTGTTCATATTGATCTCACCTAATACTAGGATTATTAAAATAACCGGGTGGTGGGTCACTTTGGGCTTGTAATGTTATGCTTGGGTAAGGGTAGGATGGATGGGATTTTAAAGGTTAAGGAATTACCAATACTCCTTTCCTTTCCACTCACATACTGCCCTTTTCTCCTTGTAGTTTCTTGAATAAACTTCTGACTTTATGTTTGGGATACCACAATGATTTTCTTCTATTCAAAACTGTATGTTCCCATTTCTCATTCATAAATTCAAATTGAAATTTTTCTTTTTCCACTGCCATTGAAATAGTGCGTGTTTTGTCTTCTTAGACTTTCTAACACTCTTAGCGAACTTTGGGTTAGTAACTCCCATACAGAGATGGCATTAGGGCACTGGGTGTTGCCTAAGACAATTAGTGAAGAAAATTAAATTTGAGACAAAACCTATTTCGCTAGCTTTCTTTTAATTTGTATTTTACGATGATCCACCTCTTCTTTCCCTTTTACGTATTTTTTCAGTTCTGCAAAAATATTTCCCCCGAACTTTATTTCTTCCCTCTCCTTGCAGTTCTTTGGTAATCGGTTCTTGGAAGATTAGTTCTTTGGAATGAGTTTGGTCTCTCCATTGGCTTATTTACAGGGCAGAACATTTTGGCTCGTTACGGAACTAAGTTTATGCATTAGCATATGAATACGGGATGGCTAGAATGGCTCGAACTTTCCGAGGATGGCCTGCATCATTCTTGATGGTTTATCATCACTGGTTTGCTGCGATCAACTAATCTATGATTCTAAATTTGGGTTGATTATTGTGATAACCCCGAGGATTTTTCTTGACTCATATGGTGGATGAGAATTTAGATGATGTATTATGAGTTTCCCCCTTGTTAATATTAATACTCTGAACTCAAAAATTTGTTTTATTCTTCAATTGTATAACTTCATATCTGGACTTGCTCAGCCATTCAAGCTAAGCCACATAATTTATATTTCCAATTAAATTACATCATTTAGCAGCTTATTTTGCATAAGTTTCATATTATTAAATTGATTTCCAAATCAGAAACTAAAATGAAACAGAAATAAAATTCAGACAGACCTGTAGTTACAAATCGAGAAGAGAAATACCAAAATATCAAACATTTAAGTTTGTGTATGTTTCTTAAGTTCTGCATATATCAAGTTCGAAAAACGCTATTTCTTGAGTCAAAATCCCTATCTTCTTCGAGGAAGTTCTGACCCCAGCTTCTAAAATTTATTATGACCATTATGGTGGTGTTTGATATAAGTTTGTGCAACAAATTGGGGCTGCCTCTCCACTTTTCTTTCGAGCTTCTTGGTTGATGGATTCTAACTAATCCATATTCCCCTTCATCGATATTCTTTTTTATTACAAAGGCATGGAATAAGAATACAGTGCTTCTTTACACCGATCGTTCATTCCATAGCTTGTGTTAACCCTGGAGCTCCTTCTTTTCTCTCATTCTCCGCTACCTCATTTGTTCGTTTTTAATAAAATTTGGTTCTTATCTTTTATAGTAGTTTGTTCAGGGGAAAGAACAACCATTTACTTTCTTTCTTTTTATTTTCTATGAATGGATTAATGGGATTCTTCGAACCTTGCTCTTCTGGTGTTTCCAACAGCGGTTCGTTGTTTTTAATATAGAATTTTGTTTTATCAACATATTAATTTTTCCCAAGTGTATTAAATACATTGGTTCAATCGAATTTGAATTTGCTTTCGCACTAATCACTATTTATTACTCTATTTATTTGCCGTCTTGTTTTAACTTCAGCCGTAGACTCCGTGTGTTGTCATTATTTTAGGCAAAAAAATTAGACCTACCACCGCAAATTTTGTCGCGACAATCCATCGTTGGTCGCAATGTGCCAGTAACCCGCCGAGTACGGGCAACTCGGGGCTGCGACCTAAGGTGTTTCATTTAAGATGTCGCGACCACATCACTGCTCTTTGAAGGGAATTGCTCTTGTCGCTGACATAAGTGTTTTGTCATATTCGACCCTAATTCTTTCTTCCTTCAATTTTTACTAAGTCACAGATCAACTTCTCGCTATGACATCGGGCCACGCGATTAAGTTTTGTCGCGACATAGTCTGCTTTTGCCTGAAATTTAATGAGCAGAGAGCTTTTCATTCTTTATTAATTCTCAAATTCTCAATATCAACTAAATCAATTCCACACAGCAATTCAAACATATATTCTATTCACTTTCACAGACTTGTATAGGTGAATTTTCCCTTTTCCAAAAAGCTCATTCCCGTGAATTGGCCGGAGTCATTCCGAATTGTCTCCTTCTCTCATTCCTTTGCATTTTTGCTCAATGATTCTCGCAACATTTGGCGTAAAGGATTTAATTAAACAAAATTAACTTCCATATTACTAACTAATCACTATAAAAACTAAAGAAAAACAAAATCTGTGCGAATTCTAAAATTTCAAAGTCTAAAAAACGTAAATTAAAAGTCTTTATGGGTTGCCTCCCATCACCGCTTCGCTGAATCCAACTGGACTCATTGCTTTGATTCTTTATCTCTCATTGAACCAAATTAACTCTTCTTTCGCTCTTCCCGCCTTGATAATGCTTCATTTTGTCCATTGACTTTAAATTCTTCCCGAAGACGGGCCTTTAATGTTAATGCCCAAATGTAGTGCTTGACATCACTGTATATGGTCCACTCCACCTTGATTTTAACTTTCCTGGGAACAGTCTTATTCTGGAGTTAAATAGCAGAACTTGATCCCCTTCGTTGAACTCTTTCCTCAGAATCCTTTGATCATGCCATTTCTTTGTCTTGTCTTTGTATATCCTAGCATTATCATAGGCTTCATTTCTCGCTTCTTTCCAAATTTCATTCAGCTTGAAGGTTTTTCTTCCTTTGCTATTTTGAAATCGAATTAAATTTTCGATGGCCCACATAGCTTTAGCCCAATTCAAGAGGTAGATGACATGGTTTGCCAAAGACAACTGTATGGGGGACATTCCACTGAGTTTAATGCAAATCTCGTAAGCCCAAAGTGCATCATCAAGTTTGGGAAGACCAATCCTTCCCTTGAACTTACGCTCTTTTCCAAGATTCTTTGACTCTATCGAAATCTCCGCCCGTCCATCGGTCCGGGATGATAAGCTGTGGACTCTTTATATGCTCGATCCCATATCTCGCTCATGAGTTTCAGAATATTTTGTTTGCATATTTCCCCATCACTAATGATAGTTCTTCCGGGGTGTTCCAACGCCTCAAAATATTCTTGTAAGAAACTCACAAATCAGATAGTGGTCATTCCTTGCACAAGCCATCGTGCTTCCACCCATTTGAAACATAATCACCTAGCAAGATAAACATGTTTCCAAATGATTGTGAAAAGGGTCCCATAAAATCTATCTCCATACATCGAAAAATTTGCACCACCATTATGCCTCGTGAGGGGCATTTCTATTTCTCGCGCTGATATTTCCACCTTTTGGCATCTATCACATAATTTGACCCATTCAAGATACCCCCTCAAAATAGTTGGCCAATAAAATCCGATTGGAGTATTCACGTGAGAGCCGTTTCTTCTCCGTAAAAATGCCCCCCATATGGTGATGCATGGCATCTCATTCATAATTCTGCTTTGTTCACCCCTTCCGCACACAACTTATAATCATATCAAGACCCTCTTAAACAATAGTGGTCATCCCATAATACCCAACCCGAGCTTTCTTTTTCTCACAGGCTGAATTCATGAACTAATTACAAGCTAAGTAATTCACAATATCAGCATACCATGGCATTTGGAATGACACCTTAAACAGCTGTTCATCTGGGAAGTTCTCTTTTAATTCTCGCTCCTTCTCGTTTCATTCGTTTTACCTGGACAAGCGACGCCTATCACATTGTCACATCCTTTTTTATCCTTAATTTCCAGATCAAACTCTTGGGCAAGAAGAGCACCCCATCTTATCGGGCCCCGCTTAGCTTCCTTTGACATCGATATTTGATGGTCAGACGGTCGCGATGAACTATAACATGGGATCCTGCATCGTATGGCTCGAATTTCTCGCAGCAAACACTATGGCTAGCATCTCTTTCGCCTAGAATAGTTTTCTGCGGCTTCATCAAGGTCTCCGCTAGCATAATATATGGCTCGACATTTTCCTTTCTTTCGCTCTAATACAAATTTCATTATAAGTCACCTGCATCACACATTACTCGAACTCGATCCATTCCGTGCAGCCATGATAGGTGCTTGAACTAACTGGACCTTGATTTCTTCAAAGGCAAATTTACAGAATCATTAAAATTAAACTTGTGTCCTTCAAAGAATCCGCATAGTGGTCCGCTAATTCGGAAGTCTTTGATGAATCTCCTATAAAATCCAAAGATGTCCCAAGAAACCTCTTATACCTTCACGCTTGTGGAGGTGCTAAGGTTTTGATAATGGAAATCTTGATCGGGTCCACTTCTAGCCCCCAGAGCGTAAATTTTATGACCAAGAACAATACCTTTCCGTTACCATGAAATGGCATTTTTCCCACCTCTAAGGCTAGCCGTTTGTCCTTGCATCTTGAAGTACTGTCTCCGATTGTTCGTACATTGTTCAAAAACTCGACCCATAAGACCGTGAAGTCATCCATAAAAATTTCCATAACTTCTTCTACCAAGTCTGAGAACATCGACATCATACATCTCTGGAAAGTAGCAGTGCATAGCCCAAATGGCATCCTTCTGAAAGCAAAGGTACCATAGGGGCATGTAAATGTAGTCTTTTCTTGGTCCTCAGGTGCAATTGCAATCTGGTTGTAGCCTGAATATCCATCCAGAAAACAAAAATGATGATGTCCTGCTAACCTGTCTAGCATCTGATCAATGAAAGGTAACGGAAAATGATCTTCCCGTCATTGCGGTTCACTCGTAATCAATGGCATATTCTCCATCCCGTCGTTCTTAAGTTGGAATCAATCTATTTCTCGTCATTGCGGATTACAAGAATCACCTCTTGGAACCATGGACCGCCAACCTAAGGACTATCTCGAAATTGCATAGATAAAACCAAAGATTTAACCATTTGAGCCTCCTTCCCGACTACCTCTTCATGACTGACTAATCTCCTTTGATGTTCAACAGTTGGTCTTGCACTCTCTTCTAGAAGTATTTTGTGCATGCATATTGATGGACTGATACCTTTTAAATCTTCAATAGACCATGCTATAGACTCTTTATGCTTCCTTAAAATTTCCAGCAAACTTTGTTCCTCAGCATCACTAAGTCTGGCCGAAATTATTACTGGTTTGTTCTTTTGGCAACCTGGTAAGCATACTTTAAATGACTTGGCAACTCTTTTAAAACTAGCCCTTCTTCACTGGTTTCTTGATGAACTTCCTTTTCTTCATTTTTTGCCTCTTTGTTTTATCCCATTTTGTTCAAGACTCATCACCTTTCGCAGGAATGTCTGATGCGTAAAACTGGACCAAAACCTTCATGATACTGGAAATTCATCTATTTTTTCATTGATCGAAAAGTCAGTCATTACAATCATAGTAAAATTCTAGAGTTGCTGACATATACATCTTCTATCGACCTTACATCTTCCCTCTCTATGTTCCAAACCTCAAACTTTTGATTAAATTGAAGTCACTGGTCTCTTCTCCAACTCGAGCGTGAGAATTCCTTCGCATATCGATTAAAGCCGCCTCCAGCTTGCTAGAATGGCCTTCCCAAGAATGTATGGACTCAGAATCTTCTTCCATATCCAAGACGATTTAAGTCTACTGAAAATAAAGTTCCTACCTTTACCAAAGACATCTTCTATGATGCCTCGTGTTTTGCCAGGTTCCATCCGCCATTCGAGGGTGACAAGAGGGAGTAATCTCCAAACTTAACTTATCGCAATAGAATAAGGCATTAAATTTATACCGCACCGAGTCACAAAGAGCTGAACTCAAACTCTCCGATGGTGTACCGGGATGGTAAAGCCCCTCGATCCTTCATCTTTCTGCAAGCCTCTTGATCACAAAGATCGCAAGTCGCAGTTTCAAATCTACAATTCCTTCTTCGAAGAATCTTCCTCTTTTTTCTCAATATGTCTTTCAAAAATTTTGCATAAAGTGGCATCTGAGTAACCACCTATGTGAAAGGCATGTCGATCTCCACTCTTCGAAAGCGTCTTTAAGAACCTTGCAACCGGTTCCTCTATCTTGATTTCGCGTACTCGTGAAATGGGACTACAGCCTGATTTGCTCGGGTCTTCTTCTTGCTTCCTTCTTCTCCGACAAATAGCCTGTTCCTTCTTTCTTTCTCTTTCTCCAAGTTTTTGTGGTACTGTCTCGGGTTTCATCTCCTTTGTCATTTCATCTTTTTTCTTTCCTCCTGTCTTTCCCACTTGTGAGTTGCAATGTACCATACGCCTTTGGATTCTTCTTCTGTCACTGGAAAGGCATTCTTCATCCGGTTTTAAGTGCTTAGAGCCGCTGCCCTATTTGTGTTTCCGTGTTCGAGGGGAGTGCATTAAAGGGGTCTTCCGGGGGTACCTGAGAATCGTACTGAGGCTTCCACCCCGTTAGAAACTTTTGTTCATGGAGGTTTAGCAGCCTTCTTGTTGTCCCCTTATGAATTGCAAAGCAGATTTGCTCTTTCAAATGGTCAGCCTCCCACCCCGTAATCGCTTTCTATTTTCACCCCTTGCTACTCATTAGGAACCCCAGTGGTTGCTCGATATCCTCGCTGAGGATTCGTCTATGCCTCGGCCTTGCGGAGGCTCCTCCACCATATGAAAATTTTCATGGTTCCTCGCTTGTCGGATGATGCGTGTCGGGGCAGATTAGGATTTGGTTTGAAGTGATAACTGGGCCTCCCAAGTACTTAACCTCCTCAAGATCATAAAACGCTTCTTCAAGTACCTCAAGACTTCCTCTTAATAATTTCAATCGCTTTATTTACGAACAATGCATCTTCCTCTCTGTCATTCATTCTATGCATGATGGCATCTAGCTTTGCCTCCATGGTTTCATCTCGCTTCGCTCTCCATGACTCGTCCCTTCGCAATTACTCTTGAAAACTCGATGGAGCTTTCATATTGCATTTTTCCAGTCCTCGATCAAACTCTTGCCTCAAAGACTTTACGCGCTTGAATGCTCCACAAGATGAAGCATCACAATACTCCTTAGATGTATCATTCAGAGCATGATACATTATGTCCATCCGGGTCTCTCGATCTATTCCATGCATTGACACCTCTTCAACAACCTTTGAATCTTTCCCAGCTACGAAAGGCTTTCATCTTCCTCATTGAACACACTATCTCCCCTCCTTCTCTCAGAGGTGAGTGAAGGTGGAAAGAATCTACCCAGGTAGGCTTCTACAAGCTCCTCCCAAGTATCAACAGAGCCATATGGCAGAGATTCATACCATGTGGCTGCTGTATCTCTTAGAGAAAATGGGAATAAATGCACTCATGACCTCCTCGGTTTCACCCTATCCACTCTCACCTGTTTGCCATTCCGAGAAACCTTCCTGCATGCTCATTCGGGTCTTCATGGATGACCGAACCGTTGTTGGCCAACCATTGTAATCGCGCCGGGCTTCAGCTCAAAATTATTTGCATCAACCGCAGTTGTCCGATTCGCGCAGTACTCATCCTCGGTCAGTAACCTAAAAGTCCTCCATCGTGACGTTGATCGAGGCCTCCGTCGCCGCTCGTCAGTCTCCTTCACCGTCCGCCTTTCATCCGCTATAGCCGAAGTTTTTCACCTTTCGCCTTCGCTTTCCGGTGTTCTTCTAGTTCAAGATCCGGAATCGCATCGTTGTTCGCTTTCCTATGCATTAAAGTTTTCCCGAAATCAAAACACACTTACATTAATAGATTGGGCCAGCCAACAAATATTTTCAATATGGTTTGTTAAAAATTAGTGGCTAAAAATAACCACTGCTTTGAAAAACTATTTTTGTTCTTTTTCTTTTAAATGTCTAAATTAGCATTTCCTTCTTTCATCATAATATTGATCAACTAAAACTTTCGATCCCCGGCAATGGCGCCATAAAACTTGTTGACTGGACCATTTGATGTACACAAATTTATGACGTTATCACCAAAGGACTATTATCTAATCCCCGGCAATGGCGCCTAATAAACTTGTTGACCGATCAGAGTATGTTCACAAGTTCATAACACAATTACCCAAGGACTATTATCTAATCTTTGGAAAAAACTGTGCCATAAAACTTGTTGACCACTTCTATGAATTGATATGGATCAAAATAACTGGTTCAAATTTATGACTTATTACCCAAGGATTATTATCTAGTCCTTAGTAATAAAACCATTAAACTTGAGTGTGAGTTTCTTTAGCTATAGTGTTGATTAAAAGATATTTCGTAAAGAGTAAACCATTTTCTTTATGGTTTTGATCCAGTATACTATAAGTGCACAGATCGAACAAGTAGTAAATTGGATTTAAGTCCAGATATCGATCCCACAGAGATCTCAAGAATTTTTCAATCAACTACCCTAACTACTTAAGCTCCATACTATTTGGACGATAATATGATATTGGGATTTTGCCTTAAAAGCCTGAAAATAATGAAGTGAACGAAAAATGAATGAATAACAAATGAATTTGCACATTGGAAATATTAAAATAGCAAATTTAGATTGAACAAATATCTCTAAAGAAACATTGAATAATCGCCTATTGTGAAGAATCAATTCCTACAAATTCAGATCAGAATCTCTTGTTTTCGAACTCGTATTTTAAAACTAGTCCAAGGAATAAGATAGTGTGATCGATCTCTCCAAACCCCACCGCTCATCATCTCACACCCAACTGCTTCTCTCGAACACAAGGTTAGATAACTACTTTTAAACTGGTAATTGCTCGGGCATTTTTCTTCTCAATACTTCATACCCAGCCAACATGGACTCCAAACCCCAGCCCGTAAATTAGCCATTGCGCAGGCTCAGACCGCATCGGTTCCTCAACCTCAAAATTAGAACAACTACTCTTTCCTCGATTAGATCCTTTGCTAACACGGATCGAATTCACTATTCGAATTGAGGTGAATCCTCGCATACTTAAATTAATAACTCACTCAACTCATTCCCTACATACGAAGAGGATGTATTGATTTAAGGTATAGAGCACATTAGACTAATATCGTTCATATACCTTCCCGAAATTGTTCCTATACTTCCTCAGAATGCCTTCTCTGTGTCACCGAGGGCCCCCGAAATCGAAATGAAAAAAATCTCGTTATGGGTATAGGAGACTGACGTTGGGATAAATTCCAGGAAACAAGCAAAACCAGTAAGTCGATTTAATATCTGAAGTTCAGCCATAATGTATAAAATACTGCAGGAAAGATAATTTATGACAATAACGTCAATTCAATGGAAGCTCAGTTTCTAAATTATTGATTATACCCATACATTGGCTTGCTGATCAAGAAACCATCGTAAATCGCAACTCGGGTGTTCGGAACCCCAAAATTTGTCCGAATTCGAACAACCGCACAAGAATTTTAAGAAATATAGATCTCGCATTCAACTGTAACTTTGGCGCCTAACGCGTCGAATCCAAATTAGAATGAAAATACAAACTAATCTAATCTAAAATAAATGGAAAGAAGAAAACGAAGAAAAGAAAAAGAAAGAAAAGAAAATAAAATACAGGAGCCTCAAAGAACCCGCATCTCTTTCCAAGTCACCGCAACTCGTTCTTCTTTTCAGCCGCATATTTATGTGGTTCCTCAAGTCAGCCCTAATTTCGATGCATTTTTGACTTTAGTTAACTGCCCAGTGAGATCGATACCGCCGCGACATTGAGCCCCTTCGTCACACCTGCTCTTGTCGCAAATTTTGTCGCTAAGCCTCTCTTTTTGTGGTCATACATGTCTTAAGTGAAGCTGGTGTCGCGACAGCTTGATCTTGTCGCGACCTCTTCTCATTGAAACTCACGTCGCGACAGCTTACTAACGTCGTGACCTTCTGGTCCTTGTAATGACAACGCGATTGTACCGTGTTGTCGCTGACTTCCATTCATCACATTACACGCGACAACCTTATGTTGTCGCGACCAAGTCTTCAGGAATTGTTGTCACACAACTTTCTCCTCAGAACCGATGCTCGCGAACGCTTCGATGTAGCTAGTTGATGTCGCGACCGGATCCGTAGATGTCGCGACATTGTGTCTTCTTCTTCTTCAATTCCCCGGTCAGCTTAACTTTGAGTTTCTTTCTACTCCCAAATTTCACTTTGTTTTCAATTAAGCTTCATTTGCGATTGGAGTTTCACTGATGTAACCTGAAGATGCATTTTGATTGCTGTCAAAGCTTCGCGACATCTGGTCCTTTCATCTTTATGCTTCGTTCTTGCTGCCACCTGCTTCATCCCATTATATCAGCCTCGCTCGCCACATTCTCGCTTCCTTTACTCGTAATTTCGTTTCTTTGAATTCCCGCGCATTTAAATTCCGTGAAGTTTATTCCGCATTCTCGCATATAACCGCCTTTTATATAAAAATTAATCAGAAAAATGGACTGAAAATAGATGACTTTTAAGCTCATCAAATGCTGAGATGGTTAGTGTGGTGTCCCTGTAGCGGAGATTTATTGGTGACTCCCTACCATTTGGTTAAGAGAACTTGGCATTCAATTCCCTTCAAACTTCACCCCAGACATCACCCTAAAGGTCAAAACACCTACATTGAGTTCAATCCCATCTTTTGTCCCTTGTAGCGAGCAGTGAAGTCAACGACTCCTGGCCAGTTGGCTTAGGGCATTAGGCTTTGATAGACCCCTTAGATTGTGCTCGAGATTCTGATTAGGTTTAACCTCTTATGTTCATTGATCTCACACTCTTTTCTTTTCAAGTTAAGGCTCTATGGCAATCCTCCTTTTTAGGTGTCTTAACTCTATACGAGGAGTGGAGGATTAATTTATTCTTTTTGGTAGAGTGCTGGTAGTCCTAGACATATAGGAGGGCCTTAATGTGTATGTGTGAATGGGTTCCTATTGGAAATAGTTCATTAAAAGATCTGAAGCTTTATAAGCTCAGTCTCCCACAATCGCTTGGTCTTTGAAGCCTTTAGGCTTCTAAACGCAAGAATCTCATTTAACTTTGTTAACTATTTTACTATATTCCTATCAATGGCTTGGTTCTTTTGGTTTGAGCTCTCATTCCAGTTCTTAGTGGCCATTAGTTTTGTTTTTTGTTTTTTTGTTTTTTTTGAAATGATAACCCTTATTTGCTACCACACCTCCATATCACAATCATGCATTAGTCAGGTTAGAGTGCAATAACAAAATAAGACATTGCCATTGAAATGCAAATTACTACTAAAGAACTGAAACGAACTAAACTGAAACAAACTAACCTAAAACAAACTAAATTGAAGCCAACTAAACCCTAGGGGCTCATACCTATGATGACTGAAATAACTGAATTAACTAAAGTGAAAACAAACTAAAGTAAACCTAAAACAAACTAAACAACTCACAACTTGTTGATGATTTCAAATTTTCCCCTCCCCCCAACCTAAACCTAGCATTGTCCTCAATGATATGACAAGTGTAAAATTTCTAGTAAGAATGGGACACTTCCTTGCAAGCGGTTAATCTTGATCACCATTTCCTTGCGGTGGAAGGTAGGGCAGTGGTATGACTAGGAGCTCCTCCCATGATGCATTTCTCTCATTCCTGATGGTGGGACAATACCTCCGTGTCTCTCCTGCATAGAGGGATGAGTAAGCAAGTCTCTCATGGATCCCTCTAGACTAGCGACACTTTCCCACAACATGTCTTGCCTATGAGCCAAGCTAGATGTTGTTGTGGCTAGCATCTCATACATATTCTTATGCCATTCATCATGCTTGTCCATTCTTTTATTTATCGCCTGGTGGTGATTGTAGAGCATGTCCTTGACATTTTGGATTACCAGCTTGCTCTGATGCCCTAATGGTGGCATCTCATCACTCTCCTCCTCTTCTGCATCGACTGCTGCTTCCTCTTCTTCTTTTGCTTCTACCTCTTTTCCTCCTTCTTCATCTGAGACTTCTCTCCCCGAATCATAGCCTGGCATATCCTTAGGTGTCTGTCTTCTCACAGACTTCCTTGGAATGGTTTTCAGACCCTTGACAGAAAGAGGCATAGGATGTGGTGTCTTTTCTTCATTTTCTTCAATCGACACTTGGCTCAGTCGGCATAACTCTATGATTAAGGATGGGAATCCTAGGGCTGTGTTTGTGGCCCTCTCCATTAGTTCTAGAATGTCTTCATTGATGTCAAATGGGATATCATGACAAATGGCATACACATATAAGGCTTTTCCTTGGTGACCTTAGAGGCATTCAGATTGGGGCACATCCTGGTAATCACAAAATAGAACAAAATCTTTGTAGATAAAGTAAGAAGTGAGGAAGGGAACCAAGTGAGCTCACCCTTCCTTATAGTGTTCCAATGTGCTTGATCGTTTGTTAAGTCTTTGCAAATTTCATATCAGTTGATATTTTCTCTCAAGGCACATAATCGAGACTCATCCACTTCGCCCAAGGCATAAAAGTTGTTGATGGTTTCTAGACCAAAAGGCACCCACCTTACCCTCACCCAACAAGTATGGTCATGGTGATGAAGGACATTGGCACAAAAATTTTGGACTACCTATCTTATACCTATCGGAGGGTGACTTGCAAAATTTTCCCACCCCTTTTGTTGAATCATTCTTTCAAAGTAGGTGTTCAGGAATGAAAACCCTCTTTCTACAATGGCTCTCCTTGATTGTAGACTGCTATTGAACAACGTCGTTGTAGAGAAGCTAATGATTAGTGCCCAAAAAGTGCTATTTTGAACCCTATATTAGATAGGTTTTGAGTGCTTTTTGCGCACTAATCATGTCATTTATGCCAATTGAAAGTGTCTGGGCTCCTTAGTTTCACTTATGCCATGAGGTTATTTTGGTTGTTTCATAGAAGCTAGCGTGATTTGGGAGTTCGACATCGAGGACATATGATGAATCATGAAGATTGAACCCATCTGTCAACCATCAATCATACTAAAATCAAAGAGGAGAATGAAGGCAAAGTGAAGAAAATCAATGCAAAGAGGAGCAGAGGCAAGGCAAATCAAGAATCCTGTGAATTCGCTAAGATTGCGAAAATTTCGCTTCGGATTGCGAAAATTCAAATTCTAGCGAAAATTTCGCAATCTTAGCGAAATTGTGAATTTTCGCTAAACTCCAGGATTTTCGCTAAGCATTATTCCTAGCAAATTTTGCATTTTCGCTACTCACAAGAATTTCGCTAGCTAGCTAAATTTCGCTAGCTAGCGAAATTGCCACTGCCTAGCGAAAATTCCTGATTTCGCTATCTCTTGGTGATTTCGCTAGCTAGCGAAATTTTCGCTAGCTAGCGAAATTTTCGCTACCTAGCGAAATTGATATGCCTTAGCGAAATTCACTGCCTTGTCATACTTTTGTAATTAATGCAAACCGACTTCAATTTTGGTGTATTACTCTCTCTTGTCCCTTAAATTAGCCAAAATGTTAGGCTTTATTGTAGTTTAACATAAATGGGTGGCCTATATAAACCCCCATAGTTTTTGTAACTCTAAGCAAGAAATTGGAGAGAGATCTTTTGGCACATTTTTGCTTTTATGTAAATATCTCGCAGCTTTAGTTAGGGTTTGGTTTTTCTCTCTTCTCTCTCCTCTTTCCCTTATTTTTCTGTCGCAAACACCCTCTCGAGGATGACAACTCAAGAGATGCTTGGCTGTTTCTTTGAGACGAAGGAAGCTAGCTTTGGTGGTGGGGCATATGCATGTTGCCCTCTTGTGTTGTGTTACTGGTGCATCAGGTTTATGACCCTATCTTCTCAAAAGGGTTGAATAGCATTGAATGTTATTGATTCGCCAACTTACCATACTTTAGATTACAAAGGCAGATAATGATCGTTAGGGATGTACTGGTTCATTAGATGGTCTTTACGAGCCACTGAAATGATGTTGAATGTTAGGGTTTCAAACTGTAAAGGGGCCATAGATGCATGTTATTTGTGTTGACTCAAATAGGAGTTGATTTTAGGGTGAGGTTTGCTAGTTAAACATAGATCCGGTTGTGGCTTGGACTATAGGTTGCTTGTCATAACGCGAGGATAAAACCCGAGGACACTCTAAGTTACCAAGTTAGTGACCTAAATCTTCAAAGTTACCTTTTCACACATCACTTTCGCCTTGTAGCTTATTCAGCTTTCAAACTAGTCATCGCTTTTGAAACAATCCAAAGTCCAAACAAAGCCTTACCTTCAGACTTATGCAAATCATTCTAGATGGAAAACCCATCCCCGTGTTCGACCCTAGACCACTATGCATCAAGCAAAGAGCTCGACTACTCGCAAAGAGGGGAGGAACTCAGCATATAAATTTTGTTGATTTTAGCTCACCATCAGGGCACGAATCCGCCTAACAACCGCTTTTCCTCGTTGTAAATTCATTCTCATGACAACTCGCATTCCGCACCGTCTCTAAGACCCTCGCGCCATTTTGCTACTGCTTAATATTCTGAGAAGATGGAAAGCTTTGGTGTGGATGAAGTAAGCAATGGGATAGGGTTTATATAGGATGGTGGAGAAGACAGAGAGGTGTAATACTTATGGGGAATAAAGGTGAAATCAATAAGGAATGCGGAGGGTTTTTTTTGTCTTGGAAAGGCAAGAGGCGTCGTTTGGGTATGGGTGAAGAGTTGGAAGTGTAGAAGGAGGGGGAAAGTTTGCGTAATGAAGGGTCTGTTGCGCGGGTGTGGGTATTTGAAAAGTCCCGAACCCTCTACAACGGATGTGTTGCCCGTTGAAGCGAACAACTTAAGTGACGTGGGATTAGGTTTAGATACTTGCTACAACGGGAATGGAATCCGCTATAACAATGGCTAGATTTAATGAGGACGAACCCCGCTGCAGCTGGCAAAAAGCTGGCAATTTATAATTTGCTGCTAACTCCAGCGGATATAATGCTCACTAAATTTCCAAAGGGTTGGGTAATTGGGATGATTCCCACTGCAACGGGTTATGTCACTGCTGGAGCGAGTGATGAGTTCCCTACTCAAATTTCCCAGCCTCTACTACATATTTGCAAAACTTTTTCTACTTTTCAACCCTGTAAACACACCACCAACAACCAAAGAAACCTTTCCAAGGATTAAGTACATAGCTGTGAATTTGGTAAAATAAGATAAAATGCAATAAAATAAAACGAAAGAAATAGAAAGTAAGTGAAGTGGGTGAAGACACTTAACCTCCTTGGGTTTCCTCCTAAGCAATGCTTTGTTTATTGTCGTTAGCTCAACAACCCTGCATCTTAATGAATCTTAACACTCAGACCTACTCAATTTGCTTATTGTTTAACTCGAGGTCAGCTTAATGTGATGGATTGTTCAACCCAGTGAATGAATGACGGGTTTTTCTTCATGTTTTCCAAAACATGTTGAAATTGAATCCTTCAGAAGGAGAGATGTCAAATGTTTTTTCTTCATTTGCTTCACTATCGTTGGTTTGTTAATCCCCTCAACTGTGAAGTGCATGACATCCACCTCCCTCACAATGGGTTTTTCATTTTGGTACACTTTTGGATGTATGCTTGAATTCAATTTTCTTCCCCATCGTGCTTCACCTGGTGAACAATCACTTCAGCTTTTTAGGGGTGTCTCCTTAGGGACCTTTTGCATAATCTCAACTCCTCGCAAGGACGTAGCTTCTTCTTTCATCCATGCTGCTTTCTCTTCTTTCAGAAGCTTATCACTTTTGTAGATTCTTAAATATACCTTGTCATCTTTAACCCTTAAAGTTAATTCTCTACTTTCTACATTAATGAGGGCCTGACCTGTAGCTAAGAAGGGTCTTCCTAGTATAATAGCACTTCCTTATCTTCTTCCATGTTAAGAACTATGAAATCAGCTGGAAAGATGAACTTGTCTACCTTGACTAGTACATCTTTTATCTCCCCCCTTGGATGCTTCAATGTTCTATCTACTAGTTGTAGGTAGAGCTTTACCTAACCTCAATCGTTTGAATATAGATAAGGGCATGAGATTGATACCGGCTCTCAAGTCACATAAGGCTCTTTAAAAAATTGTCCTATCTTGCATGGGATTGTAAAATTGCCTGGATCCTTCAATTTCTATGGTAGCTTCTTCTAAAGAATAGCACTACACTCCTCTGTAAGGGTTATTGTCTCACAATCTGACAATCTTCTTTTCTTTGACAATATGTCCTTCATGAATTTCACATAGCTACGCATTTGCTCTAATGCATCCGCGAAAGGAATAGTAATATGCAACTTTTTGAATACCTCCATTAACTTTGTAAATTGCTTGTCCAACTTATTCGTTTTCAAGTATTGTGGATACGAGATTGGAGGAGTGGGTTCATCCATCTTTAACTTTTCTCATTCTTTTTCTGCTTCTCTTTATTTCTTATTTGCTCATCCTCTTGGGGCTACTACCCTTCTAGCTATTCTTCCTCGTTTGCCTAATCTGTTATTTCAGTCTCTACTTCTACCACCACTGGTGGCGGTCTTGGTGTTACCAATTCTCTACCACTTCGCAAAGCCTTTACATGCTCTTTTCCTTATTTTCATGGATTTACTTACGCAGTGTTGGGTAGTGAACCCTATTGTCTCTCAGTTAACAAGGTGGCCATTTGCCCCATTTGCACCTCCAAATTCCTCAGTTGTCCTGCCTGATTATGCAGTTGGGTTGACTGTTTTGATTGTTAGCCTTTGTTTCATTTATGAAGGCCATATGAGAAGTGAGCATTTGAGCAAGTCCTTCCAAATCTACCTTCTTTTCCTGTGGCTGTTTATCCTCTTGAGGTGGCTTATTGTTTTGATTATTTCTCCATCCATAGTTATGATTATTCCGCCATCCTTGCCCTTGGTTTTGGAAGCTATTTCCTCCATATGGGTTCTACTGCTACTGGTTATATCTAGCCACAAATTGTGCTTGCTCCATAGATGTTTATCCTAACTGACATTCCATATTGCTGTGTTGTCCCCCACAGAAATCACATATCTCCTAAGGGTTTGTTTGGATAACATTCATTGCCCATTGTTGTTTCTGCACCTGTTTAGTGAGCAAAGAGACTTGGGTAGCCAAGTTGTTAAACACATCTAAATCCGGGCCTCCAACCGTATTCCTTACTACTAACCTGTCCTTAGGCCATTGATTATTGTTTGTTTCCATGTCCTCTAAGATTCCGTAGGCCTGATCAGTGGTCTTTTTCATCAATGCACCCCTAGCTGAAGCATCTATAACTGTCCGGGGGGAGTTGCTCAGTTTGTTATAGAACGTATGCACTTGTATCCACCTAGTCAACTTGTGGTGCAGGCATCTCCACAGCAACTCATGGAACCTCTCCCAAGCTTCAGGTAAATTCTCTCATTCCATTTGTTTGAAGGTGTTAATCTCCTACACTAGTTGTGCAATTTTTGAAAGGGGGAAGAACTTGGTAAAAAACTTATGTACCAAATTATTCCATGAAAGTGATGAAGTCTGGTGGTTGAATTGTCAACCAATGCTTAGCTTTTTCACTCAGTGACACTGGGAACAACCTCATCTTGAGAGCTTCATCTGTCACTCCATTATATTTGACCATGTCGCATACCTCTATAAAGTTTGTCAGATGTGTATTTGGGTTCTCAATTGCTAACCCATGAAATTGAATATTCTTAAGCATATGAAGAGTCACTAGCTTCAACTCAAAATTATTAGCTTGAATGGGTGGTCTCCTTATAGCAAACTGAAAAACTATTGGCAGTAGAGCAAACTCCTCAAGAAACATATTTGGGTCATCTGGTTGTATAGATGGTATGGGGGCATTGTTCCTACCATTATGTACATTGTTTCCCCCTTGTTCCTCATTCCTATCATGACTTAGATTCTGCTTTTCCTAATTCTGCATGGTTGCTTGATGTCTTACTTATGCTTCTCTTTACTCTCTACGTAGTCTATTTGTTGTTCTCTCTAGCTCAGGATTGAAAGGAACTAGCTCACCTTGACCTCGTCTTCGCATGTACGTAGATTAACCTCCTGAAACACACAAACAAATAAAAGGCAAAGACCAAGTCACAAGCACTAACGTAGAATAAATAAAATTAAATGAAAGAAAAAGAATGATCCAAAGTAATATATAAGTGCGCTATTGTCAATATCAACACAAATACTTCTCCCCAACAACGACGCCAAAAACTTGACAGGTGCCAAATAGGTATATAAAATGATGTGAATAATGTAAGCTTGCTCGAGCAAGTATACGCGTCAATTTTATATACTATAATGGCTAGTCAAGTGTCACTCCACAAGGAGAAATGTGTTGATTATTGAATTAACGCCTTAAATATTATTTAGACCTAGAATTGTAATGAATCTCGATTAATAGAAAAGAAACTAATCTAAAATGCCACTAAATCACTAATGAAAACTAAGCCAGCTCACCGCCAACGGACAGAAACTGTATGATGGCTGGCCGGCAGGCTATTAAACTTGTGTCAGGGGCATTTTCAAAAGCTACAGATATTGCTGCCTTCAGCAATAACTCTTGGTCCTCACCAATAGGGTGTATTGAATCTTTGCCTCAACCCTTGACTCCGAAACGCATGAATGTCTAAAACATAAATTTCACACTTGGAACCAGGATATCTCTATTCACCGATTGACTAAGTGTTGCTCTACTCATATCCCTGGGGGTCATCATCTCTCGATTTCAGACTCCTAGTAAGAACGTGCCAATGCTAGCCAGGCACCACCATGTGAAGAAGGTTTAGAAATAGAGCAAGTCAAGATGAAATAAATATATGTACACTTAATGAAAACAAAATTTACAATCAATCCATTCAAGTGTGGAAAGGCTACGTCAAAACCTTAGAAATAAAATTAGAACATAATGTAAATCGATACATCCATAAAAGTCAAAATCATCAAATGTTTAGAGAAGGGAATAAAGAAAACTAAGGTGCACATGATGCCTCGATCCAAGCACTATGTCGTCTCCTTCCTCCGATCGTTAACCTCCGTGCTCTCAAACCCTTGTCTGCCTCTTTGTTTCCGAAGTATTCTTTTTATATCCTCTCTTGGAGTTCCACCCAGATTCACACGTAATGGGCTGGGCTTTCCTCTTCCCGCTGCATTTAGTAGTGTTGCGCGTTGTAGTGGTCACCCGCTACAACGAGAACATCTTCCACTGTAGAGGGTAACCATTGACATGTCAAAACCTTCCCTTTGGACGTTGCAACAGGTTATAGCTCTTTGTAGCGAGTTGAAGCATCTTCGTTTGCTCCTTGTGACGTTACCGTGGCCTCCTCCCTACTTCAACAGTTACCTCACCTGCTTCAATGAGCTATGTGTCCACCACAACGAGCACTGCAACATCAAAAGTTCCCTTATTGTGTGGATTTTCCTCTTATTTGCTTCACCAAGCATACCTGCAACAAAACCATGAAATGTACTCAGAATACGCTTGAAAACAATGAAGAAAGCTTATAAATGTAGAGAAACATATGCAAACCATAGTTTTTTGTAGCTCTCATCAATATTCAAATAGATGGAAAACTAAGCAAAGAAAAAGGAAAAAAATGAATGTTTAGGGTAAACTAAAGCCTAAATGACTATTTAACTACCCTTACTTAAACCATACATTACAAGCTGTATAAAGACTAAGTTGATCCTAAGTGTTGTGCATTGCCTACATTAGTGGAGAGTGATATGCCCAACAAGCCTATGGAGTCTTACACACTCACTATGTGAGTGAGAGATCCCCATTCCACTCATGCTCATCTAATTCCATCTGAAATGCAACTGACTAGAGAAGGGAAAACTACACACACACACTTGAGAACTTTGGTTTAGGTTGTTCAACTTATGGTCAATCTAGTATTTTTTTAAAAGGCTATCTCAAAGTTTTCTTTATGTTATATGAAGGCAAGACCCTTGAGGCAATTTATCATTAGTTATCTCAATTTCATGTTCAACATGTTTGTTAGTTTTGAATAAGGAAAATGAGTTGTTTCTTTGCTTGAGGATAAGAAAAATGTTAAGTTTGGGGGTATTTGATGGGTGTGAATCTTGTTAGCATTTTTAGTATGATTTTCATATGTATTATGCAATTGACTGCTAGATTCACACCATTATCTCTTAGGAAAGCTCTAATCCCCCATTTGCTAATGTTTTGTAGGTTTAGACAAAAAATCAAGTAAAGTGATGAGAGAAGTCAAGTTTAAATGAAGTTGTTGATTCGTTGATGCATACTAATTCACCACTGTGAAGGAGTGCTTCGCCACGACGAATCTCAAGTTAAGAAATGCAGCAGTCTCAGGTTCGCCATGGCAAAGGCTATTGCTCGTCGAGGCGAAGAGGTTCGCCATGGCAAAGGTTAAGGCTCATCGTGGCAAAGAGAAAGATTATAGAAATGCCACCCTCGGGTTCGCCAAGGCAAAGAAGCCTTCGCTACGGCGAATGTCGGTGGGCCTGAACAGAAAACTTTGATTTTGAGTCCATCATTGGCCCATTTTCCAAGGATTATAAAAACATGTTCTTTAGACATGATTAGGGTTCCGACTTTGAGGGAGAATACCCTCCTTAGGGTTTCTCCTCTCTTATTCTTGAACCATTTTAGGGTTTTTGATTTTCTTTAGTTTTACTTTGTTTTTGGAGCTGATTTTGAGGATCTAACTACTAGAGGATCACTTGCAACTGTAGAGCAGAGTTTGAGACAAATTTCATCTCCCATTTGTTTTGTATCTCTAAACTTTACTCTTTATATTAATCTTTCATTGTTATGTTTATATATTTTCTAGAATAATTTTGTGAATTTAATCTTGTGTTGATGTGGTTATTGGGATTATTATGACTTTATCTAATTGTTGTATGTTGGGAAATGAGATTGAGACCTAGAGCTCAAAGGGTTTCCAGAGTAATAGCTAGAAGTATACCCTTAGGCCTTGACCTACACCTTCTAATGTCTTGCAATTGATGAAATCAATTTCACCTAATCAAAGAAGTATAGGAAATTAGGAATGCATAGTACTAGATGAATTTTATTAGGAGGAACATAAACTAACATTATGTGAGGATCATATGGACCGAGAGGTGATCGATTCGACCAAAGCCGAGGTAATCCTATTGTATGGATTGAAAGGTGACTAATAGGATTCCCATGGAAAGGGTTGCCTTATAACAGTATCATACCTCATGACCTAGATGAACCGAAAGGAGAATAGGAAGTGGGTGTGAGAAATTGAGGGGAGACACGAAAATGTAAACCTCATATCGATTTCCTTAGACAAGCATAAGAGTATTTTCACTCAACCAACACTTCATGAATATAAATCATAATTGTATTAACGGAGACAATCAACCCTAGTATCCTTTCCTAGAGCTTTTCTTTAAAATCACCCCATTTACTTGTGAATATTTGAAAATCAATTTTAGATTTGTTTTGTTTTAGTTTAGTTTTATTTTAGATAATCAACATTCCAAATCACCCTTATGCTCAAATAGTGAAATTCTTGATTAGCTAGGGTGGTTAGTCCACACCAAAACCACACCTTCCCTGTGGGATCGATATTTGGACTTGTTAGTCCACTGTATTACTTGTATGACCCATGCACTTGCGGTCACAACAAGTTTTTGGCCGAGGAAGGTACAGTTTGGTGTTCGGATTGATATTTTGGCAAAAAAGAAGTTTGCTAATTTGGGCAAAAATTTTCTTTTCCTATTTTCATTTGTTTCTTATTTTTATTTAGTATAGTTCATTTTTTCTTTTATTTTGTATTTTTCTTTTAGGTGCTTAGCATAAATGAACAACCAATCGGGAGCAGATGAGTGCGACCGCACTTCGAGAAAAGACGACGCTCTCAAACCTCATTGATCAACAAACTCAAAGAGCACCTCATTTTCTCAACTACAATGGAGGTCATTACTTTCAACCCCATGACATTATACCAAGCTACTATAATTCTGGTTGGAGGACATTTGAGGATTTCTCTTATGGAAGTCAAAATTTTCAAAGCCAAGGAGGCTCAAGTTACAATTATCAAGAACAAATCCAACAACCTTTTGATGAAGAGCTATTTTATGCATTATTAAATGAGATGAGAAGGACAATGCCGGATGTGAAGCCAAAATGAAAGATAAATTCAGCAATGAAGAAGCTCTGATGGAAAACTTAGAAAATCTAATTGGGCAACTAGCCATGAATTAGAGGAGCAATATTCAAAGCCACTCCCAAGCGATATAAAGGATGAGGACATAAGAGGATGTAACTTTGTGCCTTTGAATTTTGAGGAGGAAATCCAAGACTTGACATCTGTTGAAGAGCCGTGGAGGCCAAGGTATTTGGGGAGCAAGTAACCTATGGGCTAGAGATCATTTTGGTGAGTGGATAAAGATAAAATCCAGATCATTTAGATAAGTGGATAAAGATCAAATCATCTGATGAGAACGTGGGCCAGAATCAAAGCACAAAGGATCCAGTTCAAATTCCAATTGGGCTAATCAAAAGAACAGAGGCCAAAAAGCTTCAAGAGGTATTAAATGGGCTTGTGAATGAATCTATTTGGGTTAACCCAGCCTTTAAAGAAGAGCCTAAGTCAAATGAAACCTTTGAAGAAATTGGAGCCAACAAGGAAGTTCAAAAGTCCATAAATATCATCAAGGCTATTGATGGAAATAATCCACATGAATTTCATAATTAAAAAGACTAGAAAATCAAAGAAATTTCATGCTTCATATTGGCTCCATAATTCATGCACAATCAAAGACTTATTTTGGAGAGTTTCAGCATTGCAAGTTGTATGATCAAACTTACCAATTCTTGTGCAAGTAATTAGTTGTCCAATTAGTCTATTTTGGTCAAAATATATAGGATAGGTGTCCAATAAGGAGAAAAAAATTATCTTTATGTTGCTTTGGTAGTTTTCCCTTTTTCAGTTTTGGTAATTTGTGTATCAAGGCTGAATTATAGCAACTTTTCATTTCGTTCTTAGTCAATAAGGATGTCCTAAGCTCTATATAAGAGCCCCTTGATGTAGTTGTTAAGGAGACATTGATGAATAAAAGTTCTTTTGTGAGGTTTTCTTCACTTTATGGTTCTTGAGAGAACTTTTGACCCTATCAAGTTCCTTATAGTGTTCAAACTTACGGCTCTTGGACTATAATCAAGGGGACGGGGTTACTTTCCTTTGTTCTCAGGGCTTTTGGTTCCATATAACCAAGGGGACAAAGGTGAAACATCTTTGCTTAGGACTCTTGATTCAATATAGTCAAAAGGATGGGGCCATTGTTCTTGATCATGTTTGATGATCCTTGGAGTAATCCATAAAAATTGGTGGATCACGAAGAAAAAAACAGAGGGGTTTGCATCATTTTGGCATCAAAGCTTTGGCTTTCAAACATGGATTCGGTATCTATCTTAATTCTTGTTGTTTGACATTTCATTGAGTTGAAAAAAAAAGAGGAAAAAAATAGAAAATAAATGAAATCATCAAAAAAAGAAAAGAAAAGATAATCATTTGAAAAAGAAAGAAAGAAGAGGACAATGTATTTTTCCTTCTTAGTTTTCTTGTCCCTTTTGTAATATTTTGAGCATTGTTTAGATTCCTATTTGGGTTGATCTTTGATCTAGCTTTGTTAGTTCAAATAAGAACAAAAAAAAAAAAAAAGTGAAGTTCAAGAGTGGAAAACAACAAGAGTAATTTTCATTATAAAAAAAACCAAATATTAAGTGAAAAAAAGAAAGAGTGTGAGTGAAACACGTGAAAGAATGTTGTGAGGTTTCTTTTTGTAATACTTTCCTTTAATTTGATCATGTCTCAAGTAACAATCTTGAAATTAGGGAGGTGGGGCAGGACCAATCCTTCATACTGTAGGCCATGCAATAACACTTTGCAAGATTTGAGGTTAAGATGAATGGCATGCGAGATTAGATTGAACAAAATGAAGAGGTGCTGAGATGAGTACTTCCTCAAACTCAAAGACAACAAAGGTGTGTTCCGGAAACCTTGAATCATGAAGAGCTTGAGGATGAACTTAGAGATGAAGAAAAAGATCCAGATGAGAAAGTGGGTAGATTTGCACTACAAAGGAGAAGGCAAGGTCGAGGAATACAACGTGATCCAATAAGGCATGAAGAAGTTAATCAACATCTTGGAAACATACAAAAGAAGATTCCATATTTCCAAGGGAGGAATGATCTAGAGGCTTATTTGGAATGGGAAAGGAAGGTAGAGATGGTGTTTGATTGTCACCATTATTATGAAGAAAAGAAAGTTAAACTAGTAGCGATTGAGTTCACTGATTATGCCATTACATGGTAGGACTAGCTTGTGAAGATTCGAAGGTGAAACCAAGAACACCCCATCATGACATGGAATGATATGAAGGTTGTGATGACAAAAAGATTTATCCCTAACCATTATTACTGTGATTTGTATAATAAATTGCAGGGTCTCATTCAAAGATCAAAGAGTGTAGATGAATACTATAAGGAAATTGTGATTGCAATGATCCGGGGGAATGTTGAGGAGGATCGTGAAGCCATTATGGCGAGATTTATGAAGGACTTAAATCATGACATCCCCAACATATTAGAGTTGCAACGTTATGTGGAGATGGAGGACTTGTTGCACTTAGCGATCAAGGTGGAACGTCAATTGCAAAGGAAGCGCAGCTGATCAAATACAAACTTTAGGCAAAGCTCATCTTCATGGAAGTTGATACGAACCATGCCAACTTGTGATGAGACCCATGATTAAATTAATCTCAAAAGAACTTCTATTGTCTTCGGCTTGGATGGATGACCTCTCGAAATACCGTTGTATAAGTAAAACAAGAACCTTAGTATAAGAACACCCTGATGATATGGAAATTTGGTGTCAGTCTTTGATAGATACCATAGAATAGCAGATGGATTCGAAAGTTCTTTCAAGAACCAAAGCGAAATTTAACTCTCAATTTTATAAATCATAATCTAAAGAATTCAAGGATAACATGCCTATAAATAGGCCCAAAATTATGAAGAACAAAACAAAATTCAGCCACAAAGGAAAGCAAATGTTCGGCCAAAACTAGAAAGGAAGGTAACTTATTCTCCTAAACTACACACACCCTAAACATTCACAAGGAAAGGAAACTAAATAATTTAGGACAAGACTTGGTAAGCGAACCACTAAATCACCAGCAAATCAAAAAAAGATTAGCAGTAAATTAGGAACAATCAACAACAAATCAATAACAAATGAGTAGAAAATCAATAAAAAACTAGTAGAAAAGACCAAGTAAAAAAGGCCATAGCTCTTAGTCCAAGTTCGGATTAACTTTGATGATGTGGACCATCTTTGTTTATGCTTTGGATTTGAACATGTGAGCTTCTTCCACTTTGGTATCTCGAATTAAAACATTAAGGGCTTTTTTGAATCTCTTAGCTCTATCTCTTGTCATCGGGCCAAGTGGGATTTAAAGCTGATCCGCATTCCATTCCCTAGCCATGCTTCCATAATTCCCCTCATCTTTAAAAGAATTTGTCCTCAAATCGTCACCTACATCAAAAGGACTCAAGTTAGTGACATTAAAAGTAGAACTTACATTATACTCACTTGGAAAATCTAGCTTGTAGGCATTGTTATTGATGTGCTCGAAGACTTGAAAAGGACCATTTCCCCTAAGAAGCAACTTGGAACGCCTTTGTGCGGGAAATATTTCTTTGCGCATGTGCAGCCAAACCCAATCTCCTGGTTCAAATACAACTTGACGACACCCTTTGTTGGCTTACTTGGCATATTTCTCCGTCCTTCGCTTGATGTTGAGTCTTGCCTTCTCATGAATCTGCTTAACAAATTCAGCTTTCCTTTTGCCATATAAATTAACATGCTCAGACATAAGTAAAGGAGATAAATCCAAAGGGGCTAATGGATTAAAACCATACAAATCTGAAATCTACGAAAATTTAGTGGCGAGGAATGCTTATAGTACAATTATAAAGAGAAACTTAGCATGGCAAGCAGTCTTCCCTATGTTTTAATGTTCTTTTAATGATAGCTCAGCAAAAATGAACAAGTTTACCTTCATTACCTTGTAGTGCGATATGTCAGTTTGTGGATGACCATTAGTGAAAACAATAGCTTAGTTCTGCTTGCACCATGAGTCTTCCAAAAGTAGCTTCCAGATTTAGAGTCTCTATCGAAACAATGATTCCTAGGCATACCATGCAATCCTCACAACTCTACAGAGGCAGTCCATAACATAGAGAAGCATCATCTTTGGCATGGGATAAAATGAGCCATCTTTGAAAACATCCTGACCACAAAACTAGAATCCACACCTGTTGATTCGTGCCACGGTAATTGATCAAAATTAACAAAATTTGTATCCTAAATTCCTCCTATTGCTGCATTGTTAGCAAAGCTCTTTACTTGATATAAGCGGTTCTAGGGTGAACACGGGGATGGAGTTTCTTCGTACAAATGATTTGCGGTGAGGTTGAAAATGGTGAATTTCAATTTGGATTTTGGGATTTTTGTAAAAGCAGGGGTGTAATGGTTGGAAAGCGAAATTTAAATAAAATAAAATGTAAAAAGTCTCTTTGAAGTGTCGAGACTCTTTGGATTTGGGTTCTAAAGTTCCTTTGAGGGTTCTCGGGTCCATTTCCTCGCATTGGGGAGGATAACCTATAGTCATTTCGAGAATAGGATTTTCATTTAACTAAAAACTAAACCTTGATTTGCTTTTGAAAAACAACATTTATTTAAACATTAAGTAATAGAGACAGTCAACGTGCTCCACTGATCTACCTCAGTGACAAATAGACGGCCAATGAATCTCGGTGGATATAGCAATAGCATCCACTTTGAACCTAAAGATTGCCAAATGCGATCAAAGAAGGCACATCAAAGGAGTTCTAACCTAGATTGAATGATTGAAACCTAAATGCTCAAAGCGCTGCGTTAAAAGCAGGGGAACCAAAGTTTACTGAGGCATTGCTGATGGCCTCTCCTTCAGAGCTGTGATTCTGTAAACATCGCCGAGTTATCATCCTCAGGGTGTTTAGCAGCCGAGAAAGGGAGAAAAGAAAGAAAATACAAGAAAAGAAAGCGTGAAAGCTATAGCCGTCTCTTTATTCAGTGATTCATGTCCATTTATTCTGGTAGGAAACATATATGCTTTCGAGAAAAAGGAAATTACAAAAAATATGAAACAGCAAGAATTATAATGAGGACATTTTTTGGGAAGAAGCAAGAATTATAACAAAATCAAAAGCGAGAAAATGCGTAGGAATGTGAGCAGTGGAAAATGGTGAAACTGAGTGTCGCGAGCATGAGCGATTACTGCGTAGGGAATGAATTTTGCAATCTTGCATAATTTCTACTTGATCAAATTTTCTTGCATTTATGCTCTTTTTCCTTACAGTCTACGATAAATCTTTGGAGTTCAGCTCGACTTCTTTGTACTTGGATCAACTCAGCAATTCGCATAAATAACACCAAAAGCGCAAAATTTGCCACAAAATGTGATCGATGGGAATAGCAAGGGACCTTAATAATATGATGGGTTAAATTATATTTGATTAATTTGCGCTAAAAAGTGCTCGAGGCACATAATAAACATGGTTGAGAAATAGCGCTTTTGAGGTACTAAATCACACCCAACCTACACATTGCTAGTCCCTTATGATGAAGAAGAAGAAGAGGCATACAAGGTAAGCTTAAAAATGATGTTCATAAATTATATTTCAAAGGTTGTGAATGAGTAATGCCTAACCACTAAGTAAGAATCATCAAACCCTTGCCCGATAACTATCTTGAGAGAATGAATGCCGGCCCACAAAATTGAGTATCAAAGAACCTCGCTTCTCAAGACTTAGCTTGAGAAACTTCCACCAGGCTCTAAAGTATTTTGTTTGATCAGTCCTCAACAATAAACTACCAAACTGCACTCTCCCCCTGACAAACTCTTTGTATGACCCTAGCATGCTAACTGACTTAAATGGTGTGGGACCCACTCTTATTCCACAACTCTTTTTGTGTTGTAGGGGTGCGATATTCCAGACCATTAAAACCTCACCAAAGTCCATGCAGGATCTGACTCCCAGCCAATTAAGGCTTAGGGTACAAGTCGCAGAGATCTTTTCGACCTTTAACTCTTAGGGGTTTCTTTTTGGACTTGGGAATGATTTGAGAGCTCTGGCACCACACAGCACAGCTACCCAGCCTTTCCTTTCATCCACCATGGCCTTGAAACACTGGGTTGACTCCCAACCAGTTCGGCTTGGAGCATCAGACTCAGGGCTTTCACCTTTGGTTAATGCTGGTTTCAATGACGTCTGGCTTTCTGTTCTCTTCTCTTTAACAGCTTTTAGCTTAACAACTTTTTCTTTTTCTTTTGCTTTTTTTCTTTGGAAGACATTGACATATGTTAATGAGATCTATAACCTGTTACCAGTGAGTCAACCGAGACGCTGTTGGGATCATTTTTGAGACCGGGAGGCTAAGGGTTCACCAGTTGGAAACACTGATGTTGGTGTGTATTAATGAAGTTAATAAAGATGAGATTGGCGACTCAAAATTCAAACTAATCAATCATGGTGGGCGTGAGACAGTTTAATCAATGAGGTGGACAGAGTTTTCGTTTTTCCAGAGCCCACCAGTTTAAAGCGGAACAAATTGAGATGTAAATGGTTGTTGAAATAAGCGTATCGTTATCTTTGACTGCGAGAAAGGAAGCGATAAACCCTTGAGACATCCTTAAATGAACCAGAAAATATGCAAAGGCATGTGAAGAAGCCAAACTATGGCTAGCTCTCCCCAGGCCAAAGTGTCTCTTTGTCATCGATGGGATAGGTTGGAAGGTTGAGAAGTTCTTCCTCATGATGAGATGTTAGTTTTGGATAGGGGCTTTGCAGATTTCCATCATTGCAACCCATTATGTTGAGGCTGATGACAAAGTTAACTGAGGAAAAAGGAAAGAAGTGACCAGGTTGGGCACAGAAAAGTACACCTTAATAATAATTTTCAAAGTGTTTCTTTGTGTGTTATCTGTTTGGATTCACAAATTTCTCTAGATTTCAATGAATGAAAATCACACAAAACGATATCAGGACAAGAAAAAGTTATAACTCAAAAACAATGAAGAGGCAAGCAGGGGAAGAGGGGCGAAATTTTCACTAATCAAGCGAAAATTCAACTGCTGCTTCTATAGTCTTCATTCTGCTTCAAAAATTTCCACTCAAGCTACAATTAATACAAGAAAAATCAAGAAAAATGCAAAAAGTGAAAAACTAAGCTAAGAACAAAGATTAGCAAAATTGAAAGAAAATCTAAAAAGAAAATTAAAGAAATCAAAATAAAACTAAAATAAAACAAAATAAAATAGAAAAATCAAAATAAAAATGAGTGAACTTTGTTCACTCAAACCCAGTGTGCTCGAGTCTTGTCGGTGGTGCTAGAGGAGCTGGTGGAGCTTCAGAAATGCAAGAGGTTCGGGTTGCTCCAATCCCGAACCGGCTTTACGAACCGTCCCATATGCCATCTTGGTATGTGCCATTTTGCCATTACCTTTGATGTAGTGGCAAAGGCTTGTACAGTGGCCACTAATTTCTTGAAGTTTTGCAGGACAGGCAGTGCAATTGATGTGGCTTTTCCGATGGGTGCTCTAGGGGTTGGTTGTGCTATAGGCAGGATATACTCTAAGCGAGTGGGAGTACGCTTTTAGGTTCAGAGCGGTGACCTTTAGGATCGAATCTATGGGGATTGGTTGAAGGATATAAGCTTTTTGGGGCTCCTCCCTAGCCGCTCCCTTTGCCTCCTCGATCGACGTGGGAGTTCTTTTCCCTTGGACAAATAGTGGCACCCGATGTGAGATTCCAGATAGTTGCTGGCGACACTTCTTTCCTCCACCGTGGTGTCACTTAGGCTCTTCGAATTGAACTTGCCAGTTGTCAAATTTGTCTCCATTGCTGAAGTCCATCAATTCTCTTGTCCACAATGCTTTCCATAGTGTCAATTTTCTGACTTAATTGAGCATTGATTGTCTTTGCTCTTCCACAAAGTCACCCACTAGCTTGGTGAGGTTCAGGATGGCTTGTTCCATTGGAGAGGTTGATTGTGGTGGTTGAGACTGAGGAGTTGAAGCATAAGATGGAGAAGGAGGAAGTGCATAAGTTGGGGGAACATTGTAGAGGGTGCACTCATCCATTGGTCCCTATAGTCCCTCATGGACCTATATGGGTTTGGATTTCTCTCCATGGGTTCAGTTACGCCATGGGAGGGGTTTCTATAATCCCTCGTTTGACATATATACGATCGGTGATGGCCTGCCTTAAGATTTCTATCAACTGGAAAATGTACTCTTGCACCACGAGCAGAAAAGCACATAAAACAAGGAAAAGAAGACAAACAATTCTACCCAAAAAAGTGTAGTATGAACTAAAAAAATAAACGAGAGAAGCAAATTGGCAAGCGTAGGACAGTAAACGAGAAAAATAAAAGAAAATTCACCGGTGCTGTGACAGGGGATCACAAGTGTTCCACTGCTCGTCAAATGCACTTAGGCACCATCCCGAACTAGCGGCGGCTGCGGTATAAGCGGTTCTAGAGGTCGAACACGGGGATGGGTTTTCTTATTACACAAATGATTTATAGTGAGGTTAAAAAATGGTGAATTTCAATTTGGATTTTGGGATTTTGTAAAAACAGGGGGTGTTATGGTTGGCAAACTGAAATTTAAATAAAATAAAATGTAAAATAAGTCTCCTTGAAGTGTCAGGCTATTGGATTTGAGTTCTAAAGTTCACTGAGGGGTTCTCGGGTCCATTCCTGCGTGGGAGGATGACCTATAGTCATTTCTCGAGCCGGATCTTCGGTAGCTTTAAAAACTAAACCCTATGACTTCTCTTTTGAAAAACAACATTTATTGAGCATTAATGTCCCGAGACCAGTGAAAGCGATGCCTCACGATCTACCTCGTAGTGACAAATAGAAGCAGCTAATGAATCTGGGTGGATCTATGATAAGCATCCAGACCTAAGATTGCGAATCTTGATCAAAGAGAAGGCACATCAAAGGTTCTAACCTGATTGAAGGATTGAAACCTAAATGCTCAAAGCGCACAGATTAAACGAGAGGGGAGACAGTTTGCCTAGGGCCGTTGCCGGTAGCCCTCCTCTTCAAGGAGACAAAGCGGTCTAACCAGCCATCCTCAGAGTTGTCATCCTCAGGTGTTTGGCAGTAGAGAAAAGGGAGAAAAGGAAAGAAAATGGGAGAAAGAAGCGAGTGGGAAGCGCGCCTGGAATCTCTCTATTGCGAAGTGATTCATGTCCATTTATTCTGAGGCCAGAGGCTTATATATCTTTCGAAAAAGGAAATTACAAAACAATATGAAACAACAAAATTACAATGAGGATATTTTAGGAAGAAACAAAAAATTGTAACAAAAAATCAAAAAGCAGAAAATGCGTAGGAATGTGAACAGTGGGAAAATGGTGAACAGTGCACGTAGGGAATGAATTTAGCAATCCTACATAATTTCCTGCAGTCCAATTTTCTTGCATTTTCTGGTCTTCTTTCCTTCTGGTCTCTGATCTGCAATGCTGAGTTTGGCTCGAATTCTTCGTGCTTGGATCGACTCAACAATTTCGGCATAAATAGCTTGCAAAAAGTGAAAAATTTGCCACAAAATGCGATCAGTAGAATAGAAGGGACCTTAATGTGTAAATCAGGTTAATTACGTTGATTAGTACATAAAAGTGCTCAAAACCTGTAATAAACATGGTTCAAAATAGCACTTTTTGAGTACTAATCACACGTCTAGTCTTAGGTAGACCTAACACAAAGTCCATTGAAGTATTAACCCAAGGTTCACTAGGAATAGGAAGTGGTGTGTAAAAGCCATGGGGTTGCAGTCAAAATTTAGCTTGCCTACATGTGATACACCTCCCACAAATTCTCTCAACATCACGCTTCATGTGAGGCTAATAAAAGTGTTATTGGAAAACCCCTAAAGTCTTGGATACCCCAAAATTTCTCATCAATCCTCTACCATGGGACTCCCTCACTAAAAAATCCCGAATGGAACAATTAGGAATGCACAACTTATTTTCACGAAACAAGAACCCATCATGCCTAAAGAACTTGTCATGGGCTGCCCTTTCACAACAAGCATATTCTTTACTAAACTCATAGTCCAAAGGATACAATTCTTTAATGTGTTCAAAACCAAGCAATTTAGCATCAAGAGTAGAAATTAGGACATACCTCTGTGAAAGTGCATCGACAACGATGTTTTCCTTACCTTGTTTGTAGCGGATGACATATGGAAATATTTCTACAAACTCCATCCATCGTGCATGTCTCTTATTCCACTTGTGTTGACCCTTCAAATGCTTCAATGACTCGTGGTCAATGTGAATCACAAGTAGGGTATTTCAGGGCTGCCCCACTTAGCTTTTCACTAAAATAATCAATGGGTCGTCCATCTTGCATAAGAACTACGCTAATACCTAAACTTGAAGCATCACATTCAACCTCAAATTTTTTTACAAAGTTAGGTAAAGCAAGTAAAGAAGCATGAGTTAGTTTTTCCTTGATCAATTGGAATGCTTTTTCTTGCTCTTCTCCCCACTTAAACCTAACATTCTTCTTGATGACTTCGGTTATCAGTGTGGCTATTCTACTAAAGTCCATCACAAATCGTCAATAAAAACTAGCAAGTCCATGAAAACTTCGAACTTTACTTACACTTGTTAGACTTGGCCATTCTTGAATCACACGAACCTTCTCTTCATCAACTTGTATTCCTTGTGCACTAACAACAAAACAAAGAAACACAAGCCTATCGGTGCAAAATGTGCACTTCTTAAGGTTAGCAAACAATCTTTCTTTTCAAAGCACATCCAAAACAAAATTTAAATGAATCAAATGACAATCTAAGTTCTTTCTATAAATAAGGATATCATCTAAATAGACAACCACAAATTTTCCAATGAAAGCACGTAAAACGTGGTTCATTAATCTCATGAAAGTGCTAGGTGCATTAGTTAACCCTAAAGGCATAACTAATCACTCATATAAACCATATTTTGTTTTGAATGTAGTTTTCCATTCATCACATTCTTTCATTCTAATTTGATGGTACCCACTTTTCAAACAATTTTGGAAAATATACAAGAACCATGCAACTCATCAAACATATCATCTAATCGAGGAATGGGATGACAATACTTTAATGTTATGTTATTCATGGCTTGACAATCAACACACATCCTCTACGTTTCATCCTTCTTAGAACCAAAATAACCAAAACGACGATGGACTCATGCTTTCCCCTCACGCACCCTTCCATAAATTCACCAATCCTGCTTTGAGTTCATTTCTCCCCGAGATTACCCTATAAGCTGGCTCAAGGCTTGAATGGCAGCACTGTGCACAAAATCAATTTGATGCTCGATTCGATAGGAGGTAATCCCTTCGGGTCTCCCTCTTTGAAAGACATCCCCAAATTTTACAAAAGAGAGGCAATTGAACTAGCAAAGAAGTACTGTTGGTTAGTATTAAAGTGCCTCATCACACGAAGTAAAAGTACAATCACAGCTTGTTGACTCGGCCACCAAATGTGTATAACTGGTATAAAATGTATGTATGTTCACGTAAGTATACGCGTCGAGTTTATGTAGTATAATGGCTAGTCAAGTGTCGTCCAACAAGGAGAAGTGTGTTGATTATTCAATTAACGCCTTAAATATTATCTAGACCTAAAATTATAATGAATCCTGATACATACACAGCGGAAAAATAAAAAATTTCTACTTTTCTAACCTGACCAGGAATCCATGTGATTTGATCAGATGATTCAAGGATAGAAGAATACCTTATTCGCGCTAGAAGATCCTTGTTCCGCAGCCTCATGTGTGAGTCAAACCCTTCTTGTCGAACTGAAAGGCGCAACGAGATCGCTCTACCCTCTACAGCTATCCACACGAACGAGCCTTCTTGGAAACCGAGAGAGAAATGAGTGTGCTAGCATCGGGTTGAGTCTCACGAAAACCCCCTAGTCGCCTCTCTCAAGTGTGAAAAAAGAATGAATGAATACATATAGGGATTCCTTGGGTTTAAATACCAATTTTAAGAACAAGGGTTGGTTTCCAGCCCATTCTATGTGTGTGATCTTGTAGGTCCACATAATGTTGGTAGTGGGCTCCAAAGCCCATTTCGAGCCCACATAAGCGGCCTCTAGTAAGGCATAATGACCACCCAAATTATGCGGATGTCAATAGCCCGACATAACCTAATCCATAATAAATGTCATAGTCCCTTTATCTCACGATATCCTAATTGAACACAAGGCATGGACTATGTCTCCCTTGTAAAGTTCAATCATGCAATTTTCTCGACCTCCATGTAAACTGATAATACAAATGACATTAATAACCCCTATCAATTCATTTGAGCATGGCCATGCAATTTCTAGTCTCACATGTCGAGGGGCCTATAGATATCTCTCTAAAAGGAGGGACAAATCCCTTTCATTCATTCACGTCCCTCTACATGATTTATTTTATGTCCAACTATAGTCTGTATTTGTAACGCCCTAAAAATAACCTAGCAGTTTTATAACATGTTTAGGGTATAAAATAAGTTAAATTGTATTTTTCCGGAATTTATATTGTTAAAGAACAAAAAAAAAAAATTTGATAAAACCCGGAAATTATAAAATAATTAAGGTTAAATTGGTAAAATGTCAAAATGAGGGCCTAAGGGTCATAAATGAGAAGAGTATGTGCCAAAATGGAAGAAGGGTAATAAGTTGAATAGAAAATGAAAGAGAAAAGAATGATTAAAATGCAAAAATGAGAAAATAATGTGCTACCCAAACAAGGCCTAGTGAAGACCAAAAATTTGTCTTTGAATAGCATTTCTCATTTGGACATATCTTTACATTGAGAACTAGGGCACGGTTGAGAGAATGAGAGAGGAGACTAAGTTGGCTTTGTGCCCTCCAAGGATTTGAGCCAAACAAAGAAGAAGGAAGAAGAAGGAAGTGAAAAGAAAGAGATTAAAGGTATGAAACTAACCCTAACCCCCTTTAATATCAGGGTTTTGTCATGAAAACCCTAAATTAGAATATGTTTTAAATGGTTGTAGATCAGTTTTGGGGTTGTTTCTGGTTAAGTTTCAAAGTGATTTTGGGTTAGGATTGGTTTTATAGAATTTTTGTATAAAGAAAATGTTAGTTTTAGGGAGATAATTGTCAAAATTTTCCAAACCCTATGTTTTGTTTTTGTCATAACTGCCATCAATGCATCCAAATTGAGATTCAAATTTACGGTAACCAGACTTCTAGGAAATCAAATCTCCTTTAAATAAGTGTATTTAAATTTGGACCCCATTGGACCTAGAAATTCGTCAAAGTGAGGCTCTATTTTTAGGCAAATTTTGGTTCAGTTTGGTATAGTTTTGGTGTTTTGGAACATTTTTTGTGTTTTGGAATAGTTTTGGTATTTAGGCTATAAGTTGAGTTTCACTCATCCAAATTGAGTGATTCAAATTTCTGGGAAAACTAGACTTCTAGGAAAACAAATATCCTTGAAATAAGTGTATTCAAATTTGGACCATATTTGACCCATAAATTTTGTCAGCGAGGCCTGCGGCAAATTTCGTTCGGGCTTTTGGTACATTTTTGGTGTTTTGGAACAATTTTGATATTTAGGCCATAAATTGAGTTTCAATCATCCAAATTTAGTGATTCAAATTTCAACTATACTTCTAGGAGAACAAATCTCCTTGAAATAAGTGTATTCAAATTTGGACCTTAAATCTCTCAAAAGTGAGGCTTGCTTTTGATCAAATTCTCGTTCGCTCGTTTTTCAAGATTTAGGGGCTATGGTCGAAGTTTCACTCATCCAAATTGAGTGAATCAAAATTTTGGGCAAAGTAGACTTATAGGAGAACAAATTTCCTTGAAATAAGTGTATTCAAATTTAGACCCCATTGGACCTAGAAATTCATCAAAGTGAAGCTCTATTTTCGGGAAAATTCTGGTTATGTTTTGAAAATAGAGTAGTCCCAGTTGTTTTGAACATATCTTGAGTTTCAGTGCTCCGAATTGGATGATTCCAATTTCTGAATAAAATAGATTTATAGGGGAACAATGGACTTAAAGGAGGTTGGGTAAAATGTGGCTCATTTGTTCACAGAAAATTTTACTTGAAGGAAGTTGGGTAGAAAACAACCCTAATTAGAAACCTAAATAAGCCAACTAATATTGTTCTCTAATTGTGATGGATTAAAGGTGACCTAGGAAGCCCGACCCAAGAACCGAGATTTCGAGGATAGGAATCGAGGTGACAACTTTTGGGTTTGTTCTCCATACTTCTTCTTATTCAAGTTTCAGATTGTCAGTTGAAATGATTGTCAAGAAAACTACATATGCGTGATTTGTTTTGCTGCATTTGGGAAAATTGATTTTCAAATGCATTGCCATAAAAATTACGCAGGCATCAAAATGTATTATTTGGTATAAATGTATATACAATATTGTAAATTACTATGCGGTTTTAATGCCCTTAATAAAATGTTATCAAAATCATAATCCAAGTTAAAGATAGATTGGTATACCAATAAGGGTCAAACTAAACGTGTGTGAGCAAAATAAAATATAGGGGGCATGCGGTCGTAGCCCAATGGGGCTGATATCATTGAGTATTACACAAATAACTAATTCGAGTAGCCCGACGAGACCGTCTTGTGTTATAAAATGTTTTTCTGCCGGTTTGCAGCCCAGTGGGACCGTGCTGATGATTCCGTTATCCTTGGCACCGAAGAAATGGTTAAATTCTTTTAAGGGCTAAATTATAAGTAAATGTGTGAAATGCATGATTTGAGTTTTGAATGAAATATTGCATATAAAATTGTATACTTTGAAATGATCAAATGATTTGCAAATGAAAGTATGTGAAATAAGCACATATAAATAATGTATATTTCATGGACTATTGAAATTGTTCCAAAACATTGTTTCAGAAAAGCTGCATATTTGGGTTTCATTGAAATGAAGAGAGAATTGCATAGAACCATTAAGCATGAAAATGCTTAGCGCGTTATTTTATCATTCATACGGGTACCTGGTATTTAGGGACGAGCAAGACCATAGAATTTAGAGTCATCATTCGAGATTGTGCGAGTATAAGTAAGCGCTCAGATACTTATGCATACATTTCATCCCACTGACATTTATTTGATCCTTGTGATGGCCAGCGCCTTCGTGTTGCCGACTATTGGCCAGGAGGCCAAACTCGGACCCGGACCTGAGGACTCGGTCGTAACTTTTTTTTTTTTTTAAATCATTTCGAATATTCCAAATACAATTACCTTTCCAAATACATTTCAAATACTCAATGAAAATATGTATACATAAATACCACTTTAACATAAAGAGGGCCCATCATTTGATCACAAAACTCTTTTTTCATTCGATGTGGCATTTCATACCCATTTGGTCCATTTCTCACCTCTATACAATGCGGCATTATTAGCCGTTTTCAATATCCAAATATTTACAAAACATAATCAGAGTTCAATTTTCATGATAGTGTTTGTACAAAATGAGTCGAATAGTTTCATGTATGCATGTGACGAAGGTTTACTTATCCTCCGTGTGACTTTGACGATGACTCTGATTCACTGCGGTCTACGTCCTCATACCTGTTCTCTCGGTATCTACGCAATGATAAAAACAACGAACTAAGCCTTTTCATGCTTAGTGGTTCTATATAGTTATCTCTTCCATTTCAGTTTAATACAAATCATGCAATTTTTCTAAACAATGCTTTTTAACCTTGTTGAATGATCAATGCAATACAATACATATATTCATTTCATATACATTCATTTACGGTTCATTGATCATTCCAAATATGCACTTTCATATGCAATAAATCATTCAAAACACAAATCATGCATTTCACAAATATTCTTATCATTTTACCCTTAAGCAGTTAGCCAATGTTTCGGTCATTAGGATAGGAATCACCCGACATGGTCTGTTGAAATTTTGTAGGTCGGTATAAAACTTTTTATAAACGATGCGATCCGTGGGTTGTTGACTAATTATTAAAAATCAATTCATTAACATTATCGATACTGTCTCGTTGGGCTATGGATCGGAGTGACACATCATTATGTTTGTTCGCAGTACTGCTAATTTGACCCTTATTGGTATACCAATCTATCCTTAACTGAATTTAGCAGTTTAACATTCTGTGGGGCATTCAAATCATTCATAGAAAAATACAATATAGTATGTACATTTATACAAACAATTCATTTTCAATACCGTGCGATTTTCATATGCAAAATCATTTCACAATTAATTGCCTCAAATCAATTAAAACAAATCAATATGCTTTTTCTTATAAATCATTTCAACAATTCAAATCATTTTGTAATCATTCAAACACTTTGGAATTAGAGAGAGAGAAGTTGGGAACAAACTAAAAAGATTATTGTCCTTTGATTCCTGTCCTCGGAATCTCGACCTCAACACAGGCTTTTCTCGTCGTTAGCCCCTAATCCATCACAAATGACAATCATATATTAGTTAGGTATTCTAAGGTTTCTATTTAGGTCTTATTTATACCTGACTCCCCTCTGGTACATTTTTCCTTTCATTTTCCCAATTTCCTCATCCTTAGACATTCTTATCATTCTTTTTTAGGCATCGATATGCCTCGTTTGGCGAATTTTTCTAGGTTCAACAGGGGTCGAATTTACGTCTACTTATTTCAAAAATATTTGTGCTCCTAGAAGTCTAGTTTACCCAAAAATTTGAATTACTCAATTCGGATGAGTGATTGATTAGTGCCCAAAAAGTGCTATTTTGAACCCTATTTATTATAGGTTTTGAGTACTTTTTGTGTACTAATCATTCTTATTAACCCGATTTGCACATTAAGGTCCCTATTATTCCTCTGCGACGCATTTTGTGGCTGTTTTTGTAGTTTGCGAGGTGGAAGCCAAATCGTCGTGTCCAATCCAATCACAACAAAGTCGGGTTGATTTCCATCAATTTCATATGGTTTTCTGAATTTGTGAATTAGAATGAAGAATATCAAGCGAAGGAAATGGAATG
The DNA here is from genome assembly GCA_016808115.1 of Tetrastigma voinierianum. Lineage (NCBI taxonomy): Eukaryota > Viridiplantae > Streptophyta > Magnoliopsida > Vitales > Vitaceae > Tetrastigma > Tetrastigma voinierianum. Next base: position 1,707,479 of record JAEQBH010000112.1, read on the forward strand.
GTCTGCGGTGTGAATAGAAACTGACGAGGAGCAATGGAGCGATTGATGAGCAGTGAAGCAAATTTCGCTAAATACAAAATTTCGCTATATAGCGAAAATTTCGCTCTATATAGCGAAAATTTCGCTATATAGAGCGAAATTTTCGCTACGTAAACGCGATTTAAGCTCATGTGAATTTTAAGCTATGGCGAATTTTAAACTCGTGAGTACCCAATACATAGTAATTTTCGCTATATAGCGAAATTTTGCTACTAGCGAATTTTCGCTATGTAGTGAAAATTTTTTTTGTAGCGAAATTCCCTGTTCCCCTATTTTGTGTACAAACACCCCGTTTTTGGTTTTTCTCAGTTCTACCCTTGTAATAGCTTTTAGTTTCAGCTTCTTTTGTAATTTCCCTTGCTCTGAGCAGTATATAAGCTAGAGTCAAGGTTTGTAACAATCAATCAAGTCGTGATAAATTTTGGAGGAAGCTTTGACTCTTAGTTTCATTTCTTCACATTTCATTTTCTTTCCCTTTCTTTTCTATTTTGCAGAGCGACAGACACCCTGCGAGGATGACAACTCGGAGGGATGGTTAGCCTAAATCTTCCCTCCTTGAAGCGAGAAGGTTGTTGGGTGCAAGATGCGGGAGAATTGCTTGAAGGTTTCCCTATTTTCAGTGCATGCAGCGGTTTATGTTTCCTTTAGACTACAGGTTTAAATCCCTAGATTCACCTTGAATGACCTTTATTTGGTAATCTTTTAGGGTTCAGTGGATGCTTATTGCTAGATCCACTGAGATTCATTAGTTACCCTCTATTAATCATTGTAAGGTGAGTCAGGGAGAATTGTTTTTCACTGTCGGTGACCACTGCTGCTTAGTAAACACCATCTTTCAAAAGGATAATTATTTTGGGTTAGGTTTTATAGCTAAATGAAGATCCGGTTCGGGAGATGACTATGTCATCCTCATAACGAGAAATGGACCGAACCTCGACCTTTGAACCTAAATTCAGTAGCGACACTTTAGGAGACTTCTTTTACATTTTATTTTATTTAAATTTAGTTTACCAACCATTACACCCCTTGTTTTATCAAAACCCCAAAATCAAATTAAAATTCACCATTTTGAGCTTATGTTAAATCATTTGTGCAAAGAAAACCCATCCACTGTGTTCGACCATAGACCGGCTTTATCTGCCCATTAGCTTTGCTACGGCCCCGTTAGAACTTAGGATATAAATTTTGTTGATTACGCGCACCTACGTAGCGCAGATCAAATGATGGATTGCGGGGATGGTGCCTTAGTGCAAGTGAGAAGCTGTGAAACACTTGTGATCCTCATCACAAGTACTGGTGAATTCCTTTAATATTTTACTGTCATTTTTTTTAGTTTCATTTAAAAAAAAAAAAAAATTCCCTGCAGGACTGTTTTTGGTGTTGTCTTGTGTTTTCCTATTTTTCACTAACGAGTTGCATGTTGATCAGGTTTAGTGTGACCAAATGGAAGAGGAGAACAATATAGTGAGTATTGATGGGAGAGAAACCTAGACATACATGTCATTGAGGACTATAAAGACCTTCCATGGCCAGAATCAACTGACCTTAAGGGAGAAATCCAAACCCATTTAGGTCCATGAGGGACTATAGAGACCAATGGATGGTGCACCCATCTATAGTATTCCCTCAACTTATGTACCTCACCATTATCACATTTGCATATCCTCGGCCACCCTTAGTTAATTTCTCCTAATTGACGAGCAATATTGAACTTGGGAAAAATAGTGAATAATTTCATAGAGGAACAAAGGGTAGTGTCCCGGTGTCGAAGCGGCACGATAGAGAACTCCACTGAACAAGGGTGGATGTGTTCAAGCGAGGTGATCGGGGTGACATCCTGCGGCAATCCGTCTCACATCGAAGGAGGAGAATCCGGAAAAGAGTGCGATTGACACCACGGTGGAGGAGCAATAATACTTGACAAGATGAAGCAATCTCCCATTCTTGTGACTAGGAGGCAGTGGAAAGGAAATAGTGAAAGGGACCCAAAAGCCTATCCTTCAACCAATCCCCATAAATTTGGATCCTAATGCCACTGCCAAACCCAAAAATAGTCCCCTGCCAGTGCACATATTGCCTTCCCCTGCAGCACAATCCACACCCAAAGCACCCCCTATAAAGGCCACCCCATCACTGCCTATGCTGAAAAACTTCAAGAAATTAGTGGCATTGCAAAATTTGCCACTACATCAAAAACAATGGCAAATTTGCTCACATCGCATGGCATGAAAGTGGATGGTTGGAGTGGGTTCGGTTGGGCACGAACCTCGGCATTTCTAAACTCATGGGTTCAGCTGACCTCAAGGCCTAGGAAAGTGGTTTGAGAACCACCAGTCTCCCCCACTTTGTTTCATTTTTTCTTGTCTTATTTTATTTTATGTATTTTATTTTGATTTAGATTAATTTTCTTCATAGATTTTCCCTATTTTTAGAGTGTGCGTACAACTTGTTTTACTTTTCTACAATTTTCTTAATTTTTCTTGTATTAATTTTTTGGAGGTTCTAGTAGAAGTGCAGACGGGGATGAAGATCAGGAGTAATATGGAGAAACAGGGGAAATTTCGCAATTATAGCGAAATTTCGCTATGTAGCGAAATTATGTACGGATTGTCCTCTCCCATATAAGACAAGAGTGTACAGTAAGTCTTTTAAAAAAAAAAATTTTTTGTTTTCTTTTTTTTATTTTATTATTATTAATTTAATTTATTTATTAAAAAAAATTTATTTTCTTTTATAAAAAAAAAATTTTGTCTCTTAAAAAAAAGAAAAAATATTTTTATTTATTTTATTAACAAAATTTTTATTTTCTTTATAAAAAAATGTTTTATTATTTTTATTATTAATTTTTTTATTTTATTTTATTTTTCAAAAAAAAAAAAATCGCTATAAATATAGCGAAAATTTCATGTAGTGCTATGTAGCGAAATTTCGCTACTCCCCAGCATTTTGCTTCACGATTTTGTTTATTTCATGCTTTTTTCGTGACTCCCGTTTAGGCGTTTTTGATGGTTAGGCTTAAAGTGTAGAATCCAAAAATATCCAGAAAGAACACATTTGAAATTTTTATAAAGGTGAAAATTTCAAAATTCTCCAACTGGTCACTTTTTTTCTCTATTTTCTTCTTCTAACTTGTTCATTTGAAGCCCAAACGGAGTGAATAAGGTGTCGATGGAAAGCTTGTGAAGTATCCTATCCAAAAAGGATCACATCTTATCAAGGAGGTAACACTTCCTTCCCTAACTTTCCAATCCGAGCCCCATTGCGGACAATGAGACATTTGTTTGGGGGGGAGAGTTAGTGAAGGAAGTGACTTTTGCACTTATGTTTTTGTTATTATTTTGAGCAAGCCCATTTTGTAATGTTCGGTGGCTTCTTTGGTTTTCCTTTTTAACGGTATGTACTATACAACTTATTTTGTTCAAAAACTGCACCCATTTTTTTGTTTTGCCTAACCCGTGGTTTGAAAAATTGAAACTTTGTCCAATTCTAGTGATGTTAGATTGGTTCCATGCCTAGTTGAGTGGATGATCAGTTGAAATCTTGTTGCTTTCGACCCTTTTTCTTCCACCTTTAGCTAACCACACATTGTGCACATCAGGTTTCTTCAATAACATGAAAAACTGCCTAGCCTTCTAAGCCTTGCAATAACCTACCCTAGTTTCGTTGACCACCTTTAATAGGTTAAGGACCCCATGAATAGAAGGCCAATGTGTCTTCCAAAATAAAAGAAAAAGAAAAAGAAAAGAAAAAGAAGAAAAATTGCAGCGCTTTGCCTTAGAGCAGGCACGGTCGAGGGTATATGTGAAAACTAAAGCAGGTGCCACTATGGCTTGGTTGGGACCCACCCAGGCTTAGTGTTGCTACCTGTTGGATGGGTGAAGTTTAGCAAGTTGTAGGTGCTGGAGTCTCGAAATCATTTTCGGGGTGAAACCTGAAGAGTTTGTGGTCGAAAGATCCTTATGACTTGGTGCCCTAAGACTTAATTGGTTAGGAGTCATCGGTAGATCCCCGTTACATGGGCTTTGGTGAGGTCGATTCCTCAGCATTGCACCCCTACAACACAAAAAAGTTGTGGAATAAGAGTGGGTCCTGATCTATTTAGGTTGGTTAGCATGCTAGGTTGTGGCAATAGCTTGGTTGGGGGGAGAGTGTAGTTTGGCAGTTTATTGTTGATAGCTGATCAAACAAACACTTAGATTTTGGTGGAAGTTCCTGGTTGAGTCATCGAGAAGGAGGCTCTTTTGACATTCAATTTTTTATGGCATTCATTATCTCGAGATGGTTATTGGGCTAGGTTTGGATGATTCTTACTTAGGGTTAGGCATTACACATTCACAACCTTTTTAAAAAACCATTTTTGTGAACATTATTTTGTTATCGTTTTGTATGCTCTCTATTTCTTTCTTTCTTTCATTGCTAAGGGACTAGCAATGTGTAGGTTGGGGGGTGTGATTAGTGCCCAAAAGTGCTATTTTGAACCCTATTTATTATAGGTTTTGAGTGCTTTTATGTACTAATCATTCTAATTAACTTTGATTTGCACATTTAGGTCCTACTGTTCTCTTGATCGCATTTTGTAATTTGTTTTTGTAGTTTTGCGGGGTGGAAAGGCCCAAATCGTCGTGTCAGTCAAATCACAACAAAGTCGGGTTGATTTCCATCAATTTCATATGGTTTTCTATCAATTTCAGCAAGTCGAGATAGAAGAATATCAAACGAAGAAATGGAATGATGATTGTGAATAAAAGCGTGGGGAATGATGAGCAGGTGATGAGCAGGCAAAGCAAAATTAAACTCTGTTGGAAATTTCGCTATATAGCGAATTTCCTGTAGAAATTTTCGCTACATAGCAATTTTAAGCTATATAGCAAAATTTAAGCTACTAGCGAATTTTCCTATCATAGCGAAATTTAGCTGTATGTAGCGAAAATTTGTTTGTAGCGAAATTCCACAATTCCTAATTTTGTGTACAAAACGACCCGTTTTGTTTTTCTCATTTCTACCCTTGTAATAGCTTTTAGTTTCAGTTTTTTTTGTAATTTCCCTTGCTCTGAGCCGTATATAAGCTAGAGTCAAGGTTTGTAACAATCAATCAAGTCGGCAATAAATTTTTGGAGAAGCTTTCCAGCTCTCTGTTGTTTCCCCACTTCTTCTGTTTCATTTCTTTCCTTTATTTTCTATTTTCTAAACTGACAAACACCCTTGAGGATGACAACTCGGAGGGATGGTTGGCTAAAACCCTTCCCTCCTTGACGGAAAATTTCTTTGGGTCTGAATCGAGAGAGAGGCTGGCGAAGGTTCCCCTGTTTTTCACTCAGGTACGCATTGGCAGTTTATGTTTCCTTTGAACTCTAGGTTTAAATCCCCTAGATTCACCTTGAATGACCTTTATTTGGTAATCTTTTAGGGTTCAATGGATGCTTATTGATAGATCCACTGAGATTCATTAGTTACCCTCTATTAATCATTGTAAGGTGAGTCGGGAAATTGTTTTCTTTATCGGTGATATTAACGCTTTCGATAAACACCATCTTTCAAAGGATAATTATTTTGGGTTAGGTTTTATAGCTAAATGAAGATCCGGTTCGGGAGATGACTATATGTCATCCTCCCCAATGCTAGGAAATGGACCCGAGAACCTCTCAGTGACCTTTAGAACCTAAATTCAGTAGCCTGACACTTTAAGAAGACTTCTTTTACATTTTATTTTATTTAAATTTCAGTTTACCAACCATTACACCCCCTGTTTTTATCAAAACCCCAAAATCCAAATTAAATTCACCATTTTTGAGCTTAACAATAAATCATTTTGTGCAAGAAAACCCCATCCGTGTTCGACCATGAACCACTGCTCTCTGATGGCTTTGCTCACGGTAGTAGGAGCTTAGGATATAAATTTTGTTAATTCGCACCTACGTAGCCTGAATGTCGGTGAGTAGCAAGTTATAGCCTATAAATACTAAAACTGCTCCAAACACTAAAACTGTATCAGATCTGAACAAAATTGACCCGAAAATAGAACCTCACTTTGACGAATTTTCTGGGTTCAATGGGGTCAAAATTTGGATACACTTATTTTAGGGAGATTTGTTCTCCTAAACGTCTTGGTTACCCAAAAATTTGAATCACTCAATTTAGATGAGTGATGGCTAGGATTATGGGCGTAAATCTGAAATTGCTCCCAAACACAGCTGTGCTCAGGCGAACTAAATTGACCTGAAAATAGAGCCTCGAATTTTGTGAATTTCTAAGCTGATAAATTCTAAATTTGAATACACTTATTTAAGGTATATTTGTTTTCCTAGAAGTCTAGTTTACTCATAAATTTGAATCACTCAATTCGGATGAGTGATGGCCAAAACAAAAATATGGGTTTTGGGAAAATTTTGACAGCGTCTTCCCTAAAAACCAAATATTATACAAAAATTCCTCATTTGAGGACCACAACCAATCAAACATCCAAAAAAAACTTTGAGCAACCAATAAAAATACTTTTATTCAAATTTAGGGTTTTCCCCAACCCAAACACAAGAAAATGGGGAAGGGGGAGTTGTTAGGGTTTGGTTTACTTATCTCAAATCTGTTTCAATCTTCTTTCTTCTTCTTCTTTCTTCTTCTTTCTCTTTTTGATCACCTAAATCCTCGATCCTATGGAGGAAAATCACCAAGTTCCTCTCTTCTTCCTCAACCGTAGTGTGCCCTAACTCTCCTCTCCCTTGCCTAAAATGTGGGTGCATTCAAAAACCAAAAATTGGTCTTTTGTCCATTGCATGACTATGGCCACGTTTGGCTACACACTAATTCATCATTTCTCAAATTTTTTTTTCATTTTAAAGCTTCATTTCACTTTCATTTCCTCTTCATTTCATCTTATTTATACTTTGTCACTTACATTACTCATTTATGACTCTTAGGCCCTCATTTGACATTTTTACCAAATTTATTTGGCTCCTGTAAAATTTCTGAGATTTTATCATTTTTTCGTTTTTAGCCATTTAAACTCCGAAAAAATATAATTTAATTTATTTTGCACCTTAAACATGTTATAAAACTGTTAGGGTATTTTCAAGGCGTTACAATCCTTTTTGTAATGAACCAAAAATGTATAAATTTTTATGGGAAGAACATATTTGATTTATTTATGGAGATGAACTCTGATAATGTTTTGTAAATGATAATGTTGAAAGGGCTTACATGCCATATTGAATGAAAGTGTTAATTGACAAAACGGTGGGCCCTCTTTAACCGAAATGATTATGCGACATTTATTTCTATAGTATTCAAAAATGTTTATATATATAAAACTGGTCCGCGTCCCAGGATCCGGTTCGGCCTCTGGGTCGGGTCGGGTATGGGGGCGTGACATATTTAGTGGTATCAGAGCCAGGTTTAGGCGGTTCTATAAAATGATTTTTGAAATTGTTTGTGACATGCATTGCATTTGCATATAAAGGATGACGTGACTCTGATGCGGATCTTGTCGGTCTTAATAGGTTAAGCATGGATAGTTATGGTCACCATAGGGATAGAGGTGACTCCGGAAGTCGCCCAAATAGACCCCGTTAGTGTGGATGGTGGGCAAGAGTCCCATGCTCCATTGTTACATGAGCAAGGTAAAGCAGCAAGAGGTATTATCGATATCCTCTAGCAAATAGCTCAAGCACTGCAAAGAGCAACGCAATCAGCTGCAGTTGCTCCTTAACAGTCAACCATAGAGAGAAGGGCAAGATACCGACCCATAGATTTTCTTGGAAAGAAGGATGATGAGATTTCCTTGGCGGAAAATTGGCTCGAAAGAATTGAGAGAATGCTTCGACAAATGCACTGTACACCAAAGGAAAATTTAGAGTTTGCGATCTCACTGCTTCAGGATGACGCTTACGAGTGGTGGGTGTCCGTGAATAGGACCACACCATTGGAAAGTATCACATAGGAGTTTTTCATAGTAGAATTGAGGAAGCAATACGTGGGTCATATTTACCTTAGCAATATGAGAAAAGAGTTCCATAATTTGAAGCAAAGGCAGATGAGTGTGATAGAGTATCAGAGGGAATTTACCCGGTTGAGCAAGTATGCTCCAAAGATGCTAGTTATTGAGAAGGAGAACTGTCGTAAGTTTAAGGATGGCCTCAATGACTATATTTGGGTCAATGTCATAGGATTCGGCCATGATGACTTCTCTAAGATTGTGATATGTGTGTTGAATGTTGAAAGGGTAAAGAAAGAAGAGTATGATAGAAAAGAAATAAGACATGGTAAGAAAAACCCGGTCGATCAAGTTCTTGTGCTTACGAGAATAAGAAATTTAGAGGACCATGGTTCCTATCAGCCTCCCGGCTCGGGGACCATCTTAAATTCTTGGTAGCAAGGCTACTCTACCCGGCTTCCTCCGGTTGCTAGTGCACCAGGAGGTTCATCGAGAGGACTAGCTTCTCCTTATTGCACACATTGTGGGAGGAGACATAAGAATATTGTTGGAGACTAACAGGTGCTTGTTTGGTTTGTGGATCCAATGAGCACAAAGCAAAAGATTATCCTAGAGACGTTCTTACCTGGCTGAGGTAGGGGTATAAGCAGTGATATAGAAGGGAAGTGGGACAACAAAGAGTTGCATCATAGGCGCCGAGGCAAGTGACACAGACCATAGGTAGACATGATGCCCATGCTCCAGCCAAGGCATATGCAATGAAGGCAGTTGAAGTTAAAAATGCCCCGGATGTGATAGTTGGTAGTTTCCATATCTTTGAGACTATTGTACATGCATTGATATATCCAGGATCAACTCATTCCTATGTTAGTACTTCCATTCCGAAGTTGGGTCGTTTATGTTGACCAAAAATATGATGAGATAAGTGCATGCAAAACTTCTGGTACTACCACCCAAGAACTATTCGATCCACAACAGCGGTGCCATAGACATTGACCCAAAAAATATGATGAGATCGGTGTCTTTAAACCACAGTACTACCGCCCGAAATGTCGATCATGAAGCGGCACGAAAACTTGTTTGACTGATTTTGATTAAAATATGTGTTTATCCTTTTTGTAAAATGGATTCATTAAAAATTGAGTTTGGTCTAAATCACTACAAGTGCATAGGTCATACAAGTAATAAAATTGGACTTAAAATTGGATTTTTAAGTCCAGATATCGTTCCCACAAGGATTGATGATAAATCAAAAGATTAACTACCCCAACTACTCAAGATCCTTACTATTTGAACTCCAATGTTAAAATGATGAGAGAACTAATAAAGTAATAATAAAATAATTTCACTAGTATACATAAAGAATTTAATAAAAGTGGATTTGAGGAGTTCATTGAGTGAGACAACACTAGAAATATCAATGAATAATTGTCAATTTCAACATCATTCGAGTCACAATAAGCCATTAGTTGGTGTCGAATTTGTCAAAGATGCATTGTAGTATAGTTTGGATTTCTCCCTTAACCATACATTTCACTAATTAGAGATTCATGTTCCTTTCGGACTCGTGGGTTTAATCAGTTACTTGTAAGATATAATCCTCTTTCTAAGATCTAGGTGTGTTTCCTTTTCAGTACTTCACCCCTAAATCTTAGGACTGAAGAATTCTGGCCCCCATAGATAGGATATTGCAAGCCTTCTCCAATTTAACTGGCACCTTGTAACGCCCTAAAAATACCCTAGAAATTTTATAATAATTCTATTATATATTCCGGGTATAAATAGAACCAAACATTGGGTTCTTTTGGGAGTTTTTTAAATGTTATATGATTGTATGACTATATGTCAATTGCAAATGATATAAGAATTAACAATGTGATATACATGGACATGATTGGAACCTTAAATAACCCAAGGTAAAAAGGCAAATGAAAATTTGGAAAATAAAGACCTAAGGGTCAAATGGATAAGCTTAAATGCTACCGTGAAATAAATTATAAGTGAATGTGCAAATAAGGAGACTAGTAAAGTTTTCAAGTGAGAAAATGAAAATGAGATTTAATGAGCAAGCCAAACAAGGCTTAATGAAGGAAATGGGAATTAAGACCAAATGTGGTATAAGAAGGGCTCATTTTGGGCAAAATCGTTTTTGGAGGCAAGAGAGAGAGAGAAAAGCTAGGGTTGAGGAGAAATCAAGGTTTTGGTGGGAGATCATCCCCATTTATGGTTTCCAAGTGATCAAGGAGGAAGAAGGAAGCTAGGGCAAAGAGTTTCAAGAGATTCAAGGTATGAACCTAAACCCCAAAAAGTCAGATTCATGCTCGGTTAGAAAACCCTAATCCATCCATGGTTTTTTCTTATGGTTGGCTTTAGATGATATTAGGATGTTATCGGGAGGATTCCCCATGCCTTGTTTTGGGATTTTGGGGTATCTTTGGAGAAAATCGCAAAAGTGAAAAACTGGAAAATCTAAAGCATTATTTGCCTTACGCCGATGAGTCCAAAATCCCAGCTAGATTTTTAATCCATTTTTCTCGAGTATGTTACTGGGATAAATGTGGGATTTAATTGTAAAAGTGGATGATTAACTCTAACTTTCATTTTGCAGAAAATATAGCGTAAAACTCAAATCTTAGCAAAAAATCAAGAAAGCAAACAGTTAGACTGAGGTCACAATCGAAAATTTAAGTCGCGACAGAATGCTCGGGCTTGTTGCGAAATTCCAAGTCACGACATCAATGCATTCCTGGCTCAAGAAGAAATAGAAAACTTGAACAAGTAAGCATGACTTGAAGAAGGAGGAAGCCGTTTCAAAGAAAACGTGGTCGAGACTAAAGGAAATAATCAAGGGAAGGAATTCATGTCGCTACATCACCTTGATGTCGCGACACCAAATGAAAAGAAATGATGTCGCGACAAGGATCCGTCTATGAAGCCACCAGAAAGGTTTTTGCATAAGAAAGAGGTTGCAACCAGTTTGTAAATAAAAGGCTCCATTTCAGGTCGCGACACCACTCTGAAGTCGCTACATACAAACAGAGGATTTAAGGTGCAACCAAAGATGTAGCCTCGAAGGAGGCTCGCAACCTGTAGGCCAAATAAGCACTTTGAGCCAGAATGAACTCACAACTTCACAAGTCAAGGATCAGAAATGATGTCGCGACCACTCGGCTAAGGTCGCCACCGGCGAAAAGCCGAAAGCAGAAAGTAAAATTGATGTCGCGACATGTAATCGAGGTCGCGGACTGAAAATAGGTGAGAAGCGAGTAAAATCGCTGCAACGTAGGAACCTGAGGTCGGAACCGTAAGCAAGAAAATGAAAAGCAGTCGATGTCGCTGACATCACCATGAGGTCGGCTACATAAAATTCGCTGAAAGATATGAAAGCAAGAAGACCACCAACACTGATTCACCAAGGAACCAAAGTCATCACATGAAGTCATCATAATAAATGAAGAAAGTAACGAAACTCCAAATCGATGTCGCAGAACTCGTGAAGTCGAAGAGCAACAGAGCTGACAATGATGTCGCAACATGTAACCGAGGTCGCGACATCAGCACTGAAGGAATGATGAGCAAAAGAGGTCGCGACCACAAACGATGTCGCGACCACTAATCAAAGGCATTTGCAAGACAAACTGGTTGCAACTTAAAGAAAGAAGTGGCGACTGATCACGAGCAATCATGAAAAGTCCATGTCGCGACATCAACTTGAGGTCGCGACATAGGACGCTGAGTCGGACTTTTCTTGGATTTCCACCGGGAGCATTTGGGATTCACCCATTCTTTCAAAGATAAATAGATAAATAGAGAAGAGTAAAGTAAGCCTCGTCTTCACTACCCGAAAAAAGCGGAGAAGCCAAAAGAGGAACTCAAAGTATATATTTTAGAGTGGTATTTTTATTTTTTTTTTTATTTTATTTTTTTATTTTTATTTGGTTTTGAATCTGCAACCGTGCGTAGACGAGTGTAGCCGATCTTTAGTTCTATTATTTTTCTTAAGTATTACTGGTTGAAAATTTATGAAATCTGCATTTAATTCCTGTGAATTCATTTTTCTCGCTTTATTGCAATTACAAAGGGGTCGTATGTGTGCGGATCTGCTCCATTTCCTTAATTCGCAATGCAAGAATCGAACGTTGTACTTGGTCGGATTCGATTTACATTTAGTTACGTGATTTCCCACAATTATGGAGTAAATTAATTGGGGTTCGCTTTTACTTAATCGCTGTCGTTGAATGGATAAGTCCTCAATGTTAGGGACCTTAATACCAATCGAGGGAATGCATCTTACCCCGATATCCGTGGATGCCCTCCGCGGACACGTAGACCCAGATTCCTTATGAGTTTAGAGCATTCTTTTATGGTATGTCTCTGACTACCATTGACGAACCGGCTTGGCAGCTCCCAAAGTCTACTTTGATAAATCCCCATTCGCTTCATAATTGAAGTCGAGGGGTGTATTTAACAATATAAATAATCAGAGAGTTCACCTTTTAATCTATAGGTGTCTCCAATCCCCGTGTTAGCTTAGATTCAATCAAGGGAAAGGATAAACCCATAGATCTCGGAGGTCGAGCCACCAATTAAGTAGTAGAAACTTTTGCGAAACTCTAGAAGGTAAAGCAAAGTCTCCGCTGGCCAACAGAAATGGGTGTGAAGTATCAGAAAGAAAATACCCGCATCTTGCAAGAGAGTTTGGAATACTGTGTAAATGGGTTTGATTCTGTCTCGAGAGAAGCAAGGATATCCAATCGAATATGGAGAGATCCAATTCCAATAATTAGGAAATCTGTGATAAAATAAGATCCATATATAGAATGTAGCTAACGGGTTTAGTTAATTGATTGTTACATTGTATTTCATTGATATTGGCTTCTCACTGAAACCGATTCAATCCATTCATTTGTATACAATTTATTTCATTCATTTACTTTTGTTTTAGCTTAGCTCAAGCCAACATATTCACAAGATAGGAGTTTTAATTGTCGCGGTAGATAAAACCCTAATATAAGTTTCTGAAATCCAAATAGTATGGAATTTTAGTAGTCAGTAGTCGATCCTGTAATCTCGCTATCAACTTCCCGTGGGAATGATACCCTGACTCTCATCTCGCATTTACTACTTCAGAAGGACCTGCACTTGCAAAGTGTCATATGAGATCGAACCCTTTACATTTAAATCCATGAACATTAAGAGAAAATTATTTTATCAAACACATTTATCCAAAAGCAAGTGATGCAAGAGAATTGTAAGGCTCTCGTAGCTATGTTAATTTAAGGGGTTTTAGTCTATATAGAGGTGCAAATGTGTTCGGTGAAGGTAGGGAACTCGCCACACCACACAGAACCTATACGCCTAAGGCGTGATACCCTCACATAAGTGAGCCCAAGGTGCCAAATGGCACCCTCGGTATGCTTACTAAGAAACATTGTTGCGCGCTGCAGCCTTACTGTTCACAACGAGCATTTTTTTTGGATTTTTGTTTCCAAGCACCTCATATTCGTACACCGATAGTTTAAGGACCCTAATAAATGATTAATGGGGGCTTAAATAAGGATAAAACTAAATGAAAATTAGTTAAGTGTGAGTAATGCTAGTTTACTAAATGTGATGTGTGTGATTTGCTAGGGGCCGGTGAGGAACACCTAACCTATGATCGAGATTGAAGGCAAGGCAAAAAGAAAGAGATAGATTGGTTTGTTCTATCTTCTCCTATTCTCGTTTCAAGATTTGAAATGTTTGTTATATCTTCTCCTATTCTCGTTCCAAGATTTGAAATGTTTGTTCTAAATGTATAAGAAAATCATATTGATTTGTTTTTATTGATTTGAGGCAATTGATTGTGAAATGTTTGCATATGAAAATTGCATGAGTATTGAAAATGAACTCAAGAAGCTACATAAATCTACATATTTAAACAGATTTTTAAAGGCAAAAGGATTTCAACCCTTAATAATGTTAATCGCTTAATTCAGATATGCATGATTGGTATACCAATAAGGGTCAAATTAGCAAAGATCGCGAATAAATCTTATTGATGTGTCACCCGATCAGCAGCCTTGTAGGACAAGATTGGCGTGTTCACGTAATTGATGTTTAACAACCAGTTAGCAATTTCCAATGGACAATCGTTTTAAGTAAACAACAAACAAAGCTTTATACCTACCGCAGCCAAGAGGGACCGTGTGCTGCGATGATTATGATATCTCAGAGATATTGAAAACAGGTGCCGCACCCAAGTAAGATGCACTTGAATTGATTTTGATATTGTTGACATATTGGTATTGAAAAACATGGTTGCAAATTGAAATGAAAAGAGCATGGTAAAATGCATGATTTGGTTATAAATGATTTATTGCATATGAAAGTGTATATTTGGAATGATCAATGAACCATAAATGATTGTATATGAAATAAGTATATGTATTGTATCGGAGCATTGATCATCCAAAAGATTTGAAAGTTTTGTCTTAGTAAAATTACATGATTCGAATTTCAAATCGGTAAAATGTAAAGGCCTGGAATCAGATAGAACCATTGCTGAAATGCTTAAAGTGTAATGTTATCTATGCGTTGTGTATCGATCGGGAATAAAGAACAAAAGGCAAGATCGAGGAGTGCCGAGTCATAGAGAAAGATTTACGGAGTATGCTCCGACATATGCATTCACTCCATTTTTCTTTTAACATGGATATTTTGTAAAAACAATTTGAACTTTGAACATTTAATTTGTAAATCATTTTGAAAAGGCTTGATATGCCTTTATAGTAACTGTACTTTTGTATAAATGTAATGTTAATGGGCCTACCCCTTTAAAAACACTTTTGCATATTTGAAAGGGCTTTTATGTCAACTGAAATGTAACACTTCCACGTGTTTTTGATAAATGATTTTGATAAAGTGGTTTGGATCCACCAATCTAAGTCAAACTCAAAAGGGGCCGCGCATTAATCTCATTCTTTCAATGTTGATGAAATTCTCCATTTCTTTGACAGATTCATGCTAACACTATCAGAATCATTCTAATGAAAGAGGAGAAACCTCCTGTTCGATTAAACCGATACTTCATTAAACTATTCACACCATAGTAGTTAGTGATCTATCTAAGTAATCTTTAAGAGCTCACATTCCAAAGTAATAGTTCTGTCACACCCATAAGGAACTCAGAGCACCCCTTCTGGTCCGACCGGACAGGGTCGGGACCTGATCCAGGATGCTCCGATACCGCGCGTAACACCCATTTTTTTTCAAAAGGTCACTGCACTAACTCTAGCCCCTCGACTAATGGAAGATCCTCGAACCAAGCCCTGTTTACTCCCTAGCTTTTATTTTTTTATCTTATCAAAAACATTTTATTTATGTCATTTCTTTTTAGAGTTTCAAATACGCGGAAGCTGTTTTAAATGGTAGGCCCATAAACATTTACTTTTATATAATACGTTTACAAAATGACGTACCATGCCTTTACAAAAAGATATACAAAACAATAGTTTAGAGATTAACTCTTTTGTTCACAAAATGTCACACGTTCAAAAATAATGGTATGCATATGACGGGGTATATACGTATACGCCGCAACTTTCTCTATGACTCAAGACTCGATTCTTCTTCCTTCTTCACACTCGAAACCTGCGATAGATAAAAACTACACGCTAAGCATTTTCATGCTTAGTGGTCTCCATATAGTTATATTCCACTCACTTTTAACACGACATGCATTTATCATAAAACCATGCTTTTATATCAAACAATACTTTAATTCCTTTCCACGCTCAATATAAAAACAATACTCATGTTTTATTCATTTTCACATGCTTCACTTTACAAATCATCGATCATATCAAAATATGCATTCTTTAACATGCAACAAATCATTTATCCCTAAATCATGATTCAAACATATAATTTTAAGGATGTATTTAGTTTACAAATCCATTTCACTCATCAAAGTTTGTTTTTTTCACTTTGCCTATACATTCATATTCATGACTTTGATTCGTCTTGTGAATCCTGGGCCCTTTTTTTCTTATTCTGACGTGCTTACACATTTAACACCCCGTCTCCCATCATGACACGCCGACGGCAGATCATGCCATGTCATCATTTAAAATGCCATACACCATCACGACGATGCCGACGTATCCCGCCATATGATTTTAACAATGTCATACACCATCATGACGGATGCCGATCGTGCATCCTCGCCATGGGATATCATCAATTCCTCGGTTACTTTCACGACGGATGCCGACTGCGTGATCCCACATGTCGGGTCCTTCTCGATATATCGATTCAATTCAAGATGTCAAGAATTCCACCCATTTGCTTTATAATTCAATTAATCACTACATGCAATTAATGTCAAACATTTCAAATATCACATTTTCAAATCCATATGCACTTTCGTAATAATATCTGTAGATATGCAATATGCCCATACAATCATTTCGCATTTATTTGGTAAACTACCAAACACTCGGAAATCTGAATATAATTACGAATAACAAAGAACCAACAATACTTGATTAAACAGGTCCGAAGAACTAACCAAAAGTCAGCTTGCTCGCTTTTCCTTCCTTCGATCTCTATGATAAAGCTAGTGATCCTCACCTGTCCCTTAAGAATCACACACATCACATTTAGTAGGGCGAAGTGGCGAGGTATGGTATGTTTTTCATTTAGTTTTATCCTTATTTGAACCTCCATTAATCCTTTATTAGGGTTCCTTAACAATCGATGTACAACAAGGGGCTGACCCGCAAAGTATGCAAAAAAATGTGGTTGCCGGAAGCTCTACTCCAGACATTCTCAATCCCTCCTCGTGAACGGCATTCCGCATCTCCAACTTTCGTAATCAGATCATCTCATGATACTATGGGTACCGGTACCCACTTTCATACCGCATCATCGCACGAATACCAGGTTCGGCAAATTTTGCCATTTCTCACCCACAAAAACTCAAATAACTTCATCCAAATTCATGTATCTCATAATCCACCATGGAATCCACCCAAAACAACTCCAAAAGTGGTTTAGCACAAATAAAACCCCTTACCTGCTGTGCTCTTTCCCAAAATCAAAATCACAAAAAGGGGAAAGGGTTTTGTTTTTCTTTACCTTAACCTTTTCAAATCTTCACTACTAAGTTGCTTGATCACAAAGGTGCAAGAAAATGGGAAGAAGCCCAACCAAAACTTGATCTTCTTCAAGCCCTAGCTCTTCTCCCCTTTTCTCCTCTCTTTCTCTCCCAAAAATGGGATTTGCTCAAAATGAGTTTTTTAGACCAAAATTTGGTCTTTAAACCCTATTTAAGTGTAAGGCCATAGTTCGCCTCTTAAGACTAGTCTCATTTCATTCATTTAAGTTTCTTATCGTCTCCCATTTAACATACCACTTAACATTTAAATCACTTTAGCATTTAAGCTCATTTCTTTCATTCGACCCTTAGGGTCCTTATTTTACAAATTCCAAATTCGTCTCTTTCACTAAGCCACTCCTAGCTTCAATCATTTAACTACTTAGCATATATCATTCAATCATATACCCATTTTTTAATCATATAACATTTAATATTTTCATTTAATCATTTATCAATTCCCGAAAAATCCCCATTTGGCTTGATTTATACCCTAAACATATAATAAAATTGTTATAAAAATTTAAGTATTTCCGTATACATAGAATCGTTTCACTTCAGATTCTCCTTACTTCGTGTCATGTGTAGGGCCTCCGAAATCATAGCAAGATATATTTCCTTGTTTTCGGGTACACTCCGCCCCAGATTGAACATTTAAGTTCAAGAATAATACCAATCAAATAAATTCAAGATTTCTTAACTCGTGGCATTCTTCCAATTTCAGGCGTAAAAAATAACAACCCACCATCGACCTATTCCCAGAGTGAGCTCAATTTTTCTAAACTAGTTCACACATATCAGTGACTAACTGATCAGGAAAATTCACTGAAATTGTAAACGAATTGAAATAAATGACTCCATAAATTTTCCTAAATCCATTTAAAGCAAAACAGTAATGAGAGAAAATTTTACAATAGATTCCAGCTCGAAGCTACACATCAATTCATTACTCAACTCCAGAAAAATAAACAGAAAACTAACTAATGACTACACTAAAACAAAATCTACTAAAAAGGAATAAAAGAAAAAATAAAAGAAAAATAATATACAAAGAGTCTCTAAATACCGTAAGTACTAGTTCGTGGCCTCTACACAGCGGTTCAGATGTGCGTCTCGGCTTTATGACTTCCGTAATGATGGGTCGTGACTTCAAAATCGCTGTGGATTCCTATAAAAATCTATGGCCCAAATTTGTCTCTCAGTCGTAACATAGAAAATTATGTCGCCACAGAGTTTTAGTCTTTATCCCTTAGCTTATGTTGTAGCTTGCAGTTTCTGTCATGACAGGTTTCCTGAGCTTTTTCTTAGATTCTGTAGTGACAGACTTTGATAATGTCGCGACATAGTTTTGATGCAGCAGTCTTGTTCTTGTCGCGATAGGAGTGTCTTGTGTCATGACAGAATATTTGTTGCAACCAACTTCTCATACTTTTCTGCTTCTAAAAACTGTTGCGACATAAATTTCTTTGTCGCGAAAAACATTTTTACCTTCAGCTTCTCTACTTTGTTGCGATAGATTTTTCTATGTCGTGACATTTTTCTGCGGGTTACTAATTAGCACCTTGAGTCGCGACAGAAGTTTCCCCTTTCTAAGGCGAGCATAATTTCTTCTCTCGATCCTTTGGCTGTCGCTAAACTCAAGTTGTTATAATATAGAAATCTTTGTTGCAACAAACTTGTCTTAGCTTATATTAGTTCTCTTTCATTTTCTGTCGCGACATAATTTTCTTTTTATCACATATACTCCCATTACTCAGAGCTTTTATTATCATGGACATGTTCTGATTTGTCACTTAGCCGTAGATTCTCGCTTCAATTTTCATTATGTCGCAACATAAAACTTTTTGTCACAAATATCTCTTGTATTTCTTTCAATCCCCTTCCCTTGCCGCATGCAGATTCTTCATCGTGACGTAGTTCAATTAACTTTATGTTTTGTCTTCATTTAAAAACTTCTTTGTTACGACAAAGTCTCGTTGCCTTTTATTGTGAACTTTGAATTTTATGTCGTGACAAAGTTTTCTTTGTCACAACAGAAATCCTTCCTTGAGCTGGTCCTATGCTGAAAAATTTATCGCAACATAAAAACACTTGTCACAACTGACTTGTGTTATAACCTTGCCATACTTTGTCATGACAGAGTCATCTTTTGTCGCAACAGAGTTCATCTACTATCTTCATTCTTTTATGTTGCGACAGAGTAAGGATTATCGCGACAAAGTTCCACTACCATTTGCCTTGATCAATGTCGCGATAGAGTCAAGAGTGTCGCGACAGTCTTCTTCACACACTTCTCTCGTGAGGGCAAATACAACATGTGGCTCATTTGTCGCGACAAAGTTCTATTTCTTCCTTGAGTTCAGCCTAGAATTTGTTGCGACATAAAGTTGTTGGATGCGACATAGCTCTACTGGTTCCCTTGATATTCTATTGCGACATTCAGAAACTATGTCGCGATAGAGAGTTCTGCCTTGGCCACTTTTTTTCTTCTTTTCCTACTGGAATTATCTCTTTTCAATAAAAACCTATTAAACACAAAGTTGGTGAATATTCCATAATTTAGCATTAAAATATATCTTAACTGCTAAAATTATGCCAGAAAAATAGATTAAAAATATATGAGTTTAGTTCTCATCACTCCCAAATCCAAAGCCTTGTCATCCCTGCCAGAAAGAAAATTTTGTTTGTCCTCAAATAATTTAGCTTTTACTTTTAAGGACATTTTTTTGTTGAATCCACATTTTGGCAGGAAACATAATTTAGTTGTAAAATTATTTCTAAACATGTTTCCAATCTAGAATTAGGAAGATTTTCACTCAAGGTTCACTAAATGTACCAAATAATTCATATAGTGTAAACAATTCAATCATTCAACCCTGATTTGTGAGTGTGTGATGGTCCTCTCTCTTTTTCCTTAGCAAATTAGTTAATATTCTAGGATATTACTTAGATAGCATGCTTCTCATTTAATCTTTAAAGTCTCATATTCCTGTTTGTCATATTAATCTCCATTAATGTAAGCATACACCAACTTCAGAATCAATTAGGTCTTTTAGGCTCAGGAAGCGAGGCAGTAGGTAATCGGGGTAGATAATAGTGACAATTTACTCAATTTATTTATTTTTTTACCCATTTCACTTGCAACTTGACATACTTGCTCTCTCATATGCATTCTTAACTTTTTTCATTCAGATTATCTCTAACCTCCCGCTTGGGCTGCATCCTTTCCGCATACTTTATGTGGGGGTATTTTTCTCACCTCACTTTCGATCAGAACTTTCCTTTTCTTTGAAGCTTTTTCACTTTTCATCTTATCAAGGTTTTAGGAATAAAGTAAATGTTTCTTTGCCTTTAAACTTTCTACCACCTTTAACGAACTTCAGTCAAGAACTCCCCATACCCGCTGCATTAGAAGTACTGTGTGTCAACACCCTAAGGATATAATTGTTCTAGGGAGGAAGCCTACAAGACCAAACTTATTCCACCTTGACACTTTTCTTTTCACGACTCCTTTTCCTAATTTTTTTCATATTTCCTCATCTCAATTGATTTTTTTTTTGTCTCAACCCTTTTTATCCTTCTTTGAACTTTGAAATAATATTCCCCTAAACTTGTCCTCGTCCATCATTGATGTATTTGTCATGTAATCTGGCCAAATAAGGGTTCTTTACTATAGGATAGTGTTCAAGGGAGGATTTAGGTTTTTCATTTGCTAGATAATGATGAAATTGGCTATTAGCTCAAGTAAGGAACTAATATGTATGCTTATGCATATTAATAGGGTAGGCTTTGAAAGGCTCAATCTTCCAAGAATGACCTATATCATTTCCTGTTAGTGGTATTACATAGGATTTCGCCTTGACTAATACTCTAACAAGTTCTAGGACATTTGGAGATTTAACCACATGGATCCTTTAAGATGTCCCTAACCTTAGCAATAACTGCTTTCAAAGATACTTTCACCATGTGCGTTGTTTATCAGATCTCAGGTAATCGAACTGCTTTACAAAACAAAATTATAGGTCTAATTTGGTCCATCAATTTGTTACAATCTTCCTTATTCTTGAAGTTCAACACATTCATTAATAACCTTACAACTTTCTCTTTCATTTATTCCTTCCCCAATTCATCTATCCAATTCTTGTTTGGTTCCTAGATATGTTGCTATGCTATTTTTACCAATTGAAAGCTTATGCAAATTAACCATTCAATTCAAATGAAGTTAACACAACAACATTTCAATTCTACAGTCTATTCAATTCTACCAAACAATGTACAACAATCAAGTATTTCAATCCAGGAAATCTGGTCTCTCAATTATTCAACAAAACCATTCACTGAAAGTCATCAAATTTCAATTATTTAAAGTAAAAGAAAGAAAATACAAATAAGACACACAAGAAATGCAAAATGAGAATGAACATCAATTTCCGCAAAAGGATTTTTTTTTTTTTGATTAAAATTTTCAAGTATGCGAGATTACGTACAAAGAGGGAAAATGGGAAGGAAGAGCAGGGTGAGCTATTTTCTTCTTCTTTCATGCCTATAGGAATGGTGCAAGTTGACTGGTTCAAACTTGTACCCAGATGCATAAGGTGAGAACTCTGAACTGACTCGCGGGTCGCTAGCCCGCCGCCTTCTTCACCTTTGGTAAATGAAGCCCATTCCATTGACATAGCCATTTGTTTGATAAGATCACTTTGTATTTACCCAACAAAGTTCAAGCTTCCCTCAAACTCACCCTAGGCAGAGTACATATTTAGCAAGTTATTGTTGATCATATCCAAACTTTTTGTCCAACATTTCTCCCTATAATTTAAGGTGGCTTCCATTTCCTTGTCCTTTTTCTCTATGAGGAGCCTTATTTATTTCTCATGCTCCTTGTAAAGGTACCCGAAGGCATATGCTTTTTGAAGCAAGTTCTGCTTCATGACATCCTCTCTCTCCTTCATAATCTTTAGTAGCTCACTGTCCCTTCTTAGCTAATTAGAAAGAAAGGCATCTTTATATCAGCTCCTTGAGCTCTTCACCTCGCCCGCTTCCTTATTCTATATATGCCTTACATTCTTCATCCTCGCCCAAGTGCTTCCGCATTCCCAATCTCTTCTTTCAAACAAGATCCATGTACTCATCCCCCGAGTTAAAGTCGGACTTTCAACCAACGTCCCTCTCCGTATCTCGCCCTCATCAGCTCTTAACATTTCCATCAATTTAGTATCATACTTCAGGAACTTCCAAATTGCTCTCGACATGGACTTGTCTCACCCTCCTCGTGAGGACATTGTCAAAATCGCCCCTCGCGACCGTTCACCCCTATTCTGCTCCAATTAGCTACAATATCAATTTGTATCTAATTGATTTCTATATTCTCCTATTCGTCTCCTATAGCTTTAGCTTCTCTTTCTCTACCTCTGTTTATAGGCCCCTTTGTGATTCCTATTAGTGTTAGGGGTGAGGTCCTAGGGCATGTTTCTTCTTCCTCCAAGTCTCCTTCTACACCTCCCAGGATGCAAAGTCTAGAGATCAATGCTGGGTGAGGCACTAGTCCCCTGTACCCTCCTCTATAGTAAGTCAAGATTGAGTTTTCTATAATTTTCCCTTATTAATCGTAACTTCAGAGCTCCTTCAAAATGGCATACAAGAAAGACTACTTCTTTCTATCTAATGTGTGTCATGCCTAGAGGGAAGAATAATCGAAAGCAAAGGGAAATAAAACCAAACCTTTGCTTTTTCAGTCAAAGCTCCTCTAGCAATGGATTCATGTGGATTCTACCTAGTGGCAATCCACTTCCATTTTCCATATGTCAGCAAGTCAACCACCTTCTGGAGGTTTGGTGCTTCCACCAGTTTCTTGAATTTTGATCTATTTTTCCTTTCGTTCAGATTGTAAGTTTGGTCAATCTGGTCCTTACTGAACGAAATCCATTTTCCCCTTACATACACTACAATATTCTTCATTCCGTTCATGTTTTCATAAAATTCTTTCACCACATCCACGAATCCTAGAGCCTTATGCTCACATAACAGGTGCCATTCTCTTATACAACTTCATTATCCTGAAAATTTAATAAAATCCTATAATAAAATATCAAATAAAATTAAAACTAAAATTCAATCACACTAAAATTTAAAAATAAGAACAAACTAGATGTGAAAATTAAAATTCAACTTGGGTTACCTCCCAAGAAGATGCTCAGTTTAATGTCTAGCTGTATTACTTGATGTAGAATGTCTTCAAATTTCAAAGAAAATTCTCTTCTCTTCTTCAAAATCTGGATCTAAACTTCATTCATGCTTCCTTTAAGATAATGCTTCAGTCTTTGACCATTCACTTTAAATTCACTTCCAGAATCAGTCTTCAGTGTTATTGCTCCAAAGGGTGTACTTGTTACTACTGTGTAAGGACCACTCCATCTTGACTCTTAGCTTCCCTAAATGCTGAGCCTGAGTCAGACAAAAAGGACTTGCTCTCCTCGCTTTGAATTCTCCTCGACCTTCTAATCATGCCACTTCTTTGTCTTATATTTTGTGATTCCTGCATTAATATAAGCTTCATTTCTAATTTTCCAATTCATTCATTAGGGTAATATCTTTTCGTCATGTACTTGAAAGTCAACATTTAGTTTCTCACGGCCCACATAGCTTGTAGATTCTGGGGCCTCTAAATGGAGATGACATGCCTTCCCTTAAATACACTCGTATGGGGACATTCCAATGGAAGTTTTGTAAGGGGCTTCTATAAGCCCATGCTGCATCATCTAGCTTTATACATACAAGTTCCTTCAATAGATTCACCGCTTTCTCTCTTAGAATTTTCTTTATCTCCCTATTGGAAATTTCAAATTTCATTTTATTTGTCGAGGCGATAAGCCAATCCCACTGTATATGTTTGATTCCATATCTACCGCATGAGTTTTGCAAAACTTTATCTACAAAATCGCTTCCTCATCACAATGATTGTTTTTTGGGCAGTTCTAAATCGTCTCAAATATTTCTCGGTATAAACCCAACCACTCTGTCGCTATCATTTATGGTCGTTATCGCTTTCCACCCATTTGATACATAATCACAGCTAGAGAATGTATAGATTTCCAAATGATGATGGGAAGTGTCCCATGAAGCTATCCTCCCATATGATAAAAATCCGTACCACTGGGATTCCTCTAGAGGGGCATTTCATTCTCTTCCCGCTTATGTCGCTCTATTCTCTGACAATTATCATAATGTTTTACCCATTCAAAATAGTCTTTGAATATAGTAGGCTAATAAAAACTTGATTAGAGAATTTTCGGGGTTGTCCTGTCTCCTGCAAAGTGTCCTCCATATGGTGATGCATGACATTTCTCCATAATACCACCTTGTTCTATTTTTGGAACACATCTTCTTATGATCATATCCGCTCCTCTTTCAAAAAGTAGTGGGTCATCCCAAATATAAAATCTACTACATGTTCTCAATTTACTTCTCTGTTGGTAGCTGAACTCAGGTGTCACAACTCCACAAGCTAAGTAATTCACAATATCAACATACCAGGGTGTTTGGGCTGATAACAAAAACAGTTGCTCATCAGGAAAATTTTCTTCTATTTTAGTTTCCTTTTCCTTTTCAATAGTCTTTTCCAATCTAGACAAGTGATTAGCTATCACATTGTCACTATTCTTCTTGTCTTTGATCTCCGAATCAAACTTTTGTAGCAGTAATACCCATTTGATCAGTCTTGGTTTGACATATTTTTTCCATTAGATATTTAATTACAGCATGATCAGTGTGTATTATAACATGGGATCCTAATATGTAAGGCCTGAATTTTTCATAAGGAAACACCATTGCCATCATCTCCTTTTCTGTGGTAGAGTAGTTCTTTTGTGCCTCATTAAAGGTTTTGCTGGCATAGTATATGGCCTTGAATATCTTTTCAGTTATTTGTCCCAATACAGCTCCCATTATAAAATCACTAGCATCATACATAATTTCGAAATCATTGTTCTAGTCAGGTATCACCATGATGGGAGTTGTCACTAATCTAAATTTAATTTCGTCAAATGCAGATCTGCATGATTCATCAAAATCAAAATTTGCATCTTTTCCGTGCAAGAGTTCATAATGGTCCGAGATTCTGAGAAGTCCTTTGCGAATCGTGAAAAACTAGCATGTCCTAGGAAAATTCCCTCTTATCCCCTTGGATCATCAGAGGTGGCAAGAGAGTTTTTTATGATAGCAACTCTTTGCTCGGGTCTACTTCCAACTGGGGCCATAAATCTTATGTTCCAAGACAATACCCTCCGTTATCATGAAATGACATTTTTCCTAATTTAAAGCTAGATTCTGTCTTCGACACTCAAGTAACGCTTTCCAAATTTTCCAAACAATTCTCAAAACTTGATCCATATACTGAGAAGTCATCCATAAAGATTTCCATCATCATACACCTTTGAAAGGTGGCAGGAGCATTACATAATCCAATAGGCTTCCTTCTAAAAGCAAAGGTTCCATAAGGACATGTAAATGTAGTTTTCTTCTGATCCTCTAGGGCTATAGCAAGTTGGTTATAACCAAAATATCCATCAAGAAAACAATAATGGGGAGGCCTTACAACCTGGTCCAAAGATTTGGTCAATGGTAAAGGTAGAGGATGGTAATGGTCTTTTCTAGTAGCAAAGTGGTTTAGTTTCTATAGCTCCATGATACTTCCATCCCGTCGCTCAGAGGAACTAACTCACTTTTCAACACAAAGTGAATCCACCCTTCTTGTGAACCACATGAACCGGGCTCACCCTGCTGGATGTTTGTAGAGGCCGATATGAAACCCGCATTCCCAACCATTTCAAGATTTTTTTTTTACTACTTCTTTCATTATCTGGATTCACCCTCTCGATGTTCTATAGAGGTTTCAAAGCATTTCAAAAAGATTCTGTATTTTACAAATAAACGGACTCGATTCCTATCATCATCCTATAGATTCGTTGCTATTGCTTTGTATTTTATGAGAATCTCTAATAAATTTTGTTCTAAGCTCGCTAATCCAAATTAAATGATCATCGGGTTTGTTTTCAAGTTAAAAGAAAGCACTTTTAAAATGTTCAGTAATTTCTTTATAATCAAACCCTTTCGAGCTTATGTTTACTTTTAATAGCTTTCTCTTCATAATCGTGGATTTTTGCACTATTGTCTTCAACACCGAGTACGCCTTTAATTTAAAATCAGTTCGAAATTGAACTTCAAGATGCTCTAAAGAGATACGGAAATTTTCTCATTCTCATTAATCAATCCCCAAAATTACAACTATTTATCGTCAGAATCGACGGAATTTTTGTTTCTACAATCTCATAATCATCATTAATAAGTTTTGGTTGTTTCAAACTGTGATTGAGATTGAAGTGCACTACCTCATCTCCAACTCTGAAAGTTAGTTCTTCTTTCTTCACATCGATCAAAGCTGCTCCTGTTGCTAAGAAAGGCCTTCCTAACAGCAGTGGGACTTGCTTGTCTTCTTTTATATCAATAACTACAAAGTCCACTAGGAAAATGAACTTTTCCACTTTGATCCGCACATCTTCAAGAATGCCCTCAAGTTTGGGCGTTTATGGTCCGCCATCTATAGGCTGGCCGTGGGAGTAAAGCTCCCCAACCGAGTCTTTTTAACCATAAATAAAGACATCGTTAATGCCGGCTCTAAAATTCCAGATGCAAGTGGCTTCCCTATATCGACTCCCACTAAAGGTATGTCAAGCTGCCTGGATCCTGCATTTTCTCTAGTAAAGACTTCTGGATAATTACACTACAGGTTGCTGTCAGGCTCACTACACCTTCTTCAACAATTTTTCTCTTTCTACTCAATATATCCTTCATGAATTTTGCATAGTGAGGCATTTGAGTTAATGCCTCAGAAAAAGGATATTGATCTCTATCTTCTTGAACATGTTCAAGAATTTAGAGAATTGCTCTTCAAGCTTCGCCTTCATGAAATTTCGAGGGAAACGGAACTCGAGATCAGACACTTTAACCCTTCCTTCCTTAGATTTCCTTTTCAACTTGCCGTCTGCTGTACTTTGCTGCCTAGTCTTCTTTAGGCAACTTGAACTATGCCTATTCAATCTCTTCCACTTCATGTTTCCTTGGGCTTCTCTCATTTCTTCCTCCGCCTTACACTCCTAGAGTTACCCGCTACAATCATTCAAATTCTTCCTCAGGTCACTCTGGGAATGCATCCCTTGACTGACATTCCACATGCCAGCCAACCGCCTTACCCGAGTCTCCGTGATTCTTCCAAAGAGGCGCTGTATTGGGGCTTCGGGATACAATCGTGGCTCGGGCCTCGAGTACTCGCTTGCAAATTTTCAAAGAAACCCACCATGTATATTTAGTAGCCTCATTTTCCCTATGAAAGCAAGTTACCTGGGTCCCCCAGCGGAATTTCGATCTCCTCCGCCTTTGATTTTTGCTCTTTCACTCAAGTCACGCACCACATTACCGCCGGAACCCAAAGTGAGGCATGATATCACGCAAATCCCATCCAAAGTTCCTCTAACTTGTCGCTCCTACCTTATATGAGAAATTCCCGCTTTTGTCTCTCGAAAGGCCATAAAGGAGTGGGTGCTCAGCTCAGCTTTAAAAGTGTAGCTCCTACGGGCACATGAAGGCACTATGATGCCTCCTCAATAATGGTAGGACCCTCATGGTCAGTCCCTCTTCGTGATCTGGCTCTTTCTCTCCTTCATCTACTCGTCTCATCAGTGTTGTGCAAAATTCTTCTCTCTATTGTTTCCAAGCCTGCTCATTAATGCATCCTAACTTTGCTTCTTATGGCGTCATCCGATTAAACTCAATTTATAATTACTTCCTTCAGCTTGTCGTTAGTCCCCTCGAAGCTTCAGATGGGAGCATCAGGAGCATTCTCATGCACCTCTCACTCAACCCGCCCGCCTCCTCAACACTTTTTATTTTGAAAAGTCTCTCAATAATAGCTGTACCCACTATACCAATTTAAGGTAGCTAATCATGGAATGCAAAGAAAAATGTCCATCCTGGAGTGGTCAGATCTAACATGCATAGGGCATCTTTTTAGTACTCTCTTATATCTTTCCTATGCATTGTAGAGGCTTTCATCCTCCCCTTGTCTAGAGGGAAAAATATGCTCATATAGGCCTCCACCAACTCTTCCCAATAGGAAGTGACTAAAACCAAGTTACTGCCACATCTCTCAGTGAAAAGGGAAAGAGTTGTAGCCCCACCGCCTCCGGGTCTCACCCTATTGTTCGTCAGAAAGCAATGCATTCTCATAAATCTCTCTCCCATATGTTCATCGGTCTCTACTGGGATGCCTAGTAAATCTGATGCTACTGTATCTATCAGGATCGAGCTAGCTCGAGTTCAAAATTGTTGGCTTCTATGGCGTGCCGTCTCACAATGTAGTACTCATTCGAATAACAAGCCTCCAAAAGTCCTCCATCGTCATTTGCCTTTGAGGTATATCTGCTTCTACTTCTTCTGGAATAGGTTGTAATCTTTCTCTTTGATTTGTCATATTTGTAGATTTAGCACTTGTAACTTTCTTCAGATTCCTTAGTGTTTTCTCAATTTCTGTATCCAAAGGCAGTATATCTTCTTCTGGTTTTCTATGCATTTAAAATCTTCTTGGAATAGAAACACACTGAGATGAAATTAAATTTGTGGGAAACAATTATATTCATTTAAGCTCATAGAAGATTTCCAAAGAGCTTAACTGCCTACAACTATCATACAACTATTTTTGCATTTATTTTAAAATTTATGGTAAAATAAAGAAAAAAATGTCTTTCAAATTAGTAAATTTTCTTTCGTTCGAATATTTGATTCTTAAATTCATCAATCAATCCCCTCACTACGCTCATTAACTCGTTGGACAAAAATATGACAGATTAGTGCGGTGCCAAACCTGCAATCGCCACATAAGAACTATTCAGTCCCTGGCAACGGTGCCATGAACTTGTTGACAAAAATAATGGCGAGATCGCCAGGTGACAAACTTCCGGTACCCACCCAAGAACTATACTATCCCCCGATACAAAGACCAAAACTCGCTTTTGACTGGACATTTGATTAAAATACGTGGTTTGTCCTTTTGGCAAAATGGACCATTAAAAATCTTTCGAGTCTCTTGCCTAAATCATTGCAAGTGCATGGGTCATACAAGTAATAAAAGTGGATTTTTAAGTCAGATATCGTTCCCACGAGGATTGATGATAAATCAAAAGATTAACTACCCTTACTACTCAAGATCCTTACTATTTGAACTCCAATGTTAAAATGATGAGAGAACTAATAAAGTAATACTAAAATAATTTCACTAGTATACATAAAGAATTTAATAAAATTTAATTTGAGAGTTCATCGAAAGTGAGAGACAAGACTCGGGAAATGTAATTAATGAACAATTGTCAATCTTACATCATTTTGAGTCAGCAGCTAAGCCAATAGTTGAAAACTGAATTTATCAAAGATGCATCAGGAAGGTGTGCCTGGATTTCTCCTTAACCATACATTTCCACTAATTAGAGATTCATATTCCTTTCTGACTCGTGGGTCTAACTGGCTTACTTGTAAGATATAAATCCTCTTTTCAAGATCAGAATTTTTCCTTTTCAGTACTTCTCACACCCAAATCTTAGGATCAAGAATTATCGCCCCATGTAATGTGTGATGAGTGCAAACTCACTCCATGTTTTGAGTTCATTTCACATGCTATTTTGTGCATTTAATATCCATATTCATGTAAAACTATAAAATTTCCTCTTAAACTCGTTTCTCGTAGATTATCACTTAAAAGTTAAAGTCGATTTGGCAAAGTAAATGAGCAATATATTTCCAAAAGAAAAGTCAACCGAGAGTCTCACAGTCAAGGCATTGGGAAGATTAATTTTTCTGTACCCATCTGGAACATCAAATGCGGGTTCATAAATTCTTGCGGGCTGCATTCTACATTCAAATATCTTCCAAAGAGTACTCACACGCCTAAACTGAAAGCTAAAATGAAGAAGTTATGGTTCTCGATAAGTCAGAGAAGAAAACACGTTGTTGTCGTGAAAGTGTTGCTCGACTGGGGGAAGTATGTCGCATCAAAGTATGTCGCGATCAGAGAGTATGTCGCGAACCGTGAAAACTTGGTCTTAACCAAAACGCTGCGTAAAACCTAAAAGGGCCGAAAATTGAGTTTTTGACCTAATTTTCTGCCCATTTCACCCTGCATCATATATATACTGCTTTCAGAATAAGTGCTAAGGAAGATCGAGTAGCCTCTCTCATGGGGTTTCAGATCGCCCATTTTTCCGCTTTTCAGAGATTTTGATTTGTTTTAGATTTTAGAGTAGTTTTAGGAGCAGATTTTTATAATATTTCTATTGAAGAGATTTCTTTATGACGTATAACGTAGATTCGATTTCACTAAGGTTCAGACAAAGATTGAAGCTAAGAACTGGATTTTCTCTCTCATGGGTTTTCTCTCTAAACCGCCCATTTTCTTAGTTTTGTCGAGATTTGGCTTTTAATAGATTCTTTATAGTTTTATAGATTTTTTTATTTCTATTGAAGAGATTTTGGTGTTGTATTCGTATATTCAATTTATTTAATGTTGAGGGCTTAAGATTTAAGCTCAAACTGATTTTCTTCTTGCTCTTTGATTTCTTTCTTCATTTTCTTACTGCTTGGATTAGTGATGACTGAATCCAAGTGAATAGAACATTAAACACCCTGTGGTTGGGGTTTCTTAATTGTTGAACATTCATTTGCGCTTTTTCGCTTATTTTGTGGGTTTGAATACCGAATTTATATAATCGTACTGCTCATATAATGAATTGTTCTAATAATAGTAGCTATACCCACAAAAGAGTCAGATCTTTGCCCCCACTCTGTGGAGGCCTCCCCGAGTGACACACAGAGACGGAGATTCCCCGAGTAAAGAGCCAGAATCCCAGGGGTATGTTAGACTAATATCTGAACCAATGAACTCAAAAATTACTTTGATGTATCACTAATTTACCTACGGTGTGAGGATTAATGGAGATGATGTATCAATTTAGCTGGATCGTGAGGTTTCTCCTTAGTCCGATGAAAGGATCTTGATCCGTGTTAGCAAAGATCTAATCAAGGAGTATAGAAAATTTTATTAGATTTGAAGTACTCTAGATACCAATTACATCGAGAAGGCTTCGCATTATCCTCGTCTATGGGGGCAAGAATTGGTCTGTGCCCTAAGAAATGGTTGTGAAGTATTGAAAAAGAAAAACAATCAAATCTTAAAGAGTGCCAAATTTGGCAAGTAGTTATTTAGGACCCATTTGTCTCAAAAGGAATATGGTGCGTTAGATAGTGAAATGTATGGTGTATGGAGAAACCGAGCTATACTACATCGCTTCCTGGACAAATCTTAGCATTCAACCTCACAAATGTTGCACCTCAAGGAAATGCAAATGTTTTGTAAATAATTATCCACATCCCTAGGAAATTCCTTCAGCTACCCTTGTGAATTAAGTAGTTGTTTATTTGGCAGATTTTAGGATTAGCTCTTAAATCGCTTGCTTAATTTAAATCAGATTTTATTCAACATCCTATTCGATCGCTTAAATGCTGAAGAGCCCTTGTAATCTGGGTGATCAAATTCCAATTGCAGAGGAACCTCCACTCCGTGGTACGATATCCCATTCTGCAGTCCACCTGCCATTTGTATGACCCGCGGCACTCGCGAAAGGCCTAATGTTGACACACTTTTCTATTTCCCAGTTTCCTTGAGTACTAATTTACTCCTGCTTAAATAAGCTCTTTCGAAAGTATTTACCACATTCACTCCCTTGACCATATTTACATATACATCATTCGGGTCTCTTTTACAAGTTTTTGGCGCCGTTGTCGGGGATTGGCGCGGTTCACTTTCTCTCATTGGAAGTTGACATTTTGAAGAACGGGTAATTTGTTAATTTAGGCAATTTTTATTTTTATTTTTATCTTTTTGGTTGTGATTTGTTTCTTAGTTAATTTTTTTTATTAGTATTTTGTACTTTATTTTCTTTTGTTTTTCTTATTTGCTGTTACTTATGGAGGAACATTCAATAGAAGATAGATTTACTCCATAGAAGCCAAGTCAACTACTTCTTCATAAATTGAACCAAAGAATTCACAATGATCACGATGGAACAAGGAGTATTGCCTTATCAAGGAGTTCAACCTACATTTCAGATAAGAAGAGTTGTCTCCCGTTAAGGAGCAAGATTTTTATCTATGGAAGGGAACAAGAAGATGATTAATGTAACACTCGAAATATACCCCAGCGCTTAATTTGTTTAGTATATGAGTAAGTTAAATATAAATTTCGGGAAATAAAACGAGAGACCCGAATTATTAATAGAGCTAAGGGTAAATATAATTTTACCACTTGAGGATATGAGAGGCATAAATCAATAAGATTATATGTAATTATGGGATTTATAAAAAGATGAGGGCAAAATTAGAATATGTCATAAGTTGCCTTGCAAAAGAAAGAAGTCTAAGGACCTAAATGCAATTATGAAAACCAAGCAAAAAGGATTTTTACTGGCCAAACATGGCCTTAGCAAAAACATGGATTTAAGGCAAATTGGTCTCTCATTTTGAGAGACCAACCGTAGAGAGAGAGAGGAGAGGAAAAGAGAGAAGAAGAGGAAGAGGAAGAAGAGAAGAAGAGAAGAAGAGGAGAAGCCAAGATCAAGCAAAAAGGTATGGAAACTGAACCTAAGTATGGATCTATGGAATTTTAAAGGTCTTGTATGGTTAATAGCTTGTCTCCAAAAGCTAGGCTTTGATAGGACCACCCAACCCTGAATTCATGAAAATAGGTCAAACCCCATATGGAACAAGATACAGTGTGTGAATTCCCTTTGTGCTGAATTCATGGTTAAATTGTATGTAATGAAGCTGGGTGGTTTAGGAACAAACCCCAATAACTTCCATGTTTGGATCATGTATGGATGTGACCCATATTAGAATTGCTTTTGAAGGATTTCATGATATGTTTTTGAAATAAGATAAGTATTGAAAGATGAATTGAGAAAAGAGTATTACAAGAGCAATATGGAATGATTTTGATGTGTGTGGGAAGTATAGGAAAGGATCCAGGATGAAAGTGTTGGAAAAAGGGAGAAAAGACACATTCTAGGCATTGGGTGATGTGTACCCCAGACACTTTGAACATGCACTAAGACACTTTGTGTTTTGGTTACAATGTGTACCTAAGACATTAGTGTACCCCAGACACCCCGTTCGCTTCCCTGCTCGGCCCGGGCCAGATTTTGGCTATAACTTCCTCATTTCTTATCCGATTTGAGTGATTCAAGTGGCTAATTAAAATAGACTTCAAGGAGAATCAAATATAAAGAAATAGACATCTTCAAAAAAATGAGTAATACAAACTGTCCCTAGTATAATCGGTAAATTGACTGGTTGGCATTAAAATGCCATAACTTTATTTTGGATGATCCACCGTAGAACAATTCCAATTTCTAATTAAAATAGATTCATTGGAGGGACAAGAATTACGGAATGAGTATTTATGAATGAGTAGACATGAATGAGTATTCGTGGAAATGAATACGTGAATGGTATTTATGAAATGAGCACACATGAATGAGTAGGAATGAATATATGAATGAGTATATGAAATGAATACGTGAATGAGTTTATGAAATAATTACATAGGATTGAGTATATCTTTGAAAAGATAATACGAAATGATTGTGGAATTGAAATGTGATATTTAAACCAATGAAGGTGAACGAGATAATAAGGACGGATTCATCAAACTAATTGCCATAAATGTGTGAATACGAAAGTGAATATGGAATTGAAATGTATATTTGGAAAATCGAATGAATGTGAATGATGATAAGGACATGATTCATCTAACGGAATCCATCATAAATGTAAAATTGATTGATATATCACGAACTGTCGATGATGCACACAAACGGATCCGCCATGAAGGCACCCCAATTCTTCCAATGGCCCACTTCGGCGAGATGCACCGGGCATCCGCCGCGATGGCATATGACATTGAAGAGTTCCACTGGCGCGATGTACCCGGACCTGCGATCCGCCTTGATGGCGGCGACATTTAATGATCACTGCGGTCGGGATGCACCAAACACACATCCGGCGATGGGAGACCGACAGGATACTACTATACTCGATGCACCAACGTGATCCTGCGACGCTGGAGACCAACAATGATACACGTGGTCGGGATGCACAAAACGCATCCGCTGCGATGGGAGAATCGGCCACTGATACCACGTGTTTCCGATGCACCAAACGACATCCGCCGCGATGGGAGAACCGGTCGCGATACCGACGGCTCGATGCACCAAACATCCGCTGCGACGGGAGAATCGAATAAGTGATTCCACGTCGGGATGCACCAACAAAGATCCGCGATGATGGGAGAACCGAATATGATACCATCGCCGCTTCATGATGGGAGACCAAATTGTAAAATGCGGGATATATCATCGAATGATAAAAGGGGCGGATTCATTAAACTAACTGGCCGTAAATGTGAATTGAATAGTCAAAGTGATATAACCAACATTATTTCCAGTGTAATGGGATTTATGTGAATGTTAAATCTCATAAATTGAATTGTGACTGAATGATGATTGAAAATGTACTATATGATAAACGGCGCGTAAAATGAAAGTAAATGAATAGTATGAGTTTATGTGGGATAAAAGGCATTATTTTGTAAAATGCATGTTATTATGAATGTTATGGGTCCTTGAATTTGTAAATGGTCGGCGGACGTCCAAAAGAAGGTTCGCTTTAATTAGTATGTCTAAATGAACAACATAAACAACATGTTTTGGAAAGATAATGGAAATGCCTGAGTAAACTCGGGCTCAAATTTTGATCCGCAACCAGGCCAAGTCGGAGATTCGGTCGCGACACTTTGAAAATAAAATTTAAGAAGATCAATAAATGTTTGACTGAAACGCCAGAGAACCTGCCCAGCCTTGATCCGCCAACCGGTCAAGTAGGGATCGCCACGATACTTTGAAAATGAAAATTTACAAAACGAAACTAAAAGGATTTAACGGCATCTCGTATCATGAAATGTAATTAAGCAAGGAGTTTCGATTAATGGCTAGCGTCAGTGATAATGATAAGAGTCTAATATGTATTGGTATTAGTTTGATTTGACTTTGTATGAATTTAATATGACTTGATCATTTCCACTGCCATTGTATACGCATAAGTTTACTTGAATATGATTTGATCTATCATACATGTAGTAGATATGAGTTACAACTCGTAAAATACACATGACACAAAGGAAGTAATAGAACAAAATAATGATATGAATCTAAAAAAGAATAAAATCTACATGTATATTATGAGATGAGTTAGAAGTCACATAAGAATAGGGTCGTTTATATGCATAAGTAAATAAAAAAGATAGTGGATTTTAGATTTTTGTTTATTATCACACGCTCTTATATGTTCCCACTAAGCGGAAGCTAGCACTGTGTTCAATCCGTGTACCGAAGAGGAGATAAAGAGACAGACATTCCACACCAACTGTGACGGCCATCTCGAGATAGGTGCTCACCAAAGATCAAGCCGCACTTCATGTTTGTATTAGATATGTACATGTATAAGCAATTGTATGCTAATTGGGACTTATAAGATATGTGTAGATATTTTAATGGATACCAATTCTATGAGGTCTTTCAGAGTATGTGAATGACTTTTGGTTATTACAAAATTATTTGTATACCCACAAGTATGTTAAGCTCAAAAATATTGTTTCTTGTATAAAAAAAAAAGTAAAGAGTCCCAGTATATGGTTTCGCACCCCGAAACCGGTTCGGATTCGCCAATCGGGTCGCACCCAGTATATGTTTAAATCAGTATTTGTTTCAATTAAATTGATTTTATTCAACATCCTATTTGATCGCCTAAATAGTGAAGTTATCTTCTTGTAATCGGAGGCATTCAAATTCCACTATTAGAGAGAACTCCAATCCTGCAGGTACGATATCCCACTCCCAGAGTCCACTTTATTACTGATGACCCGGCACTTCATAAAGCGGGGCTCTAGGCAGAATACTTTTCATTTCCGCTGAGTACACTTACTTTTGTTTCAAATCAGTTTTGGAAAAGCATTTACCATATTCACTCCTTGACCATATTTTCACATATACATCATTTTGTCTCTTTACAAGTTTTGCGCCATATTGATTGGCGCTGCTCACTTTCTCTCATTGCTGGGATATTTTGAAGAACTGCAATTTGCTAATTTAGGCAATTTTTATTTTTATTTATCTTTTTTTAAGTTGTGGATTTGTTTCTTAGTTAATTATTTTTATTAGTATTTTGTACTTTATTATCTTTTGTTTTTCTTCTTATTTGTTGTTACTTATGGAGTGAACATTCAATAGAAGATAGATTTGCTCCATAGAAGCCAAGTCACAACTACTTCTTCATAAATTGGACCAAAGAATTCACAATGATCACCCAGCGGAACAAGGGAGTATTGCCTTATCAAGGGAGTTCAAATCCCACATTTCAGATAGTTAAGAGTTGTCTCCTCGTTATGATGTGATGATTCACATGTGGAAGGGAACAAGAAGATGATTAATCTTCATGAGCAGAATTTCCAGATCTAGATGCCTTCCAGTCAACACTAGTGCTAGATTGAAAATAGAAGCTCAAATAGAATAATTGGTCCAAGCATCTGGCGAAAATTCTTAGGACCTCCCTAGTAACACTTTGCCAAATCCTAATGAATGCATCGATACTCTCAGCATTGTGCGAAATTTCCTGTATCCCGAAATCTCGTGGGAAAGAAGGTAAAATGAGCTGGAAATTGGAGGAACAAGGCACTTCTAAACAACTTAAATGATGAAGAGTCATTATCGATAAACTGGAAATTTGAAGAAGTAAGTCAAGTAATGGCTATTGAAACATTTTGGTGAAGATCGACATTTACCTTCCCATGGATTTTGTGACTCAAAGTATTGGAAGGGGATCTACAAATTCTCATATACTAAGAAGACCACTTTTCCTGCCAAGTACATGGATTGACATCAACAAAGGGGGAGCTCACTGGTTTGTGGGTGAGGAGAAAGCAAAGTTCACCTTCACTCAAACATACCTTTGGACGGAGCAAGAAGAGCCATGTGCGTAAAATTTCAGTTTGCTTCAACTCAAAGTGAACAGTGTCAATGTACTCCCTTGTAAGTATAAATGTGTTTACATCTACCACATAGGGATCGTTTTGAAGAAATCAGGGCTGAACCACCAGCCATAATTAGAGGATTTTGAGTTTCTTTCCCCTTCTTCAAAAGTCTGAAAGAAAACATCCTTGAGCTGAATGGTTATGAAGGAGGAAGTGTTTTCCAAAGGAATGATCAAACAAATGGAAAGCACTAGTACTTTTCCAATGAGTCTAAATGGACTCTAAAACGTATGTACTGGGAGGCAACCTAAGCTAAGTAATATGATTCTATCCATTCTTTCTTTTTCTATTTTTTAGTTATTTATTTTGCTGTTTTTTTCTTTTTTTTTTTACTATCGGGATGAAAATTCCCAAAGAAGGTTTTAACTTTGCTGTTGTTTTTAATAAGGTGTTGAAGCTCAAAGAGTGTTGTCATGAATAGCGGTAAGAGCCGAAGGCAAGAAGATGGAAAGCGGTTGATGTAATTATAGTTCTTGAAGTGTGAAAAAATGAGGGAGGATGTTCATCAAATTTCGTGTTTTTGAGATGAAAAGAACCAAATTGAAATCAACATAAAGTTGGAAGGTTCATGATCATGCTTGAGGAGAATTGAAGACAAGAGATGAGTTTAAGCATGAATGAAAGCATTAAGGGTTGCTATTTGAGGAATTTTGAGAGAATATATAAGCATGAAGGACTTTTGAAGGATAGCAAGTGATTATGGCAAAAGAGACAAAGCAAGGAGAACCTAAGGAGTCAAGAAATCATCACATCGGGATGCATTTGAACATTCTAGATTTTTCTGTATTGATTGAGGCTCCAAATGGTTCATCTCAGCCCATGAGCACATTCTACATTGAAGAGCTTCCCAACGAAGTCCTTACACATCCAACGCTAAATGAAGGAGATAGTACAACAAAGTCATAAAAACAAAGTGCTGCGTAATTGCCGACGTGACCAACACCACGGGGCCACGAAAACAGAGGCTTTTTAACCCTTTTTAAACCCATTTTTCTTCTTCCTACTTTATACTTATCTTTGCCATACTCTTCCCTCCAACCCTTGTAACTTCTAACCACTTTCAAATTCATCTCCCATCCACTCAAATCCTAAATCACATTCCTCCCCAATCCATCTCCATCATCTTCAAGCTTCAAAATCCATCACAAACCCACAAACTTACCTTTGTTGAACCCCAATTTTCCATCCATCAATCCAAGCATCAAAGAGGAGTTACTATGGAAGAAAATTTTTGTGCTTGGTTGTTTGTTTTTGGTTCTTTGTGGATCATTGTTGATCAGGAGTGATTTGCATGTATTGAAGGAGGTTTTGAAGAAATCAAAACTCACTCATTTGAGGTGAAGGAAGCACGCACACTCATGTTTGGAGAAAATGCTAAAGCCACTTTCATGGCTCCGTGTTAAGCAAAAAGAGGCCATGCAGTACTAATTCACCAACACTGTCTGAAAACGTAGAGGTTCCTATTCAAAGTGGCCAAGACTACAAAGGGGAGTCTACTTTCCCAACTCTCTTATTACCCTTACTTTATCGCTTCCTCGCCAATATAGACATTTAGGGGACAATGTTCATCTCAAGTCGGGTGTTTATTTTTGCTTAGTTTATCATGTCACACCCCACATGTTGCAAATGACAACTTTGAGGATGAAATTTTCTCCGGTGCTTTTTTGATAATGACTTTGTTTGATGCTTCCTAACTTACATCTTAGTTTATATGTTTTTTAGTTAGAGTTTATTGAGTTAATTGAGTTTTTCTGGAGTTGCTGTGATGTCATTAAGTGACCATAAAATGAACCCTTGGCATATGGATGTAATTAGAGATAATACGTGACTTAATGCTTAATGAGTTATCTTCACAGTTATTTAGCCATTGGTTTCTCAAAACTACGCACGTAACAAGTACCCTTGAAAAGTAGTTTTGCTTAGGTTAGAGAAGGTTTATGAGAATCCATCTAATTTCGATCTCCATAAAGTTCTAGAACTTGTTCTATTATCGCTGAGGCGAAATCCTAGGCAAATACAACACCGAGAAAATGATATGGGCCATCCTGGAAAGATTGTGTCTTTCAAGTTAACCCTATTAATATGCATATATTCCTCTAGTACCAAGATGTTGATCCTTGAAGAGCCAAAAATTTATTTTATAAAAACTAAGTTATATAAGCTAATAACCTTCCTATACATCACTATCCTCAATAAAGAACCAAACTCACCTTATAACATGAGGTGGGATTTGAACATAATCGAGAAATGTAGAGTAAAGAGCTGGGGAGTTATTTCTCCATGGAAAAAATAACTCCAAATCAAGCAAATGAGTTAAGTTGAAAATCAAAGAGGTTTAAAAAAAAAAAAAAAAAAAAAAAAAACAGAAAAGACTGGGCGGTAAAGAAGCAAAAATACAATAAAAGTCAAGAAGGAGTGAGTCTAGCCTCAGATTTCCTTCCCTAGAGCAAGTAAATCCTATATGTTCAACAATCTAGTACCCTAAGGCCAATCGTCTAGGAGCTATTGATTTAAAGCTCAAGGGTTGGTAGAAAGCTTAAGGGGGTTTTGACATTGCACCACTCTAATAACCTTGTCTTAAAGAAAAAGGCTTCTTGGTGTTTGCTGAAAGAAATGCAGAACGCGTAAAAGCGATATGAGGAGTATGGAAGGATGCACCAAGACTTTGAGTGTCGGAGGTCACTATGCTGGAGCCGGTAAAACCGTGATGGAGTAGAGCTGTCAATACGTAAAAATATGTATGTTTCAAGTTTTAGCCTAAAATGACTACTCAACTACCCTTACCCAAGCCTTACATTACAGTTTATAAAGACTCACTTGATTCGAGAGTTGTGTGTGCCTACATTAGTGGAGAGTGATACAACAATGTCATGGAACCAAATAGTCTATTCTAGGAGATCCGCGTGATTTATCTCACTCCCTTGTAAAACTCCACTAGCTTACAATTGTTTGACAGAGGAAGATCAACACACACACACTAGTGAGAACCATGATCCAAATTTTCTAGTTATGAGATTAATCTAATTATTAAAATGAATAAATTATTTTGATCATATTCTATATTCCTTGTAAGGGTAATTCTTGAGACACATATCACATACCCCTTTGCAAAGCTTGATTATCTTATTTTGGTTAAATAAAATAGTGAATGAATCCTTCTTTCATTTGCTTCGGGACAAGCAACTTTCTTTTCTTTGCTGGAGGACAAGCAAACTCAAGCTCGGGGTGTTTGATGAGTGCAAACTCATCTATGTTTTGAGTTCATTTCACATGCTATTTTGTGCATTTAATATCTATTCATGTAAAACTCATAAAATTTCTAAACTTGGCTTGTAGGATTATTGATGAAAAGCAAGTGATTTGGGCAAGAAATGAGCAATATATTTCCAGTTAAGAGTCAACCGAGAGTCTCACAAATACGCCATCGGGAAGATTACCCCAGGTACCATCCGAACATCAAATGGTTCAAATTTCATATCTGCATTCTACATTCAAATATCTTTCCAACGAAAATTACACGCCCAACCGCTTAAATGAAGAAGTTATGGGCCCCGACAAGTCAGAGAAGAAAACAAAGGTCGCCGAAAGTATGTCGCACTAGGATACATGTCGCGACCGAAAACTTTATTGCTACCAAAAAACGCCGTAGAACTCAAAACAGAAAATTTCAGGCTTTTTTTGACCTAATTTCAGCCCATTTCACCCTGTAGACCATATATATATCGTTTTGAAAATAGGGCACGGAAGATTCAGAGCCTCTCATAGTTTCAGACTGCCCATTTTTCCAGTTTTTATGTATTTTGATTTGTTTTAGATTTTAGAAAGAGTTTTAGAGCAGATTTTTATTTCTATTGAAGAGATTTCTGCAAGTCAGATAACGTAGATTCATTTCACTAAGGCTCGCACAAAGATTGAAGCTAAGAATCAGATTTTCCTCTTCACAGGGTTTTCTCTAAACTCGCCATTTTCTTAGTTTCATCGTAGATTTTTGGGCTTTACTAGATCTTAGAGTAGTTTTAGAGCAGATTTTTATTTCTATTGGAAGATATTTCTGCTTTATTCGGGACATTATTCAATTTATTTACTCATGAGGGCTAAGATTTGCCTCAAATCTCGATTTTTCTTTCTTGTTTCTTGATTTCTTTCTTCATTTTCTTTACTTTGCTTGATTAGTGATGATTGGAACTAAGAATGGAACATTAAACACCCTGTATTAATAATCATTAATCAGATTTGTACTTTTTCAGTTATTTTCATGTTTGAATACTCAATTCATAAGATTTAATGTGTCATATAATTTGTTCTAATATTATAGCTTATACCAAAAAGAGTCGTATCTTTAGTTTCGATTCAGGAGGCCCCGAGTGACAATGCAGATGCAGATTCCCGAGAGCAAAGAGCGGTAACTTAAGGGTATGTTAGACTAATATCTTGGTAAACTAATGAACTCTCGAAAAATTACTTTGAGTAGATCAATAATACTCATAAAAGGGAGGATTAATTAGATGATGTATCAAATTTTAGTTGACCAGTTTTCCTTAGTCCTGATGAAAGGATCGATCCAAGTTAGCAACATCCAATCAAGGAGATAGAAAAATGTGTATAAAATAGATTTAAGGATTTAGATACCACCACATTGAGAAGGCTTCAAGATTATCCTGCCTATAGCGTAAATTCTTCACCCAAGAAATGGTCAGGAAGTATCGAAAAAGAAAACAATCAAATCTTAAAGAGTGCCAAATTTTACAAGTAGCTATTAATCAATGGTCTCGAAAAGGAATATGGTATGGATAGTGAAATGTATGGTGTATGGAGAAACTGTTTATACTACATTGCTCTTGGACAAATTCAGCATTCAACTCACAAATGTTGCACTTTCAAGGAAATGCAAACTGTTTTGTAAATAATTATCCCCATCCCTAGTGACTCTCTTTCATACCTTTTAGAATTAAGTAGTTGTTTATTTGTAGATTTTAGGATTAGTTTAACCATTTTTGTTTCAATTAAATTGATTTTATTCAACATCCTATTTGATCGCCTAAATAGTGAAGAGCCCTTGTAATCGGGTGATCAAATTCCAATTAGAGAGAACCTCCAATCCTCGTGGGTATGATATCCGGACTCCTAGAGTCCACTTTATTACTTGTATGACCCGTGCACTTGCAGCAAGAGTGTTATAATACTTTTCATTTCAGTTTTTGAGTACACTTACTTTTGTTTCAAATAAGTTTTTGAGTATTTACCACATTCACTCCCTTGACCATATTTTCACATATACATCATTTGGTCTCTTTACAACAGGATATTGCAATCCTTCTCCAATTTAACTGGCACCTCATCCTTCAATGCTAATGAAATTCTCCATCTCCTTGATTAAATCTATGCTAACACGGGATCATAATCATTTCACCGCAAGATAGAAACCCTGTTTATTAAATCGATATTTAATCAATCATTCCTCACACAATGAGGTTATGATTTATCCTGAAAGTGTCTTTTAGAGTCGATAGTCTGCAAGTATTAGTTTATCATTATGAGGCCTAGGGAAATCAAATCAAGATACAAGATTTCTTGTTTTTGGGTACACTATGATTGGGGCAATGGAAATAAGAATAATACTAATAAAATAAAATCCCAAGATTTAATGCATGCTTCTTCCACTTTGCATAAATCTTTAAATTGCTTTACATTACATCTGACTAATTATTCTAGGAAATTCATCAAATGTAAAAGAACCAAACAATGGAACTAGAAATTTTCCAAACTATTTGGTGCTAATTGTAATGTTATAGTACTACAATAGATTCCAAATAAGTCGCATTAGTTCATTACTTAACCCTTAAAATAAAACAAACTAACTAAAACTACGCTAAAACAAACATTTACCTAAAGGAACAAAAGAAAATAAAAGAAAATAATATATAAAGAGTCCCAGCTACAACAGTTCTCGAAGCTTTCGCCTTGGTGATGTTGGTTTCATGCTTCTATTTATAGACGGAATGATGGGCCGCACTTTTAAAAACCGCTTTGTGGATCCCAAAAAATTTTTTTGCCTGAATTGGTTCTCCGTTGTGACATAGAAAATTATGTCGTACGCAGGGTTAGCTCATTCCTTAGCTTATGCGGTAAAACCCAATTTTTATCGACGTTTGAGCTTTTTTTAGATTCAATACTGTTGTAATTTTACAGTTTTTACATAGTTTTGATGCCTTGTTCTTATTAAGGACATAGAAAACAAAAGCATGTCACATTATTAAAAATCTCTGTTTGCAACCAACTTTCATACTCTTCCTATAGAATTTCAGCCCGCCTCCCCACCCACACATGATCCAAACCGGCTTCCTGGGACGCCGCTTAAAGCCACAATCAAATCCTTTATCACTATTTATTAAATTTTTAGTTTTCAAAAGTGTCACTAATCCTCTATCTAATCCCCATGGCTGATCCAAGTTGAGCTACGTTTACTCATGATTAATTTATCTTATCAAAACATTCGTCAGGTTATTCATTTCCAGATTTTGTAATTACGCTTAAGTATTTCATTTTCGGGGCAAGCCCTAAACATTTGATATCTAAAAGACTCATATCACTTACATTTAGCAAATGCATTTTTACAAAAAATAATGATTCAGAGTTCAAACTGTTTTACAAAATTGTCAATGTTCAAAGAAGGGAGTAATGCATATGATCTTGTTATTACCCGCACTTCTCTACACTCGAGCCCTCGATCTGGTCTTGCTTCAATGTCTATCACTCGGTACTGCATTGATAAAACAATACTAAGCATTTTCATGCTTAGTGTTCCATACAATTATGTATTCCATTTCAAGCCCATATAAATCATGCATTTATCAAAATAATGCCTTTATACAATATCCGTGCAATGTAAAAGATACTTTATACAAATACACTTTCAGTCACCGTTGTTTTGTTTTCTGGCTTGTGATTTCACATTATGCCATAAATTTGATTAATTCACCTACGATCTCGCTGCGGAATCCCAGCCCCGTTTGTCATTCAGAGAGCAAAGGTGGTTTCACTCAATATTACCACTTCACATATGACTATAGAATTTATTCACGGCTGCATTTAGTCAGAATCCTCATTCCGTATGTCATTCAAGAGCAATGTGGTTTCCATTTAACAATTACGGCTTTCACATATGGCTATAGATTTATTATCTGTGGATAAATTCAGCCAGAATCATGTCCCGTTTATTGTCTACAATGTAAGTCCCATTAATAATATTTACTCCTCAAGGACGAATTCAACAGAATCCTCCATTGTGTGGTTCATTCATCAAATACATTTTCAAATCAA
The DNA here is from genome assembly GCA_016808115.1 of Tetrastigma voinierianum. Lineage (NCBI taxonomy): Eukaryota > Viridiplantae > Streptophyta > Magnoliopsida > Vitales > Vitaceae > Tetrastigma > Tetrastigma voinierianum. The sequence continues at coordinate 1,752,143 of JAEQBH010000112.1, forward strand.
TTTACTTATATGCAATAAATTTGCTTGTAACTCAAATACACGCATATATGCAGATATTTGTCAAACATTTCAAATACTAATCATTCGAATCGATATATATGTATATTTCAAGAACAGAGTAATATAGAAATAAGGAACGTGTGTAGAACAAACTAATAAAGAACAAGTAGAACAAACCAACATCGATTCCTTCTTCCTTTCCGATATCAATCCAAAGTCAAAGTTGTCGCTTCACCGCACTCTAGTCAAATACAAATTCTTCACTTAGGTGGTTATGCAAATAATCGCATTTAAATTTTATTGATCGCCAGGCAAAAGCTCGCTGTCGAAAGTGGGCGTAGGTACTGCACGCCACTTTGTCTTTATTCTACTAACCCCCATTAATCATTTCTAGTCCCTAAACACCTGGGATACGAATACGGACTTAACGGTGCGAAAATACAAAAGTGGAATGCTGAACAACCCGTTCTGACAACCGAGTTTGTACCGATATAGGCCAAGCCTACCATCGGGTGTACCAAAGACAAAGTTCAACCCTGCACCTGGCATAAAGCTGCCCACTCGCCCCATTTTTACATTTAGAGAAAAACGCATACTTTCGACCCGTAATTCCAGACAAAAGCCGTCATTCGATGTTCGACGGCAATTTTTTCTGCAAATTTTTCATCTACCAATCTTCTCCAATACATCCCATATAAAAAATCCACCATAGAATCACTTCAAAACAACTCCAAAAGTGGTTTAGAATCAATGCAAATCCATTTTCTCAAGTTAGACTTTTTCTCCCAAAAATCCAAACTGATGTAAGATGAGGTTAGGGTTTGATCGATTACCTTGAACCTCTTCCAATCTATTCTTGTATGGTGTTTGGTCTTTTAGGAGGAAGAAATGGGAACCAACCCAACCAAAGTTTGATCTCTTCCAAACCCTAGCTTTTTCTCTCTTTTCTCCTCCCCTTCTCTCACACAAAAACGGATTGGTCGCTTAAAATGAGCCTTGGGTAGAATTGTTATTTCTCAGCCTTCAAAACCTCCTTAGTGTAAGGCCATGTTTGGCCTTCCACCCATTCCTTCCTCACACGATTTGCCACTTAGCCAAAATGAGACAAATGAATTTTGTTTGTCTCCACACTTTTATACTCCCATACCTCCATATCGCAATTAAGTCCTTCACCCTTTTAATTTTGCAATCAACTGCTTTATTTCTATTATGGCCCATCTCTACTCCCTTTATAGTGATTTTTATATCCTTATGGTAATTAAAATTTTATCCTTGTTCTAGTTAATTTCCGTTCATCAAATTTTTGTCAATCTTATTTAATTTTCCTGAAAGACCCAAGTTTACTAATTCATACCTTAATATATAATAAAATTATTATAAAAATTCTAGGGTATTTTTGGGGCGTTACACTTCCGCTTCTAAAAACAATCGCGACATAAATTTCTTTGTCGCGACAAACATATTTTAACCTTTAACTTTTCTACTTTGTCACGAAAGAGTGTTCTATGCCGCGAGATTCTTTCTCTCAGGTTACTCCAAACAACTGGTCGATGTAGCTTCCTTTATCGCAAAGATAACTTATTCTGATCCTTGTCGCCGTCGAACTCGCTTGTTGTAACATAGAAATCTGTTATGACAAACTTATTGTTTTCGCTTCTTATAATATCATTTGGTAACAGAGTAAGATAATTGAACGATGTTAAAGACTGTTGTTCTCAATTAATCTCGTACCTTAGCTTGCATTTGTGCCTAAGCACAACGCGCATCGAGGGTCTCTCGCCTACATCGCTGTCAAGAGGATGCCCAACTAAGGTTTTTACAAAGTTTTCTACAAGTGAATAATATCACACAATCCATTGAAAGTATAAAAGAGGAATTGAAGGAATATACCTTGATCAGGGTGAGTTTCCACCGTAGAATCCCAGCATAGAAATTTAGAACTCCATGGAAATTATAAGGTAATACATAATTGAAGAGAATTTATTCATAAAAAGAACTTTGAGAAAATCAGAATTCAATTGTGAAACTAGGAATGAAAAATATAAAATTGAGAGAATGAAAAACGAGATGTATGTTCATACCGGAAGACACGATAAAGCTTCAATCAAAAATCTCTAGAGAACAAAGTCTTCAATCCTAATCTATAAAAAACTTTTACAACTACATGGCAATAACACTTATGAAAACCTAACCCTAAGAATCAAAAGCTGCCTTCTCCTTGTATCCTAAGGCTTTTATACCCCTCTCCAATGTGATCCCCCATTAAAAGTTGATTGACAAGCGTGCCCTTGCGTTAGGATCAAATGCCTACTCAATTCCTCGTTAGCTTTTCACACAGGTAAACTGGGATACATGTTAGTGGTACCCGCATACATGTTGCTTTCGCCACTTTTTCGTATAGGTGCACCAGAGCATGCTGAAAGGCATGTCGCTTCACGCCACTTTCCGATAGGAAATGGTACATGAAGGTGCATCCACATGCTGCTCACTGGGTGTTTTCCAAAGATTGCACTTCCCGAAGCTTCACCAATCACATCATCCTCAATGATCCATTTGCTTCGAACATAAATCCTGTATAATTATGCATTAGACTTTGAAAACCTCGTGACAAGTCCGTAAACACGAAAGCGATTAAAAGTACCTATTCTCATGAAAATGTGAGAACATGTGTACTGAAGGTGCTAAGTCTCGCTCTAATTATCGTCAATCGTATCTCAACACACCCCCAACCTGCATCTTGCTAGTCCCTAGCAAGATTTAGACTTGAGATACCCATTGGTTATGAACTCCAACAAGTGCGCTAGGTACAGTTAAGCTTTGCAAGTTTCTCAAAAGAGCAAATATGAAACATAATACTTCGCCACATAGGATGCACCTGTGTGACCCAATTAAAACTACAACCACGCCTCAGCGCTGAACATATCAAATGTTACCACAAGATCAAGCTATTCATAAAAAGAACATGGGATTAAAGAAAAGAAACGCTGCCATGGAAGTATTGAACTGAAATGATCGAAATTATAGAAGCAACCATTTAACATAAACACGCAACTACTATGAAAAAAGTGAAAAGAAACAACTAACACAACTGGAATCAGAAAGGTCTTCTAGGTTTGTAATGACCATAGGCTACACAAAAAAGGGTAAAATGAACAAAATGGGTGTTCAGATAACATGGCTGGAGGGTCTTTCACCCAATTGCCAACACCACCCTTATCTAGCCTCTAACATACTAGCCTGTCCTCCTCACGTCAGAAAATGAGTCCTATCGGTAGCCATCCACCACCCTTCCAAGTCGGTTATGGCATTTGCCAACGTTGTGCCTCCTCGAAAAATATGACTCTCGAGCCTGGAGAGCCTGTGATCTAACTGCTTCTGTTTCCCCAAAATGCATTTGAACCATCCTTTAATCCGACGCTCCATTCTCTTCAACAGGGAGGTGCTCATAGGTGCAAGTGTCATAGCAAGAGGCCCTGAATATTTCACCGGAGGATGGGCGTCGTCCCGTAGATGCGCCGCCCCGGGCTCCGTTTGGTTTGTAATAGGCCCCAGCCTAGGAAGAACCCTCTTTTCCTTGGCTACTCCCCTCATCCCCGCGGTTTCCACAAGACTCGTCACAAGAGATGGGAATGGAATATGTCTACTTTCATGCGAGGACCCAGGAAGTCCTTCACACATCATAAGGACCAAAGCATAGTCGATGCTTCCTGGCCATCACCTCATATAAAAACCCGGCGCTTGTTCTCATTGAGATTTCTATTGCCCTTTGTCCGATTCCTATCATGAATAATCTATTCATCACGGCTCTTGCTTCCCCACAAATTCTTTACGCACAAACCACTCATGGCCACAAAGACGAGTGCAATATAGCCTCAAATAATAAATGGGCGTCGAATACGTTGATGGTCCTTAAGGGGTAAGGTCGACCATACCACTGTATAACATAATCGTAGGGAATGGTTACTTAATCGTGGGTAATCCGATCTCGCTACCCATCACAAAGGGTCTCTAAAGAAGGTCCTCGACCATGATTTTCTTTCATATTAGTATAAACCTCAACCACACAGGTAACATCCCCGAACCTCAAAGGCATGCCAAATCGCAAATTATGTTCTTCATCAATACCTACTGATTAGAGAGGCTAAATGTTTCACCTTGCACTCCTCCGCAGCGGGAAATCCCCTTCGCAATTGACTACCCATTTTTCCCGCTTCACTCGGAGCCCTCAACAAACATATCTCTATCTGTCACTATCATTACTCGATACTTCACTTTCTTCGTAAGACGAATCTATTTGTTTTCCCTTTGCCTTTTCTTTTTTTATCGGGGGTCGTGAGGAGTCAGATTTTCTTTTCTTCACGACCCGCTCCATGCAGGCTAAAATTTTCCTTTCCAAAGATTCTCGATCTTGCCATAGATATGGGAAAAATGGCAATGATGGCAATAGATAATCTCACATAAACAATATCCCAAAAGCCCTGCCTCCGTAAGTAATCGGGTCGCCCCGTGCATCGACAAATTTCCTCCCCATCATCACCGAACCCCAAACCACTAAGTAAAGAAACCACCAACCAAACAAGTCCATGTATAATAATGAATAGTACAAAAATGTTTCAAGACCGTAAGAGGCTTTACCACGTCCGCATACACGCAAAGAATCCGGTCAATCATGGAAACTCGCGTATGTGCAAACTTGGGGTTGCTTGTGTGAGAGGGCGCAGGTTACAGGTTTGCCTGTTTAGAGAATGGATGGGTCAGAATATCAGCAGCGCATTCAAGAAAACTTATTTGTCCAAAACCTACGCATGTACCTAAGATGTTAGTGGTATACTACTGGTACATGTTGGGCTTCCACACTTTGTGATAAGATCACTTTATACATGTTAGACCTCCACTTATTAACTGCTCCAAATTATTATTATTATTTTTTATTTATTTATTTTTTCTTTTTCATCATATTCTTTTTCTTTCTTTTGATCCATATATTTTTGCAAATTGGGAATAGTAATGCCGATGTAAAATCTATCCTTGTCGACTGCCTTCCATCCCGGGTTTCACTGCATGCTCACCAATTCTTCAGTTTTCAGCATTCTCGCCTAACCCACTGCTTAGTGGAGTTGACAACTCAGATTTCCTTTCTAGAGATAATTTCAATCTTTCCATGGGGGCCCATCGTATTTAGTGATCGTGTGGTTCTAGGTTCAAACCAACTGGCAACTTAAGGCTCAAAATAGGTGCAAGGGGCAGAAAAACGATTCACAAAGTGTAACACGTAAATGATGGCCTCTAATCATTTTCCGCCATGCAAGATGTTCCTCAAAGACTATGATGCATAGTTAACATGGTTATGCCAAATTAACGCACGATGGGAGCACAAACAAAAGGCACCTGCAGTGGCGAAACAGAAAGTCAGTGGTTCATGTCGAATTAAAGGCACGCAAGGGGATAAAGTCCAAAAGATGAATATAAAGATTTTGTGCATGCTTGTTAAAGTAAGTATGTTACTGAGATGATGTGATGTATGAAATCATGCCATATACATTGCAGGTCAAGTATTATACCTAAAAGAGCCACACTAAAATTTTGCCACATTGAACATGTAATGTTTAGATAGTTAGGTTCAACCAATGCACGCCATCCCAATAACAGAAACAAGCATCGCCCTCAATGCATAGAAACCAAGAGGACCCCACAACAATGGTGGCAACATAGAAACTAGGCCTATTTTTTTTTTATTTTTTATTTTATTTTATTGAAGAAACGAACAGAGACAGAAAATAAATGCAAGAACGAAAAATAAACACATACCTAAAACTATATACAAATAAGTTGAGAAACTAATTTACTCCCATAGATCCACAGAGCTTGACTACCAAGCCCTCACTATTCTCTTTGAAGATTGAAATGCTCGAGGGAAATGTTCTGAGGCGTTGACCATTGACTTCTGTTAATTTTCTCGCATCCGCATTTTCAATCTCCACGGCTCCTTATGGATAGACTACCTTAACAATGAACGGGCTAGTCTAACGAGAGCGAAGTTTTCCTGGAAATACGTGCACCTGGAGCCGCATGCTACACCGTCTTGTCTCGGAACGCTTCCGCACACAGTCTGCCATAACAACTCGAGCCGCTCTTATAACCTAGGAGCTTTCATATCCACTCGCCGCAATTCATCAAGCTCATTTAGTCGCAACAAGCCGCCGCACCGCTTGCCAACCGTAATTAAAAGTTCTGAATAGCCATTGCTTCCAAAGGTTCCATGCACACCGGCGATGACAAGCCTTTCCATGTCAAGCCTATAGAGACATACCAAGAACAAAGGCAGCATTGCAGGCCCAAAGGAGTTACTTAGAGCCGAGGACTGGGCTTCTTTGCGATTTGAGAACCGCTTTTTCCAAATATGTTTTATCTCCTATTAGCTAATTCAAAATTGTCCATCGTCTATGGGTGGTATGTCACGAGACTTTACGGGTGACTCCATTTTTTCAACAGACGGTAAAGAACGACACAAAAGTGGAGTCCACCATCACTAATACCAAATGAGGTATCTCAAAACGAGAAAATGTGGTCTTTGATAAATTTCAAAACAACCTTATGGTCATTAGTTCTCGTTGGAATAGCCTTAACCCACTTAAACACATAATCAACAGATAACAGAATGTAAAGATACCCACAAGAATGAGGAAAAGGCCCCATGAAGTCTATACCCCAACAAGAAAAATTTCAAGAATTAGGGAACGGTAAGAGGCATCATGTTCCTTTGTGATTCCTCGTTTAATTTCGCACCGGTGCACAAGTTTCAAAATTAAACAATCTTTAAATTGTAGGCCAAGAAAACCAGCTGCTTGCAAAATCTTATTCGCCGTTTTTCTTGCAGAGAAATGCCCTCCACAAGCTTCCTAATGGTATAAAGGTTAGGATCCTGACCGTCATCATCGCGCCACACATCTTCTCATTAATTGGTCCGATATATTTAAATAGATATGGATCATCAAAGTAATATTTTAATGTATGCTAAAAATTCTTTTTCTCTGCTGAGAACAGTTAATTTGAATTGGCGATTAGGTGTTTATACAGGTTTCATGTATCTACGGCAATGAACAAGAGCAAAAAGTCGCCATCGAAAACCGTCTTATGGGCAAGAATGAGAATTTGATTCGAACTAATCGAGATAAATGGTCATCTACCACACTTTCGACCCTTATTCTGCATGGTCGTATTGAATTTCGCATAAGAGAATCCACTTAGTTAACCGAGGCTTGGTATCCTGCTTAGAGAGCAGGTACTTCAGTGCTGCGTGATCTGTGAAAATGGTTACAGGAGAGCCTAATATGTATGACCTGAACTTTTCTAGGGCAAAGACGAGCAAAATTAAAAAACTCTTTTTCTCGGTTGTGTAGTCGCTTGTTGCAGTCTAGTGTCTATTGCATATTGATTACAAAAGCCTTTTGTCTTCCCTTTGTCCTAAAAATGTTCTCTATAGCATAATCACTAGCTGGCCACACATGATCTCATGGAAGGTTCCAATTAGGAGACCGCATGATAGGAGGCGACACTAACATAGTTTTGAGCTTAGCAAAGGCGTCTTCACAAGCCTGTGACCATGTGAAAGGGACATCTTTAGCAAGCAAAGTACATAAGGGACGAGCTATAGCACTGAAATCTTTTATAAATCTCCTATAAAATCCAGCATGTCCCAAAGATGACCTGATGTCTCTAACACACTTAGGAGTAGGTAAATTGGAGATCAACTCGACCTTGGCCTTATCAACTTCAATTCCAATTTTTGATACTATATGGCCTAAGACAATTCCTTTGTGTCAATTACAAATGACACTTTCCCAATTTAACACAAGGTTCTTCTCTTGACATCTCTCCAAACCTTACGAAATTCCTCCAAACAACCCTCGAATGAGTCATCGAAAACTCCAGAAATCATCCATGAAGATTCTGCACGATTTCTATCATGTCACCGAAAAATTCCCATCATGCACCGCTGGAAGGTTCGGTGCCATATTAATCCAAAGGGCATTTTCCTAAAGGCAAGCACTAAAGGACAGAATGTAGTTTTCGATCTTCCAACGCTATCTCACTTGATTGTACCCTCGAGTACCCACTGAGAAAACAACAGCCCAGTATGCCCCCGCAAATCTCTCTAACATTTGATCAACGAATCCAGAGAAAGTGGTCTTTCCTAGTACCCGCATTGCTTCCTATAATCTATGCAATACCTTCAAAACCTTGCTGTCAAGGATTACTAGCACTCAATGTCATTATTTCACTGGGCGGCCAGTGACCCCGATTTAGAACCTATTGAGAAAGAGAACACCATTTATTGGTTCAGATGTGGCCCAACACATCCAAGAGCACACTCTGTCTCCACTCTTTCACATTATTCATCGCTCTCTGGTCGTCTCATTCAACATCCTCCTGCACTCTATGTGCGCACTGCGGGCCAATCCCCAACATCCAAGCAACTGGTCCATCCTGCGCTCCTCCGGCCCCCAACATTCCTAGTGTTTCACTCTTCCACTCACTCTACATGTTGATTGTTCAACTTGTTTTTTTCCTCCACTCCCCATGAATATATTCTACTTGCGCCTCAACCCGCTTCATGTCTCTCCTGCCACGCCTCATCCCCACCTATGGTACGGTTCAAATCTGTGCTCACCCATTCACTCTCCAAAGACTCATTGTGTTCACTATGGAGTGTAGAAACTTTATCTTGTAGTGGTTACTACTCATCTCCAAACTTCTGGCTACTCAAACATGACATACATGGGTCATCATGAGCACATGTCCAAGTATTTCACTCACGTGATCTCAACTATGTCGACTCACACACCCATTCCTTTTCTGGCCCCCATCCCTCATAACATATTCTATTTGATGGCCATGTTAGCCAATGATAGTGTTACATCTCTCTTATAGTTATATAGTGCTGCATAGTTTGTTTACACACTACGAATTTTTGTTTTTTGTTAGTTAAAGAGGCAGTATAATAGAGTTATGGTAGAACTTACCCAATGGGCCAATACATCCTTACTATCCTTCAGGAATTTTTACACTACGGCCAATTTAATCGAGGGTGATATCGGGTTGGCTCTAATTCTCCTAACTCCTAGGGTCCACATATACCGAGTAAGGCAACAAATTAACACTCAGCAAAACCCACTCATAGAGCATGTCCTAACTGAATTCTTAGCTACTATGTAAATAGTGTATTTCCGGATCTTTGCATTAAAGTTGTTTTGAATCATGAGGGTAGATTTGCCTACCATGAAAGCCTCCTTATTGACACCTAGTTTCCTTTTTACTGTGCACAAATCCTTAAGAAACTTAGCATATGATGGAATTTGCTTAATGGCATCTAGTAAAGGAATGTTCAATTTCACTTGTTTGAATAATTCATAGACACTACTACAAAAATTAAAACTTATGACACTTCATTTATGACACTTTCAAAACAATGTCATTACTTAATTACAATTATATACATGATGACGCTTAATTAGAAGCGTCATTATCTTATGTAATTTTTTATTTTTATATTTTATTAAAAAGTCATAGTTTTAGGTGTCTATTTAGTTATATTTTATAATATAAAATAAGTCTTAACTCAACGCATGACATTTTATAATGTCATGGTAATAATCCAAAACATTGTCACTATTCTGAGAGTGTCATTGGCTATTATATATATATATATATGTTATTTTCTAATTTAAATGTATTTTGAAGCCCTAACTTTCAAATCCCTCTTCAAAACCCGATATACCCCTACTAACCAAGCCCATTGTTCTTTTCTCTACCAAGTAGAAGTGTTTCTCCAGCTGATATTCATCTCCATTGTTGATAAGAAGCTTGAGTCACATGGGAGGCCCACTAACCCTTCTACTTGAAAAACGTAAGCTTTTCTCCCATTCATTCATGTCTATTTTTATTTGATTTGGGTGTGAGCTGATAGAAGGACCAATGAAGGTAGATATCGTGAGAAAGGGGAAAAAAGTTTTAGGGCTTCGAATAAGGAAGGCAACAAACCGCTCCCGTGCATTCTTTTTTCAACGCCAACATCAAAATCTGATTGTTGATCTTAATTTCTAGTTTTCCCCTAATTTTTCTTGTCATCCAAATGTGAGTGTTGAATGCATGGAGTTTTTAAAATTTACCTCTAGTATGTATTTATCGAATGTGTTACTTCGATCTTTCTTGTCTTCTTCTCCTAGTATACCAATGAATAGTTGAAAGATTAAAAAAAAAAACTGCAGGAGCTTTGTGAATAATACTGCTTTGGCAGAATTTAAAGTGTGGGTTTGCTTGCTTTTGATTCTCAGAGAGAGGTTAAAACAAGACACAATCACACATAATGGAAAAGTAAGAATTTTGAGTAAATAGAAGGCAATGGAGGACATTGGCCAAGTGATTTTTCTAAAGAAAGAAGATTCCAAGCCTTTTCCTGGTCTATTCATTTTCTTGGTAAGGAAACAAATTTCTTGGGTTAGTCAATCCTCCTAAGTATAGGTTGTTAAAATGGAATACATAAGAAAAACAGTGGATAGTCAATCCTTGCTATTGTGTTGTTAAATTCAATATGGGTCCGACATTACTTAATTCAATCCAAATATGTTAAGTTACTCAGCATTCATGACGTGGATTGCCAGTGACTAAATCAACTCTATTAAAAACCAAAACTCATAGATGAATTTAATCATCTTTATTTGCTTCAAACTCTGAATAGAGCTTATGTCTTCACACAAGCATGTATTAAGAGTACCTTTCCTATATGATCCAATCAATTGGTTAGAGATTATAATCTTGACTCAATTTTCATATTCCAAATCCACATATTTCTACAAGTGGGACAGAATGACAAAGATAGAGAATGGGGTTTCAAGAATGAGACACAACTAAAATTGCACCATAGACAAATATAGATTAAAATACAGGAAAAATGGAGGATCTGTAACCACAACTCATAGCATTCTCAAGAGAATAGGAAAATTAGCAAAAATAAATGGGAGAGGATGGTTTCATCTTGTCTTTTACTTGATCCATATATGGTTATATATTTGTGAAGACTAGCATTTCCTTTTTCTTTTTTCTCCTTTAATTTTTCTCGTGATCACACAAAGGCAACCACCCGCTTCCTTAATTATTGTTTTCATTTTCTTTATGGTTCTTGAAAAAGCTAAAATTAGATGTCTCTTTTGAAAAAGAAAAGGAACAAGAGCTGCTAGCATATCCATCCTCTTGAGGAAAAGGTAAATGTCTATACTTTTCCTACTTTTTTCCCCTTCAAGCATTATTGTAGAAAAACACTTGTTTGGCAGTAGAGAAAAAAAAAAGAAATAAGGACCTATTGGTTATAATTTTGTTTTTTTTTTCTAGAAAATTAGGAGAACAAGAAAAACACAGAGAAAATTATTAGTTCTCATTATTTTTTTTGTTATGAAAAATATAGAGAATACAGAAAACACTAAATTCGAAGAACAACAACAATTTTTATAGAACATTAAAATGATGTTCTCTGTGTTTTAAGAACCAAAGAAGCCCTAATATTTGTTTCCATGTAATATCCTTGCAACCAAACACTAATGGCATGATGGAGAATTGCAAAACAAGCTAGCTGCCCGCTAAAATAGGGATGGGAAGATCTAACGATTAGGTTGGTGGTAAAAACATGTGTGAAACCTCTTCTTTCGATTACATCCACAACATCCATTTTTGCCTTTTATGCAAGTTGCAATAAGCCATGCATGTGTGAGAGTACTGAGAGTATGGCCATCTTATTCTTATCCAAACAAGATTAAAGACGTCCAATCAAAGGGGACACCAAGTAAGCATATACACAAATTAAAAACGTGAGCTTATCTTATCGGATGATCATGAAGGCATTGGTCTAAATTATATTCTCCCAATTACTTTTTTACTATCAACTATATCGGTTTCCTTCTCTTTGTAATATTCCTCTCAGCCTTTGAACAGATTGTCTAAACCCTATCCTTCTGATAAAAGGACAATAAACAATCTTGTATTGTTGTCAAGCCCTTCTTAAATAGCCTCTCTCTCTTGGGCTTTCTTTAACGCTTTTTTATGTGGGCAAAAACTCTCAAAAGACTCATACAATAAGTGTGTGTGTTTGGTTAATTAGGATGGACCCACATGATGGTTGTAGAAACATCTATCAATGCTCAAACTATCAAAAAATGTTGCGCTTTTAGATTATAGCTTCTTTGAACTCAACTTTGACCTCAAATTTAGATCTTTCCTAAGCTTATATAACACATTTTAGATAAGGGTGATTTGATTAAAAGACATTTGAAAACTCAAATTTGGAAATTTCTCTCTATCAAATTTTGACATGATTTAGACAAAAATGCCTTTTTTGATTTATGCAAAAAGGACATTTTCTTTTAAAAGACAATGTAAATACAAGAAATAAATAAGGATATTATTTCTAAAATGGGTTATTTTTTTTAAAAAAATATGGAAAATATTAGATTCACAAATTTAGGTTATTTGATGTCTTTTAACCAAATATTTCTTAACTTAAAGTCTCTTGAAATTGTGAAGTCAACTATACTTAAGATTATTTTGAGCAGGTTGAGACATTAATAGCCTGTTTGGTTACCATTTTTGAAACTCTTTTTTTTATTCCGAAACAAGGGGAACACGTTTAATTCTTCTTCTTTTTTTGTTCTAAAACACATAGATAACATAGAAAAATTAAATTTAGAGAAAAATGAGTAAATTTAAAGAATACAAATTTGATATTCTGCACGTTTTTAATACAAGAAACATTAAAATCGAATATGCCCTAAGTTTTCTTGTGACTCACAACTTAATTTGTGAGTTCCTAGATCTAATAAAACTGGACTCCTCAAAGTTGAGATTTAAACGAGGCAAATATTCCAATCCAAAAGTGAATTAGGAAAATTCCACTACATCAACATGTACGACTTGAAGGATATTGTTAACATGTAAGTTTATAAATTGCAATACTGAATGATTGATGATATATACTTTATATTATTATTTGTCTTTTGTATAGAGCATTTTGAAAAAGAGTTTCTATTTTCTTATTCACAAAATATATATATGAACTTTTTATCATTTTACTTGTAGTGAATGAGGTGACCTCTATAAAAAAATATAACTTATTGTTAATTTTTTTGTATTGGTGAGGCGCAAGAGATTTTATAAATTTGATTTATATATCAATTTGACATAACAATTGTTTGATTGCTTTACTACTCATTTTTATGCAGATATTGAATCTCGTTTCCACAATGACAAAAATAGAGATATTAAAATAGTTATTGGAGTTAACTTATTTATGGTACTATCTTTGCCTCTTTTAGATCAATTCCTTGCCTCTTTTGAGTTTATTATCTTATTACAACTGCTTTCGAGATGCATGAATGTTATTTTGGGAAACTAAAAAATCACGTTATGGTAGAATAAGTAATCGGTGTTTTTTAATTGATACTAAGTGTATACAAGATATCTCCTTTTCATTGAGCATTGGAAACTATATGTCTTTTGATTGACTGTTGGTTCTTAAGATTTGTTATTTACATTCATGTGTTTTATTAGATTATTTTATAAGTATATAACTTAGATTTTGGTGTTAATGTGGTTATTAATCCATTTTTTGTATAATTTTTTATTTGAAATTTCTAATTCTATTGAAACATTCTAGAATAAATTGAATTTCACTCTTTGTTTAGGTTCTTTTCCTTAATACTTTGCTTATTTCTAGTTTGCAGTTATACCCAAGCAGAGGTTGTCATATCCTAACATTCTTGTTATTGTGAAGCACTCTTTGTTATTTCTTATAGATATTAAGAAATGTACATGTATGTTACCAGCCAACCTCTTTCTTTTATGTCATTCTCTTTTTCTATAGGTTAGTTTCCATCTCTGGTCATTTGCATCTACAAGCTATCAGTTAAAGTGAGTTCTTTCCGACAAGGTATTATCCAATTGAGTTCAATGTTCATTTAATACCTTGAAAATTACACTAGCACTCATCAAAATAATAAATCGATGTCTTAGTCTAATAGGTACTCTACAAAGTTTTTTGCTTGGTTTTCTATTTCTAAAACTTAATTTCCACACTTAAACAGGAACAGATGGACTCATGTAGTGATTTTGATGGGCTTAGCAGTCTCCCATAGAAAGATCCTCCACTACCAACAAATTAAAGAACATTTTGTACTCCTACCCATAGAATCTATAAACTTTATAATATTTTCATTTGTAATTTCTTTGATCACATATATCGATAGCTTTGTAGATTTATCCATATGACTTTGATATTTTTTTCTCCTCTATATTACTTTCATATTATGTGTACATTTTCAATAATTATATTGTTATATCAGGATTTATAGCCAATGAAATGAATGAAAATAGGATTTTTAATGTGATAAAAATGATGACACTTGTAATGAGGCCATGATTCTAAAAACAAAAACATATAAAACAATGACCACTCAAATAAGTAAACAGCTAAGTTAATACTGAAATATTACGAGTAGAGAATGACGCTTTAAATGAATGTCATAGTTTTGATTCACAAAGATGACGCTCAAAATAAGTGTCATTGTGTGTAAATTTATACAATGACAGTTGAGACCATGATGCTTTAGAGAAGCGTCATTGTAACTCTTCAATGACACATTAAATATGTCATTGATTAACTTTTTCCTTGTAGTGAGATCTCAGAATGGTTATTCACTTTCTTTGGGGTTCTCAGCCTATGAGGATATGGAGCTGGAGGGATATGGGTATCCTTGTCTTGTTCTGGTTCCTCATCAACCACATTTTATTTAGGAAACATGAGGCTTGTCGATAATTTCATCATTCCAACTGGTTCACTTTGTGGCTCTTGTATTGGTTCCCTTAGGTTGAATAGCTTGTCACTACCTTACCACTTCGAAGAGTAATGACAAATTTCATACAATGTTTAGTGGTGCAATTTACTTGACTTGAAACTCCCACATCTATTTTGACCTTGTGGGTTTTCGATAGGTCGAGATGGGAGTTTCCTTTGCTGAAACACCCATAAAAAAGAGGTTAGCTTAGTTATTCGGGATCTCACATCATTTAGAGCAGCTCAAATTTATGTTTGTGGATCATAATCAGACAAACTCCGTGTTACTATATCCTCCAAACTTCCTTTACGTGGAGGTCGATAAGGTCAGGGGCTTCGACTTTGATTCGATTCGATGAAAACTTTGTTGTGGGTTCAATGTGAAACTTTGGGACCTTGATTTGAAACGGAGGAACGAATTTAAAACCGTGGTTTTGATAATGGGGGCCTTATTGCTTGGGTGTTACGTGGGCCTTCCTCATTTCTCCAACTAAAATCTGTGCCACTCCCATCCCGGGATTATATGTTCTGTAATACGGGAGAATTGAAATACTTTCTGCAGTTAAGGGCATTAGCTTTACTCTATTTGAATTGCTCCTTAACTTGAGGAAGGCTCGGGGTACTAATAGGTCAGTAGTGTAGGTCATCGTGATATTATGCATGGCTCCTCCACTTCGTCCAATAGGTACGAGGGTATTCGAGGCACACTAGTTACCTCGCTTCACCTTTTCATCTCTACGGCTCCAACTTTCTGTTAAATCTGGCGTATTTTTTGCTTGCACCATCATTCTCTTTAAGTGATGGATTCCTCCCTATAGGTGTATTATGACTTTAGCAAAGCACTCACTAAGTGTCGGGTTCTGTTCTAGCATTTTCGCTATGGTGTCAAAGAGTTGAATTGGCCTCTCAAGACTCTTCTTTTCATAAAAATTCCGCACACATCAATTGGATGTATTGTTTATTATTCAAGGATAGTCCTTGATGAAAGTACGCATAGATTTGTCCCACATCCAAACCATGATGAGGGATAGCATGGAGGAGATCCTTGTATCTCTCCCATACCGCAACAAAAGGCTCCACCCTGGGCTTAGAAAATTATGAATTGCTCGGGCATGAGAGCACAGACGTATGGAGGGAAGAATTTGTTAAGGAATTCATTCCAAGGTCTTCCCATGTAAAGATTGAGTTAGGGTGCAAGAGAATGAAACCAAATTTCGCTTTCTCCTTTAGAGCAAAAGAAATAAAACCAAACATTATGTGGCAGGTGAGCCAAGAGAGAGAAATGCACTGAAACATCCTCAAAGTCTCTCATGAATGATAGGGTTCTCGATTCGACCCCTCGCGTGATATACAGTAAAAGACTGATCATCGTTTCATGAGGAATTGATTGGCTCCTTCGTAGGCGAATACATGAGTTTATTGTGTCAAGATCTCTGAGAGTTCTTTCCACATTGTAAAGACGTGGGGACCCTATATTGGCTTCGCTGAGTTAACATTCCTATTACCGGTGCTACGGGAGTAGCACCATCTCCATGTTGTGGACGCTCATGGAGTCCTTTGTGGGTTAACAGTCCCTGAGCATGTTCATTAAACGAGGTCGATTCCCCAGATGGTCCATTTAAGGGATAATGTTACTGGTGACAATCGACTTATTATGGATTCCTCAAAATTTGTGAGGTGCATTTCCCATAAGTCGGCGTTGCTCGCGAGCCCAAACCGACATGCACTAAACCTACTCCGTCCAGAAAAACACCCACCCGAGATTTCTCACAAAAACAAATTAAAGAAAAGTAGAGAACGCACTACTTGTGTAAATGCAAATACAAATTCACTCCCCAGCTCTCTCATCAACCCGGATTGGTCGCCACTCCCTAAGAACGGCGCCTCACAAGCCGCCTTTATTCAGATGTCAATTCCTATTCCCAAGCCGTGAGAACATGTTGTCTGTTATAGTAATGTGGAGTCCATTGTGTCATCTCCACAGGGAGTGGTCTAAATTGTTGATCCGTAGGAGCTATTCTCCAAAGGTGTGCAATTGAAAAGGAAATTATTAGGTTGTGTTTTGTTGATTTGGGGATTGATTAAATTGACTATTTTAAAATAGAAAGATGATTGTCAGAATTCCCAGTTTCCACCACTAACGATCACGTACTCTAATTCCTCTTAGTTTTACGCCTCTACTTAGAGCCATTGATAAAATGGTCTTCTATGGAAGATTTTTCTTTAAATGCTCTTGAAAGGAAAGATAATCGTAACGATGTTAAACACTTGTTCCCACCACTCCACTCTTAGCTTGCATTTGTATTCAAGCACAACATACCAAGGGTCTTCGTCATCGCTATCAAGAGGATGCCCCAACTAAGGTTTGTACAAAGTTTTCTACAAGTGAATAACATCACACAATCCTCAAGTATGAAAAAGAGAAATCGAGGAATATACCTGATCGTGGTGAGTTTCACCGTAGAATCCCAAAGATAGAAATTTAGAACTCCATGGAAATTATAAGGTAATTCATAATTGAAGAGAATTTATTCATAAAAGAACTATAAAAATCGAATTCAATTAGGAAATCTAGGAATGAAAATATAAAATTTCGAGAATGAAAACGAGATGTATGTCTTGCACAAAGATTACCTATGCTTCAATAAAAATCTCCAGAGAAATAAAGCCTCAACCCATCTATAAAACTTTGCCAAAACTATGGCAAAGAACACTTCTATGAAAACCTAAAACTTAGGAATCAAAAGTCGCCTTCCTTGTATCCTAAGGCTTTTATACCCCTCTCCAATGTGATCCCCCATTAAAAGTTGATTGACAAGCGTGCACTTCTTGCGTTAGGATCAAATGCCTACCAATTGCCGCAGCTACACAAAAACAGACATGTTTAGTGTGCATCGTACACGTTGTTTTCCACTTTTCTTTTTCTCAGATAGGTGTACCTGCACATGCTGAAGGTGCACTTTACGTTGCTCAATGGTGCTTTTCCAAAGATTGTTGCACTTCCCAAGCTTT
Organism: Tetrastigma voinierianum; assembly: GCA_016808115.1. NCBI lineage: Eukaryota > Viridiplantae > Streptophyta > Magnoliopsida > Vitales > Vitaceae > Tetrastigma > Tetrastigma voinierianum. The sequence continues at coordinate 1,770,033 of JAEQBH010000112.1, forward strand.
CACCAATCGGTTGCCATCATCCCCAATGATCCATATTTTCTTCCCTACATAAATCCTGTATAATTATGTGATTAGACTAAACTGAGACAAGTCCAAAACATTTAAAGCGATTAAAAGTACCTATTCTCATGCAAAATGTGAGCAACATGTGACTTGAAGGTGCTAAGTTCGGCTGTAATTATTGCTCAATTGTGTATTCAACACTTATCTTGGCTTATCTCAGTTCTCTTTCATTTTCTATCGCGACATAATTTTCTTTCATCATGACAAAATTCTAATACTCTGCAGCTTTTATTGTCACAACAGAAAACTTCTTTGTCGCGACAGAGATTCGTCCTTTAGTTCTTCATTATGTTGCAACATAAAACTTCTTTGTCGCAACATTCTTCTTGTATTGCTTTTCAACTTCTCGTTGCGATAGAGATTTCTTTGTCGTGACAAAGTTCACCTCAACCTCATGTTTTGTTTGTCGTGATAGAAAACTTCTTTGTCGCGACAAAGTCTTATTGCCCTTTATAATAAATAATGAATTTTATGTCACGACAGAGTTTTCTTTGTCACGACAGAAATCCTTCATTGAGCTAGTCCTATGATGAAAACTTTATCGCAACATAAAAACACTTGTCGCAACTGACTTGCGTTATAACCTTTCCAAACTCTATTGCGACAGAGTCGTCTTTTGTCACGACAGATTTCATCTACTATCTTCATTCTTTTATATTACGATAGAGTAAGGATTGTCGCGACAAAGTTCCACTGCCATTTGCCTTGACTATTTGCTACAAAGTCAGAAAGTGTCACGATGTAGCTCTTCTTCACACATTTCTTTGCAGTAGTCGTGATGTACCTCTTTGTCGTGACAAAGTTCTATTTCTCTTTCCTTTATTCAGCTCCAATCTTGGTTACACATAAAAGCCGTTATTGCCACATAGCTTCACTAGTTTCTCAGATTACGTCATACACATTAAGAAACTACGTCACAGTAAAGAGTTCTACCTTGGCCACTTTTCTTCTCTTTCTCACCGAATGCATTCCTTTTTTTCTAATAAAAAACCTACAAAACACAAATTTGGTAAATATTCCATAATTTAGCATTAAAATATATCTTAACTGCTAAAAATATGCCAAGAAAATGGATTAAAAATAGATGAGAGTTTAGACTCACTACCACCAAGAGTGAAACCTAGGCGATATTCGTGACAAATTCGCAAGCAGAAAAAAAAGGCTATCAGGAATAGAGTTTACAAAGATTGTCCCATCAGAATATGAGAGTATGAGTTTCCGAGAGACTTAATCGAAGCATTATTCTGTGAGGAGTTCATGTAGATATTAGGGACGGATTGGTTATCCCGACACGTAGTGGTAGTTGATTAGTAGAACGAAATGATTGTCTTTATGGACAATTTATGCGAGGAAGTGACTTTTATCTGAGAGGCTGAACCACCTTCAATGTGACATCTCACGCCACTAATATAACGATGTCTGAAAGGGTGTGAAGCCTACTTGGCATATGTGATTGATATAAAAAAGGCAGAGCCTAGTTTATCGGGATGATCCTTATAAGCTTCAGGATTATCCTGATTGTTTCCTGAGGAGCTTCCGTGATTGCCTTATAGAGAGAGATTACCTTGCAATCATCGTTCTTTCAAAGTACGACGAGTTTACAGCGAGGGGGTGATCCGTAATCAACAAAATTTATATCCTATATTCCTCCCACTTAGTCAAGCTACCGGCAAAGATAAATGTCTGTGGTCTAACACGTGGATGGGTTTTCTTCGCACAAATGATTTGAGGAAGTCAAAATGGGGAATTAAATTTGGATTTTAAGGTGATAAAACAAAGGGAGTGGTGGTTAGCAAACTGAAATTTAAATAAAATAAAATGTAAAATAGAACTCCTTGAATCGTTAGGCTACTTCTGGCTGGGTTCCAGATAATTTGTTCCTAAGTCTTTTCTCTAGAGGCACATATAGTCATCTCCCGAACCGGATCTTCATTTAACTTTGAAAACTAAACCACTATAAGAAAAAAGACCTATCTTAACGATTACTGACTGTCATCGTATGTGTTATATGTCATCATAACTTCGTAGTCTTATATGTCATCTATTGCAGTGTCAAGGTAGGTGTATCAAGAACCCTCACATATATAAAATGTTAATGAATGTGTTTTTCTATTAATCAATATAACTTCTCTCACCACTAATATGTCAAGGTTTGTGTTTAACAAATCATGGTTTATTTAAAAATAGTGTCATGCAAGGATCTTCCACCATAGATTTAAATTGGAATTAAAGCATATGTCATGATAGCCTTGAAAAATTTAAAAATAAGCTTAATGTTGCAATGAAGAAAGTAGATGCAAAATAACTTTGTTGGCATATTGAAAATTATTGCGTAATTTAAAACACTTATTACAAAATATACCTTGTTTTCATAACTAAGACTTATCTTGTTAACCACAATGCACCATATAAATATGCATGTAGCTATTAAAACAATATGTACATATATTGTATACTTAATTGTTGTCCTCCCTTTCAATATACAAACAAAATAATATATTCAAAAGAGAAGCTAAAACAACTTTGCATTTTAGAATAAAAGATACCAAAAGATTATGTAAATCTAAGTTCTATTTATAATACATTTACATCAAAATAAAACTATAGAACCAATAGATAAATTATACAACCAAAATATTAATAAATCCATGTATGTATATATTATCTTAAATGTCTCTATGCAAAAACCACCTTGAGTATTTCACTAACCCGACCGTAGCCAAAAAAATAAATAAACAAATGACACCAATTATCTATTAGTTGAAGATGAAATTTGTGCACAAAATCTTAGTAACTACACAAACTTTACCCATTAAAATAACAATTGTACTTACCAAAAATGATGAATAGCACAATCGTATATACATCTTTGAATCTCTCAGAAAAATACCATCTGAGTCTTTCATTAACTCGACAATTTATACCAAATAAATAAGGAAATAAAAAATGATATTAACTAATTATTGATATAAGATGAAACCCATGTAATGAAACTTTAAGAACTACACAAACTTTAATCTTACTAAAATAGAATCGACCAGAGTAGAGTTATATCGCAATGCAATGAACCGTATCGCAACATGTCGGGCTGAGTCGGCGAGTAAGTTATATTGCGGATACAATATTCTATATCGCAATACAAGGCAAGTGAAGATCACAAGATCATTCGCACCAGTGCGAAATTTCGCACCAATGAAAATTTTCGCACCAGTGAGAATTTTCGCACCGCGCGAAATTCGCACCAAAGGAGAATTTTTTCGCACCGCTATGAAATTTCGCACTAAACAATGTTCCCCCATTTTGTTTCGCCCATAACTTTCTCATCCGAACTCCGTTTTGGGTAATTTTGGTACCGTTGGAAAGCTTAAAGAGTGTAGAATCCAAATATATCTAGAAATAACACTTTTGAAATTATGATGAAGGTGTAATTTTTAAAATACTCAAACTGGTCACTTTTTTCCTCTCTTTTCTTCTCCTAACTTTTTTATTTGAAGCCCAAACGGAGTGAATAAGGTGTTGATGGAAAGCTTACGAAGTCTCCTATCCAACAACAAGTACATTTCATCAAGGAGGTAGCACTTCCTTCTCTAACTTTCCAATCCGAGCCCCATTGCGGACAATGTGACATTTGGTTGGGGGAGAGTTAGCGAAGGAAGTGGCATCTATTTCACGATGCATACCAAGCCAAAGTGTATCATTGCTCTTAAGTCTTTTCCCTTGCAATACAGCTTCTAGGACACCAAGGAGATATGAGTTGATGGAAAAATTCGAAGGCATTATATTAGGATAATAAGTGGGAGGTGAGGATGGGACAATAATGTCGACACTAAACCCATGTGAGAACATATATTTAGTAGGACCCAACATAGGTTAGTTCTATGGGAATATAATTTGCTATGATATGAAGCAACAATCAACTTTACAAAAAATAAAGACGTCCATATCCCAAATGCAACTTTTCCAACTTGAATGCCTAACACTAAGTGAGCGTCAAGAATCCTATATCTGGTGAGAAGACTGTGTAGGAAATCAGTTCTTCTACAAGGGGGAAAACTATGATGAGCACTTTCTTAACCATACCATAATGAAAATGAATTTAGCCAGATCTAACATGTCTTTCTTAAGAGAAAAAGATTAGCTGAAGCTATCAAAATTTATTTTCATTTATTAAAATATGAATATTTCAAATACCGAACACTTTGTTCGGGTCTCCAAGAGATTCTCAATAGGAAGAAATAGAAACATGTGAAAAGGACCTTCTTCTTATAGGTTGAAACATGCAATTAACTATTGATTTTTCCATTAGTATAATCAACACATAATTCACACAATTGTAATTAACTATTGAAACATTTATAGTTAACCAATGCTGCACCACACTTTTCCCTCAATGTTTTATAAGAAATCCACATGAATCTAATTACAATTATATGCACATGAATCCTCTAAAATATAGATTCAATATATTCCCGCTTGATTAAAAGAGACAACATTACTAATAATATAATTACAATGACAAATAAAAAGATGAAATATTACCATTTTTTCACCTTCAACTTAAAGAGAATATTTTTTTTTTTATTCTATATTAGACAATTTCAAAGGAAAAGAAAGATAAAAGAATACCAATTTGCAGATTGGAGAGAACATGAACCATAGGCACAATTTTTTCCAGATTCTATCCACACATTGCTCTATCCTCAATCGTGAGCAAAACAATCAAGAAACCGTAAGCATATTATAGAGCAGGGAAAGCAAACAGATCATGTATGTCAATCAAATAGCCTTAATTCTTTATTTCATTAAGACCCCAAGTAATCATGATGCATTTTAAATATGAACATAGACAACCAGAATAAAATAAAATTGCTATTCAACGCTCATCCCTAAACCCTAAAAAGGTTTTTAAAAGGCAAAGTGAAGCAGCGCATATATGCAAAACATGGGATACAAAGATAGAAACAAAAAAGGTACGATTTCCGCGATTAAAACAAAGCTGATGATATATAGAGGAGAAAGAAAAGGTTGCTCAAGAAAGTTGCAGAATTTACAACTCCATGGCAGAAGAAACAAAACTTAAATGAAAAGAAGAAGTAAAAGAAACATCCAAACACACAAACCCTTTAGTACCAACTCAACTAATTCTCAAAATACTAGAATATACTCTCATTGAGCTTCATGGATCTCGCAATGTAATCTACCTCGCCTTCTCAACACAACTTATCATGGTTTTGAGAGAAAACAATTATGAACATCATCACCGTGAGATCAAAATGCTGAGAATTGCATATGTGAGTGAAAGTGATTCGGCAAGGCCATCACAAAGAGGTTTTGTCAGGGCGCTATGTTTCGTGGTGAAAAGGGAGAGGAGAGAAGAGATGGTAGCAGAGAACTGGAATGGGAGGCATATTAGGGTTAACTAAGAGGACTGTGATGTGAAAAGAGTGGAGGAGGAAATTGGCATTCAAAAAATGATGAGAGGAACTGGTTTCAAAAAAAGGGAGATAGGTAATTAAATTATAATCTATCCTTATAAAATAATTGGACACACGCCCGTAAAGAATATTTTAGAAACAAAATTTAAAATCAAAACTTCAATAAAAAGTCCACTTTAAATACCAAAATTGCTTTTTTTTTTTTTTATAAAGTAATCATTATTTAATCTTTTGCAAACTAATGTTTCTAAAATTAGTTATTTCCAATTCAAAATTTGGTGATATATGAGTTTGGTCACATAATTTGACTTTGAACCTAATTCTTTATTTATTCAATTTAATTCATGTTTTATAAATTATTTATTATTTTTAAAATTGATTTACATTATCTCAAATTTTAATTTCTTTATTTATTCATTTGAGTTGAGTCACCATTTGTTTTTTTTAAACATAAAGTAAGAAAAAAAATTATTCCTTTGAAAATCCTAAAAATTGTTTTGTTAGATCGTTCCAAATTTGAAACATAGGGTCTTTATTCTATAAAAATATATAAATTGGAAATTAAACATCTTATTGTGACCCTCTACAATTTTATACATATCATTCAACATACAATGCATTTATTCAACTATGAGTTTTTAAATGCATAAAAATTTAAAATTTATGTGTTATTATTATTTTTCACGTACTCCTGACATATATAAATATTAACTAATTGTGACTTATAAATTTTTTGTCAAGGTTCCATCATCCTAAATCATGGAACAACACAACAAGTTATGTATGTCATTATTGCTTTGAAGTAAGTCAGATATGTCATAATTGCTAATTTAAATACATAATATTGACATATATTGTCATGTCAAGATAATATATGTCAATAATTGCATTTTTCAGAACTCCTATTACTTTTCCTTTAGTTATTATTTAACATTTATGAGCCTCTTTTCGAAAACATGTTCAAACCTACCTCAACAATAAGAGACACAGTATCGCTGAATCTAGAGTGATCATCGGCCTAAAGCCAGCCAAACACATTAGAAAGATGCTTAAGATATTTAACCCAAAAAGTGAAACCAACCTCTAATCTCCAGCTTCGCAGCCGTAAAGAAGCACCACTGATTATCGCAGAATCTAAAAGTTACATACCAAAGCCAGTTATTGAGTTGGTTATCGTTGCTTTAAACTCCAGAGTCGAGGCTGGGAATCAGGTCGATAAATGCCGCATGAAATGCAATGCCAGCCAAAGATCTCACTTTGTGTTTTGCTCAAAGACAGTATAGGAGCCGTCACCTCCAAGATGACAACTCGATGACTTTAGCTGCCAAAACCACTTCCTTCTTGAAGTAAAAGGCTGCTAGGGGTGAGATCTTTAGGTCGCCAGGTTCCACTGCTTTTCATGCAAAGGTGTTTGTCATTTTGGTTCTCAAATTCTCATTTCTAGGTTTAAAAGCTCTTTGATGTGCTTTGGCCAATACTTGGCAAGCTAGGTTTAGTGTATTCTTAGCTTTAGATACACCGATATTCATTGAAGTTGCCTTACGTAGCCACTGGAGGTAGTGTTAAGGTTTGATTTGAACTTTTAGGTTAAAATTTCTGCTAATGCTTTCCTACGTATTTATGCAAGTTTTTAGGCTCAATGATATTTTCACTAGATCTACCGATGCCTAATTAGTCATTTATTAGTTATTTAAGGGTAGGCCTTTGCACATTCACTCGGGCGAACCATAAATGTTAAATAAACGCTTTCATCGTGCTGGAAAATAAAGATAGGGCTTAGTTTTCAAAGTTAAATGAAGATCCGCCCGGAGATGACTATATGTCATCCTCCCCAACGCGAGGAAAAGATCCTGGGAACCCCCGTTATCCTAGGAACCCAACCCCAGTAGCCTAACAATTCAAGGAGTTCTATTTACATTTTATTTTATTTAAATTCTACTGTTAACCACCACTCCACCTGCTTTATCACCACCTTAAAATCCAAATTTAATTCATTCATTTTGACTTCACCAAATCATTTGTACGAAGAAAACCCATCCCCTTGTTCTAATCTCTAGACCACTGAGTGTGTTATTGCAAAGAGAGTTTGGACTACCAAGTAAGAGGGAGGAATATAGGATACAAATTTGTTGATTCTGATCACCCTATTGTGGCATCTAATCAAATTACAGCCGTTGTCGGGATGGTGCCAAACTGGTCAATGGTGTTGAAGTGTACTCTGTGATCAACATCACAAGTGAAGGTAACCCTTACCTCTTTTGTCACTTAGTCATGTGAACGCGCCACACTTAGCAGTAACTGCACTGTTTCAGTTTTTCATTCAGTTAGTTTTAATTTTGTTACATCTTAACTTTTGCAAGCTTTGTTAGTTCCTCTTGTTGTCTCTACAATTTTGTAATGTGTTTATGCAACAAAGGATAGACACACGTAGACTGCATGAATCAAGACAACCCGACCTTGGGCCAAGGAAGAGTGCAACACACCGATACCATGGATCCCATACCTGAGGAACAACAAAAGTCAACCAGGAACCCCCATGAACTAAATGCCTATAGAACCATGAGGATCACATCCAATTCTCCTAGAGTTAGTGCCCCATCCTCAGATCATTCCTCCCGTCAAGATGGTAAGAGAGTCATATTTCAGAAATTCCTACTCCCACATATCATGGTATGGAATGAAAATCCATACACTCATATTAGGGATTTGAGAGGTTCGCACTACCTTTTAAAGAAGGTATGATGGACATGGATTTGCTAAAGCCGAAAGCATTTCCATTGACCCTAAAGGACAAGGCCAAGATTTCAAACTCATTGAGACTTAGAACCATTCGAACGGGCCGAAGCCAAGAAGCTGAATTTCTAAGAAGTTCCTTCAAGCTATAAGACCAATAATTTGTGAAAGCATAAATTTTATACTCCTGCACTATGATGGTGGTGAGATTTTTACCAAGATTTGGAGAGATTTATGGAAACCATCGCGCCCGCCCACACTGCCGGGCTCGACACTGGATGTCGGGTGAACCACTTCTATAGATGAATGTCCCCACCTATGAAACAATTGTTGGAAACCATGTGTGGGGTAACTTTTTGAGTAAGCATCCCGATGAAGCTATGGATTATGAACTATGTAGCCGAAACCCCGCAAAACTCGATGAACCTAGTCTGGTGTGGAAGCCGAAGATTAAAAGTCATCAACCACCAAAGTGGGAGACAAGTATGCATTTCCCAAGACACAGATGAAAGCTAACACCCGCTTAACTCAAAGATTGGATGATTCGAAATGAAAACGCATGAAATACAACAAGAAATGAGTTATCTTCATCCCAATTTTTCTTGCTTCACTTTTCAACACAATAATTACCCCAGGAGACCGCCAAGAGTACGCCCATGCCATAAGTCAAATAAACCACCCATAGATGCTCCATATGGTAACACTAATAATCCTAATAGGAGAAATTGTTCAAATTTGTCATGGAATCAAACCCTGCATACGCCCTTCGTATACGCCACAGCTTGATTCCACTTCAACAGCAACAAATGCATGCCCCACTCATCTTCTCCCGTTGAACGTGCAATCCTCGACTTGGCAAGGTGCAGCATATTTGTAGAAGAACAAGGTGCCGAATGTCCAAAATAGTCGGTAAAATTGAAGCAAGAGAAAGTTCACTCAACAGAAATTGACAATATGTATTTGGAGATTTCAAAATTGTCTAATCGCAGCCGCAGAGTTCAAAAGGGAAGGTTCCCTTCCAAAAGCACAATATCGTAAAGTGGTGAATGAAACAGATCAATTTGTGACTTAAATGCAAAACTGATGAAGTTAAGGCAGTTGTAACTTTACGAAGTGGTAGGGAATTAAAGCCAATAAAGATTAAAGCTGGCCAGTCGCCTCATTGGTCGGTTTTCACTTCGTGAAGAAATGTTGGACAAGGAAGAAGTAGAGATTAGAATTACCCCTCCGTTCCCGTGTGTTCTCCGAAGAGCAAACATTCTCAACTGAAACGTAAATGTTGAAGTATTAAGTGCAAGTGAAAGTCAATATTCTCCTCGATATGATTAAACAAAGTTCCTACTTACGCAAAATTCTTAAAGGATTTGTACCAGAAAAGTGGTCTTAATAAAATAAAAGGCCTTTTAACTCGAGCAAGTTAGTGCCATTATAGAGAGCAAGACTCCAAAGTGGAAGTATAAGGATCCGTGATGCCCACGATCTCGTGAATATTGGAGGCATCACGTGGAAAAGTAATGTTAGATTCTAGAGCTAGGTGAATCATGTCGGATTCTATGTACAAGCAATTGGCTCGTGAACCAAACCCACTTCCATCACACTTTCGCCACGACAAAGTTCATTAAAATACCAAAAGGAACCATTGAGGACGTTTCTTATACAAGTGACGACGCCTATCCAAGATTTTGTTGTACTCTGATACGTAACCGCTGCAATAGGACCTAATCAGTGCCCATCATATTAGGGAGACCGCTCGCTACTTCAAATGCAATCATCAATTGCCTAATGGAATACAATCTCACATTTGGAAATATGACTTTGGAACTCAACATTTTTCATTTGGGTAAAAGGCATATGCACTTCTGGGAGGAGGACACTTGTGAAGAAGTCCTATTTCTTAGATAATTATTGCGGAAGAACAGTTAACCAACAAAGAAGCTTAAGAGATATTAATCTCAGAGTTATCCGATCAGCTTTGTAGAGCAACACTCATTTCAAGAAATGAGCTTAGTAATGTGGGTACCGAGAAGAAGAATAGAAATTTTTGGCTCTATTGACCGGTAATGAACCCAAGGAACCTCAACACCTAGAACTCAAACCCTCCTTGCCGATGCAAAGTATGCATTTTTTAAAGCAACGAGCAAAGGCCTGGGCCAGGATTTCTTCATTGCTAACTAATCGCACAACATAATCTCCTACACCTTCTCAAAAAAGAATAAGGCATTGGGATGAAAATTTTGATCCAAAGGCATAAACCCGCCCATTTGCACCATCACATCTATTTGTAAAGAGGAGTTCAAAGTCGTTAGGCAACCCCCAACTGAGGTCAACTCATCTGCAGAAGTACCGTGGAGGTCTCAAATCGCCTGCCGGCATCATTTTATCCCATTTCGATAGCACATGGAGCTAGCCTAACTCGTGTAAGTTTAAGAAAATCGAGTAATAACCGCGGAAAACGAAGGCGAAGAACTGTCTACCCGATTTACAACCAAATTGAGAGTATGTATGATTATGGGGAGTACCAATGAGGTGACACGAAAGACCACTTCATTGTCGCCTTCATTGATCGCCCCTCGAAAGAGCTTCGACACCCTCTATTGCTTTTGACGGGTACCGTGGTACTTCCAAGATAGAAATTGCCCCGTAAGATCAGAAAAGACTAATTTTTTACTTGTCCATTTGGCACGATGCATAGGGAGGACGCCAGGCTTTAAATCGCTCAAATTAATTTTCGACGTGATGTTTTGTAAGATAAGTTCAAGACATGGTAGAGCCGTATAATGGAGGTATACATGGATGATATTATTAGCATATGGGGGCGTATTTTTGAAGAATGCTTAACCAATTTGGAAGCCATTTTAAAAGAGGTGCATAGATAAGAATTTGGTGCTTAACTGAGAATGCCATTTTATGGTAAACTACAATTGTATTTGGGGCACATTATTTCAGCAGGAATTGGAAGGATAAAGCCAAGATCGACATTATTTCCAAATTCGCTCAACAAATGTGAAAACACTAGACACTCTTATCATAAAAAGCCACCGACTAAGCTCATTAAAGATTTTTCAAAAATTGCTAAACCCCTGCATGCTCGAGAAGGATGCCAAATTGGCTTGGGGAGAAAGATTGCCAAGGAGCTTAATAACTGAAATTACATTTAATCACCGCTCCAAGATCAGCACCTAATTAAGGCTACTGCTTGAGGTGACGTGATGCGCGATCTTGCTATAGAGCGGTACTGGGTCAAAGAGAAGATGGGAAACCTCATGTGGTGTATTATGCAGCAAACCTGAATGTTACGAGGAATTATACCACTGTCAGAGAAAGAGTTGCCGGGCAAGGTATATGCTTTAGATACCTGGCATACTTGTTTGGGGCTGATATAGTCATTTTACGATCATCTCGCTTGAAATATCTCTAACCAAACAAATGCAAAAGCAAGACTCATTCGCTGGTTCTGCATCGAGTTCAACTTGCAAATTAGAGATAAAAAAGGGGTGTAGGTGGCAGCATCATTCCTGGTCAAGGTTAACTATAGCCCACGACACTACGCCACCACCTTATTACCATTGAATTTCCCAAGAATCTCTACGAAGTTGGAGAAAGCCTCGTATGCCCATTACTGCCACTCTCACTACAGAGAAATCCCAAATTTAATGGAAAGGACATGATAGGAAATATTTCTTGTTAAAATCCATTCCTATTATTGGGAAGAGCCTTCCTATTCAAATACCGCATCAAATCATCAGAAATGTGTACCCGAGGAGGAACAACAAGGAATTTTAAACTTCGATTCGCTATTCGCCCATAGATCGTACCTTTCAAGACAATCCTAGGAATGTCCCCATCGGTTGGTCTATGGTAAAGTATGTCACCTCTTCCAGTAGAAATTGAGTACAAAGCATGGGTGGGCATCAAGAAGCTAAACATGGACTCAAGCTAAATGAGAGAAGAGATTTTCGACCTAATGAATCGAAGAAATACTAATAATGCCTACTTGAATACCAAGATCAAGAAAAGAAAGATCAAAGAAATGGCACCACCAAATGATAACTAGGAAGAGTTTCAAGGAGGGAGACCAAGTCCTCTTATATGACTCCAACCCATTTGTTTCCCGTGCAAGCTCAAATCTCGATGGACGGTCCATTCATTGTCCGAAGAAGCATACCAAATGGTTCCCACGACTTACGTGATCCAAGTGATGACAGGTATTTAAAGTCAATGACGTAGGGTAAAACCATACGTGACGCAAAGAGGTCATTAAGGAAGAAATTCCTCTGATGGACCCTCCCTCGAATTCCATGTTTTAAATTTCAGAGGAGCTACGTTGTTCCCAAAGAATAACGTTTTCATTTCTTTACTTATTTAAACTCACGTGGTGTTTAAAATGTTGATATTCGCTAGAGCTTAATGATTGATTTTTTTTTTTTTTTTTTTTTTTTTTGGGCAAGAACGTGAGCACAAGCAGTGTAAAGTATGCCCGCCTTATCCGGTGTGAAGTACTTTTGTATTTCCACATTGGGTATTTGTTTTTCTTTTCAATCGAACAAATTGAATTGCTACAATCGACAATTGAATTGCTTCACGTTGGAAAATTAATCATTATTTCAATACTTATATGTTAGAACAAATTCCATGCTTGAAACAAATTTTTGGTCACTTACAGTTCCAGCATGCTCAACTTGATATTTCTCTCATGCTAATTCACACACTGCACTCCAGATTATTTCAATAGGCTGGAATTTGTTTACTCCTTCGCTTGCATAAATTCGCCTTAAGCATGTCAAAATCTAGGATAAAGCTCATGTTACTCCATACTTGAAGACCAATGTTGTCTTCCAAAAGAAAAGAAAAGAAAAAGCAAAAAGAAAAGAAAAAGAAAAGAAGAAAAGAAAAATAAAGCCATGAAGTTTTGGCTTCTAAACCCGAGCACGGTCCGAGGGGCATATGGCTTAAAGCCTTCAAGCCCGATGCCCTAAACCTTAATCGGTCGGGAGTCATCGACGAAGTGTTCGCTAAGGGTGGATAGGTAGAGTCTAACCATTTGTAGGTGCTTGATTTTTCGTCATTCTGGGTCCCATGTTTTAGAGAGTTATTAGTGGTCATTGATCCTTTTCGCTTGATGCCCAAACCTTAATTGTCGGGAGTCATCTATGAATCATACACCTGACTCTCTGTGAAGTCGAATCTTAAGCATTGCATCCTACAATGTAGTTGAACAAAGAAAGAAGTGCGTAACTATCCTTATCCTCGTTATTCAACACTTAAGGCCATGTCGCTGCTAGGTCGGGAGGGACAATTGCAGAACCATTGGCGTAATCAAGTTATATAAAGAACCATTAGACTTAGGTGTGGGAAATTCAAGTTGAGAATCATGGATCCAAGATTGGCCTAGAATTGTTCTTGTACAGGATTTGCCCTTTCATACTCGCTTACAACTTTGATGTCAATTTTTCACTTAAGGTAATGTTTATATGTACATAAACCTTTTGAATCATAAACTTTTGCAAAATCACTACATGCATTCCCTTTTGTTTTTGCATCATAAGGAATTAAGTAATGCTTTCTGTTAGGGGTGTGATTAGTGCTCAGTACATTTGAATCCCTATATAGATAGCTTGAGCAGCTTTTGCATCATCATAAACATTAATGCCAGATGTTCAAGTCTTTCTAGTAATATTTTCATGCCGCTGTAGGTTGCTTGATCGTGCCGCAGCAAGATCTCAGAGTTCAATATCGAGATGGGCGATTTAATACAGTTTGAACCAGTGCAACAAGCCACACCGGGCCATATCAATGAAATCATAGCAAAGTGAACAGGTCGATGCAAGCCAAGACATGAAATGCAAGGGGAGATCAACAGCTCCGGACTCTTCGCAGAGTCGCAAATTTTCCCAGACGTCAGTACTCCAACCCAGCAAAAATTTGCACTCCAGCGAACACCGCCACTTCGCCAGACCAAACGCCTCGCAGGCACCCAAGCCCAGTGAAAATTCCTTGCATTAGCACTACCTGTGTTCTGCCAAGCCAGCGGCCTTCGTTAGCTACAATACTGCTCATTTGGGCCTCTCGCCGCCATGCCCCGCATTCACTAGCCTACGAATTATCGTTGTCGATGCTTTGTATTTATCAAGGTCTCCATTTCACTTATGTAGCCATTCTTCGCCCTTAACTTCAGCCAGTCTCTGTAGTTTTGCATTATTAAGTTAGGTGTTTCCATAGTAACTTCTCTTCTTTTTGTAACAAAATACAGAGAATTTCCAGCCAAGAATCAAAGTGGGGAGAAGATCTTGTGAAATATTTTTAAATAGAAAACTAAGATATTAAATGTTTTCTCTCTCTCCTCTTTTCTTCATTGTTAACAACATTTTAGGACAATCAAGAGAGCTGTTACAAGTTCTCTGCATAGTTATGGTGGGGTATGTTGCCTTCAGTTGTGCCATAGGTACGCAGTTATGACCATCTTTCAAATTAGCATTGAATGCTGTTGATTGCCATTGTTTCATGCAGATAGCTTATTGCCAGATGCACGTGCTTAGACAGTTTATGAGCAATAGTTGTGTTTTCAAACAGTAAAGGGGCCATAGATTATGTTGGCCGTGTCGATTCAAATAGAGTTGATTTTCAGGGTATATAGATATCCAACACTGTGCCATCATAACGTTTATGAGAAATTCAGGACATTGTTTGCCTCTACTATTGCATTCCAGTCTTTCAAAGTTGGTCTTTTCACACTTTCATTTTGTTTTACAATTTCTCGTTTTCAATCTTACTTCACGTTGAAGCAAATGTCCACAGAAAGCCTTACCTTCGGCACTTACGCAAATTATTTAGATGAGTAGTCTCACTTATTATAGTAAAGAAGGATTCACAAGAAGAATTAGTATAGGCTCTTGTTGACGTAGCTCAGCCTACCGTGGCACCGAATCAAATGAAAAGTCGAGCTAAAAATCAACAAAATTATATACAATTTGAACTCTTACTACCGCAGACTGCCATCAAGTAAAGATAGTGGTTCAGGGCTCTGGGATGGGTTTTCATCCTAAGAATGATACGCATGAGTGTGAAAAGGTAAGGCTTTCTATTTGGACTTTTTGGATTTGCTTCAAAACAGTGTGATGAGTTTAAAAGCTAAGAAATTGTAAAAACTGAAAATGAAGTGTGAAAAGTTAACTTTGAAGATTTAGGTCACTAACTTGGTAAGTTAGGCAAACAAGTGTCCTCGGTTTATCCTCGCTGCTATGACATGCAACCTATAGTCCAAGGCATAACCGGATCTATGTTTAACTAGCAAAACCTCACCCTTGAAATCAACTCTATTTGAGTCAACACAGGCAGTACGATCTACGCACTTCTTTTACTATTTGAAACTCCTAACACTTAAATATTATTTCAGAGGCTCGTAAAGACCATCTAAAGAACCACAAGGCATCTATTATATAAAAGAATCGTATCTCTAAAGCATGAGAGTATCACAAATCAATAACATTCAATGCTATTCAACCCTAATTTGAGAAGATGGGGGTCATAAACACAGTACCTATGGCTTTTAATACAAGAGGACAACCTGCATATACCCACCACCAAGCTAGCTTCCTTCCTCTTCAAAGAAAGGAGGCTTAGCCAAGCATCTCTTGAGTTGTCATCCTCAAGAGGGGTGTTTGGCAGCCAAGAAAGTAAGAGAAAGAGGAGAGAGAAGAGAGAAAAGCAAAACCCTAACTAAAAATACGAGACTTTATTTACAAAAATGAAAACTTACAAATTCTTCTCTCTCCCCTCCAATTCTTGCTTCCCAAAATTCTCTATATTTATTACAAAAAAGAGGGGGTTTATATAGGCCACCTCAATACTACGAAAACAAAAACCTACAAATTTGGCTAAGTTAAAGGACAAGAGAGTAATACACCAAATTCAAGTCTAAGAAGCATTAAATACAAAGCATTTATCTAGGTGTTGAATTTCGCTAGGGCTAAAGAATCATTAGGTATAAATCACTGTGCATAGCTTAAAACAGGAAATTTCGCTAAAGTTCGTACTACACAATAAATTTCGGCTTAGCTAGCGAAATTCTCAAGAGTAGCGAACATTAGTACTGCCAGAACAAAGGCTCAGCGAAATCGGGTTGGTCTAGCTTAAAATTGGCAATTTCGCTATGTTACAAATTTTCGCTTAAGGTTGCGAAATTTAATCCTAGCGAAAAATTTTTAGTAACTCTAGCGAAAATTCCAAAGTTTTGTTGACTTCCACCGCATTTCATCCCGTCTTCAATCGCATCAATTTTTCTTCACTTTGCCTTCAGTTTTTCATTGGATTCTTGCCAAGTGGATGGCCGACACTCTGAGTTCAAACTTCATGATTCGTCATACATCTCGATATTGAACTCCCAGTGCGCAGAAACTCGCAAAATGCCCAAAAATAACCTCTAAACGGCATATGATACTAAGAAGACTCAACACTTCAATTGCATACGACATGATTAGTGCACAAAAAGCACTCAAAACCTATCTAATATAGGGTTCAAAATTGTACTTTTTGGGCACTAATCAGGTGCCACTTAAACATCCATTATACCGTATAGAATGGCTCCGGTGGAGTTAAAAGAGTTGAAACTCCAGTTGCAAGAATTATTAGAGAAGGGATTTATTTGTCCGAGTGTATCACCATGGGGAGCTCCAGTGCTGTTTGTTAAAAAGAAATATGGTACACTTCGATTGTGTGTTGATTATAGGCAACTGAATAAGATGACATTGAAGAACAAGTACCCGTTACCTAGAATTGATACTTGTTCGACCAATTGAAAGGTGCAAGTGTTTTTTCAAAGATCGACCTACGATCTGGGTATCGTCAATTAAGGATTAAGGATGCGGATGTGCATAAGATGGCGTTTAGAACATGGTATGGACATTATGAGTTCCTTGTAATGTCGTTTGGGTTGATAAATGCACCAGCGACTTTCATGGACTTAATGAATCGTGTTTTCCAACCGTATGTAGATCGATTTGTCGTGGTGTTTATAGACGACATCCTCGTGTATTCAAAGGATTGGCAAGATCATGAGACGCACCTTCAAGTAGTGCTAGAAACCTTAAGAAAGGAACAGTTGCATGCAAAAATGAGTAAGTGTGAATTTTTGTTGAGGGAAGTGTCATTTCTTGGATACATTGTATCCGAAGAAGGAATTAGGGTGGATCCAAGTAAGATAGAAGTGATTCTTAAATGGAAACCACCGAGAAATGTCACGGAAGTGCGTAGGCAGGTTACTATAGAAGGTTTAGTTAAGGGGTTTTCGATGACTGCGACCCTGATGACGAGATTACTCCAAAAGAAGGTGAGATTTGAGTGGGAGTGAAAATTTCAAGCCAGTTTTGAAAATTGAAAGATCTCGACTCTCAAGGCTCCTATTCATTAGCCAACCTACTAGTAGTATAATATGTGATCTTTAGTGATGTTTCGTTAAATGGACTTGGATGTGTCCTTATGAAAGAGGGTAAAGTGGTAGCTTATGCTTCAAGGCAGTTGAAGCCGCATGGAAAGAATTACCCTACGCATGATTTGGAATTGGCCGCCATTTTATTTGCATTGAAAATATGGAGATATAATCTTTACGGGGAAAAGTGTTTCATCTATACCGATCCCAAAAGTCTTAAGTATTTTCCCTCGCAACGAGAGCTTAACTTGAGACAACGTAGATGGATGGAATTGATGAAGGATTGTGATTGTGTCATTGATTATCATCCCGGGAAAGCTAATGTAGTGGCAGACGCATTAAGTAGAAAGTTAGCAAAAACACTTCAAGCGTTGAATGAGCTTTGTCATTGTCAGACGACGGTGCAATGGTAGCAGAATTGATAGGAAAATCGGATTTGTTGAATCGAGTGCTAGAGGCACAAAAGAGTGATGAAAAATTTATGAAATTGTAAGTCAAAATAGAGAGGGGAAAGAAACTGAGTTTTTAGTGAATGAGGATGAATTTTTGTATTATAGAGACCGAGTTTGTGTACCCAATGATGATGGTCAATGATGATGGGTTGAAAATCCATTTTTGAAGACACAGTGGATCTTTTACTATACACATCGGTAGCACGAAAATGTATACGGATTTAAGACTTCATCTTTGGTGAGTGGAATGAAGAGATGTTTAGGTTGTGACCGTGTATTGTGTGTTAGAAAGTGGCGGAACATCAAGTTCCTTTAGGTTATTGCGGCCTATTAGAATACCCAGGAGTGGAAATGGGACCGAATCACAATGGATTTGTGGTGAGTTGCCATTGTGGAGAGAAAGCGCATGATTTCGGTTTGAATTAAGTGGTAGGCGGTTAATGAAAGTCTTCAGCTACCACGGTAAGAACCGACTATCCACTTGATAAGTTGGTGATTCGTGCCACAATAGGGTTCTGGAATCAACAATATTTATAAACCTAAATTCCTCCCTCTTTAGTAGCGTAACTCTTCTTGATGCATTAGGTCGAACAGGATGGGTTTTCGTCTTACAAATGACTTGTATAATGATTTAAAATGGTGAGGTTTTAATTTGGATTTTCAGATTTGCATAAAAAGTGTGGTTGTTGTTGTCACTAATCTAACTGAAAGCAGTTTAAAATAAGATGTAAAAAGAAGACCTTGAAGTTTTGAGTCACTAGTTTGGTATGATGGGGTTGTAGAGGTGTCATCGGGTTATTTCCTCGCATTAGACAAATGACGCATAGTCATTCCAAACGGATCTTTGTTTAACTTTAAAAACCAGCCTTAGTAACATTCCTATTTGAACCACCGCATTTCACGAGCATTTAATGTTCCTTCGAGTTTAAAATAAAGCATTTAACCTACTTTAGTGACTTCGTAACTAATGGATGTCGAGTGTATCACATTAAGAATACACTGAATCCCTAAAGCATGCCAAGTATTGACCAATGAAAATACATTAAATAGCATTTAAACCTAGTTTGGAAAGTTTGAAACACAAATACGCGGTACTGCTTCATGGCAGAACACACGCAAACCCATCCAACCAACACAGCAACCCCCTCCTCTTCAAGGTTCTGAGGCTTATGAAACATCCTTTGATTTGTCATCCTCAAAGGGGTGTGTTTGGCGACTGAAAAATGAGGGAAAGAGGAGAGAAGAGAGAAAATGGGAACTAGCTTGAGGGTTTACATTAAATGAAGCTTGCGTGAAAATGAATAGTTAGGTTACAAAATGTTCATATCATGGCTTATATAGCCCCACAAACATGCGAAAATACCAAACTAACCTAAATAATATGATTACATTGAGGGAAAAAGGGGAATAAATCAAAATGGAGTCGTTTGGATCACAAAAACACGATGTAGAATTTTCGCTATGCAAAGTAATTTTCGCTATCATAGAGAAAATTCGCTATGATAGTGAAATTTCGCTATGATAGTGAAATTTTCGCAATCATAGCGAAATTTCGCTATGAAATTTTCGCTATGATAGCGAAAATTTAGCTATAGCGAATATATGATATGAAAATTTCACTATCGTGCGAAATTTTTTCGCTATCGTGCGAAAGAACTACGCTATGCTGTAATTACCAGCCTATTGCGCTTCCTGCATCCTCCGGCCTTTGCATTATGCATCTTCCGGCTTGCTATTTCTTCATCGAGCTTGATGAAATCGGCAAATTCATCACGAAATGGCGCAAATCCAGCACAATTTCGACGAAGCGATATGATGGTAAGGTTTATGAAAGCAGCCAAAACTACCAAAAACAACCTCGAAACGTCGAGTAGTACTAATCGGACTGCACATGTCAATCGGCAATTAATATGATTGATACTTGCCAAAAACACTCAAAACCTATCTTAAATAGGACTCAAAATAGCACTTTTTGGTCTTAATCACCTCGAAACGACACATTGCTGGTATATGATACTAAAAATAATACCTGCAAAGGACATCACGGTATGCTTTGCAAAAAGAGTATTATGTTCAAAAAGTGTGTACAAGTGAGGTTTTACCGTCAATATGAAAAATTTAGACTCTGTACAAAAACCAACATGAAGACAATAATAGCCGTATAGGAACGAGTTTAGGCGACATCAATTCAAGGAAGTCGACACGAACTCACGAAATCTAGTTTTTAGGTAACCAGTTTGAACGATAAGTTGCTAAGCTATTCCCGACCAAGCTATTGCGGGACCTTAAAGCGTGACCAACCTAAATAGATTCAGTTACACTCTTATTTCTTACTTCGATTGTATTGTAGGGTACAATGTTGAAAACTCGACTTCACGAAGTCAGGTGTAGCGAGGTCCACCGATGACTCCCGACCAATTGGGTTTAGGGCATCAAGTCAAAGGATGCAATAAACCATAACTCTTGGACTTCACCTTGGACTTCGAATGAATTTGAGAATCCAGCACCTACAACTCGCTAAACTCACCCATCCACCCATGTAACAAACACTAAGTTGGTGACTCCTGACCCGGTTGGCTTAGGGCCTGGGAGAGGCAGGCTTTCGCCATATACCCCTCAGACTGTGTTCGGGTGTCAAGGTAAAGTGTCACGGCTTTCCATTCTCTTTTTCTTCTTTATTTTTCTTTTTGCTTTTTCTTTTTCAATTGGAAGACTTCATTGGTCTTCTTTTGTGGGTAACATAAACCTATTATGGGTTGTCAACTAATCTAAGGTCGGTTTTGCAAAGTAAAAAGAGGTATGCAGCTTCTCAACCTATTGATGAAAACTGATGTGCACTGTGTGTGATTAGCTAAAGGCGGATGAACAAGGTTGAATACTTTGGAATCTCAACAAACCAAAAACCTAATCATGCATGGAACTATTCTAGCATTATGGTAGCATAAGTGCTTGATTTTCAACTTCAGTAAAATGAAACCACCCGTAAAGGGCGAATCGAAAGTAAAGAAAAATAGATTTGTATTATTTATATCAAGGTGATTTTACAAAATTTTTGAATTTTGCAAACAGAAGAAAACAACAAGCCTCTATATTAACAAACAAATTTAGGCTCTGTTGAGCATGCATTACCAGTAAAACTAAAATCAAAAGTATGAACATTACTTTCAACACAAGCTGTCCCGGCATGGGAAAGAGAAAGTTAGAGGATGGAGTGGTACCTCCTCAATCAGTAGCGGCAGGAGGAGGATCATCCCGACTGACGGTGAGTCTTCTTTGGTGAAGTGATTGATGTTGCTCTGACTACCAACACAAAGCGAAAACATGCCACTCATTGATCACCCTGAGATTTTAACGAATAGAAACTTAAACAAGACTAAGCAATTAAATTAGTGGCTTTTAGGACCTTTGTAAAGACCACTCTAAATGTGGCCAGCACAGTGGGTCTCAAGGAGGTCGGAAGAGAATTTCCTCCACATTCACGGTCTGTTTGCCGCGACATAGGGCTTCACTCAGATCCGTTAACCTTGATCACCTTATTATCATTTGGATTTAGTAGGTGACCATTGGGGTGTGCTTGTTGAACAATGAATGGGCGAGATCCATCGACTTAAGCTTGCCGGAAATAGATGGGTTGGAATCATACGGGGAGGACTTGATCCCCGCATTGAAATTCTTGCCAGGTTATCATTTGATCGTGCCATTTTTCGATCTTTCCTTTGGAATCTTCGAGTTAGTAGGCATCATTTAGTATTCCTCGACTCATTGAGATCGAGAGTCTTTTGAGCTTGACACTGGCAAATCCATGTTCAGTTTCTTGATTGCCCACCATGCTTTATGAGTTTTTCCACTGGAAGATGACATGCCTTTCCATAGACCAGCAAGATAAGGGGCGTTCGAATCGTTTTGAAAGGCGTTACGTAGGCCCACGGTTGAATCAAGCAATTTGAGGGACCAATCTTTTCTGTTGTTGTTCACCACCTTCATCAGAATGGTTTTAGTCTCCCTGTTGGCAAGCTCTACTTGACCACTTGTTTGCGGATGGTGAGGGGTAGCCACTTTGTGTTTAACACCATGTTGCCGTGGGTTTCGAAAGGTTTGTTCTGAGTGTGAACCCCATCACTAATAATGGCTTTTAGTACCCGAACTGGAAAAGATGTTTGCTTTCAAATTTGAGCACCACCACGGCCAATTAGTTGGTTTGGGGGTTGTGACCCGTTTGAGCACATAGTCACACCCGCGATATGTATGCATGCCCGTAGACGTAGGGAAAGGTCTATCGTCCCGATGCCCCAAACGTCAAATAGCTCGACCACTAAAATTGGGTTCAGGGGCATCATATGACGGCGAGACAACTTCCCGAGCCTTTGGCATCTATCACATACTCGACATATTTGGTGTGCTTCTTTAAAAAGAAAAGGCCAGTAGAAACCCGACTGCAGCACCTTCATTGCTGTCTTTTGGGAAGCAAAGTGACCACCACAGGCAATCTCATGGCAGTGGCTTAGAATTCCCTGTTGTTCTTCTTCAAGCACACACTTTCTAATTATCTGATCTGCACAGTATTTAAACAAGAAGGGCTCTTCCCAATAATAGGAATGGATCTTCGCTAAGAAATACTTCCTATCATGTTCTTTCCAATCAGATGGAATTTCTCCTGTTGCTAAGAAATTGGCAATGTGAGCATACCAGGGAGCTTTCTCCAATTGCATTAAAGATTCTTCAGGAAATTCATCATTGATGGGAGGGTTATTGTTAATCTAGAAAGATGGTCTGCCACAACATTCTCTACCCCCTTTTTGTCCTTAATTTGCAAGTTAAATTCTTGAAGCAGAATAACCCATCGGATAAGTCTTGCCTTAGCATTTTGCTTGGTCAGGAGATATTTCAAAGCGGAATGATCTGTAAAAATGACTATATCAGACCCAACCAAGTATGCTCGAAATTTGTCTAAGGAGTAGACCACTGCAAGCAATTCTTTCTCTGTAGTAGTATAGTTCCTTTGTGCTTCATTCAAGGTTTTGCTTGCATAATAGACTACATGAGGTTTTCCACCTTCTCTTTGTCCAAGAACTGCTCCAATAGTAAGATCACTTGCATCACACATCACCTCAAAAGGCAACTGCCAATTGGGTGCCCCGATCTTGTGGTGTAGTTGTCAAATAGGACTTGACTCTTCAAAGCTCTTCGGCGGTGTTTTTCCCAGCAAGTTTAGCATCTTTCTCTAGCTTATAAAGGGGCCCAATCTTGAAATCCTTCATGAATCTCTGTAAAGCACATGGCCGAGGAATTGCCTAACATTTTTACATTTGTTGGAAACGGCGGTTGGAAATAAGTTCGATTTTATGTATCCTTCTATTCCCCTGCTAGAAATAACATGCCCCAGTACAATCCCTTGGTTAACCATAAAATGGCATTTCTCCCAGTTAAGCACTAGATTCTTTTCAATGCACCTCTACAGGATAGCTTTAAGATTAGTCAGACATTCTTCAAAATCACCTCCGTATACAGTGATGTCATCCATGTATACTTCCATTATGCACTCCACCATATCGCTGAACATACTAAGCATACATCTCTGGAAGGTGGAAGGGGCATTGCAAAGACCAAAAGGCATCCTCCTGTAAGCATAAGTTCCAAATGGACAAGTAAAGATGGTCTTTTCTTGATCTTCTGGTGCAATTTCTATCTTAAAGTACCTTGAATACCCATCCAAAAAGCAATAGAATGGGTGTCTAGAAACCCTCTCAAGAAGCTGATCAATGAAGGGCAATGGGAAGTGATCTTTTCTTGTTACTCCATTGAGCCTCCTGTAATCTATGCATACCCTCCTACCGGTGGTGAGTCGGGTAGACAATTCCTCGCCCTTTTCATTTTTTACAGTGGTCACCCTTGACTTCTTGGGCACCACCTGGGTTGGACTTACCTAAGTGCTATCAGATATGGGATAAATGATACCGGCCTGCAGCAACTTCAGGACTTCAACGCGAACTATGAAGGATCCCGACCCGGATTAACCTCGTGAACTTGGGGGACCTCAGGCACTCAGCGGATATAGAAACTTTCCTCAAACAATCAATTAAAATCCATGGAAGCGAACCCTTTACAATCCTTAGCATATCTTTAGAAAATAATCACGGAAGTAGAGTAGGTAATTTTTTTTTTTTCTTTTTATTTTTTCAAACACTTAGATTTTTCGAAAATGGCGAGTTTCCTTTGTTTGTCGGACTTTCCCAAATTTACAAAAACCTACAGAACATTGCCGCCCAATCTTTCGATTCTCAACTTCCATTTTAGGACTCCTCGTCCTGACCAAATTAAACACACAACTCGATCAAATGAAAATATATACACATATACATTTATTTATTTGATCCTTCAAGCATTGAAACTTCTTCAATTCCATGCAGTTTTATTAAAAAGTTGAGGCGAGCCGGACTTAAGTCGACCGCCTCGTGCCTCGTCCGCGAGGATCGATGCGCGTAGTTCCTTTCCAAAATATATATATATATATATATATATATATATATACATATATACATGACAAAATATTCCAGCATATACAATATGCAAAATATATATACAATGCCGATCCACGGCGTTGTCTCCTCGTGCTTTCGACTCTTCGCGAGGGGATGCTCTACCGGCGCACTTGTCTCAGGTCCTGAAAATGTTTTTTGAAACATACGGAAAGAGTGAGCTAAAGGGCTCGGTGAGTGTACATTTCATTTAGACAAACATTTTCGATTATATATCGAAGTAATAAATGCTTATACAATTAAAAACCAATTTATGCTTTAAACTTTCTTTCTAATGGAACCCAGGGGGTAAACACCGAACAGTTTTCGGTGCGACGAGTCGAGGGCGATCACCAATCCCCAGTCGCCATGGCTATCTTTGCTGGAGAAACTCACGCCATGCATGAGGGTTCGATCCTGCTTACCTTATCACGTGTAAGGATATTACGCTAAAAATCTATTTCCCTCCCTCAGTTAGTAACTTATAACTATTCCCTCCTAGAAATCCTTACGTTTGGAATCTTCGCGGTCGATATCAGTCATAGCAATCGTATGGTTAGAATTAGCGAATTGGTAAAACGTTCTTTAAAATACATTTATAAATCAGTTTAAATCCTTTCTTTATCATTAAAACACATATGCATTCTTTACACATTTTAAACTTTCATAATGCCTTAACATGTGTACATATTTAATATACATATATAAACATTTACATTAAACTTTTCATTTTAACATTTAAAAATCTTTCACTTTTAAAACTCAATTTTCAAAAATCAGTTTTACACTCACCTCTTTGTTTCTCGAAACTTGGGCACAACTCCACTACTTTCCGGTCTTTGCTTTTAGCCTACACACTCAACGAATATGGCAACGTATTAATCGCCTGCGTATAGCGTAAAACTAAACGTACTTCACACCTTGATCACTTTAGGGTCACCTGACGTTCATATAAAGCCAAATTAATAATTTACCCTTGGCGCTGAAACCCATAACAAAAAAACCACTCATTTTGGCAACCTTTTTCCAACAATACTCTATAGACTTTATTACCCAAAAATTATTCAAAAGGTCTTCAAAAATTATGAAACTCTCCAGATCAGTCCTTTATATATCCAATGACATCTCTGTAAATTTTCAATTTAAAATTCCTTCTCTAAAGCCCTCAACTACATAACACAAGTTACAGCATGTTTTTGATGCCAATTTGGTTAACTCACTGAATCACATACTGTTATCCTTGATTTCTGGGATCTTAACTCCATAAATTGGAAATTTTTTATTCACTCATTTGAAGCTATGGTTCTAAGGTTTCTTCTCCAATTGGAATCACCAAATTTGGATCACCAAAACTCAAGTTATTGTATTTTATATATAGATTACTCAAATTGACAGAACAGAATCTGCACATAGCTCCACTTGGAAAAATTTCTGGGCACTTTGGGGTTACAATTTACTTGCACTTCCTTCAGATAACTTATTCCCATAGAATTCTATTTTACCCAGAAGTTTGAATCACTCAATTTGGATGAGTGAAACTCCACTTATGACCAAAACACTACAACCATACCCAAACAGAGCATAATCAGTGAGCTACCACGGCTCACCTTTCCAGTCCATGTTGGGAGCCTTAGAGCTACAATTTGCTCTTTGTCCCTTCTATACATTTGTAACCCTATCTCTTATGGTTCTTTAACAATTGGAATCCAATTATTTGGATGATTACTACTTTTAATATATATCAAAAACAATAACGGGGTTTTACAAAAATTTTGACAGCATTCCTTTTAAAAACCCAACATTCTCTTTTTTACAACTATTCCATAATACCTCAAAAACCACATGAAATCTAACTCAAAACAACTCCACAACACTTGAATTGGTGATTTGGAAATTCATACCACAAAACCCTAGGTGAAAATCTTATGAATTCAACCAAAGGTCCACCAATTCTTCTATAAACCATATAAATATGATGATTCCATGTTTATTTTACACCAATTGGGGTTTTACCTACAAAACCTCAACAAAATCTAGGGTTTAGGTGATGCTTTAGAAACCCTAGACAAGGAACAACAATTCTCCAAACCAAAACCTTAAGATCAAAGTACCCATGATTCAAGGCCAAAGCTTATACCTTGGTTTAGCCTTCTTCTCCTTACTCCTTCTTCTTCCTCGCCTTCCTCCTCTTCCCTCTCCTAACACTCTTTTCTCTCCTCTCCAAAACGTGAGCCCTAGCTTTTGTGAGACAAAAAATGAGTTTGGCTTTTGTTTGTCTCATCACATTTGTAATCCCATTTATACCTTAATTGCCATTAAGTCCTTCATCCTTTTAATTTTTGCAAATCAACTTATTTTATTTCAATTTTTGGCATCCTATCTTCTCACATTATGACTTCCATATCATCTTTTTTTATACCTTAATTGCAAAAAGGGGTCCTTGATCATTTTAATATTGCAAGACAACTCTTGTTATTTCTATTATGGCCTATCTCTACTCATTTAATGATTTTCACTATCCTTTATGCTTAATTACACTTTTACCCTTGTTTTAGTACCACAATTCCGGGTTCCATAAGTTTATCATTTCATATTTTCATCATATGTAACTCCCAAAAAATATTACAAGTTCACTTGGTGTTCTTATACGCCCCTACAGTTACATGTACTGTACACTCTCTCGGGACGGGGCGTTACAAACTACCTCCTGCATGTGAGGATTCAACCTCCTCTGTGGCTACCTAACAGCTTTAGATTCTTCTTCTAAATAAATGTGGTGAGTGCAGATTGCTGGGCTGATGCCTTTTAAATCAGAAATTTTCCACCCCAAAGCTTGCTTGTTCATTTTGAGGAGGTGCAGCAGGTTGTCCTCCTATGGAGTGAATCTTGGTGACGATATTACTTTGGACCTTGCCTTGTTTTCTTCCAGATATGCATATTTTAATTCCACAGGCAGGGGTGTGAGATCCAACTGTTGAGGTTCCTTTTTCTCTTTACCAGTTAACAATGGTAGAATTTCTATTTTCTTTCTCCAGCACCCACCTTTAGGCTCATGCATTGGTTCTGTTGCTCTAATTTTCGGATAACTCACGGGTTAACCGTCTTGCACTTCTTTGCTCGTGCTTTGTTCTTGAGAATTGTATCTATTATGCGAGACTTCTTCACAGATATACTCCCACTTCCAGTTGCATATGCCTTTTACTCAAATGGAAGATATTGCGTTCCAAAGTCATATTCCCAAAAGTGCATTGCATAACCCCATTTCGGCAATTTATAATGGCATTCGAAGTAGCCAAGAATGGCCTTCCCAATATGATGGGTACATGATTGGCCCCATTTCTTCGGCTCTATGTCAAATACGACAAAAAATCCCTTTGGATAGTAGAATTTGTCCACTTGTGATAGAACATCCTCAATGGTCCCCTTTGGTATTTTAATGAACTATCGGCTGAGACGATTAATGATGGAAGTGGGCTTTAGTTACTCCCGAACCAATTTGCTTGTACATGGAATATGGCAATAAGTTCACACTAGCTCCCGAGTCTAGTAGTGCTTTTCTATACTAGTGCTGATATTGCGAGGTCGATATCCAGTCTGCACCTCCCTGGGATCTGCCAATGATAGCTCCTTGCTCGTTAAAGATTATTCGCATTGGAAACCTCTTCCACGTTATCAGTCTCAGTATGTAAGTGGAGCTAATCAGCATCAAGGGATATTCAATACCTTATATATTCTCTGTTCAGTTGATGCTTTGGTACCACTTTTAAGTCGCAGAAGGAGTGTCCGCTGTTCACCCTCTTCCCACCTTTCTTGGTTGTTCTTATACGGTGTTTAACCAGCATTGGGAGCTTTCTTGGTTGGTTATCTTTGGTCTCAGTTCTTTACCACTTCTCAAAGTCCTCTTGCTTTAACTTCATCAATTTTGCATTGGGATGCTAGCGAGCCTATCTCGTACATTTAGGGTTTCTTTGTGTGGGAAGGAATTTCCTTTTAGGCCCCCTCTTCTTTGGTTAGACAACTGGAAATGGAACTTTGCAGCTGAGAATGCATCTTGTCTAATTTCTTACAATTGAGTGAGCTCTCTCTTGTTTCAATTTTCTGATTAGTTTGAACATTGATACCTTTGTTCCTCACAAAGGTACCTACTACCCCTTCTTAAATTCGAGTGCACGCTCGGGAAGAAAGGTGGAGGTTCTTCTTTGTCTTGAAGTCGAGCCAAAGCTGGCACTTTGTGCTCAGCAGGGAGCATATGCGGGGGTTTGGCTTCCATGATGGGATCGGATGATTCCTCGATTGGGGTTATAGGTGTTGCCATAAGGAGCATTTGTAGGTGGCTTATTTTGACCTAAGACATGGGCATGCTCTTGCATTAAGTCCCTTACTGAAGGAACTACTAGACAGTGCTCCCCAGGGTGGCTATTTGACTGACAATTAAAACAGGTTGGGTGAGATGCAGGCAATTCATTCACTGCTTTCACTTCATGTTGATTTCTCATTTCAAGCTCCTCTAACCTTGGAGTCAAAGTGGTCAGTTTCGCTTTCATCTCCGTGTCTTCGGAAAGTGCATAAATGCCTCCCCTCTGGTGGGTCGAAGTCCTCATTCTTTCTTACTCCCTTGGGTTTGGCTCATCCTATCCCTTGGAAGTTTCAGCCACATGTTAAAGTCCAGCTAAATCCAGTTCACTGAAGACCCCTCAGCGCATGGTTTCAATTTGTTCTTCGTAGGCGGAAGCGTGCCATCATCGAAATGATTCCAGCAGCATCCATGTATCAAAACCATGGTGTGGACATGCACTAATGGTATCCATGAATCTCCACGACATTGATAAAACTTAGGTATGCGTAGGCCGAGTAAGTGTAGATTTGCCTCTTCAAAGCTGATTGGTCTTGGTTATGCTAGAAAATTTCTTCAAAGAATTTGGCTTGAAGATCGTGATTTCTAATTGTTTCTCGGCCTCGGTGAATTGAGCCATATTTTGGCTTTGTCTTTGAGGTTAATGGAATGCCTTCAACTTCAACAAATCCATGTCGGTTACACCTCCTTAAAGTTATGCATACTTCCTCAAAATCGGATGTGTGTGTATGGTTTTCATTTTCCAGCACCATGAAAAGTTGGGAGTAGGGCTGAGATAAGGTCTGCATCCTCGCGGTGGTATGATGCGGGAAGGTGCACCTAACTCTAGGAGGGTGTATGTAGTCCTCATTGGCCTGTATGCTGTTGGATTCATAGGAATTTGCTTGCTGACTTTCTTGGCTGGAGTAGAGGATCCATTTGCTCCTTGTACTGCCTGACTTCACTGACTTTGCTGGTGGTGCTAACTCTTTGCGGTCTATCGATATTCCTCTATCAGTGATGCATAAACACCTGTGACATAAAAAGAGACAAAGCAAAGAGAACAACAAGAGCTCGCCAAAAGATTAGTGTTAATAATAAAAAAACTAATTGTAATAATAAAAACGGCCCGAGCGTGGCTAATGAGTAAAAACATGAAATTACAAATAATGAAATTCAAAAAGGTTTAAAGGTCTGATACTTGTAGTTACAAGTACCCATCAACTCATCATCTGTAGTTTGGCACCATCCCCGGCAACAGAGCCATTTGATTCGTGCCGCAATAGGGTTCCGGAATCAACAATATTTATAAACCTAAATTCCTCCTACTACCGTAGCGTAACTACTGCAGTATAGCGGCTTTAGGATCGAACACAGGGATGGGTTTTCGTCTTACAAATGACTTGTATAATGATTTAAAATGGTGAGGCTTTTATTTGGATTTTCGGATTTGCATAAAAAGTGTGGTTGTTATTTGTCACTAATCGCGGCAGTTTAAAATAAGATGTAAAAGAAGACCTTGAAGTTTGAGTCAACAGTTTGGTATGATGGGGTTGTAGAGTGTCTCGGGTTATTTCACCGCGTGGGCAAATGACATATAGTCATTTCCAAACGAATCTTTGTTTAACTTTAAAAACCAACCCTTAGTAACATTCTATTTGAACCATAGCATTCTTGAGCATTTAATGTCCTTGATTGATGATAAAGCATTGCCCTTTCGATGGCTCGTAAATGACATCTAATGGATGTCAGTGTATCTACCGTAAGAATACCTTTGAACCTAAAGCATACCAAGTATTGACCAAAAAATACATTAAATAGCATTTAAACCTAGTTTGGAAAGTTTGAAACACAAATACGCGATGCCTTCATGAAAACGAGAGGAACACTTGCAAACCCGTCAACCCGACTGAAACCCTCCCTCACTTGAGGTTTAGAGGCTTAGCCAAACATCATTTGAGTTGTCATCCTCAAGGGGTGTGTTTGGCGACCTAGAGCAAATGAGGAAAGAGGAGAGAGAATAGAAAATGGGAACCAAAACAGGGGCCGTAAATGAAACTGCGTGAAAATGAATAGTTAGGTTACAAAATGTTCATATCATGGCTTATATAGCCCCACAAACATGCGAAAATACCAAACTAACCTAAATAATATGATTACATTGAGAAGAATTAATCAAAGCGGGTCGTTTGGATCACACCAAAAACACGTCACGAATTTTCGCTATGCACGATGGTACCCCATTTATCATAGCGAGAAATTCAGCTATAGCGAAAATTTAAATATCGTGAAAATATATATCATTAGAATTTTTCGCTATCATTGCGAAATTTTCGCTATGCCTGCGAAATTGCCAATCTTCTCTGCTTTGCTTTTACGCATCCTCTGGCATGCGGTATGCATCTTCGACTTGCTATTTCTTACGTCGAGACTTGATGAAATCGACGAGAATTCATACGAGTCGGCATAAATCGGCCTGATTTGAAGCGAAGCTGATATGATGGTAAAGGTTTCTGAAACACATAAAACTACAAAAACAACCTCGAAACAAAATCGAGTAAAACTAATCGGACTGCGCACATGTCAATCGGCTTAATTAATATGATTAATGCGCAAGAACACTCCCGAAAACCTATCTTAGTGGGACTGAAATAGCACTTTTGGGTACTAATCGGTTAATGACTTTACATAAAGGAAATAGTTCGGTTGCATGGGATTCTAGTGTCTATCATTTCAGATAGAGATCCGAGGTTTACCTCGAGATTTTGGGGGAAAATTGAAAGATGCTTTAAGCCCTCAACTGAATTTCAACATAACTTTCCACCCGCGGATGGATGGTTAATCAGAGAGAGTGATTTAAGTTTTAGAAGATATGTTGAGAAGTTGTGTGGTCGACTATGACGGTAGTTGAGATAGACATATTCCTTTACTTGAATTTATGTATAACAATAGCTTCTAGTCGAGTATTGGAATGGCACCTTATGAGGCTCTCTATGAAAGGAAATGTAGAACACCATTGTGTTGGACAAAGTTAAGTGAGAAGAAAGTAATCGGTCCCGATTTGATTCAAGAGACTGAGGAAAAAGTGAAAATGATCAGAGAAAGATTAAAGGTAGTTGCGGATAAACAAAAGTCTTATGCCGAATTTAAAAGAAAAGACATTCAATATGAGATCAATGAGAAAGTGTTCTTAAAAGTTTCTCCTTGGAAGAAAGTGATGAGATTCGGGAAAAAGGGCAAGTTAAGCCCTAGGTTCATTGGGCCGTATGAAGTGATCGAGAAAGTGGGTCCAGTGGCATATTATGCCTCCCCAGAGTTGGAAAAGATTCATAATGTTTTCCATGTTTTAATGTTAAGGAGGTATAGGTCAGACCCATCACATGTGATCTCTTTGGAAGTTATTAAGCTTAGACCGACTTAACATACGAAGAAGATGTTGTAGAGATCTTGGCTCGAGAAGTCAAAGAATTGCAGAACAAGCGAATCCCATTAGTCAAAGTATTGTGGAGAAACCACAAGATAGAGGAAGCCACGTGGGAAAGTGAAGAAAACATGCTTCAGCAGTATCCACAACTGTTCAATCAAGGTAATTTCAAGGACGAAATACTTTTAAGGAGGGAAGAGTTGTAACGCCACAAAAATAACCTAGCAGTTTTATAACATGTTTAGAGTATAAAATAAATTAAATTGTATTTTTCCAGAATTTATATTGTTAATGAACAAAACAAATTTTTTTTGATAAAACCCAGAAATTATAAAAGAATTAAGGTTAAATTGGTAAAATGTCAAAATGAGGACCCAAGGGTCATAAATGAGAAGTGCATGTGCCAAAATGGAAGAAGGGTAATAAAGTTGAATAGAAAATGAAAGAGAAAGAAGGATTAAAATCTGCAATGAGAAATGAAGAAATAATGTGCTAGCCCAGAGCAAGACTAGTGAAGGTTTGAGTTAAGACCTTTGGTCTTTGAATAGAATTTCTCATTTGGACATATCTTCACATTGAGAACTAGGGCATGGTTGAGAGAGTGAGAGAGGAGACCAAGTAGGCTTTGTGCTCGCCATGGATTTGAGCCAAACAAAGAAGAATGAAGAAGAAGGAAGTAAAAAGAAAGAGATTAAAGATATGAAACTAACCCTAACCCCCTTTAATGTTGTGTTTGAGTTTGATGAAAACCACAAATCGGAATAGAAGTGTTTTAAATGGTTGAAGATAAGTTTTGGGTTAAGTTTCAAAGTGCTTTTGGGTTAGGATTGGTTTTGAGGAATTTTTTTATAAAGGAAATGTTGGGGTTTTAGGGGAGATGCTGTCAAAATTTTCTAAAACCCATGTTTTTGTTTTGGTCATAACTTAGCCATAACTTATGCAAATTGAGTGATTCAAATTTTTGGGTAAACTAGACTTCTAAGAGAAAAGATACCCTTGAAATAAGTGTATTCAAATTTGGACCCCATTGACCATGGTCGTCAAAGTGAGGAAGCTCTGTTTTAGGAAAGTGCAGTTTAGTTTGGTACAATTTTGGTGTTTTAGAGTGATTTTAATTATTTAGGCCATAAGTTGAGTTTCAATAATCCAAATTGAGTGATTCAAATTTTTAGGTAAACTAGAATGCTAGGAAAACAAATCTCCTTGAAATAAGTGCATTCAAATTTGGACCCATTGGACTGAAATTCGTAATTGAGGCTCTTGTTTTGAGGAAATTACGGTTTAGTTCGAACCATTTTTTGATGTTTACGAGCAGGTTTTTTGGTATTTAGGCCATAAGTTGAGTTTCACTCATCCAAATTGAATGATTCAAATTTCTGGGTATACTATACTTCTAGAAGAACAAATCTCTTTGAAATAAGTATATTCAAAATTTGACCCCATTGGACCCAGAAATTCATCAAACTGAAACTCTATTTTCGGGCAAATACTGGTTATGTTTTGAAAATATAGTAGTCCCGGTTGTTTTGAACATATTTTGAGTTTCAGTGCTTTGAATTAGATGATTATGATTCGTCGCCCGTAGGGTATTAATCAACAAAATTTATAACCTAATACCTCATATTAGCATAGCATAGCTACTATAGTATAGTGGTTATAGGATCGTCCACAGAGATGGGTTTTCTTCATGGAAATGACTGATAGAGTGAGACTTAAACTGGTGATTTCATTTTAGATATTTGGGTTGTGATAAAAATAGTGGATTTTCGAGAGAAAATAAAAAATAAAAATAAAGCATAAGTAAAATCAAGATAAAATGTAAAAAGAATAAATTCGTTGGAGTTCTAGGTCACTAGGTTTCAGTTGCCAAACAGGAGGGGTTTCCCGGGTCTTTCTGCATTGGGGAGGATAACATATAGTTATTTTTTGAATCGGTTCTTGGTTTGGCTATAATAACTGACCCTAAATAAATATCCTTGAAAAATAGTATTTGCTTCCCATTAATGGTCTCGGACAGTGAAGAACATCTCCTTGACTCGCCTTCCAATGGTCCATAAATGATCTTCTGGTATAATTGGATCTAACAATAAGCGCCAATGAGCCTTGAGCTTACCAAATACTAACCATTCAATGTGACTCAGGGATCGAACACAGGATTTGAAGGAAATAAAGCATCACCTTGAATCGCCTTCCAATGACCCGTAAGTAGTAATGACGAGATGTCGATGGATCTAACAATAAGCATCCATTAAAAACCCTAAAAACTTATCAACTCTGAGGTCAGCCTTGAAACGACCATTAATGGTGGAAAATACCCTCCGTTAAACCTTGGAAAGCCAGCATTTTCATCGTCTGCCTTCACCTGGTTCCTTTACTCCAAGCAAACAAAAGGTTTAGCCGCTCCTCCTCTTCTCAGAGGTTGTTTTGTTGTCGAGAAAAAGAATGAGAAAATGAGAGAAAACGGAAGCTTCCTCAACAAGCTTTTCCAAAACTATTTTACTGAATAATGAACTGAATGTCTACAAAGTCTTATCTCAAGTATTTCATACCACCAATCCCATTACAAATTACCAAAATATACAACTCATAACACTATAACACGAGGATAAACTAGTAAGAATAACAAAAGAATAAAAAGTCAAAGTTTGCAGGAGTTTTCGTATGGGTTGCGAATTTTCGCAACCCTTGTGAATTCCTGTTTGCTATTTCATCTTTCTTTTGCATCATTTATACCTTTCTTCGGCTTGGGTGCTCATTATGACTAGATTCTTCATGCCTTGACTTGAATCCTTATCTCAGAGGAAATATACAATCCCCTAAAAACAACCAAACTTGCCACAAAATTTGATTAGTAACTTGCTGGTCTTAACATACGATTGGGTTAATTAGGCTGATTACTACACAAAAATGCTTAAAACTTGGAGTGTTAAGGGTATGAAACAACACTATTTGGGTAGTAATCAGATTCCAAATTATGAATAAAATAGATTTATAGGGGAACAATGGACTTGAAGGAAGTTGGGTAGAAAACAATCCTAACTAGAAACCTAAATAAGTCAACTAATATTGTTCTCTAATTGTGATGGATTAATGGTTGGTGACGGAACCACGACCAAATTGGATTAGGGATAGGAATCGAGGAGTGACAACCTTTTTGGTTTGTTCTCCATACCTCTCTTCTTATTTCAAGTTTTGTGATTTTTGGTTGAAATGATTTTCAAGAAACTGCATATGTGATTTGTTTTAAGAGATTTGGGAAAATTGATTTCAAATGCATTGCCATAAAAATTGCATGAGCATCAAAATGTATTATATGGGTATAAATGTATATACAATATTGTAAATTACTATAAGCGAGTTTAATGCCTTAACAGAGATGTTATTCGTCATGTCGAGTTGGGATAGATTGGTATACCAATAAGGGTCAAACTAAGTGATCTGTAAACGAAATGAAATATAGTGGCATATCGATCCATAACCCAGCGGGATAGTATCGGTAGTGTACGAAAATGATTTTTGACCAGTAGTCGAATGACCCGACGGAATGGAATGCGTGTTATAAAATGTTTTTCTCTTGATCTGCTGACCCAGTAATTTATTACGTGATTAAGTTATCTTAGGCATGAAAGAAATGGATTCTGTATTCGTATAAGGGAAAAATTATAAGTAAATGTGTGAAATGAATGATTTGAGTTTCGAATGAAATATTGCATATAAAATTGTATAATTTGAAGTGATAAAATGATTTGCAAATGAAAGTATGTGAAATAAGCACATATATATAATATATATGCATGGACTATATTGAAATTGTGCCCGAAACATTGTTTGGAAAAACTATATGTGTTTAATTGATAGAAGAATTGCATAGAACCACTAAGCATGAAAACTCTTAGCGTTATTTTATCATCAGCGATCTTAGAGTGACTAAGGACAAGCGAACAGAGTTCAGAGTCATG
Organism: Tetrastigma voinierianum; assembly: GCA_016808115.1. NCBI lineage: Eukaryota > Viridiplantae > Streptophyta > Magnoliopsida > Vitales > Vitaceae > Tetrastigma > Tetrastigma voinierianum. The sequence goes on from JAEQBH010000112.1 coordinate 1,806,371, forward strand.
TTGAATTGTCTTGAGTATAAGTAAACGCTCGTCGATGCATACATTCATCCCGTGACATTATTTGATCTTTGGTATCAGAAGCCAAAAATGTATAAATTTTCATGGAAGAACATATTTGATTTATTTATGGGGATGAACTATGATAATGTTTGGCAAATGATAATGTTGAAGCGACATGCGCTACCATATTGAATAGAAAGTGTTCGTTGACAAGCGGTGGGTATCCTTTATGAAATGATTATGAGACATTTGGCTATAGTATTAATGTATATATGGTAAAAGCGGTTGCATCCGGATCTGTTTAGCCCCTTCTACTTGGTGGGTAAGGGCGCGACAGTATTACCACCCTATCTGGATGATGTTGGCGTAATCGAAAACATAAAGCTCTTCATGAAGGGACCTAGGGTGGTGTTAGGTTGAAGGACAAAAAATAAGACATTATTATGATGAGAAGTACTTGTGACTTATAATCCATGTAGTATTCTCATGGTGGGTCGATCCAATACAATGTTCACCAACATGTACTTATGAGCTGACTTAATATCACATATATCCGTATTCCAGGTAGAACATGATCATGAGTCCCGAACTCCATAATAATTCTTAATTCACTATTGCTCTACCAATAATGAATGACCAGGACAATTTACAGAATAATATTCATTTAGAGATCAGAGTTCTACTATCCAAGTCACACACTTGATGACCATAAGTGGAATCAACTATTCATGGAGTAATCACCAAATTAGAAATGTAAGATGATAATGAAAATGCCTCTTTATTATTGAAATATGAAAGTAATAACAATTACACTATTGCCCTAGGGCACATCACTAACAGGTTTTGCCTTCACCTACCACACTCGATGGATTGCAACCTAGATAGATTATTTATTCAATATACTAATAGATTCACGCTGGCGGGTTGATAATTCCTACAAGATATTCTCTCTCTCGAAATAATTGTCTATCTCACTAGTAGGGTATATTGCATTTCTTCCTCAACCTTGGACTCCGAAACGCATAAATGTTTAAACCCTAAATGTCACACTTAGAACCAAGATATCTCTATTCACTGATTGACCAAGTGTTATCATCTCTAGATCTCAGACTCTTAGCAAAAACATGTCAATGCTGGCCAAACACTACCATGTGAATAAGGTGTAGAAATAAAGCAAGTTAAGATGAAATAAATGTATATACTTGATGAAAACAAGATTACTAATCAATCCATTCGAGCATAGCAAGAATACACTTAAAACCTAGAAATAAGAGCTGCAGAACCTAGTATAAGTCAAATTTTATATCATAGAATCAAAATCAATAAATGTTGAAAGGAATAAAGAAACTAGGGTGCACACGATGTCTCGATCTAAGCACTCTGTTGTCTCATTCTTCCAATCATTAACCTCCGTGCTCTCGTACCCTTGTCTGCCATCTTCGACTCCACCACCCTCTTCGTGTCCCAGGTATTCTTTTTATATCATCTCTTGGAATCCTTCTTAGCTTCGCACGTAATGGGCTAGGCTTTCCGCATCCCGCTGCAGCGAGAACATCTTCCGCTGTAGTGGATGACCATTGCATGTCAAAAACCTCCTATTTGGACATTACAGAGGCCTGTAGCTTGCTAGAGTTCCTTCATTTGCTCCTCTAGACGTTGTAGTGGGCTCCTCTTCTGCTTTAGTGGGTAGCTCGTCCACAGCAGCAGTTAGACCTTCACTGTAGCGAGTAGTTGCAATAGAAAAATTTCCTTCCTGTGTGGACTTTCCTCTTCTTTGCTTCACCAGGCATACTTACAACAAAACCATGAAATGTACTCAAAGCATGCTTGAAAACAGTGAGGAAAGGTTCTAAATGCAGACAGAAACATATGCGATTCATAGTACTTTATAGCTCTTATCACTCCCCTAACTTAGACTTTTCCTTATCCCAAGCAAAGAAAATACATGTGAGGAAATTTCATCATTAGGCTAGACAGGATGAGAGCTAATTTTTGCATACTACAAGAAGAATTTATAGGACTATAACATTATTTGCAAGCAATATCCTTAAATCAATTCATAAGTCTCATGCATTTTGGTCACTTTAAGGCTCTCAGGACCCAGGCGACATGGTGAATAAAACTATTCAAAATGTCACACTCTCAATTGATCCTTTCCCATAAGAGTCTAGTGAATGTATAATTTAGGTCCCTCCTATATACGTAGGCACTAACTTCTCACACCTCATTGTACCACTTTGTACCCCTACTCCTTATACATGCTAAGAACACACCTATATTGTCTTTTCTCTCTTTCTTTTGAGCTTAGTTGTAGGATGTAATGCTAAGATATTTAGTATGATGTCCCTGTAGCGGGGATCCATTGGTGACTCCCCACCAATTGGTTAAGGATACCAGGCATTCAATTCCTTTCAAACTTCACATTGGACATCACTTTAAAGGTCAAACCACCTACATTAAATTCAATCCCATCTTTTGCCCCTTGTAGCGAGCAGTGAAGTTAATGACTCCCGGTCAGTCAGATCAGGGCATTAGGTTTTGATAGATCCCTCAAACTGTGCTCTAGATTCCGATTAGGTTTAACCTCTTATGTTCATTGATCTCACACTCTTTTCTTTTCAAGTTGGGGCTCTATGGAAATCCTCTTTTCTTAGTGTCTCAACTTTGTACAAGGAGTGGTGGATTATGTTATTCTTCTTAGAGGAGTGTCAGTTGTCCTAGGCATACAAGAGGGCCCTAGTATGTATGTGCGACTGGGTTCCTATGGGAAATAGTTCATTGAAAGATCTGAAGCTTTATAAACTAGGTCTCCTACAGTTGCCTAGTCTATTAAACCTTTAGGCTTCCAAATGCAAAGATCTCATTTAACTTTGTTAACCTCATTATTTTTCTATTGTCCACCTACATATGGCTTGGTTCTTTTGGTCTGAACTCTCATTCCAGTTCTTGGTGGCCATCAGTTATGTTTTTTTTTTCGATGTATCAACAACAACCCCTATTTTCTACCACACAACCTAGTATAGTTCCTCAATATCTTAATCATGCATCAACCAGGTTATAGTGCACTAAAAAATTGAAACATTGCCATATAAGTATAGATCACTACTAAAGAGTTGACAAGCTTAAACATAAATAAAGGCAACTAAAACATAAAGGACTCATACTTAAGACAACTTAACCAACTAAAACAAACCAAATTGAAACACACTAAGGTAAACCTAAAACAACCTAAACAACTCACAACTTGTATTGGTGAAAATTTGCAGATTTTACCCCCTCCCCCCAACCTAAACCTAGCATTGCCCTTAATGAAATGACATATGTAAAATTGCTAGTAAGGAACGGGAAACTTCCTTATAAGCGGTCAATCTTGACCACATTTCCTTACAGTGGCAGGTAGGGCAGCGGTATGACTAGGAGCTCCTCCCATGTTGGCATCTTTCTCATCACTGGTAGTGGAACAACATCTCTATGTCTCTCCTGCATAAAGGGATAATTACTACCCAAAAAGTGCTATTTCATACCCTTAACACTCCAGGTTTTAAGCACTTTTTGTGTAGTAATCAGCCTAATTAACCCAGTTGGCATGTTAAGGACCTAACAAGGATGCTAATCAAAATTTGTGGTAAGTTTTGTTATTTTCAAAGGCTATACATCTTGAAGATAGGGATTCAACTCAAGCATGAAGAAATCGGTAGAAATTCAGAGCTTCAGAGCAGAAGAGGGCTAAAGCAGAACCAGAAGAAAGAGGTAGCAACAACCTTGCTGATTTCGCAAGTGTTATGAAAATTTCGCAACCCCTGCGCAAATGTCTACAAATTTTGACTTTTGAGCTTTTTGTGCTTTTCCCCACTTCATCCCCATGTAATAGTGTTTTGTTTTGTATATTTTGGTAATTTGTAATGAATTTTTAGTGGTATATACTACCCCATAGAAGACTTTGTACAGACAGTTTTTAGTTTTGGATTATTGAAGTTGGTTGGAGGGAAGCTTGTCCTATAAGCTCCTTGTTTTCTTCATTTTCTTTCGTTTTCTCTCTTCTTTCTCACTAGCCAAACAGCCACTGAGAATGATTTCTCAAAGGATGAGTGACTAAAACCTCTCCCTCCTTGAAGTGAAGGGCACTGAGCAAAGAAACCTGTGGCAAAACAGGGGTTTCATGTTTTTCAAGTAGGTATTCACTATCATTAATGTTATTCCTTTCAACCCTGGGTTTCGATCCCTTCGATTTGAATGGTTGATACTTGGTAAGCTTTCAGGACTCATTGAATACTTAATGCTATATCTAGTGATGTTCGTTAGTTATCACTTATGAGCCATTGGACTGTGAGTCACGGAGACATGCTTTTACTGACCAAGATTATTAATGGGCAGTGAATGCCATTTTCAAAGATATTTAATGAGGATTAGTTTTATAAGCGAATGAAGCGGGTTGGGAGATAGTATAGGTTATCCTCCCGATGCGAAAAGACCTGAAAGACCCCTCATTTGCCTAAGGAATCTAAGCTTTGGTATTGACACTTGAGGACATACCCGTACTTGATCCATTGTATTTTAGTTTTAATCACTAAAATCCACTATTTTTTTTTTCATAACCCCAATATCCAAAATGAAATCACCAGTTTAAGCCCCATTGTTAGTCATTTCCACGAAGAAAACCCATCTATGTGGATGATCCTAGAACCACTATACCATAGTAGCTATGATATGCTAGTATGAGGTATTAGGTTATAAATTTTGTGAATTAATACCCCCACTGGGTCGCGAATCAAGGGATGAGTAAGAAAATCTCTCATTGATTCCTCCAGACTAGCAACACTTTCCCACAACATATCCTACCAATGAGCCAAGGTGGATGTTGTCGTGGCTAGCGTCTCATACATATTCCTATGTCGTTCATCTTGCTTGTCCATTCTTTCCTGTAGCGCATGGTAGTGATCGTGGAGCATGTCGCTAACATTTTGGATTATTAGCTTGCCTTGATGCCCTAATGGTGGCATCTCATCACTCTCATCCTCTTCTTCTTTGGCGGTTGTTGTTTCTTCTACTTCTTCCGGTTCTTCTCCTCATTCTTCTTCTAAGGCTTTCCTCCCCTATTCATAGCCTATCATGTCCCTAGGCACCTATCTTCTGACTAACTTCCTTTGCTTGGTTTTCAAACTATTGACAAAGAGAGGCATAAGGTGTGGTGTCTTTTCTTCATTTCCTTTAATCGACACTTAGCTCAGTCAGTATAACTCATAACTCTGTGATTAAGGATGGGAATCCTAGGGTCGTGTTTGCGGTCCTCTCCATTTGTTCTAGAATGTCTTCATTCATAACCCTTCTGATGTTAAATGGGATATCATGACAAATGGCGTACACATATAATGTCTTCTCCTTTGTGACCTTAGAGGCATTCAGATTGGTACACAACCTGGTAATTAAAAAATAGAACCAAATCTTTGCAGATAAAGAAAGAAATGAGAAAGGGAACCAAGTGAGCTCATCTTTCCTTGTAGTGTTCCAATGTGCTTGATCGTCTGTCAAGTCTTTTCAAATTTCATGCCAGTTGATATTTTCTCTTAGGGCTTGGAACCGAGACTTATCCACTTCTCCCAAGGTATAAAAGTCGTCGATGTTTTCTGGATTGAAAGGCACCCATTTCCCTGTCACCCAACATGTATGGTCACAGTGATGAAGGACATTAGCATAAAAATTATCGTGACTACCTGGCTTACACCTGTCAGAGGGTGACTTGAAAATTTCTCCCATCCCTTTTGTTGTATAACTCTTTCGAAGTAGGTGTTTGAGAGTACAAACCCTCTTTCTACAATGACTTTTCTTGTGTGCAGACATTGAATAATGCCATTGTAGAGAAGTTGAAAAATCTACTTCTACCGTAATCTTGCTCTCTTGACGATCCATCACCTCCAGATTGTCTTTTCCGCTTCCTTGGAGCCATTATGATGTTGTTTGCTAATCTTTATGAGAGGATGGAAGAAATATCGAAGGCTTTAATGTGGATGAAACAGGTAGTGGGCTAAGGTTTATACAGGATGGTGGAGAAGATGGAGAGGCAGAATACTTATGGGGAATGAAGGTGAAATCAATGAGGAATGCGAAAGGTTTTTTTTTTTTTTTTTTGGTCTTAGAAAGGCAAAAGGCACTATTTGGGTGTGGGTGGAGAGTTAGATGCTCAGAAGAAGAAGAAGGAACATTTGCATAATAAATGGTTTGTCGCACCGGTGTGGGTATTTGAAAAGTCATGAACTTGCTATAGCGGATATGTTGCCCGATGTAATAGACAACTTAAGTGATGTGGCATTATGTTTGGATACCCGCTACAGGCGAATGGGATCCACTGTAGCGGTGGCTCGATTTAATGAGGATGAACCCCATTATAACTGGCAGAAAGCTAGCTCTTTTATGTTGTTTCTTTCTGTAGTGTGCTATGCGTCCCCTGTAGCGATGAACTAGCTTTCTGCACTTGAGCTTCCTAATTTTTATTATGGATTTTCTTAACTTCCTCTGCTTTTCAACCCTAAAAACACACCACCAACAACCAACGAAACTTCTCTAAGGATCAAGTGTCAGCATTTAATTGGGTAAATTAAAAAAAAGTATAGTTAAATAGAAAGAAAGTGAATTAGGTGAAGATACTTTACCTCCTTGGGTTGCCTCCCAAGCAGCACTTTGTTTACTATCGTTAGCTCGACGACCTTACATCTCAATGAATTTTAACACTCAGACTTGCCCTATTTGCCTATTGTCCAACTCCCGTTGTGCTCAATATGATGGATTGTTCAACCCGTTGAATGAATGATGGGTTTTTGTTCATGTTTTCCAAAACATGCGAAAATTGAATCCTTCGGAAGAAGAGATGTCAGATGCTTTTTCTTCTTTTTCATAATCTCAACTCCTCTCAAAGGCGTAGCTTCTTTTCATCTCTCTTAACTTCCAAAAGCTTATCAGTAGGTACGTGTGTGTGTGGTCGGTCGCCTACGTGCGCAAGTGCATAGTCATTATACAAGTAATAAAGTAGTGAGTGAGTTATACGTTCCCTCGAGGAATGAGCCTATTAAAGTATAATTCTAATTTAGTCTTACTCTATTCGGATAATTTAAAAGTATTTATGATTTAATTGAAATAAAAAGTAAAGATATATAAAATAAAATGCGGGGTTTCGATTTCACCTAGCTATCAGAAGGATGTTTTATAAAATCATTTAATGGTTTTCAGGCCTTTATTGATGAGGTTAATCTTATGTAAATGTCGATCTCTCGAGCATCGGCACCCCTATCAAGTAGGTCATATTGCATCTCTGCACTCAAACCTAGAACTCTAGGATGATTAGTGTCGACCCTCAGTACCACGTGTAAACATTATCTACACTCACATGATTAGTCATACAATCTTATTCATGTCCCTAGGGTTTATCATCTCTCGATCTCAAAACCATAACTAAGCATGCCTATGTTGATTAAGTACAAACATAGAATTAGAATGGAGATAAGACAATTCAATAATAGCAAAGAAAGCTGAATTAAATAATTCAAACTAAAATTAATCCATAGTGTAGCAAGGTTACATCAAAACCACAGAAACCCGATCTAAAGCATTCTAAAAGGAAAAACAAGGAAAAACAAAAAGAAAAGGGGAAGAAAACTAAGAGCGGAATGATGGCTAGCATCGTCTCCTCGATCTCTCGTAGCGACTTGCAAGCGAATCTTCAAACCTAGGCTCTCCTCCCCCCGAGAGCCCCTAAGGTGTCTCACGCCTATCTCTCCCTTTTCTCCCCTCAACTCTTGATTATGTCTCGAGGTCCCATATATAGCCCCCCACTCAAATCCCCTTGGATGGGCCTTGAAATAGACCAAAATAGGGCTCATATTCGCCGCCCACGCTGGTGCGTGGAAATCCCACGCTGGTGCGTGGGAAAGCACCAGAAAATCACTCCTCGGGCCTTGTTGGGCGTAGGATCACTTGGCCAGTGGTAGGCGCTGTTGTTTATCTCTTCATCTTTAAGCGGCCATATCTCTCTCACGAGCTTCCGGTGCACATTCTTAGACTCTGGGAAAGATCTTGAAGTCGGGAATCCATACATTCAAAAAAGCTCCATCGGATGTCATTTATAAATTTAAAATGAACTAGAATAGAACTGGTTAGTTGTTGTGTTAACGATCGCTTCCTTGTTTTTGCTCCGACTTGAGTGCGTATCTCCTCATCCAGTTCAGATTGGTGATCTTGGTCTTGTAGGAAATATTGTGAAGTCTGAATGTATTTACGGGTAGTTTAGTGCTGTTGATTTCCCCATTAATACAGAAAAACTGAAAGGTCAAATATATTTGTGCTTTATTTCTTTGATTTTCAATTTTAAGATTATGTCTTCGCTCCAAATTACTTCCACCCCACCAAATGGATCACCTAATCTTAAATATGAACATTTTAGAGCATTAGGGCACTTGTTGACAAAAAAACATTACTAAAACTACGAAAATATTAGGTTTGTAATGAGTATTTTATATACTAAATCACACCCCCGAAACTTAAATTCTTGCTTGTCTGACGAGACTGACTCTAAACAAGCAAATTGAAAATAACATGAACTAACTAACAATGAGATAAGTGTGATAACAAGATGCTAAATGGAAGAGTCGTATGAACCTGATTATCAATATGAGCACTTTGATAAAATTTAGGGTCCTTAAATTTTAAATTTTCTAAAGAACATGACCCGAAGCAAGCATGGTGAGCAGAATCAGCCCCAAGTTCTCAATGACTTTTCCCAAGGAGTCTAAGTGCAGGTGACAGCATGATCTCGAGTGTATAGCAAGGTCTTAGCACCTCCAATCCTAAGTTCAACTCACCTGTTTGGAAAAAGCTAACAAAGAAAGGATAGGAACACACCCTTTTTATTTAGACCTAAAGCATCTAAAGATTACTTAAGTACCTAAAAACGAAAGAAAACCAGTGCCAAGAAGTTTTAGATGAGTGTTCCTATAGCGGGGATCTATTGGTGACTCCCCACCAGTTGGTTAAGGGCACCGGGCATTCAATTCCCTTCAAACTTCACCCCAAACACTCAACCAAACTCAAAGGCCCTAGGTTGTGTGAATGATCCATCTTCTGTCCCATGTAGCAGGCAGTGAAGTCAATGACTCCCAACCAGTTGGCTCAGGACATTAGGCTTTGAAAGGCCCCTCGGACTTTGCCCAGGATTCCGATTGGATGATCCCACTTATTCTATTCACAAGCAACTTTTTGACATTTTTCTTTTCTTTTGTTTTTTGTTTTTGTTTTTTTTTTAATAGTTGAAAGTGATTTAGGGCTCAATGGCAATCCTCTTTTGCAAAGGTGTCCCATCACCTAGGTGGTTAGAATCTTCCAAGGCTAGTTGAATTCAAGACAATAGGTTTTGAGCCAAGGTATACAAAGGAGACCAATAGTGTGTGTGTGATAGATTCCTTGAGAAATAGTTTCTCTTGAAGCCTGAGGTGACTAAGCTGAGTCACCCTTACCAACAACATACAATTCCAGATCATTTACAAACATAAGGTCAAATCCATTTTACTATTGCTTTTTTTCAATGTTTGTGTTCAAAATGACCTTCTATTAGCTAACAAGGCATCAACTTTGCTCATATGAGACACGAAACAACCAAAAGAAAGAACGAAAAGCACATGCAAATAACAACCCAACAACTAGTGTTCACCTCAAGTACTAGATCAATTAAATGCATAAGTATCTATGAAAGAATTTAGCCCATTTCACTCAGTTCCACAATTCCTCAAGATAATCATTCATACATCAACCGTATTGTCATCATAGCACGAACAAACATCCTCCAAAACACACAACTAAAGCAAGTGTAATAATATAATTCCTCATCCTACATCACCTTGAAACTTAGTCGGAACACTACCCCCAATAAGATATGAAATTGCAAAATATAAGAGAGGCACTTCCCTAAGGATAAGGTGGAAATGGCTCCCATGGTTGCAATGCTGGAGGTGGATCTGTGGTGTTTAGGTGCTGGAAGGAGTGAGGCAGCTAGCGTTTAGCCCTTGCAAAACCTGAAATCACAGCTCAAGAAGGGAAACAAGATCAAAGCAAGAGACTTTATTCAAAGAAATTATAACTAAATAAGACAGTAAAATGAAGAAAAAGCATTACCTAATATTGGGTTGCCTCGAGAAGGCTGCATGGATTTTAGAGTCGGCTAGACTGACAGCAGCGGAATGGATGATGATCCAATCACTCACGCCCTAAGAAGTGGAATTTGTACTTTCAGTGCATTGTTCGAGCACATAGTGTTGAAGTTGGCATGCCCCTTGAAGGGACTTAGGGCTTTCTTCCTTGGATGCTTGTCCATATTTATTTAATGTCCCCTCCACCTCTAAGATGTAGGGCTCTGTCTCATTGTTCAACTCATGCATCTCCCCCCAAACAGTCATCTCCAGAATTGTTTCAACTTTCTCTTTCTTTTCTTGCGGCTCCGGAGAAGTTGACTCTTTCTCTTCCTCAACAATCATGTGGCCTTGGCATCCATCTCTTCTCTATGTTGTCTCAACTTCATTGTATTTTCAGTGAAAGCCTCATAATGCTTTAACTCTTCTTCTTTTGGGTTCGCCTCAAGAGGAACTCCCATGTTGTTCTTCTAAGAGCAACTTAGCCATTTGCCCAGGCTGTAGCTCCAAATTTCTAAGTTGAGCTGCTTGGTTTGAATTTGTGTTGCTTGGCTCTGAAGGATTGTTGCTTGGCTCTGAAAGATTACTCTCGTCTCATCCATGACTTGGGCATGTGAGATTGCAAATTGTGCCAATGTCTCCTCAAGATGCATTCTCTTTTGACAAGCGACCCGTTCAGCTTCAACTTTGACCAATTCTTCCAGTGCTTCTTCAAGTTTTGCCTTTTTTTCTTGTGAAGGTTGGGGAACATTGAAATTTGAGTTCCATGAGAGGTGTGGGTAAGGTTGCCATCCTGAATTATATGTGTTTAAGTACGGGCTGCCCCCATACTGAACTTGCTCCATATGCATGTACGAGTTCCATGGTTGACTTGCCACCCTTTGTTGAAGTTGTATTATTTGTAGTTGTTGAGATAGGAGGGTGGTTTGAGTTGTTAAGTTGTTGATAGCATCCATTGTTATTCAAGCTCACACTTAGGAACACAAACCTGAAAAAAAAATGAATAAATAAAATCAAAGTAAAATAAAAATAAATAAAACTCAAAAATAAACTACCTATATCCAAAATAGAGTCAAAGTATTTCGAATCAATATCAATAGCTACACTCATTCTCCGGCAACGGCGCCAAAAACTTGATAGGCCACGTGCGTGTGTGAATTAAATTAGTCTCTTGTCTTGTAGTGCAGCGTCGTATCTGATAATAAGTAGTGAGTGAGTTATCGTTCCCTAGGAATGAGCCATATTAAATTACCAATTCTAATTTAGTCTTACTCTATTCGGATAATTTAAAAGTATTTATGAATTTAATTGAACTAAGTAAAAGATATATAAAAAATAAAATACTAGGGTTTCGATTTCACTATTTACATCAGAAGGATGTTTTGTAAATCATTTAATGGTTTTCAGAGCCTTTATTAATGACAGTTTAATCTTATGTAAAATGCTTGATCTCTCTCAGAACATCCGGCACTAACCAAGTAGGTCATATTGCATCTCTGCCTCAAACCCTAGAACTCTAGGATGCATTAGTATCGACCCTCAATGCTGCGTATAAAACCACGATTATCTCTCTTATATGATTGATCATCTGAAATCTTATTCATGTCCCACTAGGGTTTATCATCTCTCGAATCTCAAAACCATAGCCTAAGCATGCCTATGTTGATTAAGTACAAGCATGGAATTAGAATGGAGATAAGACACATTCAATAGCAAGAAAGCTGAATTAAATAATTAAAACTAAAATTAATCCATGAGTGCATTGAGAGTTTTGTCAAAACCACCAGAAACGATCTAAAACATTCTTAAAGGAAAACAGGAAAAACAAATAGGGAAGAAAAACTGAGGCGGAGATGATGGCTAGCATCGTCTCCTCGATCTCTAGGCTTGCAAGTCTTCAAACCTAGGCTCTCTCCCAGAGCCCTAAGGTGTCTCACACGCACATCTCTCCTCTCCTCCCAGCTCCCGATTATGTCTCGAGGTCCATTTATAGGCCCCCTCAAATCCCACTTGGATGGGCCTTGAAATGAACTCATAATGGGGCTCATATTCGCCGCCACGCTGGTGCGTGAAATCCCTGTGTTGTGTGGGAAAGCACAGAGAAAATCACTCCTCGGGCACACTGGCCCAGGGCATGGGATCCACACGACGGCGTGGTAGGCTGTGTTTATCTCTTCCTATCTTTAAGCAGCCATAACTCTCTCATCAGACTTAGTGCACATTCTTGGACTCTACGGAAGATCTTGAAGTCAGGAATCATACATACCAAGAACAGCTCCATCAGATGTCATTTTATAAATTTAAAATGCTAGAATAGAACGGTTGGTTGTTATGTTACCTTGGTCGCTTCCCTTGTTTTGCTCGGAGCTTCCCGGGTGGTATCTCTCCCTCATGCGGGATTCCAGTGGAGTGATCTTGGTCTTGTTGGGACATCTTGTGATTTAGAATGTATTTATGGGTAGTTTAAGAGTATTTGATTTCCCCGATGTCTGAAAAGCGAAAGGTCCAAATCTATTTGTGCTTTGTTCTTGATTTTTCAATTTTCGTTGTGTCTTCGCTCCAAATTCGCACCACCCCACCAAATGGATCACCTAATCATAAATATGAACATTTAGAGCATTAGGGCACTTATTTGACATAAAACCATTACTAAAACTACGAAAAGATTAGGTTTGTAATGAGTATTTTATATACTCATCAATCACTTTTGTAGATGCTCAAGCGTACCTTGTCATCTCTAACCCTTAGAGTTGATTCTCCACTTTCTACATCAATGAGGGCCTAGCCGGTAGCTAAGAAGGGTCTTCTTAGTATAATAGGCACTTCCTTATCTTCTTCCATGTCAAGAACTATGAAATCAGCTAGAAAGATGAACTTGTCTACCTTGACTTGTACATCTTCTATCACCCCCCTTAGGTGCTTCAATGATCTATCTGCTGGTTGAAGAATGACAGTTGTAGGTCGAGCTTCAACCAACCTCAATCGTTTGAATATAGATAAGGACATGAGATTGATATTGGCTCCCAAATCGCATAAGGCTCTCTAAAAAATTACATTCCATATCTTTCACAGGATTGTAAAACTACATGGATCCTTCATTCTGTAGTAGCTTCCTCTAAAGAATAGCACTGCACTCTTCGATAAGGTTTACTGTCTCATAATCTAATAACTGTCTCTTCTTTGACAATATATCATTCATAAATGGGCATCTATTATAATGCATTTGCGAAAGAAATATTGATGTGCATTTTTTTGAATACTTCCATAAACTTTAGCTTATTCTTTTTCAAACGTTGAGGATATGGGATTTGTCACACCCCGATTCCCAGTTCGACCCGATTAGTGGATCAGAGCAGGAGTTCGAGTGTGAGAAGTTATATCTTCGGGACTCTTTACCTGATTTTTATTTTTGTTTTTATGACATAATCAAATATCATATACATGTCTGAAAAGCTACCAGCTAGTGTGGTGTCCATCAAAAATCTATCTTAGCATTATCTTGAGTCCCATTACAAATAAAGCGTACTTTACATTTACAAATCAGAGCGCAAAACCTACATGTAGTGAACCCCTACTAGTGTGCTGGCCCAGCAGTATGCGGAAGTTTTCAGACGTCTTCTCACGTACCTGCAGTTAAAAACCGTGCTAAGCTTTGCGCTTAATTGGGAAACATATCTTATAACTTATCTTGATACCACGTACATTTATCTGAGATCATAATAAACATATAGCAGCAGATATCAAAATTTCATGAATTCATATAACTTACATTTACATACATAATTATCCTTGTAACAAACTTATGCTTGTCGGATCTCGTATCGATATTGAACTTATACATATACTTAGACGGAAGTACTTATCCACATACTCATATTACTATCTCTCTTATACAATCTCCCATAGGAGTTACATAGCTTATGCTTATACAGAGATACCCTTAGGTACTACAAGGTTTATACTTATACCATAGGGCTTATACTTATACTACGGATATTACACTTGTTTGGAGGTACCCGTAGGTACTACGAATGCGAGCATTATCTTGGTATTGCGAATTTATCCTTATACGGAAGTACCATAAGTACTACAAAACTTATCACTGGTGCCGTATCTCTTATACTTATACTCTGACATATTACGGTCTTGGAACTTATACTTGTATTCACCCAGACATTCTTGTATTTCGAATCTTATACTTGTATTACGGAACTTATACATGTATTTGAGGGATCTTATAGTCTTCTGAGCATATACTTGTCTTACGGATCTTATACTTGTGTTCTGAGCTTATTCTTCTTTGATCTTATTCTTGTATTTCGGATCTTATACTTGTATTAGGAACATGTACTTGTCTTACGGATCTTATACTTGTGTTACAGAACTTATACTTGTGTTACAGAACTTATTCTTATATTTTGGATCTTATACTTGAGTTACAGAGCTTATTCTTGTATTTATGATCTTATTCTTGTATTTCGGATCTTATACTTGTATTCCGAAACATGTACTTGTCTTACGGATCTTATACTCGTGTTACAGAACTTATTCTTATATTTCGGATCTTATACTTGTGTTACAGAACTTATTCTTGTCTTACGGATCTTATTCTTGTGTTACAGAATTGATTCTTGTATTTCAGATCTTATTCTTGTGCGAAGGTACCCGTAGGTACGATAAGTCGGAACAGATCAGAATCATATCACATACAAGGTTAGATTAGACTTATGCCGATACCGACATTAGTCCGTAGTAGGTACAGATCACATCAAATACATATCACAGGGTTAAATGCAAGGCTCGAGCGTATCCCAAAACAAATAGAGTTTTGGTTTATATCAGAATCATCTTTAGACTTATACAATTTCTTATGCATATAACAGGCGTATGCTTATTCGGATTTTCCGTAGGACTCGAGACTTGTACTTATACTTGACTTTATGCTTGTTGGATCTCATAGGGTTACGGGCTTATTCTTGTAATTTGGATCTTATACTTGTATTCTGAAACTCATACTAGTATTTCGAACTTATTCTTATCACGAGTATTGCAGTAAGTACTACTTGTTCAACTCTCTCCAAAAGACACATACTTGTGCTTGTATCAAACTTATATTTATTTAATAGTACCTTTAGGTACTACTAACTTATACTCATGCGGAGGTACTTGTAGGTACTACGGAGATTCATTATCTTGGAGTGCAGTGGGCCTCTTTGGACTTTTATATATTACAAACTTATACTTATTATACGATATACGTACCCGTAGGTACTACGAAGATTTTACTTGTGCAAAAGTACCACGTAGATTTTCTAGGCAGGCTATAAGTACGTGGTGCATTCGGATCTTTACCATATTCATTCTTTACTCTTATTTTTATTGATCTTTATCATATAGCTTGTTTTGACTACCGGACCAAACATAAGAAATGAGTAGGGCTGACGGCACAATAAGTACCTAAGGTATATCTGATCTTGAGGTGCCGTGAGTAAGCGAGTGCGAAGCAGCGACGAGTCTTAGTGGCACTATCGGGAATCTGGGAAGTGCGGCGAGAATTAATCGTAGGACTAATCGGGAAGTCTGCATCTTGGCTTGGGGAGTGTTTCCCATAACTAATCGGTACCAAAGTACTACAAGCGAGAACATGCACGCCCACGTATTAGGGTACCGCCTTAACAAAGTCTTGACTCGCGTCGAATATCCACTCATACATTTTTCGGTCCTAGGTAGTCATACTATCATATGTCTTTCAGAACTCATAACCTATCTTTTTCACGTTCTGTGTTCATTCCATATTGCTTTTCATGTTCATGTTCATGTTTCACTTCGTTTTCATATTTCATATCATATTCATGTTTCATGAACCACGCATTATATGTGCATTTCCTATATTTTTCACATTCTTATCATATGGCATTTCATATACTTGTACAGTATGATGCCTATGTATTACATCATTCATGTATTCTGTCCTCTATGAATCTATTTTACTTAGAAATTGGAATAATTCCAATTGGATCATCCAAACTAAAGTTATGGCATTTTCATGCCAAACTAGTCAATTTATCTTTATTACACTAGGGACAATTTGTAATACTCATTTTTCCGGGGTCTCAAGTCCATACCTGACACTGGTTCTTTGTATTCATTTGAAGTTAAGGTGCTAAGGGTTCTTCTCCAACTGGAATCACCCAAATCGGAGCACCGAAACTCGAGTTATGTCCTCAACAACCGGATTTATTCTATGAGAGTCAGCGAATAAATTACTGTTGAACATAGCCCCTCTTTGGTGAATTTTGGGCCATATAGGTCGAATTAGAGGGTACCTGTTCGGGATGTTTGGTTTTCCTTGAAGTCTTTAGTTTAATAGCAACTTGAATCGGTCGAATCGGATAAGAAATAGGCAAGTTATTGCAAAATACGAACACTAGTCAAAGCAGTACCCGATGGTTGACGGAGACAAAGTGCAGGGTACCACTTTGTTCAGTGCGGTACCACCCTTCGAAAAATTGTCGAAGGTGGTTTCTCCCATTTTCCATATGTTGCTACCCAAATCCAACTCAATACTCTATACACATCAAAACCACTCCATATTCATCTTGTAATCTCTTTTCTACTCAAATCATCTTTCAGCTTCTTGTCTTTCTTCAAACTTTTATGATTATAGAAACAGCCCTTTCTAATATGAATTGTATGTACATGATTGCTACAAGTGGATTGGTTTGTTCAGACAATATTGCTGCTAAAGTAACATGATCCATTTAAGGGAGGTTTCATGCTAATCTTATTTTCATTTAGGGTTTACCAACCACCTTTCAAGAAATCTTTGGTTATGATGAAATCCTAACAAACCCTAGGTTTGGGGGCAAGCTACTAACCATCCAATTGCATGGAAATTCATAAAAAAATTTGGAATTCCATACAAAAATTCATAGTTCCATACCTTTTTGTTCTTCCCTTCCTCTTCTCTTCTCTTCTTATTCTCTTCCTCTTCCTCTTCTTCATCTTCTCCCCTTCTCTTCTCTCTCTACGGTTTTTGGTCCCTCAAAAATTGAGACCAAATTTGCTCTTATCCATATTTTTTACTTAAGGCCATGTTTAGCCTCCCAAAAACCTTTTTTTTTTTTTGGGTTAAGTCTCTCTAATTGCCTTTTAGTCCTCCCTCTTTCTATTAATTGCACTATACTTTATGTTATTTCCACTTTGACCTCTCATCTTATCAACTTATGACTTTTAAGCTCCTTTTGACAAATTACAATTTTATCCTTATGTCTTGTACAATTTCCAGGTTTCTCGTTTTATTTCCCGAAAATTCATATTTAACTTTTATTAAACCCTACATATGTCCGAAAACTGCTAGGGTATATTTTGGGGTGTTACAGGATTGGTGGAGTTGGTTCATCCATATCTGTCTGTTTCTCATTCTCTTCCCTCTTTTCTTTCTTCTCTACCAACTTATTTTCTTAGGGCTGCTCCCCTTCTAGCTGGTCTTCCTGCCTTGTCTGATTTGCCACTTCAGTCTCTACTTCTGTCACCACTAGTGGCGGTCCCAGTGCTACCAATTCTCTACCACTTCTCAAAGTGATAGTTCACATGTTCTTTACCTTCTTTTCTCGGATTCACTTTTGCATTACTGGGTAGTGAACCCTGTTATCTCTTAGTCAACAAGCTTGCCATATGTCCCATCTATACCTCCAAATTCCTTAACTGTGCTGCCTGATTATACAGTTGGGTTGAATGGTTCTAAATATTTACCTTAGTTTCATTCATAAAGTCCGTATGAGAAGTGATCATGTGAGCTAGTGCTTCTTCCAAATATACCTTCTTTTCCAGTGGCTGTTTTCTCGCTTGGGGTGGTGCCATATTATTTTGATTATTTCTCCATCCATAGTTCTGATTATTCCTCCATCACTGCCGCTAGTTGCAGGAAACTATTGCCTCAGTATGGGCTCTGCGTTTGACGGTTTATATCTAGCCACATCGCATGCTGCTCCTGATCATCTATCTGGCCGACATTCATGCTAGCGTGTTGTCCCTCGTAGAAATCTGATGAGTCTAAACCTCATCTATTTTTATTCCATTTTTTTGTCATGTTTTTAACAGTTTAAGATATATTTTTATGCCAAAATATGGAATATTCATCAACTTTGTGTTTGTGACAATTATTGAGCTTGAGAATCGGCATAAAAGAAGAAGCAAAAAGGAAAAAGCAACGATGCATTAATGGCGACACAATTTTTTATATCTTAGGGACACAAAATTCAAGTAGGCCAAAGGAAATATGTCGTAGCTAGCAACTAAATGTCGCAACAAAGCTTAGACATAACTGAAGGTTGAAAAGAGCTTTCTAGGTCGTGACTATAAAGTTTTTTGTCATGACAGAACTTGAAGAAGATTTTAAAGAAAGCCGTCTCAACAACCTTGAAATACGTACGACATATGAGTAAATGCGAATACAAATTATGTCATGAATTGTAATCTATGTCGCAACACTTAAGGCGAAGACGCGGATGAACTCTGTCGCGATAAGAGACACTTTTGTCGCGACAGAAAATATTAAGAAGCGAAACCTGATCGGCTAAGACAAGTGTTTTATGTTGTGACAAAGTTTTCCAACATCAGGCAGCTCAGAAAGAAGCCCCCAGCGTAGCAGCTTAAAGAAAATCATGTTGCAACATAATAGTCAGATTTCACAACTAAGAGCTACACAATCTCTATCACGACAGACAAAACATGAAGGAGATGAATTCCCTGTCGCGACAAGATGCTAAAGAGTAACATAAGAAGAATGGCGACAAAGAAATTCTTATTGTGACATAATCAAGAGTTGAAGGCAAAACTTGTGTCGCGACAAAGAAGTTTCCTGTCGCGACAATAAAATCTAAGGAATGATAAAATTATGTCGCGATAGAGAAAAGTAGGTTGCGACATAAATTGAAGAAGACTTGATAATGGAACAGGCAATTGTGTCGGAAAACTTATGTCGCGACAAATAGGTTAACAAGCAATAAGAACCAGAGAAGAAAAATCGGTCGCGAACAAAGAGTTTCTTGTGGCGACAGAAAATTGCTAAGGACTTAAAGAAATCCTGTCGCGACAGAGAAAACTCTGTCGTGACAAAGTTGCCAGGCTGAAAAACAATTGTTTGTCATGGCAAGGAAAATTATGTCACGACAAACTCCAGCAGAAGAAGGACATTAGAAGTTGGGTGCAAACAGGTTTGGTGTCACGACATAAGGCATTCCTATCACGATAAGAACAAGACTGTTGAGTACAAATTATGTCGCGAAATTATCAAAGTATGTCGCGACCTGATCGAGGCAAGAAGCAGGGAGCGGTCGGCGGCCCAGTCTGAGCTATGACAAAGGTAGTGACAAAAGGCGAGCATGTCACGATATAATTTTATGTCGACAAAGAGACAGGCGAGTGGGAATTACAACACAATTAATGAAGTAAGGCCCAACATTGGAAGCTATAAATACACGCAGGGCAATGTGAAGAGAGGTTTTAAACGGCTCAAGATTTACGGGTGGTTGAAGACTCTTGTACATTTTATTTTTTATTTTTTTTTTATTTTCCATTTTAGTAGATTTAGCTTAGTACAATTTTATCTTGTTAGTTTTCCTTTAATTTTCTAGATTTGGGTATTGTACTGAAGTACAGCTTTGAGATAGTATTTCTTTATAAATTCTTCTTTTCATTGACTGTTTGATTTAAATGGATGATGGAAGGTTTCTAGAGTTCATTTATCTTAGTTTGTTTATAATTTCAATGAATTTTCCTGATCCAATAGTCACTGATCTCATAAACCAATTTTGAAAAGTTGAGCTCACTAGAAATGAGTCATTGATGATAATCATTTTGCTGCATATGGTGGAAGAAAGCTTTAATTAGAATTCTTGAATTTATTTGATTGGTATTGTTTAAAAATTTACTTGTTCTCAATACTAGTACCGTGTACCCAATGCAAGATGCGCGTATCTCCAATCGATTTTAGGGAGGCCCTCCCGGGTGACACGGAGATGGAGGAATCACGAGGAGTCGCGTACTTGACTCGCGTGGGTATGGTAGTATCTTGTGGAACTAATGAACTTTGAAGGATTACTCAGATTGATCACCAACTTACTTATAAGTTGAGATTGGTTGATTGAAGTATCTGTTTAATCACTTAGAGGTCTCTCTTCTTTCTGATGAATTGATTATGATCTCGTGTTAGCTGAGATCTAATCAAGGAGATGGAAATTTTCATCAAAAGGGTAGGATGAGGTGTCAATGAAATTGGAGAAGACTTGCAATATCCTGTCTATGGGGGGCAAGAATTATTTAGTACTAAGAACTAAGTATGAAGTACTGAAAAGGAAAAATACTTAAATCTTAGAAAGAGGGTTATATATTACAATTAATTGATTAGAATCTTGTCTCATAAATGAATATGAACCTTTAATCAGTGAAAAGTATGGTTAAGGGAGAAATCCAAACTATACTATCTTGCATCTTTGACAAACTCAGTTTTCCAATTGACGGATAAGTTATGAATAGAAATGATGCAGAAATTAATTATTATTAATTGATCTATGTCTAGTTTTGCCTCACTCAGTGAATCCTCAACCCTAATTTTATTAAACGTTACTTTTGTACATTTAAGATTTTAGTATAAGACTACATTTTAGTCTTCTTATCATCATATTAGTTGAGTTCAAATAGTAATGATCTTGAGTAATTGGGGTAGTTAGTCTTTTGATTTATCATCCCTTCCTCATTAGAACGATATCCTAGACTTTAAATATCCACTTTATTACTTGTACAACTTTGTGCACTTGGTCGATCAAGACCCTTTCGTCTTTAATGAGTCATTTACAAGAAAAATCAAATCCACATTTTCAAATATATGAAAAGTAGTCTTAACAAGTTTTTGGCGTTGTTGCTAGGAATTAGATAATAGTCCTTTGGTAGTAGTGTTATAAATTTGTATATATCATTTGGTCTTAACAAGTTTTTGGCGCCGTTTCCGGGGATAGATAATAAATTTAAATATCAATATTCTAACCAAAAAGGGATTTACTAATTTGGACATTTTTCTTCTTGAAATTATTTTTCAGAAAATCACAAAAATAGTTTT
Source organism: Tetrastigma voinierianum (assembly GCA_016808115.1). Classification (NCBI taxonomy): domain Eukaryota; kingdom Viridiplantae; phylum Streptophyta; class Magnoliopsida; order Vitales; family Vitaceae; genus Tetrastigma; species Tetrastigma voinierianum. Next base: position 1,827,659 of record JAEQBH010000112.1, read on the forward strand.
AATAGCAGTAGCTGAAGAAGCTATTGACGTTTTCTATGAAACTAATGGAATGGCGTTTCAGCATAATTCATTTGATCTTAGTGTGTTTCTATTTAGGAAGATTTTAGTGCATAGAAGACCCCGACGGATCTGTTGCCTCTGAACTGCTTGAAATTGAGAGAACACGATAGAATTTGAGAAGGATCATCAATGTAGAATCCAGAAATATGGAAAATCAAAGAGAAAGATTGCAGGCTATTCCAGAAGAAGAAGAAGAAGTAGAGAGAAATCAAAGGTGTCACGCCCCGATTCCCGGTCCGACCCGATTGGCGGATCCGAATCAGTTCGAGTGCGAGCCATATATGCGGGACTCTTTACTGTTTTTTTTTTTTTATCGAAGCAACTTATGCACGTGGGTATCTGAGCAATTTTGTAATAACCAAATCATTTACATATACAAAGGAACTACCACCCAGGAATTGGTATCCATTAAAATTTATACACATATGCTAAGTCCCATTTACTTATACAAATACTTATACATGTACATATCTAATACAAACATCAGAGATCGCGGAAGCAGTCTTTGGTGAGCACACATCTCTAAGATAGCCCACATCTTGTTGGTGTGGAATGTCACATCCTCTTTATCTCCTCTTGATTACCTACGGATTGAACACCCGTGCTAAGCTTTGCAACGAGTGAGATATAGACAATAATGGCGAATAACAATGATGTGCCGTCCACGATCCTTTTACATTCTTTTCCTTATGCATATAACGAAGCCTATTCTTATGTGACTTCTAACTCATATCATATTATACATATAGATTTTATCCTTTTCAGATTCCATATCATTATCTTGTTCGTATTACTTCCCTATGTCATGTCTTTTACAGGTTGTAACTCATATCTTCTACATGTATAGCATGTCAGATCATATTCAAAACAAACTTATACATCTACAATGGCAAATCGGAACATATCAAAGTCATATCAAATGCATACAAGGTCGATCGGTGTCTGGAATCATGGGCTCATATCATTATCACGTCGAAGCCATTAATCAAATCCCTTTAACAATTACATTTCATGATCCGGGGACGCCTGTTTAATTCTTTTTGTTATCGTTTTATTAAATTTTCGTTTTGAAATTAGCCAGCGACCGAATCCCAGGCTCGACCCGATTGGATCAAGGCGGAGCCACATTTTACTCCTACATTTCAATCAAACATTTTTGTTTGGTTTATAAAATTTTTGTTTTTCAAAAGTGTACGCGACCGAATCTTGACTTGGCGGTTGGCGGATCAATGGAGCCGGTTTACTCAGGCATTTTTCAATTATCTTCACGAAACATTTTTGTTTGTGTTATTCCATTTTAGACTTTTAATTCTGAAAGCACTTCATTTGAGCAATCCCATAAACATTTACAAATTCAAAAGACTCATAACATTCACATTTAACAAAATGCATTTAAAATAATACCTTTCTTATGTCTATGCTTGTAAAGATACTTAAGCTCATTACAATTTACAATGTCATTTTTCACTTTTTTAGTTTTTGTGATTTCACATATAGCTATAGAAGTCGACATTCAGGACAGATTCAATTGGTGAATCCTGTCTTGTTTGTCATTCGATGTGCTGATGGTTTCACATTTAATATCACCATCTCACATATGACTATAGAAGTTAACATTCACGATAGATTCAGTTGGTGAATCCTGTCCTATTTGTCATTCAGTAGCAATGCGATTTCGCATTCAATATCACCATCTCACATATGGCTATAGAAATTAGGCATTCCGCGACCAGATTCGCCAGGGAATCTGTCTGACTGTCATTGTAGTAGCAATGTGATTTAGCATTCAATTATTACCGCCATATAGGTATAGAAGTCGACATTCGCGGCCAGTTGACTTGGGAATCTGTCATGTTTGTCGTTGATATGATAATGATTTAAGCATTCAATTATTACCATCTCACATATGGCTGTAAGAAGTCGGCATTCACAACGAGATTCACTTGGGAATCCTGCCACGGTGAATCATTCGGTAGCAATGTGATCTCACATTTAGCAATTACAGGTTACCTTCATGGCAATTCGGTTAGGTGAATCCGTCATGTTGGTCATTCAATAAAATGTGATTTCACATTCAATATTTCTGATTAACTTCATATTGAATTCGATTTGGTGAATCCCGTCATGTTGGTCATTCATAATACATTTCAAATCAATTTACTTTTATGTAGTAATTTCACTTATAGTTCAAATACTCGCACACATGCCTATATTTGACAAACATTTCGAATAACGATAGTTCAAATCAATATATATATACTTATATATATATATTTCACAAATAGCATTCATAGCCAATCATAATCATATTCTGTCTTCATATCATTTATGTAAGACAAACATTTCGAATAACAATAATTCAAATCAATATATATATATATACTTATATATATTTCACAATTAGCATTCATAACCGATCATAATCATATTCTATCTTCATATCATTTATGTAAGACAAACATTTCGAATAACAATAATTCAAATCAATATATACATATATATATATATTTCACAATTAGCATTCATGGCGATCATAATCATGTGCGTCTTCGTATCATTTTATTACCTTTTAGGTTATTTATGATAATCATATGTAACTTAACCACATTATGTGTTCATGAATTATTGCCTTTCATGCTCGCATATTCATGTTTCAGTTCATTTTGTTTCATTTTCCATATCATTTTCATGTTCATGAACACATCATACATATTGCATTTTCTATATTTTCCTTGTTTCATGCCACAGTATACATGGCACTTCATTTTACTTGTAAAAAGTATGATGTCTATGAAATCCCACACCATCATTCATATTATTATTCCTCTATGAATCTACTTTGCCAGAAATTGGAATCATTCAATCGATCATCAAACTAAAGTTATGGCATTTTCATGCCAAACTAGTCAATTCACAGATATTACGACAGGACCAGTTTGTAATACTCATTTTCCAGTGTCTTGACTCCATATTTGACACTTTTTCTTTGTACTCCTTTAAATCTAAGGTGCTAAGGGTTCTTCTCCAATTGGAATCACCCAAATCGGAGAACCAAAACTCGAGTGATGTCCTAAACAACCCGGACTACTCTATGTTCAAAACGAACCAAATTGGCCAGACATGGCCCCACTTTGAGTGAATTTTTTGGCCACATAGAATCAGAATTTGAAGATACCTATTTATGGATGTTTGGTTCTCCTTGAAGTCTATTTTAATTATTCACTTGAATCACTCAAATCGGATAAGAAATGAGCAAGTTATGACTAAAATAAGAACACTGGTCAAAATAGAAGCGGGGTGTCTGCTTTTTGTTCGGCTTTTTGTACCCGGTACGGAGTTCGGTCACGGAGGGCTGTACGGTGGTTCAGGTGTGCCGGTCACGAGGTCGCGAAAATGCCAGAATGTGTATTTTTCTCCATTTTCCATATGTTGATACCCAAATCAACTTGATACTTCATAAACATGTCGAAAACCACTCCCGAATTCATCTTATAATCTCTTTTCTACTCAAATTATCATTCAATACATGTCTTTCATCAAAACCTTTCATGATTTTCTCCCAAAAACAACTCTAATATGGGTCATAACCCATACACATACCAAATACAAGAATTTGTTAGGGTTTGTTCTAACCCAAACTCCTTTACTTTGCGAGATTAAACCAGTCCAACCTCGAAGGGAGGATTCCATGTTTTCTTGTACATTTGGGTTTACCCACCTTACTCTCAATAATTTTTTGGGTTATAGTGAAATCGTAAAACCTAGAAAAAAAAAAAAATCAAAATGCCAACAGAAACCATGTTGGGGATGAACTTTTATCGAAACCCTGGTTTTGGGGCAAGCTACTAACCATGCAATTGTATGGAAATTCATACAAGAATTCATAGTTCCATATAAAAAATCCAAAGTTCCATACCTTTTTGGCCTTGCTTGAACTTCTCTCCTTCATCTTCTTCTTCTCTTCTACGGTTTTTGCTTCCCTAAAATGAGACCAATTTTGGTCTTAAATCCCATTTTTAAGTTAAGGCCATGTTTGGCCAAGTCAAAGGCTCATTTTGCTTTTCAAGTTTCTCTAATTGCATCTTGGTCCCCCGTTTCTCTTATTTCTATTCAACTTTCTCAAAATCTCATAATGGCATATAAACTTCTTGATTTATGCCTTTTATGTCCTCAAGTGGTAAAAGACCACTTTACCCTTGTCTTTCCCATTTATGACCACTAGGTCCTCAAGTGGTAAATTACATATTTACCCATTTGCTCTCTTATTAATTTCCGGTTCTATCGTTTTATTTCCGAAAAATTCCATTTAGCTTTTAATATACCTAAGCAGTTTGAAAGCGCTAGGGTATATTTGAGTATTACAATTTATCTTATGGAGGTTTTGAGCTATTATCGAAGGATTACTACTGCTGATAAGACAACCTGCAATTGAAGCCAACAATTTTGAGTTTGATTACTATGGTGCAACAACACCATTTCATAGGACACCCCTCTGAAGATCCCAATGAGCATATGGGGAGATTCATGAGGATGGCCAACACAGTCAAGTTGAATGGGGTTAGACTAGAAGTGATCAAGCCCGCCATGGACCAAGGAATACAGTACCAACCCCAGGGTGCTACAGAAGCAACTACTACTTCGTAGACAGGCCATATGAGCTAAGGCAAGGGTTGAGGTCGAGGGCAGGGCTCACAGGCCGGGACTTCAGGGACCCAAGGGTGTGTTTATGCCATCACACCTCAAATTAAGCTTGCAGATCAGTCGGTTATTCAGGGTAATTTTCTACTATTTCGCTTATGGGAAAAAGTATTGTTTGATTCTAGTGTATTTCATTAATTCATTGTTGCATCACGTGTGAAATATTTGGGCTTAGAGGTTGAGACCTTGGAAGAGAAGCGTTGTATGTGTGATTCTTCCACAGGAGAACTGAGGTGGCGTTGATAGAATATGTCGAGGATTGTGAGTTAAAAGTCTGAGGATTATTGCTCTTTGTACCTTAGGGCCATGGACATGTCGAAGTTTGATGTCATCCTTGGGATGGGCCCGGTTGACGACTTTGATCATCATTAATTGTGAATTATAGAGTTACTGCCACGGGATGATGTTTGTGTTATGTTTTAGGAGATAAGCATGATGCTTTACTTGAGCAGGTAATACACGACTCTGGGAGTAGCACAGGTGTTGATGGGATTAGTTGGCAAAACCATACCACGGAAGGCTGAGACAGGAGTTGAGTCTACCTCAGGTGGTTTGCGAGTATAAGGACGTTTTTTCGGATGAACTATCGGGATTACCTTGAACTTAATTGTTCAAGAGAGGAAGGCCACAAGACAAAGCTTATTCCAATTTGACAATTCCTACTCCTTGAATTCTTCTTTGCATTCCTTTCCTTTCCTTCATTTATTCTTTTCTTTTTCCATCCTTCATTCTTGTTTTTCCCTTCAAATCAAAATAACATTCCCCCAATCTGGTCCTTTGCTGCATTTTGAGGTTCTTTTCCTGAAACCTGGGCAAGAAAGGGTTCTTCACTGTAGGATTAAAATAAAGGAAGGATTTGAGGTTTCTAATTGTTGGTTCAATGAAGAAGTTAGGAAATTTGGCTTAATTCTGGAACTAGAGTGTATGCTTGTGCATATTATGAGGGTAGGCTTGAAAGACTCAATCTTCCAAGGATGACCTACTTCCTTTTAGTCGTATTGCCTATGATTTCGCCTTGACCAATAATCTAACAAGTTCTATGACATTAGGTAATTGGTGTGGCGAACCGGAAGATGTCTCTAATTTTCATAATTTGTAGAGGACTCACTTTGTGATTCTTTGCGAGAAATAGTGTTATTTACACCCTTATTATCACAGGTTTTGACCCGAGTTGGCATGTTAAGGACCTTACAATGCTACTAATCAAATGTTATGGCAAGTTTTGTTGTTTTACGGGAGCTATTTATACCATAGATAGGGATTGACTCAAGCATGAAAAAATCATTTGGAATCAGAGTAGAAAAAGGAAGAACTAGAAGCACAACAGAGTGATGCAGCAGTCCTTGTAATTTTGCAAGGGTTGTGAAATTTCTCAAGGCTGTGAATTCGCAGCCCCTACAAAATTTCGTTGTGGCTATGAAATTGCCTTGCCCTGTGAAATTACCTTCTTGCCACTTCCTACTGCTTTTGACTTTTTGACTCTTTTGTCACTTTTTGGATTTCTTCTCGTTTTTTCCCCCATGTAATAGTTTTTGCTTTTGTTATTTTGGTAATTTGTATCAAGGTTTGGCTATAAAAGCCCCTAGACAAGACATTGTAAGGAGACTTTTTCACTTTGTATAGATTTTTGGAGGGAAGCTTTCAGCATTTTCCCGCTTTTTCTCATTTTCTCTCATTTTCCCTCACTTTGTCTCACTTTCTCACTATCCAAACCTTTTCCTACCTTGAGTTGTATAAGAGAACTTCTTCTCCTACCTTGAATTCTCTCCTTAAGATCTTTTTATCATGCCACCTCTTGGTATTTTCTTTGTAGATTCTGGCATTATCATAAGCTTAATTTCTCAGCTCTTCCAGTTCATTCATTTGGAGTAGTCCCTTTTCCTTTGCAGCTTGAAAGTCACAATTCAATTTCTTGATGGCCCACATAGCTTTGTATTCTAATTCTAAGGGGAGATGACAAGGTTTTCCAGATACAATTTTGTATGGGGACATTCCAATGGGAGTCTTGTAAGCAGTTCTATAGGCTCTGATACATCGTCAGTTTTTATAAGCGATCCTTTACCTTTATGGCTGCTGTTTTCTCTAGAATTTTCTTGATCTCTCTATTGGAAATTTCAGGTTGTCCATTTGATTGAGGATGATAAGTCAATCCCATTAAATGTTTGATTCCATATCTGCTCATGAGTTTTGCAAAAACTTTATTTGCAAAATGGCTTCTCATTGCCCGATGATTGTTAGGTGCTCCAAATATGCTCGAAATGCTTCTTTGTATAGCTTCTAACTTCTACTATGATGGCATCATTTACGGGACAAAACATTTGCTTCCACCCGATGGATACATAATCCACAGCTAGGAGGATGTACATATTCCAAATGATGATGGGAAATGTCAGTAAAGTCTATTCACCATACATAAAATGCGCACCCGCAAGAATTCATACGGGGACATTTCATTTCTCCTGCTTAAGTTTCCCATTCTCTGACAAGCATCACAATGTTTTACCCATTCAAAACAGTCTTTGAATAGAGTAGGCTAATAAAATCCTGATTGGAGAATTTTCTGGGCTGTCTTGTCTCCTGCAAAGTGTCCTCTATATTGTGATGCATGACATTTCTCCATAATACCACCTTGTTATGTTTTTGGGACACATCTTCTTATGATCATATTTTCTCCTCTTCTATATAGTAGTGGGTCATCCCATATATACATTATGCAACCAGTTCTCAATTTCCTCCTCTGCTGGTAGTAGAATTCAAATGGCATGACTCCACAAGCTAAGTAATTCACAATATCTTCATACCAGGGTGTTTGTACTGATAACATAAATAGATGCTCATCAAGAAAAATTTATGCTATCTTTATTCCCTTTTCTGTTCCAGCAATTCTCTCCAATCTAGACAAGTGATCAGCTATCACATTGTCACTGGCCTTTTTATCCTTGATCTCAAGATCAAACTCTTGCAGCAGTAGCACCCATTTGATCAGTCTTTGCTTGGCATCTTTCTTTGCCATTAGATATTTAATTGCAGCATGATCAGTGTGTAATATATAAGGCCTAATTTTTTGACAAGAAAATACCAATGTCAACATCTCCTTCTCTGTGGTGGAATAGTTATCTTATGCCTCATTGAATGTTTTGCTGACATAGTATATGGCCTTGATTATCTTTTCAGTTCTTTGTCCCAATATAGCTCCCATTGCATAATCACTGGCATCACACATAATTTCAAACTCATTGTTCCAGTCTCGTGTCAATATAATGGGAGCTGATACTAATCTGGATTTGATTTCCTCAATTGCAGATTTACATGATTCATAAAAAAATTTGCATCTTTTTCTAGTAGTCTACACAATGGTTTGGAGATTTTTGAAAAATCTTTGATGAATCTTCTATAAAATCCAACATGTCCTAGGAAGCTTTTTATCTCCTTTACTGTTGTAGGTGACATGAGAGTTTTTATAACAGCAATCTTGGCTTGATCTACTTCCAATCCATCTGTAGAAATCTTGTGCCCCAAAACAATACCTTCAGTTACCATGAAATGACATTTTTCCCAATTCAAAGCTAGATTTTTGTCTTGTCACCTCTGAAGTACTGTTTCTAAGTTTTTCAAACAATCTTCAAAACTATATCCATATATTGAGAAGTCATCCATGAATATTTCGATAACCTCTTCCACCAAATCAGAAAATATAGACATCATACATCTTTGAAAGGTGGCAGGAGCATTACATAATCCAAATGGTATCCTTCTAAAGACAAAGGTGCCATAAGTACATGTATATGTTGATTTATCCTGATCCTCTAGGGCTATTGCAATCTGGGTATCACCAGAATATCCATCAAGAAAACAGTAATGGGAGTGTCTTGCTAACTTGTCCAACATCTAGTCAATGAAAGTTAAAGGATAATGGTCATTTCTGGTAGTAGTGTTAAGTTTCCTGTAGTCTATACACACTCTCCATCCTGTCATAGTTCTTGTAGGAATCAATTCATTCTTCTCATTTCTGATCACAGTGAATCCTCCCTTCTTTGGAACCACATGTATTGGGCTCACCCAAGGATTGTCTGAGATTGCATATATAAAGCATACATTTAGCCATTTCAGTACTTCTTTTCTGACTACTTCTTTCATTACTAGATTTTGTCTCCTCTAATGTTCTACAGAAGTTCTAGAATTCTCCTCCAACAGGATCTTGTGCATATAGATTGAGGCGCTGATTCCTTTCAAATCTTCTATAGACCAAGCTATTGCTTCTTTATATTTTCTGAGAGTCTCCAGTAGTTTTTGCTCTTCCAGCCTAGTTAATCCAGCTGAAATGATAACTGGCTTTCCTTTTTCTGGTTGCAAAAAGGCATACTTCAAATGTTCAGGCAATTCCTTGAGTATCAAACCCTCTAAGCTTTTGTTTTCTTCTGCAACTTTTTCTTCATAACTGTTGGATCTTTCTGCACTGATTTCTCCAATACTGAATACTAAATCTTTTAACTTAAAATTGGTGTTTAGAACTTCAACTTCAAAATGCTCAAGATACTGGAAATTCATCTCATTCTCATTCATTGAATTCTGAAAATTACAAGCAGTGGCCAGTTTAGAACTAACATGAATTTTTGTTTCTACAATTTCACAGTCAGCACTACTGAGTTCTGGTTGTTTCAAACTGTGATTAAGATTGAAGTGCAATGCTTCATCTCTAACCCTGATAGTCAATTCCCCTTTTTTCACATCAATTAGTGCTGCCACTATTGCTAAGAATGGTCTTCCTAACAGCAGTGGGACTTGTTTGTCTTCCTCCATATTAATTACCGCAAAGTCCACTAGGAAGACAAATTTCCCCACTTTGATTAGCACATCTTCAAGGATGCCCTCAGGATGAGCCAATGTTCTGTTTTCCATCTACAAGGTAATGGCTGTGGGAGTGAGCTCCCCCAAGCTTAATCTTTGACGTGAGACGAGGCATCAAGTTGATACTAGCTCACAGAATCACCATGATGCTTTCACATGTGCATCCCGATCTTGCAAGGTATAGTGGAAGGCACTAGATCCTGCCTTTTCTGGTATGATGCCAGTTATTACAACGCATGTTGCTATTAGGCTCACTATCCCTTCCTTAGTAATCTTTCTCTTTTTGCTCAATATATCTTTCATGAATTTTGCATACTGAGGCATCTGAGAAAGGAATGTTGATCTTTATCTTCTTGAACATGTTTAAGAATCTAAAGAACTGCTCCTCTAGCTTTGCTTTCTATAGTCTTTAAGGAAATGGAATTGGAGGCTTGTAAGCTTTAACCTCTTCCTTCTTTCCTTGCTGATTGGGTTGCATTTCTGTTGTTTTCTTTTTCTCAGTAGTTCCTGAACTGTGCTACTCAAGTTCCTCTCTTATTTCTGCTTGTTTCTCTTCCTCAGTTTCTCTCTTTTCACCTCTCATTTCTTCTAGCTCTCTGCCACTTCTTAGCATTAATGCCATACAGTCCCTTAGATTCTTTCTAGTGTCACTTGGAAATGAATCCTTAGGCTCTTTCTGCACAACTTGAGCCAATTTCCCTATATGTATCTCCAGATTCTTCAAAAAGGCATTAGTGTTTGTTTGAAACACAGCTGTGTTTGCTTGGAAGTTGTCAATGTCAGAAATTTTCTTTTCATGTAGTTTCAAAATCCTTTTGTTTTCTGAAATGAAATGAAGCATATGATTTTCAAAGGATTGAGTCCTTTTTTGCTTGATACTCTCCACTATTGTCCCTCTGTTGCTGTTGTTCTTAGAACTTTGAAATTTGAGCATAGGCTCTTCAGTGGTGTCAGTCTATGACCTTTGTTATTAACTCCTCTGTATGAAAAGTTTTCCAAGGTTCCTCGGTCTTTGGTGTATAGTGTGTTGGCAAGTTGGGGTTAGGCTTGAAGTGATAACTTCTTTGCTCATTCATATACTTGGTCTCCTTAACTTGGTAAGGCTCTTCTCCAACTAGTTCCTCAGCACTTCTTCTACTTCTTTCTTCTACTGCTCCAACTTCATGTGCAGTGTGCATTCTTCTTTCACTGTTCCCTAGTTTGTTCATCACTTCATCCAGCTTAGCTTCTATGGCTGTCATTCTATTAAGCCCAATAAGACCATTTCCTTTCAACCTGCTACTGCTCCCTGAATCTTCAGATGGAGCCTTGTAGTTGCATTTGGAAAGATCTTCAATCGGTTCCCTTGCCTCTTCTGCACTTCTTCTTTTAAAAGCTCCACAGCAGGATGCATCAATTATACCCTTGGAGGCATAATTCATAGCATGATAGAAAATATCCATATGAGTGGTTAGATCTATTTGCGACAGGTATCTTTTTCAAAGCACCTTAATCTTTCCATGCAAATATAGAGACTCTCATCTTCCCCTCATTAAGACAATTATTTCTCCACTCTTAGTAGCGAGAGTCAGAGGGAAAATCTACTCATGTATGCCTCCACCCAGCCTTCCCAAGTGTTCCCCGATCCTACTACAGCTGAATCAAAACTTCATGTCACGCTAATGCCTCTCAATGAAATGGGAAGAGTCAAGCTTATCAAGATCCGAATCACCCCATTTAGCTGACCGTATTTTGCCATCCCTGGGCGAATCTCCTGTGTGCTCACTGGGATCTTTAAGGTGGCATGTGAACCGATGTTGCCGCATTCGATTAGTGCTCAAAAGTGCAATTTCAACCCTATATTAGATAGGCTTGAAAGTGATCATTAATCATGTCATTTATCCCAATTGAAGTGTTCATGTCATCTAAGTAACACTTATGCCACTCGAGGGTGTTTTCGTTGTTTTGTAGACTTTATACACATTTCAACTTCAACTTCAATGCAAATGATCGATCACATGAGGTTGGAATTTAGTCTCACCATCAACAAGCCCAAAATCAATGGAAAACAAAGGCAAGTGAAGAAAATGAGATGCGCTTGAAGACATGACGGCAGGAATGCGTAATGAAAGAAAACAGTAATCTCAAGAACTCCTGTTGGCAAACTAATTAACCCTTACAATTATAAACAAGCCTCGCAATCTCACACGCATTCCGGGAATCTCGCTAGCCCCAATTCAAGACCGTGCAATCGCGAAATTCGTCTCACCGAAAATCTCCCGTTAGCTTAGCGAACTCCCGTCAGAAATGGGGGTCCTCATCCTCACAAATTCCTCGCAACCCGCCACTCCCGCTAACCCTGCCAAATTCGCCACTAGCGGTAAATTCTCCCCGCAGCCGCACTCATAGGCCCCGCCATGCTTCTCAGAATTAATGCAACCACAAACTCAGTAGAATTACTCTCCCATCCTATAACTTAGCTTAGTTATTGTGGCTTGTATTTTTATACCTCGAGAGTCCTATAACACCCTCATGTTTTGTAATAAGAGAGGAGAAGAGGAGAGGAAGAAATGCTTTTCAGATTTGTGTTTTCATTTATCGCTAGAATAAAGTTTGTTTTATTTTAAGTTTTGCTTTATTTTTCTTCTCTCTCTTCTTCTTCTTCACTTTCCTACCGCTCACACCTCTCAAGACGACAATTCAAGAGATGTTTCGTCAAGCCTCCTTCCTTCAAGAGGAAGGAAGCTACTGGCAAGTAGTGGCTAAGCATGTCATTCCCATGTACTAAAAGCGTGGTATTTATGGCCCCATCTTCAAAACTCGCTGCATAACATAGGATGTTGCCCGCCAATACTCTCCATGCCTTAGATCCAAGCAATGATGTGAGGGTACCGTGGCTCTTAGATGGTCCTTACTTGCCTGCGAGGTAATATTCATGTTGTGGTTCTTCAAATTAGGTTAAACATTCGCTTTTATCATTAGCCAATACTCTCCATGCTTTAGGTTCGTCGTGAGATGCAATCGTGGATTCTTTAGATGGTCTTTACTAGCTCAGTCAATACTCTTCATAGCTTTCTTGTGGTTCAAAGGTTTCTGGTGAGATGCACTGTGATTCTTTAGATCTTTACGAGCCTCTAAAAATGATAAAAGAATGTTAGGGTTTTAAACAAAAGGCCATAACTACATCCTGCAGTTTCAATCACATAGGAGGATAAAACCCGAGGATGGCAGGTCACTTAGCTTGCCAAGTTAGTGACCTAAATCTTCAAAGTAAATTTCTTTCATTGTTAATTTCGTTTTAACTTTTCGGTTTACCAATTTCACCACATTTTCAAACCATTTCCCTTGTTTTAGATAATTCCAAAGAGTCCAAATAGAAAGCCTTACCACCTTCATGCCCCCAATGCAGTATTTTTATGAAGAAAACCCATCACACAGTGTTGACCCTGAACCACCTCTTTGCGATAGCTTGACTACGGCGAGTTGTAGGAAACTTAGGTATATATATTGTTGATTTTAGCTGTGACCCTCTTGTGTGGCTGAATCAGTGAGCCGTTCAGGATGGTGCGACTACAATAGTAAGTTGAAGAGTACTTGATCCCATCGCAGTGAAGGTAACCTTTACCTCTTTGCATATCGGTTCACGACAATTTGCCGGTTTCTGTGCTTGGCGGTAAGCGCGATTCGACGCCGATTTTTTTCATTCAGTCATTTTACTTCTTTTTGTTAGATTAGTTTTAATTTTTTTTTTAGCACTCTTTGTTGGTTCTAATTGTTGTCTCTGATTATTATGTAACAGCTATTGCATCTAGCAATTCTGGGATAGAGACACTTGAGGTAGAACTGAATAGGATTAGTACCTGGCGACCTCTTGGTAAAGAGGTTAGTGCACAAGTGATACCATGGATCCCATGCACGAGGAATAAGCAGAGCCAACCGGAACCCCAGATCCAAATGCATGAACCGCGGGGACCACATCCACCCTCCCAAGTTAGTGCCCGTCACATGTCGTTCCTCCTGGCGATGATGTAGCGGTGAGGCATATTTGGTACCCCTAGCTCCACATACCATGGTACGGAAGAATGAAAATCCATACACACACATCTTAGGGATTTTGAGGAGGTATGCCTTACCTTCGAGGAAGGTATGATGGACATGGATTTGCTAAAGCTAAAGGCATTTCCATTGACCCTGAGAACGAGGGGCCAAGATATGGCTACCACGACTCATTGAGGCCTAGAACCATAAGAAATTGGGCTGAGCTGCAAGCAGAGTTCCTGAAGAAGTTTTTTAGTGCTCATAAGACAAACAATTTGAAAAGACAAATTTATACCTTTGCAGCTCATGAAGGTGAGAAGTTTTACCAGTGTTGGGAGAGGGTTTGGCAGGCGGTAATGCATATCCACACCATGGGTTTACGACACTGGATGCTAGTAAACCATTTCTATGATGGGATGTCCCCACCTATGAAACAACTTGTGAAAGCGATGTGTGGGGGCAGCTTTTGAAATAAGCTTTCCCGACGAGGCTATAGACTTTTTGACTTATATAGGTGAAACCTCGAAGGCATGGGATGAACCTCGTCGAGGAGGATGGGGGCCGTGTACTCAAGAGTTGCAGGGGGAGACCATTCATACAATTTACGAGGACACCTTGATGAGAAAAATTAATCATTTTGACTGCTGAGGTGGATGAGATGGAAATGAAAAATCAGCATAATATTTACTGGTAAAGTGAGTTGTCACCGTCTGACCTTCTGGCTACACAATATCAGTCCGCATGGTCCTTTATGGGAAAACGTCGAGAGAATGTCCAAATTTTGAATCAGGTAGACCACCCGATGAATGTTCCATTTGTAATTCTATATTAATCGAAAACTACTCTGTCTACCGGGAAAGCCAAAACTATCTCCCTATATACCTGCAATAGATCAGCAGCAGTTAGTCCCCACTTCCCAACGGCAACAACCGCACCACTTTATCCCACATCGAACGGGCAGTGCAGTCTGGTAAAGATGGTAAGCCATTGGCGAGGAAAGAATATAAGGTCTTGAATGTCCCGAACTTAATCAAAATATTAGGCAGTACAAAGTTCACTTAATGTGAAACTATCCAATATCTGATCTGAGAAATTTCAGAAATTGTGTCGGCCGTTGCAAAGTTCGAAAGGAAAAGGACCTTTCGAGGGGCAGCAATATCGAGAATCTGATTGAATAAGGCCATTTAGTGGAGGACACAACTCACCGGCCCGATGAAGTAAAGCTGAGTTGTGACCTTGAGGTGGTAGGGAGTTGAAGGCAGCAGTACCAGAGTTAGTTAAGTCAGCTCAGTAGAGGTGAACCATGAAGAGCGGGTGTTGTCGGGAAGAAGAAGTAAAGGCAATACCATAAGATTTATGAAGCTCTCACGAAAGAAAGAATCATGTTAAACAAACGAAATGTTGGAAGTTACTGCGACAAGTTAAGGTAAATATCCACTTATGACGCTGATCAGCGGGTCCCTACTGCAAAGTTTTGAAGGACTTGCTGGTAAAGGAGTACGAATGTGAATAAAAGGCCTTTTAAGCGAACGAGTTAGTGTAATGTGGGAACAAGACTCGGTGAAGTGTAAGGACCCGGGATCTTTCTGATCTCGGTGAATATTGGGGAGCACCGGTGTGGAGAAAAACCCTATTGGGCACAGGAGCTGGTGTGAACTTTTGTTGCCATATTACGTGTACAAAACGATTGGGGTTCAGGAGGTCCCAAACCCCACTTCCATCACACTTTCGCTGCGATGGGTCTATTAAAATACCTAAGGAACCATTGAAGATGTTCTTATACAAGTGGACAAATTTTTATTATCAGTAGATTTTTGTCGGTAGCGATCACGGAACATTCGCGGTAGGACCTAATCATGTGCCAATCATTTTTAGGAAGACCATTTACGGCTACTTCAAATGCAATTATAAATTACTTAGAAATGGAGTCATACAACTCACATTTGGAAATATGACCTTAGGCTCAATATTTTTCATTTTGGGTAAAAACATATGCATTTAGAAGGGGATGACTGATCTGTATTTAGATCTGGATTACGGAAGAAACGAGAGCTAATAACGACAAGTGCAAGATATATATTAACTTGAGTTATCAGAGCTACCTTGAAAAACAACATGAACCACGGGAAGTGAGGTTTCATCACGGGGATGTGGAGAAGGAGGACCAGAGGAAATCTTACCTCTTACGACTAGGCGAGACACAAGGAACCTCAGATGAACTCAAGGCCTGGTGAGTTGGAAGTATGCATTTGGAAACAAATGAGGCGTGTCAGGTGGTAATTTCTTCATTATTGACCCTTTACTGCAGGCTATAGTCTCACGGACCTTCTCCAAAAGAACAAACAAGCATTGGGATGGAAAATCTCTCTGATCTGAGAAGGCATTAATCCATCCCTTTGTACCCATCATTACACTTGGAGGAGGAGTCTAGAATTTAGGCAACCCAAGGAGGTTGAATCCCCATCTTCAGGAAGTAGTTCGTATTGAGGTCCCAAGAATTATAGTGAATTATTTGTCATTCGATACTTGGGTTGACAGCCCAACTAGAATTGAATTGCCTAAGAAATCGGGGGTAGCTATTGTGAAGAAACGAAGAAGGGTGAAGATTGTCTGCAGATTAACAACCCGGTACAGGAAGTATGTATAGATTATAGGAGGCTCGATGAGGTGACACAGAAAGAATACTTCCATTACCCTTCATTGATCAAGTCACGGAAAGGGCACCCATATTATTGTTTTTGGATGGGTGCTAGGATACTTCAGTTGAAGTACCAGGAAGGATCGGGAAAAAACCACCTTTCACTTATCCATTTGAACTATGCTTATAGGAGGATGCCTTTTGGGCTTTCTGCGATACTGACACTTTTAAGAGTACATGCTCATTATGTTCGGTGACATGGTAGAGCGTATAATGGAAGTGCGGATGATATCACAGTATATGGGGGCGATTTCGAAGAATGTTTAACCAATTTGGAAGCCATCTACTTGAGAGGTGCATAGAAAGTGGTGTAATTGGGAAGAAAGTGCCATTTCATGATAACCCGAGGAATTTATGCTTGGGGCACATAATATCTAATGGGAATTGAAGTCGATAAAAGCTAAAATCGACATTATTTTCAGAATTACGCCTCAGGCAAATGTGAAAACAATTGGAGCAATTCACTGATTCATCTGGAGGCTTTTCTGGCGGTTTATTAAAGACTTTGCAAAGATTGCTAACCCTGTATGGCTTTGCTTGAGAAGATAAATTCATTTGGGAGGAAGATTGCCAAAGAGTTTTGAAGAACTGAATTTCACTTGACCACTTTGCCCCCGATGGTTCGAGCACCTAATTGGAAGTTCTTGGTTGAAGTAATGTGTGATGCAAGTGATCTTCTTTGTCGGGCGTGCGGTCGAAAGAGAAAATGGGAAACCTAAGTAGTGGTATACTATGCCGGCAAAACTTTGAAGAGCCTGTGAGGAGAATTATACCCTTGCGAAGAACTACGGCGAGTGGTATATGCTTTAGACAAATTCCCGGACATACTTGGTAGGGTAGAAGCATAGTCATTTTTGAGATCATTAAGCAAATATCTCTTAACCAAACAAGCATAAAAGCGAAGACTCATCAGATGGGTTACACTACTTCCAGGGTTTAACTTGCAATTCAAGGACGAAAGGGGTAGAAAATGTGGTGGCAGACCATCTGTCAAGATTAACACTAGCTCATGATACTCATAGTGCACCCATAAATGATGAATTCCCTGAAGAATCGTTGATGCAGTTAGAGAAAGCTCCCTGGTATGCTCATATTGCCAATTTTCTCACCACCGGGAGAAATCGATTGAATGGGAAAGGACGGGATGAAACACTTCTTTGCTAAAATCCATTCCTATTACTGGGAAGAACCCTTCCTATTCAAGTACTGTGCAGATCAAATCATCAGGAAATGTGTACCTGAGGAGGAGCAGCAAGGAATTTTAACCCATTGCCATGAGAGTGCTTGTGGTGGACATTTTGCTCCCAGGCCAGCCAATGAAGGTGTTACGGTCAGGTTTCTATTGTGCTTCGTTATTCAAGGAAGCATACAAATGTGCGTGTATGTGGCCGGATGCCAACATTAGGAAAATTGTCTCGCCGTCATATGATGCCATTAAACCCAATTATAGTGTCAGAACTATTCGATGCTTGCAGAATGTAGAATTTCATGGGACCTTTTCCCTCGATCATATGGACATACGTACATTTTGGTGGGGGAGTGGACTATGTCTCTAAATGGGTTGAGGCAATTCCTGCCAGACCCGATGACCATAGGGTGGTACTCAAAATTCTTGAAGGCTGACTATATTTTCGATTTGGGGGTTCCAAAAGCCATAATTGCAGCGATGGAGGTTCACATTTACGTAATAAATCTGTTTTGAAAACCTCATGGCTAAATATGGTGTGAAACACAAGTAGCTACCATACCATCCCCCGAGCAAGTGGCGGGTGGAACTTGCCTGGCGGGGAGAGTAAGACCATCTGATGAGAGTAGTCGATACCGAAGGAAGGTGGTCCGTCAAACTTCTTGATTACGTTATGGGCTATGCGAACGACTTTTCGAGCGATCACGAATTTGTGATCCCGGTATAGGTTGGTCTATGGAAAGGCATGTCACCTTCCGGTAGAAGTGAGTACAAAGCATGGTGGGCGTCTTAAAGAAACTTCGACATGGACCTCGATTGAAATGGGAGAGAAGAGATTTCTTGATGCGTTGGAAAGAAATAAGGAATAATACTTTATGAACACGAATTTGAAAGATCAAAGAAATGGCATGACCAAATGATAATGGGGAAGAGTTTCAAGGAAGGAGATCAAGTCCTCTTGTATGACTCCAAACTCCATCTGTTTCCAGGCAAGCTCAAGTCCAGATGGACAGGGCCATTCATTGTTCAGCAATCATACCCAAATGGTTCAGTTGACTTACGTGATCCAAGTGATGACAGAATATTCAAAGTCAATGGGCAGAGAGTAAAACCATATGTGGTACCTAGGATCATCAAGAAAAATTCTCACGATCAGGTTTAGAGTTCTATTTGTGTAAATTTTAGGGTGGCTATAGTGATCTAAGTAGTCCAGCGCACTCATTTGGTAATTGTTTTAGCGTCATTTTAGCTAATATCCAGGTTCAGAGCATAATGGAATGTTGTTTTTGTGAGCAGTTAACAGTGGTGATGCGCGAGGTAGGGATGACAAACTTTTGCCATCACATTGTCTTGTCTGAAATAGCTATACCATCTTCATGCGGTGTGATTTTTTATGTTTTGTGTCCCACTATGTACAGAAACATGTTTTCTTTCAAAGCTTACATAATTGAATTGCTTCAAATTGAGCAAATAGAATTGCTAAGTTGAACAATTGGTATGCTAAAGCTGGATGATTGAATCATCATTTTGTCACTTCTAATGCTGAACAAATTCCATCTTGAAACAATTTGTGTTAGATCCTTTGTTCGACATGCTCAACTTGGAAATTTCCCCCTTTATGCTATGTCACACAACGCACTCTATATTGGCACAATAGGTTGTAAATTTATTAATATATCTTCCACTTTGCAAGCCGATATTGGGTATGTTGGCAACCTAGGATAGGTTTGAGTTATAACAATTATGAAGACCAATGTTGTCTTCAAAGAAAAGAAAAGAAAAGAAAGAAAGCGAAGAAAAAGAAAAAGAAAGAAAAAGAAAATAAAGTCGTGAATTTTTGCTTTGAAACGAAACACGGTCGAGGGTGTATAACCTTTGAAACCCGACCTAAGCCTTGAGTGAACAGGAGCCATCGATTTAGTGTTCGTTACATGGGTGGATGGGGTGAAGTTTAATGACTTGTGGGTACTTAATTTTTTAGAAGTCATTCGGTCGGTGAAGCCTTTGGTTGAGTGATTGTTGATCCTTTGGCTTGATGCCCTGACCTTGGTGGTTGGGAGTCATCGGTGGACCCTACTACGGACTTTGGTGAAAGTCGGATTTTAAGCATTGCACCTACGATGTGAATGGATAAAGAAAGAAAGTGTAACTAATAGCCCATCTAGGTTGTTTAACAACTTAGGGCGTAGGTGCTGAGTTGGGGGAAACAAATTTTGTGATTTTATTAGCTTAATACGGTTACAAAAGAACCATTAGACTTAGGTGGAAATCAAGTTGAAAATCATGAAGCTTAGTGTTTTATTACAATTGTTCTCTTATGGATTTTATTCTTGTATATAGGTTTTCAAATGTTGATTTCAATTGTTCAATTTAAAGTAATGTAGTTTGTATATAAGTACAATAACCTTTTTGCAACACAACCTTTTTGAAAATCACCACATGCATCTCAATTCTTATTTTGCATTCAGCAGGGATGCGACGTTTCGGTTGGGGGGTGTGAAATTAGTGCTCAAAAAGTGCAATTTGAACCACATATTAGATAGGTTTTGAGTGCTTTTGATCATTAATCATGTCATTTATCCCAATTGAAGTGTTCATGTCATCTTAGTAACACTTATGCCAATTTGAGGGTGTTTTTGGTTGTTTGTAGACTTTTATACACATTTGAACTTCAACTCAATGCAAATGATGATACGATCATGAGGTTGGAATTTTAGTCTCAGCCATCAACAAGCCAATCAATGGAAAAACAAAGGCAAAGTGAAGAAAATGAATCAGTTGAGGACATGGCGGAGAATGCGAAACGACAAGCAGGCAATTTACCGCCAGCACGGTTGGCAACGGTCGCCCAGCCCTTGCGAAGTGCATGGGTTCGCGTCTCGGCACGCATTGCGAGAAGTCGCTAGCCCACGCATTGTGCAGTGCGAAATTAGAAGCTTCTCAGCGCGAAAATTTCGCTGGCAAGCGAGGGCACGCCCTAACTCTTGAGTCGCAACCTTGCCAAGTCGCAACCCCTTGCCAATTCGCTAACCCTTTGCAGAGTCGGTAATTAGCGAAATTCTCCACCCCATGCGAATTCTGCGGGGCTCAATCATGCTTTGTAATTAATCTGTATATGAGCTTGGTGAATTACTCTCTATCCTATAACTTAAGCTTAGTTATTAGGGTTTTTTTGGTATTTTTATACCTTGGGAGTGTTATCAGCCTTTTCTGTAACATAATAAGGGGAGGAGGGAGAAGGATGAGGTTTTGAGTTTGCTGGTTTTCATTTGCGCTTTTGTAAATAAAGTTTGTTTATTTTAAGTTTTGCTTTTATTTTCTCTTCTCTCTCTTCTTTCTCTTCTTTTTCTTTCCTTTCCCAGGCTATGACACACCTCTTACAGATGACAATTTAAAGAGATGTAGCTAAGCCTCCTTCCTTTGAAGAGGAAGGGAGGCAGCTGCGATAGGGTTAAGCATGTTGTCCTCATGTACTAAAGTTATGGGTAGTGTATTTATGGCCCTTATCTTCAAGCTTCGAGTTGCATAACATAGGATGTTATTGGCAGCGATCTCTCGCTGCTTTAGATCCGATGCTTAGTAATGAGTGCGGCTCTTTAGATGGTCCTTACTTGCCTATGAGTTAATATTCACATGTTAGGGTTCTTCAAATTAGGGTTAAATAACATTTGCTTTTATTGTTTTGGCCAATACTCTCCATGCTTTAGGGTTCAGTGCTCGGGTGAGAGATGCACTGTGATTCTTTAGATGGTCTTTACTAGCCTAGGTCAATACTCTTCATGCTTTAGGGTTCAGTGCTCGGGTGAGAGGCCTGCGTGATTCTTTGGGTCTTTGAGCCACCAAAACGATAAAGAATGTTAGGGTTTTTAAACAAAAGGGGCCATAACCATCCTGTGTTGACTCACATAGGAGGATAAAACTTTGAGGACATGTGTTTGCCCCTAGCTTGCCAAGTTAGTGACCTAAATCTTGAAGTAAATTTCTTTATTGTTAATTTCAGGTTCGCAACTTTCAGTTTACAATTTCTTTGTTTTTCAAACCATTCCCCTGTTTTGAATGAATTCCAAAGAGTCCAAATAAAGCCTTACCTTCATGCCCTAATACAAAACCATTTTATGAAGAAAACCCATCCCGTGTTCGGCAAGACCACTATCTTGCGGTAGCTTGACTCTGGCGGTTGTAGGAAAACTTAGGTATATAAATATTGTTGATTTTAGCTCGACCCTGCGTAGCCTGAATCGGCACCATAGTAATCAAAAGATGGCTTGACTCAAAATTGTTTACTTCAATGGAAGGTTGTCTCACAGTTGAGTACTCCTCTTTGAACAATAGGCTCCCAGAATTCCTCCACAGTGTTAGGCCTTTGAGGTCTCTCTACTTCTTCTTCTTCTTCTGGAATAGCTTGCAATCTTTCTCTTTGATTTGCCATATTTTTGGATTTGACACCGGTGATTCTTCTTAGATTTTGTAGGGTTATCTCAATTTCCAGGTATCTAGTACTGTGATCTGTTTTGGTTCGCCATTAAATTATTCACGAGTAAAAACACCTTTGAGATCGAAAATGGAGTCAGTGATATAAAAAATTATATATCTATTTAGGCTCCAAAAATATTAGTAGCTTGTTCAGCCACTATTGTAAAAACTGTTTTTGTTGTTTTTCTAAAATTTTTGTAAGACAAAGAAAAATGTCCAAATTAGCATTTCTCTTTTTTGTCAAAATATTAATTTTTAAATTCCTTCGATCCCCGGCAACAGCGCCAAAAACTTGTTGACAAGTTTTTGTATATGGGTTAAATTTCTGCTATTGTTGCCCAAGGAATATTACCTATCCCCCAGTAAAGGCATAAAAAACAATGTCGCGACATATCATTTTTTTATTTTTATATTTTTTCTTCTTTTTATTATTATTTTTCATCTTTATTTATTTTTTTTTCTATTTTTTTCTTTGGCTTTCTCAAAAACATTAATAAATTTTTTCCCCTCATAGGGATCAAATTTGTTCATTTTGTTACCCAAGGAATATTACATATCCCCCAATAAAGGCATCAAAAACTTCATTGACTAAAAATAGAGCATATGTTCTTCAATAAAAATGGCTTTGTCAATGATTTTTATTCTCTTAGTTGGTCATATCTTGCAAGTGCACAGGTCGTACAAGTAATAAAAGTGGACTATAAGTCGAGATATCGGTTCCCTTAGAGATTGAAGAGAATTCAAGTTCAACTACCCTAACTCTCCAGGATTCCATTATTTGAACTTCCATTTCATAGCATATTTACTGGAAATACTAAGAGAATTCCACTAACTAAATTTCTATATCTATAATAAAAGAAAATTTTAAAATCCTGAACCTATTGGAATAGACGGATTATTCTTTGAAGTAGACACTAGGACCTGTACATTGTGAAATTGTCAATTCTACTGCAACATAATCTAGTCTATTCTATCGTGAATGGAATATAATTTGTCAAGTGCAAGATAGTATAGTTTAGTTCTCCCTTAACCATACCATTCCATTGATTAGAGAATCATGTTCATTTAAACATGTGTAAACCAATCACTTATATCAAAATTTCTCTATAAGATCTGGGTATTTTCTTGCAATACTTCATACACATTTCTTATGATTCTACGGATTTCTTCCCGAGAAATGAGGCCATTAGATTTCTAAGGCCAGATGTCGTCAGTGAGATCTCGAAAGTTCCATCTCTTTCCTTGATTAGATCTAAGCTAACAAGATATTAAAGTCATTCCTCAAGACCAAGGAGAAATCTCTAATTGATTAAATTGACAAATCCCTAACTAATTCTCAAACCATGAGTAAATTGATGATTTATTTAAGTAATCTTTCAGTGCTCATTAGTTTCACCGATATTAGTACAACATACTTTAAGTAGCATCAATGCTCTCGAGAATCTCGACTCAGGTGTGCTCCCGAGAGAGCCTCTGTCAACCGAACAAGCAGTGCTTCATTGGGTATAAGTTACTAATGTTGGGAACAATTCACTTCATGAACAACACAATTCAAATAAATTCAAAATTTGCAATCCAGGAAATCTCTTTCTAATTGTCCAGGAAAGACCATAACTAACATCATATCTTTCCCAGCGGAAGTTGTATTTCTCGAAAACTGAATCACAGTGAACATTGAAATATTGATTAGGAAATTTCCAATGCAAATGTAATCAACTGAAAGAAATGAATCTAGCTTTAATCTAGGCTTCATTAAATTCAAACAATCATCGGAATTGATCTTCAACAATTTAGCTCAACTTCGAAACTTCTGAACAACTCACTGTTTCAAGTCTAGTAATCAAATTGAAATCTTACGCTAATTCTAATCTATGAAGAAAATAAAAATAAAAGAAAATAAAAGAAAATAAAAGAAAAAAATATAATACAAAATAGTCCTCGCTCTAGATGCTCACGGTTTTCCATTGATATTGCCTCGATTTCCTCGAATGTTTCTATTTATAGAGCCCGGGTTTGACCACTAAAGTCGAGGTTATTGTGAATCCCAAAGGGAACTACAAGCCAGTTGCGATTACCGGTCGCTGCACAGAAGAAGTGTTGTTGCAATAGATTTTTAATTCTTTGTTGCAAGTCTATATTGCAGCATGGTTTAGTCTGTCGTGACAGTATTTGTTTCTTCAACATATTTATTCTGTTGCAACAAAGTTTCCTCTGGCGTGATAGATCTTTCTTTGGCGGCTAACTTTTTGTCTTACTGCAAGGTACGTCGTTCTAACCATTATATGTAATAAGAGCAAATCTAATGTCATTTACTAGAATAGTTATGTTGCAACATTGACAATTAGGTTGCGACATTGTTTCTATGCAGCTTCTTCAAATTTGTGTTGCGACTAGTTTTAATGTCACGACAGAAGCTTTTATGTCGCTATAGGTTCTTCCTGATGTTGACATTTAGCTGACAAACCTTGTCGCAACATCTTTCTTTGTCTCAACTGACTTGTTACATTCTTCCCATGTTCTGTCTCGACACGCTGTCTTTTGTCGAGACATAGCTCCCTTTCTATAGCCAGTCCTTTGTATTCAAATGAGAGAAGAAATATTGTTTTGTAACTGATTTCGCGATCATTAGTGGACATTTTTAGCGTGCCATAACTTTCTGTCTGCGACATGAGCCAACGCGGTGCTCTTTTCTCTTATTTCTTCTTTGGGAATTTCCTGTTTTGGTCAAACCTATAGAACACAAAGTTGGTGAATATTCCATAATTTGGCATTAAAACATGTCAAATATACTAAAAATAAGCCAGAAAAGTGGATTAAAAATAGATGAGTTTAAGACTCATCACCTACCCAGTATAGTAGCCTACAACATGCCATGCAATGGTCATATCAAAACCCGGCTATGTGCATCTACACAACCAAGCAACCTGCACACTCGGTGCAAAACATATATTACAGAAACGTTATGATCACCTATTGTCCTCCACATGCACATGGATGAAATCTTAACTTCGATGGCTTTCTAAGATTACATGTTTTAAAACTGAGTTGAGATGAAGAAGTTATATTAGTTCGAAGTTGGGCGACATGAATGGTCGGACCAATTTGGACAAACTTAATGCGTTGACCATGGTAGACAACTTCACTTCTAGGCAGAGACTCTTAAATTTCATTTGGGATAACGCGCCCCGTAATTTGGGCTATAAAGATGGATTTGATGTGAGTGCAGCGTAACATCAAGTTCACTGATGTGGCTAGAATTTTCCCGAAAGACACATGACTAAATTCCCTTTATTTCCCACCCGAAAACCAGTTCAAAAGTTTGGCTAATGCGTAGGATCAAACTAGGGCAGCTTCCCGTAGTTCAAAATGCAACCAAACATCCCCCTTAGGGTAAGACACAACCACACAACCCTTAAGATAGAAAATAATCAAATTAGGAGAAGACCTACCTCTCGAAGTTTGTCGAAACACCTCGTTTCCGGTCTCTACTTATAGCTCTTGTCGTGAGGAAGGACTTTCCCTCTTGCTTCGTCGGAAGCGGAGTGAAATTAGATCATCCAGAAGAATCTAGAGAAATTTGAGCCTCTCTCTCTACTTTCTTCTTCTCTCCCTTTCCCCTTTCTTTTCGTTTTCTCTTCCTACCAAATTGTTTGGTCTAAAGTCAAGTGGGAGGCCTCATTTTGCCACATGTCACTCTCCTATTAGCTCCCTTGGATTTCCTTATCCTCTTATCACGCTTTGGATTTCAGCTACATCGGCGGTGATGCATGCCTATGGAGTCCACTTAGACTTGTGTTTGACACATGGCTCAATGTGAACCCTCAAGCCGGTGCCCAGTGTCACTCGTTACTCGATACTATCAAAATAAGCAGAGTATAGTCTCGAGATTTGGCGAGGGGT
The DNA here is from genome assembly GCA_016808115.1 of Tetrastigma voinierianum. Taxonomy (NCBI): domain Eukaryota; kingdom Viridiplantae; phylum Streptophyta; class Magnoliopsida; order Vitales; family Vitaceae; genus Tetrastigma; species Tetrastigma voinierianum. The sequence goes on from JAEQBH010000112.1 coordinate 1,853,539, forward strand.
CGGCGTGGTAGCTAGATTTCGAGAGAGGATTCTAATGGTGAAGTCTATGTCGTCATCTGAGATCTAGAAAAATTGCAGATTTTCCCATTGAAATTACCGTTTTACCCTTTCTCAGAAAATTGAATTTTCTCGGGTTTTACATTATTTCCCCCTTAAAAGAATTTCATCCCGAAATTCCACACACATTCACATCAACTCACATGCATATACAATGTGCACAATCTCATGCATGTAAACTAGCCATTTAATTAATAAATGACTAAACTACGTACCTTCATCCCTAAACAAAAAGGGATAGGTGGCCCGCATCATGTCCTCGCGCTCCCACGTTGCCTCCTCCACTCCACGGTGTTGCCACAACACTTTCACTACCCTCACGGTCTTGTGTCGCAAACACAGTCCAGGCTAGCAAGATAAAAGCACTCAATTCCTCTCGAAGGTCCCATGTATCGACCGGTAATCTCTCCCAAATATACTACATTTGGAGTCAGACCTGCTTCAGAAATGGGCATTGGAAAACCTCATGAACACTAGACATAGTTGGCGGTAATGCCAGCCAGATGCCATGCTGATACCACCTGCGAGTATCTCGAAGGCGAACCTCAGCGAAAACTTTATTAGCTGTCGAACCTAACCACCTTTGCACCTCATTTCTTAGGCATCACCTTTAAAAGGCGTGATCGCTAGACCTCAGAAATCTAGAGGTTGTAGGTAGCTATCAGCATAGCTCTTCCCTCGCAGGCTCTAAAACGGTGAAAACAGCGCCATATCGAACCCGCCTTCTCGAGGTGTTTTTAATCGGTCGGGACCGGTGACGGAGCTCCCGCATCTGTTCGGCAAATTGGATTTACTCGACATGGCCTCCCAAATACAAAAACCTCGTAGACTATCATCTGCATACTGCTTTGATGATTCATGCCGTGGGAATTATTACTAGGAATCAACAATATTTATGGCTTGCCATTTCTGTAGCAAAGCTATTGCAGTATAGTGGCTTTAGGGTCGAACTCAAGGATGGGTTTTCTTCATACAAATGACTTACAGTGAGGTTCAAAATGGTGAAATTCCTTTGGATTATGGGATTTTAGTAAAAACAGTGGAGGTTCATGGTGTGTAGATTGAAAATAAATTGAAGAAAAATATGAAAAAGAACTCCTTGAAGCATTGGGCTACTGGTTTGAGGTCTTAAGGCGACTGAGAGGTTCTCGGGTACATTTCCTCACGTTGGGGAGGATGACCTATAGTCATTTCTCGAACCGGATCTTCATTTAGCTTTAAAAACTAAACCCTATAATTTTCCCTTTTGAAAAACAACATTTATTGAGCATAAATGCTCCCCGTGGTGAAATACATATCTCATAAATCTAACCTACCTTACGACAACAAATAGGGGCAACTAATGAATCTCGGTGGAGGATCAGCAATATAAGCATCCCACGCAGGAACCCTATAAAATTGCTTCATCTTTTGGTCCATCAGGAATGCATTTAAGATTTAAACTAGATTGAGAAATAGAACATAAATACCATTAAAAGCGTGTGTTAAAAAAAGAGAACCGTTTGTTGCCTCAGGCTAGTAGTGGCCTCTGCTTGTGAGGATGAAAGAGGTCTAGCCAACTATCCTTTGAGTTGTCATCCTCAGAGGGGTGTTTGGTAGATGAGAAAGTGGAAGAAAAGGAGAGAAAATGAAGCAGAAGAAAAAGAGGCGGGAGAGCTGGAAGCTTCTCGCCAAAAAGAAATTTTATTAATGAAAGAGATTCTTCTACAGTGCTTGGCTTGGGGGCTTTTATAGCCAAACCCCCTTTACAAATTACCAAAATAACATAGCAAACACTATTACATTGGGGGCAAAAAAGGAAGAAAACCAAAAGGGGAACAAAAGGAGTCAAAAAGTAAAGGCGTAGGAAGTCAGCCGGTCACGGGATGAGCGGTGGCGGTAGGAAGGAAATTTTTGCATCCTACGAGAAATTTGCGGGGTTCTTGAGAATTTTGCAATCTGCGAATTCTCTGATGACCCAATTTCTTTGCATTTTCTAGTCTTCTTTCCTTTTGGTTACGATGCATCTTTGAGTTCGACTCGGAATTCTTGCGCTTGGATTGTTTCAACAATTTCGGCATAAATAGCTTGCAAAACTACAATTAACCGCAATGCCATTGACAAAGTAGTAGGGACCTTAATGTGCAAAATCGGGTTAATTACGTGATTAGTACAAAAAGTGCTCAAAACACACGTAAAAGCAGGGTTGAAATAGCACTTTTAACTGTATCACACCCCCGAACCTACACATTGCTTGTTGATGAGATTAGAGTGTGTTTTATTATTTTAGCAGTTTCCATCTAAACAAGGCCGAATTGTATTATAGGAAATTATGGAATAACTAACAAGCGTTAAATAGCGAGAATTCAAGAAAAAGAAGAGTTTTGAGAAAGCGAGAAGGTGGATGGCGTTGAGATAATTAGGTACAGGAAGCAAGTTGCGTGAAGAAAAGGCGCACAAAGATGAAGGAACGATGTCGTGAAGCTTTGGCGTAAATCGAAATGCATCTGGGTTGCGGCTGATGAAACTCCAATCGAGCTTAGGCGACTTGGTAAAAACAAAGCGGCGAGGATCAAAAACTCCGGGTGAAACAACCAGGAAATGAAGAAGAACCGTAGCCAGCGACATCTCGATCTTTGTCGTGACGCCGACAATAATCACCGAGAAGCGGTCATGACGCCCGATGGCTATAGAACCGCATTAGTGAAGAAGGGTCGCGACATCGAAACTTAGAAATTGGATTGATGGCGACGGCAACGTCGGTGGGAGCTTGCAAGTTCATTAAAGCGCGATAATGGCGACAAAGAAGCCCGATGTCGCGTCAAGAGCAACCCGGTGAAAGATACAAGTGGCGACGAGATTGAAGCATGCAATGATCAGTTGATGTCACGACAAGAGGTTGTTTTCGGGACATAAGAAGACTCAGTTGAAAGTTACAAGAACTTGAGCTGTTGTCGCGACAAGGGATTGATGTTGCGACATCAGGAAAAACCAGTTGAAAGATACAAGTGGCGACGAGATTGAAGCATGCAATGATCAGTTGATGTCACGACAAGAGGTTGTTGTCACGACATAAGAAGACTCAGTTGAAAGTTACAAGAGCGGAGCATTGTCGCGACGAAGAGGATTGATGTCGCGACATCGGAAAGAACCGATTGAAAGCTGCGAAGACTTAGGCGATGTCGCGACATGAGATCGATGTCGCGTATCGAGCTGGCGGTTGAAGTTTGCGCGAAGACTTAGGCGATGTCGCGACGCTGAGATCGATGTCGCGACGTGGATGATGCTCGCGACAAGGGAGTTGAAGTGCGAGCACGAACATTAATAGGCGGTCCACTTGGAAATCCCGCAAAGGCACGTAGGATTAGAAACTGGCCGAAACCCTATAAATACTAGCGGCTACCCGGCTCTGTAAAGTAAAAAGCAGGCGACACGGATATGAAGTCTACACACGGGTAGCTGAAGGCTCATTTTCTTTATTTTTTTAGTTTTCTTTTCTTTTCTTTTCTTTTCTTGAAGATTGATAGTTAGAGATTAGATTAGATTTATCGTTTTAGTTTTCGTTTTATTTTAAGGCGGATTTGTTATCATTTTGGCTTGGTGAATAAATTCATTTCTTTCAAATTACTACACGGAATGTTTGAAGTTCGGACAAATTTACGGGTCGGCTCCTCCGAGTTTCATAATGCAGTTATTCTTATGATCAGAGGAATGCTGTAGTGTGTAATTCAGTAATTGAGGAACTCATCTTCCATTAAGTGAATGCTATTGTCAGAAATTATCGTTCCTGTAGTTGTTTCCAGCAAATTGCGAATTTCAGTTTATGAATTTACTTTCGAGCATGGGTTTAATGTTTTTTATCTGAATATCAGTTTCTTATACCCGTTAAGAATTGTTTCATTGCTCTAATTTCAAAGGAGGGTCCTACAAGTGACACGAGATGACAATCTGGGAGTTATGAACATTTCTTGGAAGGTATATTAACACAGTTATTGAGATCTATGAGAGCTTTGTAAGTTTTACTGATAAATCCTCTTCTCTTAAATCAAAGAATGAGTTGAATGAAATTTATCAATTTAAATAGCTGAGAGTTCACCTCGATTCGAATAGTGAAATAATCAAGTATTAAGGATCTAATCAAAGGGAGAGGTGACCTATTCTAATTTTGAGGAAAGAAAGTATTTGGAAGTTGTATATCCTTGCTTGACCAGATAACTTGGGAGCTAGGTTTACAGGTCCATAAAATGGGTATGAAGTATTGCAAAGAAAAATACCCGAAATTAGGAAGTCCCAGTTAAAAGTGATGATCTAATTCCTGGCCAGTGAGAGAGGATCGAGTAAAAAAAAAAATTATATAATGAAATGCGAAGCGTGAAGAGATCAGGCGAACTACTAAACGCCTTGGACAGTTTTGAGCACGAAATACACAAGCAAAATTAGTGTTGAAGCCAATAAAGATTGATACTTCACGATAGCATTGATCTTAATGTGGACTCTAAACGATGATTATTCAGTGTCCATTTATCTTCTTAACTATTCTTTATTCATTATTCTTTGGATTTCAGTTTATTTGATTGTTCATATTTTTTTTTATATACAATAGTATATTTCACAGCTTATTAGGCTGGAACACAATGTCATTTTATAGTCCAAGTAGTATGGAGCTTGGTAGTCGGAATTATTTGATCTAGAATTCTTGAGTCATTGGGATCGATATCACGGACAAATCAATTTATTACTTGCCGACCTGTGCACTTGAAATATTAAGGCCAAAACCAATATTGAAAATGATTTAGTCTAGGAAGTGTTTGGTTCGGTTAACAAGTTTTATGGCGCCGTTGTCGGGGATTAGATAATAGTCCTTGGTAATAACGTCATAAATTTGTATATGTGTTTTGGTCCGGTTAACAAGTTTTATGGTGCCGTTCCCGGGGATCGAAAGAATTCAGTAAATCAATATTCAGATGAAAGAAGGAAATACTAATTTGGACATTTTGAAGAAAAAGAACAAAAATAGTTTTTCAAGCAGTGGTTATTTTTAGCCACTAATCTTTAATAAACCACATTGAATATATTTGTTGTTTTGACTCATCCTATTAATGGGAGTGTGTTTTGCTTTCAGAAAAACTTTGATGCATAGGAAGCAGAAAAGTGGTCGATTCAGTGGTCGGAATTAAAACGCCGCATTTGAGAAAGGCAAGAAAGCGAGAAAACACCACCGCCGGCGGATGAAGACGGGATCAAGCCCGAGCATAGAGAAGCGACTAGAAGAAGGCCTCCAATCAGCGTACTATGGAGGGACTTCGCGAAATCATTCATCGAATAAATATTTAGCGAGTGAAACAGCGACATTAGATGCTAACGATTTTGAGCTGAAGCAAGACCACGATAGCCATGGTTCAATGAACCCGATTCAACGGTCATTCAGCTGAAAATCCCAATGAACATTTGGGACGATTTATGAGAATAGCCAATTCGATTAAATTGAATGGTGTGAGGCCAAGTTATTCGATTACGGTTGTTTATTCTCTTTACGAGATATAGTGCCACGTAGTTTTAACTATACCATATGAATACATTGGCACGTGGGAGGAAGCGTGAGAGCTTATTTCGACAAATTCTCTGTCCCTTACTTCTGAAAGACAAAGCTGGGAAATTACTAATTCCAAACATTGGGGAGATAAGAATATGTATATTGCTTGGAAGAATTTTGCTGAATACAACATTGGACCATCTGAATCTTGATTCGTGCCACAGTAGGCTGAGCTAAAATCAACAAAATTTATATACACCTAAGTTCCTACTCTTTGCGGTAATTGACTGCTGCCAGTATAATTAGTCTAAGTCGAATTTCTGGGGATGGAGTTTTCATCCTAAAAATGATTTGCATAGTCTGTGAAGGTAAGACTTTCTATTTGGACTTTTTGGATTTTTTTTGTTTCAAAAGCGATTGATGAGTTTAAAGCGATTAACAGTAAAAAACGCAATGAAGTGTGAAAAGGTGCTTTGAATTTAGGTCACTAACGGTAAGTTAGGGCAAGCAAAGTCCTCGGGTTTTATCCTCACGTTATGACAAGCAACCTATAATTGAGCATACTTGGGATCTATGTTAACTAGCAAACCTCACCCAAATCAACTCTATTTGAGTCGACACCAGTGTATGCATCATGGCCTCTTTTAGTTTAAGCCTTAGCATTAAATATCGTCACCGGAGGCTCGTAAAGACCACTGTGAACCACGGTGCATCTAGCAATAGAAATTGTACCTTTGTATCACGAAACTTTATGGTAAGTATTGGCCAAATTAATAATATTCAATGTTATTCAACCATATTTTGAGAAGATAGAGGGTGTAAACACGGTACACACAGCTTTTAATACAAGAACCCGACATGCATATGCCTTATAAGCTAGCTTCCTTAAATGCTTCAAAGAAAAGAAACAGCCAAGCATCTCTTGAGTTGTCATCCTCAAGAGGTGTTTGGCAGCCAAGAAAAATAAGGAGCAAGAGGAGAGAGAATAGAAAAAGCAAAACCCTAACTAAACTACGAGACTTTATTTACAAAATTCAACACCAAAAATTTAGCTTCCTCAATTTGTTGCTTAGAGGTGCACAAAATGGGAGGTGGCTTATATAAGCCACTAGTAATATGAAAATACCATAAAGCCTATCAATTTGGCTAAATTTAGGGACAAGAGTAATACACCAAAGAGTGAAATTAGGTTGCATTATTACAAAAAGCATGACAAGGCGGTGAATTCATTAGGCGAAACGATTTAGCTGTGTGAAAATTTACTAACTAGCTAAATTTCGCCCCCCAGCTAGCGAAATCTGAATAAGCGAAAATGAAAAATTTCGCTAGGCAGTGGTGATTTCGCTAGCTAGCGAAATTTCGCTAGCTTAGCGAAATTTATGTGAGTAGCGAAAACATGAAATTTCGCTAGGAACGATTGCGCGAAAACACGGTGTCCTAACAGCGAGAATTAGTGGCAATTTAAGCTAAGGTTGCCAAAATTTCCGCTGGGTTGCGAAATTTTGTAATCCCGGTAAATTTTACGCAATCTTGGCGAGGAATTCTAGGATTTCGCGTCTTCAACGCATTGCTTCACGTCTCTCTTGCATCGATTTTCCATCACTTTGCCTTCATTCTTTCTTTGATTTTGGTCACGATTGATGAGCAATTGGGATCAATCTTCGTGATTCATCATTTGACTCGATATTGAACTCCCAGTCTTGTGAACACGCAAAAACAACCAAAGCAACCTCTAACCGACATAAGTGATACTAAAGAAGACTTGAACACTTCAGGTGGCATAAATGACATGATTGGTGCGCAAAAGCACTCAAACCTATCTAATATAGGGTTGAAATAGCACTTTTTTGAGTGCCTAATCACACTTTATTGAAACGTTGCTAGTCCATGCTTGATACCAAAAATAAAGGAGATGCGTGGTGATTTTCAAAAAGTTTATGGGTTTATGTACATATAAACGGTACCTTAAACACGAGAAAAATGGACACCAAGTTTGGCTTGAACATGAAGAGCGAAACCATACAAGAACAATTTTAGGTCAATATTGGTTCCATGATTCTCAACGAATTTCCACTAAGTCTAATGGTTCTTTATATAGCCGATTACGTAATAAATTGCAAAATTTGTCCCTACGACCTAACAGCGACATGGCCTTAAGGCGTTGAACAACCTAGATAAGGATAGTTCACGCACTTCTTTCTTTATTCGACTGCTGTAGGATGCAATGCTTAAGGTCGACTTCTGAGAGCCGGGTGTAGCGGATTCCGCAGATGACTCCCAGCAATTAAGGTTTAGGGCATCGGCTAAAAGGATCATGACCTGGCTAACTTTCTAAAGGCTTGTGGATCTCGAATGACGAAAATCAAGCACCTACAAATCGGTTGAGCTCTGCCTATCCACCCGTGCTTGAACACTAAATCGGTGACTCCCGACCAATTAAGGCTTGGGCGTCGAGGCTTGAGGCTTTCGCCATACCCCTCGGGCCAGTGCTCGGTTTCAGGCAAAACTTCCACGACTTTATTTTCTTTTTCTTCTTTTCTTTCTTTTTCTTTTTTCTATTTGCTTTTCTTTTCTTTTCCTTTACGGGAAGACAACATTGGTCTTCAAGTATGGGTAACACTGAACTATCTAGGTTGCCAACATGCTTAAGGTCGGCTATCCCAAAGCGAAGAGGAAGTAAACAAATTCCTGACCTATTGAAACAATCGGTGTGCGATTATTGAATTAACCCAAGGGAAATTTTCAAGTTGAGCATCTTTGGGCGCAGCCCGACCCAGCTGATTCAAGAAGCATGGAATTTGTAACATAAGGTGACAAAACAATGATTCAATTTTTCCAACACAAGGCAATTCAATTGTCAGTGTAACATTCATTGTTCAATTGAAAAGAAAAACAAATATACATGGTAAAGGCACAAAACATGGTATGCAAAGTTTGTATATATATATACTGAATAGATTTTGATATAGCCAAAGTGGCTAGTACATGCATATCAAAGCTAAACATACAAAAATATCACAAATTTCACTATGGCTAATACATGAATCAACTAAAATTAAGAGTGCTGATAAACCTGCAACTATACAAAATCATAAAGAAACTCAACCAATCTCACCGCTGTGGTGGTGGTGGGTCCAAGTCACTGTCGCCGCTTAACATCCAAATAGGTTTCACGCCGCGGGTGGGCCCTCTCTCCCCGATCAGAACACGGTGAGCGCCCAGTGCGCCATGGATCTCAATACATAGAGTGAACCGGGCCACCTCCCGATCCCTGGGCCGCTCGTAGCCGCTAGTGAGCAGATGGCATCCATCACACCGGGCCTATCTCTCTAGAAATGCATGAATGTACCCACGAATGGTGGTCGAACAGATGGGTCGTATCAACAAGAACATGTAGTGTGTGTCGAGGAGGAGATGGAGGTGATGATCCACAGATCGGACCTCCGCACCCTACCAAAGGTGCATATCATCTCTGTGGGAGTCCTCAACCACCTGACCCGGTACCTCCTCCTGGTCCTGCCGTCTGAGGTGAAAAGATAAGGGCATAGTCATCACCCGCTCCACTGACAAAACCAGAGGGCATCGGACCCTCATCTCAACCCGGGTCTACCGAAATCCTATGCTCGAGAACACGGCAGGAGTTCCTGCATAGTAATGGAAGGCTCTCCGTCGTGGCAGGTCCTTCCTTCCGATGGACCTTCTCCGAATCAGAATAGAGTGTTTGATCACCAAATGTAGGATCGAACCAAAATCCCCCTCGAGATCCCAGAAAGAGCCTCCAAGACGGTTCCTCCGCACATAATGCCAAGCAGAGGGAATGCTCGCATTTAAATATACTGATCGCCAGATCCGGCCGAGCCGCCTCCGTGTACTAGACCAGCAGGTCCCGGCCGCGTTCTCAATTCATCTCCCTATGGCGTATGTGGTGAGCCCACGCCAGAACCCGACCATGCGCGACGGCATGAGGCAGCCCAAAGTCGGGCCAGACACCGGCTGCCAGTACACCGGGCGATCATCATCGATGTCGAACTAAGCTCAAGAGGTCATCAGTGGTAAAACGCAACACCACTCGTGGGTAGTAATACTGCCTCGGGTCATGAAAGGTAATAGTGAGGCCACTCCTCGATCAACCTCATGGACTCCGGTATCACGGGATCAGCCCTCGGTCTTGGCGGGAGCGTCATAGTACGACTCACGATGGAGCGGTCTCTGATGGAAGCGACATTCCCGAATAGGGTTCCTGATAATGGCCGTGAATCCTCGAGGTGGCGACAGTGAAGGGTGATGAAGTCGCCTCGGCCGGCCGATGTGAGTATTGGCTGAGGTCGAAGAAGATGACTCTCCACAGGCCCGATGTGCGGGCCACGCTTGGCGTAGAGCCCTCTAACTCTCCTCGGGGCCTGGGCGATGGGGCCAGGGTCCCATCCGTGTGTCACGATATCGACGAAATCCTGGGGCTCTTCGGATCTTGCCTCGGGGGACCGGTGATGAGTGCTTTGGAGTCGGGACCGAAGGCGGAACCTCTCTCGGGTGTCTTGAACCCTAACCCGCGGCCGAGATGCGGGACCCACCAGTCTGAACCATCTTGAAATCGAATACTACTCTGCAGGAAGAGGAGCTGCGCTCAACGAAAATGTAACTAATGCTTGAATAATACAATTGGGGCTCTCTAAATGGCCAGATCACTCGAAACAAATTAGATGAACGAGCTCACTTGGCGCATGTCACCGCTCGTAATAGCCAAATAAAGCTCGGTAGAGGATCAAGCGCTGAACGGGGAAAAATAGATGGACCCGAGGACTCGAGGGTCTGAGCCGTGATAGGTGTCGCCTTGTTTGTGAGCAAGCGGCAATGGCTAAAGTGGCGTGACCCGAGCCACGGCAATTTTGCAGGAAATCGCGAGGGGCTGCTGCCTTTCGGCTCAGACGGTAATCTTGAGGCTACGTGGTCGGGTGCTACGGTCTGGCGGATGCGTGATGACGAACTTCAGTCGTGGTGCCTTGTAGCGAAGGTACGGCGGTGTGGAGGCTTCCGGATCACGGCGAGAATTTGGGAGGGAAAATAAAAAGGTGTGCAAAACCAAAACCCCTCCCCTCCTCTTATAGGACTTCCAAGGTAGCTGAAGAGTCCACTTACAGTCTTTTTCGCTATTTTTAGCGAATTTGGCCCAAACTGATTATTCCACCTGCATATCGAAATTTCAGTAGTTAAATATAGAAATTATAAGAAATAAAAATTATAATGACAATTATTGTATAAAACTATAATTAAAATTTAATACACAATACTATAGTATATAAACAAAATTACTAAAAAAGAAAAAGCGCTGAATTTAGAGAAACTTACTAACAATAAGCGAAATTATCAAAATTAACTAACTTAAGGCAAGCAAAATTATGAGCCTGGTCGGTTTTGAAAACAACGGAACCGAGTTCAAAATCTCAAATTACTCAAGGAGGGTCAAGGAGAATGATCTCCTCAACCCCTGCAGTAGTCTGGGTTGACTCCATGGTGTTGGGTGCCTAATTGTTGACCTGGTCCTCATTGATGGCCTTTGAATTGATCAATTGGCTTGCAGTGGGTGTTGATGGCAGGACCAAAATTTCTTCATCTCCTTGGCTGATTACTCCCTGCAATTCCTGAGCACTTTGTTTTCCTGCACATTAACCATTTGAAACAACTTCACCAGTTATATGATTTTCATTTTCTATCAACTCATGTTTGTTGTTCAAATGAAAGATGTTCAACTCCAAGGTCATGTTACCAAAGGTAAGTTGCATGACTCCATTAAACGATTTATGATTGCATTGGGTGTGGTTAAATGGTCTTCCTAAGATGATTGGTACATGATTGGGTTCACTTGCAATTGGCTCGGTCAAGCACCACGAAATCTTGGGTAGTAGAATTTGCCTATTTTTCACTAAGACATCCTCAAGTATCCCCTTAGGGATTTTCAGCGATCTATCGACCAATGATAGTGTGATGTTGGTAGGTTTAAGTTCACCTAAACTATAGCGCTTGTATCTTGAATCGACATTACAGATTCACACTGGCTCCTAAATCAAGCAATGACTCGTCTATCTGATTCCAGCGATATTATTTGAGGTGTGGAGATCCTGGATCTTATATTTGTGAGAATTGTTGCTTTGGATTATGACTTGTTAGGTGAGAAATGCCTTTTTCTCGATGCAAATCCCTTCTTGATTGTGCAAAAGATCTTTAAAAAATTTTGCATAAGCGGGGACTTGTTTAATTATGTCCAACGAGAAGGTATGTTAACCTTCACTTGCCTTAGGACTAAGATACACTTCTTGAGATGCCTTCTTCTTGCCTCTAAGTGCTTGTGGAAATGGGGTGGTATGTGGTATTTCATTGAATCCTCCTTTAGGAGAATATGCTTTCGAGGCTTGCAATTCTTCTCCACCTTTGGATTCTTCAACAGGCTTTGGCATAGGCTGATCCAACCTCTTTTCACTTCTCGAGGTAATTATAGCCTTAACTTCATCCATTCTGGAATTGTTGGATGACTCTGCCTCATGAATTCCCTTAGGATTTGGAGGCTGTTTGTGAAGGAATCTCCCTCTTTCTTGTACCTCCGACAACTTGTTGATCTTGGTGATTGAATGCGCCCAGGTTATGTTTTGAACTCAGGTTGCTCTCTAGTCCATCTATTCTCTTGTTTAGTGTACTACAAATTATCAATCCTTTATTACCCAGGTTGCACATTGATTCCTTTGTTCCTCGACAAAGTTGCTCACCACCTTACTCGAATTCAATATGGCTTGTTCCACGGGAGATGAGGATAATTGGTGGTTGTCAGATGAGTGGAACCAAACTGTGGTTGGCGCGGTGGTACAAAGCGAAGTGGGCTTCGAGAAAGGGTTAGGGTGATTCCTCATTGGAATTGTAGGTATTACCATATGGAGCATTGGATTGTTGTGGCCTGAATTGTCCTACATTATTGGCACATTCTGACATCAAATCCTTCCTTGTAAGGGCCGTGAATCTTGCTCTGCGGGTGTATGCGGGGTTGGAGATTGGTGCGGTTGGCACACTTACGGTGTTTTCAATCCTTGCATGTGCACTTCATGGAGCCTTTTTCCTTCAAGCTCCTCCACTTTCCTAGCTAAGGTTGAAATCCTAGCTTTCATTTCTATATCTTCTGGCAGTGTATAAATCCCTCCTCTAGGGTTGGCTGAAGGCCTCATTGTTTCTATTTCCCTAGGGTTTGGCTCATCCCAACCCTTAGAAGTTTCAGCCACGTAATTTAAAAAATCCATGGCTTCGTCAGGATGCTTACTCAGAAAGTCTCCTCCACACATGGTTTCCAAAAGCTGCCTCATAGCGGGAGACAGCCACCATAGAAATGGTTCACTAACATCCATGTATCAAACCCATGGTGTGGGCATACTTATAGTCTCCATAAATCTCTAACAACGATAAAACCTCTCACCATCTGGTACGCAAAGGTGTAAATTTGTCATTTTCAAATTGTTGGTCTTATGAGCGAAGAACTTCTTGAAGTGCACTGCAGTCATTGTTCTAATGGTTCTAGGCCTCAGTGAGTTTAGCCAAATTTTGGCCTTGTCCTTTAGGGTCAATGGAAATGCTTTCAGCTTTAGCAAATCCATGTCCATCATACCTTCCTTAAAGGTAGTGCAAACCTCCTCAAAATCCCTAATATGAGTGTATGGATTTTCATTTTCCATACCATGATATATGGGGAGTAGGGGTACCAAATATGGCCTCACTGCTACATCTTATTTGGGAGGAATGATACGAGGATGGAGCACTAACTCTAGGAGGTGGATGTGATCCCTCATGGTTCTATAGGCTGTTGGATTCATTGGGGTTCAGTGACTCTGTTGTTCTTCGGTGGTGGATCCATGGTATCGATTATTGGCCTGCCTTACGACTTCTTGGTAGGTCGGTTGTGTCGCGATTCTATGCAGTCTTCTGAGTTCCTCGTCCCAGTACTTTGCATACTACACAAGCGTACACAAATTGAGACACAACAAAGAGGACAAACCAACTTGCAAAGAGGTTAAAATTAACCAACAAAAATTAAAACTAACTGAATGAAAAACTGAAAGCAGTCTGATTCTTGCAAAGTCTTGAAAGCGCGAGTTCCACACAAGCGAGTTACAAAAAAATTAAAAGGTTACCTTAACTTGTGATGTTGATCCGCAAGTACACTTCAACTTATCATTCGTAGTTTGGCACCATCCACTGACAACGACGCCATTTGGTCGTGCCAGTAGGCTGAAATTAAAATCGAAAATAAAGATTTATATCTGGCACAAGTTCACTCTTCTTTGGTAGTCCAATTTGCCTCTGAGTATGAGTGGTGCAGAGACCGGGAACACGAGGATGGGTTTTTCATCCTAAAAATGATTTGCATAAGTGCCACGAAGGTAAGACTTTCTATTTGGACTTTTTGGATTTTTGTTTCAAAAACAGTGTGATGAGTTTAAAAACTGATTAACTGTAAAAAAAACTGAAAATGAAGTGTGAAAAGTTAACTTTGAAGATATAGGTCACTAACTTGGTAAGTTAGGGCAAACAAAGTCCCTCGGGTTTTTATCCTCGTTATGACAAACAGCCTATAGTCCAAGGCATAACCGGATCTATGTTAACTAGCAAACCTCACCCCAAATCAACTCTATTTGAGTCAACACAGGTAATATGCATCTATGGCCTCTTTTTCGGTTGAAACCACAACATTAAATATCATCTCGAGAGGCTCGTAGAAGACCATCCCTAATGAACCCGCGATTGCATCTAGCAATAAGTATGCAATGTATCCTGAAGCATGGTAAGTATTGGCCAAATTAATAATATTCAATGCTATTCCACCATATTTTGAGAAGATAGGGGTCATAAACCACGATTACACAGCAGCTTTTAATACAAAGGACAACATCGTATGCCTACCGCAAGCTAGCTTCCTTCCTCTTCAAAGAAAAGAGCATGAGCATCTGTAGTTGTCATCCTCAAGAGGGTGTTTGGCAATAAGAAAATAAGGAGCAAGGGGAGAGAAGAGAAAAACAAAACCCTAACTAAACTCCGAGACTTTATTTACAAAATTCAAAACTTACCAAAAATTGCTTCCTCAATTTGTTGCTTAGGGTTACAAAATGGGAGGTGGCTTATATAGGCCACCTAATGTATGAAAATACCATAAAGCCTAACAATTTGGCTAAATTTAGGGACAAAGGAGTAATACACCAAAATTGAAGTCGGTTGCATTAATTACAAAAGCATGACAAGAGCGGTGAATTTATTAGAGCGAGAAACAATTTATTGGCCCGAGAAAATTTCGCTAGCTTCGCGAAAATTTAAATCTAGCTAGCGAAAATTTCGCTAGCTAAGCGAAATCCTAAGAAGATAAGCAATGCAAAATTTAGCTAGGCAGTGGTGATTTCGCTAGCTAGCGAAATTTCGCTAACGAAATTTATGTGATGCTTGGCTGTGAGAATTCGCTAGGAACGATTACTGGCGAAAACCTGATCATCTAGCGAAAATTGGTAATTCGCTAAGGTTGCAAAATTTTAAGCTAAGGTTGCGAAATTTTGCAATCGGCCGAAATTTTTCGTAATCTTAAGCGAAATTCACGGGATTTGCTGATCTTCCTTGCATTGCTTCTGTCCTCTCTTGCATCGATTTCCATCACTTTGCCTTCATTCTTTCTTTGATTTTGGTCGATTGATGGTGACGATTGGGATCAATCTTAGTGATTCATCATTTATTTCGATGTTGAACTCCCGAAAGTGGCAGCGAGCACGCAAAAACAACCAAAAATAACCTCTAGCGACATAGTATACTAAGAAGACTTGAACACTTCAATTGGCATAAATGACATGATTAGTGCGCAAAAAGCACTCACCACCTATCTAATATAGGGTTCAAAATAGCACTTTTTGGGTACTAATCAAATCTTCAGGGAGAAATGGCAGAGCTGAAGAGAGTAGAATGAATGAGCTAAACGAATTGTCAGCAATAGAGGCCAAGCTGGATGCATTGATACATTGGATGAATAAAAGAAAATCCAACTAGACACTAAAAGTGAAGCAGAATTGTGGAAAGAATGATGATTTTACAAACAGAAGAACATCTGAAATCACATTTCAGGACAGCTGATATAACATGAATGGAATCAAAAAGGGGAGTTTCTCATTCTTTCCTCTGTCTTTGATTTTACTTGCATTTAATTTGAAATATTTGTTAGAAATTTATATAGCATGATTGCAAGCCCAGGGGATTTTTATCTTGTGTTGAATGCTTAACTATTAGATATGAGACATAATATAAATTGTCAAATTCTTGCATGATAAAAATAAATTGATTTGTAGTCGTCTTAGTAAATTGAATAACTTTGAGATTGCGTGGAGTGGATTGTTTTTGTTTTGGGACTTAACTTGACTGAAGATTAACCAAGAATGCTGGAGTATGAAGAATAAAAAGTGGAAAAGAAAGTCAAAATGATGAAATTTAGTCATGACCAGAATATAAGAAGGAAGGAACATTCCCTGTCATGACTTAAATTTTCAAGTCATAACATAGAACTCTGAAGTCGTGACTTCCAGCAGCGAATGTCGTGACTTAATGGCCTAATAGTTAATGTATTGACTTCAAAAGGCAGAGTCAAAACATTAAACCCAGTGTCAAGTCTCATTAAAAATCCATGGAACTACAATTCACCAAAATCTTCCAATTTTTGCAAGAAATAGTCATAAATGCAGACACAGAAACTTATCTCTTGATCTAACCAAATTGTGAAATACTCTCGGTATCAAGGAGAACAATCAGAGGGAAGTTAAGACATTCAAGAAGAACGATCAAAATTCTCGATAAAGCCACCAATCTCGATTGGAAAATACGAAGTATAAATTGAGAGTCTCATTTAATCTTCTCATCGAAAATTGAAGGAAATAATAAATGACCTTGTTCTTCCCAAGAGGCATAGCACTATAAAAGATGGGGGGGAACAAAGGAAGAGAAACAAGCAAAAAGAATGAAGAGAAGGGAGGATGAGAGCAAAAAGGAGTCCAAGGATTGCAAACGCTGTTTTTATGGAATGAATGGAGTCTGAAAACAAACCAATTCCATCCTTTATTCCATAAAACGTGGTGTAATCCAGAGAGTGGTTGATGGGAAGGGAATCGGAAGAAGGGTTAATTAGAACCCATCAACAAAGAAGCTCCAAAGAAAAGGGAGCGACTGATTTGTTGAGCGACCTTGTTAACGACCGAATCACTCTTGGAGGAGCTCAAGGTCTGGTGAGCCAAATTTTGGGAGCAGGGGCTGCAAACTTATGGAGAAGATATAGGATTTGCGTGCGATAGAGTTTTCTTGAACATTGGATTTGAATTGTAAATAAAACAGTTTGTACGATATCGAAATCTTTTTGATATGTGAATAAAATTTCTGTTGATTTACAAATTGGTTGATCATGATGTTTGAATTTTGTTTCTATGCTAGTTTATTTTATGTTAGGAATCAAAGTAATACTTCTGTTCCATTCAATTTGTCTGAAAAGAATAGAGGCCTGAATAAAGAGACTGGAATTAGGAGTATATATTGTTTGTTCAGATTCAGTTTGGGTATAAAAATCGAGAAATTGGTTATTACTAAAGTAACAAAATACTTGGTTAAACTAATGTAAATAAACAGTGAATGAACGCAAGTCTTGAAGGAAATAATACACCTCGGTCAACAATACTAATGAAACTTTGATTGGAAATAGGAACAGTTCACAGGAAGTCGAAATTATCATGGTCTATGCTTGTTTGAGTGGTGAGGCGAAATCTTCGGTAAGACAAGCGACAAGAAATGATGCGAGGCCATCCTTGAACGAAAGATTGAACCGTCGACCACCACTATGTATATGTGACATGCACATAGTTCACACGAATTTGAGCAACTTGGTCCACATCTTTGAAACAAACAAATTGAAATCCTAAGCCATCCTGCATAACAATCTTCCAGTAAAGAACCTTTGATTACCCAAGGACTCAGGGAGAGAGGAAGAGATTAAGTTTGGGGGAGTTTATTTTTTTTAGAAATAAAGGATAAATGTCTGAAAAAGTGAA
The DNA here is from genome assembly GCA_016808115.1 of Tetrastigma voinierianum. Taxonomy (NCBI): domain Eukaryota; kingdom Viridiplantae; phylum Streptophyta; class Magnoliopsida; order Vitales; family Vitaceae; genus Tetrastigma; species Tetrastigma voinierianum. The sequence goes on from JAEQBH010000112.1 coordinate 1,871,200, forward strand.
GAAGAAAAGATCAAAGCAGGGAGGGATACAACGAAAGAAAGCTTAAAAGGAAGGATTTTGTCTTGTGGCTAACTCTCTTGAACAATTAAGTTCTTGAGGGTGCTTCAGCACCTAGTACCTAATACCAAGCGGTATAGGAGCTACTAACCCAAAGTTCGTTAAGAGTGTTAGAAGCCTAAAAAATGAGAACAGTAGACTTTTCCTACGGAAAGTGGCCAGAGACGAGTTCAATAGAAATACAAATGAGAAATTGGAACAAAACAATTTTGAAGAAAAGAAATCAAGAAGATATCCCAAAGATGAAACTTGGAGGAGATCAACTATAGAAGTTACAAGGAAGAGAAAGGCAACAATTGAGGAGAAAGGGGAAAGAGTTTGGGTAATTTGAACCTAAAAATTCCTTCCATCCTACCATTTACCCAAGCCTCACATTACAAGCCTAAAAGACCTGATTGATTTTGAAGGTTGAATTTACCTATATTAGTGGAGATCAATATGAAAAACAAGCATATGGGACTTAAATAAACAGTTTAAGAGAAACTCCCAGAAGATTAATTAGATCCAATACAAGTTGAGTAGGATTGCTGACCTGCACACACACACAGAATAAGACTTGTTAAATAAACTGTTTACATGCATTAGTTTATAAAAAATTTTGTAATAAAAGTAGACCATGCTTTATTCTTGCATCAGAAACTGAGATTTGAAATAACAGTGATATCTTTTAATTCCAGATTCAAAGGATGGAAAGGTAAACACTGTAGAACAAATCAGAAAAATGTCCTTAAAAATTTTTCTTTTATTTTGTTTGAGGACAAACAATTCTTTCTTTTTCTTTGCTTGAGGACAAGCAAAATTTTAAGTTTGGGGGAGTTTGATGAGCTCAAAAGTCATCTATTTTTAGTACATTTTTACTTGATTCCATCATGAGGCTGAATTGTAATGCGAATTATGGAATAACTAACCAAACTGTTAAATAGCATGGAATTCAAGAAAAAGAAGAGTTTTTGCAGAAAAAGAAGTAGAAGGTGGATGAGTGTTAATGAGATAATTGGCTGAAGCAAGTTGCAGCAGAAAAGGCGCACAAAGATGAAGGAACCTGATGTCGTGAAGCTTTAGCGGCAATCGAAAATGCATATCTAGGTTGCGACGGTAAAACTCGGTCGAGCTTGAAGGCGACTTGAAACGAAAATGGGCCGAGTTAAAGAAACTCAGTGAAAGCGGCCGAATAAAAGAAGAGGCTTGATGTCGCGACATCTCGATCTTCATCAGACATCCGACATGGTAATCTGAGAAGCGGTCGTAGCGCGATGGCTATCAGCGACAACAGTAGTGAAGAGAAGAGGTCGCGACATCAGGAAACTTGGAAGAAATTGGATTGATATCAGCGGCAATGAAGCGGTCGGTGGAAGCTTGCAAGTTCGTAAGCTATGTCGCGACAAAAGTTGATACATGACATGAGAGCAACCAGTTGAAAGATACAAGTGGCGATGAGATTGAAGCATGCAATGATCAGTTGATGTCATGACAAGAGGTTGTTGTCGCGACATAAGAAGACTCAGTTGAAAGTTACAAGAACTTGAGTTGTTGTCGCGACAAGGGATTGATGTCGCGACATCGAACCGATTGAAGAATGCAAGTGGCGACGTGAAGCATCACGTGATGGAGTTGATGTCCGACAAGAAGTTTATTATCGCGACATAAGAAGACTCAGTTGAAAGTTACAAGAACTTGAGCTGTTGTCGCGACAAGGGATTGATGTCGCGACATCAGGAAAGACCAGTTGAAAGCTGCAGAAGACTTAAGCTGATGTCGCGACATGAGATCGATGTCGCGACATCAGGAACAACAGTTGAAGGCTGCAGAAGACTTAAGCTGATGTCGCGACATGAGATCGATGTCGCGACATGGATGATGTCGCGACAAGGGAGTTGAAGTCGCGGCACGAACATTAATATGGGCGATCCACTTGGAAATCCTAAGAGGCGCATTGGGATTAGGGCTTGAGAAAAACTCATAAATCTGCGACTACCCGGCTCATAAGGTAGCTTGGCGACATACGAATCGGAAGTGCGGAGTAGTGAAGGCTCATTTCTTTATTTTAGTTTTCTTTTCTTTTCTTTCTTTCTTGAAGATTGATAGTTAGAGATTAAATTAGATTTATCGTTTTTAGTTTCGTTTATTTTTAGGCCTGGTTGTTATCGTTTTGAAGCGGAAGGTGAATCTGAAATTCATTTCTTTTCAAATTACTACACAGGAATGTTTCAAGTTCGGACAAATTTAAGGTCGGCTCCTCCGGTTTCATAATGCGGTTATTCTTATGATCGGAGGAATCTTTGTGGTGTGTAATTCGGTAATTGAGGAAATCGGCTTCCATTAAAGTGAATGTATTGTTAGAAATTATCTTTCACGTAGTTGTTTCGACAAATTCTGAATTTCGAGTTTATAATTTACTTTCGGGCATGGGTTTAATGTTTTGATCTGAATATCAGTTTCTTATACCCGTTAAGAATTGTTTCATTGCTCCTGATTTCAAAGGGAGTCTCGGTGACCACGGAGATGACAATCACGGGAGTTATGAACATTTCTTGGAAGGAATATATTAACACATTGATAGAGATATAATGAGCTTTGTAAGTTTATGATAAATCCTCTTCTCACTTGAAATCAAGAATAGGTTAGACCAGAGCTATCAAATTTAATCGAGAGTTCACCTCGATTGAATAGTAAACCAATCAGGTGTTAGCTGAGATCCTAATCAAGGAGAGGGTGATCTATTCTATTTTGAGGAAGAGTAACTTTGGAAGTTGTATATCACCTTGACCGATAACTTGGAGCTAAGGTTTCTTTATTCATAAAATGGGTATGAAGTATTGTAAAGAAAATACCGGGGTAGAAATCCCGGTTAAAAAAGTAGTTATCTAATTCCCTGTATTCGAGAGGATCAGGTAAAAAAATTAGATAATGAAATGCGAAGCGTGGAGAGATCCAGCTGAACTACTAAACGCCTTGGACAGATTTTAAAACCTGAAATACACAAGCAAAATTAACAGTGTTGACAACAGGAATTGATACTTCACAATAGCATTGATCTTAATGTGGACTCTAAACGATGATTATTCAGTGTCCATTTATCTTCTTAACTATTCTTTGTCGTTATTCTTTGGATTTGATTTATTTGATTGTTCATTTTTATATACAATAATATTTCACGGCTTAATGGTGGAACACAATGTCATTTATAGTCAAATAGTATGGAGCTTGAGTAGTGAGGGTGGATTGATCTAGATTCTTGAGATCTCTGTGGGATCGATATTTGGACTTAAATCCAATTTATTACTTGTCGACCTGTGTACTTGCAGAATATTAGGCCAAAACCAATATTGAAAATGATTTAATCTAGGAAGTGTTTGGTTCGGTTAACAAGTTTTATGGCGCCGTTGCCGGGGATTAGATAATAGTCCTTGGTAATAACGTCATAAATTTGTATATGTGTTTTGGTCCGGTTAACACTTGTCCCTTAGTAATGAAAAAAAGAGAGAGCAATCAAAACAGAATCAAAATTATGTTCACAAAAATGATATTTCAAAAAGGTTGTGAATGACTAATGCCTAACCCTCGATGAGAATCACTGAAACCCTTGTCCAATAACTATCTCGAGAGAATAAATGCCATACAGAATTGAGTATCAAAAGAGCCTCCCTCTTGGTGAATCAACCAGAGACTTCCACCAAAACCTAAGTGTTTTTTTCACTTATTTTTATTTTGGAAGACACATTGGCCTTCTTTTCATGGGGTCCTTAACCTATTAAAGGTAGTCAATGAAACTAGGGTAGGTTTTGCAAAGTTTAGGAGGTTAGGCAGTTCTTTAGCCTATTGAAGAAACTTGATGTGCATAGTGCGTGGTTAGCTAAAGGTGGAAGAAAAGGTCGAAAGCAACAAGAATTCAACTGACCATCCACTTAATTAAGCATGAAATCAATCTAACATCAACAGAATTGGACAAAGTTTCAATTTTTCAAGCGCGGGCTAGGCAACACAAAAAAAATGGGTGTAATTTTTGAAAGCGCAAGTAGAAAATTTGTAAAGTGTGTATTATATAAAAAAATGACTATATTTTGACTTGCACAAAACAAACTAACAACTTCACAAGCAAGACAAACAACTATACAAAAGGAAACTAAATAGCAAGTCATTAAATTTAACAAAATAGGCTTGCTCAAAATGGAAACAAAACACAAAATAAATGCCACTTCCTTCGCTAACTCTCCCCCTAACCAAATGTTACATTGTCCACAATGGGGCTTGGATTGGAAAGTTATAGAAGGAAGTGCTACCTCCTTGATGAAATGTACTCGTTTTTTGATAGGAGTCTTCGCAAGCTTTCCACCGACACCTTATTCACTCCGTTTGGGCTTCAAATGAACAAGTTAGGAGAATAAAAGAGAGGAAAAAAGTGACCAGTTGGAGAATTTTGAAAATTTCGCCTTTATAGAACTTTCAAAAGTGTTATTTCTAGTTAGATTTAGATTCTAAACTCTCTAAGCTTTCCAACGGTACCACAATTACCCAAAACGGAGTTCGGATGAAAAGCTCATGGTCCAAACAAAATTGGGCTGGGAAACTAGAGGAGGTTGCGAAATTTCTAAATTTTTGCTTCTGGTGTAGAAACTAACCAATAACTTGCAAAAATAAGCTGGGAAAATTTAAACAAAGATGCAGGAAAAGTAAGAATGACCTAAAAAGAAGGATTAAATTAAAATTAGAGGAAATCTAAAAAAGAAAAATTAAGTAAATCAAAATAGAATAAAACACAATAAAATAAAACAAGAAAATCAAAACAAAAAGTATGGGAGACTGAGCCTCCCCCCAAACCAGTTTCTCTAGCCTTTGGAGGCTATTGGAACTGATGGAGCTTGTAGAAATGCTAAGGTCAGGTGCTCAAGCTTTGAACTAACAGCCAAACCATCCCTTTGCTGCCCATGCGGTATGGTAGTTACTGTGTCTTTGAAGTGGTGGCGAAGGTCTTAACAGAGGCCACTAACTTCCTAAAATATTGCATGGGTAGTAAAGGTGGGATGGCCTTGGCTTCAGCAGCATGAGCAAGTTCTTCAGGTATAAGTTGTGTTGCAAGCAGGATATACAGCTGGATGCTTGGGTGTCGGTGGGAATTAACTCTGACGGTGGCCTTTTTGTGGCTTAGGCCCGGTCAGCACTAAGTTCAATTTTTATGGGGAATTGGTTGAGCGAGATAGCTTTTTGGCTCTTTCCCTACTTCTTTTCCACTACCCTCCACCATGGTGTCACTCAGGCACTGTTCCTTTAGACTTTCTTCCTCTTGATGAACGTGCTGATTGGTGAGCCTTGAAATGGAGTTATGGAGGTTGTCAAATTTATGATCAATTTCACTTTGAAGCTCATCTAATTTTTGGTTCAGAGAGTTCTCCACAGTATGAATTCTTTGTCTTAATTGGGCATTGAATGTCTTATGCTCTTCCACAAAGTCACCCACCAGCTTGGTAAGGTTCAGAATGGCTTGCTCAACTGGAGAGGTTGGCTATGGTGGTTGAGGCTGAGGTGAAGAAGTATACTGTGAAGAAGCAGGAGGTGCATACTGTTCCCATGAGTGATTTAGGTGGTTCCCCCAACTAGGGTTGTAAGAATTTCCATATGGTTCATTTCTTGGGGGAACCATGTAGGAGGGTGCACTCACCCATGGAGGACTATATAGTCCCTCATGGATCTATGTGCATTGAGTTTTCTCTCCGGCCCAGCTCTTGCGACGCGAAGCCGATGTGAGCCCTCCAAACGAGTGCCAAGTGTCACTCATTACTCTCGGTGCCTCAAAAAAAGTGAAATTCTGACTATCTCGGAATTTAGGGAAATTTGACGTGGAAGCTAGATTTCGAGAGACGATTCCAACGGTGAAGTCTATTTCATCATCTAAGATCTAGAAAATTTCATATTTTCCCATTGAAATTACCGTTTTACCCTATCTCAGAAAATTGAATTTTCTCGGGTTTTACATTCTTCCCCCCTTAAAAGAATTTTGTCCCGAAATTCAACACACATTCACATCAACTCATATGCATATGCAATGTGCACAATCTCATGCATGTAAACTAGCCATTTAATTAATAAATGACTAAACTACGTACCTTCATCCCTAAACAAAAAGGGATAGGTGGCCCGCATCGTGTCCTCGTGCTCCCACGTTGCCTTCTCCACTCCACGGTGTTGCCACAACACTTTCACTACCCTCACAGTCTTGCGTCGCAAAACCTGATCCCGGCTATCTAAGATACCACTAGTCCCTCCTCTAAGGTCCCATCTGTATCGACATTAATCTCTCCCCAATCCACTACATGAGATGGATCTGGAGTATACTTCCAGAGCATGGAGACGTGGAACACCTCACGAGCACTAGACATAGTAGGCGGTAATGCCAACAGGTAGGCTACTGTGCCCACCCTCTTGAGTATCTCGAAGGGCCCGATGAGCCCAACGAAAGCTTTCTTCACTTGCCGAACCTGACCACTCATTTCTTAGGCATCACCTTTAAGAAGACGTGATCGCCCATCTCGAAATCTAGAGGTCAACGTCGCCTATCGGTATAACTCTTCTACCGACTCTAAGCAGTGAGAAGACGTTGCCATATCAAACCCACCTTCTCTGAAGTGTTTCTAATCATATCGGGACCAGTGATGGAGCTTTCCCCCACATCTGTTCATTAAATCGGTTATCGACATGGCCTCGTCTCTGAAAGCCTCGTAAAGATCATAATACATACTCGCGATGATTAGGTACCCCACGATAGTGTGCCGGAATCAACAATATTTGTAACCTAAATTCCCTCTTGTCGTAGCAAAGCTGCTATGATATAGTAACCAAGGTCGAACTCAGGGATGGGTTTTCTTCGCACAAATGACTTACAGTGAGGTTCAAAATGGTGAATTTCCATTGGATTATGGGATTTTGGTAAAAACAGTGGAGGTTCATGGTGTGCAGATTGAAAATAAATTGAAGAAAAATATGAAAAAGAACTCATTGAAGCATTAGGCTACTGGTTTGAGGTCTGAGAGGCGAGAAGGTTCTCGGGTTCATTTTCTTGCCTCGCGTTGGGGAGGATGACTATAGTCATTTCCCGAGCCGGGATCTTCATTCAGCTCTAAAACTAAACCCTATAATTTTCCTTTTGAAAACAGCATTTATTGAGCATAACGACAGTGAATACATATCTCGCAAATCCTTCTACAGCGACCGATGAAGGCTGACTAATGAATCTCGGTGGATCTAGCAATAAGCATTCAGAACTACTAGTGCCCAAAATCTTGGTCCATCAAAGGTACATTTAAAGAGATTTAAACCTAGATTGAGAGAAATAGAACATAAATACCCATAAATGCGTGCGTGAAAACAGGCTGTGGTTACCTCCAAACCCTAGCCAGCAGCCCTCCTCTTCGAGGATGAAAGAGGTCTAGCCAACCATCCTCTGAGTTGTCATCCTCAGAGGGGTGTTTGGTAGACGAGAAAGTGGAAGAAAAGGAGAGAAAATGAAGCAGAAGAAAAAGAGGCGGGAGAGCTGGAAGCTTCCCGCCAAAAAGAAATGTTATTAATGAAAGAGATTCCTCTACAGTGCTTGGCTTGGGGGATATTATTGCCAAACCCCCTTTACAAATTACCAAAATAACATAGCAAACACTATTACATTGGGGGTAAAAAAGGAAGAAAACCAAAAGGGGAAAAAAAGGAGTCAAAATGTAAAAGGCGCAGGAAGTCAACAGTGGAGTATGAACAGTGGCTGCAGGATGAACAGTGGTAGCAAAAAGGAAATTTTGCATCCTGCGAAATTTTGCAAGTTGAGAAATTTTCGCAATCCTGCAAAATTCCTATGGTGACCCAATTTCCATTCATTTTATGCTCTTCTTTCCTTTTGGTTTCTAATCTGCGATGCTGAGTTCGACTTGAATTCTTCGTTCTTGGATTGACTCGACAATTTTGGCATAAATAGCTTGCAAAAACTACAAAATTAGCCACAAAATGCCATCAGTAGAATAGTAGGGACCTTAATGTGCCAATCGGGTTAATTACGCTAATTAGTACACAAAAAGTGCGCAAAACCTGCAATAAACAAGGTTCAAAATAGCACTTTTTGAGCACTAATCACCTGATAACTGCTGTTGTAGGCGAATTCCACTAAGGGCAACTGCTCCTCCCAACTACCCCTGTGATCCAGAACACATGCTCGCAGCATGTCCTCTAAAATATGTATGGTCCTCTCCAACTGACCATCTATCTGCGGATGAAATGTAGTGCTCATAGTCAAATGTGTCCCCATAGCCTTCTAGAAGCTCTTCCAACGATTATTATTAAGTAAATGCGGGTTCTATTGAAGCACTATGGACACTAGCACTCATGTAATGGGACAATCTCTCAGAGATGTAACCGACGGAGAATTTACTCTAGGTGTGAAGGTCATCCGCACGGCTAGAAAATGTGCCAACTTCGTCGGCCGGTCCATTATCACCCATATCTCATCATTCCTCAGTGGTGTCCGTGGAAAGTGGGTCACAAATCCCATCGTGTGCCTACTTCCACTACGGCCCACCTCGATGGCTGGAGTAGCCACCTGCGGCTTTGGTGCTCGGCCCAGCAACCTCTTGACACATGAGGCATCGTCGAAAAGGTCCGACGTGTCTCTTCATCCCGCTCGATGTATCTTGGCTTGGCGAAGATCATGATACATCTTAATTGCCACTGGATGCATAACCGTCGAGAACAATGAAACTCCTAAGGATCTCCTCTCATATCACGTCAGTAGGGGAACCCTTTACCGTCCTCTATACCGAAGACTGCCATTTGTATGGATGGTCGACCTTAAATCACTGTACTATTTATGCAGTCCGATGGACATTATCTGCATGTCACACTTACACAGGACTCGATCACTACACTCAATAGGTGCGACAGCTGCAAACTCCCAAGTACCTTGAGCTGTAGCTATCTTTGTAGTCGAGGCGGCCCACCGGTCTCGACGATCGCACCGTTCGAGGAAGCTATACTAGCCAATGCTACCCATGACTTCCGATTGAGTGCATCAGCCACCATATTTGCCTTACCAGGGTAGTAATGCAAAGTGAAGTTATAATCGTCTAAGAACTCCATCCACCTGCGTTGCCTCATATTGAGGTCCCACTGCGTGAAGATGTACCTCAGACTTATGTGGCCTGAATACACCTTAAACTTATCACCGTATAGGTAGTGGTGCCAAATCTTCAAGGTAAAGACTATGGCCGCCAACTCCATGTTGTGTGTTGGGTAATTCTGCTCATGATTCTTCAACTGGCAGGAACCATAAGCTACTACCCTCCCGAATTACATCAAAACGCATCGCAGTATGGCCTTCGACGAGGCGTCATAATACACTATGTACCTTTACCCGCTCTCTAGGACTATCAGAATAGGAGCCGTAGTAAGCCTCCTCTTCAATTCCTGGAATGCCTTTTTGCACCGGTCATTCCGCTCGAACTTGACCTCCTTCCGGGTCAGTCTCGTCATAGGTTCTACTAATCGGGAGAAATCCTCGATGAACCTCCTTGAATACCCTACCAATCCTAAGAAGCGCATATCTGAGAAGGCCAAACAACCAGGCCTCCCAACTCATCACGGCCTCGGCCTTCTCGAATTACTCTTGTACGCACGAAGGCGACACTACGTGCCCTAAGAATCTCACCTTAATAGGCTAAAACTCGCACTTACTGAACTTAACGTACAACTGATGGTCCCTCAAAAGCTGTAAGACGACCCTCAAATGATTCTCATGCTCCTCCTTAGACTAGGAGTAGATCAAAATGCCGTCTACAAAAACCACGACGAATTGATCTAAATAGGGTTAGAATACCTTATGCATGAGATCCATGAATTATGCTGGCGCATTCGTCAATTTGAAGGGCATCACCGTGAACTCAAAGTTCCTGTACCACGTCCTAAACGTTGTCTTAGGGATATCTGCCTCCCTAACCCTCAGCTGATGTTAGCTGGTGTGAAGGTCTATCTTGGAGTAGACTCCCGCCCCTCTCAGCTAATCAATTAAGTCATTAATCCTCGATAATGGAAACCAATTCCTGATTGTAACCCTATTCAACTATCGGTAGTCAATGCACAGTTGAAGGGTCTTGTCTTTCTTCTTTGCAAACCATGGGCGCCCGTGGTCACGTGCCCAGTCCTAATGACTCCCTTGTCCGGCCAACTCTTGTATCTACGGCTGGACCTTGAGTTCTGGCTCAAGCGGGTGCCATCTTATGCGGTCGCTAGAGATGGGCGGCGTGCGAGGTGTGGCTCAATACAGAGGTAAACATACCTCTACGGAGAGTAATCCCGATAACATCATCGAAACGACATCGCATACTTACATACTGCAGAAATCTAAGTCTGTCTCACTTCGTCCTCGATGTAGGCTTTATTTGCTTGACCATTAACTATCGTGACATCTAGAAGTCGTACAGTGCAGGGTAAAACATTGTGTTTGTCCCCACAGGCCTGGCTACAGTATCGTCTGGTGTGTAGTCAGTAACCCTCCTACGCTCACAATTGATGACGACTCGGTATACCGTCATCCATTCCATCCCAAGGATGACATCGAACTCTGACATGCTCATGACCCTTAGGTCCATAGTGAGTAGAAACCCAAAGATCTCTAACTCACAATCCCGACATATTTGATCAACACTCACCTTAGTTCCTAGGGAAGAATTTACATACACTGCCTTTTTAGGGTTTCCACCTCTAAGCCCCAAACATCGACACTAGATGCAACAATAAGCATGAATATGATGCATCTAAATTTAAACGACACTCTTGTGATAGCGTAAATATACCCTGTATACTAAACTGATCAGTAAGCTCAGCCTGCGCTACCACGGGATCCCTACCTCTTAAGACAATCCCTTCTCATGTGCCTAGGCTGGCGATAATAGTAACATATCATATGCCCCATTTGGCTGGAAGTCCTGGCCTGCGAGCCATTTCCTTGACCTCGACCCATCCCCTGATCCATGTGGCCCGTCTGTGAATTAGTAGGTGCTTGTGCAGCATCTTGGAACTGACTTCAGTTCCCTTGGCCCATGTTGGGGTAAGAAGGAACGAACTGCGTCAATGCGAGTCCCATTGATGATTAGGACTGTGGTGTCCCATGCCTCTAGGATCTCTGCCTCCATGGACAATCTTGTCTAAAATGTCTAGGCTTGTTGCAAAGGAAACACGCTCTCTACCCTAACTGGCTAGGAGTTATGAAGTGCCTCCCACCCTTGGTTGATTGACCTTGGCCTTAACCTTGGTGGTCTGACCACATTCACGGGAATTCGATGCGAAAGCGAGAGATCATACGCCTCTTACGAGAAGCTAGAAGAAGGTTGGCTCTCCTTCGCCTCTATACTTGGCCTTTTTGCATCTTTCAGGCTAATTAGGAACAGCTGACCCATCACCACTAGGTCTTCTCCTCCCTTGAGGGTCGGAAGAAGGTGTACCTCAAATCTCTGGAGGTTACTTAACCCCTCTTGGTTCCCAGTAGCACCAGCTAGTGTGATGGTGGCAGTAATAACACATGCCCGCATAAGGGCAACAATCGTAACACTAATAGCCTCTATGAAGGCTTGTTGATCAAGGTCTGGTGGTGGTTGGTTGTTGTCCCGTCCACCGCCTCAACATCCTCTTTCTCGATTTTCCATCTACACATGTCAAATAGAAAATTGAGATTTCCTTTTTCTAATCCAACCAACAGTGAATATGCCACTACTAATAGACCTAGTCATCATGTACTAACCCGTTCATCCCATTTTTCCTTAGTGGTGCTAATCGCCAACCACTAATATAATTTCAATTCAATTTCCGAAATTTTCATGTTCATTATTGGTTTTTGAACCCCTAAGGTTATGTTTTCTAACCCTAGTGTTCCATATACCATTTCTCATGTATATATTTCATATAATTCAAGCACACATCACACATATCAATTCATCAAAGTGCACAATGAATGCATGATCTAAACCCACGCCCCATCAAGTCTAGGTATTCGTGTACCTAGGCTGTGATACCAAGCTAGGATGAGCTAGTATCAGGAACATACTTGTGGATACCAACATTCAAGCACCCTAGGTAATCGTTTACCTAAGCTCTGATACCAATCTGTGACACCCAAATCTCGGGGGTCCCGTTGATAACCCATCAACCGCAAAAACCTGTGAATATCGAGTGCCCCTTGATACCGAAAAGGTGTACATGTTTTGGTTATGCTCGAATATAATATTAGACAAAAAAAAAAAAACAAAAAGCAAACCATGTCAAACTCTCACACCATATCTTGGTCAGCGCACACATTGGACTGTACCTAAAGGTATCGTGGCGGGGTGGCGGCTGGTAAGTAAACTCTATGAAGCTACTCGCTGAGTGCGCGTGCGATGGAAAACACACACACTTTCGGTAAGCCATGCATTCCTACTCGAATGTTTACATGTCATGGATGAGAATGTGACTCACCTTATCCCAATTCCCAAGTCCTCACCGACTCCCTCACACATGCATATGCTGAGTGTGAAAAGCCAAACTGTCATTATGTTCCATCAATGACCATTTTTCAAAACAAAAGAATTTTTGTTTTATAAATCAAATCCATTGGACGGTTCCCAATATCAACTTGCATTTCCTAAGTTATGTGTGTTTATGCATTGTGGGCCACGGATTTTCGGGTTTGCATTGCAGGACGCCGCACGCCTTTTTGACACTTTTGACAGGCTTTCACCGTCGGTGATCATGTCTAACATCAATAAATTTGGGTATTTCACCCTGGGGGGTGGGGGGATCTACCCCATCTTGCTACGCCCAACACCCCACATACCATATTAAAATCGGGGGGCACTATATATATATATATATTTATTTATTTATTTATTTATTTTCATTTCTTGCACTTTATACCACCGTGAGTCTCAATTGGACGCTGTCTGTTTTGAGCTCACCTCACATTCACTAAGAATGGTGAATTAACCGTTTCTATGCACCCACACCTGACTCAACGTGATGATACCGTGCATATGCAATGCTAGTGTCACTACAATTTCTCATGTTACATGTATGATGCACACTACATGAATCATTCTCATCAGTTGTACTTCATATCAATTACCATGCAAACATATATCGCAAGCATATAAGTTCCATCAATCCATGACTAAAAAAGTAATGTCATACAACCTTCCTTAGGCTAACTCATGGCAATTCCTACCCAATACAGTAGCCTACAACATGCCATGCAATGGTCATGTCAAAACCCGGCTATGTGCATAGACACAACTAAGCAACCTGCACACTCGGTGCAACACATAGATTTTAGCAAATTTATGATCACCTATTGTCCTCCATAAGCACATTTATAAAATCTTGACTCAATGGGTTTTCCATAGAGTCCAAGAACACCCGAAACAGAGTTCGGACGAAAAAGTTATGGCCGACCGAAGTTGGAGGCCTTAAATGATTAGTCGGACCCAGCCAAACAAACACAGCGGACAACTCTTGTCGGACGACTACTGGCCCGAATAAACCTGTAGGACAGGACTTACGCAGGTCGTTCTAGGTAAATGGAATGAGATAACGGGGCATAGAGGTCCGATTTGGGTAATTAAAAAGCCTAACATCAAGTTCACTAATGTGGCTACAATTTGCCTGAAGGACACACGACCAAATTCCCTTTATTTCCTACCTAAAAACCAGTCTTAAAGTTCACATAGGATTAAGCTAGGGTAGCTTCCCATAGTTCAAAATGCAACCAAACATCCCCCTTGGGGCAAGACACAACCACACAGCCCTTAAGATAGAAAATAACCAAAGTAGGAGAAGACCTACCTCTCAAAGTTTGTTGAAACTCCCCATTTCCGGTCTCTACTTGTAGCTCTTGTTGCAAGGAAGGACTTTCCCTCTTGCTTCACCGGAAACCGACGATCCGATCGTCGAAAAATCTAGAGAGAAGGTAGAACCTCTCTCTCTACTTTCTTCTTCTCTCCCTCTCCCCTTTCTTTTCCTTTTCTCTTCTTACCAAATTGTTTGGTCTAAATTCAAGTGGGAGGCCTCATCTTGCCAAATATCACTCTCCTATTGGCTCCCTTGGATTTCCTTATCCTCTTATCCATAACATTGGATTTCCTTCCTATCAAGTGGTGACACATGTCATCCATGGGTCACACATAGACTTGTGTTTGACTTGCTCTCCATTTGACACGTGGCTCAATGTGAACCCTCCAAACGAGTGGCAAGTGTCACTCATTACTCTCGGTGCCTCAAAAAATGGGAAATTTAGACTGTCTCAAAATTTGACGAAATTCGACATGATAGCCAGATTTCACGAGATGATTCCAACAGGGAAGTTCGTTTTGTCATCCGAGATCTAGAAAAATTTCAGATTTTTCCATTGAAATTACCATTTTACCATTTCTTAGAAAATTGAATTTTCTTGGGTTTTACAATATGTGTCCCAAGACACCTGAAGATAAAGGACAAATGTCTAAAATACCTTACTCTAGTGTTGTCGAAAGTTTGATGTATGTAATGATGTGCACATGTCCAAGTATATGCTATGCTGTTGGGTTAGCAAGCAAATTTCAATCTAATACAGGTATAAAATATTGGATGGCAATGAAGAGAATTTTGAGATATCTAAAAGGGACAACATATTATGTATTATGCTACCAAGGGAAGGATTTGCGATTGATTGGTTACATGGATGCTAACTGATAGACTGATTTTTATCTATTAGACCAAAAATTGACTAATTGTTGAAGACCAAATTGACTAAATATGATGAGGTCAGTATGTGCCAAACTTCTGGTACTGCCACCAAAGACTAACTAAATCCCCTGGCAACAACACTAAAAACTTGATGACTGATCTTTGATATAAATTATGTTGTTGCCTTGGATGAGAAAGCTTTAATTGAAATTGTGTTTTGGTCTAGATCACTACAAGTGCATAGGTCATTCAAGTAATAAAAGGGGATTTAAGTCCAGATTTCGTTCCCACGAGGAATGATGAAGAATCTAAATATCAATTACCCCATCTACTCAAGATCCTTGCTATTTGAACTCCAAAGTTAAAAGTTATTTGGTTTTAAACTAAAGGAAAAATAAAAACTAAATAAAAATTCTATAACTATACATAAAGAATTTAAAATAATTGGATTGGCAAGTTCACTGGGTAAGTAACACTAGATAAAGTTCAATGTATAATTATCAATTTCTGCATCATTTTATGACGTTGGTTCAACCATGAGTTTGAAATCTGAACTTGTCAAAGATGCAAGGTAGTATAACTTAGATTTCTCCACACACCATACATTTCACTAATTAGAGATCCATGTTCCTTTCGAACACATGAGTCTAATTAGTTACTTGTATAATATAGTCCTCTTCTAAGATCTGAGTATTTTTCCTTCTCAGTACTTTACACCCTTTTCTTAGGACTAAAGATTGCTTGCCCTTATAGATAAGATAATGCAAGCATTCCCCAATTTAATCGGTATCTCATCCATCGAATCTGACAAAATTCTCTATCTCCTTGATTAGGTTAACACGGGATCAAGATCCTTTCATCAGACAGAGGAGAAACCTTTGATCAACTAAATTGATATATCATCCGTCTAATCCTAACACCATGAGTAAATCAGTGATTTAACAAAGTACTCATTCAAAGTTCATTAATTCCATAATATTAGTCTAACATACCCCCAAGTAACTGCTCTATACTCTCAGGAATCTTCATCTCTATGTCACTCAAAGGGCTTCCTAGAAATCAAAGCAAGATACAATTATTTTCTAGGTAAACGCTACTAATATTCTAAACAAGCAACTTCAAGAACAATACCACTTAAATAAAATCAGGATTTTGAAACTATGACATTCTTTCAAGTTTAGCAGAAAACAATAATTAACATCGATCCAATCCCAGATGGAGCTCTGTCTTTTAAACTCTGTGTTGTGACAGATTTTGACGATGTCGCGACATATTTTCTTCTTTAATCTTTGACGCTGGCTGAATTGTTTGTCGCAACATTGAAATCTTTGTAGCGACAAACTTGTCTTGGCTTGTCTCATTTCTCTTCCATTTTCTGTCGCAACATAAAACTTCTTTTGTTGCGACAAAAATCTCTTACTCTACAGCTTTTATTGTTGCTACATAAAATTGATTATTAAGACAAAACTCTACTACCATTTCTTGACCATTGTCACAATAGATATTTTTTCCTTTAGTTCTTCATTGTGTCGCAACATAATTTTTTGCGTCGCAACATTCTTCTTGTAATTCTTCTTAACTTTTGTCGCAATAATGGATGTCTTTGTTGTGACAGAGTTCACCTCAGCTTTATGTTGTGTTTTTCGCGACATAAAACTTCTTTGTCGCGACAAAGTCCTCTTGCCTCCCAATGCTGACACTGAATTTTGTGTCGCGACATAGTTCTCTTTTGTAGCGACAAAGCTTTTCTACCATCTTCAGTTCTTTATGTCACGACAGAGTTGTGAAATGTTACGACATGAGTTCCACTACCATTTTCCTTGGTCAATGTTGCGACATACAAATCCTTTGTCGTGACAAAGTATTGTCTTCTAACTTCTTTTATGTCTCAACACTCACTTCTTTGTCGCATCATTTATCAGTCAATTTCTCTCATATTATGTTGTGACAGAGTTGTGAGATGTCATGACAAATTTTGTTTATGGCTTTAGCTCAGCTTGATCTTTGTTGCAACATAACACTGCTTGTTGCGACATAGCTTCTACTGGTTCTTTTGAGATTATGTCGCGACAAAGAAAAACTATGTTGCAACATTTCTTCCTTGGCCAATTTTTCTCATTTTCTTACTAGAAATGTCTCTTTTTCATCTAAAACTTGAAAAACACAAAGTTAGTGAATATTCCATAATTCAGCATTAAAATGAATCATAAACTTCTAGAAATATGCTAGAAAAATGGATTAAAAACAGATGAGTTTAGGACTCATCACTGACTGGGGAGGCGATCCTTATCAACGCAAATCAAGATCTGGATACACGTTCTTACCAAATGATTATGATATTTCATGGTGTAGCAAGAAACAATCTTGTATAGCCTTGTCAACGATGGAAGAAGAATATGCTGCCTGCTCTTCGGCTATACAAGAGGCGGATTGGTTGAAAAGATTCTTACAAGACTTAAAGGTCGTTAAAATAGCTTTTAAGCCTATGACTCTTTATTGTGATAGCATGGCTGCATTGGCTTATGCTAAGGATCCAAAATATCATGGAAAGACCAAACATATCCAGATTAGATATCACCTTGTTAGAGAAATGATCGCACAAAATGAAGTAGTTCTAAAACACATCCCTACCAACCAGTTGGTTCTAGACCCATTTACTAAACCTATAGCCAAGGATGCATTTGCAAGGATTCCTGGGCTTATGTAGGATGTGATAAGATTGTATATATTATGAAAACCACTTGTAATCTTCTTCTAATAAAATGAAGAGCATTTCACATAGTTCACTTGTTTTTAGAATTTTATTGTGGACGTATGGGAGCGGCTTAGCACAATTTAAGTTAAAGTATGTCGATGGAGCTTGATTGACTCTCTCACACGAGTAATCACCTCTGAGCCTTTACAGGAATGGTAGAAATAAGACCTTGATTTAGATGGTTGAGGCACATTGGGAGTGGCCTTGGTCATATCACTTAGAGGTCGCCTTGATGGAATCTGAAGATGAGTTCTTTACAATAATCCCAACATGAATACTTTTCCCTGCCATTCACTTGGAGTTCTATTATAAGGAAGCTGAGTATGGAACTTTTTGTTTAACATCATGGAATCTGGAAACAAAAGTTTCAAGTTTGGTGCTTGTAAAGCGACAAGACTAAGACTCGTATGGTGTTATTTATCTTACAATTTAGAGCGAGACATACACTCTCTATTCTTTTATATAAAAGAGATGCTCCACCATAGCCTGCATTTCATACTGCATGTGCTAGACGACCAATTAGGAAGCGAAAGAATGGATCCCTGCTTCTTCGCTGTGTGAGTCCCATAAATACTACATATGGTTTTCATCTATCTTTACCCTATGTGACTTTTGACTATATCATGATGTGATGAATTAATGCTGGCTATCTTAGGATGTATCCCATAGTCATGGAATGATTTGACTTAACGGAACATCTATAGAAAAGCGAGTTAACTCAGATCTGGTTGGTATAAGGGAAAAAGAAAGAGTATTCTTTGCTTGTACACTAGTTACTTTTATTCACCGACCGAAATTATTTTGCTTGATAGAGCTGCAAATAATTTAGAATACTGAGTAATTATAAGAGAGATCAAAGTATGGATTCTTGAGGGATTGAATAATACTTGATCTTGTGTATTAAAAAAGACACTTGGGGTAAATAAGCACTTCTTTACCTTTGTGAGGTTGATGTCTCCTATATGGCCTATAGTTAGGTTTGTATTGGAGCTCCCACCATCAGTGTGCTTTAGGTCACACGGTCCGTTCACTTGTATAAATTAAACTATTGGGATGGTTGGATGATGATTAAAATGGAGGTCAAGCCCATCATGGGCAAGTGGGAGATTTTGGATTATGGGTTGGGTAGCCCATGGGGCTTGACCCAACCCATGACCCATCTCAAACAGAGATAACCCTAAGAAGAGTTATGACTCTTCTCTGAAATGGAACCAAACAGAAACCTATAAATAAGGTTTATGTATTGAATTTTGTGTTCGATTCTTTTGACAAAAAACAATAACAATATTTGTCATCTCTGAGTTATCACCATCTTCATCCATTAGAAAAATTGTTGATAAGAGTTTAGAGAGGGGTGTTTGTACTGTGGATTTTTGCTTCAATTTTTGGTAATTGGATCATCCTTGAAGCATTGAAGACACTTGGTTAAGCGATCAATAAGTGAGTCTCCTTCCGCTGCATTGTTCTAACAAGTTCTCAAAAGTAGCATTGGAGTTTATTTCAATAGAGTAATTTATCTGACTTTTTATGTCAGTAGCCTCTATTTTTGGCCCCACCTCCCCCCCTCCTTTCTCTTTTAGAATTTAGGGATCTTATGCTTTGCTCACTCCTTAAGCTTGGTTATTAACGGGTGATTTGGTGTTTGTCTCTAACCAATTATAGGATCGAATCAATAATTTAATAAATAATGTGAAACCAGTACACCATGGTGAAAAGGTTAGGAACAAACCACCATAATGGAATCATTTGCCCTTCTCATGCACCTTCCTCTAATCGGATTGTGGATCTTTCCTTATTAGTCCTTTAGAGACTTCAGTATTTGCCACTTGGGAATAGCCGATATCTATCAAGGGGTGCACATGTTTGTTAGGATGCTCCAGGGAGATGGATGAAAGTTACTATCCAAAATTCTTTAGTTATACTCAATGTCTCATCATTACTAAGAGATTAACTAAATCATCTTCAACTATTAGCAAAAGACACTCCATGGTCATATTAATCCTAAAGTGGATAACAAAACTCATGTGTAATCTTCCCTAAAATCCTAGACTAAGAAATTAGAACATTACGAGGAAGGAAAGTAGAGTAGAGTAAACCGAAAGCATGAACAAAGTAGAGGAAAATCCAGAAGTATAATGGTCTCCAATTCTTCTTCTTCCTCCTCTTTCTTTTCCAAGCCTTCAAGAACTGTTTGCACAACTCAAAAAACTCCCCCCTTCACTAAATTAGGGTTTTACTTATATATATTCATGAGGCCACCTTTCTTGAAATGCACAAAAGGACATGGGCTTGAGCAATCATTGGGTTGCTGGCCCTGTTGCGACATCTGGCACTCACTTTGTGACGTGTGGGGCCAATCTTCATTGTGTACATAGGTCATGTCACGATGTGCGGGTGCCACATCATGACATGAGGGTCATCTTCTTTAGCAATAAAAACCTTGACACCATGACGTCTAGGCTCAAACATCATGATATGTGGTCGTATTTCTTCAATTTTCTCCATTTTTTGCCTCATCTTGCCTCTAAAAGCCTCGATTCTTCATCAAGCCTCAAATTAAACCATGTAATGCACATAAGAGCAAAACTGGAGTAAAAACACTTATTAAAACGATAAAAACTAACTAAAAACAACAAAAGAACCGGAATTGTAATGAGTATATTGAATACTCATCAGACCTCAAAGTCCAATCAATAACCCAAATAAATTAGAAATAAGTACAATTAGATGCTTAGTTCTTTTCATTCTTAGCCAGGACACAAAGAACTAAACTGATGAGAATCAAAGCACAAAGGATCCACTTTAAATGTTTATTGGGCCAATCATAAGAGCAAGGTGTTATGTGTGAATGTTGTTAGCATTATAGCATGTATTTCGTGGGAATTATGAGCTTTTGATGCTAAAATCACACTTTAGTCAATCAAACTTATGCTAATCCCCTCCCGGGTTATATTTTGTAGATAAGGAGAGAAAAGCAAGCAAATGGAGCGAGAATTATTAAGAATGGATGAAAATTGCTGATATAGAGTAGATGTTGCAACATTAGCCTCTATGTCGCGACATTAAGGGAAATCCTACTGAAGTTTTGCTTGTAGTGATGTCGTGACATCACCCTTTTAATGTTATGACATCTGAAATCCTTCAGAATTCTCCTTGTAGTGATGTTGCGACATTCATCGTTGGGCTTTCCGTAAATTTGCAATTTTCAGCCCTTTTGCAGCCCATTTTCCAAGAGAACTATTTAAGCTCGCATTTTTATGTTTTTAGGGTTTTGTTTTCAAGGAGAGAACACCTATTCAAGGGTTTCTCTCATCTTAAGCTTGAATCACTTTGGGTTTTTTACTCTTGTTCATATTACCTTGTATTTGGATATGTTCTTTAAGATTTGATCAACTAGAGGACATCATTCTTCCTTGGAGCAGAGTGTGAAGAGTTCTTCATCTCTAACTTATTTTGTATCTCAATCTCTAATCTATTTTCATTTCTTTCATTATTATGGGTGTAATAAACATAATTTTGATGGATTTGTGGGTTGTAATGAGTGGCTAAACATCCTCTAGAGTTGATTGTTTGATTTATATTATTTTTAGAATAGTTTATGAATGAATTATCTAGGGTTTCCTTAGTGACAGTTGGAAATTAACTCGGAGTCTTGGCTATTTCTTTGTAATATGTTTCAATTGAGGAAATCGAATGAACCTAATCAAAGAAGTTTAGGGAATTTGAACTATCTAGTACTAAATGGATTTTATTGGGGTACAACATCAATTAACATTGTGTGGGAGCCGTATGGACTTGGCAGTGATTGGTTCGTACACAGTTCAAGTTGTTTTATCATATGGACATGGTGGTGACCAATAGAACACTAAGAAAGAATTGCCTTAGAAAAGTATCACATTCAAAGACCTAGAAGAACTTGGCAGTGAATATGGAGTTAGTGTGAGAAATTGAGGGAGACACGAGATTTTAATGAGTACTCATCACACCCCCAACTTAAGTCCTTTCTTGTCCCCAAGAAAAAGACAAACAAAAAACACTAAGTTGAACTAAACAAACTAGACACACATGAAAAAAATTGAGAAGAAAGAGGTGCTGACCAACCAATCAAAAGGTCACAATGAATGAGTTCTAAAATAAAAAATATAACCAACATAGGGAAGCAAAAACATTGCAAACATCAAGGAGAAGGCAAAGATCAGCATGTTGAACAAACTTGTAACACCCTGAAATATACCTTAGTCGTTTTCAGCATGTTTAGGGTATTTTGTAGTCATAATGTGAATTTTTCGTAATTTAAAATGCAAACCGTGAAAAATGGAAAAACCCGGAATTTGTATAGGATAAAACAAGGGTAAATATGTAATTTTCCAAAAAGGGACATAGAAGTCATAAGATAAGAAGGCTATGGGTTAAAATAGAAATATGCTTAACTTGATTTGCAAAAAGAGAGGAACTTAAGGACTAAAGTGAAATAAAGTGAAAAATTAACCTAAAAATGGGTTTTTTTTGGAGCCAAACATGGCCTAGAGAGAGATATTTGATTTAAGACCAAATTTGGTCTCATTTTAGGGGAGAACAAACTGTGAAGAGGAAACGAGAGAAGAAGAGAAGAGGAAGAGGAAAAAGAAGTAGAGGAAGAAGAAGGAGTCAAGCAAAGGTATGGATTCTAGTATGATTTTGTATAGAAACTACATGGGTATAGATTGCTAGGGTTTTCTATGGATATTATTTTTGTTCCCTTTATAGGGTTTTGTTAGGATTACATCCTAACCCTAGATTTATGGGAAGTTGGGTTGAAAAACCCTAGTTTGTATCAAATAGATATGGAATCCTTCCTATTTCTATGGTTTTGTAAAGTTTAGTGAACTTTAATTTTGCATGAATCCTTAGTTCTTTTACAGGAGTTTGGTTTAAGAATTCTAAACCACCGACTAAAAGTGTTTGTGGAGTTGTTTGGAGGGATTCCTTGTTGGTTTTTTATGAAGGATGGAATATAAGAGATTTATGGAAGAAAAGTGAATAAAAAATGGTGAATGCGATTTAAGGCATAATCGCAGCTTCGGTACATTACCCAACGGGGGTGAGTACACCGGTACCACTTATCTGAGGCAAATAATTTGCAGTACCATCGAGTGTCTCCGTACCACTCTTGGCCGAGTTTGGTGCGGTACCAAAACATAGTGTCTGGTACCCTTGGTTCCTGTAACGTTTTTGAGCTATTTTTGCATAGTTAAGCTCCTAATTGCATACCCGGCGGTGTTGAACTCTAATAAATGATTAACAGGGGTTCAGATAAGAAAGAAATTAAGTGAAAAATGTATGGTACCTCTTTGCTTCACCTCGACGAGTTCGATGTGGGCAAACTTCATGCCCCTATAATAAGATGGTAATTTTCTGAATACATATAGTTGTAGGAATGCCTAAGACCAAGTATTAAATGACACGGCACTTATATCATGACGTGGGAAGGCACGTCTCTGATCAGTGCTTTGGCACTCCTACTAGTGCTACGGCACTTGTATTGCGATGAAGCGAGCGCGTCTTTAATCGATTAACCCCGACATACGCTGGTGCTCACGACATACATTATGTGGGCAAGCGCGTTATGATCGATGCCCGACACTCACCGCTGTCTCTGATACTTGCATTGCGTGGCGAGGCACATTCTAATCGGTGCCGGAACTCACGCTGGTGCTCGACGCCGGTATGTAGGAAGGCCTGCGTTACGATAAGTGCTTAGGCGCGTTTTGTCGGTCTTGACCTTTGCTGCTGGTGCTACGACACTTTTTGTTATGTGGGTGAAACCGCGTTCTGATCTGATAACCGGCACTCTTGCTAGTCTCGACACGCCATTGCACGTGGGCTGAAAGCGCGATTCACGTCCGGTCTTCAACCTCCTGCTTTGTACTCACGACACTTCGTGCGTATGGTACAGCCAGGAATTTGCTTATTGTGTTGTGTCCTACTAATTTATTATTACTGGTCTAGGTATTCCCATAGTTATATGATAAGAACCTGAATGACGAATAAGAGTAAAGAAATGTATATCATTCTGAACTGTAGTACCTAAGGGTACTTCTGTAAAAACATAAGTTTTGTAGTACCTAAGGGTACTTATGTAAAAACATAAGTTCTGTAGTACCTACGAGTACTTCTGAATAAGAATGAACTCTGTAACTCCTACGGGAGATCTGAACAAGCATAAAATTGCTATAAGTACAAGTATGAGTCCTATGGGAGATCCGAATAAGCATAAGTCTATTATAAGTATAAGTAATTGTATAAGTTTATTATATGAATGCATGAAAATTCCGATATCTGTTATTGTTATATGTTTAGTATAAATGTGTATAATATAATACATGTTTCCCACCTAAGGCGTAAAAAGAGCTTAGGGTTTTCAGTCGTGTAGAATCCTGAAGAAGGCCCAGTGATTTTCAGCATCTGGCAGGCGACACACTAGTAGGGGTTCATCATAGTAAGTTCCGTGCTATGATTAGTTAATGTAAATGTATAGTTTTTGTATATGTAAATGGGACTCGAATTTGTATGTATATGACCTTGTAAGCTTCCCCTTTGCGGTGGAAGTAGTTTATTTGTATTTTTGTATCCCAGAATGTTGATACAGTTATAAGACTTGGACACGCCCAGTATGCGATAGCGAATGAAGTCCGATCCAGGTCCTTGTGCCTATGGGCATGACAAAAGTAGTCTACCCCCCATATTCTCAATTAACTTTTCCTAAGGGAACATGGTGAAAATGTGTGAGTGTAGATCTCAAATGTAAACAAGGGTTTCAACACCCCCAAACTCAAACTCAATTCACTCTTTTGAATGAAGTTAACTAAACAAGGATAAGAACTCATCTTTTTATTCAACTCATAAAACCAAAAGTAAGATGATGCAATGCTAAGGTATTTTAGAGAAGTGTTCCTATAACAGGGATCCATTAGTGAATCCTCACCAGTTGGTTAGGGTATCGGGCATTAAATTCCCCTCGAACATCACCTAGAACACTCAACTAGAAAAATCGAAACACCTACTTATGAGAATGATCCATCTTCTGTTCCTTAGGCTTGGGTAGTGAGGTGTGACTCTGACCCGGTTAACAAAGGCATTAGTTTGAAAAGGGCCCTCGGATTATGCTCGGGATTTTGATTGGATCATCCCTCTTATTTAATTCTTTCCTTTTTCTTTATTTTTTCTTTTTTATTTTCTAATTGCTTTTTTTTTCTTTTTCACTTTTTTTTTTGTTTTTGCACTTTTACTAAGGTTGGGGCCCATTAGCAATCCTCTTTTTAAAGGTGTCCTATCACTTAAAGAGTTAGCAACTCTTAGGTGGCTTAATTTCAACAAGGGGTGTAGGGGGTTTGGAACTAGGTATCTGAAGCGAGATCTAGTGTGTGTGTGTGTGTGTAAGTTCCCAAATGAAATAGTTTCTTGAAAGGTATGGGATGTGGCCAAACTAAGCCATCCATAGCTAATTGTGCCCATAAACTCTAATTCCAGCAAATGCCAAAGTATCCCACATGATGGTTCACACAATTGAGGTTCAACAACATTTAGGTGTCCTCCAATTAGTAGGCATGGCCCCCAACTCAACTTAATTAAGACACGAAAACACACAATAAAGAAACAAGAAAAACACATGCAAAATCACGAACACAAAACACATGCACAATCATAAACACCAAACCTAAGACATATTAACACATAACAGTAAAAAAAACACACGAACATACAAAGATAGACAACTAACTAGAATATCTCAAGTGAAGGCTATCTAAGGATTAAGAAATAAGAGGACTCCCTTGATGATCATATGTGATCATCTCACTACTCTCCATGTGGTGGTGGTGCATTAAGAGAGAAAACATGGGCCAACTGAGCTATGATAGTGCTTTGGTGGGTCAGGATGATTGCATTTTAAATTCGGAGCTCCTCAAACTGTTGGTTAACAATGACTTGAAATTCTTGGTGTTCGTCCCATAAGGAATCCACTCTCACTGTTAGCTCATGTATATGGTCATGTAAGCTAGAGGATAATGTGCCTTCATCATAAGGCACAGTCTCTTGAACAGGCCAATCTTCTTAAGCTGGTTGCTCCTCTTGCTCCTCCTCATCTTCATAATAAACTCATGCCCTAAGTCTATATTGGTCTCGGGTTCAAGAACTCCTTTATTTCCTTTATTCTTCACCACAATTGCCTTGATGGGATGAACCCACTCATCTTGATTGGATATTTCTACCGCTGTATTCTTGCATAATTGGTAGATTAGGAAGGGGTAGCCCAAATTCTTCCTTGCATCCCTATTATCCCAAATTGCTTCCTCAATGATCATTCCAACATCAAACTTTATACTTTGGAGGATAGCAAAGTTTAGGATAACTCTCTCCATGGTGACTTCACATACATTGGTTGTGGGGAGGATCCTAGATGTTATAAAGTTATGCCACACCTTAGGGATATACAAAAGGCCTTTAGCCTTGCAGTTCACCACTTGATTTTCCACTTTTCTTGGTCCTTTGTCAAACACTTGATAATCTCCTTGTAGTTGGGCTCATTTCTTTGATTCTCATATACCTCATTATCTAACTTGGGAGAGTTGCAGAAATTGTTCATGGTTTCACTATCAAAGGGTACCCATTTGCCCCTTACCCACACTCTTCAGGCTTGATCAACAAAGTTTGAATAAAATTTTCTGATTATTGAGATTACAGCTGGACTAGGGGTTTGCATAGCTCTTTCCATACCTTGTTTGCAATGTCCTTCCTAAAGAAGTCCTCATGGTGCTTAAAACCCTTCTCCTTGATGAATGTTCTTTTCCTTACTATTACTGGTTGTAAATATGAGATGCAATTTAGATTCTAAATGAGCGCAAGTGTATGCATCATTCAACAAGTAATATAATGTAAAAGTACAGATGATGAACCCACAAGGAAGTGGTTGTCAATTACTGAGATCAGGAGATTTTTTCTTTATCTGAGCAAATGTATGAATGAAATCTTAATCTAAACAAATGAAAACATATTTAATGCGAACTCTCAGTGTAAATGAACAATTATGTGGAAGGACTACGGTTTTGGATTCAATTACACAATCATTAAGTAATTAACCTTGCTTTTCAATTATATCAATATATGAAATTCTTGCTAAAGGTGAGCCTCACAATTGTAATCACAAATCTCTCTTGATAATTTGTAACCTATTTCATAGATCTCATAATTTTGCATTTCTGCTTAACCCCAAATCTATGAAATGAACTAAAACCAAGATGGCCTTCAACGCCAAACAAAATTCATGAATATGTCTAGTTAATGAAGAATTGTGTTGTTTCACTTAGGTTTAGCCTATTACTCTCCTTTCAGGTTTGTAATAGGCGAGAAATCAAATTTATGGTGATCAAGCCCAAATAAGCATTAAAATCAAAGTGAAACAATAAGTAAATGGTATTTCATATAAGAACTAAAGGAAATTTCAATAACTAATTACAAAATTCATGTGTAATCTTCCCCTAAATCCCTAGACTAAGAAATTAAAACATAATGAAGAAAGAAAACAGAGTAGAGTAAACCAAAAACATGGATAAGGTAGGAGAAATTATAAAAGTATGATTGTCTTCAATTCTTGATCTTCCTCATGTTCTTTTTCAAAGCCTTCAAGAACTCTCTCTTCTGCCTAAAACGTTATCCTTTGCTAAATTAGGGCTTTTTCCTTTTATAGTCCCTAAGCTGCCTTTTTTGGAAAGCACATAATCACATAGGCCTTTAGCAATCATTAGGTCGTCACTCACATCGCGACGTTTGGGCACTCATATCACTACGTTTGGGTACTCACGTTGTGACGTCTGAGCACTCATGTAGCGACTTGAGGGGCTCTTCTTCAACAATTGGAACCTTGATGTCACGATGTCAAGGTTTTCATGTCGCGATGTATAGGCTTTTCTTTCTTGGCTTCACCACATCGTGATGTCGAGACACCACGTCGCTACGTGAAGTTGAATCTCTTCATATTTCTTCCCTTTTTGTCTCTTGTTTCCAAAAGTCTCACTTTTTCATAAAACCTCAATTTATACCCTGCAATGCACATAGGAGAAAATTTTGGGTAAAAAAGACTTATTGAAATGATAAAAACTGACTAAAAACAACTAAAGAACAGGAAATGTAATGAGTATATTGAATACTCATCAACTATCATGGTGTATCTTTTGGAGGCTTTTAGGGGATGAACATGTCATGATTGTACTCTTAAAGAGGAAGAACATTTGAAGCTCTCTTTGACACTCTTTGCCTTTTTGATGACATAGTTACACAATAAAACAATTTAAGTTTTTCTATATTCTGTCCAATCTTGCAACTCTAGTCCTTGGTAATCTTCCAAATACAACCACACTCCTTAGGGGCAATTAGTTCTTAAGAAACTGACTTAGGAAATTTAACAAACACCTTGAGGCCAAGTAGTTGGAAGAAGTGCTCAATTGTAATTTGAATCCTCTAAGGTCTCCCAATACAATAAAAAATAGTCCCAAAGTAGTGAATCAATTGAAGACCAACTCAATCAACCTTGATTCTTACCTAAACGACTAAATTTGAAGCTTGAGGCTTGTTTGGAGGCTTAGGTCACAATTATGATTTGATATTCAAATTGCAAGGTGTCTTGAGGTCTTGGTGAGTGGGACTAGCATCAAAGGCAGAGACAATGTGATCTATGGAGGGAAAACTACACTTATGGCTCTAGTTCAAAATTTATTTTGAGAGGAGAGAACTTAAAGGGCAGGTTATGAGCAAGCAAATTACAACAATGTTATGTTTTTTAGCTTTAAAATGAGGTCACGTTGCGACGTTTGTTTCTCACTCTGTGACGTGATAGAGAGGTTCTTTGCACATTCTGAAGTAATGTTACGACGTCTTGAAGCAACGTCTTGACTTTAGGACATACTGATTTATGGATAGTAGTCAAAGTTGGGACGTGCGATGTTCACGTCGTGACATGATAGAGAGTTATTTTAAGTGTAGTTGTTCACGTCGCAACTTGACAGAGAGTTCAAATATGTATGTGTCCTTCAAGTTGCGACATCTAGTGGTCACGTTGCAACGTGACATGGAAGTTCAATTTAAGCCTTTTTTTACGTTGCGACGTGATAAAGAAGCTAATTGTTATGTTGTGGTTGACGTCGCAACATGATAGAGAGCTCATTTTCATTGTTATGTTCGACGTTTCGACGTGAGATGTTCACGTCATGGCGTGAAAGAGACCTTTCAGCACTAACATTTTTATTTAGGCATTTTCAAGGATACTCTTCATGATAGACAACCTTGATCTCTTTTTACTTATGACACAACAAAAGAACAAACTCAAAACACTCTCAAATACTAAACACTAAACAAACTAACATTAAAGCTCTAAAAAAACAACAACAAAAATTGACAAAAGATGAAAGAAAACATCACAATGCTTAGGTTTTCTCCTAAGAAGTGCTTTGTTTAACGTCTTTAGCTCGACTTCCTTGAAACTCGTTGTGACCACACACTATAAGGATAAAAAACTCAACTCAACACATAGAAACTGCTCATGATGGTTTCAATGTAGTGATAGACTTGCTCTTTTGAATTTCACCACCAAAATAGGGTTTAAAGCGCTATCCATTAACCTTGAAGTTTCCCCTTTCCGGATGTGATAACTCCACACTTCCATATGGAAAGACTTGAGTAATGACAAAAGGTCCCGACCATCTTGATTTTAGCTTTCCCTGAAACAATTTAAGTCTTGAATTGAAGAGAAAGACTTGTTGATCCAAGTCAAATTCTTTTCTTATAATGTGCTTGTCATGCCATGATTTGATCTTCACGTTATATATTTTGGCATTTTCATAAGCTTCATGCTAGAATTCTTCAAGCTCATGGAGTTGTAACAACCTTTTCTCCCCAACAACTTTGAAGTCCATGTTCAACTTCCTTGTTGCCCAATAGGCTTAATGCTCAAGCTCTACCGGAAGATGACATACCTTGCCATAGACCAACCTATAGGGGGAAGTCCTTATTGGTGTCCGGTATGCCCATAGCGCATCATCCATTTTTGTTGCCCAATCTTTCTAGGATGTATTCATTATTTTCTCTAAAATCTTCTTGATTTCCCAGTTAGAGATTTCGGATTGGCCATTACATTGTGGATAATATGCAAAAGTTGTGCGGTGTCTTTCTCCATACTTGGACAAAAAGGAATCAAATAGCTTGTTGAAAAAACGTGTTCTCTTATCACTTACCACTGCCTCAGGAGTTCTAAATCCTACTGCCAATAGGATGTATTTGTTGCTAAAAGAAGAAGGAAATGAGCCCATGAAATCAATACCCCAAACATCAAACAACTATACTTCTAGAATTGAAATATTTCCCGTTCTTTGGCATTTGCTTTACAAATCATTGAGCATCTTTAAACAAGGTGGGCCAATAAAATCCCGATTGCAAAATCTTTGCGGCTATCTTTTGTCCCCCAAAGTGTCCACCACACTCCATGGAGTGACAATGGTGAAGGATTGGTCTTATCTCATTTTCTGGAATGCACATCCGGATAATCTGATCAATACAACGCCTATATAGGATAGGATCTTCCTAATAATTATGCTTTACGCAAGCGAAGAATATTTTTCTCTGTTGGGAAGACAAATCTATAGGGACTACCCTAGCAGTAAGATAATTCACCAAATCCTCAAACCATGGATTAAATTCAACATGAGATAAGGCTAGCAATTGCTCATCCGGAAAACTATCATTGAGGTGAACTTGTGAAGCTTCATTATCCTCCAATTCTAGCCTTGAAAGATGGTCAGCCACAAAACTTTATGATCCTTTCTTGTCGCTTATCTCCACATCAAATTCTTACAAAAGAAAAACCCATCTTATAAGGCAAGGTTTGGCATATTTCTTTGTCATTAGATATTTTATGGCCGAGTGATCTATGAAAACAATGACCTTGTTACCAATCAGGTAAGGCCAAAACTTGTCAAATGTAAAGACAATAGCTAGAAACTCGTTCTTAGTGGTACATAATTTAGTTGTGCTTCAATTGTAGTCTTGCTAGCATAGTATATGGCATGAAACCTTTTTTTTTTCTGATGGCCTAAAATGACCCCCACCACGTAATCACTTGCATCACACATTAGCTCAAATGGGAGTTCCCAAGCCAAAAAAATGATAATAGGTGTGGAGGTGAGCTTGTCCTTGAGTGTAGTAAAGGCGGTCATGTATTTCTCATCAAAGAAAAATGGGACTCCATGCAACAATAGGCTCAAGAGAGGTTTTTACATTGTAGAAAAATCTTTGATTAACCTCCTGTAAAAACTCGCATGGCCTAAGAAACTCCTGATTCCTTTCACTAAAGTAGGAGGTGGCGATTTCTCAATTGTCTCAATTTTTGCCTTGTCCACCTTAATCCCATTGTCGGATACTTTATGTCCCAAAACAATGATTTCCTTCACCATGAAGTGGCATTTCTCCCAATTAAGAACAAGGTTGGTCTCTTTGTGTCTCTTTAAGACTAAATCTAAATTGCTATGACAATCATCAAATGAGGCTCCTACCACTGAAAAATCATCCATCAAAATCTCAATTAACCTCTCTACCATGTTAGAGAATATTTCCATCATGTATCGCTGAAATGTGCCATGAGCATTGCACAACCCAATTGGCATCCCCCTAAATGAAAAAGTACCTTAGGGGCATGTACTTCTCTTGGTCTTTAGAAGTGATAACAATTTGGTTATAGCCAGAATATTTGTCTAGGAAACTATAGAACTCATGGCTCGCTAACCTATCCAACATCTGATCAATGAATGACAATGGAAAGTGGTCTTTCTTAGTGGCTTTATTCAGCTTCTTATAGCCAATGCAGATTCTCCAACCATTTACTATTCTTATTGGGATTAATATATTGTTCTCATTTTTAATCACTGTCATCCCACCTTTATTTGGCACTACTTGGACTGCGCTCACCCACGGAAAATCGAAAATGGGATAAATCACTCATGCATCAAGCCATTTTAATACTTCTTTGTGTACCACTTCCTTTATAGTTGGGTTAAGCCATTTTGCGGCTTCAATTATGGGTTTATTGTCATCCTCTAAAAGTATTCGATCCATGCACATTGACAGCCTAATCCCCTTTATATTGGCTAAAGACCATCCAATTGTTTCTCTATCCTCTATAAGCACTCTCAACAACTTATCCTCTTCCACTTGAGAAAGATAGGACAAGATAATGACTGGTAAGGTTGAACAGGCACCAAGGTAGTCATATACTAAAGTAAGATTGAAGTGGTTTCCCTTTAAGAACTGGGGGCTTCTCGATTGAAGGGATGAGACGGGAAGGACTAGATCCTAAGTTCTCAAATTACTTTCTTTTGTTCTACTCTAAAGAGTCCATCCATAACACATAGTCCCTTTCTTCATCATCAACAATGTCGAGAGAATCTCCATATATAATGCTAGTATCCAAAGGATCAATGTGACCCTTTTGGCTAGACACTATAGCCTTCACAATGTCCATTCTGAAACAACTTTCGCTCTCCATAGGATGCTTCATGGCATTGAACACATTGAAAGTCACCTAGTCATCTTGAATCGTCAATGCAAGTTGTTTTTTTTGCACATCAATAACGGCATGGCTGATAGCTAAGAAGGGCCTTCCAAGTATGATGGGCACTTCCTTATCCTTTTCCATGTTGGGAACTATGAAATCCGTCAGGAAGATGAATTTTGTTTACTTTCACTAGCACATCCTCAATAATACCCCAAGGGTGAGTGAGAGATCTATTCGCTAATTGAAAAGTAATAGTTGTAGGATTTGCCTCTCCCAAACCAAGTTTCTTGAAAATAGATAAAGGAATTAGGTTAATACTAGCACCAATATCATGTAAAGCTTTTTCAAAAATTGAATTGCCAATAGAACAAGGTATAGTAAAACTCCCTAGATCCTTTAGCTTTGGGGGCAATTTCCTTTGAAGGATAGCACTACATTCCTCAGAAAGAGTAATAGTTTCATAATCACTTAGCTTCCTCTTGTTTGCAAGGATGCTTTCATGAACTCAACACTCCAATGCATTGGCAAATGGAATATTAATGTGGAGTATCTTGAAAATTTCCATGAACTTGCCAAATTGGTTTTCCAACTTACTTTTCTTCGATATTTGAGGATATGGGACAATTGGAGTATCTTCCCTTTAAGGAGCCTTAAACTTGATTTTTCTTGATTCATTACTTGCTTAATTTTTCAGCAACTTCATAGTTTTTTCTTCATTTTCATCTTTGCCTTCAGCATTTCCAGCACAGTTTTCACTATTTTCATCATTCCCAGCACGGTTTTCACTATTTTCAGTATTATTTTCACCATTTCCAGCCTCTTTTTTCACAATTTCCAGCATTATTTTGACCTTCACTAGCTTGGACAGGTTTTTCCATATTTTTTCCACTTCTATGTGTAAGGGCTTTGCAATGCTCTTTGCCATCTCTTCTAGGATTCACTTCTAAAGTGCTAGTCAAGTTGCCTTGTTGCCTCTCATTGAACATGGAAGCCATTTGACCCATTTGAGCCTCCAAATTTCTAAGTTGGGTTTCTTGATTAGTGAGGGAGGTTATTATCTAACTAACAAATTGAGCTTGAGATTTGCTCAATTCCAATTGGTACTTAGCTAACTCACTCATGGTGTCTTCAAAACTAATATTCTTTTCTCGAGGGGGTAGAGGTTTAGCTTGCTCCACCAGATGTACCATGTTTGGATTGTTTCTCCAAAAGAGGTTAGGATGATTCCTCCAACCTAGATTGAAGTTGTTTGCATGTGTTAAATTAGGGTTAGAGAAATTTACTCAAGTATTGGACTTGTTCCATACTCATTTGCCCACAAGGACTTCCCATTTGACATTTGGCACTAAGATGGGGTCTATTGCAAGAATCACATGAAGAAGAAGGTACTTGGATCATTTTTGCTACATCTTAGGCATTTTGTAGTTAGGTGGATTGAAGTTCTTTGTAAGCAACGAAACTTGAACCACATAGTTGATAAACACATCCAACTCATGAACTCCATTAAGTTTCTTAAGAGTTACCCTTTCACTAGGCCTTTGACAACTGTTAAATGCCATACTCCCCAACAATTAGTAAGCATCATTACTGCTTTTACTCATCAAGGCGCCTCCAATTGAAGCGTCTAAGAGTGTTCTAGTAGCCCTGATAAAACCATTGTAGAAATGATGCACTTGCATCCCTTTTGCCAATCCATGGTGGGGGTACTTTCTAAAGAGGTATTTGTATCGGTCCCATGCCTCATAGCAGGTCTCTCCCTCAAATTGAGCAAAGTTGTATATTTTAATCCTCATTTTTGACGCTTTTGTTGAAGGGAATAACTTTTTAAGGAACTTGTTGTTTGCCTTTTTCTATATAGACTAAAACCCCTCAAATTAACATAATTATAAGAGCCTTACACTTCTCTTGCATCCATGTTACTTTGGATAATTTTGCTTGATAAAATAATTTTCTCTTAATGTTCATGATTTAAAAATAAGGGTTCAGTCTATGACACTACAAGTGCACAGGCCATACAAGTAGTAAAATCTGAATGTAAGTCCAGGTATCATTCCCACAGAGATTGTGCGAATTACGAGATCAACTACCCATTACTAAAATTCCATACTATTTGGACTCAAAACTCATAGTGAAGGTTTTATCTAAACAACAAAAAATTAAAAATCCTATAATATTGAATAATGTCAAACTAAGCTTAAAACAAACGTAACTGAAGAAAAATAAATTGCATATATAAAAATGGATTAAATCAGTTTCTTGTGAGAAACAAAAACTATCAGTGAAATACAATGAAACAGTCAATTCCAACAGTTAAGTACATTGCTCTGTTCTATATATGGATTTGGTTATTGTCTAAGATTTCCTAATTATTGGGTGGATTTTCTCCCATATTCACCGATTAGATATCCTTGCTTCTCTCGAAGACAAAGATCAAACCGACTACGTATTCCAAATTCTCTTGCAAGATGCGGGTATTTTCTTTCTCAGCCTACTTCACACCCATTTCTGTTGACAATGGAACTTTTACTTTTCCTTCTGAGTTTTCGTAAAGTTTCTACCATAATTGGTGGCTCAACCTCGAGGATCTATGGGTTTGTTCCCTTTCCCTTGATTGAATCTAAGCTAACACGGGGATTGGAACTTACCTTTAAATTAGTGAACTCTCACAATTATTTATATTGTTAAATACACCTCAACTTCAATTATGGCGAATGGGTTTATCAAAATGAACTCTCAGAGCTCAGCAGTTCGTCAATGGTAGTCTGCATGCAAAAAAAAAAGATATATGGCTCTGGAGATCTGGTCTGTGTCGCCAGGGCATCCTGGATATTAGAGTGAATGCATTCCCCTCAGCGAGTATTAGAGTACTACTAATTAGGAACTTGCCATTCAAGCGACACCAATTCATGGTAAGAAATCGGGCAAGTGGTATACTAATTGTGCAGGAAAGACTGTAACTAAATGTAAATAAAAATCCAGCGGAAATTGCCTTCTAATTCTTGTTCTTGAATTAAGAAATGGAACACTTAGATCACGCACAACCAACGCCAATCGCAATAAAACTGAGAAGAAATGAATTCCATAAATTTGTTTAGATTTCATAAATTTTCAGGCAGTAATACTTAAGAAAAATAATAGATCTAAAAACCCAACTCTACTCGTCTCTGCACAGTTCGCAGATTCAAACCAGAAAATGAAACTAAAAATAAAAAAATAAAAATAAAAATCTACTCTAAAATATACATTGAGTTCCTCTTCTTTTCCCTTTTCTAGGTAGTGAAGACGGAAAACTACTTTACTCTTCTAAAGCTATCTATTTATACTGTAAAAAGAATTTAGATGAATCCTAAAATGCTCCGGTGAAACTCGAAGAAAAGGCGACTCCTTTGTCCTATGTCGCGACCTCAAGTTGATGTTGCGACATGGACTTCTCTTGATTGCTCGTGATCAGTCGTGACCTTAATGAGTGGTCGCAACATCATTTCTAATCCTTGATTTGTAAAAGGTCGCAAGTTCAGTTCTTGGCAAGTGCTTCTACTTGGCTACAGGTTGCGACCTCCTTTCAAACTCTATTTTTGGTTGCACTTTGAATCTTCCTTTTTTTATTTCGCGACATCATAGTGGTGTCGCGACTTGAAATGGATCCTTGCATTTAAAAACTAGTTGCAACATCTTTCTTTTTGCAAAGACCTCTCTTGTGGCTTCATAGACGGATCGCGTCCACGCGACCTCGCATAGTGGTGTCGCGACATCATTCATATCCTTTTGGCGTCGCGCGACATCAAAGTGATGTCGCGACATGAATATTTCCTTTGATTATTTCCTTTAGTCGACCCGCGTTTTCTTTGTCTCAACCTCCTTCTTCAAGTCACAGGCTTCTTGTTCAAGTTTTCTATTTATTCTTCAAAGCCGAATTTGATGTCTTGACTTGGAATGGTTGCTGGCCAGGCTTCTGTCGCGACTTAGATTTCGATTATGACCTCAGATTACAACGTAATTTGGTTTCTTCTGAAATTTTTTGCTAAGTTTGAGTTTACTCTTTGTATTTTCATGCAAAATGAAATTTGAGTAAAATATCCACATTTCTGTAAACAAATCAACATTTATCTCGTAATATACTCAGAAAAATGGATTAAAATCTAATGAGTTTTTGGACTCATCACTTGTGCACCAAACAATCCCAAGTAGTGATGGAATCGAGAAGCTTTGAATTTAGCCAATGCTTCATCTTGTCTTTTAATGAAAATGGGAAAAGTCTCAAGTGAATGGCATCATCGCTCACTCCATTATACTTCACCGTGTCACATACTTATAAGAAATTAGAAATATATGTGTTGGGGTCTTCATTTGATACTCCCATGAACTGAATATTTTGAATCAATTGCAATGTGCTAGGCTTGAGCTCGAAGTTATTTTATTGTATAGCCAGTCGCTTAATCATTGGTGGGATTCCAGTAGGGGGGAGAGCATAATCTCTCAAAGCTCTCTCCAATTCCTCCATGGGAGGAGCTAAATGGGGCACACTTTCCCCATTTGTTGATTAGACATATACCTCTTCCCCTTCACTAAAACCTTCAACATTCTCCATTTTTTCTATTTAAGTTCAGTTTGCTCTTCCTTCGCCTTTCCCTTTCTAATTCATCTTAATGTCCTTTCTAGTTTGAGGTCCAAGGGCACCAGATTTTGTCACCAAAATTTTTCATAAATCAAATGGTACATAAAATTCAGCAAAAGAGAAAAAGAATAGGTGTCCAAAACTAAAACAATAAGAAGAAAATAAAAGTACTTAAAGTAAGGGAAAAATTCTTGGTATCAATATTGAAAATTTTAGCCACTTCCCTAGCGACGGTGCCAAAAACTTGTTGGTTGCAAATGTGAGATGCAATTTAGATACGAAATGAGTGCAAGTGTACGCATCGTTCAACAAGTAATATAGTGTAAAAATAAGGATGTCAAACCTACAAGGAAGTGGTTGTTAATTACCGAAATCGAGAGATTTTTCTTTTATCAAAGTGAATATATTGATAAAATCTTAATCTAAACAAATGAAAACCGCTCTTATACAAACTCTAACAACTGTAAAAATGAAAAGATTATGTGGAAGGGCTAGGGTTTTGGATTCGATTACACAGTCCTTAAGCAATTAACCTTGATTTTAAATTAGATTACCATATGAAATTCTTGCAAATGGTCAGCCTTACAATTTTAATTACAAATCTCTCTCGATAATTTGTAACCTATTTCATAGAACTAGGTCAACCCTAAGATCTAAGAAATGCACTAAACCCGAGATGACCTTAATCACCACATAAAACTCATGAGTATGTCTAGTCAATGAAGAATTGTGTTATTTCACTTAGGTCTAACATATTACTCTCTTTTTAGGTCTTGTAATAGGTCACAAATCAAATTTATGGTGATCAAACACAAATAAGCATGAAGATCAAAGTGACACAATAAGCAAATAGTGTTCTATATGAAAACTAAAAGAAGATTCAACAACTAATTACAAAATTCATGTGTAATCTTCCCTAAAATACTAGACTAAAAAATTAGAACATTATGAGGAAGGAAAACATAGTGGAGTAAACTGAAAGCGTGAACAAAGTAGAGGAAACTCTGAAAGTATGATGGTCTTCAATTCTTCTTCTTATTCCTCTTTCCTTCCAAGCCTTCAAGAACTTTCTACCCAACTCCAAAAAAAGTCTCCCCTTTTCTAAATTAGGGGTTTTCCTATTTATATTCCTGAGGCCACCTTTTTTGAAATCCACAAAAGGACATGGGCTTGAGCAATCATTAGGTCGCCGGCCATGCCGCAACATCTAGGCGCTCACATCGTGGCATGCAGGGCCTAATCTTATTATGCACATAAGCCATGTCGTGACATTCAGGTACCATGTCACAACGTGAGAGGCATCTTCTTTAGCAATAAAAACCTTGACATTGGAACATCTAGGCTTGAACGTCATGACGTGAGGATATTTCTTTCTAGGCATCACCACGTCATGGCGTGAGGGTTATTTCTTCATTTTTCTCCCATTTTTGCCTTGTCTCACCTCCAAAAGCATCACTTCTTCATAAAACCTCAAATTAAACCCTACAATGCACATAGGAGAAAAATTGGTGTAAAAACACTTATTAAAATGATAAAAACTAACTAAAAACAACTAAAGAACTGGGATTGTCATTAGACCTCAAAGTCCATTCAACAACCCAAATAAATTAGGGATAAGTGCAATAAGAGGGTTGGCTCTCTTCATTATTAGCCAGGACACTGATTAATGCTCAAAAAGTGCTATTTTGAGCCCTGTTTATTGCAGGTTTTGAGCATTTTTTGTGTACTAATCAGCGTAATTAACCCAATTTACACATTAAGGTCCCTACTATACTATTGATCGCATTTTGTGGATAATTTTGTAGTTTTTGCAAGATAAGCAGGCCAAAATTATTGAGTCAATTCAAACACGAAGAATTCGAGTCAAACTCAACATTGTAGATCAGAAACCAAAAGGAAAAGAAAAGCGAGGAAAATACAAAATTGAGCCTTTGTGAATTTTGGGGATTCACGAAAATTCGCAACTTCTGAAATTGTAGCATCCTATGAAGAAAGCCTTTCTCTTTGCCATTGTTCATGTCTCATAATATTTGTTCACCTTTCCTGCTTTTCGACATTTTTTACTTTTTTGTTACATTTTTTTGTTTCTTCCAAATTTGTCCCTAGTAATAGCTTTTGTTTTTGGTTTTGTTTTTGGTATTTTGTAAAGGGTCTTTGGCTATAAAAGCCCTAAACAAGCATTGTAACATAATCTTTTTGCTCATCAATAAAGTGGCGGGAAGCTTTCATCTTTTCCCGTTTTTTCTCAATTCCTCTCATTTTCTCTCACTTTCTGGGTAGCCAAACACCCTCCGAGGATGACAACTCGGAGGATGAGTGGCTAAAACCCTTTCTTCCTTGAAGAGGGAAGGCTGTGGGCAAGGGGCCGGGTGTAACAGGAGGGTTCTCACCATGTTTTCAATCTTGGAACAATTCCCTTTGTTATTTTTGTTTTCTCTTCAAATCTTAGTTGTAACCCTTTGTTCACCTTGAATGATTGGTATTTGATAATCTTTGGGGTTCGAGTGGATGCTTGCTTCAAGTCACTAAGATTCATTAGTTATCCTCTATGGGTTATTTTAAGGTGGGTCAAGGAGGCATGCCCTCATTGTCTGAGACCATTAATGGACAGTAAATGCCATTTTCAAAGGATAATTATTTTGGGTCAGTTTTTATAGCTAAACGAAGATCTGGTTCGGGAGATGACTATAGGTCATCCTCCCCAATGTGAGGAAAAGGGCCCGAGGACCCCTCAGTTGCCTCTAGAACCCGAACCGATGATCGACATAGGAAATTTCCTTGCATTTTACTTCATTTCATTCGGTTCACCATTAAAATCCCCCTGTTTTTATCAAACTCTGAAATCCAAAACAAATTCAACATTTTTTTTTAACCTCATTGTAAACCATTTATCTTGAAGAAAACCCATCAGGTTTGACCACAGAGTCACTATCTTTGTAAAGCATATACGCGTGGGAGAAATTTAGGTTACAAATATTGTTGATTTCGGGTACACCTACTGTGGCACAAATCAAATGGCGCCGTTTCCGGGGATGGTGCCTAAGTGCAATTGATAAGTTGTTGAACACTTGTGATCCTCATCACAAGTTATGGTGTTGGTCTCTTTTTCATTTCTTTGTCGGTTTTGTTTTTTTAGTTCATTTCCTTTGTAAAAAAAAAAAAAAAAAAAAAAAAGGATCGTTTCTCTGTTGTCTTGGTGTTGCCTTGTTTTCTAGCAAGAGTGCATGTTCCAATGGGTAAGCTAGAAGCTACAGTGATCTCAAACATAGACCAAATGGAACACCTAGAGGGAGAGCAACATAGTCAGTACGAGGGAAACCCTAGTGCACATAGGTCCATGAGGGACTCTAGAAACTCTTCATGGGTGAGTGTGCCTTCTTGCATGGTGCCTCCAACAAATGCACTATATGGAAATACTTACAACCCTAGTTGGAGGAACCACCTAAACCTCTCATGGGGACAAGAACCTGCTCTGATATGCACCTCCTCCATCCACATGATATGCCTCTTCATCTTAGCCTAAACCATCACAGTCAACCTCTCCAGTGGAACAAGCCATCCTGAACCTCACTAAGCTAGTGGGTGACTTTGTGGAAGAGCAGAAGATATTCAATGCCCAATTAAGCCAAAGAATTCATACTATGGAGAACTCTCTGAACCAAAAATTAGATGGGCTTCAAAGTGAAATGGATCAGAAATTTGACAACCTGCAAAATGAAATTTATCAGCAATTTGACAACTTGCAGAACTCCATTTCAAGGCTCACCAATCAGCACGTTCATAAAGAGGAAGATAGTCCAGAGGAAGAGTGCTTGATTTACACCACAGTGGAGAAGCAATGTAAACAGCAAAATGAAGCAATCTCCCCATTGCTAAATGAGGAGGGCAGTGGAAAGGAAGTAGGGGAGGAACCCTAAAAGCTTATCCTTCACCCAATCCCCATAAATTTTGATCCAAATGCCCTTTGCCCAGCAAAAACAGCCTTGCCAATCCACATCTGCCTTACACAAACATTTAACACCTAAAACACACCTCTTTGTAAAGGCCATCATCTACATTACATGCAAACCTTGAAGCTAGTATGTGCATTGTTCAAACTTTACCACTACATCGAACATTGAAGCTCTCATCTTGCATGGCACAAAGGATGGTTAGTCTTGGTTCAGAGAGAAATTTGAGCCACACGAACCTCGGCATTTCTCTACAAGCTCCTGCAGTTTCAACTGACCTCTAAAGGCTTAGAAAGCTTGGTTTTGAAGGAACTGTTATCCCCCACTTTTTGTTTTAATTTTCCTGCTTTACTTTATTTTATCTTATTTTCTTTTAGTTTATTTAATTTTTCTCTTTAGGTTTTCTCTAATTTTTAAGTTAATATTTGTTTCTAGCTTATTTTTCAATTTTTTTTGTATTTTTTTTTTGTAGTTTTTGTCAAAATTTTGCTGCAGTTGAAGGTCCAGGAAAGAGCCCAAAAGAATTTACGCAACATGCGAGAATTTGCAAACAGTTTTCATGTGGTTCTTGAATTCGCAACCCTGCTGTGGCACCTAAATACGACCAGGAGAGAAGACAAACATATCAACACTGTACATTTTTGTCTTTTATTGAAAAAAAAATTTCTTTTATATATATATATATAATTATATATTTTAAAAAAAAATTTGGTCTTTGAAAATATTTGAAAAAAAATTAAAAATCGCACGATTGTGAATTTTCGCAACCCCCCTCCACTTTCGTAGCCTCATTTTGTTTTGACCATAACTTTTTCATCCGAACTCCATTTTAGGCGTTCTTGGTACCGTTGGAAATATTAGAGAGTGTAGAATCTAAATATAACTAGAAAGAACACTTTTGAAACTTTTATAAAGGAGAAATTTTCAAAATGCTCCAACTGGTCACTTTTTTCCTCTCTTTTCTTCTCCTAACTTGTTTATTTGAAGCCCAAATGGAGTGAATAAGGTCTCGGTGGAAAGCTTGCGAAGTCTCCTATCCAAAAACGAGTACATTTGATCAAGGAGGTAACACTTCCTTCCCTAATTTCCAATCCAAGCCCTATTGTGGACAATGAGACATTTGGTTGGGTGGAGAGTTAGTGAAGGAAGTAGCATTTATTTTGTGTTTTGTTTCCATTTTGAGCAAGCCTATTGTGTTAAGTTTAATGACTTGCTATTTAGTTTCCTTTTGTATAGTTTTTTGTTTTGTTTGTGAAGCTGTTAGTTTGTTTTTAAAAAGCTAAAATATATTCATTTTTTTTAATACACACTTTACAGCATGCACTTGTAGTTTTCAAAACTTGCACCCATTTTTTTTGTGTTTTGCCAAGCTTGCAGTTTGAAAAATGGAAACACTGTCCAATTCTATTGATGTTAGATTGGTTCCATGCCTGGTTGAGTGAATGATCAGTTGAACTCTTGTTGCTTTCGAACCTTTTTCTTCCACCTCTAGCTAACCACACACGGTGCACATCATGTTTTGACAATAAGTTTGAAGAAGCGCCTAACCTCTAAATTTGCAAAACCTACCCTAGTTTCGTTGACTACCTTTAATAGGTTAAGGACCCCCATGAAAGAAGGAGTCGATGTGTCTTCCAAAATAAGAAGAAAAAAAAGGAAAAGGAAAAAAAGAAAAGAAAAAGAAAAGAAAAAGAAAAAGAAAAAGAAAAATTATAACGCTTTCCTTGCCTTGAAACAGAAACGCGATTAAGGGTATGAAAACATTTAAGGCAGGTGCCTAAACCCAGTGGTTGAGTCCACCGACTTAGTACTCACTACACAGGTGGATGGGTGGAGTTTAGCAAGTTATAGGTGCTGGAGTCTCGAAATCATTAGAAGTCTGGGGTGAAACCTGAAGAGTTAGTGGTCGAAAGATCCTTATGACTTGATGCCCTAAGCCTTAAATGGTTGGGAGTCATCGGTAGATCCCTGTTACATGGACTTTGGTGAGGTCGATTCATCAGCATTGCACCCCTACAACACAAAAAGAGTTGTGGAATAAGAGTGGGTCCTGATCTATTTGGGTTGGTTAGTGTCCTAGGTGGAGGTAGTAGCTTGGTTGGGGGGAGAGTGCAGTTTAATAGTTTATTGTTGAGAACTGATCAAACAAACACTTAGGTTTTGTTGGAAGTCTCTGGTTGATTCACCAAGAGGGAGGCTCTTTTGATACTCAATTATGTATGCCATTCATTCTCTTGAGATAGTTATTGG
The DNA here is from genome assembly GCA_016808115.1 of Tetrastigma voinierianum. NCBI lineage: Eukaryota > Viridiplantae > Streptophyta > Magnoliopsida > Vitales > Vitaceae > Tetrastigma > Tetrastigma voinierianum. Next base: position 1,914,120 of record JAEQBH010000112.1, read on the forward strand.
GCAAGAGTTTCAGTGATTCTCATCGAGGGTTAGGCATTACTCATTCACACCCTTTTTGAAATACCATTTTTGTAAACATAATTTTGATTTTGTTTTGATTGCTTTCTCTTTCTTTCTTTCATTGCTAAGGGACTAGCAATGTGTAGGTTTTGGGGTGTGATTAGTGATCAAAAAGTGTTATTTTGAGCCCTGTTTATTGCAGGTTTTGAGCCCTTTTTGTGTACTAATCAACGTAATTAACCCGATTTACACATTAAGGTCCCTACTATACTACTGATCACATTTTGTGGCTAATTTTGTAGTTTTTACAAGATAATCAGGCTAAAATTATTGAGTCAATTCAAACACAGTCGAGTCAAACCTCGGCATTGCGGTCCCGAAGCAAAAGGAAGAAAGAGCATAAAAATACAAGGAAATTAGACCTTTACTTAAGAATTTTTGTAGGGTTGCAAAAATTTCTCAACCTGCAAAATTTTGCAGCATCCTACGAAAAGCCTTTCCTACTGCCATTGTTCATGTCTCCTGCACTGTTCACCTTTTCTGATTTTCGACATTTTCGACTTTTTTGTTACATTTTTTGTTTCTTCAAATTTGTCCTTGTAATGCTTTTGTTTAGTTTTTGTTATTTTTAAAGTGGCTTTGGCTATAAAAGCCCCAGACAAGCATTATAATAGAATATTTTTGCTCATCAATAAAGTGGCGGGAAGCTTTTAGCTTTTCCCATTTTTTCTTAATTCCTCTCATTTTTCCTCACTTGTTCTCACTTTCTGGGTAGCCAAACACCCTCCGAGGATGACAACTCGGAGGATGAGTGGCTAAATACCTCTCTTCCTTGAAGAGGCTCTCTTCCAGCGAACATATTGGAGTGTAACAGGAGGATTCTCATGTTTCAATACGGGTATTCTTGTATTTTTGGTTTTCTCTTCAAATCTTAGTTTGTAACCCCTTCCATTCTATGAATGATTGGTGTGATAATCTTTGAAGTTCGGTGGATGCTTGTGCTAGATCACTTTGAGATTCGTGAATTATCCTCTGGAGTTGTGTAAAGGTGGGTCAAGGAGGCATGCCCTCACTGTCCAAGACCATTAATGGACAGTAAATGCCATTTTCAAAGGATAGTTATTTTGGGTCAGTTTTTATAGCTAAACGAAGATCTAGTTCGAGAGATGACTATATGTTATCCTCCCCAATGTAGGAAAAGGGCCCGAGGACCCCTTAGTTGCCTCTAGAACCCAGAACCAGTAGCCTGACACTTCAAGGAAATTTCCTTTATATTTTACTTCATTTTCATTTCCTGTTTTCACCATTAAAATCCCCCTATTTTTATCAAACCCTAAAATCCAAACAAATTCAGCATTTTTTTTTAACCTCTTTGTAGAGTATTTGTGCGAAGAAAACCCATCCCACTGAGGTTAGAGCCACAGAGTACTATCTTTGCGTAGCTTTGCTCTGACAGTAGGAGTAATTTAGGTTGCAATATTATTTGATTAAAATTTTCCCTCTTGTGGCATGAATCAGACACAAAGGACTAAACTAATGAGAATCAAAGCACAAAGGATACACTTCAAATGCCAATTAGGCCAATCATAAGAGCAAGGTGCTAGATGTGAATGTTGTTAGCTTTATAGCATGCATTTCATGTGAATTATGAACTTTTGAAGCTAAAATCACACCTGAACAAGTCAAACTTATGCTAAATCCCTTCTCAAGTTATATTTTGTAGATAAGGAGATAAAAGCAAGCCAATGGAGTGAGAATTGTTAAGAATGGATAAAAATTTATGATATAGAGCTGATGTCGCGACATCAAGGTAAATTTTGCTGATGTTTTGGTTGTTATGATGTCGCGACATTTGAAATCCTTCTGAATTCTCCTTGGAGTGATGTCGCGACATCCATCATTGGGCTTTCCTTAAATTTCCTATTTTAGGTTCTTTTGTAGACCATTTTCCAGGATAACTATTGAAGCTTTGATTTTTATGTTTTTAAGGTTCAATTTTTGGGGAGAGTGATGAGTGTAAAACTCATCTATGTTTTGAGTTCATTTGACATACTATTTTGAGTATTTTATATCCATATTCATGTAAAACTCATAACATTTCCTGTAAACTTGGTTTTTCAGTATTTTTGATGGAAAGCAAGTGATGTAGTAAGAAAAGATGCAATATAATTCCAAAAGAAGAGTCAACCGGGTGTCTCACAGTGCATCATTTGGAATATTAACTTTTATGTATCATCTGGAGCATTAAATGGCTGAAATCCACTTTTTGTTGCATTCTACATTCGAAGAGCTTTCCAATGCACCTCACACGCCCAAATCCGAGCTAAAATGAAGAAGTTATGGCCCCAACAAGTTGGAGAAAAGCAATGATTGGCTTAAAGCATGTGCAACAAGAGTTCACTCTATCGCGCAACAAAGTCACGATTACACTTTGTTGCGACAAAATTTTGTTATGTCGCGACATACTTCACTTTGTCGCAACAAAGTCACAGTGCACACTTGCACAAAATTTTGTTATGTCGTGACAGACTTCACTTTGTCGCAACAAAGTCACAGTGCACACTTGCACAAAATTTTGTTATGTCGTGACAGACTTCACTTTGTTGCAATAAAGTCACATTATAGACTTTGTCATGACAAAGTTCTACTATGTCGCGACAAAGATTATGACAAAGACAGAAACTTTGTCATGACAAAGTTCTACTCTGTCACGACATAACCAAGTGCAACTTTGTCTCGACAAAGCTTCACTATGTCATAACAAAGATCAATATGTAATGACATTGACGCTGGCAAAATCGGAAAAGCCCAAAAATTGTCGTGTTGGACTGTTTTCAAGCTCATGTCACCCTAGAACTATAAATACTTGTTTTTTAGGTTTTTAGGGCAAAGAGGAGGTGGGAGAACAGCTCTCATGGGGTTTCTTCCTCTAAACTGCCCATTTTCTTAGTTTTGCAACATATTTTGATTTTTAATAGATCTTAGAGTAGTTTTAGAGCAGATTTTTATTTCTATTAAAGAGATTTTAGTGTTTTATAACAGAGATTCCGATTTCATTACTAAAAATAAGTTTTCTCTCCTCATTGTCTCTTGATTTCTTCTTCATTTTCTTACTTTTGTTTGATTGGTGATGATTGGAATCGATGTGGAACAATTAAACACCCTCTAGGGGTGGGGATTAATTATTGAACATTCAGATTTGCAGATTCTCAATTATTTTGTGGGTTTGAATCTTTGAATTTATATAATTAGTCTTTGTTCATATAATTAGACATTGAATATTAGTAGCTTATACATAGAAAAGAGTTGCATCTTTGCTCTGATTTCCAGGAGGCCCTTTGGTAACATAGAAGTGGAGATTCATAGAGTAAGGCGATAACTTGAGGTATGTTGAATAATATTATGGAACTAATGAGCGTAAGGTACTTTGATAGATCACTAATTTACTCATGGTGTGAGGATAATTAGATGATGTATTAGTTTAATGTTTAGAGGTCTCACCTCAAATTGATAGAATGACCTCGATCCCATGTTAGCATAGATCTAATCAAGGAGAGAGAGAACTTTATTAGTTTTGATGGCTGAGGTACCAATTACATTGGAGAAGGCTTGCATCATCCTGTCTATAGGGGCAAAAATTCTTCAATCCTAAGACTTGTGTGTGAAGTATTGAAAAGGAAAAATATCCAGATCTTAGAAAGAGGATTATATTCTACAAGTAACTAATTAGACTCATGTATCTGAAAGGAGCATGGATCTCTAATTAGTGAAATGTATGGTGTAATGGAAATCAAGCTATACTATTGCTCTTGGACAAATCCTGCATTAACTCACAAATGTTGCACTTTCAAGGAAATGCGAACTGTTTTGTAAATAATTATCCCCATCCCTAGTGCCTCTCTTCATACCTTTTAGAATTAAGTAGTTGTTTATTTGGTAGATTTTAGGATTAGTTTTAAATCTGTTTTTGTTTCAATTAAATTGATTTGTTCCACATCTGTTTGATCGCCTAAATAGTGAAGAGCCTTGTAATTAGGAATTTGATCAAATTCTAATTAAGAAGAACCTCCAATCCTCGTGGGTATGATAATTCGGGACTTTTAGGTCCACTTTATTATAACCCTTATTTCGTGCACTTGCGAAAAAGGGTTGAGTGTTGGTAATACTTTTCATTTCATTTTTTAAGTAAACTTACTTTTGTTTCAAATCAGTTTTTGAGTATTTACCACATTCACTCCCTTGGCCATATTTTCATATATAATATATCATTTGGCCCTTACAAGTTTTTGGCATCGTTGTCGGTGACTTTAGTTATGGCAGCCGTGTCGGAAAATTGGTCAACAAGTTTTGGCACCATTGCCAGGGACTTTAGTTAGTCTTTGGTAGCCATGTCGGAAAACTAGGTCAACAAGTTTTTGGCGCTATTGCCGGGACTTTAGTTAGTCTTTGGTAGCCGTGTCAAAAAATTAGGTCAATAGAGAGAACATCTATTCTAGGGTTTCTCTCATCCTAAGCTTAAATCACTTAGGGTTTTTTTTTTTTTTTTTTTTTATTCTAGTTCATATTAGCTTGGATTTGGAGATATTCTTGAAGATTTGGTCAACTAGAGGACATCATTCTTCATTGGAGCAGACTGTGAAGAGTTCTTCATCTCTAACTTATTTTGCATCTCAAAATCTACTATATTTTAATTTCTTTCATTATTATGGGTGCAATAAACATAATTTTGATGGCTGTGTGGGTTGTAATGAGTGGTTAAACATCCTCTAGGGTTGATTGTTTGATTTATCTTATTTTTAGAATAGTTTTATGGAGATATACATGTGTTGATGTAAATCTTCATGATTATGGTTTATTTTAATTGATTTGTGTTGGGAAATGTGTTTAAGACCTAATTTGTGAATGAATTATCTAGGGTTTCCATAGTGAATGCTGGACTTGGTGGTGATTGGTTCGTACACAGTTCAGGTTGTTTTATCTTATGGACTTAGCAGTGACAAATAGAACACCTAAGGAAGAATTTCTTTAGAAAAGTATCACATTCAATGACCTAGAAAGACTTGGTAGTGAATAGGGAGTTAGTATGAAGTACACAGGAGTGAGATTCTCATATCTTTTCCTTAAACAAGAACAAGTTGTATTTTCACTTAACCCCGTCTTATTTAATATAAATCAAAATGCATCAAGGAAATCAATAAACCCTAGTGTTATACCTTTGAATATTTTCTTCTTGATTGATTATGTCTATGTGAGTTGAGGAAAAAATCATTATCGGTTTCACTTTCTTTGTTTTCATTTTTGTTTTAAAGACCCTAATTTCAAATCATTGATTCACTCAAATAGTGAAAATATTTATTTACCTAGGTACTTACTTCCCACTAGACCACACTTTCCCTAAAGGATTGATATCCGAATTTTAAAGAGAAATCCCCTTTTGCTACTTGTTGGCTCATGCATTTGCGGAGTTTTGGTTTTAAATTTCATTAACATTTTAAGTGTAACCAAAAAGTTTCACAATTTTTTGGCCCCATTGCCAGGGAATTGTATTAGTGTTTGGATTAATATTTTGGTGAAAAATAAGTTCGCTACTTTGAGCAAAATTTCTTCATTTGTGAATATTTCTTTTATGTTTTATTTTGTTTGTATTCAGTTTACTTATTTTGCTTTCGAGGTGTGTTTTATGTCTTTAGGTACTTGGTTATATGCATAGAAAGCCCACATATGAATAGTTACCTTTTGATCTAGAAAATAACTTTGAAAATTTTTAAAAAGTCAAAAGGAAAGCAACAAAGAATGGAAGACAACCAAAGAGATAGATATAGTGAAGGGCATGATTCGTGCCACAATAGGGTGATTCGAAATCAACAAAATTTGTATCCTAAATTCCTCCTACTGTCGTAGCAAAGCTACTGCAGTATAAGCGATTCTAAAATTCGAGCACGGGGATGGAGTTTTCTTCGCCACAAAATTGATTTGCGGTGATTGAAAATGGTGAATTTAGTTTAGTTTAAGGTTGATGAAAACAGTGGATTTTGGTAAAAACAGTGGTGTATGGTGGTTTACAGGCTAAAAATAAAATGAAGAAAAATAAGAAAAAGAACTCCTTGAAGCATTGGGCTACTGGTTTGAGGTCCTAAGGCAACTGAGAGGTCCTCGGGTTCATTTCCTCATGTTGGGGAGGATGACCTATAGTCATTTCCCGAACCGAGATCTTCATTTAGCTTTTAAAACTAAACCCTAAAATTATTATCCTTTTGAAAAGTAGCATTTACAGAGCATAAATGTTCCCTGTAGTGAATACCCGTCCCCTAATCTACCCTACAGTGACTCATAGAAGACAACTAACCGAATCTCAGTGGATCAGCAGAAAATGGCATCCTTTGAACCCAAAAAAGATTGCAAATCTTGGTCAATCAAGGCATCTCAGAGGATTTAAACCACAGATTGAAGGATTGAAACCTAAATGCTCAAAGCGCACGTTAAAAGCGGGGGAACCAAAAGTTTACCTTAAAACCGTTGCCCAGTAGCCCTCCTCTTCAAGGAGAAAAGCGGTCTAGCCAACCATCCTCCGAGTTGTCATCCTCAGGGTGTTTGGTAGCCGAGAAAGGGAGAGAAAATGAGAGAAAGTGCAAAAAGCGGGAGAGTTGGAAGCTTCTCCCGTCAAATTGATTGATTGATAAGTATTTTGATACAAACTGATGCTTATATATGCTCAGAACAAGGGGAAATTACAAAAAACAACCAAAATCATAAGGTATTGGAAGGGATAAAATGGGAAGAAAACAAAAATTGAAACAAACAGGGAGAGAGTCAAAAAGCATGTGAACAGTAGTATGGGGAGCATGAAGACAATGCTACATTTGGATGAAGGAACGATCTTGCGGGAACCAAATTTTGCACTTTCCATTTTTCTTTGTGACCTATGCTCTAACTCCTTCTAGTCTCTGATCTGCAATGCTGAGTTTATTTCGAATTCTTAGTGCTTGGATCGTGTCAGCTTAATTTCGGCATAAATAGCTTGTAAAAAAAACTACAAAATTAGCCCTGAAATGCGATCGAGTAGAATACTTGAGGACAGCAATGTACCGTGGGTTAATTACGATTAGAACACAAAAGATTAACAAAACCATTAATAAACAAGGTTCATAATAGCACTTTTTGGGCACTAATCAGGGCATAGTGACAAAAATGACTTACTTAGGATGGGAGAACCTACCTTGGAAGTCGATGATTAAGAAAATTATTTTGGAATCAACCGACAAACTATTGAGACTAACAATTTTGATTTGAAGCCAAGTTTTATTTCAATGGTACAACAAAACAATTTGGTATCCATCCTTCTAAAGATCCAAATAGGCATCTTTCAAAAAAATTTGAGCTATGTGGTACGATCAAGATGAGTGGCGTGGATCACAATGTGATTAAATATATATTATTTCCTCTTTCTCTTAAGGAGAAGGCTAGGAATTGGTTTCATAACACAACCCAAGGTTCACTAGAAACATGGGGAGAAATGGTTGAGGCATTTTTGAAAAAATTATTTCCACTCCAACTAAGAGTAGAGATTACTTTGTTTAGACAAGGCGTACAAGAGACTTTGTATGTTGCATGGGATCACTTTAGAGAGTTGTTGAGAAAATGCCCACAACATGGGTATGAACTATGGTCTCAAGTGCAAACCTTCTATAACGTGCTGAACTATTCAACAAGAGCTTTAGTTGTTGTGCTTGTGGGGATTCTATTACAAGCAAGACGGCTAGGGATGCTAATCAGCTTTTTGAGGAGTTGGCTAAGAACAATTACCAAGCTCCTTCGGAAAGGTCCATTAGGAGAAGACAAGGTGGAATTTTAGAAATGGATAGAGTGTCTTCCTTAGAGGCCAAGTTTGATGCTTTGATGACAAAGCTGAATCAACAATAAAAAAGAGAGCCTACCATGGGTGAGATAGCTTGTATGCAAGCTCAAGGAGCTTTGGTAGTAGACCAAGCTTTTCAAGTGGAGGATGCCAACTTTGTAAACAATAAAGGTTATGTTTTTTGCCCCAACAATAACTTGCCATCTCATTATAATCCGGGGTCGAGAAATCATGAAAACCTCTCTTATGGGAATCAAGCTAATGTTCATTAAGCCCCTCAATAGTTTAGTTCTCATAATGCACCTCCTGGATTTCAAGGGCATGGAGCTTTGAGCTTAACTTATCAAGGGAAAATAAGGCAACTCGGATTTGAGGACAATGTCCTAACTCACCTAAAATACATGAAGAAGAACAATGATAGTTAGATTGCCAACTTAGAGACAAACCAAGCAAGTATAGGTGCTACTCTAAAAACTTTGGATAGTCCAATGGAGTAGCTAGCCCATTCAATAAAAGAGAGTTTACCAAGGTCATTTCCAAGTGATACGGAAAAGAACTCAAATGAGTATAAAGCTATCACTCTAAGAAGTGGAAACAAGCTTGGAGTTTCCAAAGAAGTTGAGCAAGAGAAAGTGGAAGTTGAAAGTAGACGAAAAAGAGAAGAAGAAGAAAGACAATTTCACACTGGGAAGAGTCACATTTTTTGACAATCCTCTCTTAATTGTTCAACCATTTCCATTTCAACAAAGATTCAAGAAGGCTAAGCTAGATGAGCAATTTTCTATGTCTTAAATATGTTCAAGAAGCTTGAAGTGAACATACCTTTTTTAGACGTCTTAGCCTTAGTGCCTAACAATATCAAATTCATGAAGGAGATAATGAGCAACAAAAGGAAGCTTGATGGTTATGGGACTGTTAGCTTGTCAGAGAATTGTAGTGCAATGATTCAGAGGAAGCTTTTAGAAAAGCTAAAGGATCCAGGTAGCTTCACCATTCCTTATGCTATTGGTGAACATACTTTGAAGAAAGCTATGTGTGACTTGGGATTCGACATTAACCTTATGCCTTTATCTATTGTGAAGAAGCTGAATTTAGGGGAGCTAACCCCAACTACATTATCTCTTCAAATGGTTGATCGTTCATTGACTTATCCACAAAGTATTATTGAAGAAGTGCTTGTAAAAGTTGATAAGTTTATATTTCTGATGGATTTTGTTGTCTTGGTGATAAGTGTGAATTTGTTAGCATTTTTAGTATACTTTTAATTCGTTTTAGACAATTTTAATGTTAAATTTAGACCAAAATCTCTAAAGAATACTATAATCCCTCATTTGATTGTGTCTTGTAGAGTTTGAATGAAAACCGAGCAAAGAGATAGAAAAAATTGATGAAAATAAGAAGTTACTGAATTGAAAAGTACCTTCATCGAGACTTTGCAGTTCGTCACGACGAAGCCACCTTCATCGCGATGAAGCAGAAGAACGATATGGAAGATGCTACGGGTTCGTCGTGTCGAAGGACGCACGGCCTAGCAACATGTATAACCTAGTTTATCCATATTTGAAGACCTATATAAGAGGGGACACGTTTTAGGGTTGAGAAGATGAAGCAGGAAACGAGATCGAGTAGTCCTGAATGGGAGGTTCAGACTTAGAGGGAGAAAACCCTCCTTAGGGTTTCTCCTTGCTTGTTCTTGAACCATTTTAACACTTTGGGACCAAAGACGAGGATTGGTAGCTGCTCTTCAAGATTTGGAAGAAGAACTTGGGATTTAGAGGAATAAGACCGAGGACTCACATCATTTTCCACCATTTGAGTTCCTTCTTTCCTTTTTCTTATTTTTTATCTTAATTTTGGGATGTACCAAACCTCTATTATGTTCTAAATTCGTAGTCGAGGGTTTTGGTTGCATGTTGAACATTAATCTTATATCTATTTGTTAAATTTCCCTTTTCTATCGTTTCTCTATGATTTTCTTATCTATTGTTCCATGCTTGGTTGCTATTTACATATTGATTTATAGGTAATTTCATTATGGTGAGTGGTTCCTTATGAGATATGAGAAGTGAGTAAGGAATTAGACATAGGTGAATTAACCTAATTAGCTAGGTAGTATAGAAATTATCTGTAATTAGGAGGCATGTGAGATTTTTGGGTCTTAAAGCATCTCTAGTGCTTAGGGTTGAGTTGAGAAGCAAGAAACCTAATATTAGTTGGTAGGTGTTGACTTTGAGGAAGCACATAATTAAATTAGGCAAAGTCTGTAGAGTTTTTTTCCCCCCAAAGTGTGGATTGGAATTTTGGCTTAGATATAATGAGTTTCCCAATTGCACGGAAATACCTAGGATCTTATCATCTGTTGTTGTCACTTAATTACATGATTCATTAGTTCAATTAAGCTTTCATTCGTTTAGTTTAGTTTAATTTATGTTTTGAACTCAGTTTCGACTGTTTGGATATTAGATAAGTATTATAATTTTGGTACTTAGCATCCCCCATTTCCCTGTGGATCGATATCCATACTCAGGTACACTTTATTACTTGGACAAGCTTATACTTGCGTAGAATAGGCGCTCATTACATATTTTATTGCATATTCTTAATACACATTACACAATACGCCTATCACTTGGACATGGAAGAAGATAGGGAAGTGCCAATCATATTAGAAAGACCATTTCTTGCCACTGGCAAAGCCTTGATTAATGTGAAGAATGGGGAGTTGACATTGAGAGTAGGTGATGAGAAAGTGAGGTTTAACTTTACTAAGAGTGTGAGAATTTATGATAATGAGAAAGGGACTTGTACGAGGGTTGATCATTTAATCCCCTCTATTGATGATGAGTTGCATTATATGATTGAAAGAGACCCTTTGGAGAAATGTCTAACTGAGTCACTCTCTATGAATGATTTAGAGTTTGAGCATCCATCTTTTGTTTAAGAAATATCAGAGACTATTCTTTATATAGATGAAAATGAAGATACTAACTATTATGGTAGAAGAAGAAAATAAAACACCTGATGGGTTTAGTACTTAAAGAGTTGCCTGAAAATCTTCATTATGCATTTTTGGGTGAAAATGGCATAAAACTCGTGATCATCTCTTCAGCTTTGAATGAGAGTATAGAGACTAAGTTATCAGAGTTACTTAAGAAGATCATGGAGGCTTTTGCATGGTCCATTTATTATCAGAAGCTTAATAAGGCCACTGGGAAGGACCATTTCCCTTTTCTCTTTATAGACCATATGCTTGGTAGATTAGCAGGACATGCTTTCTATTGCTTTTTAGATGGGTGTTCCGGATATAACCAGATTGTCATTGCTCCAGAAGATCAGGAAAAGACAACTTTCACATGTCCATATGGAACATTTGCTTTCCGTAGCATGCCATTTGGTTTGTGTAACGCATTGGCCATTTTTTAGCATTGTATGATGGCTATCTTTGCAGATATGGTTGAAAATATAATGGAAGTCTTCATGGATGACTTTTGGTGTCAAATACTCATTTGATCATTGTCTCCACAATTTAGGTTTGGTTTTGGAAAGAAGCAAGGAAAGAAATCTTGTTTTTAATTAGGAAAAGTGTCATTTCATGATGCAAGACGACATTATTCCTGGGTACTGTGTGTCAAAAGAAGGATTGGAAATGGATCAAGCAAAAGTTTCTACCATTGAGACCCTTATACCACCCACTACATTTAAGGGTGTGAGGAATTTCCTTGGGCATGTGAGTTTTTTAAAGCATTTCATAAAAGATTTCTCAAAGATTGTGAGACGATTGTGTAAGTTGCTCGAAAAAGATTCAATTTTTCCCTTTGATGATGCATGTGTTAGAGCTTTAAATGAGATTAAGAAGAGGCTCATTTTTGCTCCCATGTCAGCACCTGATTGGAACTTAACATTTAAAATCATGTGTTAGGGTAGTGTTAGGGCAACGCCATGAAAATATTTTCCGAGCTATCTATTATGCTAGTAGAACAGTGAATGAGGCTTGGCGGAGGAGAACTAAATAGCCACAATGAAGGAGATGTTGCAAGTGATCTATTCTTACGATAAGTTCAGATCATATATCATTGAGGCTAAGGTTATCATTTACACAGATCATACAACTATCAGATACTTCATGTTGACAAATGATGCAAAACCTAGATTGATAATATGGGTACTCTTGCTTTAGGAGTTTGATATTGAAATCAGAGATAAAAAAGGGAACTGAGAATGTGGTTGTTGGCAATCTATCCAGATTAGAAACTAAAAAAGGGATTGAGGATCCTAAGGAGATTGATGAGTTTTTCCCGGATGAGCAGTTGTATGAAATTGATACTTCTTTGTTGCGGGATGAAGATATTGTCAATTTTCTTGCTTGGAAAGTATTGCCTCCCAATCTAAATTCTCAACAAAGAAAGAGTTTTCTTCATGATGTGAAATGCTACTAATGGGATGATTGCATCTAATTTAGCTTCAATGGTTGTTATCTTATTCATCTATATCACACCTCATGTTTTGTATCTACTACTGCTCCTTGAAGATTCAGACGGAGCTCTATAATTTCTCTTTGCTAGCTCCTTTATGAGTTGGGTTGCTTCTTCAGCACTTTTTCTTATGAATGCAACTCTAGAGGCTGCATCAACTGTTCCTTTTGAAGAGTAGTTCATGACATGGTAGAAAATGTCCATTTGAGTCATTTGTTCAATACTATGCATGGGACACCTCCTCAATAACTGTTTATATCTCTCCCAAGCATTGAAGAGTGATTGATCCTCCCTTTGCTTGAATGAAATAATTTCTCCTCTTCTCTCAAATGTTAAAGTAGAAGGTAAGAATCTGTTGAGATAAGCTTCTACTAGTTCTTCCCAATTCCTCATTGAACCATAGGGTAATGATTCAAACCAGCTAGCAACTATGTTTCTCAGAGAGAAAGGGAATAGTTGCAACTTGATTACATCTGGGTTGACACCATTTATCTTGACTGTGTTTTCCATCCTTAAAAACTTCATAGATGTTCATTAGGATCCTCACTTGCATGCCAAGTGAACTAATTTTGTTGGACCATAGTAAATCAAAGTAGGTTTCAGCTCAAAATTGTTGGCCTCAATTGGTGGTTGTCTAACTGCTAAATACTCTTCCCTTATTAGGTCCTACTTGTGCTGCTACAAGCATATTCTGGTTCTCATCTCTTTACTTAGCCATATTTGCTTTCTCAACTTCTCTTACTCTTTTCAGATTTCTTAAAGTTCTCTCTATCTTAGTATCTAGTGGCAATCGTTCAACTTTTGATCTACGATGCATATAATAAGAACCTACAACAATAACCATAGTAAGATCATTGGATAGAATTGATCACAACTTCTAGCATGAAAGATTTGTTAATTACTCTTAGTACGTGATAAAAAATATTAAAGTAAAATGTTCAAATTAGAAATTTCCTCTTTTGTTGGAATATTAGTCTATGACTCCCTGTTTAGATCCCCGACAATGACGCTAAAAACTTGATAGTTACCAAAGTTGATGAAATTGTTGATTGACTTAGCTACTAAAGACTATTGATTAGTCCCCATAAGCTGAGACAAAAACTTGTTGCTATTTTCTTACTCTAAACTATTTTAAATTTTAACTTGGTTTCTTTTCTTTAGTAGTGCACAATTCGACAAGTAATAAGAGTGGATTTTAAGTTAGGATATGAATTTACCCACATGGATATATAGGAAATTTCAAGATTAAGTACAAACTACTCAGGGATATCACTATAGGTGCTCATTTCTGCACACGTCAAATATGAATTAAATCGATAAAATGTATTTAAATATGTCATCAGTTAACTATTCACCAACAATCATGTTCTCATCTGATGCTTGGGGTTGAAATAGTATTTCTTAGGTGATTTGCCTGTTTCTGCTCCTGTGATATAGGTTGAATTCTGAATTTGTCCAAGGGTATGTTAGTGCAATCCCCGACTCGAGCCCAATGGTTATGAAAATATTGTTTATATTTCTATGGTTTTCAGAAAATGATTTTAAATTTTGATTTGAAATTTCTTGTGGTGGACTTGATGTCTCGTAGTTAGATGTGGAGTAAATGAACATTATTGGGGGTGTAAAATGTTTATTGCAGGTTTTGTAAATTGGGAAATGTCCCAAAAACAGAGGAAACTATGCCCGATATTCTGCAAAATGTTTAATCATATAAAAAGGGTTTAATGTTTAAAAGAGAAGAAAAAAAAAATAATTCCCCACCATGTTTTATAACACCCCGAAAGATACCCTAGTAGTTTTCGGACTTGTGTAGGGTATATTAAAAGCTAAATAGGAATTTTCAGGAAATAAAACGAGAGACCCGAAAGTTATATCCTAAGCAAGGGTAAAAGTGGAACTTATCCAATAGGATATATATGACATAAGAAGAATAGGGTGGATGCAGAGTATAATATGAGAATAAGGATAAATTAGTAATTGAGCAAGGGGATATGAAAATCAAAAGTATGGGAATGGGCCATAGTAGGAATAACAAAAGTTGATTTACAATATTTAAGTAACGAGGACTTAAGTACACAATTAAGGTTAATATGGGAGTATGAATGGGGGTGAGACAAACAAAAGTCATTTTGTCATATTTTGCTGAGCTCACGTTTTGGTGAGGAGAAGAGCCAAGAAGAGCAAGAAGAGGAAGAGAGAAGAGAGAGAGAGAGAAGAGAGAGAAGGAAGAGAAGAAGAAGAAGAAGAAGAAGGAGGAAAGAAGGAAAAGCAGGTATGGAACTAGATGGGATTTTATAGTTTTTGTATGGATTCATGGTTTAATTTCAAGTAATTGGAGTTAGGGTTTAGAACAAGCCTAACAAATCTTCAGTGTTTGGGTTGTGTATGGGTTATAGCCATATTAGAATGGTATTAGGAGGAATTCATGGAAAGGCTTTGAAAGAAGATAAGTAGTGAAAGAGGATTTGAATAGAAAAAGAGATGTCGAGATGAAAATGAAATGGTTTGAAGTGTATATGGACTATGGGTGGGTGGATGGAAAAATATGGAAAAAATGCAGAAAAGCCACATTACGGGCATTTTCGGAGGAAGCGGTCTCGGTGCGAGGAAATGCTCTTATTTTACATTTCGACCCGATTTTAGTATTTTAGCCATAACGTTCTCATTTCTTATCCGATTTGAGTGATTCAAGTGGCGAATTAAACCAGACTTCAAGGAAAACCAAACATCTAGAAATAGGCATTGTCGAATTCT
This sequence comes from Tetrastigma voinierianum, assembly GCA_016808115.1. Lineage (NCBI taxonomy): Eukaryota > Viridiplantae > Streptophyta > Magnoliopsida > Vitales > Vitaceae > Tetrastigma > Tetrastigma voinierianum. The sequence continues at coordinate 1,929,201 of JAEQBH010000112.1, forward strand.
GATTCTATGTGGCCAAAAAATTCATTCAAAGTAGGGCCATGTTCAAGCCAAGTGCAGTTTGATTTTTGAACATGGGTGCCCGATTGTTTGGAGCGTAAAGTGAGTTCGGTGCTCGATTTGGGTGATTCAATTGGAAGAACCCTTAGCACCTTAGTTTAAAAAGAGTATAAAGAACCAGTGTCATGGAGTTAGACATTGAAAATTTGGTATTTCAAACAGTCCGAGTGTAAAATCGGTGGGGCATTAAAGTCATTTGTAAAGAAAAGGGAGTAATTTGGTCATTTCCTTCGTTACGTTTTTAAGTGTGGTTAAATGAGGTTGGGTGAATGTGATGGTTGGGTGAAAATGAATGTGTATGGTGGATTAAATGGAAGTTATGGTTAATTGTTAGTTGTAGTTTCTTGAAAAATGTGAAAAGGACTATCGGGACGGAAGCGAGATTCGACGGCAAGCAAAGCGGGATTGAGCGGTGAGCAGTGGAAGTGTAAAACTAATATTTTGAAAATTGAGTTTTAAGGTAAATGATTTAATGTGAAAAAGGAAAAGATTAAGATAAATGTTTATATATGGATATCCCACGTAAGAATGTAGTAAATGTATAAATGTTTTGCTAAATATATGTATTTTATAATGCATGTTTATATATGTATGCATATGTTAAAGGCATTATGGAAGTTTAAAAATGTGTGAAGAATGCATATGTATATTTGCATATATATGTGTGTTTTTAATGATAAAGTAAAGGATTTAAATGGATTTATAAATGTATTTTGAAGAAAGAGTGAATGATTTTAATGTTGGAATGAAAAGTTTAATGTAAATGTTTATATGTATGCATATATTGAGCATTATGGAAATTTAAAAATGTGTAAAAGAAAAATATAAATCTTATAAATGATAAAGTAAAAAAGGTTTTAAATGGATTTATAATGTATTTGGAAGAAATGTTTTTCTTGTGTTTACCTATTTTATGAAACCCCATTGCCTTAGTGATATCGGCCGAGGTACTTTACTAGCGTGTAAGGATTTAGGGTAAAGTATAGGTTACTAACTGAGGGAGGAAATAGGTGACATCAGAGTAATATCTTACACGTGATAAAGTGCTATGGCCCTGAACCCATGCAAAGCGTGAGTTTCTCGTGTGAGTAGTTATGGCGGAATATGTTGTCCCTCAGTCAATTGCCGGAAAGCTGTTAGGTGTGTTTATCACATGGGTTCCATCAGAAGAAAGAAGAAAGAAAGAAGAAAGAAAGTTTAAGGCATAAATGGATTTTTAATTGTATAAAAGAAAGTTTAAGGCATAAATGGATTTTTAATTGTATAAAAGAAAGTTTAAGGCATAAATGGATTTTTAATTGTATAAGTATGTATTACTTTGGTATATACTGAAAATGTTATCTTAATGAAAATGTACACTCACTGGGCTCCTTTAGCTCATTCTTTTCTGTATGTTTCAAAAACATTTTCAGGACCCGAGAGGCAGTGCTGCAGTACCCTCTGTGCGATGAGTCGAGTCATTGAGGAAACGACATTGTGTTTCATTGTATATAATTTTGCATATTGTATATGTTGAATATTTTTGTTATGTATATATGTATATGTATAAAGTTGAAAAGGAACTTCATTGGGCTTTGATCCTCGGTGGACGAATGCGTGGCGGTCGGCTTAAGTCCGGCTCAAGCCCAATCTTTTGATAAAAAAAAATGCATGGAATTGAAGAAGTTTGGAATGTTTTGATGATTGAAATGAATAAATGTATATATGTATATATTGTGTTGATTGAGTTGTGGACGAGGAGTCCAAACAAGGAGGATTGAAAATTTGAAAATTAGAAGTGTTTTTAATGTTTTTCGCGGGTTTGTAAATTTAGAATGTCAGAAAAGCGAACTACGACGATTTTTGAAAAATCCAAGTGTTTGAAAAGAAAGAAAAAATTTATCACTTAGCTTCCGCATTGTTCTGCAAAAGATATGTTAAGGATTGTAAAGGGGTTCGCTCCATGGATTTTATTTGACTGTTTTGAGGAAAAGTTTCTATATCCATTGGAAAGCCGGGAGGTCCCCTCGGGTTCATGAGGTTAATCTGGGTCGGGATCCTTCATGTTTAATAAGGTTTTAATGGAAAGCATAACAATATAAATGGGTTCGCTCCACGGATTCACTTTTAAAAAAGGTTTAAAATAAATGTTTTCTCAAATCTGTAGGAGTGTCGGGAGGGTCCCCCGGGTTAGGAAGAGGAAATCCGGGTTAGGTCCCTTCAACGTGGTATCAGAGACCAAGGTTTTGAATATGTTATGGGGGTTTGAAAAGTTTCCACGTCCTAAAATATTTAATGTTTTATTTAAAGGTGCATGAGTTATTTTGACAATTTAAATGTCATATGAACTTTAGAACATATGATATGTTTAAATGTTACATAAAATGCGTTGTCTAGAGCCGTCAGGCGAGAGGAGGGTTCCCTCTGAGTTAATGCGCTCCAGGTTGAGGAACATATGGATGAGTCTATTAATGTTCTATTCCCACGATGAAATAGTGCTAAATCATAAAATTATATACACCCTGAATTTTCTCTGGGTAAAACATCTTCTTCACCTGATGTAGTGATTAGATGAACACGAGGATGCAGTTTTCATCCTAAAAATGATTTGCATAAGTGCCACCAGCGAAGAGTGAGCTTTCTATTTGGACTCTTTGAATTTGCTTCAAAAAGCGATGATAGGTTGAAAACTGAAATTGTAGCGAAAAGTAAGTGTGAAAAGTTAACTTTGAAGATTTGGGTCACTAACTTGTAAGTTAGTGACAGTGTCTCGGGTTTTATCCTCGCGTTATGACATACGACCTATAGTCAGGCATACTTAGGATCTATGTTCCAAACTAGCAAGCCTCACCCTTGAAATCAACTCCTGAGTCAACACAGAGTAACATGCATCTCATGGCCCTTTTCTTTGTTTGAAACCTAGCGACTAAATATCATTTGAGGCTCGTAAAGATCCATCTAAGAACCCACAGTGCATACAGCATTAAGTATGCACTTTTGTATCCTAAGCATGGAGAGTATTGGCCCAGTGTAACATTCAATGTATTCAACCTAATTTGAGAAGATGGGGGTCATAAACACAGTACCTATGGCACAATACAAGAGGACAACATTATAGCCTTAGCACCACGACTAGCTTCCTTCCTCTTCAAAGAAGGAGGCTTAGCCAAGCATCTCTTGAGTTGTCATCCTCGAGAGGGTGTTGGCAGCGAAAGTAAGAGAAGGGAGAAGAAGGGAGAAAAGCAAAACCTAATTAAAATCGAGACTTTATTTACCAAAAATGAAAACTTACAAATTCTTCTCTCAGCCAATTGTTCTCCCCCAAAATTCTCTATCTATTACAAAAAGAGAGGGGCTTATATGAGCCACCTCAGGCATGAAAATACCAAACCTAGGGTGGCTAAGTTAAGGACAAGAGAGTAATACACAAATTTGAAGTCGGTTGGCATTAATTACAAAACATGACAAAGAGGCATTAAATTTTATAAGAGTGAAGATTTCGATTATCTTGAAATCTTGAACATAAGCGAAAACTCAAATTAAGCTAATGGAGTAATTTCGCTAGCATGTAAATTTAAGCTAGCTTAGCGAAATTGTGTGTAAGCGAAATCAGGTATTTTTGCTAAAAATGGTCCTAAAGCGAGCGAGATTGGTCTAGCGAGAATTTGGAGATTTCGCTAAGGTTGCGAAAATTTTAAGCTAAGGTTCGAAATTTTATGATCTAGCGAAAATTTTGTAACTCTAGCGAAAATTCACCTTTTGTTGATGCTATTCCTCCCCACGTCTTCCTCTCATCAATTTTCTTCACTTTGCCTTGGTTTTCTCTACATTGATTCTTGAGGTGGTTGTTAATTTGAACATTGGAATCGATCTTCATGATTCATCATTGACTCGAGGTGAACTCCGAGAGTGCGTAAACACACGCAAAACAACCAAAAATACCCTCTAAATGGCATACGTGGTACTAAGAGAACTTGAACACTTCAATTGGTATGAATGACATGATTAATCTTGTAAAAAAGTACTCCAAAACCTATCTAATATAGGGTTGAAATTGCACTTTGGGCACCTAATCATAAGTCGACCTCGAATATCTAACCATTCACATGGCTCTTAGTAAGAATAACTAAGTGGGAAGACCCTACCTCTTGGAGTTGTGAACTCCACACCAAATTGGTGTCCACGCATGGCCCTGCGCCGCGTGGGCCGACTTGCTTCTTGCTCGGAATCGAAGCGGAGTAATTAGAGCATTGGGAAATCTAGAGAGAAGTCACACACTCACTCTCTAAAATCTGAAACACCAACCTACTGCACGAATTCCAGCCCTCTACTACACGTTTTCTTCTTCAAATTGAAGAAGAAAACTATTTATCTTTGTCTTATTCATTTAACTTTTCAAAATTCCATCCATGTCCCTTTAAGTTTTGGATTTTGACACTTGGCTTATTCTAAGCCAATCATTTCCATCATCTCACTAATCATGAAACATGTGTAACATGGGCACATGTAGTAGGTGACATTTGTCACATCACATGTCTTTCACAAGCTGTTTTACAGCACCCGACACCCGGTGCCTCGAAAAACATGAAATTTCGATTGTCTCAAAATTCGACGAAATTCGATGTGGTAGCCAGATTTTGCGAGACGATTCCAACGGTGAAGTCTGTTTTGTCATCCGAGATCTATAAAATTTGGGTTTGACCCGAGAATTACCGTTACCACAGGAAAATTAGGAATTTTCCCGGGTTTTACATTTGTGATCGGTGTAGATAACACACTTTTCTCCATAAAGATAGTGTCTCCATATTTTCAATGCAAACACAATGGCGCCCAATTCCAAATCATACGTAGGGTAGTTCTTTTCATGCGGCTTCAACTTCCTCAAAGCATAAGCTACTACTCTACCCTCTTGCATAAGGACACATCCAATTCCATTTAATGAAGCATCACTAAAAATTACGTGTTCTTGTAATGCCCCAAAAATACCCCAGTATTTTTAGAATATTATTATTATGCATTTAGGGTATAAATTGAGCAAACTGGGGGATTTTCCGGGTATTGTTAAATGATCATATGTTAAATGTTAAATGATAAATGATTGATTATGATTCAATGAATGAACTCAGAATTTACCCAAGTGTTAAGGGCAAAATGGAAAAAAAAAAAATCAAATGAGGACCTACAGGTCATTTATGATAAAGAAAATATGTTTAAGTGTGAATAGTGAGAATTGAAGTGCAAATAGAGAAAGTATATGGGTTATATGGAAAATTAAGAGAACTTAACTAAAAAAAAAGGGTTTTAAAGCCCAACATGGCCTTATGATGTTAAGTGACTTAAGACCACATTTGGTCTATTGAATGGCCATTTGTGCTAAAACGTATTTGGAGATTGAGAGAGAGAAAAGCTAAGGTTTTGAGCGAAGATCAAGAGATTGGTGTGGAACTTGCTCTTTGGTGCGAAGATCTTACAGAAAGTTCAAGGGGGAAGCTAGGGCAAGAATTTTCAATAGATTCAAAGTAAGAACACAAACCCTAGAACTCTTTTCTTGTCTTTGGATTTGGGGAAAAACCCTAACCTTATGTAAAGGTGATTTTGATTGGTTGTAGATCAGCTTTAGGGCTGTGTTGGGTTGAGTTTTGAAGTGTATTGTTGGTTGGTATTGGTTTAGATTGGTTTTGAGGAATGTTTGTAAAAAGGAAAATGTTGCGTTTTCAAAGAAGTTGCTGTCAAAAATTTATCAAAACCCTTGTTCTTGTTTTGGATATAGGTTAAATTATAATCATCCAAATGAAGTGATTCCAATGGGTAAAGAACTATAGGAGCTAGAGATACAAATGTATAGAAGGGACGAGGAGAAAACTGTAGCTCTAAGGCTCTTGAATATGGGCTTAAAGGTGAGTTTCGGGTAGCTCACGGGTATGCTCTGTTCTGGGTGTAGTTGTGGTGTTTTGGCCATAAGTTGAGTTTCACTCATCTAAATCGAGTGATTCAAACTTCTGGGTAAACTATACTTCTAGGGGAATAATTTAATGGGAGGAAGTGTATGTAAATTGTAATCCCAAAGTGCCCAGAAATCTGTCAAAGTGGAGCAATGTGCAGATTCTGATTTGCAAATTAGAGTAGTCTAGATGTAAAATGCAATAACTTGAGTTTTGGTGATCCAAATTGGATGATTTCAATTGGAGAAGAAACCTTAGCACCATAGCTTCAAATTTGGGAAGGGACCATTACCAATTTATGGAGTTAAGACCCCATAAATCGAAAATAACAGTAGGTGATCCAGTGAGTTAGGCATATCGACTAGTTTGGCATTAAAATGCCATAACTTGAGTTTGGGTGATCCAAATGAGATGATTTCAATTCCGACTGAAAATAGAATCATAGAGCTATCATTTTCTTGAAGGAAGTATGAGAAAAATATGGCTCATGTGTCCCCATAAAATATTTCAAGTGAGAGGGTATTATGGAGTCGACATCAGCTAACAAAAAAATCACCTACAATGCTGGCGATTTTCTTTCTTTGAATGTTCTCTAATTGTGACATATTTTTGATGGATTAGGGGTTGGTGATGAGGAAGCTTGACCCAAGAACGGGATTCCAAGGAGAGGAATCCAAGTGCGACAACCTTTTTGAGTTTGTTCTTCAATCTCTCTCTTGTTTCAAATTTGTGAAAGTTGTTCTACACCCTTCTTTCATTGTTTCAAAATTGATTGTGAAATATTTAAAATATTGCGAAACGATTTATGATAAATTGCATTTTGATTTGTTTAAATTGATTTGAAACAACCAATTGAAAAATAAATTACATATATGAATTTGCATGAATGTTGAAAAATAAATTATTATATCCAAATGTATATACAACACATTGTAAATTGTGATGGCAAAATGATTTGAAGGCCCTTAAAGTAATGTGCTTAGTTAAAGTCGAGTTAAGGATAGATTGGTATACCAATAAGGGTCAAATTAACAGTACTGCGCCGAATGTAATGAAGTGTCACTCCGATCCGTAGCCAACTGAGGCGGTATCGATAGTATTAGTAGAGTGAATTTTAATAACCCGATTAGCGACCAGCGGAAGCTGTACTATGTTACTCTAAACCATTTTATCTTGAAGCCTACATTGCTTGGATCGTCTTGAGATTCGTTATCCTATGCACCGAAAGCATGGGTTAAGTCCGATAAGAGCAAAATGATAATAAGATTGAAAAGTGCATGATTTGTGATTTGAATGATTTAGTGCATATGAAATTGCATAACTTGAAATGACCAATAATTGTAGTGAATGTAAATGAAATGAATATATATATATATATATATATATATATATATATATATATATATATACTATATATATATATATATATATATATATATATATATATATATATATATATATATATATATTTATATTTATGTGTGTGTGTGTGTGTACTGTACTACATTGGTCATTAGAAAAATGTACAAAAGCATTGTTTTATAAACATTTCATGAATTAATTTAAACTAAAATGAAGAAAGAATTGTATAGAACCACTGAACATGAAAATGCTTAGCGCGTTGTTTTTGACATCGCGCAGGTATCGAGTGAATAGGTACGAGGACAAGGACCGTAGAGATTTAGAGTCAATGTCAAAGCTTCGCGGTGTAGAAGTAAAGATTCGACCATGCATTCATGAAATGGATTTGACCATTTTGTATAAACTCTGATTTTATTTCGTAAATGTTTTGATATTGAAAACTCTGATATATTTGGTAAATGACCTGATTAAAAAGGGCATATAATTCCATGTTGTACAAATGTGGGATTTATCCCGAAATGATGGGCCTACTGCAAATGTTTTGATGCATATTATTATATATTCTATAGTATACGGAAAACAAAAAAATACGTATTTGTATTCGTATCGGTAGCGTTGGACTTTACATTTATTTTGGTATTAGAGCTACAGTTAAATTGTTAGAAAAAAAAGAGGTGTTACAAATTATTTTGGTATCAGAGCTTAGGTTTAGGCAGGTCTACAAAAAGATTTTGAAATTTTTTTTGTAAATTATTTTGAAATTGTTTATGACATGCATTGCATTTGTATATAAAGGATGACATGACTCTGATGCGGATCTTGTTGGTCTTAATAGGTAAGCATTGAAAGTTCAAGCCCTAATAGTGTCGTTGTGAATAGAGTCTATAGAGATATTCCCATTAGAATATGCGAGTATGAGTTTTCGGGAGATTTTATTTAGTTATCATATAGAGAGTTTGATGTGATATTGGGGATGGATTGGTTGTACCAATACCAAGTAGTAGTGGATTGTAGAATGAAGAGAGTGACCTTAAGGACATCAAGTGGCGAGGAAGTGACTTTTATCGGCGAGAGGTCGAACCACCTCTTTAATGTGATATTCGCCACCACTGGTAGAACGATGGTTCGGAAAGGGTGTGAAGCCTAATTGGTGTATGTGATTGATACGAAAAAGGCAGAGCCTAGCTTATCAGACATCCCTAAATTTAATGATTATCCGGACGTGTTTCCGAAGGAGTTTCCAGGATTGCCTCCATAGAGAGAGATTGAGTTCGCAATTGACGTTGTTCAGGGTGCCACTCCGGTATCCATTACAGAGTATCGAATGGCTCCAGTGGAGTTAAAAGAATTGAAGCTTCAGTTGCAAGAGTTGTTAGAGAAAGGGTTTATTTATCCAAGTGTATCAGTGCTCTTTGTTAAGAAGAAAGATGGTACGCTTATGTTGTGTGTTGATTATAGGCAACTGAAGAAAATGACAATGAAAAACAGGTATCCGTTACCCCGGATTGATGACTTGTTCGACCAATTGAAAGGTGCAAGTGTCTTTTCGAATATTGACCTACTTAACTGTATCATCAATTCGATAGGATTAAGGATGCGATGCGCTAAGACGGTGTTCAAAACATCGGTACACACACGCCTCGGTGGAATGCGTTGCTGATAAATGCAATCGCGCTTCATGGACTTAATGAATCGTGTTTTCCGACCGTATATAGATCAGGTTGTAGTGGTGTTTATAGATGACATCCTTATGTATTCAAAGGGTCGGGAAGATCATGATACGCACCTTTTGGTAGTGCTAGAAACCTTGAGAAAAAGAACAATTATATGCAAAACTGAGCAATGCACCTTATATGTTAGAGAAGGTTCTTCTAGACACATTGTATCTTGGGTAAAGGAATTCGAAAGGATCCAAAAGAAGATAGAGGGATTATTGAATGGAAATCATCGAGAAATGTCACTAAAGTGCGAGTTTCTTCGGGATTGGCAAAGTTACTACTGTATACTGCAGGGGTTTTCAATGACTATGGCCCCTATGACGAGATTGCTCCGAAAGAATGTGAGATTTGAGTGGAGTGAAAAGTTTCAAGCTAGCTTTGAAAATTTGAAAGCATTCTTGATTAATGCCCAAAAAGTGCAATTAATCCCATAGATAGGTTTTGGAGTGCTTTTTCAGATTAATCATGCCACTCAATTGTGTGTTCTTAATCTCTTAGTAGCACTTATGCCATTTAGAGGGTATTTTTGGTTGTTTTGTGCTTTGCGTGACTTTGAGTCCATCCTGTTGAACGAGATGAACTTACAGTTTGAATCGTCCCACCATCAACCAGCCTAAGAATCAATGAGAGAAACCAAGGCAAAATGAAGAAAATGTGATGTGCAAATAAGATGTGAGGAAGATCACCAATGCGTGAATTTTCGCTAGATTATGAAATTTTCGCTTAAGATTATAAAATTTTCGGCCAAGACATAAAATTTACAACCTTAGCTAAAAATTCCTCGCAACCCAGCTGTAAAACACCAAATTTCTAGACCACTACGCTTTAGGCATCATTTTTAGCTTAAAATACTTGGATTTCGCTTCTCACAAAAATTGCTTATTAGCTTAAATTTCGCTAGCTACGAAATTGTCACCCTTAGCTTGGGCCTTTGTTTTAGGCTCGTTGATTTTCAAGCAGTTAGCGAAATTCCTCAAATTAGCGAAATTTGATGGCTTTTGCTGTTGTACTAATGCCAAACCGCTAAACATGGTGTATTACTTAATCATTCTATAACTTAGCAAATTTATAGGTTTTGGTATTGTACCTTGGAGAGGCCTCATATGGGCCCCTCTTGTTTTTGTAATCCTAAGAACAATTGGAGAGCAACTATCTGTGGAGAGGATATTTTTGTAAGTTTTTTTTAAATAAAGTCTTTATTTTAATTAGGTTTTGTTTTTCCTTCTCTCTCCTTTCTTCCTTTTCCTACTGTTGTTATAATTCCTTTGAGGATGACAACTCGCAGATGTTTGGCTAAGCCTCCCTTTCTTTGAAGAGGAAGAAGCCAGCTTGGTGGTGGGGCATATGCATGTTGTCCTCAGACTAAAAGATAGTAGTGTATTTATGGCCCTATACTTCTCAAACATGTCAGATAACATTGAATGTCATTAATTTGGCCAATACTTCCATGCTTTAGAATCCAAAGAGGTCTCTGAGAGAGGTAATTAGATAGTCTTTACGAGCCCAAAATTGATATTTATATTTCAAATTAGGGTTGTATAGTATTTAATGTTATCAATTGGGCCACTTCCAAGGCTTTAGACTATTGTTCTTTAGATGGTCTTTACTTGTAACTCCTAGATAGATATTAAATGTTAGGGTTTTGGAAACAAAAGAAGGAGCCATAAATCTCACATAATACCAGATGACTCAAATAGAGTTAATGGCAGAGGTTTCATAGTTAAACATAGATCCTAAGTATGCCCTGGGACTATAGGTTGCTTGTCATAACTGAGGGATAAACCCGAGGACAGGTTTGCCCCAACCCTGCCAAGTTGGTGACCTAATTCTTCAAAGTTAACTTCTTTCACCCTTTTACTTTCGCTACAATTCTCGCCAAACCATTCCCAATCGCTTTTAGAAACACAATTCCAGTGAGTCCAAATAGAAAGCCTTTACCTTCCGCTTTTGCAATCACAGTAAACCATTTTGTGGATGAAAACCCATCCCCTGTTCGAATTTCTAGACGATTATACCGCAGTAGCTTCTGACTACCACAGAGGTAGGAACTTAGTGTATATAAATTTTGTTGATTTTAGCTCACCATCGTGGCACTAATCAAATGGCGCCTGTTTGGGATGGTGCCAAACTACAAATCTGTTAGTTACTCGTGGATCTCACACTCGCGAAGGTAACTCTTTTACCTCTTGCAACTCGCTGTGGAACCCGCGCTTTAGCAATTAGCAAGAACTCCACTGCTTCGCTTTTTTGATTCGGGCCATTATCCGGCCGCTTTATTGTTGTTAGTTAATTTCAATCTTTGCAAGTTGTTTGTTGCCTTGTCATTCTAAAATTTCAGAATGTGTATGCAAGCAGCTGGATAGAGACACATCAGGTAGATCATATAGGATGTTGGCCACGCCTGACGAAGCTAGTAGGTTAGTGTACTAACTCGATACCATGGATCCCATACCCGAGGAACAACAGAGCCAACCAGGAACCCCATGAATCCAAATGCCTATAGGAACCATAGGATCACATCCACCCTCCCAGTGTTGGGCGCTCCATTCGATCATTCCTCCCGCTAAAGATGTAGCAAAGGAGGCCTTATTTGGTACCCCTACTCCCCACATATCATGGTATGGAAATGAAAATCCATACACTCATATTAGGGATTTTGAGGAGGTTTGCACTTACCTTAAGGAAGGTATGGGATGGACATGGATTTGGTTGAAGCAAAGGCATTTTGATTGACCTCTAAAGGATACATAAGATATGGCTCAACCTATCGAGGCTCAGAACCATTAGAAATCATCGAGTCAGTGTTTGAATTCCTAAAGAAGTTTTTCGCATCATAAGACCAATAATTTAGAAAAAGACAAATCTATACTTTTGCAAATATGATATGTAGAGATTTAATTATTTGAAAGATTTATGAAACCATCGCTGTACGCCTACACTGGTTTGATACTTTGATGTCGGGTGAACCATTTCTAAGTGGTGGTATGTCTCGCCATGAGGCAACTTTGAAACTATGTGGGGAGACTTTTGCCAAACATCCTCGATGAAGCCATGGATTTAAATTACGTGGCTGAAACTTCTAAGGGTTGGGATGAGCTTAACCCTAGAGTAGAAAACTGGACAGATGAGACCACTTAGTTAACCAAAGGTGGATGTATGCACCGCCTGGAAGAAATAGGAGATGAGAGCTAGGATTTCAACCTCTAGGCTAGGAAAGTGAGGAGCTTGAAGGCAAATAGTCTAAGAGGCATGCAAGCACTGAAAATCCCGCTTCACCAATCCTTGCACTACTTCAATCCCATGCACATTCCAATGACAAAGTGTCCCATGGCCCTCAGAAATAAGGATCTACGCTAATGCAAACATCAGAGGACAATACAAGCCACAAATAACTAATGCTTCATATGGTAATACCTACAATTCACCTTGAGGAATCACCCTAATCTTGCATGGAGACCCAACTTTTGCCTATGTACCCCAGAGGTGCCAAGCCTCGCTTGTTTTCCTCAGCCACAAACAACCACCACATCCTCTTCTCCAAGTAGAACAAGCCATATTGAATTTGAGTAGGTGGTAGGCAACTTTGTTGAGGAACAAAAGGAATTCACGCGCACCGGCACAAAGACTATACTGTGAAAGTACACTCGAATAAGAGAAATAGATGGGCGAGGAGCAATCTTCAACCGTAAAATTGATAACCTATAAGATTCAATCACTAAGATCAACAAGTTGCTGGGAGGTACAAGAGAAAGGGAGGTTTCATCACAAACAGCCTAAACCCAAAAGGAATTCATGAGGTAGGGATTCATCCAACAATTCGAATGATGAGGTTAAGGCCATAATAACCTCGAGAAGGAAAAGAGGTTGGATCAGCCTATACAAAACCCGTTGGAAGAATCTCAGTAAGGAGAAGAATTGCAACCTCGAGTATTATTCTAGAGGAGGATTCAATGAAATACCGCATACCACCTCCATTTGGCCAAGCACTTAGAGGAAAGAAGAAGGCAACTCAACAAGGTAAGTTCTTGAGGTTTTAAGGCAAGCGAAGGTTAATTATACCTTTACCGACCTTAATCAAACAAAGTCCTCGTTTATGCAAAAATTTTGCTGATCTTCGCGACAATCAAAAAGGGATTAGTACGAGAAGAAAAAGCATTTCACTGAACATATCAGTGCCATAATTCAAAGCAACACCTCAAATACAAAGATCGGATTCCCGCCACCCTCAATTAATATTGGTGGGAATTGCATAGAAACTCGTCGTTTTATTTAGCCAAGCAGAACCTAATGCCGTATTCAAAAGATACGCTGGGCTAGGGTCTAGGTGAACTTAAACCTACCAACATCACAGACTCTCTATCGGGTCGATAGATCAGTGAAAATCCCAAGGGGATAGTTGAGGATGTCTTATGCGGAAGATAGACAAATTTACTACCCGCAGATTTTGTGTACTCGACATCGAACCAATTGTTATGAACCCAATCATGCCAATTCATTCGAAGACTTACTGCCACGCTAATGCAATAAATTGCGAATGGAGTCATGCAATTAACTTTGGGTAATACGACCATGGAGTTGAATATCTTTCATTTGAACAACAAACATGAGTTGCTGGGGAAATTGAAAAATCAAATTTCTGATGAGTTGTTTCAATTGGATCACAGTGTGAAAAAGGTCCAGAATGCAAGGGTGATCAAACAAGAAAATGAAGATATATCGTTTTTGCCAACAACACCAACCCAAGCCAATTGCTCAATTTAACCGCTACTGGCGGAAACGCATCAACAATTGGGCACCAAAACCATGGAATTAGCCTGTGCAACTGCAGGAATGAGGAGATCATTCTCCGCTTTGACCCCTTGAGTAACTGAATTGAACTGTTCGTGTTTTTAAAACCGAATTGCGCTTCACGCTTTTTATTTTCTCAGTTTTAAGTTAGTTAATTGTGTTAGTTTCATATGTTTCAAAAAATTTTTTAACTTAGTATTTTTCTATTTTCTAGTGATTTAATTAGTATAGCATTGTAAGTTGTGTTTTAAATTTTAATTACGTGAAATATATTAAATTTTTATAATAATAATTTTTATATATTAATTAATTAAGTTAAAATTTTTGAAATGCATGTAGTGTAATCGGTTTGAGCTAAATTCGCTCAAATGGCGGAAATTTGAGGAAGACTCTTCATTGCCGCTGGATGTTTATATAAATCAAGAAGAATGAAGTGGCCGCTCGCGAGGCTCCCGAGCATCTCTCCGCCGCCGCCGTCCCTTGAGCCTTCCAAAATTCCCTTCCCTCACCACCGCCGTGACTCGCAGCGCCTGCCGGCAGCTAGCCTCGCCGCACGCACGAGCCCCGACCTGAGGTCTCCTAGCTCCCACGCCGTACCAGCCCTCCCGCCCAGCCCCGCAGCTTCCATGCCAAGACATCGCCGTACCTTCGGTTCGGCCTGGGCCGGTGCCTCGCCCAGATCCAGCCATTTCCCGAGCCAGTCCCGATTTGCCGCCTTCAGCTTATTTCGCCATGGGGCCAGCGAGTCTTGGCTCGCTTGTTTGCTTCGCATCAACGCAGCCTTCAGAGATCTTTCGCCCGTATATAGTGCAAGAAGCATATTTTCTTATGAGTTTACCTTTCGAGTATTTTATTTCTCTCATCGATATGGTCTGCACTCGGGTAATCCCGTCTTTCTACCGAGTGGAGACTTAGCACGCCTGAGCCAGAGGCCCCCAGCCCCAGCCCCAGCCTCGTACTCATCACCCTGGCCCCGCAGGGCAAAGATCTCCAGGAGCCAGGATTTAGGATTTGATCGGGACTCGGATGGGACCCCGAGCCCCATCGGCCTCTGTAATTTACCTGAGGAGAGTTAGGAGGGCTCCTCACCTGCTTGCCCGCACATCGCCTGTGCGAGTCATCATCTTCTGCCCCCCATCCCCAGCTTTCCGGGCCACGGAGGTGACTTCATCACCTCACTGGCCGCGCATCGAGGATCGAGGCCACATTCGTGAGGGGAACCCCATTCCAGGAATGTGCGACTCCACCGGCAGAGAGTTTCATCGAGTCATTTTGATACATCCCCGCATTGAGGGTCAGACTCCCAGATACCGGAGTCTTTGAGATTGATCGAGGAGTATCTACTCCTACCCTTCCATGACTCCGCGGCACTCTGCCACCCAAGAGTGGTACGGCAAAGCTCTACCACTTTATGACATCCGTGGGAGACAGATCATCCACTTGTAGATCTCGGGCTTCAAGATGTGATGACCGCCCCGCGACTGCACCAGCCTATTTCAAGAAAGATTGGGATTGCGTCACGCCAAGAATTCAGAGGGTTACAGAGCTTCGGGGGCCCACTCGCCATGTGGGAGATTTGTCCGAGACCGTCGTAGACATCACCGCCGGGTCCACATTCTACCGGAGAGGCGCCTTCCGCCTCGATGCGCCGATTGACCACTCTGCTAGGTACCACTGTTCTCCGCAGCATTATGCGCAGGGAGGGAGCCATCCCGAGGCACTTTACCGGATCTCGTGGGATTTGGTTCAGCCCCTCTGAAATGGGTGATGGCTTCCCCGTTGCGCTTTGATGGCAAGGTCCATCGGAAGGACTCGCCCGGTTTTAGAGCATCCCACTCATCGATGCCGAGACTCCTATGCTATGTTCTCGAGCGATGGGACTCCTGCAGGAGCCTTACTAGAGATGAGAGCTAGATGTCTACATATAGCAAGTCAAGAGACTGGTTATGACTCATGCCCGTCTCTACATACGACCATGAGACCGGTGGAGTGAGGGCACGGTCGAGGCCACGGACCACCACACGTATGATATGCCCGCCTCGAGCCCCAGCAAGTACAGGGACTCCCATTCCCAGATCGCCCACTCCATTCTCCACATACTACATCCAGCTTACCTGTATACTCCCCGGGCCTTCCTATTCGGGCCACATCATTCAATCGGAGTACAGCCATCCATGCTGCTACCTCGAGAGCAAAGGCTGTGTGATGGATGCCATCTCGCCACTGGCAGCTTGAGTTACTGTGCCGCCTCAGATCGAGGTCAGCTCCGGGGAAGGCTATCTCTATGCTGACTCGCATTATGACCCATCCGGGGTCTTCCTCGTGATCCCGCCTGCAGAGAGGAGCCCACCACCGATGCAAACCATTGATGTTCCGTCATAGCCAGCGCTAGCTGTGCCCACCACCACCACCACAAGCAGTTGAGGTGGTTAGGTTTCTTTTGATTTTTGTTTAGCACGCTTTATCAACCCAATGATCTTGATTAAGATTTATGTATTAGCCATAGTAGGCAAAGATATTTTTGTTTATCATGTATTAGCCACTCTTGGCTATATCAAAAGCTATTCATTTATATATACAAACTTTTTGTACATATCATGTTTTGTGCTTCCACTATGTTTAAATGTGTTTTCTTCTTCAATCGAACAATTGAATCATACACTGACAATTGAATTGCTTCATAAGACAAATTGAATCACTTTACTTACCTATATGTTAGACAACTTCCATGATTAAATTAAATTTTTGGTCATTATTCGTATGCTCAACTTTGAAATTTCAGATAATAATTCACACAATCAGCAGATCCAGATTGCTCCAATAGGTCAGGACCTTTGTTCGCCTCCTTCACTTTGCATAGCCTTAAGTATGCTGGGCAACCTAGGATAGGCGTGTTACTTCTACAGTTGAAGACCAATGATGTCTCCAAAAGGAAAAGAAAAGAAAAAGCAAAAAAGAAAAAAGAAAAAGAAAAAAAAGAAAAGACAAAAGAAAACAAAGTCGTAGTTTTACCAAACCCGAGCACCTGGCCCATGGGTAAGGGCTAAAGCCTTGAAACCTGAATATGCCCTAAGCCTTAATTGGTTGGGAGTCATCGATTTAGTGTTCGTTATAATGGTGGATAGGGTGGTTTAATGACTTGTGGGTGCTTAATTTTCAAGTCATTCGAGTCCTGGGTGAAGCCTTTAGAGTTGGGTGGTCAAGGATCCTTTCGGGCTTGATGCCCTAAACCTTAATTGGTTGGGAGTCATCGGTGGACCCCCGTTACACGGACTTTGGTGAAGTCGAATTTTAAGCATTGCATCCTACATTATAATTGAAAAAGAAAAGTGTAACTAGCCCTATCTAGGTTGTTCAACAACTTAAGGCCATGTCGGGCATTGGGGGAGCGTGGTAATTTTGCAGCTTTATTAGCTTTAACTGGTTACATAAAAGACCTATTATCCTAGGTGGGAAATTCAAGTTGAGAATTATGGATCCAATATTGACCTAGAATTGTTCTTATGGTTTTGATTCTTCATATCTGTTTACAACTTTGGATTTCAATTTCTCACTTTAAGGTAATGCGTATATGTATAAACCTCTTGAATCATAACTCTTTTGCAAATCACCACATGCATCTTCTTTTCTTTATTTTGCATCGCTAAGGACTAGCAACGTTTGTTGGTGTGGATTAATGCCCAAAAAGCAATTTTGAACCCTATAATAGGATAGGTTTTGAGTGCTTTTCGCGCATTAATCATGTCATTTATAAATTAAATTGTAGTGTTCTAATCTTCTTAGTAGCACTTATGCTATTTAGAGGGTATTTTTGCTTGTTTTATGTGCTTTTGCGCACTTTTGGACTCCAATCTCGAGTCAAATGATGAATCATGAAGTTGGAATTCAAGTCTCAACATCAACCAAATTTCAAGAACTTCATTTGTAGGGAGAAACCAAGGCAAAATGAAGAAAATGTGATGCAGTTGAAGACAGGAGTGAAGATCACCAATGCAGGAATTTTCGCTAGGATTGCGAAAATTTTCTCTAAGATTACGAAAATTTCGCAACCTTAGCGAAAACACCAAATTTCGCTAGGACTAATTGGGGCCATGGCAGGTACCATTTTAGCAAAATAATTGATTTCGCTTCACAAAATTTCATGGAGTTTAGTTTAAATTTCGCTAGCTAGCCAAATTGCTCACCCTTAGCGAAATTTTCATTGCAGCTCGTTGATTTCGCTTAGTTAGCTAAATTCCTTCACCCTAGCTAAATTTGACGCCTCATGCTTTGTAACTAATGCCAAACCGCTCCAAACTGTGTGTGCTACTTAATTGTCCTATAACTTAGCCAATTTCATAGGTTTTTTTGGTATTTTCATACCTTGAGGAGGCCTATATAAGCCCCTCTTGTTTTGTAACCTAAGTAACAATTGGAGAGCAACTATTTGTGGAGAAGATATTTTTGTAAGTTTTTTTGTAAATAAAGTCTTATTTTAATTAGGTTTTACTTTTCCTTCTCTCTCCTCTTCTTCTCTTCCTTTCCTACGCTAAAACACCCTCTCGTGACACAACTCACAGATGCTTGCCAAGCCTCCTTTCTTGAAGAGGAAGGAAGCTAGCTTGGTGGTGGGGCATATGCATGTTGTCCCTTTGTACTAAAAGTTATAGGTGTATTTATACGTTATATTCTCAAAACATGGTCAGACAACATTGAATGTCATTAATTTGGCTACTTCCATGCTTTAGAATCAAAGGTATATTCAAGAGAGAGGTACCGTATCTCTTTAGATGGTCTTACGAGTCTCTAAAAATGATATTTATATTTCTCAAATTAGGGCTGCATAGCATTAATGTTATTGATTCGCCAATACTTCCATGCTTTTTTGGGGACTATTGTTCTTTAGATGGTCTTTACGAGCCTCTGAGATGATATTAAATGTTAGGGTTTTAAACAGTAAAGGAGCCATAACTACATAATACATGTATTGACTCAAATAGGAGTTGTTTCATGGGTGAGGTTTGCTAGTTAAACATAGATCCCATATGGACTATGTGCCGCTTGTCATAACGCGAGGATAAAAACCCGAGGACACTTGTTTTGCCCTAACTTGCCAAGTTAAGACCTAATTCTTCAAAGTTAACTTTTCACCCTTTACTTTCAGTTTTACAATTTCGCTTCAAACCATTCCCACTGCTTTTTGAAACACAATTCCAAAGAGTCCAAATAGGAAAGCCTTACCTTCATGCAATCGATGCAAACCATTTAGGATGAAAACCCATCCCCGTGTTCGAATCTGACCACCATACCGGCAGAGTTTGACTACTGTGCGTGAGTAGAACTTTAGGTGTATATAAATTCTTGTTGATTTTAGCTCAGCCTACTGTGCAATTCGAATCAATTCTTAAATCAGATGACGGTTCTACTTCTCTAGCTGACCTACTGAAAGAATACGTGATTTTTAGTGATGCTTTATTAAATGGACTCGATGTGTCCTCGTGCAAGAGGGTAAGGTGCTTATGCTTCATACAGTAGTTGAAGCCACATGAAAGAACCACCGCACACGTGATTTGGAATTGGCCTCCATTACTCAGATTGTTATGGAGACACTATCTTTATGGAGAAAACTGTTTCATCTACACCAATCACAAAAGTCTTAAGTATTTGCCCTCGCAAAAAGAGCTTAACTTGAGACAACATAGATGGATGGAATTGATCAAGGATTATGATTGTGTGATCGATTTTCATCCCGGGAAGGTGATTAATACCCAAATAGTGCAATATTGTTTCGCTTTATAAAGCGGTGTCTTAAGGTGCCAGGTACTAATTTACTCAAGAACTCAATTGTTGTTAGTCCCGTCATACCGGGTCACATTTCGGTAGCTATTTTAGTAGTTTTCCTTGCGTGCTCTAATGCCTTATATTTCTTCAATTTGACTCAAACACGTATGAACATGAGCCGTATTCGCGACAGATGATCAAATCGTAGAGAGAAATTTCGAGCAAATTTATATTAATAAGGAGTGAGCAACCTGTTGAAATTGGGTTGAAATTTGGCAACCCCAGTACTCTGCAACCCCCAAAATTTCAACAGTTTGCCAATTTTCGCAACCTGCGAACACTGCTCACCTGATTGTTTTTTGATCCACTTGTTGGTGGTTTTATACAAGTTTGCCCCTATGTAATTTTGGTCCTTTAACTCACTTTTGTAATTTCCTTATACTGAGCATCTATATAAGCTCAGTACTGCTTGTAATCAAATCAACTTTTTGGCACTCCATCAATCAATCAAGGAAATTGGCAATTTGCTTCCTTTCCTTTGCCGCGGTGATTTTCTCTTTCTCCCTTCACTTTCTTGCATCTTTCGGCAGCCAAACACCCTCAGGATGACAAATCAAGAGATGTCACAAACCCCGATCCTTGAAGGGGAGGTCACCAGGTGTTGATTTTAAATAGCCGCATGTTCTCATGCCTTCATGAGGAATTTAAGGGTATTTGTGGTTCTCGCTTTGTTTTAGGTTAAAATCTCCTAAGCATGCCTCCCTAATGTGTAATATAAGTTCAGGTTCAAAGGGATACTCACTAGATCCACCGATGCCTAGTTAGTTGTCTCCTATTAGTTATTATAGAGTAAGGTTTTTGAGATGTGTTTTCACCGTTAGGGACATTTATGCCTAACCAAATGCCATCTTTCAAGAGGAAAACTCTAGTGGCTTCTAGGTTATAAAGCTAAATCGAAGATCCTGCCTGGGAAACACTCCTATGCCATGCTCCCACCGCGAGGAAAGACCCAGAGCACAGCTCGCCAACCTAGAACTCCAAGCCCAGCTGGGTCTTAGACTTCAAGGATTTCTTAACTTTTTTTACATCGCTTATTTCAAATCTTAAACCATTCACACTGTCACAAACTATAAACTAACGAGAAAAACACCATTTTCAATGCACGATAAATTTCTCATGAAGAAACCTCATCCCTATGTTCGAATTCTAGAGCCACTATATTGCAAGAGCTTGTATACGTCTGCAGTAGGAATCCCAGGTTATAAATTTTGTTGATTCCGAACACCTACTCGCACAAACGAACTGGCAATGTAGTGAGTGCATTCCGAGTAGAAAGTCGAGACAAACACTTAGAGAGTTGAATGCTCATTTGTACAGACTTAATGTGAAATAGTAGCTGAATCTGAGCAGCAAACCGAATTTGTTGAATCATGCTAGAGGCACAAAAGAATACGAGAAAATTTCCACAATTGTAAATCGAGCAGAGGGGAAAGAAACTAATTTACATGGTTATGATGGATTCTCGTGACTATTGAGATCGGTTTTAAAATTAATGATATGAATTGAAGAAATACATTCTTGAAGAAGCACATAGTGGATCTTCTGCTGGGTGCACCCTGCAGTACAAAATAATGTATCGGGATTTTAAAGACTTTATATTGGTGGTCCTGAATGAAAAGAGATGTTTCGAATTTGCACCAAGTGTATGGTGTGTCGTGAAAGAGAAAGTTGAAATATCAAGTTCCTTCGACAGCTTGCGCCATCGTGATATCCGGATGGAAATGAATCGAATCACAATGGATTTTGTGGCCTGCCACGCGATGTGGAAGAAAGCATGATTCGGGCTTATTCGTAGTAGACGGATCATAAGACAACTCACTTCCATAAGTGAGAACCAACTATCACTGACAGTCGCGCAGCTTTACATGCTGGAAATAGTCTGGGTTATATGGGATTCGCAAGACGATCATTTCTCGTATAGAGATCCGAGGTTCACCTCTAGATTTTGGAGAAAAATGCAAGAGGCTTTAGGCACTCGACGCCATGACAACGCTCCACTCACATACACGTGTATTTGGACAATCTATAGAGTGATCTGTTAAAGAGAGGCGAGAGGCCAGTGATTCCACTATGAGGGTAGTTGGGATAGACACATTCCTCTAGTTGAATTTGTGTATAACAATAACTTCTAGTCGAGTATTGGAATGACGCCTTATGAGGCTCTTTACGGAAGAAAATGCAGAACACCATTATGTTGGACCGAGTTAAGCGAGAAGAAAGTGATTGGCCCCAATTTGATTAAAGAAACCGAAGAAAATATGAAAATAATTAGAGAAAGTTGAAAGTGGCCACGGATAGGAAAAAATCATATGCCGACATGAAAAGAAAGGACATTCGATATGAGATCAATGAGAAAGTATTACTGCGAGCCTGAAGAAAGCAGGTAATGAGATTTAGAAAAAGGCAAGTTGGAGCTTCAGGTTTATTGGGTCATTTGGAGGTGAGCAAAAAAGGGTCCAGCCAGATATTAGCTTTACCTTAATTGAAAAGAGATCCATAATGTATTCCATGTATCAATGCTAAGGAGGTACATGTCAGACCCATCACACGTAGTCTCTTTAGAGACAAGTGAGCTTAGATCGGATTTGACGTATGAGGAAAAGCTAGTGGAGATCTTAGCTCGGAAAGTGAAAGAATTGTGGAACAAGAGAATTCCGTTAGTCAAAGTGTTGTGGAGAAACCACAAGACCGGGACACACATGGGGGAAAGTGGATAAACGACAAGTGCTTATTAGCTCATCCGCAATCAGTTAATGAAGGTAATTTCAGAACAAAATTTTCAAGTGGGAGAGAGTTACCCCGCAATTCTAGCATTTTTATAATATTTTTATTATGTGTTTAGGGTATAAATTGAGCAAACTGGGGGATTTTCCAGGTATTGTCAAATGATCATATGTTAAATGATAAATGATTGATTATGATTCAATGAATGAACCAGGAATTTACCCAAGTGTTAATGGCAAAATGGAAAATTTTTTTTATCAAATGAGGGCCTAAGGGTCATTTATGATAAAGAAAATATGTCTAATTGTGAATAGTGAGAATTGAAGTACAAATAGAGAGAGTATATGGGTTATATGGAAAATTGGGAGAACATAACTCAAAAAAATGGGTTTTAGGGCCAAACATGGCCTTATGATGTTAAGTGACTTAAGACCACAGGTTTATCACTGATTCTGTCCGACCCGATCATGGATCCGAACCTGAGTCCGGACGCTGTAGACCAATTACCGGGACTCTTACCCGATTTTTTTTTAAAAGACCGCACTGTGGGTAAGGACCCAATCTTATAACAACAATGTAATCAAAAGAGAACTACACCGAGGTGTCCATCAAAAAATCTATACACATATACTGAGTCCCATTTAGTAATACAAAATCAGATTTTTACAATTGCTGGAATCGCAGCACGGAACCTACATGTGAACCCGCGTGCTAGCCCAACTATGCGTATGTTTGTCGATGTCTTCCTCACTCACATCGGATTAAACCCGTGCTAAGCTTACGCCTAGTGGGAAACATTTTATACGTAAACACATGACATATACACACAATTATAAATGAGTGTATAACCATAACAAATATCAGAAATTGCATGTATTCATATCATGGACTTATGTTTATTCAGGACTCCCGTAGGAGTTACAGAACTTATTCTTATACGTAAGTACTTGTAAGTACTGCAAAACTTATACTGGTCTTTCGATACGAGTGTCTCTAGTACTAGTTAGATTCTATACTTATTTTAATGATACTGAGTATCCGAGGTACTACGTAACTTATCTTATGCGTGACTTCTACTTATAATGACTTACATTCATTCGACTCCCGTAGGGAGTTAATACAGGTAACTTATCTTATGACTTCTACTTATAACAATGTAGACTTACATTCATTCGACTCCAGAGGGAGTTAAGGTAACT
The DNA here is from genome assembly GCA_016808115.1 of Tetrastigma voinierianum. NCBI lineage: Eukaryota > Viridiplantae > Streptophyta > Magnoliopsida > Vitales > Vitaceae > Tetrastigma > Tetrastigma voinierianum. The sequence continues at coordinate 1,952,790 of JAEQBH010000112.1, forward strand.
TATCTTATACTACGGCTGCCCTTATTCGAGTGTACCCGTAGGTATCGCGAAAATTACTGAATCGAGCACCGATATTGCAAGAATCCTATTCTTATACTATGACTTATCTTGCATATAAAACGAGGTGCCAATAAGTTTAACTAATCATAATCGTATCAGCTATACAACACCGTACGATACAGATACATATCGTATGGATATTAGTCCGCAGCGTGCACAGACGTAACGTATACATATAATTTTTATTTTGATTGATACGAGTACCTTAGTACCACGGACTTATACTCGCTTTTGATTCGATAATGGGAGTACTGTAGGTACCATCGGACTTATACTTATTTTACAGAACTGGTACTTGCTTTACCGATACGAGAGTACCCATGGGTACTACAGAACTTATACTTATGTTACTGAGACAAGAGTTCTCTTAGGTACTATAGAACTGCAATCGAATGTGAGCACTGTAGGGTACGCAAAACTTAATTAAATACAAGACTTATCGACATGTGGAGTACCCTTTAGGTACTACATAGTAACTCGATGAAATACGAGTACCAGAGGTACTACAGAACTTAATCGTAAATGGAGTACCGTGAGGTATTACAGAGCTTATCATAGTACAAGAGTACCAGAGGTACTGCATCTTAAATCGTAGACGTATTAATCGGGAGACAGAGGCTCCATGTGTACTACGTAATCCAAATCAGAGACAACGTAACTTACTAAATACAGAGTACCTATAGCACTACAACATTTTCGACATGAGTACCGTAGGTATTTTACAGTTGACCAGAGATGTGAGTACCCGTAGTACTACGTAATCCATCTCGTATAAGATGCAACTTATCAGGGATAATAGAGTACCGTAGGTAATACTACGGAACTTATTCACATGTGGAGTACTGTGTAGGAACTGGTGTGATTCTATTTTCTGGATACAAGAGTACCCGTAGGTACTACAGAAATTACGATACAGTGAGGACCGCAGGCACCATTAACAGACACAGAGGTACTTTCAGATCTTACCTATTCTTTATTCAATGTCTATCATATGTCCTGTTCCTCACTACCGAACCAATCATAAGAAATGAGTAGGACAGATACTAAGTACCCGAATGTACGATACAGATCAAGTGCCATAGTAATTCCAGCAGGAGTGTACTGGGCATCAACAGAGTGCCGCAGCACTACTTAGGAGTACCGGCATTAATCAGAGCGCCAAGCACTAATCAGAGTACCAAGTACCAATCGTAACATCCACTCATTCATTCTTTGGTCCTGTGGAAGTCATTATAAGGATCATATGTCTTTCAGGAACTAATAACCTTTCTAATCACATTCTGATCATGATCTTGTTTTTCATATTCATGTTCATAACTGTGTTTCACTTCGCTTTGTGTTTCATGCCTATTCCTTATGGTATTTCAGATACTTGTATGATATGATGCCTATCCACACATCATTCATATGTATTCTTGTCCCTCGATGCATCTACATTTCTTAGAATTGAATCAATCCAATCGGATCATCTAAATCAAGCAGTGGCATTTTCATGCCAACTAGTCGACATCGTATTTTTAACAATTTTATAGTTTGCAATATTAATTTTTCCAGTGCCTTGTCTCCATATTTGAAACTGGTTCTTTGTGCTCCTATAAATCTAAGGTGCTAAGGGTTCTATTCCAACTGGAATCACCCAATTCGAGCACCTAACTTGCCACGTCCGAAACAACCCTGACTATTTATGTTCAAAGCTGGAACCAGAATTTGCCTGGTACATGGTTCCACTTTGAGTGAAATTTTATACCACTTAGATAATGAATGGCGCAATTCCTAGTCTTTGGGTTTGTTCTGAAGTCTATTTTACGTAGCCACTTTTGAATCACTCAAATCGATAAGAAATGAGGAAGTTATGTTCAAAATACGAAAACTGGTCGAAACAGGAAACCATAACAGGTCAGTACTGGTATTACGTCTTAACTTGTACTGCATAGTCGCCAAAAATGACCAAATCGTGGTAAATGTAATGCAGAGGTTCAACTTGTACCGTATTAGTTCCAAAAGTGCCTGTAATGTGTATATTCTCCCATTTTTCATGCACTTTTCCATCCCAAACCAAATCTATACTCATATACACTTCAAAAATCATTTCCAATTCACCTTGGAATCTCTTTCATTCAATTCATCTTTCATTTCTTATCTCTTTCAAAATCTTTCCATGAATTTCTCCCAAAATCATTCCTACATGGGTTATGATCCATCCTCAAACCAAACATGATACTTAGTTAGTGGCTTACTCCTAAACCCTAATTCAATTACTCAATTAACCATGAATTCATTCTCAAAGAGAGGATTTCATGAGTTTACGCTATATGGGGTTTTACCTAATCTTACTTGCCATCATTTTTGGGTTAAGATGAAACCTCAGAAAAACCTGATTTGGTGCAAGATTATAACCACTGCAAGCATGGAAATTCATACATAAATTCAAGCCACACTGCTTAATCTTGACTTAAATCCTCCTTCTTCCTCTTCTCTTCTTCCTCTTCTTCTTCTTCCTCTTCCTCTTCTTCTTCTCCACATTTTTTTTTCCTCCCACAAATGAGACCAATTTGGTCTTTAAATTCCATCTTTTGCTAAGGCCCTGTTTGGCCATCAAAAACCCATTTTTGGGTTAAGTTTGCTTATTTGTTTTTAAGTCCTCCAACTCTTGGCCATTTGTAGTTCAATTTTCCTTTATTTCATTTTGGCCTCAAATCTCTTCAATTTATGACTTTGCTCTCTCGGGGCCAATTACAAAATTGTCCTTAATTCTTGTAATTTTCCGGTTCTAGTCGCTCAGATTAACCTACGGCAAAACCTTCAAATTATAGTTTACAAAATACTCTAAACATGTCGAAACGACTAGGTATATTTCTCGGGTGTTACTATCGGTATATAGAATTACGACGTGCAAAACGTATTTGGAGATTGAGAGAGATAAAAGCTAGGGTTTTGAGTGAAGATCAAGAGATTGGTGTGGAACTTTCTCTTTGGTGTAAGATCTTATAAGAAAGTTCAAGGATGAAGTTAGGGCAAGAAGTTTCAAGATATTCAAAGTAAGAACACAAACCCTAGAACTCTTTTCTTGTGTTTGGATTTGGGGGAAAACCCTAACCTTATGTAAAGGTGATTTTGATTGGTTGTAGATCAGTTTCTTAGTCAGGTCAAGTTGAGTTTCAGCGTATTGTCGGGTTGGTATTGGTTTGGATTGGTTTTGAAGAATGTTTGTAAAAAGGAAAATGTTGTGTTTTCAAAGAAGTCGCTGCCAAAAATTTGTCAAAACCTTGTTCTTGTTTTGGCTATAGGTTAAGCTATAATCATTCAAATTAAGTGATTCCAATGGGTAAAGAACTATAAGAGCTAGAGTTACAAATTTATAGAAGGGACTATGAGAAAATTGTAGATCTAAGGTTCCCAAATATGGGATTAAAGGTTAGTTTTGGGTAGCTCACGGGTAGGCTTTGTTTTGGGTGTAGTTGTTGTGTTTGGGCCATAATTTGAGTTTCACTCATCCAAATTGAGTGATACAAACTTTTGGGTCAACTATACTTCTAGGGGAATAATTTACTTGAAGGAAGCAAGAATCAGAACTCCCAGTTGTCTTGGAATCTTTCAAAGTGGAGCTATGTGCATATTCTGTTTTGCAAATTATAGTCTATATGTAAAATGCAATAACTTGAGTTTTGGTGATCCAAATTGGATGATTCCAATTGGAGAAGAAATGTTAGAACCATAGTTTCAAATGAGTGAATGAACCATTACCAATTTATGGAGCACACCCAAAATCAAAATAATAAAGAGATGATCCCGTGAGTTGGGCATATCACCAGTTTGATTGAAATGGTCAACTGAGCTGGGGTTATCCAAATGAGATGATTATAATTACTACTGAAAATAATCATGTAGCATCATTTCGGGCCAAAAGGGATTTGTGCAATATGACTCATGTGTCCCTAGAAAATTTTGCAAGTGAAAGAGCATTATGTAGACATCAACTTTAACCAAAAATCCTAGAATGCACAAATGATTTTTCTTTCTTAGGTTATTCTTTAATTGTGATGAATTAGGGGTTGGTGACGAGGAAGCTTGACCCAAAACGGGATTCCGAGGATAGGAATCGAAGAGCGACATCCATTTTGATTTTGTTCTTCAATCTCTCTCTTGTTTCAAATTTATGAAAGTTGATCTACACTCTTCTTTCATTGTTTCAAAATTGATTGTCAAATATTATGAAACATTGAAATAATTTATGATAAAATGCATATTGATTTATTTTAAATTGATTTTAGACAACCGATTGAAAAATAAATTACATATGAAAATTTGCATGAATGTTGAAAAATAAATTATTATATCCAAATGTATATACACTATTGTAAATTGTATTGAATGATTTGAAGGCCCTTAAAAGAATGTTAACCATTAAAATTCGAGTTAAGGATAGATTGGTATACGAATAAAGGTCAAATTAGCAGGACTACGCCGAATGTAATGAAGTGTCACTCCGATCTGTAGCCCAGCGAGACAATATCTATAGTATTCACGAAATTGATTTTTAATAACCAGTCAGCAGCCCAACGGACCGCACTGTTATAAACCTTTTTATAATTTCGACTCACAAACCCACGACCATGCCTAAGTGATTCATTATCCTTTAATTCAAACCATAAAGCTTAAATTCGATACGGAAAAATGATAATAATATTGAAAAGTGCATGATTTGTGATTTGAATGATTTAAAGCATATGAAATTGCATAACTTGAAATGACTAATTAATTGTAATTGAATGTAATGAAAATGAATATATATATATATATATATATATATATATATATATATATATATATATATATATATATATATATATATATATATATATGTATTCTACTGCATTGGTCACTGTAAAAATGTACAAAAGCATTGGTTTATAAACATTGGACGAATTGATTGAAATTGAAATGAAAAGATAATTGTATAGAACCATTAAGCATGAAAATGCTTAGCGCGTTGTTTTTGTCATTGCACAAGTATCGAGTGAACAGGTACGAGGACAAAGACTATAGAGATTTAAAGTCAACATCAAGGCTTCGCAGTGTCGAAGTAAAGATCCGGCCATGCATTCATGAAATGGATTTGACTATTTTGTATAAACTCTAATTTTATTTTGTAAATGTTTTGATATTGAAAACTCTGATATATTTTGTAAATGATCTGATTGAAAAGGTCATATAATTCCATTTAGTACAAATGAGGGATTTATCTCAAAATGATGGCCTACCAGTAAATTGTTTCTGATAAATGACATTATATATTCTCACAGATTTTCAAAAGAAGACTTATTTGTATTGTATCAGAAAATGACTTACATTATTTGGTATCAAAGCCAATAAACTACAGAGTACAAAGGTGTTATATCAAAGTGGTGACAGAGTTACGCTTAAATTGTTAGAAGAAAGAAGGGTGTTACAATTCTTTACTATAGGTCAGTTGAGTAAGAACCGGTGCCTTGGTTAAGAATGCTTTCAACTTTTCAAAACTAGCTTGACAATTTTCAAAACTTGCTTGACACTTTTCACTCTACTCAAATCTCACATTCTTTTGGAGCAGTCATGTCATCGGGCTCGCAGTCATCGAAAACCCCTTAACCAACCTTCTATACTAACTTGCCAATCCTATGAAACTACGTACTTCCATGACATTTCTTGGTGGTTTCCATTCTATAATCACTTCTATCTTCTTTGGATCCACTCGAATTCCTTCTTTTGATATAACGGGTCCAAAATAAGACACTTCTCCCAACCAAAATTCACATTTGCTCAATTTTGCATATAATTGTTCCTTTCTCAAGGTTTCTAGCACTACCTGAAGGTGCGTATCATGATCTTCCTAATCCTTTAAATACACAAGGATGTCATCTATAAACACCACAACAAACTGATCTACATACGGTCGGAAAACACGATTCTTTAAGTCCATGAAAGTCGTCGGTGCATTTGTCAACCCAAACGGCATTATAAGGAACTGATAATGTCCATACCGTGTTTTGAACGTCGTCTTATGCACATCCGCATCATTAATCCTCAATTGATGATACCCTGATCATAGGTCAATCTTTGAAAAGACATTTGCACCTTTCAATTGGTCGAACAAGTCATCAATCCTTGGTAACGGATACTTGTTTTTTATTGTCATTTTGTTCAGCTGCCTATAATCAACACACAATCAAAGCGTACCATATTTTTTCTTAACAAAGAGCACTAGCGCTCCCAATGGTGATACACTCAGACAAATAAACCCTTTCTCTAACAACTCTTGCAACTGAAGCCTCAATTATTTCAACTCCACTAAAGCCATTCTATACGGTGTAATGGATGCCGGAGTGGCACCCGGAACAACATAAATTGCAAACTCAATCTCTCTATGTGGAGGCAATCCTGGCAATTCCTCCGGAAACACATCTGGATAATCATAAACTATAGGGATGTCTCGATAACCAGGCTCGCCTTTCAGATCTATCACATATGCAAAGTAGTTTACACTCTTTCGAACCATCTTCAAGATAAAGAAGAGGGACTGATATCACATTAGAGAGGTGGTTTGTCTTCTCACCAATAAAGTCACTTCCCGCCACTGATGTCTTAAGGGGTCACCTGGCCACTTCAATCAACTACCACTTGGTGTCGGGACAACCAATCCATCCCTAATATCACATCAAACTCTCTGAATGATAACTCGATTAAGTCTCCTAGAAACTCATACTCTCGTATTCTGATGGGACAATCTTTGTAAACTCTATTCAGAATGACATTATGCCCTAGCAGATTTGTCACCAAGATATCATACTCGGTTTCACTCTTCGGTAAATTACCCAAACTCATAATGGAAGTACAAACATAGGAATAAGTTGATCCTGGATCTATCAATGCATGTACAATAGTCTTAAAGATATGGAAATTACCAACTACCACATCTGAGCCATCTTTATCTTTCACTGCCTTCATTGCATATGCCCTGGCTAGAGCACAAGCGTCCTGCCTACCCATAATATGTGTCCCTTGTCTCGATGCACTCGGTGATGCAACACTCTTGTTGTCCTTGTTGCACTTTCAGTTATTTCTACTTGACCTTGCTCACGAATCGATGGAGCATGGGACACGTGCCCACCTTCCACACTAGCAGGGCTATTTGGGCGACGTCCCGAGTCACCTTTAACCCTATGGGGTTCTGAACCATCCATGCTTACCTATTAAGACCCACAAGATCCGTATAAGAGTCGCGTCATCCTTTTTATACAAATGCAATGCATGTCATAAACAATTTCAAAAATCATTTTGTAGAATTGCCTCAACCTAGGCTTTGATACCACTAAAATGTGACGGCCCGCGCCGCCATACCCGACCTGACCTAGAGGCCGAACCCAGACCCAAGGACACGGTCCTCACTTTTTTTTTTTTCTTTTTAATCATTTCGAATAATCCAAATAAAATTACTTTTCCAAACACAATTCAAATACTCATTGAAAATATATATACGTAAATACCACTTTAACATAAAGGGGGCCCGTCATTTGATCACAAAACTATTTTTTCATTCGATGTGGCATTTCATGCCCATTTGGTCCATTTCCCACCTTTATACAATGCGATATTGTTAGCTGTTTTCAACGTCCAAATATTTACAAAACATAATTAGAGTTCAATTTTCATAATAGTGTTTTCACAAAATGAATCTAATAATTTCATGTATGCATGTGATAGAGCTTTACTTCTCCTCTGTGTGACTTTGACGATGACTCTGATTTGCTGCGGTCTATGTCTTCATACCTATTCACTCGGTACATGCACGATGATAAAAGGAACGCTCTAAGCATTTTCATGCTTAGTGGTTCTATATAGTACTCTCTTCCATTTCAGTTTAAGTCAAATCATGCAATTTTTCTAAACCATGATTTTGAATCTTTTTGAATGATCAATGCAAATACAATACATATATTCATTTCATATACATTCATTTACGGTTCATTGATCATTCCAAATATGCACTTTCCTATGCAATAAATCATTCAAAACACAAATCATGCATTTCACAAATATTCTTATCATTTTGCCTTTAAACGAATTTAACCTATGCTTTCGGTGCATAGGATAATAGCAATCACTGCACGAACCTCGGGCTGCGCATGTGTAAAAATATTTTGTTTTATAACACAAGACTTGGCCTACCGGGCTATGGATCTGGAGTGACACACATTTCTCTATTTGCAAAGATCGCTTAATTTGACCCTTATTGGTTTACCAATCTATCCTTAACTCGAATTTAATGGTTAACATTCTATTGACGGCGTTCAAATCATTCATAGCAAAAGAATGATGGGAAAATTTCCGCAAATGTAAATCAGAGTAGAGAGGGGAAAGAAACCAAATTTACATTAAAAGAGGATGGATTCTTGTACTACCGAGATCGGGTTTGTGTACCTAATGATGATGAATTGAAGAAATACAATATTGAAGAGGCACACAATGGATCTTTTACTATGCACCCTAGTAGCACAAAAATGTATCAGGATTTAAAGACTTCATATTGGTGATCCAGAATGAAAATAGATGTTTCGGAATTTGTGACCAAGTGTATGGTGTGTAAGAAAGTGAAAGTTGGACATCAAGTTCCTTTGGGATTGTTACAGCCTATCAGAATACCCGATTGGAAATGGGACCCAATCACAATGGATTTTATGGTCGGGTTACCGTTCACAAGAAGAAAGCATCATTCAGTTTGGGTCGTAGTAGACCGATTGACGAAGACAACTCACTTCCTACCAGTGAGAACCGACTATTCACTTGACAAGCTAGAAAAGCTTTACATAAAGGAAATAGTTCAGTTACATGGGATTCCAATATCGATCATTTAAGATAGAGATCCAAGGTTTACCTCGAGATTTTGGGGAAAGCCATAGAGGCTTCGCACTGATCGACTTCAAAGATAGCTGCCTCCAATCTACATACTGGACATGGACCATAATGCAGAGGAGTGATCCAAGTGTCGGGAAGATATGCCGAGAAGTCGCAGGTGATCGACTATGAGGGTAGTCAGATAGACACATTCCTCTAGTTGAATTTGTGTATAACAATAGCCTGCAAATAAGTATTGGAATGGCTTTCCGAGGCTCTTTACGGAAGAAAATGCTATTGAGTTAACTGTGTTAAGCGAGAAGAAAGTGATTGACCCCGATTTGATTAAAGAAATCGAAGAAAATGTGAAAATAATTAGAGAAAAGTTGAAAGTGGCCACGGATAGGCAAAAATCATATGCCGACATGAAAAGAAAGGACATTCGATATGAGATTGACGAGAAAGTATTTTTGAAGGTATTGCCTTGGAAGAAAGTAATAAGATTTAGGAAAAAGGGCAAGTTGAGCCTTAGGTTTATTGGGTCATCTGAGGTGAGCAAAAAAGTGGGTCCAATGGCATACAGATTAGCTTTACCTCCATCATTGGAAAAGATCCATAATGTATTCCATGTATCAATGCTACATGGCGTACAAAGACGACGATCAAGGCGGCAGCTCCTCGTGAGACAAGAGCTTTAGACCGGATTTGACGATGAGGAAGAGCTGTGAGATCTAGCTCGTGAAGTGAAAGAATTATGAAATGCTTAATTCCGTTAGGTCAAAGTGTTGTGGAGAAGTTCCACAAAGACCAAGGAATCCATGGGAAAGTGAACAAAGTTGCAACAATATTCAATTGTTAATGAAGGTAATTTGGTGACGAAATTTCACTGGCTAGAGAGTTGTGTTCCTAAAATACTCCTAGAATTTTTATAATATTTTTATTATGTGTTTAAGGTATAATCGAGAAATCAGATTTTCCTGTATTATAAATGATCATATGTTAAATGTTAAATGATAAATGATTGATTATGATTCAATGAATGAACCCGAATTTACCTAAGCGTTATGGCATAATGGAAAAAAATATCAAATGAGGACTCAAGGGTCATTTATGATATCAAAAAATATGTCTAAGTGTGAATAGTGAGAATTGAAGTGCACTAGAGAGATATGGTTATATGGAAAATTGGGAGAACTTCACTCAAAAAAATGGGTTTTAGAGCCAAACATGGCCCTATGATGTTAAGTGACTTAAGACCACATTTGGTTTATTGAATGACCATTTGTGCAAAAACGTATTTGGAGATTGAGAGAGAGAAAAGCTAGGGTTTTGAGTGACGATCAAGAGATTGGTGTAGAACTTGCTCTTTGGTGCAACATCTTACAAGAAAGTTCAAGGAGGAAGCTAGGGCAAGAAGTTTCAATAGATTCAAAGTAAGAACACAAACCCTATAACTCTTTTGAAGTGTATTGTTGGATGTTATTGGTTTTGAGGAATGTCTGTAAAAAGGAAAATGTTGTGTTTTCAAAGAAGTTGCTGTCAAAACCCCTGTTCTTGTTTTGGCTATAGGTTAATTTATAATCATCCAAGTGAAGTGATTCCAATGGGTAAATAACTATAAGATCTAGAGCTACAAATGTATAGAAGGGACCAGGAGCAAATTGTAGCTCTAAGGCTCCGAATATGGGATTAAATGTGAGTTTTGGGTAGCTCACGGGTATGCTCTGTTTTGGGTGTAGTCTTGGTGCTTCGGCCATAAGTTACGTTGCACTCATCCCAATTGAGTGATTCAAACTTCTAGGGGAATAATTTACTTGAAGGAACCATATGTAAATGGTAACCCCAAAGTGCCCAGAAATATGTCAAAGTGGAGCTATGTGCATATCCTATTTTTCAAATTAGAGTAGTCTAGATGTAAAAAGCAATAACTTGAATTTTGGTGATCAAAATTGGATGATTCCAATTAGAGAAGAAACCTTAGAACCATAGCTTCAAATGAGTGAAGGAACCATTACAAATTTATGGAGTTAAGACCCTTAAATAAAAATAATGAGGTGATCCAAAGGAGTCGGCATATCAATTAGTTTTACATTAAAATGTCAGAATTGAGTTTGGGTTATCCAAATGAGATGATTCCAATTCCTACTGAAAATAGAATCATAGAATATTATTTGGTTATAACGAAAGGTGGCTAAGGCAAACTTAAGAAAATTTTCACAGAGTATTAACCAACCCAACTGAAATCCTGAATAATAACCATTCTAATGTTAACACTCATGGATGGATTAGTGATTATGATCAAAGACTGTGAACGGATCAGGACAGAACACTGCGGTGCACGAGGTGTGTATTTCAGGTGTGGCAAGGTGTATATAAGCACAACAAATGCAGGATGTACACTGATAGTTCTTGAACTGAATACAGACGCCAAGACAATATAATGACAGAAGGTGTGAACGACCACTGCCAATGCATGAGAGGTAATCTAAAAAATAAAATTAATGTAAGAGGAACATCGCAAAGAGGACATTTAATCGAGACAGGTTTATGCATTCACCCATTCTTTCACATCACGACTTCGAAGCTCGGATCATAAACACTGAAATTACTTTGGATTCTTCATGATCGAGTTGACTTAACAATTTTGACGAGGTTAGCTTGCAAAAACTACAAAATTAGCCAAAAAAAATTGTGATCAGTAGTATAACTAGGACCTTAATGTGCTAATCGGGTTAATTAAGTTGATTAGTTCACAAAAAGTGCTCAAAACCTACTATAAACAGAGTTCAAAATAGCACTATTTGGGTACTAATCACTCCCTCCAATGGGCACATTGCTAGTCCCTTATAAATGAAAGAAAGAGAGAGCAAACAAAACAAGAACAAATTTATGTTCACACAATTTTGGTATTTCAAAAAGAATGTGAATGGGTAATGCTCAACCCTCAATAAGAATCACTAAAACCTTGCCCAATAACCATCTTTGAAAGGATGAATGCCATGTAGAACCAAGTATCAAAAGAGCCTCCTTCTCTAGAGGATCAACCTGGAATTTCCACCAAAACTTAAGTGTTAGTTTGATCAGCTTTCAACAATGAATTACGCTAAGTTTGCCTCTTCCCCATTTAAATTAGTCTTTGAAACCTAGAAAACTAACCAATCCTAAATAGATCAGGACTCGCACTTATTCCACAATTCTTTTTGTGTTATAGGGGTGCAATGTTGAGGAATCGACTTCACAGAAGTCCATGTAACAGTGATCCACCGATGACTCAGCCAAATCCAGCCGCAAACTCTTGAGTTTCACCGGACTTAATAGGTTCGAGACCTTACCAAACAACTTGTTAAACCTCTTCCCGTCCACCCGTATAACTTGGCTTGACAAAGTCGGTGACTCCAAACCGGTTAACCCAAGGCGCCCGGGCTTTAAAGACTTCGCCATATGCCTCGCGGACCGTACTTTCGGTTTTCAAAACCAAAATTATCCTGATTTTCTTTTCTCTTATTTTTCTTTTTCTTTTTCTTTTTCTTTCTATTCTTTTTTTTCTTTTTTTCGTTTTTTAAAAGTCTCATTGGTCTTTTTATTCAGGGAGGGTCCTAACCTATTAAAGGCGGTCAAAAGGGGTACTAGGCCAGGTTTTTGCAGGGTTTAGGAGGCTAGGCGGGTTTCTCGACATTGACTGAAACCCTAATGTGCCACGGGTGTGTTGTTAGTTTGAGGTGGAAGAAAAAGGTTGAAAGCAATAAGAATTTAACTGATTATCCACTCAATTAAGCATGGAACCAATCTAACCTCAATAGAATTGGACAATGTTTCAACTTTTCTTATCGAAAGCTAGGCAATACAAAAAAAATGGATGCACTTTTCAAACTGTAATTGTAAGTTGTATGGTATGTATATATAAAAAGAGATATAACTATGCTTTCAGCTTTACAAAAAGAAATTATAACTTCACAAAAGGGTATGGCCAAACCCGCAAGGAAACAACCGCAAAAATAGACTTGCACTCAAAATAGTAAATAAAAACATAAATGTAAAGCCGCTGTAGCTAACTCCACATTAAATGTCACATTGTCCTCATTAGGGCTCAGTTAAGAAAGATAGGGAAGGAAGTGCTACCTCCTCCCGATAGTGTCTGTTGGTGGGATGTCTTCCTTATCTTGGGCGGTGAGGAGGCTGCGGATGAAATAGGAGTATATCTACTCTCACTACTTGGTGTGCAAGCCTTGAGTCAAGTAAGCTACAAAGAAGTCTTCCGGTTGAGTAGAAATTTGGGAGGTGAAATTTGAAAGAGGCTGGGTAGGCCTTAATGGAGAGAGATTGGAGGTAAGGCCCGAATGACTCTGAATCGTAGAGGATGGCATTTGTTATGTCTGAGCATAAGCGGTGGTGCAGTGACGGCGGCCTCACGCTTGTCATCCTCGACTTCAAAGTTTCATCCTGGGCTGCTGCAAGATGTTGACGTGGCGTGAGTCACGAGCGCATCCATAATAGCCGAGGGGAAATCCTGGAAGATGTAGGTTATCTTTAACGATGAGTGAAGGTGGCGTCTTAGGTTTAGGTGACTCTGAAGGCCCCATGGAGCCTTTGGAGAAATGACTAAGGTTACGGGGATGGTCATCGCCTCATCCTCGGCCCTAAGTCCTGGGTAGGGGTTAATGAGTCTGAAGCGTCTCTGCCACTTGTCAACAGTGAAAATGGCCTCGCAATCTCAATGACACTCTAGTCGGGGCTCAGTAGGAAAACCAAGATACTCTAACACCTGAAAAAGTAGCCTCGAGAACAGGAGGGGTATGTACTCAGCCTGGGTCAGGTTCCTGTGGTGGACCTTGTCCTTGAAGTGGAACAAGGAGAGTCGCGCGAGGCTCATTTGGGGCTAAACCAGAAAGCCTTGAAAATGCGATAGAGCCTCGGGAATGAAAACGTCTCCTTTGTACCATATGTTAGACGGAAATAAATTGGATGAGATCGTGAATTCGATAAAGCATCACTCGGAGGAAGCTACCTGCAGAAATAGGATAGATCACATTGTCGTGTCCCACTTTGGTACAAAAGGCTAACCATCTCCCAGGCGAGGGGGTGGGAACCCCGTAGTCTATACTCAAAAGCCAAGTTAGCGGAGGTACAAATGGGAGATTAGATGTGGCTACAATGTAAGGGCTAGGAGTGTCTCCTCCACGGCCATCAATAGAGAAGTGGATGCCAGTAGGATGGGGGACTTACCTGGATGTCATAGTGTGATAGAGGCTCCAGTGACCACCACAGGGTGAAATCCCATTTCGAGGTCCTTGAAGGCTCCGGGGAGTACCCTTTGCATAGCGACATGGAATCCTCTGAGCTGAAGGGTGGCAAAATCGGGATATGTAGTAAAGATCTTGTTGTCACGACTCTTTTTGGCATTGCAATCCAGGTCCACATGTGGGGCATAATAGAATGGGTATTATGATAAGCGAGTAGGGACATCAGAGGAAGTTAGCGGTGGCCTGAACCCGGTGAGACGACTAAGGATCTTGGGCCCTAAATTTGGATGACTCACAGGGTGTTTAGAAGTCAGGCCCTTTTGGAGGTGGGGCCCTCTTAGATGGTCGCGGATGTGGAGGAGATAGAGGAGTAAGCCCAACCCATGTGTCATGCCTGCGCGAGGCCCGAGGAGCGAGGGGTGGGCGGGGTCACCTTGAGCAATGACCACAGGCTGGGTGACGGGTGGCTGTCTCCAGTGGTAGGGGTGAGGCGGGATGTAGGCGGGGAGGACCGGCGGGAGCGTGAGGCGTCGGTAGGAGGAGGGGAGGAAGGCTACACATGAGGTCTATAGCTAGAGTTGTGCCCTCCGCGGGTCTTGGCCATGCATCAATTAGGAAGGGATAGGTAGGGCGGAGAGGTTTTCTTCTTCAAGAAATCTCCTATAGGGAATAGGTAAGTAATTGAAATGAAAAAGAAAGGGGTTTATATAGAGGGTTGAGAGAAGGTGAAAGGGGTAAGCTATTTAGTTTCCATAAATGGGCACTAACAACTAGGGTGCAAAAAAATTATGGGATAATAATGGTAGGATGCAGAAATCGAAGAGTTGCTGGGAGATGAATAGGCAGGAAGATAAAGAGATGCAGGATCAGGTGGCAAAAATTTTGAAGGTTGCGAAATTTCTCTCTGTCAAATTTCTCTTACCAGCTGACTCCCACTTTCATCAAATACTCCTCAAACAAAGAACTTTAAAAATTTATGGATCTAGCCATGAAAAGTAAAAGCTGAAATATAACTAAGCTACAGCTAAGGAAAATATGAAACAAATAAAATTTAAACAAAATGGGTAGCATTTCGAGTCTCGGTGAGCAGCCAACTTAGAGTAAGCTTAATGAACTTATGGAGGTTAAGAAGGGAACCCTCATATCCTGGCATGGTATGCTACATAGGCTTGAGCCTCGGCCGTTGACTTTGAATATCTTGTTGTCCTTGGAGATTTAAGCAGTCCGGTACACTCCGTTTGGATAAACTTGATGGATGATGAATGGATGGTCCATCGCGGCTTGGAAACTTGAAAGAGTGGAGCTTGGAGTCATAAGCGACACTTAGTCTCCTTGGCAGAAATTTTGCGGGTTATCAGTTGGTGTGCCATTTTCTTCAATCATCCTTTGCAATCTTGAGGAGTTCAAGTAGGCATCATTTAGCTCTTCTAACTCATTGATATAAGGAACCTCTTGAGATTGACTCTTCCCGAGTGCGGGTTCATCTTTTGATTGCCCACCATGCCTTATATTGATCTTTATTGTGAGGTGGCATGCCTTTTAATAAACTAGGCGGTAAAGGAGACATTCCAGAATGAGTCTTGAAGGCTATTTTGTATACCCATAAAGAGTAAAATGAGAGACCGGTCTTTCTTATTTGGAGTTCACCACTTTCACATCAATATAGTCTTGATTTCCTGTTGGCGAGCTCAGCTTGACCATAGTGAGGATGGTAAGGGGTGGCCACTTTTTGCTTTACACCATATTTAACTAGGAGGCTCTCAAAAGGTTTGTTGCAAAAGTGTGAACCTCCATCACTGATTATGGCCTTGGGGACCCTAAATCTGGAGAAGATGTTCTCCTTCAGGAATTTCAACACCACCTTAGTCTGGCACTTGCACGTAGGACTGCTTGGGAACCCACTTAGAAACATAGTCAGCCACCAATATGTATATATATCCAAAATAGAAGGAAATAGCCCATAAAGTCGATTACCCCGAACGCCAGATAATCGACTACTAAGATTGGGTTTAAAGGCATTTATTAACTGACGACAGAAGTCTTCCTAGTCTTTGGCATTTTATCGCATCCATGGCATATGTTGTAAGGCATCCTTGAAGAGAGAAGGCCAATAGAACCCAGATTGGAGCACCTTCATGGTAGTCTTTTGGGAAGCAAAATGACCTCCACATGCACTCTCATGGCAGTGACTGAGTATTCCTTACTATTCTTACTCAGGCACACATTTTCTAATTATCTTATCAGCACAATATTTGAACCAGAATGGCTATTCCCATTAGTAGTAATGAATCTTTGCAAAGAAGAACTTCTTGTCCCGTGCCTTCTAATCAACTGGTATTTCTCCTGTTGCTAAAAAATTGGCAATGTAGGCATCACAGTGAGGCATTTTCACTAATGCGGGGACTCCTTAGAAACTCATCATTGATTGGAGGTTGTGGGTGTTGTATTGCTATAGTTGTAGTCTCGAAGATGATGCGCCTGACATTCTCCACTCTCACCTCCTTTAATCACAACGGGTTGAATTCTTGGGCGGGAGGACCCGTCTAATGAGTCAGCCTTGGCATCCTGCAGTAAGGTACTTAGTTGAATGATCTGTAAGAAATTATGATGCTCCAGGCCAGTATGCATGAAATTTTTCAGAGCTTAGACCATTACCGAAACAACCACTCTCTCCATTGTGAAAGATGTAGTTCCTTTGTGCCTCATTCAAGGTTTTCTTGTATTAAACCACACCAAGGTTTCCCCTCTTCTCTTTGCTGAAATTGCTCAGATGCTTGAGATCACTTACATCACACATGACTTGAAGACATTTGCCGGTTAGGGTCTTGACTATTAGTCTGATGGTTAAGTAGGATTTGAGCTCCTCGAAGCTCCTCTGGAAATCTCCATCCCAAGAAAATTTGGCATCCTTTTCCAGCAGCTTGTAAAGAGGCTTTGCAATCTTAGAAAAGTCTTTGATGAACCTCCACGTAGAAACTGTATCTCCAGTGTCTCACAATTTTCACATTTGTGGGGGAAGGAAGTTTGGAAATTAACTCAATTTTTTCCTTGTCAACCTAAATTCCCCTATTGGTTATGATATGTTGCAACACAATCTCCTGGTTTACCATAAAATGGCAGTTCTCCCAATTAAACTTAGATTTTCTCGATGCACATGCGAGGACATATAAGTTCAAGGTTGATCAAGCATTCTTCAAAACTACCCCCATATACCGTGATGTCATCCATGTAGACCTCCATAATGCGCTCCACCATGTCACTAAAAATACTGAGCATGCATCTCTGAAATGTGGCAGGGGCATTGCATGGTCAGAAGGCATTCTTACATAACCATAAGTCTAAATGGATAGAGTGAAGAGTAGTCTTCTCTTGGTCTTACTGCTAAGATCTCTATACAGGAAATGCTTTGAATAGCCATCAACCGATAGAAAGTGCCCAAAAATTCTCTTAAGGAAATTTGATCCATAAAGGTAATGTAAGTGATCTTTTTTGTCACTTCATTATTATCATAATCGATAACACCCTCGACTGTGGGTAAGGCGAGTGGGCACCTCTTCTCCCTTCTCATTGTGCATAGTAATTCACCCCCAAATTTTGGCACAACTTAGGTTAGAATGCCCAAGTGCTATCGGATATGGGGTAAATGATATCGACTTATAGAAATTTAAGAACTTCTACCGTATCATACTTGCGTGTAGAGGTTCGATCTCCTTTGCGGTTGTCTTACTGCTTTGCTTCATTTTCCAAGTAAATGGGTAGGTGCAAACCAAGGGCTAAATCCCTTTAAATCGAAATTTTCCACCTAATAGCACATTTGTTCTTCCTTAGGACCTCTGGCGGTAGTTTCTATGAGGCATTGACGGTGAAGAGATACTTGGCCCCAGGCATTGGTCATTCTCTTCTAAATATACATGCTTCAATTCCGGGTAGAGCTTAGAAGCAAACTTTTGAGGCTCATTGGTTCCTTCTTTTTCCTTGTCTTCCTCAGTTAGTAGAGGCAAAACTTCTGCCTTTCTTCTCCATGGCCCATATACAACACACAGTTCCTAGGCTTCCTGTAGTTTATTGATACATGGCGGCTCATCAGGTTTATCCACGCAATTTGCTTACGCTCGGCTGTTCTTCGAATAGGTATCGAATCAAGCAGACCTCTTATGGACCCTCCTCCTCTGCATGCATATGCTTTTTGCTCAAACGGAAAATGTTGAGCTCCAAAGTCATATTTTTGAATGTAAGTTGCATAACTCCATTTCGGAAGTTGATGATCACATTAGAGGTGGCAAAGAATGGTCTTCCTAAGATGATAGGCACATAGTTAGCTCCCACTGCGAATGGTTTTGTATCAAGCTCAACAAAATCTACAGGGTAGTAGAATTTGTCCACTTGTATCAACACATCCTCCACAGTGCCCTTTGAGAATTTTATGGATAAATACTGCTTCAGAGACAATGTGTTGGTGGTGAGCGGTTCTCGAGCCAATTTGCTTATACCTTTGAATAAGGCGGCCCAGTTGTGCAGCCCCCAAGTCTAGCAGTGCTTTCTCTACACAAGTTCCTCAGTGTTCAGCCAGGCAGGAGTCTTTGCTTGTATTTCACTGGGTCTTATCTTTGAATCTGCGACTGTTTTGTGAGAGACATGTATCAACATTTAACCCCTCTTTTCTTGTGCACAAGTCCTTTAAATTTTTACATAAGTTGGAACACAGCAGTCATCTCTAAGGATGTTGACTTTGACCTCTCGGAACTTCTAAATTTTAGCTGTTTATTGTCTTTTTCTTGCCTTTTAATGCTTGAGGAAAAGGTGGGGGTGTGCTCTTCTTCACCGCATCTTCTTTGATCACAATTTTCTCGAGTTCAACTCCCTTTTATTCTATGTCTTCTTTTGCTGGTTTGGGCACTAGTTGCTTAACCTCCTTACCACTCCTCAAAGTGATAACCGCTTTGACTTCATCTATCACAGGGTGGTTCGGAAGAGCTGATTCCTGCGCTCCACTAAGTTGGGGTACGTATGCAAGGAAGGGAATTTTCCTTTTTCTTGCACTTGCTGCTAGTTAGTCAACCTAGAAATTAAATATTATAGGTTGTCAAATTTCTGGGTGATATCAGACTACAGGTTCTCAATCTTCTTGTTCAGTGTGCTTTAATTTTATCTCCCGATGTCTGATTAGCTTGGGCATTCACGCATACATTCTTCATGGCCCCGCCGCGCTGCTCGGAATTCATTTATGGCTTGCTCTATTAGATAGGGATAATTGATGTATGGTGAGATGAGGAACCATATTGTTCTTTGTGCCAGGGCTACATATCTTTGGAGGCTTTGGTTTCCCGGGAAAGGTTAGGATGGTTCCTCTGGTGGGATTATATGTGTTCTTTATATAGGGTATTAGTTGGTGGCATGGCCCTGACATTGGCTTATTCAACCATCCCATATCCCTTCTTGGGAGGAACAGGTTAGGCGGAGTGCTCTCATGGTCTTTCGATGAAATGGAAAATGAAGCCACGGTAGTTGGCTGATAAGTGTTTCGATTTCTTGCTCTGCGTGTTGATTTCATTTCTGGCTCCATCTGACCTTCTAGCTAAGGTTAATAGCTTTGCCTTCATTTCCATGTCTTCCGGGAGTGAGTACATGCCTCCCCTTGAGTTGGTTGCAGGTCCCATTCTGTTTGCCTCTCTTGGGTTCGGTTCATCCCAAACTTTGGATGTTTCTGCCACATAGTTTAGGAAGTCCATGGCTTATTCTAGATTTTTGCTCAAGAAGTCCCCTCTACACATAGTCTCCAGTAATTGCTTCAGAGCAGGGGACATTCCATCATAAAAATGGTTGACTAGCAACCATGTGCCAAAACCATGGTGAGGATAAGCCTTTGATGGTTTCCCGAATACCTTTCCCGGTATTTGGTAGAATTTTCATTTCATGAGTTGCAAAGGTGTAAATTTATCTCTCTTAATTGGTAGTTAATGTGTAAGAAAATTTCTTTAAGAACTCGGCTGCATCTACATCCGATTACGGATGGTCCTCGGCCTCAAAGAGTTGAGCCAAATCTTAGCCATATCCTTCAAAGTTAGAGGAAAAAATTTTAGCCTCATCAGATCCAGATTGGTAGCATCCTCCTTGAAGATGTTGCATACTTCCTCAAAGTCCTGGATATGTGTATATGGGTTCTCACTCTCCATGCATGGAGTGCAGGGAGTAGAGGTAGAATGTAGGGTCTGACAATCATGTCCTCAATGGGAGGCACAATGCATGAGGGTGCGCTCACTCTTAGGATATCACGGTCCCTCGCTGGACTATACGTGGGATTCTTTGTATCCCACAGTAGGCTCACGCTATTCCTGGGTGGAGGCTCTCCATCGATCACTATTCAAGCTCCTTCACGGCCTTATTCCTATGGGGCACTGATTCTTTCCTAATCACCTTTCATTGTGTCCCTATCGTTAGTGTAAGCTCCTATGTGAACAAAACGAACCCTGACAAGCCAAAGTAAAAATTTGTTAAAGGTTGCTATTAACTAAAAAGAGATTCATATATAGACCAGTAAAGAATTTAATCAAGCCCGGCGGTGAACTACTAGGAAAATTGAAAGAGATAGAAAGTTCCACGATACTTGTGATGGGGATCCACAGAGTTGGTAGCCTAAATCAAACCATGAGGCATCGTCCGGCTTAGCCACACCATTTTGATTCGTGGTGTACGGAGGGTATCCAGAATCAACAAAATTTATAAACCTAATTCCTCCTACTGTCATAGCATTTCTACTACAGTATAGTGGCTTTAGGGTCGAACACAGGGATGGGTTTTCTTCGTGTAAGTGATTTGCGGGTTAGGTCTGAGATTAAACCAGTTTGGATTTGGGGTTTTGTAAGGCAGTGGATTTAGTGGTGGAAGCGAAAGAGAGTGAAAGTAAACTATGAAGGGGAAAGCTCAGCAGAGCATGGGGTTTATGGATTTGGGTTCACAGAGATAAGAGGGTTGCGGATCCATTTCTGTGTTAAGGGAGAATGACATATAGTCATCTCGACCGGATATTTAATATGGCTAAAGTTGGACTCGTAATAAAGTTCCTTTTGAAATAATATGGCATTTATTAGACATTAATGGCTATGACAGTGAAACCTACCTCCTTAACCCATCTCACAATGACTAATAAATAGCAACTAATGAATCTCGGTGGATCCCTGGCAATAAGCATCCTTTGAATCGAATTGCTAAAAATACGGGTCATTAAGATGCATCTGAGATTTGATCCTAGGTTGAAGGAAACACAAAAATGACAACAATTACCTATGTTGAAACTGTGAGAAAACCTCATAACCCTTGGAACCCTCCTCCAGTAACCTTCCTATTCAAGGATGAAGGGAGTTTAGCCACCCATCCTCTGAGTTGTCATCCTCAAAGGATGTTTGCAGCCCAGAAAGTGAGAGAAAATGAGAGAAAATGAGAAAATTTGGGAGAAGCAAGGAAAATTCCACTTGACAAATGTTAATGATAAAAAATAAACATCCATCACAAAGTCTTGTCTAAGGGCTTATATACTGCCCAGGACAAGCAAAATTACAAAAATGTGTGAACTACCCACTATTACATGAGGGCAATTCAGGAAAATACAAATTGGTCGAAATTGAAGCAGGTGAAAAAGTAGTGAACCGAGTTTATGGTCACGAAAAATTGCAAAAATTTGTAGATTTTTTGCTCGACTTGGATTCTTCATGATCGAGCTGACTTAAGAATTTTAGTGAGGTTAGCTTGCAAAAACTACAAAATTAGCCAAAAAAAATGTGATCAGCAGTATAACTAGGACCTTAATGTGCTAATCGGGTTAATTAAGTTGATTAGTACACAAAAAAGATAACTCAAGTACACTACAAACGGGGTTGAAATAAGCACTATTTGGGTACTAATCGGGAATAGACGACAACCTTTTTTGAGTTTGTTCTTGATCTTTCTCTTGTTTCAAATTTGTGAAAGTTGTATTACACTCTTCTTTCATTGTTTAAAGAAATTGATTGTGAAATATTAAGAAATATTGAAATGATTTATGATAAATTGCATTTGATTTATTTTAAATTGATTTGGAAACAACCAATTGAAAAATAAATTACATGAAAATTTGCATGAATGTTGAAAAAATAAATTATTATATCGAATGTATATACAACTATTGCCTTAAATTGTATTGAATGATTTGAAGGCCCTTAAAATAATGTTAGAATTAAAATTCGAGTTAAGGATAGATTGGTATACCAGTAAGGGTCGGTCGCGATCTTTGCGCGAATGTAATGAAGTGTCGCCCGATCGCAACCCGGTAGGATAGTATCGATAGTATTCAGGGAATTGATTTTTAATAACCGGTCTGACAATCTAATTGGGACCGTACTATATTTATAAAATCGTTTTATCTGGCTATAGTGGTAGGTATGTCGATGATTTGTTATCCTATGCACCGAAAGCATAGGTTAAATTCGATGAGAGAAAAATGATAATAAGATTGAAAAGTGCAGGATTTGTGATTTGAATGATTTAGTGCATATGGAATTGCATAACTTGAAATGATCAATGAAGTGTAATTGAACGTAAATGAAATGTGTGTGTGTGTGTGTGTGTGTGTGTGTGTATATATATATATATATATATATATATATATATATATATATATATATATATATATATGTATTATCTTGAATTAGTCATTGGAAAAATGTACAAAACCATTGTTTTATAAACATTGCATGAATTGATTTAAACTGAAATGAAAAGAGAATTATATACAACCTCTAAGCATGAAAATGCTTAGCGCGTTGTTTTTGTCATCGAGCAGTATCGGTGAATAAGTCGAACAAAGACAATAGAATTAATTCAGCGTTAATGCGCCGCGATTATCAGTAAAGATTTGACCATGCATTCTTGAAATGGATTTGACTATTTTGTATAAACTCTGATTTTATTTTGTAAATATTTTGATATTGAAAACTCTGATATATTTTGTAAATGATCTAATTGAAAAGGGCATATAATGCCATATTTTACAAATATGGGATTTATCCCTAAATGATGGGCCTACAGCAAATGTTTTGATGCATATTATTATATATTCTACAGTATACGAAAAAAAAAAACGTATTTGTATTCGTATCGGTAGCGTTGGACTTTACATTATTTTGGTATAATTTACAGTTAAATTGTTAGAAAGAGGGTGTTACATTTAAGGTTGTATAAGAGCTACGGTTAAATTGTTAGAATAAAAGGGTGTTTACAATTCTTTACTATAGGTTAGGTGGGCAGAACCGATTTACCTCGGTTAAGAATTTCTTTCAACTTTTCAAACTAACCCGACACTTTTCCTCCACTCCAATCTCACATTCTCTTTGAGCAATCATGCCATCGAGCTCGTAGTCATCGAAACCCCTTAACAATCCTTCTATAGTAACCTGCCAATCCAAGGAAACTACGCACTTCCATGACATTTCTATGTTGTTTCCATTCAATAATCACCTCTATCTTCTTTCGATCCACTCTAATTCCTTCTTTTGATATAATGTGTCCAAGAAAGGACACTTCTCTCAACCAAAATTCACATTTTCTCGGTTTTGCATATAATTGTTCCTTTCTCAAGGTTTCTAGCACTACCCGAAGGCATGTATCATGATCTTTCCGATCCTTTGAATACATAAGGATGTCATTTATAAACACTATGACAAACTGATCTACATAAGGTCGCAAAACAAGATTCATTAAGTCCACCAAGAAGTCATGGTCATTTAGCCGGCTCAAAGCGGCATTACAAGGAACTCCGCAATGTCCATCTTAGCATTCTAAAGCGTCGTCTTATGCATCGCATCCTTAATCCTTAATTGATGATCACAGGGATCACCAAGATAATCTTTAAAAGACACTTGCACCTTTCAAATGATCAGACAAATCATCTATCCTATGCTAGCGAGGATATTTGTTAGCTGTCATCTTATTCGATTGTCTATAGTCGACACCACGACCTAAATTATGCCATCTTTCTTACGAATGAAAGGCACTACAGTTCCCCATGGTGATACACTTTCGGACCAGATAAGCCCCTTCTCCTAACGACTCTCTTGCAGCTAGGCTTCAATTCTTTCAACTCCACTAGAGCCATTCTATACGGTGTAATGAATGCCGGAGTGGCACCCGAAACAACGTCAATTGCAAACTCAATCTCTCTATGTGGAGGAAATTTTGGCAATTCCTCTAGAAACACATCTGGATAATCATAAACTGTAGGGATGTCTAATAAACTAGGCTCTGCCTTTTTCGTATCTATCACACATGCCAAGTAGGATTCACAACCCTTTTGAACCATCGTTCTAGCAGTAGCGACAGATATCACATTAGAGAGGTGGTTAGTCCTATCGTCGATAAAAGTCACTTCCTCGCTGCTCGGTGTCCTTAAGGTCACTCCTTTCATTCCTACAATTAGCTACCACTTAGTGTCGGGACAACCAATCCATCCCTAATATCACATCGAACTCTTTGAATGATAACTCGATTAAGTCTCCTGGAAACTCATACTCTAGTAATTACGATGGGACAATCTCATGAGCTCACATTCCATGATGACATTATGACCTAGTGGATTTGTCACCCAAGATATCATGTTTCGGTTTCACTCTTGACAAACTACCCCGAACTCATAATGGAAGTACAAACATAGGAATGGGTTGATCCCGGATCTATCAATGCATGTACAATAGTCTTAAAAGATACAAATTACGATTATCATCCCAGGGCCATCTTTTATCTTTCAACGCCCTCATTGTATCCAGCAGGTGAACCTGACATCTATCTACCCATAGTTTGTATGGCTTGTCTCGATACCCTTTCATTGATGCAACCTCTTTTTATCCTTGTTGCTCTTCTATCACTATGGCTATTACCCCGATTTGAGGTCTCTTTGTGAAACGACGAGCTCTTGGACAATCTTTCACTTTGTGCTCACTGGATCCACATATCAAATAAGCACACATCCCGATCTCAACACTCCTATTTTATGTTTCCTCCCCGCAGTTTGTGCAATTAGGAGCTGGTTGTGGCGCGCCCCCCTTTCCGGCCCGACCCGTTTGAGGCGAGATCGAGGCAAGTCGGGATGCCACTAAATCACTAAATCACTCAAAATCATATCTTTGTGGAAGCGATTACAAAATTGGGCAAGCCCATAAACATTTATATTTAACAAAATACATTTAACTTTAACAAAATACATTTACAAAAAAAAAAATAGATGTTCAGAGTTCAAATTGTTTTTACAAAATATTAATATCCAAAAGAAAGCGTGGAATGAATGCACATGTCGGAGCATACTCCGAAATTTCTTTCTTTATGACTCGACGCTCAGCGATCTTAGGTCGGCTTCGATCTATATCCCTATCACTCGGTACCTGCGCATTGGTAAAACAATCGCTAAGCATTTTTTCTTGCTTAGTGGTTCTAAACAAATCCATTCCTCGGTTCCATCTTAAATCCCGATTCATGCAATTTAATAATTCGGAACTTCAATCTTTTGGATGATCAATATAAATACAATACATATACTTTGTTATATATATGTCTGATAAGTTATAGTTCATTGATCATCCCATAAATACATTTTCATAATCAATATTTCACAATCTCAAATCAATTCAAATACTCACAAATTCGATTAGGTCATTACTTCAATTCGATTCACGAAAATCAATTCGAGTTGTCTGCGCCCGCGAATTTAACCTATGTCTTGATATCTGAGGATCTCGATCACCAAACGCAGTCCATTTGCATTTCTTGGCCGTGTCAGATAGTTTTATAACACGGTCATCCCGGTACGATTTGTTGGTAGTTTATAAACAATCAAATAATGAACTTTCTTCACCGTCACAGTCCGTTGGGGCTGCGATCGGAGTGACACATCGATAGTTCGCGATCTTCTTTGACCCTATTGGTATACCCGATCTATCCTTAATACGAAATAAGCAGTTTAACATTCTATTACAGGCGTTCAAATCCTTTATAGCAAAATATAGTACAATATATACGCTTGTATAAGTGATTTATTTTCAATAATCATGCAATTTTATATACCAAAATTATTTATGACGTCCTTTTCTCAAATCAATTAAATCAATTCAATATGCTTTTAGAACAAACATGCAAAAACTTGAAATGAGAATAGGATTTAGAAGAACAAACCCAAAAATCTTTGCACTTTGATTCCAATCCTTGGAATCTCAATCACAGTTTGGCTTTTCCTCCTCGTGATCCACTATTCAGAAACCATTAAAGAACAGTATTATTCGTGTGTACTAGTAGTTTTGGTTAGGATGGATTTTCGAAACTTAATATGAGTTCCAATTTTAACAATATAAACATAGATGGATTCTTGACTCAATGGGCTTTCCATAGAGTCAAAGAACACCCGAATCGGAGTTCGGACGAAGGAGTTATGACTTTCCGAAGTTGGAAGTCATACACAGTCAAACCCTGAATGGACAAGCTAACCTGACCTGGACGAGCTCGATCTATCACCTCGGTTAAACATCTTCTATCCTCCTCAGTTATATGAATGTATTCTTGACTCAATGGGCTCTCCATAGAGTCCAAGAACACCCAAATCGGAGTTCAAACGAAGGAGATATGACCTTTCGAAGTTGGAGGTCATCGTGAGTCACTTTGACGAAGTGACCTGAGCCCGACGGCGCACTGAGTAGCGGAAGCTCAGTCAAACACCTTGGTCTGACATCTAACATCCTCATCAGGCATATGAATGTATTCTTGACTCCATGGGCTTTCCATAGAGTCCAAGAACACCCAAATCGGAGTTCAAGCCCAGAGGAGATATGACCTTCGAGTTGGAGTCATGCGTAGTCAACTTTGTGGTGACTGGGCGACAATTTGCACTGAAGCAGGCTCATTCAAACACCTTGGTCTGATATCTAACATCCTCCTCCAGGCATATCAATGTATTCTTGGCTCCATACTGGGCTTTCCATAGAGTCCGAAACACGAATGTCAGGAGTTCAAGCGAAGGGGAGATATGACCTTCGAAGTTGAAGGTCATGCGTGAGTCAACACGACGAGGCGGCTGGTGGCGACCAGCTGTTTGTGACCAGCGTTTGGCGACCTCGGTTTGGCGACCAGCTGTTTGGCGACCTCGGTTTGCGACCACGGTTTGGCGACCAGCTGTTTGTGACTTCTCACCCACGTTTAATTTATTCGATAAAGACCATAACTTAGTCTCTGGTCGGGTGAAATTCGAAAGCACAACATCAAGTTCATTGATGTGGCTACAATTTCACAAGAAGGACTTATTTGCCAAATTCTCTTTATTTCAGACCCAAAAACCCATTCTAAGGTCGAATTTGGATTGGCCGAATTGCAGGAAGCAGCCCGACCAGATTTAGCTAGGCTGGCCTCAGTAAAAGGACTATAACTTGATCTACAGAGGTCCAAATTGAGATATTCAAAATCCCTAACATAAAGCTAATTAGTGGCTGCAATTCTGAAGGGCCTTTACTACCAAGAATTCCCTTCACTTTGTACCCCAAAATCAGCTCTAAGGTTCGTAGCTCACGCTATTTACCACAATGTGGCAGCTTCATAGTTTAAAATGCAAGCCCTTTTATTTCCTAGTAGGATAACCGCTGACAATCCTTAGGGTAGAAGGCGACTGATAGGAGAAGACCTACCTCATGGAGTTTGTTGAAAGTCCCCGATTCCGGTCTCTACTTGCAGCTATTGTCACGTGGAAGGACTTTCCCTCTTGCTTCGCCGGAGACCTATGGTCTGATTGTCGGAAAAATCTAGAGAGAAGATGGAGCCTCTCTCTCTAACTCTCCCTTTTCTCTGTTCTCCTTTTCTTATGGTTCACACTTAATCGTATTTTAAAAAGGAGGAAGCTTCCTCCCTCTTTCCTACATACCACATGTCCTTTCCTTCATCATCATTTTTTTTTCTTTTTGTATTTAGGTCCCTCTATTTCTCTATTATTCTTCGTTTAAGTCTCCTATTGTTTCCACCCACTTATTTATTTCTCGAATTTACTTGAACATCTAAACTTATTTGCAAATAACCCTTAGGTCCGTTCTGATTTCAGGAAAAATACCCAAGTTGGCTGATTATAAAATATATAATAAATTTTTATTATAAGAATTCCGAGTATTTTGAAGCCGTCTAACTCCCCACTTAAAAAGGATTTCAAATCCATAAAAATTGCCTTATTGACGATTTGCGAGGATATTGTTGCGCGTCGTTTCCTCACTTTCCCAAGAGTGGCTTCTTAGGTCTTATGGTTTCTCAGCGACACCTTGACTAGCGGAATCTTCCGCATTCGAATTCTTTCACTTCCTGACTAAGATCCTCCTTGGCTCTTCTTCATACGTCAAATACATCTCAACTCAATTGTCTCGAGAAGAGACTACATGTGACCGAGTCGGACTATACCTCTTGCATTGGACATGATACATTATGGGTTTTCTCAATCCCGGGGTAATGCATTTGTAATACCTTTGGACCCCTTTCTCGAAATCACTTTATGGGGCCAATAAATCTAAACTCAACTTGCCCTTTTCCCCAAATCATCACCTTACGGCGATACTTTCAAAAACCCCTTTTTCGCCAATCTCATATCGAATATCTTTTCTTTTCATATCGGCGCCTTGATTTGTCTATCGTTTGGCCACCTTGATCTCTCTCTAATCCATTTCCTTTTATTTAGTCTCTTGTATCAAGTGGGGCCAATCTGCTTTCTTTTCCACTCGATTAGTCCGACCTGATGGTGTTCATTTTCTCCCATATAAAGCCTCGCAAAGCCATTCCAATACTTGATTGGAAATTGTTGTACACAAATTCAACTAAAGCCATGTGTTGATCCCGGCTACCCTCAGGTCGATCCCACCTGACTCCTTAACATGTCTTCAGGAATCTGGATCCGCTCTCTCGGATTGTCCATCCGTTTATGGTGAGCATGCGTCGGTGAGTGCCCGAGGCCTCTTACGATTTTCCCGAAATCTAAAAAAATGGCTTGGATCTCGGTCTGAAATAATGGATGCGGGAATCCCGTATGGCAAGACTATTTCCTTGATATACATCTCACGCTAGCTTGTCAAGTGAATGGCCAGTTCTCCTTTAATAGGAAGTGGTGACTTGGTGTCGGTCTACTCGACCAGTGATCCATGCCTTCTCCTTGTGTGTGGCTTGACCATGAAATCCATGGTGATTAGGTCCGTTCCACTCGGTATTCTAATAAGTTTGCCAATAATCTGAAGGAACCTTGATGCTACGCCTTGGCTCTTTGACACAAACATAGTTACATATTGGCATCTCTTTTCATCGGTTACCAGAATGACATTTTAAATCTCTGATAATACATTGCTACCAGAGTTGGATAGCGAGATCCACTATGTCACCTCTTTCAGTGAGTTTTTACTCAGTTGAGCACAATGGTACCCCAAACGATCTTATAATATAAAACCATTTTATTACCTTGTTCGGTTTCTTTGTTTCCCGATCGATTTATCATTGGCGAGAATTTTTACTCATCTTCTTTTGTGCCTCTAGCACTCGATTCTTTCGCTTCGGTCTTGCTATCAACCTTTTCGATACCAGCTCGTCATATAATGAATGGGCATTCAAATGGCGTTATTATTGGCTTTCACTCAGCGTCGGCCTCCATTGGCGCTCGGTGAATGTCAAATCTTTGATGCAATCTTTATAATTCCATCCATACCGTTGCCTCAGAGTTAAGCTCATTTGTGAGGAAATACTTAAGGCTCTTATGATCGGTCATGAATCTGAAACACTTCTCTCCATACAAATAATGTCTCCAAATTTTCAGCGTAAATACAATTACGGCTAATTCCAAATCATGCGTGGGGTAGTTCCTTTCATGCGGCTTCAGCATCTTCTGACCCTTCAAATATCACTTTACCCTCTTGCATTAGGACACATCAAGTCCATTTAAGCGCATCACTAAAAATCACATATTTCTCACATAATTCGGTTGAGTAAGAGCGACTAGTTAGATAACCAACATCAAAACCTGCTTTGACATTTTCACTCCGTTTCATACTTTATTTGGATGATCTTGTCATCGAGTACGGAGTCATAGAAAACCCCTTAACCGATCATGCCATTATCTGTAATCCAGCGAGGAAGCTCATATAACATTCTTCAGCGGCTTCATTCCATGACCACTTCTATTTCTTTGGATCTACTCTCAGTTCCTTCTTTCCGATACTATATGCCCCGAGAAGGTCACTTCATTCTTCCAAAACTCACGCCTTGGGTTTTATGCAGAACTCACCAAGTCTCGCTACTACTCGGGTGTCATGACTTTTCATTGATGTTTGATCTACAAAATGTAAATCTGTGAACACTCACGATGAGCTGATCCACATAAAGGTCGGAAAACCACGATTCATTTAGGTCATTGGCGACGGGCATTGTCGATCAAAGCGGCATTCTGAGGAACTCCATATTATCCATGTCAGCGTCCTAAAGCGTAAGTCTTTGCACATCGACGTCTTTAGATTCTCATGGTGTTTTGATTGCGGTGATGCCGAAAAGATGGCATCTGAGATGTAAAACAAATCATCAATTTTGGGTAACGGATACTTAATTCGCACCAGATTAAGCATTCAATTGCCATAATCGATACTGGCAAAAGTGCTATCATCTTTTGCTCCAGCTGAGAACCATGGTGATACCGGTCAAATAAACCCACATAATGATTGCACAATTTGCGAGTTTAAATTTCTTAGCTCAGTGGAGCCATTGCATGCAGTGTAATGGATGCGTTGTGGCACACAATTACGGCTTATCGATATGGCTTCGATCTCTCACATGTGAGCGATCCAGTAACTCTTGGAAACATTAGGAAAGTCGCTAACAATAGGGTTACTCGGATACACTAAACCTTGCCTTTCTAGTATCAATCACATAAGCTTAAGTGAGCTTCACGTCGCTAGAACCATAGTTACAGCGTGTAGCCGGATATCACATTAGATAGGTGATTTGACTCTCACTGGAGTAAGAAAGTTGCGCTATCTTGTTGGGTGACCTTAAGGTTACTCTTTTCATTCTACAATCGACTATTGCTTGATGTCGGGACAACCAGTCCATCCCAGTATCACATCGAGCTCTTTGGGTGTGCTTTCGATCAAATTTCTGCAAATTCCATACTCTACGTATTTTAATGGGACGATCTCTATACACTGTTTCACAATAACAGTATGGTAGAGCGGGTTCGTCGCAGAATGTCATATTAGGTTTCACTCCTTATTAATTTACCCAAGTTGGGTATGTCGGTGCAAATATGAGTGGGTTGACGAGAGTAAATGTGCATGTCTGATTGTATAAAGATTTGAGTGGCTATCACATCTGAATGTCGGTATCTTCCACTTTCATTGCATATGCTCTATTCATGACAGTCACCTGTGCTGTGTCCTGCCAGGTACTCGGTGATACGACCTCTTGTGCCTTTTTGTACGTAAAAGTTGTACCGTCTACGAGTCTTTGTAAATGAACGAGCTCTAGAACAATCTCTTGCTCTATGCTCTTTGGATCCACAAATCAAACAAGCACCTGTAAGTCTCCAACATTCTCCTCTATGATTTCTCCCACAATGGGAGCAATGGGGAGCAGTCTGTCCTCTAGAAGGACCTCCTGGTGTACTCATGGCCAGTCTTTGGTAGAGTAGTATTCTATCGGTAACTGGTACATTGGGTGATTGGAACCCTGTGGTCCCCTAAATTTCTTCCTTTGTTGTTGTTGTAGTAGGGTGTGCAAAGTTTTCTTTCTGTCTTTTATCTTTTCTCTCTTTTCCTCTTTCTTCTCTTTCCACATTCAATGCACATGTCTGATTTGGTAAATCCTCATGGCAAAATGTTGTGGCGTGAGGCTTTCCCGAATATGATCATTAAAATATCTTCAAACTCGGCACTTTATTCCCCACTCACAAGTATCTGGGAGCATACTTGCCAGCCGTCGTAATTCTCTTTGATATTCGATCACTCATACCATCTTTACTTGATTCTGAAACTCCATCTCATATTTGTTGAATCATCACGACCCATAGTCTTCTTAGACTCATCAAGAAGAACTCCATGTAACTCTCTACGGTAGTGCAGTCGGATCTGACCCACTAGCAGTAGCCTCATCCGT
Organism: Tetrastigma voinierianum; assembly: GCA_016808115.1. Classification (NCBI taxonomy): domain Eukaryota; kingdom Viridiplantae; phylum Streptophyta; class Magnoliopsida; order Vitales; family Vitaceae; genus Tetrastigma; species Tetrastigma voinierianum. The sequence goes on from JAEQBH010000112.1 coordinate 1,985,123, forward strand.
AGTAATGGTCGCACATTCCAACTTCTCTGACTATACAATGCATTTTGCCTGAAACATTAGCTCAGTTCTCTCGAGCCCGATTTCTTATATAGAGGCTCATTCTCCTCTTCTTTCCCTTAAAATCTACGGTCGATTACCTTGCCATTCTCTCAATGGTGATCAGCTTCGACAATTCACGACTAGTTGCTCGGATCTTTGTAATGCTTGAACTAGGCTGCTTTGGAGAGATACCAGTAGTACCTCCACATACTTATTCTTCCTGATTAGCTACCGCCAGGTATGGGACAACCAATCCGTCCACTAATATCGCCAGACTCTTTGAATGATACTTTCGATTAAGTCTCCACGAAACTCATACTTTCGTATTACGATGGGACAATATCGCCAGCTCTATTCCGCAGTGACATTGTACTTACACCAGTAGATTTGTCACGAGATATCATACCGGTTTCACTCTTAGGTAAACTACGAATTCATAATTGAATCTGAACATAGGAATGGGTTGATCCACCCGGATATCAATGCATGTACAATAGTCTTAAAGATATGAAATCACCCGATTATCACATCAGGGCCATCTTTATCTTTCTTTGCCCTCATTTGCATATCCATTTATTTGAACCATGAGCTTATCTATCTACCCATAGTTTGTGTCGCTTGTCTCAATGCACTCGGTGATGCAACACTCTTTTTGTCCTTGTTGCTCTTATCTTTGCTAAAAATGTACTGATTTGGGGTCATGTGAAACGAAACGAGCTCTTAGACGATCTTTTCTTTGTGCTCACTGGATCCACATATCAAATAAGCACCTGTCAATCTCCAACACTCTATTTTATGTTTCCTCCCACAATTTGTGCAATTAGGAGGAGCTGGTTGTAGGCGCAGCCCCTTTGGCCCGACCAGTTTGGGGCGGATCGAGCCGTCGGGATGCCACTAAATCCTTTCGATCCTCAAAATCATATCTTTACGAAAGCGATTACAAATTAGGCGAACCATGGCCCATTTATATTTAACAAAAATACATTTAACTTTAACAAATACATTTACAAAAAAAATAGATGTTAAGAGTTCAAATTGTTTTTTACAAAATATTAATTTCAAAAGCATGGAATGAATGCATGTCGGAGCATACTCCGAAGAATTTCCTTCTTTATGACTCGTAGCTCCTCGATCTTGGAATTAAAGCTTTCGATCCTTTATCTATCAAAGCCGGTACTGCGTTGGTAAAACGATACGCTAAGCATTTTCATGCTTAGTGGTTCTAAACAAATCCATTCCTCGGAGTTCCATCTTAAATCAATTCGGCACAGTTTAATAATTGAACTTTGATCTTTTGGATGATCGATATAAATACAATACATATACTTTGTTATATATATGCTCTGATAAGTTATAGTTCATTGTTGATCATCCCTTAAATACATTTTCATAATCAATATTTCCTGATCTGTCAGATTCAAATGCTCCACAAATTCAGTTCGATTCGCACTTCAATTTGATTATGAAATCAATTCGAGTTGTGCCCATACTTGAGTTTAACCTATGTCTTGATATACGGGATACTTCGAGTCAAGCCGCGGTCCCACAAATTTGCGGGCCGGTCATCGAATGGTTTTATAACATGAATGCGTCCGTGTTTGTTGTGGTTATAAGCGATCAAATAGTGAACAACTCACCCGATCTGGTCCGTGTTTCGCGATCGGGTGACACGCATCAATAGTTCGCGTCTTTGCTATTTGACCTGATGAACCACCAAATCCTCCTTAATGCGAAATAAGCGGTTAGCATTCTATTAAGGGCGTTTCAAATCCTTTATAGCAAAATATAGTACAATATGCGGCTTGTATAAACGGTTTATTTTCAATAATCCTTATAATTTTATAACTGCAATTTATTTACAATCAGCACTCTCAAATCAATTAAATCAATTCGATATGCTTTTAGAACAAACGCACAAACTTGGGAAATGAGAATAGGATTTGAAGAACAAACCCAATCTTTGCACTTTGATTCTGATCCTTGGAATCTTCGATCACGATTTGGCTTTTCCTCATCTTGGTCCCTTTATTCCAAAACCATTAAGAACAATATTATTCGTAATGTACTAGTAGTTTTAGTTTAGGATGGATTATTCGGAACAATATGAGTTCCAATTTTAACAATATATACATAGATGGATTCTTGACTCAGTAGGATTTCCATAGAGTCAAAAGAACGCCGAATCAGGAGTTCGGACCCAGAGGTTATGACTTTAGAGTTGGAGTCATGATCAAATCTGAATGGACGAGCTGACCTGACCTAGACGAGCTCAATCTAACACCTCAGTTAAACATCTTCTATCCTCCTCAGTTATATGAATGTATTCTTGACTCAATGGGCTCTCCATAGAGTCCAAGAACACCAAAATCGGAGTTCAAACGAAGGAGATATGACCTTGAAGTTGGGGTCATGCGTGAAGTCAACTTTGACGAGTGACCTGGTGACAGTTTGCACTGAAGTGATGAGCTCCGTCAAACACCTCAGTCTGACATCATCCCTCTGTCAGACATGGATATATTGCGGCTCCACTGGTACCATGAATTAAGAACACAAATCGGAGTTCAAGCGAAGGAATATGACCTTCGAAGTTGGAGGTCATGCGTAGTCAACTTTGGCGGGGCGACACGGTGACAGGCTGCGCACAAGAGTGACGAGCTCATTCCGACACCTTGGTGCGGCATCCCAACATCGCCTCAAGGCATATCAGTAGCGTTCTTGACTCCATGGAACTCCATAGAGTCAGAAACACCGTCGGAGTTCAAGCGAAGGAGATATGACCTTAAAGTTCTTGGAGGTCATCGCGTGAGTCAACTTTGACGAGCTGACTGACGACGACCAGCTGTTTGGCGACCTTTGTTTGACGACCTCGGTTTGGCGACCAGTTTGGCGAAACCCTTGTTTGGCGACTTCTCACCCATTTTATTTGTCGAGTAAAAGACCATAACTTGGTCTCTGAAGTCCCTAAATGAGGAAGTCGGCAAAATCAAGTTCATTGATGTGGCTAAAATTTCCATGAGGAAAAGTTTCTTTGCCAAATTCTCTTTATTTAAACCTAAAACCCGTTTCTAAGAGTCCGGTAGATTGGCCGGGTAAAGCGAAGCGAAGCCGACCCAGTTGGTGGGCTGACCTCGATCGGGGGTATAACCCAGTCTCACGGGAGACCGATGAAATTCAAAACTGAACATCAAAATTTAATTTATGTGGCTCTGATTCTGCGAGAAGGACGCACTGCAAATTCCACTTCCTTTGTACCCAAAATCAGCTCCTAAGGTTTATTCATTGCACTACCACAATGTGGCAGCTTCCATAGTTTAAATACAACTGTACGACCTAAGGCAGGATAACCGCAGCAAATCCTTGGGTAGAAGGCGACCGTAGGAGAAGACTACCTCATGGAGTTTGTTAAGAAAGTCCCGATTCAGTCTCTACTTGCATTATTGTCACGTGAAAGGACTTGCCCTCTTAGCCCTTGGGAGACCTATGGTCTGATTGTCGGAAAAATCTAGAGAGAAGATGGAACTCACAACTCCCTTTTCTCTGTTCTCCTTTTCTTATGGTTCACACTTAATCGTATTTTAAAAGGAGGGCTCCTCCCTCTTTCCTACACCCTGTCCTTTCCTTCATTTTTTATTTATTTATTTTTTCTTTTTTGTATTTAGGTCCCTCTGTTCTCTATTATTCTTCATTTAAAGTCTCTATTATTTCCCCTTACTTATTTATTTCTCGAATTTACTTAGACATCTAAACTTATTTGCAAATAACCCTTAGGTCCCATTTTACAATTTCCAAAAAAATACCCAAGTTGGCCCAATTATACCCGGAATATATAATAAATTTATTATAAAAATTCCAGGGTATTTTTGGGGCGTTACACTGGTCCTCTTGAAGAACCTCCTAATGCACTAGCAACTGATGGTGCTTGTAGAATAGTCTTACTACCGATAGCTTGAGCTGATCCCTGAGCTATTAGCTGATTAGAACCCTGTGGTTATCTAAATTTCTTACTTTGGTGTTGATAAGAACTTGACTGTCGAAGGTTTTTCTTACCCTGTCTTCTTTCTTTTATTTCATGCACTTCTTTCTTTACTCTTTCAACATTTATAGCACATGTCACAATTTTAGAAAAGTCATCATGGAAAAATCCTGTGACATGGGCCCAAATATGGTCATTGAGGCCATCTTCAAACTTATGGCATTTCTCTTCCTCAGTCACTAGCATCTCGGGAGCATACTTGTGATGATTGAATTCTCTACGATACTCGATCCACGCTCCTGCAATCTTTATTTCCAAATTATGAAACTCGTCTCATATTTCTCGGTCAGATCTGACCCACATATTGTTTCTGAATTCCACGAGAAGAACTCCTATATAACACTCCGTTAGTGCGGTCTCTTGAATCACGAGAAACCCACCACTAATAAGCTTCATCTTTGTAAGTGAGTCGCACACTCTAAATTCTCCTGCAGTGTACAATGCATTTTGATGAGTTCAAAACTCATTAGATTTTTAATCCATTTTCTGAGTTTATAATGAGAATAATGATAGATTGTATGAAGAAAACGTGAATTGAATCAGTTCAATTTGCGAGGAAAATCCCCAGTGAAAATCAAATTTAGCAAAAATCATAAAGAATCATTGCGATGGGATTGGGGCATTTGGAATTTAAGTTGCGGGGCGTAGTTTTCCAGCAATTTCAATGTGACATCAACAGAATTTGGCCTTGAAGAAGAGGCGAAGAGTGAACAAAAGCGAGTCGTGACTGAAGAAGGAAGTTGAGACCTCAAAGAATGACTTGGTGAAGATTAAAAGAGCGATCGAATGAAGGCGTTCATGTCGCGGCATCGTGCGATGTCGCGACACCAAGAGATAAATGGCGTCGTGATACCACCATGAGGTCGCGACAAGGAGATGTCTTCAAAGCTACAAGAACGACCTTCTCAAGTAAAAGTACCAACTAATTTTGAAAGAAAGGACTTGATGTATGACGCTTAGCGGTAATGAAGAATAACCGCAGAGTATGACGAAACTCCAATCCAGGCGACCAAAGTGTGAAGAAGCATACATGATATGGCGACACCGCCGGTGTGACGCGGTGAAAATAGCGATAGACATGGAAATTCGTGACCGCGAATAGAAAATTTACTGACGAAATATTTTCAAAGTGAACATAGAGTCGCGACGGTTAAACGGATAGAGACATCGACACTGGAATCGGAAGGTAGCCATGGCGTCGGTCGATGGTATGACATCCCGGTACGCCAGTATCAGGTCGCGGCGTCCTTAAGTGTTATGACATCATTTACAAGAAGAGTCGCGACATCGATCGGTGGTAGCGACATCCGTTCGAAAGAAGGAATTAAATGCGTCGCCGATGGTAGCGACATCAGCGATCAAAGAATGGAAGTGAGCGTCATTTATGATCGCGACATCAAATTTCGGAGATCTTTGAAGACAAGTCACATGAAAAGCTTCCCGCGACATCGAAAGAGCTCATAAGCATAACATTGAAATCGTGGCGTATGATTGAAATCCACGACCTCAAAAGAGCTCTCAATCGCGAAAGGTGAGTGGCGGCGTCATTCGATGGTTCGCGACATCGATTTACAGAAAGAAGGTGTGACGTCATTTAAAAATTAGACATTAGATCGAGGATGTTAAAGGCAAGTCGCGACGGATAAACCTCATGACGGTAGCGAAGTCGTGGCGTGCGATTGAGATTGCGACATCAAAGCGACTCATAAGCGAGCGGTGAAGTCGCGACGTGAAGTCGCGACATCGAGTCAAGGTCGCGACGCACAAATGGAGTGCGACATGAACAAGCAAAATGGGCCAGTTATTTTGAAATCCTGAATAGGTGCATCGAGTTAGGGTGACTTCAGACCTTATAAAATGCTTGTTGCCTGCGAGAGAAGGCTCTTGAGGCGGCTCGAGAGAGAAGTGGGTGGCCAGAAGGCTCGTGTATTTTTATTTTCTATTTCTTTTCTTTATTTTCTTTGTTGTTTTGGATTAGTTAGAGTAGTTATTTATTGCATTTGAGTTACGGATCTGGATGTTAGTTATTTGAAGTTGGTGAATGCAGGAATGATATTTTCTTCAAATTCTTGCTGTAGTTCGTTTGAAGTCGAACAAATTTGCAGTTAGACTTCGGTTCAGTTACGAGTAGTTCTTTTTTGATCGAGGAGCTAAGTTAGTGTAATGAAGTAATTTAGAAACCCGACTTCAGATTGAATTTTCTGTTGTTATAATTTATCTTTCCTACATAAATTTATTAAATTCTTGAACTTAGACTTGAATGCCTTCTTGGTTTTGTTTATTTTATGTCCCGATCAAATGTCGATTAATCTATACTGTAATGGGATTGTTTCATGCTTTCGATTTCGAGATTTCTCACGAGTGACATAGGAAGGCATTCACGAGTATTGAATGATTTCTCGAGGGTATACGAACCTAATATTAGGGGATCTAATGGGCTCTGTAATTTTAATCGATAAATCTCTTCTCACTTGAAAGCAGGAATGGGTTGAATGACTTATCAATTAAAATGAGCGGAGAACCGCTCTCGATTGACGATAAGTTCAATCCGTGTTAGCAAGGGGATCTAATCGAGAAAGAATGAAAATTTGTTCCAATTTTGAGGATGAAAAACCAATATGAGTGTAAACCCATGCGCTTAGCCTATGTCTTAGGAGCTAAGGTTTATAGTCCATGTGCAGGTATGAGTATTGAAAAGAAAATACGAGAGCAGAGGCAGCTGATTAAAAGTAGTTATCTAATCCTCGTCTTGAAAGAAGCGGGGAAGATTAGATGATGAAATGTGTCATTAAGGAGAAATCCACATGGCATTACCATCTTCGCCAGACGGATTCGAAACCGGGTTCATGAAACAAAGGAAATTGAGAGTTATCTTGCATGAATTGATGTTTCTGATGACATATTTTCAATGCATCCCTTTAAAAAGCTATTTACGGCAGTCTATTTCTTTAATTTTTTTTATTTTAGTTTAAGCATTAATTCATTTTGTTCTTAGTTTACATATCTTCATTCTTTTATTATTTTAAAGGTTGCATAGAAATTTATCAATTGCCTATCATAGTTCAAATAGTATAGAGCTTGAGTAGTCGAGGAATTGATTGATTGAATTCTTGAGATCTTTGTGGGATCGATATCTGGACTTAAATCCAGCTGTGCTTGTTTGACTGTCCACTTGCGGAATCATGGATCAAAACCGAGAAAGAAATTCAGCCCTCTTAAGAAGCTTGGGTTTTTAATCAGTATAATTGCAAGAAATATAACAAACAAGTTTCATGGCATTGTCTTTGAGGATTAGATAATAATCCTTAAGGTATAACATTATAAATTTGTGTTGATGTTTTTTGATCCATCATCACGCCCCCATAGTGGGGCCAGTTAGCGCGGCGCCCGCTGCTCGCTTATCGAAAACAATTTTCCACGGCATTCTTCCGATTCTTTCAAGCCAATTTCCACCATGGAAGGCTCATCATCTTTTTCCCGAGGAAATCCATGGGTGTCATTACCACATTCTCTTTATGGTGCCGTGAGAAACGACTCTGATTTAGTTGTATAGCTCTTTGCAATGCAGGCTATCTGGCACGGAGGATATCCATAGCACTTCCACCTTTCGCGACCTTGCTCACGAATCGATGGAGCATGGGACACTTGCCCACCTTCCACATTAGCAGGGCTATTTGGGCCACTTCCCGAGTCACCTCTAACCCTATAAGGTCCTGAACCATCCATGCTTACCTATTAAGGCCAGAAATGAGATCCGTATAAAAATTCGCTTCATCCTTTTTATACAAATGCGATGCATGTCATGAACAATTTCAAAATCATTTTTGTAGAATCGCCTCAACCCTAGGCTTTGAAACCACTAAAATGTGCCGCGCCGTAGTACCCAGAGCAGGCAGAAGACGAACGAACCAGGGACCTTGATCCCTCACTTTTTTTCTTTTAATCATTGAATAATCAATAAAATTACTTTTCCAAACACAATTCCAAATACTCATTGAGTATATATATATATATATATATATATATATATATATATATATATATATATATATATATATATTTGTAAATACCACTTTAACATAAAGGGGGCCCATCATTTGATCACAAAACTCTTTTTCATTCGATGTGGCATTTCATGCCCATTTGGTCCATTTCCCACCTTTATACAATTCAGCATTATTAGCCGTTTTCAACATCCAAATATTTACAAAACATAATCATAGTTCAATTTTCATAATAGTGTTTATGTAGAAATGAGTCGAATAATTTCACGTATGCATGTGTGGGCTTTACTTATCCTCGTGTGACTTTGGTGATGGCTACGATTCAGCTGCGGTCTACGTGCTTCCATACCTGCTCACTCGGTACATGCGTGATGATACAAAGGAATGCGCTAAGCATTTCATGCTTGAGTGGTTCTATACCAGTACTCTCTTCCCGTTTCGGTTTAAGTCGAATCCAGCCACAGTTTTTCTAAACCATGCTTTTGAATCTTTTTGAATGATCAATGCAAATACAATACATATATTCATTTCATATACATTCATTTACGATTCATTGATCATTCCAAATATGCATTATTTTAGTGCAATAAATCATTCAAAACATATATCATGCATTTCCCAAATATTCTTATCATTTTCCCACTTAGACGAATTTAACCTATACTTTTGGTGTACAGGATAATGGAATCAGCGATATAAATCCGTTAGGCTCATGCGATATAAAAAACATTTGTTTTCTAATCGATGTAGTCCCACGTTAGACTCACGGATCGGAGTGACACATCTTTACATTCATTCATAGTACTGCTAATTTGACCCTTATTGGTATACCAATCTATCCTCAACTCGAATTTAATGGTTAACATTCTATTAACAACGTTCAAATCATTCACATCAAAATACAGTATAGTATGTACATTTATACAAACAATTCATTTTCAATACTCATGCAATTTTTCATATGCAAATTATTTCAAAAATCAATTCCCTCAAATCAATTAAAACAAATCAATATGTTTTTTCTTATAAATCATTTAATGATTCAAATCATTTGTAATCATTCAAACACTTTGGAATTAGAGAGAAATGGAGAACAAGCCAAAAGATTGTCGTCCTTCGATTCCTGCTATAGTCTAGAGCCTCCGCTCAGATTTTCTTATCGTTAGCCCCTAATCCATAACAAATGATAATAATATATTAGTTAGGTATTCTAAGGTTTCTATTTAGGTCTTATTTCTACCCGACTCCCTTCCAGTACATTGTTCCTTTCATTTTTCCCCATTTCCTCATCCGTAGACATTCTTATCATTCTTTTAGGCATCGATGGCTCCATTTAGGGCCAATTACGGAAGCGATGGGTTCTAAATATGGATACACTTATTTCAGGGAGATTTGTTCTACTATAAGTCTAGTTTACCGAAATTTGAATTACTCAATTCAGATTAGTGATGCTTGATTATGGCACAAATACCAATCTTGCTCAAACACGAAATTGTATCGAACTAAACAAAATTGATGAAGAATGAGCCTTAATTTGTAGTTTATGGGTTAAATGGGGTCCAATTTGGATACAATTATTTCGAGATATTTTGTTCTCCTAGAGTCTAATTTACCCATAAATTTGACTCACTCAATTCAGATGCGTGATGGCAAGGGTGTAATAAAAAATACTGAAGCTTCTTTCAGAAAACACCAAAGCTGTATCGAAGCCGAACCAGGTACAGCAGAGCCTCACTTTTAGCTTGGCCAATTCTAGGTGAATGTGGTAAATTTGAATACACTTATTTTTGGAGATTTGTTCTTCTAAGTATAGTTACCTAAATTTTAATCCTCAATTTGGATGAGTAAATGACAAAGTTATAGACAAAGAACAAAAACATGGTTTTGAGAGAATTTTAGCGACATCTCCTAAAATCAACATTTCCTTTATACAAAATTCCTAATTTGAGGACCACAACCAATCAAACAGCAAAAACAGCAGAAAGGCAATAAAAACACTTTTATTCAAATTTTGGGTTTCCCAGCCCCAAACACAAGAAAATGAGGCGGGGTTCGGGTTTTTGGTTGCCACCTCAAATCTCTTTCAATCTTCATCTTTATCTTTTTAATCACCTAAATCCTTGATCCTATGAAGGAAAATCGCCAAGTTCCTCTCTTCTTCCTCAATCATAGTGTGCCCTAGCTCTCCTCTCCTCTTTGCCTAAAATGTGGGTTATGCCATTCAAAGACAAAAAATTGGTCTTTTATCGATTACCTTAAACCATGTTTGTCTACACGCGATTATCATTTCTTTTCTTTTTTTTTTTTTTTCATTTGTAGGGCTTTGTTCATCTCATTTATACTTTGGCACTTACATTACTCATTTATGACCCTTAGGTCCTCATTTGACATTTTACCAAATTTATTTGGCTTCTTAAAATTCCGGTTTTTATTGTTTCATTTTTATGATTTTAAACGCCAAAAAAATGAATTTAATTTATTTTATACCCCTAAACATGTTATAAGGTGTTAGTGTTTTTTCGAGGGCGTCTGAAATCTGATCTAGTCTTTGGAAGTGATGACGGGATATTAGATCTGGACTTTTATGAGTGGCGGCGGGTTAAAGTGCTCTGATTTGGTCTTTAAGATGAGCGATGGATATCACGATCCTTATATAGACTTTTATGAGTGTCGACAAAATTTAGAGCCCGCAGTCTAGTATTTAGAAGATGCCAGCGAGGATATCGACCATATCACGGACATTTCATGAGTGCGTGGTCTAGAGCCACGGTTGGCATTTAGAAAGTGCCAACGGGATATCAACCATATCTGGACTTTTATGAATGCCCGGTAGGTGAACCACAATGCAGTCTTTGGAAAGTGCGTAGGATATCATCCATATCAGTTTTACGAGTCTTCTTGAGTAAGGCAAGGTTTGGTCTTTGGAAAGTGCTAGCAGGATATCAACCATATCTGGACTTTTGCAAATTACTGTGTTTAAGAGTCACAATCTGGTCTTTGGAAAGACCGACGGGATATCGATAAATTTGAACTTTTCGCAGTGCTAGCGAGGCAAGAGCCATAAATCCCAGTCTTTGGAAAGTATCAATGGGATATCGTATATCAGACTTTGAAGAAGAGCGGTTAAAATATCTGATATTTTGAGATAGTTTTTATTATTAGTAATACTTTTAAAGGAATTTTACTGGCAATGCCTTTGAATGTAGTAGCATTCCACATTTTAGATGCGAAGTCCCATCTAGCTTATTCAAGCATTAGCATGATCAGGAACATCCCTCCAGTTCCATATATGGCCCTTCCCAGTTTGGTTGGAACTTCCCGTCTGTTGGGTTAGCTATGTTTTCAAAGACACTTCTCAAGACCAGGTCTCCGTCTTGGAATGTTTACGGTTTTATCCGCCTATTGTCTGAGTTGCTGATCTTCTTGGTATGCGTTATACATGCAGGCTGCGTGTGAGCTCATTTTCCATATCCGGAGTCTTTAATGCTTGGCAAACATTAGCCTCTTGGGATTCAATTCGAAGTGTGTGGGCATCCGATCTCTATGGGGTTATAGCACCTCCATCCAGTAGCGAGGGCAAATAGTGATATCCCGGTTGGTTCCAGAAGCGGTGGTCACATGGCTCATAGAACTCCACAGTAGCTCATCTACCTATTTTCCTTTAGCCGAATGCAGACGATTTTTCAAAGCTATTAGGAGAGTCTTGTTAGATGATTATGCCTGACCGTTGCTTTGTGGGTACCTTGGGGTTGATGTTATTGTGTGAATACATATTAGACATATTCGATATATACCAAATTTTTGTCACTGCTGCCTAGAATGATTTAGTCCCCTACAATGGTGCCATAAACTTTATAAATATCTTATTTTTAAAGTAGACCATAAAACTCTGACGATTTTTAACATTACCACGAAATCTTTATTCAATCCTCGGTAAGATCTACCAAAATCTTGTTGTTTGACTAAAATTACAAGAAATGTTTTGATATGTATGTAATGATGCAAATTTATATTAAGTCCTACTTCTCTGCAAGTATAGGTCATACAAGTAATAAAAGTGGATTTAGGAGAATCCAGGTCTCCATTCCCACGAGGATTGATAGCGGTAAGATGAATTACCCCTACTATAAGATCCTTACTATTTGAACTCAAAGAAATCTGAATTGATTTGTTTAAACTAAATAAGAATGAATGAGTTGAATTCTATAACTATATAAGATTCAAAATGAATTGGAATTGAAATTCATTGGTAAATTTAACATTGGGAAATAGATAAATGTATAATTATCAAAATTTGCATCATTCTATAACATAGTTCGAGCATCAATTTGAAATACAGATTTATCGAAGATCACGAGTAAGTATAGTTTAAGATTCCTCATTACACTCTGCATTTCACTAATGAAGAATATATTCCTTCCAAACACATGGGTCTAATCAATTACTTGTAGGATATAATCCTCTTTCTAAGAATTCAGGTACTTCTGATGACCTATTCCTAGAGTGAAGGAATTCTTACCCCATCAAACATGGAATATTCTGACCTTACATCTAATTAGTGTCATCCTTCGAATTTGAGTAAACTCTCTATCTCCTTGATTAAATCTATGCTAACATGGGATCAAGATTATTCCATCAAATAGAGGAGAAACCCTAATCAGAACAAAGTGATACATGTAAATGACTAATCCTCTGCACACACGTGACTAATTAGTGATCTATCGAGAATGTCTTTTAGGTTCATTGAATTCCATAATATTAGTCTAGCATACCCACCCAGTAAGCGCTCTATACTCTTAGGAATCTCATCTGTGTCACTCGAGAGGGCCTCCTGGAAATCCTTAGTAAGATCGCCCCCTTTATGAGTCTGAGGCTAGTAATATTAAGAGCGATTAATTTCAAGAACAACACCCGATTAAGATAAATTCAAGATTTCTAACTTTAACATTCCTAACTTTTAAGTTTGCCTGAGAGAAAATGATAACTAACACCGAATCCATTCCCGGAGGAGCTCAGTCTTTCAATACGATTTGAATAACAGTGACTAATGATGAAAAATTCAAATTACCATTGCTTCAAAATAAATGAACTCCATAAAATTTCCAAATTCCATTGAAATTAGCCAATAATGAAAACCCAATTTTTACAGTGAACCCAACTCAAAACTTCAGCCGAAATCAATGTTCAAATCCAAAGAAAGTACTAACTAAAATGTAAGCTTAAACTAAATTGACGAAGAGAAAATAAAAGAAAAAAATAAAAATAATATACAAAGGAGACTTTAGCTACCCAGATATTCCTTGTTTGGCGGAAGCTGCGCATTACTCCCTAAGAGCTTATATTTATAGGCTCAGATCTTGGGCCCTAAAAACGAGGCGAGAACCACTCACTTGAAAAAACCTAAAAATGCTGCAATAGTTGTTGATGTCAAGGTGCTGTCACGACATCAGAATTATCAATGTCGAGGGTCGCATCTGATGTTGCGACATTGAAAATTTGCTGGGCAATTCTAAATTTTCAGTTATAAGTCAATGTCGTGATGATGTCGCGACATTGAGATTCAGTGTTGTAGATTAATGTCGATGTCCTAACATTGCCTTTCATGTGTTGCGACAATGAGTTCATGTTGCGACATTGAATTGATGTCACGATACTTCTCTATAGTGTTTCAACTTAGATGCTCAGGTTTGATGTTGCGACATTGTTATAGTTATCTGTTTTGATGTTGCAATATTTTCTTAATGTTGGACATAAATGATGGCGTCATGAAAACGTGGTTTGCTCTGTGTTTAGTTTTCATTATGTTGGCGGTTCGTGCCCAGTTGATGTCGCGACGTATTGCCTCTGGTGCGATCTTTGCGGTGATGTAGCGACATTCGCGGATTCAATGTCATGACGTATGCGTTCCGATGTCGCGACATTGACTCTCTCATTCTTTCGAGATCGCTGCGCTGTGTTTGTGGTTATGACGTTTTGTTCACATAATAGACGTTGCTATCATCGCGGGGTTGGCGCGGATGGACCTCGGCGAGCATTGCCCATCGATGTCGCGACATTTGATCATTTAGATCTCTAGTGTTCAAGCGCCAGGCGATGTCTAACAATGATTTGATATCGCGTGCGTTTGTTGATGTCTCCGCGTTGAATTTTATTACGTCTTTAACCGCGATATCGTGGCGATGTCGTGAAATTTAAACAATTGATTCTTCCCATTCTGAAGCAATGCCGGGCGATCATGACGATGGATGGTTATACAATTTGGCTGATAGGGCTACTGCTGATGTTGTGACATTTGGCATATCCTTACCTTCCTCTTTGCCCCCAAATGATGTCGTGACATTACTATAAGCGTCAGACCTTACTCTCATAATGTCGCGACATTGGAAATTTAGCGATTCGACATTGGTCACTCTCTTACACAGTGTTGGTTATGCTCCATTTATGTTGGGTGCAGCTATTTTCCTTAAGTTCCTGCAAAAAATTAAAATTCAAAAAAATCTAGGTGATAAGCTCTATAATTTATTAAAATGAACATTTAAACGAAATTCACTTGAAAAATTTGGCTTAAAAACATGTATGGAGTTTCAAACTCATCAAGCTCCCACAAACATAAAGTTTTGCTTGTCCCTCAAGCGAAAAATATTATTTTGTCTCGAAACAATAAAAATAAAATTTTAAGGGCGTTTTCAATTTAATCATCTATTCAATGTATAAACGTTTGAGCTTTATTACTATTAGGTTGTGACATCAATTCTAATTAAGCTTCATTTTCAGGATCCTAAAAATTTTAAATTTAAATCGTTTAATATAGCATGTAATTCATAGTTAATAAACAGATATAGTCCTTGACTATGTGAGTGTGTGTTGGTCTTCCCTTTAGCAGCTAATTTACATATTAGGTAGCTTTATAGGAGTTATATACAAAAATGGCTTGTTCATTAAAAGTAATTTAGTCAGTAGGCTTGTTAGTCATATTATTATCCGCTTTCAATGTAGACATAACATATAACACCTCAGAAATTTTCTTAATTATTATATTTTTAAGTGAGAAATTCCAAAACCCAAGATTTGTACAAGATACGAATTAAAGTGGAAATTTATTAAAACTGGGGATATAAAAGTCATAAAATAATAGGAATTATGAAATAGATTCAGTAGGGAGTTGTAGTGCAAATAGAGGAAGTTTGTGGGCTATAGAGCATTTTGGGAGAAACTTAAGTCAAAAGAATGCATTTTTGTGGCCAAACAAGGCCTTATGAAGAATAAGTGACTTAAGACCAAGTTGGTCTCTCATTTGGGGGAAATGCTAGGGCAATACGTGAAGAGAGGAAGAAGAAGAAGAAGAGAAGGAAGCCCGAGAAAGGTATGGAAACTATGGATTTGTATGGAGATGTGGTTTTTATGATTTTGTGATTTATATGGATATTTATGGGTTTGTATGTGGATAGTTGGTTCCATTTTCTATGGTTTCAGTTAGATTCATCCCGACCTTAGATTTGTTGAAGTTGGGGTTTGGTAAAATACTAGATGGTATAAGATGAGTGCTTGGAATCTCAGCTGAGTATGGATTCTTGTTTAGACATATGGATACATGTGTGGGTTAGGAGATTAACCTAATTTACAAGTATTTGAGTTTGGGTTTGGAAAACCTAATTAATCTCTATGTTTTAGTTTGGTTGGGTTAGAACACACTTAGAGGTTATTTGATTAATTACCCACGATGGTGGTGAATCGCGTATTCTCTTCCCTAAGTTCCTCTCTTATGCAGTAGTCGAAACTCTGCGGTATAGTGAGTCAAGGTGAACACAGGGGATTAAGTTTCATCTAGAAATGGTTTGCATAAGTGAAGGTAGACTTTCTACTTGGACTCTTTAGGTGGAGTTTCAAAAGCAGTTGGCTCAGAAGTTAAGAAAATGAGAAGCTATAAAAACTGAAATTAAAGGTGAAAAAATTCAACCTTTGAGACTTGGGTAGCTCTTGGCAGGATTAGGGCAGCAAGTGTCCTCGGGTTTTATCCTGCGTTGTGTGACGACCTATAGTCAGTGGCATAGCAGGATCTATATTCTTCATGAAGCCTCCTTTGTGAAGCATCTCTATTTGAGTGTCTGGTGGCATTACGGGTTCATAGTACACTTTAGGTTCAGAACACTAACATTCAGATTGTCATTTTAGAGGCTCGTAAGACCATCTAAGAACAACGGTGCATCTCACCCTAGTAACTGCATCTAAAGCATGAGAGTAGTGGCCAAGTATGATAAATGTTATTTAACCCCAACATGCTAAATGTATCTAGGAAACAGTAAAACCATCTAAGAACAAGTCTAAGCATGAGTGGTGGCCGATCAATAACATCCCATGTTATGCAGCTATGTTTTGAGAATAAGGGCTGATACTCACCGTAGCTTTGCATACAAAGAGGACAACATGCATGCCCCACCACAAGCTAGCTTCCTTCCTCTTCAAGAAAGGAAACGACATCTCTTGAGTTGTCATCTCGAGGTGTGTTTAGCTGTGGGGAAAGTGAAAGAAAGAAGAGAGAAAGAAAGAGAGAGAAGAGAGAAAAGAAATAAAAGCAAGACCTAAAAAAACTTTATTTACAAGCGATAAAAATAACTTACAAATCACGAAAACTTGTAATTCCCATACATCCTCCTCATTTATTCTGAAACGCCAGAGGGTATTTCAACCTCTCAAAGTGTGAAATTGCAAAACCCTAATAACTAGAGCTAGAGTTATAAGGACTGAATTGGGTAATAAACCAAGTTTGAGCGGTTCGGCTGATAATTACGAGAGATGTGAGGCGGCTGCCGAATTTCGCTAGAGGTGAGAATTTGGCCTAATTAACGAATTTGGCAGGAGTTAGCGAGATTTAGCGATGTTGTAGGAAGTGGCAGGCTTAGCGAGTTTGTGATGCTGGCGAATTTAGATGTTGAAATTACAGCTGGCTAGGCGGGATTTCGCTAAGCTTCTGTAAATTTCCGGTGAGGAAGCAATTCTATAATTCGCTGAGAACGGTGCGAGTGTTTGCAGGAATTTTCAATTTTCGAGATTCGGCTTGTTTGCGAGCAGGTTGCGAGGGTCGCTAGGATTACAATTGGTTGCGAGCAGTTTGCGAAATTCACATTTTCTTTGTTCTTGCGTACCTCGTCCAAATCTTAAACTGCATCTCATTTCCTCCCTTTTCCTTTGTTTTCCATTGATTTTTGAGCTTGATGGCGAGACTAAACTTTCCGACCTCGCGATTGATCATTTGCATTGTGGTTAGGCTTCAGAAGTGCATAAATACCTACAAAACAACCAAAACATGCTCCAAATGGCATAAGTGTTACTAAGATGACATGAACACTTGGTGGTTTATATGACGCCAGTTAATGCCGCAAAAAAAGTACTCGAAACCTATCAGCCATAGGGTTAAATTGCACTTTTTGGGCGTGTCCACCAACCAAGAAAACGAGTTGCTAGTCCCTTAGCAAATGCAAAATAAAAGAGATGCATGTAGTGATTTTCAAAGGTTATGATTCAAAGGTTTATGTACATATAAACAATACTTTAAATTGAGCGTTGATATCAAATTTGAAAGCGATATGAAAGAATCAAATCCATAAGAGAACAATTTCCAGGTCAAAACTAGTTTCCATGATTCCTCACTTGAATTTCACCTAAAGTGTGGTTCTTTATGTAACTGATTCATGATAAATTGCAAAATTGTCGCCCGACTGCTTAGCGACGCGGCCTTAAGTTGTTTGAAACCCGGCCTGAATGAGGATAGTTACGCACTTCTTTACGTATTCAGCTCACATAGTGGATGCAATGCTTAAAATTACCGACTTCACCAAAGTCAGATTAGCGAGGGTCCACGATGACTCGACCAATTAAGGTTTAGGGCATCTGACGAAAGGATCTTTTCGACCCTAGAACTCTAGAACACTCTGGGACTCCGAATGACAGAAAGTAGCACCTACAAATCGTTAGACTCTACCTATCCACCACCCATCTGCTGACACTAAATCGTGGCTCGACCAGTGAGCAGGGCAGCCGGGTTTCAGGCTTTACGTACACCCCTCGGGCCGTGCTCGGAGTTTCAAGTAAACTTCCACGACTTTATTTTCTTTTTCTTAACCTTTTTCTTTTTCTTTTGCTTTTTCTTTTCTTTTTCTTTTGGGAAAGAAAACATTGGTCTTCAAGTATGGGTAACACAATGAGCCTATCTAGGTTGCTAACATGCTTAAAATGGCTATGTGAAAGGAAGCTGAACAAAATTCACGACCTAATATTGAAGTAATCAGAGTGCGATTGTATGAATTAACTTAAGGGAGAATTTCAAGTTGAGTATCTGGGTGTGGTAATAAAGAAATTGTTTCAAGCATGGAATTTGTTCTAACATAGAGGTGACAAATAGTGATTCAATTTTCCAACCATGTTCAGTTCTCCCGATTGAAAGAAAAACCATTTTGATATGGAAATACAAAAGTACTTCACACCGGATAAAGATGGAAAAGTACTTACCTGCGGCGCTGCATTCTTGAAAAAAATAAATCATTAAGCTCCCCAACTGATATCACTATTTTTAAACACCACGGCGAGTTTAAATAACTAAAAAAATGAAACGTGTTTCTTTGGAACGGCGTTAGCCACCTGAAATTACAAAGCGTGGGTTCGAGGGGAGGGGGTCGGGAGGAGCTCCTCCACGCGTACGATAGTGTGTGCTGCGGTGCTGCCTTCTGTACTTTCGGCCTCCATTGTTTTGGACAATCGAGGTCTCTGGTGGCGGAGTGGGGTGTATTTGCGGGGAGGGATGGTGGTTCTACATTAGCGCTTCATTGTTCTCCATCCAAATTCTTGGCATCTGTTAATATCATGCCTTCACACGTGTACCGCTCGGTAGACTTCATAAATTATTTGCTCCCTGACTCAAATTTGGTTTTGCTTATTTGCTCAGTGGAAAATGTGGAGCTCAGGTGTCATGTTGCGAATGTGAGGCTGCGCGGCCCGTTCCGAAGCGATTGATAATGGCATTTGATGTAGCGGAAATGGCCATTGATATAATGGGCACTTGATTGGTGCCCACCGCCTTCGGTTCTCATTAAAGAACCCTGAGAATCCACCGGATAGTAGAACTTATCTGCTTTTACCAGCATCCTCCACTATCCCTTTTGGTATTTTTTTCTTTGAGCGATCGGTAGAGACTAGGGTGATGTTGGTTGGTTCATTTCTCCACAGACCTAATTGCTATGAGTATGGCATTAGGTTGTGCTTGGCACCGAAGTCTAGCGATTAGCTGTCAATGCGGGTTCCTCGATGTTAGCGAGATAGTTAAGGTTCACTGGATCCTTGTGTTCTAAGTATCTTACGTGGATGATGGGGTAACATTCGGATTAAGAATGCCTTTTGTTAATGCTGACCCCTTTTGATTGTACACGGATCTTTCAAAAACTTTGCATAGAAGCGGGGGACTTGTTTGATGATGTCGGGGTATGTGGCCTTCACTTGTCTTAGGACTTCTAAGATACCTTCTGTGGGATGCCTTCTTCTTACTTCCTAAGTGCACATGAAATGGAAATTGGCATGCGGTGTTTAAATTGAATGTCCTTAACGAAATGTGTTATGGCTCCAATTCTTCCCTTTTAAGTTTCCTCAACGGGGCTGGGTATTGGCGATCAACCTCTTTTCCCACTTCTTAAGGTAATGACGGCTTTGACTTCATCCATTTTTGGGGAGGTTCAAGATAGCTCAGTTCATGGACTCCTTGGTTTGGCGGAGTAAATTTGAGAAGGGAACCTCCACGCCTCTTGCGATGATTTTCCATTCTTGTTGCTGGATACTGCGAACATCAATTCTTCGGTTAAGGCTACTTTCCAATCCGCCATTCTCTTGTTCAAGGGAGCTTTCTACATTTTCAATTTTTTGGTCATTGAGCATTGATGCCTTTTTGCTCATATGAAATTTCTCTGCTTTCAGTTCCACGATGGCTTTCAGCGGGGGAGAAGTGGGTGCTTCTTTGGAGTGAAGTGGTGGTAGAATCTTTTCTTCTTGTGCTCACAGGGTACATATCACGGAGGTTGAGGTTTCCGGGAAAGGTTAGGGTGACCCCTCGATTAAATTTGTAAGCGTTGCCATATGGGCGTCATGGTGGTTTATTTTGATTTAGGACATGGGCATACTCTAGACGATTAACTCCTCGGGGTGATTATTTGATTGAAAATTGAAGCAAGAGAGTTGGGATCGGATAACTTCGTTAGCTTGTTTGCATTTCATGCTGATTTTTCATTTGAGATCATCCGATCTTTGAGTCCGATATTCGATTTAAACTCATCTCTGTGTCTTGAAATGCGTCTTGTCTCCCCGCTGGTGATTGATGGCCCACAGGTCTTCGAGCTTCCCTAGGACTAGGTTCCATCGAAGCTTTGGAGTTTCGGCTACATAGTTCAAAATCCATGGCCGTCGGGATGTTGCACCGAAAAGTTACCCCACATAGTTTCCCTTGATTGTTTCATAGCGGGAGACATACCACCATAGAAGTGGTTCTGACATCCATGTCAAACCCATGGTGTGGACGTATGCGATGGTTTCCATAAATCTGTCCCGACCCAGCGATAAAATCTCTCACCATCACGAAATTTGCAAAGGTATAAATTTGCACTTTTCAAATTATTAGTCTTGTGATGCTATTCTTCGAGGTCGACTGCATTTCAGTGACCTTCTAATGGTTAGGCCTCGATAGGTTAGGCCATATCTTAGCCTTGTCCTTAGAGTCAATGGAAATACCTTTGCTTCAACAAATCCATGTCCATCATACCTTCCTTGAAGGTAGTACAAACCTCCTCAAAATCCTAATATGAGTGTATGGATTTTCATTTTCCATACCATGATATGTAGAGTAGAGTACGAATATGGCCTCCTTTGCTACATCTTGGCGGGGAGGGATGATACGAGGATGGAGCAGGCACTCTAGGAGGGTGGATGTGATCCTCATGGTTCTATAGGCATTTGGATTCATGGGGGTTCCTGGTTGGCTCTGTTGTTCCTCCGGTATGGGATCCGTGGTATACGTTGTGCCTTCTTCACTAGGTCGAGTTGTGTACTATTCCTGTCGAAGCTGCACCAGAGTGTCTACATCCTTTGTTGCATGCACGGATGTTACCTGATTGTAGAGGCAGCCAAATAGAACCAAGAGTGCTAAAAGAAAAATTAAAAGTAATCTAACAAAAATAAATAAAATGACTGAATGAAAAAAGCTGAAAATTTGAATCGGTGCGATTCTTGTCAAGTGCTAGAGCGGCGATTCACGCAGTGATATACAAAAGAGGTAAAGGTTACCTTCACTTGTGATGTGGATCACAAGTACTCTTGGCACTACCATTAGTAGTCAGGCACCATCCGACAGCGGCGCCATTTGATTACGTGCCACGGTAGAATTTGGTGAATCTTGATATTTATATACCTAAGTTCCTCCCTCTTGCCGTAGTCAAAAGCTCTTTCTTGATTATAATTAGTCTAGGAATTAGAACACGGGGATGGGTTTTCATCCTAGAAATGGTTTGCATAAATCACTTGCTTGAAGGTAAGGCTTTCTACTTGGACTCTTTGGAATTGAGTTTAAAAGCAGTGGGCATGAAGTTGGCGAGGCTATGCGGAATTAAAAGGTGAAAAGTTAACTGAAGACTTAGGTCACTGCAGCGAGTTAGGACGAAGCAAAGTAATCACCGGGTTTTATCCTCGTTATGGCAAGCTGACCTATAGTCCATGGCATAACGGGATCTATATTTAACTACAAGCCTCACGGCTGAAACATCTCTATTTGAGTGTCTGAGTAGCATGCGATTTATGGCCCTTTTAGTTTAAAATTTTAACATTCAATTATCATTTTTAGAGGCTCGTAAAGACCATCTAAAAAGTTTCTTGATGCATCTCTCACCTATGCTTGCATCTAAAGCATGGAGAGTAGTGGCGAAATGTATGATAAATGTTATTTAACACCAACATTATAAAATATTATCTAGGCTCGTAAAAACCATCACAAGAACAAGTCCTAAAGCTTATAGGTATTGGCCAAATCAATAACATCCCATGTTATGCGACTATGTTTGAGAGTAAAGGGCCACAAATACTACGTGAAACTTAATCTGAAGACATTGCTGCATATGCCGCACAGTAGCTTCTTCCTCTTGAAGAAAGGAGAGCAGGCGTCTCTTGAGTTGTCATCCTCGAGAATGTGTTTAGCGGCGGAAAGTGAAAGAAAGAAGAGAGAAAGAAGAGAGAGAAGAGAGAAAAGAAATAAAAGCAAGACTAAAAAACTTTATTTACAAAAGCGATAAAAGAAAATAACTTCTGAATCACCCAAAAAACTTGTATTCCTTCTATCCTCCCCTCCTTTATTACAAAACATGAGGGTATTTGTAAGCCTCCTCGAGTATGAAATTACGAAACCACAATAACTAGGCTAAGTTATGGGACCCGATTGGAGTAATAAACCAAGTTTGAAGGCGGTTCAGCATTAATTCTGAGAGGATAATGAGGCTGAATTTCGCTAGAGAGTGAGAATTTCGCTAATTAGCGAATTTGGCAAGGAGTTAGCGGGTGGCAATCAAGCAGTGAAATGGCAAGGCTTACTTGAATTTGGCAATGCTTTGGCGAATTTGCTTGATATTGAAATTTATTGCTTCGCCCCATTTCTCTAAAAATTGCGAATTTCGGTCAGCGATTCATAATTTAATAAGGAGCAGTGCAAGTTAGGTAGCGAATTTTTCAATTTTGTTTGAGATTGCATTGTTTACTTGACTGACTGCGAAATTATTAGGATTGCGAATTAGTTCTTGAACGGGTGCGAAAATTCTGTTCTTTATTCACTGCTGTACCTGCAAATCACATCTTGGCTTTATCTCATTTCCTCCACACTTTTCCTTTGTTTTCCATTGATTTTTGGGCTTGTTGATGGCTGAGACTAAACTTCCAACCTGGCGATTGATCATTTTGCATTGTAGTTGAAGCCTGAAGTGCATAAATACCTAAAACAACCCAGAACATGCTCGAATGGCATAAGTGTTACTAAGATGACATAGAGCCTTCAATTGGTTTATATGGCGTGATTAATGCGCGAAAATTACTCAAAACCTACTCCCAATAGGGTTGAAATTGCCTTTTTGGGCATTAATCGGTATTTTAGTGATGCTTTTGGATTCTTTTGGGGTTTTTGGTTGGATATCTGAAAAATGGTGAAATCCAACAAAATTTGAAGTAATTTCGAGGTCCTATCTTGCTTGGTGTGGGATCCCCACGCAACTGCGTAGGTCCATGCCAAGGCGTGGCATGTCCACGCCGTGGCGTGGCTGAGAGGGGGCTTGGACAAGCCTCGGGTACGCCGTAGCGTAGTAGTGCTACATCGCGGCGAAGTCATACGCCGCAGCGTAGCTACTGTTCACAAAGTGTAGATTTTTGTGTTTTGTTTTGTTTTGCTATTCCGTTACTCTAAGGACTTGTCTATTGGACTAATGACGACCCTATAAGCGTATGAAAGGGTGCATTCATGTTCGTAAGGTAAAGGAAAAATTAGACCATAGTTCGCTTTGCCTCGGCGAGTTCGATGTGGGAAAACTTAATGCCCCTATAATAAGATAGTAAGTTTTTGAACACATAATTGTAGGATTGCTTAAGGCCGGTTGTGGGCTGCTGACACCTTTGTGCGTGGGTAGAGCCGCATTATAGTACTTGGTACTCTTTGATTAGTCTGCAATGGCCTCGACACATCTAGTACTTTGGTACTCTACGATTAGTGCCCGACACATTAGAGAGTACTTGATTACTCTCTGATTAGTACAACTACACTCTATAAATTTTTGGCCTCACACTTTTATTGCTCTGACACACCTCGATGCTTATCTTTGTACCTTGAGTACTTATTGTCTTGTGTCACTACTCATTTCTTATTCACTGTTCTAGGTAGTTAAACGAGTTATATGATAAGAGTCGAATAACAGATAAGAGTAAAATATTGTACATCGTTACTGCGAATGTACCTCTGGTACCTGTACAATTATAAGCTTTGCTTAATTTTATGGGTACCACCATATAAGTATAAGTTTTGTAACTCCTCACGGGAGATACGAACAGAGTATATGTCTACTATAAATCACAGTATGTGTATAAGTTTGTTATATGAATTCATGAATAATTAGATATATGCTACTATATGTCTACATTCTTTGTTATATACTTCTTACTAAATGAGTATTAATTAAATATTGTACGTATTGAGTCATATGTTTCCTACTAAGAGTAAAGCTTAGCACAGGTTTTAATCTATGTAGGTATAGAGGAGGACGTCCGCGATCTTCCTCATACTCTTGGGCCTAAGCAGCAGCAGGGTCCATCACTGTGGGTTTGTGCTCCCCAATTATGTAAATGTAAATGTACAGTTTTTGTATATATATATATGTAAATGGGACTCAAGACTATATGTATTGACACTGTAAACACCACTACGATGGTAGTTTTATTTTTGTATCCTTTTATATGATATTGTGATTCAGTTATAAGACTTAGGCCCACCAATGTCTGAAAAATCAAGTAAGAAGTCCCAGTATAGTTTCCTCGCCAGCCATTAGCCTAGGCGGTTGGGCGTGACATAACACCCCTCGAATCGAATAGGTCTTGGGCGTATAATGTATGGGGGGCACTTGGTAGAGAACTAGACATTTTAGGCTCAAGTTTACCCTGGCGCATTGTTCATTTTCTCAACTCTTTGCCTTCTTTGCTCATCCCAGTTTTCTACTAAACTAGCCCTTTAAGCATCCCCAAACCAAGTCTAGTGCATTTTCCTGCATTTCCTCCTCTATGACATATTTTTATTTTTATTTTCTTTTCAACTGTTATTTTGATTCTGCTCCATAAGCCCCTTTTACGTCTTTTGTTTCAAGTTTGAAGTGGTGCAATGTTTGCAGCACTCGGCTTTCTGCTACCCTTAACAAGCTTTGGGTTAGTAGCTCCATACCTAGTTAGCATTCACGGTACTAGGAGTAGAACACCCAAGGACTTAATTCTTTGAATGTGACACCCATTTCAGGGTCCAGTTGATGATTAGTACCCCAGTCTTTATTTTGAGCCCTATATCAGATAGGTTTTGAGTGCTTTTTTCCACTAATCATGCCAATTATGCCGATTGAAGTGTTCAAGTCTTCTTAGTATCACTTATGTAGTTTAGAGGTTATTTTTGGTTGTTTTGCAGGTTTTTGCGTACTTTGAGAGTTCAATATCGATACATATGCTAAACCATGAAGATTGAACCCATTCATCAGCCATCAAACATACCAAAAATCAAAAGAAAGAATAGCGAAAGTGATAAAGGGTTGAGTGCGATATAGGAAGCGATAAGCCATGCACGATGAAAGATCAGCAATTCTAGGGAATTTCGCTAAGATTGCGAAAATTTCGTTGGGATTGCGAAAATTTCGCAATCATAGCGAAAATTTCACCGATCCTAAGCAAGAAATTGTGAGCCGCTAGACCTAAAAATTTAAGCTAACCCACTTTGTTCTAGAAAAAATGCAGTTTCGCTATCACCTAAAAATTTCGCTAAGCTAGCGAAATTTCGCTAGCTAGCGAAATTCTCTGATTTCGCTATCTCTGTGCAATTTCGCTACCTAGCGAAATTTTCGTAGCTAAGCGAATTTTACCATTTGCCCTAAGCGAGGTGTTACTTGCCTAGCCAATCTCACGCATTGTCATCCTTTTAATTAATGCAAAGCCCAGAGCTTCATTTTGGTATATTACCTCCTTGTCCCTTGATTTAGTAAAATGTTAGGCTTTCTTGTATTTTCATACATTGGGATAGTCTATATAAACCCTATAGTTTTGTAACCTAGCGACTTGGAGAAGGAATCTTTTGGCAAAATTTTATTTTATCGTAAATATCTCATGACTCGATTAGGGTTTT
This sequence comes from Tetrastigma voinierianum, assembly GCA_016808115.1. NCBI lineage: Eukaryota > Viridiplantae > Streptophyta > Magnoliopsida > Vitales > Vitaceae > Tetrastigma > Tetrastigma voinierianum. Next base: position 2,011,128 of record JAEQBH010000112.1, read on the forward strand.
GCTTTTCTCTCTTCTCTCCTCTTTCTCTCGTTTTCTAGGCTGCAAACCCTCTTGAGGATGTGACTCAGAGATGCTTAGCTAAGCCTCTTTTCTTTGAAGAGGGAAGGTAAGCTAGCTTAGTTGTGGGGCGATTCTGAGGTTGTCCTCATGTGATTTGAATGCTACAGTGCGTATTTACATAGCTCCCATCTTCTCAAACTAGGGTTGAATATCATTTAATGTCATTAATTTAGCGATACTTACCATGCTTTAGGATACAGTGTATACTTATTGCTAGATGCATTGTGGTTTTTTAGATGGTCTTTACGAGCCCACTTTGAAATGATGTGAATGTTAGGGTTTAAGTATTTGAAGAAGAAATTTGTAGATGCATGTTACCTATGTTATTTCGAATAGGAATTGATTCTAGGAGGTTAGGTTGCTAGTTAAACAAAGGAATCTAGGTTATGGCTTGGACTATAGGTTGCTTGTCATAATCGAGGATAAAACCGAGGACACTTGTTTATACATGTTTTCAAAGTTAGTGACACAAATCTTCAAAGTTACCTTTTCACACGTCACTTCCCGATCTTTGATTTATTCCAGTTTTCAAACTACTCACACTTGTTTTGGAAACAAATCCAAAAATCAAATAGAAAGCCTTACCTTTTCACACTTATGCAAATCCCATTCTATGATGAAAACCCATCCGTGTTCGACCCTAGACAGGCCTCTACTGCGGTAGCTTGACTACGGCGATGCAGACTTAGGATATAAATTTTGTTGATTCGCTCATCCTCGTCCAGGCCTCATGCATCTCGACCCACGTCAGGCTGCGGAGAGCGACATCATCGCCTCAGTTGTCCACAGCTGGGATCGGTCGTTGTTCGTAGGCGCGTTCAGGGAATCTTGCACTACATTCAAAGGGATTTTCATCGGGAGTCATTCTATAACGTCCAGTAGAGGGCTGATCAGGTTCGAGGATTCTAGAGGTTGATTGAGGAATTTATTCCCTCTGGCCTTCATGACCCAGAGACGATGTGTACCCCGGGTGGTCTTTGTGGTTTTATCCTTTCGATGACATCGGGGGGCGGTGGTCGCCACGAGGCTTTAGTTCTCTATGGATGGTCGCCCCGGAGTCTCGGACGGCAGATGTTCGGCGACTTTGGGCTCCGATATCTGCCAAACGGTCGGAGGTTATGAGGCTTGGGCCCACCCACCTCGTGGGGAGATGGTTATCACGGCTAGAGACATCCTGTGAGGCGATACTCTTGAAGGCGCTCCGCCTCGGATGCTGCTGATTGACCACCTAGTGAGGACCAGCTTGTTCCCGGCTGCAACATTATACCGGCGGAGGGCTGTGAGGTTCTTCTGGGATCTCGAGGGAGGGACGCAGTCCCTGCGGGGCGTGATGAGCCCCTCACTTGATGCATTTCGGGAGAAGGTCACTGGAAGGGCCTGGTTCGGCGAGTCTTCGTCGCGTCTGAGACTACTACGCCGGGTTCTCGAGCATTTGATTCAGGGAGGAGCCCGTAGTTGAGAGGAGGGATCCGATGCCCTCTGAATCCACATCCCAGCTGGGCGAGTGATGACCATGCAATATCTTTCCTCATCCGGCGACGGGGCTGGGAGGAGAATCTGGGATCGGTGGCGAGGACTCCCATGGGGCTTGATATGCATGCCCACGAGCCGAGATACGGAGGAGTCGACTCGCATGCATCCCTGTCTCCTCCTCCCGTTACATCGCTTGAGCTGCCGGTGTCGCTGGCCGTCTTACTGCGCACGTTCACCAGTATGTTCACGCCATTTCGAGAGAATATAGTTGGAGTGATGGATGCTATTGCTCAAGTACCGTGACTACTCGGGGCGGCCCAGGGATCGGAGAGTTGACTCGGTGTCACTCCATGCTGCAGCGGTTGCGCGTGGCTCGCTGGGTCTTCCTCGTGTTCGGATCGGAGGAGGAGCCTCTGACGGCGGCTATCAGCATCATTGGATGTGTTGTTGGGCTGCGGCCCGGCTGACGATCACGGACCCACCACCACCACGGCCGGTGGGGTGGTTAGGTTTCTTTATGATTTTGTATAGTTACCGGCTTTGTCGGCACTCTTAATTTTGATTAGGATTCATGTATTAGCCGTAGTAGGCGGTGATATTTTTGTATCTGGCTTTGGTATGCATGCTAGCCATTTTAGGCACATATCAAAAGCTATTCGATATATATATACACACTTTTGCATACTCCCTTTTTGTGCCTCCATCTTATGTAATCGTTTTGTCTTGATTGGACAATTGAATTGCTTGGTCAGACAATTGAATTGCTTGATTAGACCAATTGAATTGTGATTAGACAGTTAATTGCCTTTAAATGGAAAATTTGAAACCTGTTTGTCACCTTTATGTTAGAACAAATTCCATATTTGATATAATTTTGAAATTAGGTTGAAGTTCGACATATAGCAGACATTTCTCATGAATTTAATTCACCATTTGCGCTGATTGAACTTTCCAATAGAACAGCGGTGTTTACCTACTTTCATTTTGCATATGTAGGCTTTAGGCATGTTGGCTTGGCTCTTATGATAGGTTTGTGTTACCACATTTGAAGACCAATGCTAGTCTTCCAAAAGGAAAAAAAAGAAAAACCAAAAAGAAAAATAAAAAAGAAAGAAGAAAAGAAAAATAAAGTCGTGAAGCCTTGCCTTGAAACTAGAGCACGGTCAAGTGGGGTGTATCAGTAAACCCGCTGAAACCCAGATGCCTAAGCCTTAATTGGATTTAAGTCATCGATTTAGTCGTTACATGTTGAATAGGTGAGTTTAACGATTTGTAGGTGTGATTTTCGAAGTCATTAGTCAGGAATTGGCTTCAGCGGGTTACATGATCACGTGATCCTTTTATGGCGTGCACAGACCTTGTTGGTTTAGGAGTCATGGGTGGACCCATTGTAGGACTTTGGTGAAGTGATTTTAAGCGTGCACCTCTGATGGATTGAATAAAGAAAGAAAGCGTAACTATCCTTATCTAGGTTGTTCGACATCTTAAGGCCAATACCGGTCACTAAGGTCAGGGGAGAACAGTTTTACAATTTATTGGCTCGATCTGGATTCACCTTGGCTGAGAACCATTAGACTTTGGTGGAAATTCCAGTTGAGAATCATGGAACCAATATTGACCTGAAATTGTTCTTGTATGGTTTTGGCTCTTTCATGGCGGTTTTCACACTTGGTGTCAATTTTTCAGTTTAAAGGTATTGTTTATATGTACATAAACATTTTTGAATCATAAACTTTTTGAGAATCACTTGCATCTCCTTTTTGTTTTTGCATTGCTAAGGGACTAGCAACGTTTCGGTTGGGGGGTTGATGATTAGTACCCCGAAAGTGTTATTTTGAGCCACCATCGGATAGGTTTGAGTGCTTTTCCCTTAATCATGCCAATTATGCCAATTAGTGTTCAAGTCTTCTTAGGTATCCTGCATATCGTTTAGAGTTATTTTTGCAGGTTGTTTTGCAGGGCTTTGCGTCTTTTGAGAGTTCGTGCTCGAGACGTATACAAACCATGAAGATTAGACCCATTCATCGACCATCGAGCTATACGAAAATCAAAGAAGAATGAAGGCAAAGTGATAAAAGTTGTAGTGCGATATAGGAAGCGATAAGCCATGCGATGTCAGCGATTCGGGGAATTTCGCTAAGATTGCGAAAATTTCGCTGGGATTGCGAAAATTTCGTAATCCTAGCGAAATTGTGAAATTTCGCTAGACCTAAAAATTTCGCTAACCACTGTTCCTAGCTTAAATGCGCCGCTTATCACTGTACTGGCGTGTTAAGGAATTTCGCTTAGCTAGAGAAATTGCTGCCTAGCGAAATTCTCTCGATTACGTTTTCTCAGGTAATTTCGCATTTAGCGAATTTTCGCCGCCTAGCGAAATTGCTCGCCTGGGCCAAATCTCCTCAGACACATCCTTTGTAATTAATGCAAACCTAATTTCATTTTGGTGTATTACCTCCTTGTCCCTTTGATTTACTAAAATGTTAGGCTTTCTTGTATTTTCATACATTGGGTGGTCTATATAAACCCCAATAGTTTTTGTAACCCTAAGCAACTTGGAAGGAATCTTTTGGCAAAATTTTATTTTATGTAAATATCTCCCGCAGCTCAGTTAGGGTTTTGCTTTTCTCTCTTCTCTCTCCTCTTTCTCTCATTTTCTAGGCTACCAAACAACCCTCTTGAGGATGACAACTCAAGAGATGCTTGGCGTTTCTTTTCTTTGAAGAGGAAGGTAGCTAGCTTCGTCATAAGGGAAGCATAAAGTTGTCCTCATGTGTCAATGCTACAAGTACTATATTTATGGCTCCCATCTTCTCAAACTAGGGCTGAATATCATTTAATGTCATTAATTTGGCCAATACTTACTATTAAGTTTTAGGATACAAGGTATACTTATTGCTGTGATGCACTGTGGGTTTTTTAGGATGGTCTTTACAAGCCACCGAAATGATGTCAATGTTAGGGTTTTAAACCGGAAGGGTCGATGCATAAGTTATCTCGTGTTGACCTAAACAGGCGATTATAGGGTTAGGTTTGCTAGTTAAACAAAGATCCGGTTATGGCTTGACCTTGTAGTTGTTGTCATAATGCGAGGATAAAACCCGAGACGCTTTGTTTGCCCTATGTTATCAAGTTAGTGACCTAAATCTCTTCAAAGCTACCTTTTCACACATCACTTTCAGTCTTTACAAGCTATTCGCCTTTCAAACTATTTCACACTGCTTTTGGAAACAAACTAAAACCAAATAGAAAGCCTTACCTTTTCACACTTATGCAAATCATTCCTAGGATGAAAACCCATCCCCCGTGTTCTAATTCTAGATCGCCATAATCGGGGCAGCAGCTTGACTACCAAGAAGAGGAGGAACTTAGGATATAAATTTTGTTGATTCCGCTCAACCTACTGTGGCACGAATCAGTTGACCACCGTCAACATGCGGAAAACTTGTGTGTCTCATATCATGAGACCCATACATGAGTAAAAATGGCAACATTGGCCTACACAACATACTCGCCAAAATATATCCAACTATATGACAATAGTTCCAAGAGTTGTTACATCACTCTTAATCAAAACATATATCAAAATTAAGAATTCCTAATACATGTTTTTCAAAATATATATCAAAGCCACATGTCGGCTTTCTTCTCAAAAGCGTCCTCTAATGAGCGTCGTCTTTCCGAAGACTCCCTGTACATGAAAGGGGGATCCCACGACGGGGTGAGCAATGCCCAATAGTGATAATCTCATACATGGGTTACTCCCCACCTACGTGCTCATACAATGACAACCCAACATTAAAAAAAAACATATATGTTCATACTCAAATGTCTACATGAAATGGATGAGAATGTGACTCACCCTTTTTCACTTCTCAAGCTCTCACTGACTCCCTCACGCAAGCCTAAGTCAAGGGTGACAACACATTGTTTTCAAACAAAAGGTTTTTGTTCTTGAAAACATAATACCGAGTTTCGGTAAAATCTATTAGACAACCCTCTGAGGTGAATTGCTGGGTAATTCTCCGAAACAGTCATGGGCCTCTCCGACATGAACTGTTGGACAACTCTCCAAGGCATTTCTTTGGAAAATCTTCCTTCGAAATTCCTTTCGCAACCATTTTCCTTTTTTTCTTTCATGTCATGCACTCACGCCTATTATTCTAGGTTGCCCTGATGCATATGAAATGCATTATGCCATTTTCATACAACACATGCCAATATATCAATCATGCATATATTAACAAAATTCACATACTAACCACGTGTTATTTATTCATAGCAATAACATCCAAAATTAGCTCACCTAGGCTAATAAACAATTTAAGCAATTCATTTTGAACCGCCCAAGCAACACAATCACACACGTAGGACCACCCAAGGGCAGTCTCCAATCCAACCTGGGCTATCCGAAATTGCCCAAAAATTCCAACATTCGGTCCCACTTTGGAGGACCGAAAACTCACAGCCATTTCGACCCCAAATACTCTAACCACAATTTGCATGTTATTCAAATTGTCAAGAAAAAACACACAAATTAACACAAGCCACACAAACAGTCTGTGGACTGTCCAAAACCATTATAGGGATTTCTTTACTTAGTCCAAATCTTTCGAAATTGAAAACACGGCCATCCAGGCCTTAACAAATCCTCATCCGTTAATATGGCCCTTAGCCAAAGAATAAAAAAAGTAGGAGAAAACCCCTACCTTCCGGAGTTGTCGAAACTCCACAAAATCGGTGTCCACGCGTAGCCCTTGCAGCATGGACCAACTTCGCTTCGTCTGGTCGAACCGACCGTCCGACGTCGGGAAATCTAGAGAGAAGTTGGCTTTCTCTCTAAAATCTATTTCTCCCTCCACTCTCGATTCCAAATCTCCAAAAAGAGAGAAGAGAAGATGTTCTTTTCTCTTTTCATTTATTCCCTTTTTGTCCTCTTACTTGTCACATGTCAACCTTCCATTGGTTTACTTAGATTCACCCAATCCACAATAGTGGATTTCCATCCACTTAGGAGATGCCACATGTCCACATGGGCCCCACTTGGCTCTCCCTGTCTGAGTAATTCTGCACTTGACATGTGGCACACTTGAGCCACTCAAAATGTGTCAAGTGTCCCACACTACCCCCGTTGCCTCGAAAAACGTGAAAATTTCGACTATCTCGGAATTCGACGAAATTTGACGTGGTAGCTAGATTTCGATAGACGATTGCAACAGTGAAGTCTGTTTCATCATCCGAGATCTAGAAAAATTCCAGCTTTTGACTTAAATTACCATTTTACCCTTTTTGAGAAAATTAGGATTTTCTCGGGGTTTCACACTCAAGGTCAATAGGCTATAAGTTAAAACTCACTCCTTGAAATTGTCCTTCTTTTTCAGCTTCTAACTTTTCTGTTTTTGCACTTCCTTCAGTACAACTTTTTCTTAATTGTCTCCCTTTCTCCTTCTTAATCTTCCTTCTTCCTTTTAAGTGAATTTGTACTTCCCTAAACTTATCCTCTTGATCATTTATACTGAAATGATCTGTAGTTTTCGGTAAATTAAGGGTTCTTTACTATATGGTAAGACTTAAAGAAGGTTTAAGGCTTTTCTTTTTGGTTGTAATGATGAAATCGACATTAGGCTCAAAATAGGTACTAAGGTATATGCATATAGCATATCGAGGGCAGGCTTTTGAAAGTCCCAAACTGTCCAAGGATGGCCTAAATCATTTTCTTCTTGTTGTGATGCCTAGGATTTTACCTTGAAAAATAATGCAACAAGTTCTAAGACTCTTTAGATATTTCTGATAATAAGTCCTATAAAGTTTTCCTAGCCCAAGCACAATGAGTGTTTAAGGTACTTCTAACTAATGTGTTAGTTTAATCATTTTCTTAACTGTACTGTTCAATTTGACTAGAATTAGTAGCTTTATTAGCTTCGATTCAATTTAAGTTTTTTCAAAATCTAAAAATTTAGCTTATTTATTTTTGACATCACAACTTAAAACTTAGTTTCTAATTTTCAGCTTATTTGCATCTCAGATTTCAACTTTGTTTGGTTTAAAACATTTTGTTGTGTTATTGTTAAGCTTTATAGTTCATTATGATCACACAATTCAGTTCACTTGAAAAACAACAATAACACCAAAATTTCAACAAATTTCAAACAATCCTCAAACAAGCAATTAAATCTTCACAATATTTGCTATAACATCCAAAAATTTGAACTCTGTACCATTTAACACACTAAATTCTCATTTATTCGTAACACGGGGGTTCACTTTATTTTTATGTTAGTTCTCATAATTGTAAATTTAAAAACAAAATAAAATAAAGAAAGACTGTACACAAATTTCATAAACTACCTTTTATTTATAAAGAGGGAAGAATTACATTTTATAGATTACAATAGAGAGAGAGAGAGAGAGAGAGAGAGAGTATTGATTCATGCCACAGTAGGGTGATCCGGAATCAACAAAATTTATATCCTATTTTTCCTCCTACTGCCGTAGTCAAGCTACCACAGATACGTGGCCTAGTGGTCGAACACGGGGATGGGTTTTCACATCCCACAAATGATTCAGACACATTCAAAATGGTGAGGCTTTCATTTGGATTTTTGAACTCAGACAAAAAGTGAGGGTGTTTGTCATTGGGCTAATCAACATCTCAAGTGAGGTGTAGGAGACTCACAGCTCGGGGTCACCAGCTCGATAAAACGAGGTCGCACGTGTCCCCAAGTTATTTCCTCGCATTAGGCAAATGACATATAGTCATAGCCAAACCGGATCTTTGTTTAGCTATAAAAACCAACCCTTAAAAACACTTATTTGAGTCAAAATACTTACTAAGCATTTAATGTTCCATTAGCTTTGAAAAATATATCATTTAACCTAATTTCAAGTGGCTCGTAAATGGCATCTAAAGAATGTCAGTGTATCTACCATTAAGAATACACTTAACCCTAAAGCATGACAAGTATTGACCAAAAGAAACACATTAAAGAACATTAAACCCTAGTGTGGTTTGGAACACTTCTAAATGCGACTGCTTGCATTTAAAGGCAGGAACACCCGCAACCCCATTAACCAATCTAGCAACCCTCCTCTTCTGTTTGAGGCTAGGCCAGCAAACATCCCTTGAGTTGTCATCCTCAAAGGTGTGTGTTCGTCAGAAAAATGAGAGAAAGAAGAGAGAGAAGAGGAGAAAATGTAACTCAAAATGAAAGCTGCGGTATCTGAATGGCCAAAGTTAAGGTTACAAAGTTATAAGGTGGCTTATATGTTACTACAAGAGATAGGCCAATTAAAAAATGTACTAAAAATATATGATTACATTTGGGACAAAATGGGAATTATACAGAACTGGGTCGTTGGATCAAAAATCGTGAGGGCAACTTAGTTTCTGCTTATCATAGCTAATTATGGTGCATAGCTTAAAATTTGAATTTTCGCTTATGCACTAGAATCCTCGCCATGATAAGGAATTTTCGCATCTGATCTGGGCGCTACAGAAGGAGCCGGAATCAACAAATTTTGTTTCCTAAGTTCCTCCCACTGCAGTAGTCAAGCTACTGCAGCATAACGGTCTAGGGTCGAACACGGGGATGGGTTTTCATCCTATGAATGACCTCCGTGACGTTGTTGAAAATGGTGAGGCTTTTAGTTTGGATTTTTGACTTTGCTTCAAAACAAATGAGATCAGATATAGTTACTCGACTAACCGCAAAAGCTTAAAGTTAATCAGGAATGGTAACCCTTTGAAGGTTTAGGTCACTAACTCGACATAACACGGGGCCAACAAGTGTCCTCGAGTCATATCCTCGCATTATGGCAAATAACATATAGTCAAAGCCATAACCGGATCTTTGTTTAACTAGAAAACCTAACCCTAGAATCACTCCTATTTAAGTCAACACAGGTAATATGCACTCACAACCCCTTTCAGTTTGAAACCCTAACACTCAACCTCATTTAAGTGGCTCAGAAGGCTATCTAGAAGAATAACAAGGTATCTAACAATAAGTACGACCGCACCCCAAAGCATGGTAAGTATCGGGCCAAAGTAATGACATTAAATGATACATTCAACCCTAATTTGAAAAGCCGGGAGCCATAAATACAGCATACGAGCATTTAAAACATGAGGACCACCCGCAACTCCGCCCCATGACCAAGCTAGCCACCTTCCTCTCATTATAAGGTTTAGTTAAGCATCCCTGAGTTGTCATCCTAAAGGGGGGTGTTTGGAAGCCGAGAAAATGAAAGAAAGAGGAGAGAGAATGTGAGAAAAGCAAACCCTAAAATGAAAGCCGCGGCCGTATTGAAAATTAAAATCGTGACAAAGTCAAGCTCCGCTTCTGCCGCTTCTAAGTTACAAATCATGGGGGCTTATATAAAGCACCAAAGTGTGAAAATACAAGAAAGCCTAAAATATTGGCTCATACAAGGGACAAGGGAGGTAATACACCAAAACGGGTCGTTTTGGCATTAATTACACAAAATCGACAGGCAGAATTCGCTTATGCAGAGAATTTCACAGATAACTTGGGTACCTCGCTAGCTCTAGCGAAATTCTCGCTTAGCCTAGCGAAATTGCACGTAGATAGCGAACCAATAAATTTTCGCTATGCACGCTGAATCCTCGCAAGAATAAATTTCGCAGCGCCTGGGTCAAATTTTAGTGCAGAGATAGCGAAAATGGAGAATCTCGCTAAGCACAGTGATTTTCGCTATGTAGCGAAATTTCGCTAGCCTAGCGAAATTTCCCAATTTCTCTAGGATCGCAATCATAGCGAAATTTCCTGGGTTGCCCGTTCTTCACTGCTTTGCCTACTACACCCTAATCGCATCACTTTTCATCATTTCGCTTCATTTCTTTATCGTGACTTCGTATTTCGTGTGGATGGCTGAAAATAGTTTCAATCTTCATGGCTCCGCGCACATCTCGGTTATCGAACTCCCAAGGTATGCAAACCCAAAATAACCAAAATAACTCGAAACGGGCATAAGTGATACTAAGTGGACTCCGAACACCCCACCGCCCAATCGATACGATTAGTGCGCAAAAGCACTCAAAACCCATCTCAAATAGTGGCTCAAAATATCACTTCGGGCACTAATCACACCCCAACCGACGCGCTGCTAGTCCCTGAAGAATCGCCAAAACAATAAGGACATGTATGCAGTGATTTTCTCAAAAAGTTTATGGTTCAAAAAGGTGTATGTACAAATAAGCATTACCTTTAAAATGAAGAATTGATACCAAGTTTGAAAACCGACATGAGAGAGGCAAAACCATACAAGAACAATTTGAGGTCAACATCGGATCCACGGTTCCCAACCTGAATTTACACCAAAGTCTAATGGTTCTTATTGTAACCAGATTGAGTCAATAAATTGCAAAATTATCCTCCCCAACCTAGCTATCGGTAATGGGCCTTAAGCCGCCAACAACCCATATAGAATAGCTACACTTTTCTTTCTTTATTTGACTTCATTATAGGGTGCAATGCTTAAACCCGACTTCACCAAAGTCCGTGTAATGGGGGTCCACCGATGACTCCCAACCAATTAAGGTTTAGGGCATCAAGCCAAAAGGATTATCGACCACAAACTCTACAGTTTCACCTTGACCGAATGACTTAAAAATCAAGCACCTACAATTCGCTAAACTCTACCTATCCACCCATGTAACGAACACTAAGTCGATGACTCCCAACCAATTAAGGCTTAGGGCAGGGCTTCAAAGGCTTTCGCCATATACCCCTCGGACCGTGCTCGGGTTTCAAGGCAAAGTGTCACGACTTTTATTTTTCTTTTTCTTCTTTTCTTTTTCTTTTGTTTTTTTTTCTTTTCCTTTTTGGAAGACTACATTGGTCTTCATATATGGGTAACACAAACCTATTATGGATCGTCAACAGGTCTAAGGCCGGCTTTGCAAAGTAAAGGGAGGTATATAATTTCATAGCCTATCAGCATAATCTGGTGTGCAGTGTGCGAATTAGCTCAAAGGGGAAATGTTCAAGTTGAATACGCTGGAACTACAATTGACCCAAAACTGAATCATGCATGGAGTTGTTCTAACATTATGCGACAAATGTGGTTTCAATTTTCCAATTAAAGGCAATTCAATTGTCCAATTAAAGCAATTCAATTGTTCAATTGAAGACAAAAACGGTTACACAAAATGGGGACACAAAAAGTGATATGCAAAAGTGTAATATTGTATATAACACTGTATAGCTTTTGATATAGCCAAAATGGCTAATACATGCATAACAAAGCTAAACATACAAAGATATCACGCTACTATGGCTAATACTACATGAATTTTTACACAAAATTAGTAGGCAGCTGATAGGCTGGATAACTATACAAAATCATAAAAGAAACCAAACCACCTCACTCCCGCTGCGGTGGGTCCAGAATGCCGCCGCCGCTAACATATCCAAAGAAGTCGGGCCACAGAGCTGGCTCAGCCTCCGGTCGTGAACGCGCGGAATACCCAAATGTGTCATGATCTGGTCAGGAAGGAGTGACAGCGGACTCCAGGAGCGGCCTCGCCGAGCCAACCTCCGGTCCTCGTCGCGGTAGTGGCCAAAGAACATACAACATCCATAACAGCGGCTAGCTCTCTCGAACTGACGTGTATGTGCTCCGAGAATGTCGGTGGCCGGTATAAGATGTGGGCCGTGAGTATCATGCCGCGGGCCGCGAAGTAGCATGTGGAGGAGGAGATGGAGGATGGAGGAGACATACGTGGAACCGGACTCCTCTCCACCTCGGGCTCAGGGGCGTGACTATCTGTCCCGTGGGAGTCCTCGGCCCCGACCGGCAGACTTCAAGTCCCCTGCACCTGAGGAGAAAAGATATGGCATGACCATCGCCGCTCCATCGACAGACTCGAGGGCATCGAATCCTCCGCCTCAATCCGAGGCCCTCCGGAAAGCTCTCCATGTGCCTCGAGGACATGGCTCAGAGTCGTGGGCAAATGCTAGCTGGAAGACTCCTGGGCCAACCAGCCCTTACTTATGGACCTTTGTCTTCAAAATGCATCAAGGAGGTCATCACCAGCTCGGAGGGACTAAACCAGTATCCCTCCGAGATCCGGTAAAGAGCCTCCAGGATGGCCCCCCACGCCGGCACGTAGTGCCGCTAGCCGGGAAGAGGCCGGGTCTCAACAGTGATCGATCGCCAAAGATCCGAGGCTGAGCCGCTCCTCAAGAGCACCGCCCACCAGGGTGTTCGGCAAGAATGCGACCATCTCTGAGGTGGGTGAGACCACCCGAGTAACCTCTGAATTGGCTCGCAGGATTCGCAGCTCGCACGCGCTAAATATCTCGCTCTCTAAGCACTCGGGCGATCGTTTATAGTGAACCAAGCTCAGAGCGGGATTCGGGACGCCCTCGGAAGTCATCGAATGGTGGATCGAGGAACTACCAAGGGGTAATAAAACCGCCTAAGGCCATGAATGGCAATAGGGAGTAGTGCTCGACACTTAATCGAGTCCCCGAATTTGGATCAACCATCGCGTCTGGACGTCAGAATGACTCCCCATGGAAGTCTCTCGAATGAGCGCGACGCCCCTAATGTGGTGACCGATAAATAACGGCCTCCCGATCCCGAGGCCGGCGATAACCGAGGCGTAAGAGGTCGCCTCTCGCCGACGCGGTCGGAGACGACCGAGAGTCCGGATGAGGACGACTCCACCCGAGCCCGCACGGCCCGCTGGGAGGGCCGGCCCTCCTAGACTCCGTCGTGGCACTACCGGCGGCCCGGTCCCATCCGAACTGTACCCGATCCCCCGAGGCTCCTCGTGGATCGCTGGGACTGAGCCGGTATCGGCTCGCTCCTTCCTGGCATCAACCCGACCGGTGTCCGAGGCTGACCAATTCTGGTGCGCACCATGGCTGTAGTGGGAAAAGGACACCGGGGCAGGGCTCCGCTGACCAAAGTGGGATCAGGGCTCACTGACAAGCTGAACCGAGGCTCACTGCTGATGAATGAGGCACTCTGCAGTAGGAAACCTCGATACGACAACTGGGGCTCGCGGCAGGGACCAAAGGCACCGAGGAACACCGCAATTTGGGGAGGGCACTGACCAGCACGACGACCGGTGGTGGCTGGTGTGGTCGCATGCGGCGTGGCGCCGGTGCCGACGACTACGTTGACGTGCTCAGTAACGAAAGGCAGGCAGAGCGAATCAGGAAACGGTAAGGCTGGGGGCAAATGACACTGGCCGATGCAATGCGGCAGCGCTAAGTAGTTGGCTATAAGCCATTGAAGGTAGTCCTGGGCTACTGAGGCTCAAGTTGCGGCCATTGAGGCCTGGGTTTGGGAGGAAATTGGAATGAAGGGGGTTTGGTCATCTCCATCCCCTTTTATAAAACCAGAAGGGAGCAATCGACAAATTTCTGGTCGGAGAGTCCTGAGATTTCAGAATTATAGCGACTCCAGCCGCAACCTGCTTCCTGAAAGTTGAATTTTCAGCTTTAAAATACAAATAACATTAGAAATAAAAATTATTATATTAAACTATACTTCAAAATTTAATATAAGATAATATAATATAATTACAAAATTGTTAAAAAAAAGGAAAGCTACTAAATTAAGAAACTTACTAAAAATAGCCAAAGAAAAAATGGAAATTGGGATTAAATTAAAATAAAACTAAAATTTATTGAACTCCAATCTGGTTTTTTGAGAACACCAAACCAGCCCAATGTCATTAATTACTCATGGTGGGTCAAGGAGGAGGATCTCCTCAACCCCTGCAGTGGCCTGAGTTGATGCCTTGATGTTTGATTTCCCATGGTTGATTTTATTCTCACTGATTGAATTTGAACTGAGCAATTGCCCTGCAGTGGCTACTGATGGCAATACCAAAACACCTGCTGCACCTTGGTTGGCTTTTACCTGCAATTCTTGGACATTAAGCTTCCCTGCATTCTGACCCACTGAACACACTTCATCGGGCCACTTGATTTTCGCCTACTGCTTGTTGTTCAAGTGAAATATGTTCGCCCAATGTCATGTTACCAATGTGTTGTATGACCCCATTTCTAAGAATTGATGATTGCATTGGCAAGGGCTATAAACGGCCTTCCTAGGATGATTGAATGATTGGGCTCATTTTGCTATTGGCTTCAAATGAACTACAAAATCTACTGGGTAGTAGAATTTGTCTACTTCTTCACCAAGACATCCTCTAACTATTCCCTTGTGAATCTTACCGATCTATCACCCAATGATATGGTGATGTCGCAGTTTAAGTTCACCTGAATCCAACTCCGCTTCATACAATCGAGTACGGCAAAGAGATTCACACGTCTCTAAATCCAAAGAAGGCCTTGCCTATGCTAGTCCCACCTATGTTGATTGAAATTGTGGGAGATCCTGGATCCTTGTATTTGATCAGTTCTATTGATTACGGCACTGACTTTGCTCAGTTGGGAATGCCTTCTTCAATGCATGCCTGAACTCCTTGATCGTGCAAAGATCCTTCAAAAACTTTCAGACAGGCAGGACTTGCCTGATGATGTCCAAAAGAGGTATGTTAACCTTCACCTCGCCTTGTGACTCTAAGATACTTGCTCATCGTGGGACGCTCTTCTCGCTCTAGTTAGCTGTGGAAACGGAGGTGGCAATGAATGCTTCATCGAGTCCTCCTCAGAAAAATGTGTTCGCTCCATTTCTTCCTCCTTTCCGGTTTCCCTACTGTGCTCAACAATGTACGATCAACCTCTTTTCCACTGCAGGATTATAGCCTTCCACCTCATCCATTCCCGAATCGCTAGATGAACCTACTTCACGGACTCCTTTCTGATTTGGCAAATGTTTGAGAAGTGAACCTTCTCTCTTTCCCGTACTCTCCAAAGAATCTGCTAATCTCGGGTGATCGAATACTACAGACACAATTTTCTCCGGGGTTAAGATTGCCTCAAGCCCATCTCATCCTCTTGTTCACAGGTTTCACAAAGATCAACTTTGTGCCAGTCGCGATATCGATCCTTTGCTCTTCCCACAAAGTTACCAACACCTTACTCAACCAATACGGCTTGTTCCATTGTGAGACTTATAATGAGGTGGTCATGGTCAGAGCGAACCAAACCGTGGTCTGGCAAACTGGGGTACATATGTGGGGATTGGGTTTCTAGGAGGTTAGGTGATTCCTCCAATTGAATCAGAGTATTTCCATATGGAGCATCGAGTCAGGAGGCTTATATCGACCTACCATTCAGATATTCTGACATCAAATCCTTCATCAAGGGGTCAGTGATAATCGTTCTTCCGGGTGGACAGGATTGAAATTGGTGCATGGATTGGCTTGTGCAAGATTTTCAGTCACTGCCTGCACTTCATGGAGCCGTTTGCCTTCTAACTCCTCCACCTTCCTAGCTAAGGTCGAAATTCTAGCCTTCATTTCCATATCCTCCACAAGGCATACCATCCCACTCAAGGGTTGGCTAAAGGCCTCATTTTTCCATTTCTCTGTGTGGTCTGGGTTCGTCCCAACCCTTAAAAGTTTCAAATCACATAGTTTAAAAATCCATGGCTTTGACGGATGCTTTACTCAAAAAATCTCCTCCACACATGGTCTCCACAATCGCTTTCATAGAGGAGACATACCACCATAGAAGTGGTTTACAAGCATCCATGTATCAAACCCATGGTGGGTACGTGACCGATAATGACATAAATCTCTCCCAAAGATCGGTGAACTCTCACCATCTCGAGCTGCAAAGGTAAATTTGTCTCTTCAAATCATTGGTCTTAAGAGCAATCACACCCTTTAAGAATTGATGACAAGTAGCCTCACCCCAATTTCTACTTGTTCTGCCTCAAAGGAAGTTAAGCCAAATTCGCCTGCCCTTGTATAATGGAAATGCTTTCAGCTTAAGCAAATCCATGTCCATCATACCTTCCTTAAAGGTTGTGCATACCTCCTCAAAATCCCTTATATGTGTGTATGGGTTTTCATTTTCCATACCATGATATGTGGGGAGTAGGGGCACCAAATAGTGGCCTCTACCGCTACATCTTCGGGCCAAGGGCATGATGCAAGATTCGGGCAATCGACTCTGGGGAGGGTGGATGGGTCCCTCGCTGATCCGTAGCCGGGTTTATCGGGGTACCCGTCACCGTTGTTCCTCGTGCAGGCCCATGTTTTCACTACACCTTCACAACCTGCCTCAATCGGGTAACACTCAGAATTTCACCCATGTCTCGTCCCATCGCGCATAAACACATGTTACACAATTTTGGGGACACAAATAAAAAGAGCACAACAAACTCGCAAAAGGTTAGTGTTAGTTAGTAAGAAAACTCGATCGTATGTAACAAAACAAAGGCAAAGAATCGCAAAGTAAGAAAACTTCAGAAGCATAAAGAATCGAAATTCAAAAAGGGTTAAAAGGTCACCTTCACTGCGGATGTTGGATCACAAGTACACTTCAACTTATCAAACGTAGCCACCATCCCCTAAGAACGGCGCCATTTGATCTCGTGCTACTCTGCAGGGGTGAGCTGAATCAACAAAATTTGTTTCCTATAAGTTCTCCTATCACGTAGTCAAGCTACCGCAAAGATAAAGGGTTCAGTATTCCAACACGGATGGGTTTTCATCCTATGAATGACTAAGATCAAAGGTTGAAAATGGTGAGGCTTTTAGTTTGATTTCGACTTTGTTTCAAAACAAAGGAGATTGTATAGTTAATGACTAATCAAAGCTTAAAGTTAATTGAACACCCTCAAGGTTTAGGTCACTAACTTGATAACACTGTGGCCAACAAGTGTCCTCGGTCATATCCTCAAAAGATTATGGCAAATAACATACCAAACCATAACCTGGGATCTTTGTTTAACTAGAAAACCTAACTCCTAGAATCACTCCTATTTAAGTCAACATCAATATGCACTCACAAATTTCCTTTCGCTTGAAACCCTAACACTCAACCTCATTTCAAAGGGCTCATAAAGGCTATCTAAAGAATAACAGCAGCATCTAATAACAAGTATGCACTCGCACCTAAAGCATGGTAAGTATCACAAAGTAATGACATTAAATGATATCAACCCCAGAATTGAAAGCCTGGAGCCATAATGCCAAAGACTGGGAGCATTTAAAACATGATAGACCACCCGAGAACTACCCTACGACTGCTAACACTTTTCGGCAAGAGGTTAACAAGCATCCCTTGAGTCATCCCTCAAGGGTGGCTCAAGTGCCCTAAAAAATGAAAGAAAGAGGAGAGAGAAGAGAGAAAAGCAAACCCTAAAATGAAAGTCATGGCTGTATTGAAAAAAATTAAAATCGCATAAAGTCAAGCTCACTTTCTTCAAGTCACGGTTACAAAAATCACGGGGGCTTATATAAAGCACCCAAAGTGTGAAAATACAAGAAAGCCTAAAATATTGGCCTACACAAGGACAAGGACGTAATACACCAAACGAGGTCGCTTACACACTACACAAAACTGTTGTAAGGTGAATCTCGCTATGCAAGAGAATTTCGTCAGATAGTTTGGGGCTCGGCCAATTTAGCGAAATTTGCTAGCTTGTCGAATTCCTTCGCAATTCTAGCGAAATTGCATTTCAGATAGCGAATCACAAATTTTCGCTATGTATAGTGAATTTCGCTTAGCTAACAATTTGCGAGAGATAATGAAAACGAGAATTTCGCTAGGCACAAAGGATTTTCGCGTATGTAAATGAAATTTCGCTAAATTTCAGCAAAATTTCCCACTCGCTTAAGATCGCGAAATTTTCGGCGGTTGCGAAATTTTCGCAATCCCAACGAAATTTTCGCAATCATAACGAAATTTCCGGGTCAGCTCGTTTTTCACCAAGCCATTTACCGCACCTCATCAGATCACTTTTCATCATTTTGCCTTCATTTCTTTGGGCCGCATCTCGTATTCAGGATGGGCTGAAAATAGTTTCAATCTTCACGGCCCGCACATATCTCGATATCGAACTCCCAAGGTATGCAAAACCTGCAAAATAAATCCAAAATAACCCCGAAATGGTATAAGTGATACTAAGTGGACTCGAACACCTCAATCGGGTCTAATGATAATGACAATACAAGAAAAAGCACTCAAAACTCCATCTCAACAGGCTCAAAATATCACTTTTTGGGCACTAATCACTATCATAGCGAAAATGTGGTCATAGCGAAATTTCGCTAGGATTGCGAAATTTTCATTTATGTCACAAATTCTGCGAATCCTCGCTAAATTTCGTTATGCCACAGAGAAAATCCCCGCACTCCCTCGCATTGCTTCCCTCGTGATCGGGTCAAATTCTCCATTTCTTCGGGCCCACTTGACATTTTCTTCAACTCCGGCTCGATGCAATCGCGAGAATCTATACGAACTTGGCATAAATCAGCACCACCACGGCCAAGCTTGAAATGACGGGGCTGAGGTTCCCAAAAACATGCAAACTACCAAAACAACCTCAAACAAAATCAATAAGATTAACGGACCGAACATGTCTATCATGATCTATATGATTAGTACGCAAAGCACTCAAAACTCATCTTAAATAGGACTCAAAATAACACTTTTGGGTACTAATCACCCCCAACCGACACGTTTGTTAATTCCTTAGCAATGCTAAAACAATTAAGGTATGCACAAGGTGGTTCATAAAAAAATCATGTCATTCAAAAGCAGGTACCAAGAAGGGCCTCGTTTCAAGATGAACAATTTGCACTATGTACAAAACCATCATGAGAGAACAAATACCATATAAGAACAAGTTTTAGGCAACATCAATTCCAGAAGAAGTCAACCTCGAATCCTCCCACCAAAATCTAAGTGTTCTTCAGTAACCAAATTAACCAATAAGTCAGGAAGCTATCCCTCCCCCCAACCAAGCTACATCGTCAGGCCTTACACTCTTATTTCTTTCTTTGATCGCATTGTGGTGCAATGCTAAACTCAATCTCACCAAAGTCCGTAACTGGTCCACCGATGACTTCTAACCAATTAAGGCTTAGTGGCATCAAGTCAAAAGGATCATTAACCACAACCTCTTCGTAAGCTAATTTAATTCGAATGACTCAGAATTAAGCACTCTAACTCGCTAAACTCTACCCATCCACCCTCTTAGCGAACACTAAGTCGATGACTTAACCAACGAAGGTTTAGTACACCGGCTTTAGCTTTTTCCATATACCTCTGACCGGTGAAACTGGTTTCAAGGCAGCGTCATTGCTTTCATATCTATTTTTCTTCTTTCTTTTTCTTTTCGCTTTTCTTTCTTTTCATTCAGCACTCTACTGGTCTTCTTTTCGTAACAAACTCATTATGGGTCACAACAGACCTAAGGCCGGTTTTGTAAAAGTGAAAGAGGTATATAGCTTCTCAACCTATCGATAAAAATCGATGTGCACTTTCAGGTGATTAGCTAAAGTGTGGAGATAAGGTCGAATACTCTGAACTTCAACGAACCAAAACTTAATCATGCATAACTGCTTCTAACATTATGGTAAAGATACGTATTTCCAATTCTTCAACTCAAGGCAAGACAGAGACATAAAAATATAAGTACAAAAACATTTGCAAGATAGAAAACGTAAATAATGCTATAAAGCTTTGATATAACCAAAGTGGCTAGTACAAGCTTAAAATAGAAAAACACAACATATCACGCCTACTATCTACAATATACGATCCTATACAACTTATACAAAATACAGGCATTGATAAAGCTAAAAACAAGACAAAATATGATAGGAAGATACCCTAATCCTAACTTTTCCTCCCAACCAAAGTATGTTACGCTTTCCACCGGTAGGATCGGATAAAGAAGGGAGTGCTGACCTCACCTCACTATCGTGGCGGTGTAGATGTGCTCTGGGTGGATCCGGTCGCTGTCGTACGCCACATATCCAAGGAGGCCAAGCAACAGACTGATCTCGAGTGGTCAGGTAAGCTCAAGTGAGACCGAGGTGGCCTGCGATCAGAAGAAGCATGGCGTGATTCTCGCGATAGTGATCTCTGGCTGTGCCATCCGCCGGGTTCATAATGACGCCTGCGGTAGTAGCAAGCGCCGCAAATGAAGATCCATAATAAAGAAATTAGCCTGAATCGAGCATATGTACATGATCTGAGATCGGCCGCGCAAAGATATGAAGGCCAAGAAGACGTATAGGGGCCGGGGCAAGAGAAGGCAGCCGGGCGAGATGAATCTGAATTGGGCTCCTCTCCACCTCCACCTCCATCTCTCAAATGTGATGCTCTCCTACGGTCCTCGGGCCGCATCATCTACCGCCTCTCCTACTGCCGAGGATAATGGAGATCGACATGTGCTAGTGACGCGCCAATGGATAAGATCTACGCATAACCGATTCCGCTCGATGCGTGGCTCGGGGTGGAACCCCGATGCTCCAGAGTCGGTCTAACAACCTCGCATCAATAAAGGTAAACTCTTCGCTTCGAGCCAAAGCCCTCGCGATGGACCTTCCGAAAAATGCAAAGATGGAAGTCACGACAAGCTCGGTAGGGATCAACCGTAATCCCTTTGAGATCCCGTGATAGCCTCGAGTATGGCTCCCGCACCGCATAGTGCTGTAATGGGAATAAATCGGATAGTGTTGTAATGGAATAAACTGTCCGAGCACTGGTCCACTAGGAGCATCTGTGGGCTGGTCGTATCACAAGAGTACATAAAGCCTCGTCGGAGTATCTCGAGCGAGACGCGACCATCTCTATGTGACGGCTTGGCCATCGCCTATAACCCGCACCGCTGGGCCATGCATCGGTAGTTCAAGGCACACCCGCTGACTCGAGTACTTAGGCGTCACAATGTCGAACCTATCTAATCTGATCACACCCTTCGGATGCCATAGTGTGGTAGAACCCAAGCACAACCCGAGATAAAGAACCGGCTCTCTCATGAAAGGAAGCAACGAACACCGTCTGATCAACCTCATCGAAAGGTCTCCGAAACACATCCGCACAAGACCTGCAGACGCCACATAGTATGGCTCCCCATGGAAGTCTCTCGCATGCAAATCTTACGCTCCCGGAATTGGATCAGGAACACTGGGAGCCCGATCCGAGGCCTGATATATGTGGCGATGAACCCCGAATGTACTGGAGGAGGTGACTCGCCGGCCGAGATCTCAAGACTCCCCCCGTGCCTCGATGTCCGCCCGCTCGAGGGCGGCCCTCCCGCCGCCTCCTAATGTACCGAGAAGGGGCCCGAGGTCCCACCCTGGTATGATATCGCCGGGACGGGGCCTGTGGCCTCAAGCCCCGACACAAAGCAGCAGGCCAATGCAGCCGTGGCTCTCAGAGGGCAGGTCCGAGAGGGAGCATCCGCAGCCTGGAAGTGCCTCGTGATCGCCTCTCTCAGTGTGTATTGAACTCTGACCCTAGGTCTCGTGAGCGATGACCTCCACTCGGCACGAACCACGGTCAGGTCCGCCATGCGCCGCAGGCGCATCGTGGCCCTGCAACGCAGGCCGAGGCCCGCGATCATGCAGAATGGCCAAGACCGGGTCCCGCACAGTCGCAGCCCGTGGCAGCCGCACAGGAGCCGTGGTGGACTAGGGCCCCGCAGTCGACCAAGCAGTGGGCTCAAGCTTACATACAGTGCCACACACTCCAAGCAGAGTCGGGCTCTACGCAGAGCGGGAGCCCGCACCTGGAAGGGCTCAGGCAATGGTCACACGCGCAGTGCCAGTGGACCGGTGGCTCCGACCGACGCGGCGCAGGCTCCGAACTCAGCGCACGACGCAGGCACCGAGCCTGTGGCAAGGTGGCTCGCAGGAAATGTGAATGGAAATGAGGTGCCCTCCCCCCCCCCCCCCCGTTTATAAAACAGCCAGTAACTCGAAGGTCCCCCGAAGTCCAAGGACTGATGTCACCCTCACATTATAGCAAAATTCCAAATTGCTCCAACTTCCATCTGCAGAATAACAACAAAAATTTAACTTAGATTAATTAAAACAAAACAAAATAAAAATAAAATAATAATAAAAAAAATAGAAATTAAAATAAAAATACTTAAAAATTTAAATTTTTATATTTAGTTAAAATTAAGATAAAGAAAATTGGTAAAAATAAAATAAACTGAAAATTGATCAAATTAACTAGAAACTAAATAATTTCAGTCGCAAATGGGTCTCAAGAGGAGACCAAACCACCAATCATAATCGGGTTCATTCACGGAGGATCAAGGAGAGGAGCTGAATTTCCTCGCGTGATGTGTGTTGCAGCCTTCATGCTTAGCTCCTTTGTTTCAGCCACTGGATGGCTCGGGGGTTATCGTTCCCAGGAGTGACCGATGCACCCAATTCTCCACTAATCGTCATTTTCCGCACCACCCGCCTCGTGAGTAAGTGAGCCGGTGGGTTTCCCGCACTGGGACCACTTGAGCACTTTCAAAATCTGCATGTCATCTTCGCTAGCTTCAGGTTGTTACTCAAGTGAAAAATATCGAGCCCAATGTCATGTCGCAAATGTGAGTCGCATTACTCCATTTTAACGATTATCGCATTAGAAGTGGCCAAAAATGGTCTTCCCAGATAATCGTACATGATTAGGCCTATTTGCGATCGGCTCAGATCAAGCACCACAAAGTCCACTGGTTAGTAGAATGTTTCCACTTTTACCAATACATCCTCAACTATTCCCCTTAGAATTTTGCATGTGACCGATCGCACGATGTAGTGATGTCGGGTAGGCTTAAGTTTCCCCTAAACCCAACCGCTATACACCGACACATGGCAAGAGGTTTACACTGCCCCCAAGTCTAAATAAAGTTTATTTGGCAAGTCCAAATGTCGACCGATATCAGGATCCGCCGTAGGATCCTTGCATTTCTACTCTGGTCTTGGCTCAATGATAAAGATCAATTCGCCTCGTTAGGAAAGCTTAAATACCCAACCCTCTCTCGACCGTGTACGTGTCCTTCAGAATTTTCAGATATGTCGTACCGCTTAATCATGTCGTTGGGATATGTTAATCTTCACTCGCCCTTTAGCACCTCCCAAATTTAAGCTTGCCTGGATTTTTTCGCTCTAAAGGCTCGAGAAATGGAGGGGCATATTTTTCTTCATTGATTCTTCTCTAATTATTATCCTCTCAAAGCTCAATTTCCTTCTTCTCTACTGAAAGCAATATGGCACCATCGGTTGCTCAATTTCTTTTCCACTCCTCAAAGTGATAGCTTTACTTCATCCATCCTCGAGTTGTCGGGAAGCAACCCATTTGTTTTAACCCCTTCGATCGCAATGTTTGGGAAGGAAATTCTCCCGTACCTCCAAAAGAATTGTTAATCCCGATGGAGATCAGAGGGCTATCAATCTTTTTGAATAAGGTCAGCTTTCAAGCCCATCTATCTCTCTCGCTCGTGTGCTTTCCACAAGATCTATTCTTCAGCCAATCGTACATTAGATTCCTCGCTTCCTCCGCATAAATTGCCCACCAGTTCGCTTCAAATTTAAAATAGTTTGCTCAATGTGGGATGAAGATATTTACGAGGTAAGGAACCATATTGTCAAGCTGGGCACAAGGAGGCACATATGCGGGGTTAGGTTTCAAGAGAGATTTGGATTTCTCCAATTGGAATTGTATGTATTACCATGGGGCATTGTTTTGTGGCTTAGATTGCCCACGAGACATCGCATGCTCGACACCAAATCTCTGCAACAGGGAGACGGGACAAAGGTTCTTCGGGTGGCTGATCGTGAATGATGCAATGGGTCGCCCAGCTCAGGATTTCCAAGAATCCGCTTCACCCATAAAGTCTTCTTTTCCTCTTCTAGCTCTTCCACTTCTCCTAGCTAAGTGTTGATATCTTGTTTTCATCTCCATATCTGAAAGTGAATAAATGCCTCCTTGTGGGTCGAAGGCTTCATTCTTTCAAATTTCTGATTCTATTCATCCTAAGCCTTGGAAGTTTCAAATTGTTACAATTCAAGAAGTCCATGGCTTCATCCGGGTTTTGCCTCGTAAAGTCACCTCTACACACGGGGTTTCTAGCAAGGTTTTGGCCAAGTGAGACATACCATTGCAAACAGATTCACTAGCATCCATGAATAAAACCATGGTGTGGCATGCATTGATGGTCTCATGAAACTCTCCCAACACCGATAAAATTTCTCATCACATAGGGCCTTCCAGTAAGTGTGTAGATCCGCTCTCTTCAAACTCGGGTCGGGTCTTGGTTGCATTTCAAAAGAATTTTTCAAAATTCATCTCTAAGATCGCCAATTCTAATTATTCTCGTACTCGTTGAATTGAGCCATATTTTGGCTTTATCCTCGAGGGTTAACGGAATGCCTTCTGTCCCCAACACCTATATCTGCTATACTTCCTTAAAGTTATGCATAATTTCCTCAAATCCCTTATGTGTGAGTATGGATTTTCATTCTCCATGCCATGAAAAGTCAGGGAGTAGGGGTACCAGATAGTGGTCTTGCATCGCCACATCCCCAAGCAGGGCAGGGAAGTGACGCAGGAAGGAGCACTAACTCTGTGGAGGGTGTATGTATTCCTCATTGTCCCATATGTTGTCGGATCTATCGGAGTCGCTTGTCGGCTTCTTTGTTGTTCCTCGTGCAGAGGATCCATTTGCTCACTATGCACACCGACTTCACAACTTTGTCTAATTGCACTAACTCTTTGGTAAATAATTGGACACTTATCCCAGTTGATGATAAACACCAGAATACATAAATGGGATGAAGCAGAGAACATAAAACAAGGCTTGCCACAGTTATCGTTAACCAAAATAGCAAAATGACTGTGAAAATGAAAATGAATACAAGAGTAATCGAGTAAAAAACTCAAGTTCTAAATAAACGAATCAAAAAGTAGTTAAAGATCACCAACACTTGTAATGTGGATTACAAGTTCATCTCAACTCATCATCCGTGAAGTCCGCACCATCCCCTGGCATCCGCCATTTGATTCTGCAGGCACAAGAGGGTGGGATCCTAATCAACAAAATTTATCCTATTTTTCCTCCCCTACTACTGTAGTCAAGCACCCAGCAGATAGCGGTCTAGTAGCCTAACACCTGGACGGGTTTTCATCCCACAAATGATTCAGATCAAAGTGATTCAAAATGGTGAGGTATTCATTTGGATTTTTGGATTTGTATTAAAAAGTGAGGGTGTTTCGTTGTCACCGGGCTAACCGAAATAGCTCAAGTGAGGTGTGATAGGGAGATCTCGCTCGGGTCACTAGCTTCGATAAACGAGGTCGTGACGTATGTCCCCAAGTTATTTCGCACAGGCAAATGACATAGTCATAGCCAAACCTGATCTTTGTTTAGGTATACTAAAACCAACCCTTAAAACACTCCTTATTTGAGTCAAAACACTTACTAAGCATTTAATGTTCCAAATAGCTTTGAAAATACATCATTTAACCCATTTCAAAGGGCTCAGAATGGTATCTAAAGAATGTCGTTGTATCTACCATTAAGAATATTAATCGAACCCCAAAGCATGACAAGTATTGACCAAAAGTTCATTAAATAGTATTAACCCTAGTGTGAAAGTTTGGAACACTTAAATGCAGACTAGTTTTACTTAAGCAGAGGAACACCCGCGGACCCCATTAACCAACCTAGCAACCCTCTCTTCATGTTTTGAGGTTTAGCTAAACATCCTCAGCTGTCATCCCCAAAGGTCGGAGCGAAAATGAGAGAAAGAAGAGAGAGAAGAGAGAAAACTATAACCTTAAATGAAAAGTCATGCGGTATTCAAAGTGAGAACGGCCAAAGCCAGGTTACAAAAAAGAGGTATGTCGCTTATATAGCCATACAAGAGATGGGAAATACCAAAAATATATGATTACATTGGGGACAAAATGGGAATTATACAAAACGGGGTCGTTTGGATCAAAATCAGAGGGCAACCAATTTCGTTATGCATAGCGAAATTTCGCTACCATAGCGAAAAGCGAATTTTCGCTATCATAGGGAAAATGTGGTCATAGCGAAATTTCGCTTAGATCATAAATTTCGCCATGGTCACAAATTTTCGCATCCTGCAAAATTCGCTTATGCCATAGCGAAATCCCGCACTTCAGATTGCCTCAGACTACTTCGCTTCCATTTCTTCGGGCCCACTTGACATTTTCCAACTCGCTTCGATGCAATCGCGAGAATTCATAATGGTCTCACGAAATCAAGACTCAATACGGAAGCCAAGCTTGAAATGATGGCTGAGGTTCCTAAACTCAGAAAATCACTACAAAACAACTCGAAACAAAATCAAGAGGGTACTAAATGTACCCGATATGTCTATCGCTTAATTCATATGATTAGGCGTGTAAAAGCACTCAAAACCTATCTGAAATAGGACTCAAAATAGCACTTTTTGTGTGCTAATCAAGTATGTTACAGAGAAGATAGAGAGGGATAAAGAGAGTTATTTCCTCTTTTTATGGTATTGGGATTTTAAGGGCTTCAGGTTTACTGGCTCATACTTGTAACTGGAATTAGAGGGTGTGAACTCAGGTATGGATGGTTCTAGTTTTCTAGTTGACCCACCTCCATCCTTGTTAAAAAGGTACCACTCTTGTGTTTTAATATGTTGCTTGATGAGCTCATTTTGCCTCTGACCAAAGGAATTTAGGGACTACTCAAATTCACCCTGGGCTTGATACATCTTTATCATGTTTTGGTTCACCGGATCTATGCTCTATGTCCATATTTTCCGTAGCTCAGTGGTGATTCTACTATCCTCTATCGATGGTACCTGATCTCCTTCTAGTGTTCCTTGTAAAGATACCTAAAGGCTTCATCCTTTTGAAGCAGGTTTTGTTCTATTTCCTTTTCCCTGACCTCCATGAACTTGATCAACTCCCGATTCCTCATGAGCTGATCATTCACAAATGCCCCCTCCCTCTCTTTCAACTCAGACCTCAATGCCATATTCCTCTTAGCTAGCTCTTCTCTTCACTCCTCATCCCTCTGTTGGAGAAGTCCTACTAAGTGTTCTTCTCTTGTTATGTTTTCTGCAACCATATTTTCATCTCTCCATCTCAGTTCTCCCCTGAATTGTTTATCTCTACTCTTCATCTCCTTCATCTCTCTAGGAATGAGAATGCTGCACTGCCGCTCTCGCTTCTTTCGCTTCCTCTTCCTCTTTCGCCTTTGTTTCGAAAGTCATAAAGTGGTTTCTTCAAGACTAGGGGAGAGCATTGCTGCCTATGTAGTCTTCAAACCCCCATATTCTTCCCGTCTGCTTTCGACTCTTTATCACAAGATAGTTGCTTCCCTGGAAGTTATGAAGTCGCTTCTTCCTTTTCTATTTCTTCATCTCCTTCATCCTATGCCGAGCTTTTGACCTAAAGTGAGGGTGAGATGAGAGTAGATCTGGACACCTTTCTTTGTCTATTATTAAATATGAACTTCATTGATGCACAGAGTGTGACTGTTGTGGGCGGTGGATATTCCCAGAAATTGTTCTCAGTCCAGATAATGACTATCGATAGGAGCGAAAACTCATTTATGTTTTGAGTTCATTTCGCTATTTTGAGCATTTTATTCATAATCATGTAAAACCAAAATTATTTTAAACTTGGTTCGTGACTTTGATGAAAAGTAAATGATTTGGCAAGAAATTAGCAATATATTTCCAAAAGAAGAGTCAATCGGGTGTCTCACAGCATGCCACTGGGAAGATGAATTTTTCTATACCATATGGAACATAAAATGGTTCAAATTCTCCCACTTTTTGCATTCTTCATTCAAAGAGCTTTCCAACAAGTCCTCACACCCAAACTGAAAGCTAAAACGTAAGAATATATACTGGCCCAACAAGTTGGAGAAGAAAACTGTCACGAGCGTAAAATGTCGCGACAAAGTAAAAAAAAATGTTGCGACAAAGCCAAAAAATGTCACTACAAAGGCAAAAACAAAGTTAGAATGCTAATGTCACGATCAAAATTAAGTAATGTCGCCATATAGAAAAACAACTTCAACAGCTAAAAAATGTGAAGGATTGCAGTCAAAGAACAAGGCTAAAGTGCCGAAGGTCGGACTCAAAATGCTAATGTCACAACTCTAAAATATTGATGTCACGACTCAAATGCTAGAAAAAACCAGAAAAGCCTAAAAAAAATTGATATTTTGGCATGTTTTCAAGCCCATTTTCACCGAACGACTATAAATACAACTTTTTTAGATTTTAGGGAACGAAAAACAAGGAGAGAGAAAATATCTCATAATGGTTTCTCTCTCTAAAACCCTACCCATTTTTTTAGTTTAGCTTAGGGCTTTGATTTTTAGTAGATCTTAGAGTAGTTTTAGAGCATATTTTTATTTATATTGAAGAGATTTTGTTGTACTTAGAGATTCAATTTATATCAAGGGAGACGAAGATCAAGATAAAATCTTGATTTTTCTCTCACTCCTTGTCTCTTGTTTTCTTTCTCCCTTTTCATACTTGTTGTTTGATTGGTGATGATTGGAATCCAATAATGGAAACACTAAACACCCTCTAGGGGTGGGGATTAATTCTTGAACATTCATATTTATAGATTTTCAGTTTATTTTGTGGTTTTGAAGATTGATTTTATATAATTGGTACTGTTCATATAATGAGCTATTCTTAATATTAGTAGCTTCAGACCTGTAAAAGGGTCAGTCTTCGTCTCGATCCCAAGA
Organism: Tetrastigma voinierianum; assembly: GCA_016808115.1. Classification (NCBI taxonomy): domain Eukaryota; kingdom Viridiplantae; phylum Streptophyta; class Magnoliopsida; order Vitales; family Vitaceae; genus Tetrastigma; species Tetrastigma voinierianum. Next base: position 2,040,285 of record JAEQBH010000112.1, read on the forward strand.
GGCCCTCTCGAGGGACATGTAGATGGAGATTCCCGAGAGTATGGAGCAAGCATCATAGGTATGTTAAACTAATATTATGAACTAATGAACTTCCGAAAGATCACCAATTTTACCTGTGGAGGATTAATTAGATGATGTATCAGTTTACGTTTAGGAAGTCTCACCTCAATCCGATAGAATGATCTCGACTATGGCATAGCATAGATCTAATCAAGGAGAGAACTTTATTAGATTTGATTGCCGAGATACCATTTACATCGGAGAAGGCTTGCATTATCCTCATTTATAGATGTGGGCCTTCAATCCTACAGTGCAGCGTAAGCACTGGAAAGGAAAAATAGCTAGTTCTTAGAAAGAGGATTATATTCTACAAGTAACTTATTAGACCCATGTATCTGGAAGGAACGTGATTCTTTAATTAGTGAAATGTATAGTGTGTGGAGGAATCCAAGTCATACTACATTGCTCTTGGACAAATCCAACATTTAACTCACAAATGTTGCGCTTTCAAGGAAATGTAAATTGATTGTTAAATGATTATCACCATCCCTAGTGTCTCTTCTCATATATTTTATAATTAAGTAGTTGTTTGTTTGGTAGATTTTAGGATTAGTTTTAAATCAGTTTTTATTTCAATTAAATTGATTTTATTCCACATCCTATTTCGTACTGACAGTAAAGAGCCCTTGCACCGGGGTGCTCAAATTCCATATAGAGAGAACCTCCAATCCTCGTACGTTTATCCTGACTCCCAGAGTCCACTATATTACTTGTATGGCCCAGCGACTCGTGGAGCGGACGAGGTTGCACATTGTTACTCGCTCAGCACGCCACATTTTAACAAATCGCTTTGAATATTTACCACATTCACTCCCTTGGCCATATATATACACATCATTTGGTTCTCAACAAGTTTTTGGCTCCATTGCCTGGGACTTTAGTTAGTCTTTGGTAGTCGTGTCGAAAAATTAGTTAACAAGTTGTTGGCGCCATTGTCTGGACTTTAATTAGTCCTTGGTAGCCGTGTCGGAAAATGAGTCAACAAGTTTTTGGCACTGTTGCTAGGGATTGGTGCGGTTTACTTTCTCTCATTGGAAGTTGTCATTTTGAAGAACGGGTGACTTGCTAATTTAGGCAAATTTTTTTTTTTTTTGGTTGTGATTTGTCTCTTAGTTTTTATTTATTTTTATTTTTTTTTGTATTTTGTACTTTATTTTCTTTTATTTTTGTTCTTATTTGTAGGTACTTATGGAGGAATATTCAAGACAAGATAGACTTGCCTCCATAGAAGCCATGTTGACTTACTTGTTCATCATTTGAACCAAAGAAGTAACAATGACTCAAATATGGAACAAGGAGTATTTGCTAAATGCGGTTTTTGGTATCAAGACGATCTTGTCCATGAGAACCCGAGTTGTATGCCAATTATCCCTCAACATATGCCTTATCAAGGGAGTTCAAACCCCGCATTTCAGGATGAAGAAGAGTTGTCTCCTATTAAGGAGTTGATTTTTACCTACATGGATGAGAACAAGAAGATGATTAGTCTTCATGAGCAGAAATTTCCAGATTTAAATGCCTTCCAGGACAACACTAGTACTAGAGTGAAAAATATAGAAGCTCAAGTGGGCCACTTAGTCCAAGCATTAAAGGAAAATTTTTCTAGGATCTCTCCTAGTAATACTTCAACAAATCCCAATGAATGCATGGATACTCTTTGAGCAATGTGCAAGAACTTCCTATCTTGAAATCTATGGAAGAAATTGAAAATGAGCTGGAAATTGAGAACAAGGCACTCCTAAACAACTTAGAGGATGAAAAGCCCATAGTGGATGAACTGAAAGTTGAAGAAGAAAGTCAAGTGATGGCTATTGAAAACGTCTTGGTCAAGATTGACACATTTACCTTCCCCATAGATTTTGTGACTTGGGGCATTGAAGGGGATCTACAAAATTCTCATATACTAAGAAGACCACTCTTCCTCACAGCGCATGGATTGACATCAATATGTGAGCCGACCTTGCTTGTGGTGAGGAGAAAGCAAAGGTCAATCTCAAACCAACCATTACCTTCTTTGACGGGATATAAAGAGTATTAACCCATGTGCATAGAGATTTGTAGCTTGCATCCATCAATAGGGCACATGTTTGAAGAGTCCCCTTTATCATATGCTTTGTACTGTGATCACATCAAGGGGACTGATGAAGAATTGTACTTCAAATCCACTAGCCACCAATGGGGATTATGAGTTTTTCCTCATTCAAACTATGGGAAGAACTATCCTTTGGAGTTGAATGATTATAAAGAGGAAGTGTTGTCCAAGCTGGATGATTGACCAAATAGAAGCACTAGTACTTTTCCAATGAGTGTAGCTAGATTCCAAAAACTATAGCCTTCTTAGGAGGCAACTCTGCTTAAGTAATAAGGACTCTATCCTCTTTTCTTTTCTTTTTTAGGTACATCATTTTTTTTATTTATATTTTTACTATTGGGATGAAAATTATAGCAGTGTTTTAACTTTGTTTGTTAATTTTTTTAGAGTAAAGTAGGTTTGAATCTCAACATGTTGTCATGACTAGTTTGTAAGAGCAAGACAAGGAGTTGGAAAGTGGTTGATGTACTTATAGTGCTTGAAGTGTGAAAATGATGGAGTTGAGATGTTGAGCAAATTTGAAGTTTTCAAAATGAAATGAACCAAATTGAACTGAAATATAAAGTTGGAAGGTTCATGATCTTGCTTGAGGAGAATTGAAGACAAGAGGTGAGTTTAAGCGTGAATGAAAGCATTAAGGGTTTCTATTGAAGGAATTTTGAGAGAATATATAAGCATGAAGGACTTATGAAGGATAGCAAGTGATATGGGCAAAAGACAAAGCAAGGAGAACCTAAGGAGTCAAGAAATCATCACACTGGACAGCATTAGACATTCTGATTTTTCTGTATTGATTGAGGCTCCATATGGTTCACCTCAGCCCATGAGAAAATTCTGCATTGAAAGAGCTTTCGAACAAGTCCTTACATGTCCAATTTCGAGCTAAATTGAAGAAGATATGAGTATAACAAGTTGGAAGAAGAACATGGGGTGCTGAGCATAATTGTTGACTTGACCAGCACCACAGTCACTAAAACAAAGGCTCTCAAACTCCTTAATACCCTTTTTTTTTCTTCCTACTTTACATTCTATTCGGTCATACTCTTTCCCTCCAACCTTTGCAACTTCTAACCACTTTCAAATTCATCTCTCATCCACTCAAACTCACTCATAACTCTCTCCCCAAATTCCATCTCCATCATATCCAAGCTTCAAAACCCATCATAAACCCACAAACTTACCTTTGTTGAACCCCAATTTTGCATCCATCATTCCAAGCATCGAAGAGAAGTTACAATGGAAATTTTTTTTTATACTTTGTTGTTTGTTTTTGGGTTCTTTGTGAATCAATTTTAATTGTGGAGTGATTTGCATGTATTGAAGGAGGTTTTCATGAATCAAAACTCACTCATTTGAGGTGAAGAAAGTTGGTGCACATTCAAAGTGGCCGAGACTAGAAAGGGGAGTTCACTTTTCTCAACTCTCTCTATTGCCCTTTTACTTTATTGATTCATTTTGCTCATTGCTAGATATTTAGGACAATGTTCATCCTAAAAGTTTTCTGCAAAGCTGATTTGGTTATTGCGACAGATTACACCTCTACATAAGCAAGGTGGCATGATAACTTTGAGGGGATGAAATTTTTCGTGGTTTTATGGAGACAATGAGACTTTGGTTAATGCTTTCCAACTTACATCTTAGTTTTGGTTTATTTTTTTTAGTTAGAGTTTTTGTCTACACTTACACTCAAATAAATTGCACATACAATTTTGACAGCTTGGGACATATTGAGATCATTGCTTGTTGATTGATTTATTGAGCACTCATGTTGTATGATCAGTTTATCATACCCATGCACTCAATTTTGATTGAAGAGTGTAACTAAGTAGCTTATATTGTGCAAAACCCATAAAAATTATAAAATTTTTATAATTAATTAAAAAATAATAATCTTTGAGTTAATTGAGTTTTTCTTGGGGTAGTGGTGATGTCAATGAGGACCATAATTGAACCCTTAAGATATAGACAATATTAGAGATAATAGGACTTAAAGCTTAATGGGTTATCTCTCTAATAGGCTATTTAGTCATTGGTTTCTTAAAAATCCATGCACTTGGTCACTAAGTACCCTTGAAAAGTAATTTTTACTTAGGTTAGAGAAGGTTTATGAGAATCCATTTATCTTTGATCTCCATAGGTTCTAGAACTTGTTCTATTATCAGTTGAGGCGAAATCCTAGGCAACACAACAACACCGATAAATGATATGTGCCATCCTTGGAGTTTTGTGCCTTTTGTTAACTCCTATTAATATGCATATGCATATTCCTCTAGTACCAAACTGTTGAGCCTTAAAGAGCCAAAATTATGTTCATAAGAGCCAAGTTTGAAGCCAACAACCTTCCTATACGTCACTATCCCTCGTCAAAGAACCAAACTTATCCATGACATGAGGACTTGAACATAATTGAGAATTGTAGTGAGGCCAAGTTTGGAGGAGTTATTTTTTTCCCACGGAAAAATAACTCCAAATTGGTTGAGTTGAGTTAAGCTGAAAATAAAAAGAGGTTGGTGAAAAAGAAGGAGGAAAAAAAAGAAGAAAGAATATCAAGTGAAAAATAAGCAAAAATAAAATAAAAAGTCAAGGAGGAGTGAGTCTAGCCTTATAGCCTTCTTTCCCTAGAGTAAGTAAATCCTAAGGGGTGTCTCAACACTTACTACCCTAAGACCAATTGGTATGGGAGCTATTGATTAAAAGCTTGGTAAGGGTTGGTAGAAAGCATAAGGGGGTTTAGACATTGCACCTCTCTAATAACCTTATCTTGAAGAAAAAGGCTTCTTAGTGTTTGTTGAAACAATGCAGAATTTGTGTATAGTTGAAAGGGGATATGAGGAGTATGGAATTAAATGAACCCAAACCAATTTTGGGGTGATTGAGAGTGTCATTGTGCTGATGGTGAGAATAAGGATGGAGTATGAGTAGTGAATGAAGGAAAATATGTATGATTGGGTAAGTTTTAGTCTAAAATGACTACTCAACCACCCCTTACCTAAGCCTTACATTACAAACCTATGTGTTATTCACTTGATCTTGGAGAGTTGTATGTGCCTACATTAGCGGAGAGTGATAAGAACAACAAGCCTATGGAACATAAATATATTATCTTAGAGATCCTTAACTTATCTCAATTTCATAAACTCATCTAGCTTGCAATTGTTTGGATAGGGGAAGACCACACACACACACTAGTGAGAACCATGATCTAAATTTGTCTATTATGAGATTAATTCATTATTTAAATAAATAAATCATCTTGATCATCTTCTCTATATTCTTGGTAAGGGTAATTCTTAAGGCACATATCACATACCCCTTGGCAAGCTTGATTACTCAGTTTTGGTTAAATAAAAAGGGTAAAATGAACTCTTCTCTTCCATTGCACGGGCACAAGCAACTTCTTTCTTTTCCTTGCTTGAGGACAAACAAAACTTTAAGTTTGGGGGTGTTTGATGAGTGTAAAACTCATCTATGTTTTGAGTTCATTTCAAATGCTATTTTGAGCATTTTATATTCATATTCATGTAAAATTCATAACAGTTCCTCTAAATTTGGTTTCGTAAGATTCTTGATGAAAAGCAAGTGATTTGGCAAGAAATGAGCAATATATTTCCAAAAGAAAAGTCAAGCATGTGGTTCGTGCCACAGTAAGCTGAGCTAAAATCAACAAAATTTATATACCTGTTCTCTCCTACCGCTGTGAGTCGTTACCGCAGATAGTGGTCTGTGGTCGAACACTGGGATGGGTTTTCATCCTAGGAATGATTTGCATAAGTGCAAGAAGGTAAGGCTTTCTATTTGGACTTTTGATTTTGTTTCAAAATGCTGTGATGAGTTTAAAACCGATTAACTCGTAAAACCTAAAATGAAGTGTGTGAAGTTAACTTAAGATTTAGGTCACTAACTTGGTAACTTAGTAAGCAAACAAGTGTCATCTGGTTTTATCCTCTATGACAAGCAACCTATAGTCCAAGGCATGTAACCGGATCTGTATATTTAACTAGCAAACCTCACCCTAAAAACAACTCCTATTTGATAACACGTGTAACATGCATCTATGGCCCTTTCAGCTTTGAAACCCTAACATTAAATACTTCATTCTGAGGTCGTAAAGACCATCTAATGAACCACAGTGCATCTAGAAATAAGTATGCACTGTATCCTAAAGCATGCAAGTATTGGGCCAAATCATTAACATTCAATGCTATTCAACCCTATTTTAGAAGATAGGCCATAAACACAAAAGTAGACTGTAGCTTTTTAGTTGCTGCAAGAAGACAACCCGTATATGCCCCACCACCAAGCTGGGCCTTCCTTCCTCAAAGAAAAGAGGCTTAGGCTAAGCATCTCTTGAGTTGTCATCCCAAGAGGGTGTTTGGTAGCCAAGAAAATAAGCAAGAGTATATATAATAGAGAAAAACAAAAACCCAACTAAAATACGAGACTTTATTTACAAAATTCAAAACTTACCAAAAATTGCTTCCTCAATTTGTTCCTTCTGGTTACAAAATGGGAGGTGGCTTATATAGGCCACCTAATGTATGAAAATACCATAAAGCCTAACAATTTGGCTAATTTTATATTTATAATACACCAAAATTGAAGCCTACTACTACACTACAAAACATGACAAGGCAAAGTAGCGCTAAGGTAACAATTTAGAGCATGGGTGGTTTTCATTAGCTACAGAAAATTCGCTTAGCTAGCTTAAATTACTAAGAGATAGCAAAATAGGAAATTTCGCTAGGTAAGCAGGATTACAGCAATGAAAATTTCGCCAGCTAAATAAATTTATGTGAGTAGTGAAACATGAAATTTCGCTATGAATAGTACCTTAGCTTAAAACCTTCGTGTTCCAGCTAAAATTGGTATTTCGCTAAGGTTGCGAAATTTCGCTAAGGTTGCGAAATTTTCGCAATCCTGAAATTTTCGCAATCTTAAATAAATTCTCGATTTGCCGATCTTCATCGCACAAGCTCGCCCTCTAACGATCGATTTCCATCACTGTCTTATTCTTCTTTGATTGTCCGACATGGCTGACAATTGGGATCAACTTATCACCGCCTGACTCCGATATTGAACTCCCAAAGTGCTGAAACCCTGCAGAAAACAAATCCACAAAAATAACCTCTAACCGCATAAGTGATACTAAAGAAGACTTGAACACTTTAGTTAAGCATAAATGAAGGCATGATTAGTGCAAAAAAGCCTCAAAACCTATCTAACCATAGGGTTCAATAGCACTTTGAATTACTAATCACACCCCCAACCAGAAGCGATTTATAGTCCCTTAGCGATGCAAAAACAAAGAATATGTAGTGATTTCAAAAAAGTTTATGGGTTATGTATATCATGAGTACCTTAAATGAAAATGAACTGAGATTTGGCCAAACATGAAAGGCCAAAACCATACAAGAACAATTTTAGGTCCAATATTGGTTCCATGATTAGAACTTGAATTTTACCTAAGTCTAATGGTTCTTTATACTGCTTAGATTACGCCAATAAATTTGCAAAGAATTTGTCCCTCCACAGGCTACTTACTTGACATGGCCTTAAAATACATTGAGCAACCTAGATAAAATGATTCGCACTTCTTTCTTTATTCAACTACCTTTGTAGGATGCAAAATGCTTAAGTGAACTTGAAGTCAGTGAGGATTCACCGATGACTCCCAGCAGTGGGTTTAGGGCATCAAGCCAAGGATCACTGACCTGAAACTCTAAAAACTACAGGACTCAGAATGACTTGAAAATCAAGCACACACAATTCGTTTAGACTCTACTGTCACCCATGCTCTTGAACACTAGTCGATGACTCCCGGCAATTAAGGCTTAGGGCATGTCGGGCTTCAAAGGCTTCGCCATACACCCCTCGGACCGTGCTCAGTTTATTGAAAACTTCACGACTTTATTTTTCTTTTTCTTCTTTTCTTTTCTTTCTTTTCTATTTTTTCTTTTCTTTTATTTTGGAAGACAACATTTGAGTCCTTCAAGTATAGGTAACACAAACCCTATCCTAGGTTACTTGACATACCCTAAGAGTAGGCTATGCAACGAAGGAAATAAACAAATTCCGACTGTGGAAACAATCGGTGTGCGGTGTGTGAATGGCAAGGAGAAATTTTCAAGTTGAGCATCTTTTGGGCGCAGCCCGACCCAGCGATTCGAGCATGGAATTTGCTCAACATAAAGGTGACAAACGGTGATTCAATTTTTCCAACCGTAATTTACGATTGTCGATTGCCTTAATTCAATTGTTGATTGATAAGAAAAACAAATATATACATGGTAAAGGCCTGAAGCATGGTATGCAAGTTTGTATATATATATCTGCGAATAGCTTTTGATATGGCAGAAATTAATTTAGTACATGCATATCGAAAGCTAAACATACAAAATATCACCTACTATGGCTAATACATGAATCCTAATCGAAATTAGTGACGGTTAGTAAAAGAAGCTGGTAACTATAAAATCATAAAGAAACCTAACCACCCTCAGCTTGTTGTGGTGGTGGTGGAGTCTGAAGGCTGCTGCTTCTTTCTTTGGTATCAGATAAATTTTGCGTGCGTGGTGAATCTCTCTGCGATCGGGGGTACGAGGAAGGCTGAGTGCGTGTGTCTGGCTGAGCGTAGAGTGACAGGGCGACCTCGATCTGGAGCTGCACAATGTAGTGCTAGTGAGCGGATGGCATCGATCACGCGACTATCTCTCTAGGCATGGTGTACTCCGTTGAATGGTGAGTGGCGAGATAAGGATGGGTGTATGTGTCAGTGGCTGATGCTAGTGTGTCGAGAGGAGATGGAGGTGACATACGTATTTTTGGACTCCTACGTACCTGGGCTCGAGGGCGGGCATATCATCTCGTGGGAGTCCTCGACCACGACCGGTACCTCGTCCTGCAGTCTACGTGGGGTGAAGAGGCGGGGCATAGTGTGCAGCTCTGCGCCCGACACGAGAGGGCATCGGACCCTCATCTCAGTCTAGGCTCATTTGAAATCCCGGATGCTCGAGAACATGGAAGAGGTCGGCGCCGTAATGGGCTCTCTGCTTTCGTGCTGAGTCCTTCAGATGGACCATCTCCTCGAGCTACCAAAGAGAGGCCATCATCATTCAGAGGGTGAGACGAAATCCGAGATCAGGTAAGAGCCTCAGTTAAACCCTCCTGCATAATCACGCAGAGGGAACTAAACTCGTCACGAAATAGATGGTCGATCGGCAACATCGGGGCGGAGCTGCTCCGTTAAAATCTTGCGTTGACGGTGTGTCTGGCGGTGCTCGGACCATCTCCACCATGGGGCGGGTGAGCCTTGCCTTTCGGTAACCCTCACGAGATTGTGCGGCTTCCGATGCAGCGGTTTGAAGGCCTGTAGCTATCTGCGCTCTACGAATTTTCAGGCGATCATCGATCTTGAATTTGAAGCTTTCAGAGTGGACCGGAACATCCCTAGAGGTCATCGAGTGGGTAAAGTACTGACACCACTCGTGGGTGAAGTAATCTTTGCCTCAGTCATGAAGGTAATAGTGAATCTCTCGATCCAACCTCATGGACTCAATTATCACGGGATCAGCCCTCGGTCGCGGGGCGTCGTAGTCACGACTCCTGATGCGGGCATTGCGATGGTCGTACATTCCGAATGGGGTTCCTTCCTGAACAATGGCCGAGTGGTCACCGAGGCGGTGACCATTAGGGTGGTAGAGTAGCCTCGGCGACGATGTATTTGGTAATGGTGGGGGTGAAGAAGATGACTCTCCTGGGGCCAGAGATGTGCGGGCTTAGAGTGAGCCCTCCTGCTCCTCCTCGGAGGCGCGGGCGATGGGCCCCGGGATCCCCATCAGTGTCGTGTCGACGAAATCCACAGGGGCTCTTCGGTGCGCCTCGGGGGCCGGTGATGAAGTGCTTGGAGTCGGGACTGGCGAGGCCTCTCTCTCGGGTGTGCGAACCTAACTTGGCAGTAGAGATGCGGGACTACCCAGTCTGAACCATGCTGGCTCCAGATCTTTATGCGGAAGGGGCTCACTCCTTTGAAAATGTAACTAATGCCCCGAATACTGGCCCAGAGGCTCTCTAGGCGAAGTGAATCCTCTGGCAATTAGATGAACGGAGCTCAGTATGGTCTGCAGACACATGGCGCGGATAAATCTCGGTAGAGGATGTTCTTGAGGCGGGGCAAAAATAGATGGACCCGAGGACTGAGGGTCTGACGGCGATAGAGGTGTGCGCGGTTGTGAGTAAGCGCGATGCTTCAGTGGTTGTGACCCAAGGCCGCAGCGGGAGGCTGAAATCACGGGGGCTGCTGCGCTGCGGCTCAAACGAGAGACTGAAATGCGCGAGGCTGGCTGTGGTGGGAGGGTGCTCTGGTGCGGCGAGGGGATGGCGCGCTGATGACCCGGGGCTCGATCGTGGTGCCTTGTGTGAGCCCCGAATACGACGACAGTGGAGGCTCGGGCCAGGCTCAGTCAGGTCTCGGTCGGTGAGGCGGGATACGGGCAAGGCAAGGATGTGTGGGGCTATGGCAGGGCGGGCTGCGGCTGGCGGCTCCGGTCGAGCAGTGTGACTCCGGAGTGGCGGTGACGAGGCGGTGGCGGAGGCTGGGGACTCCCGAGGACCCGGTTGGGAGGAGGAGATGTGAGTGGCCAAGTGGACAAACCCACTCCCAGGTTTAAATAGACGTTGGCGTGTGGTCCTCTATCGTTTTCACTATTTTTAGCGAGATTTGGCCCCAAGCCCAGTTATTCCACATATGAAATTTCGAGTAGTTAAATATTGAAATTATAAAAATAAAATTATAATGACAATAATTGTATAAAACTATAATTAAAATTTAATACACAATACTATAGTATATAAACAAAATTACTAAAAAAAAAAAAAACTGTTAATTTAGGAAACTTACTAACAATAACTGAAATTATCAAAATTAACTAACTTAAGACAAAAAGAAAAATTATGAGCGCAATTCGGTTTTTGAAACTCTTGAACCGGAGTTCAAAATCTCAAAATTACTCAAGGAGGGTCAAGGAGAATGATCTCCTCAACCTATGATGGTACAGGTTGACTCCACGTGGTGTTGGGTGCCCCGATTGTTGACTGGTCCTCGGTGATGGCCTTTGAATTGATCAGGTGGCTACGGTAGGTGTTGATGGCGGGACCAAAATTTCTTCATCTCCTTGGTTGATTCTCCACCGCAATTTACGAGCACTTTGTTTTCACGCATTGACCATTTGAAACAACCGCGATTATATGATTTTTCATTTCTAGCGACTCATGTTTGTTGTTCAAATGAAAGATGTTCAACTCGAGTCATGTTACAAAGGTAGGGTTGCATGACTCCATTCAGACAATTGATGATTGCATTGGTTGCTGACCAAAAATGGTCTTCCTAAGATGATTGGTACATGATTGGGTTCATTTGCAGTGGCTGGAGTGTCGAAGCACTACAAAATCTTGGGTAGTAGAATTTGGCTCTATTTTTTCACCAATACATCCTCCGTATCCTTAAAGGTTTTCAGCGATCTATCGACGATGAAAGTGTGATGTTGGTAGGTTTAAGTTCACCTAAACCTAGCGCCTTGTATCGCGAATACGGCATTAAGATTCCTGCGGCTCCTAAATCAAGCGATGATTTGTCTATGCACTTCCACCGATATTATTTGAAATTGTGGGAGATCCTGGATCCTTGTATTTTGGCGAGGTATTTGCTGGATTATAGCGGCTTGTTCGATGAAATGCCTTCTTCTCAATGCCCTAATCCCTTCTTGATTGTCTGCGAAGATCTTTCAAAAATTTTGCATAAGCGGGGACTTGTTTAATTATGTCAACCCAGAGGTATGTTAACCTTATTGCCTTAGGACCTCTAAAATGCCTGCTTGCTGAGATGCCTTCTTCTTACCTCTAAGTGCTTGTGGAAATGGAGGTGGTATGCGGTATTTCATTGAATCCTCCTTTAGGAGAATATGCACCAGACTGCAATTCTTCTCCTTGATTGGATTCTTGACGGGCTTTGGCATGGGTTGATCGGCCTCTTTCCACTCCTCGGGGTAATTATAGCCTTAACTTCATCATTCTGAATTGTTGGATGACCCCACCTCATGAATTCCCTTGGGATTTGGAGTGTTTGTGATGAAACTCCTTTCTCTTGGCCATCTAGCAACTTGTTGATCTTGGTGATTGAATCTTTGTAGGTTGTCAATTTTAAGTTGAGATTGCTCTCGAGCCCGTCTATTCTCTTATTCGGTGTACTTCTGCGATTATCAATCCTTTGTGCCAGTTGCACATTGATTCCTTTTTGTTCCTCAACAAAGTTGCCTACCACTTTACTCAAATTCAATATGGCTTGCTCCACGGGGAGATGAGGATAATTGGTGGTTGTGGTTGAGAGGGAGACAATTGTGGTTTGGCACTTGGGGAATGCATCGCGGGGAGAGTGGGCTTCCAGGAAAGGTTAGGGTGATTCCTCCAATTGGAATTGTAGGTATTACCATATGGAGCATTGGATTGTTGTGGCTTGTATTGTCCTACAGTGTTTGCACATTCTGACATCAAATCCTTCATTGAAGGAAATTTATTGGACCTTGTTCTACGGATGTCTGAGGATTGAAAATTAGTGCAAGTTGGTGTGTGCAGGGTTACTGAGTCCACTTTGCATCACCTCTTAGATGTTGCCTTCAGCTCCTCCACTTTCCTTGCTAGGGTTGAAATCCTATCTCTCATCTCTATTTCTTGGCGGTGCATACATCCACCCTTGGGTTAGAGTGGGTCTCATCGATTTCCAATTCTCTGGGGATTGACCATCTGACCATAGAAGTTTCAGCCACGTAATTTAAAAAATCCATGGCCGTCGGGATGCTTACTCGAAGAGTCTCACTCACATGGTTTCCAAAAACGCCTCATGGCGGGGAGACATACCACCATAGAGTGGTTCCTGACATCCAGTATCAAACCCGTGGTGTGGAGAAGCACTTATAAGTCTCCATAAATCTCCCAGCAAGCGATAAAACCTCTCACCATCTGAAATTGCAAGGTGTAAATTTGTCTCTTCAAATTGTTGGTCTTATGAAGCAGAAGAACTAGCCCGAGGGAGTGCACTGCTGACTCAGCCCGATTTCTTAGTTACAGGCCTCGGTGAGTTTAGCCAAATCTTGGCCTTGTCGGCTAAGGTCAATGAAATGCTTTTAGCTTTAGCAAATCCATATCCCTCATTACCTTCCTTAAAGGTAGTGCAAACCTCCTCAAAATCCCCTAATATGGTATATGGATTTTAGTTTTCCCATACCATGATATGTGTGGGAGTAAAGTGCAAATATGGCCTGAACACTCGTCTTCAGCGAGAAGGAATGATACGGGATGGGGCACTAACTCTAGGAGGAATTGGATATGATCCCTCATGGTTCTATAGAACATTGGATTCATTAGGGTTCAGTGACTCTGTTGTTCTTCGGGTAGTGGATCCATGGTATGATTAATAGCCTGCATGAGCTTCCTTGGCCCAGGTCAGGTTGTGCTTGATTACATGCGAGTCTTCCTGAAGTTCCTGTCCGGCCACTTGCATACACAATTGTTACTGGCGAGACACAACAAAGAGCACAAACCAACTTACAAAAAGGTTAGGGTTAAGCTAAAATAAATTGGCTTGTATATACAAAAAAACAAAAAGCAGTGAAGTTACTCCCGAAGTGATGAGAAACTTGCGATTCTTTATGGCCAGGTTTCAAAGAGTTAAAGATTACCTTCACTTGTGATGTTGATCACAAGTACACTTCAACTTATCATTCGTAGTTTGGCACCATCCCCGGCAACGGCGCCATTTGGTTCGTGCCACGATGCTGAGCTAAAATCAACAAAATTTATATACTAAGTTCCTCCCTCTCTTGTAGTAGTCGAAGCTACTTGCGATGTAGTGTCTAAATTCGAACACGGGATAGTTTCATCCTAGGAATGATTTACATAAATTGCAAGAAGGTAAGGCTTTCTATTTGGACTTTTTGGATTTTGTTTCAAAACGATTAATGATGAGTTTAAAAGGCCGATTAAGCGTAAAAAAAAGCGAAAATGAAGTGTGAAAAGTTAACTTTGAAGATTTAGGTCACTAACTTGTGCTTAGAGGCAGAGCAAATTGTCATCGGGTTTTATCCTCGCGTTATGACAAGCAACCTATAGTCCAAGGCATAACTAGATCTATATTTAACTAGCAAACCTCACCCTAAAAACAACTCCTATTTGAGTTAACACAGGTAACATGCATCTATGGCCCTTTTCAGTTTGAAACCCTAACATTAAATATCATCTCAGAGGCTCGTAAAGACCATCTAATGAACCATAGTGCATCTAGCAATAAGTATACCTTTGTATCCTAACAACAGTAAGTATTGGCCAAATCAATAACATTCAATGCTATTCAGCCTATTTTAAGGAAGATAGGGCATAAACACAGTACACAGCTTTTAATACAAGAAAACTGACTGCATATGCCCAGCCCTGCAAAATTGAAACTCATGCTCTTCAAAGAAGCAGCCAAGCATCTCTTGAGTTGTCATCCTCAAGAGGGGTGTTTGGTAGCCAAGAAAATAAGGGAAAGAGGAGAGAGAATAGAGAAAAACAAAACCCTAACTAAAATACGAGACTTTATTTACAAAATTCAAAACTTACCAAAAATTGCTTCCTCAATTTGTTCCTTCTGGTTACAAAATGGGAGGTGGCTTATATAGGCCACCTAATGTATGAAAATACCATAAAGCCTAACAATTTGGCTAATTTTAGGGACAAGAGAGTAATACACCAAAGTGGTAGGTTGCATTAATTACAAAAAAACATGACAAGGCGATAAATTTCGCTGAAGCCCGAACGATTTATTGGCTGGCCCGAAAATTTCGCTAGTAGAAAATTTAAGCCTAACTAGCCCGAATCACGAGATAGCGAAAATAGGAGATTTAAGCTGGAGTGGTGATTTGGCTAACTAACGAAGAATTTAATAACTTAAGCGGGTATGTGGTGAAACATGAAACTAAGCTAGGAGCGATTCTTTGCGAAAACCTGGTGTCTAGCGAAGGTGGTAATTTCGCTAAGGTTGCGAGGAATTTTAAACTGGAATTCTGAAATTTTCGCCAATCCGGTAATTTTTCGCAATCTTAAACGAGAAATTCTGGGATTTCTTGATCTTCAACTGCATTGCTTCACATCCTCTCTTTGCATCGATTTCCATCGCTTTGCCTTCATTCTTTCTTTGATTTTTAAAATTAGATTGATGGGCGACAATTGGGATCAATCTTCGTGATTCATCATTTTGACTCGATATTGAACTCCCAAAGTGCGCAAGAAACACGCAAAACAGCCAAAATAACCTCCTAACCGGCATAAGTGATACTAAGAAGACTTGAACACTTTAATTGGCATAAATGACATGATTAGTGCGCAAAAGCACTCAAAACCTATCTAATATAGAGGGTTGAAATAGCACTTTGGGTACTAATCACACCACCCAACCGAAGCGTTGCTAGTCCTTAGCAATGCAAAACAAAAGGAGATGCATGTAGTGATTTTCAAAAGTTTATGGGTTTATGTACATATAAACGTTACCTTAAGCGAAAAATGGACTGAAGTTTGAAAGCAGGCATGAAAGAGCCAAAACCATACAAGAACAATTTTAGATAGTCCCTCATTGACCAAGTGTATATTCTGCACCTTCACGCAACACAACCCACACCAAACACACACCACAAAAGGCCACATCAATTGCCTTGCACGTCTACCAAAGTCGAAATTAGTGGCCCTTTGTACAAGCCTTTGCCACTACATCAAAAACGATGGCAGCCGCACATACCGCATGGCATAGTGGTTGGTTCGGGTGCCGGTTCGGTTGGAGCACCCCGAGCCCCCAGCATTTGAGCTCGCCGAGTTCCGGCGACCTCGAGGCAGGAAGTGGTTTGGGGGCTGCAGTCTCCCCCTTTGTTTTAATTTTTCTTGTCTTATTTTATTTTATCGTATTTTATTTTGATTTCATTAATTTTTCTTCTTAGGTTTTCTCTAACTTTTAGTCAGTTCTTGTTTTTAGATTAATTTTCACTTTTCTGCAATTTTTCTTAATTTTTCTTGTATTAATTTTTGCAGTTTGTGTGCAAATTTTGAAGGCTGGAATGAAGAAATGGCAAGGGGAGGACGGGAAAATTTACTTAATCTAGCAAGGAATTTTTCGCAATGATAAGCGAAAATTTTCGCGATATAGCGAAAATTTCACGATGATAAGTAGTCGCTATGGTTCAAATTATGCAGACAAGCAGACAAAATAGCAACTGATAGCAGTAAGTAAAAAATAAATAAAATAAAAATAAATAAAATAATAATAAAAAATATATTTTTATTTTTATTTTTAATTTAAAAAAATCAACAAAAAAGTTTGTCTCTAAAAAAAAAGTATATATATATATATATATATATATATATATATATATATATATATATATATATGTTTTCTTAAATTATTTATTAATTATTTTATTTTATTTAAAAAAAAAAAAGAAATCAATCATTGGTAGCGAAATTTCGCTATAGCAAATTCCGCTATAAGATAGCGAATTTTTCGCTAATGTTGCGAAATTTTCGCTATTGTTGCGAAAATCCCCACTGTTTTGCATGTCGATTTTGTTTTGCTCATAACTTTTTCATCCGAACTCCGTTTTAGGCTTTCTTGGTACCGTTGGAAAGCTTAGAGAGTGTAGAATCCAAATATGGCCAGAAATAACACTTTTTAACTTTTAATGAATGTGTAATTTTCAAAATTCTCCAACTGGTCATTGTTTTCCTCTCTTTTCTTCTCCTAACTTGTTTATTTGAAGCCCAAACGGAGTGAATAAGGTATCGATGGAAAGCTTGTGAAGTATCCTATCCAGAAATGATCACATCTCATCAAGGTGGTAACACTTCCTTCTCTAATTTTCCAATCCGAGCCCCATTTCGGACACCGAGATGTTTGGGTTGGGGGGAGAATTAGCGAAGGAAGTGGCTTTTGTATTTATGTTTTTGTTATTGTTTTGAGCAAGCCCATTTTGTGATGTCCAGTGGCTTGCTGGGTTCCCTTTCTATAAGGCATTATACTATCGACACTTTTCAAATCTGGACCCATTTGCAACCAAATTTTTTTGTGGTTTTGCTAACACTGCGAGTTGGAAGAATTGAAACTGTCAATTCTATTGATGTTAGATTGGTTCCATGCTTGGTTGAGTGAATGATTGATGAATTCTTATTGATTTCGACCTTTTCTTCCACCTTTAGCTAACCACACTAAACACGTAGGTTTTTCAATGATAGAAATTGAAAAGCTAGCAACCTCCTTTACTTTGCAATAACCTATCCTAGTGTTGTTGACTACCTTTAATAGGTTAAGGACCCACACATGGAAAGAAGGCCCGATACGTATTAGAAAAAAATAAAAGAAATAAAAGAAAAGAAAAGAATAAAGAAAAGAAGAAAAATTGCATTGCTTTGCCTTGAAACCCGAGCTCGGTCTGAGGGGTATATGGAGAAGCACAAAA
This sequence comes from Tetrastigma voinierianum, assembly GCA_016808115.1. NCBI lineage: Eukaryota > Viridiplantae > Streptophyta > Magnoliopsida > Vitales > Vitaceae > Tetrastigma > Tetrastigma voinierianum. Next base: position 2,057,964 of record JAEQBH010000112.1, read on the forward strand.
CTTAGGTGCCACAAGCGCCTTCAGCGGTTGGGAGCCATCGACTTAGTGCTTTCCTTCACGTACCAGGTGGATAGGTGGAGTTGAAGCGAGTTGTAGGTCTTTGGAGTCGAAATCATTCGAGTCAGGTGGCTTTGAAGAGTTAGTGGTCGAAAGATCCTCATGACTTGGTGCCCTAAGCCTTAATTGGTTGGGAGTCATCGGTAGATCCCCGTTACATGGACTTTGGTGAGGTCGATTCCTCAGCATTGCACCCTACAACACAAAAAAATTAGTGGAATAAGGGGGGGTCCTGATCTATTTAGGTTGGTTAGCATGCTAGGTCGTGGTAGCTAGGTTGGGGGGAGAGTGCAGTTTGACAGTTTATTGTTGAGAGCTGATCAAATAAACACTTAGATTTTGGTGGAAGTTTCTGGTTGATTCACCAAGAAGGAGGCTCTTTTAATACTCAATTTTGAATGGCATTCATTCTCTCATGATAGTTATTGGACACGGCTTTAATGATTCTTACTTAGGGTTAGACATTACTCATTCACAACCTTTTTGAAATACCATTTTTGTGAACGTTATTTTGTTATTGTTTTGTATGTTCTCTCTTTCTTTCTTTCTTTCATTGCTAGGAATTTAGGAAATGTGTAGGTTGGGGGGGTGTGATTAGTGCCCAGTGCTATTTTGAACCCTATTTATTATAGGTTTTGAGTGCTTTTTGTATACCTAATCATTCTAGTCTTCCGTTACACATCAGGTCCCTACTATTCTGATAAGCATTTTGTAGCAGAATTTGCCGAGTTTTTGCGAGCTAATCATGCCAACATTGTTAGTCGATCAAACATGAAGAATTCGAGTCAAACTCAACATCATAGGTCAGAGACTAAGAAGAAAGAATGAGAAAATAAAAGAAATAGCGAGGATCGGGATGCGAGGTTGGAAGCGGGAGCAATGGAGCGGTGTTGCAGGAAGAATGGAGCAGTGCAGCGAATTAGCTATCTTTGGAATTTTTCGCTATGATGAAATTTCTCTATCATAGTGAATTTTTCAGCTATGATAGCGAAAATCCACATGCATAACAAAAATTGCATACTGTTTTTTATTAAAACTGACTCGTTTTGGTTTTCTTTGCTGTGTAATAGCCTTTGTTTTGGTTTGTTTTTGTAATTTCCCTTGCTCTGCACACTATATAAGCTAGAGTCAAGGTTTATGAACATCAATCACTTCATAATAAATTTTTGGAGAAGCTTTCAGCTCTCCCGTTTCCTACTGCTTCATTTTCTTTCCTTTTCTCTTCCATTTTCTCGGCTTCCAAACACTCCTCTGAGGATGACAACTCGGAGGATGTTCGGCAAGACCTTTCCCTCCTTGAAGAGGAGGGCTGCTGTGGTTGAGGTGGCTTGATGGTTCCTGTTTTTAAAGCAGTTACTGGTTGTTTACGTTCCTGCTTCTCGCCCAGGTTAAATCTCTTAAGCATGCTTTCTTTAATGTGTACTTGGCAAGCTTTAGGGTTCAATGGATACTTTCACTAGATCCATTGAGGCTCAGTTAGTTGTCCTGCTGGATTATCGTGGAGTAGGGTTTTTGAGATGTGTTTTCACTTTGCTAGGAACATTGTACTCATTAAATCTTTATGTTTCAAAGGGAAAATCATAGGGTTTAGTTTTAAGCTAAATGAAGATCAGGTTGAAATGGCCCTTATGTAATCCTCCACTTGAAAAAAATGCGGGGATTTATGTTAGTTGCCTTAAAACCTAAACCGATGTTAAAAACTTCAAAAGGGGTTCTAACCCCATTTTTCTTTTTATTTTTAATCGCAAATCACCCGACTCCCCTGTTTTTACGAAAACCTTAAAATCCAAACAAAATTCACCATTTTTGACTTCACTTAAATCATTTATGCGAGCCCATCTGTGTTCGACCTTAGGCAGCTATCTTTGCGGTAAGCAATACGCGATGGAAAATAGGAAACAAATTTTGTTGATTCGGATCACCTACCGTGTACGAATGAGTGTCTTACAACACGCCATCGGAGATGATTTGTGCAGGTGGAGCATCAAATGGTTCAAAATTTACCATGATTTTTATTTTTCATTCAAAGAGCTTTCCAACAAGTCCTCACACGCCCATCCCAAGTTAAAACGAAGAAGTTTTGACACTAACAAGTTGGAGTAGAAAAACTGGCTGCTGAGCAGAAAAAAATGTTGTGACAAAGCAAAAAAATATCGCTACAAAGCTAACAAATGTCACAAAAAAGCAAAAAACAAAGGCAGAATGTTATTTTCATGCCTCAAAATGCTGATGTCGTGACTCAAAAAAATGTCGCGACAAAGCAAAAAAATGTCGCTATAGAGCCAACAACAAGGCTAGAGTGCTGATGTCGTGACTAAAAAATGTTGATGTCGCGACTCTAAAATGCTGATGTCGTGACTAAAAAATGCTGATGTCGCAACTCTAAAATGCTGATGTCGTGACTCCAAAATGTTGTTGTCACGACTCAAATGCTGGAAAAAAACATAAAATCTTGAAAATTGATATTTTGGCCTGTTTTCAAGCCCATTTTCACCCGAGAACTATAAATAGAAATTTTTTAGATTTTAGGGAATGAAAAATGAGAAGGAGAGAGAAAATTTCTCATAAGGGTTTCTCTCTTTAAAAACCTACCAATTTTTTTAGTTTAGCTTAGGGCTTTGACTTTTAGTAGATCTTAGAGTAGTTTTAGAGCATATTTTTATTTGTATTGAAGAAATTTTGGTGTTGCACTCAAAGATTCAATTTATTTACTATTGAGATGAAGATTGAAGCTCAAATCTGGATTTTTCTCTCACTCTCTGTCTCTTGATTTCTTTCTTCATTTTCTTACTTGTTGTTTAATTGATGATGATTGGAATCCAGTAATGGAACATTAAACACCCTCTAGGGGTGGGGATTAATTGTTGAACATTTAGATTTGCAAACTTTCAATTTATTTTCTGGTTTAAAAGACTGATTTTATATAATTAGTATTATTCATATAATGAGTTGTTCTTAATATTAGTAGCTTGTACCCAGAAAAGGGTTGTATCTTACTCTGATTTCTAGGAGGCTCTTTGAGTGACATAAAAATGAAGATTCCTGAGAGTATGAAATAATTACTTGGGGGTATGTTAGACTAATATTATGAAACTAATGAACTCTGAAATATTGCTTTAATATATCACTAATTTACTCATGGTGTGAGGATTAATTAGATGATGTATCAGTTTAATGTTTAAAGGTCTCACCTCAATCTGATAGAATGACCTTGATCCTGTGTTAGCATAGATCTAATCAAGGAGATAGAGAACTTTATTAGATTTGATGGCTGAGATACCAATTACAATGGAGAAGGCTTGCATTATCCTGTCTACGGGGGCAAGCAGTCTTTAGTCCTAAGAAAAGGGTGTGAAGTGCTGGAAAGGAAAAATACTCAATTCTTAGAAAGATGCTTATATCCTATAAGTAACTAATTAGACCCATGTATCTGGAAGGAACATGATTCTCTAATTAGTGAAATGTATAGTGTGTGGATGAATCCAAGCTATACTACATTGCTCTTGGATAAATCCAACATTCAACTCACAAATGCATTTTAGAGTCAAGTAGTTGTTTGTTTAGTAGATTTTAGGATTAGTTTAAAATAAGTTTTTATTTCAGTTAGAAAGAACCTCCAATCCTCGTGGGTGCGATATTCGGACTCCTGGAGTCCACTTTATTACTTATATGACCCGTGCACTTGTGGAAAGGGGATAATTGTTGGTAAAGCTTTTCATTTGAGTATTTACCACATTCACTCCCTTGGCCATATTTTCATATATATATATATATATATATATATATATATATATACATCATTTGGTTCTTAATAAGTTTTTGGCGCTGCTTCCAGGGACTTTAGTTAGTCTTTGGTAGCCGTGTCGGAAAATTGGTCAATAAGTTTTTGGCGCCGTTGTCGGGGACTTTAGTTAGTCTTTGGTAGCCGTGTCAAAAAATTGGTCAACATTCAATCTGAACCCCTTGACCAGTGCATACAGTAGTATGGCATGGTCTTGTCTCAATGTTGAGACATGCTTTGAAGGGGTGATAGCAGAATTTATGAAATAGAACCATACCTTTACCACCTCTATCAAATTGCCTCTGTCGATGTAGGCGTTGCGGATGGTTTCGGTCCACTTCCATTGGTCCAGACCGTCTATGAGCTCCTTGACGATCTCCTCAAACTTTGGGCTCTCCTGAAGCTAGTTATACTCTAGGCAATCACCCACCGGTCTCAGCTCTAGGAGTTGGGAGATGGACCTTTCCCTAAAAGGGATCCACCTCCCCTTGACATAGAACGTCAGGTTCTTCTGTTCGCCCAGATTGGTGTAGAATTCTTTGATTAGGGCCCGTACTCCTGGCTCCCTGTGCTGGCTCAAATTCTCCTAGCCTTGTAGCTGGATCTCTTCCTTAAATAGTGACACCATCTCCTTGAAACCTCTCTCCTCTATGAAGCCCTTCTTGGCATGATGTTTCTAGAACACTTCTACTCCCTTGTTAGAGTAGAATGGCCTAGCTTCTTTTTCTTCTACCACTACCTTTATATCCTCAAGCACGACTTTGAGGGCAGTTTCTTAGCTCCCTTCCACTGCCCTCTCTCTGAGCTTCCTTAGCTCTTTCTCGCAGAACCTCCTCTACTACATTTCCTATCACATTGTCTAGGGTTGGAGAGTTGGGTTAACATTGTCTAGATTTTTGTGAGATTTTGAGAAGGTTAGGGTTCAAAAGTTTTGTAAATGAGATTTTAGAATAAAAATTTCTCGAAGTGTTCCTTTTATAAGGTGGCTACCCTAACTGTAATGTCGCGACATTGACTCAATGTTGCACTGATGTCGTGGTGATGTCACGACATCACTTAGAATTTCTAATTGCCTTTACCTGATGTCGTGACATTGAAATTTCAACGTCGCAACATTGCTAAAGTTTTCAAGTTGGCTTTTTTGGATGTCGTGACATTGAGAATGCAATGTCGCAACATTGGCTTGATGTCATGACAATGTCGCGACATTGACTCAATGTTGCTCTTGTATATCTGCGATGTTGCGACATTGGAAATCTGATGTCACGACATTGGTTGCCATGTCGCGATAATGTCGCGACATTGGGGAGACTTTTGGAACTGGTGTCACGACATTGTTGTCTATGTCATGACATTGAATGGGTGTTTAGCCTTTTAAACAAAAAATTTATACTTGTTGTCCCATTTAATTCCTGCAACTCTAGTTCATGCTTGTGAATATAAGTCTAGAGATGTTGAAGAATCTCAATTCAAACATGAACAGTGCACTCAGATTTACAATTCAATCAATGAAGCACATATTCATTGCATTGCAGAAATTTTCACAAAACTATTCAACAAAGGACAATCAAGCTACTCTATAATTTCCAAATCATATAAATTACACTCCACCAAACTTAGTGTATGCATTATTTTCATAGAACAAGTAATGGAAGTAGACTTCCCTTTGTAGCACTTTTTCCATACTGAGTTTGAGAAAGAATGCTTCCAAAAAAAACCCATCTTTAATTTCGGTTTCATTGTCCTGAAAAATCAACACAATCACACAATAAAATTTCAAACAATTAAAACTAAACCTCAAACATACAAAATTTAACAAAATCAAGTTAACTATGAAAAAATAAAATAAAATTGATTAGGTTGCCTCCCAAATAGCTGCTCATGTTTTATGTCTTTAGCTAGACATTTACTGCAAAATGCTTTCATTTCAGCAAAATTCTTCCATCTCTTCTAAATCTGGAACTAATCTTCATTTATGTTCACTCGAAGATAATGCTTTAATCTATGACCATTCACTTTAAACTTATTTTTGGAATTAGTTTTCAATGTCAGTGCTCCAAAAGGTGTCCTTGCAACTACTGTGTAAGGACCACTCCATCTTGATTTCAGTTTTCCTGTAAACAACTTGAGTTTGGAATTGTACAACAAGACTAGCTCTCCTGCTTTGAATTCTCTCCTCATAATTGTTTGATCATGCCACTTATATTTTTTATCCTTGTACATTCTGGCATTATCATAAGCTTCATTTCTCAACTCTTTCAGTTCACTCATTTGGAGTAATCTCTTTTCTTTGGCATCTTGGAAATCACAATTCAGTTTCTTGATAGCCCACATAGCTTTATATTCAAGTTCAAGAGGGAGATGATAAGGCTTCCCAAATACAATCCTATATGGGGACATTCTAATAGGAGTTTTGTAAGCAGTTCTATAAGCCCACAATGCATCATCTAGCTTTATAGACTAGTCATTTCTTCTTGAGTTCACTATTTTCTCTAGAATCTTCTTTATCTCCCTATTGGAAATCTTAGCTTACCCATTTGATTGAGGTGATAAGCCAATCCCATTACATGTTTGATTCTGTATCTGCTCATGAGTTTTGCAAACACTTTGTTTGAAAAATGGCTTCCCTCATCACTAATGATTGTTTTGGGTGCTCTAAATCAGCTCAAAATATTTCTTTAAATGAATCTCAACATTGTGATGGCATCATTTCTCGGACCAGCTATTGCTTCCACCCATTTGGATACATAATCTACAACTAGGAGAATGTATAGAATTCCAAATGAGGATGAGAAAGGTCCCATGAAGTCTATCCCCCATACATAAAAAAATCTACACCACTAGGATTCCTTGTAGGGGCATCTCATTTCTTCTGCTTGTGTTACCCATTCTTTGACATTTATCACAATGTTTCACCCATTCAAAAAATTCTCTGAATAGAGTAGGAAAAAAAAAAACCTAATTACAGAATTTTATGGCCAGTTTTATCTCCTACAACGTGTCCTCTACATGGTGATGTATGACATTTATCAAGAATTTTTCCTTTTTCTGTTTCTGGTACACATCTCCTGATAATCAAATATATTTCTCTTCTGAAAAGTAGTAGGTCATTCCATATGTAAAATCTGCTATCAGTTCTCAACTTTCTTTTATGTTGGTAGTTGAACACAGGTGGCATAATTCCACAAGCTAAATAATTCACAAAATCATAAAACCAGGGTACTTGGATTGATAACTGAAAAAGCTGCTCATTAAGAAATTTTTTTGCTATTTCAATTCCCTTTTCCTCTTCAATATTGTTTTCTAATCTAGACAAGTGATCAGCTATCACATTGTCTCTACCCTTCTTGTCTTTGATTTCTAAATCAAACTCTTATAGTAACAATACCCATCTGATCAGTATTGGTTTTGTTTCTTTCTTTGCCATCAAATATTTAATTACAGCATGATCAGTGTGTATGATAACATGGGACCCTAATATGTAAGGCCTGAATTTTTCACAAGAAAACACCATTGTTAGCATCTCTTTTTTTATGGTAGAGTAGTTTTCTTGTGCCTCATTGAAGGTTTTGCTGGCATAATATATGGCCTTGAATATCTTTTTAGTTCTTTATCCCAATACTACTCCCATTGCATAGTCACTGGCATCACATATGATTTCAAACTCCTTGTTCCTATCAGGTGTTGCCATGATGGGAGTTGTAACCAATATGGACTTAATTTCTTCAAATGTAGAACTACATGATTCATCAAAAATCAAAATTTGCATCCTTTTCCAATAACCTGCATAATGGTCTTGAGATTTTTGAGAAGTCCATTATAAATCTCTTGTAAAATCCAACATATCCTAGGAAACTTCTTATCCCTTTTACTGATGTAGGTGGCAAGAGAGTTTTTATGAAAGACATCTTTGCTTTGTCTACTTCTAACCTAGCTGAAGAAATCTTGTGTCCTAAGACAATACCCTCTGTTACCATGAAATGACATTTTTCCTAATTCAAAGCTAAATTCTTGTCTTGGCACCTCTGAATTACAGTTTATAAATTTTCTAAGCATTTCTCAAAACTGGATCCATATCTTGAAGTCATCATGAAGATTTCATATCTCTTCCACCCAGATCGGAGCATAGACATCATACACCTTTGAAGGTGGCGAGGCATTACATAATCAAATGGCATCCTTAAGCAAAAAGTTTCATAGGACGTGCAGTGTAGTTTTCTCCTGGTCACTTCACGAAATGGTAATGCAGTTATATGCCAGAATATCCATCAGAAAAACATAAATGGGGTATCACTTTAACATGTCCGACATTTGATCAATAAGGGTAAAGATGTGGTGTTACGATTAAATAATTGTTTTATAGTCGATCACACCACTTTTCCATCGCTGTCCAGATTCTTATAGGAATCAACTCATTCTTCTCATTTCTAATTACAATGAATCCACCATTATTAGGAACCACGTGAACTGGGCTCACCTAAGGGTTGTTTGAGATTGCATAAATAAAGCCTGCATTTAGCCATTTCAGTACTTCTTTTATGACAACTTATTTCATTACTGGATCAGTCTTCTTTGATGGTCAATAGAGGGCCTGTATTTTCCTCCAAGATGATTTTATGCATGCAAATAGAATGACTGATTCCTTTCAAATGTTTTATTGACCAAGCAATTGCTTCCATGTATTTCCTGAGAATCTCTAACAGTTTCTATTCTTCAAGCTCATTCAATGCAGCTGATATAATCACAAGTTTTGCTTTTTTTTTGTCCTAAGAAGGCATACTTCAAATGTCTGGGTAATTCCTTTAAGGTTAACCCTTTTGAACTTGTTTATATTTCTCTTGCCTTTTTTTAATTGTTGCTTGATTTTTCTGTACTATTCTCATTCAAACTTAAGATTGTTTCCTTTAAATCAAAGCAGGATGTCATAAATTCACAATCAAGAACCTCAAGATACTAGAAATTCATCTCATTTTCATTGATTGAATCTTGAAAATTACAACCAAAAATTAGTTTAGGATTGATGATGCTTTTCAATCAGACTTGGGTGACGTCATTTGGAGTGCTTGGGTCGGTCCGCTAATTCTGCATGTTGGGCTCCTCTGTAAAAACTAAGGAAACAAAAGGATCGTGAGGGTTGCAGTTTCTCCGCCTAAAGTGGATTCTTCCAGTTGGAAGAGAAGATCAGCGCAGGGAATGCGGGTTTGTGCATATGTTTGCGTACCTTTCACCGATCGGTGGCACGGTATTTACTGTGAGACGATCGCGATAACTTTCCTAGTTGGATGATGATACATAATAGTATCTTTCCTTGTTAGAGGATGATACGATATTCCTATTAGGTGGAAGATTTTTTCCTTATCATAAGCCCAGATTAATAAGGATAATTATTAGGCGATAATTAGGAAATATCCTACTTTCACGATTGGTGGAAGTGGTGTTTTCTCTATCTGGGATTGCCGAGCTCTTCAGACTTTTAAAGGGGCGGGTTTGGGCCCCTTGTTTTAGGAAGGCTTCATTTGGGAATCTGATTAAGGGCCTATCCACTAGTGCTGAGGCAGCTTACCCAATCTGACGTTTGGGGCTTGCGTCTTGGAATTACGTCTATTATTTCAAACCCAGTGCCCATTCGCGAAGCGTGAAGCGAGCTGCCATAAACCTCGAGATCAGGTGTGATACCGCATTGGCTACTTAGGAAGGGTTTGATTAAGGGCTTTATGCGAATCGATGTCTTGTGATAATGATAGCTTCTCGATTTTAAGTTATTGGTTGTGGCTCTGGCCATTAAAGGGTCCTGACCGTTTGCACTTTGTTCCCCTGTTCTTTAAGCTTTTTTGCCTCTGCAAGTTTGTGCTTCCTTTTTTCTTGAATTTTGTCAGAAGTATTGTTTAGGTGCACCCAGTGGTCCTTGATATCTACGCTTAAAAATTTGAAATTGTCCCTCGTCTTGTTTATGGCCTTGGTATGTCTTTTTCTTCCCTCTGTCTTTTTTTGGTTTTTCCAAAGTCTTTTTGACTCTGGGCGTGCTCGGGTTGGGGTTCCCATTTTCTTCGATTTCCCCCTTTTTCCTTACTTAGCCTAAGCCTCCATGGATCTGAGTCGCTCCTCATTTCTTGAGATCAATCTGCTTAGGCGGCGTCTGGTCCGTGACCGACGGGGAGTCCAGGGTTTGTTTGTGGTGTGGTTCACCGGGTTACTCAGGAGGGCCTCCTTTCCTGGATAAGGGCAAGGGGAAAATTAATGAAATTTGGTATCTAGCGGCTCGAATATTTGGCTGTGGTACGTGCCCACCCAGTGAGAATTTGTTCAAAATCGTAAAAATTTATATACCTAAGTTCCTCTTGCTGTAGTCATTCTTACTGATCATAGCGAATCTAGGGTCGGGCTCTGGGGATGGGTTCCTTAGTGCAAATGATTTGAGTGAAATCAGCGGGTGAATTAAATTTGGATTTTGGGGTTTGGGTAAAACGGGGGTTGGTGGTTTTCTGAGCTAAAATTTAAATAAAGTAAAATGTAAAAAATAGAACTCCTTAAAGTCTCGGAGTACTTTGGTTTAGGGTTAAGGTGCTTGACATGTCCGGTGTTTTCCCTGTTGGGGAGGATGACATATGAATAATTTCCCGAGCTAGGATCTTCATTAGCTTTGAAACTAAACCCTATGATTTTCCCTTTTGAAACATAGCATTTTAAATGGGCGTAAATGTTCTAACGGTGAAAACACATCACCGAAAACCACACTCCCAGATAAGCCCAGCCGGGAGACGACTAGCAGGGCCTCGTGGATCCTAGTGAAAGTATCCATTGAACCCAAAAGCTTGCCAAATACACATTAAAGAGGCATGCTTAAAGATTTTAACCCTAAGTGAGAGCGAGGAACTTAAACAACGAAATACGTGCGTTAAAGCAGGGAGGCAGTGAGTTACACCTCCACACCTAGCCCGGCATTTGTCTCATCTTCCAGGAGGAAGAGGTCTGGCGGAACATCCTCTGAGTTGTCATCCTCGGAGGGTGTTTGGCTGTAGAAAAATGGAGAAAGAAAGGAAAGAGAAAAAGGAAAGGAAGCTACGGGGGACAACGCATAAAACCTCTATATCAGAGTCAGTCATCCTTTGGTTTGTACAAAGTAGGACTTATATGGATGCTGGGTCTTGAGAGAAGTTACAAAAACCAAATCGGAAGGTTATTACGGGGGTAAAATGGAAAAAACCAGCGAAGCAAACGGGGTGTAGCGTGGCGAGCAGGCGGCGGGAGGGCGATTATTTGGGTACGGAGCGATTCTTCGGGAGAAGCTTTCTGCGATCGTGTTTTTCTTCACATTTCACTCTTCTTTCCATCGATCTTTGATCTGCTTGATGTTGAGTTTGACTTGAATTCTTGGTGCTTGGATCGACTCGACAATATTAGCATAATTAAAGCTCACAAAAGCTGTAAAATTTGCCACAAATCACGATCATTAAATAGTAGGAATAAGTAATGTGTAATCAGAGTTAATTATAACAATTGGTACACAAGCGCTCAAAACCTATTAAAAATAGGGTTAGTAGCGCACGGGCATAATCACACCCCAACCTACGCATTGCTAGTCCCTTGGCAATGTAAGAAAGAAAGAAAGAGCATACAAAAGCGATAACAGGAAAGTGCGTTTTTAAAAGGTTGCCGAGTTCAAAGGTTGTGAATGGTGATGCAACCCTAAGTAAGAATAATCGATATGCGTGTCGATAACTATCCTTGAGAGAATGAAGGCCATACAAAATTGGTATTAAAGAGCCTCACCTTCTTAGTGAATCAACGAGAAATTTCCACCCAAAAATCTAAGTGTTTATTTATCGGCTCTCGGCAATAAGGCGTCAGAGTGCACTCTCCCCCGGCCTAGCTACAACCGCGACTAGCATCTTGGCACCCCGAGCCTAAATGGTCGGGACCCGCCCTCTTTATTCCGCGATTCTTTTCGCGTTTGGCAAAGTGCGTCTTTGAGGAATCGACCTCACGAAGTCCATATAGCGAGGATGCAGATGACTCCCGTTGATGAAGGTTTAGGGCGTCGAGCCATGAGGATCTTCGTTGTGACCTCTCGCCGGGTTTTCACCGGGACTTGAATGATTTCGAGACTCCGCACCTCTGACTTTTCAGCTCCACCCGTCCACCGTATAGCGAACACTAAGTACGTGACTCTGACAGGTGAAGGTTTGAGACCACTTAGGAGCTTTAAAGGCTTTCGCCGTATACCCCTCGGGCCAGTGCTCGGGTTTTGAGAAAAGCATTACGATTTTATTCTTTTTCTTTTCTTTTTCTTTTCTTTTTCGTTTATCTTCTTTTTCTTTTTCCACAGGGGTCCTTAACTGATAAAGGTGGTCGATAAGAGCAGAATTAGGTTATCTGAAAGTAAGGGTGCACAATTTTTGATCCCATCAGTAAAATCTAATGTGCTTTGTGTGTGGTTAGCTAAAAGGTGGAAGAAAAGGTCGAAATCAATAAGAATTCAGCTGTCATTCACTCTGACTAAGCATGGAACAATCTAACATCCAATAGAATTGGACCTGACTTCAATTTTTCAAACCCACGGGTTAGCGAAAACCACAAAAAATTTTGATTACAGAGTAGGTCCAGTTTTGAAGAAAAGAAGTAAGGTACATTTATTACGGCACATAGAAAGGGAACTGACAAGCCACTAAACATCACAAAATGGCTTAAACAAAATGATAACAAAACATAAATACAAAATCCACTTCCTTTACTAACTCTCCCCTGACCAGACATCTCGATGTCAGAAATGGAGCTCGGAATGAAAATTAGAGAAGGAAGTGTTACCTCCATGATGAGATGTGATCTTTGCTGGATGGAAACTTCGCAAAGCTTTCCGCCGACACCTTATTCACTCAGTTTGGGCTTCAAATAAACAAGTTAGGAAGAAAAGAAAAAAGTGGCCAATTGGACCATTTTAAAAATTACACTCATAATAATCTCAAGTATTTCTTTAATGTATTTGGATTCTACACTCTCTAAGCTTTCCAACAGAATTTGCCAAGAACGCCTAAACGAGTTCAGATGAAAAATTATGAAGCCAGTAAGTGGAGGTCAAGCGTGGGGCGTAGCGAGGAATTTTAAGCTAAGCTAGAAAATTTACAAATGGACATTTAGCCAAAGTTGCGAAAATTTCGGTAAGTTGCGAAAATTTAGCCCCATCCCTAGCAATTTTTTGATTTTTTTTTTGATTTTTTTTTTTTTAAAAAAATCAAATAAAACAATTAATAATTAAAAATAAAAATAGAAATAATAAAATAGCCGTAAACAAAAACATTTTTTCCAAATTTTATATATATATATATATATATTAAAAAACGTTTTTTTATTTTTGTATATAATAAAAAGTTAAAAATTAAAAATAAACACATAAATTATTTTTTTATTTTATTTTTAGAAATAAAAATAATATATAATAAAAAAAAAACAATCGTTTTTTTTTTTTTTAATAAAATATAAAATAAAGAAAAAAAAACAAATTGGAAAACTTTTGTGCCTTTGTTTTGTCTTGAAGTACTGGAATTTGTTGATTTCGCTAGGAATTTCGCTATGATGATCCATTTCGCTGAAACCTTTGTTCACACAGCGAAATTTCACCTGTTTAAACTTCTCACGGGATTTTCGCTAAGGCTAGCGAAATTTAAGCTAGCTTGCGAATTCTACTCTGAAAATTTCACATTCGCTAGAATTAAATTTTCGCACATAGTTACGAAAAATTCCTGTCTTCATTATGCTCAATTTCTTGATAAGCTGAAATTTCATAAAAAAATTAATGCAAGAAAAATTAAGAAAAATTGCGGAAGAGTAAGAATTAATCTAAAAACATGGTAACTAAAAATTAGATAAAACCTAAGAAGAAAAATTAGCGAAATCAAATAAATACTATAAAGTAAAGATAAGACAGAAAAATTCAAGAAACAAAAGTGGGGGAGGAGCTGAAATGCAGGGTTCGGGTGCTTAAGCCCGAGCATTTGAACCAACCACTGTGCCATGCGATGTGAGCGGTTGCCAATTTTTTCGATGTAGTGGCAAAAATCGAGCAACAGCCACTAGCTCTTTAAAGTTCACCATGACATCGTGGTTTGAACTTAGCTTTGGGAGCGTACCACGGGTTTTGGAGTTTGCTACGGGTGTTGGTTGTAGTGCGGGTGAAGTGGGATATATGCGTGGTCGGCTGGAGAGTACACTAGCGATGGGTATTTGGTGTCTTGGGCAGTGGCATTAGGATCAAATCTATGGGGTTTAGTTGAATGATGGGCTCTTGGGTCCGCTTCCCGATGTTTCATGTGCGACTGCTCTTCCTCGATCCAATGGGAAGGTTGCTTCCTTCTTCTCCCATGGGGCGAGATAAGCGGCCCTTGGCGAGGATTCAAAATTTTCCACCGGGCTTTCTTGTGGGCAGTGGCAGAAGCCGAGCTCACCATGGTTGCCACTTTTGGCACTCCTCCTGCTGGTGGACATTGCTGTGGCGATCAATTAGGTCTTCAATGGAATCTTCGCGATTGTCCCATTCATGCTGAATCATTGTTCAGCCCATCTAATCTTTGGTCGAGAATTCTCCTCGGTATGGATTTTTCACTCAATTTGGGCATTGAATTCCTTTTGTTACACCATGACATCACCCACCGGTTTGGTAAGGTCCTGGGTGGCATCAATTGGGGAAGTGGTGTGGTGGTTGAAGGCGAGACGAGGCATATTGTGGATGTGGAGGAGGTGCATAAGTTGGGGTAACACTGTAGGAGGGTGTACCCATCCATTGGTCTCTATATTCACTCATAGATCTAGGTGGGTTTGGATTTCTCTCTGAGGGTTATTTTGCTTTGTACTGAGTTTCCTCTGGTCCCTCATTTATATATATTCACGGGGTTTAACACTAAGTAATCATTGTTTACATATTTGTTCAGCTTACATATGTTTCTTATCTGATTGATTTTAGACATGAGGCAGTTGCATGAATTTTTAAATCCTTGATGGATTAACGTGTGGCATAAATAGCATTGAGAAGGCCAGTCATTTGCTTTGTTTTTTCTTCAGTGAAATGCTTTTTAAAATGAAACAACAATTGAAAAAATGAAGAGAAATTTGCAGACATTGATGGTCTGGGGTGTTTCCTGACTGGGTCAGTACGAGGCTTAAATGCAGGCAGCGAGCTAGTTAATCGTGCCCACAGTAGGCTGAGCCTAAAATCAACAAAATTTATATACCTAAGTTCCTCACTGCTGCGTAAGTCGAAGCCCCCCTGCTGCCGATATAGCGGTCTAAGTCGAACACGGGGATGGGTTTTCTTCGACAAATGATTTGGTGAAATCAGCTGGTGAATTAAATTTGGATTTTGGGGTTTGGGTAAAAACAGGGGTTGGTGGTTTGCAAACTAAAATTTAAATAAAGTAAAATGTAAAATAGAACTCCTTGAAGTCTCGGGCCACTGGTTTAGGGTTCTAAGGTAACCAACATGTCCCCGGGTATTTTTTCCTCGCGTTGGGGAGGATGACATATAGTCATTTCCCGAACCGGATCTTCATTTAGCTTTAAAAACTAAACCCTATGATTTTCCCTTTTGAAACATAGCATTTTAAATGGGCATAAATTTTCCTAACGAGTGAAAACACATCCGAAAACCACTCCCACGATAACTATGGGAGACAATGCTTAGAACCTCGATGGATCTAAGTGAAATATCCATTGAACCCAAAAAAGCTGCCAAATACACATTAAAGAGAGCATGCTTAAAAGATTTTAACTTTAAGTGAGAAGCGAGAACTTAAACAACCAAAAATACGTACGTTAAAAACGGGGCAGAGTGAGTTACCTCCGCACCCTAGCCGACGAGTAGTCATCTTCAAGGAGGAAGAGGTCTAGTAGAGACATCCTCACAGTTGTCATCTCAATTGTTTGGCAGCCAGAAAAAATGAAAGGAAGAAAAAGGGAAAAGGAAGGCTGCGGGAAAGCGCCTCCCTTCTATATCAGAAGTCGAGTCTATCCTTTGATTTGTATAGCTGGACTATATAGATGCTCAGTGTAAAGGAGATTACAAAAAAACCAAAAAATCGAAGGTTATTACAGGGGGTAAAATGGAAAAAACCAAGCAAAAGCAAGCGGGGTGTAAGCGTGAAAAGCGAGGAAGCAGGCGGCGGGGCGGTGTTGGGGCACGGGAGCGGTGCTTCGGGGCTTCGCACGGAGTGGTGTTTTTCTTCACATTTGCTCTTCTTTCCGCCCGATCTTTGATGCAGTATTGGATTTGACTTGAATTCTTAGTGCTTGGATCGACTCAGCAATATTGGCATAAATTAGCTCACAAAAAGGGTAAGGAATTTGCCCGCAATCGTTAAAATAGTAGGGACCGTAATGTGTAAATCGGGTTAATTATAACTTAATTAGTACACAAAAAGCGCTCAAAACCTATTAAAAATAGGGTTCAGTGGCACTTTTTGGGCACTAATCCCAGCTGCCATCTGGAATCTGCGAGGTCGTGGGCCTTAATCGAGGTCAAACCTTTATCACGGTGAGATCTTTGTGGCCAGTATGGGCCAGTTGGGATCGGAGTTTGGTGCCACGACGTGCTGACACCTCGTCGTCAAGTGCAGATGGTGTGCTTTTAAATTTGCGATTCGAGGAATGCGCCGGCTTCCCGCATCCTCTTATAAAGAGTTTCTGACATTTCAATGTCGCCCCTCTCGGCTCCCCCGGCTTAAAGGTGTTCTTATGAACATTAGTCGTTTTAGAGACCAGAGGCACAGGTGTTCCCAATATTGCCTGCTCTTAGACTTCTTCGATTGTAAAGGAAGGCGCTAGAAGGCTTTCTTTATATCTATCTCTAAGGCGCTCAAGCGCCAAGTTGATTATTCCAGACCTTCCGTGCCGCATGGGTAGGAAGACGTTATTTTTGTCGGTGTGGCCGTCATTGGGGTCTGATCGCGATCGGAGGACATACTTAGCGTTCCTGCCATTTGAATTACCCTCGAGAACTTACGTGAGCTCTCCTTCGCTCTGGTTTGTCCTGGTTTTCAAATATCATATGATATTTTTGACATTGCTTTGGTCTCATGGCCTTCAGGTGCTCGACCGAATCCCGATCGACGGTGAAGCGGAAAGGCCCAGTGAAATCTTTGCCGGCGTGCCTATTAAGGCTCATTAGGTTTGATATTCCTAGATGCGTCGATGTGAGCTGCGACTTCCTTTCTGATCTTCTCCCCCTCTCATCATGGGCTTTCTGTCTCAGGTCTTCCTCACCTTTTTGTTTGGGCTAATGGTGAAGCTACACTGGAGAGCTTGGTCCTTTGGAGGTGTTGGCAAAGAAGAAGATGGCGTGAAGCGAAGCCTCCGGCTCGCTAGAGGCTGCCCCCATGCTTTCGAGGTAAGATCACTGAAGGTGGGAGCCTCTTCCTCGCCTGAAGTTGTATTGTTTGGAGACTCTTTGGGAAGGGTGGCTGAGACCCCATTGGAGGTTCTTCCTTTTTCGGTCTGTGATTAGTGCCCAAATAGTGTTGTTTTGAAGCCTGTTCATTGCAGGTTTGAGCACTTTAATGTACAATCAGCAAATAACCAAATTGACACAGGTCCGAAGTATACTACTAATCATATTTTGTGGATATTTTTTGCCCAGTTTTGCAAGCCAATTATACCACATTATCTTGAGACAATTCAAATCTGAAGAACCCAAACTGATCTCGAAAGAGTTTGCAGACAAAGCGGAAAACCCAGTGGGGCTAAATACGGAGGAGAGTGAGCATTGTAGAGATTTTGCAGTATTCTGAAATTTTCGCGGTGTGAAATTTTAGCAACATCTGAAACCTTGAGGTGCCTGTTTTGTTGTGTTGACCACTTTTTAACTGCTTTTTGTGGTTTTGTACCAAATTGCCCTCATTGTATTTTGTGTTGTTTCATATTTTTTTGTAATTTCCTTGACTCTGAGCAGTATATAAGCCTCAGTCAAGCTCTGTAAAATCAATCAATTCATCAATCAATAAAATTGGCGCCAAAGCTTTTAGCTTTCCTGCGAGTGTGATTTTCTCTAATCTTTCTCACCCTTTCTCGCACTTTCTCACCAGCCAAACACCACTTGAGGATGGTAACTCAAGGGATCTTTCATTAAACCCTCATCCTTGAAGAGGAGGTCCTTTGGGTGGAAGTTTTGAGGTCATGACATCCTCCTGTTGCCCAATATGAGGCATTTATTCTCATTTATGTTTTTACATCTCACGTTAGGTTTTAATCCCTATGATGTATCTTGAGTGGCCAGTACCTCGCAAGCTTTAAAGGCTCAGTGGATTCTTATTTCTAAATCCATTGATGCTAACCTAGTTGCCATTTATTTACTCTGCAAGTTAGATCTAAGGGCTAGTTTTAACTGCTTCTAAACATTAATGGTGAATAAATGCCTTATACTAGGAGAAGAAATTTTAGGGTTCAGTTTTTATGGCTAAAACATAGATCCGGTTCGGGAAATGACTATAGGTCATCCTTCCCAACGCGAGGGGAAAAGGACCCGAGGACATTATACTTGCCTTATAACTATAAGCCCGGTGGTAGCGAAACCACGAGGATTTCTTACACTTTATTTCCCTATAGTTACGGTTTTTCAAGCCATCAACCTCACTGTTTTTACAAGAAATCCCAAATCCAACGTAGAAACACCATTTTCAGTAAACTGTGACTCACATCGCATGAAGAAAACCCATCCCTGAGTTCGACCCTAGACCACTATCTTGCGGTAAACGCTCACGGTAGGAATCATAGGATAAATATTGTTGATTAGGACACATTGTGGCATGAATCAAAGCTGCGTCATTAGAGGATGGTCGTTTGTGAGTGAAGGTACGTTGTTGAACTTGTGATTCACATCACGAAGTATTGATGAGTCTCATTCCTTTTTTTATTTTACCATTGTTCCCCATTTACGAGTTAACTGCGGGGAAATTGAATGTTTATACGTGCATACCGAGTTTTCTTTGTTTAAGTTTAACAAACCACCATAACCCTTTTATTTTGTTTTTGGTTTATTGTTGTTTGTGTTGTGTTCTTAGAACTTTATGCAACACTGGGATAGGAACACTGCAGGTAGGCTAGAGAGAACCAGTGCACCACAAGAACAGGGGTGTGAAGTCAGTTTACATAGTAATCAAATGGAGCCTCCACCTGAGAAGCAACAAAGTCAACGGGGATGCGAAACTGATACTACACATGTCAATGAGGACCATATACCTACCAGAGGGTGAGTGCAGCCTCATGCATTGTACCTCCTGTAGGAGATGTGGTTGTCAGGCCTTATTTTGTGTCCCTATTCCCAACCTTCCATGGTATGGAAAATGAGAATCCATACACACATCAAGGGGAGTTTGAAGTTTGCACAACTTTTAAGGAAGGTGCAATCGATATGGATGCGCACTTAAGTGAAGGCCTTTCGCCAACCCTCAAAGACAAAGCCAAAATTTGGCTTGTTCTCTAAGGCGAACCATCGGAATTGGGTAGAGCTGAAGCCGAGTTTTAGAAAAAGTTCTTCGGTCTTGCGGGACAGCCCGAGTTTGAAGAGCAAATTTATACATTTTCAGCTCATGATAATGAAGTTCTATCAATGCTAGGAGATATGTAAAACCATCGATTGCATGCCACACCATGGCCCCGATACATGGATGTTGATCAGCCATTTCTATGATGGAATGTCTTACGCCATAGGCGGTGTGAGACCATGTGTGGAGGGGAACTGCGAGTGAAAGTCGAAGAAGCCATGGACTTCCTCAACTATGTATTCCCAAACACTCCAAACTTAGGATAGGCCAAATCCCGGGAGGCAATGAGACGGGATGAGCCACCACGAATCAAAGAAGGGGAGGCATATACTCGCTCTTAGAGGACATGGAGACGAAAGCAAAGCTGACCACCTTGGCTAGGAGGTTGGAGCTTGAAATGAGGAATCAACACTGAGGTACGGCGATGGCGAGGCATGCATGCCTAACCGGCCATGCTTTAGCTGTCGGTCACAGGCACCTTGGCCAATTTGAACAAACCAATACGAGTGGGCGATACGAGCCACTAGCCTGACCGAAATGCAATGATACCTACAATCCCATTTGGAGGAACCACCCGAGCCTCTCTGAGCAGAAAACCACCACCACCCCATGTGCCTCTGGCACGCTGTGAGGCAAGGGTCTATTGACCACATCCACCACCATCTTCTTCTCCTATTGAACAAGCCATTTTGAATTTGAGTAAGGTGGTGGGCAACTTTGTGGAAGAACAAAAAGCTGAGTGAATGCCCCGAAACCCGATCAAAAGAATTGACCACGATCGAAAGCACACTTTCGATAATAAAATGAGCAACCTACACTCAGAAATTTCTCAAAAGCATGACAACCTGCAAGTTGAAATTTCTCAAAAATATGACAACTTGCAATATTGATGCTCCGAGCTATCGACAGTGCGAGAAGGAAATTCCCCTCTCGAGATAATACAAATCGGGGTTGCATGAAGTGAGCTCTTCAGTGGGCCAAATTCTAGGATGGATGAAGTTAAGGCAATCATCACATTGAGAAGTGGAAGAGCTCAAACGTGCACCCAATGATAAAAAGAACGAAAATTTGAAGAAAGCGAACTGAGAGGAGGTGGTGATCAAGCGGTTGTAGAAAAAATAGCACACCCCACCTTTTTCATAAACCTTAAGCTAAACGAAGGCTAATGTCAGGCTGAAATGTTAGAAGTGCTGAGGCAAGTAAAGTCGACATCCTTATAGCATGATCAAGCGAGTCCCTTTATGCGAAAATTTTTTGAAGGACTTGTAAACAGTGAAAAGAGGGTTGAATGTTGAGAAGAAGGCCTTCACAGTGAACAAGTCGATTGCTTTGCATCAATCACAGACTCCGAGTGGTAAAAATATCCGGGTTGTCCGACCATGCCGGTTAATATTGGAGGCACTTCGCGTAGAAAGGCCTTCCTTGAACTTGGAGTGCGAAGTGTGAATCCTCCTATTCGATGTCTGGCATTTCGGGTTGGAACTAAAGCCACCTCCATCAAATTGTCTCTTGTAGATAGATCCATCAAGATACCGAGGGACAGGTGGAAGATGTTCTCATCAGTGAATGAATTCTACTATCCAGTGGATTTTGTTGTACTTGATATAGAACCAAAAAAAGCTGCGACATGACATTATGTGCTATCATACTAGGGGAGACCGATGCCCAGCCACCTCAATACGTTATCAATTGTCGAGAAATGGTGTTATGCAACTCACCTTGAGGAAACGCGAGCCCTAGAACTCAACATCTTCCACTTTAGTAAAAGCACATGCAACTTGATGGAAGATGTCCCGAGGAAGAAAGTTTGCATCGCAGCCGCGATCACGAGAGAACTGATCGACCGGTAGAGGATCACGGGATTTCTTGACTTGAAGCCCGGCGGAGTGTTCAAAGGCGACAAGAAGCCCCGAGACATAGAAACTTTAATGCGGGGGCAATGGAGAAAAAAAGCAAAAATTACGCCTTTGATAATTGAGGAAGGAACCCGATGAACCTCGCCAGATTAGGAGCTGAGCACGCTTGTGGACTTGAAATATGCCTATGGAAGGCGAAGCAATGTCCAGGTTAATCATTTCATCCTTGTAGCACTTCCGCGGGGAAGGTAGTAACGCTTTTATCCTAAAGGGAGAACAAGTAAGCCCCAGGTGGAAAATTACGTCTGAAGGGTATTAGCCAGGAAGTTCGTACCACGTCACATACACAGAAGGAGGAGGCAAAGTCGATAAGGCGACCATAGAAGGCTGAACCCATATGCAAGAAGTGGTTAGAGGCGAAGTCACAAGGCTACTTGTGTTTGGTATCATCTACCCGTATTAGATAACACCTGGGTGAGTCAACCCGGTGGTACTAAATCGGGGGGTAACCATGGTGCATAATGAAAAAGGAGGATGCCCTGCGCCTTACCACGGGTTGGAGGGTATGTATTGATTATAGAAGGCTAAATGAGGTGACGGGAAGGATCTTTCCTCTACCCCTTCATGGATCGGGAAACTGCTTCAGGAGGATTTAGTGGCCTCTTCTCACGTTTCTGGATGGCTATTCAGGATACTTTCAAATTGAAATTGTTGCAAAGACTAGGAAAAGACCACCTTCACATGCCCATTTGGCACATATGCATACAGGAGAATGCCTTTGGCTTGTATACCCACCATACATTTATTTGTATGCTTTCAGTATTTTCAATGACACTTAGAGTAAAAGCAGCTATAGGTTTACATGGATGATGACATTGATATCTATGGAGAGGGGAGTTTTGAAGAATGCCTAATCGGCTTTAAAAGTCCTACATAGGTGCATAGAAAGAAAAAGCAGTGAGCTGGGAAAAATGTCATTTATGGTCGGTGAGGGAATTATCTTTGGGCATATTATTTCAGAAAAAAGGATCGAAGTTGATAAGGAAAAAAAATTGACTTAAGCTTGCCCCCCCAGCCAAATGTCGAGACTATGAGGCAATTCTTGGGGCATGCAGGGTTCTACAGGAGGTTTATCATGGACTTCTCAAAAACTGCCAAGCCTCTCTACAAACTACAGAAAAATGTACCAAGATTTACTTGGGATGCAGACTGCAAAAAGAGCTGCAGGAGCTTAAAGCATATTTGACCCTTGCTGCAGCAATGAGAGCCCCCGGCGCGATTGCCCTTTGAAGTGATGTCGTCACAGCGGTATAGCCATTGGAGGCGGTTCTGGACAAAGGGGAAAGAGGAAAGCCTTATGTGGTCTGTCACGGTAGAACCTTTGAATGAGAACCTGGAAGAATTACCTGACCCGCAAAAAATGGTTGTTGGTAGTGGTCTATGCTGTATACAAATTTCGAGCTTATTTGGTTGGTCGGACATAATACCAATATTTCTGGATCACTCGGCCTTAAATGCACACTCACCAAACAAAATGCTAAGGCTAGGCTTATCAGGTGGTGATTAGTACCCAAATAGTGCTATTTTGAGCCTTGTATAATGCAGAGTTTTCATGCTTATTTGTGTACTGTCGACTTCTTCTTTCAGTGATACATTGGGGTCCAGCGGCCTCACGATCACATTTTGTATTCATTTTTGCGGTTTCAGTCAAATGCCTCATATTCTTCAACTTGGAGATTCAAACACGATGAACCAGAGCTGAATTTGAAGATCGTAGTCGAACAGAGAAGATTAGACAAAATTGATTGAAAGAAGAGCGAAAGCATGCAAATTTTACGGGGTTGCGAAAAATTGGTAATTTACAAATTCGAAGGTTAAATTTCGCAATCTGCTCTTCTTTGTTGGCGCACGACCTACCTTTTGTGGTTTTATACAAGTTTCATGTCATTTTGCTCTGTGCCACACTCTTGTATTTCCCTTTATACCGAGCATCTATATGCCTACCCCTTGTAATCAAATTAACTTTTCACTCCATCAATCAATCAAGGAAATTTGGCACGAAGCTTCCTCTCCCTCTACTGTTTGTGATTTTATCTTCTTCTCCTTTCACTTTCTTGCACTTTCTTCGTAGCCAAACACTCCTTGATGATGACAAATCAAGGGATGCTCGGCTAAAACCCCCTGATCCTTGAAGCGGGGAAGGCTGGTGCCGATTGGGGCTTAAATTCGCATGTTCTCATGCTCTTCATGTATGCATTTATGGGTATTATGCTCCCGATTCACCTTAGGTTAAAAATCTCTTAGGCATGCTCTCCCTTAATGTGTATTTGGCAAGCTTTTGGGTTCGTGATACTTTCACCAGTCCACTACGCCATTAGTTGTCTCCTAATAGTTACATGTAGGTGGTTCGAGATATATTTTCCCACCCGCTAGTGGACATTTATGCCCAATCAAATGCCATCTTTCAAGAGGAAAACTTTAAGGGTTTAGGTTTTAAAGCTAAATGAAGATCCGGTTCGGAAATGACTATATGTCATGATCTCCACGCGAGGAAAAAAGACCCGAGGACATGTTTTAACTTAGAACTTAAGCTCAAAGTGGGCTCGAGACTTCAAGGAATTCTCTTAACTCTTTACTTCGCTATTTCGCTTTTCAACCATTCACAAACACCGTTTTCACAAACCCTAAAAATCCAATGAGAAAACACCATTTTCACGCATCGTAACTCTTCTCTCACAAAGAAAAACCCATCCCCTCGTGTTCGCCACCCTATAGCCACTATATCAGAAGAGCTTTCGTACGTCGTTAGTAGAATCCTAGATATAAATTTTGTTGATTCCAAACACCTACTTAGCCTAAACGAATCAAATGGCGCCGTTGCCGGGGATGGTGCCTTAGTGAGAAAGAGAAGTTGTGAACTTGTGATTCATATCACAAGTGTTGGTGAAATCTCATTTCTTTTTTATTTTACCATTTTTCCCCACTTGCAGTTCACTCGTAGGAGTTGTACCTCACCGTTGTGGAGTTTGAAATTCTCACCGGTGCGCATCAAGCTTTCCCTGCATTGATTTTAGCTAATATTAACCTTTTTGCAGTCTTGTTTTTGGCTTGTTTCCTAGCCTTGTCGTGTGTTCATAGAAGCTTATAAAGTGGGACGTAAACACCGTGTAGATTGGAAAGGCTAAAACCACCCACTGCACTCAAAGCACCCATGTCCATCGATGGAGACCCCCACCCGAAGAACAGCTACAGAGGCCAAATGTGGGGGTTCATCGGGAACCTAATGCCTGCGCAGACGATGAGGGATCACATTCACCCACCTAAGGTGAGCGCACCATGCATTATCCCCAATAAGATGTGGCAAGAGACCTTTATCTAATGCTCGCTTCCCGACTTTCATGGTATGCTGGAAAAAGAAATCCATACACACACATTCGTGGATTTTGAGGAAGTTTCCAGCCACTTTCAAGGAGGGTGCATTTGATATGGACTTGCTCAAGTCGAAGCCTTTCCTTCGACCAAAGACAGTGTTTTCTCAAATTTGCTTGACCCACTAAGGCCATGACCATCGTGAACTAGCTCTGAATAAGTAGCGGAGTTTTTGAAGAAGTTCTTCAGTACACACAAGACTAACAATTTGAAGAGGCAAATTTATACCTTTGCAGCTCATGACAATGAGAGATTTTATCAGTGCTGGGAAAGGTATCTGGAGACCATCAGTGCATGCCCTCATCATGGCTTTGACACATGGATGCTAGTAAACCACTTCTACGATGGAATGTCCCCTGCCATGAAACAACTCTTGGAGACCATGTGTGGAGGGGACTTCCTCAGCAAGAATCCTGATGAAGCTATGGACTTCCTCAACCTTCATACCAAACCCCAAGGGACGGGACGAATGAACCCAAGGGAGGTAGAGAGAATGAAGCACCAGTAAACCCGAGGGGAGGCATTTATTCACTGATGGAGGATGTGGAATTAAAGGCTAAGTTGTCCACCCTAAACAAAAGGATGGAAGAACTTTAACAAAGAAACCAGGAGGAGGTACGGGCAGTGACTGAGGCATCTATGCCTAGCCAACCATGTTTCAATTGTCAATCTACCAATCACCAAGGAGAGGATTGTCCAATTTGCCCCTCAATAAGGGATTTGATGGTTAAAAATGCAAGTGTTGTGAGCCAAAATAGGCCACCAACTGATGCCCAGTATGGCAACACCTATAATCCCAACTGGAAGAACCACCCCAACCTCGCATGGAAGCCTAAACCCCTTGTATATGTTCCCCCAGGGGCACATCAGTAACAACAGTATGGGTCCACCTCTCAGTAGCAGCAACCACCAACCTCATCACCTGTTGAGGAAGCTATCATGAATTTGAGCAAGGTGGTGGGGAATTTTGTAGTGGAGCAGAAAACTATCAATGCTCAGATAAACCAAAGAATAGAAAAGGTAGAAAGCTCCATGGATAAAAGGATAGATGGGCTTCACAAAAGCCTAAATCAAAAAATTGATACCATGCAGTCATCCATCATTAGCTTGAACAATCAGCCACATGTACAGGAGAAAGGGAGATTCCCCTTTCAGGCACTGCCCAATCCTAGGGGAGTGCATGAACTAAACTATGCCAGTGATCCTGCACCAAAAATGGATGAAGTCCAGGCCATTATCACCTTGAGGAGTGGTAAGGAAATTGAGCAACTGGGTCCCAAACCTGCAAGAGAGACCAGAGAAAAAGAAGACGTGGAGTCAGAACACATAATCATTAAAGAGGATTTGATGAAGAAAAGCATGCCTCCTCCATTTCCCCAAGCACTGAGAGGCAAAAAGAAGGCTTCTAAGCAAGAAGGCATTCTGGAAGTGCTAAGGCAGGTAAAGGTGAACATCCCACTGCTTGACATGATCAAACAAGTCCCAATCTATGCTAAATTTCTAAAGGACTTGTGCACAGTCAAAAAGGGGTTGGGCATTAATAAGAAGGCCTTCCTGACTAAACAAGTCAGCTTTATCATCCAGTGAAAAACCTTGTTGAAATATTAAAGATCCGTGGATCCCCCACCATCTCGCCTCAACATTGGAGGGACCGCATAGACAAGGCACTACTGATCTCGGAGTTATTTTCAACCCATCGCCATACATAATGTACAAGCAAAGAGGTTCGTGGAGTTGAAGTCTACTAACATCACCCCGTCCCAGCAGATCGATCGCTGAAAATGTCAAAGGATAGTTGAGGATGTCTTGCAAAGGTAGATACTCTACTATCCTGGATTTTGTGGTTCTTGATACAGAGCCAATGGTAGAGAGGACTCACCAAGTGCCCATCATACTTGGGAGGCCATTTTTGGCCACATCTAATGCTATAATCAACTGTCGGAATGGGGTCATGCAACTCACCTTTGGCAACATGACGTTGGAGCTCAACATTTTTCGCTTGAGCAACAAAGATAAGACAGCGGAGGATGAGGAGAAGAAATCAAAAGAAGTCTGCCTGAGTGGCACAAGTGTAGGAAAGCACAGTGCTCATAAACTGCAGGAAGAATTATCAAAGAACCAAGAAGCAGTTGATGAAGGATCGAATCGTGATCGGGCCACCATTCCTCAGATCTCGTCATGCCACGCACTCACTAGAGGGCGTAATGTTTAACACCAAGGAGCAAAGCCGAACTCAACCGGCAGCGACACCTCATTGCGCATGGAGTGAGCTCCTCCTTGACCCCCCATGAAACCTCTTAACAGCAAAACAAGGAGTGGTTCTTGCAAGAACTTGGAAACCCCTCCAAATTTTAATGAAAATTTTTTTTTATTTTATTTCAAGTTTTAAATTAGGATTTTCATTAATATCCTTTGATTTTCAAATTTTGAAAATTTCCTTATTTTTCAAGCTTATCTTCTCATAATTTTTGGTCTTGTGTTATTGCATGTGTTTTAGTACAGGGGGAGCAAAATTTTGCCTAAGAATTTCTCAGGTTGTGAAACTTTTCGCAACTTGCGAAATTTCGCAGGATGCGAAAATTCGCAGCCTGCGGGCACTGTTCATCTTCTCCCCGCCTGCAACTCTTCGTTTTCCTACAACCCTCCGTTTCACGCTCAAACAATTATCTTTTATAATCTTTTGAGCCATTTAATTGATGGTCATTAAATGCCATTAATTCTTCAAGGTTCTCCCACCCAATTCCCTCCTCCCCTATATAAACCCTTTGTTTCCTTTCTTCATTTTCACCACTTCGGTCCTTCCAAGCCAAAAACACTTCTCCTTTGCTTGCCTCTCCCTCAAACCACAATGGCAAAGACTAAAGGAGCTCATTCCTTCCGGCCGTGGCGCTGTGGCCTCCCACTCTCTACGGGGATCCCCACTCAGGAGCTCATTGATCGCCACTGTGCTCTCAACCGCCGTACCCACCTCCCTTGCCGGCGCAGATCTCCGCGTGCCTACCGCGGGAGCGCCCCTCTCGCGGGGGGGGCCGCAGCCGGCGCCGCCCAGCGTGCCGACCGCGCGCCCCCGCCTTCCGCCGCCGCCCCGCCCCACCACGCACAGTAATCGGGTCGCCGGCCGATGCCGATGCCGGCGTCGAGGGCTCCTCCCCGGCCCCGCCAGGATATCATACCCGAAGTCACCCCACTCCGCCTCGCCCTTCGCATTCCAGCCAAATGTGAGGGTCCCATCTCGGCCCAAGAGGGCCCAGACTTCAGGCCCAGGGGAGTCATCCACTTAGAGATCTCGGGCGCCACCCTCACCGCCTTATCAGGGCATTGCCGGAGCCCCGGACCTATCCCCTGCATCCATCATCAGGCAGCTTTACTTCCCTTGCGACACCATCCCGAGGAATGTTGGCTACAGAGGGAGAGATTTCCACAGGGAGGTTTACTACGATCTCCCAGCATTTGCCGTGGACCCAACGCTTCGAGACTCCATGCTCCTTCTACAGAGATACCATCTGGAGTCGTTCATGACGCCGTGTCAATACTATTATCCTCGGGTAGTCATCGAGTTTTATCATACGATGACATTTAGGCGAGAGGCTAACCCGACGGCTCTGTATTTTTCCATCGACGGCCGGCCAGGGATACTTCGGGCCTCCGACATCATAGCTGCTCTTCATTTGCCAGGGTCCTTGCCAACGCAGCTGACTATAGATAGTGGCCCCATCCCTCGACCAAGGAGATGGTCAGGCTTCTCTCCATGGACGCTACTGGTGGGACGATATTGTTCAGGCGGCACCTTCCGCAGCGTATGCTTTTGATATACCACATTTTGAGGTCTAATATGTTTCCACTCCAGCATATCATTTAGAGGAGAGGAGCTATTTTGGAGGTTTTATATCACATTTCGTAGGGCTACCAAGCCACTCGATTAGCCGACATGACGCCTTGCTTCACTTCGAGGACAGGTCCACATCCGTAGCCTGGGCCCCCACGCTGAGTCCATGCCTCTTCTTTTTCCCCTCGACTATGTCGTGATTCTGAGCACATCAAGTTCCACAGCCTCGATCGAGATGTCGTCGCGGCCGTGAGGCTACCCCACCGTCGATCGCATAGCCAAGCCTCGTGGCCTTTTATCTTCCCCCTCCGAGATCATTAAGCACGAGCAGTCGATGATAGTCCACGAGGGGACTCATTCCTTATACCGAAAGACACTTGGGAGCCTCCGCTCCAAAGATCACCGCCCTCCCACCCGCCCCTTCAACTCCACCGACCACAACTCCAAAGATAAGGCCCTCAGCCCCGATGCCCCCCTACCCCTCCGTGAGACTCTCGGTCCCATGCCCACCGTCGTCGATATAGCTAGGCTGAGCACCTCCGCGCCGCCCTCGCAGTACATTACCCTCTCTACCAGGGACTTCCTGACTATCATGGAGGCGGTCCGCACATTCTCCACCACTACAACATCATTTGCAGCTTCCCAGGCCGCGCTAGCAAAGAGGATGACTCGCACCTAGTCAGCCAGAGCACGTAGTCAGCCATCTCATGTGTGCCTCTAGAGCCGCTGGGCCTCCCAACTGCCTCCGCATGCCCCTCGCTCAGGCCTCAACCATCCCTCCCTGCCAGGAGGCCAGCTCTCCTCCACCATCAGCCCTCAAGCAGACTCTTGATGTGTCAAGTACCGCCGCGGCACTCGCCACTCCACCACCCAGCATTCCTCGTACCGCCAGCCGAGGGATGATTCATCTCCACCCATCGATTGAGGGAGGTACCACATTTCCTCCACTAACTTCGCTCGCTGTCAGACAGCTTAGTGCCGAAGGATGTTCATACTTTTGACTTTAGTTTTGCTTGTATCACATGTCCATCAAAGCCCATTTTTGTATATTTAAGAGGCTTGTTGTTTACTTGGTTTTGCAAAAGTTGAAAATTTTGTAAATTCACCTTGATATATATAATACAAATCTATTTTTCTACACTTTTGCATCTCATTTTGCCCCTATATTGTTGTGGTTTTGCCTTTCCTGTAAATTGAAAAGTTGAAGCACCTGTATACTCATCAAATGCTAATGGTTCCACGCTTGATCGAGTTGATCGTCGCCAGACCCCGGTAATTAACCCCTCGTCTTCCCAAATTCCTCATTCTCTAGCCACACACACAATGCACATCAATTTTCATCATTAGGCTGAGAAGCTGCATACTCCCCTTTACTTTGCAAAGCCAACCTTAGCTTCGTTGACGGCCCATAATAAGTTAGAGTTCCCCAAAAGAAGGCCAATGAGTCTTTCAAAAGAAAAAGAAAAAGAAAAAGAAAAAGGAAAAGAAAAGCAAATAGAAAAGCCGCAATGCTTTGCCTTGAAACCCGAGCATAGTTCGAGGGGTTTACGGTGAAAGCCTTTAAAGCCTGGTGCCCTAATCCAACTGGTTGGGAGTCATCGACTTAGTGCTCGCCATACGGGTGGATAGTGAGCTGCAATGAGTCAGAGCCGATTCTCAAATCATTCAAGTCCCGGTGAAACTCCGTAGAGTTTGTGGTCAAAAGATCCTTTGACTTTGATGCCCTAAACCTTAGTTGGTTGGGAGTCATCGGGTAGATCCTCGCTTACACGGACTTTGGTGAAGTCGAAGTTTTCAAGACGTTGAACCCTACAATACAATAGAGGTGGGAATAAGAGGGAAACTGAATATATTTAGGTTGGTCAATAGTCTAAGGTATTGGCAGTAGTTTGGTTGGGGGGGAGAGTAGCTTAGCAGCTTATTGGTATAAACTAATCACCTAAAAACACTTAGATTTTGGTGGAATTTAAGGTTCATTTCCTTGGAATGAAAACTGCTCTAAACTTTTTCCTGTATGGCACTCATTCTCCCCAGCTGGTTTTATGCAATGTCCCAAGCTTTCATACTAAAGGTAAGACATCGCTTTATACAGACACTTTGAAAAGATGGCCTTTTGCATACATATAGTTAATGCAATTTTCCTTACCATTACTAAGGGACTAGCAATGTGCTCATTGGGGAGTGATTAGTACCCAAATAATGCTATTTTGAGCCTTGTATAATGCAAGTTTTAAACACTATTTGTGTACTAATCAACTTTAATAACTCAATTGATACATTAGGGTCCCAGCCTGGCTACTGATCACATTTTTGTAGCTATTTTTAGCAGTTTTGCAGGTCAAATGCCTCATATTCTTCAACCCGATTCAAACACGATGAACCCGAGCCGAATTTGAAGATGCATGATTGAACCAGAGGAAAGTTGGAGCAAAATTGCTGAAGAAAGGGAAAGCAAACTGTGGAAATTTTATGTGGTTGGAAAATTGCACCAGAATTTCGTAGGGTTGCTAAATTTCGCAACATCGCACTCCGTCGTGACCTTCTCGCACTCCGTTGATCATCACTCCACCCTTTGTGGTTTTATACAAGCTCGCTTCCTATGTCATTTTGGTTCTTAGCACACTTTGTAATTTCCTTTTATAATCTGGCATCTATATAAGTCTGGCCCCGCTATAATCAAATCAACTTTTCACTCCATCAATCAATCAAGGAAATTTGGCACGAAGCTTCCTCTCCTCACGCTGGTGATTTTCTCTTCTTCTCCCTTCACTTTCTTGCATCTTTCTCAGAGCCAAACACCCCTCATGATGACAAATCAAGGGATGTTTCCTGGCTAAAACCCCGATCCTTAAAGGGGAAGGCCACCGGTTCCGATTTCCTCGGGCTACTCTACATGTACTCATGCCTTCATGTATGCATTTATGGTATTAGTGCTCCCTCGCTTCACCTTTTAGGTTAAAATCTCTGTGCAGCATGCTCCCAATGTGTATTCGCAAGCTGGGGTTCAAAGTGGATACTTTCACTAGATCCACCGATGCCCGCTAGTTGTTCCTATTAGTTACCGAGGGGTAGGTTCTTGAGATATGTTCTCACCAAGTAGGACATTTGAGCTCAATCAAATGCCATCTTTCAAGAGGAAAACTTTAAGGGTTTAGGTTTTAAAGCTAAATGAAAATCCAGTTCGGGAAATGACTATATGTCATGATCTCCAATGCGAGGAAAAAGACCCGAGGACATGTCGGTTAACTTAGAACCCTAAGCCCAGTGGTCCGAGACTACAAGGAATTCTCTTAACTCTTTACTTTAGTTATTTCAGTTTTCAACCATTCACACACACTGTTTTTTCACAAACCCTAAAAATCCAACGAGAAAACACCATTTTCAATGCACTGCAACTCTTCTCTCACGAAGAAAACCCATCCCTGTGTTCGACCCTAGAGCCACTATATTGCAGTAGCTTTTGCTACGTCGGTAGTAGGAATCATAGGAAATAAATTTTGTTGATTCCAAACACCTACTTGGCCTAAACGAATCAGGTGGGTTCTCCTGCTGCAAAAGTTTAACCTGCAAATCAGGGACAAAAAAGGTGTGGAAAATGTTGTTGTCGATCACATATCAAGATTAACAATCGCACACAACACTCACAACCCTCCGATCAATGATGAGTTCTCTGAGGAGTCACTACTCCTGGTTGAGGAGGCACCTTGGTATGCTCACATTGAAAATTACTTGGCTACAGGGGAGCTACCAGCAGATTGGAAAGCACAAGACAAGAAATTATTCTTCACAAAAATTCACTCCTATTATTGGAAAGAACCCTTCTTGTACAATACTGTGCTAACCAGATAATCGGGAGGTGTGGGCCTGAAGTAGAGCAATAGGGAATAATCAGCCACTGCCATGAGAATGCATGTGGAGGCCATTTTGCTTCCCAGAAAACTGCAAGGAAGGTACTGCAGTCTGGATTCCACTGGCCCTCTCTTTTCAAGGATGCCCAAACCATGTGCAAGAAATGCGACAAATGGCAAATGTCAGTTACTCGTCACATGATGCCTTTAAACCCGACGGTAGTTGACCTTTTCGACGCATGGGGGATCGATTCGACCATTCCCCTTCCTCCCTCGGGAGGCTCCACTGGGTGGAGTCGACTATGTGTCCGCCGGGTCAAGCCGGCACCAGGCGTGCCAGACCACGTGGTGGTAATCGAAATTCTTAAAGGATAATATATTCTCTAGATTTAGGGTCCCCAAAGCCTTAATTAGTGATGGAGGTTCGCATTTTTTCAACAAACCTTTTGAGAGCCTCCTCACTAAATATGGTGTCAAGCATAAAGTAGCCACCCCATACCACCCTCAGACCAATGGCCAGATTGAACTAGCCAATAGAGAGATCAAGACAATATTGATGAAGTGGTGAACGCTAACCGAAAGGATTTGGTCTCAAGCCGCTATCCTCTCTAGGCATACAGACGTACTCCTTTACAAGACCATTCCTAAGCATGTCTCCTTATCGCCGTTTATGGAAAGCTTGCCACCCGCCTCTGCGGAAATTGGCAAATGCAAGGCATGGTGGGCGAAAAAATTGAACTTGACATGGGCAGAAATGGGTCTCAAAAGGCTCTCACATCAACCCAGAAGAACTAAGAAATGATGCCTACCCTAACTCAAAATTGCAAAGATAAGTCAAGAGATGCATGATCACCGATATGATAGCTTGCAAACATTCCAAAAGGACCAAGCATTGCTCACTGTTCCAAGCCCACCTCTTTCCAGGCAAGCTTAAATCAAGATGGACTGGGCCATTCACCATCCAAGAAGTTTACCTCAATGGTTTAGTAGACCTGCTCAATGTCAAAGGCAATTGAGTGTTCAAGGTCAATGGCCAAAGGTTGAAGCCATATGCAGCGCAACACTCAACAGACCATGAGGAAATCCCCCTCCTTGACCCTCCATGAAACCTCCTGGCCACACATTTGGGAGTGACTTCTATTGTATCTCAGAAGTCACTATAATTTTATTGCTTAATTTTGTAATTTTTTTGTGTCCCTTATTGTTGGGATTGTTTTCCTTTTGAAAATTTTTCTCATTTACAAGATCGTTCTCTCAAAATTTTTAGTCTTCTCTTTTGCAGGTGTCACAATGGACTGGGGAATTGCTTCTTCACTCGAAATTTTCCAGATTAAGCAAATTTTACAACCTACGGTACTCCTTATATTGTGAAATTGCAACTGGGAAAATTTTGGTAGCATCGCAGTCGCTAAAATTCATTGTGTTCCATTGTTCATCTCCCTTGCCATTTCATCTTCCGTCTGTTGCAAACCCTCCGTTTCCTGTGTCCTCCATTAATTTCCCTTTATTTTTTATCCAGCCATTTAATAGGCACTTAAAGCCATTAATTGGCCATGACCTTTCATGTGCCCCACCCCTATATAAAGCCCTTTTCATTTCTTTCCTTTTCATTTTACATCCCATTTCCATTTTCTCTCAAGCCCCTCCTCTTCGCCTTCCGGTGCCTGGGCAGGAAGACCCGCGGAGGAGCGCCCGCCCCGGTGCGCCTGCCTCCCCTCCGCCGGCGGCCCACCCAGCCGGCTCCCTGTCGGCCGCACCCACGCAGCCTCCTCCCGCCGCCGCCGCCAGCTGCCCCCCCCGCCGCTCAGCGCGGCCGCCAGGTCTCCTCCGCCGCAGCCTCCCGCCCGAGGGATACCACACTAGGTCAAGTTCCCACCCACCCTCTCCGCCACATCTTAGGCCATCCCGAAGGGCCCCACCGTCCAAGAGGGCCTGGACCTCTAGCCTAGGGGAGTCCTCCAACTCCAGGCCTCAGGAGCCACAATGGCCACCCCATCAGGGCCCTGTTGGAGCCCCTCCTCTAGACTTATCCCCAGCTTCCATCATCTGGCGGCCACTCTTCCACTGCAACCCTATTCCAGGGAATGCTGATTATAGTGAGAGGGACATGCATGATGAGGTTTTTTATGACCTTCCATCCTTTTCAGTAGACCCGGAGCTCCGAGATTCGATGCTCCTAGTGCAGAGGTATTCCTTAGAGCCGTTCATGGCACCCTGTCGGTTTTTCTACCCTCGAGTGGTCATCGAGTTCTACCACACGATGACATCCAGGAGCGAGCCCCACCCGACTGCTCTTCATTTCTCCATCGACGGCCAGCCTGGGATACTCAGGGCCTCAAACATCACCGCTACATTCAATTTGTCGGTGGTCCTCGCCAACTCGGCCGATTATAGGTAATGGTCCCATCCCTTGCCCAGGGAGATGGTCCGTCTTCTTTCCAGGGACATTATCGCCGGATCGGTTATTTTCCGGAGGCAGCTCCCATTGCGTATGCTTCTTATAGATCACATTATGTGGTATAATCTTTTCTCGCTTCAGCATACAGTTCAGAGGAGAGGATCCATCCTGGAGGCCCTATTTAGCATCTCGGAGGGCTACTGGTTCAGTCTAACGGAGCTTATTATGACTTCCTTCTTCTATTTCGAGGATAAGGTCCATCGTAGGAGTCTATCTTGAGCTGAGTCCACACCTCTCTTATTCCCAAGGCTCCTATGCCAGTGCTTCGAAAGTACACAAGCCTCGATGAGCTTAGATCGAGCCGTCGTCGTGACTTCAGCCCAAATTTCCTACCATCACCGATGGCGCTTATGCTCCTCTTCCCTTCCAACCGAGGACTGTAGTTAGCCGCGATTCGTACTACAAAGAGGGTTGCCGAATCAACAAAATTTATACCTAAGTTGCTCACTGTCGTAGCTGCAACTACCGCGTATAAAGGTTTAGGATCGAACACAGGATGGGTTTTCGCCTACAAATGACTTGGTAATGATTCAAAATGGTGAGGTTTTCATTTGGATTTTCGATTTGCATAAAAGTGTGGTTGTTGTTGTCACTAAAGCTAACTAAAAAGGAAGCTTTAAAATAAGATGTAAAAGAAGACCTTGAAGTTTCAGTCACCGCTGGTATGATGGGGTTGTAGAGGTGTCCTCAAGTTATTTCTCGCATTGGGGCAAAATGACATATAGTCATTCCCAAAACCGAATCTTTGTTTAACTTTAAACCAACCCTTAGTAACATTCCTATTTGAACCATAGCATTTACTGAGCATTTAATGTTCCAGCAGTTTAAAATAAATCATTTAACCTACTTTCGGGTTCGTAAATGACATTCAATGGATGTGTCGCGATATCTAGCAATAAGAATACACTGAACCCTAAAGCATACCAAGTATTGACAAAAGAAAATACATTAAATAGCATTTAAACCTAGTTTTGAAAGTTTAAAACACAAATACGCCAGCACTGCTTCATGAAACAGGAACACCCGAAGCCCACATCAACCAATCCTAGCAACCCTCCTCTTCAAGGTTTTGAGGCTTAGCCAAACATCCTTTGAGTTGTCATCCTCAAAGGGGTGTGTTTAGCAGCCTAGAAAATGAGGGAAAGAGGAGAGAGAAGAGAGAAAATGGGAACCAAAACAGGGGCCGTAAATGAAACTGCGTTAAAATGAAAGTTAGGTTACAAAATTTGCATAACATGGCTTATATAGCCCCACAAACATGTGAAAATACCAAACTAACCTAAATAATATGATTACATTGAGGGCAAAAGAGGAATTAATCAAAACGGAGCCGTTTGGATCATAAAAATACGATGCAGAGAATTTCGCTATGCATAGAAAATTTCACTATATAGGGAAAATATGATTGCGAAATTTTCGCTATCATTGCGAAAATTTCGCTATGCCTGCGAAATTGCCATTTTCTTGCTGCTTCCTTTCTGCATTATGCATCTTCTAGCTTGCTATTTCTCATCCCAGGCTTGATGGAATCGACGAGAATTCAAACAAACTCGGCATAAATCAGCACAATTTCGATTCCAAGCTTGACATGATGGTAAAGGTTTACGATGACAAACCCCCTTCCTAGTGATAGGAAATATGCCGGCAACTCCACAGTAACCTCCCAGCCAAGCTTGCTCGACTGACAAGTTACCATGAAGCTAAGCCATTAAACTGCTGAAATTGTATTTGGAAAACGTGGGTTATAAAATTTTTCACTTTTTCTATCAAAATCACACCTTTAGATTTAATCGAAATTCGGCAGCAAAGATAACGACTGCACGGTGGTCAAGCCCAAAATACAAAATCAATTAAACAAAATACACTCCCAATGTTTTCCAAATGTCCAACTACAACAATAAAGGACATCCGTCCTCATCAAAATATAAGATAATCAATCCAATATAAGTTTATCGCAACCCGTTTTCCTTTCAAACCATGCATGCATATTTTACAAAAGATATTATATATATACAAATGTCACATTTAACTTTTACTAGTTTTGAATTCTTACACCTAATCTTATATATAATCACAACACAAATGGTTTGTAGACCGAGGATCCTCGAAAGGTCTTTCACTTCAAGCATTCGCACCTCGAAAATTATTTTAAAAACATAAAACTATAAGCCAAACGGGCTCATGAGGGCTATGTTCTAATGCCACGTCTCATTGCTTGTACCTCCCAATATGAAAATCAGACTTAAATGGTTGTAAACTGCTAATGAGAGGAAACCGAAGTTTTTGCTATGAAACCATTTATGAAAACTGCTTCAACCAAGCTTCGCCATTGAAAATCGTCGAAACTATTTCTCGTCGAAATGTTCAAAACTATTTATGCCGCCAAAACCGCTTTGAAAAATATTTCGCTATTGAAAACCGCTTTCGTTGGTGGTTAATATCCAAAGTGCTATACTATAAATCAAGTACCAACCACCGCGCCCATTTCTCGAAATAATTCTAGACGTGATACCATGGAACCGAACCTGGCATCGGCAGTGAACCTCGAACACTACCCGCTTAAGATGGTCCGTGAACACGGGCGGATCTATATAGCATAATGGAACCCTGAACCAAAATGCCTTGGGTGAGGGAACTTCAACACCTCATTGTTATGTACTAAGTCACTAACTATATACCTCGAATGTGCAGAGGGCGACTCATTATATAAATATATGCCAGATCTAACCCCAAAATGCCAACAAAACAGAATATCATACAACCCATAACTGTCACAAAATATTGTCCCAAATAATCATCTAATTGGAATGTGTCATCTAGTATTTTGCTAAACCAGCTAAACTGCTTTCTAAATACTGGAATCAAACTTTTTCTCAATGAAAGTATTAACAATTGGGAGGTAAAAATGCTTTATAAATCTATATTTTCAAAGCACTTTACAAAATTGTAATTTAAACACTTTCGCTTTAGAAAATGATTTTGAGTACTCACCTTTTCTCGACTAATTTCTTTCAAATCTTGTCAAGACTCTAGATTCTCGCCGGATGCTCAAATCGCCTACACACCATTCAACACAAATGCCCGTTTTAACTTCTTTTTAACCATAAAACATACACGGTGGCTTTCTAAATGACTATATCGAACGAACTCGATTCCCAACAAAACTCACGTGCTAGTCCCATTCGACATGGACATCGATAATATGATGAAATTGACCAAAATGTCCATATTACTGAATGCCCCATAAAACTATCTCGTTTTAGAAAACTTTACTCAAGGGACTTTCCAAGAGTCTAAAAATACCCTAACATTTCGAAAATTATGTCCGACTTGGTCCGACTACACTCCCCGAAATTTCAACCCAAACTCGGTCTCGAAAATAGTCCCAAAATTCAGCCCCAC
This sequence comes from Tetrastigma voinierianum, assembly GCA_016808115.1. Lineage (NCBI taxonomy): Eukaryota > Viridiplantae > Streptophyta > Magnoliopsida > Vitales > Vitaceae > Tetrastigma > Tetrastigma voinierianum. The sequence goes on from JAEQBH010000112.1 coordinate 2,096,145, forward strand.
CGTCCTAACAGTCCCAAAATTCTAAAAATTCCTAAACTCCTGGGCTTCTAAAAATTCTGGGACTAAAGTTTACGACTTTTCACATTTTCTAAGAAAATTTCAAGCCATTACATAACCTTTAGGCTTGAAATAACACAAGCAAGGTAAATTTTCTACCTTTTAAAGTTTGACAAAAGGCTAAGATATTAGTACCTATGCGTAGCTCTCTTCGCGTAGTCCAATTTTGCCTTCTGCTTCGACGAAAGCCTACTGGCCCGATTTTCAGAATCCAGAAAGAACGTAGCAGAAAATATAAAAAACAAAATCGTCTCCCACTCTCTCTCTCTCGACTTCCTTCACGCCATCTCCCCATAGCTGGATTTTATCTTTCTTTTTTTTTTTCGTTTTTTCTAATTATTATTCTTTTCACTATTATTCTATTATTTTAGATAAATAATTTCTATTGCCCCATTCTTCTAGTCTATTTCTATCCCTAAAAAATTTTATTTATCATAATTGAAATATTTTAAATATTTGTCATTTTCGAGATTTTTCTAAAATCCTGCTGTGCTCACTCTAACTGTCACCTAGAAATTCAGAAAATATTCCGACTCCGGTCTCTAATTTAACGAAACTTTTCTGGTTACTAGATTTCTCGCGAGACGAATTTAACTAGAGCAAATCCTCGCTTCTGGCCATCCGAGATCTAGAGAATTTTCTAGGCTTCCCTGAACTATTATGGTAATTTATTATTATTATTATCTTTTAAAATTCCATAATTTATACTTTCACCCCTCCACCTTCCTAATTGCAAAGTTGAATTATTTGAAAATTTTATAATTTCACCCTTAAACCAATTTTCAAAATTCTATTATGACACTAAAATAATTAAGGAAGTCTCGATGCACATACTAAGCACACATACCGTACAATCTCTCCTGGATGGGGTTGTTACAAATCCTCCTCCTAAGAACATTTCTACTTCGAAATGAAAGAAGAAAACTTAACATAAAGAGGATACCTTAATCCGAAAAACAATTGAGATATCGACGCGCATCCGTTCTCTCCGACCCTATGTAGCCTCTTAATTCCATGATTCCCCATAAAACTTTGACTAATCTGGACCTTATTCCGCAAAATCTGCTCTTGCAATCTAATATCCTCGCATTGGCTACCCTTATAGGTCAAATTATCCTTTAGTTCTACCGTCGATCTCTGAGTACATGGGAGGGATCTGGAATGTACTTGCGGAGCAGTGATACATGAAACACATTATGAACCTTAGACAACTCTGGAGGAAGGTCTAATCTATATGCTACTCGGTCCCACTCCTCGCACAATCTCATATGGCCCTATGTATCTGGTCTCAAATTTTCCGTCTTCCAAATCTCGAGGACACCTTCCAAGGGGAAACTTTGAGGAAGACCTTATCACCCACTTTAAACTAGAGATCCCTACGGCGTTTGTCCGCATAACTTTTCCGTCTCGTCCCCTGGCCATTCTGGAGTCCGTCTCGACAACTGATCTATCTAAGGTAATTTGTACTAACTCGGGCCCACGCCTCCTCTCCTACTTAATCCTAGCATACCTAAGCACGATACTCCGCCTACATGCTCAAATGGAGCCATGCCTGATGCCGGGATTGATAACTCGTTGTCAGAGGCGAACTCCATCAAAGATAAATGCGATCCCATGTAATCTTAAACTATCTCCTCCATATATAATTGGGGCCAACCCTTATTCAAAGGGTCATCATTGCTAACTCGGGAGAAAATGCGCGATTTCGTTAGTCTATCCACTTTGTCACCCATATGGCATCAAGTTGTCTCCGAGTTCTCTAAGCCCGATAACAAATCCATAGTAATCTATCCCACTTCCATACAGGAATCGGAAGGGCAGATCTTCCATGGTCGGGGTTCTCCGCCTTTACTCTACCGATGTGTTAGGCATCCGATACGAAATCGCACTTCTTTTCATGCCTCTTCACCACAATGCTCCCTCGTATATGATACATCTGTGCTACCAGGTGTATGGCATATGCCAAGAGGAGCCTCTTTCCAGATTTCCCTTTAGTTCACCTATTTATTTGGTACACATTCGACTCCTCTAAATATTACTCCGTCGTCTCGATGCGGAACTCACGGTTCCCTACGCACCAATCTCGCCCTCGACTTAATCATCTACGAAACACGCTTCTGACCTTCTTGATCGATCCACGAGAGGGCAGACATAAAATGATGCCAAGCAGTGTGTCCACTGTATCAGCTCTGCTGTTGAACTCCCAAAGATCCTCAACTCTATCAACAATGGGAGATATCTTGTCTACAAATAACTGGGAACCCTCCGGTTCCGGCAAAAGGCATCGACACTCACATTGGCCTTCCTTTGGATGGTACTCTATCGTGCAACCATAATCCTTAATCAACTCCAACCACGGCGCGTAATTAAGCTCTTTTACGGTGAAGAGATATCACTATGAGGCTCTTATGATCGGTGAATATCGATGGGGAACACCATATGAATGTCTCCCGGATCTTTAAAGCAAAAACCACTCTTTGCTAGTTCTAAATCATGGAGTCGGGTAGTTACGCTCGTGCTTTGCTTAAGCGACGGGAAGCATAAGCTATCACTCTACCATCCTGCATCAAAACACACCATAACCCTTGTCTGGAGGCATCACTATATACCGCATAACCGTCCTTTCCTGACGGTAGTTCTAATATTGGAGCTGTTGTCAATCTCTGTCTCAGCTCCTCCAAAACTCTATTTGGCGGTATCATTTTCAATTTCGATCCTTTTTCAATAGATTGGTCAACGGAGTTGCTATCTTCGAAAATCCATCAACAAATTTCCTGTAATAACGCACACTTGATCCAAGGAAACTGCGAACTTGAGAAACATTTGTGGGTGGCTTCCAGTTCACTATAGCTTCAATCTTCGGATCCACTAATACCTTCTATTTGAAATGACACTGACCGAAAGCTACTTTGTCTAACCAAGCGGCACTTACTAAACTTAGCGTATAGCGCGCTCTCTAAGAATCTACTGATACTGTCAGGGAGTGCTACGCATGTTCCTGCGGGCGCACAGACTACTAGAATGTCATCAATGAATACAATCACAAACTTATCTAAATACGATTTGAATACCACATTTCATCAAATCCATGAGCGGTGGGGCGTGGTCAATCAGATAGCATCACGGGAACTCGTAGTGATCGTATCTAAATCTGACCAGTCTTAGAAACATCATTCTCCGGACCCTCAAGCGATGGTAGCGACCTTAGGTCGATCTTAGAATATACCCGAGATCCATACCACAATTGGTCAAATAACTCATCTATCACGAGGGAAGCGGATGCGGTTGATATTGTGTCGCCCGATTAAAAATTGTCTATAGTCTATACAACCGTAAGCTTCCATCTTTCTTCTACGAAGAGAAATGGAGCTCCCCACGGTGAGTCTTGGAGTCGGATGAAGCCCTTGCTTGTTCCTCCAATTGCCTTCAATTATTTCAACTCTCTTGGCGCCATTACGTATGGAGGAATGGATATCGACTCGATCCTGGAACTAGTTCAATAGCAGACTCAATTTCTCTATCTGGGTAAACACGAAATATCATCACGGAAAGACATGCGGGAACTCTTTGACTATGGGGATGTGCTTCCGTCAGTGATCCTCTTGTCTCCTATCACTACAAATGCCAAATAACCACAGCCTTTAGGAAGCATTTTCGGCGGTCCTTGGCATTAATGAAGGACTAGGGCGATCTCTATTACGATGGAAATATCACGCTGGTTCCTCACGAAGCAGAGACCAATCTTACTTCAGCCTAACCTGTAATCTAAGGTGGCTCACATGCGGATAACCAATCCATACCCCAGTTATATCGCGATCATAGATACCTAACACTATCAAGTCTGTGGCACGGAGAATCCCTTGTGCGGATCGCAATCTACTGCAGATTCTCTTTCGGATGTCATAGTATCCCATTGAGTGCGAGCCACCATACGACCATCACATAAATTTGAAGGACTACATTTGGTGCCTCTCGGTGAATGGTTGAAATAAATGAATGAGTGGCTCCTGAATTCACCAATGCATATGCATCATGATCGTAGCGAAATCATACCGAGTAATCCGCGTGCGGTGATGCATACGCCTCTGTTTGTGTGTTGTAAATACCGAGGCACAGTCGCGAGTACCACTGCGATTTGGCTAATCGGGTGTGCCTGCGCCTCTTGCACTACCACGACCTCTGCCCGGTCTTTGTCACGCCACCTGCGCCTAAACCACCCACTACCCGGCTGGCCCCAGGCCCGGTGCACAGGGTAGATGCTCGCGTACCTACCTCGCGGAGGTCACGCAACTACTAGCGTGGGCAGTCTCGGATAAAGTGACCTTCTGCGCGTAATGGAAACGATACATCATATTCATCTGCGCTCAGAGATGTCTCCTACGGCGTGCGAGACCGCAATGGAAAAGATGATCTGAAGATCCTACCACCTCACAGAGTGCTTGGTGATCGAGCGGATCCACGGCTAGATCTTGCTCCTCGTCTGAGCTCTACATTTGGTCCACTTCTTTCCTTTCTTTCCTCTTGGGTTGGTAGTGCACAGGTGACTAGTCTTTGGGAACCTTATCTCTTATTGTCACGGCGCTACTAAGTTAGAGGCTGAAGCTGTCCTTTCTACGCCAGGTGCAGCCTCATTGACTCTCCAAATTTGTTTTGAGATGCCAGACTAGATGAACTAATTGACGTTCGCCAGGCCATGAATCGCTTACACTTATGTTCCTCATTTTCTGTATCATAGGCACCAATTTCCACGAGTTCACGAAAACCTCTTGCTCATATTATGTCAGCATCGGGGATCATTTGCTCTAACAGGGGAAGAGATTCTTATTTTGCATCGATAACTGCGAATTAAATCCGTCTGTATGCGTGCTGTCGGGCGGTCCCAAGTGACTCTTGTAGGGTGTCTCCTCTTAATGGCCTCCCACCAGGTCCTTGCCACAGGTACCATCAGAACCACGAAAGAGGACTTTCTGCTCATCTGAACACCCCATCACTACATAAATTTCACTAACCCTGTCTAGCCATAAGTATGCTGCCTCTTGGTCGCCGGTACCATCATAAGTTTTACCCCCTAATTTTAGAGCACGTTCTATCATGCCCCTCTGCTCTTCTGGAGGCTCTCGTACCTGACGGGTAGAAATTCTTGTAACAATACGCGCTAACCTGATCCATTGTCGAGTACCGCCTTTGGAGTGCGGCCCTCGATGGATTACGCTTGGAGCTGATTCATTGGAAGCATTTCGAGATCTAGGGTGTACTCGACATATCTCTCGGTGGTGCCTCCGTTGCGGAAGTCCTGGAATCACGACCTTCTGACCTCGTCCAGGACATAATGTTGTTCAAAGTTAAAAGATTGATTGACACTTTTCAATACTCGATGCATGCAAGGATTTAGCAAAGACAATATAGGTTGCGATAGAAAAATCATTATAAAAACAATTCTATAGAAATGCGCATGGAAAAGCGCGAAAAAGCGAGTAATTCTCATGCGCTGATACCAAGTTAACAAACCCCTTCCTAGTAGGGGAAATGCGCCGGCAACTCCACGGTAACCTCAGCCCGAGCTCAGTGACAAGTTACCATGAAGCTAAGCAGTTAAAGCTACTTTGACGTATTTGGAAGCGTGGGTTATAAAATTTTTCACTTTTCTATCAAAAATCACACCTTTAGTTTAACGAAAATCCGGCAGCATAACAGCTGCACGGTGGTCAAGCCCAAAATACAAAATCACACAGCTATAAAACAAAAATACACTCCCGATGTTTTAAATGTCCAACTACTTGATAAAGGACCTGGTCCTCATTAAAATATAAGATAAGGATCGATCCAATATAAGTTTATCGCAACCTGTTTTTCTCAAAACCATGCATGCATATTTTACAAAAGATATTTACATATACAAAATGTCACATTTTAACTTTTACTAGTTTTAATTTACACCTTATCTTATATATAATCACAACACAGCGTCTAGGACTGAGGATCATGGAAAGGTCTTTCGGCTTCAGCACCTGCACCTGAAAAATTAATTTAAAAACATAAAACTATGAGCCAAACGGGCTCAGTGAGTACTATAAGTTCTAATTGTTGCTGTTTGTTGTATGTACCTCCCAATATGAAAATCTGCTCTGAGAAATGGTTGTAAAAAGCGTACATGAGAAAGCGAGTTTTTGCTATGAAAACCATTTAAGCGTGCAGCATTTACCAACTGAAAGCGTGCAATATTCTGTTTCTTGGCTTGTTAAAGAAAACTATTTAATGTGTATTGTTTTAACTATTTTGCTATTGAAAGCTTGTTTAGGTGGTGGTTAATGTCTGAAAGTGCTATCTTGTAAATCAAGTACCAACCACTACGGCCCATTTAAAATACCCTAAGAGCGTGATACCATGGAACCTCGGAACTGGCATGGTAGTGAACCTCGAACACTAGCCCGGCTAAGATGGTCCGGTGAACCTGGCGGGATCTATAGCATAATGGAGACTTCGGAACCAACACCTCATCGTTATGTACTAAGAGTCGGCGCTAACTATATACACCAGATATGCGGAGAGCTGCAATATAAATATATGCTAGATGCAACCTGGTGCGACCCGGTGATATAGTTAGATCATAATATCCACGTAACCTTGCCATGCACAATCCGAAATACTATGGCCAGGAGGCGGGTTGTGCCATCTAGGGGTTTTTGCCTAAACCGAGAATGGCTTGTTTCTTAAATAACGAAATCAAACTTTACCTTGGTATGTGGTGGGAGTAAAAAAATGCTTTATAAATCTATATTTTCAAAGCACTTTACAAAGGTGTAATTTAAACACTTTAGATTTTAGAAAATGAGTTTTGAGAGTACTCACCTTTTTCTGCGACTAATTTCTTTCAAATCTTGTCAAGCACTCTAGATTCGTGGATATAAATCGCCTACACAATTCATTCAAATTACGAAAAGTACCATCGGTTTAGCGTTTTAACCATAAAACATACGCTTTCTAAAATGACTATATCGAGCGAACTTCGATTCTAGCAAGGCTTTACGTGGTAGTCCCGATTCGATATGGACATGATAATATGATGTGAAATTGACCAAAATATCGCCACACATTAAATGCCCCATAAAAACTATACATTTTGGCAAACTTTTGACTCAAGGGACTTTCGGAGAGTCTAAAAATACAAAACAATTTTAAGAAAATTATGTCCGACTTGTCAGGCCTCTGAAATTTCAACCCAAAGCGTCAGAACGGTCCCAAAAATTCAGCCACATTTGTCAAGATCTGATCCAAAATTCCTAAAAATTCCTAAACTCGGTCTAAAAATTTTGGGACTAAAGTTTACGACTTTTCACGGCCTCTAGGAAAATTTCAAGCCATTACATAACCTTTGAAGCCAAAAAATAACACAAGTAGGCAAATTTTCTACCTTTTAAAGTTTGACAAAAAATTAAGATATTGATACTGTCACGTAGCTCTCTTGTAATTAATTTGCCTTCTACTCGACGAAGCCTGCGGTCCGATTTTTCGTAAATCACGAGAGCGAAAATATAAAAAAACAAAATCGTCTCCCACTCTCTCTATGGGCCTCTCTGCATACATCTCCTCTTGATTTGATTCTTATCTTTTTTTTTTTTTATCGTTTTTTTTCTAATTATTATTCTTTTTCTTTAATTATTATTCTTATTATTTAGATAAATAATTTCTATTGCCCCATTCGAGTGTATTTCTATCCCGAAAATTTTTTTTATCATAATTGAATATTCTTTAAATATTTGTCATTTTAGAGATTTTCTAAAATCCCGTTTTTCGAGTTTCACTCTAAACTAAATCGCTAGAAATTCGTAAAATATTCCATTTGTCTCGGAATTTATGAAACTTTCTGGGTTACTAGATTTATGAGGCAATTTAAAGGCGCCGATCCATTTCATCATCTCAGGATCCTAGAGAATTTTCTGGAAACTTCACTGAAGACTATTATGGTAATTTATTATTATTATTATCTTTTAAAATTCCATAATTTATACTTTCACTTTCCACCTTCCTTAATTGCAAAAGTACCACAATTATTTGAAAAATTTTATAATTTTCCACCCCTTAAACCAATTTTCAATAATTCTGTTATGGCACTAAAATAATTAAGGAAGCCCTTAATCCTCAGTTTGTGTCACATTTGCCTCTGGGGATGAGTGTTACATACGAAACACCTTAAAACTACCAAAAACAACCTCGAAACAAAATCAGTAGTACTAAAGGGACCTACACATGTCAATCGGCTTAAATAATATGATTAGTACGCAAAAAGCACTCAAAACCTATCTTAAATAGGACTCAAAATAGCACTTTTTGGGTACTAATCACACCCCCCAACCGACACATTGCTAGTCCCTTAGCAATGCTAAAAATAATAAAGGGTATGCAGGCTATGCTTTTGCCAAAAGAGTATTATATTCAAAAAGTGTGTGTACAAGTGAGGCTTTACCTTTAGTATGAAAATTTTGGACTCTGTACAAAGCCATCATGAACGATTTCCGTAGGAACGAGTTTCGAGGTCTTGTCAATTCCAAGGAGTCAACTTGAACTTCCCACCCAAAATCTACAAGTGTTTTTAGGTAACCAATTTGAACCAATAAATTTATACTTCTTCCCTCCACCAACCAACTCTTTACTTGGGACCTTAAAGCGAATACCAACCTAAATAGATTCATTTACACATATTTCTTACTTCTATTGTGTTGTAGGGTGCGATACTTTGAAAACTGGAAGCTTCACCAAAGTCCACGTAACGGGGGTCTGATGACTCGACAATTAAGGTTACAGGAGCATCAAGTCGCAAGGATACGTGGAGCCACTAACTCTTCGGGCTTCACCAGAACGAATGAATTAGAGAATCCAGCACCTCTGATTTCGGCTAAGCTCCCACCCGGTAGCGAACAAGTCGGTGACTCCCAACCAATTGGCTTAGGGCACCGGGCTTCAAAGGCTTTTGCCATATACCCCTCGGACTGTGTTCGGGTTTCAAGGTAAATTGTCACGGCTTTCCATACTCTTTTTCTTCTTTCACTTTTCTTTTGCTTTTTCTTTTAATCACGGAAGACTTCATTGGTCTTCATTTGTGGGTCTTATAAACCTATTATGGGTCATCCGCGAATCTAAGGTCGGTTTTGCAAAGTAAAAGAATTGTACTTTGGCTTCCCGACCTATTGATGAAAGCGATGTGCCCAGCGTGTGTGATTAGCTAAAGGTGGATGGACAAGGTTGAATACTTTGGAATCTCAACCACCCAAAAACTTAATCATGCATGGAACTATTCTAGCATTATGGTTGTCAAGCCCCCGATCCCAGTCCGACCAGGATTGGAGGATCCGAATCGAAGTCTGGGGCGCGAAACTATCTATATACTATATACTGTACTTTACTGGGACTCTCATTGACCTGTTCTTTCTCAGAGCTGTACTTGTATCTGTAGTATACAAATAATTTCTGTAATAACAAAAATCATTTTACATATACCAAAAGAACTACCACCGGAGTGGTGTCCATAAAAATCTATACACACATATAGAGTCCCATTTATCTATACAAATACTTATACATATACAATTTCTATTACAAAACATCAGAGATTGCGGAAGCAGCGCTGGTGAGCACCTATCTCTGAGTCGGCCTTCTTCTTTCGTGTGGAATGTCACGTCCTCTGGCCTCATCTTCGGTACCTACGGATTGAACACTCGTGCTAAGCTTTACGCTTAGTGGGAACATAAGCATGAACAACCACCAATAGCGTATCCTGAAAGCTTATACATATGCATTTCATATAGCACAATTGCCCCACATCTATCACATATACTTTTACTGTGCATATCAATCTCTTCGGTACATATTCTGTCTTTGGCATAGCTTTTATCTACACTTTTATTGTATTCTTGTTTCTATACTTTACATATTCCTATACTTATCATGTTCATTTCCTTTCATGTTCGTATACTTTCATGTATCATATACATTCATCTCTCGTATACTTTCATATAATATATCTTATACTGTCCTGTACTTTTATCTACATTCTTATACTTTTCATATACGGTACCTTTGTATACTTTCATCTGATACTTTTCATGTACTGTACTTTCATATGTCTTTTACCTGTTTATAGTCTTTTTCATCTTTCAGTTCTATGACTTATTACATTCTATGTACTATTACATATATCATTTCTTCTCTTATACCTATATCATGTCTTCTTTCATGCCCAGTGGCTGCGCCCATGCCTATACTTTTCATTTACGTTTCTCACTTTTCTCTACTTTACGTACTTTACTTGTTCACTATCCTTTTCATATACTATACTTTGTACTTTCTATATACTGTATTCATGTATTGTTCATGTACTATTTTCATATACCTATATTGTGTCTGTTTCATTTCATATCTTGTTTTCTGTTATACTTTTCATATGGCCTTCTCTCTCTCTTTTATGTACTTGCATATGTTGTCATATATTTTCATATGATATTCATATACTATGCTTTTAAAACACCTTATGCTTTTCATATACTATACTTTTCATATGCTTTTCATATACTTTATCTGTCATATTGTACTTTTCTTCTTGCTCTTATGTACATCATACTTTCATCGCGCCATGAGTGTTATGCCCTCTGCATCTATCATGTCATATATTCTATACATGTCATTTCCTTTTAGGTTTCATGTGCAAATACCTTAGAGCGGATACGGAAATAACTATGTGTACCGAAGGTACTATCCTTTATGCAGGCAGATCTCTGTACATTAATACCCGAAGGTATCGTCAGCGTACGAAGCGGTGACCTATGCCATATGCTATGTAATTTTGAAGAATTTACTATCCTTTATCTGAAAGCAGATCTCTGGCATATTAATGATGACACTTGGGGCCGCGTGATCAAACGGGATCTATGTCATCGACCCAAAGCGGAGGCCTCGATATCTGTCTATGAATATCTTCGCGACAGCTTGTATTACCTTCCCTATAGGCATGCCTATACATCCCTCTACCAGGTTACAAGCAAACAATCAGAGATATTTTTCATATCATATTTACGTACATGTTCATAAGCATGAATAACTATTATTTATCATGATCGGCTTATACAATATATACTATCATTACTTTACTGTATTCGTTCTCATATCTGTAGTTTCATATTACGGTTCTCATATATCTCTATAATACATATATTCATATCTTTTTCTATCATTTAGTTTTGTCTATCATATATCATGAATGCATCTATGCACTCTTGTATTCATATATTCATACATATCTTTCTTTATTCATATCCCTTTATATCATTTATGCATTTCTATCATGATTTATCTATTCTTGTACTTTCTATATTTCTATCATGTATGCTTTTACTTATTCACCTGTCATATATGTACCTATCATTCGTGTGCCCAGCCTCATTATATACTTTGTCATCTTTTGCTTATCTCTATCGTTCTTAACATTTCTGCATTTCTTATCATGTGTTCCTAGCATGTTTCCTCTTATTCATTTCGGTATGTCTATCATATATTCCTATCCTATACGTTGCATATACAATTCCTTTTTCATTTACTTTTATGTTCATGTTCATATTTCAAATCGTTTTCATGTTTCATATCATATTCATATTTTCTTAGACACCTCTATAGATATTGCATTTTCTATATTTTCCTTGTTTCATGGCTATTACATATAACACTTCATATACTTATAAAGTATGATGTCTATGAAATCACACCTCATTCATATATTCGTATTCCTCTATGAATCTACTTTACTTAGGACTTGGAATCAATCCAATCGGATCATCGAGTCAATTATGGCATTTTCATGCCAACTAGTCCAATTACCGATTTTACACTATGGACTATTACTCATTTTCAGGAATTATTAACTTCATATTTGACACTAGGTCTTTGTACTCATTTAAAGCTAAATTTCTTGGTTCTATTCCATTTGGAATCACCCGATTCGAACAGGAACTCAGATACGTCGAAACTTGGGACTACTCTATGTTGTTCAAGCGAAACCAGAATTTGGTTTTTGCACATGGCCTTACTGGTGAATTTTTGGGACACTTAGAGTCATATTTTGACGATAACTCTTTATGTTTGATTCTCCTTGAAGTTTATTTTAATTGGACACTTGAATCACTCAAATCGGATAAGAAATGAGCAAGTTATGGCCAAAATCTGGCCCAATTCGGGATAGGAAACGGAAACGGGGTGTGTACACCCTAACGTGTCTGTTACACTTTGGGTTCTGGAAGGGTGTATCAGTACACTTTCGAGGTGTACCAGTACACATGACCCAAAAATGTCCAGAATGTGTATTTTCTCCCTTTTTTCCATATCTTTGATACCCAAATCAACTCTATACTTTATAAACGCTTCAAGACCACTTCAAATTCATCTTATGATCTCTTTTCTCCTCACTTCGTCTTTCAATTACATATCTTTCTTCAAACTTTTCATGAATTTATTCCAAAACCATTCTAATATGGGTCTTAACCATACCTGAAGCTAAACCCAAGGATTTGTTAGGGTTTATTCTAAACCACAACTCGGTACTGTCATTTAACCATGAATCAACCTCAAAGGGAAGGATTCCCTACTTTTCTTATGGATTTAGGTTTTACCAACCTTAATTTCATTATATCTTTGGTTAGGATGAAATCTAACAAACCCTAGGTTTGGAACTCCTAAACTTTTCTAGAATGCCACTCTGAAGACTCATATGATCTATACCAAGATTAGTTCCATACCTTGTTGGCCCCTTGATCAGCTCCTCCATCTGCTTCCTCTTCTTCTCTCCTTTTCCCCTTCTCTGCTCTCTGGTTTCTCTCCCCAAATGAGACCAATTTTTTGTTCTTTAAATCCATGTTTGTTAAGGCCATGTTTGGCGGAAGTAAATAAAACCCGTTTTAGGTTTACTTTTCTTTATTTGCTTTAGTCCTTTAACCTCCTTGCTTTTTGCAAAGCAATTTATGTCATATTTTAATCTAACCCCTCATCTTTCCTCAAATCCCATAATTACATATAATCTTATTGATTTATGCCTCTCATATTCTCAAGTGGTAAATTACATATTTACCCTTGACTTTATTATTAATTCCGGGTCTCTCATTTTTATTTCCGAAAAATTCCATTTAGCTTATAATATACCATAAACAAGTCTGAAAATTGTTAGGGTATATTTCGGGATGTTACAATGGTAGCATACAGTGCTTCAATTTTTCAACTCAAGGTAAGAGCAGAAACACAAAAATATAGGAGCAAAAATGGTTTGCAAAAGTGTAGAAAAATGTAAATACTGCTATAAAGCTTTTGATATAACCAATGTGGCTAGTCACTAAGCATATAGCTAAACACAATGCATATAATCACAACAAAAAGATCTTGCTTTGCCTACTATTAGCTAATACATACATACTAAGCAGTCCTATCTGAAAACAAGTAGGCAGTTGATAAAGCTAAAACAAAACAAAATATGATAGATGACACTTCCAACTCTAACTTTTCCCCCCAACCAAAGTATAACCATGTCTCCACTGGGTAGGGATCGAAAATCTAGGGAAGGGAGTGCGACCATCTCACTCTCGTGGTGGTGTGAAGCCAGGTGGATGCGAGAATTGCTATGGCCGGTGCTGTGATATCGAGGAGGCTGGGAGAAGACGGATCACGGCCCGGTGATCACGAGTAGTGGGGCGTGGCAAACTACATCCACGTGTGGCACGAGAGACCAGTGGCTACGAATCTGAGAAGCATGGGCGTGATTCTGCGAGAGTGACCTCGGCTCGGGCCCGTCTGGCACCGGTGATCTTGTGGCCAGCATCAGCCAGCCAAGAAATCCACAGGTACGGGGATGTGCTGATGGCTCTGCGATGTGGAGGATGGGCCGGGGGGGTAGTCTGGGAGGCGCTAGGGCGTTAGGAGGTGGAGCTGGAGGAGACAAGCTGGGCGAGGTCCTCTCCACCTCCACCTCTGGAACAGGCTACTCACCCCTCGACAGGTCCTCTGCATAATCATCCGCGGCCTCCTCCTTCTGCTATAGAAGAATGGAGAGTGGCATATATAAAGATAGCTCGATGGATAAAATATGAGGACAACTCAGCCACCGCTCAATGCGTGGCTCCTCCTAAGAACGGATGCTGCAAGACTGTACGGCCGACCTCGGCATCAGCAAGGGACGCCTGCGCGGGCCGGTCATACGTGGACCTTCTCCTCGAAGTGTAGTAGCGCGGTCATGACGAGCTCGGAGGGACTGAACCAGAATCCCTCGGATATCCTGTACAGAGCCTCGAGTATAGCTCCCCTACGCTGTACATAATGCTGAAGTGGGAACAGGCTGGTTCGAAGTATGTGGTCCACGAGGAGCATCCGCGGGGAAAGCTGCCGGCGGAAGAGTATAGGCCCGGCCGTGGTATCTTGAGCAAGAGAGGGAACCATCTCTCGAGGTGATGGCTGAGGCCACAGCCGATGGTGCGTAGATTCTCGGAACCATTTGGCGGGCCCAAGCAGCTATCAATATCTGCGGCTCGGGTACCCGAGGCGCATTGATCTTGAGTCGGATCTCCATCATTGGCGCTCCGGGATGTCATAGTATGATAAAACTCAAGCACTACCCGGGGATAGAAAAACTGCCTCGGAGTCATGAATGGCATCAGTGAATATCGCTAGATCAACCGCATCAAACCTCTGAATCGCTAGTCCGCTGTCAATGCCGGTATGTCATAGTATGACTCTCCATGAAGTCCTGCAGCGCAGAATTGGCCGTTCCATGGAATCGATCGCCTTCTTGTCGGGTGCTGATCCTCGGCAGGGGATAGCGGGGCGACGAACTACGTCGATTGGAGGAAGCGGCTTAGGCCCTGAACCCGAAGACTCACCGGGCGGATGTCCGGGCCGGCAGGCAGGGCCACTCCCGGCGTGGTCTCGGTGCACGGGGAAGGGGCGAAGTCCTTTGGGTCTGGTATCGCTTGGATGGGGGCTCAGAAGCCTGAGCCTCCTCTAAAATAGAAGTAGGGGCAGGACCCTGTATCATAGCTGTGGCAGGGGCCAATGCAGGAGGTGTCTCTGTAACACAGTGGGAGAGTGAAGACAGCTGCGATTTTGGATGTGCGCGCCATCTCTCGGGGTACTAAAGCCCCGGACCTTAGGCACATGCTTGATGGGCTCGAGTGCGAACCATGATGGAAGCTCATGAGCGCGACAGCGACTGTGGTGTGTCTGGCGGGGGCAGCTCGGGCTCAGCTGGGGCTGCGGTGGAGTGCAGGGGCTGTTGGCGGCGTAGGCGCGCGGCGGCGGTGGACTCTGGTGCGCATGGGTGTGTCACAGGAACCTGACTCCGTACAGAAGCTACTGAGCCAAGTGTGTCGTTGCGGCACGTGGGTTATTTGGGAGGCTCAACTAGGTAGGGTGGAGTGACGAGAAGCGGCGGAGTGGTGGCATGGGCGAGTGGGCTGCTCGGCGGCGTCGGTGCGAGGCGAGAAGCGAGGGCACGAGGAGGGCTCTCGGCTGCAGGGCGGCTTAGGAGGAGTCTTGTGGTGAGAATGGGGGGTGCCTTTTTATAAAGCATTTAGGCAGCGAAAGGACCCCATGGTAATTGAGCCACAAGGGGATAAATTTCGCTATTATTGCGAAATTTATGCCTTGCACCAGCTTCCATTATGCAAAATAAAAGCAAAATTAATTTAAATAAATTAAAATACAATAAATAAAAATAAAATAAAATAAATAAAACTAAAATAAATAAAACTAAAATAAAAATAAAAAATAAACTACAAATTGACTTTAAATAAACTAAAATCAAAATTTTGGAGGCTGGGTTGGTCTCGGTGGAGCAGGCAGAAACAAAATGATTGGAATTTCACTCATGGAGGATCAAGGAGGAGGAGCTCCTTCACGCCTGCAGTGAGGTGTACTGCAGTTGCCTTCATGCTCAGCTCCTTTGTGTTGAGCTTCTTTTCACTCGGTGGTGTTGGGGAATCATTGGCTTTGTAGGAGTGACTAGTGAAGTCAATTCTCCATCGACTGCTTCACTTTTCTTTACCAATTCTTCCTGCAGTTTGTGAGGACTTGGTTTCCCTTCACCTGGACCAATCAACCAAGCATCATCTAATTCCTGCCCCTCATCCTCAAATGGCTTGTGCTTTTTGCTCAAGTGAAAAATGTTGAGCTACAGTGTCATGTTGCCAAATGTGAGTTGCATGACTCCATTCCGACAATTGATTATCGCATTGGAAGTGGCCAAAAATGGCCTTCCCAAGATGATTGGCACATGATTAGGCCCAACTGCGATCGGTTCGGTATCGAGCACTACAAAATCCATTGGATAGTAGAATTTGTCCACCTTTACCAATACATCCTCGACTATGCCCTTAGGAATTTTTACCGATCGATCAACTAAGGATAGACTTATGTTGGTTGGCTTAAGCTCCCCCAAACCCAACTGCTTATATACTGAGTATGACAGTAGGTTTACACTAGCCCCCAAGTGCAACAATGCTTTATCTATGCAAGTCCCTCCAATGTTGACTGATATTGTGGGGGATCCTGGATCCTTGTATTTCATCGGGGTCTTGCTCTGAATGATGGCACTAACCTGTTTTGTTAGGAAGGCTTTCTTTTCAATGCCCAACCCTCTTGACCGTGCACAGGTCCTTCAAAAATTTTGCATATGTTGGGACACCTTAATCATGTCAAGCAGTGGGATATTTACCTTCACTTGCCTTAGAACCTCCCAAATTTCAGTTTGGTTTGTGATTTTTCTTTCCCTCTAGTGCTTAGCGAGGAAATGGAGGGGGCATGTTTTTCTTCGTTGAGATCTTCTCGATGATTATTCTCTCGGGGCCAGCTCCTTTTTTTCCACAGTTTCTTGACCCAATCTTGAGCACTTCAGTTTGCTCAATTTCTTTCCACTCCTCCGTGATGATAGCCTTTACTTCATCCATCCTTGAGTTATTTGGAAGAACCTATTTCATGGACTCCCTTTGGATTGGGCGTGTAAGGACCCGAGAATCTTCCTTTCTCTTGTACCTCCTGCGGATTAGTAATCTTATTGATGGAATACGTGATTATCATTTACGATTAAGGCTACTTTCAAGCCCATCTATTCTCTTGTTCAGGATGTTTTCCACAGTATCAATTCTTTGAGCCAAATGTACATTGATCCCCTTTTGCTCTTCCATAAAATCACCTACCACCTTGCTCAAATTTAAAATAGCTTGCTCAACAGGGGATGAGGATGGTGATGGCTGTGGTTGAGATGAGGAACCAAATTGTTGTTTGGCACCAGGGGGCACATAAGCAGGGGGATTAGGCTTCTAAGAGAGATTAGGGTGATTTCTCCAATTGGGATTATATGTATTACCATATGGCATTGGGTTGTATTTATGTGGCCGACATTGGCATGCTCTGCCATCAAATCTCTCACTAAGAAACATTGAATGATGTTCTTAGGCGCGATGGATTGGCAATTGATGTATGGGTTTGGCTATACGAGGATTTCGATTCTGCACATTACCTCATGCCATGCATATTCCAGGCTCTTCCACGCTTCTAGCTAAGGTTGATATCTTTGCTTTCATCTCCATATCCTCATAAAGTGAAAAAATTCCTCCCCTTTGGTGGGCTGAAGGCCTCATTTTCTCCACCTCCCTTGGGTTTGGCTCATCCCATCCCTTGGAAGTTTCAGCCACATAATTCAAAAAGTCCATGGCTTCATCTGGCTTCTTGCTCAGAAAGTCCCCTCCACACATGGTTTCAGTGGATTGCTTCATAGTGGGAGACATACCATCATAAAAAGTGGTACCACGAGCATCCATGTATCAAACCCATGGTGTGGACATGCCTTCGATGGTCTCCATGAATCTCTCTCCCAACCTTGATAAAACTTCTCATTATCGTAGGCCAAGTAGTGTAGATTTGCCTCTTCAAGCCCCATTGTGGTCTTGGTTGTACTAAAAATTTCTTCAAAAATTCAACTTGAAAGATCGGCGATTTCTAGTGTTCTCGGCCTCAGTGGTCAGGCCAAATCTTGGCGCATCTTTTACCGGTGTCAAAGGGAAAGCCTTCAGCTTAAGCGGGTCCATGTCAGACACACCTTCTTTAAAAGTAGTGCACACTTCCTCGAACTCCCGGATATGCGTATATGGATTTTCATTCTCCATTCCATGAAAAGTGGGAAGCAGGGGCACAGATAGGGTCTCCTTTGCCACATCATCGATGGAGTGGTATGATGCGGGAAGGAGCACTCACTCTGGGAGGGTGTATGTGGTCTCTCGATGACTTATATCTTTGTAGGATTCAGGGCACCTTCTTGAAAGCTTTGCTATTCTTCGGGTGGAGGATCCATTTGCTTGCGTAATACCATGACTTCACAACCTTGTTCAATTGGTGTACTAAATCTTTTACAATCTACACGATATACCTCTATCAGTGATGCATAAATACCGGTATTACAAAAAGAGACAGCGAGAGCAACAACAAGACTTACCAAAAAGGATCAGTTTTAGCTAAAAAAATTAAAGTATTTTGTAAAAAACATTTCATTAGTGGCTCTTGAGTAAAAAAACTTGAAATTCTAAAAAATGAAATTCAAAAAGGTTTAAAAGGTCACCAATACTTGTAATGAGGATTACAAGTACTCATCAACTCATCATCTGTAGTTTGGCACCATCCCCGGCAACGGCGCCATTTGATTCGTGCCACAGTAGGGTGCCGGAATCAACAAAATTTATACCTAAGTTGCTCCTATTGCCGTAGTGTAACTACTGCAGTATAGCGGCTCTAGGATCGAACACATGGATGGGTTTTTGTCTTACAAATTACTTGTATAATGATTCAAAATGGTGAGGTTTTCATTTGGATTTGCGGATTTGCATAAAAAGTGTGGTTGTTGTTGTCACTAAGCTAGCCCAAAGCAGTTTTAAAATAAGATGTAAAGACCTTACGAAGTTTTTTGGGTCACCGAGTTTGGTATGATGGGGTTGCCTTAGGGTGTCCTCAGGGTTATTTCCTCGCATTAGGAGCCCAGTGACATGATCATTTTACAAAAACTGAATCTTTGTTTAACTTTAAGCCAACCCTTAATGTATTCCTATTTGACATAGGAATTCTTGAGCATTTAATGTTCTAGATTGAAAATAAAGCATTTTAACCTACTTTCGGAGTGGCTCGTAAATGACATCTAATGGATGTCGGTATATCTAACAATAAGAATACTGCCCGAACCTAAAGCATACCAAGTATTGACAAAAGAAAATACATTAAATAGCATTTAAACCTAGTTTTGAAAAGTTTGAAACACAAATACACGATTACACCTTCATGAAAACAGAGGAACACTATAGGCCCCACATCCAACCAGCTACAGCAACCCTCCTGTCTTCCAAGCTTTTGAGAAGCAGCCAAACATCCTTTGAGTTGTCATCCTCAAAGGGGTGTGTTTGGCAACCGAGAAAATGAGGAAAGGAGAGAGAAGAAAATGGGAACCAGCAGGGCCGTAAATGAAAATGCGTTAAAATGAAGTTAGGTTACAAAATTTTCTTAACATGAAGCCTCATAGCCCCCTGAGCATGCGAAAATACCAAACTAACCTAAATAATATGATTACATTGAGGACAAAAGAGGAATTAATCAAAACGGAGTCGTTTGGATCACAAAAATACGATGTAGAGAATTTCACTATGCACAGGGAATTTCGTTCTATAGCGAAAATTTCGCTATGATAGCGAAAATTCAGCATATAGCGAAAATTTCGCTATGATTGCGAAAATTTCGCTATCATTGTGAAAATTTCGCTATCATTGCGAAAATTTTGCTATGCCTGCGAAATTGTCATTCTCTTGCTGCTTCCTTCCTGCATCTTCCAGCCTGCATTATGCATCTTCTAGCTTGCTATTTCTTCATCCCAGGCTTGATGGAATCGACCCAATTCAAGCGAACTCGGCATAAATCGGCCTGTTTCGATGCCTAGCTTGACATGATGGTAAGGTTTACGAAACTTGCAAAACTCACAGAAAAACAACCTCGAAACAAAATCGATGTACTAAGGGACTACACACATGTCAATCGGCTTAAATAATATGATTAGTACGCAAAAAGCACTCAAAACCTATCTTAAATAGGACTCAAAATAGCACTTTTTGGGTACTAATCAGCTGTCGATATTCTTGCTGATGAGCAGCCCCCTCCAATGGAGCATATTAGGGAGCCTTAGGCTCTGGCACCCTCAGTCCCGGCTTCTCCCCCTCCGGCTCTAGATGCGACGGCTCACTTGTCTTTGTCACCAGGGCCCACACGAAACACAATGCGCCCTACCAGACGGTCTTCGCGGCGAGCACTTCCGCACCGCCTCCGCTGACATATCCGCGATTTCCACCGCGATTTTTCGACCATCATGGATGCGCCGTATGTTCTCACTATAGCGGCATCATTTGCGCCTATGCGATCCTCGCGAATAGGATGACTCGCACTAAAGTGCCATGGCTCGTACCGGCGCCATTCTCACGAGTGAGGCCATCCTCATCAGGTCGAGTCACTTGGGTCTCCCGGCGATCTCCCATATGTACCCGTTCAAGCGTCTCCCTCCTACTCCCGGCGGGGCCAGGGTGCCCCCTCCACCTCAACCCCTGAGACTCCCGCGCCAAGGCCCTGTAGAGAATTTGAGTTGCGACCACTCCTTCGACATCGGTAGTCGGCAGGGACAGCCTCTTGTAGAACTCTTTGAGATGAGGAGAGTAACACTTCCTCCACTACCTTTCCAATCCACAACCCATTGCGGTCAATGGCACACTTGGTTGGGGGGAGAGTTAGTAAAGGAAGTGATTTTTTTTATACTGTAGATATCAGTCTGTTTTACACTTTTTGAATATACTGCATGTGTAAGCAAAGCCCTTTTTGTATGTTTAGTGACTTGCTTTTTGCTTCTTCTTGAGAAAGTTGTTTTTGAAAAAGCTGAAAATTTAGTGATATACACTGTTATACATATCAGACAGTTCATTTTCTTAACTAAATTGCAACATTTTTGCCCCCAAATTTTTTATTTTTTTTTGGTTTTGCCTAACCTATAAGTTGAAAAATTGAAACACTGCCCAACGCCATTGATACTAGATTAGTTCCATGCATGATTAAGTGGTTGGTCAGTTGAAGTCTCCTGGTATTCATTCTTTTTCTTCCACCATTAGCTAGCCATTATTGCATCGATTTTCGTAATAGCATTGCATAACTCCCTTATCGTACTATATACCTAGTTTCATTGACCACACAGTAAAGGTTATGGTTCCCTATAATGAAGGCTAATGTGTCTTTAAAAAAAAAAAAAAATAGGAAAGAAAAAAACAAAGAAAGAGAAAAAAGAAAGAAAAGAGAAAGAGAAAAGCCATGATAACACCTTGAAACCAAGCACAATCCGAGGGGTTTACGAGGAGAAAGTCTTTAAAGCACGATTGCCACACTAAGCCTTAGTTGGTTGGGAGCCACCGACTTAGTGCTCGCTACATGGGTGGATGGGTGAGGTTTAGCGAGTCATAGGTGCTGGAATTTCGAATTCATTCGGAGTCCGTGGTGAAACCCAAGGAGTTAGTTGTCGAGAGATCCTCATGACTTGATGCCCTATGTCTTAGTTGGTTGGGAGTCATCGGTGGACCCCCGTTACATGGACATTGGTGAGGTCGATTTCTTAGCATTGCGTCCTACAATACAAAAATAAATTTGACAAAAGAGTGGAACCAGATTTATTTGGGTTGGTCAGGGTGCTAGGATTTGACAGTAGCTTGGTTGGGGGGGAGAGCAGTTTAGCATGATATTGTTGGCCGATCACATAAACAGATTTTTGGTGGAAGTTTGGTCGGATTCCTTGGGATAGATACTCTTGACGGTCTGTATGACATTTATTCGCCCAAGCTGGTTGTTGTGCAGGGTCTCAATCATTCACACTGACGGTAGGGCATGACTTACTCATACACTTCTTGAAAATACCATTCCTTTTGAACGAGCTTAACCTGTCTGCTCTTCTTTCTTTTTGTCATTGCTAAGGGACTAGCAATGTGTTGGTTGGGGGAAGTGATTAGTGCCCAAATAGTAATGTTTTGAGCCCTGTTCATTGCAGGTTTTGAGCACTTTTTGTGTACTAATCAACTAAAATAACCCAATTGACACACTAAGGTCCTGACTATACTACTAATCATATTTTGTGGATATTTTTGTAGTTTTGCAAGCCAATTATACCATTATCCTCAAGCCAATTCAAATGCGAAGAACCCGAGCCGAACTCGACGATGCATGAACAAAGCAAAAGGCAATTGGGCTAATACGGAGGAGAGTGGGCGTGCGGAGATTTTTACAATCTTTGTGAAATTTTCGCGGCTGCGAGAATTTTCGCCGGCATGTAAGCCTAAGCATCTTTGCCATTTTTTGTTGTGTTGACCACTTTTTTGACTACTTTTTGTGGTTTTGTACCAAATTTCCCTCATTGTATTTTGTGTTGTTTCATATTTTTTTTGTAATTTCCTTGACTCTGAGCTGTATATAAGCCCCAGTCAAGCTCTGTAAAATCAATCATTCCATCAATAAATGAAATTGGCGCCAAAGCTTTCATCTTTCCTTGGTGTGATTTCTCTCTCATCTTTCTCCACTTCTCTACAGGCTTACCCCTTGAGGATGTCACAAAATCAAGGGATGCTTTCGGCTAAATCCTCTCTTCCTTGAAAGGAGGTCCTTGGAGTGGAAGTTTTGAGGTAAAGCTCTTGTCCTCTGTTGCCAGCGGGAGCCTTTATTCTCATTTATGTTTCTGCATCTCACGTTAGGTTTTAATCCCTATGATGTACCCTGAGTGGCAGTACTTGGCAAGCTTTAAAGGCTCAGTGGATTCTTATTGCTAGATCTACCGATGCTAACCTAGTTGCCATTTATTTGCTCTGCAGGTTAGATCCAAGGGTCAGTTTTAATTGCTTTGAAACATTAATGGTGAATAAATGTTGTATACTAGGAGAAGAACTTTTAGGGTTCAGTTTTTATGGCTAAAACATAGATCCGGTTCAGGAAATGACTATAGGTCATCCTTCCCAATACAAGGAAAAGGACCCGAGGACATTATACTTACCTTAGAACTATAAGCCCAGTGGCCCGAAACTCCAAGGATTTCTTTTACACTTTATTTCCCTATAGTTACGGTTTTTCAAGCCATCAACCTCACTGTTTTTACAAGAAATCCCAAATCCAAAGTGGAAACACCATTTTCAATCAAGCGCATTTCCTTCGCATGAAAACTCATCCACGAGTTCGACCTAGACCAACATCTTGCGAGTAGCTTTGCTGATGGTAGGAATTATAGGATATAAATATTGTTGATTCCGGACACCTACTATGGCACGAATCAGTATGGAGTCCCACGTCATGAGGCACCCGCGCCCCTCTACAATGGATGGGGTGGCCAGGAATCGTGATACGCTTTGGTATGGGATGAGGACTCTGCTTTCTCATCGCGGACTCGCTCTTTGGGGATGTTTCACTCCATCCTGCAGCGACTCGGAGCCTCGGGAAGGTGGATGCCACGCCCGTCGAGGAGGCTCTTGGCTCTTACGCTGGGGAGGCAGCCTCCCCATGTCGAGTGCTGTTCGAGACTTTTGCTTTATTGTTTTTCGGTTACGTTGGTGACTTTTTCTTTCTTGGCAGTAGGGGCCGGCGTGCGGGGCTCCGCTAAGGCCAGTCTTATAAGGCTAAGGTTGCTTCACGACCTCTAAGAATTTGGTCTTCCAAGCCCGTATAAAGGGACTTGAGCGAGGAACTGTGGAGGCACGGGGTCGACTTGAAGCATGCTTTGATAGCGAGGCGTGGGATGAGGATAAAGAAAATGAGGCCTAGAAGGACGCGAAGGTCGTTGAAGATGAGCTTTGACTGGCCAGAGAGGAGTTGCAGGCCTTAAGGGTGACTTGTGGGCTAAGATAGTTGCCTTGGAGAGGGCCCGCCAAGAGGCTCTAGAGGCGGGTAACTCTGTGGAACGCTTGATGGAGGAGCTTGACAGGCTTCAGATCGACCTTGCGGCCGAAGGCTTTAGCTAGTTGGAGGGAAGCTGGTAGCGGAGGCTTAAAGCGAGGTGCACCCGATGGGCTTCGGGTGGCTTCAGCGTGGGGCTTCGAGCTCCAGACCTAGAGTTTAACATCCAGCTTTATGATGAGGAGGTTGAAGGATCTGCTTCCGAGGCTAAGGTTGATGCGGGCGTCGAGGTGTTTTCAGGGGCCCCTGATCATGCTCCCATGCCTGGCGATCCTCGGGTTCCTTCGGGGGCTAGACCTTTTGCCTCGCCTACTGGGGTTCTGCCTTTTGACTCCTCTACTTACGTAAGTCGGGGCCCGACGTCAGGTGTTTTGGCTTTTTTTTTTTTTTTTTAACCTTGTCGTATCCTGGCACGGAGCCTAAGTTTTTAATATTAATTCCGATCTTGACACTTTGTTGATATACCAAGATTCATCGATTAATTTCTTCGCTCGTTTCTGTTTCGTGATTTGAGCTTCTTGGTACTGAGCCCACGAGGTCTTCCTTGGCGAGTTATGTACGTAATCTAAACTACTGGCTCACAGGCGCTAAGGCCTTCTTGGCAGTTATGCTCTCAGCTGAATGCGAGCCGACTTCATGGCTCCATGGCTCTTTGGCCTTCTTTAACTGTTTAAGCTATGAAAAATGAGCTACCGGGCTCCAGGGCGCTAAGACCCTTCGAACAACACATTTGTTAAGCTCACAGCGAGCTCTTGGGCTTGAAGTATTTAAGACCCTCCTAAAATTTGTTAAGCTCTTACCAAAACTCATCTTTTGGGCTCACAGGCGCTGAACCCTCGGGGCTAATTAAACTCACAGCCCAGGCTCACCCAGGCTACGGGCGCTAAGACCCTCTACGAGTTATTAAGCTCTTGCAAACTCAGCTTCATGGCTTACGAAATAAGACCCTCTGAGCTGTCGAAGCTTCGCGAGAGGCGACTGCACTAGGCTCTTGGGCGTTAAGACCCTCCTAAGTTGTTAAGCTCTGAAAACTGAGCTATTGGGCTATTGGGCACTAAGATCATCCTGAGTTGTTAAGCTCTACAAGGCGAGCTCTTTGGGCTCCACACAGGCGCTCCCGGACCTGTTGAAGATGTCAAGCTCCGCGAGGGCGAATGCGGGCTCTTGGGCGTTAAGACCTCTCCCCGAGGATTGTTAAGCTCCTAAACTAAGCTCTTGGGCTCCTAGGTCTTTGGGCCTCCTATTAAGCTCAGGAAGCGAGCTCTTTGGGCTCCCCCAGGCTCACAAGACCCTCATGAGGCTGTTAAGCTGCACTGGCCCGAGCTATTGGGCTTAAGGCGCTAAGACCCTCCCCGAGCTTTTAAACTCTGAACTAATCTCTTGGGCTCTTGGAGAATTTGGGACCCTCTGAGCTATTAAGCTCCTCGCGGCTGAGCTACTAGGCTGGAACAAAACCCTCTGGTGTTAAGCTCAGCGAGGCTGAGCCCCTCTTGGAGCTCTTGGGCTCACAGGCGCCCATGACCCTCTTGTTAAGCTCCACAAAATAAGCTACTAGGCTCCTAGGCGCTAAGACCCTCCTCAGCTGTTAAGCTCTGAAAACCGAGCTACTGGGCTCTTCGGCGATAAGACCCTTTCGTCTTCCTTCCCTTGGAAAAGCGCGCATGGCTTTAATGTGGATTTATGGAGAATTGGGATGGATTGCGCAACTTCCTAAGCATTATGGCTTCCTTATAAATAGCGATCCTTCTATGGTGGTGCTATGCTTCTAACCTTTGTCCTTTCTTTGGTAGAGTCGGAGTCCGCGCATGATGAAGCATCAGGGTTTGGTTATCACTGCATGGGGTCTATCTGGTGATCGTGGGCCGACGTTTGGTGTCGATGGTCTACCACTTATAGGAGTTGTTTTTTTCCTTAGTTCCTCCCTTATAGGAGTTGTGTTGTTCCCTATAGCTATGCTTGATGATGGGCGGTAGAGGCGATACTGGAGAGAGCGTGTGCTTCAAAAAAACTTTTAAGTACCGCTTTCTCCGTTGTTTCTTTCCTCTTTCTTCTTTTCTTTCTCTTTCTCCATTTCTTTCTCCTTTTCCTTCTCTTTCCCTTTCTCACTCTCTTTCTCTCTCTCCCTCTCCCCTTCTCTTTCTCCCTCTCTTTCTTTTTCCCTTTCTTTTGGTTTTTGCCAGTGGGGGTGTTTGTAAGTGAAGAGCGATTTTTGTCAGCTGTAATTTTTGGGGTGTTACGAAGATTTTGTAATCCCCTAAGGTGGTTGTAACCTCCATGTAATGAAATTTTGTATTTAACTGTAGCTTCTTTGAAATAAAGAACAATCTCTGTGAATCACGTGCTTCTTCCACCCAGACCCCTTATAGTCGAGCTCCTGGCTTTATCATTATAACTTATTATTTGGCTATCCTTAACATTCATGACAAAAATGGACATAGAGTGTTGTCGAAAATCAAGGCGTGGATCTTTGGCCAAGCTACGCTGCGAGGTCTTGGTAGAACCGTTTGAGGTGTTCAGCGTTCCATGAGTGGGGCAGGGTTTTTCCTTCTTCCGTTTGGAGTTCATAGTTGCCAGGTCGGATTATGCCAGATACGATGTAGGGCCCTTCCCAATTAGGTCCCAACTTCTCGTGTGCGGGGTCCTTCCTTGCTGGCATAAGTTTTTTTAGAACCAGGTCACCTAGCTTGTAACTCCTGGGCTTGACCCTTTGGTCATAATATCTCACTGTCTTCTTGTGATAATCCTCCATATGCTTTAGGACCTGCTCGCATTTTTCTTCTAGGAGATCCAGGTTTAGGCGAAGGACCTCCTCGTTGTGTTCGATGTTTTCTAGTTCAATCCTTAGTGATTTTAGTTCGACCTCGACTAGATCTGCCCAGGTGCCAAAGGCCGGCGAGCAGGGGTTTCTGGGATTGTTGACTTGTCGTGAGTTACGTATACGATTAGTGCCCAAAAAGTGCTATTTTGAACCCTATTTATTATAGATTTTGAGTGCTTTTTGTGTACTAATTGTCACAACCCGATTCCCGGTCCGACCCGATTGGCGAATCCGAACCGGTTTCGGGGTGCGAAACCATATATATTTGGGACTCTTTACCTTATTATTTTTTTTTTTTCAGAGTTGAACTTATACCTGTGGGTATCTGAGCAATTTTGTAATGTAAAAATCATTTACATAAATGGCTTCTGCAAATTGGTGTCCATCAAAATCTATACACATATACTAAGTCCCATTTACTTATACAAACACTTATACATATACATATCTAATACAAACATCAGAGATCGCGGAATAGTGCGGGTGAGCACCTATCTGCGAGATGGCACCTCTTCGCGATGTGGAATATCACATTGTCCTCTTTATCTCTCTTCCAGTACCTACGGATTGAACACCGTGCTAAGCTTTATGCATAGTGGGAACATATAGACGATAACGACCATGTGTGTCGTCGTCACAATCTTTTACATTTACTTTTTCCTTATGCATATACGAAGCCTATTCTTATGTGACTTCTAACTCATCTCATATTATACATGTAGATTTTATCCTTTTCAGATTCCATATCATTATCTTATTCGTATTACTTCCATGTGTCATGTCATTTACGGGTTTCACTTCATCTCTTCTACATGTATGGCATGTCGGATCTAAATCAAACAACTTTTATACATATCTGATGACAAATCGGAACGCCACCAAAAGTCATATCAAATGCATACGCTGATCCAAGAGTGGCGATACGTTTAATTCATTTAGTTATCGTTTTATTTAAATTTTCATTTTCAAAAGTGTCGCGACCCGAATCCCCTACTCAACCCGGTTGGCGGATACAAGCTGGAGCCCGGTTTACTCCGACATTTTCAATCAAAACATTTTGTTTGGTTTTATTCAATTTTTGTTTTCAAAAGTGTCGCGACCCGAATCCCCGACTCGACCGGCGGATCAGAGCCGAGCAGGTTTTCAAACGTTTTCAATTATCATCTCAAAACATTTGTTTGGTTTATTAAACTTTCATTTTCAAAATTAGCCATGACCGAATCCCGACTCGACCGAAGGCGGATCAAACGGAGCCAGTTTACTCCGACATTTTCAATTATCTTCAAAAAGCATTTGTTTGGTTTATTCCATTATAGACTTTTAATTCACGTGAAACATTTCATTTGGGCAAGCCCATAAGCATTTACAATTAACAAAATGCATTTACAAATATTGCCTTTATATCACATAAACTCATGCTATTCATTTCGCGCCCTTTCATTTTACATAATTTATCATATCACAACATGCATTTTCAATGCAATAATTCAATTCACAATTCAATTTATGAGATTTAAAAGCATATACACAAAAATTCCATTTACACTCGTCGATGTTGGTTATTTCACTTTGACTATTCAATTCACATTTACGGCCCGGATTCCGTAAAATGAATCCGGCCTTATTATCGACCGGTAATGTGCCTATACATTTCTGATTCGGTCTCCCGTCATGCGGATGCTGTTTGGTGCATCCCGGAGCCGCATTGATATCACTTATTCGGTCTCCCGTCATGCCGGATCTTGTTGGTGCATCGGAGCACATGGTATCACTTATTCGGTCTCCCCATCATCGGGATGTTGTTTGGTGCATCCGACACGTGGTATCACTTATTGGTCTCCCATCATGCGAATCTTTGTTTGGTGCGTCGACCGTGGTATCCCTTATTGGTCTTTCCCATCGTACGGATGTTGTTTGGTGCACCTCGACATGTGGTATCAATTAAATGCCATACGCCATCAAGACGGATGCCGATTGGTGCATCCCGCCAAGTGGGACATTTCTTCAATGCCTTACACCATCATGACGGATGTCGATTGGTGCATCCCACCAAGTGGGGCATTGGAAAATTTCGGGGTGCCTTCATGACGGATGCCGATTTGTGCATCCCGTCAGGCGATTCATTCGATATATCAACCAATTCGCATTTATGACGGATTCTGTTTAATGAATCCCGTCTTTATTATCATCCACATTCATTCGGTTTTCAAATATCACATTTCAATTCCAATTTCATTTTCGTATTATCTTGCACCAAAAGATATACTCAATCTATGTATATTTCATATATATTGCATTACTCATTTCATATACTCATTCACGTATACTCATTCATATACTCATTCACGTATACTCATTCACATACTCATTCACGTATACTCATTCACGTGTACTCATTCATATACTCATTTATATATTCATTCACGTATACTCATTCATATACTCATTTATATATTCATTCACGTATACTCATTCATGTATACTTATTCATATATTCATTCACGTATACTCATTCATATATTCATTTACGTATACACATTCATATACTCATTTATATATTCATTCACGTATACTCATTCATGTATACTTATTCATATATTCATTCACATATACTCATTCATATATTCATTTACGTATACACATTCATATACTCATTCACGTATACTCATTCACATACTCATTCACGTATACTCATTCATATACTCATTTATATATATTCATTCACGTATACTCATTCATATACTCATTTACGTATACTCATCCATATACTCATTCATGTATACTTACTCATGTATTATTGTCCCTCATCGAATCTATTTTACTTAGAAATTGGAATCATTCCAATTGGATCATCCAAACTAAAGTTATGGCATTTTCATGCCAAACTAGTCAATTTACCGATTTTACACTTGGGACAGTTTGTAATACTCATTTTTCAGTGTCTTGACTCCATATTTGACACTTGTTCTTTGTACTCCTTTAAAGCTAAGGTGATAAGGGTTCTTCTCCAATTGGAATCACCCAAATGAGAGCACCAAAACTCAAGTTACGTCCTAGACACCCGGAACTACTCTATGTTCAATCTGATGTAGAAATTGGCTTGCATATGGCCCCACTTTGAGTGAATTTTTAGGCCACATAGAATCAGAATTTTACGATGCCTATTTCTGGATGTTTGGTTTTCCTTGAAGTCTATTTTAATTATCCACTTGAATCACTCAAATAGGATAACAAATGAGCAAGTTATGGCTAAAATATGAAAACTGGTCGAAATAGGAAACGGACGGTGTCTTAGGTACATATCTAACATGTCTTGGGGTACATGTTAACCAAAATAATGGAACACCAAAATGTACTGGTACATGTTCAAGGTGTACCGGTACATGTCACCCGAAAATGCCCAAAATGTGTGTGTTTGTCCCTTTTTCCATATTTTGCTACCCAAATCAACTCTATACTTCACATACACATCAAAACCATTTCAAATTCATCTTATAATTTCTTTTCTACTCAAATCATCATTCAATACATATCTTTCATCAAAACCTTTCATGATATTCTCCCAAAAATAACTCTAATATGGGTCATAACCCATACACCAACCAAATACAAGGATTTATTAGGGTTTGTTCTAACTCAACTCCTTTACTTTACAATTAATCCATGAATCCAACCTCAAATGGAGGATTCCATGTTTTTCTTGTACATTTGGGGTTTTACCCACCTTACATTTGGGTTAGGATGAAATCCTATCAAACCCTAGAAAAGAAATCAAATACCAACAAGAAACCCATATTGGGATGAACTTTTATCAAACCCTAAGTTCGGGGTAAGCTACTAATCATGCAAAACCAAAGATCCATACTCAAATTTTGTAGTTCCATACCTTTTTTATCTTGGCTTGAACTTCCCTTCTCTTCTTCTTCGCTTCCTCTTCCTCTTCTTCTCTCTTTTCCTCTTCCCTCGTCTTCTCCACGGTTTGGTCCTCTCTCAAATGAGACCAATTTTGGTCTTAAATCCATATTTTGTTAAGGCCATCTTTGGCCTTTGCATTTTTAAACATTTTTCTCATTTTTGCACTTAAGCCCTTTTATTCTCTCCTATTCTCAATTTAACTTATGAAATTTCTATTTTTGCATCCAATCTATTCTTTATTATTTCAATCCAACTTATTCAATTTTATACTTTGGCATCCCCTCTTTTCATCTTATGACACTTAAGTCCTCAAGTGGTAAAATACTAATTTACCCTTGGCTTTATTATTAATTCCGGGTCTCTAATTTTATTTCCGAAAAGTTCCATTTAGCTTATAATATACCCTAAACAAGTTCGAAAACTGCTAGGGTATATTTCGGGGTGTTACACTAATCATTCTAATTAACCCGATTTTCACATTAAGGTCCCTACTATTCTACTTATCACATTTTGTGGCTAATTTTGTAGTTTTTGCAAGCTTTTAATGCCAAGTTTGTCGAGTCATTCAAAGCATGAAGAATTCTGGTCGAACTCAGCATTACAGATCAAAAATCAAAAGAAAATAATATCAGAAAAAGGAAAAGAAAGCAAAAATAGCATGAATCATATGAATAGTGCATGATGAATAGTAGCCATGAATAGTGATGAACATGAGGATGAACAGTGTTGAATAGCAAATTTTCGCTACAAGCTGAAAAATTCGCTACACTCGCAATTTTGGCTATGATAGCGAAAATTAAACTATCTTAATTTTCTCTGCGTGGCTTCCACCTCTTCAAGCGACCCATTTTTGGTTTTCTCCTTTTCCTCATTGTAATAGTTTTAGTTAGGTTAGTTTGGTAGTTCACTTTGATTGTAAGGCTATATAAACATTGTAATACACTGTTGACCTAAGTTTTATTTTGACGGTAGCAAATATGGGTGCTCTAATTTCTTCAAAGTTTTCTCTCTTCTATTTTTCATTTTCTCTCACTTTCTAGGAAACCAAACACTCCTTTGAGGACTATAACTCAAAGGATGTTTGGCTAATGTCTTGTATCCTTGAAGAAAGAGGGTTACTTCTAGGCTTAGAATGGGTTTGCATTTTGTACATTTTCCACTTGCGAGAAGCCGAGGTTTTGACATTTTGGTTCCCAAATTTGCAACTCTAGGTTTAAAGCTCTTTGATGTACTTTCTTTGGCCAATACTTGGCAAGCTTTTAGGGTTCAAGGTATTCTTAGCTTTAGATACACTGATATCTATTAGTTGCTATTTACGAGCCATTGGAGGTAGGTTAAGGGGTTATATTTTCACTATAGATGCATCCTCATTTATCAATACTTGGTAATCTTTTAGGGTTCAGTGGATGCTTATTATTAGATCCACTGAGATTCATTAGTTGCCCTTTACGAATCATTGTAGGATGGGTCAAGGTGATAGATTTTCACTGTAGGAACCATAAATGCTAAATAAATGCTTTATATCAAAAATAAAATTATTAGGGTTTAGTTTTTAAAGTTAAATGAGAGATCCCGGTTGGGGAGAATTAACTATAGGTCATCCTCCTGACTCGAGGAAATGAACGAGGACACTCTTTGTAACCTATCAACCATTCTTGACCCAACACTTCAAGGATTTCTTTTACACTTTATTTTAAGTTTATTTCGTTTATTTTCAATTTCCACAACATCAATCCACACACTTTTTACCACAATCCTAAAATCGAAAACAAATTCACCATTTGAGCCCTCTTGTAAATCATTTGGTATGAAGAAAACCCGTCCTTTGTTTTTCGATCCACCGTAGCTATATTGTAGTATTTAAGCTACGCGATAGGAGTAATTGAGTTACAAATTTTGTTGATTCACCAACATCTGCATGTACGAATTAAATGGCGTCGTTAGAAACGATGGTGCCTAAGTGCGAATGATGACTGTTGAACACTTGGTCTCATCACAAGTTACGGTGAATTTTCTTGTATATATATCTTTTTAGTGCTGATTGTGTTTAATTTTGTTTATTTTATTTTGTTTTTTTTAGCTAACTACCCCTTTTTTGTTAGGATTGTTTTTTCATATTTGGTGTTTGCTTTGTTCTTGTTGCGGGGTTCGTGTTCCAGTGGGGTAGGATTTCTTAAGTGAGGTTGAATTTGAACCCGATGGAAGAGGGACCCGATAAGGTCGACGTAATGGCGGGGGTAACCTAGTGCATATATGTCCATGAGGGATTACGAAACCAACCATGGCAAAGTCGGCAACCACGTGGAGAGAAACCCAGTGAATATAGGTCCATGAGGGACTATAGAAACCCGATGGATGAGTTCACCATATGGTAGTACCTGACATAGTTGGGGGAATCACGAATTCCTCATAGGAGCCAAGACCTCCACAATATGCACCTCCTGAACCTCCGTATTATGCTTTAACTCCTCGATGCCTCAGCCGCACAGTCGATCCCTCCGTTTTGAATAAGCGTTTTGGACCTTACCCGGATAGTGGATGACTTTGTGGCAGAGCAGAAAGGGATTAATGCCCATTCGAATAAGAGAATTGTCACTATGGAAGACAATTTGAACAAGAAAGTAGATGGGCTGAAAATGACTTTGAGCATAAATGGGACCGACACGCAAGACTTCATTGAAAACCTCGTCGATCGTGGCTGATATCCACGGAGGAAGAATTTTAAAGTGACACCATTAGCCAGGAAGCGATGTCAACAACAACCACACCGAGGGCTTATGGGGATTTTATTGGATTGTCACGAAGGGTTGTACGAATCATTAGATATGCGTCTTTGTTGTTTTTCAAGGGAGGAAGAAAGAAAAATCCTTTATAAGCCGGGAGGCGTTGAAAGAAATAGTGGAAAGGCCTAAGGCTTGTTTTGAATCCATTTCCTACTAACAACCCACTACCGGTGGCCCTCATAGCCAAGTGTACATTTTTGCTACTGAAGCATGCCCGACCACAGAGCACCATCTCCAAAGGCCACCCCATTTGCACTGCCTTGGCTACATAATTTTAGGAAGTTAGTGGCCATTGCTCAAACATTCGCCACTACATCGAAGACATTAGCAGCTTCTTACACTCCATGACATAGTGGATCGGCGCCAGCTTAGCGGTTAGGTTGGAGCACACGGACCTCGTGATTCTACCGTCACGGTTCCTCTAGCACCTGGACAAGACTTTGAGCAAGCGGTTTGAGTGAACAAGTTCACTCATTTTTGTTTTGATTTTTCTTATTTTATTTTAGTTTATTTTGATTTCGTTAATTTTTATTTTTAGATTTTCTCTAATTTTTAAGTTAATATTTGTTCTAGCTTGTTTTTCACTTTTCTGCAATTTTCTGTTGCTGTATTAATTTTTGCGTTTGAGGTGAAATTTAACAGTAATGAAGATCGAGCTTGGGGAAAAGAGAGGAATTTTAAGCTACGTAGCGAATTTTAGCTGTGCGAAAATTTGCTCTCTCTGTTTGCCTCATGATTTTGTTTTAAGCATAACTTTTTCATACATTCGGTTTGGGTGATTTTGTCTCGTTGGAAGGTTAGAAGTGCTTGAAATTTAAATATGGCCATAAATAACACATTTGAAATTTTTAAAAATGAGTAATATTCAAAATGTTCCAACTGGTCCCTTTTTTTCTCTCTTTTCTTCTCTTAACATGTTCATCTTAGCCCAAATGAAGTGAATAAGGTCTCTCTGGAAAGCTTGCGACATCTCCTATCCAAAACTGAGTACATTTCATCAAGGAGGTATCACTTCCTCCCTTAAACTTCCACTCCATGGCCACATTGAGGACAATGTCGAATTTGGTTGGGGAGAGTTAGGGAAGAGTGTTGTTTATATTTTGACAGAATCTTTTTGTTTTAGTTAATGTCTTGCTAGTTAGTTTGTATTTGTCTGATTGTTTTTGGTTTGCGAAAGTACATTAGTTTGTTTCGCACCACTTTGTTAGTTTTTATTTGCTGTTTTTTTATTTGTGTGTTTGCCTAACTACAGTTTGAAAAGTTGAAACTTTGTCTAATTCTGTCTTTGTTAGATTGGTCTCATGCCTAGTTGAGTAAATGATTAGTTGAATTCTTGTTGTATTTAACCTTTTTCTTCCACCTTTATCTACTCACACACCGAGCACATTAGGTTTCAATGATAGGCTGAAAAACTGCACAACCTCCTTTACTTTGCACAACCTATCCTAGTGTCGTTGACTACCTTTAATAGGTTAAGGAGCCCTGTGGAAAGAAGGCCAATGAGTCTTCCAAAAAGAAAAAGAAAAAAAAAAGAAAAAAAAAAAGAAAAGAAAATTGCAACGCTTTGCCTTGAAACCCGAACACGGTACGAGGGGTTTATGGTGAAAGCCTTTGAAGCCCGTGTCTAAGACACCGGGTCAGGAGCCACCGACTTAGTGTTCACTACACAGGTGGATGGGTGAAGTTTAGCGAAAGGCCAGGTGTTGGAGTCTCAAATCATTCGAGTCCCAGGTGAAACCTAAAGAGTTTGTGGTTGAAAAATCCTTGCTAGCTTAGTACCCTAAACCTTAACTCGGTTGGGGAGACATCGAAGATCCCCTACATGGACCCTGGTGAAGTCGATTCTCAAGACAGCACCTCATAACACAAAAAGAATTAGAATAAGAGGCGGGTCCTGATTCATTTTAGGTCAAGCTAGCATACTAGGTCAGGCAAGTAGTCTCAAAGGGGAGGAGAGTACTCTGCGCTTTATTGCTGGAGCTAATCAAACAAACACTTAAGTTTGTGAAGTTCCTGCTGAGTCATCTGAAAGGATGCTCTTTGATACTCCATTTTTGTATGGCATTCATTCCTCGAGGTAGTTATTAGCTAAGTTTGTAATTTCATCGAGGTTAGGCATTACTTCTTCACAACCTTGAACTGCAACCTGTAATATAATTTTGTTATAGTTTTATATGTTTTTTTTTATTTTCTTCTTGTTATTAAGTTAAGGGACTAGCAATGTGTCTACTAGTGGATTAGCGCCAAAGTATTATTTCAACCCTATTTATTATAGGTTTTGAGTGCTTTTTTGTGCACTAATCATTCTAATTAACCCGATTTGCACATTAAGGTCCCTACTATTCTACCGATCGCATTTTGTGGCTAATTTTGTAGTTTTTGCAAGCTTTTAATGCCAAGTTTGTCGAGTCATTCCAAGCATGAAGAATTTTGGTTGAACTCAGCATTACAGATAAAAAATCAGAAGAAAAGAATATAAGAAAAAGGAAAAGAAAGCAAAAATATCATGAATCAGATGAATAATGCAGGATGAACAGTAGTCGTGAATAGTGATAAACATGAGGATGAACAATGCTGAATAGCAAATTTTCACATAAGTTGAAAATTCATACATAGCGATCACTTTTCCTGGTAGAGAAAATTCCACCTCTTCAAATGTACTCTTCGCTGGGTTTTTCTCCTTTCCACCCTCATTGTAATAGTTTTAGTTAGGTTAGTTTGGTAGTTCACTTTGATTGTAAGGCTATATAAGCCATCGTAATACACTGTTTACCTAAGTTTTATTTTGACGGAAGCAAATACGGGTGCTCTGTTTTCTTCCAAGTTTTCTCTATTATATTTTTCATTTTCTCTCACTTTCTAGGAAACCAAACACTCCTTTGAGGATGACAACTCAAAGGATGTTTGGCTAAGGTCTCGTATCCTTGAAGAAGAGGGTTGCTAGGCTTGGGAAGTAAGGTTTGCATTTTGTTCCCCTGTTTTTCACGCAGTAGGTTTTGACATTTTGGTTCCCAAATTTGCAACTCTAGGTTTAAAGCTCTTTGATGTACTTTCTTTTGCCAATACTTGGCAAGCTTTTAGGGTTCAGGGTATTCTTAGCTTTAGATACACTGATATCCATTAGTTGCTATTTACAAGCCACTGAAGGTAGGTTAAGGGGTTATATTTTCATTGTAGATGCATCCTCATTTATCAATACTTGGTAATCTTTTAGGGTTCAGTGGATGCTTATTATTAGATCCACTGAGATTCATTAGTTGCCCTTTACGAATCATTGTATGATGGGTCAAGGTGATAGATTTTCACTATAGGAACCATAAATGCTAAATAAATGCTTTATATCAAAAGGAAAATTATTAGGGTTTAGTTTCTAAAGTTAAATGAAGATCCGGTTTGGGAATTGACTATAGGTCATCCTCCCCAACGCGAGGAAATGAACCTGGAGGGACCTCTCAGGACCCTATCAACCCAACCTAGCAAATTTCAACACTTCAAGGATTTCTTTACACTTTATTTTAGTTTATTTCGCTTTATTTCACTTCCACAACATCAACTCCACACACTTTTACACCAAATCCAAAATCCAAAACAAATTCACCATTTCGAGCTTCATCAGGAATCATTTGGTACAAAAGAAACCCATCCCCGTGTTCGATCCTAGAGCCGCTATATCACAGTAGGTTACGCTACTACAAAGAGGGAGTAATTTAGGTTATAAATTTTGTTGATTCAATACCCATACACTCGGGAGGTACTCACCCATTTTCCTTTGGGGTCTTTCTTAGTTCGTTTTCACGCCTTTAGAGTCCTTATAGTGACCTCCGCTGCCCATCGACTCCATGGATGAGCTAGGACTATAGTGTTCTTGGATTCGAGTTTAGCATAGAAATCCCTAAACTTAGGGTTGTCAAATTGTTTCCCATTATCAGACACGAGGGACCTCGGGATCCCGAACCTGCATATTATAAAACACCAGACAAAGTTGTGTACCTTATGTTCTGTGATTGTTACTAAGGGTTCTGGGCCTCAAATTTTATTTGGTGTGGGAATAAATAGTCCACTACCATTAATGATAAATTTACTGGGTCTCTTCCAATGGGTAGGTGTCCCAATATGTCCAGCTCCCATTATTGAAAAGGCCAGGGACTTGTGACTGATGTCAGCAGCTCAAATGGGAGATGAGAGACCCTGGCATACTCCTGACAAGCTTTGCATTTTCTAACCAGTTATGTCGCATCTTTCAGCATTGTGGGCCAGTAGTACCCCTGTCTCAATGTTTTCCCTACCAAGGTCCGAGCTCCGATGTGGTTGCCACATATGTCGTCGTGTACCTCCCTGAGTATGTAGTTGGCGTCTTCCTTCCCTACGCAGTTAAGAATGGGCGTAGAGAAGCCTCGCTTATGCTGGTCTCCCGATGAACTAGTGAATCTGCCGACCGCTTCCGAGCTCGACGCCTCCTTTCGGGTCGCTGGGCAATGTA
Source organism: Tetrastigma voinierianum (assembly GCA_016808115.1). NCBI lineage: Eukaryota > Viridiplantae > Streptophyta > Magnoliopsida > Vitales > Vitaceae > Tetrastigma > Tetrastigma voinierianum. Next base: position 2,134,210 of record JAEQBH010000112.1, read on the forward strand.
CCATCCACCAAGTAACTTCATGGGGTCCATCCAACTCGGTTCTACATCAATGTGAGACTTCTCCTTTGATGCTTACCGAGGGTTTTGGAAGCGTGCTCGATGTGTAATCGGGCCGCCTGTGTCTTTCCAGGTTTGCCGCTCGCCAAGGCACGCTCAGAATTCTCTGTTCTTGGTACATGTTTGACCTAAACTCGTAAGAACTTCTTAATCAACTCTCGCACCTTTTTGAGATATAAGATCATCTTCTCACCTATGGCCTCGTAGGAGTCTTCTATCCGCTCTTTACCACTGTCGAGTCGCCTCACCTCGAGCCGATCCGTCCATGAATAGGGGCGAGATTAAGTCTAATCCATGAAAGCCCCATTCGCCTCTATAGGATTGAAGCCTAATCTGAGGGCGCATTCGTATATATCCCGTCTGTAGAGGTCGTGATCACTCTACACCGCTTCCTTACGCATACTGTCGACGGATAATCTCCAAATTGGGAGGCCTAAAAGGCCAGAGCTCGTGACTATGCCTGGAGTGAATTCCATGATGAAATCTGCCAAGATCTACCATTTTACAACTGTCCTCGGTTTGTACCTGTTGTCGAATTCACTCAACTCTATAGCCCACTTTATCAGCCTTCAGAGGTTTCTAGTTTATGCAGTATTTGCTTCATCGGATATTCGGTTGGGACTTCGACGGTATGAGCTTGGAAATAAGGTCGGAGTTTTCTGGATGTAAGCTACCACGCCGATTAGCTTTTCCATCTTCGGGTACTCCTCCGCCTCCCCTGTAGCTCTACCGCAATAGTAGATCGGTCGGCCGTGACTTTCTGCCTTCCTTGCTAGGGTTGCACTAGTGGCAAAGTCTGAAACGGCCAGGTAGAGAGTGAGGAGTTCTCCCTCGGAAGTGATTACTAGAATGGGGGGGAGAGCTCAGGTAGGTTTTGAGTGTCGTGAACTCCTCCTCGGGCAAGGCGCATCCCATCGGGAAGGCTTTTAACCCGAAGAAAGGTCGACATTTGTCACCGTCTTAGATACGGTTGCTCGAAGATGCCTACTCTCCCCGCTTGAATGTCTTTAATGTTAGAAGGAGGCAGCATATCAAGCATAACCTTTATCTTATTTGGGTTTGCCTCATTCCCAATGTTGACTATAAAAAACCCAAGAACTTCCCTACGGAGACCGGAAGCCAAGATTTACGTTTCTAATCATATTGTAGCTTTTCAAGACTTGGAATGCCCCGATTAAATGGGTTATGTGGAGCTTGGCTTTACCGATTTACCGAAGATGTCGTCTATATATACTCCATATAAACCCGATTTGCTCTGAACATCTGCTCACCAGCCTTCTAGGTGGCTCCTCGTGACTTTTCCGTCTCGAAGGGCATTACTGATACGAGGTTCCCTAACTAGTGATAAATGAGGTCTTCTCTTGGTCATGGGGTCCAGGAGCACTGACCAAGCCAGGTCAGAGAAGGTGTCCATGAAGCTGAGGAGTTCATGACCGACCGTGGAGTCTACTATGAGATCAATCCGAGGTAGGGGGAAGCTATCCTTTGGGCAGGCCCTGTTGATGTCTGTGAAATCAATGCAAAGCCGCCACTTGCAGTTTGCTTTTTTGACGAGAACAATGTTAGCCAACCATTCAGGGTACTCCACTTCTCTGATTGCCTTTGCTTGGAGGAGCTTACCTACCTCTTTATTAATCGCCTTCTATCTTTTTGGGGTAAAACTCCTTCTCTTTTTCTTGACGGGTTTAAAGGACGGATTGATATTTAGCCTGTGGGTAATCACTGTCGGGTCGACCCCGCCCATGTCTTCCTGTTTCCAGGTGAATATCTCCATGTTTTGCTCTAGAAAACGGATGAGAGGGCTTCTGATGCCTTCCGCTACGAACCCTGCGTGACGAGGTGAGCCTGGCCGGGGTCGCCAAGTCAGGACAGCTCGCACTTTCCGACATAGGTCGGGTGGTTACTCCCATCTCGCATGTCGAGCTCGTCCGTAGACGCTTCGTCGATCGTGTTTTTCTTCTATCGATGCTGAATAACATTCCTGCTATACGTTTCTCGACCAATTCCTACTCCATTTCATAGCTGGAAATTTGATGGCCATGTGATCAGCGGAGGGAACGGCCCTATGGCATTGAGAGAGGGCCTACCTAGTAACATGTTGTAGGCCGACGGGGCGTCTACTATGAGGAATCTCACCGCTGTTGTACCGGTACGTGGGGTTCCCCAAAGTGAGCTACACTGGGCTGTATTCAACCCCAAAGTGCGATTTTCCGAGGACTGCTCTAGCTTCTCCCTTCCAATGCCCATTTTGTCGAAAGCTGATGTAAAGATGATGTCGGTTGAGCTTTCGTTGTCAACAAGGACCCTATGGATCGTTTTATTTTATTGGCTACCATGGCTTTTATCACAAGTGGGTCATCATGAGGATGTTGGCAGCCTTCCATGTCGAAGTCTGAAAAGGTTATGGTAGTATCCAGCTGAGGAATTTTGGATGTTGTTTGTACTTCTAAGGTTTCCCTCGATCTGATGTTGCGCAAGTGGGCCTTCCTGGCTGAGTTGGAGTCTCCACCTCCTGCAAACCTCCGCGACACGGATTTCTCCTACTGAAGGCCGAACTCGGGGTCATCGATGAGGTGGTGGTGGTCGACTCATTCCCCGCCTTCGAGGCCACGTGAATTCGCCGAGATGCCCACGCTGACATCAAGTATTCAATCTCCTTTCTTAGTTGGATGCGCCTATCCTGTTCGTGTCCATGACCTCTATGAAACTCACAAAGATTTGTATCGCCTCTTTTAGCTGGTCCCACTTAATTCCTGAGGGCCACCTTAGAAACCCTTTCATGTTGTATCTTCACAGGTGAGGACTTACTTACATTGAGGTCGTCGAGGGGTGTATTGTCGAGGTGAATACCGCCAAGTAGCTCGGGGCTGAGGGTGGTCCTCAAGGACTTCGACATTCCCTCGCCTTATCTGACCACTCTCGCTTTACTCCTCTCGGGATCTCATTCGTCTACTGCCTTTGAAGCTTCGTTCTCTTTATCACACCGTTCTTTCCTCTCTTTGAGTAGAAGTATTTTCTTTGGTCGGGACAAGAGGGCTTCTTCACCCGCTGATATACTTCTATTTTCGCGAGGACCCAACCATGTCAGTCGGGTGGTTCTTCGAGTTCTTTGAGATAGAGAAACATTACCGTCTTCTGTGCATCCCAACCTATGATAAGCGTGCCAGCAAACTACCGTCGAGAATATCTATGGCGACTCGTGTTAAACCTTTGAACATATGACCTCGAAGCTTTCACGAGCTACATTTACGCCGACCGGAAGTGCGTGACTCCGAGCTTCTGTACGTCCTTGCTCGATAAAGTGAGAGGCGAATGCGATAGAGCTTCCATGAGCGATGAGATGGAAGAGCGCGGGGAGTACATTAAACCGAGACGATCTTTGGGCCCGCTTCGGTCTTTGATGAGGAAGGCTCTGCATTGTGCAGTCTGATATCAGATGCAATTCCATCTGATTTTTAGCTATATATTGAAGGGGCACGATCTTTGGGGTCTTTTGTTCCATTGAATGTCTCGATCTGCGACATTCTAAACTTTGCCGGAAGAGGGAAGTACAACACCCTGGTTGTGAAAGGGGATTCAATTTTTGTACCAGGGCATCCATGGAGACTGGAGCTCGGCCCTTTACTGCTTCCTTCATGTGGCTGATTTCTTGCTGGATGTTCTTGAACCTTTGCTCCCACGACCACTCCTCTGTCTCCTGCTGGTAAAGGATGGGCCCATCGCCTTTGTTGTTCCTGCATTGCCTCTCCTTATTGCGGTCCTCTCCAAGGGGTTGGTAAGGATCATGCTCCCTGGTGTGGCTAGTTTCTCCTTCTCTATCCACTTCTCAACGAGGGTCGATGTGTTGCTCTTCTCAGGTAATAGGATTTTGGCCTTTTTGGGCATGTCATATCTCCTGGGGCCGTTATATTTTCCTAGTGAGTTGCTTTGATTCTTTCAGCAAGTGTTGGTTGTGGTGATCTTCAGACAGCCTCACACAGCGTCGGTGTTGACTTTTGCCACGGGTTCTAACATGCCTGGGAGTCGGTTGTCCCGTCGCCTGGTTGGTCTTGCACCCTTGGAGGTTGGTGTAGGCTCACCTTGTGTTAAGTTGATGTCATCAATGTTGAGAGGAGTGCTTTATTTGTCAAAAGGAACGCCGTTCCACAAGCGAGCGCCAAAGGAATGATAATGTTTTTCAATCAGTTTGAAATTTGGAAGCGTCTTTAAGAATTCTTGGGCGGTCGTGATTACGCACATTGGGCTCTCTGCAATAACGGATCGGCGAGGGGTCGCCTGTTGCCTCTCCGATGCCTAAGTCAGTTATTTCCGTTGGAAGAGATGATCAACTACTTAGGGAATGAAGTTTTGTGCATATGTTTGCGTACCTTTCACCGATGGGGTGGCCTAGTATTTATAATGGATGATCATGATAACTTTCCTAGTTGGATGATGACCTGTAATAAGTATCTTTCATTTGGAGGATGATACGATATTCCTCAATTGGGTAAGAGTTTTCTTTTTCCTTATAGTAAACCGATTAATAAGGGATAATTGATAGGCAATAATTAGGAAATATCCTCTTTTCTTATTGGTGGAGGTGGGTATTTCCTCTATCTCTGATTCCTTGAGCTACTAGACTTTAAAGGGCGAGTTGGGCCCTTGTTTTGAACTACATTTGGGAATACAAGTGGAGTCCTATCACTAATCACTTGGGCCCACTTTTAATCCTGACGTTTAGGCTTGCGTCTTGGGCACTGCCAGGCCCTGTGTGACCTAAACCCCATCAAGGACTAATGGGAACTATTTTTCCTTTAGTCTTACAATCTATACTATTTTAGGCTTTTATTTAGGTTGAAGTGTATTGCTTCTTCCCCCACCTTGAGAGATATTTCTCCTTTCTTAACATCTATCAAGGCAGCTCCAGTGGCTAGGAAAGGTCTTCCGAGCAGCAGTAGAACTTGTGTATCTTCCTTTATATCCATAATTACAAAGTCCACAAGGAAAATAAATTTTCCCTTTAGTGAGTCTCTTGAGGACTCCTAAGTTTATTAATCATAGTCATATCTGCCTTTTGTAGGGTCATAGGCATTACAGGAGTAAGAAGCTCCACAAATCGATCTCTCTTCTCTGAGACGGTATCGGGTTGATGGATTGCCACGAATCACACAAAGCCTTCTTAAATTCAACATTCCCAATGGTGAAGCTGCCAGGATCATGCATCTTTACTAGTAGGCTTCTCTGGATCACTGAACTGCATGTGGCTGTTGTACTCACCACTCCTTCTTTTACAACAAATCCTTTTTCTTGCTGAATGTCCTTGACTTAGCATGGTTAGGCATGAGGCATTCTTCATTGGTATGTTAATCTCTATATTCTTGAACATATCCAAGAATCTAGAGAACAACTCCTCAATTTTTTCTTTCTAAAGCCTTTGAGGGAATGGAACAATAGGTATGTAGGCTTGCATTTCCTCTTTCTTTCTAAGTTCTCCTTTCTCCACCTACTACTCAGTCTGCACCTTTTATTTCTCATTTTCTTCAGCCAATTTTGAACTGCTCAACTTGGTCTCTTTTCCAGTTTCTCCTTTCTCTTCCTTTTTAGTCTTTTTCTTATCATCTTCTTTTCGGCTTTCCAACTCTCTACCGCTCCTCAGAGTCACCACCATACAGTCCTTAGGATTCTTCTTTGTATCACTTGGGAAGGCATCCATGGATTAGTTCTCCATTACTATAGCTAGCTACCCTACTTGTGTCTCCAGATTTTTTTAGAGAGGCATTTGTGTTGGCCTGAAACACATTTTTGTTTGCCTGAAACACATTTGTGTTTTCTTGAAATGCTGCTAGCTCACCAAATTTCAGCTCATGAATATTCAGCAGCCTCTTATTCACTTCCTTAAATGGCAGCATTTGCTCTTCAAAGGATTGAGATCTCCTTTGTCCTAGATTTTCTGCACTTTGACTCCCTTGATGTTGTTGTCATTGGAACCCATGTGGAGCATACTATTGTTGAAAATTCTGTACTGGTCTTGGACCTTGCTATGCTTCACCTCCATATGAGAAATTCTCATGGTTCCTTAGTACTGATGTGTAATGGGTTGGCAGGTTGAGGTTTGGCTTAAAGTTGTAGCTTATTTTTCCATCGACAAATTGAGCCTCCTCATCTTGATAAGGACCCTCATGGGCTAGTCCCTAATCAACACTACTCTTCTTCTCATTTCCTTCCACTGTTCCCACTTCATGTGCTGAATGCATTATTCTTTCTTAGTTTCCCAGTTTGTTCCTCAATGCATCAAGTTTGGCTTCTATTGTAGTCATCCTGTTCAACTCTATCACCCCCACTTCCTTTAATTCTGCTGCTGCTCCCTAAAGTCTCAGATGGAGCTCTGTAGTTGCTTTTTGATAGATCTTCAATCAATTGTCTTGCCTCTTCAGCACTCTTCCTCTTAAATGCTCCATAGCAGGCTGCATCAATTATACCTTTGGAGGTGTAGTTCATGGGAGTGGTAAAGATAATCCCATCTCGGTGGTCAAATCTATTCCATGCAGTGGGCATCTTTTCAACTATCTCTTATATCTCTCCCATACATTATAGAGACTTTCATCCTCTCCTTGTTTAAACACTATGATTTCCCTCTCCTTTTTGAGTGAGGCGAGAAAAATCGATCATGTAAGCCTCCTGACTCTTCCCAATTGTTCACTTTGATCCATAAGGCAATGATTCAAAACCAAGTGGCTACCATATCTTAGTGAAAAAATGAAGAGTTGCAGCTGATCACCTCGAGGTCTCACCTGTTGGCTTTCTTGTATTTGCCATCCTCAAAAATCTCCCCATATGCTCATTAGGATCTTCACTAGGATGACCTGTATATTGATGTTGCTGCACCATTATGATCAAAGCTAGCTTTAACTCAAAATTGTTGGCCTCTATAGCAGGTTGCCTCATAGAAGAATATTAATCTCTAATGACTGGCCTCCAAAAATCCTCCATAGTCCTTTGCCTTTGAGGCCTCTCTATTGTTGCTTCTGCCTGAGTGTTTTGTTGTACCTCTCTCTATTATGCCATAACTACTGATTCAGTACTTCGAACTTTCTTTAGATTTTTCAGTGTCTTCTTATGATACTTAAACTCATCTATTTTTAGTCATTTTTTCTAACATATTTTTAGAAGTTTATGACTAATTTTAATACCGAATAATGGAATAGTCACCAACTTTGTGTTTTGCAGGTTTTGAATACAGAAGAAGTAAATCCAGAAAGAAAGGATACATAAAATTGGCTAAGGTAGAATTGTCGCGACATAATTTTAAAATGTCGCAACATAACCTCAATAGAACCAACATAAGTTATGTCGCAACAAAGAAGAAGCTAAACTCAAGGTTAGAAGTGAACTAAGTGACAACATTTCACAACTTTGTCGTGACACAAAATGAGAAAGATTGAATGATAAATGTTGCGACAAAGAGATGAATGTTGCGACATAATGGTAATTAGAAGATAAAACTTTATCACGACAATGGATTTTTATGTCGCAACAATGATTTAGAGGTTCTTGAAAAAGAATGTCGCAATATTATTTTGCCCTATCGCGACAATGATCAAACAAATGGCAATAGAGTTTTTTCTCAACCATCAATTTATGTCACGACATAAAAAGCTGCAGAGTGAAAGATTTCTATCACGACAAAAGAAAATTATGTCGCGACAAAAAATAGAAAAGCAATGAGACAAGTCAAGAAAAGTTTGTCGTGACAAAGATTTCAATGTTGCAACAAACAGTTCAGCTAGCGACAAAGATCAAGGAAGGAAATATGTCACGACATTTTCAAGGTCTGTCGCAACATATAGCTCAGATTCATCAGTACAAGACAACAAGACTATGTTGCGACATAGAAAATATCTGTCGTGACAACAACAACATGCAACTGTGAGGAACTCTATCACGATAAAAGAAAATATTGTCACAATAAAGGTTGAGAAGAACCACAGAAAGAATGTCGCAACACAATAATGTATGTTGCAACAAAGTTGAAGAGCTGAAGGCAAAAATATTTTTCGCGACATAAAGATAAAGAGAACCGAACAGAACAATATCACAACATAGTAAGAGCAAAAGAGTATTTTATGTTGCAACATTTCAAAATTATGTCGCGACATAAAACAAAGCTGAAAGGTAAGAAGCTTTATCGCGACAAAGAAATTTTATGTCGCGACATTTTTCAAGAGCAGCAAGGAATGAAAAGTTGGTTGCAACAAAGTTTTTATGTCGCGACACAAGACACTCATGTCGCGATAATTACTAGACAACTTCAACAAAACTTTGTCACGACATTTTCAAATTATATCGTTATAAAAAATCCAAGAAGAAAGCATAAAACCATGTCGCGACATAAAACTGCAAGCCACGACAAAAGCTGGGGAGCAAAGATAATAACTATGTCACGACATAATCTTCTATTTTGCGAAAAAGAAACATATTGGGCCAAATTTTTTCGGATCCACAATTTTAGCCTTAAAGTTCGGCCCATCATTTGAAAATCTATAAATAGAAACATTTAGGGCACTATGAACAGCTTCCGCCAAAATTAGGAATCTTCTTGTATATTATTTTTACTTTTATATTTTTTCTTTTCTGGTATTTCTTATTAGGTGTTTTTCTTAGCCGTATTTTTTTAGGATTGAGCAGGTGATCTGGTGTGAAATTAATAAAGATAGTTTATTATGTATCTGATTTAAATGAAATTTGGAAAATTTATGGAGTTCATTTGTTTTAGTTCGCTTGCAATCTCAATGAACTTTCTTGATTTAGTCACTGTTAGTTGTGATCCAGTTTTGAAAGACTGAGCTCCCTCTAGGAATTAATCGATGTTAATTATTATTTTTTGCATAACTTGAAAGAACGTCATAGTTCAAAATCTTGAATTTATTTTATTGGTGTTGTTCTTGAGATTACTTGTTCATATTATTAGTAGTGTGTACCCAGAAAAGGACTGTATCTTGCTCTGATTTCCAAGAGGCCTTCTGAGTGATACGGAGGTGGAGAATCTTGAGAGTATGGAGAAATTACTTGGGGGTATGTTAGACTAATATTATGGAACTAATGAACTCTGAATGACTACTTCGATAAATCATTGATTTACTCAGGGTGTAAGGTTTAGTTGGATGATATATCAATTTAGTTGATTAGAGGTTTCTCCTCTTCCTGATGAAAGGATCTTGATCCCGTGTTAGAAGAGATCAAATCAAGGAGATAGAGAATTTTATCATATTAGATGGATGAGATACCAATTAAATTGGGGAAGGCTTGCATTACCCTGTCTATAGGGGTAATAATTCTTCAATCCTAAGATGTGTGTGTGAAGTATTGAGAAGGAAAAATACCCAGATCTTAGAAAGAGGATTATATTCTATAAGTAATTGATTAGACTCATGTATCTGAAAGGAACATGAAAATTAGCGAAATGTATAGTGTGTGGAGAAATCCAAACTATACTACCTTGCATCTTTGAAGAGTTCAGATTTCAAAATGATGGCCAAACCATGTTATAAAATGGTGCACAAATTGATAATTGTACATTGAACTATTTCCTAGTGTTACTTACCCAGTGAACTTTCCAATCCAATTATTTTGAATTCTTCATATATAGTTATAGAATTTTAATTAGTTTTCCCACTTCCTTTAGTTTAAAACCAAATCAATTTAGACTTTGGAGTTCAAACAATAATGATCTTGAGTAGATGGGGTAATTGATCTTTAGATTTTTAATCAATCCTTGTGGGAATGATATCTGGACTTAAATCCACTTTTATTACTTGCATGACCTGTGCACTTGCAATGAACTAGACCAAAACACATTTTCAAATGAAACCTTCTCATACAAAGCAAACACATATTTATTATCTTGGGTCTCAACAAGTTTTTGGTGCTGTTGTTGGGGACTGATTTAGTTCTTGATGGTAATGTCATAAAATTTTCCAAACAATAATGTCAAGATCCAGTTATTTTTTGTCTATGTTAAAAATCTAGTCAACAAGTTTTTAGCGTCGTTGTCGGGGACGAGACATTAGCCTATAGTAGCTGAGCTGAAGATTTTGTTGGTATATTTTGGTCTCAACAATTTTTCTGCGCCGTTCCCTGAGATTGAATGGAAAGTTTAAATATCAATATTCCAACCAAAGAGATAATTGCTAATTGGACATTTTCTCACATTTTATCAAAATTTCGAGAAAATTACGAAATAAGTTTTAACTACGATGAGGCGATTGAGCTACGAAATATTTTATGAGCTTAAATTGAATATAGTTGTTTTCCACATATTTCATTTTATCTTAGTGTGTTTTTACTTCAGGAAGATTTTACATGCATAGGAAACCAGAAGCATAATTGTTGCCTCTGGATACAAAACTAGAAAGAACAATGAGAAATATGAGGAAAGTAAAGAGTGTTGAATCAACAACTATAGTAGAGAAGAGCGAAAGGATGCAACCTATTCGAAGAGAACAGCAAAGAGACCTCGATGAATGGCGAGGATTTTGGAGGCTGACTATTCAAAATGAATGCGTGCTTTTAGAATAATGACCTGCTTTGTAGAGGAAAATAATTTTGAGCTTATGCCAGCTTTGATTACAATGGTGTAGCATCATCAATACAATAGGCATCCTAGTAAAGATCCCAATGAGCATATGGGAAGATTTATGTGGATGGAAAACACAATGAAGTTGAATGGGGTTAGACCTGAAGTGATTAAGTTGCAACTCTTCCCTTTTTCACTAGAGATGTAGCTTTCTTGGGTTGATCCCTTGCCATGTGGATTAGTGAATAATTGGGAAGAGCTGGTGGGGCTTACATACAGTGACAGATTTACTACTCCACCCTCACTTTAGAAGGGAGGGGTATAGTGTTTAAACAGGAGAGGATGAAAGTCTACCACTCTGAAAGGGAAAGATTCAGGGAATTCTTTGAAGATATTTGATGCATGGAATTGATCTAACTACATAGATGGACATCTTTTATCATTCTATGAACTACACTTCCAAGGGCATAATTGATGCAACATGCTGTGGAGCATTCAAGAGAAAGAGTGCATAAGAGGCCTGATAGCTGATTGAAAATCTTGCCATATCATCATAGAGCTCCATGTCGAGACTTCGAGGGAAGCGTGCGAGCTAAAGGGAGATTAATAGAGATGAACATAAGGACTCACATAAAGTAAAACTAGTATGCACATGAACAATATGGGAAACCAAGAAGAAGAATGCACTCAAAGACATGAAGTGGGAACAGTTGAAAGAAATGAGCAGAAAAGTAATGTTGAAGAAGGACTAACCCATGAGGGTCCTTATCAAGTTGAGGAGGCACAGTTTCTCAATGCTAATAGAAGCTACAAATTTAAGCCAAACCTCAACTTGCCTACACACTACACACCAACCTTGAGAAACCATAAGAACTTCTCATATGGACCTGCAGCACAGCAAGGACAAAGACCGATGTAGAATTATTAGCAGTAGCATGGTCAACATGGTTTCCAAGGACAACAATAGCAGAACATCCAGAGGGTTGAGAATCAGGGCTAGAGAAGGTCCCGGTCTTTTAAAGATTAGATGATAAGCTTTATGGGAGAAAACAAAAGACCACTGAATATACATGAACAAAATTTTGCTGAGCTAGCAACATTCCAAGCAAACACAATGTGGTTTGAAGAACACAAATGCTCTCCGAAAAATTCCAGAGACACAAAGTGTGGCAAATTTCGGCTCTAGCAATGTAGAACTGCATAAAGAGATTCCTCTGGCGTGAATTCCTGGCAACTTAAAGACCGTATATGATCATGGGAGTGGTAAAAGAACGACTTAAAAGAAGAAATAAGAAGAAGAAAATTGAGGAAGAGAAAATATGCAACAGAGAATAATTGTGCGAAGGCTACTGAGGTCAATAAGCAATAGAATAACAAAATGCAAAGTAAAGCAAAGCAAGTCAAGAAAGTGTATCTAAGGAAGAAAGAAGAAGTTCCATCTTACAAGCCTCAAGTCCCATTCCCTTAGAGGTTACAGAAATCTAAGTTCGAAGAGCAATTTTCTAGATTTTGAACATGTTCAAGAAAATCGAGGTTAATATCCCTTTTTCAGAGGCACTGACTTAAATGCTCACTATGCTAAATTTATGAAGGATATATTAAGCAGAAAAAGAAAATTTGCAGAAGGAGAAGTGAACTTGACAACAACCTGCAATGCAGTTATCCAGAAGTCTTTACCAGTGAAAATGCATGATCCAAGTAGCTTCACTATTCCTTGAACAATAGGGAATTCTGAAATGGGAAAAACACTGTGTGATTCTTGAGCCAACATCAACTTGATGCCCTTATCTGTAGTCAAAAGACTAAGTTTAGGGGAGCTTACTTGCATAACCATGACCCTACAGATGGCAGACAGAACCTTAGCTCAACCTGAGGGCATTCTTGAGGATATGCTTATCAAAGTGGGAAAGTTCATTTTTCTAGTGGACTTTGTGGTTATTGATATCGAAGAAGACAAACAAGTCTCACTGCTACTAGGAAGGCCTTTCCTTGCTACAGGAGCAGCTTTGATAGATGTGAAGAAATGAGAGCTTACTCTAAGGGTTGGAGATGAAGCAGTGCACTTCAATCTTAATCACATTTTGAAACAACCAGAATTTGATAATATTGATTGTAAGATTGTAGAAACAAAAGTTCTCATAAGTTCTAAACTGATAAATGATTGTAAGATTCAGAGTTTAATGAATGAAAATGAGATGAATTTCCAGTATCTTGAAGTTCTTAATGTTGAATTTCTGAACTCCAATTTTGAATCAAAGAGGCAGACTCAAAAGACATGAAATGAAGGCAAAAAAAAATCAAGCAACAATGAAGAGAAGGCAAGTGAAACAGAAATAAGTTCAGAAGGGTTAGCATTGAAGGAATTACCCAGACATTTAAAGTATGCTTTGTTAGAACTAGAAAAAGCAAAACTTCTTGTTATTTCAGCTGCATTAACTAAGCTTGAAGAACAAAAGTTGTTAGAGATTCTCAGAAAATACAAGGAAGAAATCGTTTGGTCTATAGAAGATTTTAAAGGAATTAGTCATTTTATCTTCATGCACAAGATCCTTTTGGAAGATAATGCAAAGACTTCAATTGAACATCAAAGATGGTTGAATCTAGTAATGAAAGAAGTTGCCATAAAAGAAGTACTAAAATGGCTTAATGTAGGCTTTATATATGCAATCTCAAACAACCCTTGGGTGAGCCTAGTTCATGTGGTTCCTAAGAAGGGTGGATTTACTGTAATCAGAAATGAGAATAATGAATTGATTGCGACAAGATGGAGAGTGTGTATAGACTACAGGAAACTGAATACTGTTATAAAAAAGGATCATTATCCTCTACCTTTCATTTACCAAATACTAGACAGGTTAGCAGCACACCCATATGACTATTTTCTTGATGGATATTCTGGATATAACCAGATTGAGGATCAAGAGAAGACTACATTTACATGTCCTTATGGCACCTTTGCTTTAAAAGGATTCCTTTTGGATCATGTAATGCTCCTGCCCCTTTTTCAAAGGTGTACGATGTTTATGTTTTCAAATTTAGTGGAAGAGGTTATGGAAATCTTCATGGATGACTTCTCAATATATGGATCCAGTTTCGAGAGATGCTTGAAAAATTTGGAAATAGTACTTCAAAGGTGCCAAGACAAAAATCTAGCTTTGAATTGGGAAATATGCCATTTCATGGTAGTATAAGGAATTGTATTGAGGCACAAGATTTCTGTATTTGGGTTAGAAGTAGACCAAGCATAAGTTACTATTATAAAGACTCTCCTGCCACCAAAATAGTTAAAGGAATAAGAAGCTTCCTAGGACATCCAGGATTTTACAAAAGATTTATAAGGGACTTCTCAAAAATCTCTAGACCATTATGCAGATTGCTGGAAAAAGATACGAAGTTTGATTTTGATGAATCATGCAAAGCTGCATTTGAAGAAATTAAATCCAGATAGGTTACAGCTCCCATCATGGTGACACCTGACTGGAACAAGGAGTTTGAAATAATGTGTGATGCCAATGACTATGCAATGGGAGTAGTATTAGGATAAAGAACTGAGAAGATATTCAAGGCCATATAATATGCCAACAAAAAATTCAATGAGGCACATGAGAATGACTCTACATTAAAAGGAGAGATGATGCAACATGTTTGCTTACAGCACTCAGTACTACATATTGGGATCCCATAAAGAAGACACACCGATCATGTCGGGAGCATTAAAAATCTGATGGCAAAGAAGGATGCCAAACCAAGACATGACACTATGACCAAAAGACAATTACCAAATCCCTATAAACAATGCCAAAAACTTGTAGAGACCATTTTTCATATGTATGAAAAGATGGAATTGTTCTCTCTTATAAGATGACTCATTTAAAATTTGTGTGTGTGGTCTCAATCATCAAAGTACAGGTCGCATGTTAATAAAAGTGGATATTTAAAGTCCAGATATTAATCTTTACCAGAAAGATGATAAATCAAAAGACTCAACTCACTTAAATTAAGATCATTACTATTTGAACTCACCATATGATTTACAGTATCAAAATGTAGTCATAGACTGAAATCTCAAATATACAAAAGTAAAGTTTAATAAAATTAGGGTTAAGGATTCACTAAGTGAGACAAGACTGGACATGGATCAATTAATAATACTCAATTTCTGCATCATTTAGATTTATAACTCAACCATCAATTGGAAAACCGAGTTTGTCAAAGATGAAAGGTAATATGGTTTGGATTTCTCCCTCAACCATACTTTTCACTGATTAAATGTTCATATTCATTTATGAGACATGATTCTAATCGGTTACTTATAATATATAGCCCTCATTCTAAGATTTAAGTATTTTTCCTTTATGTGTACTCACACCAGATCTTGTGACACTGTTAAATTCTGCATCCCATAGACAAGATATCATGTGCTTCCCCAATTTGATCACACTCCCATCCTGCACTTCTTAATAAAATTTCATCCTTTGACGAACTTTGTAGCTTAATATGGATCAAGATTCCAATTCAATGTGAAAGATGAGAGAGACCTCCTCGAGTGATTAAACAGTATACTTCATTCAACCCATTCCCAACTTATAAGTGTTGATGATCTATTCGAGTAATCCTTCAAAGTTCATTAGTTCCAGGGGCACATCACTCCACCACAAGGAACTCCGCTTCTACACTATTAGGGATTCTCCATCTTTGTGTCACTTAGAGGGCCTCCTTAAAATCAGAGTGAGATAAAGACTTGCATCAAGTACACTGCACTAGTACTCGAGAACAAGCAAATGAGTGCTAACAAAATCAAATAAATTCAAGAATTCTAATTAAATCTTTCTTCCACCTTATGCAGCAAAATTATTATTATCAATGACCCATTTCCAGTGAGCTCAACTTTTAAACTCTGTTTATCGATATCTGATCGATCAGAAAATTCACCGGAATCATAAACTGTTCAAGCAATAACTCAAAATCTTCCAAAGATCATCTTAAATCAAAGAGTAAATGAAAAGTTAAGAATTTATAAAGAAAATACTCAAATAAGCCGCACTTCAAGATAAATACCCAAACTTAAAATTAAAGGAAAACTATACTAAGCTAAATCTACTAAAAAAAAAAATGACAAGAGTCTGAACCACCAGAACTGAAATACGAATTGTGGCACATTGCCCTAAAAGTGCATTTATAAAGTTTCACCGTCACCTCACTTCATTAATTTCATTGTGGACTCCCAAAATTCTGACCCAAATTGGTCTCTTGTTCGCGACATAGAAAGGCCTACCGTGACAAAGCTTTCAATCTTTGTCGCTACCTCTGTCGTAGCTTCTTGTATTCTATCGCAACCTATTCTCTAGGCTTATTCTTGGATTGTGTCGTGACATACTTTGATGATGTCGTGACATAAATTGTATTCAGCAGCCTTGTTCTTGTCATGATAAGAATGCCTTCGGTCACAACACAACCTATTTGCATCCAGCTTCTCATGTCCTTGTTCTTCTGGAGTTTGTCGCGACACAATTTTTCTTGTCACGATAAACAATTGCTTTTCAGCCTGTTAACTTTGTCGCGACAGGATTTCTTTAATTTCTTAGCAATTTCTGTCGCGATAGACTTTTCTTCTTCGATTCTTGTCACTTGTTGAGCTATTTATTACTTATAATTATATGCTGGGTGTCACACTCAGGTCATTTTCAGCTTCTTCTTCAACTTATGTCACTAACTTTTCTCTGTCATGCACTTTATCATTCCTAGCTTATCACGCGATAGAAAACTTCTTTGTCGCGATAATGTGCTCTTTTCATCAACTCTGATTATGTCGCGAATAAAGGATTTCTTTGTCTCCATTCTTCTTTGTGTTACTTCTTCACTCTTCTTGTCGGATGCGGGAATTCACTTCCTTCATGTTTTGTTTGTCGTGATAGAAATAATCTTTGTCTCGACAGAGATTTTGTTGCTTTTGGTAGTGAATTCTGAATGTTATATCGCGACATAATTTTCTTTATTGCAACATAAATTTCACCTTGAGCTGGCTTGGTGCTGAAAACTATGTCGCAACATAAAAACACTTGTCTTAGTTGACTTGTGTTGTATTCCGAGCAATTTCTATCACGATAGAATTGTCTTTTATCACGACAGAGTTCATCTGTTACACTTCAACTTCTTATGTTGTGATAGATATTATATTGTCGCGACAAAGCTTCCTTGATATTTGTTTTAATCTTTGTCGCAATAGAGCAACGGATTGTCGCAACAGTTTTCTTCACACCTTTCTTTAATAATGTCGCGACAAAAAAACTCTTTGTCACGACATAAAATTTCTCATTTTCCATAGAGCTCTGTCTGAACTTTGTTGCAACATTTAGTTGCTGGCTGCGACATGGTTCCTTTGGTTTGCTTGAAATTTTGTGTCGTGACATACAAAAATTATGTTGCGACATAGACTGCTGCATTTTCCACAATTTTGCTTCTTTTCTACTTGTTTTTTCTCTTTTTTCAATTAACACCTACAAAACAAAAAATTGGTGAATATTCCATAATTGGGCAAACAAATAGATCTAAAATTGTTAAAAACATGCAAGAATAATGGATTAAAAATAGATGAGTTTAAGACTCATCATTGCTATAAAAGTTTGAGTTAGAAATCAAAGACAAGAAGGGTAGTGACAATGTGATAGCTGATCACTTGTCTAGATTGGAAAAGACTACTGAAGAGGAAAAGGAAATTGAAATAGCAAAGAACTGATTAGTGCCCAACAAGGCTGTGTCGAGCCCCTCGTTTCCACGTGCCTTGAGCACTTTTGTGTACTAATCAACTTGTATAACCCACCGGATACACCAATTCCACTATACTACTAATCATATGTCAGGATATTTTTTGAAGTTTTGCAAGCCAATTACACCATTACCTTCAAGCAAATACAACACGGTTAACCTGAGCTAAACCCAAGCTGCACGTATATAAAGCGTATGGCAATTGAGCTAAATTGCAGGGAGAATGAGCATTGCAGATTTTGGTGTTGTTTGTGAATTTTCGTGAACTACGTAATTTCAGCCATAAATTTCACAAATTTCACTTGGGCCATGGTCACTCACTTTTTTACTACTTTATATATTTGTACCCAAATTTCCTCAATGTGTTTTTGTTGTTTCCATACTTTTTGTACTCTCACTCATATATAAAGCCCCCGCTGCTCAGAAATCAATCAATCCATTAATCAATAAAATTGGCGCTTTAAAGCTTTCAAATCTACGTGTGATTTTCTCTCATTTTTCTCTCCTTCTCATTTTCTCATCTCAGCCAAACACCCCTTGTGGATGACAACCTGTTGGATGCTCGGCCACATCCTTCAAGAGGAGGGCCACTGGGTGGAAGTTTTGAGGTAAAGCACTGTCCTCTTGTTACCAACGCAGGCATTTATTATCATTTATGTTTCTGCATCTCATGTTAGGTTTGAATCCCTGAGTGGCCAATACTTGGCAAGCTTTCAAGGCTCAGTGGATACTTATTTTTAGATCCAGTGATGCTAACTTAGTTGCCATTTATTTGCTCCTGCAGACTAAGGGCCAGTTTTAAATGCTTCGAAATATTAATGGTTAATAGATGTTGTATACTAGGAGAAAAACTTTTAGGGTTCAGTCTTTATGGCTAAACATAGATCTAGTTCAGGAAATAACTATAGGTCATCCTCCCTAACGCGAGGAAAAGGACCCGAGGACATTATAGTTGCCTTAGAACCCTAAGCCCAGTGGCCCGAAACTTCAAACATTTCTTTTACACTTTATTTCCCTATAGTTACGGTTTTTCAAGCCATCAACCTCACTGTTTTTACAAGAAACCCCAAATCCAAAGTGGAAACACCATTTTCAGTCAACTATGACTCACTTCGCATGAAGAAAACCCATCCATGAGTTCGACCATAGACCACTATACTACAATAGCTTTGCTACGGTAGTAGGAATCCTAGGATATAAATTTTGTTGATACCTGTACACCTACTGTGGCACAAATCAAATGGCGTCGTTGCCAGGGATGGTGTCGTAGTGTGAGTGAGAAGTTGTTGAACATGTGATCCACATCACAAGTATTGGTGAATTATCATTCCTTTTTTATTTTACCATTATTCCCCATTTACAGTTCACTGTAGGGGAAATTGAATGTTTATACCTGCTCATACCCGGGGCTTTTCTTGCTTTAAGTTTAACAAACTGCAACCCTTGCAGCTCTCACTGGGTTTCTTGCTATTTCAGGTTGTGTTCCTAGACTTTATGCAACACTAGATAGGAACAATGCGTAGGCTAGAGAGAACCAAGGCTCCACTAAAACAAGTGTGAAGTC
Organism: Tetrastigma voinierianum; assembly: GCA_016808115.1. Lineage (NCBI taxonomy): Eukaryota > Viridiplantae > Streptophyta > Magnoliopsida > Vitales > Vitaceae > Tetrastigma > Tetrastigma voinierianum. The sequence goes on from JAEQBH010000112.1 coordinate 2,153,148, forward strand.
AATATTAGTAATCGATGGAGCCCACCCGAGAGCAACAAAGTCAACAGGGGATACTAAGAAACCCCAATGCCTACATGTCAATGAGGGACCATATACACCCACCAAGGGTGAGTGCACTGATTAATGCCCAAAAAGTGCTATTTTGAGCCCTATCCAAGATAGGTTTTTAGTGCTTTTTGCGCACTAATCATATCAATTAAGCCAATTGATGTGCAGTCCAATTTAGTTCCACCGATGCCATTTCCAGCTTGTTCGTGATTTCGTGTCTGCGCACTTCAGCCACTCGGTGGTTTAAGTTTGATGACAAGATATGTGCCGACGCTAAGGAATCACTGTTTTCAAATCCATCAAAAAATAAAGGAATTTGAAGTGATTTTATGCGTAGGATACAGTGGAGATGCAAAGAGCAAAACAAATGCATCCCGTGATTTTTCGCTATGATCGCTGGTACCTCACTGATTGCAAAATTTTCAGATCCTAGCGAAATTGAGAATTTTCGCTAGGCTAGCTAAATTTCGCTAGCTAGCGAAATTTACTGTGCCTAGCGAAAATTTGCAATTTCGCTATCTCACAATACTCGCTAGGTTAGCGAATTTCACAATTAATGAATTCACTCGTTGATAATGAAGCCAATTTCGCATTCGTAGAATTCACAGGCTAGCTTAAATTTCGCTAGACTAGCGAAATTTTCGCTATGCTAGCGAAATCCTCTTGCATAGCGAAATTCCTGCCCCTGTGATTTTTGTATACTTGATGCCAAACGACTCATGCTTTTTGGTGTATTACACCTGTCCCTTTGTAGTTTCACATTTTGTGGTATTCTCGTATTTTCACACTTTTGGGTGGACTATATAAACCCCCATAATTTTGTAACCCTAAGCAATTTTTACAGCAGTTTTTCATTTTATAAAATTCCCGCAGCTTTCATTTTAAGGTTTCATTTGCTCTCTTCTCTTTCCTCTTTCTTTCATTTTCTAAAGGCTGAACACAACCTCGGGAGGATGACAACTCAAGGATGCTTGGCTGCCTCATAGCCTTGAAGATGAGAGTTGCCAGCTTGGTTTGTGGCTACCGCAGGTTGTCCTCATGTCGTAAATGTTCCAGTATCGCGCGCATGGTTCCTAACTTCCAAACTAGGGTTTAATGCCATTTAATGTCCTTCCTTGGTCAATACTACTTGTCATGCTTAGTGGTTCAGTGCATCTTAATGCTAGATGCACTGATATCCTTTAGGATGCCATTTACGAGCCACCGTGAGGAGGGCTGAATGCTGTGGTTTTAAACCTAATGGGACTTTTGATGTATAATACCGGTGTTGACTCAAATAGAGTGGTTCTGTGGTTAGGTTTTATAGTTAAACAAAGATTCGGTTACGGCCAATTATATGTTACTTGCCATAATGCGAGGATATAACCCGAGGACACTTTATTAGCCCCGTGTTATCAAGCTAGCGACCTAAACCTTCAAGGTTACCATTTCACACTTCACTTTAAGCCATTACAGTTAGTCAGTAAACAAACAAACCTCACTGTTTTGAAACAAATCCACAATCCAAACAAAAGCCTCACCATTTTCCAAACACTGATGTAAATCATTCATAGGATGAAAACCCATCCCCGTGTTCGACCCTGGGGATCGCTTATGTCAGCAGAGTTTCGACTACGGGCAAAGAGGAGGAACCAAGGATACAAATATTGTTGATTCTGAATCACCCTACCGTGGCACGAATCAAATGGCTCCGTTGCCGGGGATGGTGCCAAACTACGTTTTATGAGTTGAAGTGTACTTGTAATCCTCATTACAAGTGTAGGTGACCTTTTAGACCCTTTTTGAATTGCATTTTCCATAACTGCAAGTTATCACTGCTTTGCAACCACCGGCAGACTGCTTTGTTTTTATTTACAAATAGCTGTTTTAACTAACACCGACCATCAAGTGCTCTTCTTATATGTTTCTGTCGGTCTAATTTGTGTAACGGGTGTGTATGCACCAGTGGGATAGAGACAATTTAGGTAGATTGCAAAGAATCAGTACACTAGTTGAACAAAGTTGTGAAGTCACAGGCGCACAAAATATGGACTTCCACCAAGAATCAAGAAGTCACGGCACTTCGCTGAATCCAACAAAGATACAAGTCAATTAGGAACACATACAATCTCCAAGAGTTAGTGCTCCCTTCCCGCATCATAATGGGCTGAAGTGGCAAGGAGACCTATCTAGTGCCCCCTGCTCTAATTTTCATGGTATGGGAGAATGAAAACTATATTCGCATATAAGTACTCTTGAGGAGGTGTGCACTACTTTAAGTGAGGGTATAATCCGATATGGATTTGCTCAAGTCGAAAGCATTTCCACTGACACTGGGCGACGTGAGCCAAGATTTGGCTCAATTCACCGAGGGTCAGAACGACAGTTGCGTATCTTCGTCGACTTTAAAGAAATTCTTCAAGGTTAAAGACCAATGGGGCTTTGAAGAGACAGATCTACACCTACCAAGCCATTTTTTATGATGGTATGTCTCCAGCCATGAAGCAACTATTGGAGACCATGTGTGGATGTAACTTTTTGAGCAAAAACCCGAATGAGGCCATGGACTTTTTGAACTATGTGGCCGAAACCTCAAAGGCATGGGATGAACCGAATCCAAGGGAAGCCGAGATATCAAAGCCTTCGAACCACCCGAGGGGGGGCATTTATGCACTTCTCCGAAGACACAGAGATGAAAGCAAAATTGACCACTTTGACTAAGGTGGAGGAGCTGGAAATGAGAAGCCAGCACGAAATGCAAGCAAAGAATGAGCTGCACCAGATCTCTGCCCAACTTCAGGTTGATTATCACCAAATAGTCATGTCAGAGCATTACCAAGAGCATGCCCATGCCCTAAATCAAAATAAACCACCCATAGATGCTCCATATGGTAACACCTATAACCCTAACTGGAGAAATCATCCAAACCTGTCATGGAAGCCAAAACCCCCTGCATATGTCCCTCCAGGAGCACAGCAGCAGTTTGGCTCCACTTCAACACAACAAAGAAATTACCCAATATCTTCCGCTGAGTGAGATGCATCCCGAATTTAAGTAAAGTGGTAGGCACGTTTGTAGAAGAACAAAAGGTACTGAATGTCCAGACTAACCAAAAAATTAAAGCAGTTGAGAGCTCACTCAACAGGAAACTGGACAATATGCACTCCGAGATTTCAAGGTCATTTTAACCAAGAATTTATAGGATTCAAAAGGAAGGTTCCTCCCAAATACGGGAAGAACGTAAATGAGTGCATGAAGTAGGCTCAACCAAGGATCCAAATGCAATAATTGATGAAGTAAAGGCAGTGTTGACTTTAAGAAGTGGTAAAGAACTGATACCAAATTAGGGCCCCAACTTAGCCAAATCAGCCCCGACGGTAGTCGACCGCCACACAAGAAGATCAACAAGAATAGAGGAGGGAAGAAATGAAGGTGATCATCAGCAAAAAGAAATCATATGAACAGAAATATGAGTCACTCAGCAAAGTTACCCTGACATGATCAAACAAGTCCCCAACTATGCGAAATTTTTGAAGGACTTATGCACGGTTAAAAGAGGGTTTAATGTAAACAAGAAAGCCTTTCTGACTGAGCAAGTGAGTGCTATTATTGAGTGCAAGACTCCAGTGAAATATAAAGACCCGGGATGTCCTACAATCTCGTTATGGAGGCATTAGCGTGGAGAAAGCACTGTTAGACTTAGGAGCTAGTGTGAACCTGTTGCCGTATTCCATGTACAAGCAACTTGGTTTGGGTGAGCTTAAACCCACGTCCATCACACTGTCACTAGCCGATAGGTCTATTAAGATACCAAAGGGGACCATTGAGGACGTGTTAATACAAGTAGACGTGATTCTTCTACTACCCGTTGACTTTCATTTCGCACTCGATACGTAGCCGGTGGCGATGGGAACCAATCATGTTCCCATCATATTGGGGAGACCATTTTTGGCTACTTCGAATGCCATAATAAACTGCCGGAATGGAGTTATGCAACTCACATTTGGGAACATGACCTTAGAACTCAATATCTTTCATCTGAGTAAAAGACATATGCACCCAGAGGAAGATGAATGTGAAGAAGTCTATATGATAGATGTAATTCTTGAAGAGCAGGCTAACGAGCGCTGAAGTGCAGCATGCATTAACCCCGCAGTTATCCGAGTGCCTTTGGAGACCAACAGGAACCCCTGTGCCATGATCTTAGTACAGTGGGTATCGAGGAGAAAATAGAAATCCTACCTCTATTAATTGGTGACGAACCAACGGAACCCCACGCTAGAACTCAAACCCTCCCGCTGAGTTGAAGTATGCATTTCGAAGAAAATGGGCAAGGTCCAGCTGTGATTTCATCAATGCTGACCACTTCACAAGAGACAACTTATCGCACCTTCTCAAAAGGAATAAGCAAGTATCAGCGAAAATTTCTGATTTAAAAGGCATAAAACCCAAAGAATCGCACCCATCACATTTACCTAGAAGAGGAGTCTAAGGTCGTTAGGGCGCCACACGGAGGTCGAACCCCCACCCGTTGGTGTGAAGGTTCGCATTGAGAACCCTAAATTGCTCCAAGCCTGCATCATTTACCCCATTTCTGGATGCCTGGGGCAGCCCTAACTCAGGTGGTGCCTAAGAAGTTAGGAGTGACAATCGGTGGAAAATGAAAAGGGTGAAGAATTGTCTACCCGACTCACTACCGCTGGAGAGTGCATGGACATAGGAGGCTCAATGAGGTAACAAGAAAAGATCACTCCCGCTGCCATTCATAGATCAAAATTTTGAGAGGTTTCCTGACACCCATTCTATTGCTTTTGGGATGGGTATTCAGTGGTATTTCCGCATAGAGATCGTCTGCAGGATTAGAAAATACTCAATTTCACTTGTCCATTTGTACATATGCTATAGGAGGATGCCTGGTCTTGCAACGCCCTACCACTTTAGAGATGTATGCTTAGCATGTTTGGGCGATATGGTGGAGCGTGATAATGGAAATATACATGGATGACATCACCGGTATATGGGGCGATTTTGAGGAATGTCCGACTAACTGAGGCCATCCCCAAAGGTGCATAGAGAAGAACCCGGTGCTTAATCGAGAAGTGCCATTTTATGGTTAACCAAGGAATTGTATCAAAGTACATTATTTCAAGACGGAATAGTTGATAAAGCAAAGATCAACTTATTTCCAAATCGACGCCCCCAACGAATGTGTGCTTAGGGCAATTCCTTTGGTCAGTAGGCTTCTACAGAAGATTCATTAAAGACTTCTCAAAGATTGCTAAACTCTCAGACAAGCTCCTAGGAGAAAGATGCTAAATTTGTTGAGAGAATGCCAGAGAGCTTTGAAGAGCCAAATCCCATTTGACTACTGCCCCAATAGTACGAGAACCTAACTAGCGCTGTTTTGAAGTGATGTGTGATGCCAAGATCTTGCTATCCAGGCGTTAAGCTCGCCAAAGAGAAGATGGGAAACCCTATGTAGTCTACAGGCAAACCTTTGAACGGCACAAAGGAATTATACTACTACAGAGAAGGAATTATTGGCAGTGGTCTATGCTTTAGACAAATTTCGAGCATACTTGGTTGGGTCTGATATAGTCATTTTTATGGACCATTCCGCTTTGAAGTATCTCCTGACCAAGCAAAATGCGAAAGCAAGGCTCATCCGATGGGTTCTTTTACTTCAGGAGTTTAACTTGCAAATTAAAGACAAGAAGAGAGTAGAGAATGTAGTATGTATCATCTTCAAGGTTAACAATAGCCCATGACACTCATAGCCCAATCTTATCAATGATGAATTCACCGAAGAACTCCTAATGTACTGAAAGCTCCCGGTATGCTCATTGCCAATTTCCTCGCCACGTGGGAAATCCCATCGTGAGTGGAAAGAATGTGATATACTAATATTTCTTTGCAAAGATCATCTTATTATTGGGAGGAACCCTTCTTGTTCAACACTGTGCGCATCAAATAATCAGAAAGGCGTGCCTCGAGAAGAAACACAGGAATTCCGAGCCACCGCCTACGAGTGCCTCGTGGTGGTCATTTTGAGCCTCAAAAGACAAATGGCGAAGGTGTCGCACTGCTTCTACCGCCTTCCTTGTTCAAGGAAGCACACCAAATGTGCCGTGTATGTGATAGATGCCAGCGATTCGAAGGTCTCGCCACACATGACGCTCCTTTGAACCCAATTTAGTCGCCGAGATATCTGGCGTGGGGCATCGATTTTATGGGACCTTTCCCCACGTCATATGGTCATACGTACATCTTGGTGGGGGTAGACTATGTGTCCAAGTGGGTTGAGGCAATCCCCTGTAAAACCAATGACCACAGAGTGGTGCTTAAATTCTTGAAAGCAAACATCTTTTCCAGGTTCGGGGTGCCAGCTGTTTAGATAGCGATGGAGGTTCACATTTCGCAACAAACCTTTGAAACCTCATGGCTAAACATGGTGTGAAACACATAGTAGCCACCCTTACCATCCTAAAACAAGTGGTCATGGAACTTGCTAACGCAGATTAAGACCATTCCGATGAAGGCGTAAATAAAGAATGCAAAAGACCGTCCATCAAACTGACCGGGATTCAATCGCGGGCCTACGTAACGCCTTTCAAGACAATCCTTGAATGTCCCCTTTCGGTTGGTCTATGGTAAAGCGGTCACCTTCCAAAGGGAGATCGAATATAAGACATTGTGGGCACAAAAACCGAACCTAGATCTAACTGTGGTTTAATCAAGAGATTCCTCGGGATCTCAATGAGTTGAAGCAATAATGAATGATGTCACTTGAATTAAGATTGCAAAGGAAAGATCAAAAAATGGCATGACCGTATGATACTTGGGAAGAATTTCAGCGAGGGGACCAAGTCCTCCAGAGACTCCAAACTCCATCTATTTCCAGGCAAGCTCAAATCGCGATGGATTCGGTCCATTCATCGCTCAAAGAAGCCACTCTAATGGTTCAAAGTGGACCTACTCGATCCAAATGATGATAGGGGTGGTCGAGTCATGGACAAAGGGTGAAGCCCTATATTGTGCAGCAGACTATCAGGGAGGAAATTCTCCTCGCTGATCTCTCGAGTCCTACAAATTAACATCGCCTAAGGGTGGCTACGCTGGTTCCAAAGCACTAATCGCTCTCATTGTTTAGTTTCGATTAAATTTCCTCGTTTAAAATTTGTGGTAGCAATCGTAGTTTGACATTTGATTTTGTTGGCAACAAGTAGTGAACAACAAATGGAAATGCCCCTTCTCCACCCATCAGCACCAGGCGGTACAAATTCCATCCATTAAGGTTTTGCATTCCATGCTATACCAGCTTAAAAGTAACTTCATATTATTAGAATTTGGGCTTAATGGGTGATACAGATCCCGCAGCAGCGCCATTTGTCTTTAACTTTTTAAATCACTTTTGTGTCTTTATTTTGTGTATCTACTTTTCTTTCAATCGACAATTGAATTACTTTAATTGAACAATTGAATTGCTCTAATCGGAGAATTGGAAACCCCGTTGTTACCTTAATGTTAGAACAATTCCATGCATGATTTAGTTTTAGTCAATTGAGATTTTGGCGATTTCAACCTTGAACATTCTTGAGCTTAATTCACACCGCACACCGATTGTACTATTGGGGCCAGAAATTATATACCTCTTTCGCCTTGCAAAGCCACCCTGCATGCTGACAACCCGTAATAGTTAGTATTACCCATATATGAAGGCCAATGTTGTCTTCCAAAAGGAAAAAGAAAAAGCAAAAGAGAAAGAAAAGAAGAAAGAAAAATAAAGCCGGATGCTGTCTTTGAAATGAGACATGTCCGAGGCAGGCGGCGAAGTTTGAAGCCCCATGCCCCAGTTCCAGTTGTTGGTCACGACCTTGCAATTGTTACGGGTGATCGCAGAGTTTAGCCAGCCAGGTGCCACTGCGTCAACGAGTCCGGTGAAACCCGCAGCTCGTGGTCGGCGATTTCGTCGACGCCCCAAACTCCACTACGGGAGTCACCTGACCCTGCCAACGGACCTTTGGTGAAGTCGAGTTTTTAGCATTGCACCCTACAATGTAATCAAATAAAGAAATAAGAGTGTAGCTAGCTCTATTTAGGTTGTTCAATGCTTTAAGGCCATGGAATTAGCTAGTTGGGGAGAATAATTTTGCAATTACTGCCTAATTCGTTACATTAGGGAATCATTAGGATTTTGGTGGAAATCCAAAGGATTTCTAGGATCCGATGTTACCTAAAACTTGTTCTATATGGTTTCGTTTCTCATGCCTAAGAACAGGTGTAAATTGCTCATTTTAAAGGTAATGTTTATCTCATACACTTTTTTGAACTATATATATACTTTTGTAAAATCACAAAGATGCATCCCATTATTGTTTTAGCATTGCTAAGGGACTAGCAACGTGTCGGTTGGGGGGTGTGATTAGTGCCCAAAAAGTGATATTTTGAGCCCTATCCAAGATAGGTTTTGAGTGCTTTTTGTTCACTAATCATATCAATTAATTCAATTGATGTGTGCAGGTCCACTTAGTTCCACTGATGCCATTTCGAGCTTGTTTTTGGTGATTTTTCAGGTCTTTGCGTACCTCAGCCACTGTGTTTAAGTTTGATGACAAGATATGTGCCGAATGCTAAGGAATCATTTGCTTTCAAATCCATCAAAAATAAAGGAATTTGAAGTGGATTTTGGCAAAAGATGCAAAGGGAGATGCAAAGAGCAAACAAAGTATCTCAGATTTTTCGCTATGATTGCGAAAATTTCGCAATCATAGCGAAAATTTTGCAATCCTAGCGAAATTGGAAAATTTCGCTAGGCTAGCGAAATTCATTGTGCCTAGCTTAAAATTTGTACTCTCACATCTCACAATAATTTCATAGTTAGCTAATTTCGCTTAGCTAGCGAAATCCTCCCGCATAGCTAAATTCTCGCCTCGTACTTTTAGAGCATTTGATGCCAAACGACTACGTTTTCGTGTATTACCACTCTTGTCCCTTGTGTCAACATTTTAGGCATTCTGTATTTTCACACTTTTGCAGGACCATATAAAACCCCATAATTTTGTAAACCCAAGCAATTTTTGCAAAGTGCCTTCATTTTATAAATCTCGCAGCCTTTCATTTTTGGGGTGGCTCTATTTGTGTTTATTTCCTCTCCTCCTTCTTTCTTTCAGCTTAGGCCTACTGAACACAACCCCTATGATGACAACCAGGATGCCTGGCTGTGTTCCTCATAGCCTGAAGAGGAGGGTTGCTAGCTTGCCTAGGGGCTACTGCAGTTGTCTCTATGCCAAATGTTCCAGTATTGCATTTATGGTTCCCAACTTTCCAAACTAGGGGTTTAATGCCATTTAATGTCCTTCCTCGTCAATACTTGCTCACAGTTTTTTTTAGGTTCAAGCAGTATTCTTAATGCTAGATGCACTGATATCCTTTAGATGTCATTTACGAGCCACTGTGAGGAGGTTGAATGCTAGGGTTTTAAACTGAATGGGACTTTTGATGCATAATACTGGTGTTGACTCAAATAGGAGTGGTTTTAGGGTTAGGTTTTATAGTTAAACAAAGATCCGGTTATGGCTTTGACTATATGTTACTTATTATATCGCACGACATAACCCGAGGACACTTTATTAGCCCCGTGTTATCAAGCTAGTGACCTAAACCTTTAAGGTTACCATTTCACACTTCACTTTAAGCCATTACGCTAGTCAAGAAACAAAACAAACCTCACTCGTTTTGAAACAAATCCATAACCAAACAAAAGCCTCACCATTTTCCAAACACTGGATAAATCATTCATAGGATGAAACCCATCCCCGTGTTCGACTTAGACCGGCTTATGTCGCAAAGATTGACTACTAAAGTAGGAGGAATCCAAGGATACAAATATTGTTGATTCCGAATCACTCCTACCGTGGCATCAACTGGCACCTCATCCATTGTACTCCTTGTAGAAGATGTAGTCAGTTGGCCTTATTTTGTGCCCTCCTATTCCCAAGCTTCATGGTGGTATGGAAATGAGAATCCATACACACAATATCCCGAGTTTGAGGAAGTTTACACAACTTTCAAGGAGGGTAATTGATATGGATCCTCGCTTAAGCCGACTCGCCTTCCCTTAACCTCTTCAAAGACAAAGCCAAAATTCGCTTAATTCTAAGGCCAAGAACCATCCTGAATTGGGCAAGAACTACATGCGTAGTTGAAAAAGTTCTTCAAAGGTACACAAAACTAATAGCTTGAAGAGGCAAATTTATACATTTGCAGACCATGATAATGAGAAGCTCTACCGATGTTGGGAGAGATATATGGAAACCATCAGTGCATGCCCACACCATGGCTTTGATACATGGATGTTGGTCAACCACTTCTATGATGGAATTTCTTCTGCCATGAAGTAATTATTAGAGACCATGTGTGGAGAGGACTTCTTGAGCAAGAACTGCACGTGCCACCATGGACTTCAACTATGTAGCTGAAACTCCAAAGCTCGACGAGTCAAACTTAGTGAGACAGATAGGATGAGGCCACCACCAAATCAAAGGGGATGCATATACTCTCTCTCAGAGGACATGGAGACGAAAGCAAAGCTATTCACCTTGGCTAGGAGGTTGGAAGAGCTTGAAATGAGGAATCAGCATGAGGTACAAGCAGTGACTGAAGCATCCACGCCTAACCAACCATGCTTCAATTGTCAGTCCACTAAGCACCAAGGAGATCATTGCCCAAATGTCCTTCAATAAGGGACTTTGTGGCTGAACAAGCCAATGCAGCGGGCCAATACAAGCCACCAGCCACAACCCCATACAGCAATACCTACAACCCCAACTCGAGGAACCACCCAAACCTCTCCTGAAAGCCAAAACAAATTCTCCCGATGTGGCCTCCCGCCGCACAACAAAGAATACGATCTCGCCCAGCCTACGCCCACCACCATCTTCATCTCCAGTTGAACAAGCTATTATGAACTTGAGCAAGGTGGTAGGTAATTTTGTGGAGGAACAAAAAGCGGTGAATGCCTAGGCTAATCAAAGAATTGACACGGTGGAAAGCACACTTAATAAGAAAATGAGCAACCTACACTCAAGAATTTCTCAAAAGCATGACAGCCTGCAAGCTGAAATTTCCCAAAAATATGACAACATGCAGTATTCAATCTCAAGACTATCCAACTAGCAGTAGGTACAGGAAAAGGGGAAATTCCCCTCTCAGACACAACCAAATCCCAGGGGATTGCATGAAGTGAGCTCCTCCAGTGAGCCAAATTCTAGGATGGATGAAGTTAAGGCAATCATCACATTGAGAAGTGGCAAAGAGCTCAAACAGCCAGCACTAAAGCAAGAGGAACAAGGCCAGAAGCTAAAGAAACCAAACTGCAGGAGGCGGTGATCTGCATCAGCAGTTGAAAAATAACACACCCCCCACCTTTTCCTCAAGCACTAAAAGAAAAAAGAAGGCCATTAATCGTTGAAATGTTAGAAGTATATATAAGTAGTCAACATCCCCCTACTTTGACATGATCAAACAAGTCCCCACCTATGCAAAATTTTGAAGGACTTCCAGGTGGCAAAGTGAAAGAGGGCTGAATGTTAAATAAGAAGGCTTTCTGACCGAACAAGCTGCTATCATCCAATGCAAGACCTGAAGTATAAAGATCCTGTCAGTCTAAACTGCCTCGGTTAATTTTGGAGGCACTTGTGTGGAAAAGGCACTACTAGACCTTGGTGCAAGTGTGAATCTCCTCCCCTATTCGATGTACAAGCAGCTCGGGTGGGGAGAACTAAAGCCCACCTCCATCACACTGTCTCTTGAAGATAGATCAATCAAGATACCAAAGGGGATAGTGGAAGATGTCCTAATACACGTGAATAAATTTTACTATCCAGTAGATTTTGTCATACTTGACATAGAACCAGAAGCAGCAGGGGCTAATTATGTACTTATCATCTTGGGGAGACCATTCTAGCCACTCAATGCGACACTGTCGGTAAATGGTGTTATGCAAACTCACCTTCTAAACATAACCCTGAGAACTCAACATCTTCCACTTGCGTAAAAAGCACACGCCGCTTAGCGGAAGATGGCCTAGAAGAAGTTTGCATCATCGACAATCCCAGAGGAACAATGACCAATGTGGGATGCAAAGTGATGTGCTAATCGAAGAATTGGGATGAGTATTTAGAAGGGGCAATTGTGAAGCACTGTGACATGAAACTTGTCCAAGGGCACCGGGAGGAAGAAAACAAGAAATTTCACTTTGATGATCGAGGAAGGAACAAGTGAGGCCCGTAATCGGAGCTAAACCTTTGCCTCGTGGAGTTGAAATATGCCTATTTGGAAAGAGCAGAACAAAGGTCCGCTTGTCATTTCATCCCCACAAAGACTTCATAGGAAGGTAGTCTAATACACATCCTCGTGGAGAACAAGGTTCCTGTGGTGGAAGATTACTAATCAAGGGCATAGCCCAAGTTTGCACCCATCACATCTACCTGTGAGATGAGGCAAAGCCAAGAAGGCAAACTCAGAGAAGACTGAACCCACATATGCAAGAAGTAGTTAGGGTAGAAGTCCTAAAGCTGCTACATGCTAGTATCATCTACCCCATATCGATATACCCGGGCAGTCCAACCTGTGGTGCCAAGAAATCAGGTAATCACTGCATAACGAAAAAGGAAAGGAGATGCCCACCTGCCTTACCATGGGTTGGAGGGTATGTATTGATTATAGAAGGCTAAATGAAATGACAAGGAAGGATCACTTCCCTCTACCTTCATGGATCAGCTTCTTGAGAGGATTTCTTATCAACCCTTCTACTGTTTCCTGGATGGCTATTCAGAATACTTTCAAATTGAAATTGCTGTAGAAGACCAGGAAAAGACCACCTTCACATGTCCATTTGGCATATATGCATACAGGAGAATGCCCTTTGGCCTATGTAATGCCCCTGCCACATTTCAGCGATGTATGCTTAGTATTTTCAGTGATTTGGTAGAGCGCATTATGGAGGTTTACATGGATGACATTACAGTCTATGGAGGGAGTTTTGAAGAATGTTTAATCAACTTGGAAACCATCCCGCATAGGTATAGAAAAACCTCGTACTAAATCGGGAAAAAGGCCATTTATGGTGGCCAAAGGAATTGTAGGGCATATTATTTCGTAAAAGGGAATCAAGTTGATAAGGCAAAAGTTGACTTTAATTTCCAAACTCCGCCTACAAATGTCAAGACTATGAGGCAATTTCGCTTGCGTGGTTCTGCAGAGGTTCATAATGAACTTCAAACCGCCAAGCCTCTCTATAAACCGGCTAGAAAGATGCCAAAACTTATTCGATGCGTGATCAGCTAAAAGAGCTTTGAGGAGCTTAAAGCCGCTTTGACCATCGCACTAATAGTGAGCCCTAACTCGCGCTTACCCTTCGAGGTGATGTGCGATGCAAAGTCGATCTGCAATGAATGAGCGCTTCGGACAAAGGGAAGCGAGGGAAAGCCTTATGTGATCTATTATGCAAGCAAGACACTAATGAGGCACGTAGAAATTACACAACCATTAAAAGGAGTTGATGGCAAGGTTTGCCTTAGACAAATTTCGAACTTATTTGGTTGGGTCGGACATAATAATATTTACGGATCATTCAGCCTTGAAATACCTGCTCACCAAACAAAATGCTAAGGCTAGGCTTATCAGATGGGTTCTCCTGCGCAAGAGTTCAATCTGGAAATCAGGGACAAAAAGGGTGTGGAAAATGTTGTTGTCAATCACCTATCGAGATTAACAATCGCACACAACACTCACAACCCTCCAATCAATGATGAGTTCCCTGAGGAGTCACTGCTCCTGGTTGAGAAGGCACCCTGGTATGCCCACATTGCAAATTACTTGGCTATAGGGGAGCTGCCAGCAGATTGGAAATCACAAGACAAGAAATTCTTCTTCGCAAAAATTCACCCTATTATTGGGAAGAACCCTTCAGATAATATCAGGTCACCGTGATAATCAGGAGGCGTAGCCCGGGCAGAGCAAATGTGGAATAATCAGCCACCGCCATGAGAATGCATGTGGAGGCCATTTTGCTTCCTATAAACCGCTGCAGTTGCAAGGTACCGGATTCCACGCCTCTTCTTCAAGGATGCCCATACCATAAAAGTGTGGAATGCGACAAATGCCAAAAGGTCAGGGTACCTACATGATGCCTTTAAACCCGATTTTGGTAGTTGATCTTTTCGACGTATGGGGGATTGATTTCATAGGACCATTCCCTTCCTCCCTTGGATACCTCTACATTTTGGTAGGAGTTAACTATGTGTCCAAGTAGGTTGGAAGTGCCTTGCAGGCGTAGGACCACGTGGTGGTACCGAAATTTTCAATGAGAATATATTCCCGCAACAAACCTTCAGAGCCTCACTAAGTATGGTGTCAGCATAAAGTAGTCACCCCATACCACCTCACTGGGCGGCCGTGCTGAGCTAGCCAATAGAGAGATCAAGACAATACTGATGAAAGTGGTGAACTCTAACTGAAAGGATTGGTCTCTCAAGCTACTGGACTCCTTGTGGGCATACAGAATAGCCTACAAGACCATTTTGGGCATGTCTCCTTATCGCTTAGTTTATGGAAAAGCATGTCACCTGCCGGTGGAGATTGAGTATAAGGCCTGGTGGGCAGTGAAGAAATTGAACCTAGATATGGACAGAGCTGGTCTCAACAGGCTCCTCGATATTAACGAGCTAGAAGAACTGAGGAATGATGCCTACTTGATTCGTGCCACGGTAGGGTGATCCGGAATCAACAATATTTTTTTCCTATACTCCTCCTACTGCCGTAGTCAAGATACTGCAGTATAGGGGTCTAGGGTCGAACACGGGGATGGGTTTTCATCCCATGAATGATTCACATTAATGTTTGAAAATGGTGAAATTTTTGTTTGGATTTTTGGATTTGGTTGTAAAAAATAAAGGGAGCTGGTTGTCTACACTAGAGAACTAAATAGCTTTAAACCGAAAGTGCAAATGGTAACCTTGGAAGGCTCGGGGTCACTAGCTTGATAACATGGGGTGGCAGTGTCCTCGAGTTATTTCGCACAGTGGCTAATGACATATAGTCAAAGCCAAAACCGCATCTTTGTTTAGCTATGCACTGACCCACTATTTAAAGCTCAATTAAGACTAAGCATCTAATGTCCATTCATTGAAACCCTGTTTCAGCATTTAAACTCTTCATTTCAATGGCTCAGAATGACATCTAAAGAATGTCAAGGCACTACCATTAAGAAATGCACTAACCCGAAAAGCATGACATGTGTATTGACCAAAAGAAGACATTAAATGGTATATTGTCAAACCCCAGGTTGGAAAGTTTGGAACCATAAATGCAGACTAGATTACTTAAAGCATGAGACAACTCATAGTGATCCCAAAACCAGCTTGAACCCTCCTCTTCATGCTTTCGAGGCTTAGCCAAGCATCCTCAGCTGTCATCCTCAAGGTGTGTGCTCAGCCTCTAGAAAATGAGAGAAAGATGGAGAGAGAAGAGAGCAAAATAAACCTAAATGAAAGTCAAGGGAAAGCTTGCATAAAATGGAAAGTTAGGGTTACAAAAAGTCATAGGGAGCTTATATAGTCAACCCTAATGTGAAATGACAAAAGGCCTAAACAGAAATTACAATAGGGACAAATGGTAATTAATCCAAACGTGGTCGCTTGGAATCAAAAACATCAAAAACACAGGGTAGCAATTTCGCTTATAGGGAATTTCGCTTAGCATAGCCAGTACCACATGCTAGCGAAATTTCAATAAGCTGTTAAAATCAGCAAGAGATAGCTTGAAATCAAAATTTTCAGAATGAACGTTAATTTTCGCTAGGCTATAGCGAAATTTCGCTAGCTTAGCGAATTCTGTATACAGCGATAATTAGGATTGCGAAATTTTCGCCATGATTGCGAATTCGCTATGATTACGTAAATTTTCAACTCTCGGGAATTTTGCAATGCATAGCTAAAATCTGGTTTCCTTCTGTTTTGCCACTACATCATCCTTTCATCAATTCCACTTCACATTTCTTCATTTTTGGTTGGTGAAATCACCGGAATCCTCAAAGATTCGAAGACCAACTTGACATCAAACTTGATACTATTGGTCGAGGCTCGCAAAACCTGCAAAATTACCAAAAACAAACTCGAAATGGGATCAGTGGTACTAAGTGGACCTGCACATGTCAATTGGCTCAATTCATATGATTAGTGCGCAAAGCACTCAAAACCCATCTAAATAGTGTTCAAAATAGCACTTTTTGGGCACTAATCACACCCCCCAACCGACACGTTGCTAGTCCCTTAGCAATGCTAAAAAACAATAAAGGTGGCATGGCTCAGCAAAGTGCTGAGGTCTCAAAGCGCATGGCGATAGGCTTACTCTTTACATCTGAACAATCTACACCCCAGACGGAAACCAGCATGGTGGCAACAAAACTATATAAGAACAAGTCTGAAGGTAAAACATTTGGCCCAAAGAAGTTGTCAACCCAACTTCACCAAATCTAATTGTTTCTAAGGTAACCAAATTGAGCCACAAATTGCAAGCTTATTCCCTCCCCCAACCTAGAATGTCTGTCCCTTAAACTGCTACTAACCTAAATAGGACTAGTTGTTCACTCTTATTCTTCTCTTGACTGTACCAGGTGGTGCATTGCCAAAAACTCGACTTCATCAAAGTCCGTAACGTGGGGTCCACCGACACTCCCAAACTGGTCATGGTTTAGTACCGCTTCAAAAGGATCAACTCCGACTGATAAATCTATTGTGCTTTGCATTCTAGGATTTCCGACATCAATGATTCCTAGAATTAAGCACCCAACTCGCTAAATCACCCATCATACCTATTAACACCTTAAAACAGATGACTCCCCAAACAATTAAGGTTTAGGTGATCGATGAAAGACTTTCGTTTATATACCCTCGGACCGTGTTCGAAGGTTTCAAGGCAAAGTGGCTGCTTTATTCTCTTTTATTTTTTCTTTTCTTTTTGCTTTTTCTTTTCTTTTTTCGGCCTGGAAGACTACATCGGCTTTCAGGTACCACAAACTCATTATATCGCCAACAAATCTACGACTTTGCAGTGAAAGAGGTGGTAGAGAAGCCAACTACATTGCACAACTGTGTGTAGAAAATGAATTAGTTGTGGGGAATGTTCAAGGTTGAATATACCGGGAACTTCAATTGACTAAAAATTAATCATGTGAAGAGTTGTTCTGTCATCATTAAGGTAACATATTGTATGTATTTAATTTTCAACCAGCAAGTGTGTGAGAGAAATATGGTAGGTACAAAATGATTTGGCACTACAGTATGAGCTATACAAAACCAAATCTAAAAAGTATGAAATCAATACCTCCTGACATCACAATCCGTCGGTATGGGAATGAAAAAGTTAGGTATGGAACCTTAAACATGGTGGTAGGGAGAAGGTTCATCCTAGTGGTTGATAATGTTAAATGCTAACACAAAGTAAAACAATGCAAACCCCATCTAATAAAAATGAACAAAAAGAGGCACTCAACAAACTAAGCAATGAGATCAGTGGCTTTGGAACCACAGAGCACCTCAAACGGTAGATCGTGTTTAGAGGGTCCATGAGAATTCTCCCATCATTCACACAGACAATGATAATAAAGCCTTCAACTCTATCCATTGACTGACTCACCCATTATCATTTGGGATTAGAGAGGTCCACCAACCATATCAGTACGCCTCGCCTAACTGAACAATCCGTCCACGCATATTAAGTTTCACTCCAAACAACAATGAGAGTCTGAATGTACACAGATCCAGTACCCCTTGTTGAAATTTTTACGTTTATCATTTGGATCATGCCATTTTTCGATCTTTCCTTGCAATCTTTCAATTAAGTGAAATAATCATTTTTATTTCTTCCTAACCTATCGATCAAGGAATCTTTTGACCACCATACTTAGAAGATCCATGTTTATTTCTTGACAACTACACATGCCTTAGGTATTCGATCTCTACCGAAGGTGACATGCCTTACCATAGACCTCATTGAACCGATAAGGACATTCTCCCAAGGATTGTCTTAGTCACAGTAGATAAAAAGGCCTCCATTAGCACAATCAAGGTAATGATGGACCTGCTTCCTTACTGCATTACCACCTTCATTAAAAATATCTGATCCCTCCACACAAGTTCTACTTGACCATTTGTTTTAGGATGCTGGTACAAAGTGTCACTCTAGGTTTTCACACCCATATTTAGCCATGAGGTTTTCAAAGATTTATTAAATGCGAACTCCATCGCTAATTATGGCTAAAAATTCATAACCTAAAAGATGTCATTTATGACCACACCAAACCCAAAGGGTCATTGGCTGGATCGTTTCACACCCATTGACACATAGTACTCCTGTAACAAAATGTATAAGACCATAAGATAGAACCAAACCATGAAATCGATACCCCAAAGATCGAATAGAACACCACCAAAATTGGTCAGTAATACATCACATGACGGCTAGGTGACAATTTCCTGCATCTATCATGCACCATTATTTAAAAAGCTTTAAATGAAGGAATACGTGAGGAAACCACGCTTTCATTGTCGTCAGACGCAAAGTGACCACCAGCACTCGTAGCAATTGGGACCCTCAATGCTCTTCCTCGTATCATTTCGATTATCCGATCCACACAAAGATTTAAACATGAAGGGCTCTTCCCACACAGGAATAGATCTTAGCAAAAGAATAAATACGCCATCCCGGTTCCTTCCAATCTGATTTCTCCTCTACAGGAAATTGGCATGATACTGTGGGAGCTTTTCCATACATTAGAGACTTCTTCAGAAATTCATCATCGATGGGTGGACTATGAGTGTCATATCGTTATCCTGAAAGATGGTTCACCATTCTCTACCCTTTGTCTTTAATTACAGCAAATTTCAAGGTAAGAACCCATCTGATAAGTCCTATTGTAGGTGGCATTTTGCTTGGTCGTGAGATATTTCAAAGGAATGATCTCGAAAAGACTATATCATACCCAACCAATGCCTAACCCACGCGTAGACCGCCAACACCTTTCTCAGGTATCTGTGTTTTCCATTCAAGGTTTTTCTTGCATAGTAGACTACATGAGGTTTTCCATTTTCTGAGCACAAGCACTCGCCCAATAGAAAGAGAAAGACTCACTGCATCACACTCCTCAAAAGGCAACCCGCCACCAGGTGCTCACTACCGGTGCACAAAACACCCACTCCCAAAGCCCATCGGGTATTCTTAAGTCTGTGTAAACTTGCAAAGAGCATCTTTTCTCACTAGAGGGTTTACACCACATGTCTTTGTCAACTCCTGAGAAGCCTCAAACATCAAGGACCATTTAACCGTTTTTTAAGATTATTGAGATGGCGCTGAGATGTTCAATTTTCACTATGGTCAACCCTCTCTTATCTCCCTCCTCAAATAATACAACCGCAAGACACCTCAAGCAACTATATAAATAAAAACTTCTCCACACGCGAGTAATCTGTGTTCTTCTACACCCCAGATGTGTCCAGATACGGAAGCATCTCTTCAAACGCTTCCAAGATATTAGTGGCAGAGAAGTGATATTTGCTGTTAATCCACATTCCATTATGCGCCCACCATTCACAAAGAATACACATAATATAAGAGTCCTCCATGAAGAAATGGGAAGTAAATAAAGATCCTCCAGAGCAGAGAGTCACCTGACAAAGCATAAATAAAAACTTTTCTTGATCCTCCAGTTCTCACCTGAAAATATCTCGAATACCCATCTAAACGCAGATGAACTAGTGTGTCCAAACTCTCTGTACATCAATGAATGGCAATGGAAGTGATCTTTTCCTGCACTTCATTGAGCCTTACACCCATATAGTTAATACCTCCAACCCATGAAAGACGTAGACAATTCTCACCATTTTTAAAGGTTGTCACCCCGACTGGCACCACTGGTTGGGCCACCCAAGTGCTACGAAATGGGGCAGCAAACAGATAACCAGTTTATAATTTATGTGACTTCAATGCGAACTACATCCCGCAAGTGGGGATTCAACTCCTTCGTGGTCGCCAATGTACTTTAGATTCTTTCTCTTTTCTAGATAAATGATGGGTGTAGATTGTTGGATTTATGCCTTTAAATCAAAAATTTTCCACCCTAATGCTCGCTTTGTTCCTTTGAGGAGGTGCCAGAGCTCAGCGTGTCAAAAGTGATGAAATCACAATCGACATTGCCCATTCTTCCTGTGGAATGCATACTCTTAACCTAAATTTGGGAGGGCTCGAGCTTCTAACCTGAGGTTCCTTCGCTCTGCCACCATCAATGTGAGGTAGAACTTCTATTCTCCAAGATCCCTCCGCCCTAAGCCATGGTATTGAGGTTCTCTACTCTCCGAGGCATTCAGATAACTCTAGGGTTAATACATCTTGCACCTCCCTTCATTAAAATTTGTTTCCTCCTAAGAATTGCATCTATTATAGCCGCACTTCTTCACAGATTATCTTCCTCTCGAGTGCATATGCCTTTACTCAAATGAAAGATATTGAGTTCTAAGGTCATATTCCCAAATGAGTTGCATAACCCCATTCCTAATAGCTTATTATAGCATTTGAAGTAGCTAAGAATGGCCTCGCCAATATGATGGCACATGATCGGCTCCCACGTAACCTGCCGTGGCGGCACGACAAAATCTAATGAAGATGGGTCCGGCCCACTTATATTAAAACATCCTCAATGGTCCCCTTCGGTATTTTAATAGACCTATCGCCAGTGACAAGGTGATGAAGTGGGTTTCGCTATCCCAAACCAAGTTGCTTGTACATGGAATACGGCAAAAGGTTCACACTATCTCCTGTCGATATTTCACACTAATGCTCAATATTTAATGATTGTAGACATCCCGGATCTTTATATTTCACTGGCATCTTGCATTCAATGATAGCACTCACTGCCGCTTAAAAGGCCTTTTTAGTTATATATTGAGACCCTTTTTACCGTATAAGTTTGCTCAAGAATTTCAGAAGGGTGGGGACTTGCTTATCATGTCAAGGGAGAGAATGTTAACTTTCACTTACAGAAAAACTCTAGCATTTGCTTGGTTAACGGAATTTTTCTTTTTCTGAGAGTCACGGGAATGGAGGGGCAACACTGGGTCTTTACCTTTCCCTTTGCCGACTCGTTCTTCCTCCGCGCACACCGTGGAGCTTATTTCGGGCTAGAGCCGTGGATCACGGTCTCAGCCTCACCGCTCTAAAGTCACTATCGCTGACTTCATCAATTTTACATTTGATCATTGGTTGAGCCTATTTACATGCACTCCCTTCCTTGTTGCCGTGACTGGGAAGGAAATTTCCTTTTCTACAGACCTTATTGCACAGACAACCTCGGGAACCCTCGTAGTGCACACCATTCAGCTTCTCGAGTGAGCTTCGACCGCTTCAATTTTCTCTGACATTAGTCTCAACATTCAACACCTTCTCGTTTACAAACGTGCTTCAACTAATTTTGCTTTAAATTCAGATTGCCTACTAACAGAGAAGAAGGTGGAGGCTGTCATTGCTGTGTTGAAGTGGAGCCAAACCGCCATCGTAATTTTATGTGATAGCATGCAGTTTTTTGGGCTTCCATGACAGGTTTAGATGATTTCTCCAATTAGGGTTATAGGTGTTGCCATATGGAGCATTTGTGTGTGGCTTATTTTGATTCAGGACAAGGGCATGCTCTTGACAGTGCTCCCCAGGATGACTATTTGTCTGACAATCAAAACAAGATGGATGAGATGCAAGTAACTCACATCAGCCAGATTTCGTACTGGCTTCTCATTTCCAGCCTCCTCTAACCTTCGAAATAACGTGGCCGGCTTTTGCTTTCATCTCAGTGTCTCTCGAGTGCATAAATGCCCGCCTCTAGTGGTTTGAATGCCTATCTTTCTTTGGCCCTTGATTCTGGCTCATCCCATGCCTTGAGGTTTCGCTACACTAAAAAAGTCCATGGCCTCATCCGGTGTTTGCTCAAAAGTCACCTAATACATGGTTTCCAATAGTTGCTTCATGGCCGATACCATCAAAATGATTCACTAGCATCCAGCACATCAAACCATGGTGTGGGCATGCATTGATGGTCCCATGAATCTTTCCTCAACACTGTAAAACTTCTACCGCCATAAATGTAGTAGTGTAGATCTCGTCTCTTCAAACCGTTGGTCTTGGTCAGACAATAATTTCTTCAAAATCTCAAATTTTTGAAGATCGCCCACTCTAATCGCTTCTCGAAATTTCTGAATTGGAGCCATATTTTTCTTGTCCTTGAGGGCTAACGGAATGCCTTCAATCAACAATTTACATCTGCTATACCCTCCTAAAAGTTATGCATAATTTCAAAATCCCGTATGTGTGATGGATTTTCATTCTCCATACCATGAAATGTGGGAAGCAGGGCACCAGGGTCTCACCGCTACATCCTCGCAGGAGGTATGATGCGTGAAGGAGCACTAACTCTTAGGAGGGTGGCGATCCTCATCGACCGTATGTCAGTTGATTCATAGGTGCTTGTTGACTTTGTTGTTCCTCGTAGAGGATCCATCGGTCATCGTGGCACACCGATCGCTGCCCACCAACTGGTAATCACTCTTGCACCCAATTCTCGATATCCCTCTATCCCTGTTGAGCCGTGATAAACACCAAGCATAATAAAATGACACAAAGTAAGAAGACAAACAAAACTCACAAAGGGTCAAGTTACTTAAAAACAAAAACTGATCAGAAGGAAACAAAAACAGCAGGAAGAATCGCTAGAAAACTTACAACTTCAAACAAATGAATTAAAAAGGATTGCTGAAAGGTGTCACCAACACTTGTGCAATGTGGATTACAGTACATATCAATCATCACTGTAGTTTGTTCATCCCCACCCGCCATTTGATTCTTGCCACTAGTAGGTGATCCCGAATCAACAATATTTGTCCTATACTCTTTCCTACTACCGTGAGTCAAGCTACCAGCATGTTTGCCTAGGGTCGAACACGGGATGGGTCATCCCACTAATGATTCAAGATTAATGTTTGAAAATGGTGAGACTTTTGTTTGGACTTTGACGGTTAAAACAGGGGAGTCGGGTTGCTCACTGATAACCTAAATAAATTTTTAACCGAAAGTGCAGAATGGTAACCTGAAGGCCTGATCACTAGCTTGATAACATGGGTATTAAAGTGTCCTCGAAGATTTCCATTTAGGCCACAATGACATATAGTCAAAGCCAAACCGATTTTGTTTAGCTATAAACCTAACCTCGGTCCACTTATTTGAGTCAAATCAAATACTACAACATTCAATGTCCCGGGCCATGAAACCTAACATTTAACCCTCCTATCAATGGCTCAAATGACATCTAAAGAATGTCATGAGATCACCATTAAGAATGCATCAACCCTAAAGTATGACAAGTATTGACCAAAAGAAAGACATTAAATGGTATTAAACCCTAGTTTGGAAAGCTGGGAACCATAAATGCAGTACCCGATTATTTAAAGCATGAGGACAACTTGCAAGAGTCTCCAAAACAGTTAGCAACCCTCCTTCAAGCTCCTGTGAGGCTTAGCT
Source organism: Tetrastigma voinierianum (assembly GCA_016808115.1). NCBI lineage: Eukaryota > Viridiplantae > Streptophyta > Magnoliopsida > Vitales > Vitaceae > Tetrastigma > Tetrastigma voinierianum. Next base: position 2,176,792 of record JAEQBH010000112.1, read on the forward strand.
ACATCCCTTGAGTTGTCATCCTCAAGGGGTGTTTGCGCCTTGTGAAAATGAGAGAAAGAGGAGAAGAGAGCAAAATAAAACCTAATGAAAGTCAGTGGGAAAGCCATAAAATGGAAAGTAGGCTATTGCAGAAAGTTTCCATAGTCAACCCAATGTGTGAAATGACAAAAAGGCCTAAAATATGAAATTACAATAGGGATAAATGGTAATTAATCAAAACGTATTCTTCTTGGAATCAAAAACATCAAAACACAGGCAACACTACTATGCAGATTTCATTGAAGTATAGCTTAAAATTTCATTATAGTGAAATTTCGCTAAGTTAGCTTAAAATCACAAGAGATAGTGAAATCAAAATTTTCAATGAACAAAGAATTTTTGCTAGCTAGCTTAAATTTCGCTAGCTTAGCTTGGGGGTTTTAGTATTGTGCGAAAATTTTTAGGATTGCGAAATTTTCGCTATGATCATAAATTCGCCATGATTGCGAAATTTTCGCAATGCATACAGCGAAAAACTGGTTTTCCCATACACTTGCATCATCCTTTCATCAATTCCACTTCACATTTCTTTCTCATTTTTGGTTGGTGAAATGACTGAATCCTCAAAGATTCAAAGACCAACTTGACATCAAACTTGAAATTATCAACAGGCTCGCAAACCCGCAGTACTTCCAAAACAAACTTGGATCTGGTACTATGGACCTGCACATGTCAATTGGCTCAATTCATATGATTAGTGCGCAAAAAGCACTCAAAACCTATCTTGAATAGGGCTCAAAATAGCACTTTTTGGGCACTAATCACTACTTCAATTCAAAAATTGCAAAAGATAAGCTAAATAGGTGGCATGATCAACTAATAGCTCGCAAACATTTCAAACAAGGAGACCAAGTGTTGCTATACGACTCCAAGCTCCACCTCTTTCCGGGCAAGCTTAAATCAAGATGGACTGGCTCATTCACCATCCAAGAGAAGTCCATCCCCAGAATAGATCCATCCGACCTGCCTAATCCACGACTAGAGGGTATTCAAGGTTAATGGGCAAAGGTTGAGCTATATGCAAAGCAAGACTTCAATCGACAAGGAGGAGAACCCCTCTCGAATTCTCCATGATTGTTAAAAATGCATATGACTTCTCGGCAGTGATCTCGTAAGCCCCTAAAATTTTTGTTGCCAGAATTTTCGCTTTCTTTTACTTTCACATTTTTAGAGATTTTTCTTTTGAAATTTTTTTCTCATTCTGAAGTTTGTTTCTCACGATTTTAGTCTTACATTTTCAGGGTGCTACTGGTGAAATTTGGGGTGTTATTTTTTTCTGGAAATTTTTCGGGTTGTATTCTTGTGACACTGGCCAAATTCATATGTCATGATGATTCATCTCCACGCACTTTTCATCTTAGTCTGCTGCAAACCCTTCATTTTCTTATATTAGGTCATTGAAATTTTCCTTTCTTTTTAACCCATTATTTAATAGGCCTTTAAGGCGAGTGTGTTAGTGATCATTCATTCCCACTCCACATATAAACCCCTTTTCTTTCTTTCAATTTCATTTCTCCGTTTGAATTTAGAGCCCATACCCCTTTCTTCTCCTTCTGAGAAACAGGGCGGTAGGGCCGTGGAACATGCTTTGGAGCCTCGGGTGCGCTAGTTCACTCCTGCATATGGGCAGCTCGGCCCGGCTGCTTAGCGGAATCATTGCGCCTGCGATTAGTGCCCAAAGTGCTATTTTTAATTTATTCGAGATAGGTTTAGTGCATTTTGCACACTAATCATATCAGTCGCTTGATTGGGGTGTTCGGGTCCACTTAGTATCACTTATGCCATTGCGGGGGTTATTTTTGGTTGTTCTGGGGTTTTGCATGCCTTGGCCACTAAAGTTGGAGTTCGATGTCCAGGGATATGTGCTGAACCATGAAGATTGAAGCTATTTTCAGCCATAAAAATATCAAGATTCAAGGAAAAATGAAGGCGGGATGCGATGAAGTATAGTGCGGTGAGCAAAGCAATTGACCCGGGGAAATTTCTCTATGATTGCGAAAATTTACATTGGGATTACCGAAAATTTATGGCCAGCCGTAAGAAATTTAACGTCTGCGAGTGGAAAATTCCCATTGGTGTGAAATTCGTATCTAGCGAATTCAGCATTGCTGGCGAAATTAATTGACCATTTATCTCTCATATTTTAAGCTAGGCTAGCGAAATTTAGGCTAACTAATGAAATTCAACTATGATCAGTGAGGAATTTCTCGATTTCGCTATCTACGTAATTCGCTAGGTAGCAAGGCCCCCATGGGCTAGCTTGAGCCCTAAACTATCTAATGATTCTCACCGCATAGTGAAATTCACGCCCTTGTTAATTTGTGTATTTGTTCCTGCTTGACTACGTTTTGGTGTATTACCACCTTGTCCCTTGTATCGGCCCGATGTTTTAGGCATTCTTGTATTTTCACACTTTTGGGTGGACTATATAAACCCCATGAATTTTGTAACCACAAAGCAGCTTTTTGATTTCAAGAAAAATTCACGCTTCGTTTAGGGTTTGCTTTTCTCTCTTCTCTCTCTCCTTTTCTTTGTTTTCACAGGTATGAAACACACGAGGATGACCTTCAGGGATGCTTGACTAAGCCATATAACTATGAAGAGGAAGGTGCTAGCTTGGTTTTTAAGGCGATTGCGGAGTGGTCCTCATGTTTTAATTACTCACAGTGCTTTGTATTTATGGCTCCCGACTTTTCAAACTAGGGTTTAATGCCATTTAATGTCATTACTTTAGCCCGATACTTGCCATGCTTTAAGTGCGATTACCTTTTATTAGATGCGCGATATTCTTCTAGATGGCCTTTGCGAGTATGCTTGAAATGAGGTTGATGTTAGGGTTTAAACTGAAAGAGGCTGTGAATGCATGTTACTGTGTTGGCTGAATGGAGTAGTTTACAGGGTTAGGTTTTATAATTAAGCAAGATCCCAGGTTATGGGTTTGACTATATGTCACCCCCGCCATAGCACGAGGATATGACAGGGACACTTGTTGGCCCATGTTATCAAGCTGGTGACCTAAACCTTAGGGTTACCATTTTACACTTCACTTTAACCATTTGTTCCGGTCGGTGAACATCTGACCTCCCACATTTTTTAACAAAATCCAAAAATCGAACTAAAGCCTCACCAATTTTCAAACTACAAATACAAATCATTAATGGGATGAAGCCATCAGTGTTCGACCTGACATTCTCTTTATAGGTAGCTTGATACGCGATACAAGGAGAACATAGGAAACAAATTTTGTTGATTAAAGCTCACCTAGGCATACGAATCAAATGGCGTCGTTCTTAGGTTGGTGCCAAACTACGTATGATGGTGAAGTGTACTTGTAATCCTCATTACAAAGTGTAGGTGACCTTTTAGACCCTTTTTGAATTTCGGAGTTCTTTTATGGCGCAAGTTTTCACTACTTTGTGCGATCCTTTGCCTTTATTTTGTTATTACAATCGGAGTTTTTGTTTTAACTAACAACGTAGGTGAGAAGCGGATTGCTTTTTGTTCTTTGTTGTGTCTAATTTGTGTAACGAGGGTGTTTTATACGACAGGACGGAGGATATCAGGTAGATTGCATAGAGTGAGTGTACCAATTGAACACGGTTGTGTCGGTGTGCCGGTGACGAATGGATCATACGAGGAGCGACCAAAGTCGACAAGCACCCCTATGAATCGATAGCATACGGTCGATGAGGGATCATATGCACCCTCCTAGGTTAGTGCCCCCTCTTCATCGCCTCATGAGGATGTAGCGATTGAGACCACACCTAGTTCCCACCTTTTCGCAGTATGGAGAATGAAAATCCATATTCGTATAAGGGATTTTGAGGAGGTGTGCACTACTTTTAAGGAAGGTATAGCAGGCATGGAGTTGCTTTGAAGCTGAAGGCATTTCCGTTGACCCTCGGAATGGCGAAGCATGGCTCAACTCACTTAGTAGGAAACGATTAGAAATTGGGCGATCTTGAGCTGAATTTTTGAAGAAATTCTTGATTGCCATAAAGACAGCCCAGTTTGAAGAGGCGAGATCTACTGCTCGACTATCAAGCGATGAAAGTTCTACCAGTGTTGGGAGCGATTCATAGAGACCATCAATGCATGTCCACACCATGGTTTGATACATGGTACACTTCGTGTTCTGTTTTCCTGATAGGTATGTCTCCGGCCATTGGCGGCGCTAGAAACCATGTGTGGAGTGAGCCCTACGAGCAAAAACCCGGATGAGGCCATGGATTTCTTGAGTTATGTGAGCAGAGCTTCCAAGGGTTGGGATGAGCCAAACCCAGAGAGAGGTGGAGAAAATGGGGCCCTCAACACACCAAGGGAGGGATTTTACACTTCCCGAGGACATGGAAATGAAAGCGAAAATCTGACCTAAGTAGGAAGGTGGAGGTTAAGTAACTGACTCCATGAAGTGCAGACGGTATTTGAAAATCTGCACAAAGCCAATCCATGCACCAATTTCCAATCCCTTTGCCCACCCGGAAGAGCGGTATCCTATATTTCCCGGTGAGAGTTTGATGTCGAACATGCAATGCTGGTAGGTGATATAAGCCTCCACGCTTGATACCCCATATGGTAATACCTACAATTCCAATTGGAGGAATCACTAACCTCTCACGAAACCTAATCCCCCCACATATGTGCCCCGGGTGCCAAACCAGTTTGGTTCCTCATCTCAACCACAACCATCATCCACTTCTCAGTTTGAGCAAGCGTCACGAATTTGAGTAAGGTGGTAGGCGGCTTTGTGGAAGAACAAAAAAGGGATCAATGCACGATTGGCACAAGGAATTAAATCTTGTAGAAACACACTTGAACAAAGAGAAATAGATGGGCTTGAGCAATCTTAATCAAAATAGACAACTCTTGACTATTCAATCACGAATCAACGATGTGCGGAAGTGCGGAAGGAAGGTTCCTTCCCCAAACATTGCCGAATCGAGGAGTCATGAGGAGTAGGTTCATCCGACCAATTGAGGGAATGGATGAGGTGAAGGCTATAATCACTATGAGGAGTGGAAGAGAAATAGGCAACCGATTACTTGGTGTTGAAGAAACATCACGAGGAACCCGGGGAAGTTGAGCGAGGAAGTGAGCATCGGTGAGCTCAATGAAGCCGAGAAAATGTGCCACCTGCATTTCAGGGCACTTTCGGAGGCGAGAAGAAAGGCATCGACGAGGGCGGGCATCCACACTAGAAGTCCTAAGGCAGGTGAAGGTCAACATACCCCTTTTGGACATCATCAAACAAGTCCCTGCCTATCCAAAGTTTTTAAAGGATCTCTGTACAATCAAGAAGGGATTGGGCATTGAGAAAAAGGCATTTTGGCGAAGCGAGTGGGATTACCATAATCAACAGAACCAGTCGGAAATACAAGGATCCAGGATCTCCCACAATATCAGTCAACATTGGTGGGACTTGCATAGATAAAGCACTGCTAGATTTAGGAGCCGGTGTAAACCTGCCATCTTCGGTGTATAAGCAGTTAGGTTTAGGAGCTTAAAATTTCTGACATCACTCATCATTGTGCGTCCCGATCGGTGAAGATCCCTAAGGGGATAGTTGAGGATATGTTGGTTAAGGTAGATAAAATTCTACTATAGAGTAGATTTTGTAGTGCCAAATCAGAGCGTTTAAATGGACCCAATCATGTGCTATCTGGGAAGACCATTTCGTACTTGCCAATGCAGTAATAAATTCTTGGGAATGAGGTCAAGTCTACAACTACATTTGGCAACATGACGTGGAGCTGAACATATTTCACTTGAACAACGAACCTGACTGGTGGCGAAAATCAAGTGGTAATGAAGTCTGTTCGATTGGTCGAGAATTCAAGAGGCTGTATGTCAATTGCGAAACCTTGACCAAGGTAGTAGATGTTTTGGTATTGCCATGGTAGTAGCTGGAGGCGATTTTCAGTTCGAGAATCAACCAGGTGGAAGAAAAGCAGCCATGGGAAATTGACATCGAAATTCACGGCTGCGGGCCCAGCTACTTAGGGGTTAGGAGCTTCTCCTCTTCGACCCTCAATGAGTAATCAAATGAATTTGGGCTGGTTTTTGGTATTCTAAAAAACCAAGCTGTGACTGATAATTTTACTTTTATTTTAATTTGGTCAATTTCAATATTTTTAGCTATTTTTAGTAAGTTTCTTAATTTAGTAGCTTTCCTTTTGAAGCAAATTTGTAATTATTTTATAGTATCTTATATTAAATTTTGAAGTATAGTTTAATATGATAATTTTTATTTTAATATAATAATGAATTTTAAAAATTTGGAAATTCTAATTCTGCAATTGAAGAAATTGGTTTGAAACAAGTGTAATAATAGCGAAATGGTGACTCTTCGACTCAGAGGCACCTTTATAATAGGAGGAAGGGGGGGGGTAGGGAGCCTTTTCGACCCCATATCATTCTCCTCCCGACCTCCTGTCTCTACGGTGCGCGAAGCCACAGGCCTTCTTCCTCCGGCTTCCACAGCCCATTGGCCAGCCCTTTGTTTGCGCCGATCGTAGTCTGCAGTTCTTAGTCACCAGGCGCCCTTCCACGGCCCGGCTTGCCGTGCCACGGCCACAGGCCAGCACCGTCACGGGCGGCGCCAGTGGCGCCGTGCCCTGCCCCCACGCATTTCGTCGATTGCCTGGTCCATTTCAGTCCTCACAGCGGTGAAATTTGGTCCGACCCTAGCGATTGCCACTGGTTCCATTTTGTCTGCGAAACCCCTACTCCGGTGTTCTTTCCAAACTCTGACTATGTTTGCGCGAGGTGGGGTCGCCTCGAAGCCTGAGTCGGGTTCGGTACCGGCCCGGGGGGCGGGCCAGGTTCCAGCTCGGATCGGCCAGGTACCCGACTCCGGTCCTGGCGGTCCGCGAGAGCCTGGGGTTCGGGAGAGTACCGGTGCGGATGGGACCGGGCCCCTCGCCGGTCTGTGAGTCTGCGGAGGCCGACCTCAAGAGCCGACCACATCAGGTCGAGAGGAGTCCTCATCTCACAGGCCACGTGCGTCCGCCCTACGTCGGCCCGGCCGGTGACCTCGTGCTACGGTTATCCGACCTCGAGGATCGGGAGGCCCTTATTGGTCGGCACCTTTTATACAAGAATCGAGGGCTTAACGAAGATTTTGCGTAGAGTCGTACCTGGCACATTATGGGGCACGATAGCTCCCCGATTGGGGGACTCGTGTGATCGAGCATTATACTGCGCCATTCCGCGCCTTAAGGCCGGTTCTGCTACCCCGGGTGGTGCTCCAATTCTACCATTCTATGACCTCCCCAGGGACGCCTGATCTCTAGAGCTCAGGTTCACTATAGATGATGAAGCCCGGGAGTGCTCACGAGTAGCGGACTCTCTCCGGCACATTGGGCACTGCCCAGGCCACGATTCACGACGATCTTGAAGGATATCGAGGCGCCTCGGCCAGAGCTCAGGAGGTGGTCAGCCGAGTCTCGCTCGAACACCCTGGCGGGACACAGTACTATTCGGGGCGAGCTCGCGCACCGGTTAACCTCGCTCGTCACTGCTGCTGGACCCAGGACTATTATTCCACTTTAGCACTGTCTGACGTGGGGGCGTCTGGGGCTCGCCAGGATCTCGAGGAGTTCCTGGTTCAGTCCCTCTGAGTTAGTGAGCCTCACTGCATTTGAGAACAAGGTCCACCGAGACTGGCTCCGGCGGAGAGTCTACCATAAGTGCTGACTCAAGGCGGTGGTGGGCACTTGTTCAGGAGGGCTGGATGAGAGGAGGATTAAGGTGCCTGCGTCTGTCGATGGAGCGGCGATGGTGATCTTAGAGTATCTTTTCTCCTCGACGGCGGGGACCGGAGGAGGGTGCAGACGAGAGGCAGAGAGGACTCGGGGAGAGATGTGCGTGCTCCCGAGGGGTGAGGAATCTGAGGCAGGGCCGGTCGCGGCCTCATCTCCCTCCATGTCCTCCCCTCCACCCACTTCCAGGAATGCGGCCCTAGCGTGCACCGGGGCCCATCTTGTCGATGACATTCGGGTATGTTCATGTCGTGCGGGGAGCTAGGGGTTATGGATCTTTGTGTGCTCGTGTGCTCTGAGGGCGGCTGTAGGATCGGAGGTTGGCTGGCGAGAGGCCACTGGAGTCCATGTCGCTCCATTCTCCGGTGGTCTTTGACTACTGGGTCTTGGCACGATCTGCCCGTGAGATGGAGCCTTGCCTTGGCCTCATTGGATGTGTTAGCGTGTGGCATCAGACCCTGCCACGTGATGTTGGTGGTTATGCTCCGCCACCCCATGTTTTTTGCCATAAGTTTGACTTTATCATTGCTCTTAATTTTGTATAGGATTCATGTGTGCTTGATGTGAGTATTGATGCACTATCATTCAGCTATATTAAGCATGTACTAACCATTTTGGTTATATCAAAAGCGTTCTGATGTTATTCTGATCTACACCTTTTTTAAATCACTTTTATTGCCTCCATTTTGTGTGTCTACTTTTTTCTTTCAATTGATTGTTTAGTTGCTTTTAATTGAACAATTGAATTGCCTTTAATTGGAGAATTTGAAACCACATTACCTTAAATGTAAAACAATCCCGTATGATTAGGTTTTGGTGAATTGAGTTCGACATGCCGACCTTAGAACATTCCCACTTCATTGAATTCACCACCTTTTGATTGTTCCGATAAGGTACGTGAAATTATGTACACCAGCTCGCTTTGAAAATGGCCTTAGGCATGACGAAGCGACCACCAGCCGGTTCATTACCCATAATTGTAGAGAACCAGTGTGATGTTCGAAGGAAAGAAAACGAAAGAAAGAAGAAGAAAAGAAAAAGAAAATAAAAATTAGGCTTTTGAGAAGCAGAAACGCGGTCAGAAATTTGTATGAGCGAAAAAGAAAACGCTAAAAAACAAATGCTAAGCAGCCAATTGGTTTGGTCTTCGACTCCAGTGTATGATTGGTGCGGTGGAGTTTTAGCGTAATTGCAGGTCTTGATTCTAGAGTCATTCGAAGTCGGGGTGAAGCACAGTAGAGAGTTTGTGAATTAGTGATCGCGCAAGCGGTGCCTCGACACTAATTGGTTGGGAGTCATGTCGGTGGACCCCGTTACACGGTTTGTTGTCGAGTTTAAGCATTGCACCTGATGAAGTCGAATAAAAGAAGAAGAGTGTAGCTTTTCCTATCTAGGTTGTTAATGACTTAAGGCCATGCGGTAAGCTAGGTTGGGGAATAATTAAGCAATTTATTGGCTCGATCGGTTGTGGAACCATTAGACTTTGGTGGAAATTCAGGTTGAGAACCATGTGGACGATGTTGACCTAAAACTTGATCTATAGTAGTTTGTTCTCGTGCCGGTTTGAGCAATTATCAAATTATTCATTTTTTAAAGGTAATACCTATTTATACATACCCTTTTTGAACCATAAACTTGAAAACACGCATGCATCATCCCTTATTGTTTTTTGTTGTAGGGACTAGCAACGTGTGGATGGGGTGTGATTGGTGCTTGAAAAGTCTTATTTTGAGCCACTATTCGAGATAGGTTTGAGTGCTGCCAGCTCAATCATGTCAGTTGGCTTGATTAGAGGTGTTCGAGGGTCAATTAATATCACTTATGCCATTGCGAGGTTATTTTTGGTTATTTTACGAGGTTTTTTGTGCAGCCACTAAGTTCGAGTTCGATATCGAGATGTAATGTCTTTGAACCGTGAAGATTGAAACTATTTTCAGCCATCGAAAATATCAAAGATTCAAGGAGAAATGAAAATGAGAAGTGATTAAAAGGATGTAGTAGAAGAGTATGGTGCGAGTGAAGCAAAACATCTTTGACCCGAGGAAATTCGCTGCTGATTGCGAAAATTTATTTAGATTAGAAAAATTCAAACCATAATAGAAAATTTGAGTCTAAAGCGAGTGGAAAGAATTAAGCTAGGCCCAAATGAAATTTATATCTGCGAAAATTCAACTGATGCTCTAGAGAAATTAACCAATTTAAGCTATCTCTCATATTTTTAAGCTAGGCTAGCGAAATTTCGTACAGCTAAGCGAATTCCTTGAATGGCGAAATTTCTCGAACTAAGCTATCTACGTATGATTAAATAAATTTAGCGAAATTTCATCTATTAATGAAAATTTTATCATCTGTAATTCTCTATATGAAATTCACTTACTATTAATTTTGTGTGTTGTTCTGTAGCGACTCTCGTTTTGATTGTATTACCACCCTTGTCCCTTGTATGATGATGTTTTGGGCGTTGTACAATTTTCACTTTTGGTGGACTATATAAACCCAGTATTTTGTAACCTGGCGACTTTTTAGTTTCGAAAGATCATGAAGCTTTTCATTTGGGTTTGCTTTTTCTATCTTCTGCCTCTTTTCTTTGTTTTCTAGGCTTGAATTTTATGAGGATGACAACTCAAGAGGATGCTTAACAACCTCTTATGAAAGAGGAAGGTGCATTGAAAACTGGTTTTGAGTAGTTCAGATGATTACTCTATGTTTCAATCTACAGATAAAATCTTTGTGGCTCTTGACACTGTAGGGTTAATATGAGTGTGTGATTCACAGCGATACTTGCACCATGCTTTAGGAGTGCCAGTTTATCTTGTATTCAGATTATAGTGATCTTCACTGGACAGTACTGATACTGTATGGTTGAGTGTGGGTTTTAAAGTAAGAAGAACATGAATCATATTGTGTTGTTTGACTGAAATAAGGAGTGGTTCTAGGGTTGGTTTTATAGTTAAACAAAGTCAGGTTATAGGTTTGACTATATATGTACTTACCATATACGAGGATATGTAGGGCATACAACCCCAGTATTATCAAAGTAGTGACCTAAACCTTCTGAGTTTTATTTTACACTTCCACTTTAACTGTTTTGATGATTGTTGAACCATCTGACCTCCATTTTAACCGATCAAAAATCCAGCTCAGCCTCACCAATTTCCATGTAATACGAAATCATTGTGGATGAAAACCCCGTCCGTGTTCGACCACAGACATTATCTGCGGTACAGCATTCAGCGTTAGAATTTATAGGAAACAAATTTTGTTGATTCCGCTCACCCTACAGTGGCACGATCAACTCGGTACTTGCCCTGCTCCGCCTTCGTGGTTGCTTAATCCAGCTGTTGCCCCTCTGTCCTCTGGGGCGGTCTTCTTTGTAGTTCCTCCGGCTGACCCGACCTAGGAGGACTACACTGGGACAGCCCCTCACCCTCTGCGCCATCTGAAGCCATCTGGAGGGGCTGCAAGTCTCAGGCCGGACACCAGTTTGGGAGGGGAGATCCTCCGACTCCAGCTCAGAAGCGATCGCCGCCCCATTGGGCGACCTGGTGGGCCCCTCATACGAGCCACAGTCACAGGCCTGTCATTGGGACCATCACCCACTTTGCAGCTGTTCCGAGGCTGATGATTGCGGACAGAGGGACACCGCGGTGAGGTTTGGCTATGATCTTTGAGTGCTGTGGACCCGAGCTTGAGACTGATGCTCTAGTGCGAAGGTATACAGGCAGGATCATGGCCTCAGTTGGTTTTCTGCCCTTGGGGTCATGGGATTCACACACAATGACATCCGGCGCCAGTCCAGCCCGGCGCACTTCATTTTCTCCATAAGCGTTATTGAGAATCTTAGGACCTCAGAGACATGGCACCACATTCGTGCGGTGGTCTTACTTTAATTGACCTCTTGCTAGGCGGTGTTGTCTATGAGTGGTGATCAGCTCTTTCTGAGGACACTACTAGTGAGACCGATTCTATTAGTGACCACAGTGTAGCTCTTATAGGTCACATTCTGCGGTCTAATCTTTTCCGCTCAATATGGATTGAAAAGGAGGAGGTAAGTGCCGAGCCTTCTGTCTAACGTCTGGAGATAGTTGTTAAGTAGACTTATTATGACTTGTATTTAGACAGGGTTGAATATATGAGTGTGATTACATTGCCCCAAATAATGCTATTTTGAGGCCTGTTGCTAGGGTTTGGCCACACAGTAGTGATGGCTTAAATAACTTGATTGATGGTGAGGTCCGGAGCTTTGCTATAATCCTACATTTTGTAGCTATTTTGTAGTTTGCGGGACCCGATACCTCAGACTGTCTTAATCCAGGTTCAAACCTGATGGGCAGATGGATTGAAGTGCGATCATTGGAAGGAAATTTGGAATAATCTTTGAATATGATGAATTTTGGGGTTGCAAGGAAATTCGCATCTGATTTCGCGAGGTTCTTAATTACTACAAACATTCTCCCTATCTACTATTAATGCTTTGGCTGCTAAGTCTATATAGTGTAATTTTGGTTCCTTTATACATTTGGTAAAGAATTTCTTACAGATGCTGAGAGCATCTGCCTCATTGAGTGAGCATAGTATTAATCGATTTTTCAGTCATGATCAATAATGGAAATTAGGCGCGAGATTTCCTCCTCCATTTGGTTTGTGATTTTCTCTCCTTTTCCTTCATTTTCTTGCTTTCTCACCATCAAACCCCTTGATGACAAATCAAAGAATTCTTGCTAAGGCCCCTAAATCCTTGAAGAGGAATGCCACTGGGTGTTAGTTTTGAGGTAAACTAATTGTTCTCTTGCTTTCCATGTAAGCATTTATGGGTGTTTGTGTTCCTGCTTCTCACCTTAGGTTAAAACTTCCTAGGCATGCCCTCACTAACATGTATTTGGCAAGCTTTTTGGGTTTAGTGGATACTTATCACTAGATCCACTTATACCCAGTTAGTTGTCTCCACATTAGTTCTTTGTGGGGTGGGTTTAGGAGGTGTGTTTTCATGTTGTGGGTTATGCTCATTAAATGCCATTGTTCAAGGAAAATTATAAGGTTTAGGTTTTAAAGCTAAATGAAGATCGATTTAGGAAATGACTATAGGTGTCCTCTATTGTAGGAAAGAACTGGGGACTTGTCGGTTGACTTTGAACCCTAAAAGCAGTGGCCCGAGACTTCAGAGTTATTTATACTTTATTTCGATTTGTTTGGTTCAGCCTTCCACCCCTGCTGACTTTGCAAAGAAAGCCATAAATCCAGAAGAGAAAACATCATTTTCAATCACTATGACTCTTACTCTCGTGAAGAAAACCCCATCCCAGTGTTCGACCACAGACCACTATCTTGCGTAGCTTTGCTGACGTGGGAGAATTAGGTTATAAATTTTGTTGATTTCGGATCACCCTACTGTGTCATGAATCAAATGGCACCGTTGCTGGGGATGGTGCCCTAGTGAGAAAAAGAAGCTATGAACTTGTGATCCATCCATGATATTGGTGAGTCTCGTTTCTTTTTATTTGACCATTTTCCCCATTTATAGTTCACTGTAGGGGAATTTGGAATTTTGTACTGTTCATACATTTTTTTCTTGTTTTTCTATTTTAACTAACATCAACCTTTCTGGTAGCCTTGTTTTTGTTGGTTTCTTGCTTGTTGTGTGTGTTCATAGTAGCTTATGTAGTGGGATAGAAACACTGCAGGCAGATTGGAAAGGCTTGGTGCTCCAGTTGAACAAGGGTGTGAATCAGTCTGCACAACAACCGGATGAACCCTACTGGCGTGAGGCTGACGGGAGGTTGAGAACCAATGCCTACAGGTGATGAGGGGATCACATACACCCCCGGGGTGAGTGCACCCTCGTGCATTATACCCCCTATGTGGGATGTGCGAGTGAGGGCCTTATCAGGTGCCCTTGCTCCCAACTTTTAATGGTATGGAAAATGAAAATCCATACACGCATATCAGGGATTCGAGAATTTGCACAACTTTTAAGGAGAGTGCGTTGTTATGGACATATAAAGTGAAAGCTTTCATGACCCTCAGACAAAGCCAAAATTTGGCTTAATTCACTAAGGCCAAGGACCATGAGAGCCCCAGTGGGAGCTACGAGCATAGTGCGAAGAAGTTCTTCAGTGCCCACAAGACCAACAATTTGAAGAGGCAAATTTACACCTTTGCAACTCATGACAGTGAAAAATATTATCAGTGTTAGGAAAGGTATATGGAGACCATCAGTGCCTGCCCTCACCATGGCTTTGATACCTGGATGCTGGTGAATCACTTGTACAATGGAATGTCCCCTGCCATGAAACAACTCTTGGAGACCATGTGTGGAGGACTTCTCATTAAATCGATGAAGCCATTGGATTTCCCTCGTATGTGGCTGAAACCTTAAGGGATGGGATAGTCAGAACCCGAGGAGGTAGAGAGAATGAAGCACACAACAAATCAAAGGGGAGGCATATATTCAATATCGAGGCAGGCAGACTAAAGGCTAAGTTGTCCGCCTAACCGGAAGGATGGAAGGCACAAAGAATAAGAAGTCGTGGGTGCGGGTGGTGGCTGGATGCCTGCCCTTGACCATGCTTAGCGCGATCCACTGTTTGAGGTGCATTGTCAATTTCTCTTCCTGTTAAGGGTTTGATGATTGAAAATACAAATGTTGTGGGATAAAATGGGCCTGGTGGTGCCACATGTAGCAGCACCTGAATCCCGACAGGAAGGAAGACCACCACAACCTCCTGGGCTTCAAACCTCCAGTATGTTCCCCAGGGTGCCGCAGCGACGGCGCTGACCACTGACCTGCGTCACTGTTGGCGGTATCATGGGTTGAGCAAGGTGGTGGGAGATTTTGTAGAGGAAGCGAGAAATCTAATGTGGTCGATTGGACAAGAATAGAAAATGTAGAAAGCTCCATGAGCAAAGAAAATTGATGGGCTCTGATAGCCTCGACAAAAAAAAAATTGATACCACTGAGTCATCCATCACAAGTCTCGGTGTCGTGCGTGAAGGAGCAAGGAGATTCCTTCCCAAACCTTTGCCTAATCCACAGGGGGTGCATGAATTAAAGCTTCTCACAGTGAGCTTTGCACGAACATGGATGAAGTTAAGGCCATTATCACCTTGAGGAGTGGCGAAATTGAAGCGACCAATGCAGGCACAACTGGAGAGACCGAAGAGGAGTAGAGCGGAACACATATTCATTAAAGAAGATTCGATGAAGCATGCCTCCTCCATTTCCCCCGAGCAGGAAAGCGAAAAGAAGGCCTCGGCTTGAAGGCATCCTGGAAGTGCGAAGCGAAGTAAAGTGAACATCCCAGCGGCATGATCCAAACGAGTTCCGACCTATGCTAAATTTCTAAGGACACGTACCGCAGTCGAAAGGGTTGGGCATTGTAGAAGGCCTTCTGGCCCGAACAAGTCTGACTCCATCATCAGTCTGAGAGCCTTGAGTGAAATACAAAGATCGAGGATCCCCCGCCCATCTCGGAGTCAACATTGGAGGGATCTCAATAGATAAAACACTTCATTGGATTTGGGCCAGTCAACCTACGCCATATTCAATGTACAAAGATTGGAAGCACTGGGGAGCTAAACCTAACATCACCCTATCCTTAACTGATCGATTAGTGAAAATCCCAAAGGGAATAATGGAGGATGTTTTGGTGAAGGTGGATAAGTTTTATTATCCGGTAGACTTCGTGGTTCTTGATACGGAGCCTGTAGCGGAGGGCATTCACCAAGTGCCCATCATACTTGGGAGGCCATTCTTGGCCACATCTAATGCCATAATCAAGCTACTTAGTAATGGAGTCATGCAACTCTCCTTTGTGATATGACCTTGGAGCTTAACAGTACCACGAGCAACGAGCATCAGTCGGTAGAGGGATGAGGAGCATAGTCGGATGAAGCCTGCTGAGTGGTCTGAGAGTTAAAAAAGCGAGTGCCTGGGACTAGAGGAAGGCGGTGAATGTAGTGGAAGGGTGTAGAACTAACTACACCGGTCACTCCTCCTACTTGATAGTGATCCCGCCCCACCCACCACGGAGAGCGGGATGCTTAACCTGAGGAGGCGAAGCTGGATTTGCAGCCTGCCTTGAAGCATGGAAGACTGCCCTCCTGGACCGTAAACCTCTTGGCTGCGTATTGCTGTGAGATGGTTCTGCCAGGAACCTGGAAACCCTCGATTTTTATATGAAAATTTTTGTTTTTACATTATTTTAAGTTTTGTCGAGTTTTCTTAATATCTGAGAATTTTAGAAAACTTTCTCAATTTTAAGCAACTCCTCACATTTATTGGTTTCAATGCGGGTGTTACGACGGGCTGGGTAGTAGTTTGGACCTCGTGATTTCGCGAGGTTGCGAGAATTTCGCGAGTGCCTTTATTCATCATCCTGCGGCCCTCAGTTTCTCGTGCTGTCATGAATCCTAATTTTTTTAACCAACCATTTAATAGCGATTTATGGTCATTAATGGGCGAGACTTTCTTTCACTACCCCCTGCGCTATATAAACCCTTTTGTCCTTCATTTCATTTCACCTTCCACCTTCCAGTTTGAAACTCCCCTCTCTGTGGTGACCCCAGAGGCCAGGCCGTTGTAAGTCGAGCAGAAACCCACAGGAGCTCGTTTAAATTCTTTGATAAAATCCCTTCAGTTATCGTTTTATTAAATTTTCATTTTCAAAAGTGTCGCGACACGTCCAGGCTTCGACAGGTTGGCGAATCCAATAGGGCAGATTTTCAGAGCATTTTCAATTATCTTATCAAAACATTTGGCTTGTGTTATTCATTTTAAACTTTATAATTTCACGGAAGCATTTTCATTTGAACAAGCGTAAAACATTTACACATTGAGGCTCCCATACCACTTACATTTAACAAAATGCATTTACAAAATAATAATTCGGAGTTCAGTGTTTCTAAAATCTCGATGTTCGAAGAAATGGAGTAATGCATATGTGAGCATACTCCACAATTCTTTCTCTATGACTTTGAGCTCCTCGATCTTACAGGTCTTGCCCGATGTTTATCTTTCGGTACCCTGCGCATTGTAGCTCATCGCTAAGCATTTTCATGCTTAGTGGTTCCTCTGATTCTGTATTCCATTATAAACTCCATAAATCATGCATTTATCAAAGGCTGCCTTTATACGATATCGGTGTAATGTAAAGATACTTATCTGAAATACACTTTTCCAATACCTCGTTTCGTTTTTGGTTTGTAGTTCATATGGCTATAGAATTCGGCATCTGACAGTTCGATTTAGTGGAATCTTGTCACATTTGTCATTCGGTAGCAATGTGGTTTCATTCAATATCTTGTCTCACATATGACTATAGAAGTCGACATTCAAGACAGATTCAGTTGGTGAATCTTGTCCTGTTTGTCATTCAGTAGCAATGTGATTTCGCGTTCAATATTACCGTCTCACATATGACTATAGAAGTTGACATTCACGGTCGAGTTGGTGAATCACGTGCATGCGTCATTCAGTAGCAATGTGATTTCACGTTAGACAAATAAGGTTACCTTCATGACGAATTTAGTTGGTGAATCCCGTCATGTTGGTCATTCAATAATACGTTTCAAATCAATTTACTTTTATGCAATAAATTAACTTGTAGCTCCGTATACGTCGGATATTTGTCAAACATTTTCAAATACGATCGATGCGAATCGATATATATATGTATATTTATAAATAAGTAATGTAAAGATTAAAGAACAAGTATAGAACATTGGAATAAAACGATTAGAGAACAAAAATTGGAATAAAGATCGGTTATAGAACAAACTGATATCGATTTTAGTTCCTTTTCGATGCTCCGATCCTAGGTCAGGTTGCCGTCTTCACACACTTCCTAGTCAAATACAATTTATTCACTCTTAGTGGTTGTGATTAATCATACTAAGCGAGATATCGCCAGGGCGGCAGTGCAGTGCGTTTTGACTTAGTGTCATTCTTATTCGAACCCTTATTATTCATTTCTTAGGGTTCCTATACTAACGGTGTATGAATTTAGGCTTAATTACGCAAAAACTACACAATCTGGTCATTTTGGGCTCACATGTGCGTACACCTTTGGACTGTCTGGTACATGTGTCTATGTACCAGTACATGTTGGACATGTACCAATACATGTTAGCCTGCAGGTGGGAGTGTCTGGTACACCTGGCCATATCTTAGGTACATGTTCGGAAATTGCCAATTCATTTTCCACACTTTGATACCAATTTCTCCTTATATAACCCATTCCTTAATTCTCAAAAATCATCCTTGGAAATCATCAGAACCAACTTCAAAATACTTGTGGTGGTTTTGGAGTTTTCTCATCTGCTAAAACTACAGGTAAAAATCTATGAATTCTGAAAGTCCATCAATTCTTCTTAACGTCATTATAATTTTGATGATTCCGTGTTTATTTTCTACCATTTGGGGTTTTACCCACATAACCTCAACACTTTAAGGGTTGGGTGATCTCTTCCACAAAACCACTAGACAAGGGAGAGACGATTCTCATTGAAGCCTTAGGAAATCAAAACACACTTGATCCTAAGATGAAAACATACCTTAGTTTTGGTCTTCCTCTCCTTCTCCTTTTTCTTCCTCTTCTTCCTCTTGTTTTCTCCCTTCTTTTCCTCTCATACGTTTTTTTGCCCTAGCCAAAAAAAATGAGACAATGAAATTTTGTTTGTGTCAACACTCCCTTTTTATACTTTTTAATTCTCCATATTACAATTAAGTCCTTCACTCTTTTTAATTTTGCAAATCAACTTTATTTTAATTACATTTTTGGCCCATTTGTACTCCTTTATGATATTTATATCCCTATGGAAATTTCAATTTTATCCTTTGTCATTAGTGCCACAATTTCAGGGTTCACTAAATTTATCATTTTATAATTTGTCAATTTATCAGTATAAAAACCTGAAGTTTGGCTCAATTCATACCGAATATAAATAATAAAATTATATAAAATTTTAGGGTATTTTGGGAAGTGATTACATATCCGCTCTCAAATTTGATCTCATAAAGGCCCATGATAGAAAGAAGACTCGTGGGACTCATTCTTCAAGTAGCGGGTGAGCCAAACCTCCCTCCCATCAGTGACTCCACTTTAGAACATGCTTATGATGGCCAAGCCACGGCCATGACCACTTAGTGCGTACATTGCTCAGACCAAGTAGTCGTATCCGCCCACGCCCCGAGCGGCGCCTTTAGTTTGCCACATGCAGCCGCGCCATGCCGCCGCTTCCCTTGCCGCTGCTGCCGTGGCAGGGGCGGTCTCTTCTTCGCTGGTGTGGGCTCGTCCTCTGGCCCCTACACAGGAGATATCATACCAGGTTGGCCCGGCTCCACCATCTCCACCACATCAGGGGTCAGCCAGGCGCGCCGTCGAAGGGCCGGACTTGAGGCCCGGAAGTCGTCGCTCAGGAACAACGGGCACCACCCTCCCACTTGCCTTATCGGGGCATTGGAGCCCGGACTGTCCACAGCATCCATTCTTGATGACCTTACTTTAGTGAGCCCGAGTCAGGAATAATGACTATAAGTGAGAGAGGGAATCACACTTACAGGGAGTTTATTCGATCTCGACATTTAGAGGACTGAGCTTTGAGACTCCATGCTCCTCGTGCGGGAGATACCACACAGGCGTTCATGATGGCCCAGCGTTGTTATTTTTATCCTGGTGATATTCAGTTTATCACCAGATGACGATAAAATGAGAAGACGACTTAGATTGCACAACATTTTTACATTAACTCTTAGACGGGGATAGCAGACCTCCCCCAACATCACAAGCGCTTTCCATCGCGATAGTTATATGACAGACTATAAATGGTGTGATCCACCGACCGAGCGATGGTAAGCTTCTCTCCATGGACGCTACTGCGGGACTATATTGTTTGGGGCGACTCTCGGCGCATACTGTTGATAGACCATATAATAGAGGTCCTATCTGTTCACGCTCCACATCGTCTTATAGGAGGAGCTATTTTGGGCTTTGTATCCTTATTTCGGAGGCTTGGTTCGGCCGTTGGGCGTCGTGATGGCCTTGTTCGCTTCAGAGGATAGGGTCCACAAGTGGAGTACGCCTGAGTTGAGTCCACACCCTCTCTTATTTCAGCTCTATGCTAAGTGCTAGAGCACATCAGGTTCAGTGAGCCCAGATTGGAGGCGTCGCGGTTGTGAGCCACCACTACTTGTCGATCGGTGGCAAGCCATGCCTCGTGTCTTTCATCTTCCCACTCTCAGGGACCCGGTAGGGGACCATCAGAACATTTGATATTCCACTAGAGGACACGCCCCTGTAGGTGAGCACGCGAGGAGCCTCAACTCCAAGCTCCTTCGATTAGGCATCAATTCCTCCACTCCACCTACCACGGCTCTAGTGCCTTTGGCTCCAGGTGCCTTTATCCCTTAGGCCCTCGGCCCACATGCCCAGCTGCTCATTCGGATATTCTTTGATGAGCGCAGCCATGACCTTAGCGTTACATTACCATCCACCGGGGACTTTCGGCTAGCATAGAGGGGCGGTCGCGTTCTCCTGCTGCGGCTTCATTTGCGGTTGCCAAGTACCACCTTTGCGAATGGGATATTCGTCACGAGGTTTGCCGTGGCTGGGACAATTTCATGCAGCGCAGGAATCGGGTCATCCTCGTACAGCTCGAGTCACATGGGCCTCCTGATCTCTGCTTATGTCCCTGCTCGGGGCCCTCTGCTACCCCTCCTACAGTAGGATCGACTCCTCTGCCAGCCCTACAGGATCCCTGGATGTCTGTGACTCTGATGACATCCAATTTACTCCACTAGCGGCACCTCATTTGTCTAGGCTGGGGATGATTCTTCATCAGCCACTTAGATTGAGGTACCACTTCTCAGCTAACTTTCGATCTACCTTGATGCGGACGATGGCATGCCAGTTAGGGCGAGTTAGTGTTGGAAGTGATGTTCATCACTGCGATTTTGGTTATGTTTTGTACCACACCTTTCGTAGCCCGTTTTACTGCAATGGCTTGTTGTCTACTTCATTTGAAAGCTAAGCTTTATGAAAATACCTTTATTATATATTTCATACGACTCATGTTCTATACTATTGCAACCAATTTTTTTTTGCCCCCATTTTTTTGTATGGTTTGCCTCTCACCTTGAGTTTGAAAAACTAGAAGCCACTGAGCTTCGCCAAATCTTTAGTTGGATTCCATGCATGATTGGAGTTGTTGTTTAGTCGGTTGAAGGCCTGGTATTCAACCTTTTCATCCACAACTTTAGCTGGCACACCACGATTCACGTCGATTTTAGTCCAATGGGTGAGAAGCACCTCCCCACCTCGCACTTTGGCCCGGCCTTACCTTTGTTGGCGACCTTTAATAGGTTAAGGACCCCACATGAAAGGCTAATGAGTCTTCAAAGAAGAACAAGAAGAAAAGAAAAGAAAGCGAGATAGAAGAGTCGCGGCGGCATGAAACCCGAGCACGGTCGAGGTGCAGCGAAAGCCTTTAAAGCTGGTGCCACTAAAATAAGCGGTTTAGAGACCACTTGGAGCTTAGTGCTCGCTACATGGGTGGATGGATGGAGTTTAACGAGTTATAGGTGCCAGTTCTCGAAATCATTCGGGTCAGGGGTGAAACACAACAGAGTTAGTGGTGAAAGATCCTTTTGACTTGATACCTAAACCTTAGTTGGTTGGGTCATCAGGTGGATCCGTTACGAACTTTGGTGTCAGGTTCTCAACATTGCATCCTACAATACAATAGAAGTGTGAAATAAAAGTGGAACTGGATCTATTTAGGTTGGTTAACAATCCAAGACATTGGCAATAGCTTGATTGGGGGGAGAGTAGCTTAGCAACTTATTGGTACAAACTGATAACCTAAACACTTAGACTTTGGTGGAAGTTCAGGTTTATTTCCTTGGAATGGACCACCTTTGACTGTTTGCTTGTATGAAGAACATTCTCCCAGTTTGGTTTTTATACGAGTCGATTTTTCATCTTGAGGTGGGAACATTTACTTATACATACACTTTTGATCGGACAATCCTTTTGCATACACATAACCTGCATGATCATCCTTAACTTTTATCATTTATAGGGACTAGAAATGCGTGGGTTGGGAGGAGTGATTAGTACCCGAATAGTGCTATTTGGGCCACATTTATTGCGAGGTTTGAGCACTTTTGTGTACTAATCAACCTAAATAACCCGATTGATCGTTGAGGTCGAGGCTTTGCTGCCTAATCCACATTTTTGTAGCTATTTTGTAGTTTTGCAGGACAAATGCCTCATTCTCTTCAATCCGGTTAAACCACGATGAACACAGGCAGATTAAGATCGTAGTCGGAACTAAATTTGGAGCAAAATGCTGAAGAGAAGGAAGACAGTGAAAATTTTCACGGGGTTACGAAAATTTACCAGCTTTCTGGAAATTTTTGTAACCAGTCTCCCTGCCTCCTGCTGTTGGCCAGAAAGCTTTTTTACCCTCTTTTTGTGGCTTTATGCTGAATCTACCCTTGATGTAATTTTGGTTCCTTTATACATTTCGTAATTTCCTTGGTGCGAGTATCCCATATATTCGGTCGAGCTTGTAACATCAATCGATCTTTCAGTCCGCCAGTCACTCGTGGAAATTGGGCGCGGTTCCTCTCCTCCGCTGGTTTGTGATTTTCTCTCCTTTTCCTTCATTTTCTTGCACTTTCTCACCATCCAAACACCCCTTGATGATGACAAATCAAGGGATGCTTGGCTAAGGCCCCTCATCCTTGAAGAGGAAGGCCACTAGGTGTTAGTTTTGAGGTAAACTAATTGTTCTCTTGCTTTCCATGTAAGCATTTATGGGTGTTTGCGTTCCTGCTTCTCACCTTAGGTTAAAACTTCCCAGGCATGCCCTCACTAACTTGTATTTGGCAAGCTTTTTGGGTTTAGTGGATACTTATCACTAGATCCACTTATACCAGTTGTCTCTATTGATTCTTGTAGGTGGGTTTAGGAGGTGTGTTTTTCACCGTATGGGAGCATTGGCAACGTAAATATACATTGTTCAAGAGGAAAAATTATAAGGTTTAGGTTTTAAAGCTAAATGAAGATCCGGTTCGGGAAATGACTATAGGTCGTCCTCCCCAATGCTAGGAAAAAGACCCGAGGACTTGTCGGTTGACTTTGAACCCTAAGCTTAGTGGCCCGAGACTTCAAGGAGTTATTTTATACTTTATTTCGATTTATTTTCAGTTTTCAACCATTCACCCACACTGTTTTTACAAAAACCTTAAATCCAAAGAGAAAACATCATTTTCAATCCACTGCAACTCTTTTCTCATGAAGAAAACTCATCCCCGTGTTCGACCCTAGTTCACTATACTGCAATAGCTTTGCTACAGCAGTAGGAGGAATTTAGGTTATAAATTTTGTTGATTTCGGATCACCCTACTGTGTCACGAATCATCTATCTCGATCTGAGGCCATGCCTCTCTTATTCCCCGATACTTATCTTCAGTGCTTTAGCATGCTCCGGCTTCCACGATGAGCACAGATTGGAGCGTCGACCGTCTTGGCCCATGAGGCCATCCTTACCGTCCTTATGCCCTACTCTTTCACCTTCCGCCTTGCACCATATGCCGTGACCAAATTGGTCGCCGATATTCCCGCTGGTGGAGCAGCCCCTCTCCAATGGCATACTGGGAGCCTTAGGCCTCCAAAGACCCTCGCTCCCAAAGATCTCCCCTTCCGGCCTCCAAAGAGACCGCCACCCATTGGCCTTTGTTTTTTCAGGGCCCCTTGCCCCTAATACCGCCCCTACAGACGGTGCTGCGGCGAGCACTTCCTCACCACCTCCGCAGCATATCACCATTTCCACCCGGGACATTCTGACCATCATGGATGCAATCCAGATGTTCTCCTCTATAGCAGCATCATTTGTGACTGCCCATGCAGCCCTCGCGGATAAGATGACTCACACTGAGGCTGCCATTGCTCAGACTAGCGCCATTCTCGCACAGAATCAGGCCATCCTCATGCAGATCCAGAGTCACCCGGGGTCTCCTACGATCCTCCCATACGTATTCAAGCCGTGCCGCTCCCGTCCTACTCCAGCCAGGATTCGGCATTCTCCACCGCCTTTCACCGCATACTCCCTGATGTCCTAGCAGTCGCAGCAGTCAGAGTTACCCACGAACGGCACCCGAACTCCGCCCAGCCGAGTGACGCCTCTTAACGGCCATCGATCGAGGTAGCACTTCCTCCACTACCTTTCCAATCCACACCCCACAAGGCCAATGGCACACTTGGTCGGGGAGAGTTGCTTAAGAAAGTGATTTTTATACTGGATATTTCCAATTTTTTTTTACACTTTTCGACCTACTACATGTGTACAGTCATTTTGTATGTGGTTTGTCATTTCTTTTTGAAAAAGTTGTTTTTGTAAAGATGAAAATTTAGTGACACACTCATTACACATGTACGTATACCTCGCTCTAATTCATTTGCAACAATTTTCGCCCCCATTTTTTTGTGGTTCGCCACCGCAAGTTGAAAAATTGAAACACCGCCTAAATGCCATTGATACTAGATTAGTTCCATGGAATGACATGATTGGTCACGAAGTCTCCCGGTATTCTATCTTTTCTTTCCACTCTTTAGCTAGTCACACACTACACACATTAGTTTTCCAGAATAGCCCGAGAAACTCCATAACCCTTTATCGTGCAAACCCAATTCTAGTTTCATTGACCACCTGTGCCAAGCCATGGTTCCCCATAAAAGAAGGCCAATGAAGTCTTCCAAAAAAACAAAAAAAAAAAGGATAAGAGAAAAGGCCACAACGCTTTACCTTGAAACCCGAGCACAGTTCGCGGGGTTTACGGCAAAAATTTTTAAAGCCTGGTGCCCTAAGCCTTAGTTGGTTGGGAGCCACCGACTTAGTGTTCACTACATGGATGGATGGGTGAGGTTTAGCGAGTCGTAGGTGCTGAAATTTAGAATTCATTTAGAGTCCGGGGTGAAACCCGAGGAGTTAGTGGTCGAAAGATCCTCATGACTTGATGCCCTAGGCCTTAGTTAGTTGCGAGTCATCGGTGGACCCCCGTTACACGGACTTTGGTGAGGTCACTTCTCAAAGATTGCATCCCACAATACAAAATGAAATATGAAAAAAAAAAAAGTGGAACCGTGATTTATTTCTCGGTTGGTCAATGTGCTAGACTTGCAAGAGCTTGGCTTGGGAGAGAGTGTAAATGAAGCAAAAGTTATCATGGAAAGTCGATCACATAAACACTTGGATTTCGTAGTTGGCCGATTCCCTTGGGATAGATACTGTTCTGAAACTTAGTCCTTTATGGCATTTATTCTCCCAAGCTGGTTGTTGTGCAGGGTCTCAATCAGTCACACTAAGGGTAGGGCATTACTTATCCATACACTTTTTGAAAATACCATTCCTTTTACATGAGCATAACCTGTCTGCTCTTCCTTCTTTTTGTCATTGCTAAGGGACTAGCAATGTGTGGGTTGGGGGGAGTGATTAGTGCCCAAATAGTGTTGTTTTGAGCCCTGTTCATTACAGGTTTTGAGCACTTTTTGTGTACTAATCAACTTAAATAACCCAATTGATACACTAAGGTCTCGACTATACTACTAATCATATGTTTGCGGATATTTTTGCGCTTTTGCAAGCCAATTACACCATTATCTCAAGCCAATTCAAATACAAAGAACCTAAGCCGAACTCGGCCGCATGTGCCAAAGCAAGAAGGAAATTGGAGCTAAATTCAGAGGGAGAGTGAGTATCGGCAGAGATTCGGCAAGATACTAATTTCAGAATGTTGACTATAGCTTGCGAATTTCTATGTACTG
This sequence comes from Tetrastigma voinierianum, assembly GCA_016808115.1. Classification (NCBI taxonomy): domain Eukaryota; kingdom Viridiplantae; phylum Streptophyta; class Magnoliopsida; order Vitales; family Vitaceae; genus Tetrastigma; species Tetrastigma voinierianum. The sequence goes on from JAEQBH010000112.1 coordinate 2,202,416, forward strand.
CGGAAATTTCGTAGGTTGTGGACTTTCACAGCCGTGAAAATTCCCAGCTCGCCTGCTTAATGTGGTTGACCACTTTTTGACTGCTTTTGGTGGTTTTGTACAAAAATTGCCCTCAATGTATTTTTCTTGTTTCATACCTTTTTGTAATTTCCTTGACTTTCAGTAGTATATATATAAGCCTCGCCTCAAGCTCAGAAATCAATCAATCCATCAATCAATAAAATTGGCGCCAAAGCTTTCAACTTTCCTGCGGGTGTGATTTTCTCTCATTTTTCTTTCCCTTTCTCGCATTTTCTCACCAACCAAACACCTCTTGAGGATGACAACTCAAGGATGCTCATTAAACCCTCTCATCCTTGAAATTAAGGCCACCAGTGGAAGTTTTCTGAGGTAAAGCACTATCTTCTTTGCTGTCAACGCAGTATTTATTATCATTTATGTTTCGCATCTCATGTTAGGTTTGAACTTCGTGATGTACCTTTGAGTGGCCGTACTTGGCAAGCTTTCAAGGCCTGGATACTATTGCTAGATCCGATGCTAACTTAGTTTCCATTTACTTGCTCCTACTGTGTTAGGATCCAAGGTCGCTTTTAACCCGCTTCAAACATTAATGGTTAATAAATGTTGTATACTAGGAGAAAACTTTAGGTTCGGGCCTTTATGGCTAAACATAGATCCGGTTTGGGAAATGACTATAGGTCATCCCCAACACGAGGAAAAGGACCCAAGGACATTATAGTTGCCTTAGGAACCCAAGCCCAGCGTGGGTCCAAACTTCAAGGATTCTTTTTACACTTTATTTCCCTACAAGCATCGCTTTTGCTCATCAACCCTACCTATTTTTACAAGAAACCCAAATCCAAGTGGAAACACCATTTTCGCCTCTAACCGTGACTCACTGCAGCCAAGAAAACTCCATCCTGCCCACCTAGACCACTATACTGTAGTAGCTTTGCTACGGCAGTAGGAATCCTAGGATATAAATTTTGTTAATTCTGGTACACCTACTGTGGCATGAATCAAGAACTTTCTTGATGAGCAGTTGTTTTTGTTATTAGCCCAAGTACCTTGGTATGCTGACATTATTAATTACTTAGCTTGTGGAATTATGCCACCTCAGTTCAACCACCAGTAGAGAAGGAAATTATGAACCGATAGCAAATTTTATATTTGAGATGACCCACTACTTTTCAAAAAAGTAGCAGATATGATTATCAGGAGATGTGTACCAGAAACAAAACAAGGTGAAATTTTTAATAAATGTCATGCATCACCATATAGAGGACACATTGCAAGAGATAGAACAACCTATGTACCCCTCCAATCAAGCTTTATTTGGGCTCACTTATTCAAAGACTATTTTGAATGGGTAAAATATTATGATAAATGTTAGAGAATGGGCAACATAAGCAGAAGAAATGAAATGCCCCTACAAGGAATCCTGGTGATGCAGATTTTTAATGTATGGGGAATAGACTTCATGAAACCTTTCTCATCCTTATTTGGAAATCTTTACATTCTCCTAGCTATGGATTATGTATCCAAATAGGTGGAAGCCATAACTTGTCCAATAAATGATTCCAACACAATGGTTGGGTTTATTCAAAGAAATATTTTGAGTAGATTTGGAGCACCTATAACAATCATTAGTGATGAGGGAAGTCATTTGGCAAACAAGGTTTTTGCAAAACTGATGAGAAGATATGAAATCAGACATGTAATGGGATTGGCTTATCACCCTCAGTCAAATGGGCAAGCTGAGATTTCTAATAGGGAGATAAAGAAAATTCTAGAGAAAATAAAGGGCAACTCGCTAAAACTCCGGTCTATAAAGCTAGATGATGCATTGTGGGCTTATAGAATTGCTTACAAAACTCCCATTGGAATGTCCCTATACAAAATTGTATTTGGAAAACCTTATCATCTCCCTCTAGAACTAGAATATACAACTATGTGGACCATCAAGAAACTGAATTGTGATTTTCAAGTTGCCAAATAAAAGAGATTACTCCAAATGAATGAACTATGGAAGAGTTGAGGAATGAAGCTTATGATAATGCCAAAATCTACAAAGATAAGACAAAGAAGTGGCATGATCACAATATTCTGAGAAGGGAATTCAAAGCAGGAGAACAAGTCCTATTATACATGTAGCGACCCCCGAGCCCCACCCGACCCGATTGGCGGATCTGAACCGAAACCCTGGGACATCGACCAAAGCCTTTTATCAAATCCATTTATCAAATACAATTCATTAATACAAAAACTTCATTCTCAATCTTTATGAAGATTTCCATTTAAGGAAAGCTCCATAAACATTTACAATTTCACACTGCAAAATATGCATTTAACCAAAAATGGCATTTTATGTCGTTTCTAACATAATGTCCAAAATCGTAATCGGATATAAGTACAAAAATATTTTCGGAGTTAAACTCCTTTTGTTTACAAAACAATGTAATGTTCAAAATGGTGAGGATGCATGTAACGGAGCATACTCCGTGAACCTTCTGGATGACTCTAAGCTCCTCGACCTTGGGTCTGCTTTCAAACACTGTCTATCACTCGGTACCTGCACATTGATTAAAAACAATACGCTAAGCATTTTCATGTTTGGTGGTTCTATACAGTTCTCTATTCTATTTCAGTTCAATATGAATCATGCATTTATCAAAATAATGCCTTTATACAATGTCTATGTGTAATGTAAAAGATACTTATACAAATACATTTTTCAAATCATTTTTTCGCGTTTCGATTTGCGATTTAACATATGGCTATAGAGTCAACATTCACAACATATTCAGTTCGTGAATCCTTTCTTCTTTGTCATTCAGTAGCAATGTGATCTCACATTTAAAAAATACGGTTACTTTCATGACAAATTCAGTTGGTGAATCCCGTCATGTTGGCCATTCAATAATGCATTTCAAATCAATTTACTTTCATGCAAGAAATTACTCTTGTATCAAATATGCACACATGCATATTTAAACAAAACACTTCGAATAATAATAATTCAATCAATATATATATATATATATATATATATATATATATATATATATATATATATATATATATATATATTTCATAAATAGAACTTGAAATGGAAATTGAGTCACAATGAACAAAACAGATAGAGAACATAACAAACTGAGAACAAATAGAGAACAAATAACAAACCAATATCGATCCTTTTTCTCTCTCAATGCCAGTCCTAGGTCAGGTTGTCGTCCTCACCCGTACCCAGTCAAATGCAAATTCTCCACTCTTAGTGGTTAAACAAATAATCGTGCTAAACGAACATTGCCGAGGCGGCGAGGTACGGTATGTTTTCACTTAGTCTCATTCTTATTTGTACCCCTTAACAGTCATTGCCAGTCCTTTCTAAACAATCGGGTACGAATACTAGGACTCAAAATCGCATAACATGCAAAAAATAGGTTAAAGAAAGTAGTGGTAGCCCGGCGAGGCCACTTTTACCGGTACCGTTATCGCTATAGCACGGCATTGGCCCCATTATCACAATGGTACCGGCATTACTTTGAGCGTACCGGTACCACTTGCCCACTGCATCATGGGTACCGGTACCACTTTTTGGTATCGGTGTGGTACCGGTACCACTACGCGATTTTTGCCCATAAAATGTCAGATTTTGGCATTTTCAGCCATTTTTCTTCCACGAACCTCCTATGATTCATCCTATAAAAATCCAATTATGTAACTCAATCTAAACAACTCCAAAAGTGGTTTAGAAATGAATGAAAACTCCTTCCTTAAGAGCTTTTCCCCAAAAAATCAAAATCATAAAAGGTGAAGTTAAGGTTTTGTTTTCTTACCTTGAATCTCTTCAAATCATTCTCTTGTAGGTTGCTTGATCTCTTAGAAGCAAAAAGTGGGAAAGCATCACACCAAAGCTTGATCTTCTCCCAAGCCCTAGCTCTCTCCCCCTTTTCTCATTCCTTTCTCTCCCAAAAACGTGATGTGCTCTAATGAGCATCCAAAGACCACTTTTCGTCTTTTAAACCCATTTAAGTGTAAGGCCTTGTTTGGCCTACACACTTATTATCATTTCTCATTTTCTCCCTTTTTGGTCTTAAGTCACTTATTCTATATAAGGCCTTGTTTGGCCACAAAAATGCATTATTGGGTTAAGTTTCTCTTTAATTGCTATATAGCCCATAAATCTCTCAAATTGCACTTCAATTTTTAGTATTTACACTTAGACATATAAACTTATTTACAATTAACCCTTACCCTTAGGTCCTTATTTTACAACTTTCAAATTTGCCCTTTACACTTGGGTACCCGGTCCAATCACCTCATTAGCATATATTTGCATTCGTCATCCTTCTTCTCCAGTCACTTCTCTTAGCCATAACCATTTATTCAATATTCATTTTAACAATTCATGAAAATATCCAAGGTTAGTCTAATTATAGCCCTGAATATATAATTGTAATTTTATTATAAAAATTCAGTATATTTGTATGCTACATAAATACACCTAAACTTAAGATGTTTCCCAGAAACTAAGTCAAGATGGAGTGGTCCTTACATAGTAGCAGCGCAAGTGCCAATCTTTCGGAGTAGTGACATTAAAACTCTATCTTGGAAGCAGTTTAAAGTGAATGGTCAAAGATTGAAGCATTATCTTGGAGGGGACATAAATGAAGATTAGTTCCAGATTTTGAAAAGAGGAGAATTTTGCTAAAAGGAAACCATTTTACAGCAAATGTCTAGCTAAAGACATTAAACTGAGCAGCTTCTTGGGAGACAACCAAAGCAACTTTTAATTCTTATAGTTAACTTGATTTTTTTTTTAATTTTGTGTGTTTGAAGTTTAGTTTTAATTTTGTTTGAAATTTTATTTAATGATCTTATTAATTTTTCATGACAATGAAGCTGTATTAGAGATGGATTTTATTTGGAATCATTCATTCTCAGACTTATCAGGCAGAAAGTGCTACAAGGGGGGAGTTTATTTTTTTTCTCTAACTATCCTTAATGAGAATGCATAGTTGAAGTTTGGGGGAATGTAAATTTTTTTTTAGAGCAGGAAATTTGAAATAGCTCTATTGTGCTCATTCCTTGACTACCTTGATGATTATCATGTTGAATTATATTGAGTGAAGAAATGAGATGTGTTGTTCATACTTGAATTGAAGTTCTTTGATGTTAGATGTGTCTTCACAAATATGATTTGAGTGGGATGAATATATTGCATTTGCATACTGTTATGTGTGTGTTGGTTGAAAAATGTTAATTGTGCAATTTTGAAGAAAGCCATAAGATTGTCACGACAGACAATCTTTTATTGTGAGATTTCTTTTAAATTGAGATGAATGAATTAGGTTGCTACATTGGTTCTCTCTTTCATGACAAAGTTAGCTCTAACCTCTTATTTTGCAAGAAATTGTTTGTCATAACACTATTCCTCTTTGTTGCGACATAAGTACACTTGAACAACATATTTTTATGTCGCGTCATTCTTGCTATGTCGCAACGAAAGATTGACCTAACCTTTAATTGATTCCAGAAAAAATGTCGCAACATTATTTCTTTATGTCGCTACAGAGGATTAAAAAGGAAATAAACCCTAGGCTAGTATTTGTCGCGACATTTAAAAACGGCACAACAAAAAATTTGGCCCATAAATAGATAATTTTGAAATATGAAAGGCAACCTTCCTCATAAACCATCAACCCACTCATATTCCTTCACCAAATATCTCTCACCTCGCTTCGAAAACCCTAGATTCCCAAAACCATATTGTAACAGCCCTTTCCGATCCGACCCAATTGGCGAATCCGAACGGGTTCCGGGATGCTCGTTTAATTAATTTTATTTATTTGTAAAAGTGTCGCGACCCGAATTCTCGACCCGACCCGAAGGGCGGATCCGAACCGAAGCCCGGTTTACTCCAACTTTTTTCATTTATCTTATCAAAACATTTTATTTATGTCATTTCATTTTAGGGTTTTCAATTACGCGGAATAATTTCAAATGGTAGGCCTAAAAACATTTACTCTTATGCAATTCGTTTACAAAATGGAGTATATGAGCCTTTACAAAATGATTTACAAAACAATAGTTCAAAGTTTAACTCATTTATTCACAAAATGTCACATGTTAAAAACGAAATGATATGCATATGACGGGGTATATACTTATACGACGTTAACTTTCTATGACTCGCGCTTTCGATCTTGCCTTCTTCCTCACTGAAACCCGACAAGATAGATAAAATTCACACACTAAGCATTTTCATGCTTAGTAGTTCTATATAGTTCTATTCCAATTTTCAGTTTAATATGACATGAATTTATCATAAAACCATTTCTTTTATAACAAACTATGCTCATGCTTATTCACTTTCACATGCTTTCACTTTACAAATCATTGATCATATCAAAATATGCATTTTCACATGCTTTCAATTTACTTAAATCAAATCATGAGATTCAATCATATACTCCCAAGGATGTATTTAGTTTACAAATTCCATTTACACTCATCAAAGTTTGTTATTTCACTTTTTCTATACAATTCACATTCTTGACAGATTCAATTCGGTGAATTCCGTCCTTTTTGTCATTCAGTAATGTACTTACACATTTAACAATTTCGGTCTCCCTTCATGACGGATGCCGATTGGTGCATCCCGCCAAGTGGGACATTTTAACAATGCCATAAACCATCATGACGGATGCCGATTGGTGCATCCCGCCATGTGGGACATTGAACAATTTTGGTTTGCCTTCATGAAGGATGTCGATTGATGCATCCCGCCATGTTGGTTGTTCGGTATATTGATTTCAATTCAAGAGGTCAAAAATTCACCAATTCGTTTGCAACTCAATTAATCACTCACATGCAATTAATTATCAGACATTTCAAATCCATATGCACTTTCGTAATATCATTTCAAATATATACTCATTCCATATAATCATTTCAGATTTATTTGGTATACTACCAAAATACTTGAAATAAGGATAGAGGTTCAGTGAACAAACCGAAGCTATCGGCTCTCGTTTCCTTCCCTTCGATCTCAATCGTAGGTTAGGTGATCCCCACCCATCCCTAGTCAATAACAATTACGCCACTCTTAGTGGATAAACAATTAATATATACATTTTATGAATGAGACAACAATCTTGGTTAACGGTTTCTGGTTAAGACATTAAGTCTCTAACGTTTCGCGAGGAGGCGAGGTAATGCTACTTTTTCATTTAGTTTTATCCTTATTTGAACCCCTGTTAATCATTTATTAGGGTCCTTAAACTATTGGTGAACGAATACGAGGTGTTCGGAAACAAAAATTCTAAATTTGTTCACTGTGAACAGTTGCTACACCATGGAGTACCCAAGGGGTGCCATTTTAAGACTGCCCGCGCGGCAAAGGGCATCCCACGCTAAACAGAGGGAGCCTAATGTGCCTGTGATTTTTCCAGCTATCTTTTTGCAATTTTTCTCCAAACTCAAAATCCAAAACAACTGCTGGAATCAATTCAATAACATCTTAATATCATCCTAAACCAACCATGAGCAAAAACCATGGATGGATTAGGGTTTTTCTAACCCAAACATCATTTAAAGAAATCTCGGGTTTGGTTCTTACCTTAAATCCCTTTGAATCTTCTTCACCCAAGATGCTTAATCACTTAGAAACCATAAATGGGGATGATCTCCCACCAAAATCACTTCTTCTTGCAAAACCCTAGCTTTCTCCTCTCACTCTCTCTTAAAAATGTTTTTTTCACAAATGGGAGATTTCTAAGACCAAAAATGCTTTTAGTCACTTATCCCTCTCAAGGCCATGTTTGGCACATCAAAAACCCATTTTTGGATTTAAGTTGCCTCAATTTACCTTATAGAACATCTAGCACTTCTATTTGCACTTAAACACATAAACATTTTCTCAAATGACCCTTAGGTCATCATTTTACATTTTTCCATTTTTGCCCTTTTTACACTTAGGTTATTTCCGGTTTCAATCAATTTCTCATTTTAGCATATAACATTTAATCATATGCCCCACACCCACCTCACCTCTCTCACAATTTAACAATTTATCAATGTTCCCGAAAACCTAAGTCGCTCTCAATTTATACCCAGAATTATATAATAAAATTATTATAAAAATTCTAGGGTATTTTGTAATGCTGGCATGGCTATTCTTTCACCCATGTATGAGCCGTCGCACCTCATTCCTAACCTAAAAGAAATAATGGAAGAGTACTGATTCGTGCCACAGTAGGCTGAGCTAAAATCAACAATATTTATATGGGCCTAAGTTTCCTACAATCGCCAGAATAAGCTAATGGCAGTATAGTGGTCTAGGCCGAACACCTGGGATGGGTTTTCTTCATAAAAATGGCTCAGATGAAGTATGAACGCAAAGTGGCTTATTTGGACTATTTGGAATTCATTCAAAAACAAATGGGTTTGAAAACAGGAAATTGTAAAACCCGAAGTTAAAAACTGAAATTAACAATGAAGAAATTTACGAAGATTTAGGTCACTAACTTAAAATTTAAAAAACACATGTTCCTGTTTTATCCTCCTATGGGAGTCACGGTGATGGGCATGCCCTTTGCTTTAAAACCCCAACATTCTTTTTATCATTTTGGGAGGCTCGTAAAGATCTAGAAGAATCACAAGGCATCTCACCCGAGCACCGAACCCTGTGTGCATGAAGGCATTATTGACTCTAGGCTAGTAAAGACCATCTAAAGAATCACGCTGCATCTCACCCGAGCACTCGAACCCTGAAGCACGGAGAGTATCACAAAACAATAAAAGCAAATGTGTTATTTAACCCTAATTTGAAGAACCCTAACATGTGAATATTACCCCATAGGCAAGTAAGGACCATCTAAAGAGCCACGCATTCTCTCGCTACTACACCGGATCTAAAGCATGGAGAGAGTATTGCCAAGACAAGAATGATCCTATGTTATGTTCCAGCTTTGAAGATAAGGCCATAAATACACTACCCATAACTTTTAGTACATGAGGACAACATGCTTAACCCTATCGGCTAAGCTAGCTTCCTTCCTCTCAGCAGAAGAAAGAGCCGCTAATTCCCTAACCTCACCTGAGGTGTGCTTGGTACTGAAAAGTGAAAGAAAGAAGCAGAGAAAGAAGAGAGAGAAGAGAAAATAAAAAGCAAAACTTAAAAAATAAAACAAACTTATTTACAAAAGAAATGAAAAACTTAAGCAAATCACCAAAAACTTGTCTTTCTTCCTCTCCTCCTCTCCTCCTCTCCTCCTCTCCTCTCTTATTACAAAACATGAGGGGTATTTATAGGACTCTCAAGGTATAAAATACCAAAAACCCTAATAACTAAGTTGCTATAGGATAGAGAGTAATTCACCAAGCTCAAGGCGGTTGCATTAATTACAGCATCAGCCTCAAATTCTCACACAGGAGAATTTCAGCTTTAGACCAGCTTAATTCTGGCAAGGGTTAGCGAATTGGCAAGGGTTGCGAATTTGGCAAGGTCATAATTCTCGCTTAGCTAGCGAAATTCCTCGCTTAAGCTAGCCAAATTTTCTGCTGAGTAGTTTAATTTCTCGCGAATCGCACGCTGCAGGTGGGCTAGCTGAATTTCGCACGCGTGCTGAGATTGCGAACGTTTATGACCCTCGCAAGGGTTGCGACCTCTGGCTGCCAAACAGCGCGTAAATTGCCCGCTTTGCCGCTCGCATTCCTCTCGCCATGTCTTCAATCGATCTCATTTTTCTTCACTTCGCTTTGTTTTTCCACTGATTGGGCTTGTTGGATGGCTGAGACTATACCCAACCTCATGATCGATCATTTTGCATTGAAGTTGGTGCCCAATTGTGTATAAAAGTCTACAAAACAACCAAAAACACCCCTCAAATTGGCATAAGTGTTACAAGATGACATGAAACACTTCCAATCGGGATGTTAAACAGACATGATTAATGATCAAAAAGCACTCAAAACCTATCTAATATGTGTCTCAAAAATTGCACTTTTTGAGCACTAATCACACCCCCCAACCGAAACGTTGCTAGTCCCTTAGCAATGCAAAATAAGAATTGAGATGCATGTGGTGATTTTCAAAAAGGTTGTGTTGCAAAAAGGTTATTGTACTTATATACAAACTACATTACTTTAAATTGAACAATTGAAATCAATTTGAAAACCTATATACGAGAATAAAATCCATAAGAGAACAACGTTCTTAGAACAACACTGTTTCCATGATTTTCAACTCGATCTCCACCTAAGTCTAACGGTTCATTTTCAGATCTAGATCGAGTCAATAAAATGCAAATTTGTTTCCCCAACCTAGCATTGACATGGCCTTAAACTGTTGAACAATTAAGATAGGGTTGGTTACACTTCTCTTGTTTTCTTAATCATATTGTAGGATGCAATGCTAAAAAATTCGAGTTCACCAAAGTCCGTGTAACGGGGGTCCACCGATGACCCAACCACCAAGGTTTAGGCATCAAGCCAAAAGGATCAAAGACCACTAACCTAAAGGCTTCACCGACTTCAACTCCACTTTGAAAATCAAGCACCTACAATTCGCAAATTCTACCTATCCACCCATAATCGAACACAAAATCGATGACTCCCAAATCAATTAAGGCTTAGGGCATCAGTTTCAAAGGCTTTCGCCATACACCCCGCGACGTGCTCGGGTTTCAAAGCAAAACTTACCATTTTATTTTTCTTTCTTCTTTTCTTTTTCTTTTTCTTCTTGCTTTTCTTTTCTTTTTCTTTTCTTTTTCCTTTTCGAAGACAACATTGGTCTTCAATTTGTTGGTAACTCAACCTATCCTAGGTTGCCAACATACCTAAGCCAAGTTTTGGTAAAGTGGAAGAAGGCATACAAATTTACAACCTATTGAAGCAATATAGAGTGCAAGGTGTGACATAAAGATAAAGGGGGAAATTTCCAAGTTGAGCATGTCAAGAACATGGATCGAACACAAATTGTTTCAAGTATGGAATTTGTTCAGCATATAGAGTGACAAAATGATGATTCAATCATCTAGCCAAAGCAATTCAATTGTCCACTTGAAGCAATTCACCAGCAATTGAAAAGAAAACATTACACATGGCAAAGGTACAAACATGATATGAAAAAGTCTATGTATATAAACTCATCATTTTTTGACATACCAAAGCGGCTTAATACATATGGCTAATAACCTAATCCAATTCACCGCCGTGGTGGTGGTGGTGTAGTTTACCGCAGTCAGGCCGCCAGATATCCAATGAGGTCGCATCGCTGGGCGTCTTCTCTCGGGCAGATCAGAGGAAGACCCGTGACGTGGTCATGATTCGATGAAGTACGGAAATGGCACTGTCCCAAAGTGGCCCCACCGAGCCAATCTCCGGGTCATGTGGCCGTATGTCACCGCCCGCGAGAGGCCGGCAAGGTGCATCACATCCATCACTCCACCATCTCCGAGCGCCGATACGTGTATACCCGTGACCGGTGTGCTGAATACGAGGGCCCTGAGCATCCAGGGCCGCAACCCAAGCAAAGGGGCGGAGGAGACCTGTGGTGAACGATCCGAAATATGAGTGGGACTCCTCCGCACTCCTCCGGTGCAGAGCAGGATCGCCCAGGCATCCTCAGCCTCCTCACCCTGATCTCCTCCCGGTCTCGCTACAAGATATGGAAATGGATGCATAGTCATAATCCGGCCCATCAAGCACTACCCGGTGAGGCAGTCAAGCCTCGCATCTCTATCCCAGGCTCCTCCGGAAATCCCATCTGCTCAAGAACATAGGAAAGGAGCCCCTAATAAGTAGCCGGTATGCTCTCGCCGTATGAGGTCTCTCCCTGTGACCTTCTCCTCAAACTCGTAAGAGCGGCAATCACCGTACCGATGGCCGAACCGTAAATTGCCCGAGATCCGGTACAATGCCTCCAAGATAGCCCTCCCAGACATAATGCCAGAGGGAAATAAACAAAAAGTGCCAGCAGATGGTCGATGAGCAAAGATATGAGGCTAAGCTCGCTCCGATAAAGAATCGGGCTACCAGAATATCCCCGGCCGCGTTTCAACCATCGCTCCGGGGCGGAGGGTGGGCCCAATCTCTCAACCCTCAAAGATTGCGCGGCGGTATGCACCAAGGTCGGCCAAATAACCGGATCGGGAGTACACCTCGCGGCCATCTTATCCCGAAATGGATCTCCCTCCAGTGGACCATCCGCATCCCCGAGAGTGTCAGGGACAGTAGAACTCGCCGACCACTCTGCAGAACTGCTCCTGAGTCATAAATGGGAGGAGCTAATACCTCTCGATCAATCTCATCGACTCCTGGTATCTGGGGTCGGCCATCAATTCAGAACGCCGTGAGAACGACTCCTCGCCGAAATGGCCTGGCCACGCATATCCGCATTCCTGAATTCGGTGTCCTCGAACACGGGCCCCTCGATCCGCGAGGCCGCGGATAACCGAGGTGAATTTCTCACCGCCGATGCGGCTGGCGATGATGGCGGTCCAGACGATGATGACTCGCCTGGCCCGGCGCGCTCCGAAGGCCTTCCGTCCTCCACTTCCCTTCCTCGAGGCACGTGGATGGGGCCCGGTCCCATACGCCGTTCGTAACGCTCAATCCCGCAGGCTCGCCGTGCACGGCCCTGGGATGTGATGGCACTGGGTGCTGGTACCCGGTGTCGCTACTTGCTCTGCAATTCACCCGAGGCCGAACACTGACCCACCGCACGACCATTTTTGAGATATAAAATAAACTCACGAAATGCGAGACTCACCGAATATGTAGCTGGGTCCCGTGACTCCGACCGAAGCTCGACACTCAATCTCTCCGAAGGTCATTGACTTCAATAATTCTCATCGACCCGTGGTCTGATCAAATCGAACGGGTCCTTCAATGCATAAATCGTGGCTCAATAGAATACCAAGGATCAAAATTAAATGAACCAGTATTACTAAGAAGTGACTCATCGTGCCTAGCACGCGTGTGGGGTGGTGAAGGTTTGCACCGGCCGTAAGTCGACCATGGAGGCTCCCACACGCTCTACTTCCGATGATGCGAAAGTGACTCGGGTCACCAAGTTGATGACTCGGCCAGGAGTGGCTCGCACAGTATCGGCCACGCCCACGCAAATGCAACGCACCCGCCAAGAAGTGGGAGCTCAGTGGCACCAAGAAGGAGCTCAGGGCACGCTGGGAGGGGGAGAATATGAAGTGTATTGAGGCCAACCCCCTCCCCTGCTTTTTATAAACAGTGAGAGGTAGCCGAAAAGGTCTTTCCCCACCACTTTTCGCTGCCGAATTTTGCTATTTCTCGCCTCCTTGCACATATTAATATCAAAATTTTAATATTAATTACTAATATTAAAGAATAATATAACTAAAATTTAACAAATTTACTATAATATTATGATTAATATTTAAAACATACTATTTTCATATACAAACTAAATTATAATGAAAGGAAAAATTGCTAAGTTAAAAATTTTTGAAAAATTATTAAGACTACCGTATCTAACTAATATAAGACAAAAATTAAAATTTGTGAACTCGTAATCCTGCTTTTGAAAACACCAACCAGCTTCGTCTAAATACCAAGGGGGTCACAGGATGACTCTCAACTCCACGCAAAGGGCTCGCCTGCCCCATGATGTTAGGTGGCCATAAGTTGGACTGTTCCTCTGGAATGGTTGTGGATTTGAGCAATTGGCTTGCAATTGGTGTTGTTGGCAAGACCAATTCTCCTTCATCACCAAGGCTGATCACTCTTTGTATTTTCTGGGCACCTGTTATACCTGCACACTGATCAACTGAAACAACGTCATCAGTTATAGGATTTTCAGGTTCTAACAATTTTGGGTTGTCATTCAAATTCGAAAATGTTCAATTCCAATATCATGTCACCAAATGTCAATTGCATGATTCCATTCCCAAGAATTAATAATTGCATTGGCGCACATAAATGGTCTCCCTAAAAATGATTACACATGATTCGTCTATCAGACTGGGTGCAGTGTCTAGGACTACAAAATCTATTGGATAGTAGAAATTGTCAATTTTGACAAGGACATCCTCAACTATCCCCTTAGGGATTTTCACTGATCTATCGGCCAATGAGAGTGTGATTGAGGTGGTGGTTTAAGTCACCTAAACCTAATCGCTTGTATAATTAAAATGGCATAAGATTCACACTGCTCCTAAATCTAGCAATGCCTTTTCCATGCAATCTCACCAATATGAACTCGGTATTGTGGGAGAACCAGATCTCAGATTTTTAATAGTGGTACTTGCTTTGGATTAGGGCACCGATATGTTCAAGGAGGAAAGGCCTTCTTCTCAATGCCTAATCCTCTTTACGGTGCATAGATCCTTTAAAAAATTTTGCATAAGGTGTACTTGGTTGATTAGATCAAGCAAAGGTATGTTAACCTTTACTTGCTCTTAAGACTCCTAAGCATGCCCGCTTGTTGAGTTTCCTTTTTCTTTCCTCTCAATGCTTGTGGAAATGGAGGTGGTATACTTATTATTTCATCGCGGTCATCCCTCTCCAGAGAATACGCCAAAGTTGCATTTTTTCTTCCCGCCTCGATTCTTCAACAGCTTTTTGTAAGTGAGAGGGTTTTGATCAACTCTTTCCCACTTCTCAAGGTGATTATGGACTTAACTCATCCATTCCCTCGACCCTACCTCATGGATCCTTTAGGATTTGGAAGTGTTCGGGATGGGAACCCTCCCCTCTTCGTCTCCTAGCAGCTTGTTAATGTTTGTAATCGAATACTGTAGGTCATCAAATTTTATTCAGTGTTTTCTCGACAAGATTAATTTTGTGCCAATTGCACATTGGTTCCATTTTGTCATTAACAAATACCACCACACCTTACTCAAATTGAGTACATCTTGTTCTGATCGGGAGCAAGATGATGGTGGTTGCCAGGATCGTGAGAGGAACCAAACTGAGGCTTGGCTCTGTGGTACATATGTGGGGTTTGTCTCCATGCAAGGTTAGGATGATTCCTCCAATTGGGATTGTAGTATTCCCATATGGAGCATTTGGTTGTCAGCTCTGAATCATTCCTGGCGTTGTGTGCAATATTCTCGACATCAAATCCTTCACCGCAGGGGGTCATGGAATGCGTTCGCTTGGTTGTGTCGATTGAAATTCCAGCAGTGATTAGGCTGTGCAAGGTTGCTCGCCACCGTCGCACTTCCATGGAGTCAAGCCTCTTCCGGCAGCCCCTACCTTCTAGCTAGAGTCGATAACCTAGCCCTCGCTTCCATGTCTTCAGGCAAAGGCATACATCCCACCCCTCGTTGACTCGGTGGTTTCCATCCCATCTCGCTTCCCTAGGTTAAGCTCATCCCAACCCTTAGAAGCTCAGCCACGTATTTAAAATCCATGGCTTCATCAGATGTTTGCTTAAAAATCTCCCCAATACATGGTTTCTAAAGTCGCCATGGCGGTGAGACATACCACCATAGAAGTGGTTCACTAACATCCATGTGTCAAAGCCATGGTGTGGACATGCACTGATGGTCTCTAAAAACCTCTCCCAACACTGGTAAAACTTCTCACCTTCATGAGTTGCAAAGGTATAAATTTGTCTTTTTCAAATTGTTTGTCTTGTATGAGCACTAAAAAACTTCTTCAGAACTCTGCACCAACCCAATTTCTTATGGTTCTAGTCTCAATGAGTTGAGCCATATCTTGGTCTTGTCCTGAGGGTCACGGAAATGCCTTTATTTTTAGCAAACTGATGTCCATCATACCTTCCTTGAAGGTAGTGCACAATTTCTCAAAATCCCTAAGATGTGTGTATGGATTTTCATTCTCCATACCATGGTATGGGAAGTAGGGGTACCAAATATGGCCTCACTGCTACATCATCAGCAGGAGGAATGATACAGGATGGGGCACTAACTCTAGGAGGGTGGATGTGATCCCTCATGGTTCTATATGCATTTGGATTCATAGGTTCCTCGTTGGTCATTGCTCTCGTGCATGGGATCCATGGTATCGCTTGTGCACCAACCTCACTAGCTAGGTCGTTGGTGGTACTAATCCTGTTCAAATTTACCCGGGCGTCTCTATCTCATCATAGATGCACAAGAAATACACAATTGTAGAGACAAATAATTAGAACCAACAAAGAGTGCTAAAAGAAAAATTAAAACTAATCTAACAAAAGAAGTAAAATGATCGAATGAAAAAATCAAGTCAATCAGTGCACATCGGGCTATGCGAAATCGGCAAATTGCTGCAATCGATATAAAAAGAGGTAAAAGAAATACCTTCACTTGTGATGTGGATCACAAGGCTTCTTCAACCTACCATTAGTAGTCGCAATCATCCCGCAACGGCGCCTATTTGGATCGTGCCACAAGAGTCGAGCTAAAATCAACAATATTTATATACCTGTTCTGCCAACCGCCGTAGTCAAGCTACCGCAAAGATAGTGGTCTAGGGTCGTAACACGGGATGGCTCCTATACAAATGAAGCTCAGATTAGGGCATGAAGGTAAGGCTTTCTATTTGGACTTCGAATTCATTCAAAACAAAGGGAATGGTTTGAAAACAGGAATTGTAAAACTGAAAGTTAAAAACTGGAAATTAACAATGAAGAAATTTACTGAAGATTTAGGTCACAACTCTGGCAAGCCAGCAAACACATGTCCTCGTGCTTTATCCTCCTATGTGAGTCAACACAGATGCAGTTATGGCTCCCTTTTTGTTTAAAACCCCAACATCTTTATCATTTTAGAGACCTGTAAGATTCAGGTAAACTACAAAGGCATTTCACCCGAGCACCGAACCCTAAAGCATGAAGAGTATTGACCTAGGCTGCTAGTAAAAGACCGATTCAAAGAATCACAAAGGCATCTCTCACCCGAGCACCGAACCCTAAAGTACGGGAGAGTATCGGGCCAAAACAATAAAAGAATGTTATTTAACCCTAATTAAGAACCCTAACATGTGAATATTACCTCAGGCAAGTAAGGACCATCTAAGAGCCACAAAGCATTCTCGTCACTAAGCACCGGATCTAGCATGGAGAGTACTGCCAAGACAATAACATCCTATGTTATGCAACCGAGTTTTCAAGATAAGGCCATAAATACACTACCCATAACTTTTAGTACATGAGGACAACATGCTTAACCCTATCGCTAAGCTAGCTTCCTTCCTTCACTAAAGAAGAGGCTTAGGCCACATCTCTTGAATTGTCATCTTCAAGAGGTGTGCTTAAGTGTCTCAGAGTGAAAGAAAAGAAAGAGAGAAAGAAGAGAGAGAAGAGAAAAATAAAAGCAAAACTTAAAATAAAACAAACTTATTTACAAAAGCAAAGAATGAAAATCCTTACAAATCACCAAAACTGCTCTTCTTCCTCTCCCTCCTCTCCTCCCTCTCCTCCCTCTCCTCTCTTTATTACAAAACATGAGGGTATTTATAGACCTCAAGGTATAAAATACTAAAAACCCTAATAACTAAGCTGCTATAGGATAGGAGAGTAATTCACCAAGTTTGGAAGGCGGTTGCATTAATTACAAAAGCATGACGAGGCTCGCAAATTCTCAAGTGATAGGGGAGAATTTCGCTAATTAGCGACTTGGCAAGGGTTAGTTAAATTTCGGTGTGTGGTCGCGACTCAAGTAAGAACATGAATTTTTTGCTACGCCTAGCGAAATTCTTGCTAAGCTAGCGAAATTTTCATGAGGAAGCGACTTCAGAATTGCACAAAGCAAGGTGGGCTAGCGAATTTCGCAATGCGTGCTGAGATTGCGAACTGTTTGCGAATTTCGTTGCTGGTTGGCGCACTGGTTGCCAACAAGCCGCGAAAATTGCCTGCTTTTGGTCGCTCGCATTCCTCTCGCCATGTCTTCAATCAAGATCTCATTTTCTTCACTTGCCTCGCTTTTTCCATCGACATTAAGACGGCCGACTAAAATTCCAACTCATGATCGATCATTTGCATTGAAGTTGAAGTTCAAATGTGTATAAAAGTCTACAAACAACTAAAAACACCCTCAAATTGGCATAAGTGTTACTAAGATGACATGAATACTTCATCAGATAAATGATGATGATTAATGATCAAAAAGCACTCAAAACCTATCTAATATAGGGTTCAAAATTGCACTTTTTGAGCACTAATCAAGTACATAGAGGGCGAGGAAGAAGTAGTTCAAGAAACTCAATTAAGAGTAGTGCAGAAGGAAGAAAGATTTGAAGCAAGAAAAAAATCGAACGATTGACTACAGATATAGGAAAAATAAAAAAAAGGAGCCGAGGAAGTTGAAACAGGGCAGAGGAATGAATGAGTAAGAGATTTCATTTCAGACAAAGCCTGTGTTTTGATGGAAAAAAGTTAAAAGGATAGGGGTTTCATTGTTTAAAGTGGGTTCAACAAGCTCATCTCACCCTTCATTGAAATACTTGAGAAGGGAAGATGGAAATTACTTGGCGAGCACAAGGCACCTGGCTTTGTTGCATTGGTTAAAGAGTTTTATGCTAACATGGTAGTAGTAAAAGGGAAGAAGGTGTGTGTCAGACAAAAGTGGATATCTTTTAGCAGAGAAACGATAAATGAAATGTTTAATCTGAAGGTGCAAAAAGATGGGTCAAAATTCAAGAAACTGTTAAAAGAGCCAGAGTGCCAGAAGAATGTGGACTTACTAACAGGCGAAAAACGAAAATGTAAGGCAACAAGGAAAACCCCACAGGAATCCATTGCTAGAGGCTCTTTGATAGAAAAAGCTAAGGTATGGTTTTATTTTGTCAGCTCAGTCCTATTGCCATCAAAGTAACTCAGCACATTGAGAAAGAATGAAGTAATAGTCCTGTATGCCTTGCTGAAAGGGTATAAAATCAATGTGGGCAATATAATTGAGAATTCCATTATGAGTTACTACAGAAGCAAATACAAGGGCTTGATTCCACACCCAGCTACAATCACCAGACTTTGCCTTATAGGGTGAGTAAATGGAGATTGGGAAAATAAAGAAACATGCCCCAAGGCATCTTCTCTGACATTAACTGGAGTGACGAAAGGTCCAAAAAATAGAGGTAAAGAGAAAGAAATGGAAACAGAATAAGAAGAGGGGGATCAAATAGACAATGAGCTAGCATAGTGGGAAAGCCCACCCTAAGAGCAACAAGAGATTCGTATAGCTGAGCCCTATATTCGAATGTATTCCTGATGTAAGAGAAACCCATCAGAGACAGCTTGAGAGAGATCGCATGTTAGTGGTACACGTGTAATTTAAGGAGATGTTGAAACATATGAAGGAAGAAATGTAAGAAAGGGATAGACAACTGAGATTGCAGCTGCAGATGAGATACGAATATATGGAGAAGAAATAAGGAAAAGGGATTTAGAATGGAGGGTAGAATTGGAAAAGAGAGATACAAAATGGAGAATAGTAATTAGAGATAGAGAAGTAGCCTTTTAGACAAAGATATGCATACATGAGGCCAATTTAGTGAAGATGTTGGAGGATATAGACAAAGCAATGAAGGCAGCTCTAGAATCAAGTGACATAGATTGGTTGAATAGTCTTAAGCATCGCAAAGAAAGTGTTAGACTGATGACTGATGAGCAAGTCAATAATAAGACACTCATGGAATCATTGGCTAAGAGGCAACGTGAACTTACAGAGAACAATACAAAGATTTTGGATGGGGCTATGAAGATAATCTTAGGCAAAAAGAAGGTGCCACTCCCAAAAATTAGAATTTCCGATTGTATGCCTTACATAATAGTCCCTCATGATGTCACAGACCCTCAAGTACCCTTTTCTAACCCGAATCCAGGTGAAGAAACACCTTTTGTACCTTGAAAAGCACCATCTCAAAATAAAATCTCTGGTACAATAGGAAGGAAAGAACTAACCCCAGTAGAGGAAGTTGAAGAATATTTGAAAATGGAAGCAGCCAAGAAAAAGGCCTCAAAATTTTCAAAATGATTACACTGCTTTTCCTCCTTATTCCTCATGCTTTGTGACTAAATCTCATATACGATAAAACATAAATGAAAAATCCTTTGCAAGAATTTGTGTCCATTTTCATCTTACATTTCTCTTGAGTTTATTTTCTTTTTCATTCCTTAATTTTAAATAAATAAAAATTGATGACTTTCAGTGTATAGCTTTGCTGAATAATGGAGAAACCAACTTTCCTGGGTTGATTTGCTGTATAGTTGTGAATTGTTTGGTAGAATTGGAATGATGATGGAATTGAATTGTTGTTGTGTTAAATTTCTCTAAATTGAATGGTTTGATTTAAATAAGCTTTTGACTTGTAAAATAGCATAACAACATGTCCAGGAACCAAACAAAAATTTGATAGATGAAATTAAGGTAGGAGGAAGTGAATTGAAAAAGAGAAGTTGTTAAATTATCAATGAATGTGTTGAACTTCAAGGAAAAGGAAGATTTCAACAAATGATGGAACAAGTAAGACCTATAATTATGTTTTTGTAAACAATTTAGTTATTATGAATCCTAATAAACATTACACATGGTCAAAAGTAACTTTGAAACAAATTGTGCTAAGATCAGTGTTTAAAATATTGGTTTCAATGGATATATCGGTACTTGGATTTTACGGATATATCAGATATATCGAAGATATATCGGTAGATATTTTTACATGAATATCGATATATCATAAATTAACAAAAATACTTTGAAATTCAAGGAAATACTTTGTAAAAGTGTAAAAATGACATTAATAATGAAATATAGACATTAATATTACATTGCTATGGTCTTTCACCACCAAAATGAAGATCGATGTGGCTCCATTGCAACATTTGACGAAGGGATCCCATCTTGGTGAAGGCAATACTCATATCAAGACATAGTGTTCCGATAATATTGATTATAAGGTCGAACATGCCATGCATAAATGTCTTGACTTGTACCCACAACTCTCCATGGATAGGAAATTCGAGGTTCACCCACATGCTTGTTTGAAATCATTGTTGCATTTGATATGGAGTTTGGAATGGTATTTGTGCATCATGAGGATAGTTAATCATTCCATATTCACCAATGGAATTTGAAGGACGTGAAGAAGGTTGACCATAACTCATTATGTAAGGAGGAAAAACATTGGCATCATTGGATGAATCACTGTATTGAGTGCCAATGCTCATTGACTCAAAACTAGTCGAAACGACCTTCATCAGGTCGCGGTCATCCTTCTTCGTCACCTCTTATATGGCTTTCCAATGGCTCCAATACCTGGACCAGCTCTCCTAGACCCATGGTCTTCATCTTGTGTAGCATGTGTGAAATCATCTTCACCAGTGAATGGACTCAATGGATATTCACTTTGTTGTTAATTTGCATTATCCCCACAATCATTTCCAAAGATCACTACCATCATCGTCCTCCTCTTGAGCCATATCATAGCCCCAGAGTAGAAGTACCAAAGAAAATTGAGTCTACTACTATGTTCAACACTTGAATCAAAAGAGGGTCGAGAAGTGACAACTTGCATAAATGAGTCTCTAGTCTCTTAACTGAAACTTTCACTATGAACTTCTTTAGATAAAACCCGGTCAACATCTACACCTGCTTCTCGAACATGCGCAACAATTCATGGATCAGGATTTTCATTTTCATCATCTAAATGGAGTGGTCTAACCCATTGGATTAATTGATTATCCTCTTCTTCACCAAACTCGACTGAAATGTCAAGTAAATCAAGGTAATCTTTTTCGGAAACTTTATCAGTCTCTGCTTGCATATCTTGTATCTTTAGTTTCATGTTGTAGTAACAAAAAACTAATTGTTGGAGGTGAGGGTAAGCTAGCCGATTTCTTTGTTTTGTATGGATCAAAGCAAATGTGCTCCAATTTCTCTCACATGCTGAAGATGATGCTGTTTGGGAAAGAACCTTAAGGGCCAAATTCCTCAATGTGGGAGCGTGGTTTCCATACATGAACCACCATTCTGCTGCAATAAAAATTACTAATATTCAAAATCTAATAACATGGTAATGTGACTTTGTACTTTTAAACTTTTAATGAGAAACACTACCAAGAAACCATTAAATCTCTTGATGCTATTGCTGCTCGATTCACCAAATCCCCTTTTGTCATCTCGAAACATTATAAGCTGTGAATTCAAAATGAACTTGACAAATCAATATATGTGTAAGTGTAAAGAAATAAATTGAATCAATTAATTAGAAGTATAGTCTATTAATATACCTCATTTCCAATATTACAAAGACCTACGGTAGTAGCAGATAATTTTCCAAATACTTCATGAACAGCTTGGAGTAGCTCAGGGTGGGTTACTATTAACTTTAGGTCTATATTGAAATCTTGGATTAAGATAATATGCTACAAAAGTGATTTAGAATTAGTATGTGATAAAAGGAAAATAATATGCATTAAAAGTGATTGTGATATGGAATAGTTACCCGTGGCATGAAGAGGATGTCTAAGGGTTTTATCCCAACGATCTGCGATGATGTTTTTGACCCATTCTTTGGCTTTGAGTGCATGTAACTTTTGCTTCATCACTCGAATTAACTTATACACAAATGGCATTGTTGGGACGATTTCGAAATCAACAATGCGAAGAACTGTATATAGTGCCTCATAGATTGACACTAGGTTAGAGACCTTCTCCCAATATGGATGATTAAACATGAGTCCTTTAACCTCACGTCCAACGGTCGTCCAACTAAGCTTATGAGAAGGCCATTCATCACTAATAAAGATCTTCTTCAAATCAACTCTCTTTTTTAGAAGACTTGCTAGGGCGATGTAATTTTTCGTAAATCTTGTTGCCCCTAGATGCACAATATCTCCACCACAAACCTTTCTCATTGTTGCAAGTAACCAACCATGATTGTAGATGAAGTTGGTGATCTTTCGTGCATTAGTAATCAGTTCGGAAACACTTTCTCAAGCACCAACATCTTTTTAAACATAAGGTCGATGCAATGTGCTACACATGGAGTCCAATATAAATTGTACTTCTTCATTAACAATTTCCAGCCTTCACAAATGTTGATCCATTGTCTGTAACAATTTGCACAACATTTGCTTCGCCAACATCCTTTATCACGTCCTTCAACAAACCATAAATGTATTTGTTGTCTTTGATATTATCCGATGCATCAACACACTAAAGAAAAATTGTGCTCCCTTTACAATATACCATGAAATTAATGATGCTTAATTTTGTGGGACCGGTCCATCCATCACACATAATTGTGCACCCATAGGTCTTCCATTTATCTCATTGGAGATTCACATAATCTTCCATGTCTTTATACTCCATATCTAAATATTTGTTTTTTATTTCATATGGAGATGGTGACTCTATTCCCATGCCTACAAGTTAAAGTAAATAATTATATGGTTTGCAACTATAATGTAAGATAATAATCTTATTTGAAATTGAAAACGGATTTCACATACCAGCTTGTTGTGCACCAACAATCAGGTTTTTGAAGCGGTGAGAGTTTGCTTTGTGAGGCGAAACGCTCTCATATATGAAGAATTTGCTGATTAATCGACCCATTGTTTCTTTGATTGCACCTCCTTTAAAGAGATTTTTAACACTCTTTTGTCTTGCTACCGAATATTTGTATAATGATGGAGCAAGAGGTGGTGATGGATCCGATTGTCTCACACTTTGAAATCTTTGCACGCACCTTATTGGATCAGTTGAATGTGATTGTGAAGGCTCACCTATTGCAATTATATATATTAGAAATGTTTGTAAATCGATTTATACTATAATAATGAATTTAAGTTCAAAGATTTACCAATTTTTCTTTTGCCTCTCATAAACCCTTCTTCAAGTGGCACCCATTCACTAGCTGGGATGCACGACATGCCGCCCTCGATAGTCAACTCGCTTCATTACAAGGTTCATGTCAGCTGGATACATATAGACATCATCATCTTCCTCCTCATTTTCCTCATCATCATCATCACCATCATCAAAGAGATGTTTATGGCTACCGCCCATTGTGCCTCGCAGTTCAGATCGAATTTCTTCAATATTCGCAGCTTTCTTTGCTTTGACTTTATTCCTTTCAACCAAAAGTTGTCTCATTTATTTATTAACTTCGGGAGGCACATTAGGACACTTCTTGCTATTTGAGTGGGAATCTGTATGTGATAAGTGAAATTTGAAACGAGTTATTCCGCCACTTTTAATGACCATAACACAAAAATTGAATATGGTACCATTTCTGTTCCCTTCAATAGGTGCACAATATTTCCAAGAAGGATCACGACCTCCAGTATTGCTTCCACTTCCACTATCCATCCTATAAACTTCAATAATTGTAATCAATTCATGTTCATAATCTCAATCTAAATATAAAGTTCCATCAATTCATATTTCATTAGTAATTAACAAATATTTATATTTTATATCCATAATCTTAATCTAAATATAAAGTTGCATTAATTATCATAATTTAAAGAAAATGTATATTTAACAAATTTGTTAATTAATAATTAACAAATATTTATATTTTATATTCATAATCTTAATCTAAATATAAAGTTGCATTAATTATCATAATGTAAAGAAAATGTATATTTCACAAATTTTGACATTTCACAAATTTTTTAATTAATAATTAACAAATGTTTATATTTTTTTATATCCATAATCTTAATCTAATATAGTTGCATTGATTATCATAATTTAAAGAAAATGTATATTTCACAAATTTTGACATTTTACAAATTTTTTATTTAATAATTAACAAATGTTTATATTTTATATCCATAATCTTAATCTAAATATAAAGTTGCATTAATTATAATAACTTAAAGGAAATGTATATTTCACAAATTTTGACATTTCACAAATTTTTTAATTAATAATTAACAAATGTTTATATTTTATATCCATAATCTTAATCTAAAATATAAAGTTGTACACTATCATAATGTAAAGAAAATGGTATATTTGACAAATTTTGACATTTCACAAATTTTAATTAATAACAAATATC
Source organism: Tetrastigma voinierianum (assembly GCA_016808115.1). Classification (NCBI taxonomy): domain Eukaryota; kingdom Viridiplantae; phylum Streptophyta; class Magnoliopsida; order Vitales; family Vitaceae; genus Tetrastigma; species Tetrastigma voinierianum. The sequence continues at coordinate 2,227,418 of JAEQBH010000112.1, forward strand.
ATATTTTAAATCCATAATCTTAATCTCGAATATAAAAGTCATTACTATCATAATGTAAAAGAAATGTATATTTCACAAATTTTGACATTTCACAAATTTAATTAAGATTTAACAAATATTTATATTTTATATCCATAATCTTAATTTTAAATATAAAATTTCATTAATTATCATAATTTAAAGAAAATGTATATTTCAATAAATTTTGACATTTCACAAATTCTTTAATTAATAATTAACAAATTTTTATATTTTATATTCATAATCTTAATTCAAATATAAAGTTGCATTAATTATATAATGTAAAGAAAATGTATACTTCACAAATTTGACATTTCACAAATTTGTTAATTAATAATGAACAAATATTTATATTTTAAATTTATAATCTTAATTTCTCCTTTAAATATAAAGTTTCATTAATTATCATAATGTAAAGAAAAATGTATTTCACAAATTTTACATTTCACAAATTTGTTAATTAATAATTAACAAATATTTATATTTTATATCCATAATCTTAATCTAAATATAAAGTTGCATTAATTATCATAATGTAAAGAAAATGTATATTTCGCAAATTTTGACATTTCACAAATTTGTTAATTAAGAATTAACAAATATTTATATTTTATATCCACAATCTTAATTAAATATAAAGCTGCATTAGCCTTCGAGCATAATTTAAAGAAATGTATATTTCAATAAATTTTGACATTTCATAAATTTGTTAATTAATAATTAACAAATGCTTTATTTTTATATTCTGTAATCTTAATCTAAAATATAAAAATTATATTAATTATAATAACTTAAAGAAAATGCATATTTCACAAATTTTGGACATTTCACAAATTTTGTTAATTAATAATTAACAAATTTTTATATTTCATATTCATAATCTCAATCTAAATATAAAGTTGCATTAATTATCATAATTTAAAGAAAATGTATATTTAAAACATAGCATGCATAATATATGTTCATATTTCATTTTCGTAATCTAATTTTAAATATAGACTAAAACCAAACCTTAATCTAAATATAAACTAAAATTAAATCTTAATCTAAATATAAACAATCTTAATCTAAATATAAAAACTTAATTTAATTCTTAAATTACTGCGATGTAAAATTAATTAATTAACATGGAAGCATACCTTAAGTTGCAGAAATTATGTATTGAATGGAAGACTTGAACACTAAAAATTGACAAAAATATTATTTTCCAAGACTTTGCAAAAAATCAAGAATTGTTTGAGAGATAATGAATGTGTTTGATATGAAAACACGTGATTTTATGGCTATTTATAGATTTTTCGGAGTCAAACTAGCCTTTTTTTTGGTCAAAAACCCTTTAAAAATGAATTCTGGCTGTTGGATTTGATTTTTGATCCAAATTTGGCCAGATTAGATCTTGATCGCGATTATCAATCCAATTATGGCCGTTAGATCAAGTCAAAGATTCAAAATCCACCGTCAGATAAAAAATATAGTCATTGGAATCAAAGGGATTCAAATTTGGCCGTTGGATCAACACAGATTGAATTATGGTCGTCTAATCAGCTACTAGCCGTTGAAAAATTTGAATCTCTGAGACAAAATCTCAACCTTCCACATGTCCCAAAACCACAGCTGTCGGATAAAAAATAAAAATAAAAAACCAAAAAAAAAAATAAGTTGGTCGATTTATCGACTGATATATTCTTGGAGTATATTCTGCGGATATCGGGTGATATATCGTCGATATCGACCAGGTTGCTTTTTGTTTTTTTTTTTATATTTTACAAACTTGCATTTTGTGTCAGATATATCGGTTAAATGTCAACATATCGGCGATATATCGTCGATATTGACCGATTTTTTTCCCATTTTTCCAATAAACGATTTTAATTTGCAAAAATCGTGTCGGGATGGCCTGACACCCGAAATATCGACGATATATCGTCGATATTTCCCAATTTTTTAATCCCTGACTAAGATTAGGGACATCTTATGGGATTCATCACAGTTTAATCTCCCCGATGTCTTAGAACTTTTAAGAGTATTAGTCAAGGTGAAATCCTAGGCAATACCACTAACAAGAAATGATATAAGTCATCCTTGGAAATTTGAGCCTTTCAAAGCCTACCCTTATAATATGCATAAGCATATACATTAATTCCTTATTTGAGCCAATAGCCAATTTCATCATCAACCAACAAATGAAAAGCCTAGACCCTCCCTTAAATATAATCCTACAGTGAAGAACCCTTATTTGCCCAGATTGCATGAAAAATACATCAATGATAGAAGAGGACAAGTTGGGGGAATATTATTTCAAATTGTGAAAAATGATAAGAAGGGTTGAGAAAGAACAATCAATTGAGATAAGGAAAGATGAAAAGAATGAAGAAAAGAAGCTGTGAAAAGAAAAGTATCATGGTGGAATGAGTTTGGTCTTGTAGCCTTCCTCCCTTGAACAATTAAGTGCTTAGGGGTGTTTCAACACCTAGTACCCTAATGCCAACTGGTATGAGAGTTGCTAATCCAAAGTTCGTTAAGGGTGGTAGAAAGCTTAAAAAGGTAAAACATTGCATTATTCCATAAACCTTGATAGAAGATGAAAAGTGAAAAAGTTCTTAGGGGTGTTTCAACACCTAGTACCCTAATACCAAGGTATGAGTTATAAAGTTAAGATTAAGGGTGGTAGAAAGCTTAAAAAGGCAAAACATTGCATTATTCCATAAACCTTGATAGAATATGAAAAGTGAAAAGCTTCATCTGAGGAAGAGAGATCTACGATCGAAGGTGGTCGAAAAATACCCTGATAAAAATTATGCAAAAAGATGCACCAAACCAAATGGGGATGTTTGAGAGTTGACATCAATGGAAAAAGTCAAGGATGTATAATGAAAGAAAGTATGTTAAGTTGTAAGTGAAATCTGGGTAAAATTGAGCCTAAATTGTCAAATTATCGACCTAATTACCCAAGCCACACATTATAAGCCTAAAAGACCTAATTGATCCTGAAGGTGGTATATGCTTACATTAGTGGAGATTAATATGACAAACAAGCATATGAGACTTTAAAGAATGAAGGATAAGTATGTTATTTGAGTATTATCCCAAAAAATTAACTAATATGCCAAGAAAGAAGAGAGAAGACCATCACACACTCACAAATCAGGGTTGAATAATTGAATTGTTTACACCATATAAATTATTTGGTTGTTTGATGAAATTAATTGAAAGTCTTCCTGGTTCTTGTCACGCCCCAAAAATACCCTATAAATTTTTATAATAATTTTATTATATATTCCGGGTATGAATTGAGCCAAACTTGGGTTTTTTTCGGGAAAACTGATAAATCATGAAATTTGAAATGAATATGTGAGCATATGATTAAATATTATATGCTAAAATAAAAAAAATTTATTGAACCTGGAAATAAACCCAAGTGAAAAAGGGAAAATTTGGGAATTTGCAAAATGAGGACCTAAGGGTCAAATGATAAGCTTAAATGCTAAAGTGAATTAAATGATAAATGAAAGTGAAATGAAGACTAAAAATGAGAACAATGAGAAATGGAATTTGGGTGTAAGCCAAACATGGCCTTACACTTAAAATAAGAATAAGACCATATGTTAGTCTTAGAAAGAACTTGTTGTGCATTTATTACTTAAAAACTTTTTTGAGCGAGTGTGGGAGAAAAGCTAGGGTTTTGCAAGAAGAAGTGATTTTGGTGGGAGATCATCCCCATTTATGGTTTCCAAGTGATCAAGCATCTTGGGTAAAGAAGATTCAAAGGGATTTAAGGTAAGAACCAAACTCTAGATTTCTTTAAATGATGTTTGGGTTAGAAAAACCCTAATCCATCCATGGGTTTTGCTCATGGTTGGTTTAGGATGATATTAGGATGTTATTGGGAGTGATTCCCATGTTCTGTTTTGGGATTTTAGGGATTTTTGGAGAAAAATTGCAAAAGAGCAAAGAAAAAAATCTGGGCACATTGGCCTCCTACGTCGCGACGTGGGTTCAGCGTAGGGAACCCACATCGCGGCGTACAGCTACATCAAGGCGTGGGATGCCTCGTCGCAAGCGGACGAGTGCGAAATGGCACCTTGGATAACCACGACATAGCAAAGCTAAAGCGTGGTAAGGCAGCGAAGTAGCGTAGCTCTTTGTTCACGATGAACAAATTTCGAATTTTGTTTAGAACACCTCGTATTCCTTTGATAGTTTAAGGACCCTAATAAATGATTACTGGGGGTTCAGATAAGGATAAAACTAAATGAACAACGTATTGTACCTTGCCGCCTCGGCGAAGCGTTGGGCATACTTAGTGTCTTAACAAAAAACCGTTAACGAAGATTAATTGTCATTCACTAAAAATGTATAATAAATGTTTATCCACTAAGAGTGGCGTAATTGTTATTGACTAGGGATGCTTGGGATCGCTAACCTAGAATAGAGATCGAAAGGGAAGGAAACGGCGAAACTGACTTCGATTTGTTCGACCCTCTATCCTTATTTCAAGTGTTTTGGTAGTATTCCAAATAAATCTGAAATGATTATATGGAATGAGTATATCTTTGAAATGATATTACGAAAGTGCATATGGATTTAAAAATGTGATATTTGAAATGTTTGACGATTAATTGCATGTAAGTGATTAATCAAATTGTAAACGAATTGGTCAATTTTTGACATCTTGAATTTAATCGATATACCAAATGACCAACATGGCGGGATGCACCAATCGTCATTCGTCATGAAGGCAAACCAAAATTGTGCAATGTCCCACATGGCAGGATGCACCAATCGACATCTATCATGATGGTGTATGGCATTGTTAAAATGTCCCACTTGGCGAGATCGCAGCCCCGTCGGTATCGTCGTGATGGTGTATGGCGTGTTTAAATGTGCGCGTGGTGAGATGCGATATCGGCCTCCATCGTAATGGGAGACCGAAATTGTTAAATAATGTAAGCACATTCTTAGAATGATAAAAGGACAGGTCACTGAATGGAATCCATCATGAATGTGGTGTATAGACAAAGTGAAATAACAAACAGTGAGGGTAAAGTAGGTTGTAAAGCTAAATACATCCTTGGGAGTATATGTTTGAATCTCATGATTTGAGTTAAGTAAATTGAAAGCATGTGAAAATGCATATTTTGATATGATCAACGATTTGTAAAGTGAAAGCATGTGAAAATGAATAAGCATGAGTATAGTTTGATATAAAAAGCATGGTTTTATGATAAAAGCATGTCATGTTAAACTGAAAATTGGAATAGAAGTATATGGGGATATTGAGTGGGTGTGGCGTGTAGATTTTTGTTATGCGCAGGTCTCGAGTAAACAAGAAAGAAGGCAAGATCAAGAAGCGCAGAGTCATAGAGAAAGTTGCGGGCGTATAAGTATATACCCCGTCATATGCATAACATTTCTTTTTGAATGTGTAATTTTGTGAAGAATAGAGTTGAGCTCTGAACTATTGTTTTTGTAACACCCCAAACATTTTTTTAAATGATTTTTTTTCATTGAATTTAAGTTTTAGGTGTTTTAAGGTCCATCATGAATTTATAATAATTTTTAGGAATTATTCTCATTAAATGGAATTTCCCAGGAAAATATACCCAGTAAAGGTTAAATTACGACGAGTTGACGAAATAGAATTTTAAAGCTACGATAGATAGAAATAAATTATAGAATTTTTTATGAAGCAAATTAAGGTCCAAATATATGTTATTAAAAATAATGAAAATACATCAATAAAAAAAAAAAATACGTGAGCAGTGAGCCAGGGTAGGGAAAGTCAGCAGTTTTGTTGACCCGAGGGCGAAAGAGACATTTTAATAATTCCCAGGGCCTTAAAAAAATTCAAGAAAAACCGCAGGGACTTAAGTGTGATATTTAATTAATTTTTAAAAATATTAGGCCTCAGAAAATCGAGCAGAAAACAAAGAAAAATTAGAAGAACCCCAGGTTTCTCCGTTCGGCCTTGAGCTGGCAGGGAAGGAAGAAAAATTTTGTTACAGCCAATTCCCTTTGAATCAACCTGTGATTTTTTCATGGTGGGAGACTTCAGAAGGTATATTAAAGTTCCATGGTTTTTAATTTTGGTTTTCATGAATGGTCTGTATTGGAGGAAAGGGGCTGAATTGATAAATGGTTGTTGTTTGGATGGTCAATTAGAGAGTACATTTGGAATAGATTAATTGTTAATGTGTATGCTAGGTTGCAATTGCATTTGAATCTATAGAATGTGACCTAAGAGGTATGAATTAGGTCTGGTATATTAAAATTTGGGGAAAATGTATTTAGAATGAATTGGGGTGGTAATTAGTGAAATTAAGGGTTGAATCGATTGAATGAATTTATGTTTGAAGGTCGACTTGGGCGAGGAATCATAGGAGGACCTAATGGACGAATTTTAAGGCCAATTTGATATAAGTGGAAAGATATGGATGTTAGTGAAAATTTCCACTGGTTTCAGGTCTTTTCAACGTCGGTAGAAATATATAGGAAAATGCTAAGCGTGCAATCTGCAGCAAGTTTAGTGATTAAACATTAGATATAAGAAATTAGTTGTGAAATTGAATATTAAAATTATAATTTTGGGTATTTAGATGTTAAAAGGCAGAATGTTGAAGGTAAGGAAAGTAAAAAGGGGATTTTAAAAAATTATTTAAAAAGCTCAAGTTAGGCGATTAAATAGAAGCGAATTAAGCGGCTTTAATTGAGTGATGGATAACGAAAATTATGGCGTTATGATTTTGGCCCGTTATCTTTATATTTCCTTTTCTTGCATGAATATTGGTATAGCAAATGAAGTTAGGGAAGAATCACCCGCGTTCAGGGTGAATAGCCTAGCGAGCTGGACTAATAAGGAGGTGAGTAAGGCCCTGTCATCGTACTTGCACCTTGAAATGTATAAGCGGTGTTTTCATTGTTTGACTTGAAGTCGCGTAATTGACTATGATTAAGACCCTTATTCTTGAGCATTCATTGAATTGAATTTGTCATATGCCATAAGTCACGTGTCTGATGAATATTCATCTTTGAACACGGTCGGCTAACTCTTATTGTAGTGTGTTATCTCTTGTTTGCATGAGTGCGGTCGGTATAACTATGTCGTTAATGTCATTGATGGTATGAATCTGAAAGCCTAAGCGTGGGAGGTCATCGGGATATGTGCACACTGGTACCCTGCAGTGCGAAGCGAAAGCCAGTGCCTTCCTAAGTGGTAAAACTCTAGGCGTAGAACCCGGCGTTCTCACAGTCTTTGGTTGGAATGCAGTTCCGGTATAAAAGTAAAAGTGTCCCAGTTCACGAATGGTAAACTATATTTCTATGTTTCAAACCTCTAAATCTCATTTGATATTGTTGTTCATATTCTTAGCTATTTGTTTGCATAACCTATGTACGGTGATTGATTGATTGAACATAACCATCCTTGTGGTGGCCTTGAATACCTAGCCCTCCGCAGTATGGTGATATATTTTACTCACGAGGAGTTATCTCACCCCAGTTGATTTCCTCCTTTTCGGGGTGACAAGGAAGAGAATCGGGCATTTCTTGACCACTTGGATTCTATTTGGAAACATGTAATGGATTATTATTTTGTTTATTTGGTGAATGAAGTCTAAGTTTCGAGGAAGGCTCCATGAGTGAATTAACTTGGTTATTGGGTTAATTATTTGGATTCATCGATAAATTTTGAATAGTTGAGTTGGATAAATTTTGCTTTTGATGAAACCTTATTGATATTTTTGATGAGACCGTTGAGGTCGTTTTTGTTAGTGGATGACCCGCAGGAGTCTATTTGTTATGTTATTTGAGATAATATCATGATGAGATTTTGAGTTAATTATTAGTAGATTTTAGATTGATAATGCGAATAACGAGGATTTGTCATTAGTTATAGAAGCAGAATAGGCCTTGGAATTTTCGGTGAGAATTATGGGACTTAGAAACATACGGGTTTGGTGGCCTTCGTACCCATTCCACTAAGCGCAGTCCACTGACCTATAAAAAGTGGGATGTGACAAAGTTGGTATCAGAGCCAGGTTTTAAAAGAACTTTGGGGATGTTATTTAGGTAAATGATAAATGTGACACCATGGAGCATATGATTCCACAATGTCTTTTGTATGTCATCATAGTATAGTTAATTTAACGTATCCACATAGATGAAAAGTTTAAATTACTCTTGATATGTATTGTGAGTCTAAGTGTATCATTTGTTTTCTTGGTTGTCATAATGCACGAAGACAACAAAAGGCGTGCCCAGGGGCAGTGGACCACCTCGCGAGGGCGAAGGGAGATCTATGATCCAGATAGATGTTGGGATGCGATGTGAGTCTGTGCATCAAGATCGATTTGAGATGGAGATAAATTCACCCCACAGAAGAAGGCGGAGAGTACAGTGAGGTTGAGAATGTTCCTGCAGGATAATACATGTACCAGCAGACAAGCGAAGTGTTATTTGATCAGGAGCCACTCACTCATTTGTATCCCCGTCTTATGCTAAGAGAAATTGAACAAGGGTAAAATGATAATGGAAAATCCCTTGTTATTAACACACGGAGAAATAATTGAGGTGAACTATATGTACAGATAATGTGAGATAATGATAGGGGATAGCAGATTATATGCTGATTTGATTGAATTGCCTATACTGGAGTTTGATGTTATCTTAGGTATGGAATGGTTGTCAGCTAACTATGCAACCATGGATTGTTATAGAAAGAAGATAACGTTCGAGCCATTAAGGGAATACCTGAGGTTTGTTTTCGGGAGATCATAATGGAAGCCCTAGTACCTTGATTCCGGTATAAGCGACCGGAGGTTACTTAAGAAGGGTTGCCCGGGGGTATTTAGCTCATGTGAGAGATGCAGAATTTCCTCTGCGATTTGGGAGATATACATTTGTGAGGATTACTCGGATGTCTTTCACGATGATTTACGAGTTAGCACAGACGGGAAATTGAGTTTAATATTGACATTTTTGGTACAAATCCTATATGTATTGCACACCATACTGTATAGCTGCTGAATTGAAAGAGTTGAAAGAGCGATTCACGAAATTCGCTGGATAAGGGTTTTATTAGACAGCGATTCAGAGTAGAGGTGCAGATGTTATTTGTGAAGAAAAAGGATGGGGTATGAGGATGTGCATTGATTGCAAGCCGGTTGAATAAGGTAACTTGATCAAGAATAGTATCCTTCCCGAGAATAGATATTGATTTGTTGACGATTCACAGAGGCAGTCATTTTAAAGATTGACCTTCGATCACGGTTACCATTAGTTGAAGACAGGAGGGAAGATATACGAAGCGCATTGAGGACTCGGTGTGGTGCATTATGAGTTCCTGGTATTACCTTTGGGTTGACCTAACGCGCAGCCGCGTTTATGGATTTGATGAACCGGGTTTTCAAACCCTATCTGGATAAATTTGTGGTGGTGTTTATAGATGATATCCTAATTTATTCGAAAAGTCATGTGATTTATGGGAACACCTCGGGATTATGCTATGAGACCCTTAGAACACATCAGCGTAACAAAGCTTGTCTAAATGTGGTGAGTTTGGCACGGAGTGTGAGTTTCTTGGGCATACTGTCATAGGTGTTCGAGGTGGATTGAAAGAAGGTAGAAACCGTGTCCCTAAATGGCACAGACCCTGATGTGGCGAGATACGTAGTTTACGGGTATGGTTGGATATTCGGGAGATTTGTGAAGGAAAGATTTTCGAGAATATACGCTCCTTGACCTGGTGTCGGGAAAGCGAAGTAAAATTTGAAGTGGGATGACACACAGCGATCAAAGTTTCGAAACTTAAGGATTGTAACTCTTGCTCCGAGTGTTAGCATTACCCACGCTGAATCAGGAGTATAATGAGTGTATTGTGATGCCTCAGTAGAGACCAGGTTGTATTTTGATGCGAGAATGGGAGGTAATAGCATATGCATCCAGGACGGAGTTGAGGAGACCGCATGAGGTTGAATTATCTACACATGACACGGAGATGGCGCGGTGATTTTGCTTGAAGACCATAGGCACTACTTATATGGTGAAGTGCATGGGATTTACACGGATCACAAAGCCTTGATACATTCAGCGGCGGAGAGATTTGAATCTCGAGGCGGGGAGATGGGTAAGAGATTCTTGAAAGACTATGATTGTAGGATTTTATCATCCTGGGAAAACCCGATGTGGTGGTGATGCTTTAGCGAGGAAGTCCTTGGCGAATTACAACCCCGCGTATTTGAGTCCCATAGAATTATAGTAGAAGGAGTTGAGGGGATCACAATTTAATATGGGAATACAACGGGATTCTGAGTCCCGGGGATTAGTTACCACAGTTCCGGTGAGCCTTGTGGTCCATGAGATCAAGGCCGAGCCAAGTGGAATCCTTCCTTTATTAAATTGGGAAGCGGTGGTGAGACGAGACCTCCGGATTTAAATTAGGGATAGATCTTCAGGAGCGAGGAAATAGGCGTAATGTGCTGATGTAGATGGGTTGAGACAAAGGATTCTCACGAGAGAAGCCCATAATGCACCTTATGGTGTTAAATCAGAGTGCAGATGTACAGGATGTTAAGGTATGTATTGGTGGAATGGGATGAAAAAGGATGTAGCCTGAGTATGTGGCATCATGTTTGACATGCAATAAAGTCAAATTGAGTACCAGGAGACCCACGAAAGGGTCTTACCATGGGAGTACCATTACACAGACCAAATGGGAGAGAATTACTATGGATTTCGTGGTTGGTTTACGAAGACTCGGAAAGGGGCATGATTCGATGCGGGTTATAGTTAATGATTTAAGCGAAATCGGCTCACTTCTTGGTACGTTAAGACCACTTATCTGATTGGCCTGGGTATGCACAGGATGTATCAGAGACGATATAATATGCACATGGTACGAGGTATTATAATATCATTTGGAGGTCGCAGTTCACTGGAGTTTTGGCGAAACTTCGGGAGAAGCCTTGGAGTACTAAAGCCCAGTTCGATCTGACCTTCCATCCTCGAACCAGGATGGGCGTCGAAGCAGACGGTCGAGACTCTTGGGGATATGGATATGCTCCTGATGTGTGTTGCGACTTCGAGATAGTTGGGAAAATATTTGCCTCAGAGTTTTCTTATAATAACATCTACCATTCTACGATTGAATGGCGCCTACACGAGGCACTCTAGCGGACGGAAATGTGTCACCTTCTCGTTGGATGGAGGTAGGCATAGAGAATTGAAGGTCTGAGAGTTGATCATGAGAAACTTCGAAAGTACCTATTATTCAAGAGAGAATGAGGACGGCTTTCGCTGACAAAAGAGTTGCGTCAACCGAGGAGACGGGATGTAGCTCGTGTGGGTGATCACGTTTTCCTTAAAATATCTCTTATGAAGGGAGTGATGAGATTCGGGAAGAAAGGGAAGCTAACACCGAGCTATATAGGGCCATTTGAGATATTGGATAGGGTTGGCAATGTATCTTACAGATTAGCTTGCCCCCTAACTTTGGCCATGTGCATCCAAGAGCCACATCTCAATGTTACTGGCACGCTCTCATCCGTCTCACATTCTTCGACTTGTGGAGATCGAGGCTGATAAGGATCCGTCATATGAAGAGGTACCAAAGAGCTATAGCGGATAGACACTGTGAAGCCGAGAAACAAAGAAATAGCTATGGTAAAGGTTCAGTGGCGTAATCACGAAGTAGAGGAGTGCACTGAGAGTGAGCAACATGAAGGACAAATATCCTCAACTCTTCTCGAGCGATAAGGTACACACTTTAATAAAATCAGAGGGACGAATTTTTATATATGGGGGAGAATGTAACACCTCAAACATTTTTTTAAATGATTTTTTTTCATGGAATTTATGTTTTAGGTGTATTAAGGTACATCATGAATTTATAATAATTTTTAGGAATTATTTCTCAATTAAATGGAATTTTAGGAAAATATACCTAGTAAGGTCAAATTCTGAGTAGTTGACCGAAATAGAATTTTTAAAAATACCCAATGAATGAAATAAATTATGGAAATTTTTCTGAAGCAAATTAAGATCAAAATATATGTTATAAAAATAAAATTAATGAAAATACATGAATTTAAAAAAAAAACAAAAATACGTTAATAGTGAACCGGATAGGAAAAAGTCAACAGATTTTGTTGACCAAGGGCCAAAGAGACATTTTTAATAATTCCCAGGGCCTTAAAAAAATTCAAGAAAAACCGTAGGGACTTAAGTGTGATATTGTTCACTTTAAAATATTAGGCCTCAGGAAAATCGAGCAGAAACAAAAGAAAAATTGAAGAACTCCTAGGTTCTCCATTCGGCGCGAACTGTCGTGGGGCGAACAAGAAAATTTTGTTGCAGCCAATTCCCTTTGAATCAACCTGTGATTTTTCATGGTGGGAGACTTCAGAAGGTATATTAAAGTTCCATGGTTTTTAATTTTGGTTTTTCATGGTCTGTATTGGAGGAAAGGGGCTGAATTGATAAATGGTTGTTGTTTGATGGTCACTAGGCTGTTTGGGAATGAATTAATTGTTCTAATGTGTATGCTAGGTTGCAATTGCATTTTGAATTTATAGAATGTGACCTAAGAGGTATGAATTAGGTCTGGTATGTTTAAAATTTGGGGAAAATGTATTTAGAATGAATTGAGGTGGTAATTAGTGGAATTAAGGGTTGAATCGATTGAATGTGAATTTGTTTGGGGCGTCAGACTTGACAGAATTATAGAGGACCAATGGACGAATTTTAGGCCAATTTGACATCATTGGAAAGATATGATGTTAGTGAAATTTTGCCACTTGAATTTTGTGGTCTTTTCGACGTCGGTAGAGAAAGATATAAGCAAAATACTAACTGGATGCGCAATCTACCAAAAAAAACGAGCTTGAAGGATTAAACATTAGATATAATAAATTAGTTGTGAAATTGATTATTAAAATTATAATTTTGGGTATTTAGATGTTAAAAGGCAGAATTTTGAAGGTAAGGAAAGTAAAAAGGGATTTTAAAAATTATTTTATTTCCAAGTTAGGTGATTAAATAGGAAACGGGTAAACCCATTTAATCAGCAGCGGATAACAAGGTATGGCTTGTTATGATTTTGACGTTATCTTTTATATTTCTTTCTTGCATGAATATTGGTATAGCAATGAAGTTGGGAAGGCTCACACGTCAGTAAGAATAGCCTGAATGAGCCTGGACTAATAAGGAGGTGAGTAAATTTATATCATCGCATTTGCACCTTCGAAATGTATAGCTTGTTTTCATTGTTTGACTTGATCGTAGTAATCGACTATGATTAAGACCCTTATTCTTGAGCATTCATTGAATTGAATTTGGTCATATGCCACAAGTCACGTATCCCGATGAATATTCATGCCGAGTACCTACGCCCAACTCTTATTGTATTTGGTGTTATCTCTTGTTTAAGGCCGAGTACGGCGCCTATATAACTTGTAATCAAGTAATGTCATTGATGGTATGAATCACGTAGTTTAACTCGATGGGAGGTCATCAGGCTATGTGCACATGGTACCCTCTGGTGCGGGCAAAGCAAGGCCTTCCTAGAGGTGGTAAACTCTAGGCGTAGAACCCGGCCCGCTCTAATGAATCTTTGCTAAAATGTAATGACCTAAGATAAAGGTAAAAATAATGTACTGATTCCCCGAATGGTAAACTATATTTCAGTAGTTTCAAACTCTAAATCTCATTTTGATATTGTTGTTCATATTGTCGCTTATTTGCTGCATAACCTATGTACTGATTGATTGATCGAGCATAACCATCCTGTGAGTTGGCCTTGAGTACCTAGCCTCACAAGTATGGTGATATATTTTACCGCTGCAGTTATTCTCACCCCCGCTGATTTCCTCCTTCAGTGGTAGATTAGAGAAAGGAGAATCCGCATTTCTTGACCACTTGGATTCTATTTGAAACATGTAATGGATTATTATTTGTTTATTTGGTGAATGAGAGTCTAAGTTTCGTGTATGGGCTCCATGGTGAATTAACTTGGTTATTGCTAATTATTTGGTTAAATCGGAGCAAATTTTGAATAGTTGGAGTTGGATAAATTTTACTTTGATGAAACCTTATTGATATTTTTGATGAGACCATTGAGGTCGTTTTTGTTAGTGGATGACCACGGAGGTATATTTGTTATGTTATTTGAGATAATATCATGATATGAGATTTTGAGTTAATTATTAGTAGATTTTAGATTGATATTGCGAATAATGTGATTTGTCACATAGTTATAGAAATGAACAGTCTCTGGCGAATTTTCGGTAGTAAATTATGGGACTTAGGCTTGCTACGGGTTTTGGCAGGCCTTGGCCTACCCATTCCCTAGCGCCCGGTCACAAATTTATAAAAGTGGGATGTGACGCTTTGTATATCATTTTGTAGCTGGCATGATACTGGCCATTTTGTAAACTAATTGTATAAGAGAGTAAATGTTTATGGCCTACCATTTGAAAATGCTTCGTAATCAAAACCTCCCCAAAACGAAATGACGAAATAAAATGTTTTGATAAAATAAATGAAACGATTGGAGTAAATCGCTCGTCTGATCTCGCCTTCAAAGTTGGGGCCGACTGGCCGAGACACTTTAAAAAAAATAAAAAAATAAAAAACAAACAAATGAAAAGTAAATAAAAAGAATTAAACGAGCATCCCAGAACAAGTTCATATCCGCTAATCTGGTTGGACCGGAAAGGGGTGTTACAGTTCTTGATTGGAAACATGTTTAAAAATAATTTTACAACTAACTTATTTTTCATGCCAAATTGTGGATTCAATAGAAAAGATGTCTAAGGCAAAACAGAAAAAATATATCCTTAAAAATAAAAAGCTAAATTGTTTGAGGACAAACAAAATTTTATTTTCTTTGCTTTGGGACAAGCAAAACTGTAAGTTTGAGGGAATTTGATGAGTCCTAAACTCATATATTTTTAGTCCATTTTTCTGGCATATTTTTGGAAGTTTATGACTCATTTTAAAGCTGAATTATGGAATAGTCACCAACTTTGTGTTTTGTAGGTTTTAAATCCATAAGAAGCAAATCTAGCAAGAAATGAGGCATAAAATTGGCTAAGGCAGAATTGTACATAATTTCAGAATGTCGTGACATAACCTCAATAGAACCAGCAGAAGCTATGTCGCAACAAAGAAGAAGTTGAACTTAAGGTTAGAAGTGAACTATGTCGCGACATTTCACAACTTTTTCGAGACAAAAAATGAGAAAGATTGAATGATAAATGTTGCGACAAAGAAATGAATGTTTCAACATAATGGTAATCAGAAGATAGAACTTTGTCGCAACAATGATTGAGAGGTTCTTAAAGAATAATGTCGCAATATTATTTTGCTATGTTTCGACAATGATCAAGAAAATAGCAGTAGAGTTTTCTCTTAACAATCAAATTTATGTCACAACATAAAAAGATGCAGAGTGAAAGATTTCTGTTGCGACAGAAAATGGAAGAGTAATGAGACAAGTCAAGACAATTTTGTCCATAAAGATTTCAATGTTGCAACAAACAGTTCAACTAGCGACAAATATCAAGGAAGGAAATATGTCACGACATTTTTAAGGTTTGTCGCGACATAGAGTTCAGATTCAACAGTACAAGACAACAAGACTATGTCGTGACATAGAAAATATCTATCGCGACAACAACAACATGCAACTCTGAGGAACTTTGTCGCGACAAAAGAAAATATTGTCGTGACAAAGGTTGAGAAGAACCACTGAAATAATGTCGCAACATAGTAATGTGTGTCGCAACAAAGTTGAAGAGCTGAAGGCAAAAATTTTTTCCACGACAACAAAAAACTATGTTGTGACATAAGATGAAGAGATGAGAGTAGAAAATTGTCGCGACACAATGTGATGATTCGTGCCACAGTAGGGTGATCCGGAATCAACAAAATTTGTATCCTAAATTTCCTCCTACTGCCGTAGTCAAACTACTGCAGTATAGTGGTCTAGGGTCGAACATAGGGATGGGTTTTCTTCGTACAAATGATTTAAGTAAAGTCAAAACTAGTGAATTAAATTTGGATTTTGGGGTTTGGGTAAAAACAGGGGATTGGTTGTTCACAGGCTGAAAATAAAATAAGAAAAAAAATGTAAAATAGAACCCCTTGAAGTTTCGGACCACTGGTTTAGGGTTTTAAGGCAACTAACATGTTCCTGTCTTTTTCCTCGCATTGGGAGCATGACATATAAATACTTCCAAACCCATCTTCATTTAGCTTTAAAACCTAGGACCCTATGATTTTCCCTTTTTGAAACATAGCATTTAACCGGCAAAATATTCTAACAATGATATCATATCTCAAAACTCACTCCCGCAAAGTGAACTAATAGGGAAAAAATTAACTAGGATAACAGTGGGATCTAGTGATAAGCATCCACTCGCAACCAAAAAGCATGCTAAATACACGTTAGTGAGGGTGCCTAGAAGATTTTAACCTAAGGTGAGAAATAGGAGCACAAATACCCATAAATGCAAGGCGTTAAAAACAGAGGACCGTCGCTTACCTTAAACTTAGCTGCAGCCTCCTCTTCAAGGGAGGAAGAGGCCCAGCCAAGCATCCTCTGAGAGTCAGCCATCCTAGGAGGAGTGGCTGGCAGCCAGAAAATGGAAAAGAAAGGGGAAGAAAATGAAGCAGAGAAAACGGGAGAGCTGAAAGCTTCTCCAAAAATTTATTGCGAAGTGATTGATGTTTACAAACCTTTACTCTAGCTTATAGAGTGTGCAGAGCAAGGGAAATTACAAAATCAAACCAAAACAAAAACTATTACAAGGGTAGAAAGGAGAAAAAACAAAAACGGAGTCGTTTGGATAAAAAACAGGAAGCAGAAAATTTCGAACATGGTGATTTTCGCTATGATAGCTAAAAATTGCTTATAATAGTTTAATTCTCTATGATAAATAAATTTAATATAGCTGGTAAATTTCATGCACGCTAAAATTCGCTACCATTGCGAAAATTTCGCTATGCCATAGCGAAAATTGCTAGCCTCCTCCTCCATCCTCTAGCTTGCTATTTCTTCTATTTTATGCTCTTCTTTCCTCTTGGTCTCTGATTTACGATGTTGAGTTTGACTCGAATTCTTCATGTTAGGATCGACTCAACAATTTTGGCATGATTAGCTTGCAAAAACTACAAAATTTGCCACAAAATATGATCAGTAGTATAATAGGGACCCGAACATGTCAATTGGGTTAATTATAACAATTAGTACACAAAAAGTGCTCAAAACCTATTAAAAATAGGGCTCAAAATAGCACTTTTTGGGTACTAATCACACCCCCCAACCTACACATTGCTAGTCCCTTAGCAATGAAAGAAAGAAAGAAAGAGAGAGAAACCAAAATGATAACAAAATAATGTTCACAAAAATGGTATTTCAAAAAGGTTGTGAATGAGTACGCTCTAACCCTAAGTAAGAATCATCAGCCTTGTCCAATAACCGTCTTGAGAGAATGAATGTGACAAAATTGAGTATCAAAAGAGTTTCTTCGATGAATCAACTAAACCCTAATTAAAATCTAAGTGTTTGTTTGATCAGCTTCAAATAATAAACCGCAACCGCACTCTCCCCCAACTTAGCTACCGCCACAACCTAGCATGCTAACCAACCTAAATAGATCGTGACCCACCTCTTATTCCACACGTTGTAGGGTGCAATGCCGAGGAATCGACCTCAATTAAAGTCCATGTAATGGGATTCACCGATGACTCCCAACTAATTAAGGCTTAGGGCACCAAGTCATGAGGATCTTTCGACCACTAACTCTTCAGGTTTCACCCCGGACTTCGAATGATTTCGAGCCTCCAGCACCTACAACTTGCTAAACTTCACCCATCCACCCGTGTAGCGAACACAAAGTCAGCGACTCCCAACCAAAGTGAAGGTTTAGGCACGGCTTTAAAGGCTTTCACTATATACCCTCTGACCGTGCTCGTGCTCTGTGCAAAGCATTGCAATTTTTCTTTTTCTTTTTTCTTTTTTTCACTTTTTTTTATTTGTTTATTGTATACATACATTGCCTTCTATTCATGGGGGTCCTTAACCTATTAAAGGTGGTCAACTAAAACTAGGTAGGTTATTGCAAGGCTTAGGAGGCTAGGCGCTTTTTCAGTTATTGAAGAAAACCTCGATAGCACTGTGGTTAGCTAAAGGTGAAGAAAATGTTGAAGGCAGCAAGAATTCAACTAATCATCCACTAATTAGGCATGGACCCAATCTAACATCAATAGAATTGGACAAAGTTTCAATTTTTCAACCATGAGCCAGTAAAACACAAAAAAATTTGGTTGCAAAATGGGTCCAAATTTTGAAAAAGTAAGCTGTATAGTATAACAGCTTTATAGAAAGGGAACCCAGGAAGCCACTGAACATCACAAAATGGGATTGCTCAAAATAATAGCAAAAAACATAAATACAAAATCCACTTCCTTCGCTAACTCTTCCCCAACTCCAAAACATCTCAAAGGTCCGAACGGGCCTGACAGAAAGAAGGAAGTGTTACCTCCTTGATGAGATGTGATCGTTGTTGGATAGGATACTTCGCAAGCTTTCCATCGACACCTTATTCACTCCATTTGGGTTTCAAATGAAAAAGTTAGAAGAGGAAAAGAGAGAAAAAAAGTTACCAATTGGAGCATTTTTGAAATTACACCTTCATAATAATTTCAAAAGTGTTATTTCTGGCCATATTTGGATTCTACACTCTCTAAGCTTTCCAACGGTACCAAAAACGCCTAAAACGGAGTTCGATGAAAAGTTAAGGAGCGAAACAAAACAGAGGCAAACAGTTGTATCATAGCGAAAATTGCCATTTATAGCGAATGATATTATATTATTTTTTTGAAAAATAAAATAATTAATAAAAATAATAATAATAATAATAAAAACGATTTTTTTCTAGAGACATTTTTTATATATATATATATATATATATATATATATATATATATATATATATATATATATATATATATATATATATATATATATATATATATATATATATATATAATAGAAATAAAATAAAATAGAAATGTGATATTTTTTATTTTTTTTTTTTAACCTTAGTTACTGTGCACTGTTCTATCTTTAGTGGAGGCCATCCGTACAGATTTTCGCTACCATACGGGTCTTCATATGATAGCTAAAATTCAATCTTGTCATTAATCACAAATTTCGCTATGGTCACAAATCTCCCGCTCCTCCTCCTCGTTTGTCGGGGCCGCTGCAATTTCTTCAATCCAACTTCAAAATCTCACTCAAACTGTAGAAATTAACACAAGAAAAATTAAGAAAAATTGCAAAAAAGTGAAAAACAAGCTAGAAAAAAGATTAACTTAAAAATTAGTGAAAATCTAAAAAGAAAAATTATAGAAATCCAAATAAAATAAAATAAAACAAGAAAAATTAAAACAAAAAGTGGGGGAGACTGTGCTCCCCCCCAAACCACTTCCTTAGGCCTTTGGAGGCTGCTGGAACTAGTGGAGCTTGTGGGAATGCCGAGGTTCGGGTGCTCCAAATCCGAACCAGCACCCGAACCAACCGTTGTGCCATGCAATGTAGGCAGCTGCTCGTGTCTTTGATGTAGTGGAAAAATTCTGTACAGTGGCCACTAATCTCTTGATGTTTTGCAGCACAAGCATAGCAAATGGTGTGGCTTTTCCAGTGGGTGCTTCAAGGGTTGGCAATGCTTCAGGTGTAGGCAGAATATACACTTGGTCGCGAGGGGCCACCGGCGCGGCTTTGGCTCGCGCGCGTGGGGTTCCGCCATGGGAATCGGGTCAAGGTAAGCTTAGGTTCTTTCCCCGTCTATTCCACTACCTCAGTCAACAAGGCAATGATTTCTTCTTTTTTCCAAGGCCAAAAAGCAACACTTGATTCTCAACTAGCCTCAGAGCCGATTCCACTTCCACTCTCCCGAGGTCGCACTGAGCCCGAGCCACCCAAAATTGTTCGGGCCAAGCACTCTTCCTCCGCATTCTCCTCCTTGGTTGTCGCTTAATCGGTAGAGCTTTGAGATGGATTCCTGCAGGATGTCAAATTTCTGACCTACTTCACTTTGAAACCCATCTAATTTTTGTTCCAAGGGGTTCTCAACAATATTGATTTTTTGACTCAATTGGGCATTGAATTTCTTTTGTTCTTCCACAGCATCACCCACCTTCAAGGTTCACTCGCTTCAACTGGGAGATTACCGTGGTGGTTGAGGCCGAGACAAAGAGGCATACCGTGGATGCGGAGGAGTGTGGCATGTTGGGATAACACCGTAGGAGGGTGTACCTTCCATCGGGTCTCTATATTCCCTTATGTAATCTACATGGGCTCGGGATTTCTCTCACAAAGTTGCTACCACCGCGTTAAGGCCTCAGATCCTCATTGGACATGAATGCTCTAAGGCTTCTTTCCACTAAATATTCACTATATTGTTCTCCTTCCATTCATCACAATCAATTTCTCCACTTAACCTCAGATCAACCAAGCCGCTTTAGAATTTTTAATCCATCGACATGGATTCCCGCAAAGAACTTTTTTTTTTTTGAAATGAAAAAATATGACAATGAAATATAAAAGGAACACTAAAACTTGTAGATGAGGGGATCACAAGTGTTCCATACCACAAACGCACTTAGGCACTATCCTCTAACTGCATATTTGATTCGTACAAATAGGTGATCCGAATCAACAAAATTTGTATCCTAAATTTTCTCCTCACTCTTAGTCAAACCATCAAGTAGATAATGTCTAGGGCCGAACACAGGATGAGTTTTCTTGTACAAATGATTTAAGTGAAGTCAAATCGGTGGAATTAAATTGATTTTGGGGCCTGGGTAAAAAATAGGATCGCTTGTTCATAGGCTAAAAATAAATAAGAAAAAATGTAAATAGAACCTTGGAAGTTTCGACCACCGGTTTAGGGTTTTAAGGCAACTAACATGTCCTGGGTCTTTTCCCTCGCATTGGGAGCATGACATATAGTCATTTCGAAACCGCATCTTCATTTAGCTTTAAAACCTGTATCTCTATGATTTTCCTCGAAACATAGCATTTAACTGGGCAAAATATTCCTAAATAAGGATATCATATCTCAAAAAACCTACCCCGCAGTGAACTAGACAGGAAACAAACTAACTGGATAACAGGGACGCAGTGGCAAGCATCCATCAGAACTAAAAAAAGCACAAATACACGCAGTGAGGTGTGCTCTAGAAGATTTTAACCTAAGGTGAGAAATAGAACATAAATACCATAAATGCGTTAAAATGCAGGACCGTCGCTTAATTCCAACTTAGGCTAACAAATTCCTCCTTCTTCTATGAGAAGAGGTCTAGTTTCAAGCAACCTCTCGAAAGTCATCCCCAAGAGGAGTGTTTGCAGCCAAGAAAATGGAAAGAAAGGAAGAAAATGAAGCAGAGAAAATCTGAGAGCCGAAGCTTCTCCAAAAATTTATTATGGCGATTGACAGCCACAAACCTCGACTTAGCTAAGTATAGTGTGCGAGCAAGGGAAATTAAGGAAACAAACCAAACAAACCATTACAAGGGTAGAAAGGAGAAAAACAACAAAACGGAGTCGCTTGGATCAAAAAATCGTAGCTGCATTCTCACATTACGCGCTGATTTTCGCTATGATAGCTTAAAATTCGCTTATGATAGCACCGCATGATAGCGAAATCGCTTATCATAGCGCACTCACATAGCGAATCTTTCAATATGATTGCGAATTTTCACATGGTCACAGCACTCATACCATTTAAAATTTCGCTTACGCCATAGCGAAATTACACCTCCTCCTTCATCCCTCCAGCCTTCTATTTCTTCTATTTTATTTCTTCTTCCTCTCGGGTCTCCGATTTACGGCTACAGTTTGACTTAATTCTTCATGTTTGGATCGACTAACAATTTTGTATGATTAGCTTGCAAAATCGCAAAATGCATACAAAATATGACCGCAGGTACAATAGGACCTCGAACATGTCAATCGGGTTAATTATAACAATTAGGGTACACAAAAGACTAAACCTATTAAAATAAAATAAAAACACTTTGGGTACTAATCATGTGAGCAAAAGAGTATTTTATGTTGTGACATTTCAAAATTATGTCGCGACATAAAACAAAGCTGAAAGGTAAGAAGCTTTGTCTTGATAAAGAAATTTTATGTCGCAACATTTTTCAAGAGTAGGAAGGAATGAAAAGTGGGTTGCAACAAAGTTTTTATGTCGTGACACAAGACAATCATGTCGCGATAATTATTAGACAACTTCAGTAGAACTTTGTCACGACATTTTCAAATTATATTGCGACAGAATCCAAGAAGAAAGCACGAAACCATGTCGCAACAGAAAACTGTAAGCCACGACAAAAGCTGGGGAACAAAGATAATAACTATGTCGCGAGATATTCTTCTTTGTCGCAACAAAGCAACCTATTGTGCTAGTTTTTTGGAAATCCAAAATTTCAACCTTGAAGTGTGGCCCATCATTTGAAAATCTATAAATAGAAGCATCTATGGTACTATGAGCAGCTTCCACCAAAACTAGGAACTTCTTGGTAGCAGGAATCTCCTTGTATATTATTTTTACTTTTATATTTTCTCTTTTCTTTTATTTCTTATTCGTCAATTTAGTCTTAGCTTAGTTTTTTTGTTTTTTTTAGGATTGAACAATGATCTAGAGCGAAGTGTCAAGCTGGGTTTACTGTAAAATCTTAGTTTTCATTACTGTTTTATATAAATGAAAATTGGAGAATTTCTGGAGTTCATTTATTTTAGTTCTCTTGCAATCTCAGTGAATTTTCTTAATCAGTTAGTCACTGTTAGTTGTGATCTATATTTGAAAGATTGAGCTCCCTCTAGGAATGAATCGATGTTAATTATTATTTTTTGCATAACTTGAAAGAACGTCAAAGTTTGAAATCTTGAATTTATTTCATTGGTGATGTTCTTGAGATTACTTGTTCAGAATATTAGTAACGTGTACTGTTAAGACCAAACTGTATGATGTGATCAGTGTATGCCAAACTTATGGTACTGCCACCCAAGAACTTTTCATTCCCTGACAACGGCGCTAAAAACTTGTTAAGACCATTTTTCATATACATGAAAAGATGGATTTGTTATTTTTTCAGAAACTATCATTTAAAATTCCTGCAAAGGTCTTGATCACGGCGATAGGTCGTATAAGTAATAAAGTGACATTTAGTCCGTGATATCGTTCTACTGTGAAGGGATGATAACTCAAAAGACTAACTACCCCAACTACTCAAGATCATTACTATTCGAACTCCATCAAGTATGATGATCGAGACTAAAATTTAGTCCTGTATCGAAATCTTTGATATAAAAAAAAAATAAAGTTTAATAAAATTGGGGTTGAGGATTCACCGAGTGAGACAAAACTGGACATGGATCAATTAGTAATAATCAATTTCTACATCATTTCGATTCATAGCACAGCCATAAATTGGAAAACTTAGTTTGTCAAAGATGCAAGGTAGTATAGTTTGAATTTCTCCCTTAACCATACTTTTAACTAATTAAAGGTTCATATTCATTTATGAGACATGATTCTAATCAGTTACTTGTAATATGTAACCCTCTTTCTAAGATTTAAGTATTTTTCATTTTCAGTACTTCATACTCAGATCTCAGGACTAAATAATTCTTGCCCCCATAGACAAGATATTACAAGCCTTCTCCAATTTGATTGACACCTCATCCTACACTTCTGATGAAAAATTCCATCTCCTTAATTAGATCTTTGCTAACACGGGATCAAAATCAATTCAGCAGAAATATGAGAAACCTCGGAGTGATTAAACAGATACTTCATTCAACTATCCTCATATTATGAGTAAGTTGTGATCTATCTGTGTAATCCTTCAAAGTTCATTAGTTCCATAGTATTAGTTTACCATACCCACAAGGAACTGCTCCACACTCTCAGGATTCTCCATCTTTGTGTCACTCAAAGGGCCTCCTAGAAATCAGAGCGAGCCTTGCATTGGGTACACGGTACTAGTACTAAGAACAAGTAAATTTATAAACAATACCAATCAAATAAATTCAAGAATTCTAATTAAAGCTTTCTTCAACCTTATGCAAAAAAATGACTATTATCAATGACCCATTTTTAGTGATCTCAACTTTTCAAAACTGGGTCACTCATATCAGTGACTAACTGATCAGGAAATTAACTAAATCATAAATGAACTTAAATAAATGAACTCCATAAACTTTCCATCATCCATTTAAATCAAACACTAATGAAAAAGATGATTTTATAAAGAAATGCCAGCTCCAAGCTGCACTTCAGTACAATACCCAAATCAAGAAAATTAATTGAAAACTAACAAAATAAAGCTACACTAAAACTAAATCTACTAAAATGGAAAAAAAGAAGAAAAAAAAAAGAAAAAAAAATACAAGAGTCTTTAACCACCCAGACGTCCTGGAGTTGCGAAAGTTGCGCACATTGCCCTAGAAGTGTCTATTTATAGGCTTTCCAATGTTGGGCTTCACTTCATTAATTGCGTTGTGGATCCCTAAAATTCTGCCCCAAATTAGTCTCTTTGTTGCAACATAGAAATTTCTATCCCAACAAAGCTTTTAGTCTTTGTCGCTGCCTCTGTCGTAGCTTCTTGTTTTCTGTCGCAACTTGTCCTTTAGGCTTGCTCTTAGATTGTGTTGCGACATACTTTGATAATGCTGCGACATAGATTTTATTTACCAGTCTTGTTCTTGTCCTTCTGGAATATGTCGCAACATTCTTTTCCCTGTAAAGACAAACATTTCCCTTTTCGCCTATCAATTTTGTCGTGACAGAGTTTTCTCTGTCGTGACAGGATCTCTTTTAATCCTTAGCAATTTCTGTCGCAATAGGAAACTCCTTGGTCACGACAGACTTTTCTTTTCTAATTCCTCTAGCTTGCTGAGCTGTGTGTAGCGACATAGAATTATTTGTTGCGACATAATTACCTTGGCTATTCTTAGTTCTTCTTCAATTTCGTCGCGATTTTGATTTTTCTCTGCTTGGATAGAATTTACTATTCCATAGATTTTTATCATCGTGATAAAACTTCTTTTGTCAGCGACATAGTTTTTCTTCGATCATGTCAACAAGAATTTATTTGTCACGTTCTTGTGTTGCTCTTCACTGACGCGATAGGGAATTCACTCCTTCATGTTTTGGTTGTCGCGACGTAAATAATCTTTGTCATGACAGACGGTTGCCTTGGTCAGGATTTTCGTGAGACAACAATTGAAATGGGCTTGATGAAAACTTTGTCGCAACATAAAAACACTTATTCTGTTGACTTGTGTTGTAATAAGAGTACTCTCTCAGAGCTTACAGGATTGTCTTTGTCGCTTATAGAGTTTATTCCTTAGTCTTCAACTTTTATGTCATGTATTTAAATTATAATATCGCAACACAACTTCTTAGCTATCTACTTTAATTGTTATTGGGACAGAGTCAAGGATTGTCGCGACAGTTTTCTTCACAATCTTCTTTAATAATGTCGCGATAGACAAACTCTTTGTCGCGACAAAATTTCTTTTTCAGCCATTGAGTTTTGTTTGAACTTTGTTGAGACATTTAGTTGCTGGCTACGACATAGTTCCTTTGGCTTGCTTGAATTTTGTGTCATGACATACAAAAATTATGTCGCAACAAAGACTATTGCATTTTCCACATTTTTTTGCTTCTTTTTTTTTTTTTTTCAAATAACACTTACAAAACATAAAGTTGATGAATATTCCATAATTTGGCATAAAAATAGGTCTAAAATTGTTAAGACTCATCAAATTTCCCCAAACTTAAAGCTTTGCTTATCCCCGAGCAAATAAAATAAAATTTTGTTTGTCCTCAAACAATTTAGATTTTATTTGTAAGGACATTTTTTTCTGTTTTGCCTTAGACATCTTTTCTCTTGAATCCACAATTTGGCATGAAAAATAAGTTAGTTGTAAAATTATTTTTAAACATGTTTCCAATTTAGAACTGCAGCACCCCTTTCTGGTCCGACCCGATTGGTGGATACGAACCGGTTCCGGGATGCTTGTTTAATTCTTTTTATTTACTTTCATTTGTTTGTTTGTTTTTTTTTTTTAAGGTGTCGCAACCCGAATCCCTGGCCCGACCTGAAGGGCGGATCAGAACCGGAGCCCGGTTTACTCTGACCATTTTCATTTATTTTATCAAAACATTTTATTTACGTCATTTCGTTTTAGGGTTTTCAATTACGTTGAAGCATTTTCAAATGGTAGGCCCATAAACATTTACTCTTATAAAAATATATGAGTTTAAGACTCATCAAATTCCCCCAAACTTAAAGTTTTGCTTGTCCCCAAGCAAAGAAAATAAATTTTGTTTGTCCTCAAACAATTCAGTCTTTTATTTTTAAGGACATTTTTTTGTTTATGCTCAATTGGGTAGGAAACATATGTCAGTTGTAAAATTACTTACAAACATGTTGCCAATCTAGAATTAGGAAGATTTTACATTAAGTTCACTGAACCAACAAATAATTCATATGGTGTAACAATTTAATCATCAAATCCTGATTTTTGTGTGTGTGTTGGTCTTTACTCTTTTTCTTTGGTAGATCAGTTAATCTTCTAGGATAATACTCAGTTGCTATACTCTCTTTCATTTTTAAAGTCTCATATGCTTGTTTATCATATTAATCTCCACTAATGTAGGCATAACACCACCTTCAAAATCAAATAGGTCTTTTAGGCTTGTAATGTGTGGTTTAAGTAATTCGACACTTTAGGCTCCACCAGACTCTAGATTTCTAATCGATAACTTACTAATTTTGCCTTCTTGATACATCCTTGATTTCTCTTGATTTTAAGTTTCCAACCTTCCCATCAGGTTTGTGCATCTTTCTGCATATTCTTCATTTTGGTATCTTTTTCTCTTTTCCTTTCCCACACAGAAAATAACTTATCTTCCTTATTTTAGAAGCTTTTTCACTTTTTATCTCTCACCAAGTTTTATAGAATGGTGCAATGTTGGTCTTTTTAAGCTTTCTACCACCCTTAACGAACTTTGGATTAGTATCTCTCATACCAAATGGTATTAGGGTACTAGGTGCTATCAATTCTAAGAACTTAATGGTTCAAGGAAGGAAGGCCATGACTAAACTCATTCCTCCTTTTGATGATTTACTTTTCACAGCCTTCTTTCATAACTTTCATCTTTTCTTATTTCTTTGCATTGTCTTTCTCAACCCTTTTCATCATTTTCTACAACTTGAAATAATATTCCCCTGAACTTGTCATTTTTTGTCCTTGATGTACTTTGTCTAATAATCTGAGCAAATAAGGGTTCTTTACTGTAGGATTATGCTTAGGGAATAAAATTGGCTTATCATTTGATGGTTGATGATGAGATTGGCAGTAGGCTCAAATAAGGAACTAGTGTATATGCTTATGCATATAAAAGGGTAGGCTTTGAAAGGCTTAAACTTCCAAGGATGGCCTAAATCATTTCCTATTAGTGGTTTTGCCTAAGATTTCACCTTGACTAATAATCTAACAAGTTCTAGGACATTGGAGAGCTTACTGTGATGGATCCCAGAAGATGTTCCTAGTCTTAGCATAATTTCTTTCAGAGTTATTGTTGACCAAGTGTAAAGTTTATGAGGATTTTTATAACCAAACTGTTTACACAAACATAATTATAGGTCTTATATGTTCCATCAATTTATTAAAGCCTTCCTTAATCTCGTTCAAATACATTTATTCATAACCCAACTTTCCATTTCCATTCATTTCATCCTACCCCCAATGCATCTATTAGATTTTGTTCGGGGTTTCGAGATTTGTTGTCGTGGTTGTCAACACCATGAGATTCATTTTAATCATGCTTTCAGCTCAAAATAATCCAACACAACCACAATTTCATTCTTTCATCAATTCAATTTAACCAAACATGCTGCAACAATTTAACAATTAGATCCAGGTAGCTGGTTTCTTAATTATTTCAACTTGTTATTCCTTAAAACTTCATCAATTCAAACTTATTCACAAGTAATCACAAAGAAGTAACACACATAAACACAAAAATTTTCACATACAATGAACACCAATTTCAGCACAAAAATTGCACAATTTATATTTCAATGAATGTTTCAAGAGTGGACATTATGTACAGAGAGGGAGAAGAGATGGAAGAGTGGGTAGAGCCATTTTCTATTTCTGTCATGCCTATGGGAGGGAGGTAGTTTAACTGAGTCTAATGTATACCTAGTTGCAGAAGGTGAGAACTTAGGGATTTTGACTTGTGACTGTCTTAACTTACTGCCTTCTCCACTTTTGTTTAGTACAAAACACTCTATGGTTAGGGCTAGTTGCTTGATTATTTCATTTTATCTCTGCCCAATAGAATTCAAGGTTCCCTCAACTCACCCTGTGCAGAGTACATTTTGATTAGGTTTTTATTGATCATATCCAAGCTTTCCGTCCAGCATTTCTCCCTATAGTTCAGGGTGCCCTCCAATTCTTTGTCCCTTTTTTGGATTAGAGTTCTTATCTCCTTCTGGTGCTCCTTTTACAAATACCCAAAGGCATTTACCTTCTGCAGCAAGTTCTTCTCCATAGCATCCTCCATTTCTTTCATGATCTTTAGTAGCTCACTTTCTCTTCTGAGCTGGTTTGAGAGAAAAGCATCTTCTCTTGCTCTTAGTTCTTTAGTAAGCTCTTATTCTCTTATCTCCCATCTACTCTTCCATTCCTCATCTCTCTACTTTAGAGCTTCTTTCAAGTATTGGTCCCTACTTTTCAACCCAGCCTCCATGTACTTATCCCTGAGTTGAAGTTGGAGCTTCAGCTGGCTGTCCCTCTCTTCCAATTCTTACTTCATGGCCTTCATCAAGTCTAGCACTGCCGCATTGCTATTTAGAGGCTCTGAGATTTCGACCTGCTCTAGGTGGACTTGTCTCACCTCAAGGGAGAAGGTCAATATTGGGCTCACACTTCTCTGCCTTTGTGGGAGCTCTGGTGCTTCATCTTTAGGCTGGGGCTGCTGTCTTTCTAATGGTTCTTCTTCTTCCCTTACAACTTCCACCTGTCTTCCCTTGTTTATGTTTTTAGGCCCCTTGGTGATTCCTGTTAATGTCATGGGCGATGTCTTGGGGCAATTCTCCTCTTCTTCCCAATCTCCTTGGACACTGCCCAAGATGCAAAGTCTTGAAATCAGTGATGGGTGAGGAATCAACCCTTTGTATTCTCCTCTATAATAACTCAGAATTGAGTTTTCTATTAATTTTCCCACACTAAATTTATACCCCTTGAGGATGGCATATAATAAGACTGCCTCTTTCTCCTTAACTGTGCATAGGTGTTTTGAAGGCAACATGGCTAAACATAAAAAATAAAACCATACCTTTGGTGGTTCAATCACTGCTCCTCTGGCGATGGACTCATGTGGGTTTTTTCTGGTGGCATTCCACTTTCCTTTGCCATCAGTAAGTAGGTCTACAATCTTATGGTAGTCAGGTGTTTCTACTAGTCTTTTGAATTTTGACCCATTTTTTTTCTCCTGAAGATTGTATGGGTTATCTATTCGTTCTCTACTGAAGGATATCCATTTTCCTCTTACGTATACAGTTTTGTCCTTCATCCCCACCATATTTGAGTAGAACTCCTTCACCAAATCTACAAATCCCGAAGCCTTGTGCTCATAAAATAGATGCCATCCCTTGCTTTCTATCAGCTCTTGGAATGGAGAAACCCATTTGTTGAAGCCTTCTATCCCCAATGAAGTTTTTGTACTGCAGTTTGTCCTTCCAAGCAATATAAGACATATCAAAGACCCGCCACTAAATTTTTGCTCACGTCATTTTCTTCATTTCTTTCCCTCTTCTAGCCTCTTCCATTGTCTCCTCAAACACTCTGTTTACCTCGTCCCTTTCTTCACCTTGCTTTGCTACTACTTGAGTGGCTTGAACTGTCTCATTCTCCCACTCAGCATACTCTTCCATGATTTTGTTGAGGTTTGGAACCAGCTTGGTAGGCTCAAACATCATGAGATAGCGATTTATGGATCTAGGGTTTCGAATGAGTGAAAGAGATTTGGTGAGTGAGGCTGAATGTTTTGAATGTTATGAGGCAGATGACTCATCAGTCTTCAAACTTTTCTATTTATAGGCTAAGAGTTGCTGTGCTTCATTAATTGTAGCAACAAATTTTTTACGTAAATTTGAGCCATTTTTGATCTGGTGTAGCGACATAAAGAAATGATGTCACGACATAAAATTTTCACTTAATTTTTTATTAGGGCAATTCTTTGTCACTACAGAGTAAAAAATTTTGTCACGAAAGGAAATTGTCTTTTCTCCAGTTGAATTATGTCATTACATATTGAATTCTTGTAGCGATAAATTTTTTAGGTTCATGCTTGCTGTTTGTCGCGACATAAAGAAAGCATGCTGCGACATAAATCCTTGCCACTTAGATGAGGTTTTATTTTTTTTTTCTTTGT
The DNA here is from genome assembly GCA_016808115.1 of Tetrastigma voinierianum. NCBI lineage: Eukaryota > Viridiplantae > Streptophyta > Magnoliopsida > Vitales > Vitaceae > Tetrastigma > Tetrastigma voinierianum. The sequence goes on from JAEQBH010000112.1 coordinate 2,257,963, forward strand.
CACTACAAGGAAAATCAATGTCGCGACATTTTCATACTTTCAGCCATTCAACCCAAATGGCTTTATGCAATAAAGTCTTTCCACTTAATGTATACTTGTGAAAACACATGTTATCATCAAACAATTTCAATTCAAGCATGAAAAACAATTCTTTTTCTTCACTCAATATCATTCATCAATTCATTCAACAAGGCATTCAAACAGTTGGCACACGAAAGTTGTCTGATAATTTATCCTCTAACAATCATTAAATTCCTCCAAACTTCAACTATGCATTATTATTAAAGCAAATTGTGGGAAATAGAAATACTCCCCCTTGTAGCTATTTTCTACATATTTTAGTTTGAGAAAGTGTGTTTTCTAATAACATTTCCTTCTAGTTCACCTTCTCTGTTCCTGAAAAAAAAAATATAAACAAACTATCAAAACACATAATAAAATTTCTACCAAAATTTCAAACTAGAATTTCAAACTCATAAAAGTAATCAACATTAATCAATTTCTCAAAATTAAAATTCTGCTTGGGTTGCCTCCCAAGAAGTTGCTTAGTTTAATGTCCTTAGCCAGACACTTGCTATAGAATGTCTTCTATTTCAAAGAAACTCTTTCCTTTCAAAATCTGATCTACTTCATTTATGCTTCCTCCAAGATAATGCTTAAGTTCGACCATTTACTTTAAATTCACTTCCAAATTCATCTTTAGTGTTACTTACTCAAAGGGTGTACTAATACTATGCGTAAGGACCACTCCATCTCTCGAATTTCCAATTCCTTGGAAATAGTTGGAGCTTGGAGTTGTGTAAGAGGACTTGTTCTCAAGCCTTGAATTCCCTCCTCATAATCTTTTGATCATGACACCTCTTGGTCTTTTCTTTGTAAATTATGGCATTATCATAAGCTTCATTTCTTAACTCTGCGCTCATTCTATTCGAGAGCTCCTTTTCCTTCGCAGCCTTGAAAGTCACAATTCACTTGATGGCCCACATAGCTTATTCTAGTTCTTAAAGGAGAGATGACAAGGTTTTCCAAATACAATTCTCGTATAGACATTCCAAAGGGAGTTTTCATAGCGCTCTATAAGCCCACAATGCATCATCTAGCTTTATAAACCAATCCTTCATGCTTGTATTTATTGTTTTCTCTAGAATTTTCTTTATTTTCCTGTTGGAAATTTTTGCTTGCCCATTTGATTAAGGGTGATAGGCCAAACCCATCACATGTCTGATTCCATATCTACTCATGAGTTTTTCAAAAAATTTATTTGCAAAATGGCTTCCCTCTTCACTGATGATTGTTCTGGGTGCTCAAAATCTACTAAAAATATTTCTTTGTATAAACCCCACCATTGTGTTGGCATCATTTATGGGACAAGCTAATGTTTCACCCATTTGGATACATAATCCACAACTAAGAGAATGTATATGTTACTAAATGATGATGAAAAAGGTCCCATGTAGTCTATTCCCTAAACATAAAAAATCTGCATCGCCAGAATTCCTTGCAAGGGCATTTCATTTCTTCTTCTAATGTTGCCCATTCTATGACAATTATCACAATGTTTTACCCACTAAAAACAGTCTTTGAATAGGGTAGGCCAATGAAAACCTGATTACAGAATTTTCTAAGCTGTTTTGTCTCCTGCAAAGTGTCCTCCATATGGCGATGCATGACATTTCTCCATAATACCACTTTGTTCTTTTTCTGGAACTTATCTTCTTATGATCATATCTGCTCTTCTTCTATAAAGTAGTGGGTCATCCCAAATATAGAATCTAATCAGTTCTCAATTTTCTTCTCTACTGGTAGCTGAATTCAGGTGGCACAACTCCATAAGATAATTAATTGACAATATTAGCATACCAGGGTGTTTGAATTGACAGCAAAAATAGTTGCTCATCAAGAAAATTTTATGTTATTTCAGTTCCTTTTTCATTTCAAGCAGTCTTTTCCAATCTAGACAAGTGATCTGCTATCATAATGTCATTACCTTTCTTATCTTTTTATCTCCTAGATCACCTTATAAGAAAGAATACCCAGATCTACGCCTCGTTTAGCTTCTTCCTTGCCATTAGATATCTAATTGCAGCATGATCAGTGTGTATTATAACATGGGACCTTAATATGTAAGGCCTTAATTTTTCACAAGCAAACACCATTGCCAACACTTTTCTATATGGAGAAGTTTTCAGGCTCATTAAAGGTTTTTACAAGATGTAATATGGCCTCAATATTTTTTTCAGTTCTTTGTCCCAATACAGCTCCCATTGCATAATCACTAGCATCACACATAATTTCATAATCATTGTTCCAGTAAGGTGTCAACATAATGGGAGCTGTCACTAATCTGGACTTGATTTCATCAAATGCAAATATGCATGATTCATCAAAATAAAAATTTTACTCTTTCCAAAGAGTCTATAATGGTCTCGAGATTTTTGAGAAGTCCTTATGAATCTTTCAGAAAGCAAAGATGTCCAAGGGAAGTTTCTATCCTCTTATTGTCAGGTCACATAAGAGTTTTTATAACAAAGAACTTTGCTCGTCTACTCTAATCCACGAAGATAAATTTTCAGGTCCCAAGACAATACCTTCTGTTACCATAAAATGGTATTTCTCCCAATTTAGAGCTATATTTTTGTCTTGACACCTCTAAAGTACAGTTTCTAAATTTTCTAAGCAATTCTCACAACAAGATCCATATACTGAGAAGTCATCCATAAATATTTCCATAACCTCTTCCACCAAATCAAAAAACATAGACATCATACATCTTTGAAAGGTTGCAGGAGCCTTACATAATCCAAAAGGCATTCTTCTAAAAGAAAAGGCGTCATAAGGACATGTAAATGTAGTTTTCTCCTGATCCTCTAGGGCTATAGCAATCTGGTCATAACCAGAATATCCATCAAGAAAACGTTAATGTGAGTGCCCTGATAACCTGTCCAGTATCTGGTCAATGAAATGTAGAGGATAATGGTCCTTTTCTAGTAGTAGTGGTCAGTTTCCTGTAGTCTATACACACTCTCCATCCTGTCATAGTTCTTGTAGGAATCAATCTCTATTCTTCTTCATTCCCGATCACGCTGAATCCTCCATTCTTTGGAACCACGGATCCGGGTCGACCTAACTACCGTCTGAGATTGCATATATGTGAAGTCTCGTGATTACCACTTCGCATTTCTTTTCTGACTACTTCTTTCATTACTGGATTCAACCTTCTCTTATGTTTTATAGAGGTTTTAGCATTCTTCTCCAACAGGATCTTGTGCATATAAATAGAAGGACTGATTCCTTTCAAATCTTCTATGGGCCAAGCTATTGCCTCCTTATATTTTCTAAGAATTTCCAGTAGTTTTTGTTTTTCAAGCTCAGTTAATCCAGCTGAAATGATGACTGACTTTCCTTTTTCTGGTTGCAAGAAAGCATACTCTAAATGTTCAGGTAGTTATTTTAGAATTAAACCCTCTGAACTTTTGTTTATAGTTTTCCTCTTCATAATCGCTTGGATTTTTCAGATTATTTTTTTCATCACTGAGTACTGCCTTTTTCAATTTAACATTGGAGTCCAGAAATTCAACTTCAAGATGCTCAAGATACTGCAAATTCATCTCATTCTCATTCATTGAATTTTGAAAAATACAATCATTATTCAGTTCATAACTAATAGGACTTTTTGTTTCTAAAATCTCACAATCAACATTACTTAATTCAGGCTGTTTCAAACTGTGATTGAGATTGAAGTGCACTACCTCATATCCAACTCTGAGAGTTAATTCTCCATTCTTTCACATCGATCAAAGCTGCTCTTGTTGCTAAGAAAGGTCTTCCTAACAACAGTGAGACTTGTTTGTATTCCTCTATATCAATGACTACAAAATCCATTGGGAAAATGAATTTTCCCACTTTGATCAGCACATCTTCTAGAATGCCCTTAGGATGTAATAATGTCTGCCCGCCATTCAGAAGGTCATGGCCAGGGGGAGTAAGTTCCCCCATACTTAGTCTTTTAGCAACAGACAACGACATCAAGTTTTTTATGGCTCCAGAATCACATAGTGCTTTTCCATCGCATGCCTTCTAATTTCGCAGGTATAGTGAAGTCATTAGATCCCGCATCTCTCTCGAAAGAATTTAAATTACTCCGCACCGTTGTGTCAAGGTCGCCTACTATTCCTCTTCTATAATCTTTATTTTTCGGCGCAATATCTCCTTCATAATTTTTTCATAAAGAGGCATTTGAGTCAATGCTTATGAGAAAGGAATGTTGATCTCTATCTTCTTAAACATGTCTAAGAATCTAAATAATTACTCTTCTAGCTTTGCCTTCTGCAGCCTTTGAGGGAATGGTACTTGAGGTTCATAAGCCTTAACATCTTTTTTTTTCCCTGGATTTTCTTTTTCCACCTGTTGCTTTGGCTGCATCTTTGCTGTTTTCTCTTCCTTTGTAGTTTCTGAACTGTTCTGCTTAAAGTCTTCTCTAATTTCAGCATAATTCTCTTCCTCAATGTCCTTCTTTTCAACTCTTCTCTCATCTAGTTCTCTGCCACTTCTCAAAAGTACTGCCATACATTCCCTTGGATCCTTCATTGTGTTACTTGGAACTGAATCCTTCGACTGATTCTGCATATTCAGAGCCAGTTGCCCTATCTAAGTCTCCAAATTCTTCAAAGAGACATTGGTATTTGTCTGAAACACAGTTGTGTTTGCTTGGAAATTTTCAAGTTCGAAATCATTTCATATATCTGTAAATTCTTTTGTTTTTTGACATGAAATGCAGCATCTGATCTTCAAATGATTGAGTCATTTTCTAACCCTTATATTCTCCTCTATTGTCCCTATGTCGCCGTTTCGAACCTGGTCGAGCATAAGCCTCGATGGTACTCCCCGTTCCGTGCCTGTGGCCTTGCCGCTTCCTCCACCAAATGAAAAGTTTTCTATGGCTCTTAGAGCCGGTGCATAAGGTGTCAAGGGAAGTCAGTTAGGCTTGAATTGATAACTTCTTTGCTCATTCATATACTTGGTCTCCTCAACTTAGTAGGGATCTTCTTCAACTGCTTCCTCAGCATTGCTTCTAATTCCTTCTTTTACTGCTCCCACTTCATGTGCAGTATGCATTTTCCTTTCATTCCTTCCCAGTTTGTTCATCATAGCATCTAACTTTGCTTCTGTGGTAGTCATACTGGCTTCAAATTTCAAGCAAACCATCCCTTTAGTTCATTGGCGGCCTCCTAAGCTTCAAATTGAGCCTCCTCAGGAATAAGATTTGAAGAAGGGGTCTCAATCGCTTGCTTTGCTCCTTTGCACTTTCTAAAAGCCCGACTACGCCTAAATAGTGCTATTTTGAACCTTGTTTATAGCAGGCTTTGAGCACTTTTTGTGTACTAATCAAGTTAATTAACCTGATTGGCACATTAAGGTCCTAGCTATTCTACTGATCACATTTTTTTGGCTAATTTTGTAGTTTTTCCAAGCTAACCTCACCAAAATTGTTAAATTAACTCGTTCATGAAGAATCCAAGTCAAACTCAGAGTTGTAGGATCGAAACTAGAAAAAAAGATAAGCAGAAAGCAAAAGGGAAGGGGCAGGGCTGCGAAATTTTCGCAACCTGCAAAAATTTCACAGGTTGCGAATTTTTGAAACACTACAAAACTGGTTCACCATTTTTGACCCGTTGACTCTTTTTGACCAATTTTTTTGTAATTTTCGTAAATTGCCCTTCATGTAATAGTGGGTAGTTCATATATTTTGTAATTTTGCTTGTCCTGGGCAGTATATAAGCCTTAGATAAATTTGTACAGGGAGCTGAATAATTAATACATTTTCTGGGCAGGATTTTTCCCGCTTCTCCGAGTTTCTCTCATTTTCTCTCACTTTTTGGGCTGCCAAACACCCTCTAAGGATGACAACTCAGAGGATGGGTGGCTAAACTCCCTTCATCATTGAAGAGGAAGGTTATTGGAGGAGGGTTCTGAGGGTTTCTCACAATTTCAACGTAGGTAATTGTTGTCATTTTTGTGTTTCCTTCTAACCCTAGGTTCAAATCCCTTAGATGCATCTTAGACCAGCTGTGCGCGTCTTTTAAGATTCATTAGATAACATTGCTAGATCCACTAAAGATTCATTGGTTACCATTTATTAGTCCTTGTAAGATAGATTCGAGGAGATGGGATTTCACTTGTTGGGTTACAGGATAGATATCAATCGATTGGAACATAAATGCGTAGGAATTTAAAAATTTTTTATCCCTTAACCCACGAAGATCACATGCGTTTCATAAAAGCGAAGGAAGGGTAAGCGAAACTTACACTCTTGTTGTCGATTCGTCAAACCTTGAAGTTTGCGTCTTGGTTTGTTCGGATCTTCAAAGGTCGCGCCTTCTACGGCGACCACCCTGGTATCCACACGAACAAATAATAAACGATTTTGGATACTGGATTCGGGGTTCGTCTTCTCAAAAAACGAAATTAAGTTTCTTTCTCTGTTTAGGTTGGTTCACTTTTGAAAAGACAACTACACACACAAGATATATATATCTCACATATATATTTATATAAGTCTTCTAGAGTTTAATCAAACTTGAATTTATTATATATTTAAACGCTTTTAAATAATAATAATTTAAATTCAAATCCTTATCTGATAAAGAAACTAATTAAATATTTAACCATACTTAGTAGCCCATAGTTATATGTAATAAACGAATTTATTACAGAAAATCATACTTGAATTATGTAATAATGAATTATTACAAAACCATATGATTATCATAATAAGCAATTTATTCTGAAGACCATAAATAGTTATGTAATGCGCGAATTTATTACAGAAAACCATAAATTGTTATGTAATAAATAGTTATTATAGAGTGAAAAACCATACTTAGATTATTATTTGTTCTTAATGCGACCACATGGGTTCGATTAACATTGGCGGTAGGCGGGTCCTTTGATCCTACAAGTCATAAGTGGCCTCTAGCGAGACATTATGACTACGAGTTAAATGAAAAGCTCATGATCCGAGATAACCTTAATATAGCTAATGACATAATCCTTTTGTCTCATGATATCTTGACAGAATATAAGGCATGGACAAAGTCAACCTTATATCGTTCTATCTTTGATTACTCGAAACCAATTAGACTGACTAAACAAATGACATTGATCTCCATCAATTCATTTGCAGGCAAACACGTGCATTTCTCGGTCTCGGTGTCGGGGGACCGAAGATATCTCTCTTATAATAAGAGGGACAAATTCCATCTTAATCGCTCATATCTCCTTTACGTAATTCTTATTATGTTCATTATAACCTTTATAGTCATCCAGATCCAAAGACTTAGCGTTTGATTATATCAAAACACAACATTCCTTAAGTTGAGAACTATAGCGATCTCAGGTCAAAGGATTCAATGACACAACTATTAGAGATTAACTTATGACTTTTGATCCATGTATTAATCTCAGGCAGATTACATCGATATTTGTTCTCAACAAATAGATATAAATTTGATTTGTATCATACACTATTCATCCATGAATATCAATCCAAACTTCTCTTAATCTTAATTCATTATTATTCCATAGCAAATAGCAGATTAAGGGACATTTAGAATAATTAATAATATTATTCAAGGACATTATATAATACGTAAACCAAATCATCATAATAATAAATTCTCATAAATGAAACGAAATATCATGTCCATTCGATAGGCCTGAACATACTAACAAATCTCCCACTTCTGCGCTAGGCCCGTTCATCAATGTATCTAATGCCTATGAACCTAGCATGACAGTCGTAGCACAACGTAGTGAGGCTTAGTGATGGATCTGACAACATTATAGAATCTGACAACGATTCGCACCAGCGCTTTAGCTTTTCCATTCATTTACCACCATTTAAACAAAACACATATCATTGCGTTCGAATCATCTTCTATTCGGATTGAAGCTTGCATGCATTGGCAACCATTTACAACGGATCATCTTCCGATCAGCCTTACACTAGGAACATATCCTTGGAGCCTTCGAGATACTTAAGAATGTTGTATGGCATTTATCCGATTGACTCTCGGGATGTTGGTATCTACTCGTTGTACTTAAAGCAGAATACATCTGATCCTAGTGCACAACATAGCGCCACATGATAGAACCTATTGCTGATGCATAAATTTTACTCCATCATCTAGCTCATTTGTAGTGTTAGGACAACGAGGATTTGCTAAGAGTGTCTGTGAGACGTAGGCGAGTATCCTCTTTTGGAATCTTGCATCTTTGAGTAGTTCAGTACTTTTGTCTATGTAAGCGCACTTTGACTTAGACCGATCGGCCTGTAGATATCTCTATAGATCTTTATCCTAGAGATATAAATGACTTAGCCTAGATCTTTAATTTTGAAAGCAACACTAACGAGAGACTTGTTTTTCTGCGAGGTGGGATATCATTTGATAGGTAAAATGTCATCCAACATATAAGACCGGAAATACAATTGTGCTCCCACTAATTTTCTTACTTAAACACAAGGCTCATCCTTCATTTTGACAAATCAAACCCTTTGGTGATTCGCCAACGAAGATTCCCAACTCGAGAAGGCACATGGAAACCATAAATGGATCTTTGAAGCTTGCATACTTCTGAAATTCTTAGGTTGTACAAACCACCTCGAGGTTGTGTCATGTACATCCTCAGTAAGTTCCATTAAGAAAGCAGCAGGTTTAACATCCATTTGCCAAATCTGTAATCATGATATGCGTGATGGCAATAAAATTCTAATAGACTTAAGCGTAGCTCTGGTGAAAAAAGTTTCATCATAATTACATACCATGAGTTTGTTTGAAACCTTTATGACTAGCCTTGCTTTGTAAGTATGCCTTTGACATCCATGTCGAGTTTCTTTTTAAAAACCCATTTTTTTAAATGGTTTGTGCCTTGGTGGGTGATCAAGGTCATACTTGATTATCATACATGGAATTTGAATTTCGAACTTCATGGCCTGCAACCATTTCACGAGTCACAGTATCCAACATAGCCTCTTGATAGGTAGTGGGTTCATTTTGATCCACTAACAATACATCATAGTTATCCGGTCTGAGAAATCCATATCTCTCGGGCTCATGGCGTATCCTATCGGATCTACGTAAATTTTGTGCTATAGGAGGTGTGTCAATGATAGTTTGTTATTATGGTATCCTTAGGCGGGTTGATGTTATCTTGTGGTTCTCGAACTGCCCGAGTTGTATCTTACTCCAACGCTGGTTCCTTTAGAAATAAATTCCTTTCTAGAAAGACACCATTAGAAACTGACAAACCTTTGTTCTGTGGGATTGTAAAAAAGTATCCTTAGTCTCTTTAGGATGCCCCACGAAAAGACATTTATCGGACCCTGAGACTCCCGACATTTGAAACTTGACGTTTTACATAAGCCTCACAACCCCGAATCTTAAGAAAAGACAAAGTATTTGGGCCTTTTCAATTCCACATCTCATATGGTGTCTTTTCAAGCGCTTTGGATGGAACTTCGATTTAGTGTGAATCATTTGTTTCAAGTCTGCATAACCCAAGGTAAATGGAAGATCACATTGGACTCATCGCCGTCCGAATCATAATAATAAACTTGATTCCTCCTCTAGGACCTGCATTCGATTGTGGTGTTCAGGGTTAATTAATGAAATGGTCCAAGTTCTAGGATGGTCATCAAATTCTTGGCTCAAATATTCGCCACCTCGATCGGTCCAGAAGTACCTTGATTATCTTATAAGTTGATTTTGTACTTCATTTTGAAAGATTTGAACATTTCAAATGATTCAGATTTATGTCTCATCAGTAGACATAACCATATCTATTAAGAAGTCATGTTAAATGTAATGGTACCCTTCAACCTCAACATCTGAACTTATTGGTCCAGTACATCTGTATGTATGAGGTCGATAATTCATTGGGCACTCACTCGATAAGGGATTCAAAATCAAATGAATTCAAAATCCAACTTGATGGAGTTTTGAGATGCGTTCTCATTTATATGGCGGCGTGATGCGAGGAATGGGTTTGAATTTAAAATCAACTAGACCCAGAATTTTCTTAGTAGTTATGTATTGCATGCTTTTGAGGCCCTGCGCATTTGTACAAATGTGAGTCCACATCGATTATCAATACCCAGGAACTATTTGTATAACATAAATGCACGAAGAACTAGTCTCCACGGTCTTCTTCTTCTTCTTTAGATCCTCTAAATCGACCCAGTTTCTCTTCCAATGACCGGGTTCATTCTGAAAAGCAAACACCCTCTTTAGAACTGTGGGTTTCAGGTTGGGTTTGGGTTGAGGGTGGACTTTCCTTTGCCCTTGCTTTATACCTTTGAAGCCATTTCCATTTTGAACCAGCTCGAACAGCGAAGCAGCTTGGATTTAATATTAGCTTCCGGCGGTTTAAGCAACATATCACATTTCGAGATAGATTTGTCCATTTCACTCATGTTATAGTTCGCGATGGCTGGCCGTAACTACCGAAGTGAATTAGGACCAATCGTTGCGACTCTTGGCTCGATGGAAATCGAAGCCACATCGAGGTGCTCGATATAGCCTTTCATTTTAGAACATGAGTACTAACGATTACTCGGTATCTTACAAGAATCTGGTGTATGTGATCTGCATACCACTTGTTGTTGAGACATTTCATGGGTGGAGATCATATCATAAGCTTCATATTTCCATATCATACGATTCGAACTCACATGGTGGCCCCAGCATCGAGCATGCGACATCGATAGAGTCATTATGATGCTTCTCACTTAAGCGTTCTTTTCGGCCCTCACAAGGAACATTCTCTATTTGGTTCTTCGGGGAGAGGTTCATTCGAGACATAAAGCTTCTTTTCTTGTTTGAGAACAATTCTCAAATTTGAAACCGATCGAGAAGTTAGTCCAGTAAGTTTATCATACCGAGGGCGTCGCGATTGACATGAGTAGGTGTTGTAGTTATTATTGGCCATCTACAATGGAGCTAAAGTTGATAAATATTTTGATTATGAAGATTCTCACTAAATTAACAGCCCGCGAGAATAATCATATTAATCCTAGTGAGCTAAGATCCATATTTTACTGACTTTAATTCGACTTGGCATAACACTTAAAATTAAGTTATTTAATTTGGTAGCTCTTACCAATTTATCTCGCATCTTGTAGATATTTATGGGATTTTTGACATGTATCGGAGCATGTTTAAATCCCATCTTATGCTAACTAGGCGAAGCCGTTTGATAACCTAATAAAGTTAAACCATTTTAAACATATGAGTAGCACCATTACTCACATCTTGTCTCTAATGTAACCTAATGTACTTCTACTTTGGGTACGGGCCCACATTAAGGTGATAAAAGGTTTGACAAGTGTTTAAATATGGATGGCATGTTAACTTCATTTTATGTGAGGATCTTGATTGATTTTAATTTTCAATTAATAGATCTCATCATACATCTAGTATCACATACTCGTGTAACATCATGCACATACATGCAAATAATAAATGTGTCCTTGATGTAGCGCTTTATCTGAATTGATCTCATAAGCTCTAATGAAGATCAACAGTCATACCTAGGTTGTAATAGTAGCTCCATGATGTCGATTTGACCACCAAAAAGCTTGCGCATAGACACCTAGCTCCTCCCGTCATCATGGTTGGATTGCATGACTTCAAATGGCTTACATTGTCTCTTGTTTTATTACAACAATTAAATAAATACTACTAATAGTAAAATAAAATTACAATAAAACAAAAACGCATCTAATAGTATTTAATAATTACAACCCTTGTAAAAATAATAATAATAATAACACAGTACGGTAGTGCAAGGCCATGCATTGTGCACCATGTGAAACTGACATAACATGCAAAATATATTATGTTATCATATAAGCATAAACAATTTGCATTAAAAGAAATAAATTATAATAGAGCATGTTTAAAACCAATTAAATTCATAGGTGCTCTTATTTGAGAAATTTATTCTGGCGATTCAGCTAGCCGGTTGACGGGCGGGATCGCGGTGCCACTTGAAATTTTTTCTTTTAAGAAACATTAGAGTTTACGATCTCAAAAATTTTCATTGATAAATTTTAAATTCTCATCAATAAATTTTGAATAGTAAAGCCATCAAAATCACATTAAAACAGCATATTATAAAAATTTTCATTGATCTCATCAATAAATTTTTGAATAATGAAAACCATCGAATCACATTAAAACGACATATTATGTAATCTCTGTATTACACCTCTGGTTTATTTTATTGCCACCATAAACAATCATTGTCATCCAAATTGATATATGGTCGGTCCATGTATTAATACGATTAAGACAGAAACTAGAATCTATATAACATGCTATTAAACACTTTAATGTGATATCATTCGGATTCTTAATCATAATAACGAATCCCCTTTTAGGTTCTCCGGATTGATCAATTAATACCTTAACAAAACACATTAGCTATATCGTTAAATACAAACCATAATATCACATATATTAAAAAACGCCCAAAACAGCTGCGAGGAATCCTTATACATACATACATATGATCAAATGGCATTATAGATTTTATGAAAACACAAGTGGCTCTGATACCTTGTTGGATTCTGGGATGAATATCAATCGATTGGAACCTCATCTGTGAATTAAATTTTTATCCTTAACCCACCAAGATCACATACGTTTCATAAAAGCGAAGGAAGAGATTATGAGAGCTTACCTCTTGTGGTCGATTGATCAAACAGCAAAGTTTGCGTCTTGGTTTTGTTCGGATCTTTAAAAAGTCTTTACCCAACTAAACTGACCACCCCTCTACAAGTATCCACACACGAACAAATAATAAGCGATTTTGAATGCTAGTTCGGGTTAAGTCTTCTCAAAAGCAGAGTGGGTTTCTTTCTCTGTTTTAGGTTGGTTTACTTTTGAAAGACAACTACACACCTGAAATATATATGTCTCACATATATATTTATATATAAGTCTTCTAGGGTTTGATCAAACTTAATTTATTATAACTTTAAGCAATTTTTAAATAATAATAATTTAAATTCAAATCATATCGATAAGGAAACTAATTAAATATTTAACCATACTTAGTAACCATAGCAGATTTATGTAATAAGCAATTATTACAGAAGACCATAGCAGATTATGTAATAAAAGCAATTTAATCTGAGAAAACCATAAACGTATGTAATAAATGAATTTATTATAAGTGGCTCCATAACCGTTATTATTTGTTCTTGTGTGCGACCTATGGAGTTCAATTAACATTGGCGAGTAGGCCGGATCATTTGATCCTACGAGTCATAAGTGGCCTCTAGCGAGACATTATGACTACAGAGATTAAATAGAAAAGCTCATGATCCGAGACAACCTTAATATAGCTAATGACATAAATAATCCTTTGTCTCATGATATCTTGGCGGAATATAAGGCATGGACAAAGTCAACCTTATATCGTTCTATCTTTGTTACGAAACGATTAGTGACTAAACCAAATGGCATTGATCTCCATCAATTCATTTAGGCGACCATGCATTTCAGTCTCGATTGTCAGGGGACCAGTATCTGCTTGCCAATAAGAGGAGACAAATTCCATCTTAATCGCTCATATCTCACTACATAATTCTTATTATGTTCCAAGTATAACAATTATAGTCATCAGATGAGAACAACGTTTGATTATATCAAAACACAACATTCATAAGTTGAGAACTATAGCGATCTCGAGTCGAAAAGTTGATGACACAACTATTGAGATTGGCACGGGCTTTTTGATCTGCGCGATGTGTCTGAGGGGATGCGTCGATATTTCGTTCTCATGAATAGATATAAATTTGATTTGTATCTCATTTTTGCGTATTCATCCCGCGAATATCAGTGGCTTTATACTAATCTTAATTCATTGTTATTCCCATAACAATAACCTATTAAAGACATTTAGAATAATTAATAATATTATTCAAGGACATTATATATAATAAACAAGCAAATCATCATAATAATAAATTCTCATAAATAGGAAAAATATCATGTCCATTCAATAGGCCTAGAGCACTATTAGCACTATTACTAACATCACTGTCATAGGCCATTAATGTCCAATAAATGCCATTTCTCAAAAGGAAATTTATTACGGGTCTAACTTTTATAGCCATACGAAGATTTGGTTCAAGAGATGACTATAGGTCATCCTCCCTAACATGAAATGGATCGTGAATTTATAGAATTATCTTGGAGCTTACAAATCATAACCTGATGCTTCGGAGTTTCCCTTTATATTTTACTTCACTTTATTTTTCAGTTTTCACCACTAAAATCCATTATTTTACAAAATCCCAAATCAAATCAAAGTTTTTATTTTGCACCAATTGTTAATCCTAAAGCGGAAAACTCATCCCTATGTTCAACCCTAAAGCCACTATACTACAGTAGTCATGCTATAGCAGTAGGAGAAATTAGGTTTATAAATTTTGTTGATTTCGGATACCCTCCGTTCATACGAATCAAATGGCGTTGTTGCTGGGGATGGTGCCTTAGTGCAAGTGATGAGATGTTGAACTTGTGATCCTCATCACAAGTATTGGTGAACTTTTATCTCTTTCAATTTTCCTAGCAGTTCACTGCTGGGTTAATTCAATTCTTTTACTATCCATGTCTGATTTTTTTCCTTCTTGATAATCTTTTTTGGTAGCCTTGTTTTTGCTTATTGTTAGTGTTTTGTTTATTCCTTATTAGGTTATGTACCGGTGGGATAGGAACACGTGGACGGGTTAAGAAAGAATCGGTGTTCCACGGGAGCGAGGAGTTGTGAAGTGAGCTTCAACGGTGATCGGATCAGACCTCCACTTGAGGAATGTGAGCCCGGCCGGGGATACAGGAGGAATCCCGATGCATATGGAGTCCGTGAGGAACCACATATCCCAGAGTGGAGTGCACCCTCATCATTGTGCCTTCCACCCAGGGGACATGATTGTCATACCCTACATTTTGCCTACTCTACTGACCATGGTATGGAGAGTGAGACCCAGTACACATGTCAAGGGACTTTGATGCAATACCTTAAAGGAGGATGCTACCAATCTAGATCTGATGAGGCTGAAATTTTTTCCTCTAATTCTAAAGGAATGAGCCCAATTTGGCTCTACGACTCTGGTGGACCATTCGAATTGGATAGAGATGCGGTGAGTTCTTAAAGGAATTCTTCTCTACACCGCAAAACCAATAGTCGAAGAACTGGTTACCTTTGTAGTCGTGAAATGAAAAGTTCTACTAGTGCTGGGAAAGGTATTTGGAAACCATCAACTTTTGTCCTCACCATGGTTTTGACACATGGTTTCTATAGTCAATCATTTTTATGATGGAATGTCCCCTACTATGAAACAATTACTGGAGACTATGTGTGGAGGGGACTTCTTGAGCAAAAATCTAGAAGAAGTCATGGACTTCCTGAACTATGTGGCAGAGATATCCAAAGCCCCGTGAACCCGACCAGAGAGCGGAAGAATGAGGACACCGCAACCGGCTAAGAGGGAGGCGTAGTACTCACTCCGGAAGACATGGAAATGAGACGAGTATACACCTTGGCTGAAGGTTGGAGCTAAGAGATGAGAAATCGACATGAGGTGCGCGGCGATGTCGAAACACCAGCACTTGGCGTGCCATTTGCCCGATCTATTGAGCACGAGGAAACTATGCCGGCCCATTCGCCGAGTGAGGATATGATAGCTGAGACGAGCTAAGTTGTGAAATTCCAATACAAATACCAACCAATGTATCGACACATATAATCGGTGGAGGAACTATCTAACCTCTCTCCTGGAAACGAAAGCACCAAAGCCATATGTACCCCACGGTGCCTGATAACAATATGGTTCCTCATCTCAAACCACATTACCACCATCCTCCTCCCGGTTGAAGCGAAGCCTGTGAATTTGAAGCGAAGTTGTGGGCGTTTTGTGGAAGAGCGAGAAGGAAGAATGCCGGTAATCAGAGGATAGATAATTGGCACCTTGAATAAGAAGATTGAGAACCCTCACGTTATGATATTGCCCCGAAAAATTTGACAACTAGCGTATTCCAATTTTAGATTGAAGCTAACTTGATGGTAGGTGCGAAAGGAAAATTCCTCTAGACCTGACCCGATCCTAGGGAGTGCATGAATTGAGCTCTTCTAGTGAACCACCTCCCAGGATAGACGAAGTCAGCGGTTATCACTGCAGAGGTAGTGGGAGGTTGGCTTGACAGTCCCGAACCTTGATAGAAGAAGCGTGAGGAAAGAAGTTTGAACCCGGAGAAAATTGTGATCCAAAGAGATCTGGAGTGAAGAAGAGCACACCCCACCTTTCCCGAAACACTAAAGGCAAGAAGAAGGCTATAAACCAGGCTGAAATCTTAGAAGTGCTGAGGCAGGTGAAAGTCAACATCCCCTTCTTATATATGATCAAGTAGGTTCCAACTTATGCAAAAATTTTAAAGGACTTATGCACAGTGAAAAGAGGGTTAAATGTTGATAAGAAGGCCTTCCTGACAGAACAAGTCAGTGCCATTATTCATTGCAAGACCCCATTGAAATACAAAGACCCGGGTTGTCCTACCATCTCGGTGAACATCAGAGGAACTTGTGTAGAAAAGGCACTGCAAGACTTGGGGGCCAGTGTCAACGCCCTGCTTGCCTTATTCGGTGTATGCGATTAGGTTTGGGAGAGCTTAAGCCCACCACCATCACATTGTCCACTGAGACGGATCCATAAAAATCCCGAAGGCCTTTGTGGAGGGATGTTTTGTCTGGTGTAGACAAATTACTATCCTGTAGATTTTGTTGTGCTTGATACAAAACCAGTTGCAGTGGGAGCTAACTATGTGCCTATCATCCTGAGAAGACCATTCTTGGCCACCTCTAATGCGATCATCAATTGCCGAAATGGAGTTATGCAACTTACATTCGGGAACATGACTTTGGAGCTTAATATTTTCCATTTGAGCAAAAAGCATATGCATGCAGTAGAAGAGGGTCTAGAGGAGGTATGCTTAATTGACACTATTCTAGAGCAATTTGAGTAGCGACGTGACATGATGTGCTGATTGAGGGAGAGTATCGATTGTTCGAAGTTACGAGAAACCCAGAACTATGTGTTGTACATGTCATGGAAAAAAAAAAAAAAAAAAGTTTTGCAGCACCTTACTAAGGAAGATAAGGAAAAAGAAGGAACCAATTAGCCTCAAAAGTTTGATCTCAAGCCTCTACCCGTGGAATTGAAGTATCCATATTTAGAAGAGAATGACCAATGCCCAGTTCTTATCTCTTCATTGCTCATTGCCTCATAGGAGACCAGTCTGTTAGAGGTCCTTAGGAAGAACAAAAAGGCTATTGGGTGGAAATTTTCTGATTTACAGGGGATCAACCCTTTGGTTTGCACCCATCACATTTACTTGGAAGAGGAAGCAAAGCCAGTAAGACAACCGTAAAGGAGATTGAATCCCCACATGCAAGAAGTGGTACTTGCAGAAGTTCTTAAATTGCTACAAGCTAGTCTCATTTACCCCATATCTGATAGCACGTGGGTAAGTCCAACTCAAGTTGTGCCAAAAAAGTCTGGGGTGACCACTGTGCATAATGAGAAAGGAGAAGAGGTGCCCACTCGCCTTACCACATGTTGGAGGGTATGCATTGATTATTGGAGGCTGAATGAAGTGACAAGAAAAGATCACTTCCCTTTACCCTTCATGGACCAGCTCCTTGAAAGAATTTATGGGCATCCATATTATTGCTTCTTGGATGGTTACTAAGGCTACTTCCAGATAGAGATCTCGACAGAAGACCAAGAGAAGACTACCTTCACCTACCCATTTGGGACTTATGCTTATAGAAGAATGCCCTTCGGTCTATGCAATGTCCTTGCCACATTCCAGAGATGCGTACTTTCCGTTATTTTGATGACATGGTGGGCGCATTATGGAGGTCTACAGGGTTGACATCACGGTATATGGGGGTAGTTTTGAAGAATGCTTGATCAACCTCAAGCGTACTACCACCAGTCGTCAGAAAATTTGAGTGTTGGCTTTCCGATTGGGCGTGATTGATGTTGATGATGTGCTTGTGTTGTTGATGTTTAAGGAAGATTTTAAGAGGAAGGAAAAATGCCATTTTATGGTAAACCAGGGGATTGTGTTGGACATATCATATCCAACAGGGGAATTGAGGTTGACGAGGTAAAATGAGTTAGACTTCGTGCCTGTTCTGTTGAGCGACCGGATGCTGGACATCTGTTTTACGGGGAGGTTCATCAAGGACTTCTCGAAAATTGCTAAACCTCTTTATAAGCTGCTGGAAAAGGATGCCAAATTTGCATGGGATGAAGACTGCCAAAGGAGCTTTGAAAAGCTCAAAGCCTACTTGACCACTGCACCAATAGTGAGGGCCCCAATTGCGATTACCTTTTTAGGTTATATCGATGCGAAAGTGATCTTGTCGCCCGGAGGCGGTTCTCAAGCGAGAGAAGATAGAGGCCTTATGTAGTCTACTATGCGAAAAAACTTTAAATGAGGCTACGGAACTACACACTACCACGGAGAAAGAGCTCTGGTAATGGTCACATGCCTTGGATAAATTCGTCTCGTACTTGAGTGGGGTCGGACATCATAATTTTCCACGGATCATTCGACTTTGAAGTACCTCCTTACCAAGTGGGATGCCAAGAAAATTTAGACTCATTGGGTGGGTGCTCTGCTCCGAAGAATTCAACATGGGATTAAAGATAAAGAGAATTCAGGAGAGAATGTTGTGGCGGATCATCTTCGAGGACTAACATTAGCATACAGCACCTGACCCTCGATCATTGATGATTTTTAGAAGTCCACGCTCTTTGGTGGAAATTCCCATGGTGTCTCCATATTGCCAATTTCTTGGCATCAGAAAAAATACCAGTTGACTGGAAGGCATAGGACAAGAAGTTCTTCTTTGCAAAGATTCATTCCTATTATTGGGAAGAGTCGTTCTTGTTCAAATATTGTGCTGATCAAATAATTAGAAAATGTGTGCCTGAGGAAGAACAACAAGTACTCAGTCACTTCCATGAAGTGCATGTGGGTGTTTGCTTCCCAGCGCCATGAAGGTGCTCCAATCTGGGTTCTATTAGCCTTCTCTCTTCAAGGATGCCCACAACGTATGCCGTGAATGTGACAAATGCCAAAGACTATGGAAGATCTCTCGCCGTCACATGATGCCTCTAAACTAAATCTTAGTAGTTGATTTATTCGATGTTTGGGGCATTGACTTTGTAGAGACCATTCCTTCTTTTGGATATATACACATATTGGTGGGGGTTGACTATGGCCTTCTGGTGGGTTGAAGCGGGTTCGATACAAACCGGACCCGGGATGGTGTTGAAATTCCTGAAGGAGAACATCTTCTCTAGATTTGGGTCCCCAAGGCCATAATCAGTGATGTAGGTTCACACTTTTGCAACAAACCTTTTGAGAGCCTCCTAGCTAAATATTCTGTAAAGCATAAAGTGGCCACCCCTTACCATTGATTAGTGCTCGAAAAGTGCTATTTTGAGCCCTGTTTATTGCAGGTTTTGAGCACTTTTTGTGTGTATAAGACTAACATCAAATTAACTTGATTGCACATTAAGGTCCCTGGTATTCTACTGATCGCATTTTGTGACTGATTTTGTAGTTTTTGCAAGTTATTTATGCCAAAATTATCGAGTCAATTCAAACACGAAGAACCCGAGTTGAACTCATCGTTGTAGATCATATCTCAGAAGGAAAGAATAGCAAAAAGTGAGAAAAATGGAGGGCTACGGGTTTTTGCGAGGGTTGCGAGAAATTTCGCCGGATTGCGAATTTTGCAACTTGTGGTCGCGGGATCTGTGCGGCTACCTTATATTCACCCTCTGCGCCTTTGTTCAAGTTTCCGGCCTTCATTCTCTTTGCCCAGTTTGACTTCTTCACTGTTTGTTCTCTTTTTGGTTTTCTTCCTACTTTCTCCTTGTAATAGTGTTTGTTTTTTGTAGTTTTTGGTAATTTGTATTATGGGTTGGCTATAAAAGCCCCTTGACCAGACACTGTAAAAAGAAAACTTTTACTCATTAACCAAATAGGCGGGAACCTTTCAGCAGTTCCTGCTTCTTTTCTTTTTCCTTCACTTTCCCTCATTTTCTCTCCCTTTCTGGTTGCCAGGCACCACAGCGGATGACAACTCAAGGGATGGTTGCTAAAACCATCCTTGAAGAAAAGACTGCGGGCTTTGGATTTAACGTAGCTATTGGTCCTACTGTTTTTAACGCATGCATTTGTTGTTATTTATGTCTGCTTCTCACCTTGGTTTAAATCCTTGTGTGCGATTGACGGTGCCATTAATCTTTTGGGTTAGGTGGATGCTTGTTGCTAGATCCTTTGATATTCGGTTAGTTGTCTCTTATATGAGTCATTTATGGAGTAGATCGAGGAAAGATTTTCCTTTAGGGGACCATAAATGATTATTAAATGCCATCTTTCAAAAGGAACAATTATTAGGGTTCGATTTTTATAGCCAAATGAAGATCCGGTTCGGGAAATGACTATAGGTCATCCTCCCCAACGTGAGGAAATGAACCCGAGGACCTCTCAGTCGCCTTAGGACCTCAAATCAGTAACCCAATGCTTCAAGGAGTTCTTTTTCTTATTTCTCTTCATTTTATTTTCAATCTACACACCATCAACCTCATTTTTTTTTTTTTTTTTTTTTTTACAAAATCCTGTCAACAAATTCACCATTTTTAGCCTTCATTGTAAATCATTTGTCTGAAAACCCATCCGAGTTCGACCCTAGAGCGCTTCTGCTATGATAGCTTTGCTATGGTAGTAGGATTTTAGGATATAAATATTATTGATTCATTGCACCCTCTTTTGTGGCCTTCAATCCAACCATCCTCCCGAGCTAATTGGTCCAGAAGTTAGGCCTTGTGAAATCAAGACCATATTGATGAAAGTGGTGAACTCCAACGAAAGGCGGATCTTTGGGAATTTATTCCAGACTCCTTATGGAGCTGAGAACAACCTTCAAGACCATTCTTGGAATGTCTCCCTATCGTTTAGTCTATGGAAAGGCATGCCACCTGCTAGTGGAAATTGAATATAAGGCATGGTGGGCAATTAAAAAGCTAAACCTAGACTTGGGAAGAGCTGGCCTTAAAAGGTTCCTTGGTATCAATGAATTAGAAGAGCTGTGAAATGATGCCTATTTGAACTTGAAGATTGCAAATAACATATTGAAGAAGTGGCATGATCAGTGATAGCGAGAATTTCAAGCGAAACTAAGTCTTTGCTTTGCCGGCTCAAAGCTCCACTCTTCAAGGCGGAGCTCGAGTCGAGATGGATTCGGTCCATTCAGTGTCTCAGTTGCCATCAATGAGCGATAGACACATTAATTCCAGGGACAACAAGATCTTCCAGTCGATGGCGGAGGGGCTCAGGCCTTATGCGGTCACCGGTTCACGTGACGGAAGAGTTACCTCATGACCCTCCACACACCAGTTAATGGCTATACGAGGTTGAAACGGTCTCATTTGAGATGAAATGCCCTCCATTTTATTTAGATTTTTATTTGTTTCATGTTTTCTTTAGTTGTAGCTTAGTTCTTTTTGTAGTTTTTTTTCACTTTCCTGTGCTTAGATTCATAATTTTTGGTGTTCTGTTTTGCAGGAGTAGCTTTTTTGGAAAGGGAGTTGAAGTTCACATGAGAAATTTTACAGGGTGCGAGAAATTTCACAACCTGCGAAATTTCGCAACCTATAGAATTTCGCAGCGTTGAGAATTTTTGCAACCTGCGAAATTTTTGCCGCCTGATCCTACATCGCTTCGTCTTCACTGCATGTTCATCTCCCAGCAACTCTTCGATTTTTGCATCCTACCATTATTACTGCACCCTAGTTTTTAGTGCCCATTTATGGACACTAAATAGCTTGCCCCTTTCACCTTTCCTCAACCATCTATATAAACCCATTTTCTTTTTCAATTTCATTCATTACGTATTCCCCATAGGAGATTTCTTGAAGAAGAAAACCTCCCTACCCTACCCATCCCTTCCCTAAGCGAAGTATGGACAAGACCTCCCTTCCTCCTGTCGGCGTCCTTGGCGCCTTATAGCTGGTCCTCCTGTACGCCAGAATCACAGCCAAATCGCCCTACGCTAGTGCGGCCACTCCTGCTGCTACGACTATTGTTGTTCAAGGTGCCCTTATCCCTGCTGCCCCTACCTTGCGCAGGTATGACACATGGGTTAGGCCTACTCCTCTATCTCCTCCACATCATCGACCATCCAAGAGGGCCCCGCCTCCAAAAAGGGCCCGGACTTCTGGCCCAAGTGAGTCATCTAGTTTATGGGCTAGAGCTTGTCGGAGCTTGTTGGTAGGCCAGTGACTTCCATGGGGATGCGTCGCCTTGCCACAGCTTATCGGAAGACCACTATATTCCATTGGCCCCGTGTGGAAATTAGATTCTGATGATAAAAAGCTACACAACGAGACCTTTTACGACATATATGATTTTGTCGCCCTTCTCGAGCTCAGAGATTCCATGCGGCTTATGCAACGGTACTCCTTGGATCCTTTCATGACCCCACGCCGATTTTTCTACCCCCGGGTGGTCATTGAGTTCTATCACACTATGACATCGGTAGGTCCTCGTATTACATCGTCACTTCTCTATTGATGACGAAGGGCACGCCAGACCCTCGAGACATTGTAAATTTACATTCAATCTCCCGGTTGTCCTCATGCTTCGGTGAGTATAGACAGTGGGCCCACCTCGCCTCGAGATGGTTAAACCTTTTAGCGAGGACCGTTAGTAGGATCTATCTTATTAGAATGACTTCCTCGAGCATGCTTCTTATTGACCACGTATTGCGGTCCGATTTGGCTAAAGCCCGGCATGCGTGAGAGGAGGAACCATTCTCGAGGCTCTCTATCTCATCTCTAAAGGCTTTTAGTTCAGCCCAACCGAGCTCATCATGACCTCCTTGTCCACTTCGAGGACAAGGTCCACCGTAGGAACCTGACTCGGGCTGAGTCCATACCCCCCTTTTCCCAAGGCTACTATGTCAGGTGTTGAAGCATCTTGGTTTTCCTGCTAAGCCCCGACTAGAGCCCCGTCGAGTTTGTGAGGCCATTTTCACTGTTGACAGGTGGTAGATTATGCCCCGTGCTCATCACCTCCCACCTCAGGTTCTAGCTGAGGATGAGCCAGCAGATGACCATCTTAGAGACTCGGACATCCTCCGGTGCCTGCTCGGGGCCCCCCCGATTCAAATAGTCACTACCCCCTCCTACATTGCACAGCTGCCCTCCGAGTGCCTTGTTTCCTTGAAGTCGGTTGGACCCGATACGTCGGCTTACCATTGCGACATATCTCCATGTATCTCCTCGGGATTTCTGTCTATTATGGATGCGTGCGTACCTTCAACATGCGTCGGCATCTTTGCAATAGCCCCGAACATCCTTAGGCGAGAGGATGACACGCCTGAAGGCCCTTTGTTGCTCAGCACCACCCTTGTGCTTGCATGAAGTGATACCATCCTACGTGCGATTAGGAGTGTCACCCAGAGCTACTACGATCTCTCCATCGATTGCACGCGGGCCTCTTTATCTCACCCTCCGTCGAGCGGCGGCCTCTGCTCATCCAGTGCCCCCTACTGACTTCACTTAACACCTTTGCGGCAACAGTGAATGCTTCTCGACCATCAATAATCCTCAGCTTGCCCAAGATGAGGACAACATCCCACCAGTTGCCCACCACTGAGGAGGTAGCCCTTCCTTCCCTAGCTTTCAATCGAGCCTAGAATTAGAATGATCATGACGGTAGTTGAGGAGTTAGCGAGAAGGAAGTGGCTTTTCTTTATGTTTTACTCTTGTTTGAGAAAGTCCTTTTTGTAATACATTTTGGTAAGTCATGTTTGTATTGTTTGACATTGTTAGTCTCTTTTTGTGAAGCTGTAGTTTCTTTTTGTAAAGCTAAAAGCATAGTTATATCTCTTTTTATATACATACCATACAACTTACAATTACAGTTTAAAAATTGCATCCATTTTTTTTTTTTTTATTACCTAGCTTTCGATAAGAAAAGTTGAGACTTTGTCCAATTTTGTTGATGTTAGATTGATTCCATGCTTAATTGAGTGGATAATCAATTAAATTCTTATTGCTTTCACCATTTTTCTTCCACCTCAAACTAACCACACACTGTGCATATTAGGTTTCAACAATAAGATAGGAAATTTCCTAGCCTCCTAAACCCTACAAAAACCTAACCTAGTAACTTTGACCACCTTTAATAGGTCGGGACCCTTGAATAAAAGACCAATGAGCCTTTCAAAAAAAAAAAAAAAAAGAAAGAAAGAAAAGAAAAGGAAAAGAAAATAAAATAAAATTTGTGACGCTTTGCCTTGAAACCCGAGCACGGTCTAAGGGGTATATGGAAAAAGTCTTTAAAGCCTAGTGCCCTAAACTAACTGGTTGGGAGTCACCGACTTTGTGCTCATTACATGGGTGTATGGGTAGAACTTAGCAAATTGTAGGTGCT
Source organism: Tetrastigma voinierianum (assembly GCA_016808115.1). Classification (NCBI taxonomy): domain Eukaryota; kingdom Viridiplantae; phylum Streptophyta; class Magnoliopsida; order Vitales; family Vitaceae; genus Tetrastigma; species Tetrastigma voinierianum. The sequence goes on from JAEQBH010000112.1 coordinate 2,282,550, forward strand.
AGAGTTTTGAACTCATTAAGAGTCCGGAGTGAAGCCTGAAGAGTTAGTGGTCGAAAGATCCTTATGACTTGATACCCTAAACCTTAATTGATTGGGAATCATCGGTGGACCCCCGTTACATGGACACTTGTAAGTTCGATACCCTCAGCATTACACCGCTACAACAAAAAAAGGGGTTATGGAATAAAAATGGGTCCAGATCTATTGAGGTTGGTTAGTTTGCTAAGTTTTGGCATTAGCTATGTTGGGGGGAGAGTGCAGTTTAGCAGACTATTATTGAAAGCTGATCAAACTAACACTTAGGTTTTAGTGGAAATTCCAGGTTAATCCTCTAGAGAATGAGGCTCTTTTGAAACTTGGTTCTGAATGGCATTCATTCTTTCAAAGATGGTTATTAGGCTGGGTTTTAGTGATTCTTATTGAGGGTTGACCATACCCATTCACATTCTTTTTGAAATACCAATTTTTTTTTCTTTTTTGTGAACATAATTTTTATGTTATTTTGTTTGCTCTCTCTTTCTTTCATTGCTAAGGGACTGGCAATGTGCCGGTTGGGGGGAGTGATTCGTGCCCAAATAGTGCTATTTGGAACCTTGTTTATAGCAGGTTTTGAGCACTATTTGTGTACTAATCAACTTAATTAACCCGATTGGCACATTCAGGTCCTAGATATTCTACCGATCACATTTTTTGGCTAATTTTGTAGTTTTTACAAGCTAACCTCGCCAAAATTGTTGAGTTAGCTTGTTCATGAAGAATCTAAGTTGAACTCAGAGCTACGGGACATAAACTAGAAGAAGATAAGCGGCGAAGGAAGGGAGCGGGGCTCAAGAATTTTCGCGCGTCTGAAAATTTGTAGGTTCTTGAGGTACGCCTTTTCTTCTGGTACTGCGGGTTCAATTTTAACAACTGCGAGTGTTCCATCATTTTTGACCCGTTGACTCTTTTTGACCAATTTTGTTGTAATTTTCCTAAATTGCCCTTCATGTAATAATTAGGTGGATTCATATATTTTGTAATTTTGCTTGTTACAGGCGTATATAAGCCCTGACAAACTTTGCACAAAGGCTGAATAAGACAATACATTTTCTATTTTTGGAGTGCTCACCTTCTCAATTTCTCTTATTTTCTCTCACTTTTTGGGCTGCCAAACACCCTATGAGGATGACAACTTAAAGGATAGGTGGCTAAACTCCCTTCATCCTTGAAGAGGAAGGTTACTGGAGGAGGGTTCCAAGGGTTCTAAGGGTTTCTCACAGTTTCAACACAGGTAATTGTTGTCATTTTTGTGTTTCCTTCTAACCCTAGGTTCAAAACCCTAAGATGCATCTTGAATGACCTGTACTTGGCAATCTTTTAGGATTTAGTGGTTGCTTATTGCTAGATCCACTGAGATTGATTAGTTGCCATTTAATAGTCAATGTAAGATGGGTCCAGGAGATAGGTTTCACTGTCAGAGGCCATTAATGTCCAATAAATGCCATCTTTCAGAAGGAAATTTATTACGGGTCCAACTTTTATAGCCATACAAAGATCTGGTTCGAAATGGATCCGCGAAACCCTCGGTTATCTTAGGAACCCAAATCCATAACCTGATACTTCAAGGAGTTTCCCTTTATATTTTACTTCACTTTATTTTCAGATTTCCACTACTAAAATCCATTGTTTTTACAAAAATCCCAAATCCAAATCAAATTTACCATTTTGCACCAACTATTAATCACCTACACGAAGAAAACCCATCCTTGTGTTCGACCCTAGAGCCACTATACTGTAGCAGCCATGCTACAGCAGTAGGAGGAATTAGGTTTATAAATTTTGTTGATTCCGGATACCCTCCGTGCATACGAATCAAAGCTCCACAACCGGATGCATCAATTATACCCTTGAAGGCATTCATGACATGATAGAATATATCCATCTGAGTGGTCAGATCTATTCCATGCATAGGACATCTTTTTAATAGTCTCTTAAATCTTTCCCATGCGTTGAAGAGGCTCTCCTCTCCCCCCTGCTTGAAGATAATTATTTTTCCTCTTCTCTCAGAAGTTAGAGCTGGAGGAAAAAAATATGCTAATATAGGCCTCCACCAACTCTTCCCAGCTATTCACTGATCCAACTGGAAATGAATCAAACCATGTTGGTACCACATCTCTCAGTGAAAAGGGGAAGAGCTGCAGCTGATTATACGGTCTCACCCATTTTAGTTTGCTTGTGTTAGCCTCATGAATCTTCCCCATATGCCAGTTGGGATCTTCAGATGGATGAATAATGAGCGAATATTTGTTGTACCATGGTAATCAATGCTGGCTTCAGCTCAAAATTGTTGGCTTCTATTGTAGGTTGTCTCACTGTAGAGTACTTCTCTTGGATAATAGGCCTCCAAAATTCCTCCATAGTATTAGGCCTCTTAGTTCTCTCTGCTTCTTCTTCTTCAGGAATAGCCTGCAGTCTTTCTCTTTGATTTGCTATACTTCTGGATTCTGCAATTGTGATCTTCCTCAGATTCTTTAGTGTTAGATAAATTTCAATGTCTAGAGGCAGTAGATCTGCTTCTTGTTTTCTATGCATTTAAAAGCTTCTTGAAATAGAAACACACAAAGATCAAATGAATTATGTGGGAGACAATTATCTCTATTTAAGCTTCTAAAAAAAATATTTTAGTAGCTTCTTCAGCTATTGCCATTAAAACTGTTTTTGTAATTTTCTAAAATTTATAATATCAAAAAGAAAAATGTCCAAATTAGTAAATCCCTTTTTGGTTAGAATATTGATCTGTAAATTCATCAATTCGATTCCCCGGCTAATGGTACCAAAAACTTGTTAAGACTAAACTGTATGATGTGATCAATGTATGCCAAACTTCTGGTACAATCACCGAATAACTTTTTAGTCCTCGGCAACGGCGCCAAAAAATTGTTAAGACCATTTTTCACATACATGAAAATATGGATTTTTTTTTTTTTTTTTGTAAAATGACTCATTAAAAATTTTTGTGTGTGGTCTTGATCACTACAAGCGTACAGGTCGTACAAGTAATAAAAGTGGATATTTAAAGTCTTGATATTGTTCCCATAAGGAAGGATGATAAATCAAAGACTAACTACCCCAACTACTCAAGATCATTACTATTTGAACTCCACTGTTATGATGATAAGAGGACTAAAAATGTAGTCCTAGACTGAAATCTTTGATATACAAAAAAATAAAGTTTAATAAAATTGGGGTGAGATTCAGAGTGAGACAAATTGGACATGGATCAATTAGTAATAATCGAATTATGCATCATTTCGATTCATAACTCAACCATAAATTGGAAAATTGCGTTTGTCGAATCTGAGTAGTATAGTTTGGATTTCTCCTTAACCATACTTTCAGCGATTAAGGTTCATATTCATTTTATGAGACATGATTCTAATCGGTTACTTGTAATATGTAACCCTCTTTCTAAGATTTAAGTATTTTCCTTTTCGATTACTTCATACTTAAATCTGGGACTAAGAATTCTTGCCCCAGTAGGCAGATGTACAAGCCTTCTCCAATTTGATTGACACTTCATCCTACATTTCTGATGAAAAATTTCATCTCCTTAATTAGATCTTTCCTAACACGGGATCAAAATCAATTCAGTAGAAAGATGAGAGACCTCTGAGTGATTAAACAGATACCTCATTAAACTATCCTCATATTATAAGTAAGTTGTGATCTATCTGAGTAATCCTTCAAAGTTCATTAGTTGAGTGTGGTCTGCCATACCCCTGAGCCCGATCCACCTCTCGGGATTCTCCATCTACGTGTCACTGGGAGGGCCTCCTAGAAATCAGTGAAATACGATGCCTTGCATTGGGTACACAATACTAATTACTGAGAACAAGTCAATTATAAACAATACCCGATCAAATAGAATTCATGAATTCTAATTAAAGCTTTAGCACCACCTTATGCGAGAAAAATGACTATCATCAATGACCCATTTCAGTAGGCTTAACTTTTAAATTTGGTTCGCTCATGCTCCCGGTATTGGGCGTCGGGGAAAATTCGTGAAATCGCCATGGCCCAGAAATAAATGAACTTCATAAACTTTCCATCATCCATTTTAAATCAAAGCGATAATGAAAAGTTGATTTTAGCCAAAATTCTAATGGCGCGCTTTAATGATACCCAAATCCGGAAAAGTGTAAGCTAACAAAATAAAACATAAAACTAAATCAGCCAAAATGGAAAATAAAATTTAAAAAAAAGAAAAATAAAAATATACAAGAGTCTTCCAGCAGCGGGCGATCACGGGTTACGGAAGTTGCGCACATTGCCCTAGAAGCATCTATTTATAGGCTTTCCAATGTTGGGCTTCACTACATTAATTGTGTTGTGGATCCCCAAAATTATGGCCAAAATTGGTCTACTTTGTGACATAGAGTTCTATCAGCTGACGAGCTTCAGTCTTTATCCTTTGCCTACATCGTAACTTCTTGTTTTAAATCGTGACTGTTCTGCAGACTATTGGGTGTGTGCAACGTACTTTGATAATATCGCAACATAGATTTTATTTAGCAGTCTAGTTCTTGTCCTTTTGGAATCTGTCGCGACATTCTTTTCCTTGTTGTGACAAACATTTCCCTTTTCACCTGTCAATTTTTTCGTGACAGAGTTTTCTCTGTCGCGACAGGATCTCTTTGAGTCCTTAGCAATTTTACGTAAGTGACGAAACTTATTGGACTGCTGACGGACTTTCTTTCTAATTTATCTGGCTTGTTGAGTTGTGTGTTGCGACATAGAATTATTTGTCGCAACACAATTACCTTGGCTATTCTCAGTTCTTCTTTAATTTTTGTCGCGACCTAATTTTTACCTATCGCGACAAAATTTTATCATTCCATAACTTTTACTATCGCAATAGAAAACTTCTTTGTTGCGACACAGGTTTTTCTTTCAACTCTTGATCATGTCACAACAAGAATTTCTTTGTCGTCATTCTTCTTGTGTTGCTCTTCAACTTCTTATCGCGATAGGAAATTCACCTCCTTCATGTTTTAGCTATCGCGACATAAATAATCTTTGTCGTGACAGAGATTTTGTTGCTCTTGGTTGTGAATTCTGAATGTTATGTCGCGAGATAATTTTATTTGTTGCGACAACAATTCTTCCTTAAGCTGGCTTGATGCTAAAAACTTTGTCACAACATAAAAACACTTGTCTCAGTTGACTAGTGTTGTAATCTGATCAATTTCTATCGTGACAAGATTGTCTTTTATCGCGATAGAGTTCATCTGTTAGTCTTTAGCTTTTTATGTTATGACAGAAATTATATTATCGCGACATAGCTTCTTTGCTCTCTACTTTAATCGTTGTCACGATAGTTTTCTTCACAGTCTTCTTCAATAATGTCGCGACAAAAAAACTCTTTATCGAGACAAAATTTCTCTTTCAACCATTGAGTTATGTCTGAGCTTTGTTGCGACATTTAGTTGCTGGCTGTGACATAGTTCCTTTGGCCTACTTGAATTTGGTGTTGCGACATACAAAAATTATGTCATGACAAAGACTGTTGCGACACCTTTATTTTTCTTATTTTCTGCTTCTTTTTTCTCTTTTTCAAACAACACCTGCAAAGCATAAAGTTGGTGAATATTCCATAATTTGGCATAAAAATAGATCTTAAATTGTTAAAAGCATGCCAGAAAAATGGATTAATAATAGATGAGTTTAAAAATCATCATGTACCTAGAAAAGGACTATATCTTGCTCTGATTTCTAAGAGGCCCTCTGAGTGACAGAGAGACGGAGAATCCTGAGAGCATAGAGTGGTTACTTGGGGGTATGTTAGACTAATATTATGGAACTAGTGAACTCTGAAGGACTACTTTGATAAATCACTTATTTACTCATGGTGTGAGGATTAGTTGGATGATATGTCAATTTAGTTGATTAGAGGTTTCTCCTATTTCTAATGAAAGGATCTTGATCTCGTGTTAGCAGATATCTAATTAAGGAGATAGAGAATTTTATCAGATTAGATGGATGAGATACTAATTAAATTAGGGAAGGCTTGCATTACCCTGTCTATAGGGGTAAAAATTCTTAAATCTTAAGATCCGTGTGTGAAGTACTGAGAAGGAAAAATACCCAGATCTTAGAAAGAGGATTATATTCTACAAATAACTAATTAGACTCATGTGTCTGAAAAGAACATGAAAAATCTAATTAGCGAAATGTATAGTGTGTGGAGAAATCCAAACTATACTACCTTGCATCTTTGACAAGTTCATATTTCAAATTGATGGCTGAACCATGTTATAAAATGATGCAGAAATTGATAATTGTACATTGAACTATTTCCTAGTGTTACTTACCTAGTGAACTTTTCAATCCAATTATTTTGAATTCTTCATATACAGTTATAGAATTTTAATTAGTTTTCACACTTTCTTGAGTTTAAAACCAAATCAATTTAGAATTTGGAGTTCAAATAGTAAGGAACTTGAGTAGATGGGGTAATTGATCTTTAGATTTTTCATCAATCCTCGTGGGAACGATATATGGACTTAAATCCACTTTTATTACTTGTACGACCTATACACTTGCAATGAACTGGACCAAAACACATTTTCAAATGAAACCTTCTCATACAAAGAAAACACATATTTATTATCTTGGGTCTCAACAAGTTTTTGGCACCGTTGCTGAGGACTGATTTAGTTCTTGATAGCAATGTCAGAAATTAGTCCGAACAACAATGTCAAGATCTAGTTATTTTTGGTCTATGTTAAAAATGTAGTTAACATGTTTTTAATGCTATTTCTGGGGACGAGACATTAGCCTCTAGTAGCTGTGCTAAAGATTTTGTTGGTATATTTTGGTCTCAACAAGTTTTTTCTCCAATTCTATGTCCAAAGGCAGCAATTCTGCTTCTGGTTTTCTATGTATGTAAGATCTTCCTGAAATGGAAACACACAAAGATCAAACGAAATCAATGGAACACAACTATATCAATTTAAACTCATAAAACAATTTCAATAGCTAAATGTCAAGATCTAGTTATTTTTTGTCTATGTTAAAAATCTAGTCAACAAGTTTTTAACGATGTTTCTGGGAATGAGACATTAGCCTCTGGTAGCTGTGCTGAAGATTTTGTTGGTATATTTTGGTCTCATGAGTTTTTCTCCAATTACGTGTCCAAAGCGGCAATTCTATACGGTTTTCTATGTATGTAGATCTTCTTGAATGGAAGCATGCACTAAAGATCAAACGAAATCCAATGGAGTTTCTGACTATATCAATTTAAGCTCATAAAACATTGTCACTAGCTTACTCAACTACTGTAGTTAAAACTAATTTTGTAAATTTTCTAAAATTTTTGACAAAGCAGAGAAAAATGTCCAAATTAGCAATTCTCTCTTTGGTTGGAATATTGATGTTTAAATTCTCTTTCAAATCCCCATCAACAATGTCATAAACTTGTTATTGTGTTAATACATATTAGACCTATTCGATATATACCAAATTTCTACCACTGCTACCTAGAACTATTCAGTCCCCTGCAGAGGTGCCATAAACTTTATATATTAATTTTTAAAGTAAACCATAAAACTACAACCAGTTTTTAACATTACCACTAGGGACTATTCAATCCTTAGCAGAAATGCCAAAATCTTGTTGTTTGACTAAAAATTTTAAGAAATGTTTTATGATATGTATGTAATGATGCAAATTTATATTAGGTCTAATTCTCTGCAAGTGCACAGGCCATATAAGTAATAAAAGTGGATTTTCTAGTCCAGATATCATTCCCACGAGGATTGATGAGCGATATAGAGATCAATTACCCTTACTACTTGAACTCAAAAGTAAAAAATTGATTTGTTTAAACTAAAGAAAGAATGACTGATTAAAATTCTATAACTATAACAAAAATTCAAAATGAATTGGAATTGAGAGTTCATTAAGTAAACTTAACCTTTGGGAAATGAATCAATGTATAATTATCAATTTTACCTCATTTATATAACATGGATTCGACCCATACATTTGAAATCCCCGAACTTGTCGAATCTTAGTAGTATAATTTGGATTCCTCCATACACTATACATTTCATTAATTAGAGAACCATATCCCTTCCAGACACATGGGTCTAATCAATTACTTGTAGGATATAATCATCTTTCTAAGAACTTGGTATTTTTCCTTTCTAGTACTTCACATCTTGTTCCTAGGACTTAAGAATTCTTGCCCCCATAGACAGGACAATGCAAGCCTTCTCCGATCTAATTAGTATCTCATCCTTCGAATTTAAGTAAACTCTCTATCTCCTTGATTAGATCTATGCTAACACGGGATCAAGATCATTCCATGAAATAGAGGAGAAACCTCTAATCAATTAAACTGATACATTAACCAACTAATCCTCAAACCATGAGTAAATCAGTGATCTATCAGAGTAATCTTTCAGAGTTAATTAGTTCCATAATATTAGTCTATCATACCCCCAAGTAACTGCTCTATGCTCTCATGAATCTCCATTTACATTGTCACTCGGAGGACCCACAAATCGGAGCGAAGATGGCCGCTTACGGGTCTGAAGCTCTTAATAAGAACAATTAATTTCAAGAATAACACCAATTAGATAAATTCAAGATTTCTAACTTTGACATTCTTTTAAGTTGAGGAGAAAATGATAACTAACACCGGTCCATTCCTAGAGGGAGCTCAGTCTTCAATACCTGATTATGAATAACACTGACTAACTTATTAGGAAAATTCACTCAAATTGCAAGCTAACTGAAATAAATGAAATCCAGAAATTTTCCAAAATCCATTGAAATCGGCCCGATAATGAAAACACAATTTTTGATAAGACTGACTCAAAACTGACGAATCCTTTACTAAAATCCAAAGAAATATTAACTAAAATGTAAGATGAAACTAAATCGACGAAGAGAAAATGAAAGAAAAAAATAATATACAAAGGAGACTCCAACTACCTAGATATTCGGGTTACGTTGTTGCACCTCTTTTTAGGAGCTTACATTTACAAACTCGAGGTCTTGGGCCGTAAAATGAGAGTAGAATCACGCACTTTGAAAGCTTCAGAAATCTTACTGGCTGGCGATGTTGAGGTGATGTCGCGACATCAGAATTGTCAATGTCATGGGTCGCATATGATGTTACGACATTGAAAATATGTTGGGCAATGCTAAATTTTTAGTGATAAGTCAATGTTGTGATGATCACAACATTGAGATTTAGTGTTGTAGATTAATTCTGATACCGTGACATTGCCTTTCCTGTGTTGCGACATTGAGTTGATGTTGCGACATTGAATTGATGTCGCGACACTGCTCTATAGTGTTTCAACTTGGATGCTCAAGTTTGATGTTGCGACATTTCTGTAGTTCTCTATTTTGATGTCACGACATTTTCTTAATGTTGGGACACTGAGTCGATGTCACGACATAGCTTACTGATGCCTTTGCTTTTACATTTTTGCCGTTCACCTTGTGCCTGCGTAGGTCTTGTATCTTCTTTAGGCGATGTCGTAACATTCTTGATCCGATGTCGCGGCAGTGACTCGTTGCTCTGAAGTCCTCTGCCCGTGAACGCTGATGTCTCCAGTTTGGAAGCTTGATACGATGTCTGCGATGTCGTGGCAATGTCGCGACATTTAAATAATTCAGTTCTTCCCATTGCAGGCAATGTCGTAGCCATGTCAAGGCGATGTTGCGACATTAGATGGTTGTTATAGTTTGACTGCTTGGGTTGCTTATGATGTTGCGACATTGGCATATCTTTGCCTTCCCCTATTTAGATGATGTCGTAACATTGCTATAACATCAAGACCTTCTACTCATAATGTCGCGACATTAGAAATTTGATGTTGCGACATTGGTCCTTTCCCTGCATAGTGCTTATTTCTGCTCAATTTTATACTAAATTTTGCTTATTTTCCTTAAGTTCCTACAAAACATAAATCTGGGTGAAAGCTCTATAATTTTTCATTAAAATGAACTTTTTAAGTCTGAAATATACTTGAAAAATGGGCTTAAAAACATATGAGTTTTAGACTCATCAGTTGAATACAAGTACTTGACTTTTAGCTCGTTGCAAAAGTTCCTATATACCCTGCTATCAAATTGTGGCCCATTGTCAATTATTATCGACTATGGTATTTCGAACCAGCAAACGATGTTCTTCCATACAAATTTGACGATATCTTTGTCTTTGATCGAGACGACGACTTCAGCTTCTATCAATTTGCTGAAATAGTATCTCGCTACCAGTAATAGCTTCTTCTCCTCTGGGGAGGTAGGTAGTAGTCTAACTATATCAATTCCCCACTCGGCGAAGGGCCAGGGCTTGTTATGGTTGTCAGGTTCTGAGCCAACACCCTCGAAATGAGGGCTTGCCGTTGGTAGCGATGACACTTCCTAACGTAGGTGGGTACGCATCCGCTCCATAGTTGGCCCGATGGTAGCCCTAGGTATAAGACCGTGTGCAAAAGTGTTATTAAACGGATGGTTTTACGCATATTCCTTCATGGAGTTTATGATACATACCTTATGCCGGTGTAGTGAGGCATTTAAGATATGGGTCGTTTATGGAACGTTTATACAACTGCCCATTCACTAGGGAAAATCGAGTAACCTGAACCTAAATCTTATGGCCTTCGACCCTGCTATCCGGGAGTTCTCCTGAGTTGAGGTAGTGGACTATTGGAGTCATCCAGGAGGGACATGCTTCTTCTATCTCATTCACTCGGTTGGTAAAAATTGACGACTTTGGCTGGTAATATATAGGGAGAAGCATTATTTCTTTGGCTGGTAGGGATGTGGCCACTACTGCTAAGGCATCCGCCTTTTAGTTTGAACCCCTTGGGATATGCTCAAGCTTTCAAGCTGCGAAGCTTTCTAGTTAGAGCTTAACCAGACATACATACTTGGCTATGCACTGGTCCCATGTTTTGTTCTCCCCGTTTACCTATCCGACAACCAACTAGGAGTCACTTTGTATGATGATCTTTTCTGAGGATACGGAGATTGTGAGGTCTATACCGGCCAAGATTGCTTCATATTCAGCCTCATTGTTGGATGTCGGGAAGTCTAACCATATAGCCTGCTCCATCTTCTCCCCGGTTAGGGCTTTAAGTTGCAAGCCAACACCGACTCCCATTTGTCGGGAAGCGCCATCCATACTAAGGATCCACTAATCAGCGTTACCCAGGTCCACATCCCATTAGGGGATCTCAGTTAAAAAGTCTGCCAATATTTGTCCCTTTATTGCCAAGCGGGGTTTGTATTGGATACCGAACTCTCTTAGCTCAATATCCCATTAGGCCATCCTTCCTAACAAGCCAGGTTTATGTATAATGCTTCGTAGGGGATGTTTGGTCAGGACAACGATAGGGTGTGCTTGGAAGTAAGGGCGGAGCTTTTTAGCCACCACATGGAGAGCCAACACCGCCTGCTCGAGATGGGTATATCGAGTTTCCACCTCAGATAAAGATTTGCTTATGAAGAACACTGGTCTCTATTTTCAGTTTTCATCTTCTTTGAATAAAGCTTCACTCATTGAGACATCAGAAACTGCTAAGTAAAGATAAAGCGCATCACCTGCTTCGGGGCTAGCAAGAATTGGTGGTTCAGCGAGATATTACTTAATTGCCATGCAAGCCTAGTCTCATTCCTTATTCCAGCCGGTCTGTTTAGACCCCTTTAGAGTAGTAAAAAATGGCTTTAATTAGTCTGTAAAACGAGAAATGAATCGCCCTAGAGCCGCCAGTAGGCCAATTAGTTGTTGCACTCCTTTTTTGGAGATAAGAGTCTGAGATTCCATAATAGCTCTAAGCTAAATAGGATTGGCTTGAATCCCCCTCTACGTCACGATAAAGCCTAAAAACTTGCATGAACTGACTCTGAGCGCTTTTTATTTAGGGGATGGGTTTCGCTGTAATGAATCATGCGAAGCTGAAAGTTCTTTCCGGGCATTAGTATGATCAGGAGCATTCGCTGGATTGAAGAGCTTTATCATCAGCCTGGAACTGTAGTGTACGCCACATCAATGATGAGATATCTTTTTGCTCTTGCGTCTCGCTGAACAGCTGACGTTCTTCAGTAAAAACATAGTACCGATATCAACGAAGATGGTTTTCTCGTTCGACAGACCGCAAAGATATTGTGATAGCGAAACGTCAAATGATAGCATCAGCGGGTTGAGCGCTCAGCGATCAATCTATTAACGGCGGGAAGCTTATATTCGGACATCAACATGATTGGGTCAAAGTAATAGTCATATCTTATTAAATTACCCGGCTTGCTGGGTTTCCATATGATGATGATTGGATTCTTCCTCTACAATAAGAGCACCATCTGAGATTAATATAACTATGGACAATCTTAATGATCAGGTAGTGTACTTTATCTGGGGTTTCATGAGGTGACTACCAGTTTATAAGGCGAGGCCGCGGATCGGATTCGGATCATCGGTGATTGGCGTTTTATCATCTTGGCGCTCTTTTTCTGGCGGATCGTCAAGAGGTGATGTAGCTGAACTGTGACAATCGTCTTTGTCTCCCGGGGATCGCGATGGATCATCTATTCCTGGCGGCGACTGACGAGTTGCTGGAGTGGCGATCGTGGGGGAGGTATCTGAAATAACTCACTGCATGCGCGCGGATGATTGGTGTTTTTAAATGACAACGATTGCTGGGATCGACGCACCGGTGAATCAAATAACCCCGAACCGCTGCGACGATGTGACCGAGGTGACCGTCTGATGCTGGATCGAACCTACTATGATCTTGACGACTCGATCTTGATGATGAAACGATGGGTTGTTCAGATCTGCCGCGCTGCTGGTAGTGAATATTTGGTGAGTGTTGAACCGTGATCAGAGGACCGTGACGGTTATGGCGACCATGAAGCGTTTGGTTAAAGCGGTGCTGATGTTCGCCAGCTTTGCGGGACCTCTGCCGAGCTGCCATGCATCAAACTACTAACCATGGGCGAAGATCTGAGTACGCTCATAATCAGAACTCTGATGATCTCAACCGAGTTACAGGAAGGGAAAGGATGTGGAACCATCTATCAGTTAGAGTTCTTGTGGCGATACCGATAATGGATGCTTGCCTGAACAACCGAACCATATAAGACTTTACTCTATTGGCCGCCTGATTGATATGATATTGGGCGAACTTTCCGATATCATGGTACTCTGTGATTGGTTCCCGACATTAACGCGACATTCGTTATCTTGCCAAACTGGATTAACCAATAGTCAACTGCGACGCTGCAAGTGCCGATATGATTCTCTTTCTGCAAGAGCTTTGGCTGGCTTTCGATGTCTTTGTGCCGTGGTTCTATGATAATTGCAGCGTCGGATAGGTTTTCTCTGGAAGATGCGGTTCCGATGAATGGCAGAAATGTGACGATCATGCAAACTCAAAGGCGACGATCTGTGCTGTGAACTATTGGATGGTTTGAACGGTCATTTATAGCTGGATAAACCGGGATAAACTGTTTTTTTCAGCACTAACTTCGACAGGAAGCGCTTCGTTTATACTAACGTTCTCTGACGTTTTGATGATCCATGGCGTTGTGGCACGCGAATCGTATGCTGACGTTAAGTACTCTCGCCAGCATCCCCAATTTCTTTCCGACCAGCTCAGCGACGAATCCGAACATTGGTGGAAGGAATGGGACAACTGGAAGCTTCTCTTGAGTTCTCGGCGGCGATCATTCCTGGCGCCGCCTAATGGAACGGACTAATAAAGCTGTAATAGTATCATGACCGATTCTTATGCGCGATGGTGAACTAATGGTTCTTTCGCTGCGGCGCCGACAAAATCGCGGGGTGAATCGGATCCGTGTTGAATGGTTTATTGATTACGTGAGTAACGTGGAACCGATCTAGTGTAGGCCACTCGGACTAGCCGAGAATACTTTGCACAATAGATGGTCATTGTCGGTGTTCAATGTCATTACTTAGTTGTAATGGAGCATGTGGTCATAAGAATTAAATTAGGGCCGTGGGCTTTATGGTAAAAAGCTGGCGCGACCAAAGCCCTCGAGTGGCTTTCGTAATGGATCAGTTGTCAGATGAAATCCGATCAGATATGGACAGTTGATGTCCGCAAGCCGACCTCGTCGCCGACGGTTCTGAGCATCGATGGCGCATCTTTGATGAATCGTATTGTCGTAACCAGTTGGACCGAACGGATGATGGTGATATCGTTCATCGAATCTGTGAAACGCGATAAGTGTATTCCGCTCCGGATTCGTTGTTCCGTGTTCCGGCGTTGTTGATGAAGGTGATGATGGACTCTTGATGATCGCCGCGGGCGTCAACAATAAAAATCAATGAATCGCTGTGTGAGGATCGTGACAAATAATGTGCTGCGTCGTGGGTGACTTTGCGTGACGGATGCCTCGTGGATCGTTATCATCAAGTTGGTTTGAGTCACGAGCTTGTAACTCTGCGCATCTATCTCACTGCTCCATCACGCTTCCTCTCCATCTCCTAATGCCAATGGAGGAACTGATCTTTAGGTGTTTGATGCATCGGATTGTTGGACATTGCGATTGCTTCGGGTAGATCGGATGTGGAAGGAGGAGTCGAAAGAGTTCCAGGTAACGGGGTTGCTAGAGAATCATTATAGCCAAGCCCTTACAACCCGTTGTCGAGACTTTTTATTCCATTCCCACATATGATGCCAATTATTGGGACTTTGATTGTCAGATCCCCCGAAAGTAAAATTGTAGGGGGCTTGATCTTCATATTGCCTAAGCATCAGTAGCACAATGTGAACCTGCAAAAAGGGTGTTCCGACAACGGTGGTCGGTCGCCTCTCCGATGATTAAGTCATCAAGAAGTACGAAGAGGGAGAAGAGAATATGAGTGGTTAGAATTGCTTGCCTTTCCCAGTGGGGGACCTTTCCAACTTATAGGGTTTAGTCCACGAAATCCCCTCCTTCCTTCTCGGGGTAGGATTTTATCTCTTCTTAGTTTCAGGTAGGAAATCTTCTTTTCCTTATCGACATTGATTCTTCCTTATCCAAAGTTATTTTCCCACTTTCGAGTTATCTCTCCTAGGAGTGAAGCGGTTGGAAAGGCGGGTGGTCGCTGATAATATTGTTTTTGCTTATTTTTTCGCTTTTATGTGCTTATTTGAAACATACTTCCCATATGGGATAGAATTCCCATATGGGGTAGAATAGCCGGTTGGCTGACTTGAAGACCTAGATGGGTCGCCTCGAGAAAGCCATGGAGTGTTTATCCTTGTTTTCTCGAGCAGCCTCCATAGATTCTCTCGCTTGAGTAGTGCCCGCCTAGTCTTCATGAGATGAGTGGTGTCAGGTCGTTTCACCACACAGGCCCAGCGGGCCACGGGCCCATCGAGTAACGGACCCCAGAGATCATGGTACTCACAATCACAAGATTTCTATGGGAAGGAAGAAAGCTTCCGCATGAGATTTTTGTTGTAGTGTGACAATGTCATGTGATTTGGTATAATGGACAAGCTTCTTTGTTTTTTAAATTGGTACCAACATAACATACTCGGTGTTACTACATAAAATATTAGAGGTACTACCATAGCATACTAGGGATACTACCATAATGAAAAATGTGCAAAATGGGAAAAAAAATTGTTAAGACCTCATACAAATAAGTATATTACACACCTATTACATGTTTATAGTTGTAATGAGTCATACCATTGGTTAGGTACCTATTTGGAATGGGTGGTACTACCATAATATATTGGGTGTTCTACCATAACATACTCGGTGTACTACTTGGTACTACCATAACACTTGGTTATTATTTGATATATTATGGATGTCTAACAAGTAGTAGTCATGCTTGCATTTAAATTTAAAGAGAAAATGACAAACTATTATGTTGTATTTGTTGGTCGAAAACGTGGAGTATGCAATTCATGGATTAAATGTCAAAGAAGTGTGGTATTCTACAAAGAGGGTCTATGCAAAGCCTACACTTTTAGAGTTAGAGCTATGCGATCATGTGTGCAATATATCCACCAAGAGTGAAGACACCTAATGGATCTTATGCTGGAATATCTTCCCTTACTCCTAATTGTGGACATGAAGACAAAAAAGAAATTGAGAAGTGTTCAAGTGCTATGTACATATGTTTCATTATTTTGGTCATAACAGCATTAATGGATACGGTGCTGGAATACCTTCCCCTACTTCTAGTATGTTTTTTGTATAAAATATATGTCATGTTTATGTTTATTAGTTTGTTTTATACTTTCAAGTGTTTTCATCTATTTTAGGGATGTTTTGTTGACATGTTGAATTCCAAACCTAATACATTTTGTGGTTACGAAGAAGTGTACTTGAAGCAAAATTTTCCAATTTCATGTATATCAAGTAAAGATTACAGTCAAGCTTCATTCCATACACAAGATGATACCATTTCAAGCAAATTTTCATTCATATAATTTGGTGAAGCCATTACAATGTTTATCCGATTACAATTATGTACCTTAATGTCGTTATCACTGATGCGATGTCTTTATGACTCGTGCGAACCTCGCTGCTTGTTGCTTCGAGATCCATCAATTGTTGCGGATTACTCCAAGGATCTTCAAACATGATCTAGAATAACTATATTGGATCAAGATCCATAAACAAAGTCTCTATCCCCTTGATTATGTGGAACTAAAATCCGTAAGGACAAAGGAAAGCAACCTCCTCCCCTTGATTATAGAATAACCAAGAGCAGTAAGTTTGAACACTATAAGGAATTAACCTTGTGATAGGTGTGAATCTTGTTAGCATTTATAGTTTTGATTTCATGTTTTTTATACAACTTTAATGCTAGATTCACACCAATACCTCTTAAGAATGCTCTAATCCCCTATTTGCTTATGTTTGTAGGTTTAGAAAGAAAACCAAGCAAAGTGATGGAAAAAATCAAGTAGATAAAGTTGATGAATTGTTGCAACAGGTACGCCACGATGAAAACTTCTTCACGATCAAGTTGTTTGTCACAACGAAAGCAGAAGGACCACATTGAAGAAGTCACTGGTATGTCACAATGAAGGAGTTGTTCATCACAAAAAAGATGTTCGTCGCGACAAAGGATGTGTTTGTCGCAACGAATCAGAAGATGCAAAATGAAGATAGCCTAGGGTACGTCACGATGAATCAAAAGATGAAAATGAAAATAGCCTCGGGTACATCGCAATGAAGAGAATATCATGAGAAGAGGACACATGTGTTCATCACGACGAAGGTCAGTGGGCTAGAGCAGCAAACTTCCATTTTTTAGCCCATTTTCCAAGGCTTATAAATATTATTTTTGTACTAATGGTTAGGGTTTGAACTTGTAGAGATGAGGCTTTCTCTTAGGGTTTTCTCTCTTGAAGCTTTATTCCATCTTTTAGGTTAGATTTCTTAGATTTAGAGTTATTTTGTGAGAAACTTGGTTTGTAATTGAAGAATCATTGGAAGCCCGACCTTGTGGAGTGTGGATTTCAACTTGGATATGGAGATTGAAGGTGTACGGCAATCTGTTGTAACAATCTCTACTCCTCTTTCAATTTCTGCAGTTTATGTTTGTTATTAACATGGATTTTCTAGTTTTGATGGTTGGAATGGTTGTCTAGGCATTCTATAGGGTTGGTTATTGGATGTGATGTTGGATTCATCTAATCTTTAGTTTGGCTAGATGATTTATGCTTGATTTGATGTATTTGGTGTTAGTACTTGGAAGATTGTGATTTTGTTTAGTTGATGCATGCTAAGAATTGGATCTTCGATGCTCTTACTAGGGTATCCTTAGTGATGCTAGGATTATGCCCTAAAATCTAGTTCTGATTCTCTTAAGGTGTGAGTCAATTAATGGGAATTCTAATTAACCCAGTTAAAGAAGTTTAGGGAATTAGAAATGTCTAGTACTAAATGGACTTCACTAGGAGGGGGACACCAAATGTATTAAGAATCAAAATGTAGTCTGGGTCGCTCTATTGTAAGAATGTAAATATGACAAAGAGAGCTCTCGAGGGAAAATGCCTTTGAAAAGTATCGCCTTATCGACCTAGAAGGACGTAATTGTGAATAGGTGGATAGTGCGAGAAAATACAAGGGGGAACACGAATGTGGGATCCTTGTATCGTATCCTCATACCAATTCAAGTCATAATTCACTCACCCCGTGTCTTATATAGATGAACCACTAAGCATCATTGAAGATAACCAACCCTAGTTCCTTTCTAAGTCATTTTCTTCGGGTTTTATTCAATTGCTCTAGTTTTCATAAGTCATCTCTTTGTTTTTGTTTTAGTACTTTTACAATTTTTTCTCAAATCATTGAGTCTCTTGGATAGTGAACGACTTTAGTAGTAGGGGTACTTAATCCTCACTAGAATCACACCTTCCATGTGAGATCGATATTTGGACTTTTTTGTCCACTGTATTACTTATACGACCCATGCGCTTGTGGTTCACAATAATTTTGTGGCGCTGCTGCCAAGGACCTAACAAGTCTTTGGCGATACGCCATCAACTTAACAGGTTTTTGCGTCGTTGCTTGGGACATAACAAATCTTTGGCGATATGCCAGCAACTCAATAAGTTTTTGGTGTCATTGCTAGGGGAAGGTATGGTTTGGTGTTTGGAATGATATTTTGGAAAAAGAGAAATTTTCTAATTTGAACAAAAATTTTCTTTCATATTTTCATTTGTTTCTTATTTGTATTTAGTATACTTCATTTTTTCTTTTATTTTGTATTTTTCTTTTGGGTGCTTAGCATAAATGAACAATGAAGCGATAGATGAGCGCTTATCCACACTTGAGAAAAAGATTGACGCTCTCGCTAACCTCATTGACCAACAAATTAAAAGAGCACCTCATTATCTCAACTACAATGGAGGTAATTACGTTCAACCCCACAACATTATGCCGAGCTACTATCATTCAGGTTTGAGGACAAATGAGGATTTCTCCTATAGAAGTCCAAATTTTCAAAGTCAAGGAGGCTCAAGTTACAATTATCAAGAATAAATGCAGCAACCTTTTGGTGAAAAGCTATTTTATGCCTCATTGAATGAGATGAAAAAGGACCATGAAGCATGGGAAGGAAAAATGAAAGATAAAGTCACCAATGAAGAAGCTCTAGTGACAAACTTAGAAAATCCAATTGGGCAACTAGCCCATGCATTAGAGGAGCAATATTCAAGGCCACTCCCAAGCAACATAAAGGATGAGGACATAAGGGAATGTAACTTTGTGCCTTTGAGTTTTGAGGAGGAAATCCAACACGTTAGTTGAAGAGAAAAAGAATGAGCTTGTTAATGAGAAAAAGCTATTAGTGGAAGAGAGTCAAAATGAAGTGCAACATCCGTCGATAACAATTAAAAATGTTTTGGTTGGGATTGACAAGTTCAATTTCCCCATTGACTTTGTGACTTTAGGCATGGAAAAGGGCCAACAAGTCTCATCTATAGGAAGACCTTCCAATGCCACAAGTCAAGCATGGATTGATGTAGAACATGGGGTGATGACCTTGCTTTGTGGTGAGAAAAAAGTGAAGTTCAATCTCCACCAAAGGATACAACTTACAGATTAACAAAAGATGACATGCATGTGGATAGAAAGCTCACTTCTACCGTTTGAAGAGCTTGCACCTACACTCCTTCAAGAGGACACTCTTGAAGGATATAAATTTGAGGCCAACTCACTCTCCGCCAAAGAGTTGGCATTTGAGCTTACATTGCCTATTATGGAGGTGGAGGAGTTCATCCTTACGCACGATTAGGATGAAGAGGGAGTATTGGTCATGATAGATGAAGGGCTAAAGTGAACCTCTCATACTCCTCTAATGAGTCTAGCTGGACTCTAACAACGGAGCAACTTCTTGGGAAGCAACCCAAGAAAAAATAAGGATTTTTATCTATTTAGTTCTTTAGTTGTTTTTTTTTTTTAAGTTATTTTTATTATGTGTTGCATGTTGATCTTGTTTTGAGTGTTTATTTGGTTTTTTCTTTTCAGGGCATTGAAGTTGATTCATAGCAAGGGAGTTTCATCAAGACCCACCTCAACTCGAGCCCAATAATCACACTTGATCATCTAGGGGAGTCCTCTTTTCTCATTCTTTCATATTTCATACATTGAGGACAATGCATATTTTAAGTTTGGGGGTACTAGGGGGGATTTCCCTTTGTTTAAAATTTTCCACCAACTTCAATTATCATATTTTTAGTGTTTTCCTTTAGTTTCTTGTGTGTTTTAGTTGCTTTTATATGTTTTCAGTTTTTAGGTTAATTTTTTCATTTTTAGTTTGTTTTTGCTTTTGGTTGAGCTTGTTTAGAGAGTAATTGTGATGCCTATGATGAATAAATATTGAACTTTCTTTCATATGGAGAAAAGGAGATATAGTTGTGCTTTAAAGAATAATGTTTTGACCATTGAGTAACAAATTTAGCCAAAAATTCTTATCACTTTGAGCACAAGTCACATTACCCTTCTAGGTCAATTTTGCTTGGTTTAAAGAAGAATTAGGTGATCACCATATATTTTGATCTCTCAATACTCTAGAACTTGTTCTATTATCATTTGAGGTGAATCCTAGGCAACACAACAATTAGGAAATGATATAGGCCATCCTTGGATTGGTTGAGTCTTTCTAGCTAACCCTTTTACGCATACTATCCTTAGTCACCCAATTTGAACCATATTAATTAACCATTTTCTTTCTTCAAGACCAAGAATGAGCACCTTACCCCTTTTATCGTATATCCTTCAATCAAAGAACCCCTTCTTTACCCTTAACATGTTGTTTTCAATGCAATATCTAGTGAAAGCATGTGGTGTGAATTAGGAGTTTGTGCTATTAAAGTGAAGCAAAGGAGATTTGGTGTGAAAAAGAAAAGAAAAGAACCAAAAAGAAATAATAAATCAAGAAGGAGTAAGTTTGGCCTGGTAGCCTTCCTACCTTGAGTAATTAAGTCCGAAGGGGTGTTCCGACACCAAGTACCCCAAGGTTAATTGGTCTAAAGGGGTTGCTAACCTAAAGCTCGGTACATGTGGTAGGTAGAAAGCTTAAAGGGGTTGAACATTGCACCACTCCATGCCTTGCAATCAAAATAAAATAAAATAAAGCCCTTGGTGTTCTTGTGAAGATGGTGAAAATCATGCAAGTTTGGGGGAGCTTTGCGATGAAAAAAATGCAATAAACTAAGTTTGGGGGAAAGCTTAAGCGATTCAATTGAAAAAGAATGCAACATGAAAAAGGATGGAAGTACTTTTGGAGAAAAAGCATGTGTGTTTTGGGTAAACTTGAGCCTAAATGAGCTATTCAACTACCCTTTACCTAAACCATGCATTACAACCTATATAAAGACCTATATGATCCTAAGAGTTGTGAATTGCCTACATTAGTGGAGAGTGATATGCCCAACAAGCCTATGGAGTCTTATAAACTCATAAGTCATGAGATCACTATTTGAGTGAGAAATTTCCATTCCACTCTTGTTCTTCTAATTCCATCTAAATTGCAATTGACCATATGAGGGTAGGACTTCACACACACACTCGAAGAGCTTTGGTCCAAGTGTGCATAACTCTTGTTCAACGTATTGGTGAGATCACAGAGGCAATTATCACAATA
Organism: Tetrastigma voinierianum; assembly: GCA_016808115.1. Lineage (NCBI taxonomy): Eukaryota > Viridiplantae > Streptophyta > Magnoliopsida > Vitales > Vitaceae > Tetrastigma > Tetrastigma voinierianum. Next base: position 2,304,178 of record JAEQBH010000112.1, read on the forward strand.
TTATCTCCTCATCAAGCCTAAATCTTTTGTTTTGTTTTGAATAAGGAAAATGAGTTGCTTCTTTGCTTAAGGATGAGCAAAATGTTATGTTTTGGGGTGTTTGATAGGTGTGAATCTTGTTAGCATTTATAGTATGCTTTTCATGTGTTTTATACAACTTTAATGATAGATTCACACCAATATCTATTAAGAATGCTCTAATCCCCCATTTGCTTATGTTTTGCAGATTTAGAGGGAAAACCAAGAAAAGTGGTGGAAGAAATCAAGTAGATGAAGTTGTTGAATTGTTGAAACAGGTACATTGCGATGAAGAAAGTGTTTGCAGAGACGATGTTGTTCGTCGCGACCAAGGAAGAGCTTGTCGTAACAAAGGCGAAATGACCACATTGAAGAAGTCATTGGTACGTCACAATGAAGGAAATGTTCGTTGTGACGAAGATGTTCGTTGCTACAAAGGATGTGTTCGTCGCGACAAAGCAAAAGATACAAAATGAAAATAGCCTCGGGTATGTCCGACGAAGCAAACATCATGAGAAGAAGACATGTGTGTTTGTCACAACGAAGGTCGGCGGGCTAGAGCAGTAAACTTCATTTTGAGCCCATCATTGGCCCATTTTTCAAGGCTTATAAATACTATTTTTGTACTAATGCTTAGGGTTTGAACTTTGAGAGAGGAGGCTCCTTTTTCTAGGGTTTCTCTCTCTTAAAGCTTAGTTCAATCTTTTAGGTTAGGTTTTCTTTATATTTCTAAGTTTTAGGTTTTATTTGTGAGAAACTGGTTTGTTATTGATTATGGTTGGGAAGCACGACCTTGGGAGTGTAAATTTCAGTTTGAATCTTAGATTTGAAGATATTTACAACTTAATCTCTATTTTGTTTTTCCATCTCTAATCCTTCTTCAATTTCTACAGTTTTATGTTTGTCATTAACATGAATTTGTGGGTTTTTATGGCTGAAATGATAGGCTAAACATTTCATAGGGTTGGTTATCAGATTTGATGTTTGATTTGTCTAATCTTTAGTTGATTTGATGGTTTATACTTTATTTTTTGTATTTGGTGTTAAATCTTTGGAATACTATGATTTTGGTTAATTTATACATGCTGAGAATTGGATCTTCGATCCTTTTACTAGGGTATCCTTGGTGATACTTGGATTACGCCCTAAAATATGGTTTTTATTCTCTTAAGGTGTAAGTCAATTCATTGGAATTCTAATTAACCTAGTTAAAGAAGTTTATGGAATTAGAAATGTCTATTATTAAATGGATTTCACTAGGAGGGGGCACCAAAGTTAGTAAGTGACAATTGCAAGGACGTAACTTTGACCAATTTGAACTTAGTCTGGGTAGCTCTATTGCAAGAACGTAATTGTGACCAATAGAGCTCCCAAGGAAAATTCCTTTGAAAAGTATCACCCTATCGACATAGAAGGACGTAATTATGAATAGGTGGATAGTGTGGGAAAATACAAGGTGGAACACGAAAGTGGGATCCTTGTCCGTATCCTCGGACCAATTCAAGTTATAATTCATTGAACTCGAGCCTTATCTAGATGAATCCTTAGACATCAATGACGGTAACCAACCCTAATTCCTCTCTAAGTCGTTTTCTCCCACCTTTATTCAATTGCTTCAGTTTTCACAAATCAATCGTTGTTTTTATTTACTTTTGTTTTTATTAGTTTTAAAATTCATCTCAAATCATTGAGTTGCTTGGATAGTGAACGACTTTATTAGTCAGGGTACATAATCCTCACTAAAACCACACCTTCCCTGTGGGATCGATATCTAGACTTTTACGTCCACTGTATTAATTGTACGTCTCGTGCACTTGTGGTTCATAATGCCTTGATAGGCTCAAAAGTTCTCACAAGAACCATAAAGTGAAGAAAACTTCACAAAATAATTTTTATTCATCAATTGTCTCTCAAAGACTACATTAAGGAGGTATATATAGGCCCTAAACTTTCTAAATCAAATAAAGCAACTTCTACTTTGACTTGAAAAACAAATATTTCTAATTTAAATAAAGAAATTTCTAAAAGCAAATCTTTCTAAAAAGAAATAGCAACTCCTAAAAACAAATCTTTCTAAAATGAAATAGAAACTCCTATTTGACTAGAAAAACAAACTTTCTAAATTAAATAAAGCAACTAGTACTTTGACTTGGAGAACAAATCTTTCTAAAATAAAACAACTCCAAATCAACATAGTAACAAGACTCAAAATACTTGGAAATAGAAATATATTTGGTGTCTCCAAGGTTTCACAAACTCACGAATATGAATTTTCCATAATTAAGATTGAATTCACAAAGTTTGTTGTAGAAGCTCCTACATCAACTTTTGAACTTTTTTGTTGGTTCCAATTCCTTCAATGCCTTGATTTGACTAGGGCTCTTCATTAAAAGTTGGGTTGGCTAAAATATACTCCTTCACGAGCCCATTGAAAGCCTCTTGAAGCTTTTTAGCCCTTGCTTTTGTGATTGGCCCAATTGCATTTAAAGCGGATCCTTTGTTCTTTGATTCTCATCATTCCCCCCTTCCTCGAAAAGATTCGTCCTTGAATCTTAACCATAATGTTGTTGATGGCATGAAAATAAATACACATCCTCCACGCACCATCCTTTTTAGACACGGATAGTACATGTACAGTACATGAACTAATCAATGTTAGAGAAGTGCTCTAAAGGCCATCACCTTTAGAACTTATTGTATGTCTTATATTCATTTATAATAAACACATCTTCATTTCTTTGATGTTCATTTAATATATGAATTGATAGCTATCTTATATCAAATTAATGAAGTCCTTGATACATTACATAGCAATAAGGAAATCATGATAATGAGACTCCTATTATGTGTAATTATGTAGTATCTAAACTATCCCTAGTCATAGGATCAATAAGATTGGAAATTGTTGATCTGAACAGACTAGCACATGTTGTACTCCTTAATTTGATCAAGCAGATGATCTCCTAAACTGTGATCATCATGATGATTAGAGTAGACATGTGGATACTTGCTTAGAGTAGCTAAGTTCATTGGAGACCCGCTATGAGACAATCATATGGATTATCTATTCAAACATCAATGATAGTTTCATCATAGCAATGGTGCAAGTATCCTTAGACTTGAGGCGCTCAATGGTATCTTTGATATTAATTCTATACTTTGACTTAGATCCTTCTTACCTCAGGAGAAGTTACTAGTAGGCTGATGATTAGGTAAAGCTTAAGGTATTCAAAGGTAATTTAGTAGCCAATAAAGGATTCACCACTCCTGATAGAAGGAGGGTATACCATAGGCCATCTTGTAGAGATCATTATTTAAAATCTCTAGCAAGAGTAATCATGCCTTGAAGAAAAGTCTTTAGTTGCATTCTTTGTGAGTAATGGATCTCAGAAGCAAGATAAATACACTTGGGCTAGTTTATTTAGTGAGAGCAGAGGCATAGTCCATGTTCTAAACCAAGTTAGGTATAGTAGGAGTGAAAGGATAGCATTGCACAATATATTGATTATGGAAAGGTTCGTAGTCAAACCCTTGACTCTTCTGGTCAATTAAGGGTCATGATGTGTTGTTGAATACTGCTTTTGACTTCCTTCAATCAAAGGGTTGATTCAAGTGGCCAACATAATTGGAAACATAATGGGTTACACTCTTAGAAGGTTTGAAAAAGCAACAAAATGGTCTTGGATGGGATCCAAACCGAGAGATAGTAATTTGGATGAGATCCAAATTGAACAATAATGCTTAGGGATTGGACCATTTAGGGATTAGGAGAATCCCGGGGTCATTTAGATGACAATATGGGTCATTGGGCTCATTCTTGGGCCTAAAACCCATGAGGATGCACATTACATGCATAAGGATGCATGTATGCAAACCCCCCTCTTTAATTAGGGGCACTATGGTCCTTTCCTCCATGTGTTTGACTTATATTTAAGCCAAACATCTGGACCCTAATCAAAGAGCTGCCATTCACATCTTGTAGACGAGAAACACATTTCTTTCCTCTCCTCTAGCCTTCTCTCAAAAGGCTTGATCTTTGTTAGCAGCATAGATCAAGCCTTAGCCATCTCCTCTGAGGTTTTCTTCTCTAACCTTCATGTGGATCACCATTGGAGATTCTGCACTTAGAGCACTCGTGATTTACTGCACATATTCTCTAAAGAAAGCATCATCTACATCAAAGGAGGTCGGAAACTACAAAGTTAACAGTTTCTAAACACCCTATGACTTGTTTATTCGACTTTGATGATTCAAGATGATTGATTCGTACACGCAGGGTCAGCTTAATCAACAAAATTTATACCTAAAGTTGTTCTTAAATACGTAGCATAACCATCGCAGTGATAGCTACGAGGATCGAATACGTGGATGAGTTTTCGTCTTACAAATGACTTTTATAATGATTCAAAATGGTGAGGCTTTCTATTTGGATTTTCTGATTTGCATAAAAATTGTGGTTGCCGTTGTCACTAAGCTAATCGAAAGCGCTTTAAAAAATAAGTCAAAAAGAAGACCTCGTTTTCGGGTCACTAGTTTGGTATGGGATGGGGTTGTAGAGGTGTCTCAAGTTATTTCACATTAGGCAAATGAAATATAGTCATTTCCAAAACCTGGATCTTTGTTTAACTTTTAAAATCCAACCCTTAGTAACATTCGATTTGAACCATAGCATTTAATGAGCAATAATGTCTCCTCAGAGTTGAAAATAAAGCATTTAACCTACTTTCGCTGACTGTGAATGACATCTAGATGGATGTCAAGCAGATCTAGGCTATAAGAATACACTAAACCCTAAAGCATGTCAAGTATTGACCGAAGAAAATACATTAAATAGCATTTAAACCTAGTTTTGAAAGTTTGAAACACAAATACGCAGTACCTGCTTCATGAAAACAGAGGAACACCTGCAAACCCACATCAACCAACCTAGCAACCCTCCTCTTAAAGGTTTTGAGGCTTAGCCGAACATCCTTTGAGTTGTCATCCTCAAAGGGTGTGTTTGGCAACCTAGAAAATGAGGGAAAGAGGAGAGAGAAGAGAGAAAACGGGAACCAAAACAGGGGTCATAAATGAAACTATGTTAAAAATGAAAGCTAGGTTACAAAATGTTCATATCATGGCTTATATAGCCCCACAAACATGCTAAAATACCAAACTAACCTAAATAATATGATTACATTGAGGGCAAAAGGGGAATTAATCAAAATGCGTTGATCACAAAACAGGATGCACTCGCTTACGACGTATTCTTCGCTATCATAGCGAAAATTGCATGATAATCTTAAAATTTCCTTTATGATAGCGAATTTTCGCTATGATTGCGAAAATTTCGCTATCATTGCGAAAATTTCGCTATCATTGCGAAAATTAGCGAAATTTTCGCTATGCCTACAAAATTGCCAATCTTCTACTACTGCTTCCTGCATCCTCCAGCTTTCATTATGCATCTTCCAACTTGTTATTTCTTCATCCCAGGCTTGATGAAATTGACGAGAATTCATATGAACCTCAAGATAAACTGTCACAATTCTCGATGCCAAGCTTGATATGATGGTAAAGGTTTATGAAAACCACAAAACTACCAAAAACAACCTCGAAACAAAATCGTAGTACCAATCGACCCGCACATGTCAATCGGCTTAATTAATATGATTAGTACGCAAAAAGCACTCAAAACCTATCTTAAATAGGACTCAAAATAGCACTTTTTGGGTACTAATCAATGATCCATGGATGGGCTTTTTCAGTATTTTTTTTGTATTTTGCTGTGCTTTGCATGAGATGTAGCCTCTAAAAAATCCCTACAATCAATTCCTCCACTTTGCATTGAAGCAACTTTGTCTTCTCGAGTAGAAAACTACTAGGACCATCCTCGAGAAATACACCCTCGAACTCCTATAACAAAGAAAAAACAACACTAGGTAAAGAAGAATCAAGATCATTAATGTTCAAAAGCGTCTCTTTGTACAAAAGCACAAACATAGGCTTGTTAGAATAAAAAGCTCTTGATCTCACTCTTTTTTTCATAGAAGCTTTCTTTTCTTTTTTTTTCCTCTCGTTTTTCTTTACTCACTTTCTATTTACTAGATTTTTAACATAGACCAAAAATAATTGATCTGACATATTGTTTGGATGAAATTTCTGGACATTGTCAGAAGAACTAAACTGGTCCTCAGTTAAGAATAAAGTGTTAAAACTTGTTGGAAACCCAAGATAATAAATATGTGTTTGCTTTGTATGAGAAGGCTGTTTCGATTGAAAATGTGTTTCGTCTAGTTCCATCGCAAGTGCACAGGCCGTACAAGTAATAAAAGTGGATTTAAGTCCAGATATCGTTCCCATAAAGATTGATGAAAAATCTAAAGATCAATTACCCCATCTACTCAAGATCCTTACTATTTGAACTCCAAGACTAAATTGATTTGGTTTTAAACTAAAGGAATTGTAAAAAAAAAAAATAATAATTAAATTCTATAACTATATATGAAGAATTCAAAATAATTGGATCGAAAAGTTCACTGGGTAAGTAACACTGGGAAATAGTTCAATGTACAATTATCAATTTCTGCATCATTTTATAACATGGTTCAGCCATAAGTTTGAAATCTGAACTTGTCAAAGATGCAAGCTAGTATAGTTTGGATTTCTTGCACTCACTATTCATTTCACTAATTAGATTTTTATGTTCCTTTCATACACATGAGTTTAATCAGTTACTTGTAGAATATAATCATCTTTCTAAGATCTGGATATTTTTTCTTCTCAGTACTTCACACACGAATCTTAGGATTGAAGAATTCTTGCCCCTATAGATAGGGTAATGCAAGTCTTTCCCAATTTAATTGGTATCTCATTCATCTAATCTGATAAAATTCTCTATCTCCTTGATTAGACCCTGCTAACATGGGATCAAGATCCTTTGATCAGAAATAGGAGAAACCTCAGATCAATTAAATTGATATATCATCTAACTAATCCTCACACCATGAGTAAATTAGTGATTTATCGAAGTACTCCTTCAGAGTTCATTAGTTCCATAATATTAGTCTAACATACCCCCAAGTAACTGCTTCATACTCTCATGATTCTTCGCCTCAGGCTAGAGGGCCTTTTGAAATCGTATAAGATACACCCTTTTCGGGTACACTCTACTAATATTCTGAACAAATAATTTCAAGAACAACACAAATCAAATAAATTCAAAATTTCGAACTATGAAGTTCTTCCAAGTTATGGAGAAAATAATAATTAACATCGATTCATTCCCAGAGGGAGCTCAATCTTTCAAAACTAGATTACAACTAACAGTGACTAACTGAATACACCACGAGATCGCGCTTAATTGAAATAAATGAACTCCATAAATTTCAAATTTATCCAAACAGTAATGAAACTCAAAATTTATATAAACCACTTTGACACTTCGCACCATATCACTATTCAATCCTAAAAAAAACACTAAGTTAAGACTAAATTGATGAATAAGAAATAAAAGAAAAGAAAAAATAATATACATGGAGATTCCTGCTACCAAGAAGTTCCTGGTTTTTAGCAGAAGCTCCGCACAATGCCCTAGATGCTTCTATTTATAGATTTTCAAATGATGGGCCACACTTAAAGGCTAAAATTGTGGATCCCCAAAAATCTAGCACAGTAGGTTGCTTTGTCGCGACATAGAAGATTATGTCACGACATAGAAAATTATGCCGCAACATAATTATTATCTTTGTTCCCCAACTTTGTCAGGGCTCAGCTTTTGTCGCGGACATGGTTGCGCTTCTTTCTTAGATTTTGTCACGACATAATTTGAAATGTCAATGCATAAAGTTATGTCAAGTTAGTCTAGTAATCGGCTATGACATGAGTGTTCTAGCTACGACATAAAAACTTTGTTGCAACCAACTTTTCATTCCTTGTTGCTCTTGAAAAATGTCATGACATAAAATTTCTTTGTCACGACAAAGCTTCTTACCTTTCAGCTTTGTTTTATGTCGCGACATAATTTTGAAATGCCGCAACATAAAATACTCTTTTTCTCACATTGTGTCGCGTCAGTTTTCTATTCTCTTCTGTTCATCTTATGTCACAACATAGTTTTCCGTTATCACGAAAAATATTTTTGTCTTTGCCTCTTCAACTTTGTTGCAACATACATTACTGTGTTGTGACATTCTTTCTGTGGTTCATCTCAACCTTTGTCGTGACAATATTTCTTTTATTGTGATAGAGTTCCTCATAGTTGCATGTTGTTGTTGTCACGACAGATATTTTCTATGTCGTGACATAATTTTCTTTTGTCGCGACAGAAATCTTTCACTCTAAAGCTTTTTATGTCGTGACATAAATTTGATTGTTGAGACAAAACTCTACTGCCATTTTCTTGATCATTGTCGTGAAAGAGCAAAATAATATTGCGACATTCTTCTTCAAGAACTTCTCAATCAATGTCGCAACATAATTTTCCATTATCGTGACAAAGTTATGTCTTCTGATTACCATTATGTCACAACATTCATTTCTTTGTCGCAACATTTATCATTCAATCTCTCTCATTTTGTGTCACGACAAAGTTGTGAAATGTCGTGACATTCTTCACTTCTAGCTTGAGTTCAACTTCTATTCTTTATTGTGACATAGCATTGCTTGTTAGGACATAGCTTCTGCTGGCATTATGTCGCAACATTCTGAAATTATGTCGTGACAATTCATCCTTAGCCAATTTTATTCTTTTCTTGCTACAATTGTTTCTTTTGCATTAAAAACATACAAAACACAAAGTTGGTGAATATTCCATAATTCATCATTCGAATGAATCATAAACTTTTAAAAATATGCCAGAAAAATGAATTAAAAATAGATGAGTTTAGGACTCATCAAATTTCCTAAACTTGCCTATTGTCTCCCAAGCAAAGAAAAGAAAATTTGGTTTGTCCTCAAACAATTTAGATTTTATTTTTAAGGACATTTTTTTGTTTTGCCCTAGAGATCTTTTCTCTTGAATCCACAATTTGGCTAAAAAATAAGTTAGTTGTAAAATTATTTTTAAACATGTTTCCAATCTATAACTAGGAAGACTTTCAATTAAGTTCACTAAACAGCCAAATAATTTATGTGGTGTAAACAATTCAATTATTAAATCCTGATTTGTGAGTGTGGGATGGTCTTCTCTCTTCTTCCTTGGCAGATTAGTTATTCTTCTGGGATAATACTCAAATAACATACTTCTCCTTCATTCTTTAAAGTCTCATATGCTTGTTTGTCATATTAATCTCCATTAATGTAAGCATATACCACCTTCAGATCAATTGGGTCTTTTAGGCTTATAATGTGTGGCTTGGGTAATTGGGTAGATAATTGGACAATTTAGGTTCAATTTTACCCAGATTTTACTGACAACTTAACATACTTGCCTTCATTATGCATCCTTGACTTTTTCCATTGATGTCAACTCTCAAACATTCCCATTTGATTTTGTGCATCTTTCTACATACTCTCTAATATAGTATTTTTCTCGAATTACCTTTGCATCAGATTGTCATATTAGAAGCTTTTTCACTTTTCATCTTCTATCAAGGTTTATGGAATAATGCAATGTTTTGCCTTTTTAAGCTCTCTACCACCCTTAACAAACTTTAGGTTAGCAACTCCCATACCTGTTGGCATTAGGGTACTAGGTGTTGAAACACCCCTAAGAACTTAATTGTTTAAGGAATGAAGGCTACAAGACTAAACTCATTCCACCTTGATACTTTTCTTTTCACAACTTTTTTTCTTCATTCTTTTCATCTTTCCTCATCTCAAATGATTGTCCTTTCTCAACCCTTCTTATCCTTTTTCACAATTTGAAATAATATTGCCCCAAACTTGTCCTCTTCTATCATTGATGTATTTGTCATGCAATCTAGGCAAATAAGAGTTTTTTACTGTAGGATTAGATTTAAGGGAGGGACTAGGCTTTTCATTTGTTGGTTGATGATGAAATTGGCTATTGGCTCAAATAAGGAACTAATGTATATGCTTATGCATATTATAAAGGTAGGCTTTGAAAGGCTCAAACTTCCAAGGATGGCCTATATCATTTCCTATTAGTGGTATTGCCTAGGATTTTTCCTTGACTAATAATCTAACAAGTTCTAGTACATTGGGGAGATTAAAATGTGATAGATCCTAGAAGATGTCCCTAATCTTAGCACAATTTGTTTCAGAGTTTCTTTTGACCATGTGCAATAAGCTTATCGTGGATTCATGTTGCTGAATTGCAATATAAAACATAATTATAGGTCTTACTTGTTCCATCATTTGTTGAAATCTTCCTTTTCCTTGAAGTTCAACACATTCATTGATAATTTAACAACTTCTCTTTTTCAATTCACTTCCTCCTACCCGAATTTCATTTATCAAATTTTTGTTTGGTTCCTAGACATGTTGCTATGCTATTTTACAAGTCAAAAGGTTATTTAAATCAAACCATTCAATTCAGAGAAATTTAACACAACATTCAATTCCATTATCATTCAAATTCTACCAAAAAATTCATATCAATTCAGCAAATCAACCTAGTAAAGTTGGTTTCTCCATTATTCAGCAAAGTTATACACTAAAAGTCATCAATTTTTATTTATTTAAAATCAAGGAATGAAAAAAAAAATAGAAACAAGTGAAATGCAAGATGAAAATGGACACAAATTCTTGCACAGGATTTTTCATTTATGTTTTATTGTACAGAAGATTTAGTCACAAAGCATAAGGAATAAGGAGGAAAAACAGTGTGATCATTTTGAAGATTTTGAAGTCTTTTCCTTGGCTACTTCCATTTTCAAATATTCTTCAACTTTCTCTATTGGGGTTAGTTATTTCCTTCCTATTGTACCAGAGGTTTTATTTTGAGATGGTGCTTTACAAGGTATAGAAGGTGTTTCTTCACCTGGATTTGGGTTAGAAAAGGATATTGGAGGGTCTCTGACATCCTAAGGGACTATTGTGTAAGGCATACAGTTGGAAATTCTAATATGCGGGAGTGGCACCTTCTTTTTACCTGAGACTGTCATCATAGCCCAATCCAAAATCTTTGCATTTCTCTCTGTAAGTTCTTAGCTAATGATTTCATGAGTGTCCTATTGTTGACTTGCTCATAAGTCATCAGTCTAAAGCTTTCTTTTCAATGCTTAAGACTATTCAACCAATCTTCGTCCCTTGATTCTAGGGCTGCCTTCATAGCTTTGTCTCTATCCTCCAACATCTTCACTAAATTGGCCTTATGTATGCCTGTCTTTGTCCAAAAGGCTACTTCTCTATCTCTTATCACTGTTCTCTATTATGTATCTCTCATTTCCAATTTTGCCCTCCATGCTAAATCCCTTTGCTATATTTCTCCTCCCTCGTACTGATATCTCCTTCTCAATTCCTTGTCCAGATATTCGTCTCTCATCTATAACTGCAATCTCAATTGTTTGTCCCTTTCTTGCATTTCTTCCTCATCTATTTCAACATTCCTTAAATTTTGTAATATTACCCTACTGTCCTGAGCTTTCAACTGTCTCATGATGGGTTTCTCTTACATTTGGAGATACATTCTAGATAGGGCTCAAGCTTCTCTGAATCTCTTCCTGCTCTTGGGGTGGGCTTCCCCACTGTACTGGCTCATTGTCTCTTTCATTCCCCTCTTCTTCTTCTATTTCCATTTCTTTCTCTTTACCTCTCTTTTTTGGACCTTTCGTCACTCCAGTCAATTGTTCAATTTCTGTTCTTGCTTCAAATCTTTCTTTCTCTTGCACTACTCCCAACTGAGTTTCTTGAACTGCTTCTTCCTCACCCTCTGCGTACTCTTCCATCATTTCGTTCAGGTTAGGAACAAGGTGCGACGGCTCAAACATGGTTGAAATATGATTTTAGGAATCTAGGGTTTTCGAAGGGAGATGAGAGAGTTTTGGTGAAGGAAGGTGAGTGAGTTGATGATTTATGAGGAAGGTGGCCTTTCAAATTTCAAAATTACCTATTTATGGGCCAAATGTTTTGTTGTAGCTTTTTTTTTTAAATGTTGCGACAAATACTAGCCTATGGTTTATTTCCTTTTTAATCCTATGTCACGACATAAAGAAATAATGTCGCGACATCTTTTCTGCAATCAATTAAAGGCTAGGTCAATCTTTTGTTACGATAGAGCAAAAATATCACAACATAAAAATATGTTGTTCAAGTGTACTTATGTCGCGACAAAGAGGAATAATGTTGTGACAAACACTTTCTTGCAAAATCAGAGGTTAGAGCCAACTTTGTCGCGAAAATCTTATGGCTTTCCTCAAAATTGCACAATTAACATTTTTCAACCAACACACACATAACAATATGCAATATATTCATCCCACTCAAATCATACTTGTGAAGACACATCTCAAAGAACCTCACTTCAATTACGAACAACACATCTCGTTTCTTCACTCAATATAATTCAACATGATTATCATCAAGGGAGTCAAGGAATGAACACAACAAAGTTATTTCAAATTTCTTGCTCTAAAAAAAATTTATATTCCCCCAACTTCAACTATGCATTCTTAGTAAGGACAGTTAGGGGAAAAGAGAAACTCCCTCTTGTAGCACTTTCTTCTTGATAAGTCTGAGAAGGAATGATTCCAAATAAAATCCATCTCTAATACAACTTCATTGTCCTGAAAAATTAACAAGATCATTAAATAAAATTTCAAACAAAATTAAAAATAAACTTCAAAAACACAAAATTTAAAAAAAAAAATCAAGTTAACTATAAGAATAAAAATTTGCTTGGGTTGTCTCCCAAGAAGCTACTTAGTTTAATGTCTTTAGTTAGACATTTGCTGTAAAAATGTTTTCCTTTCAGCAAAATTCTCCTCTCTTTTCAAAATCTGGAACTAATCTTCATTTAAGTTCCCTCTAAGATAATGCTTTAATCTCTAACCATTTACTTTAAACTCATCTCCAAAATCAATTTACAAAGTTACTGCTCCAAAGGGTGTACTTGCTACTACTATGTAAGGACCACTCCATCTTGACTTTAGTTTTTCACGGAAGCTTGACTTGAGCTTGGGTGTATAAGCAGGACTTGTTCTCACGCTTCTAATTCCCTCCCTCAGAATCTTCTGATCATGCCACTTTGTCTTATCTATGTGGTCGGCATTATCATAAGGCCCCGTTCTCGACTCTTCCAGTTCATTCATTTGGAGTAATCTCTTTTCTTTGGCAGCTTAAAAATCACAATTCAATTTCTTGATGGCCTACATAGCTTTATATTCGAGGTTCAGTGTGTAGGCTTCAAATATTATCTCGTGGGACATATTAATCAGGGTTTTGTAAGTAGTTCTATAAGCCCATAATGCATCATTTAGCTTTATAGACCAGTCTTTTCTACTTAAGTTCAATGTTTTCTCTAGAATTTTCTTTATCTCCCTATTGGAAATCTCAGCTTGCCAATTTAACTGAGGGTGATAAGCCAATCCTAGTACATGTTTGATTCTATATCTGCTCATGCGTTTTGCAAAAACCTTGTTTGCAAAATGACTTCCCTCATCACTAATGATTGTTCTTGGTGCTCCAAATATGCTCAAAATATTTCTTTGAATAAACTCAACCACTGTGCTGGCATCATTTATGGGACAAGTTATTGCTTCCACCCATTTGGATACATAATCCATAACTAGGAGAATGTAAAGATTTCCAAATGAGGATGGGAAAGGTCCCATGAAGTCTATCCCCCATAGATAAAAAATCTGCACTACAAGATTCCTTGCAGGGGCATCTTATTTCTTCTATTTATATTGCACATTCTATGATATTTATCACAATGTTTTACCCATTCAAAACAGTATTTGAATAGAGTAAGCCAATAAAAACTTGATTGGAGAATTTTATGGGCTGTTCTATCTCCTGTAAAGTGTCCTCCATATGGTGATGCATGACATTTATTAAAAATTTCACCTTGTTCTGTTTCTGTTACACATCTCTTGATAATCATATATGCTCCTCTTTTGAAAAGTAGTAGGTTATCCCAAATATAAAATCTGCTATCAATTCTCAATTTCCTTTTCTACTGTTGGTTGAACTCAAGTGGCATAATTCCATAAGCTAAGTAATTCACAATATCAGCATACCAGGGTACTTAGGCTGATAACAAAAATATATGCTCATCAGGAAAGTTCTCTACTATTTCAATTTCCTTTTCCTCTTCAATAGTCTTTTCCAATCTAAACAAGTGATTAGCTATCAAATTGTCACCACCCTTCTTGTCTTTGATTTCTAAATCAAACTCTTGTAGCAATAATACTGATGAGTCCAAAAACTCATTAGATTTTTAATCCATTTTTCTGAGCATATTACAAGTTAAATGTTGATTTGTATGCATAAATGTGGATATTTTACTCAAATTTAATTTTTCAGGAAAATACAGTAAAAGCTAAAATCTCAGCAAAAACCAAAAGAGACCAGCCTACAAGTAGAAATGAAGTCACAACTGAAAATCGAATCATGACGGGGAAGCTCGATTTTCGGTCATTTCCAAGAATCGCGACATCGCAGAAATAAATTTTGGGAAGAGATAGAAGACTATAGCAAGCGAGTCATGACTTGAAGATTAAGCTTGCGACCCGAGAATGGCCCGAGACAACGAAATGAAAGAATTGGCGACACCACATTGATGTCGCGGCGCCAGTGGAATAATGCGAGGCATGACGTCACTCGATGTCGCGACGTGGATCCTGATAGAGCCATAAGGCTTCTACAAAGAAAAGCGAGTTGCCACTAGTTTAAATGAAGGCTCCATTTGAGGTCGCGACATACTATTGTGGTGCGACATAAAAACAAGGCTGAGTCTCGCGGGAAGATTGAAGTTGCAACCAAATTTAGAGTTGAAGAGCGAAGGGGTCCTTGACGGAAAGAAACAAGCAGTCCTTAACAGCGAAAGGTTGCGACCATTTAATAATCAAAGACCCGGCGTCTTCGCGACCACTCATTGGTCGCGATCGAAGAAAAATGGCGAGAAAGAAATCAAAGGTCACAACTACTTTTGAAGCGGTGGGACTACGCGCGACCCGGAGAAAGAACAACATGAAGTGCTGACATCACCTTGAGGTCGCGACACGGAATGAAGGTTGAAAATAGGAAATTGGTTCTGACAAAGGCGGGGATGCGACCCGAAAAAAATGGACATCTAAAGAGTCGCGACATCACCTTGGTCGCGGCGTGAACTGAAAACTGTGAAGCGAAAAGACCACCAACATAATCGCAGCGGGAAAAGAAAGTTATGACTGAAGTCATCATACAAGCGAAGGTGGTCGCAACCTAAAGCGGTGTTCGAGAAGCTAGGAGGAGAGAAAGACAATGATGTCGCGACATGAAACCGTGGTCGCGACATCAATTATGGAGAAACACTGAGCAAACAAGGTCGCGACTACAAACAATGTCGCGACCATTAATCCAAGCAGCTGCAAGGAATCTAGTTGCAACAGAAGCAACAAGGTTGCGACTGAACATGAGCAATCAAAGGAAATCCATGTCGCGACATCAATTTGAGGTCGCGACACAGAACAGTGACCTAGGCTTTCTTTTGGGAATTCCACACATCAGCTTTTGGGGATTTGGCCCGATTCCTTTGCAGCCGGTATAAATAGACGGTGTTAGAATAGTAAAGTAGTTTTCAAGTCTTCACTACCCGAGAAAAAGGGAAAGGAGAGGAACTACGATTAATATAGTTTAGAGTAGATTTTTATTTCTTTTCTTTATTTTAGTTTACTTCTTTTACGGATTTGAATCTACAAGCGATGCGAGCGAGTAAGCGAGATTTTTATTTACCGGTATTTTTCTTAAATTCTTGCTTGAAAATTTATGAAATCTAGACAATTTACGGAATTCATTTTCTTCTCTCAGGTTACTGGTGCAATTACGGTGGATTTGTACATGATCGATTGCTCCATTTCTTAATTCGCGATCACGATGTCGAGGCCCAGCGGCTTCTGGCGGATTTGATTTACATTTAGTTACAGTCTTTCCTACACAAATATGGAGAACTAATTTGGGTTCGTTTTTACTTATTTGGTGTCTTTTTTGAATTGATAAGTTCCCAATAGTAGTACTGAATACCAGTTGAGGGAATGTATCTTGCTCTGATATCCAGGATGCCCTGCATTGACACGACGGAGATTCTGGCGAGAAAAATTCTTTTTGGGTATGCTCGACTACCATTAATGACTGGCGAGCTGCGAGGTTCATTTTGATAAATCCCCATTCGCTCATAATTGAAGTTGGAGGGAGTATTTAACAATATAAGTAATCAGGAGAGTTCACGCTAATCTAAAGACGAGTTCCTAACCTGAAGTATTGGGCGAGATCTAATGTCGAGAAGGGACGAACCCATAGATCACGGAGGTTGAGCCATCAATTAAGTGGTAGAAACTTTGCGAAAATCTGAGGAAGGAAATGTAGAAAGATACATTGTCAACAGAAATGGGTGTGAAGTATTGAGAAGAAAAATACCCAGATCTTGCAAGAGGATTGGGGAGCTCTAGTAGGCTGGTTTGATCTTGTCTTCGAGAGAAGCAAAGGTATCCAACCGGTGAATATGGAAGAAATCAGATTCCAGCATTTAGGAAATCTTAGACAAAACCAGTCCATACGAAACGAGCAATGTACTTTAGTCTTTGGAATTGGCTTGTTTCATTGTATTTCAGCGATAGTTTCGTTTCTCACGAGAGCGATTCGATCCAGTATTTTGAATTCTGATTTTATTCATTTACTTTGGTTTTATTTTTAGTTCAACAGTAGTCAATAGTCTAGGATCTTTATTTTTCTAGATAAAACCTTCATTGTGAGTTTTGAGTCCAAATAGCATAGAATTTAAGTAGTTGGGGTAGTTGATCTTTAATTCGTACCAATCTCTATGGGATGATACCTGGACTTACATTCAGATTTTACTACTTGTGACACAATGCTGCGGTGTCATAGACTAAACCCTTATTTTTAAATCATGAACCTTAGAAAGAAATATTTTATTAAGTAAATTTATCCCAGTGACATGGATGCGAGAAAGAATGTAAGGCTCTTGTATGTGAATTTGAGGGGTTTTTAGTCTGTATAAAAAGGGACAAACATCAAGCATTCCTCAAAAGTATCACCATATAAGGTGATATCATCCATATATACCTCCATAATGCGCTCCACCAAATCGCTGAAAATGCTTAGTATACACATTTAGAAGGTGGCAGGTGCATTGTAAAGGCCAAAGGGCATCCTCCTGTAAGCATACATGCCAAATGGGCAAGTGAAGGTTGTCTTCTCCTGGTCTTCTACAGTAATCTCAATCTAAAAGTATCCAAAATAACCATCCAAGAAGCAATAGAATAGGTGCTCGAAAATTCTCTCAATAAGTTGATCAATGAAGGGTAAATGGAAATGGTCTTTTCTTGTTAGTTCATTCTGCGCAGTGGTCACCCCTAATTTCTTTGGCACTACCTGAGTTGGACTCACCTAGGGACTATTAGAAATGGGATAAATAATACCAACCTGCAGCAACTTAAGGACTTTATTGCTCACCACTTCTTGCATATGTGGATTCAATCGCCTCTGTGGTTGTCTCATTGGCTTAGCTTCCTCCTCCATGTATATATGATGAGTGCTAACCAAAGGACTAATCCCTTTTAGATCAGAAATTCTCCACCCTTGCTTGCACTTCCTGGGGTGTCCAGAAGGCTGTTTTCCTATAGGGCATCCAGCAGTGAGGAAATCACCACTGGGCATTGGTTATCCTCCTCCAAATATGCATATTTTAGCTTCACAGGAAGGGGTTTTAGGTCTAGATTTTAGGGTCCTATGTTGTCTCCACTGTCACTATCCTCTCTAGTCAACAAATGATGGATTTCTTCCTTTGTTCTCCAAGGCCTATGTACTGCACATGACTCTGTAGCATCTCTCACAGTATTCCCAGCCAGCTTCCATGGTTACTCTCTCCATTTCCTCTTGAAGGCACAGCTGCGGCTAATGTGTTCACCCATAATGGTATCAATTTAATGAACTTACTCTTGATGTTTGCTGAGGCATGTGTGCTTATTGCTCAAATGGAAAATATTGAGCTCCAATGTCTACTGCATTACTTCATTCCGGCAATTAATGATTGCATTTGAGAGGTAGCTTAAAATGATACTCCCAAGGATGATGGGCTGTAATTTAAGGTCCTAATAACTAAGCTCAATGTCAAAGGAATGATAGTCGCGGGTAGTGGGATTTATCAGCTACGCGAGACATCTTCAACGGTGCCCTTGGAATTTTCTGCGAAATCATCTGCTAAAAGATAGTGTGATGGTGGTAGTCTTCAATTCTCCCAGCCCTAATTGTTTGTGGCACTGACCGGGTGCTTGAGGTTGACACTGGCCCAATCCTAGTAGAGCTTTCTCCACCTGATCCCTTGATCATTCGCCAGAGATGGTGGAGCCGGCCTGGATCTTTGTATTTTACCAGAGTTTTGCATTGGATAATGGCACTAACTTGCTCTGTAAGGAAAGCTTTCTTGTCGATGCTCAACCCTCTTTTTATAGTGCACAAGTCTTTTAAGAACTTAGCATATGTAGGGACTTGCTTAATCATGACCAAAAGAGGGATGTTAACCTTCACTTGCCTCAGAACTTCTAGAATTTCAGTCTAGTTGATGTCTTTCTTCTTGCCTTTTAATGCTTAAGGAAAAGGAGGGGATGTGCTCTTCTTCACTGTATCTTCTTTTATTATAGTCTTTTCTGGCTTTAGTTCCTTTATCCGGTCTCTTCACCGTGTAGTATCTACTGATCGACCGCACTCACTCCTCGCAGTGATAACCACCTCGCTTCATCTATTCTGCGGAGCTGTGTTCAATCGAACAAGTTACTCATGGACTCCCTGGGATTGGGCCAGTCTAGGAAGGAACTTTACCCTTTTCCCGCACTTCTGTCGCTGATTAGTCAACCCGAAATTAAGTAATCGTTGTGCTGTCAAATTTTTTGAGCAATTCCCTGCATCAGACATTCAACTTTCCCGTCTACAAAGTGCTCTCCATTGTGTCAATTTTCTAGTTTGCTTGGGCATTCATTGCTTTCTACTCCTCTACAAAATTACCCACCACTTTGCTCAAGTTCAATATAGCTTACTCAACTGGAGATGTTGATGGTGGTGGTTATGCCTAAGATGAAGAACCAAACTAAGGTTATGCATCAGGAGGTGCATACTGTGGAGGCTTTGGCTTCCATGATAGATTTGGGTGATTCCTCCAATTAGGGTTGTATGTGCTGCCATATGGAGCATTGGTTGGTGGCTTAAACTGACCCACAGCATTAGCTTGTTCAGCTAGCATTTCCCTCATCGCTGGAACAGTTGGGCATTGCTCAACTAGGTGCTCAGTGGACTGCCAGATGAAACATGGCTTGTTAGACAGAGTTCCCGCCACAGCTGCACTCTACGCCGATTGTTCTCTGAAGTTTTAATCTCCTTAGCTAAGGATACTTTGGTCTTCATTTCCATTTCCTCTAGAAGGGCATACATGCCACCTCTTAAGCTAGATAGAGGTCTCATTCTTTCCATTTCTCTTGGACTAGGCTCATCCCAACCCTTAGATGCCTCTGCCACATAATTAAGGAAATCCATGCATGCCCTCCTCACTTTGCTCAAAAGTCCTCCACACATAGTTTCCGCCCCATTATGTTGTTTCATGGAAGGAGACATACCATCATAAAAGTAGCTAACTAGTAGCCATGTGTCAAAACCATGGTGAGGACAAGCATTCAGTTCTTCCATATACCTTTCCCAGCATGCATAAAATTTTTCATTTTCATTGGATGAGAAAGTGGAGATTTGCCTCTTTAAACTATTTGTTCTGTGGGTGGAGAAGAATTTCTTTAAAAACTCCGCCTACATCTCGGTCCAGTTACGAATGGTCCTTGGTCTCAAGGAGTTGAGCCAATTCTTAGCTTTATCCTTCAATGTGAAGGGAAAAAACTTGAGCCTCATTAGATCTATAGTGGTGGCATCCTCCTTCAAAATGTTGCAAACCTCCTCAAATTCCTTAATATGTGTATAAGGATGTTCACTCTCTAAACCATGGAAGGTGGGGAGAAGTGGCACTAGGTAAGGCCTTGAACAACTATGTCGCCACCAAGGGCATAACTAAAGGTGCACTCATTCGTGGAGGGTGTACGTGGTCCCTCATGCACCTATAAGCATCGAGGTTCCTTCCACTCCCCGTCGACTTTGTCGCTTCTTCATGGGGGGTTCCGATCGCACTAAGCCCACCACAACCCGGTTCCTGCGGGAATATCGATTTCATTACAACCGCCTGTCAGATTCTATTCCACTAGAGCATAAACCCCTAACTAAAAGACAGGATCACACCAGACAGACAAAATTCTACCAAAAAGGGGTTAAGGTTAGTTTCTTAAAAAAAAAACATTGAAGTGAGACTAATTAAAATACCAGTAAATTACTAAAAAGAATGATAAAATAAAATTCACCAGTGCTTGTGATGAGGATCACAAGTGCTCAATAAGCTATCATTTGCACTAAGGCACCATCCCCTCGGTCGGCATTTGATTCAAGGCCCCATTTGAGGTGTCCTTAATCAACAAATTTATACCTAATTTCCTACTATCAGAGCATTACATCAAGTAAAGATAGTGGTTTAGGATCATCCACAAGGATGTGTTTTCTTCGTAAATGATCATGTTGAGAATCGGCATGTGAGTTTGTTTTGGATATGGGGATTTGATAAAAACAGTGAGTTTGGAAACTGGAAGTGAAATGAAATAAAGTATGAAAAGAAACTCCTTGAAGTATCAAGCTACTGGATTTGGGTTATAATGGTAACTGAGGGGTCCTCGGGCTCTTTTCCTCACGTTGGGGAGGCTGACCTATAGTCATCTCCTGAACCGGTTCTTCTTTTGGCTATAAAACCTAGCCCTCAACAGTTATCCTTTGAAAAATAGCATTCACTGAGCATTAATGGTCTCGACAATAAAAACGCATCTCCTTAACCCACTTTCGAATGACTAATAAATGGTAACTAATGAGTCTCAATGAATCTAGGAATAAGTATCCTCTGAACCCTAAAAGATTACCAAATACAGGTCATTCAAGGTGCATGGAAGGGATTTAAATCTATAGTAAAAAAGAGACACTTGAATGTCAATGAATACCTGCGTTGAAGACATGAGAACCCTCAATTTACCATAGATCTGTTGCCCAGTAGCCTCCTACTTCAAAGAAGGAAAGGATTTAGCCACTCATCCTCTGAGTTGTCATCCTCAGAGGTTGTTTGGCTCGTGAGAAAATGAGATAAAGTGAGGGAAAACAAAAATGGGGGAACTGCTGAAAGCTTTGCAACAAAAGTTTTATTAATGATCAAGAATATCCTTTTACAGTGATGCTTGGAACTTATATACTGCCTAAAGCCAAGAAAAATTACAAAAATATATGAATTGGTCACTATTACATTAGAGAGACAATCCGTGCAAAAAAATTCAGAAAGTAAAAGTCAAATTACCAAAAGGTGAGGAATTAAATTCAGGTCAGTGGAAAATTACACTTTGCAAATTTCACAGGGCTACGAAATTTCAACCCACGGTAAACTGCCAGGTGCACTATTTCATCTCTAATCGTGGTTTTTCTTCTGCTTCTCGATCTACATCTCTGAGCTGAACTTGGATTCTCCATGGTCGAGCTTGATTCATTTCACTTTGGCATGATTGGCTTAGAAACTACAAAATTTGCTAAAATGCACTTCACATTAGTATAGCTTAGGACTCTATTACGTCAACCGGGGTTAATTAAACTGATTATTGAGCAAAAAGTGCTCAAACCTTGTATTAATAAGGGTGTAAAATAGCACTATTTGGGCAATAATCATCAATGCATTAAGTTTTGCTTCTATGGTAGTCATTCTATTCAACTCTATCGCTCCTCCTTTTAGCCTGTTGCTGCTCCCTAAAGTTTTAGATGGAGCTCTATAGTTGCATTTGGCAAGATCTTTAATCAGTAGTCTTACCTCATTTGCACTCTTCCTCTTGAATGCTCCATAGCATGCTGCATCTATTATGCCTTTGGAGGTGTAGTTCATATAGTGATAAAAGATGTCCATCTATGTAGTTAGATCAATGCTATGCATTGGGCATCTTTTCAGTAATCTCTTGAATCTTTCCCATGCATTATAGAGACTTTCATCCTCTCCTTGTTTGAACACTATGATTTCCCCTCTCCTTTCTAAAGTGAGGGTAGGATGGAAGAATCTGCTCATGTAAGCCTCCACCAGTTCTTCCCAATTATTCACTTATCCATATGGCAATGATTCAAACTAGTGGCTGCCACAAGGAAAAAGTGAATAGTTGCAACTTGATCACCATAGGTCTCACCCCATTCAACTTCACTGTGTTTGCCATTCACAAGAATCTTCCCATATGCTCATTGGGATCTTCACTTGGATGCCTAGTATATTGGTGCTGCTAAACCATTGTGATCAAAGTTGGCTTTAGCTCAAAGTTGTTGGCCTCTATAGCAGGTTGTCTTACAGTAGAATATTCATCTTGAATAACTGGCCTCAAAAAATCCTCCATAGTCATTTGCCTTTAAGGTTTTTCGGCTACTGCTTCTTTTATGACAGGTTGCTACATCTCTCTTTGCTCTGCCATAGTTGTTGATTCAACACTTTTCACTTTTCTCAGATTTTTCAATGTTCTTTCTAGTTCTGTGTCCAAAGACAACAGTTCTGCTTCTAGTTTTCTATGCATGTAAAATCTTCCTGAAATAGAAACACACTAAGATAAAATGAAATCTGTGGAAAACAGCTATATTCAATTTAAGCTCATAAAAGATTTTTAGTAGCCTTCTCAGCTATTGCAATTAAAACTAATTTTGTAATTGTATGAAATTTTTGATAAAACTAAGAAAAATGTCCAAATTAGTAATTCTCTCTTTGGTTGGAATATTGATATTTAAACTCTCCATTCAATCGCCCACAACGGCGCCAAAAATTTGTTGACTAGATTTTTAACATAGACCAAAAATAACTGGATCTTTATATTGTTGTTTGGACAATTTTCTAACATTGCTATCAAGAACTAAATCAGTCATCGGCAACGGCGCCAAAAACTTGTTGAGACCCAAGATAATAAACATGTGTTTGCTTTATATGAGAAGGTTTTAGTTGAAAATGTGTTTTGTTTCTAGTTCACCGCAAAGGTATCGTAGGTAATAAAGCGGATTTAAGTCCGCATATATTCCTACTGACATGAAAATCTAAAAATCAATTACCCCATCTACTCAAAATCCTTACTATTTGAACTCTAAGTCTAAATTGATTTGGTTTTAAACTAAAGGAATTGTAAAAAAAATTAATTAAAACTCTATAACTATATATGAAGAATTCAAAATAATTTGATTGGAAAGTTCACTCGGTAAGTACACTGGAAACAATTCACTGGCAATTACTCAATCAGATCATTTTATAACATGGTTCAGCCATCAATTTGAAATATGAACTTGTCAAAGATGCAAGGTAATATAGTTTGGATTTCTCACACACACGATACATTTCACCAATTAGATTTTCATGTTCCTTTCAGACACATGAGTCTAATCATTTACTTGTAGAATATGATCCTCTTTCTAAGATCTGGGTATTTTTCCTTCTTAGGACTTCATACACGAATCTTAGGACTGAAAAATTCTTGCCCCTACAGATAGGGTGATGCAAGTCTTCCCTAATTTAATTGGTATCTTATCCATCTAATCTGATAAAATCCTCTATCTCCTTGATTAGATCTTCGCTAACACGAGATCAAGATCCTTTCATCAGAAAAATGAGAAACCTCTAATCAACTGAATTAATATATCATCCAACTAATCCTCACACCATGAGAAAATCAGTGATTTATCGAAGTAGTCCTTCAAAGTTCATTAGCTCCATAATATTAGTCTAACATATCCCTAAGTAACTGCTCCATACTCTCGAGATTCTCCGTCTCTATGTCACTCAGAGGGCTACCTGGGAATCAAAGCAAGATGCAGTCCTTTTCTGGGTACACGCTACTAATATTCTGAACAAGTAATTTCAATAACAAACCAATCAAATAAATTCAAGATTTCGAACTATGACATTATTTCAAGTTATGCAAAAAATAATAATTAACATCGATTCATTCCTAAAGGTGGCTAACTGATCAGGAAAATTCACTGAGATTGCAAGCGAATTGAAATAAATGAACTCCATAAATTCTCTAAATTTCATTCAAATCATACAGTAATGAAAACTACAATTTTATAATAAACCCAGATTGACACTTCGCACTAGATCACTGTTCAATCCTAAAAAAGAAAAACTAAGCTAAGACTAAATTGACGAATAAGAAATAAAAGAAAACAAAAAAATAAAAATAAAAATAATATACAAGGAGATTCCTGCTACCAAGAGGTTCCTTGTTTTGCAAAGCTCCGGCATGTTATTCCTAGATGGCTTCTATTTATATATTTTCAAATCATGGGCCACGCTTCAAGGCTGAAATTGTGGATCCCCAAAAATCTAGCCCATTAGGTTGCTTTGTCACGATATAGTTATTATCTTAGTTCCCCAGCTTTTGTTATAACTTGCAGTTTTCTGTCGCGACATTGTTCCATGCTTTCTTCATGGATTCTGTCACGACATAATTTGAAAATGTCGCGACAAAGTTCTGTTGAAGTTTTCTAGTAATTGTCGCGACATGAGTGTCTTGTGTCACGACGTAAAAACTTTGTTGCAACCAACTTTTCATTCTTTGCTGCTCTTGAAAAATGTCGCGACATAAAATTTCTTTGTCATGACAAACCTTCTTACCTTTCAGCTTTGTTTTATGTCGTGACAAAATTTTGAAATGTCACAACATAAAATACTCTTTTGCTCACACTATGTTGCGACAGTTTATGTTATATTCTATTAATCTTATGTCATGACATAGTTTTCTGCTGTCGCGACATAGAGTTTAGATTCAGCAGTACAAGACAGACCTTGAAAATGTCGCGACATATTTCCTTCCTTGATCTTTGTCGCTAGCTGAACTGTTTTTTGAAAATGACACAAGCACTTGCTTTTGCACCCTCACTTCCCCACTATCATTCAACCACTGCACTTGCTTTTGGAAATTGTAGTTTCTCAACTAACAAAGCACTAGCAACATTAGCACAACTCCCACCATCAATAATCAAACTACAAACCTTATTATTAACATGGCAACGAGTATGGAAAATGTTCTCATGTTGTTACTCAACGACATCCTCCTTCACTTAGGCACTCAAAACACGCCTTGTCACCAATGCCTCTCCTTCAATCGGATATTCTTATTCATCTTTCAATTCATTCTTAAGCTCTTTATGATTCAAGGTTTCCAGAACACTCCTTTCTTTTCTTTGAGTTTGAGGAAGTACTCGTCTCAAAACCTCTTCATTTTGTTCAATCCGATCTCGCATGTCATTCATCCGAACCTCCAATTTTGCAAAGTGTTATTGCATGGCCTGTAGTATGAATGATTAGTCTTGCCCCACCTTCCTATTTGCAAGACCATTACTTGAAGACATGATCAAATTAAAGAAAAGAATTAAAAAGGAAACCTCACAACACTCCCTCATGTGTTTCACTCACACTTCTTTTTTTCCACTCAATATTTGGCCTTTTTGATAATCAAAATCACCCTTGCCTTTTTCCACTCTTGAAATTCACTTTTTTTTTGTTCTTATTTGAACTAACAAAGCTAGATCAAAGATCAACCGAAAGAGGAATCCAAATAAAGCTCAAAATATTACAAAGGGAATAAAAATTTGAAAATGGAGAATACAATATCTTGTTATTTCTTTTCTTTTTTTTATTTCCTTTTTTTGTTGTTTTTTTCTATTTTTTTATGTTGTTTTTTTTTACACTCAATGAAATGTCAAATAACAAGAATTAAGAAAGATACTGAATCGATGTTTCAAAACCAAAGCTCTAATACCAAAATGATGCGAACCCTATTGCTTATTGCTTCAAGATCCACCAATTGTTGCAGATTACTCTAAGAATCTTCAAACACGGTCTAGAATAATGGCCCCATTCAAATCAAGATCCATAAGCAAAGATGTTGTCTCCATCCCCTTAGTTATATGGAACCAAAAGGCGTAAGAACAATGGAAAGTAACCTCATCCCATTGATTAAAGAAGAACAAAGAGTTGTAAGTTTGAACACTATAAAGAATTAACCCTGATATGCTCGAAAGTTCTCACAAGAATCATAAATTGAAGAAAACCTCACAAAAGAATTTTTATTCATCAATTGTCTCTCAAAGACTACATTAAGGGGTATATATAGGCCCGAAACTCTCTAAATCAAATAAAGCAACTTGTACTTTGACTTGGAAAACAAATCTTTCTAATTTAAATAAAGAAACTCCTAAAAGCAAATATTTCTAAAAAGAAATAGCAAATCCTAAAAAAAAAAATTTCTAAAAAGAAATATAAACTCATATTTGACTAACAAAACAAACTTTGTAAATTAAATAAAGCAACTACTACTTTGACTTTAAGAACAAATCTTTCTAAAATAAAACAACTCCAAATCAACATAGTAACAAGACTCAAAATACTAAGAAATATAAATATATTTGGTGTCTCCAAGGTTTAAAAAACTCCCGAATATGAATTTTCCATAATTAAGATTGAATTCCCAAAGTTTGTTGTAGAAGCTCCTACATCAACTTTTGAACTTCTTTGTTGGCTCCAATTCCTTCACTGGCTTGATTTGACTTGGGCTCTTCTTTAAAAGTTGGGTTAGCCCAAATAAACTCTTTCACAAGCCCATTGAAAGCCTCTTGATACTTTTTTTGCCATTGCTTTTGTGATTGGCCCAATTGGCATTTGAAGCGGAGACTTTGTTCTTCTATTCTCATCAATGTCTCACATACTGAAACATATGTACATAGGACTTGAACACTTCGCCGTATGTTTTTGTTTTCAAGTTCACAATTAGGAGTAGGGAAGATATTCCAACACTAGATGCTTTAGGTGTCTTCCATCTTGGTGGATATAGTACCCATGATCGCATAGCTTTGTCTCTGAAAGTGTAGGCTTTGTATAGAACCTATTATAGAATATCACCCTTATTTGACATTCAATCCATGAATCACATACTCCACGTTGTTAACCAATAAATACAACATAATAGTTTGTCATTTTCTCTTTGAATTTACTTACAAACATAACTACTACTTGTTAGGCATCCATAATATATCAAATAATAATAAAGCGTTATGGTAGTATCAGGTCATACGCGAAGTACATTATGGTAGTACACCCAATATATTATTGTAGTACCACCCATTCCAAATAGGTACCTAACCAATTGTCCAACTCATTACAACCATACACATGTAATAGGTGTGTAATATATTTACTTGTATGGGGTCTTGGCAATTTTTTTTTTCCATTTTGCACATTTTTTCATTATGATAACACCCCCAATATATTATGGTAGTAACACCGAGTATGTTATGGTGGTACCAATTTCAAAAACAAGGAAGCTCGTCTAGTATTCCAAATCACATGGCATTGTCACACTACAATAGAAATCTCATGAGGAAGTGATTCGTGCCCCAATAGGGTATTCATCAACAAGATTTATAACCTAATACTTCATACTATCGTAGCATAGCTACTATAGTATAGTGGTTTTAGGATCGTCCACGGAGATGGGTTTTCTTCGTGGAAATGACTTACAGTGAGGCTTATAATGGTGGTTTCTCTTTAGACATTGGGGTTATGATAAAAAGGGTTGGTTTTAATGGTTATAACTGAATATAAAATAGATTCAAATATGGAAAGAGGTCCCTTGAAGTATCAGAACACTATGCTTAGGTTCCTTAGGCAAATGAGGGGTTTTCAGGGTCTCTTCCTCTCATTGGGGAGGATAACATATAGTTATCTCCCAAACCGGATCTTCATTTAGGTATAAAAACTGACCACCATTAAATGTCTTTGAAAATGGCATTCACTGCCTATTAATGTTCTCAGTCAGTAAAAGCACATGTCTCCTTTACTCACCTTCCAATGGCTCATAAGTGATAACTAACGGACATCACTGGATCTAACATTAAGTATCCAATGAGCCCTAAAAGCTTACCAAATAGTAACCATTCAAGGTGAGTCAAAGGGATCAAAACCTAGAGTTGAAGGAAATAACATCAATGACAGTGAATACCTGCGTGAAAAACATGGAAACCCTTGGTTTGCCTTAGGATCCTTTGCCCAGTGGCCTTCTACTTCAAGGAGGGAGGAGTTTTAGCCGCTCATCCTCTGATTTACTTCAGAGGGTGTTTGGCCAGTAAGAAAGAGAGGAAGAAAATGAGAAAAAGGAAAGAAACACGGGGAGCTTCTCCAACAAGCTTCCCCCCAAAACATTAATAATGAAAAAGTTGTCCACCAAGTCTTGTTTTGGGGGTATTTCATACCAGCAAAATCAATACAAATTACCAAAATGTACAAAATAAACACTATTACATGGGGAGAGATTGGGAAGAAAACAAAAAGAAATCAAAAGTCAAATGTGGCAGACAATTTTTCAACCCTTGCAAAAATTTCGTAGGGTTGAGAATTTTCGTAACCCTTGCGAATTTTTGCAAGGTTGCTACTGCATCTTTTTTTTTGGTTCTGCTTTTGCCTTCTTCTGCTTTGAAGCTCTGAATTTCTACTGATTTCTTCATGCTTAAGTTGAATCCCTATCTTCAAGATGTATAGCCTTTAAAAACAACAAAATTTGTCGTAAATTTTGGTTAGTAGCTTTGCTAGGTCCTTAACATGTCAACTGGGTTAATTAGGCTGATTACTACACAAAAAGTACTTAAAACCTGGAGTGTTAAGGTAATGAACACCTCTCGGGTAGTAATCACTCCCAACCGATTACATTGCTGTGTCCCCTTAGCAATGAAGGAAGAATAAAGAAATCTAAGCAAGATGAACTATATATACCCACATAAAAATATGGTTTTCCAAAAGCAATGAGGTGATAAAACCTAACCTTGAACAGGAGTTATCAAAATCCTGCTCAATGACTATCTCAAGAGGAGTATGTGCTATGCAAATTCAAGTATCAAAAGAATTTCTACTCCTAGAGAACCAACTTGAAACCTTCCACAAAAACATAAGTGTTAACTTGATTAGTTTTCAAAAATAGTCTACCAAACTATCCTCTCCCCCCAACCTAGCTCTTTTCTACACCTAGCAGCTAACCAACCTAATAGACCAGAAGCCTCATTTATTTCACAACTTTTTTTTTTCATTGTAGGGGAGCAATGTTGAGGTTATCGAATTCACAATTGTCCATGTAATGGGGGACCACCGATGTCTCCCAACCAAACAAGGTTTAAGGCATCAAGTCATAAGGATCTTTCGACAACTAACTCTTCAGATTTCACCCCGGACATTTAGTAAGTTTGATACTCCAACACTTACAAATTGTTGAACTCCACCTATTCACCCATGTAATGAGTAGAAAAGTCAGTGACTCCCAACCACCCAGTTTAGGCACCGGGGCTTTAAAGATTAGTCATATACCCCTCTGACCGCGTTCTGCTCTGCAAGTGACACAATTTTCTTTTTATTTTTCTCTATTTCTTTTTTTTATTTTTTATTTTTAAACACATTGGTCTTTTCCCCCTTTTTTTTTTTTTGGAGACTCATTGGTCTTTCTAGGGATCCCAACCTATTAAAGATGGTAAAAAATACTAGGCCGGATTTTTACATGGCTTAGGGGGCAAGGCATTTTTTCAGCTTATAATTAAAAACTAATGTGCACAGTGTGTGGTGGAAGAAGTGAGATTGAAGACAAGAAGAGCTTCAACAATTCATCAACTCTTATAAGCATAACACCACTTTAAAATCAATAGCATTGAGATAAGGTTTCAATTTTTCCCATTTTCAGTTGAGAATTAGAAAAAAATTTATGAGAAATCCAATGGAAAAATAAGGAAATGAGAGACTAAAAACATTTTGATAAACAAAAGACATGTACTAGAAACAAAAAAAAAACGCGTACTATATTTGTTCAAAAAACTATAAGCCATTCAACTACAAAATAAACTGGCTCGAAACATAAAGTGCACTTCCTTCTTTAACTCTCCCCCCAACCAAATGCAGCATTGTCCTCAATGTGGCTCAAGAGGGAAACTTAAAGGAGAAAATGATACCTCCTCAGGTAGGTGCAAGGGTTGGAACCTCATCCTCATCTTGTGATGGTGTAGGAATTGAAGGATGATCACGTAGAGCGGTCGGTCGCGGTGGAACCGCTTGACTCCAGTGATTCGTACACAAAGAGGGGTGTTATGAATCAACAAAATTTATATCCTAATCCTTACCATCGCAGCAAAGCTTACCGCAAAGATAGTGGTCTAGGGTCAAAACATGTGGACGGGTTTTCTTTGCACAAATGATTTAGTTTATTAAGCTCAAAATAGAATTTCACTTGATTTTGGGTTTTGAAAAATAGGAGCTGATGGTTTGCAAACTCGAAAATAAGGTGAAATAAAATAAAAAGAACTCCTCAAGCATCACACTCGGGGTTTAAGGTCCTAGGCTAACCGAGAGGTCCTCGGTCCCTTCCTCACATTGGGGAGATGGCTCATAGTCATTTCCGAACCTGATCTTTGTTTAGCTATAAACCTAACCCTAATATTTTTTTCCTTTGAAAGCATGGAATTTAACGAACATTCATGTCCCATACAAGAAACTAATTTCCTGACCCATCTTACGTTAATAAATAGAAGGAAACTAATGAATACCGACCTAATAATAAGTATCCAATGAACCCTAAAGATTGCCAAATACTAGTCAATCAAGATGTATCTAGAGATTTAAACTTAGAGGAAGGATAGGAACATAAATGAAAATAAATGCCTACGTTAAAACAGAGGACCGTCGCTTACTCTCAAATCCTACACTCCAACAAATTCTCCTCCTCTTCAAGGAGAAAAAGAGGGTTCCACCCAACCATCCTCTCGAGTTGTCATCCTCATAGGGAGTGTTTGGCAGCTTCGAGGTATGAAATGGGAAATAAGAAAAATCGGGAGAACCTGAGCCCTAATTTTATTCACACAAAGAAAAACGTCTCCCATAACAAAGCATACAAATGGCTTATATAGCCACCAAGACAAGTGAAAATACTCAAAACAACAAAAGCATTAATCAAGGGCTAAATGGGAAGAAACAAAATCGTAACAAACAACCAGAAAGGCCAAACAGCAAAAGCAGAAGGAATTAGGCAAAATGGTGAACAAAGCAGAGAAATGAACAGCTACACATAGAAGGAATTTTTGCAAGTGCTCCAATTTTTCTTCACTTTTACTCTTCTTTCCTTGTCACGCCCCGATTCCCGATCTGACCCGATTGGCGGATCTGAACCGGTTTCGGGGTGCGAAACCATTAACTGGGACTCTTTACCTGTTTTTTTTTTTTTTCAGAGCTGGACTTATACCTGTGGTGTACAAACAATTTTTGTAATAACCAAAAATCATTTATGTTACTCAGAACTACCACCGAGTGGTGTCCATCAAAATCTATACACATATACTAAGTCCCATTTTGATTTATACAAATGATCTTATACATATTTATGTTTAATACAAACATCGTAGATCAAGGGAAAACAAATATAGTGAGCACCTATCTCTCGATGTCCCGCATCGCTGGTGGAAATGTCCCCGTCCTCTTTATCTCCTCTTCAGTACCTACAAGGATTGAACACCCGTGCTAAGCTTTACGCTTAGTGGGAACATATAGACAGAGTAACGACCACAATAATCGCGCTACTATCTTTTTACATTTACCTTTCCTTATGCAATTAACGGCTTCATTGTTATGTGACTTCTAACTCATCATATTATACATGTAGATTTTGGTCCTTTTAGATTCCATATCATTTTCACTATCGTATCACATCCATGTGTCATGTCTTACAAGTTTCAATTCATATCTTCTGATGTATGGTATGTCGATCATATTCAAAAACAAACTTATACATCTACAATGGCAAATCGGAAATCGCATCACGCTATATCAAATTCATACATGGTCAAATCAAACTAATACTAATACATATTAGGACTCTTATCACTATCACACTAAGCCATTAATCAACTCCCTGTGAGTTACATTTCATGATCCTGAGGATTCCCGCTTAATTCTTTTACAGTCATTTATTAGCTTATTTTAAAAGGTTAAGTGATCAGATCTTTGATTTGACCCATTAAGATCCAAGCTGGAGCCCGGTTTACTCCGACATTTCAATCAAAACATTTTGTTCTCGGTTTTATTTAAATTTTTATTCAAAGTGTCGCGATTCAATCTCTAACTTGACCTTGCCATGATCCAAGCCGGGAGCCCTATTTTTACCCGACATTTTCACTATCTTCCCAAACATTTTGTTTGTGTTATTCCATTTTATTTTACCACAGCGAAAGCATTTATTTCCTCAAAGTAACCTACAAATACTTACAAATTAAAAGACCTATAATATCCACATTTAACAAAATGCATTTACAAAATAATGCCTTATATACTGTCTATGTAATGTAATGTAGTATACTTAAACAAATACAATTTTAATGTTTATTTCACACCTTCTGCCATGGATTTCACATATGTTTCAGAAGCCGACATTCATGATAGATCAATGGGTGAATCTCGGTCCTCGTTTGATATCTAAGAGGCGTGATTTCGCATCTAATATCACTATCTCACATATGGCTATAGAAATCTACATTCACTTAATGTATCTGGCTATTGAATCATGTCCTGTTGTCATTCAAGAAGAATGCTGATTGTGATTAACAAAGATTCACTTTGACTATAGAATTGACATTCATGTACGTATTCAATATCAATCCTCGTCTGCTTCATTCATTCAAGAGCAATGGGGATGTCGTATTGACAGATGATTCACTTGATTTGTTGAATCTGATGATTCACGACGCATCAAGCTTGTTGAATCCTCGGCTTGTTTGTCATTCAAAGAGTACAGATTTCAAGATTTAACAAAGATGATTCACTGACTATAGAATTGACATTCAATGATGCATTCGCTGTCAATCATGTCCGCTTTTGTCATTCAAGAAAGCAATGTGATTTCGCATTTTTACCAAAGATGATTCACTTTGACTATAGAATTGACATTCATGACAGATTCAATTGTTGAATCATGTCTATTTGTCATTCAGTAGCAATGTGATCACACATTCGCATTCATTGCTACTCTCTATGAAGAGAATTCAATGGGTGAATGTTCTACATGTTGATCATTCAATGATACATTTCAAATCAGTTTACTTTATGCAAAGAATTTCGCTTATAGTTCAAATACATGCACCTATGCACATGTGTGACAAATGATTTAATAACAATAATTAACTAGAGAGATACTCATATATATTTCACAACAGTACTATAACCGATCATAAATCATTATCAATTCCACTTACTTTCTTTCAGACATTCTTCAAAGATATACTCAATCTATGTACTCAGATGAGATTTATTTACCGTATACTCATTCATATACCCATTTCTACGATACTGCTCATATACTCATTCACGTATACCTCATTCATATTCATTCACGATACCATTCATATATTTCCTATCATTTGTTATCATTTTCTCGTTATATGGAGAAGGCTGGTAGAGGAATTGTCTAAGTATTAGGGTTATAGACAAATTATTACTTGCATCATATCCATATCTATGTTTGTGTCTTGCTTTCATTTTATTATATCACATTCATGTTTCATTTTAACACATTTATACATGTCGATTTTCATATTTTCCTTTACTCATGCCTATTACATATGATCAGCATAATTTGTGTAAAGCATGATGCTTCCATGAAATCACAATTTCATTTATAAGTTTTATCTTCATTTAATCTTATTTATTGGGTCAATCATTCCAATCGGATCATCCAACGAAAGAGGCTACTTTACAACTAGTCAATTATCAGACATTACACTTGGGACAGTTTGTACCATTTTCCAGTGTCTTGACTCCATATTTGACACTTGTTCTTGTACTCCTTTAAATCTAAGGTGCATGTTCTTCTCCACTCTGAATTTACCCAAATCGGAAACAATCAACTCGAGTTGATGTCCTAAACAACCCTGACATTTAGGTTTCAAAATAGGCTGTGAATTTTACAGAAATACTTACCCCCACTTTTGAGTGAATTTCAAATAAGATAGAACTGAATCGAAGGCAAATTCTGGCTTCTGATGTTTGCCCTCTTGAAGTTCAGCTTAATTATCCATGTGAATCATCATAAATCTGATAAGAAATGAGTAAGCTGGTGGTTACAATACAAAACTGGTTATCAGCAGGTGGTGTACCGCACTGCTCCTACACACAAAAATTTATAGGTTCAGCTGAGGGGTGTACCCTAAGATGTGTTCAAGGTGTACCCTATTATTGCCACCGAAATGCCCAGAATGTGTTTTTCTCCCATTTTTCCACATGTTGATACCAAATCAACCCAATACTCCATAAACATTATGAGACATCAATTATTCAGAGAGTTCTTGTTTTTTTTACTTAATTATTATTCAATAGTGGTATTTTTCTATCAAAATCTTTCTATGATTTTCTCCCAAAAACAATTCTAATATAATCATAACCCACACACATACCAACACAGTAATTTATTGTGGTTCTGTCTAACCCAAACTCCTTTACTTGCAATTAAACCATATGAATCCAACCTCTGTTGGAGGATTCATGTTTTTCTCTTCAGGCCACTGGGGTTTTACCACACTCTCACACCTTGGGTTAGATGAATCTATCAAAACCTAGAAAGAAATCAAATACCAACAAGAAACCCATGTCGAGATGAACTTTTATCAAACCCCAGGTTTCAGTACTACTAATCATGCAAATTGTATGGAAATTCATACAAGAATCTATAGGGTCCATACAAAACTAAAGTTCCATACCTTGAATCTTTCAACCTCCTTCCTTCTTCTTCCTCTTCCTCTTCTTCTTCCCTTCTCCTCTCTCATTCAAGTTTTCAATTCCCAAAAATGAGACCAAATTTGGGTCTTAAATCCCACTTTAAGTTAAGGGCCATGTTTCGCTCAAGTCAAACCTACTTTTGCTTTTGAAGTTTTCTATTTCAGTTTTTATCTTCATTCTTCTTATTTTGCAAATCCACTTATGCCATATCTCTAATTTATCCCTCAATCTTTCCTCAAATTCCATAATTACATATACCCAATTGATTTGCGCTTTATGTCCTCAAGTAGCAAATGACCACTTACCTTCTTTGTTCCTAATATTCATTTCTTGGGTTCTCGCTTTATTTCCGAAACTTTCTCTATTTAGCTTATAATATACCCTAAACAAGTCCAAACTGCTAGTATATTTCTATGTTACATTCTTCCGGGGATCCGATCCAACGATGAGTCAACCTGTTCTTCGTGTTTGACCGACTGATAATTTTGGCAAAATAGCTTGCAAAAACTACAAAATTAGCCACAAAGTGACTAAGAGGTGAGGGACTTTGATGTGTTCTGAAGATCAATGATTAGTCATGTGCAAGAACTCAAAACCTATGGCCAGTCAGGTTCAAAATAAGATTGGGCACTAATCACACTTTTAACTTACACATTGCTAGTCCCTTAGCAATGAAAGAAAAAGAAAGAAAGAAAGAGAGAGCATTTACAAAATGATAAATAAATGATGTTCACAAAATGTGGTATTTCAAAAAGGTCAGGAATGATAATGTTTGCACCTCGATGAATCATCAAAATCCTGCCCAATAACTATCTCTAGAGAATGAATGCCATACAAAAAATTGAGTATCGCAGAGTTTTTCGTAACTGATTTATCAAAATTTGAGGTTAGTTATTTAAAGCCTCACAATAAACCGATTAATCGCACTTCCCCAACCAAGCATCGCTTATACTTTAGATGACTTAACTTAATTTAAATAGATCAGACCCACTCTATTCCATAATCCTTTTGTGTTATAGGTGCAATGTCGAGAATCACCACTTTAAAGTCTATGGAATTTGGACGGTCATGACTCCCAACCACCAAGGCTTAGGGCACTATCGTTGGCGTGGTCGCTCGACCACTAACTCTTCAGTTTCACCCCCGACCGAATGATTTTAGACTCCAAGACCTACAACTCGCTAAACTCCACCTATCCACCCGTGGGTAGTAGCACTAAGTTTAGTGGCTCCCAAACCGGCTTTGTGTGGCACTGTGTTTTAGGAAGTCTTCATTTATACCCTGACTCGTCTGTTTCAAGGCAAAGCGTTGCAATTTTTCTTCTTTCTTTTTTTTCTTTTTTTCTTTCTTTCTTTTCTTATTGAAGACACATCATTCCTCTCTATTCACGGGGGTCCCAACCTGTCACATGGTCAACTAAACTAGGCAGGTTCATTAGTGAAGGATATTTAGTATGCAAATGACATGAAATCACTAA
Organism: Tetrastigma voinierianum; assembly: GCA_016808115.1. Classification (NCBI taxonomy): domain Eukaryota; kingdom Viridiplantae; phylum Streptophyta; class Magnoliopsida; order Vitales; family Vitaceae; genus Tetrastigma; species Tetrastigma voinierianum. The sequence continues at coordinate 2,340,687 of JAEQBH010000112.1, forward strand.
TGCCCAAGTGTGGTTAGTCAGTAGGTAGAAGAAAATAGTTTGAAGAACAAGAGGTTCAACTCATTATCCGACTACCAGCACTTGAGCCAATCTAAATATCACATTGACAAAGTTTCAATAAACTATAAAGGTGGGCAAAACACAAAAAAAAAAAAAAGGGTGCAATGAAAAATGTTGTATAGTATAATACCACTTAAAGGAAATCAAAGAAGCTAACAACATCACAAATACTAAGCCAAATAGTAACAAATGATAATGTAAAAGTCACTTCCTTCGGCTAACTCTCCCCTTCCCAACCAAATGTCCTACTGTCTCGTACGGGCTCCTGGACAAAAGTTAGTGAAGGAAGTAAGCACCATGAGATGTGCTCTTTTTATAGAGACTCTCAAGCTTTATCGATACCTTATTCAATTCGCTTGGGGCTTCCAAATAAACAAGAGAAGAAAAGAGAGAAAAAGTGACCAAAGGAGCATTTGAAATCAGAATACTTTGGTAATACTTTGCAGATTTGATATGCTTCTGACTTACACCTCTAATCTTCCAACTTGACAAAACACAAAACTAATTCATAAAAGTTACGCCAAAAACAAATCAGATATAAATTGTGAGAGAAGGAGAGATGCAAAGAGTGGGCAATTTACTAGTAGTAAAGAAAATTGCTGTATCAAGCACAGATATTAAAATTATATTAGTTGATGACATAACAAACAAAATAAAATAATTAATTAAAGAAAAGGGTACTTCGAGGAGACAAATTTTATTATTATTATTATTTTTTATTTTACCACTGTTTCGCATGACAATAATTTTCCTCTCTTTTTTCGTTTCGCTTCTCTCGATCTTCTCATTCCTACTTCAAAATTCTTATACTCAAACCGTAGTGTGCACACAAGAAAATTAAGAAAATTAAAAGTGAAAACAAGCTGAACAAATATCAACTTAAAAATTAGAGAAAATCTACAAAGAAAAAACAAAATAAACTAAAATAAACAAAATAAATAAGAAAATCAACAAAATGAGGAACTTTGTTCACTCAAACCATTTGCTCAGTCTCGCTCCGTTAAAAGCATAGAACCGGTGGAGCTTAGAAATGCTCGAGGCTCGGTGCTCCAACCAACCAAAGACCAACCATCCACCGTGCCATGCGACGTGAGCAACCCGCCATCGCTTTTTGATGTAGTGGCAAAATTCGTATACAAGGGCCACTTCACTCTTGAATATAGTAAAAGGGTACATTATTCACTTTAGCACAGAGTTTGTAGAATCGTGTACCGCATACAAAGATGTGCATCTGTTAATAGGGCAAAATTGTCCCTCGTCTTCCAATCGCCTTCTTCTCCCACGGGTAAGACAACAGCACCAATGTCCTCAAGATTCCAATAGTCATGGTCACACTCTGCCCTCTACTATAGTCACTCAGGCATTCTTCTCTCACTCTCGCTCTCTTGATGAACACGTTGATCGGGCAAGCCTCAAACGTAGACTGTGTTTCCAAATTTATGCTCCATTTCACTTTGAATTCCATCAATTTTTTGGTTCAGAGAGTTTTCCACATTGTGAATTTTTTTACCAATTGAGCATTGAATTTCTTCGTTTCCACAACGCCACCCACCAATTTTTAGAGATGGATGGCTTGCTCAATCGAGATATCGACCGCGGTGGGCTGAGACTGAGAGCTGAGGTATTACTACGGAAGCAGGTATAAGTCAGAAAACACCGAGAAGCGCACTAATCCCTGGTTTCTATAGAATTCATGGATCGAGATGGCTTGGATTTCTCCCCAAGGTTGTCAGATTCTCGGCCATGGTTCCTATAGTCCTCATCGACATGTATGTACATGTTGAGTAGCCTACTCCAAGAATTTATCCACTGGAAAATACTACACCACTGAACAAGAGAAAACACCAAACAAGGAAAAAAACAACTTTACCAAAAAGGAGTAAAGTTAGCCAAAATAAAAATAAAATGAAACAAAATTAAACACACTCAAAGACTAAAAGATATATACATAAATAGTATTCACCAACTGACGAGGATCACAAGTGTTCGAATGGTGTCATCATTCGCACTAGCACCATCCCATAACGACCCATTTGATCTATGTCAAAGAGGCGTTATAAATCAACAAAATTTATATCCTAATCCCAATCGCCGTGAGCAAGCTACCATAGATAGTAGTCTAGGCCGAAATACGTGGATGGGGTTTTCGCACAAGATGACAGAAAGCCAAAAATGGTGAATTTCAATTTTGGATTTTTGGGGTTTTGTGCAACAGGAGTTGGGATGGCCTGCAACCAAAATAAGGTGAAATAAAAATATAAAAAGAACCTCAAGAATCGGGCTCACTGGGTTTGCTGTCCTAGTTAAACTTATGTCCTAGTTCCTCTTCTCTCGCATCGGGCAGATGACCTATACCATTCCCTCTAACTGATCTTGAAGTTTAGCAGTAAAAACGAACCTGTTAATTTTCTTTAAAGATAGACACCAACGAACATTCTGTCCTGAGATAAGGGAAAACTCACCTCCTGACCTATCTTTACAAAGAAAATGGATACAACCAACGAATATCACCTAATCTACTTATTGCATCCATGAACTCCCTAAAGATTACAACACCGGGTCAATCAACACGTATTCAGGATTAACTTTAGTAGTTAAGGATGTGGAACAAATGGTGCAATAAATGCCTCACGCGGAAAAGAGAGGACCGCGCTAATTTAAATTTCGTATCTGTACAGCCTCTCTTCAAGGAGAAGAGGTCTAAACAGAACATCCTCTAAGCTTGCCATCCTCGGAGGAGTGTTTAGAAGCTGAGAAACGGAGAAAATGGGGAAAAGAAGAAAATAAGAGAATCGAGCCCACGGATTTTATAAAGAAAAAAACGTTCTCCTATATATGTTAGTCGGCTTATATAGCCACCAAGACAAGTGAAAATACTAAAACAACAAAAAGCATTTAATCATATGTTGGCTAAGAGCAAAATGGTGAATGCAGGTAAGATAGAAATGAATAAGAGCGTAGAGAAAGAATTTTGGCAAGGCTCCAATTTTCTTCACTTTGCTCTTCTTCCTTCCGGGGATCCGAGGGATCTCCAAACGATGAGTTCAACTCTTGCCCATGTTTGAATCTGACTCCTTGATACTTGGGCTAAAATAGGCTGCAAACTACAAAATTAGCCACAAAATGCGATTATAGAGCAAGCAGGACCTAATGTGCAAATCCTGACACTAGAATGATTTTGAGAACACAAAAATCACTCAAAACCCAGGCAAATATAGTTTGTGTATTGTTTTGTGTTTAATCACATTTATTCTTAAAAAATGTTCTATATAAAAGTGTAATATACAAATGGCTTATATAGCTACCAAGACAAGAAAAATAAAACAACAAAAAGACACTGCGTTACAATAAATGGGAAGAAACAAAATCAGAATAAACAATGTGATACTAAACAAAGAAAGAAGAGATAGAAGCAAATGGGTGAACAAAGGGCAGGAGAAATGAACAAAGGTAAGGCAGGAAGGAATTTTGCAAGTGCTCCAATTTTTTCTTCACTTTGCTCTTTCCTTCTAGATCTGATCTCGTGAACGATTAGTTCAGAACTTGTTTCTTCGGTTAATGACTTATACTTGCCAGTTATTTGTAAAACTACAAAATTAGCCACAAAGCGATCGCAGAGTAGTAGGACCCAATGTGCAAATCTAAAACATTTATATAGAATGATTATACCAAAAGCACTAAAAACTCCATAACAAATGGGGAATCAAAATAGCACTTTTCGGGCAATTCAATCTCACCCAGGTCCCGTTGGAAGATGCTCACAGAGTCATTCGCTGTCGGTATCATGGGCGCCACAACGCCGAGGCAGCCAGATGAAGCAGTCTAGGTGCCCCCGACCTGGAGCAAGGATGGCTCCAGATGAGCCAATCCTCACCAGGTTACGACAGCTTTTAGCGCAGATGTGGCGGGCCTAAATTTCGACAAGGGTCATAATCTGGGGAATCAAGTAGGCTAAATATCTCGGTATTGTAAAACCCACCGGGTAATGCAGACAAAGATTCAGGCCAATCAGTAGTAGGGTCAAGGGTGATGGGGTCAGTATGCTGATGTTGATGTCGATGGCATGGGGAGGAGGATGAGTCACGACACCGGGTCGTGAGAGTTCTAGTGTGGGCAGGAGGAGCAGATGGACACACTGACCTTCAGGGAACCTCCCCGTCTGATCCCTCCCGGCAGTTGAACGACAGAAGAGGAGGACTCACAACCGCCACTTCCTCGACCAGAAGGTGGCACGCAAACACGACGCATGCTCGGATGCTGGCCAGTCAGAAGCCTAAGTGCTTTAAACATGTGGAGACAACCAGCCGACAATACCAGTGAAATGGCTCTACTCAAGACTCTCTTCTATGGACCTCCCCGAAGGGAACAGCGCCGATATGATCGCATCCTGTCCAAACCAAAGCCCTCCGAGATGTGGAATAAAGCCTCAAGGATAGTGCTCAGCCTCGCATTTATATGCTACACCTGAAACATATCATTTGCAGAACAAGTGGTCCACAAAGACATTCCCGATGTAGCTACCCTAAGAAATACAGGACCAATTTGACGTGTTTTATGAGGAGAACCTAGACCATCTCTCGATCGGGAGGAGGCCAATCATCAAATCAGAGAATAGCAAAGCACACCGGAAGTCGAACCACAACTATATCTGGCCAAGTCTCAATATGTTCCTACCGGCATCATCAATGGTAAAGAAGAGCAAAGTAGTGGCGGCGCTCACCCCCGGATGTCATGGTCTGAAGAAAATTGATCACTACTCAGGTAGAAGAATCTACCCGGGGTCATAAACCTGATCAAGAGAGAGCAAGGAATGAGTCTGCATGAATCCTAAGAGCCCTACCGATCGTAAAGGCCTGATGTCAGAAGTTTTACTATGGGATCCTCCCTTTATTACTATAATCGTTGTTCCTCTATCAGTGCTACAGGAACAGGCCTCTCGATTTAAGGGTTTGAGACTCCATCTCGAGAATGGCAGTGTGTCACTCACGAGGTGAAGGCTCTGGCCGAGGCACTCGAGGTCACACGGAAGATTCACCAGCTGCAGGCCCCGGCCCACTTCGACGGAGGCCATTTACACGCAGGCCGCGGTGAGATGGAGGGGAACCGACCAGCTCGGTGGTATACCCGCGCACCGTGAGGTGACTGAGGGGCAAAGAGACGGGCATAGAACAGCAGGCCCAGCAGGGCCGGCAATGACGAGGTGGCTTAGGCAAGGGAGGAGGGCCTCTGACGGGGCTGAGATGAAGAGCTGTGTCCTCCTCTGGTTCTAGCCATATTTACCAATGAAAGGTGGGAGGCTTTCAGAGAGTTGAGGTGGTTGTATTATAGACATGCAACAAAGAGAGAGAAAAAAAGGAGGTTGTTTGGTGAGAGCCAGGATGCTCACTGTGCAAGATGAGTGATCAAAAACTAGGTGCAAAAACAGATGTTGAATATATTGTCATAGACTTGTCTTCAAAGCTTTAGGCTGACTATAAGGCATGGAAATGCATTTAGACTCTTTACTTTTCATACGATGGGCCTAAGCTCATAACTAATCAAAATATCATATAAATATACAAATAAACTACCACCGTAGCTGGGTGTTTACAAAGGTCATATAGCCCTAAGTCCCATTTACATACATACAGGGTAAAATCAGAGACATTTACATTTCTACACCAAAGATCAAACTGCATAGTGATGAACCCCAGTGTTTCACAAGAATACGCTGCAAGACTTGACGCCCTTTTCTCCGTATCACACAGATGAAATCCTGTGCTGCTTAATGCTTAGTGGGAACATATGACTTATACATATACACATGCATTAATACTCTATTACACAGCATATAACAGTTAATGAGAGATAGGGAGATATTGTAATCAGATGAATTCAGACAGCAACCAATACATATTTCTTCAGACTTGATATCGGGCCTGATACTTATCCGCATCTCCTTTTAGGGAGTTACAGAGTTTATAATTTATAATTGAAAACTGAGGGTATTTACAGAGCTTACAGGCCGTAAGTACCTGTGAGTACCTGCAGAGCTTATTCTTTTAACCTTATTCTACATTAGACTTATTTGTATTCAGTCACATTACAGACCGCAATAAGAAATGCGTAGACACAACATATCAAGCACCCGGCGTACAAAGATAAGACCGAGGAGCCAAAAAGAGAGCACAAAGCAGGAGCGCTGAAACACTGACAGAGACGTGGCCCGCCAATAGAGATGAAGGCGGTCTGAGACTCAGTGTGAGTGGTCAAGACCGGGACAGAGACGTGCTCGCCCACTGCACGTGGCAACAGAAGACTAGCAAGAGTGCTCGAAGCACTTATCGAGGACGTGCCCGCCCACGTGAACAAGTGTTTGTCATTCATATCCTGGCCTTGAAGTCCTACAATGATATGTTCAAGAACCTACTATCTATCATAGAGGTATTGGAGTTCATTTGTATCATTTCACACACAGCATGTACTCAGATAATTTTTTTCTTTACCTTACAAATATGAATGGACCCTAAATAACACTACTTAAAATTTAAATTGAGGACTACAAAATAATCTCTTAAACATGTTGAAAACCCATCAGGGGTGATATTTCTAAGTGTTACATAAGTCGTGATGCAAAACGGAACTCGCTTAAAGGTCAAGTAATACAAAGGCCTGAATGTGGTTGCAAAATTTTGCAACCCATAATCAAGGGAGGGTTAATAAAATTCAGAGAGTGGTTGGCAATTTTCATGAACCCCGCTAAAATGTTTGTGAGGGTCATGAATTTCGCGAATCTCATAGTACCCCCGAGGGTCATGCACAGAAAATGCTAGGTAATTTTCAAGTAACTTTATAAAAATGCCGGATTGTATATTGATGTTTTTATGTTTTATTGGTAGTTTTCTTTAAAGTGAGAAATATAGCAACTTCCTGCAAAAAAAGAAAAAAATGAACACAAAGATCCCAACTAAATAACAGAAAGAAGAAATAAGAGTTAAAATTAAGATTAAAATAAGAGAGAATTTAAGGAAAATTTTGAATAATGTAAAATAGTATTAAATACAAAGAAAACATATGGACCCCCATCAATCTCATGAGACCAAGTCCAAGAACTCCAAGCCATATTCAAGGTTCATGAGGGTGAGCTCCTCTGAATGGTGGTCCAAAGGATCGATATATTTTATACAGGCCATTCCCTTGAAAGTTCGCTCATTTCAATTGAGGAGTTCCATCGTCTATCAGGGATACACTTGATGAATGGTGAAAGAACCTGATCCATTATGACGGAGTTTCTAGAAAGATATGGAAGCTCGAATCGCTAGAGAGGACTTTATCTCCTTGTTGGAAATTTCAGAGCCACCATTTGATCATACTATTTTCACACCTCTCCATCATAAATCTCGAGTTCAAGTACTGGCCTTTAGTTCCTAACTCACCGAGGTCAAGAAACCTCAGGGCCTAATTTTTCCATATCCATGTCGAGCTTTTAATCGCCCCACCATGCCTTGTATTTCACCTCCACAGGAGAGAGAAAGTCGATAGACGAGCTGGATATGGGGGACATCCAAAATGGTCTCTGAAAGTTATTTGTAGTCTATTAAAGGAGTTCATAGTAAAGCTGAGAGACCAATCTTTTCTATTAGAATTCACCACTTCATCAGATGGTTTTGGTCTTCTAAGAAGTTAGTTTAATTGTCTACACTGTTCATGATGGTAAGGAGTGGCCACTTGGTGTTTTACCCCACATTCAGCTAGGAAGGTTTCAAAGTGGTTATTGCAAAATGTACTCCATCACTGACATATTAGGGGTACTCCAAATCAGAGAAGACATTTCCCTTTAAAACTTACACCACCTCTAATAATTTGTTTTGCAAGGAATGGCCTCAACCCACTTGGACACATAATCAACCCCCACCAAGATGTATGAGTAACCGAAAGGCGTAGGGAATGGCCCCATGAAGTCAACGCCCCAAACATCAAATAACTCTCCTACCAGAATTAGGTTCAAGGACATTATATTGTGGTGAGTAAGCTTCCTAAGTCGTTGGCATTGATAGCAACATCGGCACATAACATGAGCATCTTTGAAGAGAGATGGCTAGTAAAAACCGGATTGCAAGACCTTCATAGTTGTCTTTTGTAAAGCAAAATGACCTCCACATGCATTTTCATGGTAGTGGCTGAGAATCCCCTATTGTTCTTCTTTAGGCACACACCTTCTAATGATTTGATCTGCATAGTATTTGAACAAAAATGGTTCCTCCCAATAATAGGAATGAATTTTGGCGAATAAGTATTTCTTGTCCTTGCTTTCCATTTAACTAGGACCTCCTGTTGCTAAATAATTAGCAATATGAACATACTAGGGGGCATTCTCTACAAGCGGCAAAGACTCCTAAGGAAATTCATCATTAATGGGAGGACAGTGGGAGTCATGAGCTATGGTCAGTCTAGAGAGGTGATTTGCTACTACATTCTCCACTCCTTTCTTGTCTTTGATTTAGAGATTAAATTCCTGGAGCAGGAGAACCCACCTGATAAGTCTTGCCTTAGCATCTTATTTAGCTTCACCAGTAATTTCAAAGAAGAAAGGGTTTGTAAAAATAACAATGAACGACCCCACCAAGTATTCTCCGAATCATCTAAGGCATGTATTCACCGCTTGTAGCAACTCCTTTTCTGTGGTTGTGTAATTTCTCTGTGCATCATTTAGAGTCTTGCTCGTATAATAAACCACGTAGGGTTTTCCATCTTCTCTCTACCCAAGAACTGCCCCAATGGCAAAATCACTTGCATCACACATCACTTCAAAGCGGTAGTCATGCAATAAGTGCTCTCACCATAGTGTAGTACAGTGTAATTCGAAAGCTCGGCCTTTTTCGCACCTCTAATTCCAAACAAATTTTCATATCCTCGACCAACAGCTCATGAGGTGTTTTTCAATTTTGAAAAATCTTTAATAAACCTCCCAGAATCTCGCATGGCCAAGGAATCGCTCACCGCTTCGACATTTCAGGAGGCGGTAGCTTAGAAATAAGCTCAACCTCACGTCTGTTGAGATGACATGTCCAAGGACAATTCCTTGATTTACTATAAAATGGCACTTCTCCTAGCTAAGGTTCAAGTTTTTCTCAATGCATCTATTTTGAACAATCTCTGTCATTACACTCCTCAGTACTCCATATATGGTGATGTCATCCATGCATACTCCCATAACGTTGCTCCACCATATCACCTAAAATACCGGTTACTACACCTTGAACGGGCAGCATCACAGAGGCTAAAAGGCATTCTCTTATAGGCATAAGTTCCAAAGGGGAAAGTGAAGGTGATATTCTCCTGGTCCTCCACAGCAATTTCTATTTGAAAATATCAGGAATAGCCATCTAGAAAAAAATAAAAGGGGTGCCCGAAAACTCTCTCTAAAAGTTTATCAATGAAGGGCAAAGGAAACGGTCTTCCTCATTAACGTATTTAGCCTCTCAGAGTCTATACATACCTCCAACCCGCTAGTGCACGAGGTATATCTTCTCCTTTCATTTCAAGATAATAGTCACCCCGACTTTCGGTTCAACCCGAGACCACCTGGACCGTCTAAACGGTAGATAATGCCTACCGCAAATACCTTAACTCAGCTGCAAATTACCTTAAAGATGTGGGGATTCAACGCCTTTCGTTGTCGACCCGGTTTTAGCTTCCTCCATGTAATGATGAGTGCAAGCCAAAGGGTTAATTCCTTAAATCGTGAGATTTTGCCAACCAATGGCTTGTTTGCACTTCTTAAGGATTCCAAGCAAATTGTCTTCCTGTGAGGCATTTAAAGATGAAGAAATAACCACAGGTCATTAGTCGCCCTCCTCCAAGTATGCATATTTCAATTCTATGGGGAGGGGTTTGAGCTCAAGCTTTAGGGGCTCTTCCTTTTCTTCCTTCTCTTTATCATTCTCAATCAACAAGGGGAGGATTTCTTCCTTCTTTTTCCAAGGACAAAAAACAACACATAAATCTAAGGGTTCATCCAATTTTTCAAGAAGCTCTACCAATTCCTCTTATCAATTTCGCCTCAGAAATAAAAAGAATTATCACACTGTTCTTCCATAATGGTGTCAATCAAGCACACTTCTTCTCTAAAATCTCTTCTCGGGTGAATATGTTCGCTAGGATGAAATATGTCAGTTCCAAAGTGTCATATTGCCAAATGTAAGCTTGTGATAACCCCATTTTGACAATTAATGATCGTGACTGAGGTACTAAGATCGTGCTCCCAAGCATGATGATTACACTTGGCTTCCTCAGCTACTAGCTCAGTGTCGAGAATAACAAAGTCCACTGTGTAGTAGAATTTGTCCACCTGCACCAAAGCATCTTCAACAATGCCCCAAGAATTTCACTAACTCCGTTTACAAAAGACATGTGATGGTGGTGGTTTCACTCTCCTGCTCCCCAATCGCATGGGATCGAGTGTGGCAACAAGTCGATGACCGGTCCCAAATCTAATAATGCCTTCTCCACACAAGTTTCTCCAATGTTCATTGAAATGGTGGGACACCTTGGGTCTTTGTACTTCACCGGGGTCTTGCACTAAATGTGACACCCCAATTCCCAGGGGTAATTATTTATTTATTTTTTTTCAATACGCCGTAAATTCAGTATAAAACAACCTTTTTATTACAAGGGCTCATGAAACGTGGTGAAACCTTATGAGAACTGCATTTCTTATACAAAATGAGCTTAATTATAACTCTGTTCTTTTTACATAATTAGAAACTGGGTTTTTCTACCCAAAATTTACAGGATACAAAACAAAGCCAAATATGGCTTTTTCTTAACTAATTTCTTTCGACTGTTTACTTCCGATGTACCAAGTACCCGAAAATATTTTCCCTCCCTACGACTAGGGTGAGCAATGCCCAAGATGTAAAATCTCCTACGAGGGCTACTCCCCACCTAAGTGCACATGCGATGCCATGTTCACAAATTTACACCCATTCAAGTAAAAATATGTAGATTTCTACATGAATGTCACCTGCCATGCCCTATGCCTCGAATCCTCTCTGACTCACTCACACATGCAATTTTCCATGTATGAAAACTATTTCTAAAACAAAATATTTTTGTTTTAGTTCTCATGAAAGTTTCATTGAATATATTTAGATAATAATGTTGGACCACCCTCCAATATTTTTCATTGGACACAATCCGAAAATACTATGGACAACCCTCTGATATTTTTTCATTGGACATACTTTGAAAATACTATGGACAACCCTCAGATATTTTTCATTGGACACACTCCGAAAATACTGTGGACAACCCTCCGATATTTTTCATTTGACATACTCCAAAAATAATGTGGACAACCCTCTGATATTTTTCATTGGACACACTCCGAAAATACTGTGGACAACCCTCCAATATTTTCAATTGGACATACTCCGAAAATACTGTGGACAGCCCTCTGATATTTTCTTTCGACATACTCCGATAATAATGTTGGACAACCATCCGATAAAAACTGCTTGTTCAAAGCCATGTCGTGCACTCACACCCAATATACGCGATGTCCCCATGCACGTGAAATGTGATGCTACTGCATGGTATTTACTTATTTGCATGCATGTATTAATATCATTCTCACAAAACTGCATGTTATTCAGCTAAGAAATAAATCATGCAACTTAATTTTTTTCATTCGCATTTCTAGCCTTAAAAACTAAGATGCATTACTAAACATTTTTCACACAAAAACTACATGTTATCAACCAAGAATAAGCATGTAAACTGACTTTTTCCAGATTTCCAAATGTAAAAATCGTAGAGTGTGTTACTACCATTTTGCACACACAAAAACTCCGCATGTTATCAACTCAAGAACAAGCTCAAGAACCTGATTTTTTTTTTTCCAGATTTCCAAATTTTAGAAAATCAGATGCATTTCTACCATTTTTCACACCAAAATGGTTATCAATCAAGAATAAGCATGCAAACTGAATTATTTTTTCCAGATTTCCAAATTTCATTAAAACAAGAAGCATTTCTAATATTTTCATACAATAAAAAACTCAGACATGTTATCAACTAAGAATAAGCATGAAAACTCGGAATTTTTTTCCGCATTTCCAAATGTAAAAACAAAGATGCCGACAAGACCAAAAGTGCTATTTTGAGCCCTATTCGAGATAGGTTTTGAGTGCTTTTTTGAAAACTAATCATACCAATTAAGCCAATTGAGGTGTTTAGGTCTACTTAGTATCACTTATGCCGTTTCGAGGTTATTTTTGTTTATTTTGCAGGTTTTTGTATGCAATGCCATTTGATATCGAGATATGTGCCGAACCATGAGAAGATTGAAACCATTTTTCTCAGCGCCATCAAACATATCAAAAATTCAAATAAGAAACGAAGGCAGCTACTAAGGAAGGATGCGCAGATGCAATGAAGAACAGTAACCTGTAAATTTCCTCGTCGGGATTGCGAAAATTAAGAATGATAGCGAAAATTTCGTTAATCCTGGGCCAAATCGAGAAATTTCAAGTAGGCTAGCTTAAATTCGCTATATAAATAAAATCATCGTGCCTCTAGCTAAATTCTTCAGCCAGCTATCTCAAATATTTCGCTAGGGCTAGCGAAATTTCGCTGGGGCTAGCTAAATCGACCGTGCATAAATGAATTCGTGATTTCGCTTATTCGTCCACTCTCAGTTAGCAATTTGCTAGCTAGCGGTAAATTTTCGCTACCTAGAAATTTGGCCCCCAAGATAGCGAAATTCCTCGCTCTGCCATTTTGTGTAATTAATGCCAAACGACCCGCTTTTGGTGTATTACCTCCTGTCTCTCAGGATGAGCCACAATATACAGTTTCTCAGAAGTTTCACATCATGCCTATATAAGCCCCCCATCATTTTGTAACCCGCACCTTTTCGCAACTTTTCATTTATGTAAATATCTCCCGCAGCCTTCATTTTGTGGTTTGCTTTTCTTCTTCTCTCCTCTTCTTTCATTTTCTAGTTACTGAAACACCCCTCTCGAGGATGACAACTCAAGAGATGCTCGCTGCTTCTCATAGCCTTGGAAGAGGAAGGCACCACTTGGCTTGGGGCGCCAAGTGTGTCAGTCCTCATGTTCAAATGCTACATGTATCAGATGTATGGCTCCCGCCTTCAAATTGGGTGGTCAATATCATTTAATGTCATTACTTCGCCAATACTTACCATTGCTAGTGGTACAAAGGTATTACTTACGTTGGGATGCACTGTTATTCCTTATACGGGCCTTTTACGAGCCACCGAAATGAGGCTGAGCGCTAGTGGTTTTAAACCGAAAGCGGGCCGTGAATGCATGTCGCTTGTGTCGACTCAGAGTGTTTCTGTGGTTAGGTTTTCAGCTTAAACAAAGATCCCAAGTATGGCTGACTATAGGTCGATCACATGATGCGAGGATAAAACCCGAGGACACTGTTACCCCATGTTGTCAAGCTAGTGATTCCAAACCTTCAAAGTTACCTTTCACACTTCACTTTCTAGTCTTTGATAATTAATCAAGATCCAAACAACTTCCAATCGCCTTTGAAACAAACTAAAATCCAAATTAAAGCTCACCATTTTCAACACCGATGCGAATCATTCCTGGGATGAAAACCCATCCCCGTGGTTCGACTTCTAGATCATTATACCGCAGTAGTCACTACTAAGAGGAGAACATGTGAATATAAATTTTGTTGATTCCGCTCAATTCTACTGCGGGTATGAATCACATGCATACAAATTCAAAGAAACACATTATCCGCCAGTTAACCTCGCTTCCAAAATCGGATTTTCTCGAACCAAAAGAACCCATAAACCTGGTCACAATTTGTTCCAAATCAAGCTGAGTCGCCTCAATGTTAAGGCAGGCCCATGGCCATTGAATGGCCCTAAGATAAAGGCATCCCAAGTAGGAGAAGAACCCTACCTCATTAGAGTGTAGGCTACCTCCTCATTTCCTTCCTTCTTTTCTTCTTTCATTTTCTCCTTTTTTTTCTTTCTTCTTTTCTTCCTTTCTTTCTTCCTTTCTTTCTTTCTCTCCTTCCTCCCTCTCTCTCTCTCTTCTCGATTCGACCTACTGCATTTCTCCTCAAAACCACTAAATTTGGTTTTGCCAGGTGCAGACACCTCACACAACCGATTCGACACATGGCCACACTAGGCCATGTGTTCTCCATGCCCTAACTCATCCACTACCATGCTCATGCACAGCTGCACACACTCAAGCTTCCACTCCTGTGCCAATTGGCTCCTCTCAGGCCACATGGTACCACACCTTCATGCCAATTGTCACTTAATTATTTGTTCATTCGCCTCGAAATACGTGAAATTCCAACTGTCTCGAAATTCAAAAAAATTCAACTGTGCGCCTAGATTTCGCGAGATGAACTCAACGGTGTAGTCCACATCATCATCCGAGATCTAGAGAAAATTTCTAAAGCTGCTACTGTCAGACGCATGCACGATAGTCTGGTCGCTTCGCATTATTTCGGTTTACACTGATGACGGCACTTTACCGTTCTATCAAGAAAGCCTTTGCTCTGCCATTCAACCCTCTATTTACAAAGGCACAAGTCTTTTAAAACTTAGCATAGGTCAGAACTTGCTTAATCATGTCTAGTGCGGGAATGTTGACTTTCACCTACCTCATCACCTCTAGATTCTCGCCACTACTTAATTCTCGCCTCTAAATACTGGGTGAAATGGTGGAGGCAAGTTCTTCTTCATCATATCTTCTTTGATCACTATCCTTTCCTACTCCTCATCTCACTCTTCTTTACCATCAAGTGGCTTGTGCATTTGCTCTCAACAACTCTTACCACTTCTCAAGGTGATAACCGCTTACTTCATCCATTTTAGGAGCAAAGCTTTCATCGAGTGTTTACTTCATGAACTCCCCTGGGTTTTGGTCGAGATTGTGAGGGAACTTCCCTTTTTCTCGCACTCGATGTCGATTGGTCAGCCCAGAGGACGGAATACTACAAGTTGTCACTCTTCTGGGAAATTCCCATTTCCTGGGAACCTACATTTTCTCTCAGCTCAAAGCGCTTCCACAAAGGTCAACCTCCTCGATGAATCGTACATTCACTACTTTATGCTCTTCCATAAAGTTGTCGCTACCACTTTGCTCAAATTTAGAATGGCTCGCTTCAATTAGAGAAGTCAATCGTGGTCAGACGGATGAGAAGTCAAGCATACCGCAGGGAGCAAGCGGGGTGTATACTGTCGAGGTTTTGGCTTCCGTGAGATTGGATGATTTCTCCAACAAGGGCTGTGTGCCGCATATGGTGCATTAGTTAATGGTTCAATTAACTAACAACATCATTGGCTTCCACAAACACTCCTCTATCATTGAATAGCCTGGGCATTATTCTCCCAGATGCTCAGTGGACTGACAAATAAAACATGGCTTACTTGGCACAGGAATCTCAATCACTGCTTGCACCTTATGCTAGTTTCTCATTTCCAGTTCTTCCAACCTTCTAACTAAGGTTCAAAACTTTGGCTTTCATGTCCATGTCCTCCGAAAGAGAGTATATGCCACCCCTTATACTGGGTTGAGGTCTCATTCTTTCCATCTCCCTTGGGTTAGGCTCATCCCAACCTTTTGATGCTTCAGCTACATAACTCAGGAAATCCAAAGCTTTCTCTAGATTTTTGCTCAAGAAGTCTCCTCCACACATAGTCCATAGCAGTTGCTTCATGGCAGGAGAAATACCATCATAAAAATAGTTTGACTAATGTACCATGTGTCAAACTCCATATGAGGATAAGCATTAAGCGCAGATATATCTCTCCCAAAGATACATAGAATTTTTTGTTTTTCATTGGTCGAGAAAAAGGGAAATCTACCTATTCAAGCCGTTGTCTAAGGAGGAGAAGAATTACTTCAAAATTCGCATGCACCTCGGCCCAGCTTTTGAATGCCTCCATGCCTCAGTGAGTTGAGCTAAATTTTTGCTTTATCCTTCAATGTGAAAGGAAAAAAGCTTAAGCCCATTAAATCCACAGCTGAAAGTCTTCCTCAAGGTGTTGCACTTTCCAACCCCTTATGTGCGACAAGGGTTCCCTACTTCCATGCCATGAAAAGGAAGGAATGGCACAAGGTCTATTGTTATTTTCGCCTGAAGGCACTAGCGTAGAGGGGAGGTAATTAATCTCGAGGAGGGTGTATGTGGTCCCTCGCCGGATCTAAATGCATCGAGATCCCTTTCCACTCCCCTCGTTGACTCGTCTGTTTTTCAAGTGGAGGTTCCATCGGGTTAAATTGTGCTCATCTAACTGGACTTCGTGGAATACCGACTCACTAACTGGCCTTCCGAATTCCTAAACCACTGGAACATAAACTCCTACAAGAAAAGCAAGACAACACCAAAAAGAAACAAAAACAATTCTACCAAAAAGGATTAATGTTAGCAAATAAAATATATAAAAAGTGAAATGAAATTACAACCTGATAAGAAAAGATGTAAAGAATTGATAAGAGAAAAGAAATCTCACCAGCTTGTGGATTTAGGATCACAAATGTTCAAGACATCATTACTGCACCAAAGTACCATCCCCATTGTAATCCACGCTATATTTCCGATTCAGTGTTCCCCAAATAGGGTATTCTATCAACAAAATTTATAACCTTAATACTCTCATACTGGGTGTACAGGCTACCATAGTGATAAAGGGTTCTGTGATCGCCCATGTGAGATGGGGTTTTTCTTCGTAGAAATGATCAGAAGAGGCTATACTGCTGGTTTCTCTTCGACATCAGCTGTGATAAAAGGGTTTGTTTTAATGGTTATAATTGAAAATAAAATACTGAAAACATGGAAAGAGATCTCAAGATCAGACATTCAAACTTAGGTCTCTTAGGCAAGAGCTTTCCAATTTTCTCGTGATTCCTGGATAGATAAACATATAGTTATCTCCTAAACCGACCTACATTTAGTATAAAACCGACCACCACATTAAATATCTTTGAAAATAAGCATTCACTACCCATTACCTCTCAACAAGAAAGACATGTCTCTCGACTCACCTTCAGAATGGCCCATACAAGAGACAACTAATGGACATCACTGAGATTTAGTATTAAGTATCAACGAGTCCTGAAAACCACTTCAAATAGTAAACTATTCAAGTAAGAGCCTGAAGGGATCAAAACCTAGAAGCAAAGGAAAGAAACATCAATGACAAGAGTACTCGCTTGAAAAACATGGGAACCTTCGCCTGGGCTTTAAGATCCTTTACTCAGCGGGCCTTCTGATATCACTTTTTCACCCCACCATCGCTGATCCAACCTGCTTTTGATGCTGCTTGACTTACTTTTATTTACTTTATTTATTTGTCGCTTTTTTTCAAAAGCGCCGCAACCCAAATCCCCGCCTTACTAACGGCTGATCCGAATCAGAGCCCCGCCATCTGAATGCCATTAATCCATCAAAGCATTTTATTTATGTTTGTTTCATTTGTAGTTTTCAATTACGGAAGCATTTCAAATGGTAAGCCCATAAACATTTAATACTTTTTATACAATACATTTGGCAAATGGCGTATCATGCCTTTACAAAATGATATACAAAACAGTTCGTAGATTAACTCTTTATTCATAAAATGTCACACGTTCAAAAAGAATGGTATGCATATGACGGGGCATACTTATATGCTCGTAACCCTTCTCTATGACTCTCTTCGATCTTGCCTTCTTTCCCGTTTTACTCAAACTCGTGGCATGATAAAACTACGCTACATTTTCTACGCTAAGGGTTCTATACGCTCTATTCCACTTCAGCTTAACACGACATGCATTTATCATAAAACCATGTTTATATCAAACTATACTTTTACCTCTTTCCACGCCAACAAACAATATCATGTTATTCATATTTTCACATGCTTTTTACTTTACAAATCATTGATCATATGTACTATGACTGTAATATGCAATAAAACCATTTTAATTCAATCATGAGATTCAAACACATACTCTACGACGATGAGTTTACTAAATCTCATTTTCTTACTCATCAAAGCTCATATTTAACTTTGTCTATAATGATTCATTCATGAAGGATCCCGCCTGAATTCTGTCCTTTTGTCATTTGGTAATGTGCTTACACATTTAACAATTTCGGTCTCCCATCATGACGAATGCCGATTTGTGCATCCCGCCAAGTGGTCATTTAAAAATGCCATACACCATCATGACAAATGTCGATTGGTGCATCCCGCCATGTGGGACATTTTAACAATGCCATACACCATCATGACGGATGCCGATTAGTGCATCCCACCATGTTTGTCGTTCAGTATATCGATTCAATTCAAGATGTCAAGAATTGACCAATTCGTTTACAATTCAATTAATCACTTACATGCAATTAATTGTCAGACATTTCAAATATCACATTTTCAAATCCATATGCACTTTCATAATAAACACTATTACAAGAGGAGAAATTGGGAAGAAAACAAAAAGAAATCAAAAAGTCGAATGTGGCAGACAATTTCGCAACCCTTGCGAAAATTTCTACTACATCTTTTTTTCTGGTTCTACTTTTGCCTTCTTCTTTTAAGCTCTTAATTTCTGCTGATTTCTTCATGCTTAAGCTGAATCCCTATCTTCAAGATGTATAGCCTTTAAAAACAACAAAACTTGTCATGTAACGGATTAGTAGCTGCTTGTGTCCCCATCATGCCAATCACAGATTAGCCGGGACATTACACAAAAGTAGTTTTTAAACCCTAGAGCTTTAAGGAAAAGAATAGAACTGGTAGTAATCAGATGTTTTCTTCCTTCCCATAGAAATCTCTGATGGATGTCTTGGGGAGGAAAAACAGTTCAAACAAAGCAGCATATGGGTCATCAGACGTATGCAAATGTAAGAAGAAGAAAAAGATGTGGTTAGTGAGTGTGAAGAAAAAAGTATCAGAAGAAGATGAATGGGACTAACTTAATGGCACATGTCTTGAAGGAAAGGAGAAAAAGAACAAGAAAAAAAAAAGAAAAAGAAAAAGGTTTTTCTTTATTTTGCTTGAATTTTACCATAGGGACCCGTTTAGGATTATTTTTCTATAATCATTACTTTTTTACCTATAACACAATTATTTTTTCTAATAGTTTACTGAACAATTTAGACAAACATAAGATTCCCTTAAAAAATAACTTGAAATATTTCAACATTGGGTCAATTCGGTTGGATTTAATCAGTTTTTAAGGTTTACACACCCCTAATGAAGCTAATTAGGCCAAATTTCCACTACCACAAACATGACAGGAATCGTTGAATTGAAGAAGGATTGTCTAATGACAATTTGTGAAGAAACATAAGAGAACTGAAAGAAACTTTTATTGTTTTTGTTCTTTTTCAAGAACAAGGGAGGTAACGACCTTGAACTCCACTTTCCATTTCTTTCTTCTTTTTTTCATTTTTTTGAATTTCTTCATTGATTTTCTCATGACTGAAATGTGAATTTCTAGCTTTTAGGCTTGTCTTGATTGAACCTACTAATTAATCTTTCTGTATTTGTTATTAGTTAAAGATTACTGCATATTTACATTGAGCCTATATGTATGACAGTTCCTGTTGCTTCCCCATTGGGATTTGTTTTGAATATCTTCAATTTGAAATGCAGATGGCGAGAAAGAGGGGTGTGGGTTTTGTGGAACTAGGAAGAAATTTGGTTACTCAGAAAATCTGAAAACAATGTAGGATCTTGGTATCTCAAGTTATGAGCTAGAATGTGCTTAATTTCGTATGTTAAGTTTATTTAAAACTCCTATTCCTTAATCTAAGAAAAATTTTCCATTCAAGCCTCTGGTCTTCTTGATGTAGTGCATGTGCTTGTTGATTATTCTAAAAGAGAGTCGTTACTTGTTATTTAGCATGCAGATATTAGTCATCCGGAATGTTTAATTTCTTCTTTCTTTTTTGTTTTTGCTTTTTTTTTCGTCCTCATACTCATCGAAAATCGCCTAACTTCTAATGGTAATGGCATTTGAAAGATGGAGTTTCAAGTGACTAAGTACTATACTCTTTATTCTATCACTATGGACTCCTATATCAAGTAGCATTTCCACTTTTCATTCATAAAGATTGTTTTATATAATTTATAATTTAGAGACCTCACAATCATGGTAGTATGACTCATTTCTGCTACAATTGGGATGTTGTGCACGAGTTGAATCATCCAATTTTGCTCACTCAAGATAAGTTTTGTATCATGTAATTTGTATGAGCTAGCTCGAGTAGATAAGCCGCATTCGTTCCATTTGAGTCGGGTCTTTGAAGTCAAATCGAACCCCGACTTTAATCAGTAAATACTATGTGTAATCTATTTGCATCGCAGCCCTGCTTCTCTCATGTTTTTCAGACATTGGTTTATAAATCAAGAATGCAACTATCCATATGTATGTTAAATTGGCTGTGATCCAATCTTTCTCAGAGTTTATTTTGAATCATCACAGAGCTTTCTGCAACATACATCGGGAATCCAATCTGAATTATGGAAAATTCATAATTCCTGGAGGTCAGGAAACTCTGGAGACACCAAATATGTTTCTAAATCCAAGTATTTGAGTCTTGTTACAATTTTGATTTGGAGTTGTTTTATTTTAGAAGGATTTTTTCTCCAAGTTAAAGTAGTAGTTGTTTTATTTAATTTAGAAAGTTCATTTTCCTAGTAGGAGTTGCTTTATTTAAATTAGAAAGTCTTTGTTTTCCAATTCAAAGTAGGATTTTCTTTATTGCATTTAGAAAGTATGGGGATATATATATCTCCCCTAATGTAGTCTTTTGACAATCAGTTCAAGTTTAATAGTATTTTTCAGATTTCTCTTTTTTAAGAGTTTTCTGCTCTCTATCTCTTAAAGGATTCCTCGAGTGGCAAGTTCAAGTGTTTCATCCTTTTCGTGATCTCCTCTGACAGCATTCTCTTATTCTCTATCTCATGGATTCCCTGGTTGAGGAGTTCGTGGTTTCATTCTCGTGGATTCCTTGAGTTGTGAAGTAAGTATCTACCATTCTATTACCTCTACTCATCTCATCATTTTCTCTTTCACCTTTCTATAAACAAAATTTCAACCTCAACCCAAAACTTTCCAAATCCTATTCCATACCTCTAAAATCTTTCCAGAAACCTTGTTTGACCCTAGAGACCATAAATATCATCATCCCTAACCTTAGAGAAACCTGTAAATCTATATGCCTAAAATTTCAACTTAAAACCCGCCAAACTGCAAATGAAGCTCAAAACAAGGTCGCTTGCATCAAACCAAACTCAAACCTTTCTAAACCTAAAATCTTCATTCTAAACCATAATTTCATCATATATAAATCCTAAACTAGCCCTATAACCTTTGAGACCAGACCTATTGATAGGTGTGAATCTTATTCGCATTTATAAAGTGTTTTGCATGCATTTATATAACTCAAATGCAAGATTCACACCCTTTTCATAATATTACACTAATCCCCCATTTTCCTATGTTTTACGGAATTATGAGAAAAATCAAGCAAAATGATGGAGAAACCTAGTTATGAGGAAGGTTCTAATCCAGCAACAAGGAGCTCGCCGAGGCGAAGTGGTTCGCCAAGGCAAAGGATGCTTCGCCGTTGTGAAGCCCAAGCCTAAGAAAAAAGGATCTCTGCCCACCGAGGTGAAGCCACCCTTGCTCATGTATACTGACATAACAAAACACAACCCCATGTTCGCCTAGCGTTTCACCGGTATGGCTGGCTGTCTATCAAAATAGTAAACCTTGCATTTTTAGTCCATCTTTAGCCCATTTTACATTTTCCTATAAATATATGTATTTTAGACTTAATTAGGGTTCGATTTTTGAAGTAAGAACACCCTCTAGTGGTTTCCCTCCCTCTTCTTCTTGGAACCACCATTTTTGTAGTTTTAGTTTTTTGCTCATTTACTTTGTATTTGGTGTAATATTGAAGAACCCATCAACTGTAGGACCTCATTCAACCAGATGTTTCTGAAGCTAAGCATTTCTCATCTCATATTAGTTTTGTATCTCTAATTTTCACTCTTTTTCATCTTTTCATTATTATGGATGTAATGACATGATTTTGATAGATTTGCGGGTTGTAATGAGTAACTAAACTTTCCTCTAGGGTTGATTGATTAAATTGATGTTAACTTATATATCTTTTAGAATGGTTTTGTGAATTTGTGCTTGTGTTGATGTTGGTTGGTGTAATGCTTGGGATTACTAAGGTTTTGATTAAATAACGCATGTTGAGAGTTCGGTCTTCGATCCCCATACTAGGGCATCCTTGGTGACGCTTAGATCATGTCCTAAAATCTAGTCTCAACTCTCTTAAGGTGTGAACTAATTAATCGGAATGCTAATTAACCTAATCAAAGAAAATCTACAGAATTAGGAATGCCTAGTACTAGATGGATTTCATTTTCAGAGTAGCACCATCTTAAGATATGTGAGGATTGTATGGATCGGGATGATCTAATCCAAGATAAATAGTCCATTCGTATGGACCGAAAGGTGACCAATAGGATTCCTGAGGAAAGAACCGTCTTAGAAAAGTATCGCATTTGATGACCTAGATGGACCAAAAGGATAATAGGGAGTTGGTTTGAGAAATTGAGGGGAGACACAAAAGTTTAAACCTCGCATTGTATTCCTTGGATGAACATGAGTATATACTCACTTAATTAGTACTTCATAAATATAAATCAAATACATTAACGAAAGCAATCAACCCTATTATCTTTCCTTGAGCGCTTTCGTTAAGGTTAAATCAGTCCTTGTAAGTGAACATTGATCATACCCTGTTTTATTTTGCTTTATTTTATTCTTATTTTAGTTTACAAAACATTCTCCCCAAGTCATCAAGTCACTCAAATAGTGAACAACTTCAATAGCGGGGGTTGTCAATCCTCGCTAAAATCACACATTTCCTATGGGATCGATATCTAGACTTGTTTGTCCACTGTATTACTTGTGCGACCCGTGCACTTGCGGAAAATCGCTAACAAGTTTTAGGCACCATTGTCGGGGACTTAACACAGTCTTTGGTAGCTACGCCAATTACCTAACACCTATCCCTTACCCATCAAAGTTCTACCCCATCACCCTAACTTACACAAACCGTTAGATCATCCATCACGATCCTGTCCTTGCATAAATCATTCAACTGTTTAATAATTACTATTAGTTATGCCATCTTTTGTTTGAGTATAATATCATTTAATTCGTCCTGCAAATTAAAGGTGCTACACTACATGAAAGATATGCTTATTATTGATCAGTGCTTCAATGGAACCACATGCATTTTCACTCACTTGTTCATGGTTGTTTTTTTTTTTCCAATATGTTCCATGCTTCTTTCAGTAAAAAGAAATGGAAACCGAAGAATCCCCTCTTTGGTTCTTCTTGGTTATTGGCCGCTTGTGCGTAACACTAGTAACTGAATGATTGAATAGTCCCAGATAAAGTTGCAACAAGCTGTAGTGAGTCAAGTATTACTATGTTTAGGATTTTTTCCTTTTTTCTGGTTGTATCCGTAGCAAGCTTGAGTTTGATATGGAGTTTCACTAGGTTTGGTCATTTACATTTGTCAAAATTGAGCTTGAATCCAACTAGTTAATTAAATTAATTTTCTATTCATCTTTTGTGGAAGTGATTATATTCCTAAAATCATGTTCTAAATGCTTATTCATTTTCTAACCATACCGTATTAGTAATTTCATTGTTTACTTTCGGAAGTTTTTCCTTGGTTGTGTTGGAAAAATTACCCACAGGCTACCTTGATTTTTCATTAGCCTAATAAAACAATGCTTGTAGTTCCCCTAGCCTGGCATGTTAAGTAATCAAACTTCGTGGGAAAATCTGTATTTTTTGGGAAATAGAATGTTGAGTGATAAAATCATGTAAATTTGGAGAGGTATTCTATATAGCTCCAACCGTGTATTAGTTGTAAAGGAGTAGATTTTCTTTATATTCTTATTCCTAGGATCAAAGATATAATTGTGTATAGTTTCCTAATATAGGGAGAAACCTATTGTATATATTCAAAATTTTGATTAATGAAAGATTATTCCCCTCACTCATTATTTTTCAAGTTGGTATCAGAGCAATTTGCCGGATTTTTTTTCATGTTCCTTCTTTGTAATCTTTTACATTGTCCTTATCCCTTCATCATGTCTGAAATACCATCAAAATCTACCATTAATCCTCAAACTAATGCCTCTTCGTCCCAAAACAAAATCGAATCCTTGAAAACTGGGGTTGACTGATACAAATCCCACCAACTTGTGAGGAAACTCGTGATCGAATTAGCTCGAAAGAATCGCTCTAGTTTTTGGCTTAGATAGATGACCTGAACCTGTTGCTTATAGGGAAGCAAGAACCTTGGTATATGAGGACGCCACAATCGGTGATGGAAATCCGATTGATAAGTCTTTATGAACGCCATGGAATAACCGATAAGTTCAAAGAGTTCTTTCAAGAACCAAAGACAAATTTAAACTCTCAATTTTATTAATTCGTAAACTGAAGAAAGTAAGGATAACACGCCTATAAATAGGCCCAAAAAATATGAAGAATAAAACGACCACAAAGGAAACTAAATATTCGGCCAAACACTAGAAAGGAAACTGACTTACTTTTCCCTAAACTACTCACACCCAAAAACGTCTACAAGGAAAAAGGAAACTAGATAATTTTAGGATAAGACTTGGTAATCAAAATCAGCCGCAAATATGGAACAAATTCGCAGCAAATCAGGAACAATTTAGCAACAAATCAATAGCAAATCATCTCTGAAATAGCAGAAAATCAGGAATAAATCATCACCAAATTAGCAGAAAATCAACTCCAAATCAGTAGCAAATCAGCCTAAAAAATAGCAACAAATCAACAAGTCAAACGCCTTGAGTCTTCGTCCAAATCCGAATTTACTTTGTTGACGTGGGCCATCTTTGTTTCCTCTTTGGAGTTGAACACATGAGCACCTTCCACTTAGGTATCTTGAATTAAAACATTAAGGGCTTCTTTGAATCTCTTAGCCTTGGCTCATATCATCGGGCCAAGTGGGATTTCAAGTGGGTCCGCACTCCATTCCTTAGCCATGCCTCCATAATTCCCCTCCTCTTGAAAAGGATTTGTCCTCAAATCATCACTTACATAAAAAGATCTGCCGCGATAATAAAAGTAGCTCTTACATTATACTCAATCGGCAAATCTAGCTTGTAGGCATTGTCATTGATGCACTCGAGGACTTGAAAAGGATCATCGCCCCTAGGGAGTAACTTGGATCGCCTTTGTGCAGGAAATCTTTCCTTACGCATGTGCACCCAAACACAATCTCTGGGTTCAATAAACAACTTGGCGACTCCCTTTGTTGGCTTGTTTGGCATATTGTTCCATCCTTCACTCAATGTTGAGTCTTGCCTTCTCATGAATCTACTTAACAACTTCGGCATTCTTTTTTCCATCTAGATTAACATACTCAAACATAGGTAAAGGAGATAAATCCAAAGGGGTTAATGGATTAAAACCATATACAATCTCAAAAGGCAAAAATTTAGTGGCAAAATGTATAGTACAATTATAAGAAAACTCAACATGTGGAAAAGAGTCTTCCCATGTTTAATGTTCTTTTTAATGACAGCCCTCAACAAAGTAGAGAAGGTTCTATTCATCACCTTAGTCTGACCATCGGTTTGTGGATGATAAGTAGTAGAAAACAATAACTTGGTTCCTAACTTACACCACATGGTCTTCCAAAAGTAACTCAAGAATTTTGCATCCCCATCCAAAACAATTGTCCTATGCATATAATGCAATCTCACAACCTCCCTGAAGAAAGGCTCAAGCACATGAGAAGAGTATCATTACACCCCGATTCCGATCCGACCCGGAGCCATATGATCCGAACCGAGTTCCTGGGTAAGGAGATCATACCGACTCTTTACCCGATTTTTTTTTTTTTTTTTATAAAGCCAAATCTCAGACTCCGCGTGGTACGGCCTACATCTTATAAATGCATAATCAAAATATTATATACAAATCAAAAGAACTACCACTGGAGTGGTGTCCATCAAAAATCTATACATTTATCGAGTCCCATTTACAAATACAAAACCCACACTTTTACATTTACAAATCGCAGCACTAACCTACATGTAGTTAACCCTTACAAGCTGTGTCAGCCCACCAGACGCTAAGTCTCGATGTCTCCTCGTACCTGGGCACTCCGATTAAACCCGTGCTAAGCTTTACGCTTAGTGGGAAAACATATGTCTATGCATATACACATTTAACGATAAAAACAATAATGTATAATATAAATTTCATGCATTTATATTATGAACTTATACGAGTATTCTTCATAACAAATTTACGCTTATTCCTGGATCTCCCAGAGAGCTACAGAGCTTATCCTTATGCAGAACTTATGCTTATCACAAACTTATGTTTATTCGGGACTCCCGTAAGAGCTACAGATCTTATCCTTATTGAGAACTTATACTTATAACAGACTTATGTTTATTCGGGACTCCCGTAGGAGCTACAGAACTTATCCTTATTCAGAACTTATACTTATAACAGACTTATGTTTATTCGACTCCAGAGGAGTCGGCAGTAACTTATCCTTATCTCGTAACTCATACTTATAATGTGCTTTATTATCATTCTCGTGACTCAGAGGAGTTACTGCAGAGCTTAATCGACAGGCACCTGTGGCATGATGTGAACTTAAGCAGATATGCCAGAGCCCGAGGTACTACAGAACTTAATCAGATACAAAGATACATTCAAATCTTTACTCTTATTCTTTATTCAGTGTCTTATCATATGTCTGTCTGACTACCTAGACCAATCATAAGAAATGATCAGATCGCGAGACAATAAGTACCCGAGGGCAGCACACATAAGATCAAGTGTCGTAAAGACCGAGATAGACGTGCCTACCCACGCAGAATGTATGTCGTAGCACCAGCCAGGAGTGCCTGAGCACCCGCATCAACACGCGGTCTCGCCCACGCAGAGGTTGCAAAGACCAGCTAGAGGCCGAGCACCGATCGTGACGTGGCCTGCCATGCAACAGAGTGTCAGAAGACCAGCCAGGAGTGCCGGAAAGCACCAATCAAAACGCGGGCTAACCATGCAAACAGGAGTGTCGTGAGCACGAACAGAGTGCCGAAGCACCAACAGGAGGTCGGGCACTACCGTGGAGTGCCGAGCACCAACAAACATCCACTCATTCATTTTCTGCCCCATGTAATAGCATGATCATATGTCTTCAAAACTCATAACCTATCTTTATTACCTTCGTTCATGACATATCGCTTTTCATAGTTCATATTCGTGTTTCATGCCTATTCCATATGGCATTTCGTGATAATTTGTACCTAAGATGATGCCCATCCACACATCATTCATGTATTGCCTCGATGAATCAAATTTACTTAGAAATCAATCATTCCAATCGATCATCCAAACTGCTACGGCATTTTCATGCCAACTAGCTTCCGGCTTACCGATTTTACCCGAGGAATGCTTTGCAATAGTCATTTTCCAAGGCCTGCCTCCATATTTCCACATTGGTTCTTTATACTTTAAATCTATTGGTGCTATGGCTTCTCCAAATGGAATCACCCAACTGAGCACCGGACCAACATACGTCCGAAACAACTCCTACCACTCTATGATCAAACCGATGCAGAATCGGGCTTGCACACGGGCCCCACTCGAGTGAATTGGGCCACCAGAGTCGACCAAGGTATCTATTTCTATGTTTGGTTCTCCTTAGCTCTTAATTATCCACTCTTAATCACTCAAATAGATAAGAAATGGGCAAGTTATGGTTAAAATATGAACCGGGTCGAAATAGGAAACAAAGCATCATACGCCGCATCGAGACACTCTAACATGTACCTACATGTCGCCCAAATGACTAGAACCTAACATGTACCGGTACATGTTCAAGGTGTACCGGTACATGTCACCCGAAAATGCCCAGAATGTGTGTTTTTGTTCCATTTTTCTATATTTTGCTACCCAATTCAACTCTATACTCCATACACACATCAAAACCATTCCATCTCTCAGAATCTCCTTTCTCTACTCAATTCCTCTTTCAATACTTATCTTATTTCAAAATCCATCATGAATTACTCTCAAACCCACTATAATATAGATCCTAACTCATACATAACCCTAATATGTAGATTAGTTAGGCTTGACTAAACCCCAACCCAATTACTTCAATGAACTTTGAATCCATCCTCAAAGAGAGGTTTTCATGTGCTTTACTATAAAAAGGCTTCATCCACCCTTCTTTCCATAATTATCAAGCTGGGGATGAAACCTAGCAAAACCCTAGGTTTGGGCAAGATAATAATCATACAAAACCAAAGATCCATACCAAATCTCATAGAATCCATAATCAAGGTTAGTTTCCATACCTCTTTGGCCTTCCTTTCCTCTTCTCTTCTCTTCTTCTTCTCTTCCTCTTCCTCTTCTTCTCTCCTTCTCCCATCCGTTTTTTGTTTCACCAAAAATGGAGACCAATTCTTGGTCTTAAATCCCCATCTCTCCCAGCCTTGCTCACATCAAAACCCATTTTCAAGGTTAAGTTTCTTATTCGCTTTTAAGCCCATAACTCCTATTTATAAATAAACTTTCCTTTATTTCCATTCGCCTCAAATCTGTTAACTATGACTTTTAAGTCCTTTGGATAAATTACAATTTTATCCTTAAATCTTGTAATTTCCGGTTCAAGCTTCCATGTTTCGCATTTAACTCACGAAACATTCAAATTACGCTTACAAAATACCCTAAACATGTCGAAAACTACTAGGGTACATTTCGGGTGTTACAAGCATCATCCGTTTTGTAGCATGGGATAAAATGAGCCATCTTTAAAACCTATCCACAACCACAAAAATTGAATCCCTACCATGTCTAGTCCTAGGAAAACCTAACACAAAGTCCATTGAAATATAAACCCAAGGTTCACTAGGAATAGGATGTGGTGTGTAAAAGCCATGGGGTTGCACTCAATATTTAGCTTGCCTACATGTGATACACCTCCCACAAATTCTCTCAACATCCCTGAAGGGACCTAACCCGGGTTTCCTTTTCCTAACCCGGGGGACCCCTCCCGACACTCCTACGGATTTGAAAAAAAACATTACATTTCTTTTCAACCTTTTTAAAAGTGAATCTGTGGGGCGAACCCCTTTATACAATTACGTTTTCCATTAAAATCTTATGAAACATGGTGGGACAAAATTTTATTTTTTTTAACCATTAAACCCTTTTTATACGCTTAAACATTTTATAGAAAATTAGGCAAAGTTTCCTCCGTTTTTCAGACATGTCCCAATTTACAACATCTGTAATAAAACAATTTAATTTACTCCACATCCAACAATGGGACATCAAGTCCACCGCAACAAATTTCAAATCAAACTTTAAAATCATTTTCTGAACACTACAGACATATAAACAATTTTTTATTTTTTTTATAACCGTTGGGCTCGAGTTGGGAATTACACCCAACCACCTACATACCTCTATCAAACAGAGGATCAGAGCTCTCAAAATTCATTTCTTTAAAACATATATATATCACAAAATAAAGGTGTACATGTAGTTATTTACAACAAAAACTATACATTTTCAAAAAGTGGTCGTCGCGTGAGGCGGAGTGTCACTGTGCCTGAGGATGCTCGAACTGCTGGTCAATCTCTGCCCCTGAAAACATTTTATAAAACATTTGGAAAAAAAAGGGTGAGCTAAAGGAGCTCAGTGAGAGTACAGTTCATACGAAAATAATGTTTCCAGATATAGTTCAAATACAATGTGTAAAACAATTGTAATAAACATTTACTTTACTTTCTTTCCATATACCAAATACAATGTGTAAAACAATCAGAATAAACATATCATTTCAATAAACATTTATTTTACTTCTTTCCATGTAGTTTAAATACAATGTGTAAAACAATCAGATAAACATATCATTTCAATAAACATTTACTTTACTTTCTTTCCATGTAGTTCAAATACAACGCGTGAAACAATTGTAGTAAACATATCATTTCAATAAACATTTACTTTACTTTCTTTTCCTTTTGAATTCGCTATATCCAATGGAACCCACCGGCTGCTAACCACCGCGCCACGAAAGCAACCTCCGGCGAAACAATCTACGATCACCGGGATGGCCCAAAAGGAACCTCCGATAAATCGTGTCTTTCTTTTAAATACCATTGCACTATGGAATAAATCACATTATGCGTTGGTAACCTTTTCATACTTTCAACTTGCATGGCAATATGCATCACTGTTCCCTTCCCTCTATAAAAAAAACCCTAACCATTTCCTATGTACCATGCACGCGTAAAGTACTTTAGTCGATTTCCTTTAACTTTATCTTTGTAACATAAGGTAACCATGGATTCAAACATTTTCATAAACATATATATATATATATATATATATATATATATATATATATATATATATATATATATATATATAGAATATATGTTCATAAACATTTCTTTAATAAGGAAACCATAAATCATGCTTATAAAACTATGAAACTCTTAATTCATTTCTATTTTTTTTTCTCAATACATGCTTTTATAAAACTATGGAAAACATACTCATTTCATATTTTTCAACATAATTTAAAGTCAAGAAAGCCACATTTCCTTTTTCATTTGAACATTTCTAACATAAATATGAAAACATATACATTGGTGTAAACATTAATATATATATATATATATATATAGGATATATATATATATATATATATATATATATATATATATATATATATATATATATATGTTTTTTTTCATAAACATTTACATTTTCCATCACCTTAGTTATTTATGCCCTTTTTCCTCCTTTAAACTAAAATTTCCACCTCCACCCTTGTCCTTAATCACTTTCCTCCTACAAGTCACATTATCCATAAAATCCATTAACATCCATACCTTAATCATGTTCAATTAAACCATTAACTATAATATACTTTCCATAAGAATTTAATCACTTCCAATTGATTAAAATCAATTGAACTCAACCTCTTTTGTTTCTCATAACTCATAAAATTACTAATTCCCTGCACAAAAGCCCACAACATGCCATGAAATGGTCATGCCAAAACCCAGCTATTCACATTGACATAACCAAATAACCTGTACACTTGGTGCAAAACATAAATTTTCAGCCACATTTTGATCCTCCCATGTCCTCCACAGGAATGTGTCTGGAATCGTGACTTAATGGGCTTTCCATAGAGTCCAAAAACACCCAAAACGGAGTTCATACGAAGAAGTTATGACCTTCCAAAATTGGAGGCCATGACCATTGTGTCCAACCCAAGAATTAGTGTGCTGATGCACTTTGAATGAATTTATGAGTCCTAAAGTGTCAGAATTTGGATATACCTATTTCATAGGGATATGGTTTCCTATCAGTCTAGTTCATCCATAAATTTAAATCACTCAATTCTGATGAGTGATGGTCAAGTTATGCCAAAACACAATCATGGGGTCTCAAAATAGAACAGGAAAACTGCCTGAACATAGCTCCACTTTGAATGCATTTATGAGTCAAAAGGGGTCGGAATTGGGATAGACTTATTTCTAGGCGATATGTTTTTCTATAAATCTAGTTTACCCAAAGAATTAATCACCTAATCTGATACGTGACGGCCAAGTTATAACCAAAATACACCATGGGTCGAAGAGAAAAATCGACATCTCCTGACACACATTCCTCAAACATAAATTAACCCGAGTAGAGAAAACCCTACCTCAAATAGTGATCGGGACACCTCCTTCTGCCGAAAATCGAACTTTGAACCTGGGCGAAATCTTATGATTCTGATACCCACGCATAGCTCTCGTCGTGTAGAGCAACTTTAACTCTTGACCCAACGAGATCCGACCAATGAAAACTCATGAATTGAAGAGAGAATATTGCCTTTTTCTTTTCTCTCTCTCTCTCTCTCTCTCTCTCTCTCTCTCTCTACAGTTTGGTCTTAGACCAAAATGAGATATTTTGGCATGTTAGTGACTATTTATAGTGTGGACACATGGCTCACGTCGCGCCACGTGTCACACTACTTCGATTCCGTTCTAGCCCCAAAACAATTTATTTCGTCCCGGTTTTAGTTCCATCTATCTTACATGGACATTTTTTAAATATTTGACATTTTTCGAGATTTTTCTAAAAATCTCGTTTTTGGGATCCACTCAACATCCGTCACCTTGAATTTTGTGAAAATTTGACTGTCTCGGAATTCAACGAAATTCTCCTGGGTGATTAGATTTCGTGAGACGAATCCAAAGGTGAAGTCCGTTTCATCATCCAAGATCTAGAAAAATTATAAATTTTTTCCAATGGCAAATTACCGTTTTGCCCTTTTCCATAAAAATTACATTTTTCCAGGGTTTTTACATTCTCACCCCTTAAAATATTTTCATTTTAATTTGTTTCAGTTCCTTTAGCCTCAATACATTATTCTGAACATTTTCGAATCTTCAAGGCTCATTTTTCGAAAATTACTATTTATTTGACCGTTTCCAGTCAAATACCTACTTATCAAAAACAAAATATACTATTCATGGAAACATTATATTCATGGTCTTACAATTCACCCTCCCAAAATTCTGCCCTCGAAATGTACTTTTCAACCTCGATCAAAACAGTGTGGATACCGAGTTTCAGACCGGAGCATTCAC
Organism: Tetrastigma voinierianum; assembly: GCA_016808115.1. Taxonomy (NCBI): domain Eukaryota; kingdom Viridiplantae; phylum Streptophyta; class Magnoliopsida; order Vitales; family Vitaceae; genus Tetrastigma; species Tetrastigma voinierianum. The sequence continues at coordinate 2,373,493 of JAEQBH010000112.1, forward strand.
GTTCCCATGTTGCTTCTTCTCTGTCGTGATTTATCCATAGCACCTTCAGTAAAGGAATTACTTTGTTATGAAGAACATGATCCTTTCGATAAACAATCTGAACCGGTCTTTCTTCACAAGTCAAGTCTTCTTTCAATTCAACCCGCTGACCCTTAACACATGGCTGATCCGCCTATATACTAAACATAGAAACATGGAAAGGCATCACAGATTCTCGAAGCATCATAGTGGCAACCTCAATGCATACGCGCCACTCCCTAATTCTTCCACAATTTCATAAGGTCCCATATAGTAGGGACTTAACTTCCCTTTCTTTCCGAATCGCAACACCCCTTTCCAGGGTGATATCCTTAGAAATACCTGATCCCCCACCTGAATGGCATAAGCTAGGTACCCCTGATATGACTTCTGGAGCATCTTACTAGCCTTCATAGCTATCATAATACTGTTAGGTAGTATCTTCCGTAACTTATAGAACACAACCTCTGTATCCCCTGATCTGAAGAACCTAACCTCTTTTCTATAACAATCCACTGTATCATGATGTCTAGATAGCCAATCCATGCATAATATAATATCAAAGTCATGGATGTCTAATAATATCAAATTACGCCATAAACTCCACGGCCTCGATAACCACCACACTTTATCCATATAAACACTCTCTACTAATGATAGATCCCCTATAGGAAGAGATAACTATCTTGATCACATGGCTGGGACTCCACATTAACATTTGAAATAAACCCCATAGAAATAAAGATGTGTAACTCAGGTCTATAAGAATATGAGCATCACGGTCAGGCGGAAATCATACACAATGCAACATCGAGGCGATATCAGCATCCTAGCAGAGTAGCCTTAAAATACCACAGAGCTTGGGTCATGGGGTGGCGGAATCTCTAGGTGGCGACCTCTACCTCTGACCTGCCCAGGTCTCTGGAAGGAGTAGAACCTCTATCGGGTGCCCCTCTACGATCGACCTCTGGTGAAAATGGCCTGCAGCTGCTAGTGCCCTTTATGGTTGTCCCAGCTCTGGAGGTGTGGACATTCTTTGCAAATTTTAGACTATCCACATTTGTAACAAACATCAGTTGCCCCATGCGCATTCCTCTCTATGAAACCTTCCACACTTCTTGCATTTGTTGTCTTGGGGGTCGAAAAGTTCCGGTCGATTGGTTTTTGCGAACTTCTGTGCGGACTGCGCCTCGACCTGATGTACCAGGTTGCCCATGGTGGTTTCCTCCTTTGACTTTTCTTGGATCTACCACTGAGTCCTCAGTAGATCCATCTCTCTTTGTACTCTGAACCACATGCTGTCGAGCTAATCCCAAACTCCTCTCTATCTGATGGTAGCCTCGACCACTGTCCCATCTCTTGAGTAGAAGGCCGACGCAAAATGCTCTTGACCTCTTTTCTCAGGCCCACTACAAACCTCTTACTTTTCTGTACCTCGTGGTCACAAAATAGAGGAACACGTCGCACTAGTTCCAAGAACTTCTTTTCGTAATTTGTCACTGACATGGCCCCTTGCTCGAGCTTGAAAAATTCTTCAATTTTCTGATCTTTATAGACCGTAGGGTAGAATTTCTCTAGAAACTCCTCTTTACATCGAGGTCCAGGACACCCTCCCAGAAATCGCCTACATCTTTGCCTTCCACCAATCAAGTGTTATGTCTCTCAACAAGAAAGTAGAATATGTCACCATCTACTCATCGGAGGATCCCATAACACTGAACACCCTCTCATTACCCTCTAGCCACAACCATGCATTTTCAGGATCCCCAATTTCGTCATAAATAATTTCTTACCCCTAATTTCCTTGCCCTCTCAATGGACATTGTTGGCTCACGGGGCTAACTAAATGCTATGGCTAAAATATAATCCATATGATCAGGCGGTATATTAACTCCCGCTAGCTTTGGAGGACGTGATGGTCCTGCCTGTGAAGGCTCTGAAGGAACAGGTGGAATAGGAACATTAACAGACTCATCTATATGCCCCTCAGCTAGAGAAGACAACTCTGTAGGAACTCTCATCTTGGCTGGACGGCCTCGACGACGCATTTTCTGTAACATTTAAACATATCAGATGTTATAAAGTTCATAGGACATTTAAATTATTAAAATAACTTCGTGCACCTTTAAAAAAACATTAAATCATTTTAAGCATTGGAGACTTTCAAACCACCAAAACATTTTCAAAACCTTGGGCTCACGATACCACGTTGAAGGGATGACACAGGTTTCTTTTCCCTAACCCGAGGACCCTCCGGCACTCTATGGATTCGAAAAAAACCTTTCATTTCTTTTAAACCTTTTTAAAAGTGAATTCGTGAAGCGAACTCATTTATACAGTTACGTTTCTTATGAAACATAGTGGGATAAATTTTTTATCTTTTTTCTTTTAACCATTAAACCCTTTGTGAGACCCCGGATAAAGTAAAATGATAGACACGGGTTGCAAACCTGGAAATTTCTCTAGATCTCGGATGACGACACGGGACATATCGTTGAGTTCGTCTCACGAAATCTAAGTAGATGTCGAATTTCAACGAATTTTGAGAAGGTCAGAATTGCACGTATTTTGAGACAAATGGACGAATGAGAGGGTGACACGTGGCATGAAGATGCATGCCATGTGGCTTTGAAGGAAGAAGAACTTGCACTTGGCACTGGGTGGAAGCCAAGTGTCATTTCTATCTTGCATGAGAGAATAGTGGTGGGAAGGTAAGGCATGAATGACCTTGTGAATCTTTATGTGTCATGAGGAGAGAGAAGGGAAGAGGTGTTCTACACTGAATAAGTATTCTCCACCTAAAACTATTTGTTCGGTGGAAGAGGAGAGAAAAGGGAAAAAGAAAGAGGAGAAGAAGAAAAAGAAAAAGAAAAGAAAGAAGAAAGAACAACGGAAAGGAAAGAAGACGTGATTCTCGATTAACAACGAAGGAGTTGCAGCGGTGAGCCGATGCGCACTTCGAGAGTAGGGGTTCTCTCCTACATTTGGTTAGTCTTTGTTTAAGAGCCATGAAATGGCCGTGAGGTTAACTTAGAGTAGTGGAGCTGGTTTAAAGAATAATTTCGATAGAAATTGTTGTTGGATTGGGGGTTTAAGTGCATTGTAGTTTCGAGCTATTTGCGGTTACGTAACTTATTATTTATCTTGTAGTTTGGGATATGAGTAGGATGATCTTGGTTGTGTATTGTGCATGTTGTTTTTTGAGTTTGGAGATTGAAATCCAGTTTTTGTGCGTTATTGCTTGTTTGAATAACATGTAGATTGTGTGAGAAAATGATGTTAATATATGCGTAACTTGTTATATATTAACGTGATGCTTGGTGTGGCTTATGTATTATGAGTGTTGCATGTAGTTCCCATCATGCATGTAACATGAGATATTATGCGGTGACATTATCGTGCATGTGCAGGTCTGCGTGAATCGGGTGTGGTACATAGTCTAAAAATGGGTATTCGGTGTTGTCCGATGCTGATGGTCGGAGGGTTGTCCAATAAATTATATCGGAGGTTTGTCCAATGAACTCTTTCGGAGGGTTGTCCAATAGGGGGTTCTCGAAGATGGTCCAATGGTTTACTATTCGGATGGTTGTCCAAATGTGTAAAATATTCAGAGGGTTGTTTGATATCAAAGGTTGTTCAGTGGGTTTCAAAAATAAAAAGCTTTTGTTTTGAAACTAGTTTTCATACATGGCAAATTACATGTATGAGAGAGTCGGTGAGGACTGGGCATGACATAGACATTCATATAGAGATATGCATATTTTATATGAATGTGTGTGAATGATTTTATGGATATGTCATTTCATGCGCACTTAGGTGGGAGTAGCCCTTGTGGGAGATTTTCTACACTGGGCGCAAGCTCACCCGGATTGTGGGAAAATATTTTTAGATGCAGGAGGTACGAGAAAACTGCCATGAGGTCTTAGTTGAGAGGAAGATCTAAGATGGCTTATTGTGTTCTTTTGTAAAATTTATGGGTAGAAAACCAGTTTTTTGTTTTAACTGAACAGTTGTCAAAATTTTGTATTTGTGATGTAAATAAATTGTAATTAAACTCATATTATATGTTTAATACAATTTGGTAAGGGTTGTGTCTTGCCTTGAGGGGATGTTTGGTTGCGTCTGAACCATAGGAAGTCGCTTTGTTTCGATCCTATGTATTAACTGAACTTTAAGACTGATTTTTGTTGGCAAGTAAAGGGAATTTGGCCCTGATTCCTTCTGGTATATTGTAGCCCCACCAGTAAGCTTGATGTAGGCTTTCAAATCACTCAAATCGGACCTCTACAACCTAAGTTATGGCCTTTTCACTAGGAAAAGTGCGAAGGTGATGAAATTTGTGGCGAGCTTTTCATGGCCCGACCTCTTTGGGGGCGAGAGATGAGCTCTTACGGCCGGCGACCTCTTGGGGCAGAGCTAGCTCTTCGCCGGCGACCTCTTGAGGCGGCGACCTCTTGCCGGCGACCTCTTGAGGTAGGCCGAGCCTCTTGGGCGGGGCTGGGCTCTCTCTTGTGATGGTGACCTCTTGGTGGCGGCCTCTTTGGGGCGGAAGGCGGCACTCTTGGGATGAGGCGGCCTCTTTGGGGCGGCGGCCTCTTAGCGGGGCGACCTCTTGGCGAGAGGCGGCCTCTTATGGCCAGGCGGCCTCTTGAGTGGGGCGACTTCTTCAGGCGAGCTTAGCTCTTGGCCAGGCGACCTCTTGGGGTTGGCGAGCCCTTACGGCTGAATGACCTCTTGAGGTCGTGACACTTACAGCCCAGCTCTCTTAGAATGGTGAGCTCTTGGCCCAGTGACCTCCTTCCAGTTTGGGCTCTTAAGTGAGCTCAGGCGGGAGATGGGCTACGTGTGCTGACTTGGGATGACCATAACTTTTTCGTCCGAAGTCCGTTTTGTGCTTTCATAGGCTCTATGGAAATCCCTTTGAGTCTAGAATACATCCATATGTGGCTCAATACAATATGAGCTCATATTGGTTTAATGACGAAGGCAGTGAGTACCTGTCGGTTCTTCGTAATCGTCATTTGCTCATGTGAAGCGCCAACTTCGGATGACCATAACTTCCTCGTCCGAAGTCCGTTTCAAGTGTTCTTAGACCCTATGGAAAGCTCCTTGAGTCTATAATTTGATCGTATTCCTGTGGATGGCATTTGGTGCTCAAATATAGCCAAGCTGACATCTTCTGCCCGAGCTAACCTCATTTGGTCGAGTCGACCTCGTCTAGGGAATAGGCTTCGTGACTCCGACCAGGGCGACCATAACTTCCTCGTCCGAAGTCCGTTTTGCACGTTCTTAGACTCTATGGAAATATCTCTGAGTATAGAATCTAACCATATACCTGTGGATGGAATTTGGTTCCCACATAGTTTCTGAAAAGTTGATCATTGAACTAATTGCACTAATTACTGGAGTCTTGAATGAGATGTACTGTTATGTGTCACTGCTTGATAATTGAATGAAAAGTGAGTATGCATGAATGAGGCTATTACATAGCTTGTTGTCGGTTGCCTGTGGAAAAATATATAAAATTAAAAAATTAAAAAAAAAAGACCCCGGGATTTCGAGTGTCACAGCTTGGTATAAAAGCCCAGGTTTATAAATACCTAGTGTTGAACACTTGATACTAACAGTAACAGTTAGGTATCAGGAAAATTTAGTTACACGGTTACCTTGGGCTAGATGGGCATGGGTTTAGATCATGCATCCATTGTGCATTCTGATGAATTGTTGCATGATATTATGCTATATATTATGTGAATTATATGCTTGTTGAATAGTATATAGGAAGTATTGAACACTAGGGTGAGAAGTTAACCTTAGGGGTTCGGGAAAAAAATATATATATATATAAATAAATAAATAAATTTCTATTTGATATATGTAGATGGCAAGTCAAGGAAGGGGACGCAGGGGTCGCCCACGAGGCACACCACCTATTTTTTATCAGCAGGCCTTTATAGAGGCCATGGGTGCTGCCGGCTGTACACTTGCCGTTGCTCAGTGGTGCGGTTGGGGGGGACAGGGAGGGCAAGACAACACTCCAGAGGTTTATGGAACATCATCCTCGGCATTTGAGGAGGAGGAGACCCAGATGGTGGCGAGACCATTGGTTCGACGAGGTTGAGAGGATTTTAGGAGCTATGGAGTTACCTCAGACGTTACAAAATCCAGTGCTTACATTTCGACTAAAGGTGAGTCCCGGGTATGGTGGAGATTTGGGTAAAAACAAAAAGTTAGCGATGACATGGGAGGAGTTTAGAGAGCTCTTCATGGGCAAGTTTTTCCCGGCATCTTCTAGACATGTAAAAGTCTGGGAGTTCCTTGAGTTGAAACAAGGGACGATGACAATACTCGAGTACGTGGCTAAGTTTACAGAGTTAGGGCGTTTCGAGGATGATTATGTGGCCTTAGACATGGCCAAGGTGAGAAAGTTCGAGGATGGTTTGAAGTTGTCCATCTGGGGCAAGCTTGTGGGACTTCTCTGCGAGAGCGTAGTTCTAAATGGTCGGGGCGGCTTTGGCGTAGAGATAGATGATGCTGGGCATAGGACACGGGTGTTGGTATTAGCGAAGGAGGGTCGGCCTTCTTGACTCGGGGAAAAACAAGGACTTACGTTCCACGAGGGTTTCAAAGAGCGGAGACCCACGGCTTTCGGGGCCAAAGCGGATCGGACTCCTAGCCGGTCAAGGCCCAGATGACATGTTGCTCATTCTGTCCCGGCTGGACATATGAGGCGGGATTGTCGCGAAGCGAGATCACGAGTCATGGAACACCTTAGTCAGTCATCGATGGGACACTCGAACCGCGATATGTTCCTTCTTACCCTAGCATGGGCCAGGGGAACAGATATCAGTCCCAGGGTGCGACACGGGCATCGGTTGTTTCGCAGATAGGCCAGAGCATGGGTCGAGGTCGAGGGCAGGGACCACAGGCCAGGACTTCGGGGACCTAAGGGTATGTTTGCAGATTACACCACGAGCCAGACCTTGATCCATTAGTTATACGAGGGTATGTTCCTACTCTACGCTATGGGCAAGAGTATTGTTGATTCTGGTGAGATCTCATTCATTTATTGCTGCATCTTGTGTGAATGTTCTGGGCTTAAAGGTTGAATCCTTAGAAAAGTCACTGCATGTGAGTTCTCCCCTAGGAATTAGGGTGAGGATTGATCAGATATGTCAGGATTGTGAGTTAGAGATCTCTAGGATTCTACTCACGGTGGATCTTAGGGTTATGGACATATCGGACTTTGATGTCATTCTTGGCATGGATTGGTTGACGCTGGGTCGTCATTGATTATGATCGTAGGAGGGTTACTGCCTACACACAGGATGGTATTCGTATTACACTTCAGGGGGATAAGCATGATTCTTTACCTTGGGTCGTGTATGACTCTAGGTGGCACAGGCAGTTGATAGGTTGTTTATTAAGCCTTACCTTGGAGGACGAGGCAGGATAGGGTTTGAGTCTACCTCGGGTGGTATGTGAGTTTGAGGATGTTTTTCCAGACGAGTTACCGGGATTACCTCCCCAGAGGGATGTAGACTTTGTCATTGAGCTACACCCTGGTACGTCGCCCATTTCTATGACTCCGCATAGGATGGCGCCAGTTGAGTTGTAGGAACTCAAGGTCCAGATACAAGGATTATTGGACAAGGGTTTCATTAGACCGAGCACTTCACCTTGGAGAGCTCCGGTTCATTTAAGAAAAAGGATAAGACCCTTGATGCATTGTGCATTGACTACGAATAGTTGAAACGGTGTGTCGAATCGGTATCCTTCTGAAGTTGATGATTTGTTTGATCGGTTGAGAGGGCGCGAGTGTACACTAAAATAATCTTCGCACGGGTACCATCGGTTAAGAAGTTAGGGAGGCAGATATCCACTAAGACAGCGTTCGAGCGGTATGGGCATTTCGAGTTCCACGGTGATGCCGCCGGACAACGAATGCACAGCGGCGTCTGGATCTCATGCATGGTCTTCCACCCCTGTTGCGTCGGTTTGTAGTTTTTCGTGGACCCGATATCTTGATCTACGCTGAGATAGAGGAGGATCATGAAGATCATTTGAGGTCGTTCTCGGACCACGAGAAACCATCCGATTGTATGCAGTGCGGCAAGTGTGAATTTTGGCTGCGAGAGGTGAATTTAAGGACCGTCGTGTCGGCTTCCCGGTGTCGATGGGCCACGAGAAGGTTGAGGCGTATGAGTTGGGAGAGGCGAAGTCGGTCTTCGAATCTGAGGATTTCTTGGGATTGGCTGGATATTACAGGAGGTTCATTGAGGATTTCTACCGGCTAGCAGCACCTATGACTAAGTTGACCCTGAAGGAGGTCAAGTTTGAATGGAATGACTCGTGTGAGAGGGCATTCAGGTGAAAGCCGAAGGCTTGCGCCGGCTCCTATTACGGTAGTCCGGAAAGGGACGGAGTATGGTGTCTTGTGATACGCGAAGACGGATGAGATGTGTTTGATGCAGTCCGGGAGGGTAGTGGCTTATGGTTCTCGACAGTTGAAGAATCACGAGCAAAATTACCCTACACATGACATGGAGTTGGCGGCCATCGTCTTTGCCTTGAAGATTTGGCGCCACTATCTATATGAGGAACACTTCGAGGTATTTTCAGACCATAAAAGTCTAAAGTATATCTTTACACAGCAGGACCTCAACATGAGGCAGCGTAGATGGATGGAATATCTAGAGGATTATGACTTCACTTTGCATTACCATCTCGGTAAGGCAAACGTGGTGGCTGATGCACTCAGTCAGAAGTCACGAGGAGTATTGGCTAGTATAGCTTCCCGGGAGTGGTAAATGATTGAGACTGTGTGACAGTTCAGGTTACGGTACAATGATCAAGCTCAGAGTGTTATGGGAAGTTTGAGTGGCTCATTCCCTCTTTTTGACGGGGGTGATTGAGTCTGAAGGGCGGAGACATAGGGTAGTGTCCATCGGGGGCCGGTGCGATCGGGTATGGGTGATGAAGGTTGGGCTATCCACACTAATAGCAGTCTTCAGTACAAGGGACGGGTTGTGGTTCTCCAGTTGATTGAGTTGAGAGAGGAGATCCTCAGGGAGTTCCATTGCTCTAGTTTCGTAGTGCATTCAGGTGGCACAAAGATGTATCGAGATCTTCGTTGCCAGTATTATTGGAGCGAGATGAAGAGACACGTTGGGGATTTTGTTCGACGGTGTCTCACATAACTCGAGTGGCGAGCACAGAGGCTTTAAATTCTCCGCCCATTGGGTAGCGGAATTAGAAGGTGGGAGCATGTCACGATGGAATTTGTGACTCACTTACCCGCAATTTATCGGCGTAGACATGATGCGATATGGGTCATAGTGGTAGGCTCACTAGAGTATCGACACATTCTAACCCTCGGATGACCTTTACGTGGAGAAGTCTGCGGTGTATATCGACGGTGTTAAGTTACATGGAGTACCAGTATCCATTGTATCGAACAGAGATCCCAGGTTCACGGCACACTTTTGGAAGAGTTTCCAGAAGGCCATGGGGACACGAGTTGATGATGACAGCTTTCATCCACACTCTGAGATGGTTGAGTCGGAGGTTATACATGTTTTAGAGGATATGCTGTGAGCATGCGTCATCGATTTCAAGGGTAATTTGGGAAGAGCATTGCCCTTAGCGGTACCCTAACAACCCGATTATCGGCCGAAGCATACAGGTGGCACCTATGAGGCCTTATGGGAGGCATGTCGTCTTGTTGTTGAACGGAGGTGGGAGAGCTACACCACGGTCACGACGATTTGAGACACCACCAGAAAGTGGGTGTGCGGAGAACACCTTCTCATTTCGGGAAGTGAAGCGAAGAGTCTGGCCGATGGCGGCGATGACCTCTAGAGTTTGAGGCGGGTGATCATGTCTTCTTAAAGGTGATGCCTAAGAGAGGAGTGGTCAGATTCGGCAAGCGGGGGAAACTATCGCCAAGGTTTATTGGGCCCTTCGAGGTACTCGATAGGGTAGGGGCAGTTGCATATCGATTGGCATTACCGCCGAGTTTATCAGGTGTCCATGAGGTATTCCATGTCTCTATGCTCCGAAAGTACCTCGAGGATCCGACTTATGTAGTGGACTGGGGCGAGCTTGTTATTGATGCAGATGGGACCTTCGAGGAGGGACCTGTGCGTATTATGGATAGCCGAGAGCAGGTTTTACGATACAAGATCGTGAGGCTAGTAAAAGTGTTGTGGCAACATAGAGGAGTGAATGAGGAAACATGGGAACGTGAGGACACAATGCATACCAGATATCCTTTCCTCTTTGAGGACGGAGGTACGTGGTTTAGTCATTTGGCATTTAAATGACGGTTACATATGCATGTGATTGTACGTATATGTGTGTGAGAATTTAGGGACGAAATTATTTTAAGGGGGGAAGGATGTGAGACCCCAGATAAAATAAAATGATAGACACGGGTTGCAAACCTGGAAATTTCTCCAGATCTCGGATGACGACGCGGGACATACAGTTGAGTTCGTCTCGCGAAATCTAAGTACATGTCGAATTTCGGTGAATTCCGAGAAGGTCGAAATTGCACATATTTCTAGATAAATGGACGAATGAGAGGGTGACACGTGGCATGAAGATGCATGCCATGTGGCACCTGAGGAGAGGACACTTGACCCTTGGGTCGAAGCCAAGTGTCACATTTCTATCTTGCATGAGAGGATAGTGGTGGGAAAGTGGGCATGAATGACATGTTGAATGTTATGTGTCATGGGGAAGAAGGAGAGGTCGATTACTACACCTAGATAAGTATTCTCCACTAAGCTATTTGTTCGGTGGAAGAGGAGAGAAAAAGGGAGGAAAAAGAAAATAGGAGAAAGAAAGAATAAAGAAAAAGAAAAGAAAATAAAGAAAGAAAGACACGGAAAAGGAAGAGAACCAGCGAGTTCTACGATTAACAAACGAGAGGTGCGGCCGGGTGAGCGATCGCCGAGAGTGAGGTTCTCTCCTACGGCGGTTGGTCTTTGTTTAAGAGCCATGAAATGGCCATGAAGGTGCTTAGAGTAATTGGGTTGGTTTAAAGATAATTCGATAAAAATTGTTGTTAGTTGGGGCCAGGTTTAGGGTTGTGTAGTTGACTACTTAGGTTCACGGAACTTATTGTTGTACTATAGTTTGGGATGGCGGGATGATCTTGGTTGTGTCTTGTGCATGCTGTTTTATGAGTTTGGAATTGAAATCGGTTTTTGTGTGTTATTGCTTGAATAACATGCGGTGTGTGAAAAATGATGTTAATATATGCATACTAGTTAAATATATTAGCGTGATGCTTGGTGTGAAGCATGTATTGTAAGTGTTGCATGTGGTTCCGTCATGCATGTAACATGAGATATTATGCGTGACATTATCATTACATGTGCAGGGTCACGCGTGGGCTCGGGTGAAGTGCATGAATAAAATGAATTCGGGCTAACCTCGTGGTAAGAGCTAACCTCTTAATGAAGTAACCTCTTGGGGCGGCGAGCTCTTACGGGTGGCGACCTCTTGAAACTGACCTCTTCTAATAAGCTCTCTTGGGATGATCGGCGTCCTTGAGCGGAGGCTGAGCTCTTCTTCTTAGGCGACCTCGGGTACGGGCTCTTACGGCAGAACTCGGTTGTTGACACCCGGATGACCATAACTTTCTCGTCCGAAGTCTGTTTCATGCGTTCGTAGACTCTATGGAAAGACCTTTGAGTCTAGAATCCATCCATATGTGGCTCAATACAATATAAGCTCATATTGTGTTCGAAAGGTGACGAGGAAATCTGATGGGGTACTGTCGGGTCACGCATGTCGGTCATTGCTCATATGAGCGCCCGACCGGATGACCATAGCTTCCATTGTCGAAGTCCACCGGGTGTTCTTAGACCCTATGGAAAGCTCCTTGAGTCTAGAATATGACCACATGCCTGTGGATGGCATTTGGTGCTCAAATATAGCCGAGCTGACCTCTTCTGGCCGAGCTAACCTCCTTTGGCCGAGCTAACCTCGTCTAGGGAATGAGCTCGGCAGTGCTAACTTCGGACGACCATAACTTCCTCGTCTGAAGTCCTTTTTGCGCTTTCTTGGACTCTATGGAAGTCTCTCTGAGTCTAGAATCTAACCATATACATGTGGATGGCATTTGGTTCCCACATAGTTTCTGAAAAGTTGATCATTGCACTAAGTGCACTAATTACTGGAGTCTTGTATGAGATGTACTGTTATGTGTCACTGCTTGATAATTGAGTGACACGTGAGATGAGTGAATGAGGCTATTACATAGCTTGTTGTTGGTTTCCTGTGGAAAAATATATAAAAAAAAATATTAAAAAAAAAAAAGACCTCGGGATTTGGGGTGTCACACCCTTTTTATACGCTTAAACATTTTATAGAAAATCGGGAAAAATTTCCTTTGTTCTTCAGAAATGTCTCAATTTACAACACCTGTAAATAAACAATTTAATTTACTCCACATCCAACAATGGGACATCAAGTCCACCACAACCAATTTCAAATCAACTCGTCATTTTAGAACACTATAGATATAAAAACATTTTTTTAATATTTTTTATAAGCGTGGGCTCAGTTGGAAGTATCCAACGCTTCATTTCATCAAGCAGTTCAGGCTCCAAAAAATTCATTTCTTTAAAACATATATATATCACAAAATAAAGGTGTACAAGTAGTTATTTACAACAAAAACTATACATTTTCAAAAAGTGGTCGTTGCGTGAGGCGGATTGTCACTATGTCTGAGGATGCTAGAACTACTCGTCAATCTCTGCCCCTGAAAACATTTTATAAAACATTTGGAAAAAAAGGGTGAGCAAAAGGAGCTCAGTGAAAGTATAGTTCATACGAAAATAATGTTTCCAAATATAGTTCAAATACAATGTGTAAAACAATTGTAATAAACATTGCTAATTTCTTTTCCGCTATGGATTCGGAAGAATACAATGTAAAACAATTATAAACATATCATTCAATAAACATTTACTTTACTTTCTTTTCCATGTGGTTCAAATACAATCTCGTAAAACAATTGTATAAACATATCATTTCAATAAACATTTACTTTACTTTCTTTCCTTTTGAATTCGTCATATCATTAAGGACCACCTCATAGTTAACCACTAGTTTGCCGGTAGAAAGAACGCCGAGGAAACAGTCTTACGATCATTGATGGCCCAAAAGGAACCTCCGATAAATCGTGCCTTTCTTTTAAATACCATTGCACTATGGAATAAATCACATTATGCGTTGGTAACCTTTTCGTACTTTTCACGTGCATGGCAATATGCATCACTCTTCCCTTCCCTCTATAAAATAAATCCTAACCATTTCCCATGTACCATGCACGCGTAAAGTACTTTAGTAGACTTTCCTTTAACTTTATCTTTGTAACATAGGGTAACCATGGATTCAAACATTTTTATATAATATAATATGTTCATAAACATTTCCTTTAATATGGAAACCATAATCATTTCATTTTTTTCTCAACATATTTATAAAACTATGCAAACCATACTCATTTCATATTTTCTCAGCATAATTTAAGTCAAAGAAAGCCACATTTCCTTTTTCATTTGAACATTTCTAACATAAATATGAAAAAATATACATTAAGTAAACATTAATATATATATATATATATATATATATATATATATATATATATATATATATATATATATATATATATATATTTTTTTTTTTTTTTTCATGAACATTTACATTTTCCCTCGCTTAGTTCTTTAAAGCCATTTTCCTCCTTTAAGCAAAACTTTCCACCTCCACCTTGTCCTTAAATCACTTTCCTCCCTCTGAGTCATTATCCATAAAATCCATTAACATCCATACCTTAATCATGTTCAATTAAACCATTAACTATAATATACTTTCCAGCAACTCGTAAGCATTTAATCACTTCCAATTGATTAAAATCAATTGAACTCAACCTCTTTTGTTTCTCATGCTAACTCATGGCAATTACTACCCCGTACAATAGCCCACAACATGCCATGAAATGGTCATGACAAAACCCGGCTATTCACATCGACATAACCAAGCAACCTACACACTTGGTGCAAAACATAAATTTTCAGCCATGTTTTGATCATCCCCTGTCCTCCACATGAACATGACTGGAATCTTGACTCAATGGTGTTTCCATAGAGTCCAAAAAACCAAAATGGTCGGACGAAAGTTTGTGTAGAGTGGAGGCCATGACCGTCGATGTCCACCAGAATTAGTGTCTTTGGTGCATTTTGAATCAATTTATGAGTCCCAAAGTGTCGGAATTTGGATATACCTATTTCATGGAGATATGGTCTCCTATCAATCTAGTTCATCCAACAATTGAAATCACTTAATTCGGATAAGTGTTGGCCTAGTTATGGCCTAAACACAGTCATGGGGTCCCCAAAATAAACGGGAAAAGCGATAGAACATGGCTCGCTGAATGCATATTTTTAGTGCTTGAGGTGAATTTGGATAGACTCATTTCAAGGAGATATGTTCTCTTATCAATCTAATTTAACCTTCAATTTGAATCACTCCAATTCAAGTAATTGGCGATGAGATTATGACAAAAATCTGATCCTTAGGTGAAGAGAAAAAAGCTGGAGAAACATCTCCCTTGGACACACACATGCCGTTAGACATAAATTAACCCGGCTATGAGAAAAACCCTACCTCAAATAGCGTGATTTCCCAGGACACCACCTTTTCTTATTTTTCATAAAAACCCAAACTTTGAACCTTGGCGAAATCTTGTGATTCTGGTATCCATGCATAGCTCTCGTCGCGTAGAGCTAACGAGACCGATCGACAAAAACTCATAAATCGAAGAGAGAAGATTGCCTTTTTCTTTTCTCTCTCTTTTTCTCTCTCTCTCTTAAGGTTTGGTCTTAGACCAAAATGAGATATTTTGGCATGTTAGTGACTATTGATAGTGTGGACACGTGGCTCACGTCACGCCACGTGTCACACTTCTTCGGTTCTGTTCTTGACCCGAAACAATTTATTTCGTCCCGGATTTAGTTTCATCTATCTTACATGGACATTTTTTAAATATTTGACATTTTTTGATATTTTCTAAAATATCTGGATTCGAGGTCCACTGGCCTTTGTTGCCTCAATTTCGTGAAGAGATCGGCGTCTCGAATTCAACTAAATTCTCTTGAGTGACTAGATTTCACAAAACGAATCCAACAGTGAAGTCCGTTTCATCATCCGTGATCTAGAAAAATTACAAATTTTTTCCAGTGGTAAATTACCGTTTTGCCATTTTCCAAAAAAATTATATTTTTCTAGGGTTTTACATTCTCACCCCTTAAAATAATTTCGTTTTAATCTGTTTCAGTTCCTTTAGCCTCAACACATTATTCTGAACATTTTTTATTCTTTAGGGCTCATTTTTCAAAAATTACTATTCATTTGACCGTTTCCAATCAAATACCTACTTGTCAAAAACGAAATGTACTATTCATGGAAACATTAGATTCAAGACTTACAATCCCGCTTCATGTGAGGCCAATAAAAGTGTTCTTACAAAACCCCTAAAGTCTTGGCTACTTCAAAATGTCCCATCAATCCCCCACCATGAGACTCCCTCACTAATAAATCCTTAATGGAACAAATAGGAATGCACAGCCTATTTTCACGAAACAAGAACCCATCATGTATAAAGAACTTGTCATGGGCTACTTTTTCACAACAAGCATATTCTTCACTAAAATCTTAGTCCAAAGGATACAATTCTTTTATGCGTTCAAAATCAAGCAATTTAGCATCAAGATTAGAGATTAGGACATACCTCTGTGAAAGTGCATCGGCAACGATGTTTTCCTTACCTTGTTTAAAGCTGATGACATATGGAAATGTTTCTACAAACTCCATCCATCGTGCATGTCTTGTATTCAACTTGTGTTGCCCCTTCAAATTCTTCAAGGACTCATGGTTAGTGTGAATCACAAATTCCTTAGGCCAAAGATAATGTTGCCACGTTTCTAATGCATACAACTCTTTGTCATAAGTAGGGTATTTCAAGGCCGCCCCTCTTAGTTTTTTGCTAAAATATGCATTGGGTTGTCCTTCTTGCATAAGAACCACGCCAATACCTAAACCTAAAGCATCACATTCCACCTTAAAAGTTTTTACAAATTTAGGTAAAGCAAGTAAAGGAGCATAAGGTAGTTTTTCCTTGATCAATTGGAATGCTTTTTCTTGCCCTTCACCCCACTTAAACCCAACATCCTTCTTGATGACTTCAGTTATTAGTGTGGCTATGCTACTAAAGTCCTTCACAAACCGTCGGTAAAAATTAGCAAGTCCATGAAAACATCAAACTTTACTTACACCTGTCGGACTTGGTCAATCTTGAATCGCACGAACCTTTTCTTCGTCAACCGGTATTCCTTTTGCACTAACAACAAAACCAAGAAACACAAACCTATCGGTGCAAAATGTTCACTTCTTAAGGTTAGAAAACAATCTTTCTTTTTGAAGCACATCCAAAATTGTTTTTAATTGAACCAAATGATCATCTAATTTCTTGCTATAAATGAGGATATCATCAAAATAGATAACCACTAATTTTCCAATTAAAGCAAGCATAACATGGTTCATTAGTCTCATGAAAGTTCTAGGTGCATTAGTTAACCCAAAAGGCATAACTAGCCACTCATATAAATCATATTTTGTTTTGAAAGCAGTTTTCCATTTATCACCTTCTTTCATTCTAATTTGATGGAATCCACTTTTCAAATCAATTTTGGAAAAGATATAAGAACCATGCAACTCATCAAACATATCATCTAACCGAGGAATGGGATGACGATACTTTAATATTATGTTATTGATGTCTCGACAATCAACACACATCCTCCACATCTCATCCTTCTTAGGAACCAAAATCACCGAAATGGCACATGGCCTCATGCTTTCCCTCACATATCCCTTTTCCATCAATTCACCAACTTTCTTTTGGAGTTCCTTTGTCTCCTCGGGATTACTCCTATAAGCGGGTCGGTTTGGAATGGTAGCACCTGGAAACGAAGTCAATTTGATGTTCGATCCCTCGGATAGGAGGTAACCCTTTTGGAATTTCCTCGGGAAAGACATCTTCAAATTCCTACAAAAGAGAGGCAATTGAACTAGGCAAAGAAGTGTCAAGTTGGTTAGTGTTAAAAAGTGCCTCTTTGCGTAGAGTGCGATCATGCGGCTTGTTTGAAACAATGCTCTCTTAACCTCACTTGCCTTTGCATATAAATTGGTTTTTCTCTCTATTTTTCTCCCATCATTCAATTCTACCCTCTTTTTCTTTCTCTCATTTTCTGTTAAATTTGCAGTCACTTTCTTTTTGTCACTTTCTTTCTTTTGCTCATTCACTTTTCACTCTTTTTCTTTTGTTCACTCTCTTTTTCACTCTTTTTATTTTGTTCACTCTCTTTTTGCAACCTCACCTAATCTTCATAAACCTAACTTGATGCCAAAGGAACAATAGTGATTGTCCGTTGGTTGTGCACGAACGAGTACGTATTGGTGAAGTTGTCATGCTTAACTTTCCTGTGAAATTGCCAAGGTCTTCCTAATAACAAGTGTCCAACTTGCATCAAAACTACATCACATAAAACTTCATCTTCGTATTTTCCAATTCTAAAAAAGATTAACAGATGTTTATTCACCTTACCTCCCTACTATCATTCAACCATTGCAATTTATAACGTCAAGGATGCTTACTTGTTGGCATCCCTAGTTTCTCCACCAGGGTTGTGCTAGCGACATTAGTGTAACTACCCCCGTCAACGATCACACTACATACCTTGTTTTGGATGTGGCACCTAGTGTGAAAAATGTTCTCCTGTTGCACCTCGTCATCTTCCTTAGCTTGCATACTTAAGACCCTCTTTGCCACCATCAGTTCTCCTTAGACAGTGTACTCCTCATCATCGACATCCTCTAAGGATGGCATAAGTCTAATCAGGCTCATTCAATCGTTTCAATCTCACCATTGTCGCATCATAACTCTTTTGTTTGGACATTGGCTTGCTATATGACCTGCATGGCATTTTAAAACACTTAATATCCTGATTTTGAAGGTGTGAAAGAATCAGTTTGCTTGATTTCCTTTATTTGGTCTATTATTTTATTACATTCTAGGCTTTCCTCCATTGATTTGACTTCCAAGTGGATGAACTTGGACTAGGTAAAGAACATGTGTTGCTATTGCCCCTCCTCTTGACTTTATTCTCAATCTTGATAGCCATATGAACCATATCCTCCAACTCCACATAATGTTGCAATTCTACCACATTCTGAATCTCCCGGTTTAAACCCACCAGAAACCTTACCTTTGTAGCCTCTCGATCTTCTTCAATATTTGCTCTAGCCATTGCAACCTCCATCTCCTTATAATACTTCTCCATACTACGGTTTCCTTGCCTCAGGTTTTGCAACTTGTTGTACAACTCCCGATAGTAGTAAGTTTGGACAAATGTCTTCCGCACCACCTTCTTCATCTCTTCCCATGTTTTCACCTTGGCTCCTTATTCCGTCTCTTATTCAACACTAGTTGGTCCCACCACACTAAGGCATAATCCGAGAACTCTATGATAGCAAGTTTCACCTTCTTATTTTCAAAAAAATTGCAACAATCAAAAACCATCTCCACCTTTCTCTCCCATTCAAGATATAACTTAAGGTCATTCTTTCCTTGGAATGATGGAATCGTCATCTTAATACTACCCAAATTATTATCTTCTCAATTTCTAAGTATCCCCCCATACCTCCTATCACTAACATCCAAATCATGATCAATCTCATCCTCAAAACCATCCCCTTTATACCCTTCTTCATCTACCAGCACCCCTCTTCTTGGCAACCTCTCCTTTTTACGACTTGTTGGAGGGTTTCATCGATGCTCGAAGCTTTGCTCTACCCTCTCATGGAATTGTTCCAATTCAGCCCTAAACATCCTCTTTACTTCACTAGTTAAGGCCTCCATAATAAACTTCATGTCAATTCCTTCCATCACACCTTTGGATGCGCCGTTGTTTGACATATTGCTACAAAAAACAAGGTTAGAAAAAAATATGACCTCACAAATCACTCCCTCACATGTTTTCATTGAAAGAATGATTCACTTGGTTCACTCATGTTTTTGCACAATTTATTTGGCTTTTTCTTACTCTAATATTCTTACCACTCTTGCCTTTTTCCACTCATAATCTCTCTTTCGGTTCTTTTGGAACTAATCAAACAAATCATATTTTTTCCGCAAAATACAATCAAAACCAATCAAAGGACAAGTTGGTGGTGTTAACCAATATTCAAGTCTTACTTAAAGCAACAAAGGTTAGGGTTACTAACAAAAAAGGACACCAAAATTTCTCAATTTATTACTAACTTTTTTTTTATACTATGGTGGGGACTTGATTTCCAACAACTACAATGATAATAAACTTAAAGGAAAAAAATTTCTCAGCTTCCCGACTTTTTTTTTTTTTTTTTTTGTAACTTGGGATGGATGGTTCAATAAACGGGAAGACAAAAAAAAATTATATCTGGTCAAGAATGAAGAAAATCAAACTTAGGATGGAGTACATAATAGGTTGTGAATGAAATTGAGGTTGAAAGAATTTAGAAGGAACAGATGAAAGTGGTGACTAAGTTGGGTTCGGATAAAGAAAAAAAACGTAAAAGATAGGCAAACCAGAAAATAGAACCTGGCTCTAATACCAAATGATACGAACCCCACCAACTTGTGATGAGACCCGTGATCAAATTAGGTCGGAAGAATCGCTCTAGTATTTGGCTTGGATGAATGACCTTGACTCGTTGCTTGTAGAAAGGAGGCTTAAGAACAGCGGTATATAGGGGACGCCACTGTCGGTGATGGGGAATCTTGTGATAAGAGATCTTGATAAACTCTACGGAATAACCGATAAGTTCAAAGAGTTCTTTCAAGAACCAAAGAGAAATTTAAACTCTCAATTTTATTCATTCGTAAATTGAAGTAGGGATAACATGCCTATAAATAGGCCCAAAAAATATGAAGAATAAAACAAAGATTCGGCCATAAAGGAAACTAAATATTCGGCCAAACACTAGAAAGGAAACTAACTTACTTTTCCATAAACTACGCACACCCAAAAACATCTACAAGGAAAAAGGAAACTAGATAATTTTAGGACAAGACTTGGTAATCAAAATCAACCACAAATCTGGAACAAATCAGCAGCAAATTAGGAACAAATCAGCACCCAAATAAGCTCCAAAATAGCAACCAATCAAGAACAAATCAGCAGCAAATCAACATCAAAATTTCAACAAATTGGCTCCATAAAATAGAAGCAAATTAACAAGTCGAACGCCTTGGGTCTTGGTCCAAATCCATATTTACTTTGTTGGCATGGACCATCTTTGTTTCCTCTTTGGAGTTGAACATGCGAGCACCTTCCATTTGAGCATCTTGAATTAAAACATTAAGGGCTTCTTTAAATCTCTTAGCCCTAGCTCGTGTCCTCAAGCCAAGTGGGATTTCAAGTGGGTTCGCATTCCATTCCTTTGCCATGCTTCCGTCATTGACACTCACTCAATTCATATGATCACATTCGACTAAATGGAGATAATTTTCTCCGATGGTCACAAACAGTCCGAATGTATACCAGAGGTCGTGGCAAGATGGAGTACTTAACTAGCGAAACAAAGCCTCCAAAAAGAATAGATTCTGCTTATGCAACATGGGACATGGAAAACTTCATTGTGATGACTTGGCTTGTAACCTCAATGAAGGAAGATATGAGCTCCAACCATATGTGTTATTCAACCCCATAAGAGTTATGGGGAAACACCAATATATGTACTCTAATTTGGGAAACCAATCTCGAATTTTTGAGTTAACTCTTAAGATTGAAGATCTACGTCAAGGGGAAGACATTGTCACAAAATATTTTAATTCGCTTATGCGAATATGGAAGAATTTGGATCTCTTCAACACCTATGAGTGGAAATCAACAGAGAATTTTTAGCATCAAAAGAAAACTGTTGAAGATAACCAAATCTTTAAATTTCTAGTAGGGCTGAACATTGAATTTGATGAAGTTAGAGGGAGATTTATTAGGAGCAGCCTCTTCCTTCAATTATTGAGGTGTTTTCAGATGTTAGAAGGGAGGATAGCAGAAGAAATGAAATGCTAGGAAAGAAGGGTCCTGGAGTTGTCGTTGAAGGATCGGATTTAAAGGTTGCTTCCTTTTTTTAAAAACATCAACTTATCAATGTAGAACAAGAGAAAAACCCAGTGAAAAACCACAGGTTTGGTGTGACTATTGTGATAAGCCTTGTCACACTTGTTAAACGCGT
Source organism: Tetrastigma voinierianum (assembly GCA_016808115.1). NCBI lineage: Eukaryota > Viridiplantae > Streptophyta > Magnoliopsida > Vitales > Vitaceae > Tetrastigma > Tetrastigma voinierianum. The sequence continues at coordinate 2,394,868 of JAEQBH010000112.1, forward strand.
TAGAAGCTACACGGAAAACCTCTAAATTGAAAAACCAGAGGAGAGAAATCTAGATGAAGAGTTTCTACTGCTAATGAAGTCGATGCTAGCCCTTTCACCAAAGAACGAATGGAGCATCTTCGTATGTTGTTGAAATTTAGTTCTACCTCATATGACTTTCCTAATGCTTCAATGCCTCATATAAGAATTGGATCTAAGGCACTTTTCAATTCTTTTTTGTCCAATTCATCAATTTTTTCTACTCCATGGATCATAGATTTTGGAGCCTTAGACCATATAACAAGTTCATTTAAACTCTTCCAATCATATACACCATGTTATGGAAATAAAAAGATCAAAGGTTGCAGATGGGGGTTTCTCTTCTATTGTTGGAAAAGGTTCAAAACATATCGGAAAAAAATTAACCTTAATTTAGTCCTTCGTGTTCCAAAATTGGCCTGTAATCTTTTATCAGTTAGTAAACTAACAAAAGATTCTAATTGTTTAGTTATTTTCAATGAATCTCATTGTGTTCATCAAGAGAGGAATTCAAGGATGACGATTGTGAAATTTAGAATGATCAATAGCGCTACTATTTGAGAATAATTCCTTAGTGCCTAAAATTACTCAAAGTCTAATAAATGCTTTTTAATAATAAACGCTCGAACAAATAATGGTTTGGCATTACAAATTGGGCCACCCTAGTTTTATTTATCTAAAATGTTTGTTTCTTTTGCTATTTAAGAATGTGAATCTATTGAAACTTAAATGTGAAAGTTGTTTACTTGCTCAGAGTCAACGAAAACCTTATGTCCCAAGGCCTTATTTACCATCAAAATCATTTTATTTATTTCACAATCATATTTGGGGACCCTCAAGGGTTACTATTGTTTCAGGAAAAAGGTAAATGACCATACTCGTCTATGTTGGGTTTACTTAATACATAAGAAGTCAAAAGTAGAAACAATTTTTCAAAATTTCTACAACAAGATAGAAAATCAATTTCAAGCAAAAGTAAGCATGTTGAGGTCTAATAATGGGACAGAGTATTATAATAGTATCCTTGGAATATTTTTTTTTTAAGAAAAAAGGATCTTACATCAGTCTTTTTGCAATGATACTCTTGAACAAAATGAAATTGTCGAGCGTAAGAATAAACATATATTGGAAGTTTCTCGTGCAACTTTAAAGTGCTTGAAAAAAAATTTCCTTGAACTTAGAATTAATTCATATTTGCCTTTAAAAATATTTAGATGCACTGCTTAATGTGAAAACTCCAAAGAAATCTAGGTCCAAGTTGGATCCTAGGGCAAAATAAATGTGTCTTTTTTGGTTATGCTCCAAATAAAAAAGGATACAAATTCTTTAATCCTCTCACACATAAATTTTATTTCACTATGTATGCAATGTTTTTGGAAGATCTTCATTTCTTTAACAAAAATTTAATTCATGGGGAGACTTCTAGTGAATAAAATTTTTGGGAAATTGAAGCTTTACCAAATCTAATTTTTGAAACAAATAAGGAAACTAGGATCACTCAATCTAATAGTGTAGAAACTGATATTGGCTTATCATATATGTAAATGTTACTACAAGAAGAAAAAAAATCGTTCTAATCTTGAACCTGTGATTTAAGAATTTTTTTTTTTTTTTTTTAAAGGCGAAGGTCCATTGATTAGTCCAGCACCTGTTCATGAGAAGTCTCCAAGTGAAACCCTTCCAAATACTTATGGTAATACTTCACCTTTCTTCCCTTCTACTGTTCCTAAACCTAACCTAATTTTAAACCATATTCTTCCCACTCAAGAGTCTAATCTTGATCTTCCCATTACCATTAGAAATGGAACTCGTACTTGTACTAGACATCCAATTTTCAAATATTTGTCCTATGGTAACCTTTATCCTAAATATAGAGCCTTTACCATTGAAATTTCAAAACTTGTGATTCTTAGAAGTATTAAGGAGGAGTTGGATGATCAAAATTGGAGATCTGTAGTGTTTGAACAGAATGAGGCATTAAGGAAGAATCATACATGGTGAAGATTTTTGTGAAAGAGAAAGAGTTGAACTTTATCGATTTTTCTATGTATAAAACTCTTGTACAAGGCTGATATTTATAGGACTTTAATAAACATAGGCCTACTACAATTTTTGGAAGTAGAATAAAATAAATTAGGGAACAATATAATATGAATCAGCTAATATCCTATCTCCTAATTTAGTTATTCTATTTAAGTTAAAGACTAATCAGTCTTCCTCAATTATAGGAATCAAATCTTCAACACCCTCTCAAGTTGGTGTGTATATATTGGTCATATCCAACTTGCTTATAAGAAGCTCAAAATTCAATCTAGAGAGTCCTTTGGTAAGAATGTCAACTATCTATTGAGGTGAAGGAACGAATGGCATGCAAATAGCACCTTCTTCAAGTTTCTCTTTTATGAAGTAGCGGTCAATTTCAATATGTTTAGTTCTATCATGTTGTACTGGATTATGTGATATGCTAATTTCCACCTTGTTATAATAATAAAGCTTCATAGGGACTTCAATAGGTCTCTTTAGCTCAACTAAAACTTGTTTCAACCATAATATTTCACACACACCATGAGCCATAGCTCAATATTCCGCCTCCACACTACAACGAGCTACAACACTTTGTTTCTTACTTCCCAAGTGACTAAGTTACCCTATACAAATGTACAATAACCCAAAGAATGATACATGGTGAAGATTTTTTTGAAAGAGAAAGAGGTGAACTTTATTGATTTTTCTGTGTATAAAACTCTTGTACAAGGCTGATATTTATAGGACTTTAAGAAACATAGCCCTACTACAATTTTAGGATACATAATAAAATAAATCAGAAAACATATGAATAAGCTAATATCCTATCTCCTAATTTAGTTATTCTATTTAAGTTAAAGACTAACAGTCTTCCTCAATTATAGTACTAAAATCTTCAAGACCCCTTAAGTTGGTGCGTATATATTCGTCATGCCCAACTTGCCTGTAAGAAGCTCAAAATTGGATCAGAAGAGTCCTTTGGCGAGAATGTCAGCTACCTGTTGAGGTGAAGGAACGAATGGCATACAAATAGCACCTTCTTCAAGTTTCTCTTTTATGATGTGGCGATCAATTTCAATATGTTTAGTTCTATCATGTTGTACTGGATTGTGTGCTATGCTAATTTCCACCTTGTTATCACAGTAAAGCTTCATTAGGACTTCAATAGGTCTCTTTAGCTCAACTAAAACTTGTTTCAACCATAACATTTCACACATACCATGAGCCATAGTTTGATACTTCGCCTCTGCACTGCTATGGGCTATAACACTTTGTTTCTTACCTCTCCAAGTTACTAACTTACCCCATACAAATGTACAATAACCCGAAGAATGATACATGGTGAAGATTTTTTTGAAAGAGAAAGAGCTGAACAAGGTTGATATTTATAGAACTTTAAGAAACATAGCCCTAATACAATTTTAGGAAACAAAATAAATAAATCAAGAAACAAAATAATATGAATCAGTTAATATCCTATCGCCGAATTTAGTTATTCTATTTAAGTTAAAGACTAATCAGTCTTCCTTAATTATAAGAATCAAATCTTCAACACCCCCTCAAGTTGGTGCGTATATATTCGTCATGCCTAACTTACTTGTAAGAAGCTCAAAATTGGATCTGAAGCGTTCTTTGGTGAGAATGTCAGCTATTTGTTGAGGTGAAGGAACGAATGGCATGCAAATAGCACCTTCTTCAATTTTCTCTTTTATGATGTGGTGATCAATTTCAATATGTTTAGTTCTATCATGTTGTACTGGATTGTGTGTTATGCTAATTTCCACCTTGTTATCACAATAAAGCTTCATTGGGACTTCAATAGGTCTCTTTACTTGTTTCAACCATAACATTTCCACTACCGCGAAGCTGATAGTTTATTCTCTGCCTCCTTGCTATTGTCGCCTCGATTCTGGTCGGCCGAATGGCGGATCGGCCGAGTTCGGGCGCGGACTATATCTGGGACTCTTTACCTTTTTTTTTTTTTTCTGGTGAACTTGTACTGTGGGTATCTGAAGCAATTTACAGCCAATAACAGAATCATTTACATATCTGAAAGAACTACCATAGGAGTGGTGTCCATCAAATCTATACACATATACTGAGTCCCATTTACATATACAAAAAATGTACTTTTACATTTACAAATCAGAGCGCGGAAACTACATGTAGTGAACCCCTACTAGTGTGCTGGCCCAACAGTATGCCGAAGTTTTCGGACGTCTTCTCCTATACCAACATGGATTAAAAACCCGTGCTACCTACACGGATTCATGACATGTTGCCTTTCATGTTCATGTTCATGTTTCAGTTCGTTTTCATATTTCATATCATATTCATGTTTCATGAACACGTCTATACATATTGCATTTCCTATATTTTCCTGTTTCATATCTGTTGCATATGAAATTTCAGATACTTGTACGGTATGACACCGATGTATTCACACATCCTTCATGTATTCTTGTTCCTCTTTGAATCTACGTTACTTAGAAATTGGAATCATTCCAATTGAATCATCCAAACTCAAGTTATGGCATTTTCATGCAAAACTAGTCAATTCCGATATTACACTATGGAGAGTTTGTAATACTCATTTTTCCGGGAGACTTAACTTCATACCTTGTCACGCCCCAAATCCCGGTCCAACCCGATTGGCGGATCCTAACCGGTTTCCGGGACGCGAGAACATATATACAGTACTAAGTCCCATTACATATTCAAAAACTATACATTTACAATTCTTGATCAGTGAGAACCTCTGATGATGAACCCCCTAGTCGATATGTTGCCACTGAAGAATGCGGAAGTTCTCGGACGTCTTCTCCTATACCTACACGGATTAAAAACCGTGCTAAACTTTCTGCAGCTTATTTAGAAACATATATAATATGCATGTATCTAGTTATAATAACACCTATGATAACGGATATAAGAAATTACGGCCATTCATCTCATGGGTTTATCTGATTACTTATACTTATTCTTATGAAAGTACCCGTAGAGTCTTGCAGTTTATTATGCGGACGTACCCGTAGGTACTCTTGGACTTATCTTTGTGATACGGGACTTATATTTATTCAGATCTCAGTATAGATTCTGAGCTTACTCATGTTCGAAATACCCTTAGGTATTACGGTCGAGCGATACACCTTCACATATCCTGCTTATTCATTGTCGGGTTATTATCATATAATTATGGAATACCTTGGCCGAGTTCTAATAAAAGTGTAGACAACGTATAATAAGTATCAGAATGCTATCACAATGCAGTGCGAAGTGCACAAAGTAGAATTTCAGTTTACGACGGGGTGCCGTAGCACTAATCAAGGCAGGAGTGCCGTAGCACTTAACCGGACAGGAGTGCCTTAGCACTAGCAGATGCAGTACTAATCGGATCGGGAGTGTCGGGCCTTGGCCCGAATCGAAGTACTAATCAAAGCGAAGTCTTGGAGCATAACGAAATCAGTACTAATCAGATCAGGAGTGCCGGAGCACTAACTGGAGTACCAGTACTAATCGAGACAAGTGCTATTTGGAGTTAATAAGCTGGTCTCGGGTATTTTATAATTATATGAGTTCGGTAACACTATCTTATAATAGGGCGTGCCCAGCCACTTATGTGTTCATAGCCGGACCAGATTCCTTATCTTGGTAAAGGTATGATGCGTATGTAATCACACCTTATTCATGTATTCTTATTATACTAAGAATCTACTTTACCCGGGAATTGGAATCAATCCAATCGGATCATCCAAACTAAAGTTATGGCACTTTCATGCCAACTAGTCCTTTTACCGATTTTACCCGAGGGACAGTTTGAAATACTCACTTTTCCAGGGTCTTAACTTCATATTTGGAACTATATCTTTGTACTCCTTTAAATTTAAGGTGCTAAGGGTTCTATTCCAACTGGAATCACCCCATTCGGAGCACCGAAACTCAAGTTACGTCCGAAACAACTCGGACTACTCTATGATCAACTGATGCAGGAAATGGGCTTGCACATAGCCCCACTTGGAGTGAATTTTTGGGCTATCTAGAGTCAGAATTTGGAATACTTAGTAACTATGTTTTGTTCTCCTTGAAGTCTATTTTAAGTGGCCACTTGAATCCACTTTCAGGCTCGGATAAGAAAGAGCCAGTTATGGCCAAAATCTGGCGTTGAGAGCAGGAAACTAGAGCTTGGTTGTGCAGGTACAAGCTCAAGTTATGCCGGTACAACGGCCCAAAAATGACCAGAACCGAATTGTACCGGTACAAGCTCAAGTTGTACGAGTCTTAATCCCGAAAATGCCCCGGAATGGGTATTTTCTCCCCCTTTCATACATATCATCCAGATCAAACTTTTATCATAAATACCTCCCAAAACAACTATATTATGGAGTTTATAACCATACATAAACCAATTATAAAGGTTATGTAGAGTTTGTTGTAAAACCACTAACACAATTTCCATGAATCCCTCCTCGAAATGAGGATTTCCTTACGATCTTGTGCTATTTAGAATTATAGCAACCACCTTTCAAGAGGCAACTGGTTAAGATGTAATCCATAACAACTCTAGAGTTTGGGCAAGCTCCTAACCATCCAATTGCATGAACCTTCACATAAAACATAGGAATTCCATGAAGCATTCATAGTTCCATACGAAGTGAGCATCATTACCTTGGTTGCTCCCTCACTTCTTCTTAACTGTGCTCTCTTCTTCTCCTTCCTTTTTCCTCCTCCTTCCCGTAAGCTATCTTGTTTGGAGACCAAAAATGCATTTTTGGTCTCCGATCCTTTATAATAAAGGTTTTAAATTATTTAGCATTCTTGTGCTTTTCCATAATTACAATTACAAATCTCATTATTTACACTTTGGCCTCCTAATTATATAACCCACATGTCTTTGATGTCCCTCTTTGGACAAGTCTGGTTTTGCCCTTATAATTTATACAACTAAGGGTTGCAAGTTTACATATTTTTCGCAGTTAATTCTGAAAATTTTTAATTTATATCTAAAATACCTAAACATGTTGAAAACAACCAGGGTATCTTTACGAGGTCATTACATCACATTACTGGTTTCTTTGTATTCATTTGAATCTAAGGTGCTAAGGGTCCATCTCCAGCTGGAATCACCCGAATAAGAGCCTTAGAAACTCGAGTTAAATCACAAACAACCGGACTACTCTATGATGATCAAAGCTAGACGAGAAATTTAGCCAAACATAGCCCCTCTTTGAGTGAATTGTTGGGCACATAGGTCAGAATTCGAGTAGCTATTTGAGGATGTTTGAGTTCTCCTTGAGTCACAGTTTAACTAGAGCTTAAATCCTCCAAGGATAATAAATGACGAAGTTATGGCCATCTGAGTGCAGTGCAGAAATAGAACAGTGGTATCGATGCCGGTACCGGTGCCGGGTTAATTAGAACACTTATGGCACCCCCACTTGGAGTGAATTTTTGGGCCAACTAGAGTCATAATTTGAAGGTACCTATTTCAGGATTTTTTTATTCTCCTTTAAGTCTATTTTAACCAGCCACTTGAATCACTCAAATCGGATAAGAAATGAGCAAGTTACGGCCAAAATACTAACACTAGTCTAAAATAGAGCATGGGTACCGGTACCGGTACATGTGCGATGGACATACAATCTGATCTGGGGTACCACTGACTAGTGCCGGTACCACCCCTCGAAATTTCCCATGTGGTGGCTTTTCTCCCATTTTTCCGTGTTGCTGCAGAATCAACTCATTAATCAATATAAACTAAAACCACTCCACTGTTCATCTTGTAACCTCGATTATGCTCAAATCATCTTTCAATACTTATGTTTCTTAAAACCTTTCATGAATTACTCCCCAAACAAACTCTAATATAAGTTCATAACCCATACACAAACCAAACATGAAGATTAGTTGGGGTTCATTCTAAACCACTAACTTCGATTACTTTCAATTAAACCATGAATCCAACCTCAAAGGGAGGATTCCATACTCATATTGTACCATATGGGGTTTTACCAACCCCACTTTCAAGAAATCTTTGGTTAGGATGAAATCCTAACAAACCCTAGGTTTAGGGACAAGCTATTAACCATACAAAACCTTAGAATTCCATAGAGTTCCATACCAAAAATCATAGAAATCCATACAAAAATCCAAAGATCCATACTCATAGTCATAGTTCCATACCTTTTTTATCTTCCTTTCTTCTTCTCTTCTCTTCTTCTTCTCTTCCTCTTCCTCTACTTCCTCTTCTCCCCTTCTTTTCTCTCCTTTACAGTTTGTTCCCCCAAATTGAGACCAAATTTGGTCTTAAATCAAGGGTTTCTCCTGAGGCCATGTTTGGCTCCCAAAAACCCATTTTTTTTAGGTTAAGTCTCTCTAATTGCCTTTTCGTCCTCCCTCATTCTATTAATTGCACTGTACTTTATGTTATTTCCACTTTGGCCTCTCATCTTATCAACTTATGACTTTTAAGCTCCTTTTTGATAAATTACAATTTTGTCCATATGTTTTGTACAATTTCCGGGTTTCTCAATTTCCATGTTTCGCATTTAAATCACGAAACATTCAAATTATGCCTACAAAATACCCTAAACATGTCGAAAACGACTAAGGTAAATTTCGGGGTGTTACAATTCTCCCCCCCTTAAAATAAATTTCTTCCTCGAAATTTCCTGAACTGAAGAGATGAGGGTAATATGCCCCTGTACCAAAAACTTCCATTTTCATATATGGCATAATCAGTCTTATCTCCAATACTTGACATCATCTTTTCAGACATTCTGATTCATATCACAGTATAACTCTCAGCCAGACTGACAAGGCTCCATCGGAACTAAATTTCTTGTCCTAATCTTTCAAAGTACGGATTGGTACTTATTCATTTCGATTCGATATACGGGACAAGGACATCACTTGATAGACCAACACTTTACTATGTAAGAGTACATCATGTCGAAAACTCTTCAGCTAAACTGTTACGATGCCAACTATCCTTTGAATTCCAGGTCGACCTATTGGCGGGATCAGAACATCAGTCAGTGAGATCTCTCTTGGACTCTTTCTGTTTTTTTTTTTTTCGAGGCTGAACTTGTACACAGTAGGTATACAAACAATTTTCTATAACAACAAGAATCATTTACATATCTGAAGAACTACCAGGAAGTGGTGTCCATCTCAAAATCTATGCACATATCTTGGGTCCATTTACATATACAGCGTACTTTTTACATTTACAAATCCCAGTGCGGAAACTACATGTAGTGAACCCTGCTAGTGTGTTGTGTGATGTCACGGAAGTTCTGGACGTCTTCTCCTGTACCTACACGGATTAAAGCCCGTGCTAAACTGCAGCTTAGTGGAAGCAGATGACTTATCTGAAACACATTGCACTTATCTTTGAATCATAATAAACATATAACGATATGGATATCATAGCAATCTTCATGCATTCATATAACACATTTACATACACCATTATCCTTGTAACAAACTCCTTGCTTGTTTAGATCATTATCTATTCTTGAACCCCATACCATACCAAACTTATACTTACTCAGATCTTACTCTTATGGCATATTTATTCTTATTCCAATCTCCCGTAGGACGCATATTTATACTTATTTCCCGTAGGACACATACTTATTTAGATTCCTCGTATGCGGTACTAAGCTTATACATATACTTATACTTGTCTCCCGTAGGACACATACTTATGCTTGTATCAGACGTATATTTATTCAGATCTTCCAAAGGACATATATATATATCGGACTTATACTCATACTTGCCTCAGACTTATAATTATTCAAAGCTCCCGAAGGACATCTATATCGGACTTATACTGATACTTGTCCAGATCTCTCGTAGGAGTTACAGAGCTTAGACCTTTCTTTGAAGTGCAGTTGGTACTCTGGAGAGAAAAAAAACACCCTTATCGTGCGTATCTTATACTTGTACTCTGGGACATCTTGTCTTATTGATCTTATGCTTATATTCAAAGCTTATACTTGTATTCTAGATCTTATACTTGTGATGCAGGAGATTGATACGATGCAAAAAGTACCGTGGAATTTTCTATGATTCCTTATACGGGGTAGAAGTGGAGGTACCTATTGGACTTACTTATATTACAAAACTTATAGTAACAATTCTGGAAGTCTGGAAGTACTACGTGGAGTACTATAGAGACTTTTCTTGTACAAAAGTACCGTGGGTATACGGAATAGATCTGAGGTTCCGTAGGTACGACCGGATCTTTACCATATTCATTTCGCTACTCTTTATTCTTTATTGAGTCTTATCATATAACGAGTTTGACTGCAGACCCGATCATAAGAAATGATTAGGGCGGCCGCGATATTAAGTACGAAGGCCGCAATCACGATCGCGGGCCGATGCGTGCACGCCCCGCCTTGATAGAAGTGTCGTAGCACCAGCGAGTGCGAAGCGCAGATAGAGCGTGCACGCCCGTGGCGAAGTGTCGTAGCACCAGCGGGAGTCTTTGAAGCCCCGTCGAGCGCGTGTACGCCGCCTTGACGAAGTGTCGTGGCACGGCGAGAGTCACCGGCCGCCGATCGAGCGATGCTGCGCGCGTAATAAAGTGTCGTAGGCTCGGCCGGGAGTGCGAAACCGCCGTCGAGCGTCCATCATTCATTCTTCGGTCCTAGGTAGTCATACTATTATATGTCTTTCAGAACTCAAAACCTATCTTAAATCACGTTCTGGGTTAATGAAATATTGCCTTTCATGTTCATGTTCATGTTTCAGTTCGTTTTCATATTTCATATCATATTCATGTTTCATGAACACGTCTATACATATTGCATTTCCTATATTTTCTGTTTCCGTATGCAGTGCATATGACATTTCAGATACTTATGCGATATGTGCCGTGTATTCACACATCCTTCATGTATTCTTGTTCCTCTATGAATCTCACGATTACTTGAAGTGGAATCATTCCAATTGAATCATCCAAACTCAAGTTATGGCATTTTCATGCCAAACTAGTCAATTCACCGATATTACACTAGGGAGAGTTTGTAATACTCATTTTTCCGGGAGGCTTAACTTCATACCTAACCCTGGTTCTTTGTATTAATTTGAAGCCTAATGTCTTTGGAGTCCATCTCAACTAGAATCCACCCAGTCAGACAGAAACTCGAGTTATGTCCTAAACAACCCGGACTACTCAATGATAAAAACTGAAGCAGAAATTTGCTTGAACATAGCCCCTCTTTGAGTGAATTGTTGGGCCACATAAAGTCAGAATTCGAAGGTAGCTATTTGAGGATGTTTAGTTCTACTTGAAGTCTAGTTTAACTAGAAACATGAATCACTCAAATTGGATAATAAATGACCAAGTTATGGCTAAAATAGAACAACTGATGCGAAACATAACAAGCTGGTACGGTACCGGTACGATTAATGGCTATATGGTACCCCCACTTTGAGTGAATTTATAGGCCACCTAGAGTCATAATATTGAGTACCTATTTCGAGGGATGTTTATTCTCCTTAAAGTCCTTTTAACTAGACATGAATCCTCCGTCGGATAAGAAATTAGGCAAATTCTGAAACCAAAATACTGCATTGGTCAAAAATAGAGCATGGGTACCGGTACCAGTGGACAGAACAAAATCGGTACCGGTACCACCCTCGAAATTTCCCCATAATGGTGGCTTTTCTCCCATTTTTCCATATTTTGCTACCCAAATCAACTCAATAATCAATATACACTTCAAAACCACTCCATATTCATCTTGTAACCTCAATTATACTCAAATCATCTTTCAATACTTATCTTCAAAACTGCTTTCATGAATTACTCTAAACAATAACTCTATTGGGTCATAACCCGTACAGAATGAACATGAAAATTAGTTAGGGTTTTATTCTAAGCCCTAACTCAATTACCTCAATTAAACCATGATCCAACCTCAAAGGGAGGATTCTATACTCATCTTGTACCATATGGGGTTTTACCAACCCTACTTTCAAGAAATCTTTGGTTAGGATGAAATCCTAACAAACCCTAGGTTTGGGGACAAGCTATTAACTATACAAAACCTTAGAATTCCATAGAGTTCCATACCAAAAATCATAGAAATCCATAGAAAAATCAAAAGATCCATACTCATAGTCATAGTTCCATACCTTTTTTATCTTCCATTCTTCTTCTCTTCTCTTCTTCTTCTCTTCCTCTTCCACTTCTTCTTCTTCTCCCCTTCTCTTCTCTTCTTTACGGTTTTGTCCCCTACATTGAGACCAAATTTGGTCTTAAATCAAGGGTTTCTCCTGAGGCCATGTTTGGCTCCCAAGAACCCATTTTTTTTGGGTTAAGTCTCTCTAATTGCCTTTTAGTCCTCCCTCATTCTATTAATTGCACTGTACTTTATGTTATTTCCACTTTGGCCTCTCATCTTATCAACTTATGACTTTTAAGCTCCTTTTTGATAAATTACAATTTTGTCCTTATGTTTTGTACAATTTTCGTGTTTCTCAATTTCCATGTTTCGCATTTAAATCACGAAACATTCAAATTATGCCTACAAAATACCCTAAACATGTCGAAAATGACTAGGGTATATTTAAAGATCCACAATTCTCACCCCCTTAAATAAATTTCTTATAAAAATTTCTAAACTAAAGAGATGAGGGTAATATGCCCCCGTACCAAAAACTTCCATTTTCATATATGGCATAATCAATCTTATCTCCAATACTTGACATCATCTTTCGGAGCATTTACGATTCATATCTGGTATAACTCTCACTTGAGCCAACAAGGCTCCATCAGAACTAAATTTCTTGTCCTAATCTTTCAAAGCTGGATTGGTACTTATTCATTCTAGTCAATATACAGGACAAGGACATCCGCATTAGACCAACACTTTACTATGTAGGTACATCCTTAATCGAAAACTCTTCTAGAAACGCCTAAACCTAGGCTCACGATACCAACATCACGCCCCAATTCACAGTCCGACTAATGGCGGATCGGGCAGTTCGGGCGTGAGACTATATACTGGGACTCTTTACCTTTTTTTTTTTTTTTTTTTCTCAGAGCTGAACTTGTACCTGTGGGTATACAAACAATTTCTATAATCATAAGAATCATTTACATATACAAAAGAACAACCACCGGAGTGGTGTCCATCAAAATCTATCTGCATATCTTAGTCCGTTTACATATACAAAAGCGTACTTTACATTAACAAATCGAGGCGCGGAAACTACATGTAGTGAACCCACTAGTATGCGAGGCGGCAATATCACGGAAGTTTATGGGCGTCTTCTCCTATTTACCGCAGTTAAAACCGTGCTAAGCACTGCAGCAGTGGGAAACAAATAACTATCTGAAACACTATGCACTTATCTTGAATCATAATAAACATATAACGTGCCGAGATATCATAATCTTCATGCGACATATAACACATTTACATACATAAATATGTATAACAAACTCATGCTTGTTTAGATCTCGTATCACAGCTCACGAACTTATACTTATAAACTTATACTTATGAGATCCTCTTATGGCAGATTTATTCTTATTCCAATCTCCCGTAGGACACATATTTATACTTATTTCCCGTAGGACACATACTTATTCAGATTCCTCGTATGCGGTACTGAGCTTATACATATACTTATACTTGTCTCCCGTAGGACACATACTTATGCTTGTATCAGACGTATATTTATTCAGATCTTCCAAGGACATATATATATCGGACTTATACTCATACTTGTCTCGAACATAATTATTCAAAGCTCAGAAGGACATCTATATCGGGACTTATGCGATGCTTGTCTAGATCTCGTAGGAGTTACGGAAGCTTAGACCTTTCTTGAAGTACCGTGAGTGCTGCGGAACTTACTCTTAATACGTTGTATCTTATGCTTGTACTACGGGCATATCCTTGTCTTACTGATCTTATCTTGTGATGCGGGCTTATCTTGTATTACAAATCTTATACTTGTATTACGGGCTTGATGCAGTACAAAGTACCACATTAGGTACTACTGATTCCTTATATGGAGGTACCCGTAAAGTACCTCTTTGGACTTATACTTATATTACAAAACATGCTTAATTTACCGTCACGGAAGTGCAGAAGTAGGTACTCACGGAGACTTTTCTTAATACAAAAGTACCCATAGGTACTGATAGATCTGAAGTACGAGTAGGTACATTGAGATCTTTACCATATTTATTTCTTTCTCTTATTCTTTATTCAAGTCTTATCCTTAAAACTGTTTGACTACCCGGACCAATCGCATAAGAAATGGGTAGGGATGGCACAATAAGTGCCGAAGGCACAATATAGTCTTGACGTGCGTGCACGCCATGAAGTGTCATTGCGCGTAGGAGTCTTAGAAACAACGTCGAACATGCCTGCCCATAATAGAGTGTCATAGCACCAGCAGGATCGAGGCAGTGCACCTTGCATAGCGGAATGCCGTGGCACGGTGGGAGTCAGGAAGCACCGACGTCCACTCATTCGTTTCTTGGTCCTAGGTAGTCATCTTGACCATCTTTTGGAACTCATAACCTATCTTAAATCACATTCTGTGTTCATGACATATTGTCTTTCATGTTCATGTTCATGTTTCAGTTCGGTTTCATATTTCATATCGTATTCATGTTTCATGAACACATCTATACAAATTGCATTTCCTATATTTTCCTGTTTCATACATTTGCATATGACCAACAGATCTTGTAATAGTACTGACAGATGTATTCGCACATCCTTCATGAATTCTTGTTCCTTTTATGAATCGTTACTTAGAAATTGGAATCATTCAATTGGTCATGCATCAGTTATGGCATTTTCATGCCAAACTAGTCAATTCACCGCTATTACACTAGGGAGAGTTTGTAATACTCATTTTTCCGGGAGTCTTAACTTCATACATGTCCCTGGTTCTTTGTATTCATTTGAAGCTAAGGTGCTAAGGGTCCATCTCCAACTGGAATCACCCAAATCAGAGCACCGAAACTCGAGTTATGTCCTAAAGCAACTGGACTGCTCTAACAGTCAAAGCTGACGAAATTTAGCGAACATAGCCCCTCTTTGAGTGAATTGTTGGGTCACATAAAGTCAGAATTCGAAGGTAGCTATTTGAGGATGTTTAGTTCTACTTGAAGTCTAGTTTAACTATCAACTTGAATCACTCAAACCGGATAAGAAATGACCAAGTTATGGCCAAAAATCGAACCTTTGGTCTGAAATACGAACAAGCGGTATCGATCTTGATGCAGAGTGCCGGTCAATGGCTATATGGTACCCAGCTTTGGGGTAGTTATGGACTACCTAGAGTCATAAGTTGAAGGTACCTATTTTAGGATGTTTTATTCTCCTTGAAGTCTATTTTAACCAGCCACTTGAATCTCTCCATCGGATAAAAACTTCCAGCAAATTACGACGAAATACTAACACTTTGGTCAAAATAGAGTATAGATGCAGGTACCGATGGAATGAACACAATCGGTACCGGTACCACTCTGTTTAGTACCGGTACCACCCCTCGAAATTTCCCCATAATGGTGGCTTTTCTCCCATTTTTTCATATTTTTCTACCCAAATCAACTCAATAATCAATATACACTTCAAAATCACTCCATATTCATCTTATAAGCTCAATTATACTCAAATCATCTTTCAATACTTATGTTTCTTCAAAAACCTTTCATGAATTACTCCCAAACAACTCTAATATGGGTCATAACCCATACACAAACCAAACATGAAGATTAGTTAGGGTTTGTTCTAAACCCTAACTCAATTACTTTCAATTAAACCATGAATCCAACCTCAAAGGGAGGATTCCATACTCATCTTGTACCATATGGGGTTTTACCAACCCTACTTTCAAGAAATCTTTGTTTAGGATGAAATCCTAACAAACCCTAGGTTTGGGGACATAAGACTCACTAAGAAGGCTATATTAGGACGAGTATGTGCTAAGTAAATAATGTAACACCCTAAAATATACCTCGTAGTTTTATAACATGTTTAAAGTATAAAATAAGTTAAAATTTTTTTTTTTTCCGGAAATTATATTGCTAAGTTAAAAAAATAAAAATAAAAATAAAACCATAATTAATACAAGAGTCAAGATTAAGTGGTAAGAATTTTTCAAAATGAGGACCAGGAAAGCCATAAATGAAGAGAGTATATGCGAAATGTGATGTAATAAGTTAAATGTCAAAATAGAGAGGGAGTTTTAGGTCAAAATAAAATGGGGAAACTTAAGCAAAAATAGGGCGAGCACATTGGCCTTGAACAAAAAAGGGGGTTAAGACCGCATTTTTAGTGCTTTAGAAATGAGTAGTTTTCTCATTTGGAAGAAACTAGGAACGCATGTCAGGGTGGAGGAGAAAGAGGAGAGATTAGTTGGATTATGGCCAGCTTCTCAAGGTTTTTATTCAAGCTAAGTGAAGGAGAAAGCTATTGTTTGAAGCTTCAAGAGATTTAAGGTATGAAAATTGGCCCTAACTTCCTATTTTATTGTGTTTGGATTCTGTAAAACCCTACTTTTGTATATATATGTTTGAGTTAGAGTTCAAGCAGCCTTTTTGCTTTGATTATGATTGATTTTGAGGAATTTTTGTATAAAAGGAATGTTGGGGTTTTAGGGGAGATGCTGTCAAAATTTTCCAAAACCCATATTCTTTTTTTTTTTTTTTTTGTCATTACTCATCCAAATTGAGTGATTCAAATTTCTAGGTAAACCAGACTTCTAGAGGAATAAATTTCCTTGAAATAAGTGTATTAAAATTTGGACCCCATTGGACCCAGAAATTCATCAAAGTGAGGCTTTTTTTTGGGGCAAATATTGGTTCTGGTTTGGTATAGTTTTGGTGTTTTGGGACAGTTTTGGTATTTAGTCTATAAGTTGAGTTTCACTCATTCAAATTGAGTGATTCAAATTTTTGGGTAAACTAGACTTCTAGGAGAACAAATTTTCCTAAAATAAGTGTATTCAAATTTGGGCCCCATTGTTCCCATAAATTCATCTAAAGGGAGCTTTGTGTACAAGAAATTTCTGGTTCTGTTTTGAAAATAGATGGTCCCGGTTGTTTAGGACATATCTTGAATTTCGATGCTCCGAATTGAATGATTCCAATTTTTGAATAAAATAGATTTATAGAGGAACAATGGACTTAAAGGAGGTTGGGTAAAATATGTAAGACCCGAGAAAATTCCAATTTCTGGAAAAATGGCAAAATCGTAATTTCCGGTTTTGAGGAGTTTCGACAAAATCCGTGAGGTAGGGGTTTCATTCTACTTGTTTTACACTTTATTTAAGTGTTTTGTAATGTTGATTGGTTTGAGACAGGCGGCCGTTTTGATGGAATCTGAGAACTTTGGACGAAATTGTGGAAATTTTGGAGACTTTGGGTATGCAGCTGACGATCCGAAGTGGAAGTTGTTTGTGTTGGAAATTAAGCATTAAATTGTGTAGTAGAATAGCCATGGAAATTGAGTTTCAAAAAGTGGGCCGTGTAGCAGGATTAGTGAAGTGCCCATGGACAACCCACTTGCTACGTTTACAAAGTTTGTAAAACGATTCTGGGGTTCTAATATTGAAATAGTCCGAAAATGTCCATGTGTTTAGGTGCTGAAATTGATGAAATGAATGGCTTGATTTGTGTGGAAATGGATAGGTTAATGCATGAACTTCTTGTATTAATATGATGTCACAAATTATATGGAATATAATTGTGTGTATAAACCGTGGAGATGAGAGGTATGATTTGCTCAATTATATGGAATATAATTGTGTGTAATAGGCCATTGGAGATGAGATTGTGTTTGCTTCCAGTGAGCTAATTTGCGTGATGGTTGATATTGTTGAATTACATTTGGTGTAATTGTAAATTATGTAGATATATGCATGATGGTATATTTGCATGTGTTGTATATATTGTGTGAAATGGCATAATGCATCTCATGCGTAGGGTAGCTAGAAATTAGGTGAGTGCATGACATGAAAAATTGAAAGAAAAACGAAAAGTTTTTTTAAAGGAATTTCACAGGATGAATTTCCAGGAGAATGGGGTTAGGAGACGGTCCTAACCGTCATTTTGGTTCGAGGACCATAGTACATTTCGGAAGGTTCCTCCAGCTTACGTTCGCCTCGGAGGGGTAGTCCGTATTTTCTGCGTGCTTGATTAGTATAGTTCGAAAACAAACGAATTGTTTGAAAAGATGTTTTCTCATACATGGCCCAGGCAAGAGTGTGAGGAGTTAGTGAGGACTTCGGGACGTGGGTTGGTCATTTAGACATTTAAGTAGGATCACAGAATTTCACTTGAATGTGTGTTTACTTTGGGGTGATGCATACACTTAGGTGGAGAGTAGCCCACTTAGGGTGATTCGGTGCCGAGCAGTAGCTCACCTGTCGAGGAATATTATTTCAGGTACAGGGAGCGCACGAGGAGATGGCTCATCATAGAGACCGCTTTAGAAGAAAGTCAGGATGTGGCTTTGGTTTTATGATGTAGTACATGTATTAGAATGTTTAAAAACTTGTATATGTTGTATAAAGTAAAATTCTAACTCTTGAAACTATGGCATATAGTTGGTATGTTGATGAGTATATTAGTATGGGCCCGAGTAGTTTTTCCACTAAATATAAATGTTATATTGGATTGTTTAGGACAGAGTTTTTTATATGGGTAGAGCTTCCGGTACTAAAGGAGACTACTTGATTTTTCGTGAGAGAATTCGAGGTCACCCAGAGCATCCACAGTGTTTCCTTGGGTTGACGGTAGTCACTTGGACACCACAGAGTTAGGCGTCTAAATATTTATTTCCATTTGTTCCCATAAAATTTTACAAGTGAAGGTGTATTGGGTAGAAATCAACCCTAACCAAAAACACTAGCATGCAAGATTGGTATTTTTCTCTATTTGTGATGGATTAGGGGTTGGTGACGAGGAAACCTAAGTAAGATCGAAATTCAAAGGATGGGAGTCAAGGAGCAACATCCTTTTTTGGTTTGTTCTTCTTATTTCTTTTCTTATTGTAGCTTTGTATTGGATTTGTCAAAAACTAAAATGATTTACATAGGAAAACTACATGTGTGCTTTGTTTTTAACTATAAACAAATTTGTCTTAAGTGATTAGGAAATTGATTGCAAATGGATTGCCATGAAAATTGCATGAGCATCAAAATGTGTTTATTGGGGTATATATCTATATACAATATTGTAATTTACTATGACTGAGTATTAATGCCCTTAAGAGAATGTTATCCGTCATATTCGAGTTAAGGATAGATTGGTATACCAATAGGGTTAATGTAGCGATGCGTAGATTGAAATGATTTATAGTGGCATCACCGTCCAGCGCCCAGCGGAACTGATATCGGTAGTGTACACAAAATGAATTTGCAAATAACCAGTCAATAGCCTAGTGGGACCGTACTGTGTTATTAAATGTTTTTACATCGGCCTGCAGCCCAGCGAGATCATGCTGGTGATTCTGTTATCCTATGCACCAAAAGTCATGGTTAAATTCGTTTAAGGGCAAACTTATAAGTAAATGTGTGAAATGCATAATTTGAGTTTTGAAGGAAAAATTAACATATATATTGTTTATTGCATTGACCATTAAAATTGTGTCAAAATATTGTTTTCAAAAAGATACATACTTTATGTTTGATTGAAATGAGGATAGAAATATATAGAACCACTAAGCATGAAAATGGTTAGCATGTTGTTTTATCACGTGCGAGTCTGAGGTGAATAAGGGAAGATCGGGGCAATGAGGCAGGAGTCATCATCGAATCATGCAGAGTATAAGTAAATGCTCCTTCTCATGCATGCATTTCATTTCAAAAAAAAACATGTAATTGTTTTGCATTGCAAACAAAGATGTATAAATCTTCATGGGAATGAAGAGTATATTTTGACTTATGTTTAGACATGAACTACAATGTTTTGTAAATGATTTAAAAAGGGCAAGAAATGTCGTCTTGAATAAATGAGGGAATTGAGCAAATGATGGGCTCTCTACTATGATTGATGTATATTTTTTATATATATAATGCATATTAGTAGTGAGATCATATTTTCATACATACATAAATATGATTTAAATGGATATTAAATATCAATGAAAATAATAAGTATAGATGTATTTCTGGATGAATGGAATTGAGTGAATTAAAGCATCCACAGGATTACGGTCCAGCGGATTGGTCGAGTCGGAGTCGAGATGCAGTCGGTCTGGGTATGACCAAAACAAGCTTGCTACTAGCTTCTAATATCAAGCAGTATCAACAAGCATTCCATCTTTAATATCTGCTCTCTTGTGATTCCGATCCATAGGGGTATTTGTAGATCGACATCCACTCATCCTTGTTTCCTTTAGAAAGTCCAAGACATACTTATGTTGGGACACAACTAAATCCTTCCTTGACTGAGCTACCTCCATCCTTAGGAAATATCGTAGCGTTCCCAAATCTTTGATCTCAAAACTAGAAGTAATGTGACGGCCAGCGTCGCCGTGCAGAGCAGGCCGAGAAGGCAGGCAGGATGCGGGACGCGAGTCTCTTTTTTGAATCGATTCCTTTTTCTTTTGTCGGTAAAACACATTTCCGATACTCATTTTTGTAAGGATATTTATCTTTATGAAATATATATGTATATACTAATTCAACTTAAAAAGGACCCATTTTTGTTTCAACCTCATTTTCCATTAAATATGTATTACATGCCCATTTAGTCCATTTACCACCTTTATACATTCACGACATTATAGCTGGATTTCAATACCGAATATTTACAAAACAAAATCAGAGTTTGTAAAAAAAGTGTCAAATATATTTCATGAATGCAAGGTCGGAGCTTTGCTTCAATTCCGTGATGCCTTAACGTTGACTCTGAATCACTACGGTCTTTTCCTTCGTACCTATTCACTCGGCACCTACGCGATGATAAATCAACACGCTAAGCATTTTCATGCCTAGTGGTTCTATACAGTTCTCTCTTCATTTCAGTTTAAGTAAATCATGAATTTTTCTAAATCGATGCCTTTGTATAATTTTTTCAATGACCCGGTAAGTCTGATACATATATGTAGATTTTCATTTCGTATACATTCAAATTACAATTCATTGGTGATTTCAATCATGCAGTTTCATATGTAATAAATCATGCATTTCACAGTTTTCTTTTCATTTTTCCCTTAAGCAAATTCAACCTATGCTTTCAGTGCACAAGATAACGAATCACCGGCACGCACGGTCCCACTAGGCTGTAGGCCTGTATAAAAAAAATGTTTTATAACACAGTATGATCCCACTGGGCTGCTGACTAATTATTAAAAATCATTTTGTGAACACTACCAATACTATCCCACTGGGCTACGGATCGGAGTGACACATCATTACGTTCGGTGTAGTACTGCTCATTTGACCCTTATTAGTATACCAATATATCCTTAACTCGAATTTCACGGTTAACATTCTATTAAGGGTGCTCAAATCATTCATATCAATTTACAATAGTGTATATACATTTATATCCAAATACTTGGTTTCCAATACTCATGCAATTTTTCATGTGTAATTCATTTCATAATCAGTTGTATCAAATCAACTTAAAGCAAATCAATATGCAATTTATCGCAATTCATTTCAATAAATACACTAATTTCATAATCCTTCAAACATTTTATAAATAGAGAGAGACAAGTGGAGAACAAACCAATTAATTTATGGCTCAAACGGAGCACACATGCATATTCATATAAAACCTTTTAGAATTTATTTTGTCAAACAAAACACAAAGCAGAAACAAGGAAGGAAGTGCTTGAAGAACAAACCCAAAGGTTGTCTCTCTTAGTTCTATTCTCATAATCAGTTCTTGGAATTCGAGATTCCTCGTCACCAACCCACTGATATCACAAATATGTCATTTAGTAAGAACAACGAAAAAAATAAGTTGTGCATTCTAGGATTTTTGGTTAAGGTTGATGTCTACCCAATACACCATCACTTGAAAAAAATTTTGGGGACACATGAGTCATATTTTTCTCATGATTCCTTCAATAAAATGATATCTCTATGAGTCTATTTTTGGAATCATCTCATTTGGATCACCCAAACTCAAGTTACGGCATTTTAATGCCAAACTAGTCGATATGCCCAGCTCACTGGATCACCTATTGTTATTTTCGATTTCTAGGATCTTAACTCCATAAATTGGTGATAGTTCCTTCTACTAGTTTGAAGCTATGGTTCTAAGGTTTCTTCTCCAATTGGAATCATCCAATTTGGATCACCAAAACTCAAGTTATTGCATTTTACATCTAGACTACTCTAATTTGCAAAGCAGAATCAGATTATTCTTACACATAGCTCCACTTTGACGGATTTCTAGGCACTTTTGGGTTACAAATTGCATACACTTTCTTCAAGTAAATTATTCCCCTAGAATTGTAGTTTACCCATAATTTTGAATAACTCGATTTGGATGAGTGAAACTCAACTTACGGCCAAAACACTATAACTACACCCAAAATAGAGCATACCCGTTAGCTACCCGACACTTACCTTTAAGCCCATATTCGGAAGCCTTAGAACTACAATTTGTTCCTGGTCCCTTCTATAAATTTGTCTCTCTAGACCTTATGGTTCTTTACCAATTGGAATCACTCAATTTGGATAATTATAACTTAACTTATAGCCAAAACAAAAACAGAGGGTTTTGAAATTTTTTGACAGCAACTACTTTGAAACTTCATCATTTCCTTTTATACAAAAATTCATCAACAATCCAAACCACAATACACCATGAGATCTTACCCAATACAACCCCAAAACGAACTACAACCTTTCAAAACACTTTTATACCACATTTGGGGTTTTATTAAACCCAAACACATGTAGAAAGGGGGTTAGGGTTTGTTTTTATACCTTAAATCTTGATTCTCTTTCCTTTCTTCTTCCTCCTTCTTGATCAACTTGTCCCTTGATTACATGGAGAAAAAATCACAAATCCCTCTCTTCTTCTCTCAACCGGAATGTGCCCTAGCCTTTCTCACTCTTTCTCTTTTTGCCAAATGTGAGAAATGGCATTTACAAGACCAAATTTGGTCTTAAGCCTTAAGTCTTCATAAGGCCTTGTTTGGCTTGCACATAAATTCCTATTTTCCCTTTTTTCTCATTTTAACTCTTCAATTCACTTTCATTTTCACTCCATTTCATTTCATTTTCATTTTAACATTTACACTCCTCATTTATGACCCTTAGGTCCTCATTTGACATTTTTACCAAATTTATTTGGCTCCTGTAAAATTTTTGGGTTTTTATCATCGTTCTTAGCCGTTTAAACGCCGAAAAAATATAATTTAATTTATTTTACACCCTGAACGTGTTATAAAACTGTTAGGATATTTTCAGGGCGTTACAAGTAAGGCTCTTCATCTACCACTCCATCTCTATTAAGTCTTCTCTCTTGAGGATGATATCATCCACGTACACAATAAGTATTGTTATCTTATCTTTTTTTTCGAGTGTTTAACAAACATGGTATGATCACTTTAAGCTTGTGCATAGTCTTGATCTTTAACTGAACTAGTAAAATTTTCAAACCAGGCCTTAGGAGATTGCTTTAGGCCATCTAGTTATTTCTTCAGCTTGCAAACTCTTAATTGAAACCTTCCTTGAAATCCAAGGGCAGAGTCCACGTATACTTCTTCCTCTAGATCACCATTCAGAAAGGAGTTCTTTACACCAAGCTGTTGAAGAGGCCAATCAAGGTTTACTGCCATTGAGAGAAGCACCTTGATAGTGTTTAATTTTTCCACCGGAGTAAAAGTTTCAAGATAGTTAATGACAAAGGTTTGAGTAAACCCTTTAGCCACTAACCAAGCTTTGTACGGTTCTAGTGTCCCGTTGGATTCATCTCACGAAATCTAAATGCCTAGGGGAATTTCGTTGACTTCCAAGATGGTTGGAATTTTGCGTTTTTTGATGCAACGAGGGTCAGTGACACATGGCATGATGACACATGCCATGTGACACATAACATGGTGACACTTGGCATGATGAGGGCCAAGTGTCATGGTTAGAGGTATGCATGAGGAGGATGAGATGGTGACTAAATGTGAGTGATGACACATGGCAAGATAAGTGCCATGTGTCAAGTTTATACAAAGAGAGGAAGTGAGAGTGGGGGAGGAATTTGGTGCATAAATCCAGCCAAAAAAAGGAATAAACAAAGAGAGAAGGAAGGAGAGAAAGAAAGGAAAAAAAGGGAATAAAGGAAGAGGAAAGAAGATCGACAGCTTCGTCCTCTGATCTACCGGCATTCCGACGATCGGAGTTCATTGGGCCGAGAATGAAAGCCCGTCTACTCAACGAAGGCTACGTACCAAGAGGTAAGGATTCTTCCTCATATGGTTATTTCCACCCTAAGAGATGTTTGGCTGTGTTTTCTACCCCTAATGGGCCATTTGGCCGGATTTTTAGCCTGTGATAAGGCTGCCTTGTTTCGACCCTACATACTATCCAAATTTTGGGACTGGCTTTCGTTTGGGAAATAGAGGGAATTTGGACTCGCGTCCTTCATAAAATTTGTAGCTGCATTTTTTTAACTTAATGTTAGGCTTTTGAATCAACTAATTCGAACCTTTACAGCCCATGTTATGGTCTATTTCCCATAATTGACAGAGCTTAGACTATTTATTTGTTTGTGTCCAAATTTTGGGACTGATTTCGGTGCTGATTTTGTACTGATTTTAGGACTGATTTAGGACAGTCCCATGGCAGGTTTGGTGGTGATATTTGGGGCTGTTATGGCCTATTTTGAAACTGTTTTGGTGGCCGGTCTTGTGGCATGTGTGAATCCAGTCTTGTGGACTGTTTAGGGGCCTAGTTTGGGAAGGATGTTAGGATTGATTAGGACTAAATTCAATGCTACTATGGGATTTAATTTGGGAATGTTTTCAAGTCCTGTTCAGGGCATGATTAAGGCCTATGGATGGCTGGTTATGGTAGCCTGTATATGGCTTGTCTCAGGGCCATTTTGTGGACATAGTATATGTCACACTTGGCCTCGATGATCAAGGGTCTTGTTGCCTGATTTTGAATAACATGCTTAGTGGTAGTTGTGTGATAACATGTTGATGTATGTGTGCATAATTACATCGACTTGATATGAGTTTAACTGGAAATTATATGCATTTAATATAATTGTCCATGACACGTGATGAATTGTGTGGTTTGAGTTGCCCATATGGCATTCATTACAGACGTGGCATCACATAGGCATGTAGTGGCGCATCGCATTACATTATTTACGTGGACATCGCATGACATAGGTGTGAATGCATGACATTAATCAACACGGTGTTTAGTGATTGAGTAGTGGACTCGGTACCGTTAGACGACATCCAACAGAGTCGCACAGTTGCATACATAGAAATGAAAATACGTGTCAGGTAATAGCAAGCAGGGATAGATACCCCTCGGGTGAAAGACCCGGTATATGTCATTGATACGTTTCCAAAGGTGAAAGCCTGTGAAAGTGTAAGAAGGCGTGCAAAGTCTACGATGAGACCCCGAAAATTTTCTACCTACAAAAGACACATGGTTTTGTAAAAGAAATTGTCATTCGAATATGACATCCAAAATTTTTGGTTTAAAGAACCAACTTTGCTTTGAAATGATCATTGGATCTTTATTCATCGGTAGCGGTTATCATGGGCGCTAGGGTGTGTGGTAGGAATTGATGATTGACGCTCGAGGTTTATTTCTCATTGGCATCACATTGAGTAGTGGAGTCGGTAATGACTTGGAGCATGGTATATGATTGAGTCACATCTCATTTCATGACATGGCATGTAAGATTCCATAGTAGAAATGGCATTTGTTTTTACTTGGGATGTGAATGTGGAACATGACCATTACATGTGCACTTAGGTGGGGAGTAGCATCTATAGGAAGTTTTTCTAATGGGTGTGGCTCACCCTATAAGGGAAAATATTTCAGGTGCAAAACAGACACCAATGGACGACACTCATTGATGCATGATTGTGAAAGCAGAGCATGTGGCTTTTAATAACCTTTAGTAAAAAATTTTACTTAACAATCATGTTCTAACGTAATTTTATTATGCATGAGGTTGTAAATTAAACCAAAATATAATATCGTTTTAACTATATTGCCCGTATTTCAAATGAATATGGATAAATGGACCCAGAGTGGCCATTTAGTTGCTAACTCTACGAGTTCTGGTAAATGGGACATAGTAGTGTTGGGACGGCCCGCACCGTCGTACCCAACCCGACCTAGAGGCCATACCCGACCCGACCCGACCTAGAGGCCATACTCGGCCCAGGCCCAGGCCAGGCAGGCCGGAGGTTGAACCCGGGACTCGGGAGTGCGGTCCTCACTCTTTTTTTTTAATCATTTTGAATAATCCAGATACAATTCTTTTCCAAACACATTTCAAATACTCAATGAAAATATATATAAATACCACTTTAACATAGGGGGCCCGTCATTTGATCCACAGCACTTTTTCATCGATGTGGCATTTCATGCCCATTTGGTCCATTCCCACCTTTGCTCTGATGCGACATTATTAGCCGTTTTCAATATCTAAATATTTACAAAACAGAATACGAGTTCATTTCATAATAGTGTTTGTACAAAATGAGTCGAATAATTTCATGTATGCATGTGACGGAGCTTTACTTATCCTCTGTGTGACTTTGACGATGACTCTGATTCACTGCAGTCTACGTCTTTATACCTATTCACTCGGTACTTACGTGATGATAAAGGCAACGTGCTAAGCATTTTCATGCTTAGTGGTTCTATATAATACTCTTAGTTTCGGTTTAAATTGAATCATGCGTTTTTCTAAACCGTACTTTTGAATCTTTTTAATGGATGATCAAGTACCATCTGATACATATACATTCATTTACGGTTCGTGATCATTCAAATATACCTCATATGCAATAAATCATTCAAAACACAAATCATGCATTTCACAAATTTTCTTATAATTTTGCCCTTAAACAAATTTAGCCAATGTTTTCAGTGCGTAGGATAACGGAATCACCGGCACGGTCCAGGTGAATTTCTTGAGGCTGGAAATTTATAAAGGTTTATAACACGGTACGGTCCGGATTTGAGTGCACTTCTTTAGTTATTAAAAATCATTTGTGAACACTCTAGATATATCCCATGGGTTCTGGATCGAGTAACACTACATTAGTTCATTCAGTGCCTAGTTTGACCCTTATTGGTATACCATCCTTAAGTCGATTATGACAGATAACATTCTATTAAGGGCATTAAAAATCAGTCATAGAAATTTACAATAGGGTATATACATTTATACTCAAATAGCGCATTTCAATACTCATGCAATTTTTTTCATGGCAATCAATTCACAATCAATTTTCTCAAATCACTTAAAATAAATCAATATGCAGTTTTATTGAAAATCTTTTCAATAATTGCGCAAACAATTTTGATACTTCAAATAAGAAAAGAAGAATAGAGAACGAACCAAAAAGGTTGTCGCCGCCACATTACTTATCCTTGGAATCTTGAAACGATTTGGGTTTCATAATGTATTACAATTCATCGCAATTAGAGAACAATATCAATTGAAGCATTTAGGTTTAGATATGGTTAACACTACCGCTTATACCTTCAACATCAAAATTTAAAGACAAGGTAGTAGCCTTTCAAGTCAAGGCCATTCACTGTTCTTGATCTTGGTGGTTGAACTAGCTGACTTTTCCACATTTATTTTTTGAACACATGTGAAATGCATTAAATACAGGAGAAATCAAACAGGGACTAAAAACACGCCAGTGAAGCCTGAAAAGGGTGATGGAGTCAGTTCTTCTATCCCTTAGTAAAGGATTAGCAATAAGTATTGCAAAAGCTCGAGCACATCTGATTTCAGGGCCTGTAACCAAGTGGGCCAACCCAAGCCCACCCTGAGTTCATTGGAGGGGCCTGAACCTATGGCAGCCCAAGAAGCAGGGTGGTTTTGGTTATTTGTTTTTGTTTTTGTTTTTTTTTTTTTTTTTGGTTTGAGATATTAAAATCAAATTCTACAAAACTGAGAAAAATATTAAAATTTGAAAATTCGAGAATAAATTGCGTGAACCAACATTATCACAACCAGGGATAGGGTCCTTACCATGGTGACCAGAGTCAATGGATGACTTTAGCTGAAATATTAGAAAAAGCAAGTGCAACTTGGAAATTGTCTGTATTATTTATGGTATCCTTTCCACAGTAGTACTAATAATAACAATAAAAATGATGAATTTGAGGTATATTTTATTATTGCATACACTGGCGGAGCCAGTATATGCCGGGGCCCTGAATTTTTTTTGAAATTTTTTTTTCTATTGGATTAAAACTTCTCGATTTTTGCAAAAAAAAATTACTTAGATTTTGTTTAGAACCGAAAAAGTATTAATAAAAGAAAATTAATATTAACAACAATGATTTTCTCATATTTGATTTACCGTGAAAAGTATAATATATATATATATATATATATATATATATATATATATATATATATATATATATATATATATATATATATATATAAAATTAAAATTTTATCAAATTTTATATATTTTTAAATTTTTTATCCTTAAATAATAGATAAACAAATAAAATGAGTTTAAATAAGCATATATAATTAATTTTTTAAATTTAAACCCCTTTTTTATTTTTCTCTAAATATTTTTTCCTTCCACTTTTTCTCTTTATTTTCTTTCCTTAGCAAGGCTTCATTTAGAACCCAGAAAGTTTTAGGGTAAGAAAAAAATGCTAAGGAATATGATTTTCTCATATTTTGTTTTATAATGTGATAGGGTTTAAAATGAGGCGCGCGAGGCCAGCTCACCAAACGAAAAGAAAGGTAAGCTCATTGAAAGCGGACCCTTGGCACGGGCTCAAAGCAGAACCGTTCGCCCAAGGGCCAATAGCACGGACAACCTAAAAAGCCCATATCCTGTAAATCAAACCAAATCTCATCATTAAGGGAAGTAGGATAATTCTGATAGCTGACTTTATCACAATAAATCAAACCAAATCACAATGAGGAGTAGGGGATAATTCTCAATAACTGCTCCCTAATTATCCCTTATTAATCTGATAGCGATGAG
Source organism: Tetrastigma voinierianum (assembly GCA_016808115.1). NCBI lineage: Eukaryota > Viridiplantae > Streptophyta > Magnoliopsida > Vitales > Vitaceae > Tetrastigma > Tetrastigma voinierianum. Next base: position 2,424,093 of record JAEQBH010000112.1, read on the forward strand.
GGTAGAAAATCCCTCATACAATGAGAGAGAATCCTTACCACCATCCAATTGGGAAAAACATATGCTATAAATACCAGGTCACCCCATCGGTGAAAGGTATGCAAAAACATTCGCCCTCTAAGCAGTTGATCTTTTCTCTCAGGGAGGAACTAACTTAGGCATCGGAGCGACAACGGGCAAGCCCCCGCCAATCCTCTTTCTTTCTTGTTTTGCAAAGAATTCAGCGTCAAAGCGTGGGCCGACCGTGGCGGTCTCGCTCGACTGGCGTTATCAACGCGCTCGGCCGATTCCGGTTGAAAAAGGCATCATTAGTTGGCGCGTGCGGCCAGGGCGACGGTTCTTTTACAAATAAGTTGATCCCTCGATGGCGGGGGTATCAGCTCGGAATCTGGCGGGAGCAGCGCCCGATCCTCAAAAAGATCACGAGGACGGCCCGGGTGGCGTGGGCGGTAGGCCTCCGGCGGCAGCGTTCTGAACGATGAAAGCGAAACGGGCTGAAGTGGAGGCGCCGTCTCACCAACCAACGCCTGATAGGAGAGTTAGAACAACTGATGACCTCAGACCAAAACACATAAACAAATTTAGTTGCACAATTACGAAAATTTATATCTAATCGAGCGCACCATAAAACTTATTAGACCAAAAAGTCTCCTAGAGGTTAATCATTTTCAATTTTGGTTTTGGCTGATATACGCAAGTGCACAGTCGACAAGTAATAAAATGGATATAAGTCCCGGATCTCCCGATCCACGAATCTCAGAATTTTAAATCAACTACCACGACTACTCGAAATAAGTACTATTTAGACCATAAAGTGATATTAGGGTCCAGCTTAAGAAGCTGGAAATTATACTAGCACGAGTAAAATAAATAATTAATATAAAATAAAAATGGAATATAAAGAATAAAGAATAAAGAATAGTTAAGAGAAAATAAATGGACCATGAATAGTATCTTTGAAAAGGACACATCAAGTATACTACTATGGTGAAGTACTAATTCCTGTATTATCTTGATAAAACTATTGAATATTTCGGGTTTAAAATGTCCAAGGTGTTTAGCAGTGCAGCTGGATCTCTCCAAACTCCACATTTCATTATCTAATTTTCCTGATTCTCGAAGACAGGGAATTAAATAACTACTTTTAAAAGGATTTCCTTAAACTGGGTATTTTTCTTTTGAAATACTTCATACCCATTTTATGGTATGAAGCCTTAGCTCCCAAGTTGTCGGTCAAGCAGGATATACAGCTTCCGGGATGCTCTTCCTCAAAATTAGAATAGATCACCCTCTCCTTGATTAGATCTCGGCTAACACGGGATTGGCCTCACTAATTCGAATTGAGGTGAACTCTACTGCTTGTTTTAAATTTGATAACTCATTCCAACTCTTTCTTGATTTCAAGTGAAAAGATTTATCGGGAAGTAAACTTGCAAAGCTCATTAGATCTCAAATAGCGGAGTTAATATACCTTCAAGTAATTGTTCATAACTCTAAAGATACCTTCTGTGTCCCTCAGAGGGCCTCCCCTTGAAATCGGAAGCGTGGGACAAATCTTATAACGGGTATAAGAAGCGATATTGGATCAAAAAGCAGTAAACCCTAACACGGAAATTAAATTCATAAAGCCCAGAGAAATTCAAAGGCTACTTTGAAACTTGACTACAAAGAAAGATAATTTCGACTATAGCATTCACTTAATGGAAGAAATTTGGATTCTCGATTCTTGAATTACGCTCTGACATTCCTGATCATAAGAATAGCGCAATTCAGCCCAGAGTTGAATTCAGAGAAATTTGCCACGAACTTCAAACATTCCGGTAGTAATTTGAAAGAATAGAGTGCATTGGCTCCTTTCAGAGTGGCAACACCCGAGATCCCGAGAAAATAAAAGCGAAAAATAAAGCGATAAATCTAACAATCTAATCTCTAACTATCAACATTGAAGAAAAGAAAAGAAAAGAAAAGAAAAGAAAACTAAAGGAAAATAAAGAAAATGAGCCTTATTTGCAGTTCTCACGTGCGTGTCGCGGCTGCGTTCGTTCTACTCTTACGGGTATTTGGCATTGTTTATAGGGTTTCTCGGTTGGGCCACTAATCTGACGCGTTCGGTTATGGATTTCAAAGTGGGCGGCCCCGAGATTCTTGTTCGAAATCGCGACCTCAAATCCCTTGTCGCGACATCATCCATCTTCGCGACATGTCGATCTCACGTCGCGACATCAACTAAATATCTGACCTTGAACTGGTTGTTCATGATGTCGCGACATCAATCTCTTGTCGCGACATCAGCTCACGTCTTCTGCAGGCTTCGAATGGTTGCTCCTGATGTCGCGACATCAATCTCTTATCACGACATCAACTAAATGAACTGCAGCTTTCAACTGATGTCTTCTGATGTCGCGACATCGGTCCCTTGTCGCGACATCAGTTTATGCCTTTGCAGGTTTCAATTGGTCTCTTCTGATGTCGCGACGTGATCTCCGCGTCGCGACATCGACTAAACTATCTGACCTTCAAGCGAAGCGTTTCATGATGCCGTGACCTCAATCTCACGTCGACATCAACTTATGTTTTTGGGGCTTCTTTGGTTGCTTCGATTGTCGACTTCAATCTCTTGTATTCACATGACTCGAGAGCTGTGACTTTCAAGCGAAACGCGTCGATGTCGGCAACATCAATCTTATCGCGACAACAGCTTGAGTACATCAGTTCATTTTTTTCAAACCTGTCACAGTTTTAAGGCGCTTCTCTTGTCGCGACCTCTATCAAATTTCTTCCAAGTTTCCTAATGTCGTGACGAGAAGCTTGATGACCCGGTGGATGTCGCGACCTCTTCTCTTCACTTTACTTTTTATGCAGCGACTACTTTGTCGTCATGAGTATACGTATCATTATGCGATGTCCACAGTGACGTGGATGTCGCGACATGAAGTCTTCTTCTTCTTCATTTCCTGGTTTGCTTCTGGAGCTTCTTTAACTCGACCTGCCTTGCTCTTCGAGGGTAAGCTTGCGTTTCCGGTAGGTTTTCTTAACACCAACACGGATATGCATTTTGATTCTTTGCCAAAGCTTCATGACATCGAGTTCCTTCATCTTTGTGCTTTTACTGGCTATGACTTAGCCCGGTAATTATCTCATTAACGCTCATCCACCTTCTGCTTCTTTTTCTGCAAAAATTCTTCTTTTTCTTGAATTCCCTGCTATTTAACAGTTTGGTTAGTTATTCCATAATTCTGCACATAAATAAGCCTTGTTTAGATAAAAATAGATCAGAAAAATGGACTAAAAATAGATGACTTTTAAGCTCATCAAACTCCCCCAAACTTAAAGTTTTGCTTGTCCTCAAGCAAGGAAAGAAAAATTGTTTGTCCTCGAACAAAAGGACATTTTCTATTATGTTTTGGTAGAAGTCAATTTAATTGAAACCTGAGATTGCCTTGTTTTACGCATCTAGCTTCAAGTCTAGTTCAAGGTTGGTTTCTACTCTTTATAGTATACAAAACTAAAACTGTTGAAATTGTTTTACAAACAACATAATCATTGGATCCTATTGAAAAATAAATTGTTTTCCTTTCTCATCTTCATAATTATTCACTTAACTCCTAGGTCCTTCCACCAGTTTTTCTTGTTTATTGCCTTTCAAATTCCATAAGCTTGTTCATATTGATCTCCACTAATGTAGGTAATTCCATCCCCTTCAAGTGTGTCGGTCTTTTGGGCTTGTAATGTTAGGCTTAGGTATTGAGGTAGGATAGAAAGGAACTTTTGGTTTAGATTACCCTAAACTTTTCTCATGTTTCTCCACTCTGCCCTTTTTCCTTGTAGTTTCTTTAATAAGCTCCCTAAGCTTCATTTTGGGACATCTCATGATTTCTTCTATTGATTTGTGCTCCCATTTCTCATTTGGTCAAGCGGGGAATTTCCTTTGTTTGTCACCATTCGGGGATAGTGCAATGTTTCATCTTAGGCTTTCTAACACCCTTAGCGAACTTTGGGTTTAGTAACTCCCATACGAGATGGCATTAGGGTACTAGGTGTTAAACACCTAAGAACTTAATAGTTCAAGAGGGTGAGCCTGGTAAAACTTATCCCATTTGTTTTTTGACCCTTTTCCTTTCATTCCCCTTTTACTGTCTTTTCTCCTTAGGTTCTTCAAAAAGCAGCCTCCCAGACTTGATTTCCTTCTTATCCTTCGAGTTCTTGGGTAATCAACTTTGGTTCTTTCTTTGGAAGATTAGTTCTTTTGGAAGGTTTGGGGTTTAAATTGAATGATTTTAGAAATAAAGGCTGATTAGGCTCAATTTGGAACTAAGGTATATGCTTTAGCATATAGATAGGGATAGTGAATGGCTCAAACTTTCGAGTGACTGCATCATTTCTTGTCGGTGTATCCGCGTGAGATTTCGCCTCAATCAATAATCTAACAAGTTCTAGAATGCAGGTTAGCCTATTGTTATTAACCATTATGAGTTCCTTGATTAATTTTGTTTAAACTCTTTGAAGTATCCAACGAGGTTTCATGACTCGTTGTTGTTCATACCACAATCTCAAAAATATGTTTTGTTCCTTTAATTTCATTACTTTCCTCTATTCTGGACTTAACAGTTAGACTTAAGTCACTTTTGCACTTCGTGTTTCAATCAAACTGTATTCTTTTGGCCCTTATTCTACATTTCGACATTTCTAATCTAAGCTTCGTCAACTCAGCTCTATGACATCTCGGAGTTTTATTAAGGCCCAATTCTACTTTTATTTTCCAACTATGCATCACAAAGCAACACAACATTGAACAAAGCAGTTAATAGCACACAACAATTCAATTCAAATTTCTCATTTTATTTGATTCAATTGCAACAGTTGGATACAATTCAAATGGGATAAGGAGAGATGGGAAGTGGAGTTTGGGAAGAGTCTATCTTTTCTTTTGGAAGAGGCAGCAAAGATATTAAGGGATCGAGGTCTAAGGTATTGAATAGGCTAGGAATGGAGGAAATTTGTTTCCTTCTTTCCTTTCTCTTCTTAGTTTCTTTCTCGACTTGATCTTGATGAAGATCTCATTGGGCTGAATCAACCTTTTGTTCAACTCATCCACGCCTCTTCCCAAACCATTCATTGTATTCTCCATTTCGGTCATGACCTCTAAAAATTTGGAGGGATTATTGTTAATCGGTCGAATTTTCTAGCCATTCTTCTGCTGTAGAAGTTCAACATCCTTTTGCTTCTTGTCTCTATCATCGGTTGTTTTCAAAATCATACATGGGAACTTGTATAGGAACTTGAAGCTACTTGATTTGCTCCCCAAATTTGGCTTCTTGCTCTATATCTCTTTTCTTTATCAATGTTAGGAGTTGAGAATCAGCAATGATTGTTATAAAAGCTTCATGACTTAGTTTGAGTTTACGTAGCAGTTGTGATCTCTTTTATTCATTTCTTTCTTAAACTCTTCCCTTCTTTGTGAAATTTTTCTCATCTGTTTCCTCTCTTGCATTAGGCTCTTCTCCCCTTTATTTGGTCTCTTCTTTGTGGCTCATCTGTTGCTCCTTTTCCTTCTGTTGGCTCTTCCCTACCACCAGCTGGTCTCTTCTTTTCAATTCTTTTTCATAAATGCCTTCTCTGAATTCCTGCTGTAGGTTCCACTCCTTCTCTCTTTCATCCATTCTCTTTCCTTTTTCTGCTCTTTCTTTGGAGTTTGCCGGAGCTTTGGGTGTTTCTGATGGCACCTCTCCTGATTGTTCTTCCTGACGAATCTCGTCTAAGTGTTCTTCTTGACGAGTTTCTTCTTACGGTTGTTCATGTTCCCTCATAATCTCGTCTGGGTTAGGGACTAGGGTGGGAATTTCAGCCATTGGAGACGAGGAGAAAGCTTTTCAAAGGTTTGGAAAATTTGGGGTTTCGGGGTTGAGATTCGAGGAAGGGGAGGAAGAGGTGAATAGCTATGTGGTTTGGAATTGAATGATAAAGTTTCCAACGAGTTGCAATTCAATGTTTGTGAAATTTGATACCCTTATGGCTTCATTAAAAACCGTCGCGACTTGATTTCGCCTCTTTTGTATTTGAGATCATTGAATTTGGGGCTTTTTAAAGTGAGTTAATGGCATTAAAAACTCTTTTATGTCGCGACATGCTAAGTTTTATGTGACATCGATTGAATACAAGGTGTTTTGATTATCACGTTGCGACATCCTTTTTTATTCTGTTTTTATTCACAGCTATTTCACCTTGTTGGGGTTGTTGCGACATCATTTTCATTTTGACTTAATTCTCTGTCGACTACGGTGGTGTCATGACCTGCCCTTCTTCCTTCAATACTCCCACAAATTGCCCTTTCAAGCAGGTCATGACATCAATGTTTTGTCGCGACATCCTTATGTCACGACATAGCCTTTGTCCTTGACCTAAGCCTCAATGATCTGAGAGACCTTGAGATTCTCTTATTGTTCCTAACCCTTTTATGGGTATCTCTTGAGGGCATCTCAAGCAAAGATTTAACAATCAATTCAAGTATATCTGAATTGGGTTAGAGGGAGGAAGGACCTCCCCTTTTCTCATGTGTGTGACTTCTCTGCAAAGTTCTTTGGGAATTGTTCTGTAGTTGCATTCATGTCTTTAAACCTTCTGAGCTCACATAATATTCAAAAGAATCTAATTAAACTACATTAATTTATAAAAATTAAATCTATCTTTATAAAAACAAATCGATCTAATTTTCATGACTAAAGAAAAATATTTCAAAACTTAAAATCGGAAGATTCAATCCTTATGGGTTGCCTCCCATTAAGCGCTTTCAGTTTTGAGTCCCCTTAGTTGGGCTTTATTAATTGTGGTACTTCTTCTTTTCCTTAGAACCAGGTTGGAGTTCTTCATTTCCCTCTCCCTGTTTAGATAATGCATGCTACTCATCCCATTGCCCAGATTCCTCCCCATTATCGGTCCTCGGTGTCCAACTCACTCAAATGTAGTACTTGACACTACTTGTAGTATGGCGACAAGTTTGGATTTAATTTTCTGGAAACAATTTGATCTAGTCTTGTGAGAACACATTCCCACCTGCAGACTCTTTTCTCAAAATTCTACGATCATGCCATTTCTTTGTCTTGTCTTTTGTATATTCTAGCATTATCATAGGCTTCATTTCTCAAATTCTTCCGATTCAGAGACCGATTGGAACGTCTTTCTTCCCTTACGTATAGAATTAAGTTGCTCTTGATATTTATTACCTTGTATTCCAATTCAAGGAATAATGTTGTAGTTGCAAAAGCAACTCGTATGGGGACACATTCCAATGGGGGTTTGTGCAGTCACATGTAGTGCGTCAATAAGTTTGGAAGACCCGATCCTTCTGCTTGAGCTCCTTTGAATCTTTTCAAGTATTCTTTTGATCTCCTTTGTTGGAAATTTACGCCCATTAGTGCAGGGATGATAAGCTAAACTCATTACATGCTTGATCCCATGCTCATGAGTTTTACAAATATTTTGTTTGCAAAGTGGGTGCCCACCATCACTAATGATAGTTACGGGTGTTCCCAGATCTGCTTTGAAATATTCTTTGCAGAAAACTCTGTGTATTAGCATCATTCCTTGGACAAGCCCTTCCACCTATTTAGACGTAATCTGCGCTAGCGGTATGTATAGATTTCCAAATGATGGTGAAAGATTCCCATAAATCTATTCCCATTACATCAAAAATTTGTATCACCATAATATACGAGGGCATTTCATTCCTAGCTGGCGATATTTCCAATCTTTTGGCATCTATCACACAATTTAACCCTCGGCACAATCTACGAAAGAGATAGTGGGCCAATAAAATCACGATTGGAGTATCTTGTGTTTCTTTCTCCCGGAAAAATACATATGGTGATGCATGGCATTCATTTAAAATGTTGCCTTGTTCACTTTCTGGTACACATCTTCTTATTATCATGTCAGCACCTCTTTTGAATAATAATGGGTCATCCTAAATATAATACCTGCTGTCAGTTCTGAGTTTCCTCTTAATTGGTAGCTGGTCTGAAAGGCATTACTCCTAAACGAGATAATTCACAATATCGACATACCATGGAAGTTGGAGAAACCTTAAACAATTGCTCTGTCTGGGAAGTTCTCTTATTAACATCATTTTCTTCTTCATCACTGCTTCTTTCTACTCTAGTGCGTGATCTGCTTTCATCACATTGTCACATCCCTTTTTATCCTTGATTTCCAAATCAAACTCCTGCAACAGCAGCACCCACCTTATCAATCTTGGCTTAGCTTCCTTTTTTGACATCAAGTATTTGATTGATGCATGATCAGTGTGAATTACCACATGGGATCCACAAAATGTATTGCTAAATTTTTCACAACCAAATACTGGCTAACATCTCCTTTTAGGTTGTTGAGTAGTTCTCTTGTGCTTCATTGAAGGTCTTACTAGCATAGTATATGTGCGAATACTTTCTCTCTTTTCTTTGCCCGACCTACGACTCCATGGCAAAATCACTAGCATCACACATTATTTCAAATCCTAATCCCATTAAGTTGCAGCCATTATGGGTGCTTGTACCAATGCGATTTTGATTTCTTCAAAAAGCATCCTTGCGAAGTCATCAAGATTGAACCTTGTATCTTTTTTTCCAGTAAATACACCAGTAGTGCGGCTATTTTGAAGATCTTTGATGAATCTCTGTAAAATCGGCCCATGCCCCGAGCTTTTTACTCCTTTGCGTGTTAGGTGGTGCGAGTTTTGATAATGGATACCTTAGTTGGTCCACTTCTAGTCTGAAAATGCTTGATTTTATGCCCGAACAATACCTTAATCATAATAAAATGGCATTTCCCGATTGATGCTAGGCATTTACATTTTGTCTTGGCATCTTTGAAATCTTGTTTCCAGTTATTTTAAACATTGGTCAGCTGGATCCATACAGTGAAGATATCCATAAATTTTCCATAACTTCTTCAACGATGCGAGAATATTGACATCATACACCTTTGGAGATGTAGCGGGGCATTACAGCCCAGATGGCAGCGTCATGAAGGCAAAGGTGCCATAGGGCATATGAAGGTGGTGATCTCTCTTGGTCCTCGAGGTTGCAATATGTCGATTGTATCCTGAACCCATCCGAAAAACAAAGGGTTAGGTGTCTGCTAACTGTCCAACATATTGATGAAGGCAAGGGAAATGATCTTTTAAGTTCTTCGAATTGACTTTCACATATTGTCTATACCCTCCGTCCACATCCTTGTTCTTGTTGGAATGATTCATTTTTTTCATTTACGATCTGTTAAACCCCCTTTCTTTGGAACCACATGGGTACGAACAGGCTCACTGAAATGCATGCGAAATAGCATAGATAAAACGACATTAATGATTTGAGTACCCCTCATTTCGACTACTTCCTTAAATCCTTGGATTCGATCGCCTTTGGTGTTCCTCTGAGATGGTTTGTCTCTTCTAAGCGAATCTTATGCATACAAATTGATGGTGATACCCTCCAGTACTAATGGACCAAGCTAGAGTTCCTTATGCTTGTAATATTTTCCAACAATCTTTGTTCCTCGAGCATCAAATGCGAATTTGAAATGATCAGCGGTTTTCTTTGGTAATTCTAAGTAAGCATAATTTAAGTAAGCATACTTTAAACGACGTGGGCAACTCTTTCAAAACTAGTCCTTCAGACCGGGTTTCGATGAATTTCTTTCAATATTTTCCCCATCGCATTTCTCGCTTTGCTTCAAGCTCATCATGTTTCAAAGAATGAAAACTCGTCGTATGGAAATTCGCATTACATCTTCTGTGATAATGGGAATTCATCTTTTCATTGATAAAAACCGAGTATTAAGCAATCATCATAATACTGGGAGCCGGACATAGATAAAATCAAGCATCGCAAACTTTCCTTTGTCTCGTCTATATTTTGCATACTTTGATCAGTTAAAAACAAAGAAATTTCTCTCCAACCCCGTAAGAACTCCTTTTGCATGTCTATCGAGCGTACCCAAAGAGGGGCCAGGGAATGGTCTTCCTCCCAAGAGCGTGGGTACTCAGAATCCTCTTCCATGTCCACGATGAAGTTCACCGGAAAACAAATTTCCCAACAAAGGACTAAAGACATCTTCTAAGACTCCTTCAGGTTTCAAATTTACTCCATCCGGTCTCAGCCATTCAAGAGTAATGTTGTGGGAATAACCTCCCCAAACTTGGGCTTTCTCGGGCAAATGCTAAAGAGGCATCAAATTGATACTAGCTCCCGAGTCACATGTAGCTTCCCGAATTCAATTCCTCCAACACTACAAGGAATCGTGAAGCTCCCTGGTCTTTCTATCTTTAATCGGTAGTTCTTTTTCTCTGGACATCAGACCGCAAGTGGCGTGAGATTCACTATTCCTTCCTCTACTATTTTTCTTTCTTTCGCATGCCCTTCTCGTAAATTCTCAGATAGAAATGCAGACTGAAGGCCATCAAGAAAGGCATACCGATCTCCAGCCTCCTCGAAAGTTTTCAAAACCTGCAAACCGCTCCCATCTCGGATTTCTCGCAGCCTCGTGGAAATGGACCGCAGGCCTTAGATCCGATGTTCTTCCCTTCTACTCCTTCTTTCTTCTCTTCTGCACTCCGCACTCCTCTTCCCTTTCCTGGGTCTTGCTCCTTCTTTGTCACGCTATCTTTTTTCTTTCTATCTTTTCTATTTCCTTCCCACTCTCAACAGACAAACATGTGCAATTTTCGATTTTTCGTGGTCACTGAAGGTATTCCTCTTCCCCGCTTTTGCAAGGTTGGGGTGGCCACCATTCCTACTCAGGTCTCCGTGTTCTTCAGTGGATGCATCAGTGGTGTTCAAAATTTGAGAATTGCAGTAAATAAGCTCCTGTAACCTCCTCGTAAACTTTGTTCATGGAGGTTCAAATACCTTCTTGGAGTTATCCCTCATGAAATGCAAGATCCGTTTCTTAAAAGATTGGCCTCCTCTCGACCCCGATATTCATTTCCGTGTTCATTTCCCTCATTCATTGAACCTCTGGTTGCTTCGATAACCCCGCGAGGGTTCTGGCCCATGCCTCAGCCTCAGGAAGCCCCTCCACCATAAGGAGAAGTTCCTACGGTTCCTCGAAGGTCAGTGATAAATGTACCGGCAGTGTTAGACACTAAATGGTAAGCTCTTGGCTCACCCAGATACTTAACCTCTTCAGCATCATAGAATTGTTCTTCGGCAGCTCTCTCAGCACTTTCCTTCATCCTCTTTCAACCGCCTCCTATTTCTACGGGCAAGTATGCGGTCTTCCTTTCGCTTGTCCACTGTGTATAATTTAAGATCCAACTCGCCTCCATGGCCGCCATCTCGTCACTCCATGATCCCTTCCTCTCATGGCAGCTCCTCTTGAAAACCTCGAAGGAGTTTTCATATTGCATTTAGCCGTGTCTTCAATCGCCTCGCTTCAAAGACTTCTTTTTCGCTTGAATGCTCCACAACATGAAGCATCAATCGACTTTGATATATCATCTCAAGGTACGACATACACTAACCATCCGAGTCTTCGTGATCTATCCCATGCATCGACATCTTCCTCAAAGAACCGCTTGAATCTTTCCCAAGCTACATACAGGATCTCATCTTCCCCTCACGAACACAATGATTTCCTCCTCCTTTCTGAGCGAGTGACGGGGGAAGAATCGCCCAACAGCTTCATCAAACTCCTAAGTATCAACAGCCATATGGTAAAAGATTCATACCATGTAGCCGATTCTTAGAGAGAAGGGGAATAGATGCAGCTTTATCGACTTCCCTCGGGGTCTCACCCCCATTCAACTTTAATTTATTAGCCATCCCGAGAAATCTTCCCGTGTGCCTGCTTCGGGTCTTCAACTGACGACCAAGAACTCCGATGTCACTGGACCATGGTAATTAATGCCGGCTTAAGTTCAAAATTGTCGGGCATCGGGAGTAGCGTGTCAGTCTGATTGTCGAGATCTATCTCAATGATCGGCCTAAAAATTCCTCCCGCGGTATCGCGATTGGAGGTCTTTTCGCCGCCCCGTCCTCGCTTGATCCCGCCTTCATCCGCCATGGTTGTGTTTTCGTCTTTGCCTTTCTCTTTCAAGTCGCTAAGTGTTTTCTCTAATTCGTAATCATTGAATCGGGACAATTTTCGCTTCCTATGCATCAAAGTTTTTCTCAAAGCAAACATACCCCATTACTAGGATTAGTCAAAACAACAAATATATCCATGGTTCATAAAGGTTAAAGGGTTAAAATAACCACCGCTTGAAAAGCTATTTTGTTCTTTTCTCTAAATGTCCAAATTAGCATTTCCTTCTTTCGCCCTAATATTGATTTCATTAAATTTTTTGATCCCTAGAACTGGCAACATAAAACTCGATACCCTCAATAAAACACATATATTAAATTTAGTCGTGACAATTACCAAAGGACTATTATCTAATCCCTAAACTGCACCATAAAACTTGCTGGACCAAAAGTCTCCTAGAGTTAATCATTTTCAATTTTGGTTTGGCCTCGATATAATCGCAAGTGCAATGTGCTCGACAAGTAATAAAATGGATATAAGTCTGTGGAGCATCGATCCTACGTAGATCTCAAGAATTTTAAATCAATCACTCACTACTCAAGTCTGCACTATTCGACCATAAAGTGATATATTAGGTCTAAATTTTAAGAAGTCGGGAAATTATACTAGCACGAGTAAAATAAATGAACAATAAATAAACTGAATATAAAGAATAAAGAATAAAGAATAGTTAAGAAAATAAATGGACACCGACAATTATCTTTCGTATGACATCAAGTATACTACTATAGTGAAGTACCAATTCCCGTAGTTAATATCGATAAAACTTCGAATATTTCAGTTTTAAAACTGGGCCCAAGGTGTTTAGCAAGACAAATTGATCTCTCCAAACTCACATTTTCATTATCTAATTTTCCGATTCTGGAGACAAGAAATTAAATAACTACTTTTAAAGGGGATTTAATCAGGGTATTTTTCGCGAATACTTCATACCCATTTTACGGATCAAACCTTAGCCCCAGTTATCTACAAGCAAGGATATACAACTTCCAGATGCTCTTCTCAAAAAATTAGAATAGATCACCCTCTCCTTGATTAGATCTCGCTAACGCTGGATCGGGCCTCACTATTCGACCGAGGTGAACCCCCTCTCGCTTGTTTAAATTGGATAAACCCATTCAACTCTTCTTGATTTCATGAGGTATCATCGAAGTAAACTTGTGAAGCTCATTAGATCTCACAAGGTGTTAATATACCTTCAAGTAATTACAGAAATTATAACCTCAGAATGCCTCTCCGGCCCGAGGGCCTCCTTGAAATCGTGAGCAATGAGACAAATCTTATAACGGGTATAAGAAACTGATATTCATATCAAAAACAGTAAACCCAACACTATAAGTAAATTCATAAACTGAAATTCAAAAGCTGCTTGAAACGACTACAGGAAAGATAATTTCTGACTATAGCATTCACTTAATGGAAGCTGGATTCCTCAATTACCGACTACACGCTACAAAGATTCTCCGATCATAAGAATAACTCGCACTAAACTCAAGAGTCGAATTCCATAAATTCCGTCTCAACTTCAAACATTCCGGTAGTAATTAAAGAATAGGAATTCTCGCATTCAGCTTCGTCAAATCGACAACACCTGCATCCGTAAAATAAAATGAAAAATAAAACGATAAATCTAATCTTAACTAACTATCAACATCAAGAAAAGAAAAGAAAAGAAAAGAAAAGAAAACTAAAAGAAAAATAAAGAAATGAGCCTTCATCTACCTGCACTCCGCCCTGTGTCACCGCTGCCGCGCTCCTCTTCCGGGGTAAATGCGTATTTAGTGGTTTCTCGGCCCGAACCCAACAGATTCGCTATGGATTTCCATGGATCTACCAACATCGCTCGTCGCGACCTCAAATCCCTCGTCATGACATCATCCATGTCGCGACATCGATCTCATCGCCGCGACATCAACTTAAGCCCGCGCAGCTCGAACCGGTTGCTCGCGATGTCGCGACATCAATCTCTCGTCGCGACATCGCCTCACGCTCGCAGCTTCGAATGGTTAAAGCCCCGATGTCGCGACATCAATCTCTCGCCGCCATCAACTAAAATGAACTCGCGTTTTCAATCGAGCGTCTTTCCGATGTCACGACATCGTCCCTCGTCATGGCATATCAGTTTATGCCTTTGCAGGTTTCAATTGTCTTCTGAGCGTCGCGACATCGATCTCACGCCGCACATCGCCTTAAGCCTATGCAAATTTTCAATCGATCGCTCATGATGTCGTGACCTCAATCTCACGCCATCAACTTATGTTTCGAGGCTTCACCGGTTGCTTTCTTGTCGCTGATTTCAATCTCTCACGCTGACATCGCCTCCAGGAACTCGTGACTTTCAACCGAAAGCATCGCCCGATGTCGCGACATCAACTTTGTCGCGACAACATCTCTGAAAGTACATCGCTTCATTTTTTCAAACCTTCGCGCTTTAAGGCGCTTCCTCTCGCCGCGACCTCATCAAATTTCTTCCAAGTTTCATGTCGCTGATAAGCTCGACGGCCCGCTGGGATGTCGCGACTCTTCTCTCACTACTTTTGTCGCAAATACCATCGCTGCCATGATCGCTTCAGATTACTGTTATGTCACGACAAAGATCCGGGATGTCGCGACATGAAGTCTTCTTCTTCTACCCGGTTGCTTCACTGAGCTTCTTTAACTCACCGCCTCGCTCTCGTGCAAGCCGCTTCCGACCGAGTTTTATCGCAACCTAGATATGCATTTTGATCACGCTAAAGCTTCACGACATCAGTTCCTTCATTCAGGCTCTTCAGCCGCAACTTGCTTCAATGCACCATCTCATTAACGCCATCCAACTTCGCTTCTTTCGCAAAATTCTTCTTTCAATTCCTCGCCATTTAATACTTTGGTTAGTTATTCCATAATTCGCGCATAAATAAGTCTTGTTTAGATAAAATAAGATCGTAAAATGGACTGATGATCTTTAAGCTCATCAACAACTCACCAGCAGACGCAACGTCGCCAGGAGTTTCACGACAACCCGTGAAGGTCATAACACCACCCCTTAGGAAGGGCAACCACACCTCGACCCTCCTCGAGATGTTGAAACAGGCGTAATCCAACCCGAGCCGGGGCAACTGACCACACCTAACCCTGCAGAGGAGCGCAACGAAGCCACACTAAACGCTTAAACGATGAACCAACCTCCTCGCAAGGAATGCGGGGGCTTGGCCATAGGAGCAGAGGGTTCAAAGGCCTAAACAGAGCTCACCCACGTAAAGGAAGTCGAAGGGCCGAGCCCCGATTCTACGGACACCCTAAAGGCAAAGCAAACTGAGTCCCTTGCTCACGCCCGAGGTGCTCCACTTTCCCCTTCCAACAAAGTTCGGGGAATGTCGCAAATATGCTCAATGTGCCAAGGATCCTGCCGACTGTCTAACACCTATATGAACTAAACGGAGCTACATGGGTATCAGGATTCTCGTACGATGCAGCCTTCTAATACGCTAAAAGGCCCACTGGCTGGCTTAACAATTCACCATCGTCGGGCCTCTCATTCGAGCTTCCATCGTTGGTCTCCCACTTCACGCAGCCAGAACATACAGAAGTTTCGAGTTCGCCACCATGGCAAAGGCGTAGAGCCCGAGGGGAAAGCCCGAGGTCTTGCCGTCCAGAGGTTCAATGCCGAGTCTTCAAGGTAGATATATCTACGCAGAAGTTCGCTATCACCGCATTCATCGATAGGTTAGGAGTGCGCCAAAAGATCTGGCGTTTTCCATCTCCAAGAATCCACAGCAAACACACGAGGTGTCGCAAAGCTGGTGGCATATAAACGGCGAAGAAGCCCTCATATCCAAGAAAGAAAGCTCTTCAACCCACAAAGAGAAAAGCAGGACTGACAAACAACAGGGACGAAGCCCTAAGAGACAAAGAAACCGGGAGAGATCCATAAAGAAAGACAGAGAACGGTCCCCGAAGAGACGCGAGAGAGTCAGAGACCGCCTGGGACCACCTTAGCCCACGCCAAGGCCAATCCAGCCCACCTTTGGCGGTTTCACCCTCGACTGGCCGCAAAGATCGCAGTCTCAAGGCAGGCAACATGAATGTCAGATGGCCATCCAAGATGGTATCGAATCTCACCAAAGAGATAACACGAGGTATCATGGAGTTCCATAGTGGACCACGCAATTCCAACTAATGATCGTATACAACTCAGGAAGGAAATATAATATTTTATTCGACGCGGGTATCTCCGCCGCTTCGTAGCCTCTAAAGGTCAGAGTCAGGCGCAGCCGCCACCACCTCAACAAACGACAACTCAACGCCAACAGCCCTTAGGGGAAATCCACGTTATCTCGGAGGATTCATAGGAGGTGGGGAACTGGGGCCTGGCTAGGGAAGGCTCACTTGAGCATTAGGTCGAGAGGTAATGGAAGTAATAAGCTTGTCTAAACCGCCCCGACCAACACAACCATAACATTCTCCTGACTGCACCTCTGTGAGGGATGCCAACACCTCTAATCGACGATCCTTGGTAATAAGGGCGCTTGTGGTTAAACAATCCACTCGGGTCTGGTCGACAATGGGAGTTCAAATCACATCATCTTCGCCGACTTTCGATGCTGTGACGGGCATCGAAAGTGAGAAGTCGAACCACAAAGACCCACCCGCGAGGATTCTACTGGAGAGAAAGTTGCTACCTCAGTCAATACGCCTAAGGCTCACTTCGGGAGACCCCCCGTGCCAAGCAACAACGACAGTGAAGTTTCTTATAGTAGATGCCCCGTCTACTTATAAATGCTGTTATCAAAACTCTCACGCCAAAAATAATCCTCCCACTGTCACATGATGATCAAGTTTCCTACCACATGTGGAGTAGGAATGGTTCGAGGAGACCAACGCGTGGCCAGGCTACTCAGCATCCATAAAGCAAAAAGCAGTCGACAACATATACGTAGACGAGCTCGACATACGCGACGACGTAAATACCCAACTTGAGCCCCCTCTAAGAGCTGCTGTGAGTCTCAGACAAACTGGGACGATAACTCCCCGCGCACACTTCGCCTACATCGGCTCCAAGTCGTTAAGACCTAGAAGCCTCCTTACCCACTTCAAATGTAAAAATGATGTCTTCTAATGGAAGCAGGAGGATACGGGAGGGATTGATCCCAAGAATAATCACTCACGTAATTAAACGCGCCCGACATCCTTCAAACCAATCAAGCAAAAAAGGAGTTTCGCTCTAGAAAGACAAAAGCGACAACGAGGAGGTCGGGCAAGCTCCTCCGTGCAAAGGCGACCGAGAGGTAGAGTAATCTCTCAATGGTCGGGCCAACATCTTACACGCCGTGCGAACGTAATATGGCGACTCTTCACTGACCCACCGACGCCAACCGAGCATGCCCAAGATAGTTTCTCCGCCACAAGATCGACTACATAGTAGATAGCCAGCCATGAACCTCAGCCACGGATGCTTTCTCCCGCTACAACCGTGATCGCATGGGATCCCGACGACCAAGAAAATACCCCATTCGTCACAGGCAAGGGACCTATCATATCGAAAATGCCCTTCGGGCTAAAAACGCAGGAGCTACCTACCGCAGGTTGGTGAATAAGATGTTCTAGAAGCAAATAGGCATCCATGAGGTATATATATAGATGACATGTCGGGTGAAATCACCACGCCGAGCTCCACATAGCTCATCCGTCCAAGCATTCCGCATCCCGAGAGCACAACATGAAGTCAATCCAGCCTAAATGCACTTTCGAGTCTCACCCTGCACTCCTGGCTTTATAGTCAACAACCGAGGAATCGAGGCAAATCCAAACAAGATAAAAGTCGCGGCTCGACATGCCGCCATCGCCGTAAAACATAAAAAGAAGTCCAATGAACCGGAAGAATAGCCAAGTGTCGATTCAGGTCCAAGGTCAACGATAAATGTCACCCCTTCTTCCTGTGCTCTTAAAGAAAGCTTTTCAATGGGATACACATCAAGAAGCCGCTCTCAAAGACTCAAAACTTACTCCCGAGCCTCCCCCCCATTCCCGTGTTTCTCCCTCCGAAAAGGAACTCCTTACTGCTCCCGCAGCTTCGCATTTCTCCACTAGCCGTCCCATCGTGAGACAAAGATCGAGTACAGCATCCAATCTACTATTGCAGCCGAGCTTTGAGAGGAGCAGAGGAGAGGTATCCAAGGATAGAGAAACTAATCCTAAATGCTAGTAACCACAAATTCGAAAGCCTCGCCTTACTTTCAAGCTCATATCAAGTCCCAACATAATACCCAATGAAGCAAGTGCTACACAAACTAGAGACTCCTGTGAAGATTGATGAAGGGCCTTAGAGTTGAGCGAGTTCGACATCGATATAAAACCAAAACTACAATAAAAGGGCGTGTCTCTTCGCAGATTTTGTCAGCGGAGTTCACCCGCAGCTTGTCGAGGATACGCGAAAGACGCTACCTCCCCATTTGGAAGCTGTTAGTAGACGGGCCCGCCAATGCTCAAGGGAGCGGTGTTGGGCTAATTCTGACCTCCCTAGAAGGAATAGATATCGAGTATGCACTTAGATTTGGGTTTCAAGCCTCTAACAACGAGGCCGAGCATGAAACAAGCCATCGATGGATCTAACCTCACCCATTCAATGGAAGTTGACCAAATTTTGAGGTATGCAAATGACCCCGCTTGGTAGTAAAGCAAATGTAAGACAATCACGAGGGCAAAGGTGAAAACAGATCCTATACCCCGTGCAGACGGAATTAATTCTGAGCAGTTCTGCTAGTTCAGCTCGACACATACCCGTGAGCGTAGAATTCCCGGTTAGGCCATGCCCTAGCAAAACTGGCAACAACCTCCTAAGAAGATCTCAGCAGACTAACGCCTATCAAGCACCTTGCAGAGCCCTCTATAGATCTCTATGACGAGGAAGTCTCCCCTGTCATGTCCGAGCCGAGCTGGATGGACCCCATTTGGGACTATTATTTAATGTAAGGATCAAGTACCCAACGACCCAAAAGAGGCTTCTAAGCTTAGGACGAGGTCGGCCAGGTTTACTATTCATCGAGGAAGCCTTTACAAGCGAGGTTTTTTCACACCCATCCTCAAGTGCATCGCAGGGAAAGACGCCGACTACGTACTGAGGGAAGTACATGAAGGGGTATGCGGAAATCACATCGGAGCTCGGGCGTTGGCAGGAAAAGCCTTAAGACAGGGATACTACTGGCCCACAATGCTCAGAGACGCGACATAACTAGTCAGGAAATGCAAAATTTGTCAGGAGCACGCCAAAATCTCTCACCTCCATCCGAGCCATTAACGCTACCACAAGCCCCGGCCCTTTCAAAGAATAGCAATGGATGATATTTGGGACTCGCCCACTGAACGGCCGCGCAAATTTATCATCGTAGCGCGGGATTATCACAAATGGGCCGGCCAACCTTGGCTACGATCACATAAATGTAAGATACGCAACTTCTTTCATGCTCCACACCTGGCATTTAAGATCCCGAGCTCGTGTCGCATAATGGAAAGCAATTGATAACTGCCCAGTGGGATTTGTGCCGAAGCTCGGATCAAGAACTACTACTCGCCCTCAGCCATCCGCAATCTAATGGACAAGGTGTGTCACCATCGAACCCTTTAAAACAACTAAGACCAAATTAGAAGATCTTAAAGGCAAATGGGTATAATACTCCTCAAGGTGTTAGCGGGCATAAGCGTAACTAAGGTAAGTCTCGCAACTCAGAAACCCCATTCGGTCACTTAAGATTCCAGCGCCCCGTCAAGATCTAGGATTAAAGTCCCTAAGGATCGATCAAAAGCGTGGAACATAGAAGAGGCTCTCCATTCCAAACCTCGGGACCTCCTAAATGAAAAACCGTGATCGTCCTAAACGCATCCCAAGACTACCAAAGGCCCAAGAAGGTACTACGACTAAAAGTCAAAACCCAAGAGTTACAAGCCCGTGACCCAGTCTTAAAAGCTCCTACCTCGCGAGGAAAAAATCCAACACATGGAAAATCGGGGCCCACCGGGGAAGTGCCCCTATATCGTATCTCGCGTCACAACCCGTAATTATGAACCCGCACTAAGAAGGAAAAGTTCTACTCTCATTCTCGAACGCCGAGCACCCAAGCGCTTTTATCGTAGACCCATTGCAATCTTTAATAAAGTATCATCACCTTCGATGATGATCCGTGTGTTCATTGATTACTTTGTTTTAATATCCTCATAAATTGCGCAGGTAATTTTTAAAAGAAAAATAGATAGGTCAGCTAGGGAACGAACGAGAAAGTTACACACATCAGAATACACAAATTCATGCTTCAAAAAAAAAGAAAATTTTCTTTATTCCAATGAAGGTATAAGTGATTACAATCAGCAGTGCCATCCCTTACATCTCGGGAATTATTCCAATGAAGGTACAATTGATTACAATCAACAGTGCCATCCCTTACATCTCGGGAATAAATAGTACAAGAAGTTC
Organism: Tetrastigma voinierianum; assembly: GCA_016808115.1. Classification (NCBI taxonomy): domain Eukaryota; kingdom Viridiplantae; phylum Streptophyta; class Magnoliopsida; order Vitales; family Vitaceae; genus Tetrastigma; species Tetrastigma voinierianum. Next base: position 2,444,611 of record JAEQBH010000112.1, read on the forward strand.
CCTCAACACAGGAAAAATCTCAAGAAAGAGAAAGGGAGAGGGAAAGAGAGGAAGAGAGAGCTAAATCAGAGTGGCGTTATAAGGAAAAGGAGAAGAAAGAAGAGAAAGAGGAAGAAGAGAAGGAAGAAGAGAAGAAAATGGAGAAAGCGATACTAAAAGTACACCGCTCTTCTCTGTGACGCATTCCTAGCACGGCTGTGGAATAAAACATATAACTCCCATAAAGGGAAACTAGGAAACACAACTCCCCACAAAGTGTAGGACTATCTAACTCGAACGCAAACTGCATCCCTGGGGAGGACCCTCGTTACACCCACCAAGCCTTGACTCTTCATCAAGCGCGGATTCCAGTTGCGCCCCAAAAAGGGAAGAAGGTTCGAAGTATGAGCTCCATAGCGGAGAAGTCGCCACTTATAAGGAGGCCGAAGCACTTGAAAAATCACACACAATGCTTCCAATTCTCCATAAACTAAAGCATTAAAGATGCCCGCATCTTTCCAAGAAGGGGAAGTCAAAACGGTCGCACTAACAAATTAGTTTTGAAGAGCTCAAATTTAATATAGCCATGCAAATTACAGAGCCGCAGAGCTCAGCAGACAAATTTCACGAAGCCTCAAATGCCAATTTTGAAGAGCTCACCGGCCGGAGTAAGGCCATGTGAGCCGCAGAGCGCAGCCTGCAGACCAGCCCTACGAAGCCTCGCCGGCCTGGGCCAAGAGCCCAATCGTCAAGAAAGGCCATATAGCCGCAGCCGCCTTCAACTCAGTAGATTAGCCCACAGCCTCAAAGCAGCCTCGGGCTCGTGAGCCAACCGATCGTGAAAGGCCATATAGTCACGGAGCTGGCCTACCAGCATTAGCCTGCGGAGCCTCAAAGAGCCTCGCTCAAGAGCTCAACCGCTTCGTGAAAGGTCATATAGCCGCAAAGCCGCTCAGCCTGTGCATATTAGCCCACTCTGAGCCTCGCAGCCTGGGCCTACAAGAGCCTAACCCAAGCCAGAGTTTACATAAACAAGAGCGCCAGCTCAAAGTGTGATTAGCCCACGGAGCCTCGGGCAGCTCGGGCCAAGAGCCTAACTTTCCAGAAAGGCCATATAGCCAGAAAGGCCCCAGCCTCGCCAGTGATTAGCCCAAGGAGCCTCTACCAAATTTCGGCCAAGAGCCCAATTGCTCAGAAAAGGCTATATAGCCGCAGAGCCATTTAGCTCAGCATTAGCCCATACAAAGCCTCGTAGCCTGGGCTTTGAAGAGCCCAACCCGCTCAGAAAGGCCATATACCTCAGAGCTGGTCAGATCAGTGATTAGGCCCACCTGAGCTCCCAAAGAACTCCAACCCTCAAGAGCCTCAACTACTTCAGAAAGGCCATGAAGATCCAAGAGCCGCAGCCAAAGCAGATTAGCCTCACGGAGCTCCCTCAGCAGCCTCGCTCAAGAGCCCAACCGGGTCGTAGAAAGACCATACAGCCGCAGAGCCGCCTCAAATTTCAGCATATTAGTCCACTCTGAGCCCACAGCCTCGCCTTTGTAAAGCCAAGTAGCCTCATATCGTATGCCAAGCAATGTACCCCAAGAGCGAATGGGACTTTAACTAAGGAGTATAAACATCTCAAAGCGAATAGCCTAGGAGCCACCAAATTTCTGAAGATTTGGCCCACTTGAAGCCTCTCAAAGAGCCTACTAATGGCTAGAACCCAATTGCTCAAACAAAGGCCATATAGCCATCGATCCGAGTCGGCAGAAGAAAGAGCAGCATTAAAAAAAAAAAAAAAGGCGAGGGGATAGAAAATGGGGGTATTCATTGAGAATGACATCACATATGTCCGGGGTTGGAAGCCCGATGTAAAACAAAACAAAACAAACAAACAAACAAACAAACAAGCAAAGCTATATGAAGAAGTTCAGACGTCAGAAGAGGGAGCAGGAGGCGAGGAAGGGGAGCGAGCATCGGGCCGGTGTTTGCCTTTCGTAACAGCCGACTAAAGGACTCTTCCGCCTCCTCACTAGGATATCAAAGTTAAGATCCAAGCCTGTAGAGATTAAGAAATTTCTTCCTTTGAAAGGCAAGCCATCCAAGCCCATCGAAAGGTAAGTCATCCCTCAAATCCAATATAGCTCCATCCCTTTCAACAACCGTGAGTTTCTTACCAAGGTCCCTCACAACCCATGGCACTCCCACAGCTGCTCAATAGAGCTCACAACTCTCCTAAGCTCTGACAGTTCCATCTAGCTAGCCGCTCCATTACGCAGCCTCGCTCCAATACAGTGGGCCTCAGTTACCCACAATTGCTTGGGACAATCAGCCTCATCCCCGACCACTAAGCCTGGCCCAAGTGTACCCCCGCAAATCTGGGCCCCGGGCCACCACTGTGTCATTCCTCGGGCAGCCCATGCACCATCCGACCTCCCGAAGCTCGCCCCCGCCACCTTAAGCCATTCCGAGCCTTTCTTCCCTACCTCAAACCTCGCGCCGCTGCCGTGGTATGCCCCAACCCACTTAAGCTTCCCCCGCCTCCTCCGTCATATTCTGCATCCGATCTCGCAATACAGCTCGCTTAGAAGTAAGAGCAACCACCCGCTGGTGTACTCGCGCTGACGTGGCCCACTGGCCCTCGCCCTTTCGCCAAACTCTTCGGGATGGGTACCACTCGTCGACACACCCAACATAAAATCAACACCGAACTCAAGATAGAATCAGACACAATAAGACACGGGAACTTACAAAGGCTACCCCCTGGAGGGTTAGAGCCAAGGCTTCAATCCGGCAGGCACCGATCTCTTAAGATCGAACTCGAGGGACGGACGACCGCGCCAAACGCAAGCTCGCGATTGAAGAGCAAGGAATCCCCATCTCCATCGCCTCAAAGCGCTTTCCTCCCAACTCCTTTCTCGCGCTCCTCCAAGGAGGAGGCCTTGCTACTCCGCGCAGGGACTCCAAACTCATAGCATAACATCCAACCAGGCTCAAATACTCCCTCCCCGAGGAACCTGCCTTTAATTAACACCTCGAAATATACCCCAGCGCTGGACACAAGCTTAGTGGTTTAATAGTTAAATATGAATTTTCGAATAAACGAGAAACCCGAAAAATTAATATGAGAGCAAAGGGTAAATATGTAATTTACTACTTGAGGAATCTCAATGGTCATAAATGGAAAGACAAGGGTAAATTAGCCATTTACGAATTTACGACCTAAGGGTAATAACTTGCTAAGATTGTATGCCAAAATAGAGATTGAATCAGTTAGATTGAGAATAATAATGAGTTAAAGGACCTAAATGCAAAAAAGGGAAAAAGGTGGAAAAAAAATGAGTTAAGCCAAACATGGCCTTAACTCTAAAATAAAGATAGGATCAAAACAACTAATATCTCATTTTGGTCTTTGTGGAGGAGGGAGTTCCAACGTAGAAGAGAAGAAGGAGAAGAAGGAGAAGAAGAAGGAGAAGAAGGAGAAGAAGGAGAAGAAAAGAAGGAGAAGAAGGAGAAGAAGAAGATCAAAGGTATGGAATCTAACATTGAGTATGGATCTTTGGATTTTTGCATGAATCTAAATATCGAAAGTATGGATTCGGATTTTGTGCGGAATCTAACATTGAGTATGGATTACTTGAATTTCTTGTATGGATACATGTTTTGGGTTGTAAGAAACCTAACCCTATAATGAATTCTTGTATGGAAATCATCACAAATCCCTTCGTTTAGGTTTCATGAGAGGACCTAGAGTTCCCATTACATGTGTTTTCGGTTCTAAGGGTTATGTAAAGTATGGACATGTTTTGTTTGTTCTAGGCTCTTTTGATAGGAACTTTTCCTAACCTGCATTTCTCAAGTCATTGAGAAACCCCTAGCCTCAGAGTAAGATATGAATAGAGTATGTTTGAGTTCAAGGAGTATAAGATGTATTGAAAAATGATTTGAGTAGAATAGAGGTTACAAGATGAATATGGAGTGGTTTTGATGTATATATTGATTATTGAGTTGATTTGGGTAGTAAAATATGGAAAAATGGGAGAAAAACCACCTTTTCTGGGAAATTTGAGGGTAACAAGATTCTGTTCAGTGGTACCGTACCATAAGTATCTTCGTCTGACGTACCCAGATCGAATTCCTATGACTCTGCACCTAACAATGCTCTATTTCGAATCCGCTGTTAGTATTTTGGCCATAACTTGGTCATTTATTATCCGATTTGAGTGATTCAAGTTGTTGGTTAAACTAGACTTCAAGGAGAACAAGACATCCTGAAATAGGTACCTTCTAATTCTGACTCTATGTGGCCCCAAAAATTCACTCAAAGTGGGGCTATGTTCAAGCCAATTTCGGTCTGGGCTTTTGAACATAGAGTGTTCCATTTGTTTGTATATAACTTGAGTTTCAGATCTCGACTGGGGGTGATTCCAGTTGGAGAAGAACCCTTGGCACCTTGGCTTCAAAGGAGTACAAAGAACCAATGTCAGATATGGAGTTAAGACCCCTGAAAATGGGTATTTCAGACTGTCCCTAGTGTAAAATGGGCAAATGGCGGTTTGCATGGAATACACCTGAGTTTGATGATCTAATTGAATGATTCCAATTTTCAAGTGAAGTAGATTCATAGAGGAACAAGAATACATGAATGATGTGTGAATACATAGGTGTCATACTGGCTTATCTGCGGCTTACTAGTAGGTGATCTAATCAACAAAAAATTTGTTTCCTATGTTCTCCCAGCGACCGCCAGAAATAAGCTACTACAAAGATAAATGTCTAAACAATACTGGGATGGGATTTCATCCCACGAATGATTCGCATCAATGTTTGAAAATGAGACTTTTGTTTGATTTTCGATTTGTTTAAAAACAGGGGAAGTTGTTTGTTCACTGGTTAACAAAGAAGGCTTAAATGAAGCTGAAATGGTAACCTCAAGGCTCGGGGTCACTAGCCTGATAACACTGTGGCTATTGAAGTGTCCTCGGGTTATTTCGCATTAGCAATGATATAGTCAAAGCCAAACCGATCATTGTTTAGCTATAAACCCAACCCTAAAACCAATTTCTATTTGAGTCAATCCAAGTACTAAGCATTCAAAGTCCCATTCAGCTTTGAAACCCTAGCATTTAACCTATTTCCATGGCTCAGAATGATATCTAAAGAATGTCGCATCTACCATTAAGAAACACCAACTCAAAGCATGGTACATTGACCAAAAGAAAGACATTAAATAGCATTAAACCCTAGTTCGAAAGTATGGAACCATAAATGCAAAGACTGTGAATATTTAAAGCATGAGGACAACCTCAAGTAAGCCCCAAAACCAAGCTTAGCACCCCCTCCTTCAAGGCAAAGGTGAGGCCTAGCCAGCATCCCTTGGAGTTGTCATCCCTGGGCGGAGGTGTTTGGCAAATGAGAAAATGAGGGAAAGAGGGAGAGAGAAGAGGAGCAAAATAAACTCTTAAAATGAAAAGTCAAGGAACTTGCATAAATGGAATAGTTAGGGTTACAAAGTTTAGGGACTTATATAGTCAACCCTAATGTGTGAAATGACAAAAATGCCTAAAATATAAAATTACAATAGGGACAAAATGGTAATTTATCAAAACGTGGTCGTTTGGAATAAAAATACCAAAAACACAAATGAGCAATACTTCATATGCAAAAGAAATTCCCGCTTAGTATAGCGAAAATTTCGCTATGCTAGCGAAATTTCGCTAGCCTAGCGAAATTTACAAGAGATAGCGAAAATGAGAAATTTTGCTATGAACAAAGCATTCTCGTTGGGCTAACGAAATTCCCCGTCATAAATTTAGCCAAAATTCCACATAGCGAAAAATTCATAGATTGCGAAATTTTCACAAGGATTAAGTAAATCTTTCGCAACCCAGCTGAAATCTTTCGAATCATAGCCAAAACCCTCGGATCGCTTCGCTTAAGTATTGCATCACTTCGCACTTTTATTCATCACTTTGCCTTCAATTCTTCAACCCATCTCATACTTCACTCGCCTCGCCTGGTGAAATTACCGAGGATTCTCGCATTCAGCACCAATAAGAAGCCAAGCTTGCTGACTGAAGTTCCCAAGACCTGCAAAACTATCGAAAACAATCTCGAAAAACAAATCGTACACTAAGTGGACATGCACATGATAATTGGTTTAATTCATATGATTAGTGCTACAAAGCACTCAAACCTATCTTGAATAGTGCTCAAAATAGCACTGGGGCACTAATCACACCTAACCGACACGCTGCTAAATTCCTTAGCAATGCTAAAAACAATAAAGGTATGCACAAGAAGCTTTAAGAAAGTGTATAAGGTTCAAAAAGTGTATAAAAATAAATAGGCTCTACCTTTAAATGAATAAATTTACACTATGTTCGAATATCGACATGAAAGAACAAAAACCATATAAGAACTAGTTTTAGGTCAACATCGATTCAAGGAAATCAACCTAACTTCCACCAAAAATCTAATTGAAATCAAGGTAATCATACTTGAGCCAATAGAATTGCAAAGCTATTCCTCCCCAACCTAGTTACTCGTCATGGCCTAAAACCGTTGACCAACCTGGGCCAGGACTAGCTACACTTATTTCTTCCTTGATTGCAAATGTGGTGCAATGCTAAAACCGACTTCACCAAAGTCCATGTAATCTGGGTCCACCGATGACTCCCGACCACTCAAGGCTTGCACAAGCCAAAAGGATCAACCGACCACAAACTCCCGCAGCTTCCACCCTGACCCGAATGACTTCGAGAATTAAGCACCTACAACACGCTAAACTCTACCTATCCACCCCTGTAACAAACACTAAGTCGATGACTCAAACAATTAAGGTTTAGTGGCACGGCCTTTTAAAGGCTTTCGCCTATATACCCCTCTGACCGTGTCTCGGCTTCATTCTTCTTTCTTTTTCTTTCCTTTTCGGAAGACTACATCGTCTTCATACATGGGTAACACAAACCTATTATGGGTCATCAACAGTCTAAGGCCATTCCGCAGTTGGAAAGACGATATACTTCTCAACTTATCGGGTACAACTGTAATAGCGGTGTGAATTAGCTGATGTGGGAATGTTCAAGGTCAACACGCTTGAAACCCCAATTGACCTGTAAACTAATCATGCATGGAATTGTTCTATCACTAAGGTAACATACAGGCTGATTCTTTAATTAAAGGCAAGAGTAGATACACAAAATGAAGACACAAAGTGATTTCCGTAAAGTGTAAGAATCGTAAATAATGCTATAAAGCTTTTGATATAACCAAAATGGCTAATACATGCTTAATATAGCTAAACATAACAAAAGTATCACTGCCTACTATTGGCTAATACATGAACCCTATATAAAATGAGTAGGCAGTTGATAAAGCTAAAAATTGTACAAAAACATGATAGAAGACACTCCTAACTCTAACTTTTCCTCCCAGCCAAAGTATAGACATGTCATAAGGATAGGAAAGTTAGAGACAGGACTGTGACCACCTCACTCTCTCGGGGGTGGTGGATCTGGTCACTGCCTCCCGCCAAAGATGTCTAAGGAGGTCACAACAGGCTCATCTCGATGTGTAGGCACAGGCGGGAGACCGAGGTGACTCATGATCTGAAGGAGCATGGTATGACAATGCTCTAAAGTGGTCTCGGCTCGGGCCAATCTCTGGTCCATCGATGCCTGTGTAGTAGCCAATGAACAGACAGCATCCATAACACCTGCTAGCTCCCTCGAATTGACATGAACATGCTCTGGAGAATGCTCATAACAGATACACTCGGCCAGAGGCTCATCGTGTGGCTCTGGGTCGGGCGTGAGGTGGAGGAGGAGATGGAGGAGACAAATCTTGGCACTGGGCTCCTCTCCACCTCTAGCTTCCCACCTCAAACAGGATCATCTCCCCTGGGATCCTCTCGCCTCCCCCATCCGGAACCTCCTCCCCGGTCCCGCCGCTGGGGAGGAGAAAAAGAGATCTAAGATAACCAACAAGGATCACTCCAATGGACAGGACCCGAGGGCATCCGACTTTCATCTCAATACGGGCCCTCTGGAATCCCAAATGCCCGCAGACCCCGCCCCGCAGTCGCGGCATCAACAAGGGTAGACCCGCCCGAGCCGCCCCCGCGGCGGACCCATCCCCGGCGCGCAGGCTGCCATAACTGGGCCTTGGAGGGACCGAACTAATCCTCCCGAGATCCGGTACAAGGCCTCTAGTATGTGGCTCCCCCTACGCCGAACGCAGTGCTGCAATGGAACAAGCTAGTCCGAGCAGTGGTCCACCGTGGCTATCCGAGGCCTGAGTCGCCGCGAGCACACACACAATTGGTCCCGTCAGCGATCTCGAGCGAGACAACACCATCCCCTCAGGACGCCCGGTGGGCCAAGATATGACGAGGACTCCCCCCGGCTCGATGTCCGGCCCTCCCGCATCGCCCCGAGGCAATCGAGGAAGGCCCGTGGTCCCATCCTAGTCCTGCACCTCCCCGAATCCCCCGAGGCTCCTCCCCCGGATCCATCAGCCCGCCTCCTCCATCTCCTGAGTGCTAAATCTAAACGGGAGCCCCGGCAGACCCACCCCCCGGGTATCGCACCATGTCCGGTCTGGAGGCAATGTAGAGTCGCAGGCTCACTGCCGAGTGGCAGCGGCACTCGTGCCTCACACTCCGACCGGACCAAAGGCCCTACGAACCAAGGTAAGCCACCTGCCAGGCTGTGGCACGGCAGCAAGTGGCTCCACGTGGAACTACGCAAGACTGGGGCAAGGGGCACACTGGGACTCCGGGGCTGAGTCAAGGCACTACCGAAACCGTGGCTCCACTCGATGGCGCAGGCTCAGCTATACGCCGCATCTGGCCGGGCAGGCAGAGCACCGCAATGGAGATGGCATCATCGGGCGTGGCGCCGCCGGCACTGTGGCTCCACGTGGGCCTACGGCGGCGACCGGGAGACAAAGGCAACGAACAGGAGGCTCGCCACGCAATGGACGCACCGGGGGGAAGGAAAAATGGAATGAAGATGGATGGCCCTCCCCTCCCTTTTATAAATCAGTTGGACAACTGATTCGTCTTTGGAAGCCGAAGAGCCACTGCAAGCTTAATTTCGCTATTATAGCGAAATTCTGACTGAACCATTATTCTGCAAAATAAAACATATAAAAATAATTATTATTTTTAACAAAAACCTAAAAATAAAATTAAATTTAGGCTACTTAAAAAGGAAAGTTGCTAAAACGGGAAGTTACTAAAAATAGCCTAATATGAAAATTAAACAAATCTAAACAAAATAGTGGCCTTTGAGCCGTAATTTGGTTCCAAAGAGGACACCAAACCAGCTCACTTCACTGATTTACGCTCATGGAGGGTCAGGAGGAGGAGCTCCTTAACCCCTAAGCAGCTGGCTTGTGTCGCACCCTTCATGCTCGGGTCCACTCATGATTTTCTTCTCACCGGGTGATTTCGGGGTCGACCACCGCTCCGCAGTGGTGACCGACAGACAACCCCAATCAAATGCTTCATCTTGGTTAGCCACCTTGCAATTCATGGACTCCGGCTTCCTCGCACCCGACCACCTGGAGCGTACTTCCATCGGCTTCCTTCCTTATCACCTTCCACCGGCTTGTGCTTCGTGGACTCAAGTGAAAATGTCAGCCCAATGTCATGTTGCCAAATGTGAGCTGCATTACTCCATTTCTGGCACTGACAGATTGCATCGGGCAAAGTGGCTAAAAATGGTCTTCCCGTGATAACGCACATGACGGGCCCACTTTGCTATCGCTCGGTATCAAGCACTACAAAGCTCCACCGGGTAGTAGAATTTGTCTACCCTTCACCAACACATCCTCAACTATTCCTTAGGAATTTCACGATCTATTAGCCAATGACAAAGTGATGTTGTGGGTTTGAGCTCCTCTAAACCCAATCGCTATACACTGAGTATGGCAAGAGGTTTAAGACCGGTCCCTACCCAGCGCGTTGCTTTCTCTATGCAATTCTCCAATGTCGACTAAAATTGTGGGGGATCCCGGATCCTCAGATTCGACCGGGTCTGCCTCGATTATGGCACCGACTTCTGCCTCCTGGCTAGGAAGGCTTTCTTTCCATGCTCAACCCTTTCGACCGTGCACAGTCCTTTAAGAACTTTGCATAAGTTGGGACCTGTTTAATCATGTCAAGCAAAGTGGAATATCTTCACCTTCACTGCCTTAGCACCTCCAAATTTCAGCTCGCTCGATTTTTTCGCCTCCTCGCGCTCGGGAAATCTAAGGGGCATGGTTTTCTTCACTCGGGTCTTCACCATGATTACCCTCTCGTGCTCACTTCCTTTTCCTTGCATGTTTCTTCGCAAATATGGGCACCGGTTGCTCTATTTCTCCACTCCTCGGGCAAGGATTATAGCTTTCACTTCATCCATCCCCTCGAATTGCTGTCGGACGAACCCACCTCACGACCCCCTTTCGATTTCCGCAATGCTCGGGAAGGAACCTCCTCTCTCCCCGTATCTCCCAAAGAAATTGTCGATCTTTTAATGATTGAATAATTCTTAGGTTGTCAATTTTCTCTAATTAAGATTGCTCTCAAGCCCATCTATTCTTTATTCAAGGTACTCCTACAAAGATCATTCTTTGTGCCACTGTACATTTGGCCCCTTGCCTCCACAAAATTGCACCACCTTGCTCAAGTTTAAGATGGCTTGTTCAACAGGGGAAGAGGATGGTGGTGGCTGTGGTTGAGATGAGGAACCAAACTGTTGTTTGGCACCAGGGGGCACATAGGCAGGAGGATTGCTCTGCAGAGAGGTTGCGGTGATTCTTCCAATCGGGAATCAGGTAGCTACCGTGATAGGCATTAGGGTCATGGGTTTGTATCACCTACTCGCATTTGCATATTCTGACATCAAATCCTTCACTGAGGGGGGCATTGGATAATGTTCTTCTAGGTGGGCAGTGGGTTGGAAATTGATGCCTGGATTAGCCTGGTAAGTGTGATTTTCTTTTCGCCTCACCGCCGCACTTCATGGAGCCTTTTTCTCCTTCCGCTTCCATCTTCCTAGCTAGGGTTGATATTCTTGCTTTCATTTCACAGTCCTCTGAAAGTGCATAAATGCCTCCCTTTGGTGGGTCGGCTTCATTCTTTCAGCCTTCCTTGATTCGGTTCATCCCAAGCCATGGAAGTTTCAAACACATAATTCAAGAAATCCATGTGGCTTCATCCTCGGGTTTTTGCTCAAAAACCCACCTCCACACATATTTCTAATAGCTATTTCATGTATGTGGACATAAATTAATATAGAAATGATTCACTAGCATCCATGTATCAAAACCATGGTGGGGACATGCATTGATGGTATCCATGAACCTCTCCCCAACACCGAGAATTTCTCATTGTCATAGCTTCAGTGGGTGTAGACTGCTCTCTTCAACCGCTGGTCTGTCGCACCGAAGAATTTCTTCAAAAACTCGCCTCAAGTTCGCCCACTTTCTAATCGTTTCTGCCTCGAATCGAGCCATATTTTGCCGGTCCGAGGGTTAACGGAATGCCTTCAACTCAAACACCTATATTACCTAAGTATACCCTCCTTAAAAGTTATGCATACTTCCTCAAAACTCGTACGTAATATGGATTTTCATTCTCCATACCATGAAATGTGGGAAGCAAGGGCACTGGTGTAGGTCTCACCGCTACATCCTCGCCAGAGGTATGATGCAGAAGGAGCACTAACTCTAGGGGAGGGTGTATGTGATCCCTCACCTTAATTGCATGATGTCGATTCATAGGGTGCTTGTCGACTTTGTTGTTCCCTCACAGTAGATCCATTCGGGTCATCAGGCACAGACCGACACGCCTTGCCTTCAACTATGACCTCACTCTTGTACCTACTCCGATATCCCTCCGTCCCAAGCAGCCAGATAAACACCTGTTACTAATAAAAATGAAACAAAACAAAGAACACAAAACAAAGCTTAAGCTAAAGAAAGGTCAGCGTTACCGGAACAAAACTGATCTATAGGGTTAAACATGGCAAGAATCGGCCAAGTGAAGAAAACTTGCGCTCCCACTTAATTCAAAAAGGACTCGAAGGTCACCAACACCTTGTAATGTGGATTACAAGTACACATCAACTCATCATTAGAATGCAGTTTGGCACCATCCCCAACGGCGCCATTTGGATTCTGGGTACACGATAAAGGTGATCTAAACCAACAAAAATTTGTTTCCTATAATTCTCCTGCACGCCGTAGTCAAGCTACGCAAAGATAGCGGTCTAGGTCAATTACTGTGGATGGGTTTTCATCCTACCTAATGATTCGAGATCAATGTTTGAAAATGGTGAGACTTTTGTTTGAATTTTCAGATTTGTTTAAAAACAGTGTAGTTGCTTGCTTTCATCGGTTAACGTACGCCTAAATGAAAGTGTGAAATGGTAACCTTGAAGGCTTCGGGTCACTATTGATAACATGGGGCTATTGAAGTGTCCTGTTATTTCTCGCATTAGGCAAATGACATATAGTCAAAGCCAAAACCGGATCATTGTTTAGCTTATAAAACCTTAACCCTAAAACCACTCCTATTTGAGTCAACCCAAGTACTAAGCATTCAAAGTCCCATTCAGTTTGAAACCCTAGCATTTAACCTCATTTCCATGGCTCGTAAATGACATCTAAAGCATTAAATAGCATGAGGACCTGTAACCCTAGCATTAAATAGTATTGACCAAAAGAAAGACATTAAATAGCATTAAACCCTAGTTTGGAAAGTATGGAACCATAAATGCAAAGACTGTGAACATTTAAAGATGGTGACAACCTGCGCAGCCCCCAAAACTGCCAAGACCTCTCTCTCTTCATGCCATGAGGCCTAATGAGCATCCCTCTTGAGTTGTCATCCTCAAGGGGGGTGCTCGCGCCTCGAGAAACAGGAAAGAGAGAGAGAGAAGAGAGCAAAATAGAAACCAAGTCTGAAAGTCAAGGGAACTTGCATAGAAATAGAATAGTTAGGGTTACAAAGTTGTATGGGACTTATATAGTCAACCCTAATGTGTGAAATGACAAAAATGCCTAAAATATAAAATTACAATAGGGACAAAATGGTAATTTATCAAAACGTGGTCGTTTGGAATCAAAAATACCAAAAACACAAGCTGAGTACTTCGCTATGCAAAGAAATTTTCAAGTATAGTAGTTAAGCTATATAAAGATAATGCCACTCAGCGAATGCATACAAGAGATAGCTTAAAATGAGAAATTTCGCTATGAACATTATTTTCACTAGCGAAATTTCTCGCTTTAGCTTAGTTTAGTGGTCTTCACATAGCTTAGTGGAATTAATAGATCATAAATTTTTTATGATCACAGGTGGACTTTACTATGATTGCGAAATTTTCGCAATCCCAAATAAATTCTTCAAGCAGAATCATAGCGAAAATCCCCCGGATTGCTCGCTTGCTACCGCATCACTTCCCCGCACTTTTTATTCATCACTGGCTTTCAATTCTTCAACCCATCTCGACATTTCATCGCCCTCGCCTGGTGAAATTACCAGGATTCTCGTGATTCACCACAAGAAGCCAAGCTTGTTGGACTCCAAGCTCTCAAGACCTCGCAAAACTATCCAAACAATCTCGAAAAACAAATCGTGGCACTAAGTGGACATGCACATGACACTGGGCGAGCTCCATATGATTACTACAAGAAAAACACTCAAAACCTATCTTGAATAGTGCTCAAAAGAGCACTTTTTGGGCACTAATCAACTGTACAAGTATATGAAATGCCATATGATACAGACATGAAACAAGAAAAGTATAGGAAATGCAATATGTATAGATGTGTTCATGAAACATGAATATGATATGAAATATGAAAATGAACTGAAACATGAACATGAACATGAAAGACAATATGCATGTCATGAACACATAATGTGGTTAAGTTATATATGATTATTATCACATATAATCCAGAAAAGATAACGAATGATATGAAATACATGAATGAATGAGTGCACGTTCTGATCGATGCTTTAGCACTCCTGCTAGTGCTACGACACTTCTCGCGACGCGGCAGTATGTTCTCGACTGTCGATGTAAAATCACATGGCTAATGAATGATAAACAAGACGTGATTCAACAACCGACCCATCGCGGAATGCCGACTTCTATAGCCATATGTGAGATTGCACAAAGCAAATGTGAGATCACATGCTACTGAATGACAAACAGACAAGATTCAACAACCGACCGCCGTGAATGCCTAATTTCTATAAGACATGTGAGATCGCAATATTGAACGAGATCACACGCACGTAATGACAAACGTGACGTGATTCAACCATCGAATCAGAATGCCGACTTCTATAGTAATATGTGAGATTGCAATATCACGCGGTATCACACGTTATCGGGTCGACAAACGTGACGTGATTCAACAACCGACCGCTATGAATGTTTCACTTCTATAGCCATATGTGAAATCACAAACTGAAACGCGAAAAGAAAAAGAAAGAAAATGATTCGAGAAAAGTATTTGAACAAGTATAAGATATGAAGTACAAGTATAAGTTATGTAATATAAGAATAAGTCTCTTAATACAAGCATAAGATCTGTAATACAAGTATAAGATCCGAAACACAAGAATAAGATATGAAATACAAGTATAAGATCTGAAATACAAGAATAAGTTCCGTTATACAAGTATAAGATCCGAAATACAAGAATAAGTTCCGTAATACAAGTATAAGATCTGAAATACAAGAATAAGCTCTGTAATACAATTATAAGATCCGATATACAAGTATATGCTCTGTAATACAAGTATAAGATCCGTAAGACAAGTATAAGTATAAACCCATAGGTATGTCCTTTGAGAAACTAACAAGTATGTGTTCTTCAAGAGATAAGCATAAGTATATGTCCGACTCGAGATAAGCAAGTATGTGTCCTACTCGAGATAAGTATAAGTATATGTATAAACCTCGCATCGCATACGAGGAAATCTTCAGAGGCATGTGTACTACTTCGGGAGATAAGTATAAGTATGTGTCCTACTCGAGATAAGTGATAGCATGTGTCCTACGGGAGACAAGTATAAATATGTGTCCTACGGGAGATCAGAATAAGAATAAGTCTGCCATAAGTGTAAGTTCTGAGTAAGTATAAGATTGCTATAAGTATAAGTTCAGTACCGTATCCGAGAGATCTGAATAAGCATAAGTTGGTTACAAGGATAATTATGTATGTAAATGTGTTATATGAATTCATGAAGATTCTGATATCTGTTACTATTATATGTTATGTATGATTCAAAATAAATGCATGTGTACCAGTATAAGTTATAAGATACGTTTCCCACTAAGCGTAAAGCTTAGCACGGGTTTTTAATCCGTGTAGGTACAAAGGGAGGATGACCCCCGCATCTCTCCCACAAACAAGCCACAAAGCAACATCAGTAGAGGTTCATCACGCATGCCTCGCCTGGATTTGTAAATGTAAAAGTACGCTTGCATATAAACTGACCTGGGATATGTGTATAGATTTCGATGGACACTCTACCCTGGGTGGTAGTTCTTTTGTATATGTAAAATGATTTTTGTTATTATAGAAATTGGGCTTTGTATACCCAATGTGCAAGTTCGGCCTCTAAGAAAAAACAGTAAAGAGTCCTAGTTTATAGTCTCGCGCCCGAACTCTGCCTCGATCCCGCCATTCGTAACACTCTCAAATTATACCCTAACAGTTTTATAACATGTTTGCATTGAACAAAGGTATATTTATTCAAATAAAATAAATATAAAAACAAAAGTAGGAATATGCATAAGTTAAATTACAAATAATAAAGAAGATTCGAGGCTATTGTAAAATATTATAAATTGATTTGCAATATTATAAGAAATGGATGACCAAAGTAAAATAAAAGTGGATAAGATCAATATGATGCACCAAAAGAAATATCTATTTTGGTCCTGTAAGAAAGGAGAGCAAATAATGACAAGAGAGAAGAGAGAAGAAAGGAAGAAGAAGAAGAAGAAGAAGAAGATCACAGTATGGAATTACCAAATTTCAGTATCGGGTATGGAATTCCGAAGGTAAGTATGGATAATGCTTTTAAGCTGTATGGAAACTATGGGAGTATGGAAGTCTAGTTTGGACTATAAAGTTTAGATACATGGTTAAGAACCTCTATCTTGTATGGTTTGGGTTTGGAACTCCTAAACTCATTTCTCTGTGTGTTGAGTTAAGAAGAGCTTTAAGGCTCCTAAATATGTGTTTGAGAATGGTCTAGTTGCAAGTTGAACCCAGAAAATTCCCTATTGTCGATCATATGCAGTAACTGGATCTTAGAACGGGTTTTTGGGTCAGAAATACAGGGAATTCAGAAGTGAGTCCTTCTAGTACCAGGTACACATCAATGAAATTGATGTTAGGCTTTTGAATTTCTGATTTGGACCTCTGTAGACCAAGTTATGGTCCTTTACCGAGGTCAGTCCATTTAGGATCTGGGAGCTGGTCAGCCTCCCGCTAATTCAGTCAACCAACCGGACCTTAGAACGGCTTCTCTTGAGTCAGAAATAAAGAGAATTTGGAAGTAAGTCCTTCTGGGAAATTGTAGCCACATCAATGAACTTGATGTTTTGAATCTCTCAATTCAAACCCTGTGGACCAAGTTATGGTCTTTACTCTGAACAGCTTCAACGTGGTGAGAGGCCAGCGTACACCCCCATGCGCCAGGTCAAGACACTCATGCGTGCCAGGTCAAGACACCTTCACGCACAGAGTCAAGACACCTCATGCAACCTGAGGTCGCCAGACCATCCCGTGCAGGTCGCCAGACCTTCGCCCCAAGAGCCAACTCGCCACGCAGAACCAACTCGTCATGTAGCTACTGTCCCGAAGAGCCATTGCCTCGTGAGCCGAGCCTGCCACTTCGCTTCAATGTCGCTGTGTCGGCCATTAAGACTGATCACAAGATGACCTCTAACTTCTAAGGTCATATCTCCTTCGTTAACTCGATTGGGTGTTCTCGACTCTATGGAAAGCTTCATTGAGTCAAGAATCCATCATCCATGATGAGGAAGATATTAGATGTCAGACCGAGGTGTTAGACTGAGTCGTCACCAGTGCAGCTCATCGCCAAAGCCGCCGTCAAGACCGATCACGCGTTGATGACCTCCAACTTCGAAGGTCATATCTCCTTCGCTTCATCCCGATTTGGGTGTTCTGACTCTATGGAAAGCCTATTGAGTCAAGAATCCATCCATATTCCTGAGGAAGATATTAGATTTCAGACCGAGGTGTTAGACTGAGCTTGTCACTCTGTAGCTCGCCACAGTCCGCTCGTCAAGATCGATCGCCATGACCTCCAACTGAAGGTCATAACTTCTTCGCCTGAACTCCGATTCAGTGTTCTGGGCTCTATGGAAAGCCCATTGAGTCGCAATTCATCAATAGATAGCATGATAAGATTGAACTCATATTAGTCTTGGAAAACATGAAAAACAGTAGGCTCTATAGGTAACTATAGTTATTCATAGCTATGAATTCATAAATAACCTATAAGCATACAGTGGGTAAGCATAGTTATTTATGCATACAATGAGACATGAAAAATGCAAAGTTATGAATAAATGATGTATATATATATATATCACATATGATTACCGAATGACAACAATTATTCTGGAATATGAGATATATACTGAGCATAAAATACACATTGATTGTCTGCTTAGAACCTGGTAGAGGGATAGATGGGCATGCCTATTAGGGAAAAATAAGTTTGGTGAAGACAAGTTCTGATATCGAGGTCCCATTTGCCGATGCGACATAGATCCTCGTTTGATCACTCAAGGGGGCCCTCGGTGTGGTCACCACGTCCGGTTCTCATGGATGGTCACCTGGCATGCTGATGATACCTTCTGCATCATATTACCGGAATAGTTCATCAGTTCGCATGATGATACCTTCGGGTATAATATATCACAGCGCTTCCTAAGCGAATGGTCATTGTCTCGCACAATGATAATAGCGCCGGGCCCTCATGGACCACTCGTTTACGCTACATCACGTTTTCGGGCTCCTCATGGTTTCCATCCACTTCTAAGGTTTATGCGCATGAAACATAAAAGAAATGACGTATATGCAAAGGAAATGTAGAGAATATATGACATGATATGAGTAAAGCATAGCACTGCTATGCGATGATAGTATACTGCTACAAGAACAAGAAGAAAAGTACAGATTTATTATGAAAAGTATTTATATATGAGAAAATGATAAGAATCTCGTAAATGTTAATTGTGTTATATGCACTGTATAGAAGTGTGGTGACCCTTAATGTAGGCTCATGTGTGTATTAATTCCCACTAAGCGTGAAGCTTAGCACTCCGTGTTCAACCGTGTGTGGCCAGTAAAAGGAGACCGCAGGACCGTAAAGCCATCCACATCAGCGCCAAAGGCCACACAAAGAATAGGTGCTCACCTGAAAGACCCCTTTAGGGTCTATTTTGTATATGAAATTCTTGTAAACCAATGTAAATATCAGCTCGGCTAACACTTCCATATATGGAGCTTGTATATATATTTTGTAACTGGGTCACACAGTAATATAATACAGTTAATTGCTTGGGCCATTTTCATATGAATGAACTAGCTTAGCATATACGTGAAAAAAAAAAAAGAGGACCCTCACTTGACATCCTATGCCGAGTTAGCGTCACAGCCATGGTATCGTGAGCTTCAGTTTAGGGCGTTTCTCGAAAAGCCTTGTGCTTAGTGGCTCGAATAGAGTATATAAGATGTAAAAGCCCGTGTTTAGTAATGTGTCAGTCTCGATGTGGATGTCCTCTTGTTTTGTATAGATGGATCGTCCCTAAGAAGTCGTACGAGAGTGTTAACCAAGAGAACAAGGGTTATCGCCTTCTCGAACCCTGAAAGTAATGTACCTACGAGCCCACAGATGCCTCAGCCGAGAATATCACAAGACATGGCTCGGGTTTTAGATAGATTGACCGCTCCTAAAGCTCCAATAGACACAGTAAGAAGACATGGAGCAGAGGAATTCCATGGGTCGAAAGCATGTAAACAGCCGAGAAAGTCGACTCAAGCTAGAAAAGTTAGGAAAGAGTATTAGAAGAGGTCGATGTCCTCCGATCCGAGAGTATCATGTGCAAATTTCACTATTACAAAGTGAGGCATATGATTGGTGGAAACTAGTACTCAAAAGTCCAAGGATTCCAAATCCCCTGACATGGGAATTCTTCGTCCAAGAGTTCAGGACAAAGTATGTTACTGAGATGTATAGGGATTCCAAGTGGAAACAGTTCCTAAATTTGAAGCAAAGGAGCTTATCGGTGGCTGAATATGAAAAAGAATTTAGCCATCTTAGTAAATATGCACCGGAGCTGGTCCTCACCGAGGCATTTCGGTGTAGGCAATTTGAGGATGGACCCGCATGATTCCATCAAGAGGTATTTGGCACCTATGACTTCTCCAAATGTTGGATTTCTATCACTGTCCAAGCCGGCAATGAAAGTAGAGAGACTAGAAACGAGCAGCAAAGATAGATTTCAAAAGAATACGTTTTCTAGAGGGGCTTCGTCCTCCTCGGGAAAAAGAGCTAGAGAATCTCCAGCTCAATCAGAATATAGTTCCATTACGAGAGGTAGAAGGAAAAGGTCCAATGTAGCACGTAGTACAGGTAGAGGTGCTTCAGTTAGACATGGAGAAATTCCTGAATGCCCCTCATCGCTACAAGGCATTTGGGAGCTTGCAGGATAGTGACAGGAGGGTGTTTCTGGTGGAAGCCTTGAGCATTTGAGCTACGTTGTCCTCGAGAGTTAGGGGACAGCTGGAAGCCAACAAGGAAGTGGAAGAGGGAAGATCTCAAGGCACCACCTTCGACTCGTGATCATGGTGTGGGTCGAGTGGCCCATCTCACATGTGGTGACTCAGGAGGCATAGTGTCGGAAACGAGATCGCCCTATGCCTGGTTATCTCGCACGAGCATATGCTATGAAGGCTCGTGGAGGATCGAATGCTCCCGTTATAGCGGGTATATTTTCATATGATATAGAGATGCATGCATTGATTGATCCCTGACCCACTTCATTCATATGTGTGTACCGGAGCATGTATTTGACAAAGTACCAACAATGGAGAAATTAGCATATGACATGCATGTAACTAGTCCGTTGGGGCACAACGTTAGTGTGAATAACATATATAGAAATTGTCCATTGTTATAATAAAACAAAGAGTTTCTCATCGATTGATAACCTTACCATTCCGAGAGTTTCACCCTGATTCTAGGAATGGATCGGGTTGTTAAGCACCGAGCTATCGTGGATCGGTGGACAAAAAGACATAGTGGTATTGCTCCCAATGCATCAGGTAATAGTACAAGGCATTGATCAAGTGTAATGGCCACGTCATCTTCCACTATGCAAGCTAGAGAATTATGGAGGAAAGGATGTGGAGACATTCTGCTTTGATACTTCACCCAAGAGAGGTCAAGTTGATGTAGAAAAGATCCCAAAGAGGTAAGGGAATTTCCAGATGGTTCCTGAAGAGTTGCTTCAGGTATTCCAATATGAGAGAGAGGTGGACTTTTAGCTTATAGAAATTGTACCAGAACGCCCCACATGTCAAGGGCACCTGTGAGATGCATGGCTCCGAACTGAGCTGAAAGAGCAAAGAGTCAATCGCAATAACTTTGGGATAAAGGATTTATCCGACCCAAACAGGTCCCCTCGGGTGCACCAGCTTTATTTGTGAAAAGAAAGATGGCACTCTCACGGCCGTGCATCGATTATCTGCGATCAATAAGGTGACAATGAAAAACAAGTACCCATCGCCGAGAATTGAAGATCTTTATCAACAAAGATCACCCGCGGTAACAACAATCAACAACCAACTCCCAACGACATTGATAAATGAAGTTGAAAGGGAGCTGGCAGCCCTTTCAAGATGTAATTCGCGACGTGGTATTATCGGGCTTTCGAGGGTAAAGGAAGGGAGATGTGTCGGCGATCGTAATTTAGAACCCGATCTGTCATTATGAGTTTTTGGTCATGCCATTTGGGTTGACTAATGCACCGGCAGCCTTCATGGATTTGATGAATAGGGTTTTCCGAATCTCTATGTGGATCAATTTGTCGCGGGTTTTTATTTACATCCTGGTGTATTCTAAGGATGCACAGAACATGAACAACACCCGAGAATAGTCTTGTAGACGTTAAGAGAAAAGAAGTTATATGCTAAGCTCGCAAATGTGATTTTGGCTAGCGAGTCTCATTCTAGGCCATATTGTGTCTACTGAGGGTATAAGAGTTGATCCTACTAAGATTGAAGCGGTTGTGAATTGGAAATCACCTCAAAATGTAACCGAGGTGAGAAGTTTCTTGGGCCTAGCCGGTTATTATAGAAGATTTGTGAGAGGCTTTTCGGTCATAGCTTCTCCACTCACTAAGTTACCTCAGAAAGGAATAAAGTTTGAGTGGATGCACAAATGTCGAATAGTTTTGAACGCTTCTGAGTGGATGTCGGTCAAAGACACGCAGCCTACTCCGGAAAAGAGTATACCTCAGATAAGGATGCTTCATGCATTGGTTTAGATGCGTGTTAATGCAAGATGGAAAGTAGTGGCTTGCGCGCCCGCACGCTTTTGAAGCCACATGAACAAAATTATCTCACTCATGACCTAGAGTTAGTCGCAGTGTTTGCTTTTAAAAAATATGGCGACAATTACTTATATGGGGGAAAGTGTAGAATTTACACCGATCATAAGAGTCTTTCAAGTACTTTGCTAACGCAAAAGAGCAAATTTGAGACAAATGGAGGTGGTTAGAGTTATTAAAGGATTATGACCGCATCATAGATTACCATCCCGTAAGGCTAATATAGTAGCCGATGCTTTGCCGAAGACGCTGGTAGCAATGTCACTACGTAACGTTGATGGGAGACTAAAGAGAGGACAGCCATGTTAGCTCAACTAGAAGCACAACCCGTTTTAACTCAAAAAACAGATTATAGATGCGTTAAAAATGATGAAGAGTTACAGAAAAATTTACAGATGGTTAGAGATGTTGACAAGACCAAGTTTTCAGTGAAAGAAGCTGGAAGTTTGTATTTCCCGTAATAGACATGTGGTGCTATATGATAAAGAGCTAAAGAAAAAGTTTCTATTTCCAGGCTCATAATACGGTATTTACCATGTGCATCCTCGGGAGGAATAAGATGTACCAGGACTTGAAACAGTTTTATTGGTGGAAAGGAATGAAAAGAGATGTGACTGAATATGTGTCTAAGTGTTTGACGTGTTAGCAAGTCAAAGCTGAACACCAAGTGCCAACAGGTTTGTTAAATCCCCTTCCAATTCCTCAATGGAAGTGGGATAACATTACCATGGATTTTGTGTCGGGTTTTCCACTCACACAACAAAAACATGACTCTCGTTCTGGTGATTATAGATAGATTCCACAAAGTCGGCCCATTTTATACCGGGCCAGATTGACTATTCTATGGACTCAATTAGCCGAAGCATGATGAGATTGGTAAGGGACAAGATGGTGTGTCGTTGCCTATCGCGGTCGGATAGAGGATCCGCGATTTACATCAAGGTTCTCGGGAAGGAATTACAAACACTTGTGCACTAAGTTAAATTTTAGTACTCCAAGATTCCATCCCAAGTAAAACGTATGGACAAATGTGAGAGATTGATTTCAGTGCTCGGCGATATGCTTCGAGGTCAGGTCATGGAATTTTCGGGAAGTCGATGTATGTTCCATTGATGGAATTTGCCTATAACAATAGTTTAATCAAGCATTGAAGGGCACCATATGTAGCTTTATATGGCCGGAAAATGTAGAACTCCATGTGTCGGGACGAATTAAATGAAAGATAAACCGACAGTCCGTACATAGTAAAAGATACATAAGAGAAAGTACAAGTATCTAAGAGAGGTTAAAGGCGGCTAGTGATAGACAAAAGTCGATGCCGCTAAAGAGGAGAGATATTGAATATAACGTGGGAGACAAAGTCTTTTAAAGGTAATCACCATGAAGGAAAGTTTTAAGGTTTGGGTCAAAAGGTGTTGAGTCCAAGGTTCATAGGTCATATGAGATTTTAACGTATTTCGCCTCGTGGCTTATCAATTAGCACTCCTGAAGCCGGGCCAAATTACACGATGTGTTTCATGTGTCGATGCTTCGGAGATACCGCTCTGATGAGTCGCACATACTACCAGTGCAAGAGATACAAGTACAAGAAGATTTGTCATATGATGAGGAGCCAAAGACCATTCTGGCTCGAGAGGTGAAACAGTTGCGAAACAAACAAGTACCATTAGTGAAAGTTCTCTGGCAACACCACGGTAGAGAAGAAGCTACTTGGGAGCCAGAAGCAACTATGAGAGCACAAGATCCGCAACTCTTTGAATCAGGTATGAATTTCGATGACTGAATTCTTTTAAGTGGGGGAGAGTTGTAACATTCCCAAATTATACCCTACCTAGCTTTTATAACATGTTTCTGGGGTATAATAAACGTAGCCGTATATTTATTCGGAATAAAATAAAGATAAAAACAAAAGTAGAATATGCATAAGTTAAATTACAAATAATAAAGAAGATTTGAGCTATCGTAAAATATTATAAATTGATTTGCAAATATTATAAGAGTTTGAGGACCAAAGTAAAACAGTATGGATAAGATCATGATGTGCTAATTAAAAAGAAATATCTTATTTTCACCCAGCTAGCGTAGAGCAAATACGGACAAGAGAGAAGAGAGAAGAAAGGAATAGAAGAAGAAGAAGAAGAAGAATATTCATTGTGTATGGAATTACCAAATTGAGTATTGGTATGGAATTTGAGTATGGGTATGGATACGCTTTTGGGTTGTATGGAAACTATGGGAGTATGGAAGTCTAGTTTTGGACTATAAAGCTTAGATACATGGGTTAAGAAACTCTATCTTCAGTATGGTTTGATTTGGGAACTCAAACTCATTTCTTGTAGGTTGTTAAGAAGAGCTTTAAGGTTCCTAAATATGTGTTTGAGAAGTGGGTCTAGTTGCAAGTTGAACCCGCAAATTCCCTATTGTCGATCATATGCGTAGTTTGATCTTAGAACGGGTTTTTGGCCAGAAATACAGGGAATTGGGAAGTGAGTCCTTCTAGTAAATTGTAGCCACATCAATGAACTTGATGTTAGGCTTTTGAATTTCGATTTGGACCTCTTGACCGGTTATGTCCTACCGAGGTCAGTCCATTTAGATCTGGCTCCAAGTCAGTTCTCGCACTCGCCAATCCAAGGCAAAGACCTGAGAACGGTTTGAGTCAGAAATGTTTTAATTTAAAAGTAAGTCCTTCTGAAAATTGTAGCCACATCAATGAACTTGATAAAAGAAGTTTAAATTCTCAATTCGAACCCATGTGGACCAAGTTGTATGGCCTTTACTTCCGAATAGTCAAATGGGGGTGAGAGGTCAGCCGGGGTAAATGGCCGGGGTCAGAGGTCAAGATACCTCACGCAAAGCAGGTCAACACACTCATGCGCCAGAGGTCGAAGACACCTCATGCACCGAGGTCGCAGACCTCACCTCGTAGAGGTCGCTGACCTTGTCCTTGATGAGTCAACCGTCATGCGTATCGAACTCGTCATGTAGAGCTTAGCTCTCGCCTTTAAGAGCTCCCGCCGTCTCGCAGCCGAGCTCGTTTCACTTCGGCTCAACCGTCGCACAGTCAGCCCGTCAAGACCGACGCATGACCTCCAACTCGAAGGTCATATCTCCTTCAAGCTTGAACTCCACTTGCGTTATTGACTCCCAAGTGGAAAGCCCATTGAGTCAAGAATCCATCCATATGCTGAGGAAGATATTAGATGTTAGACCGAGGTGTTAGGATCGAGTCATTACTGCAAAATGTCAGCTTCAGGTCACTGTCAAGATCGACACGCATGACCTCCAACTTCGGAAGGTCATATCTCCTTCGCTTGAACTCCGATTTGGTGTTCTCGACTCTATGGAAAGCCCATTGAGTCAAGAATCCATACATAATTCTGAGGAAAGATATTAAGTATTTCAGACCGAGGTGTTAGACTGCTTTTGTCACTGCGCAGCTCTGTTAGTTCAGGGTCAGCTCGTCAAGACGGACTGCGCATGACCTCCAACTTCGAAGGTCATAACTTCTTCGTCTCAACCTGATTCGAGTGTCTCTCGACTCTATGGAAAGCCCATTGAGTCAAGAATTCATCAATAGATAGCATGATAATATTGGAACTCATAGCTAGTCCCAGAAAAACATAGAAAAACAGTAGGCTCTGTAGGTAACTATAGTTAGTTCATATTATGAATTACAAATAACTCATAGTTATTGTGGTAAAGATAGTTATTTATGCATACAATGAGACATGAAAAATTCAAAGTTATGAATAAATGATTGTATATATATATATCACATATGATTACCGAATGACAATAATTATTCGGGAATATGAGATATATACTGAGCATAAAATACACATTGATTGTCTCGGCTTAGAACCCGTAGAGAGATAGATGGGCATGCCTATTAGGAAGAATAAGTCTGCAACATACAAGTTCTGATATCGGTGCCCTGTCAGGTCGATGACATAGATCCGTTGATTTCCACTTCGTGGGCCCCGAAAGCGGTCAACACAAATACCCGCCCTCATGGATGGTCGTCTGCACGCTGATGATACCTTCTGCATCATATTACCGAATAGGTCAACGCCTCGCACGCGATGATACCTTCCGGTATAATATATCACAAATACCCAAGCTTTTATAAATTGTCATCGTTCAAGACAATGATAACAAATACTTCTTCTCGCCCCTCATGGACCACCTGCTTACACAAGGAATACGTTTTCAAAGCTCTTCATTTCTCAGATCCACTTCTAAGGTTTACGCAGACATGAAACATAAAAGAAATGACGTGTATATGCAAAAGAAATGTAGAGAATATATGACATGATATGAGAAGCATAAAGATCGCTACGCGACGATAGTATACAGCTACAAGAATGTGCTAAGAAAAGTACAAGTGATTACATGAAAAGTATTTATATATGAGAAATGATAAGAATCAGAATGTTAATTGTGTTATATAATTGTATAGAAGTGTGGTGACCCCACGAGGCCCATCCGCGTGTATTACCCCCACTCAAGCGTGAAAAGCCTTTAGCACTGCAGGCTCCAACCGCGTAGGTACGTAAGAGGAGACCGCAGGAACAGCCATCCACATCGCAGCCAAAAGTGCCACGCCAATGTGCTCCACCGGAAGACCCAGTCTATTTTGTGGTATGAAATTTGTAAACCAATGTAAATATCAGAATTGAAATCACTTCCATATACGGGAAAGCTTGTATATATATTTTGTAATCCGTCTGGCGTAATATAATACAAGTTAATTGTTTAACATTATATGAATGAATCCAGTTTTTAAGTATATACGCGGAAAAAAAAAAAAAAAGAGTGACCCCTCACTCGACATCCTATGCCGAGTCAAGGCCACACCGGCTCCGGACCGAACGGTGACATTTATAGCAAAACCAAAACGAGGCTACGAACTTGGGGCTTTAGGAACCTCGACCGGAGGCAGCGACACTTGCCCCTGCACTCGGGCATGGGTAGAAGGTGATGACGAGGACGTCCCCAACCTCGGACTCGCCTGTGCCTGACGCACTCTTCTCGCAGAAACCGAAGTTTTCCGCTTCACACTCCAAGACCGGACAGCGTCTCCACCCGAGCTTGAAGCTCTCCCTTAGTGGGTTTGACAACGGGAGGCCGTCGTGAGAGAACTTCATAACAGAGGGGGCTAAGGCCTCAGCAGCAGATTCGGGAGGACTCGAACCCGAAGATCCGGAATATCCGACCCGATAAGCCCGTAGTGCTCGCGGAAGACACTGGGCCGCCCATTTGTCCCGTCTCGGCCGAGATCAGGCGACACCTCGAAAATACACGTACCCAATGCAAGATTAGGGACGCCCTATAACTTACGGAAACTAGACCGAACTAAACCGAAGCAAAGCTCACGTAGATTCTCAGGAGTGGTCCGCACAAATGCATCGTTGTGTCTTCTCCCTTGTCAAGGGTCATACTTCAACTCCGCCACTAACAAAGAAGTAACGCTCTTTCCAAAATTTACGGGAAGATAGAGATTCGAGATGATCGAGTGAGCGTCTGCACGCTAGATATATAAGCGAAAGTTCTCGACTAGCCTCCCTTCACACTAAAGAGGTCCAGGAACATAGCTATACTGGGACACCCAAGCCCTTGTCCCTAAAGAAAATCAACAGCCTAATCAGAATACCCTAGAAATTGGGCGAAAGTTGAGACACTACAAGAAATATGATATTTAGCAACGTAATTATTTTATTGCAAAAAGTTTAATTTTGTCACAAAAACACTTTTGCGATGAAAATATTTTCATTTCAAGGTCTAGGGTACCCAATTGAGATGGGAATGGAGGGAATTTCATTTCCCTTCTTTCCTTTCTCTTTTTAGTTTCCTGCTCAACTTGCTCTTCAATGAAGATCTCATTGGAGAGATCAACCTTCTTGTTTAGCTCATCTCGCTCTCTCCCAAGCCATTCTTATCGTGTTTTCCATTTCGCCATTACTTCCAAAAATTGAAACATCGTTGTTAATCAAATCCAAATTTTCTAAATTATTCTTCATCGTAGATTCGAAGATCCTCGCTTTTGTCTCTATCATCCAGTTTATTCTCAAAATCTTTTCGTAGAGACTGTGATAAAAATTCAATCCCTGGACTGCTTCCTCCCACTCGCTTCCTCGTTTCACCTCCTTTTTCTTCATGATGGTTGGGAGCCGAGAATCACGCTCAAACCGACATTGTTATAAAAAGATTCATGACTCGCCTTGAGCTTCAGAAGATCGCGATCTCTTTCCTTCATTTCTTTCTCAAGTCCTCTTTGTCGCCGAAGAACCTCTTTCATCCGTTTCTTCTCTTCTTTTCGCTTCTTCCCATCACGATCTCTTCTTTAACTCTTTTCATAAATTCCTTCCCGAATTCTTGTTGCACATTCCACTCTTTTCCCTTTCTTCCATCTTCTTCTCGGATGGCATTTAGGACCTTATCAATTGTTCTCAGGCTCCCTCAGCTTTCTCCCCGCTTCTCTCGAATGTTCTGCTGAGATGTGGGGAGAACTAGCTAATCGTGGATGGAGAAATCTAAGGGGGCTTCTTTCATCCCCGCCCCTTCATCGGCCTGCAAATGTGAAAGTATTATTTTCGTGGAGGAGTTTCGGTTCTTCTTCTCGCCAAAGAACCCCCTCAAAGTCTTCTTCGCTCTCATACTGAGCTTCTTCGCTTCATCCAACACCCCTTTTTCTTTTTGGTTTCATCCCTTGCTCACTCTGTCAAGAGGGAGTAGTGATGTCATGTGGACTTCTTCTTTTCTTCCTGCACTCCCTTCACCCCAAATTCTTTAAACATAAAACAAGATTGCCGGGGCGAGGGATCACCCCCTTATTTCCTTCATGGTACCCTTTTCACATAGGACTTTCTAATTACTATTCCTACATTGAGCTTGTACCCCTTCAGAATAGCATATAGCATAATTGCTTCCTACTCTCTCAATCGTAAAATAATATGCTGTTGGGACCAAAACAGAGGCCAAGAAATAATCCATACCTTAGCCTCTCATGAGGCTTCCCTGCTCGGGGTGGTTTTTGGTCCTCCTTCCCTGGTCCTGGGCCAAAGTTTTTCCGTCAAGTGAGCTTTTTGGCAATCTTCTTAAAATTCGGGTTTTCCAAGAGCTAACTCGGGACCCATGCTTCGTGTCTCCTGCCATTCCATAGGCTTCGCTGATTGGGCTCGTCCCATACGGTGCCCACCTCCGACCGAACACAGCTGGTTGCTCCTTTCCCGCCTACCGTATTTGAATAAAATGATTGAACCACCGCTGTGTAGCTCCCTATTCCTTTGATGTGCAAAGCTTCCCAACCTCTTTTGTTCAATCATCTCCTTGAAAGGGGTAATAGGGTTTCTTTGAAATTCCTCTTCGATATGAACCTCTTTGTTTGCATAGTGCTTCTTCCGCTTGGAATAAGCTTCCTCCGACACAAAATCTTCTACTTTTCTCTCGCTTTTCCCTTTCCCTTGTCCTGCTTTTCTTCTCGTAAACTGCTAGTGCTTCGGGTGCTTCAGGCATCTCTTCCACTCCGCTCTTCCCGTCGGATTTCTTCTTCCTCGGTCGCACATATTCCATGATTCTTCCGTGTTAGGATTGCTCGAGGTTTCACCATTTGAAACGAAGGTTTTCTCAAGATTTCAGAGCTAGGGTTTTCGTGAATTGAGAATCTGAAGTGAGCGGAAGACGAACGGTTTTTGGAAATCGAGCTGGAGCGGGGAAGAAGTTCTCCAACGCTTGCAATTCAATCAAGTTTTTGCGGGCTAATTATTATTTCATTAAATTTGTTTCATCGCGACATCAATTTCGCCACTTTATTTAAGAACATTAATTTTAGGCATTTAAGAGGGTGAGTATGGCACAGACCCTTTTATGTCGCGACATACTAAGTTTGTCGCGACATAACAGTTTTTAGATAGCTACGCTTGCTCCATGTCGTATCTTTCATTTTCAAGTTTTTGTTTCGTCGCGACCTATGCCCTTAGTTTAATGATCTCAAAACTTAAATTCCTTTATTACTCCTATACTCCTTAGACATTTATTCAGGCATCTCCAAAATTCAACAAAGCAATTCACTCATATTTCATTGTGTTTGGTTTAGTGGAGAAAAGTTTGCCCCCTTTGTTCATGTCGCGACATTTCTCGTTAAGTTGTCGAGGTGTCCCGGAGTTGCTTTTCTCACCTCATGTCTTTCAAATTTTTGCAGACGCATACTGCATGATTCAAGAAAATTTAATTAAACTACAATTAACTTCTAAAAATTAAATCTATCTTTATAAGAAATAATCAAAACGAAATTACAAAGAAAAAATTCAAAATCTAAAAGCGTAAAACTAAATTTTCTATGGGTCGGGCCTCCCATCGCCGCTTCGCCAGTCCCCAATGGACTTGCTGTTTTGGTTCTTCTTCTTTCTAGATAACCTGCTGGAGCTCTTCCATTCCTTCCTGCTTGCTTAGATGCTTCGCCTTTTCTTCCTCATTCATCGACCTCGAATTCTTCCAAGAATCCAGATGAGGTCCGGCTATTTTTGAGAAGTCTTTGATGAATCTCCTATAAAATCCAAAGACGCCCCAAGAAGCTTCTTACTCCTTCATCGGGTAGGTGGTGCAAGAGCTCTTCATGTGGCCAGATGCTTGGATTGGTCTACTCAAATCAAGAGCGTAAATTTTATGCCCAAGAACACACCCTGCTACCATAAAATTAAGATTTTCCCAATTCGTTGCTAAATGCTTATGCCCTCGCATCTTGAAGCACTAAGCCTGTGCCTTCAAACGATCAAAACTGGATCCATACACGCAAAGTCATCCATAAAATTTCCATAACCCTCAACCAAGTCCGAGAACATTGACATCATACACCTCTCGGAATGTAGCAGGGCATTAATGCCCTCAAATGGCATCCTTCAAGGCAAAGGTACCATGTGGGCATGTGAATGTGGTCTTCTCGTCCTCAGGTGCAATAGCAATCTGATCAGATCCTGAATACCCATCTAAGAAACAAAATGAGGTGTCCGCGACCACCCAACATCCGATCAATGAAGGGCAAAGGAAATGATCTTCGGTGGTCAGTTCACTTCCTGTGAATCAATGCATACCCTCCATCCCTCGCCACTTGCTCTTGTTGAATCAATTCATTTTTCATTAAGTGATCACAAGAAACCCACCCTTCTTTAAACCACATGGACCGGGCTCACCCAAGGACTATCTGGTAAATTGCATGTATAAAAACTACATTCGCACCTGGAGTACCTCCTTCCCGACTACTTCCTTCATCACCGGATTCGCCTTTGATGTTCTACGTATGGCTTTCAAGTTTCTTTCTAGCGTAATTTTGTGCATGCAAATTGATGGACTGATACACTTCAACTCTTCAATGGACCAAGCTATAGACTCTTTATGCTTCTTTTACATTTTTCAAGAACCTCTCGTTCCTCGCATCACCGAAGCTCCAGCGTAGATAATCACCGGTTTTCTCTTTCGTGATTCTAAGTAAAGCATACTTCAAATGACTTGGCAACTCTTTCAACACTAGCCCCTCTTCACCGGTTTTCGATGAATTCCCCCTTTTTCATTATTTTCCCCTTTGTCATTTCTCGCTTGTCAGCTCAACACACGCTTTCTATAGAATGAAAACCGTTGTATGGACAATCGTAGTAGTCATTCATTCTTCTCAATATACCGGGAATTTTTCTTTTTCATTGATAAAAATTTGAGCATTACCATCATTGTGAACACGTGGTCGTAGGTATAGACATCATCAACTACATTGCAATTTTCTGCCTATGTTATATTCCTGATGCTTTTGATCAGCTGAAGCAAACAGCCTTCCCTCTCCAACCCTCGCTGTAAGAACTCCTTTTATGTCGATCGTATAAATCAAGAGCTAGGAATGGTCTCCAATATGTGGGTACTTGTGAATCTTCTTCCATGTCCGTAATGATGAAGTTCACCGGGAAACAAATTTCCCAACAATACCAAAGACATCTTCCAAGACTCCTTCAAAGTTTTACCATCGATCCGTCTTCACATTCAGCAGTAATGCATGGTGGGAATAAACTCCCCAAACTTAATTGTTTGCAAACGTAGTTAGGCATCAAGTTTATACTAGCTCAGTCACGTAGAGCTTCTCGGAATTCAACTCCTCCAATGATGCAAGGTGGAATTGTAAAAAACCCCCGGATCCTTCATATTTTATGGCAATTCTTTCTTACCACAAGACTGCAAGTAGCGCGAGATTCAGCCAATCCCTTCTTCTACTATCTTTCTTTCGCATGTCCTTCTCGCATCAATTTGCATAGTGGCATCTCGAGTCACCACTTCGTAAAGGGCATCGATTCTGGCAATTTTCTCGAAGGTTTTCAAAAAACCTTGCAAACTCAAGCTCCCATCTTCGATTTACGTAGTCTGTGGGAAATGGACTCGTTGTGTCTAGAGCCTTGGATATCCTTAATGGCCCACTCCTCTTCTTTCTTTTCTCCGCTGCTTCTTCCTTCGGGGCTTTCTTCTTCTTGCCGCTGCCATTTTTTCTTTCACCTTTCTAACTCCTTCCCACTCCCAAGCCGCACACCCAAGGCGCCTCGACCTTCTTTGTGTCACTTCGGGAAGGCATCTTTCCTCTACTTTGCAAGGTTGGGGTGGCATTGCGGTTCAAAAATTGAGAATTGGTAGCAAATGTTTCAAATTTCGCAAACTGCTCACTTGAGGTCTCAACGGCTTCTTATTATCCCCATGAACCGCAAAGACTGCTTCTTTCAAAAGATCGGGCCCTCCTCTCGACCCTCGATATTCATTTCTCAGAGTTCATTTCCTCACACAAAAGCCTGAACCTCGTGGCCGTTGATAACCCCGCTGGGGGTTCGCCCATGCCTGGGCCTCGCGGAAGCTCCCTCCACCATATGAGAAATTCTCAGGTTCTTCAAGTTAGGTGATAATGTGCCTATGTGTTAGTATCGGGTTTGAAATGGTAGTTTCAAATACCCGTATACTTAACCTCTTCAAAGATCATAGAATTGTTCTTCTCGTAGCTCTCAAGACTTCCTCAATAACTCTCTTCAACTCCAAGCCCTATCTCATGGGCAAGGTGTGTCTTTCTTTCTCGCTTTTGTCCATTCTCAGGCATAATGGCATCCAACTTTTGGCCTCCATGGCCGCCATATCTGCCGCCTCCATGATCCCCTTTCCTCTCGCTTCAAAACTCGTAAGGAGGCATTTAGCCGTCTTCAATCGCCGCTTCTTCAAGATCTTCTTTTTGCTTCAATGTCGCACAACATGAAGCATCACGATCCCCTTTGATATATCATCCAAGGCATGATATACAATGTCCATCTGAAGCCCATCTAACCCCATGCATCGACATCTTCTCAAAGAACCGCTTGAATCTTCCTGCTACATACAAGTTTCATCTTCCCGTCGGAACACAATGATTTCTCCTTCTCTCTCGAGGTGAGGGCCGGGGAAAGAATCTACCTTAAGTAGGCCTCTACTAACTCCCTCCCAAGTATGAACAAACCATATGGTAAAGATTCATACCATGTAGTCAGTCAGATCTCTTAGGAGAGAATGGGAATAGATGCAGCTTTGATGACTTCCTCGTCTCACCCCATTCAATCTCATCGATAAACCCATCCCCGAGAAATCTTCCTGTGTGCTCAAGGGTCCTCGCTGGGATGACCAAGAACCGATGTCAGCCGGACCATTGTAATTAGTCGGCTTAAGTTCAAAATTATTTGCATCAATAGCCGGTCGCCCTGATTGGCAGAGTACTCATCTTCAATAATAGCTTCCGTAAGTCCCCTCCATGCATCGTTGATCGAGGCCTTCTAGCCGGCTTCCCTTATGTACTTCATTCGATCCTATCTTCATCCGCCATGGTCAGAAGTTTTCGCCTTCTTTATCTTTCAAGTTTCCCAGTGTTCTCTAATTCGTGTCCTTCGAATCGTGATCGTTGTTCTCGCTTCCTATGCATTAAAATTCTCATTCCCGAAATCAAAACACACTTACATTAATGATTAATCGGTCAACAACATTTTCAATATGGTTTGTTAAAGGTTAGTGGTTAAAAACCCATCGCTTGAAAGCTATTTCTTGTTCTTTTCTCCAAAATGTTCAAATTAGCATTTCCTTCTTTCTCGCTCCCGTAATATTGATTTACTAAATTCTTCTCGATCCTCAAATCCGCTCATAAAACTTGTTAACCGGACCAAACACATGTGTACAAATTTATAACACTATTGCCAAAAGACTATTGTCTAATCACTCAAGAATCCGCGCCATAAAACTTAAATAACCCAATTAAAACACATGTACAAATCTCTATAAACATTCATTGCCAAAAGACCATTGTCTAATCCTCGCAACGACGCC
This sequence comes from Tetrastigma voinierianum, assembly GCA_016808115.1. Lineage (NCBI taxonomy): Eukaryota > Viridiplantae > Streptophyta > Magnoliopsida > Vitales > Vitaceae > Tetrastigma > Tetrastigma voinierianum. The sequence goes on from JAEQBH010000112.1 coordinate 2,478,606, forward strand.
ATAAAACTTGTCGACTTTTCTACTATATAAACCAAAATCTCTGGGGAAAGTAAATCATTTTCACTCTGCTTTTGGCCTAATATCCCGCAGCGCAACAAAGCCGACAAGTAATAAAATGGATATAAGTCCATATCTGCATCCCACGTAGATCTCAAGAATTCTGGGGATCAACTACCCCGACCACTCAAGCTCCATACTTGCCTCGACTATAACATGACATTGTGATCCGCCTTAAGAAGCCGTAAAATATACAAGTATATGGAAAAAGAATGAACAATCAAATAAACCGGGAATCTAAAGAATAAAGAATAATGAATAGTTAAGAAAATAAATGGAAACCGAATAGTTATCTTTTGCAGGACACATCAAGAACACCGCTTATCAGGAAGTATCAATTCTCGTAGTTACCACCATAAAATTAGTTATGTATTTCTCAAGTTTTAAAATCGGCCCAAGGCGTTAGCAAAGATACCGATCTCTCCACACCCACGCTTCATTATCTAATTTCGATTCTTTCGAAGACAAAGGGAATTAGATACATCACTTTTTAATGTGGATTTCCTTAACTGGTATTTTTCTTTTGCAATACTTCATACCCATTTATGACCGTAAACCTTAACTCCTCTCAAGTTATCTACAAGCAAGGATATACAACTTCCCCTCGGTTACTCTTCCTCTAAATTAGAATAGATCACCCTCTCCTTGGATTAGATCTCGCCTAACACCTGATCGCTTCACTATTCAAATTTGAGGTGAACTCTCTCGCTTGTTTAAATTGGATAACTCATTCAACTCATTCTTGATTTCAAGTGGAGTAAAGAGGGATTTATCTAAATAAACTTACAAAGCTCATTATTAGACTTAATAGCGTGTTAATATACCTTTCAAAGAAATGTTCATAACTCTCAGAATGCCTTCTGTGTCACTCGTAGGACCTCCTTGAAATCGTGAGCAATGAAACAAATCTTAAATGGGCATAAGAAACTGATATTCGTATCAAAAACATTAAACCCATAACCGTAAGTAAGAGAACCGGAATTCACAAGCCGTTGGAAACAACTACGTGGAAGATAAATTCTCGACTATAAGCATTCACTTCTTAATGGAAGCCGGTTTCTCACCACACGGGCTACACACTCACAAAGATTGTTCCTCTGATCATAAGAACAACTCGCAATTTGAAACTCGAAAGTCGAATTCCGTAAATTTGTTCTAACTTCAAACATTCCAGCAGTAATTTGAAAAAGAATGAATTCTGCATTCGCCTTTGCTCAAAACGATAACATCCGTATCTAGAAAAATAAACAAAATAAAGAAAGATGAAAATAATCTAATCTATATCGACGGAAACAGAAAAAGAAAATAAAAGAAAATAAAAGAAAAGAAAAGAAAGAAAATAAATGAGTTTCTACTACCCGTGACTTTCGCTCGCTTGCCCACGTCCCACTCTTTTCTCCTCTTCCGTGCTGGTAGCCGCTATTTATGTGGTTTCGCCGGGGCCCTAATTCCAATGCATTCTTTGTGGATTTCTAAGTGGACTGCCCATACAGTCGCTCGTGTCGCGACCAAACCCTTTGTCGCGACATTAGTTAGTTTGGCACTTGTCAACATTTATCAATAAGTCATGACATTCCTCGTTTTCCGGAGCAGATCTTATGTCGCCACAAGGAATCAATGTCGCGACATCATCCATGTCGCAACATCGATCTCTTGTCACGACATCAACTTAAAGCCCGGCAGCCATTAACTTGTGTCTTCTTTACGTCGACATCAACTTTGTCGCGACATCACTTTATGCCTCCGCAGTTTCAATCGCTCGCTCCTAATGCCGCGACATCAATCCTTTGTCGCGACATCGCCATGTCTTTGCAGCTTTCTTAACTGATGTCGCTTATGTCGCAACATCAATCCTTCGTCGCGACATCACTTTATGCTTCGCAGTTTCAACTGGCTCGCTCCTCGATGTCCGACATCAGCTCATGCCTTGCAAATTTTCAATCGATATTCCCCCGATGCTCGACATCAATCCTTTGTCGCGACATCAGCTCATGTCTTTGCAGCTTTCAACTGATGTCTTTTTATGTCGCGACATCAATCCCTCGTCGACACGCCTCACGCTCGCAGGTTTCAATCGCCAGTTCCCCGATGTCGCAACATCAATCTCGTCGCCACATCAACTTAAGTCTCTCGGCAGCTTTGATCGAAAGCACTGGCAGCTCGACATTAATCTCTTTGTCACGACATCAACTTATGTCTCCGGGAGGGGCCTAACCGTTGCTTGGTGTCGCTGACATCGCCCTCCGTCGCGCGACAACAGCCTTAAGTCACAACGCTTCATCTTTTCAAACCCGTCATAGCTTCAAGCGCGCTCTCGCCGCAACCCCTCCATCCCCGTCTTCACAAATCAACTACGCGATTATCACGATGTTGTCGCCATATCACGATGTTGTCGCGACATCATTCCTTAAGTCTCTCGGTTAACTCTCGCCGCCTAATCCTGCGGATCTTTGTCGCGACCCGCATTAAATTTCCTTCAATTTTCTCCTCGATGTCGCGACATCATAACTCGGATCGTAGCCCAAACCGCAACATTAGTTAACCGCCTGCCATTTCGCCCGCCATTTTCTGCATTTTTACTCCACCAATTGCTGCATTTTTCTACTGCTTTTTTTTCTTTCTTTCACACTCCTTGCTAATAACAAATTGGTGAGTTTCTTCATATTTCTGCATATTAATTCAAGTTCTTCGTGATGACAATCAAACAGAAAAATGGATTAAAAATAGATGACTTTTAAGCTCATCAATAACCACTTTCTTCAGATCTATGATGGAAGCCCATATTTCTTCTTAGCTTAAAGTTGCTTTTTAGAAATACTAAAACCATATAACACTATAAAAATAAACACAGAGATTCCCGACGGAACCAAGTTCATTATTATTCAAAAAAGCAAAACTTAATATTTAAATAAGAATAATATTAGTAGTTTGTATTTAGAAAAAAAAACCCATCTACATGTCAATAATACATAAATTTACTCAAATGATCATATCATTCCAAAAAAACCGAAGCCAACACCAATATCATCTATAATAGTCAATACCACCATCATCATCCTTCATGTACAATTACCAACCATTGATCAACAAGGAATTATATAAATATGTATAAGCTATCTTACAATCTTAGGTAGAAAGGGAGAATTCATCACAAAAATTTGAACATTAATCTCATTAATGACAATATCCTTTGCCTATCAAAAAAAAAAAAATAATAATGACAATATCCTCCACAGATTATCTTGTATTTTTCTATCACATACCTTCATATTCTGAAAAAGAACTGCAATCAACATGCCAAAAGTTCCGCAAATCCGACGAACATTTCTTCACAAGACCCATTTAGAAAGTGTGCTCTCTCTAGTTTAAAAGTAATTTTTTGGCAATGTTTTTTCCTTCGGGGTTCAATCAAACAAGATTCGATTTGCTTGAGTAACATCTTTCTAGGTCCAATACTAATGGGTCATAATCTTAGATCACATGGTTGAGTGCAGATCAATCATATAACTCCAGGTCATGTTACTGATCAAAAAAATATATATAACTCCAGGTCATGTGGTTCACTTGGCCATAGCTACTTGTGTCTTTGGTAGTAGATACTCCACAAGTTGTTAATGAACAAAAGACAAGGTCATTTATGATGACTCGTACAATCAATAGGTCCCACTGTGCATTTTTGTTGAATTCCCATAAAGCATTGACAGAAATGGAGGAAAGGAGGTTTCCATGGGTAATTTTACCACTCATAGTGCCATATTTATTATCTAGCTAGGGAGCTCCAAGTATAAGGAAATGCAGTATTAGGGGCCATTGTCCATAGTGTGATGGTTGTTTCAAATGCAAGTAAAGTGGGTGATAGAATAGAATTGCAACTAGTTAACCTCTCAACCCCACCCGTAAAACTCGGGAAGAAACATAGTGGAACTAACAGAGATGTATTTTTTTGGCAATCTTCTTTCTTTGGTGCTGTTGATTTTTTAGCTAGTTGTGATTCATGGGTAAATTTATAATCAAATTTAGAATTATTGTAGAAAGGCTCACTTTAAAAAAAAAGCTTAATATGCATGCTTTTGCCCACCAAATTCAGACCACTTTACAAATGACAAGTAATAATGGATTGATTCATGAACTTTGAATAACTCGATGCTTCCAATTTACAATACCTTAGAGTAACCAAAACTCGATAGTATATATTTTTAATAATGAATTTTAGTAACCACCTGCAAAAATTATGTGTATGTATCACAATTTCCTTGTAGTGTATCTTTGATTCTTTGTTGTCCTTCCACAAGCACCTTCACTAATAAACAATCTCATTGATGTTTCCATTATATAATGGATAAACCATGACATCACAAACATAAGACTCCAAAATTTTGCTTACTGTCTTTTCCTTGGTTTCATCATAAACAAACGTAAAATTATGCGTAAAAGGACTCAAACAACTACCTCGTAGCTCGCCGGCCATAGTTGGCTAATATGAAATAACCATCTATCGCCACCAACCTCTTCGCAAGGTCGCTACTATTCCCTATATTGTTCCCTAAATCATCACCACCGTGGTCATTGTCCCCGATGAAGAAAAATCCTCGCAAGCCTCCACATTCTCCTTATCCTCCACCCCCACTATAGCTGGGAGTGAAAATAAATAGAAAATGAAGAACTACAAAAGTCGCATTGAACATCCCAATAATGATTTTGGGAGATGACGATCAAAGGAAGAACATTTTGCACCTTCGCCTTTGTGTAGAAGAGGAAAACTCATTCAAATCCATGAAAATGAAAGGGAAGAAGAGCCCATTTCCTTGCATTTCCACAAAATGATGAAAGCAACTAACTCGAAGCCTCACTGACGGCCGAAATTTAGACGCTATGGCAAGGATGGTTTCCGATTTCGCCACTCGTAGAGACAAAGAAGCATAGACCAGCACTATTGAATTATGGGCACACAAGTGGAGGATAGTGAAAGAAAAGAAAGAACAAGAAGAAAAAAGGTTGTGTGGCTATGTGAGGCTGTGAAGAGAGAAGAGTAAAAGAAAAGAAGAAGAAAGAAGGGTGTATGGCAGGGAGAGGGTATGATTTTTGTGGTTTTTTCTTCATTTTTGTAATGTGGGAGATAAACACTTAAAACATCAATGATCCATATTTCAGAAACATTGACCTTATCTCACCAAAATTTTATTTTTATTCCATCGTAGTCAACTTCATAGGAATTTATTTATAGAATATATTTATCAATTTTATAACATTAATTTATAATTAATTTGTAGAATAAAATCTCAATACCTTTTTTTTTGAGAAAATCATAATATCTTAAATATAATTACTTAAAAATAAAAATGTGACACCTAATATCATGTTGTCAATTTATAAATTAAAATATCAATTATCTTAATTTTCAAGTTTGCACAAATTAATTAATTATTTTTAAATAAAATACATGTGAATTTCTATTTATAAATAATGGGAAATAGTTTATGAAAAATATATTATATTAATACAAACGAAATAAAATTCATTAACAAAATTCGTGAAAATAAAATATACTATTCATCTATATTTTACAACAAATTTGCATTTTCATCTTTTTTTAAAACTAACACATCAAAAGACGTTAAACAAAATTTAAATTTTATTGCTAATAGATATATTTTGTACCGAGAAATTATTTTTCATATTAAAAATTTGTTGCTAAATATCATTTTTCTTGTAAATAAGAGGGCAGATTTAAATGCTGCAAAGTTAATTCTCTTTATAGCAGTGTTGAGGAACGAGGCCATTGTCGACACACCCCGCGTTACACAACCATCCAGGCACTTGGACCACATAGGAGGTTAAAATGTTGGGAGACCAGACCTGAACACCAAAAGGGGGCCTGTAACGCCTCGCGAAAGTTTCCCCATATAAAGGCTCGACTCTACTAGGTCCCACCGCCGTACATTCGCACGGTCGACTCAGATATCTCGATCCCACTGTGGTATTTAATTTCACTCCTGACCTTCTGCCTCATCCATGGGAGAGGAGGTTCCCCCGGGACGTCTCGACAAGCAACCCCAGATAAACGATCAGAGGCACCACTTGTCCGCCCCGACCGATACAATGTATGAGTCACCCTATGCGCAAGGGAAAGAGGAACGGTAATTTTAATTCATGAGAGTACCGTAGAAAGAACAAGACCTAACCAATCTAGCCCAAGCATCTCGTTATATTACTCGAAAAGACACCGAAGGAAGAAAGACGCCCCAGTCCCAAGAATAAAACGAAAAAGGCTACCTCAAGCAAGATATCATGCAAATGCAGTACAGATTCTCAATGTGGTCACTGTAGTCTTAATCCTCATTAAAAGTAAAAAGCTTTAATACCTGGGGGGGGCACAATACTAACGGTCAGAGGATGTTCTCAATCATGAACTAGAGGAAGTGAGCGAAACAAGTCATCATTATCAGGATTCGCTACCCGCCAGTTTCTAACTGAACCACTAATGGTCAATGGAAGTCGCACCCGATTCAAGAAACGATATACTCTTGCCCACGCCGTCATGAACTAAGGCCTGTGGCACCGATAGTGGTTTAAAAATAGGCTACAGCCCACTCACTCGCCCAAGAAAAGGTAAGCTCATCGACACCCGGTCTCGCATCGCCCAAACTGAGCCCGCCCATTCACCCCAAGGGCCACAGAGCCGACAAATGGGGGTGCCCATATCCCAATCAAACTAAATCTCTTCTGACACAATAAGAGATAATTCCCAATAACCTTTATCCTATAAATCAAACCAAATCTCACCAACGTATAAAGTAGTGATAATTCTCAATAATCGCCCATAATTATCCCTTATTAATCAGACATGATATAAGTAAAATCCCCCATCCAATGAGAGATAATCCTTACCACCATCTAATTGGGAGAAGCATATGCTATAAATATCATAGCCACCCTATCGCAAGGAAGCCAGATGCGAAACATCTCGCTCTTCTAAGTGTTAGCCGATCTTTTCTCTCAAGTGAGGAACTGACTTAGGCCCTGAGCGCAATCTGGCGAGCCCCCCGCGATCCTCTTCTTTCTTTGTTTTGGCAGCAGGAGTCCAAAGCCTCCAGAAACAATGACCGCCAATGCATCCCAGCCTCGCCCAACAAGACAACACGCTCTAGCCCAGCCCGCTGAAAATGCATCATCATAATGAAAAATATATAAAAAAATCAAATATAATCAAAATTATTCAAAATTTTATATATTTTTATATTTCTTAGGCCTTATATAATAAAAAGAAACAAATTAAATGAGTTTGAGTAAACATATAAAAATTATTTTATTAATTTTAAACCTACTTTTTCTCCATATTTTATTTCCTTATTACTATAAGTAACAAAACTTAGTTCCTAGCTACTATTTATTGCTTAAAAGACAGATAACACTACTTTAGATTTTCCAAATCATTTGCTTTTGAATTTATTATTTTTTATTCTCTGTTTTCAAAAAAAACAATAAACCAAAACATATTTCCTCATTTCTTACTTTGAGATCAAAAAGGCTTTCAAAACCATAAATTGTCCTTAAAGTTTACCCCCATTGAGTTTTAATCCTATCTCCGTCACTAATTTTATACAAGTTTTATCTTAAATTAATTATTCCTTCGGTTTTTTGAATTGTAAGGGATGGGGGCCTATTTTTCTTGCCTTTTGTCTTATACTTGTGGACTTTCTTGTGTTACATAATTTTCAAAACTCTGAAGGAAAAATTTCTCCCATGGGGTCCTCACTTCATTTGCCTTGATGTGCTCTACAAGATTATGTTTGCTTCAACTGTTGCCCACAACATCAAGATGTGGAGTCTGTATTCAATGTGTATCAAACAAACATTCAAAATGATTCATCACATCCAATGTATGAAAGTGATACTACAGGTCCCCCCACCCCCATACTAAGTCTGATAGCACCAAATGATGTTTGCCAACTTTTGCACTCATTTCTATGCATTTTTCATGTGCTTCATTTCATGCACATCATGTATACTACTTTCTCTCTCATCTTAAGAGTGCTCACCTGTTTGTTTCCCAAAATCGTCCATGGAACTGAGTTTCCCAGGAATTGCCTAGGGTTCCTAGGAGCCTTGCAGCTGTTATTTATTCAGTTCTTTCCTTTGGTGGAATGATTGCATATGGCCTATATAATCTTCAAGGATTTTGAATTTTCTGGAAGTATTATTATCATTTGGACTTGATTAAAATGCATTGTTTGTTAGCTCCTCCTATGGTTAAAACTAAATTATTTTGAGTTTGTTGTGATGTACTTTAGTGCATTTTCAATGCAAAATCATGATATGGCGACATAGAACTCAAAACTATGGCCGCGAAACCCAAATCCATATTTTAATCGATCCTACTAATTGGGATTTTGAATATTTGATCATTCTAATATCCTCAGTGTCCTCAATTTCATGCTGCTTTTGGTTGGAATGAAGTTGATATTTCTATAAATCTCTTTTTAATTATAGTAATGTGGGATATTCCAGCTTTAAAACAAGGTTATACATGCTCTGTAGCAACTGGTGTTTGAAAATCTGAATGCTTTTAAAATATTTTTCATCATCAGTCACAGTGATCAAGTCTAAGTATGATGAGAGAGTAGCTGACGTGTTCCTAGCTTTGTTCATTTCTGTAATACTTTTTGCTCAATTCTCCATAGGAAGTTTCCCCGGATTCAAGATGTATACCTACTACTAACTAAACATTTGAGTGGGAATATTAAAAATTTCCTGCCAAAATAGTGCGGGATTCAACATAAAATCATGAACCATACACCAGACACTTGACTATAAATCAAGAAAAGATATGGGTATTCTAGATTCCGCACCATATGTATATGAACATCCTATTTAATCTTAACTAAGAAGAAAAACTCTTGAGTTTTGTTTGCATTTTAGATGGAAAGAAGCAGAAAAGTGTTCCTAGCTGAGACCATGAGAGATAGGAGGCAGGAAGTGACGAAGAAAGCACTGAATTTGCCAATGGTTTTGCAGAAAAGGAATTGAACCACTAAAAACCTACCAGAAAAAGAAAACAAGGAATCCTCAGGTTCTTAGTTGCCAAATTAGGGTTTAGTATTCCTTCTTTTTGCTTTCTTCATGGAGCACCTTCACATGGATGGCACCCAGATTCATTCAAAATTAATACATAGATTTATGTATCTGTAATACCCAAATAACTAAAATTTCATATCCATCTCCAAAACTTACAAAAATAATATACAATCCCCAACCATATGTTACCAAATCCTAATCTGTCAAGGAATTCAAATGGTTCTCTGCAAAGTATAAACCTGTACTAATGTAAATTTTCTTCTTTCTTTACACTAACCTGCATTTTCCTTGTTGCCTGGTTATAGAGGGAGCCGGAAGGAATATACTAGAAAAGAAGGGGCCTTGATGATGCTGAGACCGCTCCACTTGCACTGTCTTGCTTAACTGATCAATCCACAGTCAGGCAACAACTGGGCTGCAAACCTCTTCCCATTCTGAATGTTGATGTTCTCGTATGCAGCTGCGGAGTGAGGTGTGGTAGTGTTGATGGTGCCGAATTCGTTTGGTTCGCCCATGTCTACTCTTCTTCCCAATTGAATGCTTTGGTTTGGGATGAAAGTTTGATGGGTTCCTGATAAGGAAAGGTTTTCACAGTGTGGGAGACCAAGGGTGAGAGAAACACCATTGCCTGAAAACCTTGGAGTGAACTGCTCTGCATCAAACCTTCCAATTTCCCCAATTGAGTACGACTCGAATCCTCCAATGAAGTTTGTGGGGCCTGCCATTAATGGATAGGCGTCTCTGCCCTGCCTCTCATTGAAAAACTTCATGGAAATGGGCTGGGAGTTTGCTTCACCTGGCTTCACATCCATCTCCATGGATGGGACACTGGATGGGGAATGCAGGACATCAGTGCTCCTTGGTTTCTTTGGACTTCCTTGGGTCATACCTTCCAATTCAGAGGGCCCCATGAGGGTGAACCTGGCCGGGTGCCGGCCATTTCCGCCTCCGATGGGAGATGTTGCTGCTGTGACCATTGAGATCACTGGAGGAGCAGTCTTGTTTGTAGGATTGTCTGGTTTGGACTTGAAACTCATACCTTGGTTTTCAGAACCAGGGCTCTTCTCATGCTGACCACTACTGGACTTCAATGCTGAGTCTTCCAGGTTGTTGTTGTCGTCGCTCTTGCTTGTTTTCTCTCCTGATCGATTCTCTTCATGTTCCTTGATTTCCTCCATGTACATTTCTTCCACCATTGGCTTCCAGAGACGAACCCGAGCATTTATGAACCAGTTGGACACCTGCATTATCACAAAGCTCTGGAATGAGAATTCTCACAATCTCCAAACAAAGAAACAAAAGCATCTCAAGATTCTAGCGCGCACCTGGCTGCGGGTGAGCCCTGTTTGTTTGGCAAGCATGTGCTTGTCAGAATCCTTAGGATAGCTGAAACACAAAAACAGAATATATCGCAGCGGCTGGAGTTACCGGGAATTGAAAAGAAATGAAAAATGAAAAATGAAAAATCGAAAGGTGCTTACGGGTGGAGGAAGTGCTCAAAGAGCCAAGCGCGAAGAACAGAAACAGATCTTTCAGGCAATCCTCTCTGGGGTCTCCAAACATTCTGTTGGATCATTCCCAATTGTTGAAGAGCCCGCTGCTGGCGAAGCTGGTGATCAACAAATTTGAGTCTTGAACCCTCAATCTTCCCTCCTGTGCCATCTTCCTCCCCCAAACTCTTGTTTGCTGCCCTAATCTGCCCCGATATAGCGTCTTTCAGACACCTGAACTGCTTCGAGATGGTCTGCAGCGCAAGGGCTGTGTAAGTCTTGGCCGACCCGATCCCTGCCGCTTGCTCGAATGACGAAATTACAATCTGCATCTGATGATGGTACTGCCTGTATCTTTGCTCCACCTTCAAACCACCACAAACAAATCACAAGTCAATTCACAGTTTCACATACTGCCATATCACAGAATGCTCTGTCCTCTCCTCCTAAAATATCAATATCAAGTTTCTGCAAATCATATGAATACTTAGCAGAAGAAAATGATTTCAACAGGATTATGCTTGATAGAATCCTTGGTTGCTCCAGGGGAAGAGAGGATGAGAAACAGAGCCTTGCTTCTTGAATTCCTAGAAAAAGCTATTCTGCATTTTACTCAAAAATTCTGGTAATAAAATTTTAAATTTCCACTTTAACAAATCAATTAAAAAATTTCGAGAAAGTACTCAATGAAAGGAACATCTGACAGAAACTCTGACACAATTTCCTTTCATGGTTTCTTGCGAAAGGGATCTGATCCATCAACTGATAGAGACCCATCTCAAAATTCCCACATATTTTTCAACCCCTCATGGGCTTCAAGTTGGAAGGATGAAAAACAACTCCAACCTCCCCACCCCACAACCATTAATCAAATTGGAACGTTAAAAACAAGAATTACGAGGGAGGCTCATGTCGTACCTCATCAAGCATGTTGAGGAGCTTAGCTTTCTTCATCTGAATTTCTTGCCTCTCGGCAGTTGAAAGCTCGGTGCTGCGTTTGGTGCTTGTTTCTCCTCCTCCTCCTCCTCCTCCAATTAGGCCTTCCCCCAGAGTCTTGGCAGCCTCACTAATGCTCTTCTTGGATGGTGTTTCGGTTTTGTTGATTCCATTTCCGACGTTAACAACCTCATCCAGTAGTTGCTGAGCAGCTTTCAAGTACTTGGAACTCACTATCACACCATGCATACCCGAAACTCCGTTTGAAATTCCCGACGCCGACGACGACGAACCCCCCGAAATCCGCACGTCGTCGCTCACCGGCGATATCGCCGTCGTATGCTGCGGAGGGACCTCGCGGTCATTCCCGTAGGAGCCGTAAGCGGATGGCTGCTGCGAAGAGAGGCTCAGGGAGAGGCCCTGCTGGACGCGTGGAGTGTCACGCGCCGCCGCGGTTGTGTCAATTGAGGCCCATAGGTTGTACTGAGGGCGCTGGATGAAGCCGGGGAGCCCCTGGATCTCATGGTGGGTGTGGACGGATGGAGGGCTGGGATCCGATGAGGCGGAGGAGGGGATGGAGACGAACTGCTGGGTCTGGAGCGGCGGCGCGTGGGAAAGGTTGGAGGGAGCGAGGGAGGCTGCAGCTGCAGAGTTGAGGAAGACAAAGTTGGGGTGCGGCGGAGGGGGCGGTGGGGCGTCGGAGTATCCAACGTAGGCAGGGTTCATGAGAATGAGAGTCTGTAACCCATCAGCAGCTTGGATTTCCGAATTGCCATGAAAGTACGTCGCCATCGATTTTGAATAATGTTTCCGCTTTCTTGGTGTTTATATCACTGAAAAGAGACTACGTTCATTAGGCTTCACATCCAACACAACAAATTCTCTCTCAATCTCTTTCTCTTTCTCTCTCTCTCTTTCCCCTCTCCCTCCAAACAGAGAAATGTATATATAAATAAATTTCACTTACAGGGTATCGTATGTACATGTACATATATCTATATCTATATATATATACCTCAAGTGATAAATCTGGGAGTGAGAATCAACCCATTTGTTGGCTGAATCAACAAGAAGTTCGGAATTGCGGAGGAACTGCAAGAGTCTTATCAGGCAAATCCTGGAAAAATCAAGAGAGACAACAAGGCAATGATGAATCCACGCGAAGGCGAAACCCACAAGACCAATTAGTCAAAACCTGAATAATTTTGATTGAAAAGGGGTTCTAGAAGGACCCATCTCAGTGCTCTTCTTCTTCTTCATATATCAAACAAAGCTAGAAGAAGAAGAAGAAGAAGAAGAAGAAGAAGAAGGGTGTAGACTATGAAGGCTTGCTGGTTTTAGAGAGAGAGCGAGAGAGAGAGAGAAGAGAGGAGAGAGATTAATTGATTATGGGCATTAGTTAATATTATTGGTACCTGGTGTGATGAAAATCTGAGTGTGCACGTGCTTCATCATCGTCTGCACTGCAAAGGAGAGAGAGAAAGACGGGGAATTTTACTTACAGTGACACAAAACCCATATATCAAACTTTTGAGAGAGTGAGTGAGAGATAGATGATGATGACGACCAAAAAAAGAAATGAAACGTCAACAGAAGAATAGTTTATATCATATAATACATGATGAGAGAAAGGTGAATATATAGACATGAAAACATAACCCCCCGCACCGTACCACCCAACCCACCCCCCTGCTTCTGTCTATCATCTATCTATGGATTTATGAGAACAGAGCTGAAGCCCCTCTCTGTCCTGCTCAAATCTCTGCAAAATTCTTACCTCAGCACCCAAAAGGCCAAAAACCCCGAAAGAAATAAAGCAAAAGAAGGGGTTAAAAGGTCTTATAGCAGAAAAGATACCCATCTTTACTCCACTCATTATCCACACATTTTTCTCCTTTCTCTTTGCTTAGAGAGACAAAATAAAATAAAATATTTAAAAAATCCCCAAAAAATCAAACGCAATTCGAAAATATGTTCAAAAGAAACATACTATGAATTTGATGACGATGACATGCATGTATGGTTCAGGGTGTTGGGGGGTATTTGTTGAACTTTGAAGGAGACAATAGATAGAAATAGTAGTAGTGGGGTGGGGGGGGAGGGGAGGGCGCATAGTATAGGGTTGTTGCCCTTCTCTATCCCTCTCTTTTAAAAGGCTTTTGGGTGAAGTACCTGAGATCAGATCAAAACAAGGGAACTACCGTGATTTGATGCTCCTTTTCAAATCATTTGATGCAGTCGGCCAGGCCTTTGATGATGAGATCGAATTACAAGGAACTTTTGAGGGGCGAGAAAGAAAGAAAGAGAGATGTGTGTTAAAAATAATGCTATTTCAAAGTTGTGTCAGAAGAAGATACAAACAGCTGAAAAACGAGGAAACGTCTCCTTCCACCAAGCTTAATTTAATGAAAAAAAGAAGCAAGGAAGATGATGATCCACAACAGGTGGGGTGTGGAGGGTGGGGGAGTTGTGAGGGTCCTATTCTCCTATAACAAATATCTTCTTGTCTTTTATTTATTTTCTTTCCTTTTTTTTTTTTTTGGCTTTTTTTTTTTGTGGTTGGATGCCATAGTTTGTGGATAAAGCAATTCAATTGCTACGTACGTAACACTGAACCAACCACCCTTAACACCTACTTTAATGCTTGAAATCCTTCTTCCTCAATGTAATACATATATATATTACTATTTCTACATGTATATTTTTTTCAATCTCATTTACCAAAACTCGGAAAAATAATCAAGTCATCCCTTTTACTAAACCTACTACACCAAATAATGATAATAAAAAAATACACAACCAAACTTTACATTGTTATACCATCTCATTGTCCCTACATCTCTTCTTAGGAATGTTAATGCAAGGTGGGTACATTTTTAGTATTGAAAAATAAAATTTTCATAGGAATATAATTAAGATATGAAAATATGTAAATAAATAATAATAATAAAAATAAATACATTTTATACCCATTTTACGTAAAACTTTCACAACCCCAACCCGTATTTTTATATCTTTAAAAAAAAGTAGTTGTAGAATATATATATATATATATATATGCTTGGCCATGCTTGTCAAATAATTTAATTAATCAAGTACGTACTTTCCAAGCTTCTCATTAATAATTAAACACCCAACCGTCAATTTTTTACTTTTTAATATTTTTTCATTGTATCCAAACATGATTGAGGAGTACCATATCTTTGCACTACTGTACCCTTAACCTGATTACATAGACACTTTCCTTTGATGCAAAGAAAATGACACTATTGATTTCACTTAATTAAAAGAAACTCATGTACATGTGCCTGTCTACTATCCTCTCTACCAGAAAATATTCCAGTAGTTCCATCACCATCAAGCCTCAGTAACAAAATCTATAAAGAGAGGGCATACAGCTGCAGTAGCAAACTCTAAAAGTCTTTGATGTAAATAGATGCATGTCTTATAACAATAATACTTGGAGGTAGCTTAGTTGACCCAATTAACCCCAGATTTTTCCTCAATGATCTTTTAAGATTATTGGAGGATTCACTCCATCGTTAATTTTAATACTTCATGAAATTAATGAAGATGTATGCAAAAATGTTAGAACACGCACAGTTATAAGATAAAATAAAACAAAAACATTCATCTTTATAATTGTCAGGCCAAAGGAACAAGTATGACTGTATGAGCTAGGTGCCTCAGATGATCATCAGTCATTCTCAAAACAGTATGAATGATTTTCTGAGGCACCTATAGCTCATACAGTCATACTTGACTTCCTAAGAACTCCCGCCCCCTGAAAATAACTAAATATGTATACAGGAGTTTCACATAGTAGTCTTTGATGACTACTTACTTCCTTTATCTTGGAAAGGCAGACAAAATAACTAATTTCACTGCTGAGCTTTTGATGGTGAAAGGTACTGCCGCTGCAGATAGAGCTTATCTCTGTCTGAAGTACTTAATTCCATCAGACTCTTTATCAATGAACCACACCAATTAAATACAAGTTTGTAGCTTTTTTTTCTTTTTTCTTTTTTTTTTTTCTTCCTTTTTGAAGGCGGGTGTGAGGAGTTTGTATTGGTTATTTTCCACGTGAAATTATATCATCCATGATTCCGTGGGTTGTAATAATTACAATTAATTAAATACCATGAGGGTGTTGTAGGGTTTCACTAAATTTCTTAATTTATTATAATTTAAAATTTCAATTATAAATAAAAATAAAAACCTGATCATAACCTCCACATTTCTTATTTTTCAACTTGCGTTGGATTATATATTGTATATCAACAGCACACCATGTTAAATTTTATTAAGTTGATAGGAAAAAAATCATTTTCTCTATTGGCATTAATTAAAACAAAACCCTGACCATCATTAAATGCATTTCTTACTTTCAAACATAGATTAATTATTCTATATCATCACAATAATATCTAACCAAACAGTTACCATCATCAATTACATGCATTTCTTATTTTTCAACTTAGATTAATTACTTCATGTCATCACTGTATGCTACATTAATTACAAAATAGTAGGAAGGTGTTCAATATTTGAATTCATTGATTTTCTCTTTTAATAAAATTAAAATCAATTTGATCCAATCAAGGCCATGTGAGGGACATATTAATTATCTGCTGAGGAACAGTACTTACTACTGTAAAAATCTTGAATTGAGACTGATCCACCTTTTAAATTTGGTGGGTCCAAGTTAATTACTATAATGGAATTGAAATTTTAAATGATTGACCAAATTTTTCATGAAATTAACAATGGGACCATAAAAAGTGGATACTAATTATATATCCCTTAACCTCAAATGCAAGAGAAAATGTTCCTTCTTTTGAAAGTTAAGGACATAGTTGGTCATTACTGAATTATTACAAGGCTTTCTTTGGATCTAACAACAACAAAAAAAAAAAGAAAAAAGGGGGATGAAAAATTAACTTATTTTATATGGCGAGAGTATCACCCCCATCAAATAAAGCAACAAAACATTTTTCTATTTTGATGCTCACTTGAGAATATTCCACAGCCTTGTAGTTCAAAAAATTTCAGAAAAAATGTACAATATTATAAATTTATCTTTACCTCACGTCTTTATATATATATATAATTAATCCTTGTACATGGCCGTACAAGAGAAAATGTGTTCCCTTAGTGGCATGAGTTTTAAATCCAAGTGTGTAAGTGTCCAACATCACATCGAAGTAGCCAAACTTAAAACTTGTCTAATATTACATGTAAACGTTGTCAGTGGGCATGGTCCCCGATGTCCTCTTTTTATTATTATTTTCAGATTTGTTATTATGGACTCTTGTTTCATGATTCACATTCCATTTTCTTTTCTCCAAGAAAATGACTCCCATACGACAAAAACATTGAAATTAATAAAGCTTCACCCATTTCACACTTAAAACGACTATTCCTTTATATCCCATATCAATTAGAAGATAGAAAAAAAAAAGAATAATTAAAATTTTAGATGGATTATACTTTTTTCCTAAATTATATGTCATTTCAATAAAATGAGGTTATTAAATTGATGAAAAGTGTAAGGTCTTAATCGCTGAATAGCTTGATAAAAAAGCCTGATAGCCCCCAAAAGACAGAAAGTAATAATTAATTGAAAGATAGTCAATAATTATTTTTTGTAATCATTCATTTGCTATCTTTACATTTTTAACCACAAAACTATTAATTACTTGAATTTAGTCAAATGAAAACTGATCGTTATTTTCATTTTATTTAGGTTGTGTTTGACTCGGGGGAAGTACCAAAGAAAGAAAGAAATGTTAAAGAAAATTATTTTTTTTAAAGTCTCAAAATAATCAACTATAAATAAAGTATAACAAATAATAATAAGAGGTTGGATTTAATACTATTTCTATTTTTCTTCATTTTTCTTTTCTTATACTTTTCTTCTCCATATTCATTCCCTTAAATTTTCTAGGAATCAATTATCGCCTTAAAAAAAATTCAGATCCATGAAATGTATAACTTCACCACCACAAACAGATTTCATATTAAACTTTTTATCTAAAATACAACGTCTTTTAATAAAAATTGATGAAAAGTTTCAGGTCTTAATCACTGAAGATCTTGTTAAACAAAGGCTGAGAAAAGTACATATTCGGAGTATCAATTCCAATGTTTAAAGTTAGGGTTTCTGTCAACCCCATTTCTCCATAGCCACTATTGAACTGTTTAGCTAGCCATCTCAAAATCCCCACCCATGCATGTACTAAATATACTTTAATATTGTTAAAATATAATTTGAATTAGTAAAAAAAATTAAAGTAGATGAGAAGGTGACCAAGAAAATTCAGAGAAAATATTAAAATGGTGGGGGCATGGATCAAGTGAGTTAGCCCAAGATCCCAAAAACAGTTGAAGTAGTCATCATAAAATCTTATCCCTCCTTTTTGGAGGTCCATGATGAAGAGGTGAGGTGACCCCAGAAGACTGAATGTACAGTAGGAAATTAGGCTTCTTATGAGGAGGATTATAAGGATGGGCATGGGAGGGCAAGCAAAGGGGTATAGCTGTATGCTGGGGGCAAAGGCTTGTTGACCACGCAGTAGAAAGATGGAGAAAGGGATGGAGAAGTTGCTTTCAGAGTAGGACCACCTTTGGTGGATTCAAGGTGTGATTCTCCTTTCTTCTCCTTTAGACGCCCCGCTCTGGACGCAGCCATTATTGTCTTTAGACAACACTCAAACAAAAACCCTAATTAATTACCTACTAGGGTTTTAACTAGGGCTAGTTATACCTATACATATTCTTCTCTGATCTCTTTATCTTCTTCTTTACCTTATTCTTCCTTTTTTTTTTTTTTTTTTCCTTTCTTTTTCATGATGAGGACTAGGTGTATAAATGAGTCAAACAACTCATAAGCAACTAGAGCTCGATTCATTGAATATTCGAATTCTATTCGGAGTTAATTAAGTCAAGCTCAAACTTAAGTATCTCGAGTCGAGTTCGAATATCATAATATCCGACTCAAACTGTTCGTGAGTTTAATCAAGTTTTCCTATTTTATTATTTATTGAATTATATTTATACCTTATTATATAAATAACCCTAAAAACCCTAGATCTCTTATTAAGTTTAAATTTATTCAAGATTAATAGGGTTGAGTATAATTATTTGTTATTATTTTTAATTGTTTTAAGCTTGATCAAGTCAAGTTTAGGTAGCTCGATTATTTTTCAAGTCAAGTTTCAAATATCTGAAAAAAAGCTCAATTAAGTTTGAGTCGAGCTCGAGCTTTGAATTTTTTAATCAAATAGAGATTGAACTTGGCTTCAACTCAACTTGACTTGATTACCCCCTAATGAGGACTAGTAACGAAGTTAGGATTTAATATCAATGGGGGCACAAGTTAAATAACACATGGTTTGGAAAAATAATGAACACAAATTATGACTGAATGGTTCGATATTCACTCATTTCAATGGGCATAATGAAACACATGAGTTCGAATTTTCTGGCATACAAATGACTTCAAATTTATTTTTTTTCAAGAAAAACTTCAGTGGTGGATTTGCCCCCTGGTTCTTAACTATCTCCGGCTTTGATGAGGACCCAAGTATAAATATACTTGCAGATATACTGATCCATGCCATGCTTAAGCTGGATGAATTCTTGCTGATACACTATTCTTCACCAACTTTGGCTCTTCAATATTTAAGAAAAAATATAATGCATGTGATTGTTTTTGTGGGAGAATAAGCACTACATTATAATAAATTTGTAACTTAGTTTAATTTTGGAAAAGTCAGAACCCCTTTCAACTGTTTATTATCCAAAATGTCTTTTAAGCATAGGTAAGTACCTTTTTGTTTTTTGCCTGAGGTTGAAGCTCTAATTAATTTAAATTCATTGGCAGAGTTTCAAGGTAGCAAATAGCAATATTAATATTTGTTTTTATTAAAGACTTAGTTGGGGTTTATTCTTTTTTTAGTTTATGTTGAATAAAACTTCTATTATGAATAATGCTTAATAATATTAAGTATTTAGTTGCTTTTTTTTATAATACTTTATTTCTATTAAGTATTAAGTTATTTGCTTTTTATAAGCTAAAAATCATCATTTTAACATCGTAGTGTATTGATGCATGAGTTTCTTCAACAAATATTAGGAATTCGATCAATGCTTACAAGTTGGAATTGTCCGATGACAACAATATCTTGCCTACATTCAACGTCAAGGATTTGAGGTCTTATCATGATGAAGACTTAAGGACAAGACTTTTTTCCCAACTATGAGGGATCGATGCAAGAACTTCTACAACATACATTGAGAATTCAATCTTAATTATGAAAAATTCATATTCGGGAGGCTGTGAAACCTTAAAGACACCAAATATGTTTCTAACTCCAAGTATTTTGAGTGTTGTTAATATTTTGATTTGGAGTTGTTTTATTTTAGAAGGATTTGTTCTCCAAGTCAAAGTAGTAATTTCTTTATTTAATTTAGGAAGTTTGTTTTCCAAGTCAAAGTAGGAGTTTATATTTCTTTTTAGGAATTGCTCTATTTAAATTAGAAAGCCTTTGTTTTTCAAGTTAAAATAGAAGTTTCTTTATTGGATTTAGAAAGTATGAGGCCTATATATACCCCCTTAATATAGTCTTTTGACAATTAATTCAAGTTTAATAATATTTCTATTTCTTTAAGAGTTCTTTGTTTTATCTCTGATTCCCTTAAACGATCTAGTCATACTTATTATCCCCAAAGCGATTCTTTTCTAAGAAAGATATATCTATCCTTCTATAACCTTCTGATTGATTTCTAAGCTGCTGGTCATATTCCTTATCTCTTGGGCGGATTCCTAAGCTACAAGAAGCATCTATCCTTCTATAACCTTTACTCATCTCATAATCTTCTCCTTTTAACTTTTCAAATCCAATTCTCCAACCACAATCCAAAACTTTCCAAATATGGTTCCATACTTCCAAAACCTTTTCATATATTTTATTTCACCTTAGAAACCCTTGAAACCATCATCCCTAACCTTAAAGAAACCCCAAAATCGTGTATAGTCCTAACCTACCTTAGAAAAACCCAAAAACTGCAAATTAGTTCTAAACAAGGTTGTTTTACATCAAACCAAACCCGAACATTTCCAAACCTAAATGCTTCATTCTAAACCTTTATTTCATCATATATAAACCTCAAATAAGCCCTATAACCTTTGTTCCAAACCCCATAACCCTAACTTACCTAAACCCCTAGATCATCCATCATGATCCCATTCTTGCATCATGTATTTAAAAAGATTGATGTTTAATTTAATATTTATCTGTATGATAATAATTTAACTTTTTCATTATAATAAACTGAAAATATTTATAAAATATTTGTATAAGATTTTAATATATTTATAAAAATTAAAAATTATTATGATAAATAATTTCTTAAGTTATTTTAAAAAATAAAATAAAATGCCATGAGAAAAAAAAAAAAAAGCATCCTTATTATTCATGTTAAATTCATATATAATCTATGAAAATTTAACATTTTATCCAAATTTTGAGAAAAATAATTTTTAAAAATAAAAATAATTATCCTATCTCCCAACAAAGAAAAAACGAAAAAAATGAATCAAACTTTTCATTTTTATCTAAATTTTAAGAAAGTAAAATTTTAAAATACACATGTTTTTATTTAATTAGCATGCTAATTACAAGAGTTTCAATTGGATCATAAAATATGCTTTTCTCATATTCTTATTTTAAGAGTATGAAAATCTAGTTTTTTTTTTTCTGAATAGAAAAAAACATTCAAAGAAAGCTAAATATTTGAGTTTTTGCATCCAACTAAAATTTTCAAAAATTTAACAATAAGTCATGAAAAAATAAAACATAGTCTGAAGTTTCAAAGCAAATTGCTTTCAGGAAAAAGCCAAAAACAAAAAAAACAAAAACAAAAAACAAAAAACGCTAAAAGATTTACTTTGATATAAGAAGGAAAATATTTCATAATTAATAAGAATTTTATGACATCAATATTTGCATTAATTTATTAAAAAAAAAGTTATTCTAATTTTATATTTAGTTAAAGAAAAATGTGTTATCGTAAAGATGATTGATAAAAGGGAAAAATAGGTTTCCTACATCCTAGGGGGGTTGGTTTATGTATATGTTCTCCAAAAATAATTGTGGTTCAGTTTAAAAATAAAAGATGGTCAAATAAATTTTCAAAATACCCCTCTATTATGGTAGTAGATGGAGTAGCTATAATGGTAGTTGTAGTATATTATGGTAGTAGATAAACTACATCATAACATATTGAATCTATTACCATAATATATTGCAATTATTATCATAACAATTTCATCTATTATCGTAACAAAGGGCAATTTGGGTTTTTTTTTGGGCATCTTTGAATTTTAAACCAAATCACAATTATGTTTTAAGAGCATGTACTAACCCTCAATTTTGCTTTCTTGATCACTTATGTACATATATTTTTATATGAATATAGGGAAACCTATTTTTCCCTTGATAAAAAGCCATTTTTTCAAAATTTTTATAAAAAGTAAAATTAAAAATAAAAACTAGAATACTTGCGTCTGAAAAGCCAATAAAAAATAGTTTTTCTTTTTTTATTTTTTAATGTAGTTTTTCATTTCAAAGTTTTTGTAGGATTTAAAAAATCAATAGGGGCCCTCCAATTATTGAATTAAGGATAATTTGAATCCACACTTTATGGGGGAGATCCAAGACTTGCACCTCTACATGCCACAAAAATTGCATCGTTTTCTTTGTTTATTATACATTTATAATTTCAAAATAATTTTTTAGAGATATTTCTTATCATAAACTTAGGTAAAAATAAATCACATGTTTTATAGCAACAAAATTCAATGTCACAACTGTTTTCGCACAATTTGGTGCATTAAGTTGTGTGACATACTTACCATATTCAGCCAAATCCAATTTTAGAGCAAATGTTCTACAAATCAGTTGTCAATATTCATTGTGATGGATGAGGAAGAGTAGGGAGTGTTATTGGGAAATATTAAGTGGATTAAATCTAGAAGATTTGATCTTATTTAATGAGATTTCTATGGGAGGGAGATATGGTATTAAGATGGATATGATATGAAATCATAATCTTCCAACTGGATTGTTGAGACAAATTAGGAAACATGAAGCCACTGAATACTTTTAGAAGTTGTTATAAAGGAGGAGAAGTCGTTAATGGAGGAGATTGAAGAAGACACGCAAAGGAGATTCGAAGAAGACACAGGAAGGAGATCAACTTTGAAGCTATTCATGAGGTGAAGTATCTACTACATGTACGACCCTTATTCTTGAGAATGAGTAGGATTTATACTTCTTATTGCGAAGGAGTGATTGGGTATGAGTCTAGATGTTGTTAAGGAAATAAGATGAGCTTATTTCTATGTTTCACTATGAGGGAGTTAGGTGACGAAGGCTGGGAGAAAGGGGGAGTCTTATCTCACATAAGACCAACTGTAACGCCCTTATCCCGAGGGTCCCGATGATAACCCGTCAACCCGCGGAAACCTGCGAATATCGGGTGCTCCGATATCACACTCACATGTCTCATATATTGAGACCCATTTTTGTATATTTTTCTTACAAACAACCATTTCTTATAATAATTCACAGAGTTCATGTACAAACTCTTGTGACACTTTTTACATGCCAAAAAGGTTATAAACTAGATTGTTCTAATATATTTTACAAAATGCTTCAAGGCCACACAACTCGGCCTTCGTACTCACGACCCTCGAAGGAGCGCCGCCTCTCGGTACCTAAAAGGGGGATCCCACGACGGCGTGAGCAAAGCCAAGAGTGGCCAATCTCCTATAAGAAAGTTACTCCCACCTAAGTGCATCGCGGCAATGGCTCCACGTAAAACACACATCCAAATAAAATGTCTACATGAATGTCATATGTCATGCATGGAATGTAATCATGCCCATATCTCGAGTCACTCACCGACTCCCTCACACCTACCTATGCCAAGTGTGAACTATTTGTCATTTTCTGATGACAACCAAAGATTTGTTCTTAATCTTTTCACATTTTCACTTACAACCATGCGCCTTTTGTGGGTAATGGATTTCTGGTGTCGCACCAACGGGCTCCATAAACCCAAACACTTTTACGGCCTTTCACCGCTGGGGACTATGTCTGACCATAATTTGATGGGTCTTTCACCCTGGGGGAAATCTATCCCAACTTTATGACACTCTACATTACAATTATTCTTACCACTTCCTTTAACCACGCGACTCATTTGGACCTCATCCACAACCGAGCTCCACTTATCACCACCATAATGCCAGTTGTCGATCCACAACCACGTATCCACACACCCATCAACACCTAACACAGTGTCGATCCCAACCATGCACTCACACCCATGTCATGCGATGTTTTCGTGCACGTGCAATGCAATTATGCCATTGCCTACTTATACCATGCTACATATAAAATGAGAACTATATGTGCACACATACTCATGCATATTCATCCATGCATCATTTGGACATTTATATTAAAGTGCATACAAATTCCAAAACCATGATATCCAACATTCCACTTATCAGTTCAAGCATGCACATGCATATTAACGAAATTTAACATACCACATGGATAATTATAATTAATACATATAATTCTCCTCCATGCACAACCCATGTTAATACATCATACAGCATACATTAACATGTTATATTCACACTGTATGTTATTCTCGCAAGCCATAACACACAACCTAACTAGCCAGCACTAAACTACTCGAATGCCTAATATCCTCCAAAAGAACATGGCTGAAATCTTGACTCAATGGGATTTCCATAGAGTCTAAGAACACTCGAATCGGAGTTCGGACGAAGAAGTTATGACCTTCTGAAGTTGGAGGTCACACATGACTAGGCAACCTTACACGGACAGCCTACCTTACTTGCCCGGGAGCCCTTTTCCGGCTAGCTCCAGTATCTAATGCCCTCCATAGGCATACATCTAGAATATTAACTCAATGAAATTTCCATAGAGTCCAAGAATTGAAACAGAAGTCTGACGAAGAAGCAGTGACCTTCCGGTTTGAGGCTCACACATGACTAGGCAAACTTTTACCCTGGGACAAATTACCCAACCTTCCCCGAACGCCCCTTTCGGCCAGTTCCAAACCCACGCCTCCAAAGGCATTTGACTAGAATCTTAACTCAATGGCTTTCCATAGAGTCTAAGAACACCCAAAACGGAGTTCGGATCTACAGTTATGCACCTTCCGGCTGGAAGGTCACACATGACTAGGCAAATTTCTACCCGACAAACTTACCCGACCTGCCCGAACGCCCCTTCGCCAGCCCAGCACCCACTGCCCTCCATAGGCATTCGTTGGAATCTGGACTCAGCCGCTTCATAGAGTCTAAGAACACCCGAAACGGAGTTCGATTTAAGAAGCAGGACCTTCCGGGTCGAGTCACATATGACCAGCAAATCTTTACCCGACAAAAAATTACCACTACCAACGCCCTTCTCGGCCAGCCCAAAACCCACTGCCCTCCACAGGAATTTGGATGGAAACTTGACTCAATGGGCTTTCCATAGAGTCCAAGAACACCCGAACGGAATTCGGACGAAGAAGTTATGACCTTCCGAAGTTGGAGGTCATACATGAATAGGCAGCCCAACCCGTCTAGCCTACCCAACAAGCACTAACCGGCCCGATTGCCCAATGTCCTCCACAAGAATATGGATGAAATCTTGACTCAATGGGCTTTCCATAGAGTCTAAAGAACAACTAATAGGAGTTCCTGACGTAAGAAGTTATGACCTTCCAAAGCCGAGGTCACTCATGACCCCAAATGACGGATCCGGCCGGTGACCCAAATTTCAGAACTCCACTTCAGTAAACCCAACTGACAACCCTTCCACTAGACTATCTCGTGAGTAAACTGACCATAACTCACTACAAGAGGTCTCGCTTTGAGAAATTTAAAAGCCTAAAATCAAGTTCATTGATGTGGCTACAATTTACCTGGAGGACTCACTACCAAATTCCCTTTATTTGCTACCCAAAAACCAGTTCTAAATTCTGGTTAATGTGTACTACCACAATATGACAGCTTCCCATGGTTCAAAACACAACCAAACATTCCCCTTAGGGCAAGACAACCAACACTATTATTTAGTTTAAGCCTAACACATAAAAATGCACACAAGGACAATTACTTAGTCCAAAAATCAGTCCCCTGACCGGGTCAGAACAATCCCGATCTCCAAAGACACGCCCCCAAAGTCTTGAATCCGCCCACTACCACTCACTACCACACAACCCATGCCATTCGAATGACCATTAGACTATGATTAAACCAAGCAGAGGAAAACCCCTACCTCTTGGAGTTTTTGTCAAACTCCCAAACTCCTAGCCTCTATGCGGCCCTTGCCGTGAGGGTCAACTCTTCCTCTTGCTCCTAAAATCGCGGTCCGATCACGAAATTTGTAGAGAAGGTGGCCCTCTAAACTCTCTTCAAATCCTGGTCACTTTCTCTCCTCCTCTCTCCCAACTACCAGGAGAAGATAGTGTCAAGTGAGATGTCCTCTTACTTGCCACTGGGTCCAATTCTAAGTGGCCCTGATTACCCTTATCACCTTATCCATCTACCTTGATTTCCCTCCAATCATGTGTTGCCATACGTCCACGTAGTCCCACACTCGAGCTAAGCTGACCAATCTACACCGACACGTGGCACACCGCGAGCCACCCAAATGCGCCCATGTCCCCCACTCACGCCGCTGGGCCCTCGAAAAACGCAAATTCCGACCGCCTCGCATCCTGGACGAAATTCGACGTGGTACGATTCCAACGGTGAAGTCCGTTTCATCATCCGAGATAAAAAAAAAAATTATTTCGGATTTTGGCCAAAATTCTCATTTTACCCTTCTTTCGAAAATTCGGATTTTCCGGGGTTTCACACCAACATGTAACCTAATTGATGTATAGTTGAATCCTTTGCATCTGATCTCAATCCCGTGGATGTAGCTTTTTGTTAAACCACGTTACTGTTTGACTGATTTTTGTATAGACCAAACTTTTACCATGTACTTAGCACTAATGCTCAAGAGTAACTAAAGTCCCCGGCAACGGCGCCAAAAACTTGTTGACTGATTTTTGTTTAAAATAAGTGTTTGTCCTTTTTGTAAAATGAATTCATAAAAATTTGAATTTGGTCTAAATCACTGCAAGTGCACAGGTCATAGAAGTAATAAAAGTGGATTTTTAAGTCCATATATCGTTCCCACAAGGATTGATGATAAATCAAAAGATTAACTACACCAACTAATCAAGATCCTTACTATTTGATCTCCAATGTTAAATGATTTTTAATCCAATAAAGTAATACTAAAATACTTCACTAGTATACATAAAGAATTTAATAAAAGTGGATTTGAGAATTCACTAAGTGAGATCACACTGGGAAATAGACTAATGAATTATTGTCAATTTCTACATCATTTTGAGTCATAGCTAAGCTATTAGTTGGAAAGCTGAATTTGTCAAAGATGCATCAGGGTATAGCTTGATTCTCCCTTAACCATACCTTCACTACTGTAGATTCATGTTCCTTCGCACTCGTTTTGATCTAATCGCTACTTGTAAAATATAATCTTTTTTCTAAAATCTGTGTATTTTTCCTTTTCAGTACTTCACACCCAAATCTTAGGACCGAAGAATTCTTGCCCCCATAGACATGATATTGCAAGCCTTCTCCAATTTAAATGGCACCTCATCCTTCAATGTTGATGAAATTCTCCATATCCTTGATTAGATCTATGCTAACACGGGATCATAATCATTTCATCAAAAAGAGGAGAAACCTCTAAGCAATTAAATTGATACTTCATCCAACTAACCACACACAATGAGTAAGCTAGTGATCTATCTAAGTAATCTTTCAGAGTTCATTAGTTCCAAAGTATTAGTCTACCAAACCCACAAGGAACTTCTCATTACCCTCAGGATTCTCCATCTCTATGTCACGTAGAGGGCCTCCTGGAAATTAGAGCAAGATACAGTTCTTTGTTTTTGGGTACACAATACTAGTACTTGGAATAGTTAAGTTCAAGAATAATATCAATCAAATAAATTCAAGATTTCTAAGGCGTTCTTCCACTTTGTACAGAAAAATAACAATCACCATCGACTCATTCCCAGATGGAGCTCAATCTTCCAAAACTGGTTCACACATATCAGTGACTAATTGATAAGGAAAATTCACTGAAATTGTAAACAAATTGAAATAAATGAACTCAAGAAATTTTCCAAAATTCATTTAAAACATAACAGTAGTAAAAGAGAAAATTTTACAACATATCTCAACTCCAAGCTGCACATCAGTTCATTACTCAACTCTAGAAAATCAATAGAAAACTAACTAAAAAAAACTATGCTAAAACAAAATCTAATAAAAAGGAATTAAAAGAAAACAAATAAAAGAAAAAAAATATACAAAAAGTCTCTAGCTACCCAGAAGTCCTAGATTTGTGGAAGCTGCACAACCCTAAATGCGTCTATTTATAGAGCTTTAAATGATGGGTCGCACTTTAAGGCACAAATTGTGGATCCCAAAAATTTCTGGCCCAAAATGGTCGTTTTGTCACGACAAAGAAAGTTTTGTCGCGACATGGTTCTTATCTTTGTCGCCCAGCTCTTGTCGTGGTCTGCAGTTTCCTATCGAGACATATTTTCATGTTATCTTCTTTGATTCTGTCGTGACATAATTTGACTTTGTCGCAACATATTTATGTTGATGTTGTCTATTTTATATCGCGACATGGTTGTCTTTTGTCACAATAGAAATTTCCTCCTCCAGCTCTTTAACTTTGTTGCAACAGTCTCTGCTATATTGCGACATTCCTTTTGTTGTTATTCTCAATTTATGTCTCGACAGACTTTTTCTTTGTTGCGATAGAGTTTCTCCTAGTTGCATGGATTTGTTGTCACGACAGAATTTTTTCTTTATCACGACAGAGTTATGTTGCCTTGTATTGCTGAGACTGAACTCTGTGTTGCGATAGACTCTTTACATGTCTCAACATAATCTTCTTTAATCCTTGTCACTAGTTGAACTTTTTGTTGCAACATCGAATCCCTTGTCTTAGCTCATCTCACTTCTCTTCCATTTTCTGTCGTGACATAAAACTTCTTTGTTGCGACAGAAATCTCTGACTCTGCAGCTTTTATTGTCGCAACATAATTTTTCTTTGTCGCGACAGAGATGTCTGCCTTCAGTTCATTATTATGTCGTAACATCTGTTTCTGTGTCGCAACAATCTTCTTGTCATTCTTTTCAACTTCTGTTGCAATAATAGTCGTCTTTGTCACGATAACATTCACCTCAACCTCAAGTTTTCTCTGTCACGACGGAGAAATTCTTTGTTGTGACAAAGTCTGCTTATCTTTCATTGCTGACTCTGAATGTTGTGTCGCGACATAAAATCTACCTTGGTATTGTCCTTAGTTGAAATGTCTGTCGCAACATAGAAAACTTTGTCACAAGCACATTGTCTCATTGTTTTGCCATTTTCTGTCGCGACAAAGTTGTCTTTTGTCGCAACAGAGTTCATCTAATGTCTTCGTTCCTTATGTCACGACATAATTGTAAGATGTTGAGATAAGGTTCTAATGCCATTTACTTGATCAATGTCGCGACAAAGTAAGGAATGTCGCGACATTCTTCTTCATGAACTTCTCCAGCTATGTCGTGACAAAAAAAAATCCATTGTCGCGACATAAATTAGTTAGTCTATCTCAAATTGTGTCGCGACAATTTTCTATTTTTCGTCATAACAATGAATTTTGTTACTACAAAGAGTCGCTGCTTGCGATATTCTTCTCGCTTAGTTCTACTGGGATTCCTGCTATGACAGAGAATTCTCTCGTTTTGGCCAATTTTTCTACTTTCATTGAATTATCTCTTTTCATATCAAACCCGCAAAACAAAAAGTGGGTGAATATTCCATAATTCAGCATTAAAATGAATCATAAACTTCTAGAATTATGCCAGAAAAATGGATTAAAAATAGATGAGTTTAGGACTCATCAAATTCCCTAAAACTTAAAGTTTTGCTTGTCCCCAAGCAAAGAAAAGAAAATTTTGTTTCTCCTCAAACAATTTAGCTTTAATTTTTAAGGACATTTTTCTGTTGAATCCTTAATTTGGCAGGAAACATAATTTAGTTGTAAAATTATCTCTAAATATGTTTCCAATCTAGAATTAGGAAGATTTTCAATAAGTTCACTAAAAAGCCAAATAATTCCTATAATGTAAACAATTCAATTTTATTTGGACCCTTATTTGTGAGTGTGTGATGGTCTTCTTCTTCCTGGCAAATTAGTTAATCTTCTGGGATATTACTCAGATAGCAAACTTCTCCTTTATTCTTTAAAGTCTCATATGCTTGTTTGTCATATTAATCTCTACTAATGTAAGCTTATACCACCTTCAGAATCAATTAGGTCTTTTAGGCTTATAATGTAAGGCTTAGATAATTGGGTAGATAACAAGACAATTGAGGCTCAATTTTTACCCAGATTTCACTACAACTTGACATACTTGCCTTCATATGCACTCTTGACTTTTTCCATTTATGTCAACTCTCTAACCTTCTATTTAATTTTCTGCATACTTTCTATTGTGATATTTTTCTTGACCACAATCAGACTATAAATTCTCCTCTTTATCTTTGAAACTTTTTCACTTTTTCTTTTCCATCAAGGTTCATGGAATAGTGCAATGTTTTGTCTTTTTAAACTTTCTACCATCCTTAACGAACTTTGTTAGTAACTGCCATACCAATTAGCATTGTACTAGGTGTCGAACACCTCCTATGAATTTAATTGCTTCTAGGAGGAAGGCCGTAGCATCAAACTTATCAGAATCTTTGACACTTTCTTTCACAACTTCTTTTCCTCATTTTTTTTTCATCTTTCCTAATCACAGTTGATTTTCCTTTCTCAACCCTTCTTATCCTTTTTTTTTCACAATTTGAAATAATATTCCCCTAAACTTGTCATCTTCTATTATTGTTGTATTTGTCATGTAATTTGGGCAAATCAGGGTTTTTTTACTATAGGATTATATTCAAGGGAGGAACTAGGCTTTTCAATTGCCGGTTGATGATGAAATTGACTATTGGTTCAAATGAGGAACTAATGTGTATGCTTATGCATATTATAAGGGTAGGCTTTGAAAGGCTCAAACTTCCAAGAATGGCCTATATCATTTCCCATCAGTGATATTGCTTAGGATTTCGCCTTGACTAATAATCTAACAAGTTCTAGGACATTTGGAGATTAAACTGTGATAGATTCCAAAAGATGTCCCAAATCTTTAGCATAATTTGTTGCAGAGATACTTTTGACCATGTACAAAGTTTATCAGGATTCATAATAACTAAACTGTTTACAAAAACATAATTACAAGTCTTATTTGTTCCATCAATTTGTAACAATCTTCTTTATTCTTGAAGTTCAACATATTCATCAATAACCTTACAACTTTCCCTTTCATTTACCTTACCCAATTCATCTTATCCAATTCTTGCTTGGTTCCTAGCTAAGTTGCTATGTTATTTTATGCTAATGTACTTAATTCAAATTAACCATTCAATTTAGATGAAGTTAACGCAGCAAAATTTCAATTCCACAGTCTATTCAATTCTACCAAACAATGCACAGCAATCAAGTATTTCAACCCAGAAAATCTGGTCTCTCCATTATTTAACAAAACCATTCACTGGCAGTCATCAAATTTCAATCATTTAAAGTAAAAGAAAGAAAATAAAAACAAGACACACAAGAAATGTAAAATGAGAGTGAACACTAATTTCTGCAAAGGGATTTTTATTAAAATTTTCAAGTATGAGAGATTAGGTACAAAGACGGAAAATAGGAAGGAAGAGCAGAGTGAACTATTTTCTTCTTTTTTCATGCCTATGGGAATGGTGCAGGTTGAATGGTTCAAACTTGTACCTAGCTGTAGAAGGTGAGAACTCAGGAATCTGGACTTGTGGTTGCTTGGGCCTACTGCCTTCTTCACCTTTGGTAAATGAAGCCCACTCCATTGACATAGCCATTTGTTTTTTAAGATCAGTTTGTCTCTGCCCAATAGAGTTCAGGCTTCCCTCAAACTCACCCTGGGTAGAGTAGATCTTTATCAAGTTGTTGTTGATCATATCCAAACTTTTTGTCTAACATTTCTCCCTATAATTTAGGTGGCTTCCATTTCGTTGTCCCTTTTCTCTATGAGGAGCCTTATTTCTTTCTGATGCTCCTTGTAAACGTACCCAAATGCATCTTCTTTATGTAGCAAGTTCTACTCCATGGCATCCTCTCTCTCCTTCATAATCTTTAGTAGCTCACTGTCCCTTCTCAACTGATAAGAAAGAAAGGCATCTTCTCTTACCTTGAGCTCTTCACTTAGTTCTTGCTCTCTTATTTCCCATCTGGTCTTCCATTCTCATTGCTCAGTCTGAGTGCTTCCTCCAGATTCTGATCTCTTCATTTCAGCTCAGCATCCATGTACTCATCCTTGAGTTAAAGTTGGACTTTTAGCTGGTTGTCCCTCTCCTACATCTTTTGCCTCATTGCCCTTAACATTTCCATCAATTCAATATTGTTACCTTGAGGTTCTAAGCTTCCAACTTGCTCCTGATGGACTTGTCTCACCTCTGGGGACATTGTCAAAATTGGGCTTGCATTGTTCAGCCCCTGTTCTTGCTCTTGGGTTGTAGTATCAATTTGTATTTGATTGATTTCTATATTCTCCTCTTCTTCTCCTACAACTTTAGCTTCTCTTTCTCTACCCTTGTTTTTAGGCCCCTTTTTTATTCCTGTTAATGTTAGGGGTGAAGTCCTAGGGCAGTTTTCTTCTTCCTCCCAGTCTCCTTCCACACCACCCAGGATGCAAAGTCTTGTGATCAATGTTGGGTAAGGTACTAGTCCCTTGTAGCCTCTTCTGTAATAACTCAAAATTGAGTTTTCTATGATTTTTCCCACACTAAATATATAACCCTTCAGGATGGCATAAAACATTACTGCCTCATTTTCCCTAACAGTACTTAAGTGCTTGGTAGGCAACATTACTGAGCATAGGAAATAGAACCAACCTTTGCTTGTTCAATCACTGCTCCTCTTGCAATGGACTCGTGTGGGTTTTTCCTGGCAATGTTCCACTTTCCTTTTCCATAAGTCAGCAAGTCTACAATCTCCTAGAAGTTAGGTTCCTTCACCAGTTTCTCGAATTTTGACCCCTTCTTCCTCTCTTTCAAATTGTAGCTTTGTTCTATTTGCTCCCTACTGAAGGATATCCATTTCCTTCTAACATAGATTGTCTTATCTTTCATTCCCACCATATTAGCATAGAACTCCTTCACCATATCTACGAACCCAAGAGCCTTGTGCTCATAGAATAGATGTCATCCCTTACTCTCAATGATTTCTTGGAAGAGGGAAATCCACTTGTTGAAGCCTCTCTCTCCTATGAAGTCTTTGTGCTGTAATTTATCCCTCCAAGTGACATAAGCCTGCTCTGAAACCTAATCGCTTGCTTTTTCTCCACTACTCTCTGCTCTCGCTCCTTCAACTCCTCTCTTCCTCTTTCTTGATTCTTCCACTGGCTGCTCAGGTTCCACTCTTACTTCAGCTCTTTCTTCTTCTTGCCCTATTTCTGCTTGAGTCGCTTGAACTATTTCTTCCTCCCTCTCTATATACTCTTCCATGATTTCGTTTAGGTTTGGGACTAGGTTTGTCGGCTTAGACATTGTCAGAAAAGGGCTCTGGGGATCTAGGGTTTGCGAAAGGATAAGAGATTTGGTGAAGAGCAATGAGTGGGTTGTTGGTTTATCAGGAAGGTGGCTTTTGAGCTTTCAAATCTTCTATTTAAGGGCCAAAAGTTTGTTTTGCCTTCATTAAATGTAGTGACAAAAACTAACCTAAGGTTGATTCCCTTTTTAATTTTATGTTGCGACATATAAAAATTGTGTCGTGACATATATTTTTGAAATCAATTGAAACTTGGTCAATCCTTTGTTGCTACAGAGAAAAAATGTCGCGACATAAAAATGTGATGTTCAAGTGATTTTTGTCACGAAAAAAAAAAAAAAAAAAACTAGTTGCGACAGACACCCCCTTTGCAATATTAGAGTCTAAGGCCAACTTGGTCGCGACAGAGAGAAAAATTGTGTCACGAAATAATTTTCTCCAACTTTTAAAAGACTAAAGCAAATTAGTTTGTGACAAAGAGAAAACTTAAGGCAACAGAAGCTCAGTAATGTAGCTTATTAAAGAAAAGCATGTCATGGCAATGAAAACCAAATTTTCGATAAATTGCACAATTACGCTTTTAATCAACCAATATTCTAAGCTAGGTGCATTCACTCATACCAATCAGAACATACTTGTGAAAACACATCTAATCATCTAAGAATCCATTCAAGTATGAACAATCACATTTCATTGTCTTCACTCAATATAATTCACAAAATGATATTCATAATATCTAAAAAAATGAGAATAACAAAGCTACTATTCATTTTCTACTCTAAATAAAATTACATTTCTCCAAACTTCAACTATGCATTATCATTAAAAACAAAGTGAGGGAAATGGAAATACTCCCCCTTGTAGCAATTTTCTGCATATTTTAGTTTGAGAAAGTGTGCTTCCTAATAACATCCATTTCTAATTAAGCTTCATTGTCCTTGAAAAATCAGCAAAAACAACACTTAAAATTTCATATAAAATTGAAACTAAACTTCAAACACACCAATTTAAACAAACCAAATTAACTATGAAAATTAAAATTTGCTTGGGTTGCCTCCCAAGAAGCTTCTTAGTTTAATGTCTTTAGCTAGACATTTGCTGCAGAATGTCTTTAGTTCAGCAAAATTCTTCCCTCTCTTTCAGATATGGTTCACTCTTCATTTATGTTCCCTCCAAGGTAATGCTTCAATCTCTGACCATTCACTTTAAATTCACATCTAGAGTCAGTTTTCAGTGTTACTGCTCCAAAGGGTGTACTTGTTACTACTATGTAAGGACCACTCTATCTTGACTTTAGTTTTCCTGGAAACAGCTTGAGCCTGGAATTATATAATAGGACTTGTTCCCTTGCTTTGAATTCCTTCCTCAAAATCCTTTGATCATGCCACTTCTTTGTCTTATCTTTGTAGATTTTGGCATTATCATAAGCTTCATTCCTCAACTCTTCTAGTTCATTTAATTGGAGTAATATTTCTTCTTTTGTAGCTTGGAAGTCACAATTCAATTTCTTGATGGCCCACATAGCCTTGATTCTAGTTCCAGAGGGAGATGACAAGGTTTTCCAAATACTATTCTGTATGGGGACATTCCAATAGTAGTTTTGTAAGTAGTTCTATAAGCTCACAATGCATCATCTAGCTTTATGTAATTCACTTTTCTCGCTTAGAATTCACGCTTTCTCTAGAATTTTCTTTATTCCACTCTATTAGAAATTTCGCTTGCCCCATTTGACTGAGGGTGATAAGCCAATCCCATCATATGTTTGATTCCATATCTATCTCCGCTGAGTTTTGGCAAAACTTTATTTGCAAAATGACTTCCTCATCACTACGATTGTCTCCGGGTGCTCCAAATCTGCTCAAAATATTTCTTTGTATAAACCCAACCACCGTGCTGGCATCATTTATGGGACAAGCTATTGCTTCCACCCATTTGGATACATAATCCACAGCTAGGAGAATGTATAGATTTCCAAATGATGATGGGAAAGGTCCTATGAAGTCTATCCCTCATACATCAAAAATCTACACACCAGGATTCCTTGCAGGGGCATTTCATTTCTTCTGCTTATATTGCCCATTCTCTGACAATTATCATAATGTTTTACCCATTCAAAACAGTCTTTGAATAGGGTAGGCCAATAAAAACTGACGCACTTTCCTATTGCTCTCGTTTCCCGCAAAGTGTCCTCCATATGGTGATGCATGACATTTCTCCATAATACCACCTTGTTCTGTTTCTGGAACACATCTCCTTATGATCATATCTAATCCTCTTCTAAAAAGTAGTAGGTCATCCCAAATATAATATCTGCTATTGGTTCGAATTTGCTTCTATAACGTAGCTGAACTAGGTGGCCTGATTCCACACAAGCTAGTAATTCTATTATAACATACCCGGGGTGTTTGGTTAATAAAAAAAACAGAATTTGCGTAGGAAAAGTTTACACCTAGCTGGCCCCCGAGTTTACTTTTCCTTTTATGAATCTCAAATCGATGATGATCAATGACATTGTCACTACCCTTCTTGCCTTTGATCTCCATATCAAACTCTTGCAGTAATAATACCTATCTGATCAGTCTTGGCTTGGCATCTTTCTTTGCCATCAGATATCTAATTGTAGCATGATCAATGTGTATTATAACATAAGACCCTAATATGTAAGGCCTAAATTTTTTCACAAGCAAACACCATTGCCAGCATCTCCTTTTCTGTGGTAGGGTAGTTCTCTTGTACCTCATTGAAGGTTTTGCTGGCATAGTCTATGACCTTGAATATCTTTTCAGTTCTTTTTCCCAATACAACTCCCATTGCAAAATCACTATCATCACACATAATTTCAAATTCATTGTTCTAGTCAGGTATCAATATGATGGGTTTTGTAACTAATCTGGATTTAATTTCATCAAATGCAGCTTTGCATAATTGATCAAAATCAAATTTTGCATATTTTTCCAATAGTCTACACAATGGTCTGGAGATTTTTGAGAAAACTTTTATGAACCTTCTGTAAAAACCAACATGTCCTAGGAAACTTCTTATACCCTTGATTGTAGGTGTGAGAGTTTATGATGGCATAGCTTTGTGATACCGCCTACAATCCGGTGTGAAATCTTGTATCCCAAGACAATACTCTACATTACCATGGAAATGACGTTTTCCCAATTTAGCTGATTCTTGTCTTGACACCTCTAAGTACTGTTCAAATTTTCTGACAATTCTCAAAACTGGATCCATAAACTAAGAAGTCATCCATGAAGATTTCCATAGCCTCCTCCACCAAATGAAAAAACATAGACATCATACACCTTTGAAAGGTGACGGGAGCATTACATAATCCAAAAGGCATCCTTCTAAAAGCAAAGGTGTCATAAGTACATGTAAATGTAGTTTTCTCCTGATCCTCTAGAGGCCCATAACAATTGGTTCTCTTGAAATATCCATTAAAAGAAAACAGTAAATGGGAGTGCCACTGCTTCTTCATCCGAAATATTTGGTCGATGAAAATTAGCGATAATGGTCTTTAGTAACAATATTTAGTTTCATAATCTATACACATTCTCCATCTGTCACGGTTTTGTAGAATCAATTCGCATTCTTCTCATTTCTGATTACAGTGAATCCCACCCTTAGGAACCACATGAACTTAAACTACTTTAGGGTTATGCGAGATTGCATATATAGGCTTGCATTGACCATTCGATTACTTCTTTTTGGCCTCTTCTTTCATTAATAGTTCAGGCGCGCTACGATGTTATGGTATTTTAGCATTCTCCTCTAAAGTCCGCGTAAATCGGATGAAGGATTGATACTTTAGATAATATAGACCCGAGCTATTTCTTTCTTGTATTTTATGAGAATCTCCAGTGGTTTTTGTTCTTTAAGCTCTGTCAATCCTGCTGAAATGATGACTGGCTTTGATTTTTCTAGTTGCAATAAGACATACTTCAAATGTTCAGGCAATTCTTTTAGAATCAAACCCTTGGAAACATGTTTTACTTGATAGCTTTCTTTTCATAATTCTTGGACTTTTACGCTAATTTCTTCAACCTGAGTACTACCTCTTTTTAATTTAAAATTGGAGTTCATAAATTCAACTTCCAGATGCTCAGAATAATGGAAATTCATCTCATTCTCATTCATTTAGAACTCTAAAATTGCAATCATTTATGGAGTTCGAACTAGTAGGAGTTTTGTTTCTACGATCTCAAAACAGCATCGATAAGTTCTGATTGTTTCAAACTATGATTTGAGATTAAAAAAGTGCCTGCCTCATTCCAACCACAGTGGTTTCTCATTTCTTCATCGATCAAAAATTTTGCTCCTTTGTTTCAGAAGGTCTTCCCTACTTGATGAAGTGGGACTTGTTTGTCTTCTTCTATATCAATAACTACAAGTCCCTTTGGGAAAATGAACCACTTTTGATCGAGCTTCATCTTGAGAATGCCCCTCAGGTTAGGCCAAGGTTATGTTTTCCATCTATAGGGTCATGGTTGTAGGAGTAAGCTCTGTGAATCTTTTAACCACGAACCAAGACATCAGAGTTGATGCTAAATAGAATCTCATGGTGCTCTCTTATAAGATTGATTTTGCAAGGTATAGTGAAGCTACCTAGATGCCCGACATTTTCTGCGGTAGAGACCCACGGATAGCCGCGCTGCGATTCTTTGTTGGGCTCACTACCCCTTCTTCAGCAATTTTTCTCTTTCTGCTCAATGATACTTTATGAATTTTGCATAGTGAGGCATTTGAGTCAATGCCTCAAAAAAAGGGATGTTGATCTCTATCTTCTTGAACATGTTCAAGAATCTAGATAATTGCTCTTCAAGCTTTGCCTTCTCTTGTGATAACTACATTCTGTATTTTATGATGAGCAGGAGACCGAATCCAGGACCAGGGGACGCAGTCCTCACTCTTTTTTTAATCATTCGAATAATCGGAATGCAATTACTTTCAAATATATTTCAAATGCTACGATAAAAATATATACGTAAATACCACTTTAACATAACGGGGTCCATCGTTGATCACAAAACTCTTTTTCATTCGATCGATTTCATGCCCATTGGTCCATTTTCCACCTTTACTTATTTAATCGACATTATTAGCCGTTTTCAATATCAAATATTTACAAAACATGTCAGTTACCGATTTTCATAATAGATGTTTGTACAAAATGAGTCAAGACATAATTTCCGCGTATGCATGTGAGCTTTACTTATCATAATGTGGCTACAGCGATGACTCTAATTCCATTTGTAGTCGATCTTCGTACACATTCACTCATTACTGCTCAATGATAAAAGCCAAGCGCTAACATTTTCATGCTTGGTGCTTCTATATAGTACTACTCTTCCATTTGGTTCAGTGAAATCAACCAGTTTTAAACCATGCTTTGGATCTTTTTGAATGATCAATGCAAATACAATACATATATTCATTTCATATAAATTCATTTACGATTCATTGATCAATCCAAGTATGCACTTTCCTATGCAATAAATCATTCAAAACACAAATCATGCATTTCACAAATATTCTTATCATTTTGCCCTTAAATGAATTTAACCTATGGTTTCGGTGCACAGGATAGCAGAATCACCGGGATGGTCCACTAGAGGCATAGCGGTTATAAAAAAAACACTTTGTTTTATAACCTGAGTGTAGTCCCGCTGGGCTATTATTTGGTTATTAGAAATCAGACAAGTGAACACTACCCATTTTCTATCCCATTTGAAATTTCTGGTCGATTGACACATCATTATGTTCGTTCGCAGTACTGCTAATTTGACCCTTATTAGTATACTAATTTATCCTCAACTTGAATTTAACGGTTAACATTCTATTAAGGGCATTCAAATCATTCATAGCAAAATACGGTATAGTATGTACATTTATACAAATAATTCATTTCCTCATACAATTTTTCATATACAATCATTTCACAATCAGTGCCTCAAATCGAATTAAAAACAAATCAATATGTGTTTTTCTTATAAATATTTAACAATTCAGATAATTTTAATCATTCAAACACTTTGGAATTTAG
The DNA here is from genome assembly GCA_016808115.1 of Tetrastigma voinierianum. Taxonomy (NCBI): domain Eukaryota; kingdom Viridiplantae; phylum Streptophyta; class Magnoliopsida; order Vitales; family Vitaceae; genus Tetrastigma; species Tetrastigma voinierianum. The sequence goes on from JAEQBH010000112.1 coordinate 2,518,020, forward strand.
AGAAGTGGAAAACAAACCAAAAGGCTTGTCACACTTTGATTTTAGTCACCAGTCTCGATTTCAATTCCCAGGTTTTCCTCGTTGCCCAACCTAATCCACAGCGATTGAAACGATATCAATTGGCTTATTTGAAGGGTTCTAGTTAGGGTTGTTTCTACAGAAACACACCTTCTATGTACAAAATTTCAGGAACAAATAGGCATATTTTACCCAATCCTTAAGGTCATTGTTCCTCCTATAAACCTATTTTATTCAGAAATTACAGATCATATAATTAACTGCACAAACTCTAGATATGTCTAAACATCCGGGACTATTCTATTTTCAACCTGAAATACGTTACATAAAAATAAGGCTTCCTTTAAACTAATTTCTAGGTCTAATATGAGTTAATTTGAATATGTATTTAATTAGAATTTGTCTCCCTAGAAGTCTGTAGTTTATAGAAATTTGAATCACACAATTTGGATGACTGAAACTCAACTTATAGCCTAAATACCAAAACTGTTCTAAAACACCAAACTGTATCAGAACTAAACTAGGATTAACCCGAAAACATAGCCTCACTTTGATGAATTTTTTGGGTTCAATGGGGTCCAAATTTGGATACACTTATTTTAGAGATATTTGTTACTCTAGAAGTATAATTTACCCATAATTTTAAATCACTCAATGTGGATAGGTAAACAACTAATACAAAGCGTTACGAAACACAATGTATCAAAGTGGGCGGGGTGACCAGAAAATATATCTCCGCAGTGAATTTGTGGGTCTAATGAAGTCAAATTTGGATACACTTTCAGAATATTGTTTTCCTAGAAGTCTAGTTTACCTAGAGGGTGAATCACTCAATTTTGGATGGTGATCATCCATATTATGGGCAAAGCGAAAACATGGGTTTGGAAGAAGAATTTTGTAGTAATCTCCCTAAATACGACATTTCTTTGCCAAAAATTCCTCCAACGCAAAATCTAAACAACCATATAACAACTTAGGCAACCCTCAAAACTGAAATAAACCAATCAACATCATTTTTATACCAACTTGGGTTCTTTCAGCTGACACAAGATTAAGGAAAGTTGGGTTTGATTTCTTACCAGCTAAATCTTTGATTCTTTAACCCTGATCTTCCTTCTTCATCTTGATGACCTTAATCCTTGATTTCATGGAGCAAAAGACCACTAATCTTCTCATGCCTGTCGAAAAGCCACAGCATTTTCTCCCCTTCTTTTTCCAAATGTGTTAAATGTCTCCTCGAAAATAATATTTGGTCTTTGATGAAATACACTAAAGCCCCTTATTGTAGCCACTTGAGATTCCTCTTTTCTCATTTTTGCATTTTTAAGCCTTCATTTCATTTTCATTTCTACTTCATTTAATTTCATTTATACTTTTACACTTACATTACTCATTTATGACCCTTAGGTCCTTATTTGATATTTTTACCAAATTTATTTGGGCTACGCCTTAAAATTTTGAGTTTTATCATTTTTTTAGCCATTTAAACTCCAGAAAAAATATAATTTAATTTGTACACACCTAGACATGTTATCAGCGTAGAAATCGTACTGAGGCGTCGTTTGTAGCCTCTAGGGAATGGAACTTGAGGGTTTGCACGCGCCTCTTAATTCTTCCTTAGATTTCCTTTTCAACTTCTTTAGCTCTTCTTTGCATTTTTGATGTTCTATCTTCTTGACAACTTACGAGCTGTCTTTGTGATTCTTCTCCAACACATGTTTCTCTTCCTCAGTTTCCTTCTTCTTATTTCTTTTCTTTTCCAGCTCTCTGCCACTTCTTAGAGTTACTGCCATGCAATCCTTCGGATTCTTCCTGTGTCGCCCAGAATGCATCCTTAATTGATTACGCATGGCTAAGACCCAGCCTTACACTGAGTCTCAGTTCTTAAGCGGCCCGTTGGTATTGGCGAAACATGGTTGTCCGCGACATAGATTGAGTAGGCATGAGAGAATAATTGTATGTAGAGTTTGCCATCGCGTGGACAGGATGGTCAAATCGCGGCATTACGAAATGTTAAACATTATTCGATGCTCTTTTCAATCTATGTCGCGACAATGAAAAATCTATGTCGCGACAGAAAATGTCCTTTTCAATTTGAGTCCAAAATCGATTATGTTGCAACACAGAGAAATTATGTTGCGACATTGAACTTTAATTTCATAATTGCATCACTCGGTTTTTCTCTCAGAACCTTTCAAAACAAGGTGTATTGCTCCTTACCCATCTGAACATTCTTGTGAAGACTCATTTAATCATCAAAGACCTTATAATTCAGTGAATAATAACATTTTCGTTTCTTTATTCAAGAAAATTAGCAAAGATGATGTTCATAATAACTAAAATAAAATCTCATTCCCCTAAACTTCAATTATGCATTATCATTAAAACAAATTGAGAGAAATAGAAATACTCCCCTTTCTAGATATTTTCTGCATATTTCATTTTGAGATAGTGTGCTTTATAATAAAATTCATCTTTAATATAGCTTCATTGTCCTAAAAAATCAACAACCACTAAAAAATATAAAACTTCTAACATAATTAAAATTGGAAAATCTAACTAAAAAATTTAAAATTCGCTTGGGTTGCGCCTCCAAAGAAGCACTTTCAGTTCTGTCTTTATTAGACATTTATAACCAAGTCTTCTTTCAACATCTTATCTCATGCACTCCTCAAAATGAGGATTGTTCTTCCTCGATTTCTTTCCAATGTCTATTTCATCATACATCTTCTTGTTTCCTTGCAATTCATTGTCCTGTTGAAACAGGTGTAGAAAATCTTTTGGATTTATCTCTGTACTATTGGGAAATGCATTCCTTGATTAGTTTTGCAAGGAAAGGGTTAGCTGCCCTACTTGAGTTTCCAAGTTACTCAATGAAGCATTAGTATTTGTCTGAAACACAGTTGTGTTTGCTTGGAAATTTTCCAGTTCAGAAAATCTTTTCTCATGCAAATTAAAAATTCTCTTATTTTCTAACATGAAATGCAGCATCTGATCTTCAAATGATTGAATTCTTTTACCACGATATTCTCCTCCCCGATATCTGTCACATTTGTTCTTGGAACCTAGAAACTGACATAGGCTAATGGTAATTATGTTCGAGTGCGGGGTCTCTTTGCTGATCCTCCACCCATGAAACTCTCTTTGGTTCTGATGAGCGATATATAATAGAGTGGGTAGGTTGAGGTTTGGCTTAAAAGTGTAGCTCCTGTTAGCATTCAGGTACTGTGCCTCCTTAACTTGGTAAGAACCCTCATGGTTTGGTCCCTCTTCTGCTCTTTCTTCTTTCTCTCTTTCCTTACATTACTAATTCATGTACGAGTATGCATTTCTTCTCTCATTACTTCTGATTTGTTCATCACTTGCATCCCGACTTTGCTTCTATAGCGATCATTGGTTGGCTCAATAAAACCACTTCCTTGATGCTGCTGCTGTATAAAGCCTAAATGGAGCCTTGTAATTGCATTTGGCAAGGTCTTCAATCAGTTCCCTTGCCTCCTGCATACATCCAGCGCGGGATCATCAATTTATACCCTTAGAGGCATAATTCATAGCATGATAGAATATATCCATCTGAGTGGTTAGATCTATTCCATACATAGGGCATCTTTTTAAGAGTCTCTTGTATCTCTCCCATGCATTGTAGAGACTCTCATCTTTACTGTGAACATTCATTATTTTCTCCCTCTTCTCTCAGTTAGGCTAGAGGAAAAAATGCTGCTCATATAGGCCTCCACACTAACTCTTTCCGGTGTTCATTGATCCTGCGGCAATGAGGTCGAACCAAGTTGCTCCTGAGAAGGGGAAGAGCTGCGAAGCGGTGGTGCGGTCTCCGCCCATTAGGTTTGTTGTATTGAGCCATCCTGTGAATCTTCCCATATGCTCATTACTTTTTTTTTTTTTGGTACTGCATGGGATCTGTGAGGGATGACCGATGGTGGTGCCCTCTTTGTACCATAATCAATCCAATCTTGGCTTGACTCAGGTGTTGTTTTATAATTTAGGTTGTCTCTGTGAGTACTCCTCTTAGATAATAAGTCTCCAAAAGTCCTCCATAGTATTAGGCCTCTGAGGTATTTTTGCTTCTTCTTCTTCTTTTGGAATAGCCTACAATCTTTCTCTTTGATTTCCCATACTTCTGGATTTTGCAATTGTGATCTTCTTCATATTCTTCAGTGTTCTCTCAATTTCAATGTCTAGAGGCAGCAAATCTGCTTTTGGTTTTCTATGCATTTAAAATATTCCTAAAATAGAAACACACTAAGATCAAATGAATTATGTAGGAGATAGTTATCTCTATTTAAGCTCATAGAAAAATTTCGTTAACTATTAAATCACACCATCATTGTTTTTGTGATTTTTAAAATTTATAATAATAAAGAAAAATGTCTAAATTAGTAAATCCTTTTTAGTTAGAATATTGATCTTTAATTAACTCAATCATTTCACAGTAGCATTAAAAACAGTAAGACAAGATTATATATATATATATATATATATATATATATATATATACACGCACACACACAAAAAAAATTAATAACACATTGCAAGGACTATTAACTAATCCTGACAGCAGCGCGCTTTGTTACGAGACAGGCGTATGATCAGATATGTATGCGAACTTAATTACTACCACTCAGAACTATTCGATTAGATAATGGCGCCCAGCTTGTTAGCCCAGTCTTGTAATAAATGAAATATTGATTTGCTCATTTTGTAAAATGTATTCATTAAAAATTGAGTTGGTCTTGATTACTGCAAATGCATAGGTCGTACAAATAATAAAAGTGGATATTTAAAGTCCAAATATCGTTCCCACAAGGAATGACGATAAATCAAAAGACTAATTATCCCAACTACTCAAGATCATTTCTATTTGAAATCTTATTTATGATGATAGAGATGTTAAAATTTTAGTCTAGATTTAATTCCTTAATGTACATGAAAATAATTTTTAATAAAAATGGGTTTGCGAGAATTCATGAGTGAGACAAAGCTGGATATAGAATCGATAGTATGTCAGTTTCTATCTTATTGATTCATAACTGATCGTAAATTAGAGAAGCGAGTTTGTCAGATGCATGAGTAGAGCATAGTTTGGAGTTCTCTCTTAACCATACTTTTCACTGATTAAATGTTCATATTCATTTATGAGATATGATTCAGATCAGTTACTTGTAATTTGTAACCCTCTTTCTAAGATTTAAGTATTTTTCATTTTTAGTACTTCATACCCAAATCTTAGGACTGGAAAATTTTTGCCCCCATACACAGGATATTGCAAGGCTTCTCCAATTTGATTGCCACCTCATCCTTCATTTTTGATCAAAATTTCGATCTCCTTGATTAGATCTTTACTAACATGGGATTAGAATCAATTCAGCAAAAAGAGAAGAGACCTCTGAGTTATTAGCGATACTTCATTCCAGCTATCCTCAATTATAATTAAGTTAGTGGAGATCCATTTGATAACCCATCATTGTTCATTGGTTCATAGTATTAATTCTACCATGCAAGAGCCCACTCTATACTCTTAGTTCCATACATGTTACGTAGAGGGCCTCCTGGAAATCAAAGTAAAATACAGGACCTTGCTTGGGTACATGGTACTGAAATCAAGACAAATAAATTAAAAGCAATGCAAATCAAATAAATTGAGAAATTCTAACTAAGGCGTTCTTCCACCTTGTCTGCGAGAAAAATGACTACCATCATTGACCCATTTCGGAGGCTCAACTTTTCAAAATTGGTTCACTCATACTCGACTAAGCGTGAAAGTGTTGAAATCTTCGCGAAGCTGAAATAAATGAACTCCACCAAACTTTCCATCCTCCATTAAATCAGACGGTAATGAGAAAAGATGATTTTATAAATAAATTCTAGCTCCAGAACACTTAGTTCAATGCCAAATCCCGAAATCTAAAACCACCAACTAAAATCTACATTGAAACTCTCTGAAACTAACTCTGCTAAAAAAGAAAATAAAAAAATAAAGAAAAATAAAAATATCTGAGAGTCTTGGCTACCGGGCGTCACGGGTGCAGGAAGTTGTCGTAGTGCCTAGATGGCCCCATTTATAAGGCTTCCGTGTTAAACTCCGCACTTCATTAACCGTTTGTGGATCCCCAAAATTATGGCTCAAATTGATCACTCTATTAGCGACACCAGAAAGTTATGTCGGCATAGTTCGATCTTTAATCGGTAGCCTCTATCGTAGCATGCGGTCTTCTGTCGACTATTCTCGAGCTCTTTCTTGGACTGTTTGAGACCAGACTTTGATAATCATCGCGACAAATTTTAGTGTAGCGATCTTTATTACTTGTCACAACAAGAATGTCTTATGTCGCGACACCAAACCTGTTTGCAAATAGCTTCTCAAGTCCTTCTACTTCTAGAATCGTCACGACATAATTTTCCTTGTCGCGACAAACATTTTCCTCTTCAGCAGATTAACTTTGTCGAGACAAAGTTTTCTTTATCGCGACAGGATTTATTTGAGTCCTTAGCAATTTCTGTCGCGACAGACTTTTCTTCTTTGATTCTTGTCACTTGCTGAGCTATTTGTTGCGACATAGAAATCTTTGTTGCGACACGTATTGCTTCAATCTTAGTTCTCCTTAGTGCATGCGACATAATTTTATTCTATCGCAATAGAATTCTTTCATTCCATAGCTTTTATTGTCGCGATATAAAATTTCTTTGTCGCGACAAAGATTTTGCCTTCAATTCTTTACTATGTCGTAACATGAGTTTCTTTGTCGCCACTCTTCTTGTTTTGCGCTTCAACTCCTTGTCATGACAAAGAATTCACCTCCTTCATATTTTGTTTATCGCGACATAAATAATATTTTTCACGACAGAATTTTGTTGCTCTTTGTTGTGAATTTTGAATGTTATGTTGCGACAAGATTTTCTTTGTTGTGACATAAATTCCTCCTTGAGATGGCTTGATGCTGAAAACTTTGTGGCAACATAAAAGCACTTGTCTCATTTGACTTGTGTTATATTCTTAGCATTTTCTATCGCAGCGGGTATCTTTTGTCCTTGATAGGTTCATCTATTAGTCTTGACATTTTATCTTGCAACAAGGAGATGTATCATTTGACCCGACTCCTTTGTAGCTCTATCAGTTATTCTCATTATAGTAATGAATTTGTCCTTAATGATCTTGCCTTTCCATTCTTTGCTGCCCGTATAGCATTGCAGAGCTTTCTTTGTCATAACAAAGATTCTATTTCTTCCTGAAGTTTATCCTGGACTTTGTTGTGACATATAGCTGCTGGTTGCGACATAGTTCTTTTAGCCTGCTTGAATTTGTGTCGCGACATACAAAAACTATGTCACGATGGAGACTGATGCATTTTCCCTTTTTTTGCTTCTTTTCTTCTTGTTTTCTCTCTTTTTTCAATTAACACTTGCAAAACACAAAGTTGGTGAATATTCCATAATTTGGCATACAAATATATCTAAAACTGTTAAAAACATGCCAAAAAAATGGATTAAAAGTAGATGAGTTAAAGATTCATCAAATTCCCCCAAACTTAAGTTTTGCTTGTCCCCAGGCAAAAAAAAGAATATTTTGTTTGTCCTCAAGCAATTTAGCTTTGATTTTTAAGGACATTTTTTTGTTTAAAGCTCAATTGGGCAAGAAACATAAGTCAGATGTAAAATTACTTCTAAATATGTTTCCAATCATAGAATCATGAAGATTTTCAATTAAGTTCACTGAACTAACAAATAATTCATATGGTGTAAACAATTTAATCATTAAACCCTGATTTTTGTGTGTGTGCTGGTCATTCCTCTTTTTCCTTGGCGAATCGATTAATCTTAAGGATAATATATTGGCATACTCTCTTTCATTTTTAAAGTCTCATATGCTTGTTGATCAAATTACTCTCTACTATTGTAGGCATAATACCACTTTCAAGATCAAATAGTTCTTTTACGCCTGTAATGTGTGGCTTGGGTAATTAGGTAGATAATTAAACACTTTAAGCTCAATTTTACCCAGACTTCACTAACAACTTACACTCCTGCCTTCTTGATGCATCCTTAATTTCTCTTGATTGTAAGTTTCTAACCTTCCATCAGGTTTGTGCATCTTTCTACATATTCTTCATTATGGTATCTTTTTCTCTTTTTCATTGTCCACACACAGAAGATAACTTCTCTCCCTTACTTTTCATCTCTCACCAAGTTTGATGGAATGGTGCAATGTTTTGTCTTTTTAAGCTTTCTACCTCCCTTAACGAACTTTGGGTCAATAACTCTCATACCAGTTGGCATTAGGGCGCTAGGTGTTAAACACCCCTAAAGACTTAATTGTTCTAGGGATGAAGGCTACAAGACCAAACTCGTTCCTCCTTGATGTTTTTCTTTTCACTGCTTCTTTCATAATTCTCTTCATATTTTCTCATCTCTCTGCATTTTTCTTTCACAACCCTTTTTATCCTTTTCCACAACTTGAAATAATATTCCCCCAAACTTGTCCTTTTCTATCATTGATGTATTTTGTCTGATAATATGGGAAAATAAGGGTTCTTGACTGTAGGATTATGTTTAAGAAAGGAATTGGGCTTCTCATTTGCTAGTTAATGATGAGATTGGCTATAGGCTCAAATAGGGAACTAGTGTATATGCTTATGCATATCATAGGGGTAGGTTTAAAAGGCTCAAACTTCCAAGGATAGCCTAAATAATTTCCTGTTAGTGGTATTGCCTAAGATTTCTCCTTGACTAATAATCCAACAAGTTCTAGGACATTGGAGGGTGCTTGTGATGGATCCCCGGAAGATGTTCCTAATCATTGCACAATTTGTTTCAAGTCATTTAACCATATTCAAAGTTTATACAGGATTTTATAACCAAATTGTTTACCTGGCAAATTATAGGTGTATTTGTTCCATCAATTTAGTAAAGTCTTCCTACTTCTTGAAGTTCAACACATTTATTTATAACATTACAACCTTCCAATTCCATTCATTTTATCCTACCCCAATGCATATATCAGATTTTTGATTGGTTTTGAGATTTTTTGTTGTGTTGTTTAACAAGTCAAGAGGTTCATTTTAATCATGCATTCAGCTCAAAATAATCCAACACAATAACAATTTCATTCTTTAATCAATTCCAATCAACCAAACATGTTGCAGTAATTTGACAATTAGATCCAGGTAACTTGGTTTCTCATTTATTCAATTAAGTTATTTACCATAAGTCAAAAATTTCTAACTATTAAACATGAAGGAAAGAAAATTTAAACAAAAGAAATGAACAAAAGATAAAATAAAAGTGAACACCAAGCTTGCAAAGAATTTTCTATTTTATTCAATGTGTCATGGATTTGATATTTGGCACAAAAAGGGAGAAAATATGGAAGAAATGGTATTGCTCATTTTTTACTCCTTAAAGCCTTTTCCTTAGCAGCTTCCATTCTTAAGTAATCTTCAACCTCCTCTACTGGGGTTAATTCTTTCTTTTTGTTGCACCAGGGGCTTTATTTTTAGCTGGTTCTTCTGGGGTTCGAGAGGGTCCTTCTCCGCTCTGATTTGGGTTGAGAATGGTATTGGAGAGTTTGTTGCTGAGGTTTGTTGTGTAGGTACAGTCAAGTACCATTTGTGACAATGTACTCTTCTTGTTTGAAGTATCATTCATGCTGTCCCCAAATCTTTGCATTGCTTTCTATTCATAGCTGTACCATTGTGATTCAGGAGTGCATTGTTGAAACATTCACCTTGGTCATTGGCGAAAATTTTGTTATAATGTGCGAGACTATTCAACATTCCCTAGTCCCTTTTTCCAATTCGACTCTCCGTTTCTTCATCTTTGTTTTGTTATCATGGATTGAATCCACTTCTTCTTCTGGCATCAAATCATTCTCTGACTAAGTTGGTTTAATTGAATCATCCCTTTTTCTTTCATCTCTTTACCTGTTTGTGGTTTAAACATCTCCATTAATTAAATTAGTGTTTGTGTAGACATGACATTCCTAATGGGTTTTTCTCTCAATCTGAGGATGCATTTAATTGGAACTTGCTTTCCTGAAAATCTTATTATCTTTGGGGTGGACATTCCCACTATCAAATATTTGCCTTTTTCCTGCCACTGTTCATCACCTCTATCTCTTTCCCACTTGTTTTTAACCTTTAGTCCTCTTGTTAAGATTGGAGGATACCACCAAGTGCGTTTAATAACACATTCTTTCAGCTCACTAAGAAGAGGCTAGTTATTGTAGCTAGATTGTTGAATCAAATCCCTGCATTTGTACAGGTAGCTGAGATGATTTTCAATTATTTTCCCCACATTTATTTTTGTGCCCTTTCAATATTATAGAGAAGGATGGCCAGTCAAATTCTCAATGTGCTGAGGTGCTGATGGCAAAGGACAGGCTGATAAAATCAGAACTCATAACTCATGGTTAAATCACCATGGAAATGGATTTATAAAAGGGGTTTCTTTATCATGTTCTTTTCAGTTGTAGTAGTCTACACTATCTTTTGGTACTCTAGCACATTTAGTAGTTTCTTTTAACTTTGAGCCATCTTTTTGCACCTTCAGATTGAACAATATATTTATCTTCTCTTTGCTTTGAGAGTCCTATCCATCCTCGACATATAGCAACAGCACCTGCTACCATATTACGAAAATTCCCTTAGCGTAGCACAACGGGTTCCTGTCTTTCGCGGTGGTTGCATCTCCATTCTCGACATTTTGGTGAAAGAGGAGTCATTTACTACAGAATCTTCTTTAAATGATGAAACCTCATCTTCGTTTCTCATTGTTAACTCACTGTGGGGATCATTCTTTACTTTTTCAGCTCCCCTCTTCCTTTTTCTTGATTCCTCATCGCGTCAGCTCTCCTCTATCTTGGCTCACTCTTGGCTTACATTTCTGATTGGTTTCATAACCTGACAGATCTCTTCCCTCTATATGTATATGCTTCCACCCCTCGTTCAGGTTGACATGAGGTGTAATGACTCGAGACATGGTCGAGTAGGGTTTGGAACTCTAGGGGTTTAAGGCAAGATGAAATCATTAAGTAAAGAAGTGAAGGTTGATGGTTTATAGTTGTGCGCTAGTTTCAAAAAATTTCTATTTATAAGCAAACTTTTTTGTTGTGCCTTCATTAAATGTCGTGAAAACAAATGACCTAGGGTTTGTTCCATTTTTACTACTATGTCGCGACATTAAAAAATAATTGTCGTAATAGAATTTTGCAATCACTTGTGGACGTGGTAAGTCAAATGTCGCGACATTGAAAATGTTGCAACATTATTTCTTATGCTCATTTCAATCTATGTTGAGACAATGAAAAATCTATGTCGCGACAGAAAATGTCATATCAGTTTAGATCCAAAATAGGATTGCATCGCTGTGACACGGAGAAATTATGTCATAATATTGGAACTTTCATTTCAGAGATGCATCTTTCTGTTTTCATCAGACATAAATAGATGATTGCTCATACCGTCTCCTGAACATACTTGTGAGACTCATTTTAATCATCAAAGACCTCAATTCAAGTATGGTGTAACATTTCATTTCTTTATTCAAGAAAATTAGCAAAAATGATGTTCAGAATAACTACAATAAAATCAAATTCCTCTAAACTTCAATTATGCATTATCATTAAACAGAATTGAAAGCGAAATACCTCTTGCCAAATCATTACCATATCATTGGAGTTTGAGACAATGTCTTCTAAATAAAATTCATCTTTAATATGAATTCCATTTATCTAAAAAATCATAACACTAAAAATATAAAACTTTTAACACAATTAAAATTGGAAAAGCAAACACACAAAACATAACTAAAAATAAATAAAAAATTCACATGGTTTGCCTCAGAAACTTGTTTCGTCATTTAATGAACATTTATAGTGAGTCTTCATTTTTAACATCTCCTTATAATAACTATCGATCTGACATTCTTATCGTTTCTTAATCTTTGTTTTCTTCTACATCTTCTTGTTTTAACGAAATTGTTAATCACCTCTCTGATGATGGGTGTGAAATCTTTTGGATTTATGTCTATACAATTGGGAAATGCATTCCTTGATTGGTTTTGCAAGGAAAGGGCTAAGCTGCCTAACGAGTTTCCAAGTTCCTCCATGAAGCATTAGTATTTAATACGAGAAACACGAGTTGTGTTTGCTTGGAAATTTTCAATTCGAAAAATAACTATATTTTAAATTAAATTCTCTGTTTTGACATGATATCGGACCTTCAAATGATTGGTCTTTCCTTCTGATATTCTTCTTAATGGTCCCTCTCTTTGCTATTATTCTTGAGACCTCAGTTGAGCATGACACATTAGGTATTAATGGTCTTGGGATATCTTATTATCATACCATGAAATTCCGTGGTTCTTAGAATCAACAGATATATAATGATGGGCGGATTTAGGTTTGGCTTGAAAAATGTAGCTCTATTAGCATTCAGGTATGCTCTCCCTCAACCTGGTAGACATAATGGTTTGGTCTTTTCCTTCTTTCTCATATATTACCACACTTCGTATGCGGTATGCATTTCTTTCTCATGGCTTTGATTTGTTCATTAACATCGGCTTTGCCCATGGCGATCATTAGTTGTACTCAATCAGTGCCCTCCAGTTTGTTTCTTTGCTCAAAGCTTGAGATGGAGCCTTATAATTGCATTTGGCAAGGTCTTCAATCAGCTGTCTTACCTTCTCTGCACTACTTCTCTTAAAAGCCCCACAACAGGTTGCATCAATTTTACCCTTAGGGCATAGTTGCCAGCAATTGATATCATCCTCCCGAGGTGGTCAGGTCTATTCCATGCATAGGGAATCTTTTTAATAGTCTCTTGTATCTCTCCCATGCATTGTAGAGACTCTCATCTTCCCCACAACCCAAGAACCAATTATTCTCCTCTTCTCTCGAGGTTGAAGCTTGAGGAAAAATCATAATATAGGTCTCCTTAACTTTTCTCTCATTCAGTCCACTTGGCAATGGGTCGAACCCAGAGTTGGTGCCACATCTCGTGAGAAGGGAAGAGTTGTAGCTTGATTACTCTGGTCTCACCACTATTGGTTGAAAGCTATAAACCAGTGCTCTCGTGAGATCTTTACTATGTGGGATCTTCAGAGATGTTGACAGCTGGTGCTCTGCTGTGCCATAGTGATCAATGTTGGCTGGCTCAAAATTGTTGGCTTAATGGCAGGTTATCTCCTGTAGAGTACTCCTTTTTTGGATAATAGGCCTCCAAAGTCCTCCATAATGTGAGCCTGAGGTCTCTCTGCTTTGCTTCTTCTTCTTCTTCTTAAGATAACATCGTCTTTCTCTTTGATTTTCCATACTTCTGGATTCTGCACTTGTGATATTCCTTAGATTCTTTGATGTTCCTACTCAATTCAATGTCTAGCGACAAATCCCACTTCAGTTTCTATTATTAAAATATTCTAAATCTCTTACTAGATCTGAAATGATTTCTGAAATGATGTCTTTATTAAGCTCTATTAGAAAAAATTTGATAACTATTACATTTCTTTGCCATAAAACTATTTTGTGATTTTTTGAAATTTATAATAATAAAGAAAAATGTCCAATTTAGTGAATCCCTTTTTGGTTAGAATATTGACCTTTAAATTCATCAATTGATTTCCCCGGCAACGGCGCTAAAAACTTGTTAAGACCTTTTTATATAGACCAAACTATTCAAACAAGTTATGACTCTGCCACCAAAGGACTATTAGCTAATCTCCGGCAATAGCGCCAAAAACTTGTTAAGGTATATATATATACAAATTAATAACACTATTACCAAAGAAATTATTATAATCCTCAAACAGTAAAAAGCTTATTGAGACCAAAGCGTATGATGCGTCTCTGTGTATGCCAAACTTTTAGTCTTGCCACTCCCGAGAACTATTTAGTCCCCGGCAATGACCTTCTCGCTCATGACCAGATCTTGTGTAGATTAAGATTGATTTTCTCTTTTGTAAACATGTTCAAATTAAAGTGAGTTGGCCTTGATTCTTTGAGTACCTGAATAATCACAGTAATAAAGTGGTTGCTTTAAGTCAGATATCGTTCCCAGGAATGATGATAAATCAAAGAATATGATTAATGCTCAAAAGTGCTATTTTGAACCCTATTTTATTTCAGGTTTTGAGCACTTTTTATGTATATCTGATAATAACCAATTACACATTAAGGTCCCTATTATTCTCTTGATCGCATTTTGTGGCAAATTTTGCAGTTTTGCAAGCTATTTATCTTGAGAAATTGTTAGGTCGATCCAAACACGAAGAATTAGAGTCAAACTCGGCGTGCAAATCAAAGACCCGAGAGAAGAGGCAAGTATAAAATGAAGACCACAGTAAATTAGCAGTTTGAAATTACTCTGCTGCCTATTTTCCTCAGCCGCTATTCACCCCTCGGCCACTTAACCTTACCTTTTTGTATGGTACATTTGATACATTTTGTTTCTTCCATTTATCCCTTATAATATCTTTGGTTGGTTTTGCGTAACTTTCCTTGGCTCTGGCATATATAAGCCTGTTCAAACCTGTAACTATCAATCAATTCATTGATAAATTTTGGGAGAAGCTTTGACTTTCACCTTACTGCTCTTCTGCTTCACTTTGCTTCATTTTCTTTCCACAACTTTACTAGGCATCCAAACACCCTCAGGGGATGATGACTTCGGAGGATGTTCGAATTTAAACCTCCGCTTCATCCTTGAAGGCCCATAGTACCAGTTTTGAGGTAAGCTCTGAGTTCTCTTTGTTTTCATGTATACGAGTTATGGGTATTTGCGCTCACACTTCTCTGTGATTTACAAATCTCCTAGTACACACTGCCTAATTGTGGCAAGCTTTTGGGTTCTGATGGATGTATCAACAGATCGCATTATCCAGGTTAGTTGTTTTCCTATTAATTACTATCCCCGGGTAGGTTTTGAGATATGTTATCATAGATTGGGACATTTATGCCAGATTCAAATGCTATGTTTCAAGAAGGAAATTTTGGTTTAGGTTTAAAGCGAATGAAGATGCAGGTTCGTATTCTCATCCTCCCCAGCGTGAAAGGCAAAGACATGTTGGTTGCCTTAAAACCCAAACAGTGGCGAAACCTTCAAGGGGTTCTATTTTACATTTTTTCTTATTTTAGTTTCAGCACATGAACAACCAACACCTGTTTTACAAAACCTGAAAATCCAAATTTAATTCACGAAATTGAACCTCCTTTGTTAGTCATTTGGCAAGAAAACCGTCTGAGTTAAATTGCTGGAAACCATTCTTTCTGATGCTTTCTGGCGTTAGGAAGAAATTAGGATATAAATATTATTGATTCCGGATCACCCTGCGTGACACGAATCCGCCCAACTACTTTGACTACTCGAGATCATTACTATTTGAAATCTACTATTATGATAGTGAGATGACTAAAAGAATTTTAATTCTTAGATTCAATTCATAATATACATAAATGGGTTTGAGAGTGTTTGAGTGAGCAAAATTGGATATGAATCAATGGTAATAATCAATTTAAGTCTTATCGATTTATAGCTTCGACCATAAATTGAAAGCGTTTGTCAAAGACCATGATAGTTTAGTTTGGATTTCTCCCTTAACACGTAGTTTTTCATTGATTAAGGTTCATTCATGTTAGAGATATGATTAATGATGTTCTGCTAATTTGTAACCATCTTTCTAGATTTAAGTATTTTCCTTTTCAAATACTTCATATCCGGATATTGGGACTAGAATTCTCCACTATGACGGGATATTGCAAGCCTTCTCGATTTGATCGACACCTCGCCATTTATTTTTGATGAAAGATTTTGATCTCGCTGAGGTCAGATCTTTACTAACACGGGATCAGAATCAACGAATTCGATAAAGAAAGACCTCGATGATTAAAGCGATACTTCATTCAACTATCCTCCAAGTGCAGTAAGTTAGTGATCTATTTGAATAACTCGCCGAGTTCATTAGTTCCTTAAGTAATTAAATTCTTTACCCTGACCTTGCTCTATACTCTTAGGATTCTCCATCTGCAGTATCGCATGAAAGAGACCTCACGGAAATCGGAAGTAAGATACACCTTGCTTGGGTACAGGTACTGATGAGAGAACAAATAAATTCAAAAAAAACAATACCAATCAAATAAATTCAAGAATTCTAATTAAGGAGTTCTTCCGCCTTGTGCATAAGTAGCTATCACCATTGACCTATTTCCAGTAGTGATCGGGAAGGTGAAATCATAAACGAACTGAAATAAATGAACTCCAAAAACTTTCTTTCCTCCATTTAAATCAGACAGTAATGAGAAAGATGATTTTATAAATAAATTCCAGCTCGAGCACTTGATTAAATACCAAATCTAGAAATCTAAAGAATACCATTTAAATCTACATTGAAACTCTACTGAAACTAACTCTACTAAAAATAAAATAAAAAAATAAAAGAAAAATAAAATATACAAGAGTCTTCAATTACCCAAACGTCTTGGAGTTGCGGAAGCTAGGCATAGTGCCCTAGATGCGTCTATTTATAGACTTCCCAATGTTGGGCCACACTTCATTAATTGCATTGTGGATCCCAAAGAATTACAGCCTGAGTGGTCACTCTGCATTACGCCGAAAGTTATGTGTGGCTGGTTTTGTCAGTCTTGTCGTGACCTCTATAATGCGGATGTGGTGCTACATGTAATCATTCTCTGAGCTCTTTCTTGGATTCTATCACGACAAACTTTGATAATGTTGCGAAAAAATTTTGGTGTAGAAATCTTGTTCTTGTCGTAACAGGAATGTCTTGTGTCGCGACACCAAACCTGTTTGCAACCAGCTCTCATGTCCTTGTACTTCTGGAATCTGTCGCGACATAATTTTCCTTGTCACGACAAACATTTTCCTCTTGACACATTGCTCTATTGCGCGGAGTTTTCTTTATCGATAGAAGTTTATTTGAGTCGCCGCCGATTTACATTGCGACGAAACTCCTTGTCATGACAGAGACTTTTCTTCTCTGATTCTTGTCGCTTGTTGAGCTGTTTGTTGCGACATAGAAATCTTTGTTGTGACACGCTTGACTTGGCTAATCTTAGTTCTCCTTCAAATTCTGTTGCGACATAATTCTATCATTCCATAGCTTTTATTGTCGCAATAGAAAATTTCTTTTTCACAATAGAAATAATCTTTGTCGCAACAGAATTTTGTTGCACTTTGTTGTGGATTCTGAATGTTATGTCACGACAGGATTTTCTTTGTTGTGATAAAAATTCCTCCTTGAGCTAGCTTGATGCTGAAAACTTTGTCGCAATATAAAAACACTTGTCTCAGTTGACTTGTGTTGTATTCTTAGCATTTTCTGTTACGACAAAATTGTCTTTTGTCGCAACAGAGTTCATCTATTAGTCTTCAGCATTTTTTGTTGAGACAGAGGAGATATTGTCGCGAAATAGCTCCTTTGCTCTCTGCCCCTATCATTGTCGCCACAGAGTTAAGGACTATCACAATAGTCTTCTTTTAATTCTTCTTTAGTAATGTCGCAACATAGAACTCTTTGTCGCAACAAAGATTCTATTTCTGCCTGAAGTTTATCCTGGACTTTGTTGTGACATATTGTTGCTGGTTGCGACATAGTTCTTTCGGCCTGCTTGAATTTTTGTCGTGACATACAAAAACTATGTCACGACAAAGACTGTTGCATTTTCCATTTTTTTTGCTTCTTTTCTACTTGTTTTCTCTCATTTTTCAATTAACACCTATAAAACACAAAGTTTGTGAATGTTCCATAATTTGGCATACAAATAGATCTGAAACTGTTCAAAACATGCCAGAAAAATGGATTAAAAGTATATGAGTTTAAGACTCATTAGTTTGTCTCTCATCAGCACTATTTCTTTTCTCTCCTTCATCTACTATCCCCACTTCAAGTGCCATGTGCATTCTTCTCTCATTGTTTCCAAGCTTGTTCATTAAGCTACATCCAGGCTTTGTATAAGCGATCGTCAGTTAAGCTCAGTTCTTCCTCCTTGGGTTTCTTGCTCCTTGAAGCTTCAGATGGAGGTTTGTAGTTGTGATAAGTCTTAAACTCATCTATTTTTTATCCATTTTTCTGGCATGTTTTTAATAATTTTTATGTCAAATTATGGATTATTCACCAACTTTATGTTTTGTAGGTGTTATTTGAAAAAAAAGAGAAAACAAGCAGAAAAGAAGCAAAAATGTGGAAAATGCAACAGTCTTTGTCGCAACATGATTTTCGTATGTCGCGACACAAAATTCAAGCAGGCTAAAGGAACTATGTCGCATCTAGCAACAAAACGTCACAACAAAGCTCAAACAGAACTCCATGGCTAAAAGAGAAATTTTGTCGCTACAAAGAGCTTTTCTGTTGAGGCATTATTGAAGAAGATTATGAAGAAAACTATCACGACAATTCTTGACTCTGTCGCGACAACGATTAAAATAGAGAGCAAAGAAGCTGTGTCGTGACATAAAATTTATGTCGCAACATAAAAAGATGAAGACTAACAAATAAATTATCTTTGTATGAAGACAATCTGTCCTGACGAAATTTAACAATTACAACACAAAGTAAGCGAGACAAAGTGTTTTATATTTGCAACAAAGTTTTAGCATCAAACTTGGCTCAAGGAAGATTGTGTGCAACAAAAGAAAATCAAGTCGCAACATAACATTCAGAATTCACAACCAAGAGCAACAAAGTCTTTGTTGTGGCAAAGCTTATTTATGTCGCAAAAAACAAAACGCGTTTGAGGTGAATTCCCTATCACGATAAGAAGCTGAAGAACAACACAAGAAGAATGGCGACAAAGAAATTCTTAGTGTGACATAATCAAGAGTTGAAAGCATAACCTGTGTTGCCACAAAGAAGTTTTCTATCGCGACAATAAAAATTATGGAATGATAAAATTCTATCACAACAGAGAAAAATTAGGTCGCGACAGAAATTGAAGAAGAACTGAGAATAGCCAAGGCAGTTGTGTCGCAACAAATAATTTTATGTCGCAACACATAGCTCAACAAGTTAGAGGAATTAGAAAAGAAAAGTCTATCGCGACCAAGAAATTTCCTGTTGGGATAGAAATTACTAAGGACTCAAAGAAATCCTATCGCGGCAGATAAAACTCTGTCGCGACAAAGTTGACAAGTTGAAAAGAAAAAGTTTGTCGCGACAAGGAAAATTATGTCGCGAAAAACTCCATAAGGACAAGAACATGAGAAGCTGGTAGCAAACAGGTTTGGTGTCATGACACAAAGCATTCCTGTCGTGACAAGAACAAGACTGCTGAATAAAATCTATGTCGCGACATTATCAAAGTATGTGCCCAACACAATCGAAAACAAGCCAGCGGGTGCGACGAAACAATCGGCGGCGCGATAATCACGAAAGCTCTATCGCTGACGGATCTTTTATGTTGCGACAAAGAGACCCGAAATTGGGCCAGGATTTTGGGGATCAAACGCGATTAATGAAGTGAGGCCCGACGTGGAAATCACGCCATCAGCACTTCTAGGTCAATGTGTAAAACGCGACAACTCGAAGTGCGGGCAGTTGAAGACTCTTGTATATTTTTATTATTTTTTTTTCCATTTTAGTAGATTTATTTTTAGTGTAGCTTAGTACATTGATTTTCCTTTGTTTCTGGATTTGGGTATTGTATTGAAGTGCAGCTTCGAGCTAGTATTTCTTTATAAATTCTTCTTTTCATTTACTGTTTGATTTAAATGGATGATGGAAAGTTTCTGGAGTTCATTTATTTTAGTTCGTTCATGAGTTCAGTGAATTTTCCTAATCATTAGTCACTTATATGAGTGAACTAGTTATGAAAAGTTAAACTCGCTAGAAATGGGTCATTGATGATAGTCATTTTTCTGCATAAGGCGGAAGAAATCTTTAATTAAAATTCTTGAATTTATTTGATTGGTATTATTTATAAATTTTTCTCGGTATGTACCGTGATGTACCCAATGCTAGATGCGTATCTGCAGCTATGATTTCTAAGGGCCTTACGGTGACACGAGATGGATAATCCCGAGTGTAGACGGTTCATATGGGTATGATGACCATCACTATGGAACTAATGAACTTTGAAGGATTATTCCGATAGATCACCAACTTACTTATAAGTTAAGGATGGTTGAATGAATTATCTATTTAATCACTCAGAGGTCTCTCCTCTTTCTAATGAATTGATTATGATCCCGTGTTAGCTGAGATCTAATCCAAGGAGATGGAAATTTTCATGAAGTGGATGAGGTGTGATCAAATTGGAGAAGGCTTGCAGTATCGCATATCTAAGTTTGATTCTTAGATCTAAGATGCAGTATAGTCTTTTGAAAAGGAAAAATACTTATATCTTAGAAGAGGTTGCATATTACAAGTAACTGATTAGAATCATGTCTCAAAAATGAATATGAACCTTTAATCAATGAAAAGTATGGTTGAGGGAGAAATCCAAACTATAATGCTTTGCATCTTTGACAAATTCAGTTTTCCAATTTATGGTTGAGATATGAATCGAAAAGATGCAGAAAGTGGTTATTACTAATTGATCCATGTCCAGTTTGACTCACTCAGTAAACTCTCAATCCCAAATTTTATTAAACTTTACTTTTGAATATAAAGGATTTCAGTCTAGGACTATATTTTTAGTCCTCTTATCATCATAACAGTGGAGTTCAAATAGTAATGATCTTGAGTAGTTAGGGTAGTTAGTCTTTTGATTTATCATCACTATATTGACGATATATGGACTTTAAATATCCACTTTTATTACTTATGCGACGTGCATGCTGATGATCAGAGATTCTTTGCAAATTTTAAATGAGTCGTTTTACAAGAAAAGACCAGTCCATCTTTTCATACATATAAAATGGTCGCCTTTCGAGATTACGGCGTTCATGTACTGGATTCTTATGTGATGCAGAAGATTAGCATCTGGCGATCATTATCTGACTTAGTCTTAACAAGAAGTTTTTTGGCTCGTTCTTTAGGATTAGGTAATAGTCCTTTGGTAGTAGTATCATAAATTTGTATATATCATTTTGTCTTAACAAGTTGCATTTGGCAAGGTCTTCAATCAATTGTCTTTCCTCCTCAGCACTTTTTCTTTTGAAAGCCCCACAACAGGCTACATCAATTACACCCTTTGAGGCATAATTCATGGAATGGTAGAAAATGTCCATCCGAGTTATCAGATCTATTCCATGCATAGGGCAACTTTTTAATAGTCTCTTGTATCTCTCCCATGCATTGTAGAGACTTTCATCCTCTCCCTATTTGAAGACTATGATATCACCTCTCCTTTCAGAAGTTAGGGCTAAAGGAAAAAATCTACTCATATAGGCCTCTACCAGATTCTTTGGTGTGCGAATAACGGGGCAATGAAGCTCAGCAAGTTGCTGCTACATCTCTCAGTGAAAAGGGAAAGAGCTACAGCCTTATCACTTCTGGTTTCACCCCATTCAACTTAACTATGTTAGCCATTCTCATAAATGCTATAATTTCATTGAGTTCTTCACCGGGATACAGTCAATGATATTATTCTGCCATTGTATTAAGAAATTTGGCATGGAGTTAAATTGTGGCTTCTATAGCGGGCTTTTTCCGCAGCCCAGTACTCATCTTGAATAACAGGCCTCCAAAAGTCCTTCATCGTCATTTTCCTTTAAGGTATATCTCTTTCTGCTTCTTTTGGAATAGGTTGTAATTTTTCTCTTTGATTTGCCATACTTGTGGTCGACACTTGTAACTTTCTCAGATTCTAAATATTTCCTCTCAATTCGTATCCAAAGCGACATAACTCCTTCTAGTTTTGTGCATTTAAATCTTCTGAAATAGAAACACGCGAGGCTTGAAATTAAATATGTGAAACTTGATTATATCCGTTTAAGCTCAAGAAAGATTTTGTTAGCTTACTTTCGACTCACGCATTAAACTATTTTTTGTGATTTTTTTTAATGATAAAATAAATAAAAATGTCAAAATTAGTAATTCTCTCTTTGGTTAGAATATTTATCTTTAAATTCATCAATAAATCCCTGGAAACGGCACCAAAAACTTGTTTGACTGATTTTTGTATAGACCAAACTTTTACCATGTACTTAGCACTGTAGCTCAAGACTAACTAAAGTCCTCAGCAAAAGTGCCAAAAACTTGTTGATTGATTTTTGTTTAAAATATGTGTTTGTCCTTTTTGTAAAATGAATTCATTAAAAATTGAGTTTGGTCTAAATCACGACAAGTGCACATGTCATACAAGTAAAAAAAAAAAGGATTTTTAAGTCCATATATCGTTCCCATAAGTATTGATGATAAATCAAAAGATTAACTACACCAACTACTCAAGATCCTTACTGTTTGAACTCCAATGTTAAAATGATGAGAGAACTAATAAAATAATACTAAAACTCATTTCTGTTATAAAGAATTTAATAAAAGTGGATTTGAGAATTCACTAAGTGAGATCACATTGGGAAATAGACTAATGAATGATTGTCAATTTCTGCATCATTTTGAGTCATAGCTAAGCCATTAGTTAGAAAGTTGAATTTGTCAAAGATGCATTGTGGTATAGTGTGGATCTCTCCCTTAACCATACCTTTCACTAATTAGAGATTCATGTTCCTTTCGGACTCATGGATCTAATCAGTTACTTGTAAGATATAATCATATTTCTAAAATCTGGGTATTTTTTCTTTTCAATACTTCACACCCAAATCTTAGGAGTGAAGAATTCTTGCCCCCATAGACAGGATATTGCAAGTCTTCTCCAATTTAAATGGCACCTCATCCTTCAATGTTGATGAAATTCTCCATATCCTTGAGTGAGTCTATGCTAACACGGTCGAAAATCATTTCATCATAAGAGGAGAAACCTCTAGAAAGCAATTAAACTTATACTTCATCCAACTAACCGCACACAATGAGTAAGTTAGTGATCTATCTGACTAATCTTTCAAAGTTCATTAGTTCCAAAGTATTAGTCTACAATACCCACAAGGAACTGCTCATTACCCTTAGGATTCTCCATCCCCGTGTCACGCAGAAGGCCTCTTGGAAATTAGAGCAAGATACAGTTCTTTGTTTTTGGGTACACGATACTAGTACTTGGAACAGTTAAGTTCAAGAATAATACCAATCAAATAAATTCAAGATTTCTAACTAAGGCCTTCTTCCACTTTGTGCAGAAAAATAACAATCACCATCAACCCATTCTCAAAGGGAGCTTAATATTGCTTGGTTTACATGCTCGATGACTAATGATAAGAAAATTCATTGAAGAGTGTAAAGCGAACTGAAATAGATGAACTCAGAAACTTTTAAAATCTATTTTAAAACATAACATTAGTGAAAGAAAAAATTTACAACGGATCGACTCATTGCACATCGGTTCATTACTCAACTCCAATAATGAAAAATAACTAGAACAAAACCATAAAACAAAATCTAATAAAGGAATTAAAGAAATTAATATACAAAAGTCTCCATTTGCAAAAAGTCACGGATATAAGGCGCACACGGTACCCTAAATCGATCTGTACAAATTGTAGATCCCAAAAATTTATGGCCCAAAATGGTTGCTTTTTCGTGACAAAGAAAGTTTTGTCGCGACATGGTTCTTATCTTTGTCATCAACTCTTGTTGTATTTTTGCGCTTTCGTCGCAACATATTTTCATAAGCATTTTGATTATGTCGCAGAACATAGTTCGAATTTTGTCGCGTATATTACTTTTTTGATGTCGTCTGCTTTATGTCGTGGACATGGTTGTCTTTTGTCGCAATGCAATTCTGCCCTCCAAATTTCTTCAACTTTGCTGCAATACTTAGCTTATACTGCCACATTCTTTTGCTGTTATTCCGCAATTTATGTCATGATAGACTTTTTCACGCTGGTAGTTTCTCCCAAGAGTACGGATTTGTCACGCAATGCACGCCTTTTGTCGCATGCAGCTGTGCTGCCTTATACTGCTGAGATCGATCCTCGTGTCGCTACGTATCTTCCATGCTCGCAACATAATCTCTCTTTTAATCCTTGTCGTCACAACTTTTCGTTGTAACATTTAATCCCTTGTCGCGACAAACTTGCCTTGCTCATCTCACTTCTCTTCCATTTTCTATCATAATACAAAACTTATTTGTCGCGATGTGAATCTCTGAATTAAGTGTACTTATTGTCGCGACAGAGATGTCTACCTTTAGTTCATTATTATGTCGTAACATCCGCTTCTTGTGGTTGTAAATAATCTTCTTGTCATTCTTCCTAACTTATCGTGATACAATTGTGACGCCTAAAACTCAGGGTCCGCTGACAACCCACAACTCGCTGAATACATATAGCCATCGAAAGGTCTCAAGGTCTCTCAAACTCCAAGACTCAACAGAGTAAAATGGCCACGTCGGGCCCATACATCCATACTCACCAAAACATAACCAACTATATTTCAATAGTTTGAAGAGTTAATTACACTCCTATACAAACACATACCAATTAGAAGGTTTCATACATGTTTTACAAAAATATATAATCAAAGCCACATGTCGACTTTCTTCTCAAAAGCGGCCTCTGGTGAGCGTCATCTTCCTACATACTCCATGTACCCGGGAAGTGGGGATCCTATGATCGCGAGCAATGCCCCAAGAGGTTGAATTCTCCTACAGGGCTACTTCCCACCTAAACAGAGATACAGAATTCGCACATCACAACATCCATATTCCATACCCATAATTCATAAGGAATGATTTATATTACATGAATGTTTCATGCCTATACCGAGAGTCATCTACACGACTTATCACCAATTCTAGGTTCATGATAAACATGACCATGTATTTTCTATGGGCAACATAATTTTTCAGATAATACCGTGGGTCTCTTACACCCATGCAGAATTTTTTGGACGATACCGCGGGTCTCTTACACCCAAGTTTTAGGCTTTTCACCTGAGGGGATTAACGACCCCCTTCTTGCTTCGCCCAACACACATTATTACTTTTCATTCTATGATTTGAACCATGAGTCTTTATTGGACGTAGTCCTAAAGACAAACTCAACCCACATTCACCAAGAGTGGTGCACCCACACCCGACTCAACGCGATGTCATCGTGCACATGAATGCAATGATGCCAATTCATATATCCAAATTTCAATGGTTCATACACAATTATATTTCATATAATTCAAACAATCATGTTAACACATCAATTAGCATGCATTAACATATCATTTTCCATACATATTTCAAGCCATTCAATCTAAGCAACCACATGGACAATTTTGGTCCAGCGTTAACGACTGTTTTTAATAGTCCCTAATCAGTCCGTGGGCTATCCATGGACGGCCCCTTATCAAGCATCGGTTCCACTTCTTTGGAACCGAAATCCATGGCCATTTCTGGCCTCATAACACCCAAAACCATTTTCATGGCTTTTTAGACAAAGAATATCCAAGTAGAAGTTAAGACCTACCTCCCGAGTCAACCCACAATACCAAAAGACTCCACGCGTAGCTCTTGCAGTGAGATAAATTCTTGCCTCATTCTCCGTGATTCAACGGACCGATCGTCAGAAAATCCAGAGAGAAGGTAGACTTTTTCTTTGTAAAACTCTCTCCTTTTCCTCTCTCTTTCTTTCCACCGCCCCTACTTCCCAAACCCGGCCGGGTCAAACTGGGATGTCACCCTCTTAAGGGTTCCTTGGATTTCCCTCATCACCTTTATCCTTAATAAAGGATTTCCTTTCCACTCATGGTTGCCACATGTCCACATGGGTCCCATTTGAGCTCATTATTTGACTTGCTCATGCCAAATTTTTGACACGTGGCTCAATGTGAGACACTTAACACCGCCACATGTCACGCTGGCCACTACGCCTTTCAAAACGTGAAATTCGACCTGGTCTTCAAATTCAACTTAAATTCGACATGGTAGCTTTGCATTCTTATGAGATAATCATCAGCAGTTCATTTCATATACGATATCTAAAAGAATTTCTATATTCAATTTAAAATTACCATTTTGACCTTTCTCGTGAAAATTAATTTCTGCTTCAATAATAATATCGCCTTTGTCGCGATAACATTCGCTCAACTCGCTTTCTATCGCGATAGAGAAATTCCTTTATACAGGATGTGTTCGATCTTTCATTGCTGGTTTACCAAATGTTGTGTCGCCACATAAAATATGCCTTGGGTCTCACTCGCTTAGTCAAAATGTCTCACGTGAACATAGAAAACTCTTGTCGCAGCATATCAGTTCCCATTGTTTTGCCATTTTCTGTCGCGATTGAGTTGTCTTTTGTCGCGATAGAGTTCATCCAATGTATTCGTTCCTTATGTCGCGACATAATTGTAAGATGTTGCGACAAGGTTTCAATGCCATTTTCTTGATCAATGTCACGACATTCTTCTTCATGAGCTTCTCCAATATAATGCGGATAAAAAAATCCATCAGCTGCTGAGCATAAATTAGCTACTATCTCAAATTGTGTCGCTGACACTTTCATTTCGGGTTTGCGCTCAATCCTACTTTGTTATGATAAAGAGTCAGCTATGTATATTCTTCTACCGGGTTTTGTTAGGATTTTGTCGCGACATTCTAAAATCGTGGTCTCTACGTGTACCCCGCTCGCCAATTTTTTCGTTTTCTTACTTGAATCCCTTGTCTATATAAAAACAGAAAACAAAAAGTTTGTGAATATTCCATAATTCAGCATTAAAATGAATTATAAAGTTCTAATATTATGCCATAAAAATGGATTAAAAATAGATGAGTTTAGGACTCATCAGTGACCAATCTTTTATCTCCTTGTGTGTGCGGTTATTTTTTCCAACATCTCCCATAGTTTTATTTTCATGATTAATCAGTGATATGTATCTTAGTAGACCTCAGTCTGACAATATTGCATATGAAACAACTAGCAGATTATTGTCAAAACAAATAAGTTTTTTTTCTCTTTCATAATTCATGAAACATTTTTGAGTAGGGAAAAGGTATGATTTCAAACTCGAGTTACCATTAATCACCTTTTAATTTTCTTGCAACCTAAACCGCAAACACCCCCATGCAAGGATGGAAATATCGGTTTAGACAGATATATCGGTACTTGGATTTTACCGATATATCAAATATATTGGAGATATATCGATGTATATTTTTACATGAGTATTGATATATCATAAATTAACAAAAATACTTTGAAATTCATGAAAATACTTTGTAAAAATGTAAAAATGACACTAATAATCAAATATACACATTGAGATTACATTGCAATGAGCTTTTAAAACCAAAATGAAGATCGATATCTATCAAGAACATTTGATGAAGTATCCTATCTTGTGAAGATAATATCACACCAGATACGTTTTGATAATATTGATTATAGCTATGATCAAACATACCATCCATAAATGTCTTGAGTTATACCCACAACCTCTCCATGGATAGGAAATTCGGTTCACCATGTTCGTTTTCAAATCCTTTATTAAGATTTAATACTGAATTTGAATGACATTTGTTCAATATGATGATAATTTATCATTCCATGCCATTCTTCATCAATGAAAGTCGGTTGATTTGAAATTAAGGGCTGACCATAACTCATTGTGTGTTAGAGGAAAACTCGTTGTCGTCATTGATGAATCATCAGACTGAGTATTAATGCTTCATGACTCAAATTAGCTGACAAATGAATCATCAGGGTGTGTCATTCTTCGTTGTCGACCTCTTTATGGCTTTTCAATGGCTCCAATACCTGGACCAACTCTCCTAGACCCGTGGTCTTCATCTTGTGTGGCATGTGTGAAATCATCTTTACCAGTGAATGGACTCAACGGATATTGACTTATTTTTCAATCTACAATATCCCCACCACCATTTCCAGTATCACTACCATCATTGGTCCCCTCTCATCTTGAGCCATCATAACTTGTAGTAGAAGTACCGACAAAACTAAGTCTACTACTATGTTCAGCACTTGAATGAAAAAAGGGTCGAGAACTAACAATCCAAGCCGAAATGAGTTCCCCGTGGTTCGACTAAAACTTTCACTATGAACTTCTTCAGATAAAACATGGTCAACGTCAACACCTGCTTCTCAAACATGTGTAGCAATTCATGGATCAGGATTTCCATCTTCATCATCCAAACGGAGAAGTCTAACCCATTTGAATAATTGATTATCCTCTTCTTCACCAAACTTAACTGAAATGTCAAGTAAATCAAGGTAATTATTTTCAACAACTTTTTCGATTTCTACTTGCATATCACGTATTTTTAGTTTCATGTTATAGTAACAAAAAACTAATTGTTGGAGCCTAGGTATGCTTCGATTTATTTGTTGTATGTGAGCCAGAGCAAACGTGTTCCACTTCCTCACACGCCTAAAGAAGAAGCAGCTTGGGGGAAAGAACCTTAATGGCCAAATTCTCATCGTGGAGCGGTTTCCATACATAAACCACTATCCAGATGCAATAAAAATAACTACATTCAAAATCTAATAATAACATGATAATAGACTTTACTTTACGCTTTAATGAGAAATAACACTACCAAGAACCATTAAATCTCTTGAGGCTGTTGCCTATCACCAAATCCTCTTTTCGTATCTCAAAACATTATGTTCGTGAATCAAAATGTACTGCCAAATCAATATAAGTGTAAGTGTAACCAAAATAAATTGAATCAATTAATTAGAATTGTAACATATTGATACCCTACTTCAAAATTACTAAGGCTTCCATACAAAGAAGAGAAGATAATCATGCAAAATACTCTGGGTGAACAACTTGAATAGCTTTGTCACTACTAAATCCGTGTCTATATTGGAAATCTCGATTCAAATAATATGCTAAAGTGATTTAGAATTAGTATGTGATAAAAGGAAGATAATATGGCATTAAATAAATGGACATGATATCATTTAATATCTGGGCTACATGAAGAGGATATTTGAAGGTTCTATCCCAACAATTTGCGATGATTGTTTTGACCCAATCTTTGGCATTGAGTTAATGTAAATTTTGCTTCATTACCCAAATCAACTCATACACAAATGGCATTGTTATAATGACTTTGAATCAATACGCGAAGAACTCGGGAGCAGGTTTCAAGTAGATTGACACTAGCTTAGAGACCTTCTCCCAATATGTATGATAAAAAATGAGTACTTCAACCTCATGTTCAATGGTCGATCGACTAAGCTTGTGAGAAGCTCATTCATTACTAATAAAGATCTTCTTCAAATAAGCCCTTTTTTTTAGAAGACTTTCTAGGGCGATATAATTTGTCGCAAATCTTGTTGCCCCTAGACGCACAATATCTCCACCATAAACCTTTCTCATTTTGGCAAGCAACCAACCTTGATTGTAGATGAAGTTGGTGAGTTTTCATGCATTGGTAATCAATTCCAAAACAATAACTCTTTTACCAATGTCTTCAAACACCAAGTTAATGCAAGAAGCCGTTGCATTTCGAGTCCAATATAAATCATTCCTCTCCTTAGCAACTTCCCTCCTTCACAAATGCTGGATCTATTGTCCCAGAATAATTCTGTACAATGAATGGTCTACCAACTTCCTTGATCACGTCCTTCAATAAACCATATATGTATTTGTTGTCTTTTATCTTGTCGAATGCATCAACGGACTTGAGGAATATTGTGCTTCCTTTTGAATATACCATGAAATTAATGATGCTCAATTTTGTGAGGCTGGTACATCCATGACACATAATTGTGCACCCATAAGTCTTCCATTTCTCCCTTTAGGTGTTCACATAATCTTCCATGTCCTTATACTCCATATCCAAGTATTTGTTTTTTATTTCATATGGAGATGGTGGCTCTATTCCCATGACTACAAGTAGAATTAATGGAATTAATTATATGGTTTTCAATTATAATAAAAGATAATAATTTTATTAGAAACTGAAAACTAATTGTCACATATCAGCTTGTTGTGCACCAATAATCATGTTTTTGAAGTGGTGAGAGTCTACTTTGTGAGGCGCAACACTTTACATAGCGAAGAACTTACCACTCACTAGCCTATCGCTTTTGATTGCACCTTGAAAAGATTGCCATTGTTAATGTTCTTTTCTCTTGCTGCCGAAGATTTGTATAATGATGGAGCAAGAGGTGGTGATGGATCCGATTGTCTCACACTTTAAGATCTTTGCATGTGCCTTGTTTGATCAATCAGATGTGATTGTGAAAGCTCACCTGTTGCAATATCTCAATTAGAAATCAAAGTGAATTCGTTTATTTTATAAAAACTAATTTAAGTTAAAGATTTACACATTTTTCTTTTACTTCTCGTAAATCCTTCTTCTTCTTGTCGATTCCATTTACTAGCTTTTGATGCATGACATGCTGCTCGAAATTCAGCTCTCATATCAAGGGTCATGTCACCCGGATGCATATATTCATCCTCCTCCTCTTCCTCCTCATCTTCATCATCAATGAGATGTTCATCACGCCTCTACCCCCTCTATCAGGCCTCGTGAGTTCAGTGCGAATTTATTCTATATTTGCTGCTTTTTTCACTTTTGCTTTATTTTTGGTCTAAAGTTGTTCTATTTCTGTTTCACTCCCGAGGCACATTCAAATAATTTTTCAGATAGAGTGAGGATCCGAATGTGATAGGTGAAACTTAGCGAGTGATCCTAAACTGACTTTTATCACTAAACTACAGTAATTGCATACCATTCTATTCCCCTCCACATGTGTGCAATATTTCCATCCTAGATCTCGATCTCCAATAATACTTCCACTATCCATCCTATTAAATTGAACTTATATAAACTATATTATTATACAATTCAAATAATATGCATACACAATATTACCTAACATATAACTTAATTTCAAATATTAAATAACATGAGAAGTTAATTTATTAATATATTATTACTGCATTAAACTAATTTAAACTATTAAAGTTTAAGTATAAAAACTATAAATTTATAATATACATACACAATATTAACCAATATATAACTTAATTTAAAATAGTAACTAACATGAAAGGTTAGTTAATTTATTAATATATTATTACTAAAGTAAACTAATCTAAAATATTAAAGCTTCGTGTAAAACTATAAATTTATAATATGCATACACAATATTAACTAATATCTAACTTTATTGCAAATATTAAATAACATGAAAAGTTAATTAATTAATATATTATTACTAAATTAACTAATTTAAAATATGAAAGTATCATATAAACTATGAAATTAAACTAATATATAGTTATTTTAAAGAAGACATCACTATAATTAAATATATAATCTAATATAAAACTATATTATTAAATTTATAAAACTAATATATTTCTATTTTATTAAATTTATAATCTAATATGAAATTATCAAATAAAACTAATATATAGTTATTTTAAAGAAGACATCACTATTAAATTTATTATACTATATAAAACTATAGTATTATTTAATAATATACTATATATGACATTACCTTAAACTAATATAAAACTATATTATTAAATTTATAATCTAATATAAAACTATATTTTAAATAAGACATTATTATTAACTATCAAGTACACAAAACATAAATACAATAATGACAATTTAAAAGTAAATTAACATAAATACATACCTAATTAACCTTGTTGAAACTTGAAACTTGAAACCTTCTGTAACGCCGTAAAAATAACCTAGTAGTTTTATAACATATTTAGGGTATAAAATAAGTTAAATTGTATTTTTTTTTTCCGGAATTTATATTGTTAAAAAACAAAAAAATGATAAAACCCAAAAATTATAAAAGAATTAAGGTTAAATTGGTAAAATGTCAAAATGAGGACCAAGGGTTATAAATGAGAAGTGTTTGTGCAAAAATGGAAGAAGGGTAATAAGTTGAAAAAGAAATGAAAGAGAAAAGAAGGATTAAAATGCAAAAAAAGAGAAATGAGGAAATAATGTGCTAGCCAAACAAGGTCTAGTAATGGTTTTGAGTTAAGACCAAAAATTGGTCTTTGAATAACATTCTCATTCAAAGCATATCTTCACATTGAGAACTAGGCACGGTTGAGAGAGTGAGAGAGGAGACTAAGTTGGCTGAAGTTTCCAAGGATTTGAGCCAAACAAAGAAGAAGGAAGAAGAATGAAGTGAAAAGAAAAATATTAAAGGTATGAAACTAACCCTAACCCCCTTTAATATTGTGTTTGGGTTTGATTAAAACCTCAAATTGGAATATAAGTGTTTTAAATGGTTGTAGATCAATTTTGAGGTTGTTTTGGGTTAAGTTTCAAAGTGTTTTTGGATTAAGATTGGTTTTGAGGAATTTTTGTATAAAGGAAATGTTGGGGTTTTAGGATGTCACAAAAATTTCCAAAACCCATATTTTGTTTTGTCATAACTCGCTAATACTAATCCAAATTGAGTTATTCAGAGTTTTAGATAAACTAGACTTCTAGAAGAACAAATCTCCAGGTCATGTATTCAAATTCTGGACCTCATTGACTTGGAAATTCATCAAAGTGGGCCTCGTTGGCAAATTCTAGTTCAATTTTGTACAATGTCGTGTTTGGAACATTTTGGTATTTAGTCATAAGTTGAGTTTCACTCATATCCAATTGAGTGATTCAAATTTCTGCAAACTAGACTTCTAGGAAAACAAATCTCCTTGAAATCAATGTATTCAAATTTGGAACCTATCGACACAAAGGATAAATTCACAAAGTGAGGCTCATGAGCAAATTCCGTTCCACCTGCATGTTTTGGTGTTTTAAAACATTTTTGGTATTTATGCCATAAGTTGAGTTTCACTCATCCAAATTGAGTAATTCAAATTTATGGATAAACTAGACTTCTAGGAGAACAAATATCCTTGAAATAAATGTATTCAAATTCGGCAAAGTGAAGCTCTATTTTCGGGCAAATTCTAGTTATGTTTTGAAAATAGAGTAGTCCCGATTGGTTTGAACATATCTTGAGTTTCAAGATTCGACTTGATGATTCCAGTTTTTGAATAAAATAGATTTATAGGGAACAATGGACTTTAAGGTTGCTAATGTGGCTCATTTGTTCCCAAAATTTTATCAAGGAAGTCAAGAAAAAAACCTTAATTAGAATAAATAATAAATCTAATATTGTCTTCTAATTGTGATGGATTAGGGGTTGGTGACGAGGAAGCCTGACCCAAGAACGGGATTCTGAGGATAGGAATCGAGAAGCGACAACCTTTTTTGGGTTTGTATTCCATACCTCTCTTCTTATTTCAAGTTTTGTGGTTGTTGGTTGAAATGATTTTCAAGAAAACCGTATATGTGATTTGTTTTAAGCGATTTGGGAAATTTGATTTCAAATGTATTGTCATTGTATGAGCATCAAAATGTATTATTTAGGTATAAATGTATATACAATATTGTAAATTTCTATGACTAGGTTTTAATGCCCTTAATATAATGTTATCCGTCATATTCGAGTTAAGGATATATTGGTATACCAATAAAGGTCAAACTAATAAAGATTATGAACGAAATGAAATATAGTGGCATAACGATCCGTGAATCCTAACGGATGCATTGCAGTGTACACACAATGATTTTAAATAACCGTCAAGAACCCAAAGGGAGACCGCATTGTGTTATAAAATGCTTTTCTATCGGCCTCAGAGGCCCAACAGGATCAGACCGTGATTCCGTTATCTCAGTAATCTAAATAAATGGTTAAATTTTTTAAGGGCAAAATTATAAGTAAATGTGTGAAAATGCATGATTTGAGTTTCGAATAGCCATTGTATATGAAATGTATACTTTGAAGTGATCAAATGATTTGCAAATGAAAGTATAAAATAAGCACATATATATAATGTATATTATATAAATCAGGTTAAAACATTGTTTCGTAAAAGCCGCATATTTCGTTTAATTGAATGAAGAGAGAATTGTATAGAACCACTAAACATGAAATGCTTAGCACGCTGTTTTATCATCGCAAGAAGTACCAAGTGGCTTTAGACAATAGCAAAGATCACAGTTCGCAGTCATCATTTAATCAAAAGGAGTATAAATAAACGCTCTGTCTCATGCATACATTTCATCCCATGACATTATTTGATCATTTTTGTAATGAAACCAAAAATGTATAAGTTTTCATAGGAAGAATATATTTGATTTATTTGGGGAGATGAACTCTGATAATGTTTTGTAAATGATAATGTTGAAATGACATACATGTCATATTGAATGAAAGTGTTAATTTTGAAAACTATAAATTCTCTTTTAACCGAAATTATTATGTGACATTTATTGTTACAGTATTCGAAATTGTATATATGGTAAATCTGGTCCGCGTCCTCGGATCCGGTTCGGCCTCCAAGCCTGGTCGGATACGAGGGCGCGACACCTTCAACACCAAAATTCCCACCTTTTTTTTCTTAGATATATCACAAAGAAAAAAAATGGAGTTAAATGAAGATTGGATATGAGTAGGAAGAATTTGTTATAAAATGGAATGATTTTAGAGGTATTTATAGATTTTTTTTTTGGGGTCAAACTAGCCATTGGATGGTCAAAATATCTTTGTAATTTAATTCTAGCTGTTAGATTTAATTTTGGTGAAAATCTTACCGTTAGATCTTCTTTAAACCATTGGGATCAATCCATAACCGTTGGATCAAGTCATGATTTCAAATTTGACCGTTGGATAAAAAATATAATCGTTGGATGATATTCAAATTTCAGGTGAAATCTGGGCTGTAGGATCCAAGCATATTCAAATCTGACCCTTAGATTAGTCAAAATAGTCGTTGGAGATGTTTGAAAAAACGCAGGTGAAATCTGGGCTATTAGATCATCTGCAAGATGATCTCAATGGTTAGATTAGTCAACAAGTCAACATTGAGAGCGTCGATATATCGAGAAATATCACCGATATATCGAGAAATATCGCCGATATATCGGCGATATTTTACATGAAAATTTCATTCACGCACGTGTGTAACTCACAGCCAAAATGTCCACGATATATCGGTTCACTATCGATATATCGCTAATATTATCGATTTTTCCTCAATTTTTCCCTTAAACGATTATCGATTGTCGGTATCGTATCGCCCCTTACCGATATCCAATATATCGATCGATATATCGGATATTTTAAACCCTACCCCATGTACCTTGTCCCAAAATGACGGTATCAATTAATATTCATGTTTAAATCATTCAATTATCCAAACCCATATGGGCCATGCTTTTTTTTCGTGAAAGACATGAGTGCTTTGCTCAGCCACAACATTAGATGGCTAATCTTGTAATTCTTTTTTTCCTAAAATATGACGGTGGTATTTCAACATTTGAATAACCTCTTGATAAGGGTACGAAATTTGATTTTAGAAACTATCTAGAAATGAAAATGATCAATATAGTTAAACGGGCAACAAAATAATATATGTATATGCATATGCATGAATGCATATATGTAGGTTAAAAATAAGTGTAAGATACCTATTTTTATAATGTTTGAAGTGTAAGAATAGTTACACTTTTAATGATATTTTAAATGTAAAAAGAATTTTACTAAATATTTAATGTGTAAAAAGAGTTTGTTGAAAACACTTCAAAAAGTATATCAATATTACATCTCTAGAATTATTTGTCAAATGTCATTGATTTTTCTATATTTCATTCTATAAAACTGAGTACATGATATAAAGATACAAGAAAAGTAATTTTGGAAGTTTTAACCTTCACTACAAAAAAGAAGGTTTTTAGTGACGACTATTTAGTTACAGTCACAAAATACTATGACTAAATATGATTTTTTGTAGTGGCCATCGTAAACCATCACCCAAAATATTTGATGAGAATTTTATTCACGATTTTATTGGAAACCGTGACTATACATAAAAACTAATGGCGAGAAAATTTGGCACGAATCGTTTGGTCACAATTTTTCCCAAAACCATGAATAAAAACTATGCAAATATCACTTTTGGTCATGGTCTCAAATAAAACCGCGACCAACTCTATAAGTTAGTGACCAAAAGTACACTATGTGACCTTGGGTGACGGTAAAAGTCACATAGTCACATAGTGTACTTTTTGGTCACGATTTTACTTAAAACCGTGACCCAAAGTTACATAGTGTACTTTTGGTCATGGTTTTACTTAAAACGGTGACCCAAAATCACATAGTGTACTTTTGTATAAGTAGCTAGTTTTGGACTTTGACTATGTATGAAATTTAATGGAGGGAAAGTTTGGAACCAATAATTTAGTCACACACACATACATACATAATATATATATATATATATATATATATATATATATATATATACTAAAAACACTTTTTCTGTGTAGATTATAAAAATTAAGGCTTTTATATTATATGCAAAAAAAAATTGGTTGATGAAAATATTGGTACTTGGATATAGATAATGATGAAAACATTTTATTACATTCAATGACTATATAATTGATAGAAAATTTTTTATTTCAACATTAATGGTTTTGAGATATGAATATGTATTTGGATTAGAAGCAATTTGTTTGTACATTCACAAATACTAATTATTAAAATGAGGAATATTTTAAATAACATTTAAAAAATAATAATATTGCAAGTGTATAACAAAAGAATTTTTAATTTTTTAAAATTAAGTAATATGTTTATTTATTTTAAATAGTTTATATTTAGTGGATAATGACTTAAATTCCATTTAGCTTTGTCTTTAAAGTTCGTGGTGTGACATATATGGTGAAGTTATAAGTATAAGATTTTTTTCAAGGGATCACTGTTGGATAAAGGAAGACTGTAAAGGTGAAGTTATAATTCATGAGATTTTTCAGGGCCAGCTGTGAATAGCTGGAGGGATTCCAAGGTATCGACCTTGTATTTTTATCATAAAATTTATAGATATTAATTGAAAATGAACATTAGATGTTGCTTAAAATTATATGTCCTAAACTTCCCCTTCATCTACAATTTTTTTCTTTCTCAATAATTTTATTTATACTAATATATGTAAAAACTTTATTAGTTTTCTTAAAAACTAATAAATTGGTTTTCTTAAAAACTTTTCGCACAATAATAATAAATTCTTCAATTTAATGCAATAATAGTAAATGAAAGATAGGGATAGAGAAAACAAAACCTACTTATCGTGGTTCAAAGACACTCTTCTGCCTACGCCCACTTCTCTCTCTTCCTCAATCCTTCGATCCACAGTGCTCACTAGTGACACCTCTAACCTGTTTCTCTTTTTACACGGATTATGGCTCCAATGGGCTCTTCACACATCCTTCAAGTTATACACACTTGAAGCTTTCTCACTTAAGTACAAGGAGACACTCTCAACCTCTCAAGATATTTCAAACACGACTTAAGCTTGGATGAACACAAGTGTGCACTCTAAAATATGCAAATGTAATTAATGCACTCACAATCTTAGCTTGAGAAATGATTCACAAGGGAAATGATGATTGAGAGGATATTCAACAAGTGTCTTACCTCTTAAGTGATCCCACACTCTATTTATAGAGTGTAAATTTGTTAGTATTTAAGCTGCCAACCGATTACCTTTTTCTATCTACTAGTCGTTTATAGCCAAATATAATCGATGGAGGAACCGGGTCAAGGTCAATTAACCGGTTTATCATTTTTATATGAACGTCAACCGCCATAATTTACCAAAATGGATTTGCCACGTGATTCATCCGATCGACCAACCGATCAACAAACCAATCGACCAACCGGTCAATCGTTTCACTGGTATGCACAAACCGGTCGACCGTTTCATGTCAACAAAAAATAGATGGCTACTGCATCCAAACGATCGACCATTTTATATCAACCGATTTCAACCGATCGATCGGTTCTTTGACATAAAAGGCTATAAATTCCCATTTCTCGCCCTCTACGCATTCTACACTCATTCTCCTTCCTCTCTCTATTGAAAACCCTATAAACCTAATTTCTTACCATAGATCTTCACATTTGGGCTGCAAGACTTCGATTTTTGGACTCTATAGCTCATATTCTCCATAGCTAGGGTTTCATTTTACATTTTTCTTTCCATGTGGCTTGATTTTTTGCATCTTGCAAGTTTTTCCTTTTTCTTTGTTCTATTCCACTTGTTCTCTGTTTGGGTATGTCTTGTTGGTATTTTTCCCATTGTGTTGTTGTTTTAGTTAGGAGATAGTTAGGGTTCATTTAGGACCTAACCTAAGGATTTGGGAAATTGCTAGAAATTGCTAGGAATCAGTTTTGGCTCTAGTTCAAAACTATTTTGGTTAGGATTAGGTAGAAATTGGGGCAATTTCTATGGTCCATTTGGTTCAAAACAGTTAGGGTCCGTTTAGGACCTAATCGAAGGATTTGGGAAATTGCTAGAAATTGCTAAGAATCAGTTTTTGCTCAAGTTCAAAACTGTTTAGGTTAGGATTTAATAGAAATTGGGGCAATTTCTATTGTCCATTTGATTCAAAACAATTAGAGTCCGTTTGGGACCTAACCTAAGGATTTGAGAAATTACTAGAAATTGCTAAGATGATGTTTTAGCTCTAGTTCAAAACTGTTTTGGGTATTGGATAATAATCTCAGATTTGGTAGTGGGTTTTAGGTCATATGTTTGACTTGTTATAAGGCTAGACTGGTTTTTGGTCATCCCTGTGCATTTTTGGGTCTACTACCTGGTTGGGCAGCTGTGGGGTTGTGTTCTGTTTTCTACTTGTTATAAAGCTAGACTGATTTTTGGTCATTCCCTGTGGAATTGTTTTTCCTGCTATTTAAGAGTTATAGCATATGTGATTTATGCTTCAAAATGCTAGAAAAGTACTATGCATTTATGCTAAGTATATGATGCATTATAAGTCCTTATAAGTTAGTAATTTCTTTGTATACATTTTTGGATATGTTAGTCTCATGGTGTTTTATGCAATTAGTTTAATATCGTTTACATCATTTCTATCATTCACTCATTTCTCACAATTTAGTAAACCTAGAAACCATCTCAAGCATCCTAAGAAAATTGTCTCTTTGATTATATACTGAAAATATGAGTTGGAAAAGTATGGATATGATTATTTATTTTA
Source organism: Tetrastigma voinierianum (assembly GCA_016808115.1). Taxonomy (NCBI): domain Eukaryota; kingdom Viridiplantae; phylum Streptophyta; class Magnoliopsida; order Vitales; family Vitaceae; genus Tetrastigma; species Tetrastigma voinierianum. The sequence continues at coordinate 2,557,114 of JAEQBH010000112.1, forward strand.
ATATGAAGTACTCAAGTTTTCAACTTAAATTTGTTTTTGGCATATGATCGGTGAAATTGTCTACAAAATGATGCTTTAATCGTCTGTTGACAATTTAGAAATTGCAGATTTATGAGTATTCACACTTATAGTTTTTATTTATTTGATAAATTTCAACAAAGAATTCTCTGTTTCTCTAGGTGCATTATTGATCCATATGACATATCATAGTTTTGTTAATCTAATCACTAATATGTTTATACCTCGTCATTTCGTGTACTTGGAGAACTTAGGGAATGTCAGCCGAATCTCAAAATGAAACTACATGTCGGGTGATCTTATCCATGTGAGTTCATGTATTTCTAAATGGGATAGAACCACTACCCTGGATATAGAGTTCGAGATGATATAAAACATATCACATTCATTACAGTTGATGTGCAGATTCATCATATAGATCAATCACGATCGTGGCAAGAGGATACGAAAATGCCAATGGGGATCATATTCGACAAAGTCAAGAGTAAGCAATGAATATGAGATAAGTGAGTCTCACAGCTTCTGACGCTTTAATAATGCAGTAAACTGGGAAAGAAATGTCTGTATTGCCCTTGAGATTCATGTAATAATCGGTTTGCCAACAAAAGAAAGAAACTATGTATGACCATTTGTTAGGACAAATGGATAGCTAGAAATTATGTGCTATGGTCAGATGGCTGTGGAATATGATTTTTATGAACCCTACAACACCGGGTAATAGTAGCACTAATGAGTCTGATATAATATGAAAGATGGAAGAAATGTTAAATGATGCATTCTAATATCAATGCCAAATGAGTGAATCTGAATAAGTCCAGAAGTTCATGAGGAAATGAATCATGTTAATGAGAATGTAAACAAATTTTATAATTTGTCGAGGGAAGTTAAGCATGAATTATATCTAGGTGTAAAAATTTATAAAGTTGTCTTTTATCATAAGATTTATTTCATATGAAGTACTGATTGATGAGTAATAAGTCATTTGCATAACGTTAATTGAATTGCTGAATGAGGCTCTTCTGCAGATTATCGTTACAATTAATAATGAACAAAAAAGTGTCTGAGTTTAGCCCATTATATTAAGATCGATATCCGCCTCATATTGTATGTTTATTCAAGAGCATGCAAATGCGAATGAGTGGTCAAACAGGTTCTAGATGGAAATCATGATGTTCATCTCAAGATGAGTTTAATTAGTCATCAAAGAAAAAGAAAATTCCCATAAGGTATTTGTGGTTATTTTCCCCAAAACCAGATCAAAGGTTATATATGTGAAAACAATGGTAAATTTGAATTTTTTTAATACTGAACTACCGTTAGCGCATAAAATTGCAAACTCTAAAAAATCTGCAGATCTCGAGATCTATACGACTACACCGCTGAATCGTCTCGTGAAATCTACTACCTAGTTGAATTCGTCGGATTCCGAGATAGCTTCTGAGTTTTAATAGATTATATGCAGATCGAAATATTACACATTACAAAGCATAAGGGTGAACACATGGCAAGCTGCTGGTTCACTTCAGACAGCCTTTACACATCACATGGAAAGCCACGTGGTCCACCAGCATGGCTGTAAGTAGTATAACAGTCAATTCGTAAGGAGGAAGAGTGAAAGGAAAGGGAGGAAAGGAGAGAGTGAAAGGAGAAAAGAAAGAAAAATATATAAGAAAAGGAAAATAAAGAGAGAAAGAGCGAAGGGAGGCCTCGTGGTTTCTTTCCTCGCTCATCATGCTCCAACAAATATAACTCTGCCTGGATCAAGATGCGTGTGCGTGAGTAACATCCGCAGATTCTCGACCTGTAACTACACTACAAGAGGTAGGCTCCTCCTCACCCTGCTCATTTCTACGCCAGGCCGGTAGAGTCTAACGATTTCCTCGCCCCACTTTGGGTGAATTATTTTTATCAGGTAGTCTATTTTTGGTCGTTGGACGATCATGACCAGAAGTATTCAGTTCCGAGGTCCATAGAGGATGAGCATGGCATCCCTTGAACCCAGCAAATCCTGGCAGAATGGAAAACGAGGGCGCCCGACCTCCGCACCACCCCACTAACCCATGTCGCTAACCTCGGACGGCCATAACTTTCCGTCCAACTCCATTCATGGGTTCTGAACTCACTCGGAAGCCTGAATCTAGAATTCTAATAAGACAGAAGTGTCTGTACCAAACTGGGCTAAGCAAGCAATAAAGGTCGCGACGCTTGAGGAACAATCCATTCTCGGGTTTTCAAATCATCAATCGTCAGATTCCAAAAATGCCAGCCTACGTCTCTGGCTTCCGGCAGAAATCGTTGCTGAATTTTTATGATAGCTATAAAAGCTAGAATTCTTCGGACTAAGTCTAGATTTTTCCAGTCCAAGTATGGCTCCGATTTATAGTCGAATGGCTAATGTGTTATTATCAGAAATTGAATAATATGTTAATGTAAACATGGATATATGTGGGATAAAAATGAAAATAATTATACGTGATAAATATAATGTCCATGATACACTTGACATGTAATGTGTGATTTATATGTTGCATGTGGTTAATGAGCGACATGTAGTATGAAATGATATGCACGACACTTCAGACAGATTATGCACAGGTAGTCATATGATGCCAGTGTGGAGCGCATGGAAATGATCGACCCCCGTGCTCGTGGGTTCAATGGTACATCAAGAATACAAATGATTCTCAAAGACTGTCCACTATATATATATATATATATATATATATATATATATATATATATATATATATATATATATATATATATATATATCGAAAGATGTCCTTGTTTTCAGAGAGTTATGAGTTTTCTAGAGATCGCCCACATTACTTTCTGAGACTAACTGATTTAGATCACTGGAAAGTAAAAGGTTCCTAATCAACACATTTTATAAACCTAAATCTCTTCTCCTACTGATTAACAGTTTATCGAGTATAAAGGGTTTGTGGCTCGAACACGTGATGGGTTTTCTCAGACAAATGATTTAAGGGGTGAGAAAGAAAAACAGAATTTCAATTGATTTGTGGATTTGTAAAAACAGGAGTTGGTGATTTGCATTAAAAATGAAATAAGTGAAAAATGTAAAATAGAATTCCTCAGAGTGTTAGATCACCTGGTCAGTCCTGTGGTAATCGAGGCTCCTCCAGGTCCTTTCTCACGCGGTAGGGTTCCACATATAGTCATCTCCCAAACCTAGCTTCCTTCATTTAATCAGAACCGACCCTAAATAACTATCTTTGAAAAATTGGTATTCATTCTATCGATGGTCTCTCGACAAGAATAACACTACCTTGACTCACTTCCAACGCCAATAAACATAACTCACGAATGTCAACAGATTCAACAATAAGCACAATTAGAAAATCCTAAAAGCTTACCAAGTATTGTTATTTATAGTAATCCGGCGGATCAAACCAAAAATTCAGTGAAAATAAAAATATCCTAACGCTTTCACAACTCAGAATAATCTCAAACTCGGGGTCCGCTGGACACTACCCGTCAACCCGTGGGAATACAAGTGGTCATTTGACGCCTTACTCCTCAGATAACTCCAGAGTCTCCTTTTCAGACGGGGAGCTCTACCTAAATACATCAATTCTAGATGAAACCCGTCCCAAGCAAATTCAACATAATCCAACATAGTAAAACTACCATCAACCAGCAACAAGATCACAAACACATACCAACTATGAATCCAACTATATCCAATAGTTCTAAGAGTTCAAATTTTACTTTATACAACATATATTAAAATCTAAAAATTTAATACGTAAGACATCACAAAATCCAATGCAACTCTACTTTCTTCTGTGTTGCCTTCTATGATGAGCCGCCTCCGTGCGCTCCCTCAGACCGGAATAATAAATCTCTGACGACGGGTGAGCTATCGCCCAGAATGAATCGCTTGCTGGCTACTCTCCACCTAAGTCAAGCAATAAGTAACGCTCCAAAATAAACACATTCAGCTAAATGCATGATCCTACTGAATGTCTATAATGACCGACCTTAACCCCAGTCCACCGACTTCCTCACACTCGCCAAGCCTCGCACGAATTATAGTTTTTAGTTGCGTGGCAACCTCCGACGGTATATATCAATCGGGTCGTCCGACGATTGATATATTATTTATTCGCGAATACCGGCTTAATAGGTCAATTGGCCGCCCGACGATTGGAGATAATACCACCTCCGATAATTAACATTTTGTGACAACCCTCCGAACGATTTGCTTAGACTAACCTACGACTTACCCTATAATCCTAGGATTGCCCAGCCGCATATAACGCACGATGCCACTCCAATACAATGACCACGCAAATATATACTACGAATATATTCATAAAAATTAAATCACACAATCACAATATGTAATTATCATCTTTTAGTATCAAAATTAGCTAACTCAAGCACGATCAAACACAAGCAATTCGACGGAATCATCACCAAACCTATTTTCACAAATTATATTTTGAGAACACGTTTCCGTGAATGACAAACCCTCGATTACTATCTCGAAAAATCACAAATCAACTGCTCACTCTAGTGAACCTGCATTTCTCGCCATATTTCCCGCCAATCAAGCCAATACATGATTTATGTCCATTCATCCACATTTAACTCCAAATACTTCAGAACTGACAGAGATCGCCTGGGCGGGCCCGAATCTGAAACATTTCTGCCTGCGACTGAACCGATCAAACTACTGCCTGGCGCCCCAACCAAGAACCAAACATTAACATAAGACGGCCGGCACAAACCCAAGTGCAGGGGAGAAACCCACCTCTCCAGCTCGGGTAGTAAACCCCAATCCTGCAGACTCCACGTCAGTTCCCCTCTCCGCGCAGAGCGCTTCTCCTCACTCCGAAGATCTCGACGCCTGATCGTCCGCATTTCTAAATATAAGTAGACTCTCTCACTGTAACTTAAGAAAATCAGCCACTGGATTTCCTTTTCCTTTCCCACGTTTTTCTCTTCTTTCTTTTCTGTACATGCTCACTATTCCATTTTCATTCTAGCGACTTAAACAAATCCCAAACTTGGCTGTCCCTTCATTCCAAAGCCTGACATCTCAAGACTCTACCCTACTCACCATTTCTTCATCATTTCCACCACCACTTATGGCTGGGGAAGACGTGTTATATGCGATCAGTCGCATCAAAACTCAATCTTTCACACCCGGGAACACAGATCTTAAAACGCGCCAACTCCGACTATCTCTGACCCTCACCACTCTTACACGCCACCAGAGCTCACGCACGATTCCAATCCAAGAACTGCTTCACATCCCAGATCTAGAGAATAAATCTCCATATTTTTAACCGACCAATACCAGAATCTAATTTACACTTAAGTCTTTTTCCATAAATCGAATTTCTCTTGCCCATAAATAACCCATGATGATAAATAATCTGATAAGCCAATGGATCTACCAATAAGATCCAATCGAACCCAAAAGCTTATCAAATACTAATCATTCAAAGCAACCCAAAGACAGTTTACACAAGCCAACAAACCATAAATCTGGTAGAATAATTCGCTGTTAAAACACTAAACCTCGCTTGCCTCTCGATCTCTGCCCAATGGCCTCCCACCCAAGGAAAAGGGTTTTAGCCGCCATCCTCCTGAAATGCCATCCTCTGTCAAGCCACGCCGTAGCTTACCAGAAACAGAGAAAGCTTTATAGAAAGAAGAGTTATGCTGATAGCTCTGAAGCCCCGTCACTTTTTATCATTAATCACTGGATCGACACAGGCTTAACTCAGGGCTTAGTATACGCCGTAGCCAAGGGAAATTACAAAAGAAACCAAACCAAAACCATAAAGCATATAAAGTGATACATCGAAGAAAACAAAAATTGTAACAAAAATCGAGGCGCTAAAAAGCAAGTGAACAAGCAATGTTGATGAATAGTTATTGGTTTATGATGCATGAACAAGGTTAAGAAGGAGGAATTTCATGCAAATGCACTTCGTTCCATTTCTTCTATTTTCGCTATTCTTCGTCTTTGATCCGCGAATACAAATAATTCGAATTCTTCATGACGGGGACGACCAACAATTTGACAATAGTCTATGTAAAATTGCAAAATTTGCTACAAAAATACGACCGTGAGAATAAAGGTGGACTTTAATGTGCAATCTGAAAGACTGATACTGATAGTACCAAAGTGCTCAAAACTGTAATAAATCAGGTTCAAAGCCAAAGACTTTGAGCACTAATCACCAACCAGCACGTGACGTAGATCATCTACGCATTTCTCGAAGGTCGACCAAAAATTGAATGCTTAGACTCGCCCACACTATATTTCAAGACCGCCCATTAAAAAATAAAACAAAAATATTTTGCTTTTGGAAAGGGTCATCAATTAACGCTCATGATGGTTTTTCATACTGCATGCATGTGTGAGGGAATCCTGGAGGACTCCTGATCATCATGATCGGGTCGAGGATCTTACTCATGACATGCGTGCATTCGTGTGTGCTGACCAGGTAATCGGTATCAGATGTCATGCTTCCTCGTTCCTGGCCCGACTCAGACAAGGATCTCGAACCGATTTTTGGTATAAACCATACTGTGACACTTACCAGTTTTTTTTCAAAGCCAACTTATACTGCGTGATATACAAACAATTTCAGACAACCAAAAAACATTTCATACATACAAAGAACTGCTCACCTGAGTGGTGTCCACCAAAATCATGCATATATTCAAGTCTCATTTACTTATACAGCAATTTCTATACATATTTATGTCTAATACAGATCAGAGATCGCATCAAAGGCAGAGTTACCCATCTCCTCGATACTCGTGACCGGTGTGGAATGTCCCCGCCCTCTTTATCTCCTTCGACCTACACTCTGATTGAATACATCTGCATCAAGCTTTGTTGCTGAATGGGAATGATATAGACAAGAATTCAATAATAACAATAATCGCCACTAAATTTTTTTTTACATTTACTTTTCCTATGCATATAACGAAGCCTATTCTTATGCTAAGGCTTCTAATCATCATATATTACATGTAGATTTTATCCTTTTCAGATCTCGTATCATTATTCATTGTTTCAGATACTTCCATGTGTCATGTTTTTACAGTTTCAATTCACATCTTCTTACATGTACGGGCATGTCGATCATATTCAAAACAAACTTATACATCTACAATGACAACTCCGAATGTGATCGTCATATAAATACACATGGTAGGTCAAATCAGTACTAATACCAATACATATACACTCATATCATTATCACGACCGGAAGCCATTAATCAAATCCCTTTAGCAATTACATTTCATGATCCGATGCCCATTTAATCTTTAGTAATCGCTTTATTAAATTTTCTATTTTCGTAAGGCTGCCAATCTCTAGTCCTCTACTCGACCTACGTCGGCTGACCAAGCCGGAGTCCGCTTAATTCGACATTTCAATCAAAAACTATTTTGCTTGTTTTATTAAATTTTTATTTTCGGTGTCGCGAATCTCGAATCCCCCGATTTCATCTCGCCAAGATCCAAAGATGAGTCTTTTACTCCGAGAGCATTTTCAATTATCTTCCCAAAACATTTTGTTTCAGGTTATTCCATTTTGCATTTCTTTTAATTACGCGAAGCATTTCATTTCTCGCAATCCCATAACACTTACAATCAGTTGCAAGAATCATAATAATATCTACATTTAACAAAGTGCATTTACAAAATATTCTCATATAATGTCTATGTAATGTAATGTGATACTTAAACAAATACAATTTTTAATGTCATTTTTCACTTTTCTGGCTTCAGGATTTCACATATACCTATAAAAGTCAACATTCAGACATATTAGCCGGGTGAATCCCTTGCTCGTTTTGTCATTCAAAGAGCAATGTGGTTTCACATTTAATATCACCATCCTATATGGCTATAGAAATCGGCGATCGTTTACGCGTATTCACCGGTGAATCTCGCCCCGCTTCACGTCTCAAAGAGCAAATGTGATTTCGCATTTAATAAAGACGCGATTCACTTTCGACCATGAAACCGTTCACGAGGATCACGTCAATCTCGCCTGGGCGGTTACCCGGGCACAGATTGCGATTAACAAAGATTTATTCACCTCGACCATATCGATCACTGTCACGATTCGCCAGCCAACGTCGCTTTCTATCGCGAGTAACGCCGATCTCACATCACTCGTCCCAACGTTACAAAAACCATCTTCTGATCGTCATGACCACGCTCTCACGTCGGAAAGCACAGATCTCCACATCATGTTATTGATCATCCTGTCACAATCCATTATCCCGCTTATTGATTCACAGTCTGCTGTTTATGAGTCACATTTAAGATCCAACCGCTGATATTATTTACATTGAGATCTAGTCAGAACTACACTCTTCTCTTTCATCAATATATCTTATATCCTCTACTATTCCCTTTTACAACAGAGAAGTCCTGCACTCAGGAACCATATATAACAATTATTATTTGTTATAAAATTATCTTAGTATCATTATCCAAATTCAATATATATAAGAAATGATATGGAAATGTCCATTAAATATACATCCATTTGAACTGACTAATCATATTTCAATTCTATTTCATTTTCAGATTATATTTTTCAAAGATATATTTAATTTATGTGTACTTATTTCATATATCATTCACGATAATCATTCATATACTATTTATGTATACTCGCTCATATACTCATTCACTATACTCATTCATGTATACTTCATTCATATATTCATTCACGTATACCATTCATATATTTCTATCATTTGTTACTATCATTTTCTCAAGGTTATACGCGATAATAATCATATATAACTTAACCATTACGTGTTCATGACAAATTCATCATCGCATTCATATTCATATTTCAGTTCGCTTTCATTTTCCATATCACATTCATGTTTCATGAAACACATTTATACACGCTGTATTCTTCTATTTTCCTCGTTTCACGTTTATTACACATGGCACTTCATATACTGTAAAGTATATGTCTATGAAATCACACCTCATTCACGTTGCTCTTATTCCTCTACGAATCTACTTACTTAGAACGGTCCTGGTTCCACCTGATCATCCAACTAAAGCAACATATCTTCACGCCATCAACACCTCACCATAGCTGCCCACATCTGACCTTTCAGAAATGTCCCATTCTCTGAAAGTCCGGTCTCATTCTGACACTGCTCTTTCAGACTTTAAATCTAAGGTTCTAAGGGTTCTTCTCCAATCGAATCACCCAAACGGAGACCGAAACTCGAAAGTTATGTCCTAAACAACCCTAGACCACTCTATGTTCAAAACAAAAACCAGAATTGCTTAAACATTATCTCACTCTATGAATTTCAAATACACCTCAGGGACCTGGCTGCACCCTATTTCTGACAAGTTCGTTCTCCTCGGTCTGGGCTTTAATTATCCACTGAATCACTCAAATCGACAAGAAACGAGCAAGTTATGGCTAAAATAAGAAAACTGGTCAAATAAGAGTAAGTGCACGCACTGCTCCCGCCAAGACATGTACCGCAGATTGTGTTCTGCTTTCGAGGGGTACCTAGACAAGTTCAAGGTGTACCCAGACATGTCACCGAAAAACGCCTTTAACGTTGTTTTTCTCCCATTTTTCCATATTGATACCCAAATCAACCCAATACTCCATAAACACGTTAAGACCACCCATTCATCTTATAATCTCTTTCATCAATTATCATTCACAATTTTCATCAAAACCTTTCACATTCTTTCCCAAAAACAATTTAATATGGGTCATAACCACATACACCAAATATAAAAATTTGTTAGTGGTTTGTTTAACCCAAACTTCCTTTACTTTGCAATTAAACCATGAATCCAACTCTCAAGGGAGGATTCCATGTTTTCTATGGCCATTCGGGGGTTTTACCCATCTTACTCTCATACACCTCAAGTTAGGATGAAATCCTATCAAAACCCTGGGGAAGAATCAAATACCAACAAGAAACCCATGTCGATGAACTTTATCAAAACCCTGTGTTCGGGGCAAGCTACTAATCACTTGAATTTATGGAAATTGTTAGTCCATACAAAAATCCAAAGTTCCATACCAAAAACTATAATCCACATTTTCTTTTTATCTCTGGCATTTCTTTCTTCTCTTCTTTCTTTTCTTCTCCTCTTCCTCTTTCTTCTTTCTTTCTCCTTCTTCTCTCTCTTTACTCGCTTGTTCTCCTATAATTTAGACCACTTGATATTCTAAATCCCATTTTTAAGTTAAGGTCAATGCCAAGTCAAACCCATTTTCGCTTTCTTTAAGTTTCTCTCTAATCGCACTGTCCCTCCATTTCTTATTTCTATTCCAATCTTTCAAATCTCATAAATGGCATATAAACTTTTACTTATGCCTTTATGTCCTCAAGTGGTAAATGACTAATTTACCTGATCAATTTCTGCCCATCTTTATTTCCCCGAAAATTTATTTAGCTTTTAATATACCCAAAACAAGTTCGAAACCATGTATCGGTGTTATATCGTGATGTGCACTTAGGTGGGGAAAGCCCTTATGGGGAGATATATCTCGCAGCTTTGCCCACCCTGTCGCAGATTCACCCTTTTTAGTACATAGAAGATACGTCTCTTCGAGGTCATGAGTATGAAGAGGTCAAAAGCTATGGCCTTGAACACTATGTTTGTAAAATATATTTGGACAACTGCTTTACATATTTTGTCTCTTGAGAAGAGTCAGACATCAAACCCTGTAGTACACAGAAAGTCAGATATTTGCAAGAAAAATATAAAGAAATGAGTCCCTATGAATGAGATTTACCAGGGTGGACATCGAATCATCCGACGCCCACTAAGCACATAAGGCAATATCTCTGCTGAACATGTCAACCGAACTCAGGTCAAAAGTCACAACACAACGAAGACAATACATGAAATCTATGTTTGATACTGTGATGAAAGGTGAGATGATGAGGCATCCAGTAGACTCTTAAGCTTAGAAAAACTTCAATAAGGTACACCCTTTATTTGTACAAGAACCTCAAAATGTTAGGCTCGGTTTAGCAAGTGAGGGGTTCATTCCTTTTGGAAATATGTCAATTTCATACAGCATGTGGCACGTGGTTCTTATTCCATATAACTTACCACCTTTGATGTGTATGAAACAAACATTCTTCATGTCATTACTCCTATTCCCCGGGTCCAATCAAGACCCTGAATGAGACATTGATATATACTTCACAAACTATTATTAGATGAGTCGAATGAGCATGAGGTCGAGATGAAACATATGATGCTTCAACAAACCAAAATTTTTTTATGCGTGCAGCTATATTATGGACATCAATGATTTTTCTGCAAATGCAAATCTTTTTGGTTAGAGTACTAAAGGGCAATTTTCTTATCCTATTTGTAATAAGGATTGATTGTCATATCGATTACAAAAAGGACATAAATGGTGTTACATAGGTCATCTACAATTTTTACCGACTGATCATAGATTTCGATGTGATAAAAGGTCATTTTATGGAAATGGAGTGAGTAGAGCAAGACCTAAACAATTGTTCTCATGGTATGATGCTCTTAAGCATAAACTACATGGAACGTAAATACGATATTTTGTGTGGAAGACATTAAAAACAAGATGTCGGGCGAAAGAAAAAACATGCAAACTTCGAGCACAACCGGAAAGAAAGCATTTTTTCCACCGCTTTGTAAAAACCCTTATTTTGCCTCACAATTTGGATGTAATGCATATTGAAAAGAATATATGCGACAGTATTGTTGGCACCTTGTTAAGTATTGATGGTAAATCAAAGGACAACATGAATAGTCGTCTTGACTTGCAAGCTATGGGTATTAGAGATCAACTCACCCTATAGAAAGATGAAATAGGCCATTGTCTAACGATAAAGGCTCACTAACTTCAAAATGCCATTCACTAACTTCAAATGCGAACGAAATTTTAAAGAAGCAATGTCTGATATTATGCCTTCCAATATCTTTAGTGCATACTTAATGAACCAAAATTTTTGACAAAGCCCATGATCACATGTTCTGGTGTTAACTCCAACTCTCATGATTCGTGGTTCTGAACATACTAACGTTCAGGCCGCTATAATTGAATTGGTAGTTTCTTCCAAACAATGTGTTCTAAAGTGTTAAAGAATGATCAATTAGAGAACTCCTGTAATACATATTAGTCATACTCTTTTCAATGAAAGAATATTTCACTATTTTTGATGCTATGGTACATTTACCTACAGTATCTTGTAAATGAGGCAAAGGTCAGCTGGACCATTGCAATATCATGATGTATTATAATATTTGATGATGCTCTCATTCAATTAATTAATTAATTAATTTTATATATATATATATATATATATATATATATATATGAGAGGTATATTAGGTTTCATATAGTTCAAGAAACAAATTCACTGTAGTTATGATTAATAGGTATTTACACATTAAAAGTCTTATATTATACAAGAGCCGCCCGTAAGGTCTTCACAGAGGGGTACATAAGAGGTTAACGCCGTGAACATTTTCGTTCATATATATTCGCATAAATGCTGAAACAAACACTATCAAGAAATGAACACCAAGGTCACCGCAAATAACATAACAAATGAAGGATTAAGCATTTTCAAATGCATGAGACGTGACACAGAAAATCAACATCTCCATCTTAAGCACAAGAGGGTCTCGCCACATCAGAGACAAAAGTAAGCACCGTGGAGGAAGGACGCCTATCCACAGTAAGATAATTGTCTTCAATAAAACTTTCTTCACCCCCATGCGTAAATGTAATTTCGGGTCTTGTTATAATCATAATTATAAATCTTTATTTTTCAAAGAGCAATAAACAATCTAAAAGGTTGCTCGATTCAAAATGAATATGGTGATTCACTTCACAAAAAATTCATTAGTCGCTGAAGAACGTGCAGAGTACATTCACATATACATTTTCATTATCTAATAAACATGTATGCAGTAATCTTATATTTGAACCAATAGAAAGGTACAGGTGACATGAAGGTGTCGTTTCTAAACACATACTATCACTGTCTCGTGGACCAAGTATATCAATTACATGTTATAAATGATACATCATTAATGGGTTCAGATTCCACTCAAGAGAAAGAGAAAAAGGGAAAAAACACAAAATAGAGAATTTATTGTAACCGTAGAGGTATTTAGCTTTGCAAGTGCAAGAGACGGAAACCCAATTTCTGGTCAATATGTTTACTACGTGTGCCAACTCATTATAGTTAAGTTGCATTACCCTAGTGGAACAGAGTTATTTTATTTAAGTGACCTGTGGATAATCAATATTGGAAAGGGGATAAAGAAGAATTAATAAGTGATTCAGCTGCAGTTGGAATTTTTGAACATACCATATGCACAGACAGAACCATATTTGTACTTCTGCACCTCAAACAAATGCTCTTTATGTTCAAAATCTGGGAATGAGGAAAATCTAAGATAAATCAGTTAGAAATAAAACCAGGGGCCGCATATGGAACACAAAGTATCTACTAATAATCAAGATTGATATCATCATCTGATATTTCATAGTCACATGACGTGTTTCTCACCTAAATGAATGATTTAATCATAATTGGGTTAGTTACTATAGAGAAACTGTCCAAACAGATGTTCCCATCATTAAGTAACAAAGAAATATCATTGACCGAGATAATGAATTTATTCAAGTGATGAGGACATATTATGTGAGTTAATAATACCGTAAGCACAAATATATATTATTTGATATATACATTGTAATTTATTCCATGTTATTATGTAACTTATTTATATTTCATTTTATAAAATTACTTTATTATATAGGAAGTATCTCATCAAGAGGGAAGAGTATGATAATGTCTCCAAAGGATGACTCCTTGACAATCTGTCACAAACAGAACATCCAATTACAACCACTGCAACTACTTCTACAAGTTTCATGATTTTAAATTTTAGATATTCCATTATTGCATGTTTAAGATAATTATGTTAATTTTTTTACTTATGATATCAGGTTATATTATGTTTAATTTCAAATAATGTAAAATCGATTATTTAATTTTATATATGAGAATAAATTATGCTCTTATAATTTCATTATTACTTTTATGTTCTCTGAAAGCAAAAGAGGACACGTGGCCCAATGCGTGAATTTAGATTTATCAGAAGAAACCATCAAAAGTCAACACATTTCACAAAGGCTGTTGTTTAATATGACAATTCGCAGACTTTAGTTATAATGGGACATTGGTACAATCTCAACACAATGTGTACCCATCTAAGTCCAAGATTATACCTGCTAGTAAAGATGTGTAAAGGAAAAGGGCCTTAATATTGGTATGTCAATTACTATTCCTCTAAATTGTAATGTTATTGTTTAAAAATGAAACATCTTAATTATATATGACTTTTTCATGAAATATAGGAGAAATATGAAATGGATGAAACATGCAAGAGTTGCATTATTCAATATTGTGAAAATTTGTTCAGAAGTTATAGAAATAAGATGAAGGTCAAGTATTATGACCCTTATAATATAGATGAAGAGAGATTGTGCTACAAACCTCCACACTTATCAAATGATGAATGGAGGTAGCTTATTAACTTTTTTTGTAATAATCTAGGCAAAGGTTAAAACATAATGATTTTTCATATAATGTATCTTTGATACTCACTTTCAAGAAAGTCATATTTATTAGTTATATCTAATGAATGCTTCATTAAGGTAACTTTTATTATGTTTCTAAGAGTTATACTGGTGATATGCTATTTTTTAATTATATAGATATCTTAAAAAAAACAAAGGTAATGTAACAAGTCATAAAGCATACATCTGATCAAAAAGTTATGCTCAAATTGACATGAATATAGAAAATTTATTATTAATAAGATTTTCTTGTACATCAATAGTTCATAAAAAACTGAACTTAATTGTTTACTTTGTAAGAATATGCGGACCCATCGAATCCGGTTGGTGGCAGAGCTGAGATGTTTATCTTAATACATACAAAAAAAAAAATGGGACGTCACATGATCGTCATGCATCATGGTAATGAAGTATCTAAATTTTATATACTTATATTTCAATCATAGCTACATACTAAATTATTTGTACAAGTCTAACAATTATTTTTGTTTTTTGTAATGTCATGATCAATATGAGCAATTACTATCCCAACCTAAAGGGATGTCTTCTCTTTTTCGCCGTCGTCAGATCATCTATAGCTTCTCTATATCTAGATGACACAGGCGCCAAGCAGATGGAGTCAGAGATAACATCTATCAGTTATGATCGGCGTGTTACCCTACCTTAGTCTTTGCAGCAGAGGGCGCAGCAATCAAGATCTACTTAGTCAGCACAACTTGAAAATGCCCAAGATATGTTAAGAGTTGCAGAATAAAGCTTACAATAAAGAATCAAAACATTTTAAAGAGAAGTTGATAGTTCAAAGGAAGACACGAATATGAAAGAAAGTTTGATGGAAATTATGGAATGCAAAGAGGTGCACAACTTTAAGAATAGATGAGAAAATGACAATAATTTCACTAGCACAGTAATAGTAAACTTACATTATACTACATTTTATGTGATATATTCTCCTCATTTTTTTGGACTTTTTACGATCGATATGTGATGGTTGGTTAATGACTTATTACATTATATATGATATAACAAAAATTAAATTTTGTATCTCTTTATTGTTTTTGTCATATTATATTAGCTTTAACTATATAGTCAGATAATATATTATGATACATTGTACTATTTTAAAATTTTAATTTATGAATGTTGTTTAATTGCATACATTAGTTTAAAAGATTAATTGTTTATTACAAGTTTGGAAAAATTATATCCATAAAAACGAATGTTAAATGGATGACATTGTTAGTCACAGTCACAAAATCGTGACTATATGATCCATTTCGCATGGTCATAACAAAAAATCGTGACAAAAAAAAAAGGACTAAGTAGCTCAAAGATGACATTTATAGTCACTACAAAGATGAAAATCGTGTTAAAATCGCTTTGCCGCCAAGGCTTACATCGCCATGAATTCAAAAGGCCAACATTTGCCATCACGATGAAACCGCGGCTAACATCCCTTTTTCATGCTAGTCGGATTGCGGGTCAATATCAGCCACAATCGGCGATGAAATCAATGAATGGCAGCCTTTAGCCATTTCGCCATGTTAGCCGTGACTAAAAACCTTCGAAAGCCAATCAGCCCTTTTGTCATGGTTTTTGCTATGATTGTTGACCATGATCATGGTCACGAGTCGTGATCAAACCTTCTCGCGCCTACCATTGCGACGCTTGGTCATATCATAAAACCACGCATAACAACAAGTTTTTGTCATGAGTTCATTGATTTTGATGATGGTCATGACTGATCCAAAGTCCATTTTCAGATACTGAGTATGAAATTCTAATCATTTGGTCAGCTTAAAATCCCCAACGAATATTTCACAAGAATAATTTACATAATCACGCCACACTTCCCCTCAAGTTGGTACAGAAACTTCAACACCTAACCCTGGCTGGCGAGTCATGTCAATAGTGACGTTGCAGATGGGTCACACTGGGTCTTGTGACGTAACAAAAGGGAATTGGATGATCTTCTCTTCCAAGTTTTGTTTGATGAAATGTTGGTTTACCTCCATGTGCATGGTATGATCATGTTGAATTAGGTTGTGAGATATGTCAATGGCAGCCTTGTTATCACAAAATAAATTCATTGCTAAACTCGGAGGAAAGAAAATTTATGCTAATAAACTTCTAAAGTTTCAAAGAAGTCATGAACTTTTTTCTCACTATGCCTCAAAACTCAACCTCAGTCAATAATTTAGAGACTGTTTTTACCCTCCATGTGTCTGCTTCCTCCCAATGTGAAGTAATTGGGAGGTAGACTTTCTTTCATCCTGTGATATCCCTTTTTTACTCAATCTACATCTATGTACTCTTTAATATTCAAATGACCATTTTTGGAGAACATTAGTCCTTTTCCTAGTGATGACTTTAGATACTGAAGGATTTGAATTACAACACCCATATGGTCTTCATACTTGATTATGCATAAATCGCTTACCACACTTGGCTACACAAAGATAAGCAAATGTTTAAGAAGCAGCGTGGGATAAGTAAATAAGTTTCCCTACTAGTCTTTGATACCTTAATTTATCAATTGGTGCTTAGTTGGAATATTCCCCAAGTCTATGGTTTTGCATAATCAATGTATCCATGGGTTTGCACTCTAGAAAACCATATCACTTCACAACAAGTTTGAGTCCATTCTTGTTAAGATAAATATGACTCTTTTGCCTGCCATCTTTCATTCCCAAAAAACATTTACCCTCCCAAGTCTTTTTTATTTAAAAATCTCATAGATAATTGAATGTTGAGCCCGGGAGATCTCCTTCATATCATCTATTAATAATCATGATCATCCATAAACTGTTTAATCCATCACATCGCTTGAAGTGGTAACAAAAGAAAAAGCAGTGAATAGAATACTTTAATGATAGTCATGTACTTATAGCTGAACTATCTCTGTTAAACCCACGCTTAAAGTATCATTAACCAGCACAATGCCCTCTCCAATTTATAAACCATTTTTGTCTTAACAGGTCCTATATATCCCGGTGGAATATCCATGTACACCTCCTCGTCAAGGTCGCCATAAAGGAAAGCATTCTTCATGTCAAGTTGATGTAGTGGCCAGTCCAAATTTGCTACAAGAGACAATAAGACTCAAATAGTATTTAGTTTGGCTACTGGTGAAAAGGTTTCCACATGGTCTACATCATATGTTTGAGTAAAACCTTTTGCCACAAGTCTCGCCTTATATCTATCAATTGATCCATCAACCTTATATTTTATAGAGAATACCCATTTGCACCCCATTAATTTATTTCCTTTTAGTAATGACACCAACTTCCAAGGATTATTTTTCTTTAGAGGTTCTAACTCATCTTCCATTGCTTCTGCCCACTTTGGATCAGATAACACTTCTTCCACATTATTTGGAATATGGAAGGACGCTAGTGCTTGAGTAAAAGTCGTAAGTAGAAACATAATTTGCAATTGGATACTTGGACTTCCTTTTTTCTTCATCTAGAGAGTATCTATTTAGTGGTTTTCCACGATTGTGTCTGAAAGGCAACAGATAACTAGTAGAAGAATCTAAGATATTAGCATTAGAAGGTGAATTAAGAGTAATTTCCTCAAGGACATTCTCAGTTATGGGAGGATTTTCAAGCATTGAGGAGTGAGGGGACCATGGAGACTCTATATTTCCTGGTTCTCCATTGTATGCTTCTTCATTTCTCAATTCTGAATGTTCATTTTCTAGTGATACATGGCATGGTTCAACCTCCTTATTTCTAACTCCATATTCACTTACAAGAGCTTCCTGGTCCTGATTCCTTGCTACATATTTACTCATATGTTTGTTGGGCATATCACTCTCCACTAATGTAGGCTATACACAACTCTTAGGATCAATTAGGTCTTTATATAGTCAGAAAGGTAAGGGCTTAGGTAAGGGTAGTTGGGGTCAGATCATTTAGACTTTAGTTTACCCAAAACATACACATTTTCTTTTTTTCTCCACTAATTGTTCACCTTTTTGCATATTGCCTTCTTTTTCATTAAACCTCTTAAGCTTCCCCCCAAACTTAGCTTATTGCATCTTTTTATCTCATAGTTCTCCAAATCATGATTTTCTGTAACATCTCACATGAAACACTAGGAACTTACTTTTTAATTAATACAAATAGCTAATGCAATATTCAACCTCATTAAACTTTCACCTACCTATGTAACTAGCTTTAGGTTAGTAAACTCCCAAACTACCGCCTTAGTGGTACTAGGTGTAGAACACTCCAAAGGACTTACTTGCTCAAGGGAGGAAGGCTACAAGACCAAACTTACTCCTCCTTGCTTTATTCTTTCTTTTTCCGTTTTTTCTATTTTTTTTCTTCCTTTTTTCTACCTCATAACCTCCTTTGTTCACAATTAAGGCACACTCTCTTTAACCAACTTCCAAATTCACACTACATGTATCCACAAGATATTGGTATTGAAATCAACATGTTAAGGTAAACAAGGGCTTTTACTGAAAGATATTCAACAAAAGGGATATGTTTATTCTGCATTTTTCGAAATAAAAAGGCTAATATGACTCAAATTGGGTGACTATGGACATATTCACAAAAAGGTTAGCTAGAAAGGCTCAATCGATCCAAGGATGACCTATATAATTTCTTAATTGTCGTGTTGCCTAGGATTTTTCCTTGAGCAATAATTGAACAAATTATAGAGTCTTTAGAGATCAAAATATGAAATGATCACCTAATTCTTCTCTAAATCAAGCAAAATTGACTATCAAGGGTAAATGACTTGTGCTAAAGATACTAAGAACAAGTGGTTAGGTTTACAACTATATGGTCAAACCATTATGCTTTATGTTCAAATATCTATCATTTTCTTCATGTGAGAGAAGGTTCAATCATTATTCATTATAGGCATCATAATTATCTCAAAACAAGCTCAACCAAAAACAAAAAACATCCTAAAAATGAAAAAGTAACCTAAAAACTAAAAACACATAAAAGAAACTAAAACACATAAACAATAAAAAGAAAACATTGAAGATAGGATAATTGAAGCTGTTGGAAAAATTTTAAAACAAAGGGAAATTCCCCCAATACCCCCAAAATTAAAATATGCATTGTTCTCAATGTATGAAATATAAAAGGAAAAACAGAGGACTCCCCTAGATGATCAATTGTGATAATTGGGCTCGGGTGTGGTGGCTCTTGATGAAACTCCTTCAATATGATTCAGCTTCAATGCCCTCAAAAGTGAAAACCAAATAAACACTTAAAAACAAGATCAATATGAAAAACACACTAAAAATACTAAAAACAACAACGAAAATACTAAATGGATAAAAATCTTTATTTTTGCTTGGGGTGCCTCCAAAGAGTTGCTCCGTTTTTAGAGTTCAAGTTAGATACATTGGGGAAGTCCGAAATGTTTGCTTTGGCCCTTCATCCATTGTGGTCAATACTCCCTCTTCATCCTCATCACTCGTGAGGATGAACTTCTCCACCTTCAGAATAGGAGATAAAAGCTCAAATGTCAACTCTTTGGTGGGAAAAGTTGGCCTCAAATTTATATCTATCAAGAGTGTCCTCTTGAAGGATCATAGGTGCATCCTCCTTAATGAGCGAAACAGCTTTCATCTTCTGCCCATGTCCTCCTCTTCATCCATATTTGGTTTTTAAGTGATGTCAAACTTCATTTTCTCCTCACCAACAAGGAATGTCATTTCCCCATTTTTAGCATCAATCCACACTTGACTTGTGGCAATGGAAGGTCTTTCTACAAATGAAACTTGTTGGTCTTTTCTATGCCAAAAGTCAAATAATCTATGGGGGAATGGAAGTCTTCAACCCCAACCAAGGAATTTTCAACTATTAGCTCGGAATGTTCCTTTTCAACTTGCTTCTATTTCAATGACGGCTCTTCGTAACTAACAAGTTCATTCTTCTCAATCAATGTCGGGTTTTGCAATTCTCCCTCAAGGGCTAAAAGTATTTTATCACATTCCATTATCTTCTTATTCTCAATCAATGTCGAGCTCGAAAGTTCTTTTTCAAGGTTTAAAGATATGCTTTCACTCTCCCGTATGACATCATTCTTTGTGTTGCTCGAGAGTTGAAGTCCCAAGACGTTCTCAAAGTTTTCTAATTCTCATTGTATTTTCGCTCATTCCAGTGATAGCACACATTTCTATCGAAGATTTTTCGAATCGGTGCCAATGTCGCTATCATGCTCAAAGATTCATCTTGGTTTCATACTGCAACCCTCATTTCAGGTTCTATTGTCTCTCTTAATTTCTTCCCTTCAATGCAAGCGAATATCTTCTTCAATATATTGTTTTAACTCGTTTTTATAATGAGTCAACTTCCTCACTTCACAATTGGATGGCCATGGGAGAATCGTTTTGCCCCCCAACCTAAATGGATGATAGCTCGACAAAAGAGCCTTATAATATGATAAGAACTGTGATGCTGCTTTAAAACGACCTCTTTAAAACCATAGCTCATGACTCCGTGGAGATTGTACTGGCTTCGCTGGCGATATCTCTCATGTTGGTTCTAGTCTGGCCACTTGAAGACTGACATTCATTTTCGAGGCTACAGTAATATTCATTTCATCTCCTTCATTAGACACATGCCAGACCTAGTAAAAAATACAAAATAAAAGAAAAAAATGAAATATACAAAATCCAAGTAAGAAACAAAAGAAAATAGGAAAAGAAAATTTTTGCTCAAATTAGCAAACTTCTCTTTTGCCAAAATATCAATCCAAACCAAACCGTACCTGTTAAGACCATAAGTTGTGCATATTCAAATTTATGAAACCATTACTGCAATACTATAAATTAATCCCCGATTGACCATAAAAAAATTGACAAGCAATTCATAAGCGCAAATATATTTGATATATAGAAACCATTACTAGAAGACTGAGGCAATTAACACTTCTAAGAATCTGCCACTCAAAAAACTTGATAAAACCCCAACTGATATATATACAAAATTATGGCACTACTACCAAATGATTATAAACTAGACTGACTAAAATCCATGGCAACAACGCCAAAAACTTGTTAAAACCAAATATAACTTGTATGCTCATAAGAAGGATAATTTTGTCTCTAAACTCAATTAAAGATTTAATTTGGTCTTAAAAACTGCAAGTGCAATGTGTCGCATAAGTAGCGACCTAAGTAAGTCCTTATTATCGTTTCGCCAAAGAATGAAAAGAATTTAAACTTCAACCACCTAACTATCAAGTTCAGCAATGTATATTTGAACTGTCAGTTTAGAGAGAATTTAATAACCTAATAAGAATTTTAATAACCTGTAATCCTACATTTAAAATAAAGTAAAAAATTTAAACTTAAATATAAACTGTCCAGATCGAACTGTGATTATCATTTAAGTAGACACTAGATCACTGATCGTGAAATTAGTACCCTCGCATTATAATCTAATTATATTTTCTCCTGTTGGAATCCAATTTGTCAAAAGGCAAGGTAGTATAGCTCGATTCCTCCTCCAACCATGTTTTCACTAAGAAGAGATTCATGTTCATTTTTGAATCATGATTCTAATCAATTACTTGTAATTAGAATTTCTATAAGATCTCGTATTTTTCTACAATACTCATACCCATTTCTTATGATCGCAAATTTCGCTCCTCAAGACAAAGCAATCGCTAGATTTCTACAGAAATGAATGACAACTTCATCCTTAAGATCTGAAAGAGTTTTCCCTTTCCTTGATTAGATCTTAGCTAACACGGGATCAAGATCATTCCTCCAGACCAAGGAGAGATCTCTAATTGATTAAATTGATATATCACTCAACCCTTCTCAAACCATGAGCAAATTGAGGATTTATCTAAGTAACTATTCGTGAGCTTCATTGTAGCTTCAACATACTAAAGATACCCCAAGTAACTAATCTATGCTCGTAATCTCCATCTGTGTCACCCGAGGGCCTCCTGAAAATCAGAGCCAGACAATAGTCCTTTCATGGGTATTAGCTACTAAGATTAGGAACAATTAATTTCACAACATCACCATCCAAATAAATTCTAAACCCTCAACTCAAGAAATTTTATTCTCATTGTGCAGAAAATATCATAACTAACATCATATCTTCCCAATGATAAGTCAGGGATTCGAAAATCGATTACAAGATACACCTAAACACCGATCGCGAAAATTCCATCAGAATCGCAATCAATCAAGAAATGAGTTCCACTTTTATCTGGAGTTCATTGAATTTAAATGTGAATGTAAAATGAATTTCAGGATTTAAATTCACTTCAAAACTTCAACAATTTACCTGCTTCACATCCAAAGAAACAAATTACAAATTACTCTAAATCTAATATACGGTTAAGAAAAGAAAAAATAAAAGAAAAGAAAAAAATATAATACAAAAGGAGGATTAAATCCTGCACTCCCGGTTCATCTGATATCGATCGACCGCATCGCTCCTCAGAATGCTTTCTATTTATGAAACAAAGTTCGACCCTAAAATCTGAGGCCATGTGTGAACCCTAAAATTATGGCCCAGATTTGCCTTCTCCGTTGCAAAACCCAGAAGCTGTGTCGCCACAAAGTTTTGTGTCATTGCGTATCGTCGTCGCGATTTCAAGATTCAAGGCTTCCTTTTCTTCACTTTAGAAGGGCAAATACATTCACATGACAGTTTCTTTCTTTAAATATGATAATTCTGTCGCGACAGAGTTTCCTTTGTCACGACAATATTTTATGCATTCCACAAACAGTTATGTCGCAACATCAATAATCATGTCGCAACATCAATAATCATGTCGCAACAAAGTTTCGCAAGCAGCTTCGTAAAGCGTCGCAACTGGTTTCACAATAAGATCTCCGTCGATATGTCAAATACCATATAATTATAATATCCGCATTCGCCGTGACTCCAGAGTCCGTCGCGACAGAGGCTTGCTGCCACTAAGTCGTCATTACAGCCTTGTTATGATGTCGCGGTTACGACTTCGGTGTCATTTTCCGTCATGACCCGCTTTCATGTCGCAACAAGACTCTTCCAGGTTCAAATTTATCGCTCTATCGCGCAACTCAATCTGCTGCGCGTCGATGTTTAACTTTCTTCAGATTGTGTCAAACTCACGCGACATAAAAGTTCGTCGCACCGCTTCCTGCTCAGCTTATTTCCAGGTCGCAACATTAAGATCCATGTCGCGATATAGTTTTATCTCCTCAGCTTGAAGTTTGTTGCAACGTTGGGTTCCTATGTTGCAACCAGGCCAGTTTAACAAGTAAGCATCACCATTCGCGACATAAATTTTCTTGTTGCGACTGAACTTCTTCTTTCAGCAAGCCTTCCTGTCTCAACTCAAATTCTAGTGTTAAAAGAGTAGGTCGCACACGTGAGTAGACTCATCGCACAGACTCTGCCTTTATGATCTTTCATTACGTCGCAATGAACCGATCTGCTCACCGCTACTTCACATTTCCTTTATGATATATGCTTTCTTTTTTTTGCGACATAAATTTCATCCGCCAATTTTAGATCTTTTGTGTTGCAACACATGTATTATTTATGCTGCATTTTCTAGCCATTTTCTTAAACGCTTGTCGCGATGTAGACCACTGCAATCACGCTTTTCTCTTTTCTCAGTTGAAATCTCCTTTGAATTAACTTCTACAAAATACAAAGTTTGTAAATATTCCATAATTTGGCATTAAAACAGCTTTGAAAATACTAAAAACAAGCTAGAAAAATGGATTAAAAATAGATGAGTTTAAGACTCATCAGTACCTTTCTCAGCAATGGCGCTAAAAACTTATTAGCAATTTTCGCAAGCGTACGGATCGCACAAGTAATATAGTGAACTAACAAGTCCAGATATCGATCCCACAAGAAATGTGGTTTTCATGAGGATCGGAGTGGTACTTCAACTTGCGAAGTCGTCACGCCTGATGCACCATTGTCAGCTAATGCGGGGCTCCTAAACCACGCCTAAAAACAAAACAAAACAAAATAAAACATGGTGTGATCAATGTCCACTCACAAGGAATGGAGTAATATTCAGGAACATAACTCAAGAAAGACTGTCATTGTCCCATTAATGCATTTATAGTTATATCTCTAGCTACACACTAAGTGAACGTGCATTCGGTATTACGTCCAAGGAACCGGCTACGAGGTATACACTTCATGCCCCTCAATTTCACAACAACCCTTATTCTTCTTTCATCCATCTACAGTCATTAAACGCCACTATCCCGCGCTCTTCTCGATAATCTTATCGATCACCTCTCCGATCCATACTGCCAAAGAAGACTACACTGATCGACACCCATACATAATCCTCGCATAATGCAGATGGAAGCATCCTAATCTTCAAATCTGGCAGATCTAAGAGAACTCAAATTTCCATTTTTCTTATTAAGACATTATTTGTATTTAACAAAATAATCGGTACTTATAGATCTAAAATTTTTATTTATATGAATCCAAACTTCTAATGATTTAAAAAGAGAATTCAAACAATTTCAATGGGATTAAGAACAAACTATAATAATCCTAAGAACTACACCAACTAACATCCACACAAGCTTGAATTCACAAAATCACCATAAAATATATATAAACCAAACATCAACTTCTACAATCAGCCCTAGAGGGAAGTTCAGCTACTCATTACAACAAAGTAATCTAACAAAATCATATTTAAGATAAACATAATAATGAAAGATTGACAAAGAGAGTATAGTTTAGAGATACAAAACAAATGAGAGATGAAATTCTTCTCAAACTCTACACCACAGCTGTGGGAGCTCCTCAATGAGCTAAATCTTCAATATCAACCCCAAATCCAAAGTAAAAATGAACAAAATAAAAAATCCTAAAATGATTCAAGAAGAAAAGAGGAGAAACCCTGGCGAGGCGTTTCTCAAAAACCGCCAACGAACCTTTAAATGTCCACATAAACTATCTATTTAGAGGCAACAAAAAGGGTCATTAAAATCTGTTAGAAAATACTGGTCCAAATTCCCACTATCTCTTGATCGCACAAGCGCTTCTTCGCCTGCAAGAAACCGCAGCCTTGTCTTCTATTTGCTGGCTCCTTCCTTTTCGCCACTACACGGCATATCTTCACCCCTGTTTTCAATGATATAATGTAAGCCTTTCCCTTCGCAACAAAGAAATTGCTTCAGCCGAGGCAGTATATCCCTTCTCAATAAGACCAACCTCACGAGAGGCGGCCAAACTAATAATGCCTTCAACAACTTTTTTTTTTCACTTTATTTCTTCAATCACTTTGCTTGATTTTTCTTCTAATCTTGCAAAACATGCTGGGCCATGGATTTAAAAGCTTTCTACACAAGATGATGAATCTGGTATTTATGTTGTATAAAACACATGAAAATCAATATAAATTAATACAGATCACACCTATCACTAAATTAAAATAATAAGAAAAACAAATATTAAAGTAATCATTTTTAGGTCTGATTTAGTATTATAATTTTTTTAATTGAAAATAAGCGAATGATTTTTATGATGGTTATTTGATCATTATTCATTGTCAAAAACAATACAAAAAATATCAATAAAAATGACTTAACATTATTCTATTTTTCTTTCTTTCTACTTCCTTCATAACATTTTATTTTTTAACTTTTTGAAAATCAAACTTAGGAATTAGGATAAGGCGATCTTTATGTTATGAACTTTTTTAACGGAAAGCATCTTCTTTGAAATATTCATTTTTTTAAAATTGTTTTGATCTAATAAAAAAGATAAAACATTTAACTTAATAATAGTTAAGTTTTCTTTACTTCTTAATACTTAATAAATCATTTAATATTTAAAATTGTTTATTTAAAAATTCTACGTAGCTTCAAGCAATAAAAAATAAACATAATTTAAAGAATGTTTGGCAAGACTTAACATTTGTTTATTATTAACTAAAATTGACTTTAAATTAAATTATAATTAAGTTGTTGACTTAAAACTTATTACTTAATTTTTTTTTTAATATTAAGTTTATTTTGCGACTAAAAAATTATTTTAAACCATCAAATTTACACATTTATTCTTATAAATTATAATTAATTAAAAGACTGGAGTAATTGTGAAGGATGTGGAATAAAAAAAATTGTGAAGATATGAACTTGATAATAAGTTTATAGTTTTTACCAGTGATTAAAATATCGTGATATATCGTCGATATATCGTGTATCAGTGTCAATTGATACGATATACAATATCGATAATCGGTTGACAGAAATATAGACAAAAAATCGAAAATATCGCCGATATATCGATTTGGGAGGTGATATATCGCCGATATATTGGTGATATTTCCGATTTGATTGAAAATTTACAAAAAAAAAAAAATAATAATAATATTTGAGGTGGCTGTCTCGTTATAGAGCAAAAAAATAGGAGAAGAAGATATGTGAGAGAGAGAAAATGAAAGTTTTCGCCCAATAATTAATATCGACTTATTGATTTATTAAACTAATAATTATTATCATTAATTATTTGTAGAAAAAATGAGAAGATCAAAAGACGGTTAAAATTATTATGTCTTCCTTAATAATTACTATCATTAATTATTTATAGAAAATAGGAGAAGATCAAGAGACAGTTGAAATTATTATGTATTTCTTAATAATTATTATCATTAATTATTGTAAAAAATTAGATAAGACTAGGAGAGAAAATGAATGGTCTTCCTTATTAATTAATATTATTAATTTTTAATAATTAATATTAAAATTTAGATTAAAAAAATTTTAAATTAAAAAAAACAATTGTACAAATCTTTAAATACAAACAATTTAAAAAATATTATTAAATGAAATATTTTGAAATTATTTATAGTATTTTTTTTTAGAATATTCTAAATAAAAATAAAAATATAAAAATTTAGTCACATACCAATTATTTTGTATCAATCATATAAAATGAATTTTAATATTTTTTTCAAATCTAATTGATATTATCATTTCATATGCCTTAAAACTAATTTTAATATATAAATTGAATATATCTTTAAATTTTGAATAATTTATAAATCTTAGATGTATCTTCGATATCTCAAGTAAATCGAAATCTTGATATATTTGCTCCAGCCAAATATTTTAATCCTTGGATTTTTACTTGTTATTTGAAGATATTTTTTGCTTCAAGTTATACAGTTAAGGTATTTTACAAAATATGTTTAATTTATTTAATAACTTAATTGTTATTAAGTTATTTTAAAATATTGAGCTGGCTAAGATACATCCTCTAAACTGTATCCGGTTCGGATAAATTTAATGTAATAGAAAAAAAAAAAAAGATTAGAAGTGATTGTCATTTTCTTTGAGGGCAAAAATGGACTATGAAGCCATGTGTAAAAGTAAATAATTGACGAGTAACTTTCTGTTTCTTTTGTCATGGCACAATATGACAATTCATCAATGAGTATGATTCCATTTTAAGTAAAAGCAAAAAATATTGATTCATTAGATATATTTTAGATTTTCTACTTATATATATATATATATATATATATATATATATATATTTTCAATTTTTTATTCTAAAATAAAAATAGTAACTCATGGCACAATATGACAATTCATCAATGAGTATGATTCCATTTTAAGTAAAAGCAAAAAATATTGATTCATTAGATATATTTAGATTTTCTACTTATATATATATATATATATATATATATATATATATATATATATATATATGTTTCAATTTTTTTATTTTAAAATAAAAATAGTAACTCTTGTGTTCAAACTATGAATTTATATGGCATTTTTTTAAAAAACTTTTAAAATTAGGATAGATAACTTTTGCATATTTATTTTTTGAATTCTATTCACTTTTGCATATTATATTATAGTATTCCATTTTTACAAGAATCTTGTGCATTTATCATTTGAACTATACCTTAAGGATAAGATAAATCTTTATCAATTTATATAAGAGAAAACATTTTTAATTTTTTTTTAAATTAAAAATAAGAAATGTATGTCAAATAGTTTTCTATTAGATATCCTATATTACCTCTAATTTATGCTTTTAAAAAATGAAAGAGGCCTCTTACAAAATAATAATAATAATAATAATAAAAGAGGCAAAAAATATATCTATATCTATGGAGATCATTAAAGTAACAATAAAAAACGTAAGTCTTTCAAAAAAAATAAAAACAAAAATAAAAAACGTCACCTTTATTATTAGAAATGAAAGTGGGGAATAGACGTATGTAAATAAAATTTTAATAAAGAAAACATGGCATCCTTCCTGACATGAAATAAAATTGACATACAAACTATATGTCTATGTCAATTTCAAAACTTAATATTCCTTTACAAAAAGTAAACAACCCTTTTCTCTTGCTCTTGCTCTTGCTCTTGTCAAACCCCTACCCCCAATTTAGAATGTCGGACCTCGCTTCGATTATCTCTCGTCATCAAACAAAATTATTTAATATTGTGCTTGGAAAATGTAACAATTTTCATTAAAAAAAAATGATTTAATACAGTACTTGGACCACTCTTAATGTAAAGTCTGTAACAATTAAAAATGGTATCTAACTTATGACTAAAAATCACACAAACTTACAATGTTGTCAAATAAATAATTTTAGTACAATCTATGTAATTTATATTATTTTTAATAATTTTTTGTCATCAATTATAACTCAGGTGTTAGCTTGGTCCCTCAACTAATATGTATTATTTATCTGCTTTACCTGCTAGAATGTGTAATAATTTATTTGTGATTTTTATAAAAAAATTTGTTTTTCCTTTAAATCTATACACTTTGCATCATAACATAATATTTTGTTTTTTACAAATATATCCTAATTGGGACTTAATTATGAACCCCTCTCATTCTTAATTCTCCCCACTATTGTTGTTTAATCTGTGAAAAACATAACTAATTTTTTTTATAAAAACATTAAAATTTATCGCTCTTGGCTTGGCTTTCATGTGTTCATAACTAAGTTTTGCATGTCTTAGGCTTTTATGTGTTCATAAAGTGACCCAATTTTTTTTTTAAAAAGATTGTCATGTCAATAGCAACTAGCAGTCTTGGTCAGCCGATATCAGATAATGACAAAAAATATTCATTTTAAATAATATAGAGGTAAAAATGATAAAAAGAAAATTAATTGAGGGTCAAGTTCACACTTAGCCATAGTTAAGTGAGAAAAACGTCACTTTAACTCATTTTAAATTAATAATACTAGCACATTATGTAGCAAGTATGAAATAAAATTTTGATTTCAAATATAAAGTTTGATTAATTATTTGTTTGAAGCAAAGTTTGATTAATTACTAGTTCGAAGAGGATTGCACTTCTCCTTCACCCTAGCTTAATGGCTATATTTTCCCATTAATGGAATGAGCACATCAGAAATTCAGAAACCAATGTGTCGTCGTGATTTGAAGCTAACGGTCAAAAACAATGCCACGTAATATAGGCGTGGCACTTAATGCGAAAAGAGTTAGGCTCACAACCGGGTCCCACGTCACATCCTTCCATCCCACGTGCCAACTATCTCTTGTAACCACTTTACGACTTTTTTCTTTTCCAGCCAAAAAATTATATTTATATATATATATATACATATATTTAGTTTTGTTTGAATTGGGTTTGGACTTTTGTGCAAAAGAAACAGAGAGCGTGGGACCCATATACTGTACACGCGTCAACTCCGCACCTCATTCACGTAACTGTGACCCTCTCTCCTCTTTTAACGAAGATTCGCCAGCCGGCCACGTGGGCCCCCACTCTCCAATCAAACCCCCCACCACCACCACCACCACCACCACCACCTCCTCCCCCTTTATTTTAGGCGTGTAATTCCACGAATCAATGGGCCCCGACTGTCCTCTAGTCAACAAAGCAGCCAATCAGTGGGGAGAGATGAGTTCCCAAGCAACTCCTCCTCCCTCCCTCCCTCCCTCTCTCCTACTTTTCTTCTTTCTCTCTCTTTTTTGTTTTTTGTTTTTTTAAATAATAATAATTAATTAATTAATTAATTTTCTGGATATATCTTCAGGCTGTCCCTGTCGGTAGCGCGAACAGGACACGTGTCGATCTTCGGATGTTTCTATTCCCCTGCTTCTCTCCCACGCTATTGCCACCCGGGTCAGCTACGTCCCTTTCTCGAAAATGACGTTTTCACCCCTTTTATGCTGCCTTTTCCATATCTCTAATCCCCGATGTGCCCTTCAATTTTACCACCACCCATGTGTACGTCCTCGTCCCCTCTCAACCGGAGAATCGAACGGTGAAGACATGACGGAGAGGAGATGATGATTGGTGTGATGTGATACAGAGAATCTCGCTTATGGGTTTGCGTGTCCGAAGAGGATTAGATGGTGACGTAAGGCGTACGCACTATCAGCATCTGTAGGACGACAAAAATCCAGTGTGAAACTATCTAGAATTCAATGATGGGTCTGAGGGAGTGATACCCACGCCCCCTCATAAGCGCGTGTGAAGCAGCTTAAATTATCAAAAAATAATCACTACCTAAATTAGAAATAATATGAAATTTGGGCTAAAATCCATACCAAATCTTCAATATACTAATGCCTGATTCAATTAGAGATTGTAAAAAAGGCGCAAGTTTTCTTTATGCATTTTGGATTCCAAGCCTAATGAAAATAATTTTTGTTCTTTCGCTATTGAATTTATATAGTATTTTATATTTTCAAAAACTCTGAATTTCAGACTTTTTATGTATCAATTTCTTGTTTTTCACTAGGTCAAGTTTTAAGGACAACCTAATAATAATTTATGAAATTTGAGACCTCTTATGCACCAATTTCTCATTTACCATTTGAACTAACCTCAAAGTCAATAAAATGACAATCTACTTATTCAAAGGTTTAAAATTATTAAACGTTTAGTAATAATGTTTTAAAGATCAAATGGAGAAAATTTGAAAACAAACCCGATAGAGAGGAGAAGAGAGAGAGAGAGAGAGAGAGAGAGAGAGAGAGATGGAAAATGGAAAAGGGAGGACCACCAAAGTGGGAAAGAGATGGAGGGGGGGGAGGAAAGGGGTGTTAGGTTCCATATTAAATGGATCCAAACAAAAGTCGTTGTAGAGAGATTGCTTTTATGTCATGTCTCTCCTTCACATTATGGCTAATTCTCTCTCCCTATCACATTTCCGCTTCTTCTTCCTCCTCCTCCTTTGAATTATCTCTCTCTATATTACTTGTTTCTCTTCTTTGAATTTTCATTTATGATGCTATCCTCCACCCAACTTTTGGATTAATTTCCCTATATTATATATATATATATATATATATATATATATATATATATATATATATATATATATATATAATAATTACAGTATAAATCTAACTGAAAAATTGTACACACTTTTAATGTACTTTAATTTGAAAGAAAAACAAACAAAAAATGTAATGCATGTTATAAACGTAATAAAAGATGTGTTTATTTTTCGTTTTTCTTTTAATAAAAATTTTATTAATTTAAATCAGTAATACATCAAATTCAATATACAAAATTAAATTTACTAAAAACACTATAAAAACTACCTATTTCTTTGTTCTCTTTTTCCTATACAATAATATAAACACCAAAGTAACATTCACTAAACTTTATTGTTGGTTGGAATTCCCAAACATTTGCTTCAATAAATAAGTTGGAATATCCCGAATGCCAATTTTTAAGCCTTCAAAAAATATACCAAAAGAAGTCTTGACGGTTGAAAACTTCTCAGGTTTGCTTTCCTTGTCGTTATTTTCCCTATAACCAAACAGGTTTTGTTTTGAAGGTTGTAAACGTGGCCTTTCTACATCCATAGACAAGTAGGGTGTTAGGCATGCACCATGGTAGACAGGTCTCATCCATTATCCATCTTTGACCCTTCTTTTTTTTTTTTTTAAATAATAATTTGGAGGAGAGGGCACAGTGCCACACACCCATAACTCAATAATTTACATTTCGTCTACCAAACCAATCTTGAATGGAGTTCCAAACTACTTTTCTTTGATTTTTCCATCTTATTCTATGAGGTACAATTTGATAGATATTTCTCAGATTGCCACTACCCAACACAGTTTTGTCCTAAAAAGAAATGATTGTGACCTTAAAAAAAACTTAGCAACAGAAAAAATTATTTTCTAATGAAAAGATAGAAAGCACCGTCACCACATTTTTCAAGTAGTGGGGGTGATTATGGGGTGCAACTGCCCCCACACTAGCAATCAGGGACTCTCCCTCTACATTCAATCCAAGGGCTTTCACACTAGGAGTAGGGAGTAAAAAATATTTTATTTGAAAAAAAAATTATAAAATGAAAAAATTGAAGTGTTGTTACTTTTTGTATCTTGTGATTTAATAAATGGGGGTTATGGATGGATCGAGGGGAAGCTTCTGAATTGTGTGGAATAGAAGTTTGGTGTTTTGGAGGCATAGTGCCTCTCAAAGTATGGACAGACTCCCAAATCCTAAAATAAATAAAATATCAAATCTTCCAAAAGATGGCCAATTTCACCATCAATTACAATCATCATCCATTATATTTATCTGTAACTCATTTTTCTTGTCTTTCTTTCTACTATTATTTTAAATCAAACTATTAGGGCTAGTACTGCACTACTCCTGTTGCATGTTTGTCATATCACAAACTTTCCCATTCATTCTAGGCAACCAAACAAACAGATAGAGAAAAAAAAAATGTTAATAATGGGGGTGATGAGATATGGTGTGGTTGGTCCATGAGTCAAGCTGTTGAGTTTTGAAAACAAAATTGTTAAAGAAATGGGACCCCTGTGGGGGGTGGGGGCTCTTTCTCTCTTTTTCATTTTGTTTTGTGTGTTGATGTTCAATGATGAGATTCCAATTTTCATGCTTGGACAGTGGTATCTACTTGTTTTTTCAAATCCAACTTTTTACATAAACACTCCTCTCTTATCCTCAACACCCAACATCTTATTAAAGTCCTACTTTCTTTTCTTTTATTTTCTTTATTTTCTTTTTCAAAATAAAACTATGTTCTTTTTCCTTTTTTCTTTTTAATTTATCATCTTCATTTACTCACTTGGGGATTGCCGACGAACAAAAAGACACGTTTGGAATGTTGAAATAAGCAAGGGAAATTTTTGAAAAATATTGTTTCTGAAAATTTTTCCCAAGCAGGGTCTCAAGGTGTGAACAGAGTCTTTGTCCCCATTGGTGGTCAAGTTGTTTAACATGTTGGGCAGCCTATGGGCCTCACCTCGCCCATTTCATAATACTTTGTGTTTCCTGTTAGGTACTCTTCTGTGTATGTATCTATCTTACAATTATTTTTATTTTTATTTTTTATTAAAAATAAATGACAGAATGAGAAATAAATTCAATATTTTAAAAATTGGATGGATAATTAAACGAGAAAAGTTACTGATTCGCAATTAAGGATTGAACCGGTAATCGAATTGAATTGGAATCATATCAGAGAGATCACTGATCGACAATCTGATCGGATAGACTGACTTGCCCGATCTGATTTTTAAAATATTGAATAAACTATTATTAGTTTATTAATAAATTGATAAATAAAAATTAAAAATAAGAATACACTTGTTTTCTGTTGCAATAATTCCAATAAGGACGGCTGGATCTGGTAGCCTTGAAGCCTGTGAAGAGGCCCATTGTTGGTATAAATAAGATTTTAAATTGGCAAACTTTGGTGGTTAACAGAAGCCCATCTCTCTCTCGTCAGAATTTTTTTTTTTTAAACGTTTGCACATTTTAAAAATTTTATTCCAAGAAAAAAGAAAGATAAATAAGGAAAAGTTGTTAAATAATTCGAATATATATTTTATAATTCTTTTTTTTTTCATCTATTTTCATTTTGGAGTACATTTTGTCAAACTAGTGTCCAATGATTTTCAAAAATAAAATTCCATTTGGAAATTCACTTTTCTGGACTTGTTTTTACTGTCCATTTATGTGCAATACAAAAGTTTTTACTCATAATATTTTATAAAACAATTGAAAATAACTCAATATATATATATATATATATATATATATATATATATATATATATATATATATATATATAAAGTCTTTGATATATATAAAGTCTTTTTTGATTGTTGTTGATATATATAATCTTTTTGATTGTTGTTGTGTGTTTCTGACAAGGATAAAAATTTCGACTGATTCTGACAAGGATAAAAATTTCGACTGATTTATCCACGATATTTCAAGTACCGGCCAGCATCAAACGAAATTGCCAAAATTCGAATGGTATATCGGCTGGTCAAATTCAGGTCAACACACTTAAATTTTTTGGGTGAGAAAAAGTATCTGATGGGATTCGCACCCATGAGCAAACATTATAAAATTAAATAAGGGAACCACTAAGCTACACTATTTGAATATTTTATTAACCGGTTTTTCAAAAATTTATACTAACAACTGATATTTTTATATTATTTATATAATAATTAAATATGAAGAATATAGATTATATAAAAAAATCATACATTAATATGTATTTTATTTCTTCAAACTCAAAAAATTATAATTTTAATATTAAGTATATCTTCAAATCGTCTATAGTTATCAATTTCATTAGTGTTGATGTTAATAAATATTTATCCTATGTTAATAAAAATTATATTTTTATTATTATAAAATATAATAAATTATATTACAGATATTTTAAATTTTCAGAAAAATAATTTTATTTAATATAATATAAAAATTATAAATACGATCTATATTTAATAAATTTTATTATTTAAATTGATTAATCTCAAATAAAATATTTTATAGAAAATTATTTAATTTTTATTAAAATGTAATAAAATGCGATATAATAATAAATTTCAAATTTTAAAGTAGAAAAATATCTTATATTGATTAGACCTATAAAATAATTTTAATATGTTTACTTTATTATTTTTTAAATTATTTTACTTATGTTTATGAATTTTGAATAATTTTTAGTTTTATCAATAATTTTTTCAAAATATTTACCAATATTTTTTGATATTCGATATTCTCAATATATCCGTAAAATTAAAGTATCGATATATCTGTATTTACTGATTTTTTAATCATTGGTTTATGGAAAGGCATAAAACTATTTTCAAAAACAAGTTACAAACATAATCTTAGATACCAACCATATTTTATCCCTTGCTGTTTATATTTTAAACCATAAATCACTGGAAAAATTAATAAAACGGGAGTAGCATACGGTCTTACCTTAACGGAACTGCTATGTAACTAGTAGTAAGTACCATTCAGAAAAGCGATTAAAAGATTTTTTCTTGCTTTGAAGTTGACATTCCTACGAATTATTGCTAAATTGGTTAAAAGGAAAAGGAAAGATATTTCTTAAACTGGGCCGCTATTAACAGCGCTTCTAAACTTCTTGTATGTGCTGTAATCCAACCATGAGCCCAATTCACCAAGCCGATACTTGTCACTTGTCAGTAGCTCAGACAGCCCATCCCTATTGCAATTTTCTCAACAATGTACAGTGTAATGTGTGATTAAAACGGATTGTTTAAAATTACTAACAACAGATTTTGTGATGTCTTTTCTACTATTCATATAAAATTAAATTTTGAAAATGATTTTTTTGGATTTTTTTTTTCAAGTTCTTTTGATGTTTTAAGGGTTGTATTGGAATAGGAGAATTAATGACTTTTTTTGAAATTAAAAAGTGAAAGAGATATTGAATTACATCCTTTAAAGACTATAAAAATCATAGTGTATTCAATAATGACTTTGAGCCTATAAAAACCAAGTTATATTTAATTACAATTTTTATAGACTCTACAAACTTTAATTATTTTTTATTTTAGTAGAAGGATAAATATTTTCACCTTTCAAAATTCTCCTACACTTCCGTAAAAGATTTGAAACAACTTTTTGATGAGTGAAACCGTCTATAATGACATGAACAAGGGAAGAAGCCGAGGTTGTAACATCCTAGGTATGAATTAGGGAATTTTCTTATTCTACTCTAATAAATAGCCTTTCTCTTGCTAGAGTTTCAAAGAATGTAAGGTGGAAAGTTGAGGATGTAGGGTTTAAAGATCAGATTTTTAGGTAAGGGTTTAACCCTAAAAATTAATATTTTATTCATATTTTAATTTAAAAATACATTGTTGTTCTTTGAAAAAACTTTTTGTAGAGATTAGAGAATGTTAAATTGGAAATTTTAAAGTATAAGATTGAAGATTGGATTTTTTCAGGTAAGATTGTTGATTTATGAATTATTAATTTATATTTGTTATAACATGTTGGTGAGTTTTTGAATTTTTTTTTTTTTAATAACTTGTTTGAAGAATTTGTGATTTTTAAAGATATTTTTTTTTTTACTTTTGATGATGCTTTTATGATTATTTTATTATTATTATTTTTTTTACAAAAAATACGGATAGTAATATTTACCCTGCTTTAAAGGAAAAAAATTCGACATCGGTGTACAATCTAGTCTCTAACTTGAAAAGTCAATCTAATTAAGGAAGCAAAGCGTGATGGCGACTTTAGAGACTTTCTGAATAGAGATCGTGTCACACCCAGATTCTGGTCAGGCCAAAATGGCGGATCGGCTGGGTTCGGGCGCGAGACTATACTGGGACTCTTTACTGTTTTTTTTTAATTTGAACTTATGCGCATTGGGTATACAAACAATTCTGTAATAAAAAAAATCATTTACATATACAAAGAATTACCTTGCAGTGGTGTCCGTAATCCCAATACATATATATTGAGTCCCGTTTACATATACAAAAGCGTACTTTTACATTTACAAATCGAGCGCGGGACTATCTTGTGATGAACCTCTTAGTGTCTTTGTGAGGAAATTTGTATCACGGAAAGATCGCGAGATGTCCTCCTTTGTACCTACGGATTAAAAGCAGTACTAAGCTTTACACTTAGTGGGAAAGCGTATCTTATGCTTATCAAATGCACATGCATTTATCTTGAATCATAAATAACATATAATAATGTGAATATCAGAATCTTGTGAATTAAATATACGCATTTACATACATAATTATCATACCTTAACATTTTTATGCTTGTTCGGATCTCTTGTATCTGATCTTGAACTTATACTTATAACAATCTTATCTTTACTGAACTTACGCCTTAGCGGACTTATTCTTATTCCGATCTCCCGTAGGACACATATTTATAATTATCTCCCGTAGGACACATACTTATACTTATCTCCCATAGGACACATACTTATTCAGATTCCTCGTATATGTATTCAGATCTCCTAAAGGACATATATATCGGACTTATACTGATACTTGTCTCGGACTTATAATTATTCAGATCTCTCGTAGGAGGTACGGTGCTTAGACCTTTACTAAGGTACCCGTACGTATTACAAAACTTATACTGGTACTTTGTATCTTGTACTACGGAGCATATCCTGGTCTTACGGAACTTATACTTGTATTACTGAGCTTATTCTTGTATTTCATATCTTATACTCGTTTTACGGAGCATATACTTGTCTTACGGATCTTATACTTGTGTTACAGAGTTTATTCTTGTATTTCGGATCTTATACTTGCATTACGGAACTTATTCTTGTATTTCGGATCTTATACTTGCATTACGGAACTTATTCTTGTCTTTCGGATCTTATACTTGTATTACGAAGCATATACTTGTCTTACGGATCTTATACTTGTGTTATAGAGCTTATTCTTGTATTTCGGATCTTAGACTTGTATTACAGAACTTATTCTTGTCTTTCGGATCTTATACTTGTATTACCGAACTTATTCTTGTCTTCCCGGATATATACTTGTTCGAATGCACTGAATCATTTTCTTCTTTTTCTTTTGGCGTTTCGAGTTTGTGATTTCGCGTATAGGTATAAGAAGTCGACATTCACGGCCAGTTCGATTCTTCGAGATCACATCGCATTTGTCGCCCATTAGCAATGTGATCTCACGTTCAATATTGCAATCTCATATTACTATAGAAATTCGGCATTCACGGCCAGTTCGGTTGTTATTTGAATCTGTCTGTTTGTCATTCGGTAGCAATGTGATCTCACATTCAATATTGCAATCTCACATAATACTATAAGTCAACATTCACGACATATTCGGTTGTTGGTCACCGTCTATTTGTCATTCGGTAGGAGTCTTGATCTCACGTTCAATATTGCAATCACATATTACTATAGAAATTAAACATTAAAGCAATGATTCGAGTTGTTGAATCACTGTCGCATTTTACAATAAATTCCCGATTAGCAATGTGATTTCGCATGGAGCGGTCCCGAGCGTGCACGCCCCACGTAATAGAAGTGTCATTAGCCGAAGTGCGAAGCACCCGATCGAGCGATGCACTCATTCATTCATCGGTCTGAGTCATCATACTATCATATGTCTTTAAGAACTAAATGCTTTATCTTGTCGCATTAATCTTCATATCATTTATGTAGATCTACGGTCTTTATCTATTCATAGCCTTCTTAATTGGCTATCAACATTCGATCGTGTATTTCATATCATTGAAGATTTATCTTTACGGTTATATGTGATAATAATCATATATAATCTATTTTTATTCGTATAGAATAATTAGGGCGTTCTTAAGCGCGTGTAATATTCGTGACGTAATGCGCTTCGTGTTCATGTTCATGTTTCAATTCGTTTTCATGTTTCATATCATATTCATGTTTCATGAACATCTATACATATTGCATTTCGCATATTTTTCTGTTTAGTGCACTTATTCATGCTAGGAGATTTCATATACTTATGCAGTATGATGCCTATGTATTCACACATCATTCATGTATTCTTGTTCTCTATGAATCTACTTTACTTAGAAATTGGAATGGTCAAACTCAGGATTATGGCATATTCATGCCAAGTAGTCATTTTATCATATTACACTAGGGGTGATTTGAAATACTCATTTTTCGAGTGCCCAACTCCATACACGACCTTTGGTTCTTTGTACTCCTTTGAAGCTAAGGTTCTAGGGTTCTTCTCCAAGCGGAATCACCCAAATCAGAGCTTTTCAAAAACTCAAGTTATGTCCTAAATAACCAGGACTACTCTATGTTCCAAAACCGAACCAGAAATTGGCTTAAACATAGCCCCACTTTGAGTGAATTTATGGGCCACATACAGTCAGAATTTGAAGGTACCTGTTTCATGATGTTTTGTTTTCCTTGAAGTCTAGTTTAACCAACAACTTGAATCACTCAAATCGGATAAGAAATGACCAAGTTATGGCCAAATAATAACCACTTGTGGTTCAAAAGCAGGCATTGGGTACGGTACCGAGATTGGTGCCGGTACCAATGATTCTCTTTACTGTAGTGCGATCTTACTCTGTTTGGTATCGGTACCACCGCTCGAAATTTTCCAGAAATGGTGGTTTTTCTTCCATTTTTCCATATTTTTCCACCCAAACCAACTCAATAATCAATATACACATCAAAATCACTCTATATCCATCTTGTAACCTCTATTCTACTCAAATTCCATCTTTGAATACTTATCTTACTTTAAAAAACCTTTCATAAATTACTCCCAAACAACAACTCTAATATGGGTCATAACCCATACCTGAGCCAAACACAAAAGTTAGTTAGGGTTGTTCTAGCTTAAACTCCATTACTTTGCAGATTAAACCGTGAATCCAACCTCAAGGGAGGATTCCATATGATTCCATAAAGGAATTCATTACAGGGTTGGGTTTAGCACAGCCTGACCCACTGACCCCTGACCCCACAAACATGTATCCATACAAATCTATACAAAGTTCCATACTAAATGTTAGATTCCATACAAGATTCATAATTTCCATACAAAAATCCAAAGATCCATACCTTAAATTTGGCTTCTTCTTCTACCTTATTCTTCTTCTTCTTCTCCAAAGATCCATACCTTAAATTTGGCTTCTTCTTCTTCCTCCTTCTTCTTCTTCTTCTTCGCCTTCCCTTCTTCTTCTTCTTCTCCACCGTTTTTCTCCCCTAAAATGAGACCAAATTTGGTCTTAAATTCAAGCTCTCTCTTTAGGCCATGTTTGGCTCCCAAAAACCCATTTTTGGGTTAAGTTTTAATTATTTCATTTTTGTCCTTAAGTTCTTCTCTTTTTGCAAATCAAGTTAGGCATATTTCTATTTTAACCCCTAGTCTTTCCCTTTTATGACCACTAGGTCCTCAAGTGGTAAATTACATATTTACCCTTTGCTCTCATATTAATTTTCGGGTTTCTCGTTTTATTTCCCAAAAATTCATATTTAACTTTTATTAAACCCTAAACATGTTTGAAAATTGCTAGGGTATATTTCGGGGTGTTACAGATCGAAAACCTAGGGCCTAGATGTCTTCGCGTTATCAGCGTTTAGGTCAGATAACTCGTGGCTAAGGTCCATTATTGCATGTGAGGAGAAACAAGTAATTAGAGAGAGTGAAAGACAAAACGTTTCACTTTCTTTTATGATTTAGTGTGTTTTTTCTATGCACACTAGTGAAGCGCGCTCACATAAAACACACGAATTGAACTAGTAAGATTTAGGGTTTGGTTTTTTAGATGGTGCAGAAGTATCAAGGATAAACGAAGGAAGCTTTAGAGCTGCAAAGGCTTAATGTTTGATGAGTGTGAAACTCATCTAGTCTTAAGTCCATTTTTCATGCATAGTTAAGGCCTTAATGTTCATTTTAATGCAAAATTACGGAGTCTTCCCCAATAATATTGTTTTGTAGCAATCAAGAGTAAAAGAAGCAAAAAGAATAAGAAAATGAGTTGGAAGGACTAAGGCAGGAAGTAGAATTTGTCACGACATTTCAATTTTTGTCGTGACACAATAGAAGGCAAAAGAATTGTCGCGACATTTTAAATGTTATCGCGACAATTATGAAAAGAGTCCTTGAAGAATCAACTGAAAGTTGTCGCGATAACCGAAAAATTGTCATGACATAAATCCCAAAGGAATGTCAAGCAGCAGTGTCGCGACAATCAACAAAATGTCGCGACAACCTCACATCAGTATCAAAGGAAAATTCATTAGAGGATTATCGCGACAACCTCACGGTAATGTTGAAGACATAATGAGGAGCAACAATGTCGCGACATTTGTAACTTGCGTCACAACAAATAATTATGTGGGCTTGCATTGAAGTCCACAAAATTTGCCTTTAATTATGGCCTAACAATGATTGGACCATAAATAGAAAGAGATAGGGCGCAAATGAAAAAGTAAAGAGGATGAGGAGAGAAATGAATACAGAGTAGAGAGCAAGTTAGAGAAGAAGGAATTTTTGTAAATAGTTTTCGTTCTTATACTTATTTTTCCTTTTAGTAAATTTCATTTTCTTTTAGAATAGTTGATCTGAATTGAGTTTTTGGGAGAGATTATTGAAAATAAAGCTCCATTATTGTTTGAACTTGAAGAACAATAGCATACATTGATCGTATTATCTTTCCTCATTCTCTTGATTACACCTACAATGAATTTTTTCAACCACCTAGTTGTTGTTGTGTGTAATCTAGTTATGGAAGGCTAAGCACCTTCTGGGAAAGGATTGGTTATGTGATTATTATATTTGCATTGATTTAATGTAGTTGTGGGTTTAAAAACTGAATTTATATAATTGGTAGTGTTTTGGACATGAGCAGTTCTAAGTATCAGTTTCAGATACCCAAATGAGATGTTCTAAGATTTGTTTTCCAAGATTCCTTATAGTGACAGTAGAAGGGTGTTCCTAAGATCAAAGAGCATTATCTTAGGGGTATGTTGAATTGATATTCTTAGAACTATTGAACTCCAAATATCACTATGATAATCAAAGGAGTTGTTCTAACCTTTGCTTTCAAGGTTTCCTTTTGAGTGACAATAGAAGTGTGTTCCCGAGGCTTAATAGCAGTACCTTGTGATTGCCAATTTAATATTTGAAGGTTTCATCTTAGTTTGATAGAATAATCTTGATCCTATCTTGGGAGGGATTATTCTAATCGAAATGCAGATTGAGGTACCAATTATATGGGAGAAGGCTTGTATTACCCTATCTATGGGGACAAGTTGACTTCAGTTCTAAGAATTATTTGATTAGTACTGATTTAGGAAGTCATCCAAGTCTTAAAGGGAATCAGATCCTAAAAGTAGCTTTTTAGACACATGTTATCCTGGTTTGGGAACATGGTGTTCTAAACTATGAAATGTATAGTGGTTGAAGGTATTTCAAGACTATACTAACATACCCTTGGACAAATCCAGGATTCAACCCATGACAAATTGTTCTTGAACAATATGCAAATTAAGAGTTAAATTACTAAGTCCTTTCCCAGTTTTCCTCAATCTTAGAGAAACCTTTAGTTTCATTGAATTTGGATACTCTTTACATATTATTTTTAGTTCACACTCTTGGAAATTGAAGATCAAATAGTGGTATCCTTGAGTAATTGGAGTACTTAATTTTTGAATCTTCTTTAAGATCTCTATGAGAACGATATCTGGACTTAAAAATTTACTTTATTACTTGTTGACCTGTGCACTTGCAGAAAAAAAACCAAGTTGAAGTAAAGTTAGTTAAAAGTAAAGAGAAGAGGATGTTAACTTTGGTCATGAGCAACAAGTTTTTGGAGCCATTGCCTTAGACTTAACAAGAAGTCTTAAGTATAAGCTTATCATGAACTTGCATACTCAATTCAAATCCACATAATAATGTCACACCCCAAATTTTCTCAATTATTGAATTTATATTATTCACAAA
Source organism: Tetrastigma voinierianum (assembly GCA_016808115.1). Taxonomy (NCBI): domain Eukaryota; kingdom Viridiplantae; phylum Streptophyta; class Magnoliopsida; order Vitales; family Vitaceae; genus Tetrastigma; species Tetrastigma voinierianum. Next base: position 2,600,512 of record JAEQBH010000112.1, read on the forward strand.
GTAAGGAAACCATGGTCGTGTTTAGGTATAATGACATGCCATCAATAGGAATGAAAACCTGTGATAACATATATAATCGCATTCATAACTTGTGAGAACCTTATACACATTATATTACACAAAAAAGTAGTCTTTTAGATGAATACAACCCAAGGCCACCATCTTGGTGCCTCCACAACCCCAAGTCCCACTATGGATAGCCCATAATAACAAGGGTACAAAATGGGTATTAATTATAGCTTTCTCCTAAAATGACTATCACAACATCCAATCTACAACATGCAAAAGCTAGCTCAACCACCCTTATCACACCTTCTCTCCTGCATCTAAAATGTTGGGAGAAGTAGTGTGAGTTCACAACTTAGTATGAAACTTTATGGTCATACTCTATATATCCAGTTAACATGAATTAAATATAAGATAGGATGCATGATCAGAATGTTTAAACATTTAGTGAATATGCAAGAACAATTTATATGCATGTGTATTGTGCAAAGAGCTTCATCTCTGGTTCTCTCAAGTTTTCCCTCATATTATAAACTGTCATATTTGCGCTATCAGAGATATTATTCATCGATGCTCCAAATAATACTTGTACATCTGTGAGTACTTTTTAGGACTCATACCCAAGGGCAGCCAACCCTTTGTCTTTAGGGACTACAACCCAAGGGCAAGGCTAACTCGTCGTGTCTTTAGAGATTGCAACCCAAGGGCAGGACCAATGTAACACTCGGTGTAAAATAAATAATTGGATTTGGTGTTACGGCTACCTAATCGTAATTAGGTAGAGGGTTATTTTGGTTGGAGGTCGTTTTTGTTTTGTTATGCTTTAAGTTTAGATTCAGATTGTTAATATAAATTGTTGGCCCAAATAACGAAATTTGGCACATTAAGGATAAGAGTTGTAGAGGACTGCTGCACGAAGTATCTTGTTAGTTTATAACATGTTCAATGTATATTGGAATGTGAAAAAGGGTATTTTGGTAAATTCTCGATTGAGTTTTATTAAATTATAAAGTGATTAGTCTTGTCATGAGTAGATTTATGTTAAGTTGTTGTAGGAATTAGAATAAAGTTGGGGACTTCAAAGCAAGGACCTATGTGCAAATTAGGGTCTTATATGCGAAATGAAAAGTTGATCCACGTGGAATGTGACACATGGAACTTCTAGAAGAATGGATTCCAAATTGGCTTTGGGAGGCTTTGAAATCTGGTTGAGCTTGGGAGAATGAGATCTAAATTTTTTGACTCTTCTCATTTTGTGCTCTCTAGATACAGTTAAGAGAAGGGAAGAAAGGAAGAAGAAAGGAAAAATGAAGGTTTACTCCAAGGTTAGAAAATCCAAACTTTCTCCATCTTTTGGGTATTTTGGTTTGGATTTGAGATTGGTTTTGGTTGGTAGTGTCCTTTGTTAAGAACCAAATTATGTGAAATGGATATGATGGAATTATAGGGGAAGTGATGCCAAAATTTCCTCAGAACCCATTTTCTTGTTCTGGTCATATCTTGGTCTCTGGATCTCCAAATTGGATGTTTCTAGTTGGAGATGAACCCTAAGAAATAGGCCTACAATTTTCTACAAGACACTGAGAATCAATTCTTACCCTAAGTCCCCTGTTTTTGAGCCTAAAGTGAAATGTAGGGTTTTGTTCCCTCAACAAGGAAGGTTCTGTATTTTGGCCATAAGTTGAGTTATAATGATCCAAATTAGGTGATTCTAATTTCTACTAAAAATAGACTCCTAGAAATACAACTTGCATGAAGTAAGTATTGGAAAATTTTGTCTTGATTGATCCTAGAAAATTTAGCAAGTGTAGAAGATAAGAGTGTGATTTTGTTTTAATTTGATGATTTTAGGTTAAGAGACTAATTGGAATTATTCTACTTTGATTCTTTGATTTAGGTAAAGAATTCTCTACTTAAAGGAGAAATTCAAGGATCAACCAAAAGGAGGTAGGGAAATCTTATACCATTCTATGTTTGGCCGTGATGGTTTATTTGATTATATATATATATATATATATATATATATATATATATATATATATATATATATATATATATATATATATATATATATATATACTATATATATTGAAGTTTGGAATGTTTGGTACGGTTACAACATGATTTTGAAATATCCATGCGGTGAATTATATTGTGTAAAATTGTTTTAAATCATGGCATGGGGATTGGGACTGTGGTGAGAGTCCTGGTTGTTGTGTTGGAGACGGGATGGTGACTAGTGTGACGCCCCCAACTCGGCATAGGGTGTCAAGTGAGGGGTCATTTTTTTTTTTTTTCTTCACGTATAAACTTTAAGCTAGTTTATTCATATCATGTTAAACATTTAACTTGTATTATATTCTGTAGAAGCGGATTACAAAATATATATACAAGTTCCATATATGGAAGTGTTCAACATTTACAATATTTACATTGGTTTACAAAATTTCATATACAAAATAGACACAAGGTCTTCATTAGGCACACATTGATCACGTGGCCTTTGGCTGTGATGTGCGGGTCCTCTGGTTTCCTCTTACGTACCTACGGATTGAACACCCGTGCTAAACACTGCAGCTTAGTGAGAATTAATACGCTATGGATGACCTGCATTAAGTCGCGCACTTATACAAATCGTATAACACGTATAACATTCTGATTCTTATCATTTCTCATATATATATACTTTTCATAACTAGTTTCATTTCTTATCATCTTCCATATAATTTTCATGTCATCTTTTACTTTACTTCTTGTTCTTGTGGCCCATATACTATCATCGCATAAGCGATGCTATGCTTCTCATATCATGTCATATATTCTCTCTTCATTTGCATATACTGTCATTTTCTTTTATGTTTTAATGTCTGCATAAGCCAAAGTGAATCTGAGGAAGCTATAAGAACCCAGTATTTGTACTCTTGTGTGAAATAGTGGTCTATAAGGGCTCGGCGCTGTACTCAGCGTGCGAACGGTGGTCTATAAGGGCCCGAAGGCGTGTGGTGACCTTCGGGGCCACCCAGAGTGATCAAAACGGATCTATCTCATGTCGACGAATGGGGCCTCGATATCGAACTTGTATGCTACATACTTGTTTTTTCCACTAATAGGCATGCAGTATCACTCTACCGGGTTCTAAGCGGACAATCAATAGCCAACATGTTCGATATATACCTCATATTCTCGAATAATTATTGTCATTCGGTAATCATATGTGATATATATATATATACAATCATTTATTTATATCTTTGCATTTTTCATATCTCATTATATGCATAAATAACTATGCTTACCATGTATGCTTATGAGCTATTTATTAATTCATAATAGGCATTCAAAATATGAATAACTATGGTTACACGGGAGCTACTATTTTTGTTATTTCTGAGGTGAATACTGAGTTCCAATTTTATCAAGCTATCTATGGATGAATTCTTGACTCGATGGGCTTTCCATGAGTCGGCATGCAGCGGAGTTTGGGCGAAGGAGTTATGACCTTCAGTTGGAAGTCATCGTAGTCACACCGACGAGTGACGCTGGCGGTGGTGACGACCTCGGTAAAATCTGTCTAACACCTTGGTCTGACACCTTCTATCCTCCTCAGTAATATTAATGGATTCTTAGTACCGAAAGGGATTTCCATGCAGAGTCGGGAACACCGAGAAAGAGGTTCGGACGAAGGAACGATAGCCAGAAGTTGGAGTCATGCGATAGTCACACCCGGCCCGGTGACACAGGCGGCGAGGCGGCGACATCGGTAAACTCGATCTAACACCTCGGTTTGACACCTTCTATCCTCCTCAGGTATATGAATAGATTCTTGACTCAATGGGCTTTCCATAGAGTCTAAGAACACCCGAAACGGAGTTCGGACGAAGGAGTTATGACCTTCCGAAGTTGGAGGTCATACGTAGTCGTAGCTGGCAGTGACTGAGCGGCCGTTACGAGGATGGGGTCCTGCGGGGCTGACCTCTGCGACCTCTTCGGGATGAGGGTCTGGCGACTCTTCGGGATGAAGATCTCTTGAACTCCTCTGAGGGAAGAGGTCTCTTGAACTCTTCTAGGATGAGGTATGCCGACCTCTGCGGGATGAGGTCACCGCTGACCTCTCTTCAGGGATGGTCTGTGACCTGCAACGGGATGAGGTCTTCATGCGACCTCTACTAGATGAGGTATCTTTGACCTCTTCGAGGATGAGTCTGGCGGCCTCCTACGGGATGAGGTTTGCGGCGCCTGGCCGACCTTTGCGGGATGGTTTGCGGCCTGCCTTCGCGCCTACGGGATGAAGGTCTCGACCTCTCGCCCGACAAATTTATTGAGTAAAAAAGACCGTAGCAGTGCAGAGGCTGAGTGAGAAATTAAAGCTGGCACATCAAGTTAATTGATGTGGCTACAATTTACTAGAGGGACTTACTACCAAATTCCTTTTATTTATGACCCAAAAACCCTTTCTAAGATCCGGCTACTAAGTATGATCAAAAATAGGGAAATTTTCTTGGTTCAACTTGCAACTAGACCCTTCCCAAAACACATATATAGGATCCTTAGAGCTCTTCTCAACTCAACCCTAACAAGAAATGAGTTTGAGTTTCCCAGGCCAAACCATACTTTCGAAAGAGGGTTCCCAGGCCATGTATCTAAACTTTCTAGACCAAAACTAGACTTCCATACACACACACATAGTTTCCATACTAGTTGTACGAAAATCGATACTTTTCCATACAGAACTTAACAAGTTCCATAATTTTCTATACAAAATCCTACAAATACTCATAGTTCCATACAACCCAAGACATGTAGTATCCCATACACCATGATCTTCTTCTTAACTCTTTCTTCTCTCTTCTCTTATCAGTGTTTGCTCTCCCTGCCAAGACTAAAATGAGATATTTCTTTTGGTCTTATCCTTATTGATCTTATCCCTTTTTATTTCACTTTGGTCCTCCAACTCTTATAATATTTGCAAATCAATTTATGATATTTTTACAATAGCCTCAAATCTTCTTTATTATTTGTAATTTAACTTATGCATATTCCTACTTTTGTTTTTATATTTATTTTATTCTGGACAAATATACTATTACTTTTATTATACCCTAAACATGTTATCAAATCGTTAGGGTATAATTTGGGGTGTTACAACTCTCCCCCCCTTAAAAAGAATTTCGTCCTCGAAATTCATACCTGATTCGAAGAGTTGCGGATACTGTGCTCTCATAGTTGCTTCTGGCTCCCAAGTAGCTTATTCTCTACTGTGGTGTTGCCAGAGCACTCACACTAACGGTACTTGTTTGTTCACTTAGCTGTTTCACCTCGAGCGGGAATGGTCTTTGGCTCCTCATCATATGACAAATCCTCTTGTACTTGTATCTCTTGCACTGGTAGTATGTGCGACTCATCAGAGTGGTATCTCCGAAGCATCGATACATGAAACACATCGTGTAATTTGGCTAACTCCGGAGGGAGTGCCAATTGATAAGCCACAGGGCCAATACGTGATTCGTACCACAATAGGGGGCCGGAATCAACAAAATTTATATCCTAAATTCCTCCTGCTGTGTAAAGCTCACTGCCGGTATAGTGGTCAGGTCGAACAGGGGATGGGTTTTCTTCGTAAACGATTTAAGTGAAGTCCAAAAATGGTGAATTTGGTTTGGATTTAAGGTGGTGATAAAAGCAGAGGTTGGTGGTTTGCAAACTAGCTAATCTGTTGAAATAAAATATAAAAACTCCTTGAAGCATTGGGCCCCTTTGGGTTTAAGGTCACAAGTTTGCTCGAGAGGTCCACAGGGTTCATTTCCTCGCGTTAGGGAGGATGACATATAGTCATCTCGAGCCAGGATCTTCATTTAACTTTAAAAACTAAGCCACTAATAATTTTCCATTTGATAGAAAGCATTTTATTTAGAATTTATGGTTCCTTGATGAAAATCTATCACCTTGACTCATCTACAATGATTCGTAAGAGGCGGTAATGAATCTTAATGGATGCAATAGTAGCATCCACTGGCCTAAAGATTACCAAGTGTGATCAAAGAGGATGCATCCACGGTGAAAATATAACCCTTAACCTACCTCGATGGCTCGTAAATAGCGCTAATGGATATCAGTGTATCTAAAGCTAAGAATCTATTGAACCTAGCTTGCCCGCATTATTGGCAGAAAGAAAGTACATCAAAAAGCTTTAAACCTAGAGTTGAAAATTTGGGAACCAAAATGTCAAAACCTGTTGCGTGAAAAACAGGGGAACCAAGAGTTTACCTTAAAACCGTTACCCAGTAGCCCTCTTCTTCAAGGAGGAAGAGATCTAATAACCATCTCTGAGTTGTCATCCTCGGAGGAGTGTTTGGCAATGAAGAGGGAAAGAAAGAGGAGAGAAGAGAAGAATGAGAATGAAAAGAAAACGGGGGCCCGTATGTTTCCTTCGAAAATCCAAAACTTAGGTCAACTTGTTGTATTCTGATGAAGCATATAGCCTTGATCAAAGTGAACTACCAAATTATCCTAACTAAAACTATTACAATGAGGGTAGAAAGGAGAGAAAAACCAAAACGGGTTGTTTATACACAAAACGGGGAAGCGAGCAATTTAAGCTACAAGTGAGTGATTTTAAGCTATATAGCGAAACTTGAGTTATGGCAATTTTCACGGATTCATCATTCCATTGCTTCTGCTATTTACTATTCCCCTTGCTCTATTCATTTCTTCTAGCTTTGATATTCTTCATTCCCGGCTTCTTGAGTGATAAAAATACATATGAAATTAGTGGAAATAAACCTGACTTTCAGTGTGATTGGATTGACCACGGCTGATTTGGCTTCCAATTCACAAAACTACAAAAAGCAGTCTGGGAATACGTCGGAAATTATAGCAGCTAAAGGGACCGAACATGTCAGTGGGTTCGATATAACAAATTAAAATTACACAAAAATTATAAAACCTATTAAAATAGAGGCTCAGAAAATAGCACTTTTTGGGCCTTGGCTCAATACGTTCAAAATCTCAGTATGACCACATGAACCTTGGACTCAACTTGCTGACCAGACATAGAATTTTCCTCCATAGTGATACCTTTAAAAGACCTTGTCTCCCGTTATATTAATATCTCTCACAGGTTGCTTATCGACTTTTGTTGATCACTAGCCGCCTTTAACCTGCTTAGAATAACTTGTACTTTCTCTTACGTATCTTTTGCATGTGCGGACTGTCGGTTTATCTTTCGTTTCAGTGCATCTAAACCACATAGAGTTCTACGTTTAGAAGCCGTACAAAAGCTTCATATGGTGCCGTACTATTGCTTGGTAGAAAACTATTATTTATAGGCCAAATTCCGTAGTGATATACATCTGACTTCGAAAATTCCGCCAGTATGACACAAAAATATGACCGACGCGAATCAATGTCCATCTATTTGTGGATGGAATGTCGTGTCTTAAACTTGACTTAGTGCCTAAAGGCGGCGTAATTCCTTCGAACCTTGATGTAAAGCTGAGGATCTCTGCTCAGAGCACAAGTAAGCAACTGACACACCATAAATCGCATAATCTCATCCACATATAACTTCGGTAGTCGATCCATGGGGCCGTAATCCAGTGGTATAAAATGGGCCGACTTTGTGAGCTATCTACAAATCACCCATACAAGTCATGTTTTTTGTTGTGTGAGGAAAACCAGGCCACAAATCCATGATAATATTATCCCCACTTCCATTGAGGAATTGGAGGGAGTTTATGGCCTGTGGGCACTTGGTGTTCGCTTTGACTTCTTGACACATCGAACCTTAGACACATGCTCAAGTCTCATCCCTTTTCATTTCATGCCCACCAATAAAGCTGATAGTCTGGTACATCTTATTCCTCGGGATGCATGGTAAATACCGTATTATGAGCCTCAGATAGCAACTTTTGCTTTAGCTCTTTATTATCGGCACATAATCTATTAAAATCTGAGCTTCGGCTTCTTTATACCAAAACTTGAGTGCTTTGATGGCATCTCTAACCATCGTAACTTTTACGTAGCTCTTCATCATTTTTAAGCATCTATAATCATTGCTTTAACGCGGGTTCAGCTTCTAGTTGAGCTAACATAGCTCCATCATTTGCTAGTCTCAATCAGCATCTTGTAGTGACATTGCTACCAACGTCTTTACGACAAAATAACCGGCTACTATATTTAGCCTTTTCGAGGATTGTGGTAGTATATGATGCAATCATAATCCTTTAATAACTCTAACCACCTCTGCTGTCTCAAATTTAACTCTTTTTGCGTTAGCAAGTACTTGAGACTCTTATGGTCGGTGTAAATTCTACATTTTCCCCCGTATAAGTAGTGTCACCATATTTTTAAAGCAAACACTACCGCAGCCAACTCTAGATCATGAATGGGATAATTTTGTTCATGTGGCTTCAACTGTCTGGACGCATAAGCCACTACTTTCCCATCTTGCATTAACATATCAAAACCAATGCCTAAAGCATCACTATACAAGGTATACTCTTTTCTGATGAGAATTTGCGTCGATCTTGGTATGACGACATTCCTTTCAACTGTTCAAAACTATTTTGACATTTGTTTGTCCACTCAAACTTTATTCCTTTCCTGAGTAACTTGGTGAGCGGAGAAGCTATGACAGAAAAGCCTCTCACAAATCTTCTATAATAACCCGCTAGGCCCAAGAAACTTCTCACCTCGGTCACATTTCGAGTTGGTTTCCAATTCTGTGACCTCGATCTTAGCGGGGATCATCTCTTATACCCTTAACGAGACCTGATATAACAGAATGAAACTTCCCTTTAGCCAAAATCACATTCTTGAGCTTAGCATACAACTTCTTTTCTCTTAACGTTTCAAGACTATTCTCGAGTGCTGTTGTGTTCATGTGCATCCTTAGAATACACCGAGGATGTCATTAATAAAAACCCGACAAATTGATCCACATAAGGTCGGAAGCCACATTCATCAAATCCATGAATCTTTGTAGGTGCATTAGTCCTTGAATGGCATGACCAAAAACTCATAATGGCCATATCGGGTTCTAAATGCAATCTTCAGCACATCTACTTCCTTTACTTTCAATGATAATGCCACGATTGCGGTGCATCTTCGAAGAACACTCGCTCCTTTCAAGTGATCAAAAGATCTTGGTTCTCGGCAATGGGTACTTGTTTTTCATTGTCATATTGATCTGTTGATGTCCGGTACGCCAGGCGAGTGCCCATCTTTCTTTTCACAAATAAAACAGGTGCACCCCAAGGGGACACACCGGGTCAGACAAATCTTATCCAAAGGTTCTTCTTGCAATTGACTCTTTGAAATTCTTTGACTCTGTTGGAGCCATCCTATCTGATTGCCTAGACATAGGGTTTGTTCTGAGTCTGTTCTATAGCTAAGTCCTCTCTCCAAGTGGAATGCCTGGTAACAACAGAACTACATCTGGAATTCATACTCTTTGGATCTGCCATCTTGTGACTCTCTTGAGTCAAGTATCATGGCAAGAATATCAATATACATCATGCCTCATAAATTTCTAGCTTGCATAGTGTAGGTCATTAGGACATTTACCTTGATCCAATGCAACGTATATTACCTCGGTTTGGTCAAAGCATCTCTAACCTCTTGTCTTTTAGACACAATCATACTTGATAGCTCGATTGCTTAGATAGCAATCCATACCTGAATCAATTGAGTCGCATTAGTGCAAGTTCTTGTCAAATCAATGAAAACTCTGTATTTGTATAATAATGGGCACATCTATATTGCCATTCACACTTATGGACTAGTTATGTGTCATACTAGATGTTCTCTTTTCTCTTTGGTGGTATCTTTGAACACATGCTCAATGCACATACATATAGACTAGTGGATCCGGATCGTCATTTTGCATGCATCTCTATATCTCATATAAAGAAAAATATACATTTATAACCTTAGGAGCATCCTAATCTCAGAGCTATGATTTTGTTGCCACAGTGGGTTAAAGTCAATAGGTATACCTAAGTTGCACTCTCTTCTTGGGCGTAACTCTGAGTGTGGCTTTCCCAAGAGGATCAAACCATGAGGGGATGGAGTTTGTCTTACCAAATGACTTATCTGTGATTCAAAATGGTGAGGCTTTCGTTTCGGATTTTGGTTTATAAAAAAATTAGTTGTTGTGTCCTAAGCTAGCGACGATTTAAATAGTTGTCTGAAGGCAGAGGGTTTGAGTCACTAGTTTGGTATGTTGAGTTTGTAGAGGTGTTCTCAGATTTATTCCACCGCATTAGGGCAAATGACATATAGTCATTTTCCAAAACCCAGTTTTTGTTTAACTTTAAGAAGAAATAACCCTAGTAACATTCTATTTGAACATAGCATTTTATTGACATTTAATGTTCTTGCGGGTTAAATAAACATTCCTTCTTTTGGTGGCTCAATAAATGACATCTAATGGATGTCATTATCTAGCAATAAGGAGAAATACACTTTGAACCCTAAAGCATGCGATATTGATAAGAAAATATGACCAATAGCATTTAAACCTAGTTTAGAGTTTGAAACACAAATACGCATTTTGTACTGAAAACAGAGGAACACAACGAACCCACATCAACCAACTATGGCCCTCCTCTTGGGTTTGGCTTAGCCAGAACATCCTTTGAGTTGTCATCCTCAAAGGGGTGTGTTGGCAGCCTAGAAATAGGAAAGGAAAGAGAAAACAGATAAAAAGCGAGAGGTATTAAATAAAAATAACGATTAAAATGAGTTAGGATTTACAAAATATTCATAACACAAATATGTAGCCCTTGAGCATGCAATACCAAACTATTCTAAAATAATACCTGATTTATTGGGGAGAAGAGAATTCAATAAGCAGTCATTGAACAAAGCAGTTCATGAAAATTTCTCATCTACACAAATTTTAAGCTATATGGCGAATTCAGGTATCATAGCGAAATTTCGCTATGTAGCGAAAATTCAGCATATAGCGAAAATTTCGCTATGATTGCGAAAATTTCACTATGCCTGCGAAATTGCCATTCTTCTACTACTTGTCTGCATCTTCGGCTTTGCATTATGCATCTTCCGACACTATTTCTTCATCCGATGATGAAATTCGGCCAATTCATACGAACTGCATAAATCAAACCTGTTGATGCGAAGCTTGATACAAATGATGGTAAAGTTTCCCAAAGCGCAATACCAAAAACAACCTCGAAACAAAATCATTACACTAAAAGGGACCTACACATATTAAATGACTTAAATAATATGTTAATCTCTACATAAAAGCACTCACAGCCTATCTTATTCTAGGACTCAAAATAGCACTTTTTTGAGTCTTGGTGCACCGACCGACACATTGCTAGTCCCTTAGCGATGCTAAAAATAATAAAGGACATCACAGTATATGCTTTGCAAAAGGTGGTATGTTCAAAAAGTGTCACCTGATAGAGCTCTACCTTACCCGGTATGAAAAATTTGGACTCTGGCTTACAAAAACTACCATCATGAGAGAACAATTCCATATAGGAACAAGTTTCGAACAGCATCAATTCCGAAATCCCGGCTGAACTTCCACGAATCTAAGTGTTTTAGGTAACGATTTGGAACTGATAAGCTGCTTCCGCCCAACCATTTGCCGGGACCTTAAGCGATGATAACCTAAATAGATTCATTTTACACTCTTATTTCTTACTTCTATTGTATTGTAGGGTCTCAATCTTTGAAAACTCGACTTCACGAAAGTCCGCCTCTTGAAGGGTCCGCAGGTAACTCCTAATTAAGGTTTGAGGCATCAAGTCAAAAGGATCTGTCGACCACCCCTAACTCTTGAACCACCCCGGACTTGAATGATTTGAGAATCCGGCCACCTACAACTCGCTAAACTGCCCCATCCACCCGTATGGCGAACAAGTCGACTCGACGGTTGGCTTATGATTAGTGCCCAAAGTGCTATTTTAGACCCTTTAACTATAGGTTTTGAGTGCTTTTGTATACTAATCTCTAATTAACGATTTATAAGGTCCCTACTATTCTCTTGATTGCATTTGTGGAAAATTTTGCGGAGTTTTGCGATCTAATCATACTAAATCGTTGAGTCGATCGAACATGGAAGGGTCGAGTCCAAACTCAGCATCGTAAATCAGAGACTAAGAGGAAGAGAAAAATAGAAGAAATATGGCAAGATGGAGGATCACGAGAGCGGGAAGAAAGGTAGCGAATTTCGCTGTAGCGCAAAGGGTACAGCGATGATAATTGAAATTTGTGATCATAAGCGAAATTTTCGTGATCCTCAAGAAATTTCGCTATGACCAAGCCTCGTTATGATGGCGAAAATTGGCTATCATAAGCGAAAATCACTTTGTGCATAAAAATTTACGCTTCTGTTTTTGTGTTCAAAGCGACTCCGTTTTGGTTTTTCTCCTTTACCTTAATAGCCTTTGTTTGGTTTGTTTTTGTAATTTCCCTTGCTCTGCACACTATATAAGCTAGAGTCAAGGTTTGTAAACATCAATCACTTCGCAATAAATTTTTGGAGAAGCTTTCAGCTCTCCCGTTTTCTCTGCTTCATTTTCTTTCCCTTTCTTTTCCATTTTCTTGGTTGCCAAACACCTTCCGGGATGGCTTGGAGGATGGTAATTCAAAACCTTCCTCCTTGAAGAAAAGGAATTTCTTGGGGTAGGATGCGGAAGGCTGGCAGGTTCCCATTTGTTTTTCACGCGGTATGCAACGGCGAGTTTGTGTTCCTTTGAACTAGGTTTAAATCCCTAGATTCACCTTGAATGACTTTTATTTGTGTCTTTTGGGTTCGGTGGATGCTTGTTGCTAAGTTCGTAGGTCATTGGTTACCCTCTAACAATCATTGTAAAGTGGGTCGGGAAAATTTTTCTTCACTATCGGTGACCCTTCTTTGCTCGCCAAACACCATCTTTCAAAAGGATAATTATTTTGGGTTGAGTTTATAGTTAAATGATGAATCAGGTTCGGGAGATGGCTATATATTAAATCCTCACGACTCGAAAATAACCAGGGACCTCTCAGTGACTTATGAATCCTACCCGATGGCCTAACACTTCAGGAGTTCTATTTTACATTTTATTTTTATTTCCTATTTTCACAAATCCCAAAATCCAAATTAAATTCACCCGCTTTGCTAATTTCATTGTTAATACTGTGCTAAAGAAACTCCATCCCTGTTCGACCCTTAGAACCGCTATATCGCAGCAGGGCTTGACTACTACAGTAGGAAGAACAGGATACAAATTTTTGTTGATTCCTCTATCACCCTACTGTGGCACGACCAAATGTGGCACGCCAAGTGTTTCCGGGATGGTGCCTAAGTGCATTTGACGAGTTGTGGAACACTTGTGATCCCCTATCACAAGTACCGTGAGTTGTTTTATATTTCCATCGTCATTTTCTTTAGTTTCATTTAAAAAAAAAAAAAAAAAACAAGGCCGCAGGATTGCTTTGTAGGCTTAGGCCGCCTGCTTTTGCCGCAGAATACATGTTTCAAAGGGGCTTGAATACTAACTAAATGGAAGAGGAAAGCAACATGCTGAGTATTCAGTGGAGAGAAACCCTATAGCATACATGTCAATGAGGGATTACAGAACCTGTTGGCAGCTGGGCAAAGAACTCGTAGAGAGAAATCCAAACCTACGTAGTCTATGAGGGAATATAGAGACCAATGGACGAGTACACCCTCCTACAAATGTTATCCCAACCTATGCAACCTCCACATCCACGTGATGCCTCTTTGTCTCAGCCTCAACCACCAGCCAATCTCCCGCCTGAGCAAGCAATTTAATCTACCAACCGGTGGGTGATGCCGCAAAGAACAAAGAAATCGCCACGCCCAATCAGTCAAAAAATCCATACTGTGGAGAACCCCCTGGAACAAAAATTAGATGGGCTTCAAAGTGAAGTGGGTCAGCAATTTGATAGCCTGCAATGCTCAATCTCAAGGCTTGCCCAACAACATGTTCATCAAGAGGAGGAGAATCCAGAAAAAGAGTGCCTGATTGACACCACAATGGAAGAGCAATATAAACAACAAGATGAAGCAATCCCACGGCTGACCAAGGAGGCAAGAAGTGACAGAAAACAAAGTGGGAAGGGACCCAAGAGCCTATCATTCAACTAACTCATAAATTCGTAATCCAAGCAAGCATTGCTCAACTCCAAAATCGTGCCACTCACGCCAGCAAAGATCCTCCCCACCTACTGTATATCCCGTCATAGCCTTAATCCCAACCTAAACCCCGAGGCACCCACCACTAAGGCTAGCCTTGCACTGCCTACCTTGAAAAGCCCCAAGAAATTAGTACAATGTTGTAGGTTTTCATACTCAAGCATCAAAAAACAATGGCACTACACATACGTATACACAAATGATGGTTCGAAAAGCTTGCCTGATTTAAGCACTAACTGACATTCTCTTAAGCTTCGCCAGCCCAAAGAATTCTCTCTAAAGCGCCCAAGGAGGGTTTGGGGAGCACAGTCTCCCCCACTTTTTGTTTTAATTTTTCCTGTTTTGTTTTATTTTATTTTATTTTATTTGGATTTATAAGTTTTCCCAGATACTTTCTCTTAATTTTTAAGTTAATCTTTGTTCTAGCTTGTTTTTCACTTTTCTGCAATTTTTCTTAATTTTTATTTTATTAATTTTTGCAGTTCTAGTGAAAATTTTGAAGTAGAATGAAGAGCAGCAAGTAGGAGGATAGGAGGAGGAGCAGGAGAAAATTTCGCAATCACAGCGAAATTTTCGCAATTGTAGCTTAAAATGCAGCAAGTTGGAATTTTCGGCCACATAGCGAAAAATCACGACGATGTTCCCCCCATGTGCGTACAAAATAGCAACAAGAGGTATAAAAAAAAAAAAAAAAAACGTCTGTTTCTATTTTTATTTTATTTCTAAAAAAAAAAATTGTTATTTTTATTTTTATCAAAAAAAAAACCTTGCTTTATTTTATTTATTAAAAAAAAATTTGTCTCTCAACAAAAAAAAAGTTTATTTTTATTTTTATTACTTTATTATTATTATTATTATTTTTAATAATTATTTTATTTTATTTTTCAAAAAAAAAAAAAAATTCACATTACATGGATAAATAGTGGGGCCTCGCATTACATAGCTTAAATTTTCACATGATGTATTTTCGTTAATTATAATAAATTCTTGCTACACCCCCACTGGTTGGGCTTTCTTCACTTTGCTTTCGCCTCATAACTTTTTCTCATCCGAATCTGCTTTTAAAGGCTTTTTGGTACCGTGGAAAGCTTAGAGAGTGTAGACCTAAATATAACCAGAAAGAACACTTTGAAAATTTTATGAAAGTGAAATTTTCAAAATGTTCCAACCGAATACTTTTTCTCTTTCTTCTTCTAACTTGTTCATTCAGTCAAATGAGTGGAATGGCGTGTCGATGGAAAGCCAAGTATCCTATCCAACAACGATCACATCTCATCAAGGGAGGTAACACCCTTCCTAACTTTCCAATTCGAGCCCCATTAAGTGAACAATAAGATATTCGTCGGGGGAGAGTTAGTGAAGGAAGTGGCTTTTGCACTTATATTTTTGTTACTATTTTGAGAAAGCCCATTTTTTTATGTTCAGTGGCTAGCTGGTTTTCCTTTTTGTGAAGCTGTTATACTATACAGCTTACTTATTGGACCCATTTTGCACCCAAATTTTTTTTGTGTTCTGCTTAACCTGTAGTTTGAAAAATTGAAGCACTGTCCAATTCTATTGATGTTAGATTGGTTCCATGCTTAGTTGAGTGGATGATCAGTTGAACTCTTGTTGCTTTCGACCATTTTTCTTCCACCTTTAACTAACCACACACCGAGCACATTAGGTTTCAATGATAGACTGAAAAACTGCGCAACCTCCTTTACTTTGCAATAACCTATCCTAGTGTTGTTGACTACCTTTAATAGGTTAAGGACCCCCATGAATAGAAGGCCAATGCGTCTTCCAAAAAAAAAAAAAAAAGAAATAAAAAGAAGTGAAAAAGGAAAAAGAGAAGAAAATTGCAACGCTTTGCTCTAAAACCAACACTACCCGAGGGGTTTATGGCTGTAAAGCCTTTAAAGCCCTAGTGTTCTAAACCTTCACTGGTTGGGAGCCGCCGATTTAGTGTTCAAGCATGGGTGGATGGGTGGGTTTTAGCAAGTTGTAGGTGTTTCCAGTCTCAAATCATTTGAAGTCCGAGTGAAACCTCGAAGAGTTTTTTTGGTCGAAAGACTTTATGACTTGGTGCCCTAAGCCTTAATTGGGAAGTCATCGGTAGATCCCTGTTACATGGACTTTGGTGAGGTTGATTCCTCAGCATTGCACCCTACAACACAAAAGAATTGTGGAATAAGAGGTGGGTCCCGACCTATTTAGGTCAAGCTAGCATGCTAGGTCGGGTAGAATAGTTGGGGAGAGTGCAACTGACAGCTTGCTGAGAACCGATCAACAAACACTTAGATTTTCGTGAAGTTTATGGTTGAGTCATCGAGAAGGAAGCTCTTTTGATACTCAATTTTATGGCATTCATTCTCCTCGAAATGGTTATTTGACAAGGGTTTGATGATTCTTACTTAGTGGTTTAGGCATTACTTATTACAGCACTTTTGAAATATAATTTTGTGAACATTAATTGTTTATCATTTTGTATGCTTTTCTTTCTTTCTTTCTTTCATTGCTAAGGGACCCCAGCAATGTGGGATAGAGGGGGTGTGATTAGTGCCCAAGTCTTGTACAGAACCACATTTATTATAGGTTTTTGAGTGCTTTTGTATACTAATCATTCCTAATAGTCTTTCAAATTGTTGCACATTAAAGTCCCTACTATTCCTACGATCGCATTTTTATTGGAAAATTTTGCAGTTTTCGCGAGCTAATCATGCCAAAATTGTTGAGTCTGAGTCAACATGAAGAATTCGGTCAAACCTGACATATGTCAGAGACTAGAGGAAAGAAAAGCTGAAAATAGAAAATATAGAATGGAGGGATGTGAGACGGGTTTGGAGGATGCGCGGAAGAAAATTGGCAGATTTGGCTATGGCATAGCGAAATTTTGCAATGATAGCGAATTTAGCTACTGACCAAATTCAACTATGATAAGCGAAATTTACATATCATAGCGAAATTCGCTATCATAATGAAATCTCTGTATCTTGAAATTTATGCTTCTGTTTTTGTGTTCAAACGACTCCGTTTTGGTTTTTCTCCTTTCTACCCTTGTAATAGCCTTTGTTTTGGTTTGTTTTTGTAATTTCCCTTGCTCTGCACACTAAATAAGCTAGAGTCAAGGTTTGTAAACATCAATTACATCGCAATAAATTTTTGGAGAAGCTTTCAACTCTGGTTTCTGTAGCCCCATTTTCTGCCTTTGTTTTCCATTTCTTGTTTGCAAACACCCTCAAGGATGACAACTTGGAGGATGAAGCCAATTAAAGCCTCCTCCTTGAAGGAAAGGAGTACTGGGAGTAGGATCTATTTATTGGAGGTTCCCTTGTTTTCAACGGTATGCCTTTGGCGGTTGTGTTTCAGAACTCTAGGTTTTAAATCTAGATTCACCTTGGATGACCTTTATTTGGTAATCTTTTAGGGTTCAGTTGGATGCTTGTGCTAGATCCTTTGAGATTCATTAGTTACCCTCTATTAATCCATTGTAAAGTGAGTGGGAAGGTGTTCTTCAGCGTAGGTGACCATTCTTTTTCAATGACACCATCTTTCAAAGGATAATTATTTTTAGGTTAGGTTTATAGCTAAATGAAGATCCGGTTCGGAGATGACTATATGTCATCCTCCCGACACGAGAAATAACCAGGGACCTCTGGTGACTTGTGAAGATCGACCCGGTAGCCTAACACTTCAGGAGTTCTATTTTACATTTTATTTTATTTAAATTTCAGTTTGCCAACCATTACACCCCCACATTTCACAAAATCCAAATCCAAATTAAATTCACCGGTTCAAGCACTTCAACATTGATCATTTGCATAATAAAGAAAACCCATCCCACGTGTTCGACCCTAGATAGCTATATTATGTAGCTTGACTACGGCGGTAGGAGAAGTAGGATACAAATTTTGTTGATTCGGGATCACCCTCTTGTGTACGAATCGACTTAGGCCTTAGGAGCTTCAAAGGCTTTGTCATATACCCCTGGGCCGGGTGTTCGTTTCAAGGAAAAGTGTCACGACTTTCCATTCACTTTTTCTTCTTTCTTTTTCTTTTTGCTTTTTCTTTTTCATTTGGAAGACTACATTGGTCTTCATTTGTGGGTAACATAAACCTATTATGGGTCATCAACGAATCTAAGTCCGGTTTTGCAAAGTAAAAAGAGGTATGCAGCTTCTTAACCTATTGAAGAAAGCGTGTACCTTTGTGTGTGGTGGTTAAAGGCGGATGGACAAAGTTACGATACTTTGGAATCTCAACCCGACCCAAATACTTAATCATGCGTACAGACTATTAAGCTTTGATGGTAGCAAGCGGTCTTCAATTTTCAACTCAAGGTAGGAGCTTGAAGCACAAAAAAATATAAGGCAAAAAAATGGTTTACAAAGTGTGAAAAAAGTAAATCTTGCTATAGCTTTGATATAACCAAAGTGGCTAGTACAAGCTTGCATAGCTAAACCTGATACATATTAATCTGTGAATCCTTTGCCTACTATTGGCTAATACATACATACAAAACAATCCTATACAAAACAAGTAGGCAGTTGATAAAGCTAAAACAAAACAAAATATGATAGATGACACTTCCAACTCTAACTTTTCCCCCCCAACAAAAGTATAACCGTGTCTCCACTGGGTAGGGATCGGAAAGCTAGAGAAGGGAGTGCAACCACCTCGCTCTGGTGGTGGTGTAGATGCCAGTGGATCTGAAACTGCTGCAGCGGCTGCCAGCACATCCAAGGAGGCTGCGGAAACGGATACGGCGGACTGATCACGAGTAGTGGGCTGTGTAGGCTCTGTCACGCTGACTGGCGGGAGACCGAGGTGGCTCTGAATCTAAAGAAGCATGGCGTGATTCTGCGCGAGGGTGACCTCGGCTCGGGCCATCAGCTCGGTCAATGTTGTGACGGCAAGAAATCCATGGAAGTACTAGGGATGTGCTTTGGTGGCTCCTGCTATGTGGAGGATAGGCCCGGTGAGTCTCGGGAGGAGGCTGGGGCGTAGGAGGTCAGGCTTGGAGATGAATGCGGGGTGAGGTCCTCTCCACCTCCACCTCTGGAACAGGCTGCTCACCCCTCGGCTTGAGTTCCTCTATGATATCATGCATGACCTCCTCCTATTCTTTGTAGATTAAAGGAAGTGGCATGCATAGGGCAGCTCGATGGATAAAATCTGAGGACAACTCAGCCGCCGCTCTATGCGTGGCTTCTCTGGGAATCCCAGATGCTCTAAGACCTAGCACAACAACCTCGGCATCAACAAGGGAATAGCCTCTGCCTGAGCCAGGTCCTTACGGTGGACCTTCTCCTCGAAGTGTAGCAACGCGGTCATGGCTTCCGGAGGAAGACTAGAATCCTCGGATATCGATCTGAGCCTCAGTATAACTCCCGCAGCGTGCATAATGTTGAAGTGAGAACGAGCTGGTCGAGTCGCGATCCCATGAGGGCCTTCTGCGGGGAAAGGCTGCTGCTTGAGGAAAATCCTGGCGGCAGGATGGTATCTCGGCGAGAGGCGAACCATCTCTAGGTGATGGGTGGGGCCACCGCCGAGTAGTCTATGGAATTAGCCCGAACCACTCGCGAGGCCAGCCGGTATAATATCTGCAGCTCGGGTACCGAGGAGGCGCCGATCTCCCGGGCGGGATCTCCATCGACTAAGCGACTCACAGGATGTCATAGTATGATAAAACTCAGCTTTCCGCGGGGATAGAAAAGCGCCTCAGTCTTGGATAATGACCAATGAATATCATTTGGATCCATTGCATCAAATCTTTGAATCGGTCATTTGTCGATGCCGGTATGTCGTGGTATGACTCTATCGTCCACGGCATGAAGATTGAAGTTCCACAGGTCGGATCTGACCCAAACATCGGTGCTGATCCTCGAAGCCGGGGATACTTGGGAATTCGGCAGACTGTCTAATTTGGAGAAGGAGCGACGGCTCGGGACCTGAGACGCGAAGACTCACACAGGGCTGGATGTCGAGGCCGCTTGGGCGGGGCCCTCCCGGCGTAGTCTCGGATGCGGGGAAGGGTGAGGAGTCCCTTTACGGGTTTAGTATCGCTTGGATGGGGCTGAAGCAGGCCTCCTCACAAATAGAAGCGAGCGAGACCATATCACTGCCGTATGGCGGGGCCACTTCTGGGAGTGTCTACGTAACTGGTCGGAGAGTGACGATTTGCGACCACGGATCTCCCACCCTCTCTCTCGAAGTCTTGAAGCTGGACCACAGGCACAGCAACGATGGGCTCGGGTATGAACCATGGGTGATGACTCGGAGTGCACAGGAACGGGCTGACCTTGTGACTCGAGCCCAGTGCGAGGCGCCAAAGGGGCTGGTGTAGGGCTCGGCTCACGTAGGCGCGGTGAGCAGGAGGCCACTGGCTCTAGTCTGCTGGTAACGACAAGGGCGCACGACAGTAGAGAAGCAGGGGAGTAGGGGAGCAGGGGAGGGCTTATGCGCGCACGGGGAAGGGCTTGAAAGGGAATGTCAACAAAATGAAAGGGAGATTTTAATGGAGGCTGTTGGCGGTTGAAAGGCCTCCAGGAGTGAGGCCCGCGGAGTCCAAATTTACATATTATTGCGAGTTGCCTCGCTAGTATATTCCACTGCAAATAAAAAATAAAATAAATTTAAATAAATAAAATAAAATAAATAAAATAAATAAAACTAAAATAAGCTAAATAAATAAAAACTAAAATAAAAATAAAAAATTAAAAATACTAAAAATAAAATAAACTAAAAATTTATTTAATTGACTGACAAAATTTTGGCTGCGGTTTAAGTCTAGGTGGGAGACCGACCGGCGATGTTCAATTTCACTCATAGGAGATCGGGAGAGGAGCTGCCGCTGCGATGTGAGTGCAGTTGCCCTTCATGTTCGGCTCATTTGTGTTGAGCTTCTTTTCATGGTATAGTCTTTGGGGGAATCATTGGCTCTTTAGGGTATTTGATCGATCCAATTCTCCATCAAGCTATTCCACTTTCGCCCTTTAATTCTTCCCTCTGATTTGTGAGCATTTGGTTTCCCTAAACTTGGACCAATCAGGTAAACTTCATCTAATCCTTGCCTCTCATCTTTTGCTGGCTTGTGCTTGTTGCTCAGGTGAAAAATGTTGAGCTCCAGTGTCATGTTGCCAAATGTGAAATTTTGCATGACTCCATTAGGCAATTGATTATTACATTGGAAGTGATTAAAGCCGCCTTTAGATGATTGGAACATGATTAGGCCCAATTGATGGATTTGATGTCAGACACTACAAAATCCACTTGGATAGTAGAATTTGTCACCTTTGTATCCTCAACTATGCCCCTTAAGATTTTAATTGATGGCTAAGGATAGAGTGATGTTGGTAGGCTTGAAAGCTCCTAAACCCAAGATGCTTATATCGAGTATGGCGGGTAGGTTTACTGGCACGGCCCCATTGTGATTAGCCACATGCAAGTTCCTCCAATGTTGGCCCGATATTGTGGGGATCCACGGATCCTTGTATTTCATAGAAGTCTTACTCTGAATATTCTGGCATTGACACAATTACATTGGAAGACTTTCTTTCAATGCCTAACCCTCTTTGACCAGTACACGAGGTCCTTGAAAATTTTGCATATGTTGGGACACCTTAATCATGTCAAGCGATTGGGATATTTACCTTCACTTGCCTTAGCACCTCCCAAATTTCCAGTTTGGTTTGTGATTTTTGTCTTGCCTCTGCTGGTACTTGAGGAAATGGAGGGGCATGTTTTCTTCATTGAATCTTCTCGTTATTATTCTCTCAGGCTATTCCTTTTCTTTTTCAGTTTCTTACGCGATCTTGAGCCTTTGTTTGCTCAATTTCTTTTCCACTCCTCAAAGTGATGATAGCCTTTACTTCGTCCATCCTTGAGTTGCTGGAAGAACCTATTTCATGGACTCCCTTTGGATTAGGCGTTATTAAGGAGAATCTTCCTTTCTCTTGTACCTCGGCCAGGGTTGTATCTGGCTGTTGAATCACGTGGGTGTCAATTTCTGATTAAGGCTACTTTCAAGCCCATCTATTCTCTTGTTCAGGGTGCTCCCATAGTATCAAATCTTTGAGCCAATTGTATGCGATTGATCCCTTTTGCTCTTCCAGCGAAATCTTTGCCACCTTGCTCGAATTTAAAATAGCTTGTTCAAGGATGAAGGATGGTGATGGCTGTGGTTGAATGAACAAGCTGTTGTTTGGCACCATAGAACACATACGCGAGAAGTTGGCTTCAAGAGATTCGGGTGGTTCCTCCAATTGGGATTATATGTATTACCATATGGGGCATTGGGTTGTGGCTTGTATTGGCCCATGGCATTGGCATGCTTTGTCATCAAATCTCTCATTGAGGGAGCAATTGGACAGTGTTCTTCTAGGTGACCAGTGGATTGGCAATTGATGCATGGGTTGCTTTGTCTGGGGATTTCGATCCTTTACTGGACCTCGTGTAGCATTTTTCCTTCCGGCTTTCCGCTTCCTTGCTAAGGTCGATATCTTTGCTTTCATCTCCATATCCTCTAGAAAGTGCAAAAATGCCTCCCCTTTGGTGGGCTGAAGGCCTCATTTTCTCCACCTCCCTTGGGTTTGGCTCATCCCATCCCTTGGAAGTTTTAGCTATAATTCAAAGTCCATGGCCGTGCGGTGCTTGCCCGAGCGTCCTCCACACATTGTTTCGATGGATTGCTTGCTTCATGGTGGAGACATACCACCATAAGTGATTCACAAGCATCCAAATATCGAAACCATGATGTGGACAGCCATTGATAGTTTCCACCTGAACCTTTCTCGGCCTTAGTAGAACCTTTCATTTGTCATGGGAACAAGCGTTGTAGATTGCCTTTTCCAATTCCTTGGTCTTGTGAGCGAAGAATTTTTTAAAACTACACTTTGCGCTCTGCCCGACTTCTTATGGTTCTTGGTCTCCGGTGATTAAAGACATATTTTGGCTTTATCTTTGAGGGTTAATGGGAATACCTTCAACTAGCAAATCCATATCGGTTACCCTCATAAAGTTATGCATACTTATCAATCCGGATGTGTGTGTATGGATTTTCATTTTCCATACCATGAAAAGTTGGAATTAGTGGTACCGGATAAGGTCTCATTACCACATCCTTAGCGGTGTTTATGATGCGGGAAGGTGCATAACTCTAGGAGGGTGTCTGATCCTCATTATTTGTATCTTTATTGGATTCATAGGGTACCCTTCTTGACTTCTTCCTCGAGTAGAGGATCCCATTTGCTCCTTTGTGCCTGCCCGGCTTCACAACTTTGCTCAATTAGTTGCTAACTCTACGCAATCTACGTCTATCTCTATCCAGTGGTACATAAACACACATGACACAAAAAGAACAAAGCTAAGAGCAATGAAAAAGACTTGCCCAAAAAAGGTTAGTGTTGGCAAAATAAAAATATTTATTAAAAAACATTTCGTGATGGCTTCTTGAGTAAAAAAAACTTGAAATTCAAACAATGAAATTCAAAAAGGTTTAAAGGTCTGTCACTTGTAATGAGGATTACAAGTACTCATTAACTCATCATCTGTGGTTGGCACCATCCTTAGCAACGGCCATTTGATTCTGCGTGCCCGCGGTGGGGTTCTTGGGAATCAAACAAAATTTATACTAAGTTGCTCCCTCACGCGCGTGGCGTAAGCTTCTTTGCGAGTATAGCGGTTCTGGGATCGAACACATGGATTAGGTTTTTTCATCCCTGCAAATGACTTGTATAATGATTCAAAATGGTGAGGCTTTCATTTGGATTTTCATATTTGCATAAAAAAAATGTGGTTGTTGTTGTCACTAAGCTAATTGAAAGCAGTTTAAAATAAGTTGTAAAAAGAAGACCTTGAAGTTTTGGGTAACTATTTTTGTATGATGGGGTTGTAGAGGTGTCCTCGGGTTATTTCCTCGCATTAGGGCAAATGACATATAGTCATTTCCAAAACCGGTTCTTTGTTTAACTTTAAAAACCAACCCTTATTAACATTCCTATAGCATTTACTGAGCATTTAATGTTCCTGCAGTTGAAATAAAGCATTTAACCCACTTTCAGTGGCTCGTAAATGACATCTAATGGATGTCAGTGTATCTAACAATAAGAAATATTTGAACCCTAAAGCATACTTAAGTATTGACCAAAGAAATACATTAGAAAGTAGCATTTCAAACCTAGTTTAAGTTTGAAACACAAATGCAGCATTTTGCTTCATGAACAGGTACCTGCAAACCCATCACGCCAACCTAGCCCTCTTTTCAGGTTTGAGCTTGCGAACATCCTTTAGAGTTGTCATCCTCAAAGGGTGTGGTTGGCAGCCGTGAAAATGAGAAAGGAGAGAAGAGAGAAAATGGGAACCAAAACAGGGGCCGTCAATAAAACTGCGTTAAAATGAAAGTTAGGTTACAAAATATTCATAACATGGCTTATATAGCCCCACAAAAATGCGAAAATACCAAACTAACCTAAGATTACATTGAGGGAAAAAGAGGAATTAATCAAAACGGAGTCATTTGAACACGAAAACCAGATCTGAGAGGGTGTTCTCTATGCCTGAGAATTTTCGCTATATGGCAAATTGTATGATAGCGAAATTAGTTATCTCTTAAAATTTCGCTATGTAGCGAAAATTCGGCATATAGCGAATTTAGCTATGATTGAAATTTTACGCTATCATTCAAAATTTTATATCTCTTAATGCCATTCTTCTCTACTTTGCTTGCTTCTACATCCTTCCGATATACATTTACATGCATATTCCCGACTTGCTATTTCTTCGTCAGGAAGCTTGATAAAATCGGCGAATTCATACGAACTTCGACATAAATCGGCAAAATTTTGATGCAAGCTTGATATGATGGTAAGGTTTACAGAGCACGCAAAACTACAAAAAACAACCTGAAACAAAATCAGTAGTACTAAAGGGACCTACACATGTCAATCGACTTAAATAATATGATTAGTACGCAAAAGCACTCAAAACCTATCTTAAATAGGACTGGCTCTTTTGGGTACTAATCAAACCTTCATAGCATATGCTCGTGTTGCGATGTGTGGAAGGCACTAGGACGAATCCCTTGTCTCAATTATGCCTCCTCGTCCTCTATGCTGAGATGGGCCATTACGACCCCTACCACGATCGCGAGTCGAGTGGTGCCCGCAGTTTTCTTGGCTTCATGACTTCTATTATCCACGAGATCTAGGTTGCCGTGGCTCACATGCTCAGAGCTTACACGGCGCCATGCCGTATTATCATGCAAACTCAGTACCTTCTATGGCAATGGGGGCATTCGGGAGCTGCTCTATCTGGCACATTTATCTGCTGCAGCCTCGTGCTACATTGAACCTTTGCCTTCTATCTCGTGGCAGGAACTATATTCGATTGAAATTTGGGATTCTCAGCTCTTTTTCCCGGAGAGGAATGGCTCCTCTAGAAAACTTCTTCTTTTGAAATCTTTCTTTGCTGCTCGTTTCTAGTCTCTCTACTTTCATTGCAGCTTGGACCAACTGATAGAAATCCACTGTTTGGAGAGAAGTCATAGGTGCCAAATACCTCTTAATGGAATCATGCAGTCAATCCTCTAATTACCTACACCGAAATGCCTTAGTGAGGACCAGCTCCGGTGCATATTTACTAAGATGGCTAAATTCTTTTTCATATTCAGCCACCGATAAGCTCCTTTGCTTCAAATTCAGGAACTGTTTCCACTTGGAATCCCTATACATCTCGGTAACATACTTTGCCCTGAACTCTTGAACAAAGAATTCCCATGTCATGGGATTTGGAATCCTAGGACTTCTTAACGCTAGTTTCCACCAATCATATGCCTCACTCTGTAATAATGAGACTGCACATGATACTCTCTGATCGGGAGGACATCTAACCTCTTATAATACCCTTTAGCTTTTGGCGAGTCGACTTTCGCTGACTCTTCCATCTCGACCGCAAATTCCTACGCACCCATGTCTTCTTACTTTTGTGTCTATAGGAGCTTTGGAGAGATCAATCTATCCAAAACCTGAGCCATGTCTTGCGATATTCTCAGCAAAACCTGTGGGCCATTATGTACGATACTCACGAGCTGAGCGTAACCCTTGTTCCCTTGAGTTGCTGCACAAGCGAAACTTCTTGGGGCGTCCATCTATACAAAACACAAGGACATCTGTGGACCCTACCCGATCCACGGACCGGCGCGACTCGCTTTTAAATGGAAGGAAAAAAAATGTGAAAGAAAATGCAGGTTTGATTTTGAGGTTTTGGAAAATCCAGTCCCGAGGAGAGCAGTTTCACTTTGGGTGTACTTACTTTTGTTTATTTTTAAATGGGAAAACCAAGTAGGCAAAAGCCCAATGACTCCGGTATGGAAGAAGCGTCTGCGAAAACTAGATTTCTAGGTGGGATCAGATTACCTGAAGGTACCTCACCTGGGGTGTGCCTCTAAGCCGGAGCTGGATCTACAATAGTGAATTGGGTATGTAGGGCATTATGGGTCCTAAATCGAGATGAGTCTCTTAGGCTAAACATACAACTTAGATCAGACCAACCTAATTGGTATCTAGCATGCTTAAAAAAACTCAACCAAAATGGCAAATGGCGCGTACCTGTGGTCCCTGGCCACGCGCTACATCAAAGGTTAGCCAACAAACATAGCAAGCATGCATGACGCGAACCTGGCTTGTGTGTAGAAGTACATTGCAAACATTAAAGCACATACACGTAACAATTTTCAATAAGCTGTTGCATAAAGTGGAGTCAAAGAAATAAATAGAAAGAGAGAAACTATCACAAGTATTAAAATCAAAACACCATGTACATATGAATACAAATACCATTGCCTAAGCATGTACCGAGATCTAATATACATGGCAGGAATAGGTAGAGCAAATAATACATCATACATCATGCATTTAAAATAAATATTGGATCCCATACCAAAGAAAGGAAGCGGCTGAAAGGAGGTAAGTGGTTTTGCTACTTTAACACACATTCCTTTAAAATCCACAAATCAAACCACACTTACAAATCCACATTGCCCCTTTACCCACTTTGTTTCAAACCCGGCCCGAACTCAGACCACAAGTGCCTTTCTAAGTTTCTTAGACCTTCAAACACGTAATATATTGAGGCGAAACATGCTTAAATGAGAACTTTATGAGCATCTTGCACAACAGTTGGAATGGTTTCATAAATTAAATGATTGAGAAAAAATTCTGAAACTTTTCAGAAAATCCCTCAGACTCAGGAATCTAATAAAATAAGCGGAGTGCAATTCCGACTCGAATGACAAGAACCAATACAAACAAAGCAAAGTACCTAAATTCTTGTTCGGAAAACCTAACCCGTGAGACGGCTGGTTTGGTTTACCAATCAGTCCAAATTAATTGAAAGATTTCAAAAAATTCAGAACCTTCCTTAGAAAGTCAGGAATCCAAAAGAATATCGCGAGTACAATTCCCGCTCCAGATGACCAAGAATACAAGCGAACAAACTACCCGAACTACCATTCCAGCAAACTGAATTCAATGAATCGCTGTCCTTCTCAACCAGTTAAAACGATTGAAATCTAAAAATTTTTCAGACCATTCCTCAAAATTGTAAATCCAAAAAAACAAACCAAGTAGAGAGCCAACTCGAATGACTGAGGCAATGCAAACTAGTGCCAAGGCAGAACTACTGTTTCTGACAAACTGAGATTCAATGAACCGAGCTAATCTGGTTTATCAACCAGTTCAACAGGTTAGGGAGGCTCTCAAAAATTTCCAGGCAACCTAAAGACTCAGGAATCTAACAAAACAAGCGGTGATTGATTCTCGAAACCGGATGAGTGAGAACCAACCAAAACAACAAAAACTGCAAACTGCCTTTCCTGAAAACCTAATCTGAATGAACGAATGATCTGGTTTCGAACCAGTCAAATCGTTGAGAGAGGCTCTCAAAAATTTACAGAACCTTCCTAAATGCTCAGAATCTAACAAAACAAGCGGTGATTGATTCTCAGCTCGGATGAGTGAGAACCAACCAAAACAACAAAAACTACACAAACTGCCTTTCCTGAAAACCTAATCTGAATGAACGAATGATCTGGTTTCGAACCAGTCAAATCGTTGAGAGAGGCTCTCAAAAATTTCAGAACCTTCTAAAATACTCAGGAATCCTAACAAAACTAAACGGTGATTGATTCTCAGCTCAGTAGTGAGAACCAGCCAGTAACAAAACTACACAAACTGCTTTCTGAAAACCTAATCTGTGAATGAACCGAGATGATCTGGTTTCGAACCAGTCCAAATCGTTGAGAGAGGCTCTCAAAAATTTCCAGAACTTTTATAAAGGAGTTAGGAATCTAACAAAACAAACGGTGATTGATTCTCAGCTCGGATGGTGAGAATACCAAAACCTAACAAAACTCATGGCTACCTAGCAGAGCGTGAGGAACCGGCTTTCACGTGTGGCGTAGAAAACCGGCTCAAATGGTTGAGGAGAGCTTCCAAATTTGATCAGAATGTATCTTAAAGAATAGAGTGGAGAAAGGGTCCATTTCTTCTTGCTCTCACATAAGACGCTGAACAGAAACCAAGCTATACATCCGGAAAAAATCCAGCAAACGTGTGTACAGACGGAGAGTATGTGCCCCTCCAGATTTTTTTTATCAATCCCAGTCTCTATGTCTTTTATGCTAATTCCCACCTCAGCAGTCAAAGCTATCTTGTTTTCCTCTTCAAGCTTTGGAAAGAGCCCCAATCAGTCTCGGAAATGGCTTCCCCCATTCCTCCTCCTCGTTTCCCATGCAAAGTGAATCTTTTAAGATTTGACCCTTCCCTCCTAAGTATCCACATAGTTCATAGTGTTAGGCTGCATATAATAATGCAGCTAAAATGGACCCACAATACTGCCATGGTCGAGCTTGAGCTTATGGGCCCGACCACATCTGATTTGGGCTCAAAAAACACAAAAACAGCTCTCCACACATTGATCCGACTAACGGGTTGAACCAGCTGCCAACCCGATCCATCCGGTTGAGAAAATTATGAAACGATAGAATGTTCCCTGAAGAATAAGAGGTCGCAAAAAAACAGCGCACATTCCAAGTCAGGATGAGGAGATATGATGAAAGCAGGAGGAGTACTCACGAAATCACCCAAGCAGTGCTTTGTATACGTATACAGTGAACCAGTCAAACCGATTAATTCAAGCGGTTGACAAAATTATGAAATTTTATCAAATACACTCCTTGGCAAGGAATCCAGCAAACAAGCGATGAACAATTCGAGTTCGGACAAAGGGAAGCCATGGTGAAGCGGGCTCAAGTGCTCTGAATTTGACATACTCCATAAATACGATTAATTTGAACCCTTGAGGCGCCGCACTTCTATGTGCATTACTAATAAGCCCGGCTTCTGATGACACTCCCGAGTGAAATACATACACACTCAATGGACCATCCTCCCAGGCCACGAGGCTCGGGAGAAGCAGAACCTAAAGGGCATAAATGGTGCTATATGAGAACAATGGGTGAGTATGACACCCATAGGATAAATGCAAGTGCTTAGGGACAAAATTGAGGGTCTACACATCCACATCAGGCCAACACATTACTAAGCATAGGCTTTTCTATTATATATACTCTATTAAAGAGCCGCCTAAACCTAGGCTTTTCTAGAAACGTCTAAACTTAGGCTCTGATACCACTAAACTGTGACGCCCCCAACTCGGCATAGGGTGTCAAGTGAGGGGTAATTTTTTTCTTCACGTATAAACTTTAAGCTAGTTCATTCCTTATAATGTTAAACATTTAACTTGTATTATATATTCTATAGCGGATTACAAAATATATATACAAGCTCCATATATGGAAGTCCAACATTTACAATGTGTTAAAATTTCATATACAAAATGGAGCCTAAAGGTCTTCCGGTGAGCACCCTATTGATGCGTGGCCTTTGGTGCTGATGTGGATTGCCGGGTCCTACAGTTTCCTCTTACGTACCTACATGGATTGAACACCAGGTGCTAAGCTGCAGCTTAGTGAGATTTGCTCATGGATGACCTGATAGAGGTCACACACTTCTATACAAATGCATATAACATATAACGACTACAAATTCTTATCATTTCTCATATACATATATACTTTTCACTAACCGGTTCATTCTTATCATCTTCCATATAATTTTCATGTCATCTTGTACTTTTACTTCTTGTTCTTATGGCTGTATACTATCATCGCATAGCGATTACTATGCTTCTCATATCATATGTATATTTTTCTACATTTCATTTGCATATACCTTCATTTTCTTTTATGTTTCGTATGCATAAACCTTAGAAAGTGGATACGAAACTATAAAGACCTTGGCGGCCTCACTTGTGGCCAAACAGTGGTCTATAAAGAACTCGAAGCTGGCCCATTATCATTGTACGAGACAATGACCATCTATAGGAGCCCGAAGCGTGGCCTTCGGGGCCAGTGATCCAAACGGATCTCATCATTTAAACGGGGCCTCGATATGAGGCTTGTATGCTACAGGACTTGTTTGCCTAATAGGCATGCGTCTATCCCTCTACTAGGTTGGAATGAGTAATATGTATTTTATATTCAATATATACCTCATATTCGAATAATTATTGTCATTCGAGTAATCATATATATATATATATATACAATCATTTATTTATATCTTTGCATTTTCATATCTCATTATACATAAATGCTATAACACCATGTAATAACTTATAGGCTATTTATGAATTCATAATAGGCATTCATAATATGAATATTATGGTTACACATGAGACCTCTTGTTTTTTGTTATTTCTGGAATGAATATGAGTTCCAATTTTATCAAGCTATCTATGGATGAATTCTTGACTCAATGGGTTTCATGGGGTCAGGCACACCCCAAGCGAGTTCGGACGGAAAGGTTATGACCTTAGAAGTTGGAGGTCATGAGTAGTCACACCCAGCCAAGCTGACTTAAACTGACTAAGCTGACCTGACCTTGGTAAACTCGGTCTAACACCTCGGTTTGACACCTTCTATCCTCTTCAGGAATATGAATGGATTCTTGACTCAATGGGCTTTCCATAGAGTCCAAGAACACCTGAAACGGAGTTGGACCCCGAAGGAGTTATGACCTTCGAGTTGGAGGTCATACGTAGTCTGAAACCCAGTGACTGAACTGATTAGTGACCTGACCTCAGTAAACTCGGTCTAACACATTGGTCTGAAACCTTCTATCCTCCCCAGGCATATGAATGGATTCTTGACTCAATACTGGAGCTCCATAAGTCTAGAACATAAGACGGAGTTAGGACAAAGGAGTTATGACCTTCGGTTGGGGTCATGCGTAAGTCACACCCGGCCCGGTGACTGAGCGGCAGCTGCGGGATGAGGTCTACGGTGACCTCTGCTGACCTCTGGAGATGAGGTCTGGCGGCCTCTTCGAGGATAGGGTCTATTGACATCTGGGATGAGGTCTGGCGACCTGCGGGACCTGGTGCGCTGACCTCCCTACGAGGATGAGGTCTGCGACCTCTGCGGGATGAGGTATCTTCGACCTTTACGAGGATGAGGTCTTCATGCGACCTCCTCTTGGATGAGGTCGCGGCCTCTTCCAAGCACTGGTCTGCCGGCCTCTGAGGATGAGTCTCTTGACCTCTGCGACCTCTACAGGGATGAGGTTTGTGACCTCTGCTAACCTCTATGAATTAATTATCTTGACCTCGTCCGATAGGCTGTTGAGTAAAAAGACCGCGGCAGTGCAGTCCAGTGGATATTCAAGCTAACATCAGTTCATTGATGTGGATATAATTACAGAAGGACTTACTACAAAATTTCCTTTATTCCGACCCAAAAACCCCGTTCAAGATCAGGCTACCGAGTATGATCAAAATAGAAATTTTCTTGGTTGACTTGCAACTAGACCCTTCCCCCAAAACACGTATATAGGATCCTTAGAGCTCTTCCGACTCAACCTGTGAGGAAATGAGTTTGAGTTTGAATAAACCGTACTGAAAAGAAAGGGTTACAAACCATGTCTAAACTTTCTAGACCAAAACTAGACTTCCACACACACACACACATAGTTTCCATACTAGTTGTACGAAATCGATGCTTTCCATATGAGACTTAACAAGTTCCATAATTTCTATACAAAATCCTACAAATACTTTCATAGTTCCATACAACCAAAGAGACATGTATCCATACACTGTGATCTTAGCACCTTGCTTTAGCTCTTTGTCTTCTCTTATCAGATGTTTGCTCTCCCTTTTCTCAAGACCAAAATGAATGTATTTCTTTTGGTCTTATCCTTATTGATCTTATCCTTTTATTTCACTTTAGTCCTCCTAACTCTTCTAATATTTGCAAATCAATTTATGATATTTTTCTGATAGCCTCAAATCTTTTTTATTATTTGTAATTTGCTTATGCATGTATTCCTACTTTTGTTTTTATCTTTATTTTATTCGAGACAAATATCTGTGCACATTATACCACTAAACATGTTGTCAAGCTGACTGGAGTATAATTTAAGTGACTAGTCCCTAGTTTGAAGTTCCAAAATTGTCCAAGTCATACGGGATGGAGACTAGTCATTGGGTTGAAATTCCAAAATTGTCCAAGTAATACGGGATGGAGACTAGTCCTAGGTTGAAGTCCCAAAAGTGTCACGAGGGCTGAGCTCGGGAGATGTTAAGCTTTCATGTGTTTTCCATCTTGAACTCAATTGTGTTTATGAAGTACTCATGTTTTTATATATATATATTTTGGGATATGTATAATTAAAGTATTTAATGGTGAGCATGGTTTGTTTATGAGATTTTCTATTGAGTTGTTGAACTCACCCTATTATTTTCCTCCACCTTAGATGCAGGTAAGAGGCCAACTACTTGAGTGAGTTGTGGAACCTGCAAGGTCTTGAGGATTAGGAGTTTTTTTTTCTAGATTAGCCTTTGAGTCATTGGTCATTTGTTTTGATGAACAATCATATTTTGGTTTAGTGGATCAATGTAATATAACCTCACTTGTTTATACACTTGTTAGTTTTGGGGGTTGTCTTTAGATAGCTTGGGATTGTAGATCATATATATATATATATATATATATTTTTTTTTACGACCCAAGTCGGTTTTACTATTAGATATGTAAGTTTTTTGGTCGTATTTTGTGCAAAAGGACTTGAAAGTATTGGAAATATGGGTTCCTAGGTTATTTTAGTCACGGGGTCTGATAACCAACCCCCTTGTCTTTAGAGACTACAACCCAAGGGTAGGACCAACCCCATGTCTTTAGGGACTACAACCTAAGGGCAGAACCAACCCTATACTACACCCATAGTAGGGTGTCTTCCTCGAGAGATTTAGGGACTTTCACCTAAGGACCCACGGTCCCACACAAATAAGTAACATGTGATGATCTACATATCTCAAAATACTACCCGATAGCAATCCCGTTTTATCATTGTGTTCCATTGCCAACCAATCTTGTAAATTGACCACATCATAGCCCATTTCCATCATAGAAGTCATGAGTCTCTTGCCAAGAATTCCATCTCATTATAGTGTTCAAATCACTCACACCAGGGTAATAAGGGCACAAAATATGGTGCATTTTTACTAGATACATGTCAAGCATAGAGATTGCAACATATATTTCATGCAAAACCAACATAGATAAGCACTAGAATGGTATAAAATTCCCTACGTCACTTTGTTTTAGCCCTTGAAATTCCTCTATGTAGAGATTCCTTAGATAAAACAAGGAACTTAAATAGAACAATCTAATTTAGGTTCATTTACTCAAAATCACATAATTAAAGTCAAAGAGATATTGTGGTTACTACAACCCTAATCATTTGGTTCTAACAACCTTAATTTCCCAATTCTTTAACTTTCATTCATGTAGATTTTCCCATAGTTAGAACTAGTTTGACCCCCTTCCAATGGTACAATTATTTCCTTCAACTAGCTAGCTAAATAACCACTTTAATTCCACTTAAACTCAACCCATTGATTAATTTTAAGAACATAACCTCAATTAGTCTCATAATCACTAAACTATTTTCCAAACTCAACAATCCCCATAACCTACTAAGCTGATTTCTCTTCATATAACTAGCTTAAAAAAATAATATGGAATCTATTAGCTTTATTCTATGATTAGACTTAATGAAAAACAGCTTAAGCTAGCTTTTTATTTCATTTAAACCAAGATTTAACATTAAATAACATCAACTAATCATTAGGCATAAAAAACAACCAAGGCCACATGCCTTCTTCTTATTCTCTAAGATCCCTTCTCTCTTTCTCTAACTTCTCTCTCTAGACTGAAAAAGGTGTAGAGAATGGGCTGAGAACCATCCCCAACAACACTTTATAACCTTATTAGCAAGCTTGAGGTAGAAACTTTGACGTGGCCTGCTTGAGAGCTGCCACCTATCTTCTTTTCCCCTTTTTGCAATTTAGTCCTCCTATTGTGTAGTATTTGAACTTGACAACTTGCCACATGGTTCTTGAAGTTTTCTTATTGATTACTACCCAAATAATACTTTTCCATACTCTTAACACTTCGGGTTTTGAGCACTTTTTGTGTAGTAATCAGCCATATTGACCTAGTTGGCACATTAAGGACCTAACAATGCTTATGATCAAATTTTATAGCAGTTTTTGTAGTTTTCATAGGCTATATATATCAAGATGTGATGCAACTCTTAGCATGAAGAAATCAATTGAAACTCGTAGTCAGAGAACTAGAAGGCGTAACCGTTGTGCGTAAATAGAGAATACTCAAGGTCATGAATTTGTAACCCTTGCGAAATTTCGCAACCTGTGAAATTTCCTACCATATTTTTCTTGAATATTTCTCTCTTTTCTGTTTTCATCCCAAATTCTCCCAATGTAATAGTTTTTAGTTTATACATTTTGGTAATTTGCATTGTTTTGGTGGTATATAATACCCAAAGAACACTTTGTAAAGATAACTTTTAACTTTTGATTATTGAATTTTGGGGAGGCTTATCAAACAAGCTCTCGTTTTCTTTTATTTTCTCTCATTTTCTTTTCTTTTCTCACTGGCCAAACACCCTTTGAGGATGATTTCTCAAAGAATGAGTGGCTAAAACCCCTTCCTCCTTGAAGTAGAAGGCTACTGGGTGAAGGATCCTAAGGTAAACTAAGGGTTTCCATGTTTTTCACATAGGTATTCACTGTCATTATTGTTCTTCTCTTCAACTTTAGGTTTTGATCCCTTCGAATCACCTTGAATGGTTAGTATTCGTAAGTTTTTCGCCTACTGATGCTTAATGCTGGGATCCAAAGTGATGTTCGCGTTATCATTTATGAGCTATTGGTAGGTGAGTCAAGGAGACGTTTGTTTCAGTGACTGAGAGCATTATTGAGCAATGAATACCATTTTCAAAGATATGTAATGAGGGTTAGGTTTTATAGCTAAATGAAGATCCGGTTCGGGTGATAACTATATCTTATCCTCCTCAATGCAAGGTAACAACCCGGAAACCCCCTCATTTGCCTAAAGAACCCAAGCCTAGTGTCCTGATACTTCAAGGGAACTCTTTCCACATTCTAATCTATTTTATTTTCAGTGACAACCATTAAAACCAATCCCTTTTATCACAATCCCAATATCCAAAATACAATCACCAAGCAGAACCCGCATTAGTAATTTACGAAGAAAACCCATCCTGTGGACGCATCCTAGAGTCGCTTATACTATAGTAGCAATGCTACTATCAGAATAATCGAAATATACCCTAGCAAGCTCAATTTATTTAGAGTATATTAAAGCTAAATGGAATCTTTCTGGAATAAACGATAGAACCTAAATTAATAAGAGAGCAAATGGGCAAATATGTAATTTACCACTCGGCGACCTAAAGGGTCAGTAAAATGGAAAGACTAGTAAGTTAATGTCTAAAATGCTTAAAAATGAAATGTAAATAGAAGAAGTTATGGGATTCAAGGAAATTAGAGAAAAGATGGAATAGAAATAATAAAGAATGAAAGGGCTTAAGTGCAAAAATGAGAAAAGTGTTGAAAAATGTAAAGGCCAAACATGGCCTTAACAACACAATGGGATTAAGAGTACCTGGTCTCTATTCGAGAGACCAAACCAGAGAGAGGAGGAGAAGAGGAAAAGAGAGAAGAAGAGGAATAGGAAGAGAAGAAGAAGAGAAGAGAGGAAGAAGGAGAGAAGTTCAAGCAAGGCCAAAAATGTATGGAAACTAACCTTGAGTATGGAACTTTGTATAGATGTGTATGGATACATGTTTGTGGGTTGTGGGTTGTGAGAAACCTAACCCTAAAATGAGTTCTTGTATGGAAATCATCATAAATCCCTTTGTTTTTCTATGGTTTTGTTATGAGAAGATTTAGAGGTCCCATTACATGTGCTTTGGGGTTCTAAGTGTTATGTAAAGCATGGACATGTTTGTTCTTATTCTAGGTTTTGATAAGAACCCTAGATTTCTTGAAGATGGGTTGAGTAAAACCTAGGCCTTGTATAAGAGATGAATAGAAAGCATGTTTGAGTTCAATAGAGTTCATAAGAGGTGTATTGAGATAATTTGAGTAGAAAAGAGATTACAATACTTAATACTGAAATGTTTCGACGTGTTTATTATATCATGATTCAGTATCAACATATGGAAAAATGGGAGAAAACACACATTCTAGGCATTTTTTGTGACCCCATCAGACACCTGAACCTATACCCAGATGTACCTCCGTAACCGAACTTGTACCTGCAGACAAAGCAATTTCAAAGTGTACACCCCGCTCTATTTTTACTGTTTGTATTTTAGCCATACCTTGCTCATTGCTTATCCGATTTATGATCTATGGGGCTAATTAAACTAGACTTCAAGGAAACAAAACATCCAGAAATAGGCATCGTCAAATTTGACTTGGGTAGCCCATAAATCACCTCAGTGCTTATGTGCAAGCCAATTCCTCGCACGCTTTGATCATATAGAGTAGTCCGAGCTGTTTAGAACATAATTCGAGTTTCGGTGTTCGACCTGGGTGATTCCAGTTGAGTAGAAACCCTTAGTTCTAGCTTTAAATAAGTACAAATAACAAGTGTCAAATATGGAGTCAAGACACTGGAAAATGAGTATTACAACCATCCCTGCAAAATCCAGAATTGACCTTGCTTAAGTATGAAAATGCCATAACTTTAGTTTGGATGATCCAATTGGAATGATTCCAATTTCTAAGTAAAATAGATTCGTTGAGGGACAAGAATACATGAATGATGTGTTAATACATAACCATCATACTGTACAAGTATATGGAATGCCATATATATTAGGCATGAAACAAGAAAAGTATAGGAAATGCAAAATGTATAGATGTGTTCATGAAACATGAATGTGATATGTAAAATGAAAAAGAACTGAAACATGAATATGAACATGAAAGGAAATTTGTCATGAACACATAATGTGGTTAAGTTATATATGATTATTATCACATATAACCAGAAAATGATAACAAATGATAGGAAATACATGAATGAGTATATGAATGAGTATACGTGAATGAATATATGAATAAGTATACATGAATGAGTATATGAATGAGTATACGTGAATGAATATATGAATAAGTATACACGAATGAGTATACGTGAATGAGTATACGTGAATGAGTATATGAATGAGTATATGAATGAGTATATGAATGAGTACACATGAATGAGTATATGAATGATATACGTAAATGAGTATATGAATGAGTACACATGAATGAGTATATGAATGAGTATACGTAAATGAGTATATGAAATGAGTACGTGAATGAGTATATGAAATAAGTACATAGATTGAGTATATCTTTGAGAAGATAATACGAAAGTGAAATTGGAATTGAAATGTGATATTTGAAAACCGAATGAATGTGAATGATGATAAAGACGGGATTCATTAAACGGAATCCGTCATAAATGTGAATTAGTTGATATATCGAATAAACCGCCTGACGGGATGCACCAAACGAGATCCGTCACGAAGGCACCTCGAAATTGTCCAATGTCCCACTTGGCGGGATGCACCAATCGGCATCCGTCATGATACGTATGGCATTGAAGAAATGTCCCACTTGGCGGGATGCACCAATCGGCATCCGCCATGATGACGTATGACATTTAATTGATACCACATGTCGGGGTGCACCAAACGGCATCCGTCATGATGGGAGACCGAATTGTAATAAGTAATGCCACATGTCGAGGTGCACAAAACGATATCCGTCATGATGGGAGACCGAATTGTAATAAGTAATACCATGTCGGGGTGCACCAAATGGCATCCGTCATGATGGGAGACGGAATTGTAAAATGTAGGCACATTACCGAATGATAATAAGGGCGGATTCATTAAATGGAACTGGCCATAAATGTGAATTGAATAATATGAATGACCAACATTGACGAGTGTCAATGGGATTTTTATGTATATGCTTAAATCTCATAAATTGAATTCAGAATTGAATTATTGCATTGAAAATGTATGTTGTGATATGATAAATGACGAAATGAAATACTAAAATGAATAAAGATGAGTATATGTGTGTATAAAGGCATTATTTTGTAAATGCATTTTTTAAATGTGAATGTTACGGATCTTTTGAATTTGTAAACGCTACGGGATTGCTAAAATGAAGTGCGTTTCCGCATAACTAAAAAGTCTAAATGGAATAAGACAAACAAATGTTTTGAGAAGATAATTGAAAATGTTTGAGTAAACGGCTCGGCCAGATTCACTAACCTGGTCGAGTCGTGACTGAGTCGAAGAATTTTTGAAAACGAAAATTTAATAAAAGCAAACAAAATGTTTTTGAGAAGGTAATTGAAATGCCTGGAAGAACCGCCCGCTTGATTCACCAACCGTCGAAGTCGGATTCTGGCCGCGACACTTTGAAAACGAAATTTAATAAAACCAAAACAAAATGTTTTCAGAGAAGATAATCAAAATGCCTGAGTAAACCGGCCCAGCTGATTCCCCAACCAGGTCGAGCCCAGGACTGGGGCCGCGACACTTTGAAAACGAAAATTTAATAAAACCAAACAAAATGTTTCGAGATGATAATTGAAATGCTCTGAGTAAACTGCCACGGCTCGATCCTAACCCGTCGAAGCCTGGGATTCGGGTCATGACACTTTGAAAACGAAATTTAAATAAAACGATAATTAAATGAAATAACCTATGGTATCACTAATTTGACCTCAGATATTTGATATGACTTTTTGATATGTTCCATTTGCCATTGTAAATGTATAAGTTTGTTTCTTAATATGATATGACATGACATACATGAGAAGATAAGGAATTGAAACTTGTAAAAGACATGACACATGGAAGTAATACGAACAAGATTATGATATGGAATCTGAAAAGGATAAAATCTACATGCATAACATGATATGAGTTAGAAGTCACATAAGAATAGGCTTCAAGTATATGCATAAGGAAAAAGTAAATGTAAAATATTGTGATTCGCGATTATCATTTATCGGGTCGTTACTGCCTATATGTTCCCACTAAGCGTAAAGCTTAGCACGAGTGTTCAACCCATGTGTGTACCGAAGAGGAGATAAAGAGGACAGATATTCCACACCAACAAGTAAGGGCCATTCCCGAGATAGGTGTCACCATCACCGTCTACATCACATTTGTATTAGATATGTACATGTATATAAGATTCAGATATGTAAAATGATTTTCGTTACTACAAAATTGCGTATACCCACGTGTATAAGTTCACCAAAAAAAAATAATAAAATTAAAGAGTCCCAAGATCGGGTCTCGCACTCGACGGCCGATTCGCTAACTGCCTGACCGAACCTGGCGTGACAAGTTGGTATCGTGAGCCCAGGGTTTAGGCAAGCCAGAAAATCCTATGTTAGGCGATATAGAGTATATGATAGAAAAGATAGAAATGCGTATGTATAGAAAAGTGTTGGCCTTGTGTGGATGTCCTTGTGTTTGCATAGATGGACCGTCCTCCGAAAATCCAGTTGAAGAAGCTATTGAAAGTGTTAACCTCAAGGAACAAGGGTTACCAACTTCTAATCCTTAAGAATTATCTGGCGTGAGAGCTCGCCCAAATTGAAAGCAAACGAAAAGAAAATATAAGAAATGTCTTCTGTAAAAGACATGAAAAGAAAGGATCTGACATAGAACATACAAATGATAGAGTATGAATTTCGAGGAAGAAATTCTTATAAGGAGGGAAGAGTTGTAACACCCCGAAATATACCCTAGCAGTTTTCGAACTTGTTTAGAGTATATTAAAAGATAAATGGAATCTTTCAGAAATAAAACGATAGAACCGAAAATTAATAAGAGAGCAAATGGGTAAATATGTAATTTACCACTTGAGGACCTAGTGGTCATAAATGGGAAAGACTAAGGGTTAATGTCTAAAATGCTTAAAAATGAAATGTAAATAGAAGAATTTATGGGATTCAAGGAAATTAGAGAAAAGATGGAATAGAAATAATAAAGAATGGAAGGGCTTAAGTGCAAAATGAGAAAAGTGTTGAAAATGTAGCGCCAAACATGGCCGTAACAACACAATGGGATAGATAAATGGTCTCTCATTGAGAGACCAAACCCGTAGAGAGAGGAGAGAAGAGGAAAGAGAGGAAGAAGAGGAAGAGGAAGAGAAGAAGTTAAGAGAAGAGATAAGAAGGAGAGAAGTTCAAGCAAGGCCAAAAGTATGGAACCAACTCTCGAGTATGGAACTTACAGATGTGTATGGATACATGGCTTCAGGTTGTGGGTCAGAGAAACCTAACCCTAAATGAGTTAACAGGATGGAAATCATCATAAATCCCTTTGTTTTTCTATGGTTTGTTACGAAGATTTAGAGGTCCCATTACATGTGCTTGGGGGGTCTTAAGTTATGTAAAGCATGGGATATGTTTGTTCTTATTCTAGGTTTTGATAAGAACCCTAGATTTCTCAAGATGGGTTGAGTAAAACCTAGGCCTTGTATAAGAGAGAGATGAATAGAAAGCATGTTTGAGTTCAATAGAGTTCATGCAGAGGTGTATTGAAAGATAATTTGAGTAGAAAAGTGAGATTGGCAAGATGAATATGGAGTGGTTTTGACGGTTTATATATCGGGCTGATTTCCAGACAACATATGGAAAATGGGAGAAAAACACACATTCAAGTATTTAGGACTTGTACCGGTACACCTCAACCTCAGACCTAAGAGCCAAATTTCTCCGAACCGAACCCGTACCTAAGACAAAGGAACAAAGTGCAGAGCACCCCGCTCTATTTTTACCAAAGGTTTGTATTTTAGCCATAACTTGCTCATTGCCTATCCGATCGAAAGGGATTCAAGTATTAATTAAACTAGACTTCAAGGAAACCAAACATCCGTAAATAGCATCACAAATTCGACTCTAAGTAGCCCATAAATTCACTCAAAGTGGGCTATGTGCAAGCCAATTCCTTCACGCTTGATCATAGAGTAGTCCGAGTTGTTTAGAATATATCCTCGAGTTCTTGCTCGAATTGGGTGATTTAGTCGAGTAGAACCCTTAGCACCTTACCTTTAAATAAGTACAAATAACAAGTGTCAAATATGGAGTCAAGACACTGGAAAATGAGTATTACAAACCATCCTCTGCAAAATTCCAGAATTGACCTGCTTATATGAAAATGCCATAACTTTAGTTCGATGATCCAATTGGAATGATTCCAATTTCTAAGCAAAATAGATTCGCTGAGGGACAAGAATACATGAATGATGTGTTAATACATAAACCATCATAATTGCAATAAGTATATGGAATGCTATATATAATAGGCATGAAACAAGAAAAGTATAGGAAATGCAAAATGTATAGACGTGTTCATGAAACATTAATGTGATATGGGAAATGAAAACGAACTTAAACATGAATATGAACATGAAAGGTAATTTGTCATGAACACATAATGTGGTTAAGTTATATATGATTATTATCACATATAACTGCAAAATGATAATGAACAGATAGGAAATACATGAATGAGTATAAGGAATGAGTATACGTGGAATGAATATAGTGAATAAGTATATGAATGAGTATATGAATGAGTATACGGAATGAATATATGAATAAGTATACGAATGAATATACGTGGAATGAGTATACGTGGAATGAGTATATGAATGAGTATATGAATGAGTATATGAATGAGTACATACATGAATGAGATATGGAAACGATATACGTAAATGAGTATAAGGAATGAGTACACATGAATGAGTATATGAACGAGTATACGTAAATGAGTATATGAATGAGTACGGAATGAGTATATGAAATATACATAGATCAGCGGTACTTTTGAAGATAATGAAGTGAAATTGGAATTGAAATGCGATATTTGAAAATCGAATGAATCGCTAACGACATAAAGACGATTCATTAAACTAATCCGGCCATAAATGTGAATCGGGTTTCGATATACTACGGAACCGCCTCGACGGATGCACCAAACGGTGATCCGCTACAGCGCACCCCAAATTTGTCTAACGTCCTACTCATGATGCACCAATTCCAG
The DNA here is from genome assembly GCA_016808115.1 of Tetrastigma voinierianum. NCBI lineage: Eukaryota > Viridiplantae > Streptophyta > Magnoliopsida > Vitales > Vitaceae > Tetrastigma > Tetrastigma voinierianum. Next base: position 2,643,265 of record JAEQBH010000112.1, read on the forward strand.
ATCCGCTGTTGATGACGTATGGCATTGAAGAAATGTCCCACTCTGCTAGATGCAATTAATCACATCCGCCATGATGGCGTATGACATTTAATTGATACCACATGTCGGGGTGCACCAAACGGCATCCGTCATGATGGGAGACTGAATTGTAATAAGTAATTCTACATGTCGGGGTGCACCAAACGACATCCACTGGGCGACGGAGACCGAATTGTAATAGTAATACCACATGCTCGGTGCACCAAACGGCATCCGCTGCGATGGGAGACCGAATTGTAAAATGAGTAGGCACATTATCAATGATAATAAGTGGCGCAGATTCATTAAACTAATCCATCATAAATGTGAATTAATAAATAAAGTGAAATGACCAATACTGATTTAGTGTCAATGGATTTTTATGTATATGCTTAAATCTCATAAATTGAATTGTGAATTGAATTATTACCGAAATGTATGTTGTGATATGATAAATGATTTGTAAATGAAAGCATGCGAAAATGAATAAAGATGAGTATATGTGTGTATAAAGGCATTATTTTGTAAATGCATTTTTTTAAATGGAATGTTGGCGGATCTTTGAATCTAGAACGTTTAATACGGGATTGCCAAAATGAAGTGCTTTCGCGTAACTAAAAAGTCTAAAATGGAATAAGACAAACAAAAGTATGAGGTATTAGGTTATAAATTTTGTTGATTTAGAATACCTTATGGGCTACTGCGAATCACTTATTTATAAATCAACCCAAAATGTTATTTCATTTAGGTACTAGTTTATAATAATTAACTCAAACCAAATTTCACACAATTAAGAACAACTTTCCTTAAGCTAAATTCAACTCTTAAACACGTTTATATTTAACTCGCAAGGTAATTCTTAGTTTTTGTTCCTTCAATTAATACTAGGTGTTACACTTAATAAGCACATCTTCAGTACACTTAACTTACACCTTATTTCAACTTTCACATTAATTTTTAGCACATTTATACGAATAAGTATTATATAATTATATTATTAAATTAACATAAGAATTGAACACTTTAGACTAGTTTTTGGCCCATACATGCAAACATAACAAATAAAACCAAACAAAGACACTTAACATAGGAGTCTATCTCCAATAAGCATAGGAGTAGATCTTCACCAAACAAAGTCCATTAAAGGTCTTCATGCAAAACATCTAAGAGGACTTGAGGGGGGTTTGAGTCCCACTCTCCCCTTGTTATAGAAGAACTAGAAGCTCTTGCCAATGTATGTGTAGCTTGGTTGCTTGAACTTCAAATAATTCGCAGGGGGCTTGCTGGGATATCTTCTAGCAGCAGCTTGCAATCCTGGATAATGAGACTCGTAGCGATGATATAAGCTGTGGGGGTTCTCTAAAGCTTTCGCCAACTGGAGACTATCTGTTTCCATTACCACGTTATTGAGGTCCATCTCGTTTAGACACTAAAGATGTCAAGCCCCGAAACCCACTTTTTTTGTGGGCATGACTGCTTAATTCACACCCTCAAGTTTCACTTCAAGGTTTGAAGTGTGAAACGACACTAACCTTCCTTGTAACTGGATTTTTATCCAATTACCAAACACCTATTCAAAGTAAATGCGCAACTTTCTAAATTCATAAATTCTCCAAATTCAAATTTTCATCCCGACAAAAATTACTTCTAAATATCCAAATCTCAATTATGAATGTCATATAAATGCTTTAATATAACAATATTTGAATCTCAAACTAACCGTACTAATATAAAAAAGAATGTTATTATCCAAGTGACTTTCTCAATTAACTTTCCAAACCCAACATTTCACATAAACAAGAACTTATTAGTTCAACATGATCCAACATAAAGTTCTAATCAAATCCTAATGATGACGTATCCCAACCTAGCCATCACTCCTCGCGGAAACTAAAAGTACCTGAAAACATGTCAACGAATGGGAGTGAGCTTAAAGCTCAGTAAGAAATACTAAAACATTTTCATGGATAAAAAAGTTTTCAATCATCTAATAAATAGGAGATGTTTTTCATCAAAAACTTTGATCTAAAAAATAAGTTTAACATTAACAAATTTACTTCAAAACATTCTCACATCCATTTCAATCGCCATATCAAATGTGATCTAAACAATTTCTATATCAAATTTCGATTCAAACACTTTCATATCAAAGTCCAAAATCAAACATTTTAAATATATTTTTCTCTCGGGTCATCAAATATCAAATGGTGCCCACCATGTGGGGATTTCAATGGGTGGCTAGTCGCAAATCGCTCTTTTAAGGTAGATCAACCAAACACTACTAAGACAGAACTCTAACCGAAACCCTGTGGCGTCAGTTCAAATCTCAATTACATTCACCACCAAGGAATGTAAATGTCAACTATTATTCCTGGTTGACAAGGGTCGATTGAGGTCAACTATTATTCCCGCGGACAGGCTGGAACTAACCAAAGTCAAATATCTTCATTCAAAGGTTCGGGACAAAACATCATATCTCCACATTTTCTTTGTAAACAAACAATCTCAAAAGTACAATCATACAAAACTACTTTTTGATCCATGGATAATCAAATAAATAAATAAAAGTAAAACTTTTCATAAACCAAGATTATATATAATTCAGTTAAAAACATTTTCATCCTCAAATGAAGTAAAAACAAACAATTTTCTTTTTAAAGATTTGCATTAATATCCCTTACCTCAAAGGAGTACTTAAAAGCTTTGAAAGAGCTTAATCCGGGTTATTAACTTCACCTCAATGAAATATTTCTCCTAAAATAATAAGGAAGAAACTATCATTATTACTATTTATTCTTAAAACTTTCCTAATTTGATATTCTTAACAATGATATTATTTTTAAATTTTTAATCCATAATAATAAAAGTTAATGGGTTTCTAAACATTTTATAAATTTGTGATTTATAAAGTTTATTCTATCAACATGATTTTTTTGTTCACCTTAAACATATTGAAAATTGTTCAAATGATAATTATTTGAATTAGGTAGTTTTACAAATTTTATAAAACTCATATTCCTTTCGGATTTTATTTTTGTAAAACCCGAGAAAATTCTAAGTTTATGAAAAAGGGTAAAATGGTAATTTCTAAGTAAAACCGAAATCTTACTGTGATCCTACGAAAAAAACTGACTTCACCATTGAATCATCTCGTGAAATCTAGCTATCACCCGACCTCGACCCGAGACAACCAAAATTCACTGCCGATGACCCAAGGTCGCTACGACTTAATTCGCCACATGGCAGACACGTTGACGCTTAAAAAGCTCATCTACTACACGCACTCCACAAAGGACACATGTCGCGATGATTAGTGAGATGAGACGAATTCATTAGATAGTTCCATGTGGTCAATCAAAACCAAGGACAAAATGAGGATTACGGAAAGAGTAAGTGAATAAGCATAAAGAAGTTATCATTTTCTTCCTTCACTCGAGAAAACGTGGTAGGTGTGGGCTCTAAATTTCCAGAGAGAAAGAGTGACTTATATCTAGATTTCCAAGCGCTCGACCAAATAGCTTCGCTCAACGGTAAGAAGCAGTCAGTTTCTACGCTAGCGCCACGTGTTTTTGACACCTATGTCAGGAGTTCGACAACTCTAAGAGGTGTGGATCTTTCCTACTTGTTTTATTCTTCGCTAAGAGCCATTTTATGACGGGGACTCTGTCGAGGCCTAGATACCGTGGCATTCGCCCCAAAATCTTGAACCGGAGCTGAGAAAAATCCTCATTGTGTGGCCGTGAATAGTACCGACCCTAGGGTTTCACCGTTCACGTGATTGGTTGTGTGATTTTTGTGTTGTTGGGTAATTCAAAATGAATTTCTTGGATAGTTTGATTGGTGCTCGTGCGCTATTTCAACCCTCGCTTATTGCGTGCTCGGCACTTTATGTACTAATCAGCGTGATTAACCCGATTTGCACATTAAGGTCCCTGTTATTCTACTGATCGCATTCTGTGGAAAATTTTACCGTTTTTTTGAGCTAATAGTGCCAAAATTGTTGAGTCGATCCAAGCACGAAGAATTCGAGTCAAGTTTCTCGCACGTTGCATCGTGAGACCGTAAGGAAAGAAGAGCAGAAAATGAAAGAAAATTGGAGCTATTGCGAAATTGCATCCTGCATGCACTATTCACAGCACTTAGCACTGTTCATGTCTCATGCAGCCACTGTTCACCCGTTTTGACGCTTTCATGTTTTTGTTGCAATTTTTCGTTTCTTCCCATTTTATCCCTTCTAATACCTTATGAATTGGGTTGTTTTTGTAATTTCCCCTTGTTCTGAGCATATATAAGCTCAGTTAAGGGATGTAAGAAAGATCAATTAATCAATAAAGTTTTGGCTGAAGCTTTCAACCCGTTTTTTTCCGTTTTCTCATTTTTCTTCTTTCTCTCCCTTTTCTCTCATTTTCTCGTCACTTTCTGGGCAGCCAAACACCCTCCGAGGATGACAACTCGGAGGATGAGCGGCTAAAACCCTTTTTCCTTGGAGTGGGAGGCCATTGGGCAGGGGATCGAAGGCAACTGAGGGTTTTTCCATGTTTTAACGGAGACATTTTCTACCATTTATGGTTTCAGTCAAACGTAGGCTTTAATCCCTTCGGGTTGCTTTGAATGATTAGTATTTGATAAGCTTTTGGGTTCATTGGATGCTTATTGGTAGATCCATTGACATTTGTTAGTTATCATCTATGGGTTATTGAAAGGCGATTCAAGGATATTTTATTTTCCTAAATTTTAGGTCTAATCTTCTTGCTTCATCAGAATAGCCAATACTGTAAGCTTAGGTTCATTGTATGCTTATTGTTGGGACAAAGGATATCTATTGGGGCTTATCATTTATTAGCCGTTGGAAAATGAGTCAAGGTGATGTTATTCACTGGTCCGAGAGACCATCAATGGGAGGTAATACCAATTCTTTTCAAAAGATAGTTATTTAGTCGCTTATAGTTAAATGAAGAATCGGTTTGGGAGATGACTATATGTCATCCTCCCCAACACGAGGAAAAGACCCTGGAGAACCTCAGTTGCCCCAGGACCCCAGCCTCAGTGACCTAACACTACAAGGAATTCTATTTTACATTTTTTATCTTGTTTTTATTTTCAGTTTTAAACCCCAAAACCCTCACTGTTTTTATCACCACCTTAAAATCCAAACCAAATTCACCATTTTGGACTTCACTGCAAATCATTTGTATAAAGAAAACCCATCCCCTGTGGTTCGACCTATAATCGTTTATATCAGCAGTATGAGCTTTGCTACTGGGCAAAGAGAGGAATTTTTGATACAAATTTTCGTTGATTTGTCACCCCACCGTGGCATGAATCAAATGGCGCCGTTTGTCGATGGTGCCTAAGGGCTTAATGATGACTGAACACTTGTGATCCCCATCACAAGCACTGTGAATTTAATTTATGTTTACTCGCTCTCGGCAATTTGCCAATTTTTCTCTCTGTTAGTTTTTTTTTTTAGTTAACATTACCTTGGTTTTTTTTAGAAATTTTTTCCTTTTTTTCCCTTGTTTGGTGTCTGCCCTATTTGCTGCAAGAGAACACATTACAGTGGATTAAAAATTCTGAAGGCAAGCAGTTCAGTACAGGTTAAGTGGAAAAATTGACTGTGATCAAATGGAAGAGGGAGAACAATATAGTGAATATTTAGTGGAAAGAAACCCTAGAGCATACATGTCAATGAGGGATTACAGGAACCTTCCATGGCAGTGGCAGCAACCTGTAGAGGGAAATCCAAACCCATATAGGTCTATGAGGGAATATAGAGACCACTGACGCAGTACACCTCCTACAAGTTACCCCCAACTTATGCACCTCCTCCACATCCACAGCATGCCTCTTTGTCTCAACCTCAACCACCACAGCCAATCTCCCCAGTTGAGCAACCAATTCTGCACCTACTAAACCTGGGTGATGTTATGTATGCGTAAGAAATTCAATTCCCAATTAAGTCAAAGAATTTGTATCAGGAAAGCTCTCTCGAACAAAGATTAGGATGTGTGCTTCAGAGTGACCTTGAGAAAAATTGACATCATGCAAAGATTCTATTTCAAGGCTCACCATTCAGCACATGGTCATCAAGATAGGAGAACCTAGAGGAGAGTGGCCGATCGACCAGAGAAATTGATGCTAAACCAAAGGAAGCTCCCGAGGAATCAAGCACTGTGGGAAGCAGGGGAAGTAGAGGAAAAGAAGCAGGGGAAGAGCCCCAAGAACCTATCCTTCAACCAATCCCCATGAATTTGAATCCTAGTGCCACGGCCCAACCCCAAAATAGCCCACCGCAGTTGTACATACGCTCTACACCCGCATGAAACTCAAAACCCGCAGCACTAAGCCCCAAAGCTCATGCCACCATCACCGTTTGCATAAAATATCGAAGTTAGTGGCCACTATTCGAGCCTTTGCCACTACATCAAAGCACACAAGCAACCCGCCCACACATGGCACTCGATGAGCCAGGCCGGTTCTGGATTGAGCACCAACCCTAAGATTTCCTAGTCTCGCCGCTTCAAAGCAGCCTCCAAAGGCTAGAGAAACTGGTTTGGGGGGAGCACAGTCTCCCCCACTTTTTGTTTTAATTTTCTTGTTTTATTTTATTTTATTTTGATTTCTTTAATTTTTCTTCTTAGATTTTCTCTAATTTTTAAGTTAATATTTGTTCTAGCTTGTTTTTCACTTTTCTGCAATTTTTCTTGTATTAATTTTTGCAGTTTGAGTGAAATTTTGAAGTAGGAATGAAGATTAGAGAAGCAGGAATGAAGAAATAGCAAGCAGAACCAAGGTGAGCAAAGGTGAGAACAAGGGCAATTTCTTGATTATAATAAATTTCATAGAATAGCTTAAATTTCGCTGCATAGCGAACTATTTCGCTTGAATAGCGAAATTTCGCTGCATAGCGAACTATTTTCGCTACAAGTTGTAGTAGGTTTGATTTTTGGTGCACTGTGCACTATTTTGTCTTTTATGATATACATTATTATTATTATTATTATTATTATTATTATTATTATATATATATATATAATAAAAAAAATTTATTTTTATTTTTATAAAAAAAAAATTGTCTCTAAAAAAAAAAAATTAATTAGTTAATTATTTTATTTTATTTATAAAAATTATTTTTATTTTTATTTTTATTTTTATAAAAAATTGCCTCTAAAAAAAGTAACAATTATTTTATTTTATTTATTAAAATTTTTTTTGCAATTATAGCGAAATTTTCGCTATGTTAAGCAAAATTTCACTACATAGCGAATTTTCGCTATGCTAGCGAAATTTTGCTACTGCAACGAAAATTTTCGCTACTCTCCCCTGCTTTTTGGCCTCCTCACGATTGCTTTAAGCATAACTTTATCCGAACCCGCTTTAGGTGTTTTCGCACCGCTGGAAAGTTTAGAGAGTGTAGAATCAAAGAGAGCCAGAAATAACACATTTGAGCCATGAGGTGTATTTCATCATTGCTGCATCTATTTATCTAACTACTGACTTAAATCAACAGCGAAGGAACGATGGTGATTTGCAGCCCGGATCTCAACATTTGACCCATCTGATCAGGAGTGCACGACAACCCGACACGACAATGGTATTCACGGAACACAAAGAGTCGCACGATGTTTTGTTATTCACTTATGCACTCACAGACACGAGCGCCCGTGAAGCTGCATCATGGACCATTTTCAAAATCAATCATTTTCGTCACAACCGCAATTCAAAATTGAACTCGTCCAATTATATCGATAGATTATCATATCACTGAGTGATAATGTTGAACTCTTGTTTTTTCAACCATTTTTCTTCCAATTCCTTAGCTAATCACACACTATGCAACACGTTTCTTCAATAACTCAAAACCAAGTAAATTCTCTAAGCCTTGCAATAACCTACCCTGGGCCACACCACTCAGAATAGGTTAAGGACCCCATGAATGGAAGTCCAATGTGTCTTCCAAAAGAAAGAAAATAAAAGAAAAAAAGAAAAGAAGAAAAATCGCAACGCCATTTCAAAACCGAGAGCACCTGGCCCGGGAGGGTATACGGAGAAAGCTCTTGTGTTTCCTAAGTGTCTTAAGCCAACTGGTCAGGGAGCCACCACTTAAAGGCTCGCCACACGGTGGATGGGCAGAGCTTCAATGTTGTAGGTGCCTTGAGTTTCAAATCATTCAAGTCCAAGTGAAACCCGAAGAGTTTCAGGGTCGAAGATCCTGCACTTCGTGCCCTAAGCCTTTAATCGGGTCGTGGGAGTCACTGCAGATTCCCACATGGAATTTGCAGGGCCACCCTCAAAGATTGCACCCTACAACACAAAAAAAGTTGTGGAATAAGAGGGTCCCGATCTATTTAGGTTGGTTAGTACAAGGGTCAGGGCAAGAGGCTTGCCGGGGTGAGTGTGTAGCTCGCGCTTTTATTTCCGCCAGAGTCGATCAAACAAACAATTAGATTTCGGGTGGAAGTTTCTGCTGATTCACCGAGATGGAGGCTCTTGATACTCAATTTCAGATATGGCATTCATTCCTCTCAAGATAGCATACTGGGCAAGGCTTTGATGATTCTTACTTAGGTTAGGCATTACTCATTCACAACCTTTTTTGAAATATAATTTTGCGGAACATAATTTTTATTTTGTTTTCAGAGTGCTCTTTCTTTCTTTCTTTCGCTAAGGGACTAGCAAATGTAGGTTTCGGGGTGTGATTGCTCAAAGTATTTAACCCTTCGTTTATTACTGTGTTTTGAGCACTTGTTATGTACTAATCAGATTAACTCGATTTACATTATAAGTCCCCGTTATTCTACTGATCACATTGCGGGCAAAATTTTGGCAAGCCATGAGCCAATAAGGCTAAAATTGCTGAAGGCCGATCCAAGCACGAAGAATTCGGAAATAAGCTCGCATCAAGTAGACGTGAGACCGTATGAAAGAAGAGCAGAAAATGAAAGAAAATTGGAGCTATTGCGAAATTGCATCCTGCATGCACTATTCACAGCACTTAGCACTGTTCATGTCTCATGCAGCCACTGTTCACCCGTTTTGACGCTTTCATGTTTTGTTGCAATTTTTTGTTTCTTCCCATTTTATCCCTTCTAATACCTTATGAATTGCTGTTTTTGTAATTTCTTGTTCTCAGAGCATATATGTTTAGCTTAAGGGTCGTAAGAAAGATCACTTAATCAATAAAGCTTCGAATGCTTTCACCGCTTTTTTCCGTTTCATTTTTCTTCTTTCCCTTTTCTCTCATTTTCATCACTTTCGATGCCCAAACACCCCTCCGAGGATGACAACTTGAGGATGAGCGCAAAACCCTTTCCTGGAGGAGGCCACCGAAGTGTGGATCGAAGGCACCGAGGGTTTTTCCATGTTTTAACCCGAGGTATTTTCACCATTTATGGTTTCAAATAAACGAGGCTTTAATCCCCTGCTTTTGAATTAGTATTTGATAAGCTTTGCCCATTGATGCTTATTGGTAGATCCAATGACATCCTGCTAGTTATCATCTATGGGTTATCAAAGGCTATCTGCTGACATTTTATTTTCCCCTTAAATTCTTAGGTTCGATCCCTTCTATTCACTAAATAGCCAATACTTGGTAAGCTTTTTAGAACAATATTGTATGCTTATTGTTAGGATACAAGACATTCATTAGTTATCATTTATTAGCTGTTAAAAGTAGTCAAGGTGATGTTATTCACTGTCCGAGACCATCAATGGGAGGTAAATACCAAATTTCAAAGATAGCTTATTTAGGTCGCTTACAGCTTAAATGAAGAACCTGGGCTTTGGGAGATGACTATGTCATCCTCCCAACACGAGGAAAAGACTTTAGGAGAACCTTACGGCCCTAAGACCCTAAATTTCAAGACCTAACACTACAAGGAATTCTATTTTACATTTTATCTGTTTATTTTCAGTTTTGAACCCCAAACCTCACCGTTTTTATCACCACCTTGAAAATCAAACCAAATTCAGTCATTTTACCTCACCGCAAATCATTTGTATAAAGAAAACCCATCCCTGTTCGACCCTAGCTTATACTCGCGAAGAGTTTTACTAATACGTAGGAGGAATTTAGGATACAAATTTTGTTAATTTCGGATCACCCTACTGTGGCACGAATCATTGTTATTAGCCCATGTGAGCTAATTTTGGTGTTATTGATTGTGAATTGAATAACATGAATTATGTGTTTAGTATGTGAATTAATTTTTGTTAATATATACATGTAAAATATATTAGTATCAATTGTTTGGAAATGATAGAATGCATTCCATATGCACAATGCACCGGGGCACCCTAGAATGATAGGTGTGAGTGCATTACACGAAAATGAAAAGAAAAGTGAAAATGGTTGTGAAAAGAATTTCAAGGAAGATTTTCTCCGAAGAATCGCTCGAGAGCGGGTCCAAATAACTCATCTCTGGAGGCGACCTAAGGACTGCTCTGAAAATTATCCAAGAATTCATTTCCTGAGGTCCAATAGATTTATCGAAACTCTAGAGTGTGGCTTTCTCAAGAACAAAAGCTTTGTTTCAAATCAGATTTTTGCCTGCTACTATTTAGCATGCGTGAGGGAGCTTCAGAAGACTCTATGACATGGGATCAGTACGTAGACATTCAAGTAGGATCATGTATTTGTTTCGAGTGTGTTTGGTCGATACGACATGTGCACTTAGCGGAGTAACCCATGTAGAAATTATCACTAATGGCATTGCTCACCCCGTCGACGGATCATTATCTCGTGCACAAGGAGGCTGCGAGACGACAATTACTAGAGGCCGCGCTTTAGAAGAAATCCCATTGTGGCTTGTATTCATTTTATATAACATGTATTAAAACTCTAAATTTTCGGAGCAGGTGTTTGCTAAGAGCAATGTAATAAATCCCTCGAACCATTGTTATATAGTTGATATATATTTTGTGAGTATTGATGCAAGGGGCCCAAGTGGCCATTTTACCGCATGTGGACCCTGGTGGTGATCGCGAAATGTTGGGACGATTGTATCTGGGGTAGAGCCCCCGTACAAAGCTGAGACTCGCCCGATTTTCATGAGTGGTGTCCGGTTACCCGACATCCACGAGTATTCCGTGGTCATGTGTTGTCAACGACCCCGGAAATGTGGGGCCACAGTTTTAATAATTTATTTATTTTACGCTCTTAATCCGAACTAAATCTTTACTAAAGAAAATAATATTAATAATATTTTTACAAACTATATTATTACACACTTATCTAGCCTTTTACCTAACAATTATCATACTTGACAACAAGCATATTAATCTGATCTTATTTCCTATAATTGCTAAATAATTATTCTAATCATATTCCTTATCTAATAAATTCTCAATCTATAAAATATTTATCATAAAATACATATATCTTTAAATACTTATCAAATACATATATTTATACAAAATTTAGCCATTTCAAATTTATCTTATTTGTTTTTTATTATTTTACATTCTCAAAGTAATTTAGTATGATACCACCAATCCTTATTTTATTTTATTTCTAAAGAACGAAAAGCGCACTCCAACCATTTCTTCGCCGATCTAAACCCAGTTAAAAATTAAAGAATCTACATCAAAGAAATCTAGAAAAATAAAAAGTAAGATCTACTTAGAGAAATTTGTTTCAAACCCTAGATCCGAAAGTCAAAATGCCTTCCTAATTCTACCAATTTAAAGAAATTCAAAGATAATAAAATGACCCTTCTTTTCTTATTCCATTTATACCTATGATCTATTGCAAAAATTATCTTTACCCCTTTTCATTAAATTAATTTATTAATTAACTAATTGAATTATCATTATTATTTTCTTAAGATATACCTATAAAAATTCCTGTAATTATTATTTTCCCTAATTTATACCTATATAAATTCCTGTCATTATTATTTTCTCTAACTTATACTTATACAAATTCCTGGGTGTTACAAAAGAGCCTCCCTGTAACTGATTGTTTCCCCAGTTAAAGGGTCCATCATACCTCACTGCCACCTATTTCTGGGCTTTCACCACTTCACCATGGCTATTATGTATGATAAACCTGAATCCCACGTGGTGTTTGCTCGCAAAAATCGCCGCATCAAAGTTACATTTGAGACATCCGTGGGTAGGTCTCTCCAATCTCTGAACTGGTGGCGCAACCACAGCTCCTGCGACATGGCTTGATTGTGCATGGTGATGACGCCACTAGGTTACCATGTTCATGGCCTCTCCATAAATCATTAGTAATGGCCTGATTTTTTTGGCTCCAAACCAGCTCATTTTGGCTCAGCCAAATGCTCCACAACCTGACCGCCAACTCACACAACTGCTCCTTGGATGCCGTTGCACACAAGCTTGCCCACCACACCGAGAATTCCTCCTCTTCCCCATTGATGCTGTGGCGGGATGTACTAGTCCAAAGATTCTGGACTACTGGGCAAGTAACAAGGGCATGAATGATTGTTTTCGCCACACCTCGGCACCTTGGGCACTGGCTAGTTGCCAAAATTTTCCTCCCCACCAGTGTCGTCATGGTTGGGAGTAGATTGAGAATTATTAAAACAAATAGTATGGATAAATACTATTTTTATGAGTTATTTCAAAACATGAAGAAATAATTGTGAATATATTCTAATTCTTTAAAAATATTTTTGAAAGGAAAAAACTAGATGATGGTTTGATAATTAATGTTCAATAAATTTGTTTATTTAGATGAGTTTATATTTAAAAAAATGTTTCAAAATAAACTTTAATGCTTGGGAAATGCATTTAAAAATAACTTTTTAGCAACATTTTTTTTTTAAATGTTTTCATAGAGAAAAATTAAGTAAGGGTGCTATTAGTCTCATCGTTCTTTTATGTTTTCAAAATCTATTTTTATAAAAATAAAAAATATATTTGGTTACAAATTTTAAAAACATATGAGAAATAATTTCTATAAAAGTTTCTTAATACTATTTTATGATATCTTATAAAATAAAATCAGATTGAAATTGTAAAATGTTTGAAACTAATTTTTAATTTTTATTACATTTAAAATAATAATTTTATGCATAGTTATTTATTTTTAATCATTCTAATTTTTTGCATAATTATTTTTAAAAAATAACAAGTGAATATAATATAAAATAAATAATTTTTTTACACTTTATTTTATGTTCTTAAAAATTGAGAAATTCTAGGAATTGAAAGGTTAAAAAAATTTGAAGATTCTAGAAATTGAGAGATTATAGAAATTGGGAAGTTCTATAAATTGAAAACTTATGAAAATTTGAAGATGTTAGAAATTAGAAAATTCTAGAAGTTGAGAAATTTTAGAAATTAGGAAATTCTAGAAATAGGAAAATTTTGAAATTAAGAAATTTTGAGAATTGAGAAATTTTGGAAATTAGGAAATTAGAGAAATTTTAAAGTATCTAGATAAGGAAAAAAAAAGAAGAGGAATGTGTAATTATTGGAAATAAAAAAAGCTCATAGAAGTGATTGGTGGCATTGGAAAATCTCAAATGAAATAAATTATAAAAATGAATAATAAAAATTTATTTTTAAGTGTCTTGGATGAAAATTTGAAATGAAAGAAGTTATGAAAATTTATTTATTCCAACCTATTTTTTTCTTTGTCATTTTTATTTGCCTATGACATTGCAAGTATTATGTATTAGTATTTGATTTGTTTGGTCTAAGTGTGGTGCGTAGGGATGAGAATCACAAATATTTATAATACCTATCACTAACATGTTAGAGAAGTGCTCTAAAGGGAATCGCCATTAGCACTTATTGTACGCGCAACATATTATTTAATATGAAAGGTTTCTTCGTTAATTTGATTCATACGTCAATTGATAAATGTATCTTTAATCGAATTAATGAAGTCCATGTGATACATAAATATATAGCATGAAGGAAATCATGATGGGATCATGATAATAAGATTCCTATAATGCAACATGTCTATGTCTAAAATTATCCCTAGTCATAGGATCAACAAGACTGACATTGCTGATTCTGACAGACTGGCATTACGTCATACCTTTGACTGATCAAGCAAGAGATCTTATAAACTCGTGATCAAGAGTTGATCGTAGTTGGCGTGTGGATGTTTGCTAAGAGTAGCTAAGTACATCTATATTCCATAATGAGACAACTGGCATGATTATCTATTTAAATGTAGATGATTGTCTCATCATAAAGAATGGTGCAAGTATCCTTAATTTGAGGTGCTCAAGGATATCTTTAGATGTCGATCCTCGCACTCGACCTTAATCCACGCGCTCTTAAGGTTGCTCATTAGGATGAGAATCGCATAACTCGAGGTGTCTCGGGCTGGGTAATCGAGTAGCCAACAAAGGATTCGCTAATTCCCAATAAAGCCGAGTATACCTAAGGCCTCTCATTCCAATCATTACTCAAGAATCTCCGGTCCGAGAAAATGTCTCGAGAAAGTCTTCAAGCATAAAGGTCGAGTGATGAACTGGGAACAAGATAAATATCACTGGCAGGTGTGGCATAGCCAGTCTATGGGAGCTACACAATTGTCCATGCTCTAAACCAAGTAGGGTATAGTTTGGTGAAAGGACGAATTGCACGATTTTTGTCTATGGGAAGGGTATGTAGTCAAACCACTAACTCTCCGGTCAATTGGGGGTCATGATGTGTTGCTAGATACCAATCTTGAATTGCTTAATTCAATAATTGAATTAAGTGGCCAACATAACTGGAACCTAATGGGTCACACACTTAAAGAGGTCGATATGAAACTATTTCGATGTGATCCAAATATGAGGAGTTAATTCATGAATTAAAATGTCACAGATTAGTGGAACTCGTTCAAAATCCATCACTTAAAGAGATAATAGGTCTGGGTCGTAATTCTGGCCTGGGGTCGTGGAACTCTTAACGCATGTGATGCGTGTCTCCTCATCACACTAGAGTGGAGGGGCATTGCCGTCAGACATGATAGTGCCTTTCCTATAAATGTAATGCTATGGAAAACCCTAAAAGAGGTTGTCTTTGGAGAGAAAAGAGAGCCTCGAGAAATAGCCAAGGTGTTCCTCTCATCTCCCAAGAAAGTGACGAGATCAGAGACCCAAGCCGCTTCCTTTCTGACGGACTAGCTGAAGACCCGACCTCTGGCCAGAGACCATTCCTGGAGGTTGCCCAGCTTCACTCGTGTGGATACCTCCGCTAGAGGCGAACTTAGACTCGTCCACTCTGGGCCAAAGTCGCTCTCGACCACTAGCTCCTGCTTGAACCGACACTAGGGTAATCCTACACCTTCTTAGGAGAGAGAACACACTCTGGGCTATTTCTCAAGAGCTCTCTTTTCTCTCAAAAGGAGCAACCTCTTTTAGGGTTTTCCATAGCATTCTATTTATAGGAAAACCCTATCATTTCTAATGACCAAAATGCCCCTCACTCTAAGTGATGATAGGAAACAGGCATCCCTATGCGTTCTGGCAAGTTCCCACACGACCACTGGCAAGTGTTGCCTCCTACGAAACCCTTCAGTGGTTCTGGCAAGTGTTGCACAAGTTTCGAACACGCTACTCTTAAGTGTTTGAAATAGAAATGTGTGAGTTAAAACTGAACTGTTCAGCTTTAAAATTTCTAGAATCATGGATTTCGGTAAACCATGTTGAAATTACCTAAGAGAGAATTTTGGACAAAAATGTCCTTTTGGAAAATTATGGTTCAAGTGTTGAATAAGAATAATGGTTCAAGGTGTTGAACTTATTGGGGAGTTTAAATCAGGTTCATGATTCAAGATGTAGAATCAGATTTGTTCAAATGTTGAATGAATAGAATGTAGGACAAATTCAATTCAAGTGTTGAATTGAGGTTATTGTTCAAATGTTGAACAAAAACAAAATGGATCAATTTTGTTTCAAGTGTTGAAAAACCTTTAAATGTGCTTTTGAAATCATGGTATCATTTCCTTCAACTTTCGATGAATTGCGTTAGAGAATGCATGTAACGCCCCAAAAATACCCTAGAATTTTTATAATAATTTTATATATATTCCGGGTATGAATTGAGCCAAACTGGGGTTTTTCCGGGAAAATTGATAAATTGATAAATTATGAATGTAAATTGAAAGTGTGAGCATATGATTTAATATTATATGCTAAAATGGGAAAATTGATCAAACCCAAAAATAACCCAAGTAAAAAATGGCAGATGTAGAAATTTGTAAAATGAGGACCTAAGGGTCAGTTGTTATAAAGAATAAAATGTCAAAGTGAATTTATGATAAATGAATGGCCAAAGTGGAATAATAGGAGACTTAAATGAAATAATGGTTTTGAGCCAAACATGGCTGTTCACTGGACCAAAAGACCTATACAAATTTATGACACTATTACCAAAGGACCATTGTCTAGTCCCCAACAATAATACCATGAAACTACTAAGATATTTCTTTACAATTATAAATGATTAAAAACTTTTCTTGTAAGAGTAGATAAATTTCTCTCTGCTTGATCCATGACTCCCAAGTATACTGCATCAACAAGTAACAAAGTGGATTTAGTCCAGACATCGATCCCACAAAGATCTCAAGAATTCTCAATCAACTACCCCGACTACTCGCTCTATAATTATTCGGACGTGATGATTTGCAATTGATATATCCCTAGCAAACTTTAAAATAATAAAAGAAATAAAGATACAACTAGAACAAATGAAATAATCGCTTAAACTAAATAAAAATAAAAGAAATGGGGACCGGGTCAATTAGCTTTTAAAGAGCATTGAAAATACAATCGCTAGGAAACATCAATTCCGCACTACTCAGAGCTTTACTTCATGAACCTCGATGAATCCATTGGCTAAATGAAGAATGTAATGCCATGTGGATCTCTCCTTAATGACACATTTCATCATCTAATCTTCCTCAAGCTTTTCAATGCAGACATAACTACTTTAATCCGAATTGCCTCGTCTCGATATTTTCTTTTCAATACTTCATACCTGTGAATACGGACTCAAACCTTAGCTCCTAAGATAAAAGTGCAAAGCATAGGTTTACACTATACTGGTTTCTCATCCTCAAAAATTGTAATCAGCTTATTCTTTCCTTGATTAGATCCTCGTAACACAGATCGAACTTACCGCTCGACCGAGGTATAACTTCCGCTCATTTTAATTGATAAGTCATTCAACTCATTTTCTAGCTTCGCGAGAAGAAGATTTATCGATTATAATTCACAAAGCCCATTAGATCCCTAATATTAGGTTCGTATACCCTTGAGATATTGTTCAATACTCTCAGGAATGCCTTCTCTGCGGTCACCGCAGGGCCTCCCGGAATGTAGCATGAAACAATCCTATTACGGTATAGGACACTAATATTTGGATCAGATACAACAATAAACAAAACCAACAAGTAGATTCGAGACTGAAGTTCAGTAGACTCTGATAAATTTCTACAGAAAAGATAAATTCTAACAACAGAGTAATTTCAACGGAAGCTGGGTTTCTAAATTACTTCATTACACTAACGGTAGCTCTCTGATCAAAAAGAACCACCGAACTGAAACTAGAAGTTCGAATCTAAATTTGTTTGACTTCAAACAAACCAAAGAATTTGAAGAAAATAACATTCCGTATCTCGCCTTCTCAACTTCAACAACTAACATCTAGATCCGTAAATCTCAAAATGAAAATAACAATCTACTTAATCTAATCTAATAATAACAAATAAAAACAAAGAAAAGAAAAAGAAAATTTAAACTACACTAGCCTTCTGGGCTACCCGCACTTCTTCGAGCCGCCAAGAGCGCCTCCTTCCGCAAGAACATTTATGTGGTTCGAAGTCATCCTAACTCGACGACCTATTCGTGGATTTCAAAATAACCGGGCCCATTTTTTGTCCATGTCACAATCTACTTCGCGGTCGCACCTTGACTCGATGTCGCGACCTCTCTTTACGCCGCGACTCACCTTCAGACAGATCTTCGAGGTCGCGACTTCAACTCATACGCCGCGAATTTCGCTTTTGCTCGTCCGTCGTAGGCTTTTATATGGTAGCCACTTGCATTTAACACCTTTTTGGATCTGATGTGTCAGCGATCATCAAGGATGCGACCTCTTTCATTAGGAATCGATGTCGCGACTACAAACTCGATGTCATGACCATAATACTGGTGAATTGATGTCGCGACCTCTAACTGATGTCGCGACCATAATACCTTGCAGCTGATGTCGCGACCTCTAACTGATGTCGCGACCTCTAACTGATGTCGCAACCATAATACCTTGCAGCTGATCTCGTGACCTCTGAAGGACGCCGATACTCCTCGATTCGTGATTGATACCCTCATTGCTCTAACCGTCATGAATTCTATGTTTAGTCTCTTTGTAAATCTTTTGTCGCAACTTCTATTCACTGTCACGACCCCATGTCTATTGCTAAGCTTTCAATTCTGTCGCAACCTCAAAGTGGTGTCACATCATGTTCAAGGCTTCTTCATTAATTTTATCGCCCGATTTAAGTTTCATATGAATTCTTTACTTGAGAAGGCCGCTCTTGTGGCTCAGAGATTCGTCATGACCTCATGGTGGTCAAGGAGCATCATTTATCTCTGGTGTCGCGGGACATCGCAATGATGTCGCTGGCATGAACTCTTCATTTGATCAGTTTCTCTTAATCTCGACTCAAGTCATTTTTTTCTCTCAACTTCCTTCTTCAGTCACGACTTGTTCACTCTTCGCCTTCTTCAAGGCCAAATTTGTTGATGTCGACTGGAATTGGCTGAAACCGAACTGTCGGACTTAAATCCGCTTTGACTTTAATTTCGCAGCACTTATGATTTTCGCTTAAAATTTGATTTTCAATGTATTTTCCCGCAAATTGAATTTTATTCAATTATCGCTTTTCTCGCCAACAATTCAACGTTATTCTCATTATAAACTTTAAAATGGATTAAAAATTCCATGAAGCTTTACTAATCAAATTCCCCCAACTTAAAATTTTGCTTGTCCCTGCTAAAAGAAAAGAAGAAATTGTTTGTCCTCAAACAAATAAGCTTAAAATTTTTAAGGACATCTTTCTGATTATTCTAAATTTTTCTCATTCCACTCTTCCGATCCGGAATTAAGAGATATCACTATTATTTCAAATTTCAGTTTTCATGCAAAGAACAAGGCATGGTGTACTTCTATTACAAAATTTTTGATAAACTAATGTATTTAAACAAACTTTTATTTAACAAGTCTTAGTCTGCGGTGTGTGTGTGTCATCAACTTTTCAACTTCATGCTGAATTTAGTTAATCTTTCGAGAGTTTTCTTAGATCGCTTATCAAAGTCCTATACGCTTGTTTTTCATATCGATCTCCACTAATGTAGGTAACGAACCTTCAAAATCAATGAGGTCTTTTCAAAGCTTGTAATGTTGGGCTTAGGGTAATCGGGTAGATAATGGAAAATTTAGGTTGTAAATTACCCAGTTTCCATCTTATCTCTACATTGTCGCTTCTCCAACTTTCTTTCCTCTTTTCATTTTGTTCTTTCCGATTCTCCTCAATCTTAGCCTCGTCCTCCTTTGAATTCTTTTATGGAATCTCAACTTCCATATGTACTTGATTCGTAGATTCCTTTGTTCTTTAACTCCTTTGTTTATTTCTAAGACTGGGAATAGTGCAATGTTTTGTCTTCCAGTTTCTATTACTCTTAGAGAACTCGGGCTAGCAACCCCATACCAAATAAGACATTATGGTGCTAGGTGTTAAAACACCCCTACGAGCTTAATTGTTAAAGGGAAATAGGCCACAAGACAAAACTTATTTCTTATTTCACTTGCTTCTGCTTCTTTACTTCTTCAACCCCTTCTTGTCAAAATTTGGGAATATTATTTCCCCAAACTTGTTTCTTCCTTTATACTAAACTTTTCTGAACTAGAAACTGGATAATTTGGGTTCTTTACTGCAGGTTTATTGCAAGGAAGGGAATTTCAATTTTCAATTGCTGTTTATTGAAGAAATAAGGCTTATTTGGCTCAAATCAGGAACTAGAGAATATGCTTAAGCATATTTTGAGGGCAGCTTAAAGGCTCAAGTCACAAGGACGGGCTCTATCATTTCACACAGTTGTTTTCACCTTAGATTTCGCCTCAATCAAACAAGTTCTAGACTCCGTGGATCTAAACCCGAATCCCTAAGACGCTCCTAATCTCGTCAAAAGTTTCATAAGCTCTTTGTCGACCAATGTGTATTATTTCTTCAAGATCAGTATTTTATTTACCGTCTACTTTATTATTTTAATCTCATAGTTTTTGCTCTATCAAAGAATAACCAATTTTCCAATTTTTGCAACTAAACTGAATTTAAAGTTCGCACAAGAATAATACTCTTAATTCAGCTTTTATTCATGCCCCGATTTTGCAATTATTTGTGTTCAAGTCATCTCCCAGTCAAACTACTTCTAACTAGTTCAGCTATGATATTTTAAGCATTTTCACTTTAACTAAATCCTTATAATGTGTTACTCCCTCTAACAAGTCAAGCAACCAAAATAACAATACAACTAATCGCAACTACAAACATTTCTTTTTCTTACAAATTTTCTTTGTTATCTGAGATAATGCAACAACAGAACAACAATCGTGAAAGAGGGAAAGAAGATAAATCAATGGAAGGTCTATTTTTTTCTCTTTTCGAGGAGGAGCAAAGATGTCGGAGGATCCGTGATCGCGGCAGCCAAATTAGATCAATTTGGGAAATTTCATTTCGCTTCTCTTCTTGACATTCTCCCTTTCGACCGTTCTTCAAGGATCAATTCATTTGTGATCAACCTTTATTCAGATCATCTTCTGTCTTCGTGCCCAAAGGTGTTCATTGTGCTCCATTTCTCATTTCATGACTCAAAATTCGAAAGATTATTGCTGATCAAATCCAAATTTCAAGCCGACTTTCTTCAAAGGCATCTCTTACCACTGCTTCCCTGACCGGGCCCCATCCTTCCTCGAAGTCCTTGAACATTGACATGTATAGAACTTGAACTTTGATCCGCTCCTTAGTCTGGGCTTCTTCATCCAGAGTCCCTTTCCTTTATAAGTTTTGGGAGTCGAGAATTCCCGATCATACGATTGTTGTAGAATGATTCATGGCTTAGCTTTAACTTCTTCAAAAGATCTCTGATTCTTTCTCCATTTCCTTCTTAAATTTTTCCTCTTGATGTTCCAGGATCTTTTTCATTTGCTCTTCCCTTCTGCTCATCTCTTCTTCCCATTGTTGGGATCCTTCTTTTCAGCTTCCACCATACATCTCTTTCTCTCTCGTCTAATCTCTTCTTCCTATCATGGATCCCTTCTCTCAATTCTTTCACCTTCTCTCAACTGGTCGGAGGTTCCATTGTTCTTCCTCTTCCTTCCATTTTCTTTGGATGGAATCGAAAGCATTTCCATTATTTTGATTATCGTCCGTCTCCCTGTAGCTTTCACCAGTTCTCTCGAAATCACTATTCCTTATAGGAGTCGGCCAAGGTTGAGAACTATCGCTTCTATCTTCTTGCTTCTATCCTCCTGGAAACATAAAAGTATTCCCTTCTTGATGTGCTTCTAGATTTTCTCTTTCTTCTTGCTCCGCTACCCGTAAAGGTTTCTTCTTCCCGATTGCATTTTCATTTTCATCCCTTGAATCTGCTTTCTACTTCATGAATTCCCTTTTGATTCTTGGCCCCTTGCTACTCCGCCAAAGGTGAGTGGTGACATTTGGGTGGCATTCTTCTTCTTCTTCCCATCGCTCCTTTCACACCAAATTTCACGCATAACTCAGATAGTCGACGAGGATCAAACCTCTTTGCTCCCTCTATGGTACCTCATTATAGAATTTTCAATAACTGCTCCAAGATCAATCTTGCACTCTTCCGCATGGGCATAGAGAAGGATTGCTTCGCTTCTTGCATCGTGCGTGACGTGCTCGGGTAGGGACCATAACGTATGCTAGGAAGTAAACCACACTTTGGCCTTTCACAAATCTCCCCGTCGTAGTCTGGCCTTTTCCTTTCTTCCACCGGCTCTTTTCATCACAATCTTCTCGCCATCTTCTCGCTAAGGTGGTCAGTTTCATCAACTTCTCGAATTTTGATCCATTCTTCCAGCCTTCCATTCTATACATTTCATTAATTTTCGCTCCATAAGGCACCTAAACTCCTCCGACATAAAACATAGTTCTCTTCCTTCCAACCGTGATCGAGGCAAATTCCTCTATCGATCGCGCATAATCCGTATTTTTGATGTTTGCGCACCTCCCACCCTCTCCGCTCTATTAACTCCTCGAATCTGAGATGAGTTGTCTCAAACCTCTTTCTCCTACAAATCCTTCCAAAGATAAAGGCTTTTTCCGCATTGAGAAAGCTTCCTTTTGAGACCGAACCTGCCTTCCCTCTTCTTCTTCGCCGCTTTTCTTTCCCTTTCCCTCCGTTGCTTTGTAACTCGGTTGAACTTCCGTTGTTTCACTACCTGCTCTCTCTTCAGGTCCTGTGATGAACTTCCCTTCTGGCCTAGTATATACTCCTCCATGATTTCGCTCAAATTGGGACGAGGGTTGAATGTCTCTACCATTAGAGAAATAAAGGTTTTGTGTAGTTAAGTTCTGATTTGGTGGTTTGCAAGAACTGAGAACCGTATGAATATGCGAAGATGAAAGGTTGTATTCGTTTCCAAGGAAAGAGATGGCAGGGGAGGGAGTCAGTTGCAATTCACCATTATTACAAGTGGCTCTTTATTACTTCATTTATTTGTTTGTCGCACTTTAATTTCTCAGTCACATCAGGTGGCCGTCATTAAATTTAGTGGCAAATTAAACTCCGCCAACCGGTATACTTGTCTCTTATGTCGCGACTTATTCTTGTTTGTCGCGACATAAGTAAACGTTATGAGGACAAGTTATCATCAGTCGCGGCATTGCATTTTAGAGAACATAAATTGAGTTGTCGCAACCCCTCACCACTTTTCACGGAATATTCCCTTGGCTCGCGACCTCAAGTTCTGTCGCGATTCTCAATTTCGTCGCGATATAAAATCTAGTCACGACTGCGTTCTCTGCTCTTCCTTCAAGCATCGACTGCCGCTAATTAACTTCGTCAGCGACATCAATCTCTAGTCGCGACTTAGTTTGCACTTCATTTCTAAATTTAATGATCATACGCCTTTCACCTCTTATTAATTCAGACATTCTTAGCATCCATTTAATCATTCCCACAAGAATTCAAAAATGTATTCTATTCAATTTTCATTGCACTTATGTAGGAGAAAAGTAATTCCCATTTTTCGAGTTGTCTCTCATTCCGTGAAGTGTCAAGCAATCCCAGTTTCGGTCTCTCGCCTCCGAGCCATTCGATTCTTCATCCGTATATCAAGAATTCCAAAAAGGATTAAATTCATCTAGTACTAACCTAGCAATTTCTAAATAAATCACAGAACTAAAAAAATTTCAAAACGCTGTACTAAAAAAAAAAAATTTGAAGTCTATTTAAAGAAACTAAAAATCCATATGGGTTGCCTTCATGAGCGTTTCCATTTTGAGTCCTTACCGGACTAGTCAAGCTGCTTTCCTTTCAATTCACCACCGGAGTTCTTCCTTTCTTCTCCCCGCCGAGATAGCTTGTTTCAGCCGCCATTAACTTCAATTCTTCCCAAAGATCACCCCTATGTTACCGCTCCAAAGATAGTACTTCTGACACCAATGTATATGGTCCACTCCATTTTGATTTCAAATTTTCCCCGAAATAATCTTAACTGAGTTAAAATGTTGAAGACTGATCCGCCTCTAACTCTTCCTCGTAACTTTGATCATGCCATTTCTTTGTCTTGTCCTTGCATACCGTAGCATTGTCATAGGCTCCGCTTTCGCTCTTCCAAGCCATTCACTGAGAAGTCTCTTCCTTTCGTAATTTTGAAATCAAGTTCAATGCTCGATGGCCCACACGGCTTTGTATCTCCGCCCAAGAGTGGAGATGACATGGTTTTCAAAGACAAGTCTCAGATGGGATGTCCCAATGGGAGTTTTAAAAGCGCCCGTATGCCCATACGTAACATCAAGCTTCAAAGACCAATCTTCCAATAATCACAAATTTTCAGAATTTATTTATCTCTCGTGGAATTTCGCCACCATTTGTTCGAGGATTGATAGCTGCTCATAAATGTGTCTGACACCATCCGCCTCAAGCGAGTCATAAACACCTTATTTGCAAATGGCTTCCTCCATCACTAATTATAGTTCCGGGTGTCCCAAATCAAGTAAGAATAATATTTCTTTGTAAAAACCTCCCACAACTCGTATTTGCATCATTCTAGGACAAGTCATGCTTCTACCCATTTTGATACATAATCCACAACTAGGAGTATGTATATATTTCTAAATGAAACTGGAAAAGGCCCCATAAAATCTATTCCCATACATCAAACAATTGCACCACTGTAGATGATTTTGGTGTGGGCATCTCATGCCTTTTGATGATATTTCCCATTCTTTGGCATTGATCACATAACTTTACCCATTCAAAACAGTCCTTAAAAATCGTAGGCCAGTAAAATCCTGACTGAAGAGTTTTGTGGGCTGTTTTATCTCCTGCAAAGTGTCCTCCATAAGGTGATGCATGACATTCTTGTAAAATCTTGCTTTGCTCACTTTCTCGTACACATCTCCTTATAATCGATCAGCTCCTCTTTAAACAAATACTGATCATCCCAGATAGTACCCGCTGGCCCTAACTTTTTCTCTCACAGCTACCAATTTCTGCATAATTCCACAAGCTAAGAAATTCACACACGCATAATTGCAGGATTGAGGGACAAATTAAATAATCGCTCATCCGAAAATTTTATGCTATTTCTCTTCCCTTTTCACAGACAAGGTTCCTTTCTACTCGACAAGTGATCAACTATCACATTGTCATCACCCTTCTTATCTTTAATTTCTAAATCAAATTCCCGCAATAATACCCACCTGATCAATTCAAGCCATTTCTTCTTTCATTAAATATTTAATTGCCGCATGACTGCAGGTATGTCATACGGGACCCCAAAATATATGGCTCGAATTTCACATGCAAACACTCATTGCTGTGCATCTCCTTTTAGTAGTAGAGTAATTTTCTTTGTGCTTCATTAAAGGTTTTGCTAGCATAAGAGATGGCTCAACACTTTTTCATCTTTCTCGTCCTAATACAACTCCCATCGCAGAAAATCACTGCATCACACATGATCTCAAATTCTTCTGCTCCAACTGCTTTTTGCCAATGACGGAGCTTCCACTAGTCCGATTTGATTTATTCAAATGCTTTCGTGCGTGATTCATCAAAATAAAAACTTACTATCTTTCTCTTAGCAACTGCATAGTGGTCTAGCACTTTTGAGAAATCTCCGATAAATCTTCTATAAAATCCAAAGATGTCCTAAGAAACTTTTGATTCCTTTGGACTGTAGCTGGTGGCATTAAGTCTCTTATAATTGAAACCTTGTTTGGTCTACTAAGCCCCGTAAACCATGTGCCCCAAGACAATCCTTGTAACCATAAATGGCATTTTTCCCAATCTGCAGCAGATTTTGTCTGCGACTTTCAAGTACTGGTCCCTGTGTTATGCATTGTTCAAAATCGATCCATACACTTAAAATCATCCATGAAGATCTCCATAACTTCTTCTAATAGATCGAAAATATAGACATCATGCATTCGAAGGTACCGTGGAGCATTGGCTACGCCCAAATGACACTCTTCTAAAAGCAAAGGTACCAAATGGCATGTAAAGTGGTTTTCCCGATCTTCAGTAATAGCTATTTGCTATATCCAGAGTATCCATCATCAAGAAAACAAAAATGAGGGTGTCCCGCCAACCTATCCAAAGATTCGACGATGAAAGGTGGGTGGGAAAATGATCCTTTATGGTCAAGTAAAGATTCACTTAGTAGTCGATAATGTAAACCCCTCCATCCCGTCACGCCTCGTAGGAATAAGTTCATTCTTTCATTTGGACATGTTGAATCCACCTTCGGGAACCACATGTACTCGGGTTTACCCAAGAACCTGTCTGATATAGCATATATAAACCCGCATGAACCATTTAAGAACTTCTTTTCGACAACTTCTTTCTTCGGGATCGGGTTCAAATTTCCTTCATGCTCAATGTGTGGTTTTCGTGATTATCTTCCAAAGAATATTTTGTCCATACAAATAGGGACTGGATACTCCTTCGGGATCTTCACTGACCAAGTAATCGCTTCCCTTTGTATTTTCTCTCAAAATTACCAGCAACTTTCGCTCTTCAAATTTCGCCAATGCAATTGATATGATAACTGGTTTTTTCCTTTATGGCTCTAAAACTCATATTTCAAAATGACTGGCAACTCCTTCAATGTTAACCCTTATGCACTAGTTTCCCGCCTATGAGTTTGTCGTGGTTTATCAAGCCACTCACTCGACCGCTTTCATTTATACTCGAGACTGCTTCATTATTAAACAAATTAAGGCGTAACTTCACAATCAAAGCTCTCAAGGTAATCGAAAATTCATCCAATTTACTGGATGAGTTTCAATGATACAACCGTAATTCACTTCATCATTGAGAAGGATATTGCTTTTACAACATACAATCGTCTTTCCTCTACATTAGGATGTTCAAGACTCCTATTAATATTAAAATGCACTGCTTCATTCCCAACCCTGAGTGTCGCCACCTTTTATACGTCAATCATGCGCTCCGTTGCTAAGAAAGGTCTTCCCAAAGAACAGAGGAACTGAGGATCTTCTCCATCTTCATGATAACAAAATCTACTGGAAAAATTAATTTCCCAACTCGACGAAAGTACATCTTCCGTATCGCCCTCCGTCGTGGCACATCTATCGCCCATATGTAAAGTAATCACGCTGGGTTGGGTTCCCCCAAACTAAGTCTCCTATCAACCGATAGAGGCATCAAATTTATACTTGCTCCAGAGTCATATAAGTTCAACTCACATTTCATAGAACAGTGGAATAAAGGAAACCTGCTGTGTGGTCTTTCATCTACTGGAGCTCGTTGATAAATGGTACGCATAGCGCCAAGTTAACTATACCCTCCTCAGCTATCTTTCTTTCGCCCTCTTTCTCTCGCCTCGCCTTCAATGCGCTCAAATCCTTCTCACTTCTCAATTGAATTGCTGCGCCTCAGGTTCTTCCGGGTGTCACTAGGGAATGTTCCCTGTTATGATTGGGCATATTCAGTGGCCACTTCCTACTTCAGGTTCTAGATTTTCAAGGAAGCACTAGCATTCTTCCGAAACATCCGTATCGACTTGAAAGCTCTAAGTCGATAGTTTCGATCATGGAATTGTAATACCTCTTGTTATCCCCCTCATGAACCGCAACATTTTGTTCCTCAAACTACTGGTTCCACTGACCTGCATTCATTTCGCTCTCACCTCCTTGCTCAGCCGCTGAACCCGTGGCCGCGAGCATCCTTGTCGAGGATGCCGTCCCCGCCTCAGGGCCATGTAATGCCTATCCACCATATGAGAAATTCTCATGGTTCTTCAAGCAATGGATCAGAGTGGCAAGGTGTTGTGGATTTACCAAAATGATAACTCCTTTGCCTGCTCAATGCACTTAACCTCCTCGAAGACCATAAGAATCTTCTCTCGTTGGCACACACGCACTTTTCATCAATTTTCTAACGCTCCTATTTCATGAGCAAAGGTGCATCTTCCTCTTTGCTTGTCCATCCTATGCATTATAGCATCCAACTTAGTTTCCATGGCCACATCTTCGCTTCACTCTATGACCCTTTTCCTCTCTCATATCACCTCTTGAAACTCAGATGGAGTTTATATTGCATTTTGCCGTGTCCTCTATCGTGATCTCTGGCTCTTCAAGACTTTTTTCATTAATGCTCCACAAAGATGGAGCATCGAGCACACCCTCGGATGTATCATTCGCAGCGTGATACACAATATCCATCCGTCTTCAAGTCTATTCCATGCATCAGCACCTCTTCAAGAATCTTTGAATCTTCCTGCTTTACATACAGTTCTCATCTCCTTGTTGGAATACATAATTATCTCTCTTCGTCTTCCAAGTGAGAGATGGGGAGACCGCCTTAAGTAAGTTTCCTACCAACTCTTCCTAAGTATCAACAGATCCATATGGTAATGATTCATACCATGTATCGCTTATGTCTCCCAAAGAAAATGGGAAGAGATGTAGTTTTATCACCTCCGGGTCTCACACCGCTCGGCCATCAGATAGCCATCCCGAGAAATCTTCCCAGTGCTCATTCGTCTTGCGGATGACCAAGAACTGGATGTCATTGAACCATTGTAATTTCAAAGCCGTTTAATTCAAAATCGCTTCAGATCCACTATAGGTCAGCTCGATCGCGTATCACTCTTCTCGATAATAAGCCTAAATCCTCCATTGTATCGCACGGGCTTCCTCGCCGCCGTCCTCTGCTCTTCCGTCTGGGTCATGTATCTCTTTCCGCCATAGTCAGGCTTCTATGCTCTTTGTCTTTCTTAAGCTCCCCGAAATGCCTTCCACCTGTCTCATTGAATCGTCGATCCCCTGCTTCCTATGCATTAAAGGTTTTCCCGAAATAAAAGCATACCATATTATCAGATTAGTCAAACCTAACAAATATTTTCAACATGGCTTGTTAAACATGACTAATGTAGTCACGCTTGAAAAGCTATTTTCGTTTTCTTAAAAATGTCCAAATTAGTATTTCCTTCTTTCACAATATTGATTCAAATACTTTTCTGATCACTGCAGAATTCGCCAAAACTTGTTCACCGGACTAAAAGACCTATACAAATTTATGACACTACCAAAGGACCATTGTCTGGGCCCCCAAAGAATAATACCATGAAACTTTGTTTATATTTCTTTACAATTATAATGATTAAAAACGTTCTTAAGAGTAGATAAATTTCTTCTGGTTTTGATCCATGATTATGGCATACGTATCGAACAAGTAATAAAGCGGATTTAAGTCCAGAGACATCGATCCCACAGAGATCTCAAGAATTCTCAATCAACTACCCCGACTACTCAAGCTCTATACTATTCGACGTATGATTTGCAATTGATATATGCCTAGCAACCTTAAAATAATAAAAGAATAAAGATATGTAAACGAACAAAATGAAATAATCGCTTAAAACTAAATAAAAATAAAAGAAACAGACCGGGTCACTAAATTTTTGCAGAGCATTGAAATACAACCTGTGAAACATCAATTCCTCGCAGACTCACTCGTAGCTTACTCATGAACCTCATTTAGAATCCGTCCAAGGAAGCACAATGCCATGTGGATCTCCCTTAATGATTAATATCATCATCTAATCTTCCCTGCTTTTCTAATGCGTAGGATTAGATAACTACTTTTAACTGAAAGGCTCTGCTCGATATTTTTCTTTTCAATACTTCATACCTGTGAATAATGGATCAGAACCTAGCTCCTAAGACATAGGCAAAGTAATGGGTTTACACCATAACGTTTCTCATCCTCAAAATTGGAACAGCTTTATTCTTTCCTCGATTAGATCCCCTTGCTAACACGGATTGAACTTACTATTCAATCGAGGCGAACTCTCTCGCTCATTTTAATTGATAAGTCATTCAACTCATTCCCGGGTTTCAAGTGAGAAGAAGATTTTATCGATTATAATTCACAGCCCATTAGATCCCTAATAATAGTTCGCATATTCGAGATATTGTTCATCACTCAGAATGCCTCGTGTTACTCGTAGGCCTCCCGAAATCGAGCATGAAACAATCCTACATGCATAGACACCAATATTTGATCGACATAACAATAAACAAACCACAGTCGATCTAAGATCAAGTTCAAGACTCGATAAATTTTTATTAAAAGATAAATTTAACAATGCAGTAATTTCAACTAAGTCGGGTTTCTAAATTACTTCATTACACTAACTAGAGTTTCGATCAAAAGAACCATCAGAACTGAATGGAAGTTCTAATCTAAAATTTGCTCGACTTCAAACTAAATCCACAGTGCAAGAATTAAAGAAAATAACATTCTGCATTCAAATTTCAACTTCAACAACTAACATCCAAATCCGTAAATTCAAAATGAAATAACACCCATCAATCTAATCTAAAAAATAACAAACAAAACAAAGAAAAAGAAAAAGAAAATTTAAATCCACGAGCCTTCTGGCCACCTGCATTCTCTTTCGAGTCGCCTCAAGAGCCGTTTCCTTCAAGAGTACCGCAGATGATAGGTTTGGAAGTCGGGTCCCAACTGATGCACCTATTTGTGGATTTCAAAATAATCGCCCATTTTTTTGTTCATGTCGAAGGATCTATTTCGCGGTCGCCACTGACTTGGATGTCGCGAATTCTCTTTTACGCCGTAACTTCACCTTCTCGCATTGTGATCTCGAGGTCGCGACTTCAATCATACGCCGCTAATTTCGCTTTTGTTCGTCTGTCGCGCTTTTATATGGTAGCTTACTCGTGATTTAACACCCTCGATCCGATACCGTGACTACCTAAGGACGTCACACTTCTTTCATTGCGGGACCGATGTCGCGACTTACTAACCGATGTCGCGACCATAATACAGAATGGTGTCGCACTTAACCGATGCCGCGACCATAATACTCCAGAATGATGCCGCAATTTAACCGATGTCGCGACCATAATACTTGCGCCTGATCTCGCGACTCCAAGGACGCCGCGACATCTTCCGATTCAAGATTTGATATCTCTAGTCGCTCGAACCGTCGACCTCTATGTTCAGCTTCCTCTTTGAAAATCTTTTTGTCGCAACTTCTATTCAAGTGTCCCGACCTTCATGTCTACTTAAGATTTCATAAATTTGGCTGTGGACCCTAAAGTGGTGTCGACATCATGTCTGGCTTCACACTTCTTGGTCGCCCGATTCGAGTTTTGCTATGACTTTTTACTGAAGGTCGTTTTCGCGGGTCATATCCCTCGGTTTTAATTCTCACGGGTGGAGCCATGATATCATTTATCTCTGTGTCGCGACATCGCAATGATGTCGCTGACATGAACTCTTCATTCGATCGCTTCTCTTAATCTCACAAAGTCATTTTTTTGTCTCAACTTCCTTCTTCAGGTCACGACTTCGCTTGTTCACTCTTCATTCTTCTTCACTACAATTTGTTGATGTCGTGACTTGGAATTTGGCTGGAAATCGCACTTCCCGGGCCGACTTAAATTCCAGCCACTTCACCGCAGCCGATTTCTTATGAATTTTAAGCAAATTTGATTTTCTAATTGTATTTTCCTCGCAAATTTGAATTGATAATTATCGCTTCTGCCAACAATTCAAAGTTATTCTCATTATAAACTCAGAAAAATGGATTAAAAATCTCATGAGTTTTTGGACTCATCAATGGCCTCAAGAGAATAAGTGACTTAAGACCAAAAAGGGTGGAAAATGAGAAAGTGTAATAAGTGTGTAGGCCAAACAAGGCCTTACACTTAAAGGAGTTATAAAGGCCAAAAATGTGGTCTTAGGCTTATAAGGAGCAAAATCATGTTTCAGGGGAAGGAGAGAGGGAGAAAGGGGGAGAAGAAAGTTGTGGCAAGAGAAAGATCAAGCTCAGTGATCCTTCCCACTTCTTGCTCCTAAGAGATCAAACAACTTGGAAGAGAAGATTCACATGGTAATAAATCAAACCCTAATCTCATTCTTTTTTTGATTCGATTTGGTGAAAATCTCTAACTTGAGGAAAATGGATTTTTATTGATTCTAAACCACATTTGGAGTTGTTTTGGGTGGATTCCATGGTGGATTTTTGATATGGGACGAATTGGAGAAGATTTGTGGAAGAAAAATGAGTGAGAAATGCAAATTCCCGCATTTTCCTAGCAAAATCCGTAGGGGTACCCTGCTCTAGTCGAGTGGTACCAGACATGATGCAAAGGGCACCTGGTGATCAAAATTAATTAAACCCATCTGCACCGACCGCTGGATAACCTGGTACGGCAGTTTGGCCAAAGTGGTACTGCACCACTATTCCAATGCACTCCCGTTTGACATATTTTTGCACCTCAAGTCCCTGTGATTCAGATAAATCGATGTTTAGGACCCTAAGAAATGAATAATGGGGGTTCAAATAAGGATAAAACTAAGTGAAAACGCACTATACCTCGCGTCGTTTCTGGCTGAATTGCCTTCAAGTAAGACTTAGTTCTTAACCCAAGACTGTTAACAAAAATAAATTTGTAATTCACTAAAATTGTTTAATCATTCATCCACTAAGAGTGGCGTGACCAGTATCGATCAAAGGTGTGATGATCGCCTAACCTAGGACCGAGATCAAGAGAAGGAAGCTAGATTCGACATAACTTCGCTTGTTCTCCTCGACTCTATTCTTATTTCAAGTATTTGATAGTTTACCAAGTAACTATGAAATGAGTATATGAACGAGTATGAATGAGTATATGAATGAGTACGTGAATGAGTATATGAAGTAAGCATGGGATTGAGTATATTTTTGAAAAGATAATACAGATGAATATGGAATTGAAATGTGATATTTGAAACCGAATCAATGTGAATGATGATATGATCTGATTCATCAAACTTTAATCCGGCTATAAATGTGGAATTCGAATGATATATCGAATGAACCGCCTGACGGGATGCACCAATCGACATCCGTCATGAAGGCACCTTGAAATTATCTAATGTCCCACTTGGTGGGATACACTAATCGGCATCCGTCATGATGGAGTATGGCATTGAAGAAATGTCCCACTTGGCGGGATGCACCAATCAGCATCCGTCATGATGGCGTATGGCATTTAAGTGATACCACATGTCGGGGTATACTAAACGACATCCGTCATGATGGGAGACCGAATTGTTAAATGTGTAAGTACATTACCGAATGATAATAAGGGCGAGATTCATCAAACTAACTGTCAGAATGTGAATTGAAATACCAAAGGAAATAACCAACATTGACGAGTGTGAATGAGATTTTTATGTAAATGCTTAAATCTCATAAATTGAATTGTGAATTGAATTATTGCATTGAAAATGCATGTTGTGATATGATAAATGACTTGTAAAAAGAAAGCATGCGGTTTTGAATAGCATGAGTATATGTTGATATAATAGGTATGGTTTGATGTTAAATGCATGTCAAGTTAAATTTGAATATCGAATAGAATCAGATAGAACCACTAAGCATGAAAATGCTTAGCTTATAGTTTTATCTATGCGCAGGTATCGAGTAAGCAAAAAGGCAGCTAAGATCACGGGGTTGCAAAGTCATAGAGAGTAATGCACGATAAGTATATAATCTCACATTCAGATATCATCTCTTTTGAACAAGTGGTATTTTGTAAACAAAAAGGGTTAAACTCTGAACCTTGATTTTGTATATCATTTTGAAAAGGCATGAATGCCTTCTTTGTAAATGTATTTTTGTTTTATGGGCCTACCGAATTGCATTGAAATTGTAAATGATTATGGGTTTGCCTAAACTAAATCGCCTCGAACGAAATGACATAATAAAATGTTTTGTTAAGATAAATGAAAACGCCGGAGAAAACCGGCCCGGCTCGATCCGCCATTCAAGCCAATGGGATTCGCCGCGACATTTTGAAAAGAAAATTAATAACACGGAAAATAAAAAGAAATAAACGGCATCCCGGTTTCGTCGACTTGCCAATCGGTCGGATGTGGCTCTGGGTGGTCGCCATAACGCATGTTTAAGGGTGGCGTTAGCATGATGGATGATTATGGACTTTGCCCAATGGTGACTGAAAGATACCGCATTTGGATTATTATTTCGATAAATAGGCATGTCCCCGCCTTCTCTAATTTCAATGTACTTCTCTTCATCCAAATCCTCAAATGTAACTTGAGGTTATTCTTATTAAATGAATGTAATTAGATTACATAGGATTATGATAAGTTGTTGAAGATGCAAAGGGAGAAAGAAGTGTGGAGAAGGATCCAAGAAAGAAGACCTTGAAGATTGTAAATTTGATTTATTTTAAAGGGTTGTAATAATCATGCATATCCCTAGGTTTGACCTAGTCAATTCCATTATGGCTCATGGAATTGATTTTAGATGTCCATAATCATGCCATATAGTTATAGTAACTATCCTTATAATTTCATGAGATGAATGGATAATGCATGCTAATGAAAAAGGATGAGACTTAAATAAAGAAAACCCTCCATTATAAATATTATGCTAACGCCCACTAATATGGTGTGAACGAGAGCTCCTCGAGATTGAGGTCATTGCAAAACCTGCCTTCCTCCACAAGAGCATGTTCTATCCATGGAAATGAGTTTCCGGATTAGTGGGCCAGCCTTTACTATACTCATTAGCTTGTTGGGTAAACCCAAGGTTAATGTTGATGTAGAGACACAATTTAGTCAATATACATAAGATGTACACGATCATGATGATGATAACCCAGCTGATAAAGGTGCCAAATCAACAGCTTGATAGCACTAGATTCGGAATAGTTGCGTCGCATCAGAAATTGGAACAATTATCGATCTAAGATAGCTTGTCGGGTAAACCTAAGGTCACTCGGCGATATTAAATTCCTTAATCATGCATCGAACGCAATTCAGGACTGGCGATACCTACCTTTGACCCGAGATAGCTTGTCGGGTAAACCCAAGGTGATTCTCTATGATATGGGATATCGACCGCTAGGGAGAACCTCTATATAGGTTCTCTCGATCAATAAGGAGGGCTGTGGATTCACAATAAAATAGCGGGAGCTATAATGCGTGGATTATCAAAGCCATAATAATTATGTGCATTTTAAGTACAATCTAACATAATCTCTTTTACATCTAGGTTGTGAAGAATCAAACATGTCGACCATCGCGAACTTACGATTCATATCGATGCCAATAAATCGATCGACAAATTTCATGGATTCATAAGGAACCCGAGGAATTGTTCTGTGGCGTAAAGATAACTTATGTCCTTGATACCCCACTCCCAGTGTTCCCATCTGTTAATGCATATGTTGGAGACCAGATAGCATATCAGAAGCATTTGGATGACATCATCATTGCTACATGTATCATGCTTGCATCGATGTCTTAGGGGCTTCAGAAACAACATGAGGCTAAGCCAACATATGACATAGTCGCCCATCTAAAGGAGTTATTTCATGAGCAAGCGAGATCCAAAAGGTTCGAGGTCTCCAAAATGCTTTTCGCCCGTGACGCAAGAGGGACATCTCCTTTACGTATGCATTGAAGATGAATGGGTATTATTAGCTAGGTTGGATCAACCGGGTTTTGGTATGGATAACGAATTAAGTATGACTTGATTCGGGCCGGGTTTACCCGACAGCTACATGCTTATGCTTAACTATAGGATGAACGATAAAGAGTCCACCATACCAGCCGGACAACCCGCTTAAAATAAGAACCCACCTGGGTAAGGAAGGTAAAACTGATGCTCAGAACTAGTTCTAAGAAGGGTTCTAAGAACAACAAGAAGAGAAAAATCACCAAGCAAAAGGGAGGGGCTAAGAAAAAAGGTCATGAGACATCCTCAAAAGGTACATGCTTCATCAGGGCAAAGAAGGCCATTGGAAGAAATTGCAAGGCCTACATGGAGTCAAAGAAGAAGCGTGGCATGTGATGCACCAACACCTTCGTATTTATGTCATTGAAGCACATCAAGCTTTAGCGGCAACCTTCGGGGTATTGATACCGTTGTGGCTCACACATATACCGATATGGCCTTAGAGACAACGAAACTCACAAAGGAGAGTCCCGACCTTCTCGGTGGGTAACGGTGCAAGAGTTGCAGTTGTTACATCGAAAACTTATGTTTCAACCTCCCTAGTGGTTTTTTTTTTTTATATTTAGACAATTGCTTTTGTGTGCTGCCTTGACTAAGAACATTATTTATGTTTCATGTTTAAACAAGAAGGTTTTCATTTAAAATTTTGTGACAATAGTTGTCACATTATGTTGAATGATGTTTTTATACCGGTGGTACTCGAAAGTAAATGGAATATACATATTGATATGTCGATCCAACTCAATATCAATGACAATAAAAGGCAAAAAGGAGATAATTTGAAATCATCATATTTAAGGCATCATTGCCTCGCCATATAAGGAGAGATGGATGATCGAAGTTACACAAGTGTGGAAGCTAGGTCATTTGATTATGAATCATTTGACACATGTGAATCACAAGCCATAGTAAATGACCAAATTACCCTTTAAGAGAAAGGGTGAAAGAGCAAATGGACTATTAGACCTAATACATACCGATGTATGTGGTCCTATGTCTGTGCATGCCAGAGGTGGTTTTGTTTACTTCATAACCTTCATCGATGACTATTCACGATATGGGTACTTGTATCTCATGAGGTATAAGTCTCGGTGCCTTTGGAGTTCAAAGAATTCATAAATGAGGTAGAGAAACAACTTGGGAGAAGTATAAAATCACTTAGATTAGATTGAGGTGGTGAGTACTTAAGCCAAGCATTTCTAGATTATCTCAGGGACAATGGGATCTTGTCCCAATGGACTCCACCTTACACGCCACATGAGACTATTGTTGAAGTGTTAAACAAGGACCAGTCAAAGTCAGTTGAAGTTACTCCATATGAGATATGGACTAACAAAAAGCCCTATCTTTCCTATCGTGAGTAACATAGGTTGTCCTCGCGATGAAGGCTTAGACACACGATAAGCAAGAAGCTAGGTCCGATAAGGTTCGTTTGTAGGATATCCTAAAGAAACAAGAGGATATCAATTTACAAACGCTTGTAACAAAGGTTGTTTGTTTCGCCTGCTTATCTTCTTAGAGAAAGAGTTTCTCTTAAGAGAAGGCTGTGGGAGCAAAGTGGAGCTTAGTGAAGTTGAGATGCTCTTACAGGCCCGTCTCATCATTGAACACAGCGCGTTCACGGTGAGTGATTGCTGGCGGTCTTCTAAAAACTGGCGTTGTGGATGACAGGATCTCGTTAAATGGAGATATGGTTTATATTGCGGAACAAGGAGCGTGTTAACTCATAAAATGATGAATATGGCCTGAGTATGGGTTGGGAGTGGGTAGGTGGCTCATTGTGGTGGTTCGCACTGAGAAACAGTGTGGGCTTTGGTTGATCACACGGGATAGGAAACATGGGCATGATGGATGCTGGGGCAGGGATCGTGGTAGGAAATGTGATTACATATAAAGCAGCTAGGCTTGAGGCTAAGGAGTTATCGTCAAAAGCGAGGTTGATTATGGCTGAAACTTTAGTCCGATGTATGCTTAAATCCATAGAATACTCATAGCCGCCATGGCTCATTATGATTATGAGATATGGAAAATGGATGTGAGGCATTTCCTCAATGGAAACACGGCCAGGGAGGTGTATATGACACAACTTTGAAGGTTTCACATACGAAGTAGCGATAAAGTATGCAAACTTCAAAGATCCATTTATGGGTTGAAGCAAGCATCCAGGAGTTGGAATATTCGATTTGATGAGACAATCAAAGAGTTTGGTTTCTCACAAAATCTAGATGAACCTTGTGTATATAAGAAGACAAATGGAAGTGCAATTGTATTCCTAGTCTTGTATGTGGATGACATACTTACGTGAAACGATGTCTGATCTTACCAATCCCAGTCAAAATTTGGTTATCCAAGAATTTCTCCATGAAAGACCTTGGAGAAGCAACCTATATATTAGGGATAAAGATCTATAGAGATAGAACTAAAAGGGTTGGCAATCTTTCCCCAGTCTACATACATGGAAACCAGAGATCTTTAAAGAGGTTTAGCATGGAAGCTGATCCAAGAGGATATCCCCATGGTTAGTGGGATTACACTTTCTAAAAGTCAGCTATAATCCTGAACCACAGATGAGAGGACACACATGAATATGATACTATATGCTTTGGCGATGGGATCATCACGTCACGCTATGTTATGTGCTAGACAGACGTATCATAATGCTTTAAAGTGTCACGATGAATGCAATCCAAACCAGGAATGGGTCATTGGGTGGCTGTCAAAAATATCCTTAAGTACTTGAGAAGGACTAAGGATGTATTCTTGATTTATGGAGATGGGGATCTTATTGTGGAAGGGTATAATGATGCCAATTTCCAATCCGATAGAGATGACTCCGTCTCGTCAGTTCGTTTTCCGCGTTGAATGGTAGTGCGATCAGTTGGAAGAAGTTCCAAACGAAACATTGCTTGGATTCTACAATTGAATGCAGGTACATGCGACTTACGGAAAGCGACTAAAGAAGCGGTTTGGATAAAGTTCATTCTTTTGAACTAGCAGTGGTACCTAGCATTGTTCATCCGATACTTTTGTATCGTGATAACAATGGAGCCATAACACAAGCTAAGGAACCACAGTATCATCAAAGGTCCAAACACGTACTTAGAAGATACCACTTGATCAGAGAGATCATTGGAAGCAATGATGTAACGATAGAAAATACTGCGATAAAGTATTGATCCCTTGGCTAAGCCACTTCCCCAAAGTCTGAATGCGTTCTAACTATGGTGAGATACGAGGCGATTGGCTTTAGAAAGCGAAGTGGGAGTTTGTTAAAGTGCTCTAAATGGAATCGCCATTAGCACTTATTATGCGTCTGACATATTATTTAATATGAAAGGCCGTCGTTAATTTGATATTCATCGTTGAATTGATAACGAGATCTTTAATCAATTAATGAAGTCCATGATACATAACATAGCATGAAGGGAAATCATGATGGGATCATGATAATAAAGATTCTATATTAATACAGTATGTTTGTGTCTAAATTATCCCTAGTCATAGGATCAACAAGACTAGACATTATTGGTCGACAGGCCTTTATGTCATACTCATGTGGATCAAGCAGTAGATCTTATAAATTGTGATCAAGAGTTGATCAGAGTTGGCGTGTGGATGCTTGTTAAGAGTAGCTAAGTACATCGGAGACCTATAATGAGACAATCATATGGATTATCTATTTAAATGTAGATGATTGTCTCATCATAGCAATGGTGCAAGTATCTTTAGACTTGAGGTGCTCAAGGATATCTTAGATGTTGATCCTGTACTTTGACCTTAATCCACATTGCCTCTTAAGGGGTCGCTCATTGGATGAGGATTGGGTATAGCTTGAGGTGTTCGGAGGTAATTGAGTAGCCAACAAAATTGACACTCGATAAAGGGAAGTATACCTAAGGCCTCTTGTGAATCATTACTTTCGGGAATCTACGCGAAGTAGAAAATGTCTTGAGGAGAAAGTCTTCAAAGTGCATAAAGGTTGAGTGATGAATGCAGGACAAGATAAATATCACTTGGGATAGACAGTCATGACATAGCCGATCTAGTGGGAGCTACACAATTGTCTATGGTTTGAACCAAGTAGGGTATAGTTTGGTGAAAGGACGAATTACCCACGAGTGTTATATTGGAAGGGTATGATCGGACCACTGACTCTGCATTCGGTGGGGGAGTCATGATGTGTTGCTAGATGCAATCTTGACTTGCTTAATTCAATAGTTGAGATCAAGTGGCAACTATAGCCGAAACCTAATGGGTCACACACTTGAAGAGTGTGGGGTTGATATGAAAGCGGATTTGGATGTGATCGAATGCAAGGAGTTAATTCCTTAGAATTAAATGTCACGGGATTAGTGGAATCCCGGGTTCAAAAGCCATCACTTAAAGAGATAATAGGTTTGGGCTTGTACCTCTACTTTGGGTCGTGTGGGAACTCGCCAGAATGCATAGGGATGCGTGTCTCCTATCATCACTTAGAGTGAGGGGCATTTTGGTCATTAGACATGATAAGGTTTTCCTATAAATAGAATGCTATGGAAAACCCTAAAAGAGGTTGCTCTTTTTGAGAGAAAAGAGAGCTCTTGAGAAATAGCCATGTGTGTTCTCTCATCTCCTAAGAAAGTGTTCTAGGGTGAGGGCAGGGTTTTTGGATTCACACTCTTCGGATCGGGACTAGGCCTTTTAGGACCCGTTGCGAGACCGTTGCCTTAGGAGGTTGTTGGCTTCACTCTTCGTGTGGATCTACCGTTAGAGGCCCAGAACCTAGGACTTGGTTAAGCCGGTCTAAGTTGCCCAGGCCACTAGCTGCAGGTTTTGGGCCAGAGCACAAGATAATCCACCCTTCTCTTTGTTATAGAACAGTTTGATGCTACTTGGGGTCCTTGGATGGGTTTTTATTGGGATTTTTTTTTTTGTATTTCATTGCTGTTGGCAGAGTGTTGCCTCCCCTGAGTAACCCGGTGGTATCGACGACCTTGTGTGCATCAAAATCGGTTTAATGTTGAGAGGTTTTGATTTTTGGTACCTATGTTTTCAAAGTTTTCGAAAATGAGATTTTTGGTATGAAAAGGTTAAGATCCAGTGTTGTTCTTGAAATATCATAAATTAAGGATGATCTAGGATGGTTAATATGAAGAAGGAACAACTTGGAAGTGTATAAAGTCGAAGATTTAGTTTTTGCAACTTTATGGATTTCTTCGGAAAACCCGGTGACGTCGCGGCGTTAACTCATAAATTTCCAGCAGTCGCGGCGTTGGCATCAGCGTTGCGTGTTTACAACGTTGAAGACGTTCCAGCGTATAGCGACATTCGCGTGACACGATGTGACGTGATGTGACACGTGTGGCGTGATGTGACATGATGTGACTTGACATGATGTTTGAGTCAAACACCCCAACGTTGCGACGTGGTGACGTCGCGACGTGATGACTTTCCAGCGTCGTGACGTGGTGAAGTCGTGACGTCAGGATGGGCCAACGTCGTGAGGTTCCAACGTCGCGACGTAAAGGCGGTAGTGGGTTTTGGACCTCACCGACAGCGGCGTTCTGGCGTCGCGGCGTGGCGCGGTCGCAACGTTGACCGTGGCGGCGTTCAACTGACGGTGCCTTGTTCATTAAGATTCTATTGGTTTTTCGCCAAGTTTGAACACGCTACTCTTAAGTGTTTGAGAAATGAAATGTCAATTAAAAATGAGCCATTCGGTTTTAAAATTTCTAGAATCATGGATTTCGGAAAACCATGTTGAAATTACCTAAGAGAGAATTTTGGACAAAAATGTCCTTTTAGAAAAATTATGGTTCAAGTGTTGAATAAGAATAATGGATTCGAATTATTTGAACCCATTAAGAATTTAAATGGGTTCATGATTGAATGTTGAATCGATTTATTCTGATGTTGAATAAAGGGTTATTAGTTCAAATGTTGAATGAATGGGAATGTAGGACAAATTGAACAGAGTGTTGAATTGAGGTCATTATTCAAATGTTGAACAAAAACAAAATGGATCAATTTTGTTTCCAAGTGTTGAAAAAACCTTCAATGTGCTTTTGAAATCATGGGAGTACCTTCACATGACTTTCGATGAATTAGTTAGAGAATGCATTTAAAGTGTATGTTAGCATGATGGATGATTATGGACTTTGCCCAATGGTGATTGAGCATACTGCATTTGATTATTATTTCTTTTTGGATAAATAGGGCACGTGTCCATGCCTCTCTCTAATCTCTCAATGTAGCCTCTTCTCATCAGAATCCCCCTCGAATGTAACTTGAAGTTATTCTTATTAAATGAATGTAATTAGATTACATGGGATTATGATAAGTTGTTGAAGAGATCTGAGGGAGGAAAGAAGTGTGGAGAAGGATCCAAGAAAGAAGACCTTGAAGATTGTAAATTTGATTTATTTTAAAGGGTTGTAATAATCATGCATATCCCTAGGCTCTAGGGTTGGCCACGGGATGGATATTTTCCCGGTCTAGTGACTATGGTAATTCTCGCTTATGTAAATCTTAAAAATAAGGGAATAAATTGTGTTGATTGTTTTCGAAGGGAAGAAGGAAATAAAGGAGATGACTACTATTATCTAGGAGGGCTCAAGACTTGGTTTCACCAAGCCAACTCACACCAATTGTGATTAAAGGGATATCTTGGGTTTTCCGATTGAGCGATTGGGGATCCAACCTATATTTGGTCACCAACCCTCAACTAGATGGTCCTCTTAGTTGATTTAGATTAAGGTCGGGTTCTAGAGCTTAGGTATGACATGATAACTAGAAAAAGATGCCTTAAGGTTCTTACCAAGGTTCTTTTAGGCTCATGACAAGAAACAATCGCTTGTGCATGTTGG
This sequence comes from Tetrastigma voinierianum, assembly GCA_016808115.1. Lineage (NCBI taxonomy): Eukaryota > Viridiplantae > Streptophyta > Magnoliopsida > Vitales > Vitaceae > Tetrastigma > Tetrastigma voinierianum. Next base: position 2,685,390 of record JAEQBH010000112.1, read on the forward strand.
TAAAGACTATTCAACAATTCGTCATACCTTTGGACATGAGTAAACTAAGTGACCTAGAGTAAGAGACTCGTTCTAGGGTTCGTTCAGGGATCCTAGTATCATTAACCGCCTAATATTGGTGTCCTAAATTTATTACACATGACCTATAGGTAGTAGAGTAGAGATCAAGACATACCTTTTATGGTTGAGTGCGTTTATCCCTTGATCACAATGACGGGTGGCTTGGATTCACCAAATCCTAAGAGAATGTGATTTACTCATTCATTCTCGTTCCAAAAACCTTTATAGAATGTATAAAATTAGAACTCATACAAAGAAAAGTAAAAAAGAACTTGAAGCTTTATTAAAAGAATGAAAATTAACAAACTTCAATCTAAAGTTCTATGTGAAGATTGTTTAGCTCGATTTCACCTAAATCCCTGTTTATAAGTTTTTGCACAGCTTGGGGGCATCATTGACAAGTTACAAGGTTCCCAAAAGGATTACATGTCATAAAGAGTCTAAAAATGGAAAGAAATCTTGAGAAGAATCGAATCCACGTAAATCTAGAAATTTTCGCTCCCTAGAGGATCCAAGGAGCGAATATTGCTCTCTGATTAGTTTCACAATGTAGCCTTCCTAGGGAGCGAAATTTCGCTCTTTGGATTTGCTAAGGAGCAAAATAATCCTACATTGGCTCCTTTTGCTTGTCTCTTTATTCGATCATGCTTTTGAAGTCCCTGGACTCTTGAATCCTCACTCAAGAAGCTTCCAGCTCGAGCTAAGTAGCAAGGTACTTCATTTAGCTTGACCTCATGCTTCCAAAAGGGCGAAAGAAATTACCTAAAACCTTGAAGAAACTTCAACCTCCATAGAAAACATTGTGTGTAGTTCTGGACATAGTATTTGCATAGTGGCTAAAAGCTTGTGACTTCGCATTCAAAAGGGTTTTATAATGGAAGAAATGTATAAAACAACCATTTTTGAGTGGTTTTTAGTACTATAATGGAGATTCAAATCAAGGAAGAGTTGGAGAAAAATATAGAATATGGACTATTGAAGAAACCAATGAGTTGCTAAAATCATGGTTGATGCTGTAAATCGGGGTTAGTGTGTTGGCAATGGCTTTTTAAATAAAGTTATAGTTGAAAGAAAGATACTTCTTGTAATCAATAAAAAACTTGGGTGTCAAAGAACTTATTCACAATACTGAAGCCATTTGAAATGGTAAACACAAAGACACAATACTATTGTAATCTTTTGTGATCTAGCTCTAGGTTTGGATGGGACCCTATTACACTAAAAATTTACTGCTCCGAATGAAGTGTTAGAGGATTACTTTAAGGTAATTCTTTTCTTTTTTTTAATTTATTTTCATAATATAAGGTATTGTGCGTATGTTACATATATTGACATTTATTTTATTTGCTTTTCTTAACTAGTCTCATCCTAACCATAGAAATTATCGCACATATACTTTTGCTGATTATGAAGATTTAAGGATTACAATTGGAAATGGAACTGTTGTTGGAAGACATGTAATTGGATTAGGGGATGACACTGATGCAAGAACATATGAGGATGATGAATGTAGAGGTCATACTATAGATGAGTTGATTTATGATTCTAATACTGCAACATTCTTACAAAGTGATACACAAGATTTCTTATATCAATCTCATCTTACGAACACTCTACTTCCCCACCACCTTAAGAGAATATGAACATAGATGTCTCTCTAGCACCTAAAAGACCCAAGAGAAGCGAGCTTGAAGGAAAATCTACATCCTCTGAGGCTGGTAATAATAAATTAGATATCATAAACAATCTCGTTCATGCTGTTAACAAGTTGGTTCAATAGATGCTAAGGAATACAATTGTTGGAATCTTATCAAGGAAGTACTAAATTTAGATAAATGGGCACGTTACAAAGCACTTAAGTTATTTAATACTACAACAAAGAAGATTGAGTTTGAAGAAATGACCCATGAGGAACTTTTTGAATGAATAACTTATGAATTTGGGCAATAAATTATGGGATTATCAATCTTAGCATTCTTTTGGGTTTTTATTTTTAAGAACTAGTAATGCATTTTATTATGCTTATAAATGAAGTTGGAACTTTATGATATTTGATAATTGATAACAACTCAAAAAGGGACATTTTTACACACTAAAAACCTTTCTTTTAAAACCCTTTTGTGTGCTATGTTGTCATATTTAACCAATTTTGCTCATTGTCAAGTCCCTAACCTTGTACTAATGTTTTTCTTGAGTTCTGATATGATTCTAGGCCTTTTTAGATACTTTTTTTTGGCTCTTAGAAAGCATGAGGATGAGCAATGAGATCATCTTGGGACCTCTAGTCCAAGTTTTGAAGCTCTAGGACAAAATTAGGAAGGAGTAGAGGCCTAAAAGCATGTTTGGACGAAGTTGGAAGTCAAAAGAACCTCCCAAAAGTAGAAACTTGCAAAAATAGAAAGCTACCAAAACAAGAAAGAATTTCGCTCTGCCTCATAGGCGGAAAATTTTGCTCTTCCTCCTTAGGCAGAGCGAACATGTATTTGGGTGCCCAAAAAGGAATATTTTGTGATTTCTTTGATCCTTAAGCCATATATTTGATATATAATTGTAACTCAATAAAAGGGCCCACAAGATGTGATTTCATCCCTTTAAATAGCTAGGAAGGATAAAAAATGAATGATGCTTAAAGCTTGCAATTTTCTTTCTAGTGTTTATTGAATGATTGAGATTCACATATGTATGATGGTTGATTGCTTCTTCACTATGTGCGAGTAGTCTTTCTCTTAGGGAAAGTGGATTTAGGGCCAAAAACCTAAGGTAATGAATGTAAAGTGATTTCCAGCAAAAAGACGAGTGCTTTAACTTCTTAAACTCGTTTAGGACGCACCAAAAACGTATCGGGACCAATCTTGGGTATTTTGATGTCGTTAGGATCCCTTGGACAAACCATAGAAGGAGTTTTTCTTTCTAGATCACTTAGGACTCTTGACACTTGATAATCCTAGTAGGTACATTAGGTTGTTTTTGATTTAATCCTTCAACCGTGGTCAACGAACAATTATCTTATTTCGAGATTCCGAAAGAACCTAGTTGGAAGGCTAAAATAGAGTTTAAAGGTTAAAAACCACTCACCACACCTAGAATATGCACTTAATCTATATCTAATAAAAGGTAATATTTGCCTAAACTAACTAAGAAAGAGAACCCTAATGAAGCGAAACCCCAATGCCTTTCTTCTTTTATTTTTCACTAGAATAACTATTTTCACTCATAAAACACCCACTCTACGAATCATAAGACTCGAAACAACTAAAACACTTATTAGGTCAAATTACTAATAAAGTAGAAAACCCATCTCAGTGGACGACCCTAAAGCCACTATCACTACAAGTAGCTTAGGCTACCCGATTGATGTTTCTAGGTTTATGAATGTTTGTGATCCAAACCTAAACACCAATTTATGAGTGAATCACATGGTCCCATTGCCGGGAATGGTGCCTACTTATTGGTAATTTTTCCTAGTTTGTGTTTTATTTTCCTTTGTTTTTTTATTTTTTATTTTTTTATTTTCCATTCTAGTTTAATTATTCTTATTTTTATTTTCAGTTTTTTTTTTCTCTTTTGGGACTAACTCTACTAATAGTTTTCTTAGCTTTTTTTTGAAGTCTTTTTATTTTTGTTTTTATAGATTAATACTTTGGTGCCATGGCTTACGTATATTATATGGATGAACCCAAAAGGGGATCAGAAAGAATCTAATTTTCAAGATATGAACATACCTTAACCCTATTCTAATTCTTAGGGAAATCCATATTATGCATAAGAAGATTATGAGATGAGAGATAACTTCAAAAGCCAACCTCACCATGCACGTCAACTCAAGCCTCAAGACAACACTACATATGGTTCATCTTCACTAGTTGGGAGGATCATCCTAACCACCCTAGTTAGGGGGAATACCATGGGCAAAATTATAATGTGCAAGCTCCATGATGAGTAAAAAACTCATTGATTTTTAAATCCATTTTTATGATATGTGTTACAATATAATTGCTTATTTTTATGTAGAAATATGGAAACCTTACCAAATTTATATTTTGTGTTTACAATAAGACTTCATACCCTAGCAAGAAAAAGATATATGGTCATGTTGAACAGTCAACACAGATTTGTGAGGTCGCGACAAGGGATTCCCCAGATCAACAGTTTTTAAGCCACTACTCGAGCAAGCAGGGCTGTCAGCAAAGAACGACACAGACTTCAGCTGCGACAGAGAATCCAGGTCACCATAACAAGTGATAATTGAGCTACGAACTGGTCGCTGCGACAAAAAGATGCAGGATGCAGACAGAGAAAAGCTTGAAAGAAGGATATTATCGAGACATAGTTCGATGTCTCACACAGCAGCATAACCTTATAGCAATGTAAGAATGATGTCGCGACAAGGAATGACCGCGCATAAACCGACCAAGTCCTCGGCTGTGCTGATTTCCTGCTATACGGCTGATGACAAGATGGAGATATTATCTCGAGGTCGTGACTTAAGGCTTCAAGTCGCACAAGAAAGAAGTTCGCCAAACGAAAGTTGTTGGCGCATAAACGAGAAAAGCGGTCGAGACAGAAAAGGGGTTTCAAAGAAAGATCTTGTAACGACGCCGTTTTGTATGTCACAACACTGAAAGAAAACAACTCTGGTCGGAACAGATAACTGATGTCATGATGAGGAATGGTTGCTAAATGAACTGACAAAGTCTCCACAAAGCAAGTTGCTGTTGCGACAAAATATAGGCTGAAGACACCAGTTAAGGTCGCTACATGGATTTCATGTCGTGACACGAAAATGAGCTGAGCAGTTAAGGCATGTTGCAACTAAGTTTGAGCAACTACGACAAGAGGAAAGGTGAGAAGGGCAACCATTCAGTCGTGACATATTTTCTAAGTCGCGACCAAAAATAGAAGCCAGATTGAGTAAAAACAGTCGTAACTGAGAATTGAGGTTGTGACAAGGTGGGAGTTTAAAACATATAGTCAAGTCGCCAATTCGCTCTTCACGCGGCGTAAAGAAGGAAAGAAATCGACTCGGTCGCCAGCACTTCCAAATTTTATGTCGCGATAAGGAACTAAAATAGATCAGCAGTTTTGAGTCGCAGCTTGAATAAAGGCAGAAGACAAACAAATAATGTCGTAATAAAAAAGGGAAGCTGTGACTAGGAATCAAAGTGGCTGGCAACATAAATGGTGTCACGACATTAAAATGAGGTCGCGACATAGAACTCAAAAAAGAAGCGGCAGACAGCCGTGTCGCGATATTGAATCGAGGTCACAAATACTCTGGAGACCAAAAGTTGTCGCGAACAAGAATCATAACTATCGGGTAATCGAACTTATCACTTACATAACAATTCATGTGTCAAGATAAAGATTCCAGAAAGAGGAAACTTGCAAAAACTCATGTCGCAACTCGAAAAACTGTAATGCGAACAAGAATCAAGGGATAAGCACAACTTAAGTCGTGACAGTAAATTGGTCACTTACAACTAAATGAAGAGGTCGCAAAGAACGATGTTAGACAGACATCGTGTCGCGACGATACCGCCATAAAACTGGAACAAAGAAGGTTATGACTAAGATTTCAGAAGTTACGATGTGATTTCATAAGCTCACGATCAGAACTCACGCGACATCTTCTTTTAGGTCGCGGGACCAACAAGGAGCTAGACCCATTTAATTTGGGGAAATCCACTTGAAGTCACCGGGCTCCAATTTGCCGGAAATGTATAAATAGCTTTGTGGTTAGGAAGAAGCAACTCTTTCTCGAACCCAAGATCCCTTCATTGAAGAAGACTCACTTGTATATTTTTAGAATAGATTAGTTAGAATCGTTTTGATTTTTTTTTTGTTTCTGGATCTGAACCAGCAATCTATTTTGAATTATGAAGCTATATCAAATTGTTCAATCTCTTTTCTAATTACTGCCTGAAATTAATGAAGTCTATACAATTTCTAGGATTCAGTTCTTTCAGTTTATTGTAGTTATAGTGGACGTTCTTGATCAATACTCCATTGTTGATTGTGATTTAGTTTTTGAGAATCACAAATCCACGAGTGGACTCATGATTAGTTATATGATTTCCAGAAATTGATGGATTCTCCTGATCGATTTATTTATTATGTTATTTGAATGATTTGTTCTATATAGTAACACATTATTTAAGATCATCCCATTCAAGAGTCTCTTATAGCACAGATCAGGTTTTATTGTTCATTAGGTAGCAACTACGTTAGTAACTAGAGCATAGAGTTCACTGATAAATTTCAATTCACCATAGTTAGATGTCAAGGGATTTTTTTTTATCAATTTAAATAATCAGATATTTCACCTTAATCTGATGGAAAGATCTTGATCCTATGTTAGTTGAGATCTAATCATGGAAAGGGAAAAATCCATTAGATCTAAAGGAAGAGTCATCAACCAATTTGTAGAGGTTTTGCAATGACCCAGACTTGGGGTGCAAGAAATCTGCAGTCTTAAGAAATGGGTATGAAGTATTAAGAAAGAAAAATACCCAGATCTTATAAAGAGTGTTCTAAATACAAGTAACTAATTAGATCCATGTCTTTGAAAGAAGAAGGGACCTCTAATGAGTGAATTATGGAGAAATCCAAGCTGCATTATTCGGCATCTTTGACAAATCCAGATCCAAAATCGTGATTGAGAAAATCAATGGATCATAATAAATCGGGTCGCTTCAATAAGAATTCACACTGCTCATTTCTCAGCGTAGAACTGATTCAGTCTAGTTTATTTTATTTGTTTTAATTCAAATTTTATTTTATTTAGATAAATATTATATAATATGATCTTGTCTTTCAAATTCCATTTTTCGAACCATTACAAGGACGTGCAAATAGTGTGGATCTTGAGTAGTTAGGGTTGTTGATTTCAAAATTCTTGTCAATCTCTGAGGGAATGATATCTGGACTTGCATCCAATTTTTACTACTTGTATGACCTGTGCACTTGCTGATTTGTGCCACAGTAGGGTGCCGAAATCAACAATATTTATACCAAATTCTCCCACTGGCTGTGAGCAAAGTCAGAAAACCCCGAAATATACCCTGCCAGCTTGACTTGTTAGGTATATTACAAAATCAATATGAATTCTTGAAATAAAATTCGAGACCCGAAATGAATATTAGAGACAAGGGTAAAGTGGTCATTTACCACTTGAGGACATAAAAGGCATAAATGAAAAAGTTAGTATGCAATTATGGAATTTGAGGAAAGATTAGTCGGTCAAATTAGAATATAGCATAGTTGAATTGCAAAAAGGGAAGAACCTAAGGACTTAAAGGCAATTAAAGAAACTTAGAACAAAAAATGGGTTTTTCTGTTCTGGCCAAACATGGCCTTTAACAAACATGAGATTTAAGACCAAAAATTGGTCTCATTTGGAGAAAAGAACAAACCGTAGAAAGAGAGAAGAAGAAGAAGAAGAAGAAGAGAAGAAGAAGAAGAAGAAGAGAAGAGGAAGAAGAGGAAAGCAAAGCCAAAAAGGTATGGATTCTACGATTTTTGGTATGGAACTTGAATAGATTTGTATGAATACATGTTTGTGGGTTGTGGGTTGTGAGAAACCTAACCCTAACATGAGTTCTTGTATGGAAATCATCATAAATCCCTTTGTTTTACTAGGGTTTTGTTATGAGAAGATCTAGAGGTCCCAATACATGTGTTTTGGGGTTCTAAGTGTTATGTAAAGCATGCACATAATATTTTGTTCTAGATTTTTCTTTCCTTGATAAGAACCCTAGATTTCTTGAAGATGTGGGTTGATTAAAACCTAGGCCTTGTATAAGAGATGAAGAAAAGCACAAGAGATCAAGAGAAATTTACAAGATGTTATCAAGGAGGAATTGATTATAATTGAGGTTACAAGATGAATTAGAAGTGGTCTTGAAGTGTATATGAAGTATAGAGTTGAATTAGGTAGCAAAATAAGGAAAAAGTGCAGAAAAGCCTCCACATTCGTGGCAAGTAAAATTTAGGTGCACGGGCACAGTCGTGGGTGTACTTCCAGAGCATGTAGTGTTCTGTCTGGGCCACCGCCGATTCTACATAACTTATTAATATCTTATCGGATTTGAGTGATTCAAGTGGAAAATTAAAATAGATTTCAAGGAAAACCAAACATAAAGAAATAGGTATCGTCAAATTCTGGCTCTAAGTGGCCTAAAAATTCACTCAACGTAGGGCCATGTGCAAGCCAAATTTGTTTCGCTTGATCATAGAGTAGTCCGGGGTTGTTTCGGACGCGATTGAGTCTCGGTGTTCGAATTGGGGTATTCGAAGAAATAGAACCCTTAGCACCTGGGGCTTTAAATGAGTACAAAGATGGTAGTTTCAAAAATGAAGCACACCCTGGAAAAATGAGTAATACAACAGTCCCTAAGTGTGTAAAAATCGCAAATGACTAGTTGGCATGAAATTACACTGACTCGATGAAATAACTGAATGATTACAATTTCTGGGCAAAGTAGATTCATAGAGGAATAAGGATGCGTTTGAATGAGGACTTAGACATCATACTTTACATGTATATGAAGTGCCATATGTAATAGGCATGAAACAAGGAAATGTAGGAAATGCAAAATGCATAAACGGTTCATGAAACATGAATGTGATATGGAAATGGTAAAAACGGAATCAGAACGAATTTATGAAATGAAGTGGAAATATATTGTGAAAAACATAATGAGGTTAAGATATATATATGATTAATACATATAACCGTGAAAAATGATAACAAATGATAGGAAATATACGAATTTGGAAGATATCGCGAGCTTAATATATGAATGAGTATACTGGAACGAGTATATAAACCCAGTATATGTAAATGAGTATATGAACGAGTATACGTAAATGAGTACACATGAATGAGAATACATGAATGAATATATGAATAAGTATACATGAATGAGTATATGAAATAAGTATATAGATTGAGTATATCTTTAGAAAGATAATACGAAAGTGAAATTTGAATTGAAAATGCGATTGTGATCGGTTATGAATGCTAATTGTGAAATATATATATAAGCATATATATATTGATTTGAATGATTATTAATTGAAATGTTTGTCATACATAAATGATTTGAAGACAAAATGTGATTTTGATCGATTTTGAATGTTATTATGATATATATATATATGGTATATATATATATATATATATATATATATATATATATATATATATATATATATATATATATATATAAGTATATTTCCATATTGATTTGAATCTATTGTTATTCGAATGTTTGTCACATATGCATATGTGCATGTATTAACCAAGTGAATTGACTGCATAAAAGTAAATTGATTTGAACCGTATTATTGAACGACCAACATGACGGGATTCACCAACTGAATTCGTCATGAAGGTAACCGTAATTGTCTAATGCGAAATCACATTGCTACTGAATGACAAACATGACGGATTCACTAACTGAATATGTCGTGAATGTTGATATCTATAGTCATATGTGATCTGCATTATTGAATGCGAAACACATTGCTACCGAAGACACCGGGATTGTGATTCACTCAACTGAATTGCCATGAATGTCAATCCTATAGTCATGTGACGGTAATATTGGAGTGTGAAACCACACGTTACCGACGATAAACAGACAGATTCACCAACCTAATCGTCAGGATGCCGAATTCTATAGCCATATGTGAAATGGTAATTGTTAAATGGAAACCGAATTATGATCAATGACAACAGATGTGATTCACCAATCGAATTCGCTGAATGTCGAATTTTATGTTATGGTGTGAAATGGTAATCGTTAAATGGAAACCACATTGCTAATGAATAGACAAACGTATTGGTGATTCACCAACTAATCGCCGTGAATGTCGAATTTATAGCCATATGTGAAATGGTAATAATGAGTGTGAAATCACATTGCTATTGAATGACAAACGTGATGTGATTCACCAATCGAACTGTCAGATGTCGACCTATAGCCATATGAAATCACAAACCGAAAAGCGAAACAAATCTGTATTGAAATTGTATTTGTTTACATTCTTTTCACATTACAGTTACATATAGTAAAAAGGTATTATTTTGTAAATGATTATGGATTGTCTTCAAAAGAAGTGTTTTCGTAATTAAAAGTTTAAAAATGGAATAACACAAACAAAAATGTTTTGGGGAAGATAATTGAAAATGTTCTGAGTAAACTGCTCCAAATTTGATCCTGACCAAGTCGGGTTTCGGGTCGCGACACTTTTGAAAATAAAATTTAATAAAACGAAACAAAATGTTTTGATTGAAAATGTTCTGAGTAAAACCGCCTCAGCTGATCTGCCATCAGGTCGGTGCCGGATTCCGGTCGCTGGCACTTGAAATGAAAATTTAATATAACGAACAAAATGTTTTAAACGGTATCCCGCATCATGAAACGAATCATAAGGGAGTTGATTAATGGCTTCGCCGTGATAGTGATAAGAGTTTAATATGTATTGGTATTAGTCCGATGGACTTCAGAGTGTGTTTATGACTTGATTCGTTCGACCGCCATTGTATATGTATAAGTTTACATTGAATATGATATGATATGTTGTACATGTAGAAGATATGAGTTACAACCTGTAAAAGACATGACACAGGGAAGTAATACGAACAAGATAATGATATGGAATCTGAAAAGGATAAAATCTACATGTATAATATGATATGATTTAGAAGTCACATAAGAATAGGCTTCGTTATATGCATAAGGAAAAGTAAATGAAAAAAAAAGATAGTGACGACGATTATTGTTATTGGTCGTTATTGTCTATATGTCTCTTACCTGTTGCAGTTTAGCACGTGTTCAATCCGTGTGTGCATCAAGTATGGTGATAAAGAGGACAAAGCAACATCCCACACCGCAGTAATGGGCCATCTCGTAGATAGTGCCTACCTGAAGATCAAGCCCGCGATCTTTGATGTTTCATTAGATATGCACAAGCATAAACAAATGGGACTTAGTATATGTGTATTGATTTTAATGGATACCACTCCTGGTAGTCTTTTGTATATAAATGATTTTGGTTATTACAAAAATTGTTTGTATATCGTTGCATAAGTTCAAATTTCTAAAAAAAAAAAAAAAAACAGTAAAGAGTCCCAAGATATACTCGCAAGCACTTAAACCGCTCTCGGATTCGCACCTGGCTCACCGAATCTGGGCGCACGTGTTAATGCAAAGAGAAGGGTCTAGGTCGAACTGACGGTTGTACAATGACTCACAAGAGTTCAAAATGGTGAATTTAAATCTAATTTTAAGGTGGTGATAAAAAACAGGGGGTTGTGGGTGGGCTGCAAACCGAAAAATAAGGCTAAATAAAATATAAAATAACCCTTGAAACATTGGGTCACTGGGTTTAAGGTCCAAGGCTAACCGAGAGGTCCCTGGGTTCATTTCCTCGCATTGGGAGGACATATGTCACTCAACCTGATCTTCATTTAGTTTAAAACTTAAACCCTATGATTTTCCTTTGAAACATAGCATTTAAATGGGCATAAATATCCTCAATGTGCTGAAAACACATCTAAAAAACCCTACCCCACAATAACTAATAGAGATTAACTAGAATCGGCATCAAGTGATCTAATGAAAGTATCCACCGAACCCAAAAGCTTGCCAACACACATTAAGGAGGAAGTCATGAGATTTTAACATATTGTGAAAAGCAGGAACATAAACACCCATAAATGCATGCGAAATGTGGGAACCCGTGAGTTACCTCCACACTTAATCCAACAACCTCCTCTCTTCAAGGAGGAAGAGGTCCAGTTAACCAACCTCTCAGTTGTCATCCTCGGGAGGAGTGTTTATATAATGAAAGAGGAAAGAAAATGAAAGAAAATGGGAAAAGGAGGAAGCAGCCGCGAAACTGCAGCCCCGTGTCTATTCCAAAGTGAAGTGAAGTGAGTTGATTGATACAAACTGAGACTTATATATGCTCAGAGTCAAGGGAAATTACAAAAGCAACCAAAATCATAAGGTATTACAAGGGTTAAATAAAGAAAACCAAAATTGTAAATAAAAAGTTGAGGCGTCAAAAGCAAAGGGAACAAGCCGCCGAGGAACAAGGTCGCAGGATGGCCAAAGGTTTCGCAGGAAAGTTCTCTGCACGCTCCACTTCTTCGCTTTATGCTATTCTTCCTCCGGTCTTTGATGCAATACGAAGCCGACTAGAATTCTTTGTGCTTGATCGACTCAACAATTTTGGCATAATTAGTCGTAAAACTGCAAAATTTGCCACAAAATGCATCAGAAATAGTAGGGACCTTAATGTGCAACGGTTAATTAGAATGATAGTACACAAAAGCACTCAAAACCTATAATAAATGTGGTTCAAATAAAGAATTCAAGTACCAATCACACCCCTCAACCTACACATTGCTAGTCCCTTAGCAATGAAAGAAAGAAAGAAAGAAAGAGCATACAACGATAACAAAAATGTTCACAAAAATTATATTTCAAAAGGTTAGAATGAGTAATGCCTAACCTTAAGTAAGAATCATCAAAGCCAGGTCCAATAACTATCATGAGAGAATGAAGGTTCTACAAAATTGAGTATTAAAAGATCCTCCTTCTTGGTGAATCAACTTAAACTTCCACTGAAAATCCATGTTTATTTTGATCGCCTCAACAATAAACCGTCAAATCGCACTCTCCCAACCTAAGCTATCGCACAACCTGAAGATGCTAACCAACCTAAATAGATTAGACCCACCTCTTATTCTGTCAATTATTTTTGTGTTGCAGGGCAATGCTGGAGGAATCGACCTCTACCAAAGTCCGTAACGGGGATCTACCGATGACCCCAACCAATTAAGGCTTAGGGCACCAAGTCATAAGGATCTTCCGACCACAAACTCTTCATGTTTCACCCCGGACTCCGAATGATTTCGAAACTCCAGCACCTACCACTTGATAAACTCCACCCATCCACCCGTGTAGCGAACACTAAGTCGACGACTCCCAACCAGTGAAGGTTTAGGGCACCAGGCTGTAAAGGCTTTCGCCATAAACCCCTCGGACCATGCTCGGGTTTCAAGGCAAAGCGTTGCAATTTTCCTTTTTGTTTCTTTCTTTATTTTTCTTTCTTTTATTTCTTCGAAGACACATCGCCTTCTTTCCACAAGGGTCCTAACCTATTAAAGGTGGTCAACGAAACTAGGGTAGGTCTGCAAGGCTTAGGAGGCTGCAGCTTCTTTTTCGTGTTATCAAGAAACCTGATGTGCACAAAGTGTGTGGTTAGCCAAAGGCGGAAGAAAAGGTCTAGCAACAAGATTTCAACTGATCATCCACTCAACTAGCATGGAACCAATCTAACATCAATAGAATTGATAGAGTTTCAATTTTTCAAACCACAAGTTGGGAAACACAAAAAAACGGGTGCATTTTTTTGAAAATAAGCCGTATAGTGTAAATGTTTTCACAAAGGAAACCAAGAAGCCATCGAACATAAAAAAATGGGCTTGCTCAAAAGAACAAAAATATAAGTGCAAAAGCCACTTCTTCACTTACTCTCCCCAACCAAATATCTCATTGTCCGCAATGGGGCTTGGATTGAAATTTAGGGAATGAAGTGTTACACTCTTGATGAGATGTGATCGTTGTTGATAGGAGACTTTGCAAGCTTTCCATCGACACTTATTCACTCGCTTGGGCTTCAAATGAACAAGTTAGAAGAAGAAAAGAGAGAAAAATTGAACAGTTGGAGCATTTTGAAAATTCACTTTCATAAAATTTCAAAGTGTGTTCTTTCTGGTTAGATTTAGACTCTACACTCTCTAAGCTTTCCAACTAGCACCAAAAACGCCTAAAATCCGAGTCTCTATTGAAAATGAAAAACATGAGCTTAAACAAAATCAGATAGCGAAAATTTTCGCTAACACTATGTGAAATAACGAATTTTTTTTTTTTTGTTTTTGAAAAATAAAATAAAATAATTAATAATAATAATGATAATAATAATAATAATAATAATAATAATAATAATATAATAAAAATAAAAAATAAAAACATTTTTTTAAGAGACAATTTTTTTAGAGATAATTTTAATTAATAATAATAAAATAAAAACCCATTTTTTTATTGAACGTTACTATTCATTTTGTGACAATTTTTTTTTTTTATAAAATAATTTTTAAAAAATAAAATAAAATAAAATAATAATAATAATAAAAACAAATTTTTTTTTTTTTACCTTACTGTTCAGTTTTTGTATGTATGCTAGGGAACATCCAGATAATGATTTCACTAATATTAGCCAATTTCATGTAGCTAAAATCTAACTGGGCAATTTCCGCTTAGTGCTTGTGAAAATTCGCCATATTTGCAATTTTCATGCTCCTCCTCCTACAACATTTTGCCTTCAAGCCAAAATTTTCACTATAACTAAAAATTAATACAATAAAATTAAGAAAATTGCGTAAAAGAAAACAAGCTGAAAGATTAACTTAAAAATTGGGAAAATCTACGAAGAAAACTTATAGAAATCCAACAAAATAAAATAAAATAAATAAAATAAAATGTGAAAATTAAACAGTGCCGGGGAGACTGTGCTCCCCCCAAACCACTTCCTTAGGCCTTTGAAGGTCAGCCGAACCAGCTTGAGCTAGAAACACAGGTTCGTGCTCTGAACCAACTCCAGCCGAATCCATCCAATGTGCCATGCAATATGTAGTCGCTATTGTTTTGATGAGGCAAAGTTTCAACAGTGGCCACTAATTTCGAGGCTTTTCTACAAGTGCAATGTTGTCGGCCTTAAAGGGTGGGTGCTTCGCAGGTTGGTCAGTGTGAAGGTAGAATATACACTCGTCTGAGGGGCCACTGGTCGGCATTTGTGGCTCGGGCAAGGCACTAGGATTCCGGCCATAAATCTGGCTGAAGGTGCTTTGTGGTTCTTTCCCTGCTTCTATTCCACTGCCCTCCTCAGTCAACAAGGCAATGATTTCTTCTTCTTTTTTCCATGGCCAAAAAGCAACACTTGATTCCGGGGCATCTTGCAGTTCCTCAGGAGCTTCTGTTGATTCCACTTTCAATTCCTCCTAAGGCCGCAGCTTGAGCCCAAGCCACCCAAACGCCTGAGTCGCCTCAAGCACCTTCCTCCGCATTCTCCTCCTCGATGTGAAATGGATTATTGCAGATGTTAAATTCCCCATCAATTTGCTCGTGAACACATCCAATTTCTCGTTCAGGAGTTTCTCTTATCATCTCAATTCGATTGTCTGACATTCATTACCCTTTTGCTCCTTTGAAATTATCCACTAGTTTTCCTCAAGTCTAGCTTTGCTTCTGTTCAATTGGAGAAATTAATCAGGCTGTGGATTTGCTGAGGAGTTGAGGTAACATGTGGAGACACAGAGGTGCATAAGTCAGGGAACACTATAGACTCGTGCACTCATCCATTGGTCTCTATAGTCCCTCATAGACCTATTTGGGTTTGATTTCTCCTATATCGCTGGGATTTGCCATGTTAGGTTTCTATAGTCCCCTATCGTGATGTATGCTTTAGGGTTACCCTCGCCACATGCTCATGATCAGACAAGTCCCTCGTCTCCATCGTCTAAATTCAACCTTGATTAAGAAACTCTATCCCACTGGAAAACGAACCCTTGAAACAAGAACAAAGCAAACACAAAAAAATCATGCAGCATTGTTTTTTTTTTTTTATATAGTGAAATGTACTAAAAAAAAACTGACAGTGAAACAATAAAAGCAAAATTTCACCAGAACTTGTGATGAAGATCACAAGTGTTCCACATCTCGTCAAATGCACTTAGGCACCATCCTCATCGACGCCATTTGATTCGTACTACGTAGGGGTGCCTAATCAACAATATTTTTACCTAATTCCTTCTTACCACGTAGCAAAGCTACTGCGTATAGTGGTCTAGTTGAATCCAGGATGGGTTTTCTGCACAAAATGATCTGGGCTGTGAGGCTCAAAATGGTGAATTTAAATTTGATTTTAAGTGGTGATAAAAATGTGGGGGGCTGTGGGTTGCAACTGAAAATAAGGCGAAATAAAATATAAAAGAACTCCTTGAAACACAGTCACCGGTTTAAGGTCCAAAGGCCAACCGAGAGGTCCCTGATTCATTTCACGCTGGGAGGATGACATATAGTCATTTCCCCAAACCTGATCTTCATTTAGCTTTTAAAACTAAACCCTATGATTTTCCTTTTGAAACATAGCATTTAAATGGGCATAAATGTCCCTGGGGCAGCGGAAAAACACAGTTCAAAAAACCCTACCCCACAATAACTACTGTGAGACAACTATCCTGGCACGCGGATCTAATGAAGTATCCACTCGAACCCAAAAGCTTGCCAAATACACATTAAGGAGGGTATGCTTAAGAGATTTTAACCAATTATGAAAAAGCAGAACTGAACACCCATAAATGCATGCTAAAATAAACCGTGAGTTACCTCCCACACCCTGTCAACACCTCCTCTTCAAGGAGGAGAGGGTCTAGCCAACCATCCTTGAGTCATTATCCCCAGGAGTGTTCAAGTACCGAAAGAGGAAAGAAAATGAAAGAAAATGGGGAAAGGAGGAAGCAATCACAAATTGCCGCCTGTCTATTCCAAAGGAAGGAAGTGAGTTGATTGGATGTGCAACCCAGATTTGATATAAGGTTTCAGTCATGGAAATTACAAAAGCAACCAAAATCATAGCGGTATTGCCAAGGGTTAAAATAGGAAAAACCAAAATTGTAAATGTGTTTCCGAGGCGCCAAAAGCAGGGAACAGCGCTTGCGGAATGCTAGTTCGTAGGATGCACAAAGGCTCACAGAAAAGCCTTCTCGTAATGCCCAATTCCTTTCCGCTTTATGCTATTCTTTCCTCCGGTCTTTGATGTAATGCCGAGTTTGACTCGAATTCTTCGTGCTTGATCGACTCAACAATTTTGGCATAATTAGTCGCAAAACCGGCAAAATTTGCCACAAAATGCGATCAAGAGAATAGTAGGGACGTTAATGTGCAAATCGGGTTAATTAGAATGATTAGTACACAAAAAGCACTCAAAACCTATAATAAATAGGGTTCAAAATAGCACTTTTTGGGCACTAATCACTTGCAGTGTCTTAGACTAAACTCATTTTATAATTTCCAGAATATAAGACCATTTTCTAAATTTTCAAACAACTAGCTCAAATTTTGGTTCCACTGCAGGGGAATTGTAAGGCTCCAATAGAAGTGTCAAAATTGAGTGGCTTAGTCTATACATAAACAGACAAACAAGTTTTATGGCGCCATTACCGGGGATTGAAAGGATTTGAATAAATCAATATTCTAACAAAAGAGAGAAATGCTAATTTGTACATTTTTCTTTATTTCATAAAAGAAATTCACAAAAAACAGCTTTTTACAAATAGGGTGGTTTCACATAAGCATCGATCTTTGTAGGAGCTTAAAGATACATGATTTTTAATACCATTGTTTCCAATTAATCTCAATATTTTTGCATTTCAGGAAGTTATTACATGCACAGAGTTTAACTTATCTATTTCCTTAGATACTGAATTGGAAAGAACATTGAGGAACTTAAGGAAGGTCAGAAGTGCAGAAACAACAATTATGGAAGATGAATGAATGGGTCAGACAGTTGAACAAGAAACAACAGCAGAAAGGCCTCCGATGCAAGATACAATGGAGGATTTCTGGAGACCAGTTATCAAAGAAGAATATTCAGCAGTTAGACAACCTGCTATAAAGGCTAATAACTTTGAACTGAAACTAGCACTAATCACCATGGTGCAATAGAATCAATTTACAGGCCACCCTACTGAAGATTCTAATGAGCACATGGGCAGATTCCTCAGGATGGCCAACATAGTTAAACTAAACGGTGTGAGACCAGAGGTGATTAAACTACATATTTCTTCCTTTTCCTTAAGAGATATTGCAGCCACATGGTATGGCTTAGTTAATACATGGGAAGAGTTGGTGGAGGCTTACCTAGGCAAATTTTTTCCCCCATCACTCACAACAGAAGAAGAAAAGGGAGATCACGTTCAAACAGGGAGGATGAAAGCTTATATACTGCCTGGGAAAGGTACAAAAGGCTATTGAAGAGGTGCTCTATGCATGGCATAGACCTGAAGACTCAAATGGATATTGTCTACCACTCCCTGAATGATACCTCTAAGGGAATCATAGATGCATCTTGCTGTGGGGCATTTAAGAGAAGAAGTGTAGAGGAAGCAAAGTACCGATAGAAGACTCGTCAATGCAATGAAAGCTTCATCTGGGAACTCCTGTATAAACAATAAGAATAAAGGGGAGTCAATATCGAGCTCAATAAATGATCAAGTATAGCTAAAACTTGATGCAATAATGCACAAGTTGGGGAATCAAGAGAAAAGAATGCACTATGCTCATGAAATTAGAATAGTGGAAAGAGATGGAATTAGAAGAAGTGTTGAGGGACTAATTGATGAGGATCCCTATCAAGTTGAGGAGGCCAATTATTTAAATGAACAGAGAAGCTACCATTTCAAGCCTAACCCCAACTTGCCTACACACTACACACCAGCACTGGAGGGCCATGAGAACTTCTCATATGATGGAGGAGCATCACAGGGCCCAAGACATGGGCAAGGTTTTCTAGTTGATATAATCCACCATGTTTCAAGAAGAAGAATAAGAATGAGTAGAATATAAATGAATATCAAGGTCAGCAGATTCACCCTGAGGAGCAAATGCTGGCAAATATGGGAGACAACAAAAAGCTGCTAAACCACCATGAACAAAAATTTGCTGAGTTGGAAACTTTTAAATCCAACACACAAAATTTTCAAGCAAACACTAATGCTTCACTCAAGAACTTGGAAACACAGGTTGGGTAGCTGGCCTCAACCTTACAGAACAAGACCAAGGATGCTTTCCCTAATGACACCCAGAAGAATCCAAGGGACTGTATGGTAGTCCAACTGAGGAGTGGCAAGGAATTGAGCAACAGTAGAACAAAAAGAAGAAAAGATCGAAAAAGAAGAGAAGAACCGAAGAAAGAATATGAGCAATGAGTTGACTCAGAAACCGAGAATAAAGCAAATGAGTGCTCTGGGAAAACTGTGAAACAAAGCGTAAATAGAAGGTTCAAGCCTACACACCAGCCTTTCCCACAAAGACTTCAAGTGCAAAGTTATGAGGAATTTTCTAAATTCTTAGAGATTTTCAAGAAGATAGAAATTAAAATTCCTTTTGTAGATGCTATCACTCAAATGCCAAACTATACAAAATTCCTCAAGGATATACTGAGCAAAAAGAAGAAAATTGCTAATGAAGGAGTGATTTGAGCCTAATCGCATGCAAGGCGCTTATCTCGTAAGAGCCTACCAACTAAGATGAAAGACTCGTAGTTTTACTCATTCCCTACACAATCGGGAAATATGAAATCCAAGAAAGCCAGGCACTGTGTGCCAACATCAACTCGATGCCCTATCAGTGGTACAAATGTAGCTCAGGGGAACTTATCCCAACAACAATTACACCTAAATGGCCGACAGTCAATGGCACACTAGAAGGAGTCCTTGAGGATGTATCGGGCTGTTAGAAATTCATTCTCCAGGGGATTTGGTTGTCAGGAAATGGAAGAGGACAGGTTCCTCATTGTTAAAGATCCTCTAGAAACTCGGAGTCGCCTTGATCGATGTACAGAAGGGTGAGCTAACCCTGAGAGTAGGGAATGAAGTAGTGCACTTCAACCTCAACAAAAGATAAACACAGTCTGATGTTGATGAAGAAAATTGTATGGCTATAGATAAAATTAGTCCCATCGGGCTAATCGAATTTGGACAGAATATTCAACATTCTATAAATGAAAATGAGATGAATTCCAAGATCTATGAGTGTTGGATTATGAATTGTCGATTCTAGTTTTCAACATATTAAATAGTCTTAAGTTTGAATGAAAACAGTAAAGAGAATTCATGCAGCAAGGAAAAGAAAGAAACTAAGCAAGAAACTAGTACAGAAGGGCTAATATTGAAATAATTGCTTAGTCATCAGAAATATGCTTTCTTAGAACCAGAAAAGGAAAAACCAGTGATTATATCAGCTGCATTGATTGAGAATGAAGAACATAAGTCGCAAAGATTCTAAGGAAATATAAGGAAGCAATTGTTTCGTCAATCAAGATCTCAGCAAAATAATTTTTCTATTCAGATGCATAAAATTATGATAGAAGATAAGACCAAGACTTCAATTGAACACCAAAGGAGGTTGAATCCAGTAATGAAGGATGTTATAAGGAAGGAAGTGCTGAAATGGTTAAATGCAAGTTTTATTTATGCAATATCAAATAGCCCTTGGATAAGCCCAATTCATGTGGTTCCTAAGAAGGGTGGATTCACTGTGATAAGGAATGAAAGGAATGAACTAATTCTCATGTAAAGAACTGCGGGACAACGGAGGGTGTATAGACTACATAAAATTGAATATCGCAAATCAGAAGGATCATTTTTCCTTACCCTTCATTGATCGATAAGTCGAGATCGTGACACCCCCAATTTCCTTTACGGTATCGGATATAATCAAATTCAAGTTATCGCACCCGAGGACCATGAGAAAACTACTTTCACATGCCCTTATGGTACTTTTGCTTCTAGAAGAATGCCATCAGTTGCAATGCTCCTGCATTTCAAAGATGCATGATGTCTATGTTTTCAGATTTCGCGTAGGAGGTTATGAGATATTCATGGATGACTTCATTACTGTGGCTTATGGATCCACTTGAACATTGCCTCGCAAAAATTTAGTGGATATACTAAAGGTGCCAGGACAAGATCCAGCGCCTGAATTGGAAAATGCTACCTATGGTAAATGTACAAGCATTGTCCTCAAGCACATAATTTCCTACAATAGGCTGGAAGTGGACCAAGCTAAAGTTTCCATCATAAAGACTCTTTTGCCACCAACAATAGTTAAGGGAATAAGAAGTTTCTTGGGACATGCTGGTTTTTATAGAAGATTTATCAGAGACTTCTAAAAAATTGCAAGACCATTGTGTACACTATTGGAAAAGGATACAAAGTTTAATTTTGATGAATCCTGATAATCTTCATTTGAAGAGATCAAATCCAGTTTAGTTGAAGCTCCCATCAATGGCCACACCAGATTGGAATAATGAATTTGAGATTATGTGTGATGCTAGTGATTATGCAATGGGAGCTGTATTGGGACAGAAAACTCACAAGATGTTTAGGGCCATATACTATGCTAGAAAACCTTCATTGAAGCTTAAGAGAACTACTCAAACTATTGAAAAGAGATGTCACATGGTATTTGCATGAAAAATTCGTAATTATATATATTGGGATCCTATGTCATCATCCATATCGATCATGTCGCAATTAAATATTTGATGGCAAGAAAGAAGTTTGCCAAGACTGATCATGGGTATTGTTATCGTAAGAATTTGATCCGAGATCAAGGATAAGAAGGGTCATGATAATGTGATAGTCGATCACTACAAGAATCTTCTCTCGAAAACTACTGCAAAGAAGAAGGAACAAAATTATGTAAATTTTCCAGATGAGCAGCTATTCCATCACATTCCAATCACCCCGTATGCTAACATTGTAAATTTTCTAGCCAGGAGTTATGCCACTGCACTTAGCTACCAGCTTGAGAAAGAAGCGGCACCGACAAGAGATTAGCTACACCCCGAGACTAGTCCGACCCGAATGGCATCCGAATTCCCAAACCTCGGGATGCTCGACACTTTTTATTTACCTTTTTATTAAAATTTCTTTTTCAAAAATGTCGCGACCCAAATCCTCGGCTTGACCCGAATGGCGGATTCAAACTAGAGCCCGGTTTACTCCGACCATTTTTTGTTTATCTTATCAAAACATTTTATTTACGTCATTTCACTTTAGAATTCTCATTTACGCGGAAGCATTTCAAATGGTAGGCCCATAAACATTTACTCTTATACAATTTGGTTACAAGATGACGTGTCATGCCTTACAAACGATATACAAAAAACACATTTTTAGAGTTTAACCTTTGGTTCACAAATAACATGTGTTCGTAAAAAGATGATATGTATACGGAGGGCATACACTTACACGCAACTTTCTATGACTCGCTAGCTTGCTCTTGGCATTCTTTCCGTTTACTCGAAACCTGTGCATAGATAAAAACTACATGCTAAGCATTTTCATGCTTAGTGGTTCTATACAGTTATATTCCAATTTTCCAATTTAACTTGACATGCATTTATCACAAAATAATGCCCTTTATATCAAACTATACACATGCTTATTCATTTTGCATGCTTTCACTTTACAAATCATTGATCATATAAATATATGCATTTTCACATGCAACAAATCAAGGAACATGTTCATCTACGATCCAAACGCACACTCTTAAAGATGTGTTTAGTTTACAAATCCCATTTACACTCATCGCTCCGTTTATTTCACTTTGTCTATGCACCACACCAGGATGCATTCGCCGGTGAGTCCCGTCCTTTTATCATTCTAATGCAATACACATTTACAAATTTCGCCTCCCATCATGCCGATGTTGATTGGTGCACCCCGATGTGGTATTTAAATGTCATGCCATCAAGACGATGCCAATTGCGCATCCCGCCAAGTGACATTGGACACCTGGTGCTTCATGACGATGATTGGGGGCATTCCACAAAGGTTCATCCATTTATCGATGCAATTTAATATGTCAAGAATCGACCACTGCTTACAATTCGATTAATATTTCACATGCAATTAATCGCCAATCATTTCACTATCACATTTTCAACCATATGCACTTCAGAATATCTATTTCCAAAGAGATACTTATTCCATATAATCATTTAGATTTGTAGCTGGCATACTACCAAAACACTTGAAATAAGAATAGTCAAGGGAACAAACCGAAGATGTCGCTCTAGCTCTTCCTTCAATTCCTGCCTTAGGTTAGGTGATCCTCACCGTCCCTACCACAATAATCATGCTACTTTAGTGGATAAACAATTATACATTTTATCAATGCTTGATTAATTTTCATTAATCTGCCTGAAGTTAGGACACTAAGTTTGGTTTCCAAAGACGAACTTGCGGAGGTACTAGATGTTTTCATTTAGTTTTATCCTTATTTGAACCCCCATTAATCATTTATCGTGGTCCCAACTATCGGGCATAAACAGGTGTTCTGAACACAAACTGAAAACTACCCATCAGGAAGAGTGACTTCACCGTGGTGTAGCATCGTTAACGCTCGTGACGAAGATCCCTTGCCTCAACGTACACCTTGGCAACCCACAAGCGCTTTCAGTCGTTTCTCTACCATTATGCGAGGTAGCCTCGCTACTAAGGTAGTGGCTACTGCCATGCATGAGGTGCCCTTCACGCAAATAAGGCCCATGATGCCCAACTTTTCTAGTTTTTCCCTTTGTGATTTTTCACCAAAAATTTTAAACTCAAAATACATCATAGAATCACTCCTAATGACATCCAAATACCATCCTAAACCAACCATGAAAAACTCATGGACGGATTAGGTTTTCGAACTAAACATCAAATACAACTTTCTAAGGCTTAGTTATACCTTAAATCAATGGAACTCTTTGCCCTAGTTTCTTCCTTCTTCCTTCGCAAGATCTTTGAGCAAAAAGGGAAGAATCACACCACTCCTTTGATCTCTCACACAAACCCCAGCTTTCCTCTCTCAAGCTTCCACACGTTTTTTGCACAAATGTGTTTCTTCTAAGACCAAATGTGGTCTTCTTTCCTCTTTCCTTAAAGCCTTGTTCCTAGACACAATAAACTCCCATTTCTTCATTTTTGGCATTTTCTCACTTATTGGTTTTCATTTCACTTTCATTTATCATTTATTTACATTAGCATTTGAGCTTATCATTTCCGACCCTTAGGGTCCTCATTTTACAAATTTCCAAATTTGTCATTTTTCACTGGGCTTATTTCCTAGTTCCATCAATTTCTATTTTAGCATATAATACTTAATCATATGCTCACATTTTCATTTCACTTTTCACTATTTAACAATTTATCAGTTTTCCCGGAAAAACCCAAGTTGGCTCAAATTATACCCCGGAATATATAATAAAAATTATTATAAAAATTCTAGGGTATTTTTGGGGAGTTACAAGATTCTATATATGGGATGACCCATTGTTATTCAAAAGAGGAGCTGATATGATAATCAAGAGGTGTGTGCTAGAAAGTGAATAAGGAAAAATTCTATATGAGTGTCATGCATCACCATATGGAGGACATTTTGCAGGAGACAAAACAACCCATAAAATTCTCCAATCAGGTTTTTATTGGCCTACCATTTTCAAAGATTGTTTTGAGTGGGTTAAACTTGTGATCACGTCGAGAATGCGATCAACGAAGACATGAAATGCCCCTGCAAGGTATCTTGGTGGTGCAGCTTTTTGATGTATGGGGAATAGATTTCATGGGACCATTTCCATCTTCACTAGGGAATCTCAGACATACTCCCAAAGCAGGACTATGTATCTCAACAGGGAAGAAACAACTCAGCTCAAAAAATGGATGCTAATACAAATAGGATCTATGTAGAAATATTTTGAGCAGATTTGGAGCACCTTAACTATCATAAGTGATGGAGGTAGCCATTTTGCAAACAAGGTGCCTGAGGAAACCCACAGAAAGGTGTATGGAATCAAACACATAATGAGTTTAGCTTATTTATCCAAACAAATGGCAAGCTGAAATTTCCACAGGAGATCAAGAAAATTCTGAAAAACTGTGTTCCAATGTAAGAGATTGGTCTCAAAGCTTGACGATGCATTGTGGGCCATGTAACCCATATAAAACTCTCTATTGGAATTTCCTATACATAATCGTTTTCGTAAACCTTGTCACCTCCCTCTTGAATTGGAGTACAAAGCAATGTGGGCCATCAAGCAATTGAATTTTGATTTCAAGGTCAAAGTATGAAGAAAGATTACCTAATCGAATGAGTTAGAAGAGCTGAGAAATGTAGCTTATGATAATGCCGAATTTACAAAGATAAAACAAAGAAAATGACATGACAAGAAAATTTCGAGGAGGAAATTCTGTGCAGAGATCAGTCCCGTTATTCAACCCGTACCAAACTGCTTTCCAGGAAAATTGAGATTAAAATGGAGTGGTCCCTATATAGTAGAGACATTGAAAACTAATACTAGAGAAGAATTCAAAGTGAATGGTCAGAGATTAAAGAATTACCTTGGAGGGAAGATAATTGAAGACTGATTCTAGGTTTTGAGTTAAGGAGAAATTGCTGAAACAAGAAAATCATAGCAACAAGTCCAACTAAGGACTCAAAACTGAGCAGCTTCATGGGAGGAAACCCATACAATATTTTATTTCATGTTTTATAGTGAATAATGTGTTTAAAATTTTAAGTTAGATTTGTGTGTTATGCTAACAAGTAAAATTTCTTGAGTGTTTTACAAGTCGCTGGGAGTAATACAGTTAATGAGATTCTTCACTTATTTCCTTCCAAGATAAACACAAGAACACAAGGGAAGTATACTTTCCGATTAGCATTATTTTTTTGTGAGAATACATGATTGAAGTTCAAAATTGAATTTTAAATTCAATATTGAATCTATGCTTTGATGAGTTGGATTCATGAACACTAATGATGAATTAATTAGTTTGAATTGGGTTTCTGAAGTTATACATGTTTACAAGTATGTACAAGAATTGAAATAATCAAAGGAGACTGTGGTTGCAGTGAAAATAGGGTAAAACAAGGTTTATAGAGACTGAGATTTTCTATGTCGCTACAGACTTTGTGAAACATGGCTGCCCTAAGCACCGATAATACGGGAACTAAGAAAATTTCGTGTCGCAACGCAAGCCTTATTGTAAAAAACAAACTAAGGTCACAACATTAATTCCTAGGTCGCAATAGCATGTGTGAACCTAAATGACTGGTGTAAGGCACAGTGTCACGACATTAGAAATTATGTCGCGACCATGAATGACTGAAGAAAGTGAAAAGTTTGTCATGACATCAATTTTATTTGTCAAGACCACATTTGAGGTCACGACAAACCTAAGTAGGCTCATTTTACCGGTGATCGCTTTAAATCGCGCAATTGTAGGTTTAAAACATCTCCATCCGAGGCGTCGCAACATTAAAAGAGGTAATTTGCTGTTAACAATTTAGGGTCAGACTTAGACATTAATGTCAGGACACTCCATTAAACAATGATATCATTGAGCCCATCAATAAGACAAAGTTGAAGATGAACAACCATTTTTCTCCTAAGACTTTAATTCCAAGCCAGATCCTCACTCCAACTAAACAAGCCCAATATGTCCTCATGATGAGAAAGAGGTTCACCTGAACCAACCCTGACGGCCATGATCAAGAACTAGAAACCAATTCATGCGTGGAGGACCACTGAGAATAAAGAAAGAAAAATATGTAGACTGCTGAGGAATAATGAAGAAGCGTAAACTGTATAAGATATGACTTTGTCTCTGATGCTCATGCTTATGGAACAAACTATTTGCCGACAGCTTAGTTAATGAAAGGGGGTTTGGAAAGCTAATTTCCCCCTTTTTGGAAATAATAGAAAAGAAAGATTGGGATTTCTTCTGCAAGCACAAGGCTCTTGGCTTCACTGCTATGGCAAGAGAATTTTACTCAAATATGGTGGAGATGAAGGAGGACTCTGTGTATGTACAAGGGGTTTGGGTTCCTTTTGGGCACAAGAGAATTAATGAAGTGTTTGAGCTGAAGGAACTCAAACATGGCTCAAATTCAAGAAGTCAGTTGAAAACTGCACTACGAGAAGATTATCAACCTCGTTAATACCGATAGGGAAGCAAGGAAGGAACAAGAAGAACCACACCAGCCATCAACAGAGGATCTTCACGTATGAGTAAAAGGTTTGGTTCCTATTTCCTTGCATCGTTGGTGTAATCCCAACTAAACACTTATGCTTGTCGTGTGGAACAAGAAGCCATAATTTCATGGCGTAACTCAAGGATATAAAATTAATATGTGAAGTCTAATCGAAGGCTCCATTAGAGCCTATCATCTGAGCAACAAAAGAGGGCTAATTCCCCACCTAACAACCATCACCAGATTATGCATCTTCGGGCCGCAAAGGGATGGATCAGCGGGAAGAAGAAGAAGTAAGGTCTTGTAGTCTCACCCCTAACCCTTATCAAAATAAAAAAGAAATAAAAGGAAGGTATAATAGAGGTGGGGCAGAGCCATGAGTAGAATGACAACATGGAAATTGAAAATTTCCTAGAAAAAGCTCCTCTAGCAGAAGAAGAGGAGGATATGAAGTGTAGAATGAGCCCACTAAGTCACTCATACCCTGATATGAGAGACAATTTTTCTGAGCCTATAAAGAGCACTAGAAGAAATGAAGGAACTGCTGAAATAATGGAGATGTTAATATCAATGATCAAAGATATGGAAAATGTAAGAAGCTGAGAGGCAAATAAGAAATCGAGACACTTGCAGTTTATTTTCAAAGAAAAGAGTCAAAGAATGGGAGCAAATTCTGAAGGCAAAGAAGAAGAATGGAAAGAAGAAATGGATGTATGGGAGAAAGAACTGAAGAAAATGAAGGCTAATTTAGCCTTCTAATAATTAATTCACAGATTAGAATTATTTCAACAATTCGAGAAAAAGAGAATAAATGGAAGGCAATATGTTAAAAATATGTGGCCTTCAAGTATCTCTACAAAGGCTCAAGGAGTTTGCAGGCTAATGATGAGAGAGGAAGGAGTTTGAGGACAATGATGTCTACAGAGGAAATTGACACGAGAGTCCTGATATGATCAATACTAATTATTAAATATAGTTAAGTCAGATTTCGAAATGGAGAGCAGAAAAGGAATAAAGGGTAAGAACGCATCGCTTGATCACTCGTGGAGTTCACAAATGATATATGCACCTCCGGAAAGTGAAGAATCCATCACAAGAAAAAGACCGCATATCACATCTCAAAATTTCCTCCCTGTTCAAGTAAGCTTTCGATATCAATTTTAATATCATACTCTTACCAAATCCTAAGGTTATACAGAAAGTGAATTCACAAATTCTTTATTTTTCCTTTCTGTCTGTATTTTGTCTTCACCATTAATAAAGTTTCAGTATAGTTCATTGAAAGTGTCTTTGTGATTTGTTTTTCGATATGACAATTCGTTTTGTTTGCTTCCTCAATAATGTTGCAATTAACACATGTATGTTGTTGAACCTTAATCGATTGGGTGGTTTGAAATGAGTTTGGAGAATGTACTGTTTTGGATGCATTGATTTGATTGAGTGAACTTGGTTGATTGTATCATTCTTGTTTGTCTAAAAGGAATAATTATTTGTACAGCAAATTTTTAATGTAAATGGTACAATAACCACTGACAAAATCCAGCAACACGTTATAGAAATAGGAGTAGGTTTCATTGAATCAAATAAGAAGTTGCGCTTAGTTTGAATTGTTGAAATTGTAGAATTGGGAAGAAGTATTATAATTGAAAGAACAAATAAGATGCTTAATTTAGTGTGTAAATAGTTAAGTTAGTACAAATTCGAAAACAATACACATGGCTTCATAAGTCCTTAATAATTCTGAGAAAGATTAGGACATCTTCTGGGTGATTGATACTTAATAGTACACAGCCTTAGAACTTGTTAGATTATTAGTCGGTTTAAATCCTAGGCAAAAACAACTAACAAGAAATGATAGAGACCATCTCTTGAAGTTTGAACCTTTTCAAGCCTACCCTCATTATATGCAAATGCATACACTCTAGTTCCATGCTTTGAGCCAAAATGCCTAATTTTTTCAATACACAACATTTAGAAACCAAGATCCCCTCCTTTAAGCTAATCCTATAGCAAAGAACCCTAAATTGCCTAGTTTTCAAGACAAGAATCAGGCATGCAAAAGGAAACAAGTTTAGTCATGTCTCGATTCCCCTGTCACTCCGACATGGATCCAACCTAGCTTCTGGTGCGAAACCATATATCCGGGGCTCTTTACCCGTTTTTTGTTCTTGTTTTTTTTTTTTTTTTTTTAGAGTCGAACTTATACTGGTATACAAACAATTCTTGTAATAACCAAAAATCATTTACATATACAGCTGAACTACCACCGGAGGCATCCATTAAAATCTATACACATGCTAAGCTCCATTTACTTATACAAATACTTATACATGTACATATCTATCACTAAACGAGATCATGAATGTGTTGGTCGGTGAGCACCTATCTCGAGACGTCTGCATCGCCTGTGAACGCCCCACCCTTATCTCCTCTCTTTTCGCACCTACACGATTGAACACCCGTGCTAAGCTTTACGCTAGTGGGAACATATAGATAGTAACGCACCACCACACCGCCACTATCTTTTTACATTTACTTTCCTTATGCATAACGAAGCCTATTATTATGTGACTTCTCTAACTTAACCTACATTATACATGGTTTTTATATCATTATCACTAGTCAGACATTTCCATACAGGTCAGCAACTTTACAAGTTTTAATTCGTGATTCTACATGTATGACATCAAGATCATATTCAAACAAACTTATACATCTACAATGGCAACCTAACGATCAAGTCATATCAAATTCATATAGGTCAACCGTACTAATATCAATACATATTAGACTTTATCATTATCTTGGCCGGCTTTCATTAATCAAATCCCTTTAGCAAATACATTTCATGATCCGGATGCCCGCTTAATTCTTTTAGTTATCGCTTACAATTTTCATTTTCAAGTGTCACAACTAATCCCTCACTCGACCGGCCACATCCGTCTAGAGTCCGCTTATTCCGACATTTTCAATCAAAACATTCGCTGCCTTTATTAAATTTTTATTTTCGTAGTGTGTCGCGACCTAACTCGACTTGACCCGGCCGGGCGGATCTCAAGCTGGAGTCCTACATCTCGACATTTTCAATTATCTTCCCAAACATTTTATCTTGTGTTATCTCCATTTGTGACTTTTAATTACGCCAGCACTCTTTTCTGCAATCCCATAAACACTTTCATAAATTCAAAGACCCATAATATCTACATTTAAACAAAATGCATTTACAAAAATAGTGCCTTTTACTATATGTCCGTAATGTAAAAGATATTTAAACAAATACAATTTCAATGTCATTTTCACTTTTTGGTTTGTGATTTCACATAAGGCTATAGAAGTCGACATTCACCCATGCATTCACTTGGGGAATCACCGTTTGTCATTCAATAGCAATGTGATTTCACATTCATTATTACCATCTCACATATGACTATAGAAATTGACATTCGCCTACGTAATTCACTGGGGGAATCCCGCCCCGTTTGTCAGCTCAAGAGCAATGTGATTTCGCATTCAATTAGTTGCTATCTCACATATAGCTATAGAAATCGACATTCACGGCCAGATTCACTGGGGAATCCGCTGTTTGTCATTCAAGAGCAATGTGATTTCACATTTAGTACCATTTGCACCTTCACGACGCACTGGCCAGAATCTCGCCATGTCGTCATTCAATAAAAAATGTGATTTCACATTCAATATTTATGATTACCTTCATGACGCACTCGCTGGTGAATCCCCACATGCCTACTATTCAATGATACATTTCAAATCAATTTACTTTTATGCGCATTCTCGCTTTATAGTTCAGCCACATGCACATGCATATGTGTGACAAACATTTCGAATAACAATAATTCAAATCGATATATGATACATATGTATATTTGGCCAAATAAACTCATAATCGATTATAAACATTCTGTCTTCATGTCATTTATGTATGAAAAACATTTCGAATAACAATAATTCAAATCAATATATATATACTTATATATATATCTCACAAATAGCATTCATAACTGATCATAATCACATTCTGTCTTCATATCTTTTATTACCTTTTTCTGGTTATATATGATAATAATCATATATAACTTGTCCACATTATGTGTCTATGACATACGTTCCTCTATATCAGATTCATGTTTCAGTTCGTTGCTTTCCATATCACATTCATGTTTCATGAACACATTTATACATGTTGTATTTTCTATATTTTCCTTGTTTTATGCCTATTACACATGACACTTCATATACTTGTAAAGTATGATGTCTATGAAATCACACCTCACACGTATCTATTCCTCTATGAGTGTTCATTTTATTTAGAAATTGGAATCATTCCAATCGATCATCCAAACTGTGTTAGTGACATTTTCATGCCAACTAGTCAATCTAATGATATTACTAATTTTCGGGACAGTTTGTACATCTATTTTCCAGTGTCTTGACTCCATTTCACACTCTTGCCCTTTGTACTCCTTTTTAAAGCTATGTGTTAAGGGTTCTTTCTCCAATTGAATCACCCAAATCGAGCACCGAAATCTGAGTTATGTCCTAAACAACCCTGACTACTCTATGTTAAAAATGTAACTGCAATTTGTTTTGAACATGGCCCCACTTTGAGTGAATTTTGGGCCACATGGTGAATCAACAGAATCAGTTATACTCATTTCTGAATGCTTGTTACTTGAAGTTTAGTTTAATTAGCCACTTGAATCACTCAAATCGGATAAGAATTGAGCAATTTATGGCTAAAATACAAAAACTGGTCAAAATAGAGTTAGGTGTACTAGGCATGTGTCCGACCAGACTTGCAGCTGCCTGTTCTTCGATCTATACCTGGCATGTGTTCATGTGTACCGGTACAAAATACTGAAAATGCCCAGAATGTGTGTTTTCTCCCATATTTCCATATGTTGATACCTAATCATTCCACACCCATAAACATCGCCAAACTAATTCGAATTCATCTCCTCAGAATCTTCCTTTCTACTCAAATTATCTTTCAATACACCTCTTATGAACTCTCTATCAACTCAAACATGCTTTATTCATCTTTTATACAAGGCCTAGGTTTTACTCAACCCATCTTCAAGAAATCTAGGGTTCTTAACAAACCTAGAACAAGAACAAACATGTCCATGCTTTTACATAACACTTAAACTCCCTAAACACATGTGTAATGGACCTTAGATCTTCTCATAACAAACCCTAGAAAAACAAAGGATTTATGCATGATTTAGTACAAGAACTCATTTTAGGGTTAGGTTTCTCACAACCCACAACCCACAAACATGTATCCATACAAATCTATACAAAGTTCCATACCAAAAATCATAGAATCCATACCTTTTTGATCTTAGCTTCTTCTCTTCTTCATCTCTTCCTCTTCCTCTTCTTCTATCTTTTCCTCTCCCCCCTCTCTCATTTTGGTCTCAAAAATCGAGAGACCACCGATATTATCCCCTTTTTGAGTTAAGGCCATGTTTCACCTTTCAAATAAAACCCATTTTTGGTTTTAACTTTTCATTTTTGCATTTCCAGTCCTTAGGTTCTTCTCTTTGCAATCAACTTATGCCATATTCTAATTTAGCCCAAATCTTTCCTCAAATCTATAATTACATATAATCTTATGCTTATGCCTTTTATGTCCTCATGGTAAATTACATATTTAATTCCTCGCTTTATTATTAATCCTGGTCTCTGCTTTTATTTCCCCGAAATTTATTTAGCTTATAATATACCCTAAAAAACAAGTCCGAAAACTGCTAGGTATACTTCGGTGTTACAAGTTCGGGGAACATATTTTTGATTGCAAGGATGATGAAAATCAATCAAAGATCAGAGATGAAGAAAAGAAGTCAAAAAGGGGATAAGTTTTGTCTTATGGCCTAGCTTTCTTGAACAATTAAGTTCTTAAGGGTGTTTCAACACCTAGTACCCTAATGCCAACTGGTATGGGAGTTGCTAACTCAAAGTTCTCTAAGAGTGATAGAAAGCCTAAAAAGACAAAACATTTCTCCAGACTATTCCAAATCTTAACAAAAGAGACAAAAAAGAGTTCCAAGAAGGAACTAGACTGACAAGTCCTCAAAGTGGCAATCAAAAGAGACCACGATATGCAAGAAGGTGCACCAAACCAAGTTTTGGGAATTATTAAAGTTTCCATCAAAGAAGAAGAAAAACGATGAAAGAGAAAGGAAATTATGCAAGATGGAGAGTGGAATCGGTAATTTGGCACCCAAATCTTCCAATTATCTACCCAATCACCCAAGCTTAACATTACAAACCTAAAAGACCTCATTGATCTTGAAGGTTGAAATTGCCTACATTAGTGGAGATAAATATGAAAAACAAGCATATGGGACTTTGACTAATTTTCCAAGGAGAATACTAGAAGATTAATTAATCTAACAAGGAGAAAAGGAAAGAAGACCAACAAATACCCATTGAACAGGATCAAATGACTGAATCAAGCATAAAGATGTAATTTATCGCTTATTTGTAATGGAGTGTTGAAACTATTCCTTCGTCTTAGTTGAAACTCAAGTTTGAAATAATATCAGAACTTACTTAATTCAAATCAATTGGTGGAATTAGAAAAGATCAGGTATAGAAATCTAAAATGTCCTGAAAATTTAGGTTCAATTGTTTGAGGACAAACAAATCTTTCTTTTCTTGCTTAGGACAAGCAAAATTTTAAGCTCGGGGGAATTTGGATGAGTAAAAACCCATTTATTTTTAAATCAATTTTTCTCCGACACTGCAGCTACAATATAATTGTCGGGATTTTATAGAAATATGGAAACCTTACCAAATTTATATTTTTTGTGTTTTGCGCAGACAAGGCAATTCCAAAGAAGAAAAGATATATATGTCACAAGGGGCCTAGGTCATGACATATTTCCAGGAGGTCGCGGCTGCAAGGATCTTCTAGATCAAGAGTTTTGCCACGACCTAAGTAAGCATGTTACTGCAGAATCATAGACAAAGACCTCAGTCACACGCTGCAGAACGAGGCCGCTTAAGCAAGAAGTGATATCGAGCCAAGAATTTGCTGCTGCGATAAAAGATGATGTAGAGATGTGAGAAAAGCTTGAAAATAGTAGATCTGTCGCTGACATCGTTTCCCGATGCTTATCGAAAGTTAAAGACAACTCTATCGCTATTGTGAAGAATTGATGTCACAAGAATGACTGCTACATAACCGACCAAGTCTCGGCTAAAAGGATTTTGGTTATGACATGATGACAAGATGGAGATATTATTCGAGGTCGTGACAATGGCTTTAGGTTGTGACAAGAAAGAAGTCTAGGCCAAACGAAAGCTGTTGTGATAAGAGAAAAGTTGTTGACAGAAAAGGGGTTTGAAAGAAAGATCTTGTCACGACGTCGTTCTGTATGTCACGACACCGAAAGAAAACAACTCTGGTCACAACAGATAACTGATGTCACGACGAGGAATGGTTGCTAAATGAACTGACAAAGTCTCCACAAGGCGCTGTCATAGACAAAACATAGTTGGAAGCAAACATACTACTGAGGTCGCGCATGGGATTTAATGCTCACATGAAATGAGTCAATTGCTTAAGGCATGTTGCAACTAAGTTTGAGCAACTACAACAAGAGTAAAGGTGAGAAGGGCAACCATTCTGTCGCGACATATTTTCTAAGTCGCGACTAGAAATAGAAGCCGAACTGAGCAAAAATGTCATAATCGAATCGAGGTCGGGCGACAAGGGAGTTTGTAACGTATAGTCAAGTCGCGACTGCTTTGTCGCTGGAGTAGAAAGTGCAACAAGGAAAGAAACGCATCAGATCGGACTTAAATTTATGTCGCGACAAGGAACTAAACAGATCAAATAGCTAGTCGCAATCAATAAAGGCAGAAGACAAAAACAGAATGACGAACACAAAAGGGAAGCTGCGGACCAGAATCAAAGGGAATGGGCAACAAAATGGTAATGTTGCAATGATTAAAATGTGTTCACACAGAACTCAAGTAAATAAAAGGACAAACTGTGGCCCATGAAATTGAGGTCGCGACACAAATACTTGGACACCAGAAAAATATTCGCAACAAGATCATAACTACTGGAAACTGAACTTGGTCACGACATAACAATTCATGTTACAACAAAGATTCCAAAGAAAGAGGAAACTCTAGGCAAAACTCATGTCACAACTGAAAACTTAGTCGTAACAAGAATCAAGGGGATAAGCAACAAATCCTGCCTAGAAAAAGAAATCGGGTCGCACAACTAAACAAGAGGCCGCAAAGAACGATGACAGAAGACATTCCAGGTCGCGACCATTGCCATAAAACTAAACAAAGAAGGTTACACAAAGATTAGAACTCACGAGCAGACTCTGCTCATGACCTAAACTCGCCGCGACAAGCTCCTTGTGTCGTGACTTGAATAAGGAGTTGCGCCATTTAATTTGGGGAAATCCACTCTGAAGCCTCAATCAAAAGCCTCACCTACCGGAAATGTATAAATAAGTATCTTTACGCAACACCTCGAAATATACCATAGTCGCTTTCACGTGTTTAGGGTATTTTGTAGTACAATTGAATTTTAATCAATGCTAAATATGGAAATCGACAAACCTAAATTGCATAAGACATAAGGACAAAATTGTAAATTGTCAAAAAGCGGGACATAAAAAGTCATAAGTTGATAAGATTAGAGGCCAAAGGGAAATAAATAATGAATCATAAAGGGCAAATTACTAGAATGAGGAGGACTAAAAGGCAAATACATGAAAGTGAACTATAAAGGGGAGGGAGACAAAATAATCTAGAGATTTTTTTGCCCCAACAAGAGAGCATACTTGGTCGGGAGGAAGAGGGAAAGAAGTAGTTATAAATATAAGAGGAAGAAGAAGAAGATAAGAAGGAGAAGTCAAGCAAAGGGTAGAATTCTAAAGTTTTGTATGGATTCTAGTATGATTTTGTATAAAAAACTACTAGTAAGGGATTGCCAGGTTTTCTTTCGATATTAGTTTTGTTCCTCTAGGGCTTTGTTAGGAATACATCCTAACTCTAGAATTATGGAAGCAAGGTTGAAAATCCCTAGTCAGACATCAATTAGATACTTAACTTTCTTCCTCATATCTACTTGCCTTGCAAAGCCTGGGTGAACTTTGGTATGAATCCTTGACTTTGGATATGGTTTGGGGTAAAGACATTCTAAACCACCATTAAAAGTGTTTGTGGAGTTGTTGGCAGGGATTCCATGTTGGTTTTGATGAAGGATGAATAGTAGAGAATTATGGAAGAAAGGTGAATGAAAAAGGGTGAATTCTGCCATTTCTGGGTAGAATCCCAGCTTATACCCATCAATAGGTGGTACCTGCATCACTTATGTGAATGGTACTTAAGATTCATCCAGTGGTACCGAATACACTTCCGTATCCCAGTTTTGGTACCGGTACCAAACATAGTAGGTATTTCCATCACTCAGATCCCGCAACCCCTGCTTTTGGTATTTTACAAGTTGCTTCATAATTCAGACAACGGAGTATTAGAACTCTAATAAATGATTAATAAGGTTATATAAGAAAGAAGGTGAAAATGTACTGAGATACGCTTCTATGAGCTTCGTCATTCTGAGTTCGATGGGCAACCACGCCCTATAACAAGATAGAAGTTTCAATACACATACTAGAGGAATCTACATCTGTATTAAATGACACGACACTTCCTAAGTTGGCATGGGCAGCACGATAGCACTTCGTACTTCTGCTTAGCATTTCTACATTCTCCGATTAAGAATAAGACTCAACCATGCTTCCAGCATTACTAGTACTTCGTACTTCATGATTAGTACTTCAGTACTTATTTAGGACTTCCGCATTTCTCAGATTAGTGCGACAACATTCTCCGTCGTTTCTATTGACTCTCGCTTGGTGCTACGACACTTCATCACTCGTATAAGATCTTCTGATACTTATCAGGTCAGGTCTTACCATTTATTAGCATCGGTCTGTATTCCCATAGTTATATGATAATAACTTGAATGAGGAATAAGAGTAAACAAATGTGTATCGTTATGATCTGTAGTACCTATGGGTACTTCTGAATAAGAATAAGCTCTGTAACTCCTACGGGAGATCTAAACAAGCATAAAGTTGCTACAAGTACAAGTATGAGTTCTATGGGAGATTCGAATAAGCATAAGTCTATTATATGCACAAGTGCTCGGGTTTCAAGGTAAAACGTTGCAATTTTTCTTCTTTTTCTTTTTCTTTTTTTTTCTTTTTGTTTTTCTCTTCTTTTTATTTTGGAAGACTCATTGGCCTTCTTTTCATGGGGGCCCTTAACCTATTAAAGGTAGTCAACGAAACTAGGATAGGTTTTTGCAAAGTTTAGGAGGCTAGGTGGTTTTTCAGCTTACTATTGAAACCTTATGTGCACA
Source organism: Tetrastigma voinierianum (assembly GCA_016808115.1). Taxonomy (NCBI): domain Eukaryota; kingdom Viridiplantae; phylum Streptophyta; class Magnoliopsida; order Vitales; family Vitaceae; genus Tetrastigma; species Tetrastigma voinierianum. Next base: position 2,722,758 of record JAEQBH010000112.1, read on the forward strand.
ATGTGTGATTAGCTAGAGGTGGAAGAAAAAGGTTGAAAGCACTTAAGAATTCAAATGATCATCCACTTAATTAAGCATGGAACCAATCTAACATCAATAGCATTGGACAAAGTTTCAATTTTTCAAACTGCAAGCAGGCAAAACACAAAAAAAAAAAAAAAAGGGTGTAATTTTGAAATTGTAAGTGTGAGCTATATAGTATGTATATAAAAATAAATGCCTATATTTTCAACTTTTCAAAAACAACTAACAACTTCACAAAAAAGACAAACAGCAAGCCACTAAACAACACAAATGAAGCCAGCTAAAATAGCAACAGCATAAATAAAGATTCTTCGCTAACTCTCCCCAACCAAATGCTCTCATTGTCCTCAATGACTTGATTGTGCAGAGAAGGAAGTGATACCTCCTTGATGATATAAAAATCTATCATAGATAAAGAGACTTCGTAAGCTTCTTCCATCGACACCTTATTCACCTCGTCTGGGCTTCAAATGAACAAGTTAGAGGTGAAAAGAGAGGAAAGTGACTGGGGCTGGAGAATTTTGAAAATTATTAACCTTCATCATAATTTCAAAAGTAAGATTTATGACTATATTTGGATCTACACTCTCTTCAATCTTTCCTTAACGGTACCAAAATTACCCAAAACGGTGTCTTGAAGGAGAAAGCATAAACAAAATGATGTTGTGTTTATAAAGAAAATTTCAGACCTGTGGAGCTGCGAATTTCAAATTTTTTCACTCTTTGCATCTCGCATCATCTCCTTCAAAACTTAAGCATCCTCTACTTCAATCCCCAGCACAGACTCCGCCAAATAAACACAGAAAATAAAAAAAATGCGTAAAATGAAAATAAGCTATAAACAAAGATTAATTCTGTACCAGAGAAAATCTAAAGAGAAAAACTAAATAAATCAAAATAAAATAAAATAAAATAAAATAAAACAGGAAAATCAAAACAAAAATCGGGAAATTGAGGACCTCAAAACCGCTTTCTGGGAAGCCTGAGGTCTGAACAGGAGCCAGAGAAATGCCGAGGTCCAGTGCTCCACATTTGAACCAACACTTAACCATCCACGTGCCATGCAAGACGCGAGCAGTCATGCACGTATCCGATGTAGTGGCAAAATCTGAGCAAAGGGCTACTAACTTCTTTGCCAGACAGCAATGATGAATCAGCCTTAATACTTTGGCAAAGCAGGAGTTGGGTGTTGGATTGTGCCGCAGAAGGCAGTGATAAAATAGACCGCAAAGTGGGCTTCAAGTCAGCCGGCAAGGGTACCCAGGATCCAAATTTATGGGGATCATTGAAGGATAAGCTTTATGAGCTCTTCCTACTTCCTTTCCAAAGGCCTCCCAAGTCACATCGGGGAGTTCTTTCCCACAATGTAAATACTAATACCGAGGATCGCACTTTCATCACCTCTTCAGCCGCCGCTGATACCGCCTCTATCATGGTGTCACTGTACTTTTCTCTGTAACTTCTTCCTCTGATGAATGTGCCATCGTGAGCCTTGAAATTAGAGGCCTCATAGAATGTCAAATTTCGATCAATTTTGTTTAAATCCATCAATTCTTCTGTTCAGAGCTCTATCAGGTCAATTTTGACTGTCCGACATCACTTTTTTCGCTCCTCTATAAAAGTATCCACCAATTTGCTCAAGTTCAGTATTACTTGCTCAATTGAAGAGGATAACCGCGGTATTGTGGTATTTATGAGTCACACACATGGAGGAGCAGAGATGTATATCATGGAGAACCCATTCTATGAGAATTTGTGCGGTTCCCCAACTAGTATCGTAAGTACCACCATATGTAGTAGCCGGAGGAACCATGTAGGAGGTGACTCATCCATGGAGATTTCTACATCCCCGCTCGGGACCTAGATGGGTTTGATTTCTCCACTGTCACGATTCCCAATGCACGGAAGGTGTTCTAATCCTCATGGACATATATGCACTATGGTTTCTCTCCAATCGAATACTCATCAGATACTCTCCCTTCCATTTGGTCAGTATTCAAATTCAGTCCAGGTTCCTGTGGAAAATTGACTTTGATCAACCTGCCTTCAGAATTCCTTACCCACTGAAACATGTTCTCCTGCAACAAGAACAGGGCAAACACCAAATAAGGAAAAAAGGAAAACAATTCTACCAAAAAAAGGTAATGTTAACTAAAAAAAATTAACAGAAGGGTACTTACAAATCCTATGGAAACCGGTAAACAGAAAATAAAGAAAATTCACTAGATCTCGCACGAGGATCACAAGGTTCAATGTGTCATCATTCGCACTTAGCACCATCCCCGTCACGGGCACCATTTGATTCGTACAATAGGTGTGTCTAATCAACAATATTTATAAATCCCAATTCTCCCATCACAGAGCAAAGTTAACGCAAAGATAGTTGCTCTGTAGAACACAGTGATAGGTTTTCTTCGTAAATGATTTGCAATAATTAAATGGTGAATTTACCTGATTTGGGTTTTCATAAAAGTAGTGGGTTTTGCTAATGGAAACCAAAGTAAACAAGTAAAATATAAAATAGAACTCTTAAAGGTTGTGTCACCGAGTTAACATCTCCTTGTGGAACCGGTGGTTTCTGTGGTCCTTTCTTGCGCTGGGAGGACACATATAGTTATCTCCGAACTCGGATCTTCATTTAGCTATAAAAACTAACCCTATTAAATCTCTCTCGAAATGGCATTCACTGCAATTAATGTTCTCAATCGTTGGCAACAAGTCTCCTTGATCAGACATAATGGCTAATAAATGGTAAACTAATGAACATCACTTGATCCAAAGAATAAGCATCATGAGCACTAAGATTACTGGGTACCGACCATTCAACATGAATCTAAGGATCTAAACATAGAGTAAAAAGGAGTAACACTGGAGATGCTTGAAAATTCCGCGTGAAAACGGAACCTCATTTCGCTTATAGATTCAGCTCCAAAGGACTTCTCTACTAAGGAGCAAAGAGGTTCACGCTCATCCTCCGAAATTAACTTCTGAGGGTGTTCGCTAGTGAGAAAGTGGAAAGAAAATGAGAGAAAATGGGAGAGAAGAAGAAAAGCAGCAGGAAAACCCCTGCCTACTGTCTCTCTATTGCCGAAAGTGAAGTCTCCCTTTTACAGTGTTTGCTTGGGCTTTAAATACTGCCCCCAAAACAATACAAATTACCAAAATGAACAAAAGTAGTTAACTATTACAGGGACAAAATGGGAAGAAATAAAAAAGGGACATAGGAAAGTCAAAATGTCAAAGGCATCATAAATGTTGGCGTAGAAGGAATTTCACATTGCATAAATTTTTCGCACCATGGTGCGAAATTTTGCCTATGGTTAAATTCTCCGCTTCTTCCTTTCCTCGCTTATGCTCCTTCTTCTTTCCTTCCTCGATTCCGATATGCAATGTTGAGTTTGACTCGGTTCTTTCAGGCTTAGACCGACTCGACAATCTTGGCATTAATAGCTTGCAAAACTACAAATTAGCCACAAATGCGATCGTGAATAACCGGACCTTAATGTGCAACCCAAGCACTCGTTGGATTAGTACACAAAAAAGTGCCCAAAACCTACACAAATAGGCCTCAAAATAGACTGGGCACCAATCACTCACCATCTCTCTAGCCCTAAAAATATTTAATTTTATGTTTTATTTTAATTAATTTAGTAGAATTTTTTTTATTATATGTTTTCTTTTATATTTAGGAAATGTTGTTTTTTTTTCTTTTTCAGGACATCTCCACTCAAAGTACAAACCACATGGCGCTTGGTCATCACATGATGCTTCCACTTTAGAGATGTTGCTTTGGAGTAAGTTTGAATGAGAGCACCGTCATGGTCAGTACTCCTTATCCGCTTATTATTTATTTTTAGTGAACACATCAGAGGACAATGTAACCCTTGGTTTTATTTATTATTATTATTATTATTATTTTTTTGGGGTCACTTTAAAAATAGTTTTTGGACCCAAAATTTAAAAATTTTGCTTATTTATTTATATGAATGTTGAGTGTTTTTATTTCTTTTCCTTTGCATGATTGTGTGTCTAGAGTTAGTTGGTGCCTAATTTATATTAAGATGCATTGGTATTGAGCTTAAAAATGAAGAGTTTTTTAAGGTGGCAACAGTTGCCAAAACAACGGAAACAACAAAAAAAGTATCCAAAACCCCACCTAAGGACCCCTTGAGGCCTCAAATTTGGTTCAAGCCAAAGAAGAGGGTGTGAGATTACCTTATGTCGGTTTCAAAAACCGATCTAATGGTTAGGGCAACAAAGACTGAAGCAAACCAAGTCATAGGTTTACCTCTAATAGTATCCACATGTAGAGTGGAGCCGACAACCTTCAAGGCAACAGTCTCGGAAGAAGTCTCAGTGCTAGCCAAGTCTTGATCCGAAGAGGGAAGCCAAAACCCGATCTCACAAAAGTGGGATGTTCTCCAAGAACACTCTCTCTAACTCAAGAACACTATTTCTTGAGAGGAGTGAGCAAATGAAGGCTTAGTCTTGTTAGGGTTTTCCATAAAGGTCCTTTTATAGAAAAACCCTAGCTCATGGCAATGTCTAAAGTGCTCTTCTCATTAAGAGATGATAGGCTACACGCATCCCTATGCTGCTACTAAGGCAGCCCTCATAGCCCAGCCCACGAATGCTTCCAAGCCTGAATTCCCTAGTGAGGGCCTTCGAACCTGATATTCCACTAATCCCGTGACATTCTATTCTCAAGATTGATCTCCCTCATATTTTGATCATACGAATTGTTTTATATTAAATTTCCACACTCTTCTAAGTGCGCAATCATCGGGTTCCCGATAATGCCGCCACTATCCAACTATTGAATCAAGTAAGTCATGAGCTATATCTAGCAACACATCATGACTCCCAATTGATTGGAGAGTTAGCAGTCTGACTACAAACCCTTCCATAGACAAATACTGCGCAATTTGTCTTTTCACCAATCTATACCCCACTCGCTTCAGAGCATGGACAAAGTGTAGCTCCCACTAGACTGGCTACACCACATCTAGCCCAAGTGATATTAGATCTTGTCCCCGGACTCATTACTCATCATTTATGCACTCAAAGACACTTTTCATGCCATTTCTACTATGGCCAGAGATTCATGAGTAATGATCCTGATAAGAGGCCATAGGTATACTTTCCCTTTATTGGGAAAGGTGAATCCTTTGTTGGCTACCCAATTAACTTCAAATACCTCAAGCTATACCTAACTATAACTGATAGGGGTGAATCGTATTAGGATTGACAACATGTTTCTCATGTGTTTATGTAACCTAAATGCTAGATTCACAAATTTTGTCTGTAAACATTACACTAATCCTCATATCTATGGAGTTTCTCAGAGGCATTGGGAAGTAATCAAGCAAAGAGCTTTACAAGACAAAAGGGTAGAACTTGGCTCCAAGGCATTGATTCGCCAAGGCAATGGAACACCTGCAGCGCCACCACATGAAGGGAGTTTCACTGCCACGGGCTTCAAAGTTCAAAGAAGTTGAAGCTCCTGTCCACAAACAGTGAAGGAGATCCCCGCTGAGGTGGAAGCATACTATGACATATAAGATCCCTCGGGTTTGCCAAGGCGAAGCATGCCTTTGCTGAGGTGAAGGACAATTTGAGCAGAATATGACACATGTCTTTGAGCAGAAGGATGCTTCTCCAAGGCGAATAATGTCGGGCTAGGACAAAAATGCCCCTATTCTCAGCCCCATTTTGGGTCCATCTTCCATATGATATAAATACCATAGTCAGAATACTAAAGTAACTGAGAGGATTTAGAAGCTTGGAACATTTCATTTTCTAGGGTTTCTTTAAGCTCATACTTAGGTTTTATATTTTCTAGATTTCTAGCTGTTTTGCAAATTAAGTTGGCATGATCCAACCGCTGAGGACTCAGAGCGGCAGAAAGGTGGCTTGAGGACTTCTACTTGATATTTTTTTTGTATCGCTAAACTCTTCTCTCTTTCTTAATCTTTCAGCATTATGTTTTATGCAAACATGATTTTAATATCTCAACCTTTATGATCTTTAAGTTGGTTTTATAACTTGGCATTCTTAGAGAGACTCTGCGTTTTTAATATCTCAACCTTGCAATTGAAGTGTTATTTCTCAAATTACGTTTACTATTAGTGTTCTAGCAATTATGAACAATTCTCAGTTTTAATGGAGTTCTAAGCCTCCATGATGGGGTTTTAACGGTGGAAACTCACCTTCTTCAAGGTAAAAACCCTCAATCCCACTTTTGTGCTTCAATGGGATTTTTATGATATTAAACACTTGCGAAAATTCTTATAAAACTCTTGGGCTTAAGAATCTTCGACAACGTGAACGAAAGATTTCGTACACGCAGTTTGGATCTCAAATGCAAACTAAGAGTTCTATAAATTGTCCGAGCAAGTGTTTGATATCGCTCTCATTTATTCTTTGTCTACAAAATCTTTAAAGTTAAATCCCATCGAAGACCATTCATCAATCGCTTCCAGAAGAGATTGAAAGTGAGAGGTGGGTGTTACTCTAGAAGTTGGCAAGAGCTGAACCTTAGATCCTATCATTCACCCTTCGCTTAAAATATATTAAGCCTAATCGCTAATAAATCAATCAATCACAACCCCCTAAATTTTATTTTCTTAATCACACATTCATTGATAACAATCCCTATGATCATCTAGAAACCAATCAATGTGGAAATGACCAGGGACTCTCACAAGATATAATGCTTGACGACACGCTCTTATGCTTAGAAATACTTCAACAATACCTAAATAGATGAAGCATTTTGGCGCAGCTTGTCGGGGAGTGGCAAACTACTCTAGTTGATCTAGAGAGAGTTAGTGGTAATTTGCAATCGCATTGCAACCTAGACGCTCTTCACCTTTTCTTTCACTCTATTTGCAGATAATATAAGTGGATACCGTCAGTCAGTAATATCGTGCATGTCGGCTCGCCTGCAAGATCAGCAACACCGACTAAGTTATTATACCTCAAAGACATCCTCGAATAGTCCACGCAAGACGCTTGTTTCAAGAAGAACTCGATCTCAAACGGATCCCAAGATTTCTTTAACTAATGACCAAGTGGTTAACTGGTAACCCACAAAGACCTATGAACCTCCAAGACAAAGAGATAGGCCAGTGACCGCCTAAGAACTCGGCGGCTGAGGGGGAAATATGAATTTTCAATAAAATCAATATCGGCCTCGCCCCTACCTAACGTGAGCAACCCTTCGAGAGATTTGCACCTCAACGGGCTATCAACAAACTCATGTATTCGGCCACCGAAGAGGCTAACCTATTCCTTATAAAGTCAAGACGATTCGCTCTTCTCCCGTAGCGAAGGTCGATTCTCGAGAACCCTTACTCATTCATGAGAGATTACGAGGATGTTTGGTGCATTTCTTCGATGTGATCACCCTCCATATACTCAGATGGTTTTATTCCCATTATCTCTAAAGGAAAAGGCCAAAATTTGGTTCCACTCTCTTGCTCCTAATTCAATTTTCACTTGGGAAGACATGCAAAATGAATTTCTAAACAAATTCTTCCCCCCTACATGCACTAATGCACTCATGCGAGCAATCCAAAACTTTTTTGAAAAGCCGGGTGAACCTTTTTCTATTGTATGGGAAAGATATAAGGATCTCCTCCACGCTCTCCCTCATCATGGTTTGATGTTGGACAATTGCTGCATATTAGCAAGGACTTTCCTTAAATAAGAACAATACATCTAAATGATGTGCAGTGGGGAGTTCTATGAGAAAACGCTAGAGGTCAGGCAATTTTTGATACAATAGCGTAAAATGCTTGAACTTAGGAGACTAATACCTCCCTAGATAATCGCTTTTAAAGTGCATAGTACACCCACAGGGGGAGGAATACATCATTTAAGGAGAATAATGACTCAGTAGTTAAAAATAGCCAATTTAACTGTGAAGTTAAGCCATAGAATTGAAAAGTGTGAATATAGATCGTCAGATTCAAGGTACCTTCTATGCCTACTGATCTGAAGGAGGAGTCATGCATCATTTGTGACGACCCACCCATTTAACCATTAACTGCCCTAACCCCCTCAAGTCAAGGGAGAAATCCAACAGAGCAAGCTAATGCTCGACTACTAAAGGAAAGCCCTTCAATCTCCTCCCATACATACGCGGAAACTTTATAATCCTGTAGGTAAAACTAATTTTAGTTGGAAGAATGAGGGAGGCCAAAACCATTTCCTAAATAACCAAGGCTTTTCAAATCAAGCCTCACTCCAAAATCAAAGGTCCTCAAGGATTTCATAATCCTAAACCAAGGTTTTCACCCTTCTTTCTTCAAGGGAATTAAAATCGGTCAGCCTTTACCAACCTCCACATAAGAGAAGCTCGAGGACATTGATAATATCAGCTCCGTGCTCAACAATCCACCAACACTGAATTTTGAACCACCTTAAATGATGTGAGATCCTAAATCACTAAACTGACCTCTTATATGGGAAATTTTCAACAAGAAAAGGAACCTCTTAGACTATCCTAAAACTCTGGGCGCCAAAATAGTGTTAAATCTCAAGTCCAAAAACTGATAAATCCGAAGAATATTATTGCCACCACTATTCAAAGTGGAAAAACAATTGATAAAACCATTCAGCCCAAGGAATTCTCCAAGGAAACAAAAAAGATTTGCAAAATGAACCACTAAGGGATGATGATGTGTCCTACAAGCTCTATGTTCTTGTGGGACGATGTCGTTGATGTTTGAGCTAGAAAAGATAAACCTTCCATGTCCCTACTCATACCTCATAAAGTTGAGAGCCCCTAAGAAATTAAACAATCACTTTGAAATCTATGAGTTGTTCAAACAGGTTAATGTAAACATTCCCTTGTTGTATGTCATAAAGAAAATTCCGTCATATGCCAAGTTTTTGAAAGACTTGTGCATTGTGAAAAGAAAGTTAGGCATCAACAAGGATGCATTCATGACTGAACAGTCCACCTCCTTGATTAGGACCAACTTGCCCCCAAAATACAAAGACCCAGGAAGCCCCACTATTTCCATAGTGGTGGGAAACTCAAAATTGGGACATGCTCTAGTGGACTTAGGAGCAAGTGTTAATTTGTTGCCATACTTAGTATATATTGAGTCAGTTAGAGAGTTAGAATCGATTAATATCACCCTTCAATTAGTTAACCGTAGGAAATCTAGAGGCAGTGAAGGACGATTGGCAAGCAGATAAAGTTCTACTTTCCTGTGGATTTTGTTGTTCTTGACACTCAACCTATGGTGAATCAAGGACCGCCCTGATTCTCGTGTGCCCCTTCTCGTCACTACCAAATGCCATCACACCGTAGGGGAGGACTAATGATGTTATCTTTTGGTAACATGACTGTTAAACTTAATATCTTCATTGTTATCAAGGAGACAGGGGATGATGAGGACGTCTATGAGGTAAATATGATAAAATCTATTGTGCAGAACTATGTAGATCATGTTTCATATGATGACCCTCTCAAGTCTTGTCTAGTAAGCCCAAGTTGTGTAGAGGAGATAACCACATATGAATTGGAGTTTCTGCACTCCATAATTGAGCACAGTGAGGTGATGCAGCTAATAGTGTACCCAGATTTGAAAAATTGCCAACAATCGAGGACATATACACTAAAGCGAGAAACCACTAAGCTGAAGTTGAACCCTACCATCGCAGACCAAGTATGCATTTAGGGTGTAAGAAACTTTCCAATAATCATATCCTCCTCTTTAAAGTCGATCAAGGAGAATAAACTTTTGAGATGGAGAACTCCACAAAATTTCCATAGATGGACCATCAGAGATATTAAGGAATTAGCCTCTTGATTTTTTACACATGGGGATTCACTGGAAGAGGATAACAAAACCACATCTAGACAACCACAGCCAAGACAAAACCCAATCATGAAAGAAGTTGTCAAGAAGCAGGTCTAAACTGCTGATAGGTGTTATTTTAATTCCATCGTAGATGCTAAGCTGGGTCATCAACCCAAGTAGTTCCTAAGAAATTCGGGGTCATTGTGGTAGAAAATGAACACAATGAGCTAATTCCCACTGTCACCACAGTTGAGGGTGTGTATATAATATAGGAAACTTACTGCCTGCACTAGGAAAGATCACTTCCTCTACCTTTGTGGATCAAACTGGAGAGAGCTAGGCATGAATTCTATTATTTTCTAGATGGGTACTTAGGGTATAATCAAATTGAGATAACCCTAGAAGATCAAGAGAAAACCACATTCACTTGCCTCATACATTTGCCTCAGAAATGGACTTTCTTGATATGTAATGCACCAAGAACCTTCCAGCGATGCATGATGGGGTTTTTTAGTGATATGATAGAACATATCTTGAAGATTTTCATGGACAATTTCTTTGTTTTTGGATATTCATATGAGGGATGTCTGGAAAATTTAAGGAGAGTACTGGAAAGGTGTCAGGAGAAGAATTTAGTGTTGAACCAGGAGAAGTGTCATTTCATGGTGACACAAGGGATTGTGTTAGGACACATAGTGTCGAGGGAAGGAATAAAGGTAGATAAAGCAAAGGTTGAGTTGATCTCTAACTTACCCACTCCTAAGTGTGTCAAGGATATACGGTCATTCTTAGGCCATGCGGGATTTTTAAGAGGTTCATAAGAGATTTTAGTGCCATAACATGTCCTTTATGGAATTTTGCTTGCCAAGGATGTCACTTTTGAATGGTCACAGGCATGTGAGGCGGCCTTCGACAAACTGAAAACTATGTTAGTGTCACCTCCTATCATGCGATCTCCTAATTGGGACCTTTGTTTTGAAATCATGTGTGACGTTAGTGATTATGCCATGTAATGCGGTTAGGCAAACGTAAGATAAAAAAGTGTTTGTGATCTATTATGCCAGCAAGACTCTAGACTCTGCTCAGTCTAATTATACAACTATGGAAAAGAGTTCCTGGTCGTAGTCTTCGCCTAGAAGTTCAGTCTTACATCAGGGTCCCCGCAACCATTTTCACCGACACAGAAGATCAAGCACCGCCTCTAAGCAGTGATACTCAAGCCCTCGTCTGACTAGGTGGATCCTAATATGTCAGGAATTTAATCTGACCATAAAGGATAAGAAGGGAGTTGAGAATGTGGTAGCTGACCACCTATCTCATTTAGTTTTAGAGACAACTTCTAAAGGTCTACCCATAGGTGACACTTTCCCCTCGACGAAAGCAATCTCGTTTCATTCACCCACTTATGGTATGGACATATTAAACTATCTAGTGACAGGACAAATTCCATCCTAATGGACCTCTCAGCAAAAGAGGAAATTTTTGGTGGACATAAAAAAAAATACTATTTTGATGACCCATACTTGTTTAAATACTGTCATGATCAATTGCTGAGAAGATGTGTATCCAATGACGGTCAAATTGAGGTACTCACCTTCTGTCACTCTAAAGCTTATGGAGGACATTTCTCCGTAAGGAAAATGACTGATAAAATCCTGCAAGCCGATTTTTATTGGCCAACTCTTTTTAAAGATTGCTTTGACTTTTTCAAAACTCCGTAGTTTCGACACAATTAGAGGGATCACAAAAAAGAAACATGATGCCTCTACCCCTATTTTAATTATTGAGATTTTGGATTGTCAGGGTTTAGACTTCATGGGCCTTTCCCTCATGTGGGGTACCCTTTACATTTATTGGCGCTGACAAGTGTTTGGCTGGCGAGGCCATTCCAACGAGAACTAATGACCACAAGGTTGTTTTGAACTTTTTGAAAGAACATATTTTTTCTTGCTTTGGAATGTCTCGTGCAATCATTAGTGATGGTGGGCTCCATTTTTGTAATCGACCTTATGAAAATCTATTAAAAAAGTATGGAGTCACACACAAAGTTTCCACGGCTTACCACCCACAGACCAATGGTCAAGCCGAACTGGCCAACAGGGAGATCAAACACATTTTGGAAAAGACGGTTATCCCTAGTCGCAAGGATTGGTTGCTTCAACTAACTGATGCTCTTTGGGCCTACCGTACCGCTTTTAAAACTATTCTTGGTATGTCTCCCTATAGGTTAGTCTATGGAAAGGCATGTCACCTACTAGTGGAATTGGAGCATAAAGCATATTGGGCCATAAAAACTCTTAATTTTGATTTAGCTAAGGCAGGTAAACAGAGGATGCTGTAAATGAACGAGCTTGATTAATTGAGGGGTGAATCATATGAGAGATCGAGAATTTACAAAGAGAGGGTCAAGCTCTTCCATGACAAGAACATTGTAAGGGTGCACCTTCAACCTCACTCAAAGGGTAACATTGCATAACCTCGCCGCATCTTTCCAGGTAAACTCCGTTCTAGATAGACTGGACCTTTCATCATTAAGGTAGTTCACCCATATGGCGTAGTGGAGATCTAGAACTGGAAAATGGGAAACTCTTTAAAGTCAATGGTTAGCGCGTAAAGCCATTTCTGGAGAACTTCGACCACCAGGAGAGTAGTGAGGAACTTGTGTGATCCTATATCTGGGATGTTCCTTCAAGCAGTAACTCCTATCTTACCCTTTTATATATAGCTTTTCTTTTCCTCTTTTCTTTGCATTTCTTTTTAAGCTTTATTCATTTATGTGTTTCTTGTTGTTTTTAATAAATGAGAGTCCTGACCCTTATGTAACCAGATTTTCGGGTCCCTCCTTTAGTCCGTGGTGTGTATTCAATGTAAGTGCATTGAGGGCAAATGCTTATTTCCATGGTGGGGTAAGTATACACTAGTGTTCAGAGCCACTTCACTATAAATGATAATATTTTGATTTGATGTATGCAAATAAGATGACCGTATGTATGCACTCCATATAGTTTCACTGCACATACATAATAACAAGCATGCACAAAACTTTTTTTTTCATATTTGGGACCATATTCCCCCAATTCTTTTCTATTATTCGGAGTCAATCTTGACTTGTATCATTCTCGTTCATAATTTACATAAGTCACCTCATTTCTTCCCAAGCTCATTCAGGTTGATTACGTTTCAACCTCGTATGCTTTAGCATTCCCATGTCATCTACATGCATCTTATTCTTTGAGGAACATTCATACATAGTTGAAAGATGATTTTAGGCCATATTTTCTCTTTTAAGCTTCAAAATCATACTGAGTCATCTTTTGCACCCTTGTTAAGCCCTGAGTTGCCAGTTTTGTTTAAACCTTAAGACTCTTGATCACGTGGAGTAATGATGACTCCAAGGTACGTTGTGAAGGTGCCGAGAGGGTGTAGTATACAATTGAGCAAGCATAAGTAAGTTTGGAGGGGGTTTTGAAGCAGTGCAAGAAGCAAGCAAACATTGAAATCCAAAACGTAGAGAATTCTGGAATTTTTGTAAAGTGGTATTGGTACCACTATATTTGGTACCGGTACCACTATATTTGATACCGGTATCGAGGCTGGGATTAGAGGCAGTAACATATTGGTATCGGTACCACACTTACTGGTACCGGTACCCATTAAGAAAAAAAGTGGCAATGCAGTTTTGATACCAACACCACACTTACTGGTATCGATACCATCGTGCGTGATGGGCTATTTAAAAAGCCCTCTCCCTCTCATTTTGTAACCCTTCCATATTCCCCTCCAACTCCTAGATAAGAGAAACCCTAACCTTAACTTCTCTTCTCACTAAAGAAAATGCTAAGTCAAACAGTTCCTCAAGTTTCACCATCAATCCGACCTTGTGCATCACCGCCTTGCATCGTGAGTCAAGTGTTTGAACTGCAGGTAAGTGATTCTCGTCCTAAAGCTAGAGCAACCTGACTGGTTTTGCATTGTGTTAGTATGGATTGTTTTGGTTGGCTTTGGGCTGTGGTTTTATGCTCTTGGTTGGTTAGGGCGTCTGCTATGATCGGTAGTGGGAGGAAAGTTTTGAGTGAAATGGAAAGGGTGAGTCCAATAATGCTGGAGATGAGTTGTTGGGAGACTTTTGGGTGTGTATGGGTTGTTCTTGCAATATTCGCTATCGTGGTCGTATCTATGGCGAGATCAAAGAACACAGGGAAACGAAAGGCCACCAGCTCTTCTATGGAGTGAGTTGTTAAAAGAAATATGATACGTCAGAACCTGTGAAAAGGGTAAGGAAAGAGAAAAGGCCTCTAACAAAAACGTATAAGAAAGTGAGAGCGAAGATGAAGAGATTGAGGCTATGTTTGCTGAATCCTCGGAATCCGAGCTAGAAAAGTGGGTCCAATCAGTTGAAAGACGATGTTTCCACTGTGAGCGGGGAATGAAAATTGAAACATTTATGTTTACTCACCCCCATTCGTGCCGTTATTCAGGATCAGAATTTGCAATTTGTTGGTGAGGAAGTAAAAGGCTATTTACCGTCCATTGTCAAGGAATTTTACTCCAACTTGAGAGAGAATTTGAATGTGGATTACCTTTTGGAGACTACAATATCGGGGAAGCAACTAATGGTTAGCCCTGACTCGTTCGCTAGATCGCTACATTATGTTTGCCCTGCCACACATGTCAAGCCCTATCCACTCAAGGCTATTATAGAGTTTGATGCTGATCTGTTCACAAATACCATGTGCACCAATCAAGTACCCATGGTGGGTTTTATGCGCAAAGAGTTTAACCTGGGGAAATTAAAGCTTGAGTAGGCATTGATGAATAAGGTCATTCATAATAAGATCGGGCTAAAGGGAAAGGAGAAGTTACCAAGCAAGAGAAATAATTTAGTTTCTATATGAGGTAATGAATGGGAAAATTATTGATTATGCTTTGGTAATATGGTGTATAATGAGGAATTTTCTGAGGTCCCTAACTGAGAACAGACACATCCCCTTCCCGACCTTAGTTACAAATTTGGTGGAAGCTGTTGGGATAAGGGGTTCTAATAGAGAAAAAAGAGTTCTTCCCAGGTTGGGGCCCATCATAAGCAAAACAGAAGAAAAAAGCTGAGCCGCCTCCATAAGGCCTCAGTCAGCACATCTCCCTCCGACTATTTCTAGGCCATCATCATCGTTGGCTCCTGGTTTGATGAGTACATCACCCTTAAAGAGGATGGAGCGTAGAATCAAAGGATGGTTTAAATGCATCCTCGTATGTATAGTCGACCACGTGATCTCAGTCGAGAGTCACATCTCTACCAGGAGAGCCCATTGTTATACTTCTAATTTCCTCCTGATTTGGAAGGGGATTTTGACGAGCTAGATGATTGTGTGGATGAAGATGCATTTTCCTCTGATGAAGAGGAGACGGACGAAGAGTAGTAATATCTTGGGTTATAAGAGGGTGGTGTTGGAAATTGTAGAGACCTTAGCCATGTCATGCCAATACCCATTTTGTTTCTGTAAACCCTATTTGTGTAACCATGGTCATGACAAGCTTAAAAGACCTTTTTGATTTTAGTTATAGTGTTCTCATTGAATTTATGGCAGTTAGATTGCTTGGTTATGGTGAAATGTTTACAATTTTAATGAAATTCATTCCAGTTTGGTGATTTCATTACATTCCTATTTCAAAGATATGATCCCTTTATATGAGAATCTCCTCTGCTGTAAATAAATTTTTATTATTTTGTCCATTACACTTAGGACTCATGTTGCCTCATTTAAGTTCAGTGGTTGCATACTGCTAGGTTATAGAAAATTCTAAGTGTTCATGTTTGTCTTTCAAACTACAATGCTTGACTTCTATTAACGCACTTTTGTCAGCCTCATAGCTCTGTGAGAGGGCATTACTAATTCAAATCTTGCTAGGGACTAGCAAGATGTAGGTTGGGGGGTGTGTTAGATACATAAAAGTGCGACAATTATATAGTGTTTTAAGCCCCTCATCTCATGTTTTGCTTTCATTTTGTGTATAATAGGTGCTTTTCACCCTTTCTACCGTTTTTATGCGTGTGCAGGTTGTTCGATATCTCGTGCACATTTTCGTAGTGGTTTGGTTCTAGATTACAACTGCAGATCATTGTTGTCGGTTACAAACACTGTCAGGAGTCCCTAGGTAGTTCTAAAGTGAAGTGGGGTAGCTGTGGAGACATTGGTACCGGTACCCTCATGTAGTGAGATATAGTGAAGCAGTGGTACTGGTACCAAATCGCAGTGGTAAATCTGCATTCCAAGTGTCATTGAGTATCATGACTTCGCACAAGTACCACACTTATCAAAATTCGATACTAACATGCGATCTTTGCAGAATTTGAGCGGAATTTCGATTTTGGTGTAAGGGCACGCTCGTCTTTTGAGTCCCACTTGGAGATCACTAATGTGGATTGTATTTAAGCCCACTTTAGAGCAGAATCAGGAGTTCCGCATTCGGGCTCGCTCTAACCTTTGAGTGTTTTTCATAAATTTTATATAGGGTTTCTAGAGTAGAGTAGCTAGTCTCTTCTAATTCGAAGCCTTTGAGCATTTGTAATCTTTTAGTTGGTTTTATAACTTGGCATTCTTGAGAGACTCGCTTTTGATATCTCAACTCCTCAGAATCAAGTGTTATTTCTCAATTCATTTTTACTATTAGTGTTCCAGCAATTATGAATCAATTCTCAGTTTTAATGGAGTTCTAAACCTCCATGATAGGGTTCTAAAGGTGGAAACTCACCTCCCTTTCCAAGGTAACAACCTCAATCCTCTTTGTGCTTCAATGATTTTTGCGGATATTAAACACTTCAGAAAATTCTATAAAACTTTAGTTTGGCATCTTCTTGACAACGTGAATGAGAGACTGTACACATTGTGCTTCTTGATCTTAAATGCAAAACTAAGAGTCCGAGCAAACGGTTCGAGCAAGTGTTTGATATCGTTCATTTGCTCTTTGTCTACAAAAGCTTTTAAAGTTAAATCCCTCATCGAAAACCATTCATCAATGGCTCCTAGAAGAGATTGTAAGTGAGAGGTGGGTGTTACCTAGTTGGTGGTGAGCAGAAACCTTAGGATCCTATCATTCGCCCTTCTCACTTTAAAATAGTTTAAGTCAATCAGTTAATAAATCAATCTATCACAACCCCTCAGATTTTACTTTAATCACAAATTCATGGATAGCAATCCCTAAGGATCATCTAGGAAACCACCCCTATGGAAAATGACTTTTGTGACTCCCCATTGTAGTATTATAATGCTTCGACGACATCGCCTCACCGTTTGGGTGACCAAAAGACATATACAAATTTATGACACTATTACAAAGGACTATTGTTCATCTTCTGCAACGCGCCTAAAAACTTGCTCATTTTCAAGTGAGATAATACGGATCAAAACACTTCGCAAATTTATAAGTATCACCAAAGGATTATTATCTAATCCCCACTAATTTTGCCAACAACTGTACAATGTGTTCCTTAGCTATCAGATTCATTGCAGCACTTCATTAAGAGTAAATCATCTTTAGTGGTTTTGATCCATTATGTCGCAAGTGCAATGTGCCGAACAAGAGTAAATTGGATTTAAGTCCGTATATCGATCCCACAGATCCCTGCTAATTCCAAACCAACTACCCCGACTACTCAATCTCTATACTATTCGACTTATAGACAATTGGAATCATTTTTTTAAAGCCTTAAAATAATGAAAAAACTAAAAAGAATTGAATTAATAACAAATGAATGGAATACCTAAATAATAAAATTACAATTCTAGACTCAATAGCTATCTTTAAAGGGAGCATTGAAAAATACAAATGCCATTGCGGAAACATCACTCCCGCAGACGCATCACGTTGTTTAATGAACCAACAGATTTAAAACTAGTCCAAGGAATATGATAATGCAAATGATTCTCCAAACCCCACCGTCATTATCTAATCTTCACTATTCTCTCGAAGACGTATGTTAGATAAATCCACTTTTAATCCGGGGTTGCCTTGTTCCTGCATTTTTCTTTCTCACTTCATACCTAATAACATGGACTCCGCAAACCTTAGCTCCTAAGATTAAGTCATTGCATGGGTTTACACTATACGGCTTTCTTCTTTCAAAATTAGAATATTCATTCTTTCCTCGGGACAGATCTCGCTAATACGGGATTGAATCACTATTCGACCGAGGCGAACCCTCCGCAGCTAAATTGATAAAAAGCCCGACCCATTTCACCGTGCCAGTGAGAAGAGGATTTATCAGTTTAATTTCATAAGAGCACACTAGATCAACAATATCAAGTTAACATACCTTCAGAAATTGTTCATCACTCTCAGGAATGCCTTCTCGTGTCCTTTCGAGAGGAGCCTCACGAAATCGAGCTTGAGGCAATCCAGTTAATGGGTATGAGACAACGATATTGGGATCAATAGCAGAAAAATACACAAGACCGACAGTGATTTCAAGTGAGTTCAACATTAATGAATAAAATTATGCAGGAAAGATAATTTCGACAATAGCGTCAATTCAATGGAACGGGTTTCTAAATCAGCTGGATTACCATCTGGTAGCTTCTTGATCCAAGAAAGCAAGCGTAAATAGGCATTTGATAGTTGAATTCCAAAATTTATGCGAGAATTCAAACAGCAGACAGTAATTTGAAGGAAAATAAGTGCGCATTCAGCTAAAATTTTAACGACTAACGTTCGAGATCGAATTTGAAATAAAGAACAAACTAATCTAAAAATAAAAGCAAAAAGCGAAAATTAAGCAGGGGCCTTGACCTTCGGATCTCTCTTTAGTCGCCCAGCTGGCGTTCCTTGGTACTTGAATGCGTATTTATATAGGGTTACAGTTGGGCCCTAATTTGGATGCACCTCTTTTGGACCAGTTCGCGGCCCGGTGGGTTGTTGATGTCGCGACATCGATTCTTTAATCGCGACCTTCCGTTGTCTTGATTATGTCGCGAGAGGCTTTGTTTGAGTCGTGACTTGCTTCGTCATTATCTCTTAGGTATTGTCGCGGCGGCTAAATGATATCGCGACCATCGATTGCTGCAATACGATGTAATACCGCGACGGTGAATAGCTGTCCATGACCTTCGTTATTCACAATTGATGTCGCGACCACTTAATGATGTCGCGACCGCTTCTTGTTGTCGCGACCTTAACTCTTTGTATTTGATGTCGCGACTACTGTATGATGTCGCGACCTTCTAGTCTGTGCAGCGGATGTCGCGACCTCACGGATGTTATCGCGACCTACACATTCCTTAACCTGTTTATCGTGGTATTTAATGATGTCAGCGACCTCCCGAGTCTTCTCGATTGATGTCGTGGCGGTACGGTGTTGTCGCGACCTTGCTTTTCTTCTGGTGATGCGGCCCCATTTACGATTACGTGTTGATGTCGCGACCTCTTCCGGATATCGCGACCGGTGATGTCACGACCATCGCTGTCCCGCATCTTTGGGTTTAATTATATCGCGACCTGAAAGGGATGTCGCGTACGCAGTCTTCTTCATCGATTCATTGTTACGACCAGTTACATTCGCCCAGCTCTTTTGCCTTCCATTACTCTTACATTCTGGTAGGGTTTTGTGGTCGCGACCTTGATATAATTTTCATTGCTATCGAGCTTCCGACATCAGATTCTTTGATCCTTGTCGCCTTTCACGGTGACTCCTTGACCCAGGTTATATCATTAATACTCATCCACCTTCTGCTCATTTTCTTCTTGAAATTCCTCTTTCTCTTGAATTCCCTCTTTATATGATTTAGTTAGTTATTCCATTCTAAACATAAATCGGTCTTTTTATATAAAAATCAATCGGAAAAATGAATTTGTGAATTGCTTACCCAAGCTCGTCAAACTCCCCCCCGAACTTAAGAATTTTGCTTGTCCCAGCGAAAGAAAGAAAGATTAGTTTGTCCTCGAACAAAGGACATTTTTACGTATGTTTCAGTTACTTGAATTTAATTGAAAGACTATAATTGCATTATTTTCTTGTATGTCTAGCTTCAAGTCCAGTTGATGGTTAGTTTCTACTCAATCAGGTGTACAAAACTAATTTGTTGAGTTTGTTTTATAAATAGTACAGTCAATTGATCCTGCTGAAGAGTAGGTTGGTCTTCTTCCTCTTTTCTTATTGAGTCGAGTTAACCCTACGAGGTCCTTCCACCGGTTTTGATCCTTTCAAGATTTTCAAAATTCCATATGCTTGTTGATCATATTGATCTCGATGTGTAGGTAAATCCAACCTTCAACATCAATCAGGTCTTTCAGGCTTGTAATGTTAGGCTTGGGTCATGGGTAGGATGGATGGAACTTTTTAGGTTAAGATTACCCAAACTCTTTCTTCTTTCTTACTTAACTGCTGCCTTCCTTTTCCTTGCAACTTCTTTATTTGATTCCCCTAAACTTCATCCTTAGGGAATCTTCTTGATTTATATTACATTTAAAATTGTTTGTTCGATTTCATTTGTACTTCTCATTGTTGGAACTTTTTCTCTGCAACCATTCAGGAATAGTGCAATGTTCTGTCTTTTTAGGCTTTCTAACACTCTTAGCGAACTTTGGGTTAGTAGCTCCCATACCAGTTGGCATTAGGGTACTAGGTGTTGAAACACCCCTAAGAACTTAATTGTTCGAAGAATTAGACGTGAAGACAAAACTTCTTCCTTTAAGCTTTCTTTTACATTTGTATCGTGCTTTGGAATTTTTTTTTTCTTGCCTTTTACGTATTTCTCCTTTAGTTCTCCAAAAATATATTCCCCTAAACTTTATCTCTTCCTCCCTCCTTAAGTTCTTGGGTAATCAGAGGTTCTTTACTAGAGGATTAGTTATAAAGGATAGCTTGGGATTTCCAAGGCTTGTTTTGAAGATAGGAAGTGTTTTGGCTCAAATTCAGGAACTAAGGTGTCTGAAACATACATAATAAGGTGAGCTAAAATGGCTGGTATAACAGGATGCTTTGCATCATCTCTCTTGTTAGTTGTATTACTAGAGTTCATGTGATCGATAATCAAACAAGTTTTAGAATTCTTTTGGATTGCTTGAATAACCACAGGATGTCCTTGACTCACTTCAGTTGTTGAGGAGTTACATTATCTAAGGTTCACCAAGTTCTTTGGCTTACTGTTTATACTTCAAACCCAAAAATATGTTTTGCTCCTTCAATTGTATAACTTTCCTTTAACCTGGACTTATCAGCTAAATTCAAGTCAATTATGCAATTTGTGTTTCAATTCAATTATGTGCCATTCAGCCCTTATTCTGCAATTATTTGTGTTTCATCCTATCATCTAATCAATTACCTCAACTAGCTCATATTATGATATGTCAGCATTTTCATTCATGAGCTAAATTCTCTTTGTTATTCCTGCAGCGATTAAAGCGAAAGTAAACACACAATTTGACTTCAAACACATCAGGCAAATTTACGATTTTATTCATGAGAATGTGCAAATGTTGAGAATTTCTTGAAGGATAGGAATGAGGGGAGAGATTGACAAATCAATGAGAAGGTATTTTTCTTTTGAGGAGGAACAAAGTGTTTGGGGATCGGATCAAAGATTTGCTTGAGGTTGGGGTTGGGCAGGAACTTTATTTCTATCCTCTTCTTCTTCTTGACATTTTCCTTTTCTATTTGTTCTTCAATAAGCAGTTCATTGGTGAGATCAACTTTCTTATTCAGATCATCTTGCCTTTGACCCCGATGTGTTCATTGTACGCTCCATTTAATCGCGAACCTCTAAAAATTTGGATAGATTGTTGTTAATAAAATCAAATTTTTCGACTTTGTTTTTCTTCTATAAGCATGATTATCATCAAGCACTTTATCTACGTCCTTCATCTTCTTCGAAGTCTGTAATAATGACATATAGAGGAATTTAAGCCGCAGTCACTCCTTTGTCTTGCCTCTTGCTCACGAATTCCTTTCTTTATGAGTTTTAGGAGTTGAGAGTCTCGATCATACTGATTATTGTAGAATGATTCATGGCTAAGATGCAATTTTTTCAGTAGATCTCGATCTCTTTCCTCCATTTCCTTTTTGAACTTTTCTTCTTGGTGCTCTAAGATCTTTTTTATCTGCTCCTCCTTTCTGCTCAACTCCTCTTCCCATTTATGCTCTTTTCTCTTAAACTCTTCTTCATACATTTCCTCCTTTTTGTTCAGTTCCTTTTCCCACTGTTGATCTCTTCTTTTCAATTCAGCTTCATACACATCTTCTCAATTTACGTTGGTACTCCATTTCTCTTCTCTTTCTTCCAAACTTTTAAGTATAGAAATGAGCATTTCCATTATTTGATTATTTTTTCCTGGGCTCCTCTAGAGCTTTGTCCTAGTTCTCTGAAATCCCTGTTCATATTGGTGGAGGCGGCCATTGGGGTGGTGAAATCCTATAGGACTTCTTTCTATGCCTTCCATGTCCTCTGCCAAAAATGAGGGGTTCCCTTACGGATGTGTTTGGATTTTGTTCTTCTTGGTTTTCAACGTCAGGGTGTCTCTTCTTGTCTTGCACTCTCCTCCTCGTCTACGGAATGCCTTCCACCTATGACCCCCTTCTTCTTTTGATTTCTTGGCCCCTTGCTTACCCCAGTCAGGGTTAATGGTGAAACTTTGGGGCACTCTTCTTCTTCTGCCTAACTTCCCTTCACACCAGCTCTGATACATAACCTTGTGATGGTTGCTGGGTGTGGGATCAGGTCCCTCTTATTTCGCCATTGATATTTCATTGTGAGTTTTCAATAGCCCGGTAGCCAATCTTATAACCCTTGATTATGGCATAGAGAATGATGGCTTCCTGTTCTCTTATTGTGCAAACATGCTTTGCGAACGAGCGAGAAGCGAGAAAATAGAACCATCGCGATTTGCTTCTTACAGCCGGATCTCCCTTTTATAATCTTTTCTCTCCTTCCTCGAATTCCCATTTCACCTTTGTCAGTCTGGCACTTAGCTATCTTTTCACTCATGGTCAGCTCGCCATCTTCAGACTTGATCCATGTTTTTGACCCTCCATTCCGTATTACTCCCATTTATAGTCTCGCCCATATGGTACCCAAAACCCTCCGACAAAAACGTAGTTCTCCTTTCTCCCTACAAGGTTGGCAAAATTCTCTAACGACCGGGGCCGCATAACCGCATCTTCGATGTTTGCGTATTTCCCACCTTTCGTCTTATCAATTCCTCGAACTGAGATGAGTTTGCCGAACTCCTTTCCTACAAACCCCTTCCAACATAGTTTATTCCAATTAGTGAAAGTTTCTTCGAGACGAACTGGCCCCTCCTTTTCTTGTCGCTTTCTATTCCCTTCCTTCTCATTGCTGAGAATCGGTTGACTTCGGTCGCTCCGACGCCTGTTCTCCATTGTAGGTTCCATATGATCTTCCCCTTCAGCTTTGGGTATACCCTCCATGATTTCGTCAGATTGGATGATGTTCAAGGTTCGCCATTTAGAGAAATCGTAAGGTTTTAGGAAGTAGTTCCTGATTTAGGGTTTGGTAAGAATCAAAAACCGTGAAGATGCGTAAGATGAAAAGTTGAATTTGTTTCACTAAGGAGATGATAATGAAGAGAAGCCTCGAAACAGCTGCAATTCAATTATTATTGTGGGCTATTTATTTCATTTATTCGCGCTTGTCATGAATTTCTTAAATTCATGTGCTATTGTGTGTCACATTAAATTTAGTATGAATTAAAAGCTCGCTGTACCGGGCAAATCCTTTTTTTCTTTACGTCATGACATAATATTGTTTTGTCGCGACATAAGTTAACTGTGGAGGACAAGTCATCCTATATCGCGATATCCGTCGCAACATCGCATCTCACGACATTGTTAAGTTGTCGCGACCTCATCACTCGCTTGAAGGAATTCTTGTCGCTAATTCACTGTTTTGTCGCTAATTTCCACCTCACGACATAACCTTTGGTCGCAATCCACTGGCCCTTTTTTTTTCCTTCAAGATCGACCGAGTCACTACATCAACTCGTTATGACTTTCAGTCATTAATGACATAAGTTTTTGTCGCGACCTAGTCCTGCAGAATTGCCTCAAATTTAATGAATGTATAAATTTTTCACTCTTGATTAATTAGCGCATTCTCATCATCAAATAAACCATTTCCACACAAAGAATTCAACATATACTATTCAATTTTCACGTAATTTGTATAGGGAAAAGAATGCTCCTTCAAATAGCTCTGGTCCCGTGAATTGTCGGGAGTTGTCCCGAAGGTTGTTACTCGCCTGAGCCATTTGATTCTACATCTTTTGCTAAATCTTCATTATCCTGCAAAACTTTTACCTAATCTTAAATCAAAAATTAGTAAAATCACAATGAGCTATTAGAAATTTAAACACACAAATTGTAAATTATAACAAACTAAAAAAATTGATTAAAATCAAACTGATGTGGATTGCCTTCCACAAAGTCACTCCATTTTTGTAGTCTCTAGTCGACTTTCTCGCTTGATTCTTCTTAACGAACCAGCTGTGAAGCTCTTCCTTTCTTCTCCCTCGCTTTGATAATGCTTCGCCTTGTCCATTGACTTTAAATTCTTCCCCAAAGACGCCTTTAATGTTATCAGTCTAAATGTAAGGTTTGACACTACTGTGTATGGACTCCATTTGGATTTTAACTTCCTTTGAAATAACTTCAACTGGAGTTAAATAGAAGAACCCTGCTCTCAAGCCTCGAACTTTTCTAAGAATCCGATCATGCCATTTCTTTGTTTTGTCCTCAGATATTCTAGCATTATCGTAGGCTTCATTTCTCGCTTCCAGCCTATCTGGCCAGAGTGCCTCTTCCTCATAGCTTTAAATCAAAGTTCGCTTGATGGCCCACATACTTGTATTCCAAGCTCAAGAGGTAGATGACATGGTTTCAGATTCGTGCCACAAGAAATTGAGCTCGAATCAACAAAATTTATATACCTGTTCCTCCCACGTCGTAGTCAAGCACGCAGATAATGTCTAGTAGTCGAACACCTGGATGGGTTTTCATCCTAGAATGATTTGCATAAGTGTAAAAGGTAAGGCTTATATTTGACTTTTTGACTTTGTTTCAAAACAAAGGAAGTAGTTTAATCACGAGAAATTGTAAAAACCGGAAGTGATGTGAAAAGTTAACTTCAAGATTTAGTCACTAACTCGCAACTTAGTGGCAAACAAGTGTCCTCGTTTTATCCCCTCGTTATGACAAGCAACCTATACCCAAGCCACAACCGGATCTATGTTTAACTGAAGAATCCTAACCCTAGAAACCACTCCTATTTGAGCTAACACAGTAACATGTGCATCTATGGCCCCTTTACAATTTGAACCCCAACATTCAACATCACTCGGTTGGCTCGTAAAGACCATCTAAAAAACCACAGTGCATCTAGCAATAAGTATACACTGTATCCTAAAGCATGGTAAGTATTGGCCAAATTAATGACATTAAATGATATTCACCCTAGTTTGAGAAGATAGGGGTCATAAACACAGTACCTGTAACTTTTAACACAAGAGGACAACCTGCATATGCCCCACCACCAAGCTAGCTTCCTTCCTCTTCAAAGAAAAGAGGCTTAGCCAAGCATCTCTTGAGTTGTCATCCTCAAGAGGGGTGTTTGGCAGCCAAGAAAATAAGGGAAAGAGGAGAGAGAAGAGAGAAACACCAAACCCTAACTAAAGCTACGAAAGATATTTACAAAAATAAAAACTTGCCAAAAATTGCTTCCTCAATTTGTCGGCTAGTGGTTACAAATGGAGGGGGCTTATATAGCCACCCAATGTATGAAAATACCATAAAGCCTAATAATTTGGCTAAATTTAGGACAAGGGAGTAATACACCAAAATTGAAGTCGGTCTCGCATTAATTACAAAAGTGACAAGGCAAGAATTTCGCTAAGGCATGACTGGTACTCATTAGCTAGCTTAAATTTCGCTAGCTTAGATTTAAATTCGTGAGAGTAACGAAACAGAAATTCTCTAGAATAGTGTTTAGCTTAAAATTGGGTCTAGTGAAATTGTCAATTTCGCTTAAGATTATAAATCTTTCGCAATCTTAAATAAATTCTCGAATTGCCGATCTTCACCGTATCGCTTCCCGCTTCCTCTACCTGGATTGATTTTTCTTCACTTTGCCTTCATTCTCTTTGATTCGTATGATTGATGTGGGTTGACAATTGGGTTCAATCTTCATGATTCATCATATGTCTCGAGTATCGAACTCCCAAAGTACACCAAAAACCCAAGAAACAACCAAAATAACCTCTAAACTACATTAGTGATACTAAGAAGACTTAACACTTCACTGGGTATAAATGATACATTAGCGCAAAAGCACTCAAAACCTATCTAATATAGTTCAAAATAGCACTCAAGCACTAATCAGTTTTGCCAAAGACAACTCTGTATGGGGACATTCCAATGGGAGTTTTGAATGCAGTCCTAGAAGCCCAAAGTGCATCTTCAAGTTTGAAGACCACCTTCCCGCTTGAACTTACAGCTCTTTCCTGTGGATTTTTTTAATCTCCCCGGGTTGGAAATCTCGCCTCGTCCATTGGTCTCGGGATGATAAGCTAGACTCCTTATATGCTTGATCCCATACTGCCATGAGTTTTGGTAAATATTTTGTTTGCAAATGGTTTCCCCATCACTATTTGAGCAGTTCCGGGTGTTCCAAATCAAGCCAAAATATTCTTTGTAAGAAACTCACAAATCAGATAGCATCATTCCTGACAAGCTTCATCAGTTTCCACCCATTTGAACATAGTCCACCGCGCCAGTGATATACAAGCCTAAATGATGGTGGGAATGGTCCCATAAAATCTATTCCCCATACATCAAAATCTTTCTATAATCACCATTATGCCTTTTAGGGCATTTCATTTCGTCGCCGATATTTCCAATCTTTTGGCATCTATCACACAATTTGACCCATTCAGCACAATCTCTCAAGATAGTGGCCAATAAAACTGTGACGAGTATCTTGTGAGCTGTTCTTTCTAGAAAATGCCCCCATATGGTGATGCATGGCATTCATTCAAGATTTTACATTGTTCACTGCACACATCTTCTCGACATAATCATGTCAGCACCTCTTTTAAATAGCAGTGGGTCATCCTAGATGTAGTACCTGCTGTCAGTCCTGAGCTTTCTTTTATGTTGGTAGCTGAATTCCTGAGGAACTACTCCACAAGCTAGGTAATTCACAATATCAGCATACCATGGAAGTTGGAATGACACCTTAAACAGCTGTTCATCTGGGAAGTTCTTTGTTAATTTTGCCTCCTCCTTTTCTGTTTCATTTCTTTCTATTCTAGACAAGTGATCAGCTATCACATTGTCACACCCCTTTTTATCTTTACCTAAGATACACCTCTTTCAGTGAGCAAAGACCCACCTTATCGGGCCTTGGCCACTTTTCGACATCGATATTTGGACACAAGATGGTCTCGTGTGAACTATAAACAGCTGGGATCCCAAAATGTATTGTGGCCTCGAATTTCTCACAAGAAACACTATGGCTAGCATCTCCTTTTCGCTGTGGAATACTTTTCTTGTGCTTCATTGAAGGTTCGCTAGCATAGTATAATGGCTCAATATTTTCTTTTCTTGCCCCAATACAGCCCCCATTGCGAAATCACTAGCATCACACATTATTTCGAATCCCTGATCCCATTCTGGTGCAGCCATGATAGGTGCTTGGACCAATCTGATCTTGATTTCTTCAAAAAGGTTCTCTACAGAATCATCAAAATTAAACTTCAGGTCCTTCTCCAAGAACTGCTTAGTGGTCTCAAGGCTTATTTTCGAGAGAAGTCTTTGATGAATTCCTATAAATCCAAAGATGCCACAAGAAACTCCTTATCCCTTGCATCGGCCAGGAGGTGCGGGTTTTGATAATGGAAATTCGATTGGTCCACTTAGACCTGTGAGGCATAAATTTTACGACTAAGAACAATACCTTCTTTACCATGAAATGGCATTTTTCCCACTTAAGAATGCTTGTCCTTTCATCTCAAGTAATTGCTTTCTGTGTCGTTTCATTGTTCAAACCGGACCCATACACTGTAGTCATCCATAAAATTTCTATGACTTCCTCAATCAACCAGAACATTGACATCATACATCACCGGAAAGTAAAGCAGGAAAGATTATACGCCCCAAATGGCATCCTTATGAAGGCAGTTGTACCATAAAGGATGTGAACGTGGGTCTTTCTTAGTCCCTCGTGTGCAAATTTGCACCGTTGTAGCCCGAATAATTCGGCCCAAGAAACAAAATGAGGGGCGTCTCCGCTAATTCAGTCTAACATCCGATCACGAGGCGGCAAAGGAAATGATATTTCGTCAGCCGTGGTTCACTGTAATCAATGCATACCCATCCGTCACTGCTCTTACCGAATTAATTCATTTCTCGCATTGCGGATCAAGAAATCCACCCTTCTTTGAAACTACAATGGATCAAGCAACCTACAATTGCCTCGAAATTGCATAGATAAAACTTAATTTAATCCATTCGGAGCACCTCCTTCCCGACTACTTTTCATTACCGATTCGGGGCCTTTGATGTTCAACAAATAATTTCAGATTTTCTTCCAGCCAGCATTTTGTGCATGCATATTGATGGACTGATACCTTTTAACTCTTCAATAGGATCAAGTTATAGACTCCTTTATGATTCCTTAAAATTTCAAGAACTCCTGCTCTCATCATCATCAGTCTAGCATAAATTATTACCGGGTTTACTCTTTGGCGCCCAAGCATACTTTTAAATGACTTGGCAACCCTTTTAAAACTAGCCCTTCTTCACTCGGGTTTCGATGAAATTCCTTTCTTCAGCCTGTTTCCTTTTTCATCCCATTTTGTTCAAGACTCATCACTTTTTCAAGAGAATAAACCGATGTGCGTAAAATCAATCAAACCTTCAAGATAACGGAGACCATCTTTTTCATTGATTGAAAGTCAAGTATTACAATCTTAGTAAAATCAGCTGTTGACATATACATCTTCTATTGACTTGATATCTTCCCTTTCTATGTCTAAATTCCTCAAACTTCGATTAAATCAAGTCACCGCTCTTTCTCCAACTCGAGTGAGAATTCTTCGCATATCGATTAGCCGCCTAGCTGCAAGGAATGGCCTTCCCAAGAAAGCGTGTGCAGGACCTGCGAATCTTCCTCCATATCCAAGATGATAAGTAAACAGGAAAAATAAATTTTCCCACCTTTACTAAAGACATCTTCTATGATTCCTTCCGTGTTTTGCCGTGGTTCTATCCGCCATTTGAGGGTAACAAAGAATGGAGCAAGCTCCCCCAAATCCTAACTTTCGCAATGTATCAGGCCACAAATTGATACCGGGCATTCCGAGTCAGCTGCAGGTTTCCTCAAACTCAAACTCTCCAATGGTACAGGGAATGGTGAAGCTCCCTAGATCCTTCATCTTTTCTGGTAAGTCTCTCTTGATCACAACACTGCAAGTTGCAGTCAAGTTCACAATTCCTTCAAGAATCTTCCTCTTTTACCGTGATAGTCTTCAAAATTCTGCGACAAAGTGGCATCTCGAGTCACCACTTACGTGAAAGGCATACTGATCTCCAAACAAAGGTTTTCAAAACCTTGCAACCGTTCCTCTATTCTTTGATTTCGCAAATTTCGTGGAAATGGGATCATGTGTATTTGTTCCGGGGTTTTCTTCTGCTTCCTTCTTCTCCCCTACGCTGTTCCTTCTTTCTTTCCTTCTCCAAGTTTCAAGATTGTTCCAGCCTCTCTCCCTGTTGTTTATCTTTTATGTCTTTCCACCAAGTCTTTTCCCACTTAAGCCGCATGCCCATGCAAATTTTAAGATTCTTCTTCGTGTCACCGGGAAAGGCATCTTTCATCCGGTTTGCAGTTTCAGGCCGCTTGTCTCTATTTTAGTCTCCAGTTTCAGGGAGGCATTAAGAGTCTTCGAAAATTGAGAATTGGTAGCTTCACTTCCACTGCGAAACTTTTGTTCATGGAGGTTTAACAGCCTTTGTCAGTCTCCCCATGAATTGCAGCATTTGATCTTTCAAATGGTCGTAGCCCTCCTCGACTCGTACTCGCTTCTATTTTCACCTCTCGCTTTCCCACTGCAGAACCGGTGTCGGGCGACATCCCGCTGAGGATTCGGCCCATGCCTCACTCACAGGCCCCTCCACCATATGAAAAATTTTCATGGTTCCTGCCGATGATAGTGTGCCGTGTTAGGATTTGCCTGCGATAACTTCTCGTCTCCCCAAGTAATTAACCTCCTCAAAGATCATAAAACGCTTCTTCGTTGGGTACATCAAAGACTCCTCTCAATAGTGTTCTCTCGACCGCTCCTATTTCATGAGCAAAGGTGGCATCTTCCTCTCTTGCTTGTCCATTCTATGCATGATGGCATCTAATCCTCGGCTTCCATGGTCGCATCTTGCTCACCCATGACTCCTTCCTCCGCCACTACTCTGAAAACTCCGATGGAGCTTATATTGCATTTCACAGTCCTCAATCGTATCTCTCGCTCTTCAAGACCCACGCTTGAATGGCTCCACGCATGAAGCATCAATAACGCCCTTGATGTATCATTCAAGGTATGATACACCATGTCCATCCGGTCTTCAAGTCTTAGTCTCCATGCATCGGGCATCTTTTCAGCACTCGTGTCACATCCCACTCTTTATAGTCATGACCTACGCTAGGGAATGGGTAGGCTTAAGGCCACCAAAACCCGTAGCAAGCCTGGGTCCCATAATTTCTAAATTTAAAATCTCTGGTGAAGACCTATTCGCTTCTATAACAAATGACAAACTCGTTATCTCGCAATATCAATCTAAAATCTAGTAAGACTAACTCAAAATCTCATATCATGATATTATCTCAAATATCATAACAAATAGACCTTCGTGGTCATCCACTACCAAAACGACATCGACTCTGCCTCATCAAAAATACACAAGGTTTCACTAAAAGTAAATTTATCCAACTCAACTATTCAAAATTTATCGATTTAACTAAATAATTAACCTAATAAACTAAGTTAATTCACCATGGAGCCTTCTCGGAAACTTAGACTCTCATTCACCAAATAAACAAAATAATAATCCATTACATGTTTCCAAATAGAATCCAAGTGGTCAAGAAATGCCCTGATTCTCCTTTCCGTCTACCCCGAAAAGGAGGAAATCAACGGGGTGAGATAACTCGTGAGTAAAATATATCACCATACTTGTGAGGCTAGGTACTCAAGTGCCACCACATGATGGTTAAGCTCAAACAATAAATCAGACATAAAGCTATGCAACAAATAAATGCAGAATATGAACAACAATATCAAATGAGATTTAGAGGCCTAGAAACACGTGAAATATAGTTTACCATTCTCCAGAACTGGCATTCCTTAACTTTATACCGGGAATTGCATATTCCTTTTTTAGCTTTATACCGAACTGCATACATTCCTTTTAACTTTATACTGAACTGCATATCTCCTTTTAACTTTATACCGAACTGCATTCCAACCAAAGATCCATAGAATGGGCCTGCCCTACGCCCTAGAGTTTTACCACCTTCTCTAGGAAGGCAATCAAGCCAACCTCGCACCTTAGGTACCATGTGCACATACCACGAATCTCCCCACGCTTAGCTTTCGTGATTCATACCATCAAATGACATTAACGATTAGCTACAAGTTATACCGACCGCATCAACGATGCAACCGAGATAACACCAAATACACAAGATACACCGTGCCTCGCATGAATATTCATCAGACACGTGACTCAAGGGCATATGACAAATTCAATTCAATGAGTGCTCAAGAATAAGGGCCCAATCATAGTCAATTACTACGATCAAGTCAAACAATGAAAACACTGGCTTATACATTTCGAAGGTGCAAGTACGATGATATAAATTTATTTCCACTCCCTATTAGTCCAGCTCACTAGGCTATTCACTCGAACGTGTGAGCCTCTCCCCCAACTTTAGTCCCAGCCTCCCCAATGAAATATTTCTCCTAGAGAAATTTGTTCTTCAAACCCTGTATCCTAAAGCCGTGACATCTGGAATTTACTAGCCCGAGAGAAAACTCCCTAGAAGAATCGAAAGGGATTTCCTTCATTCCAATTTATACTAGGGTATCTATTAGAAAATTACCTTTACTCCTCTTTTCATTAAATTAATTAATTAATTACTAATTGAATTCACATTATTATTTTCTAACGCTCTTTCATTAAGGTAATTAATTAATTACTATTTGAATTACCATTATTATTTTCATAACGCCTTTTCATTAAGGTAATTAATTAATTACTATTTGAATTACCATTATTATTTTTATAACGTCTTTTCATTAAGGTAATTAATTAATTACTATTTGAATTACCATTATTATAAATTCATGATGGACCTTAAAACATCTAAAACTTAAATTCCATGAAAAAAATCATTTAAAAAAAATAAAAAAATGTTTGGGGTGTTACATTTTGAATCTCTCCCATGCTACATAAAGGCTCTCATCTCATTGAACACAATTTATCTCCCTCCCTTTTCAGGTGAGTGATTTGGGGAAAATCTACCCAAGTAGGCTTCTACAAGCTCCTCCTGGGCATCAACATAATCCATATGGTAGAGATTCATACATGTGGCTGCCGTGATTCTTAGAGAAAATGGGAATAAATGCAATTTATGACATCCGGTCTCACCCATTTAACTTCACTCGTGTTTGCCATCCCCGAGAAACCTTCCCTGTGCTCATTTGGGTCTTCGTGGATGACTCAAGAACTATCGTTGCTGAACCATTGTAATCGGTACGGCTTCGCCAGTTATTTGCATCAACTGTAGGTTGTCTGATTGCAGAGTATTCATCCTGAATAATAGGTCTCCAAAAGTCCTCCATTGTATCAGTGATTGGAGGCCTTTTGGCTGCTGTTCTTTGTCCTTCAGTATGGTCTTACCTTTCATTTGCCATAGCCGAATTCGCCCCTTTCGCTTTTCTCTCAAGCTTCGAGTGTTCTCTAATCAAGACTGGTCGAATCAAATCAAGGTTATGTTTCCTATGCATTGAAAGTTTTTCCTGAAATCAAAAAACATACTCACATTAATAGGATGAATAAGCCAACAAATATTTTCAATATGGTTTGTTAAAGGTTAGTGGCTAAAAATAACCACGCTTGAAACTATTTTGTTCTTTTCTTTAAATGTCCAAATTAGTATTTCTTCTTTCGTCGAATATTGATCTACTAAATTTTCTTGATCCGCAACGGCGCCATAAAACTTGTTTGGTGACCAAAGACATATATGCCTTATGACACTATTACCAAAGGACTATTGTCTAATCCCCGACAACGGCGCCAAAAACTTGTTTGCCCCTTTCTTGGTGACATGGATCAAAACACTTCTGCAAATTTATAGCGTTATCACCAAAGGATTATTATCTAATCTCCAGCAATTTTGCCAACAACTTGTACATTGTGTTCCTTAGCTATTGTATTCATTAAGAGCATTTTCATTAAGTGTAAATCATATTTTTTTTTTAGTGGTTTTGATCCATTATGCTGCAAGTGCATAGGTCGAACAAGTAGTAAATTGGATTTAAGTCTAGATATCGATCCCACATAGATCTCAAGAATTCCAAACCAACTACCCTGACTACTCAATCTCTATAATATTCGACTCCGATAGACAATTGGAATCAGTTTTAAAGCCTTAAAATAATGAAAAACTAAAAGAATTGAATTAATAACAAATGAATTGAATATCAAATAATAAAATTACAAATTTGGGATCGAATGCTTATCTTTAAAGGAGCATTGAAAATACAAATAACAGAAACATCAATTCTCGCAGAGATTGCACCGTGACGCTAGTTTAATGAACCACAGATTTAAAACTAGTCCAAGGAATATGATAGTGCAGTTGGATCTCTCCAAACCCCACCGTTCATTATCTAATCTTCACTGTTTCTCTCGAAGACAGAGTGTTAGATAACTACTTTTAATCTGGGTTGCCTTGTTCTGGGTAATTTTCTTTCTCAATACTTCATACCCATAACATGGACTGCAAACCTTAGCTCCTAAGATTAAGTCATTGCATGGCTTTACACTATAATCGGTTTCTCTTCTCCTCAAAATTAGAATAGCTCATTCTTTCTTGATTGCATCTTTTTGTTAATACGAGATTGAATTCACTATTCGACCGAGGCGAACTCTACAAGCTTAAATTGATAAAAGCTCAACCCATTCTCGCTCTGAGAAGAGGATTTACTGGGCTTTAATTTCACAGAGCACACTAGATCAACACACGTTAACATACCTTCGTAAATTGAAACATCACTCTCGTGAATGCCTTCTCTGTCACTCAAAGGGCCTCCCGAAATCGAGCTTGAGACAATCCTTGCACGGGTATGAGACACCGATATTGGGATCAATAACAAAAATACACAAGACCGCTAAGAAGTAGATTTACAAATTGAAGTTCAGCTGCTAATGAATAAAATTATGCGGTGAAAGATAATTTCCGACAATATCGCCAATTCAATGGCCGGGTTTCTAAATCACTGATTACACCATACAATAGCCATCGATCAAGAAAGCAATCAGAATAGGCAACCTGCAGTTCGACTCCAAAATTTGTCTGAAATTCAAACAACCAGACAATAATTTGAAGGAAAATAGAATTCTGCATTCAGCTAAAATTTTAAAAGCTAACGTTCAGATCCAAATTTGAAATAAAGAACAAACTAATCTAAAAATAAAAACAAAACAAAGAAAATTAAAATACAGATTTCACAACCCAAACTTCTTCGTCGCCAAAAAGCCGCTGCTCTTCAAGAATACATGCATTTATAGGTTCCCGGGTTGGGCCCTAATTTCGATGCACCTCTTTTGACTTTCCGCGACCGCCCAAGCAGTTGTTGATGTCGCGACATCGATTCTTTGTCGCGACCTTCGTTATCTTCAGTTATGTCGCAGAGGCTTTGTTTGGTCGTGACTTGTCGTCATTATCTCTTGGAGCTGTTGTCGCGATAGCCAAATGATGCCGCAATCTTCTCAAGCATTGCGGTCCGATGTCGCGATTGTACCGAATGACGCCGACCTTAGTTATTCACAATTGATGTCGCGACTTGCTTTTCACTTCGCGTCGCGGATCGTTTCTTGTTGTCGCTAATC
Organism: Tetrastigma voinierianum; assembly: GCA_016808115.1. Taxonomy (NCBI): domain Eukaryota; kingdom Viridiplantae; phylum Streptophyta; class Magnoliopsida; order Vitales; family Vitaceae; genus Tetrastigma; species Tetrastigma voinierianum. The sequence goes on from JAEQBH010000112.1 coordinate 2,757,768, forward strand.
TTTAATTCTTCTTTGTATTTGATGTCGCTGATCATCAGAGCGATGTCGCGATCTTCCGGTCTCGTGCGCCGATGTCGCGACCACGTTGTCGCTGAATTCTCTCGCTCCTTGCTTCGTTTGTCGCGATCGGAGCAGACGATGTCACAACAATCAAGTCTTCAATTGATGTCGCGACAGCTAGGTGTTGTCGCGACCTTCTTTTTTTTGCAAGCTGATGTCGCGACTGCTTCTGATTCTGTGTTGATGTCGCGACTTCCGGATGTCGCGATTTCCGACCGATGTCACGACTTCCTCATTCCACCTGCACCGGGTTTAATTCTCGTTCGACTCAAAGGGATGTCACGACGCAATTCTTCTTCTTCATCAATTCATCATTTGCCTTACTTGGAGTTTCGCCGCGCCAAATTTCTTCGCTCTTCCATTACTTCCTTCCAAGGCGATCGGGGTTTTATGGTCACACTGCTATGAATTGTCATTGCTATCAAGGCTTCACGACATCAGACTTTGATCCTTGTACGCCTTTCCTCGCAAAGAAACTCCTTCAAAGTGCTTATATCATTAATACTCATCCACCTTTCCGCTTCCTTTATCGTTGTGTACCTCTTTTCTGAATTCTCTCGTCGCATAACAGCCAAGTTAGTTATTCCATATTTCTAAACATAAATCAGTCTTTTTATATAAAAATCAATCAGAAAAATGGACTGAAAATGGATGACTTTTAAGCTCATCACCTACGCTTGGGAATAATTTCAGCACACGAAATAGACGTAGCATTGAACGCCATGGAATGACCGATAAGTTTGTAAAAGTTCTTTGAAGAACCAAAGAGAAATTTAACTCTCAATTTTATAAATCATAATGTAAAGAAAATTCAGGATAACACACCTATAAATAGGCCTAAAATATATGAAGAACAAAATAAAATTCGGCCACAAAGGAAAACAAATATTTGGCCAAAACTAGAAAGGAAGGTAACTTATTTTCCTAAACTACGCTCACCCTAAACAAGAAAAAGAAACTAGATAATTTAGGACAAAACTTGGTAAGTAAGCCAAAAAATTAATAACAAATCAGGAGCAAATTAGCACCAAATCAGCAATAAATTGGAAACAAATCAACAGCAAATCAGTAACAAATCAACAACAAATTAGCAGGAAAGACCTAGTAAAAAATGCCCTACCTCTTGGTCCAAGTCCGGATTTACTTTAATGACATGGACCATCTTTGTTTCTTCTTTGATGTTGAACACATGAGCTTCTTCCACTTGGGCATCTCGAATTAAAACATTGAGGGCTTATTTGAATCTCTTAGCTCTAGCTTGTGTCATCGGGCCAAGTGGGATTTCAAGTGGATTTGCACTTCATTCCCCAGCCATGCCTCCATCATTCCCCTCATCTTGAAAAAGATTTGTCCTCAAATCATCACCTACATCTAAAGGACTCAAGTCAGTGACTTTAAAAGTAGCACTTACATTATACTTAAGGGAAAATCTAGCTTTTAGGCATTGTCATTGATGAGCTCAAGGACTTGAAAAGGACCATCACCCCTAGGAAGCAACTTGGAACGCCTTTATGCGGGAAATCTTTATTTGTGCATGTGCACCTAAACCCAATCTCCAAGTTTAAAGACAACTCGACGACGCCCTTTGTTGGCTTGTTTGGCATATTGCTCCGTCCTTCACTTGATGTTGAGTCTTGCCTTCTCATGAATTTGATAACAAATTCGGCTTTCTTTTTGCCATTAAATTAACATGCTTAGATATAGGTAAAAGAGATAAATCCAAAGGGGTTAATGGATTAAAACCATACACAATCTCAAAAGGCGAAAATTTAGTAGCAGAATGTACAATATGATTATAAGCAAACTCAACATGTGGCAAATAGTATTCCCATGTTTTAATGTTCTTTTTAATGATAGCTCTCAACAAAGTAGACAAAGTTCTATTCACTACCTCTATCTGACCATCGATTTATGGATTACAAGTAGTAGAAAACAATAACTTAGTTCCTAACTTACACTACAAGGTCTTCCAAAAGTAACTCAAGAATTTAGCATCTCTATCCGAAACAATTGTCCTAGGCATCCATGCAATCTCATAACCTCCTTAAGGAACAGATTCGCAACATGAGAAGCATCATCTGTTTTTGGCTTACAACTTGTTGTAAAACTCCCAGTAGTAGTATGTTGGGATAAATCACTTTCGTGTCACTCTCTTCATCTCTTCCCATGTCCCCACCACTGGCTCCCTATTCCTTCTTTTATTCAACACTAGTTGGTTCGACCACACTATATCATAATCCGAGAACTCTATAACAATAAGTTTCACCTTCTTATTTTCGGAATAATTGTGTCGCATCCTCGAGCCTGACCCGACGGGTGAACCGGACCCGGGGACGTGGACCACTAAATCCATTTATATGTAAAACACATTTCATATACTCAATTTTGATAGGATATTTAATATCCATTTAATCATATTTATATATGTGAATACGATATCACTACTTATTCACATTCATTAACATAAGAAGTATGCATTATATCTTTTCTGTAGGGCCCATAACTATACTTTAGTACAATATTTATACATAATCTAAGATTTCCATGCCCTTTCCAAATCATTACAAAATATTTGTTAGAGTTCACCTCTTATCTTTGAAAATCCACAATGTAAAGTATATTCCATGATAAAAAAAATTAAAAATATAATCTTCTTATGAAGATCTTTACGTCTTTTGATTTCAATACAAAGTAGTCACATGATATCACAGAATGAAGTGTATGAATGAGACAGAGAATTTACTTATACTCCACACGATTTGATAATGACTCTGGGCTCTGGTCCTACCACTATCTTCTCGGTACCTACGCGAGTAAAGCCAACACGCTAAGCATTTTCTTACTTAGTGGTTCTTTGCATTTCTATTCTCATTTCAAACAATTATACTATATCTATATGCATAGCAATTAATGTTTGCTATATGCATCACTTAATCATCTAAAAAGCATTCAACATATTTTTCCATACAATCTTTCAACATACTACTCAAGTAATCTATGCAATATTTATAAATATACAATTTTATGGTAGTTTAACATACTTTCATTTTATCTCAAATATAGAAATACAATAATTCTCATCTTTCATGCTTCCATGTGTTATTATTCTTGTCACAATTCAATTCACACAATTCACACAATTATAAATCATTTTTCCCTTAAACAAATCTAATCGAAACTTTCGATGCGTAGGATAACGGAATCATCGACATGGTCTCGCTGAGCTGCAGGCCGTTATAAAATATTAAATAACTTAGTATTGTTCTGCTAGGCTACATACTGGTTAATTTTCATTTGCATTTTGTGTACACTACTGATATTGTCCCCCTAGGCTACAGATCGGTATGCCACTATAAATCATTTCGTTTGTAGTACTGCTACATTGACCACCCTTATTGGTAAACCAATCTATCCCTAACTCGAACATGACGGTTAACATTCTCTTAAGGGCATTAATAATTAGTCATTTACAATACCATTTTAACATTTCCATGATACAATTAACATTCTCGACGGATTCACTTGTACATACGTGAATCCTGTCATGTTTGCCACTACATAGTTCATTCATAAATCAATTAACTAACACTCAAACAAATTCATTTATGGTTCAAATAGAAGCACATATGCAGATGTTTGTCAAACATTTCAGATTTAACTAGTTGAAACCAAAAACACAGATTTCATAACAAACATTCCAGATTTGTTTGACAAACAAACACAAAACTTGAAACAAGAAGAGAAGTATGAAGAACAAACTAAAAAGATTGTCTATTCTTGACTCCTATTCCTTGTATCCAGATCTTAGCTTAGGTTTTATCATCACTAGCCCCTAATCCATTATTAATACGTAACAATCAGAGAACAAACAAAGAAAAATTAGTCATGCATGCTCATGTTTTTGGTTAGGGTTGATTTCTACCCAATACACTTTCACTTGTAAAATTTTCTAGGAACAAGTGAGCCATATTTTTCCCAAACTTCCTTCAAGAAAATGATAGTTCTATGAGTCTATTTTCAGAATAAATTGGAACCATCCAATTCGGAGCACCGAAACTCAAGATATGTCCTAAACAACCGGGACTACTATATTTTAAAAACAGAACCAGAATTTTCCCGAGAACAACGCCTCACTTTGACGAATTTCTGGGTCCAATGGGGTCCACATTTGAATATACTTATTTCAAGGAATTTTTTCTCCTAGAAGTCTAGTTTACCCAAAAGCTTGAATCACTCGATTTGGATGAGTGAAACTCAACTTATGGCCTAAATACCAAAACCGTACCAAAATAGAATAAAAAATTTTCGGAAAACAGAGCTTCACTTTGCTGAATTTCTGGGTCTAATGGGATCCAAATTTGAATACACATATTTCAAGGAAATTTTTTCTCCTAGAAGACTAGTTTACCTAGAAATTGGAATCACTCACTTTGGATGAGTAATGGCCAAAATAAAAACATGGGTGTGGAAAATTTTGATAGTATCTCCCCTAAAACCCCAACATTTCCTTTATACAAAAATTTCTCAAAACCAATCCTCATCAAAGAAAAAAGGCTATTTGAACTTTAACTCAAACACACACACACACACACACACACACACACACACACACACACACACACACACACACACACACACACACACACACACACACACACACACACACACATATATATATATATATATATATATATATATATATATATATATATATATATATATATATATATATATATATCGAATTATGGTTTTACTAATCCAACACAATCAAAGAGTGAGTTTGGGGTTCCCTAACAAGAAAAATGGCAGAATCCATACCCAAACTTAGGATGGGCATCCATACCTTAATCTTTTTGAACACTCATCTAGCTTTCCTTCTTCCTTCCTCTTCAAGAACAAGTAGAGTCCAAAGATGGCTTCTCCTCTCTCTCAACCATAGCCCTAACTCCCATTTTGCCCAAATGAGAAATGATCTCATTTCACTAGACCAAATTTGGTTTTATTCTCATCTTGTATAAGGCCTTGTTTGGCGTTCCCCTTTTTGGCTTTTTTTTTTCCACTTTAAAAACCTTTATTTCTATCACTTAAAATTGATAAATAAAAATGAATAAAATAAAAATTTATAATAGCATATAATACTATAAGGTAAAATAATAAGACAAGAAGGTTATTTTTTTGGGATGTTACAACTCCTGCTCACTTAGAAGATTTCGTCCTCAAAATTACCTTCATTGAACAGTGTCGGATATTGCTGACTCATAGTTTCTTCACTTTCCCACGTGGCTTCCTCCGTCTTGTGGTTCTTCCACAATAAGTTGACTAATGGAATTTGTTTGTTCCTCAATTCTTTGACTTCTCGAGCAAATATTTCTACAGGTTCCTCTTCATTAGTTAAGTCGGGGTGAAGCTCAATAATCTTCGAAGAGATCACATGTGAGGGGTTTGACCTATACCTCCTTAACATTGAAACGTGAAAAACGTTATGGATCTTTTCCAACTCTGGAGGTAAGGCTAACCTATATGCCACTGGACCCATTTTCTTGATCACTTCATACAAACCAATGAACCTAGGGCTCAACTTGCCCTTTCTCCCGATTCTCATGACTTTCTTCCAAGGAGAAACTTTTAAGAACACTTTCTCGTGGATCTCATATCGAATGTCTTTTCTCTTTAAGTTGGAGTAAGACTTTTGTGCATCTGCGACTACCTTTAATCTTTCTCTGATCATTTCACCTTCTCCTCGGTCTCTTGGATCAAATCGGGGCTGATTACTTTCTTCTCACTTAACTCTGTCTAGCACATTGGTTTTCTACACTTCCTTTCATAAAGAGCCTCGTAAGGTGCCAATCCAATACCCGACTAGAAGCTATTGTTATTTTTGACCAATTTTTGTATAGAGATCAAATCTCTGCCACTCTTACCAAGGACTATTACCTAATCCCCAGTAAAGGCACCAAAAACTTGTTGACTTAATAGAACTTGTAAGCTCATATTGAAAATGGATATGTTAATGAATTTATTGAAAATTTAGTTTGGTCATAATACTGCAAGTTCACAGGTCGTAAAAGTAATAAAAATGGACCTATAAGTTCAGATATTGTTCCCATAAAGATTGAAAAGAATTTAAAGTTCAACTACCCTAACTACTAAAGTTCCACACTATTTGAACTTCCATTTCATAAAATTTTCATTAACCTAACTAGAATTCTACTATCTGAATTTCTACCTCTATAATAAAAGGAAAATTTAAAATCCTAGACCTAAACTGGACTGAACCAAATTATTGCTGGAAGTAGACACTGGGATTTCACTGATGTGAAATTATCAATTACTGCAACATAATCTAATTCTATTCTATCATGAATTGAAATCTGAAATTGTCAAAGAGGCAAGGTAGTATAGTTTGGATTTCTCCCTTAACCATTTATTTCACTGATTAGATAGTCATGTTCATTTCTGAAACATGTGTCTAACCAATTACTTGTAATCATATTTTCTTTATAAGATCTGAGTATTTTTCTTTTCCAATAATTCATGCCCATTTCTTATGATCAGATTTTTGTTTCAAAATGTAATATCACATATTTCTACAAGATGAATGATGTCTCATCCCCTAAGATTCAAGAGTTCTCCTTTCCTTGGATTAGATTTGCTACCGTGATCAAGATCATTCCTCCGCATCAAGGAGAGATCTTTAATTGATTAAATTGATAGATCACTAAATTAATTCTCAAATCATGAGTAAATTCTATGATTTATCTAAGTAATCTTTGTAGCTCATTAGTTCTTCAATATTACCTAGCACGCCTTGGGCACCGCATCCATGCTCCTCGTGAATCTCCAACTTTGTGTCACCCGTAGGCCTCGAAATCGGAGCCAAACAAATGGGCCCTTAAATGGGTATAAGTTACTAATGTTGAGAACAATTCACTTCATGAACAACACCATTCAAATAAACTCAAAATTCTCAATCTAAGAAATCTCTTTCTAATTGTGCAGGAAAGACCATAACTAACATTAGATCTTTCCTAGCGGAAGTTGTGTTTCTCAAAAACTAAATCACAGTGAACACTGAGATACTGATAAGGAAATTTCCAATGCAACTGTAATCAACTGAAATAAATGAATTCTAGCTTTTATCTAGACTTCATTAGATTCAAACAGTAATCAAAATTGATCTTCAACAATTTAGCTCAACTTTGAAACTTCTGAACAATTCACTGTTTCAAGTCCAGTAAACAAATTGAAATTCTACGCTAAATCTAATCTACGAAGAAAAGAAAATAAAAGAAAATAAAAGAAAAAAATATAATACAAAAGAGTCCTCAGGTCTCCAGATGCTCTGGTTTTTCTGCCGACTGATTGCCTCACTTTCCACAAACTGTTTCTATTTATAGAGCCCCAAAAGTTTGGGCCCACAATTAGAGGCTACATTATGGATCCTAAAAATTATGGCCCAGATTTTATTCTCTGTCGTGACTTGAAAGTGTTGTTGCGATAGAGTTTTAATTCTTGATCTCTGTGTCTCGTCAAGAAGATGCGCAGTCCCGTCGTGACTCGCTCCCTGTGTATCCTTCTTGGATTCAATCACGACAAAGTTTCCTTGGTTGCGACAGTCTTTGTTTCGTCAGCATATTTATTATGTAGCGACAAAGTTTCCTTTATTGTGACAGATCTTTCTTTGGCTCTTTAACAATTTGTCCTGCAAGGTCTGTCATTTTATCCATTTTATGTCGCGACAATCTTATGTGTGTTTACTGGAATAGTTATGTTGTGACATAGACAATTGTGTCATGACATTGTTTCTGTGCAGCTTCTTCAAATTTATGTCGTGACCTAGTTTTTACGTCATGACGAAATTTCTGTTAGTTCTTGTTGCAACAATGTTTCTTGTATTGTCAGCATTTCTGTCGTGACTAGGAAAGTCTGTCGCGACAGAGTCTTGTCACCACTTAACTTGATTTCTTGTTGCAGCTTCCTTTTGATCTTGCGACATAGTCTCTTGATGTTGTCGATGTGTTCTGTCGCGACCCAGTTTTTATGTCACGACAAGACTTTTTTGTATTCAGCTCATCTTTGTGTTGCGACCCAAGTTGTTACGGATAAGACCTTCTTCCTTGTGTTAACCTTTGTCGAAGATAGAAAGTCTGGTCGTGACCTTGTTTACCAATGTTTAGCTTATCTTTGTGTCACGACCTTAAGATCCCTGTCGTGATATAGAAACATCTCTTCATCTTGAAGTTTGTCGCAACATTGGATTCTTTTATTGCGACTAGGTCAGTTCATTAAGCAACCATCACCTGTCACAACCTTGTTTATTTGTCTCAATCAACGTCTCTTCTTCCTTCACCGTCGCGACATACATCACCTTGTCGCGACATAAGTCTTTCTCTGAAGCTCTTATTCTGTCTCAACCAACTTTTTCATGTTGCAATAATCTGTGTGGTGACAGAAAATGCCTTGTCGCGACGGGAGCTTCTTTGTTGCGAAAAATTCTTCCTGGTGTTGACATCTTGCTGAAGAACCTTGTCGCAACATAAACTTTCTTTGTCTCAGCAGTTTTTTGTCAGATTCTTCCCATTTTATGTCGCAACACAATGTCTTTTGTCATGACAGAGCTCCTTTGCTATTAGCTTGGATGTTTGTCGCGACACACAAAAGTCTGTCGCGACATAGACTGCTACAATTGCTCTTTTGCTCTTCTTTCTTGCTAGAATTTTCTCATTTTTTAATTAAAACCTACAAAACACCAAGTTGGTGAATATTCCATAATTTGGCATTACAAAAGCTCTGAATATATTAAAAATAAGCCATAAATATGGATTAAAAATAGATGAGTTTAAGACTCATCATTTATACACAAATTCAACTAGAGGAATATGTCTATTCCAACTACCCTCATAGTCGATCACACAACTTCTAAGCATATCCTCTAAAACTTTAATAACTCTCTCTGATTGTCCATTCGTCTACGGGTGGAAAGTCGTGCTGAAATTTAGCCAAGTGCCTAAAGCCTCTTGTAATTTTCCCTAAAATATTGAGTTGAACCTCATATCTCTATCTGAAATGATAGACATGAGAATCCCATGTAACCGAACTATTTCCTCTATGTAAAGCTCTAACTTATCAAGTGAATAGCCTGCTTCCATCGGTAAAGGAGTCAATTTCACAATACCACAACTCAAACTCGAATCATGTTTTCCCTCACACGGTAACCCGACCACAAAATCCATCGTGGATTCGGGGTCCTATTTCCACTCAAAGTATTCTGCAAGGCCGCAAGAAAACCCGAAGGAACTTGATGTTCCTAAGCCACCTTGGCACAGCCATTCGTCACAAATTCAAACATCTTTCTTCATTCCGGACCACCAGTATGAAGTCTTCAAATCCTAATACATTTTCATGCTACCAGGATGTATAACAAAGGATCCACTGTGTGCCTCTTCAAGAATGGATTTCTTGAACTCACTATCATTAGGTACACAAACTCGGTCTCTATAATACAAGAATCCATCCTCATTCACTGAAAACTCAGTTTCTTTCCTCATTCTATTCTGACTTACAATAGCATAAATTTTCTCATCACTCTTTTGTGCCTCCTGCACTTGATTTAACAGATTTGGTCTTGCCATTAATTCCACCACTATTGCACCATCGTTTGATAATGAAAATGAGCACTATCGCCGCAGTGTTTAAATCGGCTTCCTTTACCGCATCGCCTACCACTACATCAACTTTCCCAGGGTGGTAATCGATGACACAATCATAATCCTTGATCAATTCCATCAACTGCGCTGCCCTCAGTTAAGCTCCCACATGAAAGCAAATACTTAAGACTTTTGTGATCGTGCATGAAACACTTTTTCCGAGAAGATAGTGTCTCCATATTTTCAATGCAAACACATGGTGGCTAATTCCAAATCACGCTGTAGGGCAATCTTTTTTCATGCGCTTCAACTTCCTCAGCTATTAAGCTACCACTTTACCTCTTGCATAAGGACACACCCGAGTCCATTTAACGAAGCATCATCGAAGATCACATATTCTTTTGCCGGCGTTGGTCGAGTAAAGAACCTGAGTCAATTTAAAAAATGCTTTCACTTTTCAAAACTAGCTTGATACTTTTCACTCCACTCTCAAATCTCACATTCTTTTGAGTAATTCACATCTAGGGCCGCAAATACTGGGAAACTCTTAGCGAACTCCTTCAGTAATGTCATTCCCCAAACCCGACTGCTGGACCGCACTGCACCGGGCCACTAAACTCATCATTGAAACACATTTCATATACTTATTATGGGATATTTAATGATTCCATTTAAATCATATTTATGTATGTATGAAAATATGATCTCATTAATAATACGACTATATATATAAAAAATGTACATCAATCATGGTAGAGAGACTTAATTCATTTGCTCAATTTCATTATTCATATAAGACTCCAAATTTCTGCCCGCTTTAAATCATTTACAAACATCAGAGTTTATGTCTAAACGTAGTCAAAATATACTCTTCCCACTTACATTTATTATCTTTGTTTGCAATGCAAAACAATTTAAGATGATACTTTTTCTCAAATGAAATGTATGCATGAGACTCGAAAGCATTTACTTCATACTTTGCACATTCGCAGATCAAGCCAGGGGGTATCCCGAATCAACACTTAGTATGCTCCACCCCACTGCCATGTTGATTGCTACCCGTAAAGATAGCTGCCAGGATCGCCCACGTGGATGGGTTTTCTTTCTCGTAAATGACTTATAGGGAGGCTTAAAATGGTGAATTTATTTGGATTTTGGGGTTTGATAAAAACAGTGGTGTCAAATGTTCAGAAACTGAAGTAAAATAAGTTAAAATGTAAAACATAATTCCTTGAAGTGTTAGGTGATTCGTGGCACGAGGGTATCCGAAATCAACAAAATTTATAAACCTAATTCCTCCTACTGCCGTAGCATGTCTATCAAGTAAAGATAGTGGCTTTAATGGCCGAACACGTGATGTGGGCCTTTCTTCACAAATGACTGTGAGCAGGTTCAAATGTAAGAATTTGCTTTGGATTTTAAGGTTTGATAAAAACAGGGGGGGTTTAATGATGGTGAAACTAAAAGTAAAATAAATTAAAATGTAAAATAGAACTCCTTGAAGTGTTAAGTCGCTGGGGTTGGATTCCTAGGGCAACTAAGGGTTTCCAAGGTCCTTTCCTCGCGTTGAGGAGGATGACCTATAGTCATTTCCCAAACCGGATCTTCATTTAGCTATAAAAACTGACCCTTATTAAATCTCTCTGAAAATGGCATTCACTGGCCAATAAATCTCTCAATCATTGAAATACCAATCTCCTTGACTCACCTTCCAATGGCTCATAAGTGATAACTAACGAACATCACTGGATCTAGCAAAAAGCATCCAATGAGCCTAAAAGCTTACCAAGTAATAACCATTCAAGGTGACTCAAAGGGATCAAAACCTAAATATAGAAAGGGAGAATAGTAACGACAATGGATACTTGCGTGAAAAACATGGAACCCCTTAGCCTACCTCAGTATCCTTTGCCCAGTAGCCTTCTTCTTCAAGGAGAAAGAGGTTCTAGGCACTCATCCTCTGAGTTGTCATCCTTGGAGTGTGTTTGGCTAGTGAAAAAGTTAGAGAAAATGAGAGAAAGTGAGAAAAAGCGGGAAGAGCTGAAAGCTTCCCGCCCAAGCTTTATTAATGCCAAAAGAAAAGTCTTTACAGTGAACAAAAAATGTCCCCTACAATGTCTTGTCTTGGGGCTTTTATAGCCAAACCCCATTACAAAATACCAAAATAACCAACCAAACACAATTACGTATGGGCAAATCTGAAGACATCCAAAGGTGACAAAAATCAAAAGTAAAGCAAAGAGAAACAATGAACATTGGTAGCACTTCATAGGGTCGCGAATTAAACATAAGGGCTACGAATCATAAATTTCTTCACAGGGGCTATGAAATTTAGCAGGGGTTGCGAAATTGCAAGGACTGTTGCATCTCTCTTATAATTCTTCCTTTTTCTACTCTGATTCCAAATGATTTCTTCATGCTTGAGTTGAATCCTTATCTATGGTATAAATAGCCTACAAAAACAACAAAATCCTTACGCTGTAACTTGATTAGTAGCCTTTATGAGTCCTTAACATGCCAATCAAGACTAGGCGATTACACAAAAATTGCTCAAAACATGTATTAATAAGGGTGTGAAATAGCACTATTTTGGTAGTAATCTCACCCCCCAGCCCCTAACCGACACATTGCTAGTCCCTTAGCAATGAAAGAAGAAGAAAGCAATCAAAAGCAAGATGAACTATATACATCCGCAAAAAAAAAAGTTTTTCAAAATTAAAAGCAGGGATAAACCCAACCTCTTCAAAGAAGAGTCATCAAAATCCTACCCAATGACTGTCTCAAGAAGAGTAAGTGTTATGCAAATTCAAGTATCAAAATAGTGTCAACTCCTAGAGAACGAACCTGACACCTTCCATAAAAACTTAAGTGTTAACTTGATTAGTTTTCAAAAATAATCTGACAAACTGTCCTCTTCTCCCAACCTAGCTCTTGTCTAAACCCAGCAGACAAACGAACCTCAATATATCCGGACCCACTGTTATTCCATAAGTCCCGTTTTTTGGGTGCAATGCTGAGGGTATCGAACTCACAAGTGTCCTTGTAATGGGGGTCCACTGATGACTCACAACCAATTAAGGTTTAGGCATCGTCATGCGATCTTCGACCACTAACTCTTCGTAGTTTCCATCCTCGAACTCTTAATGAGTTCAAAAAACTCCAAAGACTACAATTTGCTAAACTCTATCTATTCAATCTATGTAATTGTAATAAAGATCGTGACTCCTAACCAACTAATAGTGGCACCGCACTTTAAAGACTTTCGCCATATACCTCTCGTACCGTGCTCGGGTTTCAAGGCAAAGTGTCACAATTATTATTATTATTATTATTATTTTCTTTTTCTTTTCCTCATTTGTTTTGAAAGACTCATTGGTCTTTTATTCAGGGGTCCCGACCTATTAAAGGTGGTAAAAAATACCAAGCTGAACTTTTGCAAGGCTTAGGAGGCAAGACAGTTTTTCAACCTATAAATGAAATCTAATGTGCACAGTGTGTGGTTAGTTCAATGTGGAAGAAAAAAGGTTGAATACAATAAGAATTTCAATAGGTTATCAACTCAACTAAGCATAATACCATTCTAACATCAACAATATTGGAACAAAATTTCAATTTCTCATACTGCAAGTTGGGCATTACAAAAAAATGTTTTTTGAAAATAAGAAATTGAAAGCATGAACTAGGAACTAAAAACATGAATTATATTGTAAAAAAAAACTAACTAGCAAGTCATCCAACCAAACAAAATAGGTTTAGTCAAAAACATCACTACTCTTCCTAATCCTCCCTAACCAACACCTTACTGTCCTCAATGTGGTTATGGAATGGAAATTTAAGGGAGGAAGTGATACCTCCTTGGAGAAATGTAGCCGGTTGGCATGTGGGGAGCTTTTTGCGGGTAAAAACAAAGAAAGGAAAAGTGTTAAACAAAAATATTAACAGTGAAAAATATGATCATGTTACAAGAATGGAAATAAAAAAGATAAATAATCTTCCCAAAGAGACCTTATTCACTCAATTTGGGCTTCAAATGATCAAGTTGGAAGAAGAAAAGAGAGGTTAAAAGTGACCAATTGGACAATTTTTAAAATTACGCCTTTATCATAATCTCAAAAATGTTCTTTCTGGCTATATTTAGATTTTACACTTTCAAAGCTTTCCAACGATACCAAAATTACCCAAAACGGAGTTCGGATGAAAAAGTATGGCCAAAAGAAAATAAGGGTGTGAGGGAGGTGGGGTTGTGAAAATTCGCGAGAGCTGCGAAAATTTGCGAGCCTCGAAATTTGCAAGCACTTGAAATTTCACGGATACTTTTTTAAGACAAAAAAAAAATATATATATATATATATATATATATATATAAAGAAAATAATATATATATTTTTCCTATAGTGGCTACTACAGTGCCATGCCAAATTGAGCCTGTCGTACAAGCGCTATAGTGATCCTGTAAAATTTCGCATGATATGTTAAAATTTTGGGCTTGTGAAATTTCTCAACTGTTGAGAAATTTTTTGGGTTTGCCTTGACCTCCCCTGCTGCAAAAATTATGCACAAACCTGCAAAAATAAGTCAAGAAAAGTTAAAAAAAAAAAAATGAAAATGAAAAATAAGTTAAAAAAAACAAGGATTAAATTGAAATTAGAGAAAATCTAAAAAGAAAAGTAAATAGATCAAAATAAAATAAAACAGAAAATAATCAAAACAAAAAGTGGGGGAGATTGAGTCCCCCCAAACCAGTTTCTCAAGCCTTTGGAGGTTCTTTGGAACTCATTAGACTAGGGATTCTTGAGGTCTAAGTGCTCGAATGCAGACGAAGATGGTTTTGGTATGAGCCATCTGCTGTGCCATGAAATATGAGCAGCTGCCAATGTCTGTGTTGTAGTGACGAAAGTTTGAACAAAGGCCACTAACATTCTAAGGATTTTACCGCAGACGGTCACGGATGGGGATAGCCTTAGCGATGGGTGTTTCGGTGTGAATGTCTTCTGAGGTGTAGGCGGGATGTTTGGTCGGGAGAGGGTGCTCTTGCGGTGGGAGCACATTTGGGGCTTGGGTAGTGGCACTAGGATTCAATTTTGTGGTAAGTGGCTTAAGAATAGGCTTTTGGGGCTCTTCCACTACTTCATTTCCACTGCCCTCCTCAGTCAGTAATGGGGAGATTGATTCATTTTGTTGTTTACAATGCTCCTCTAGTGTGGTGTCAATCAGGCACTCTTCCTTTGGATTTTCTTCCTCTTGGTGAACATTCTGCTGATTGGTGAGCCTTGAAATGGAGTACTGCAGGTTGTAAAATTTTTGGGCAATATCAAACTGCAAGTTCTCAATCTTCTTGTTCAAAGTGCTTTCCATAGTGTTGATTCTTTGGTTAGCCTGAACATTCACTACTTTATGCTCTTCTAAACATTGAGTCAATTGCACATTGACTGCCTTCTGCTCCTCTATTAAAGTACCCACCAATTTGCTCAAGTTCAGTATTGCTTGCTCAACTGGGGTGGTTATGGTGGCTGAGGAGTTGAAGCATAATATGGAGAAACAGGAGGTCCATACTGTGGAGGTCTTGGTTTCCATGAGAAATTTGGGTGGTTCCCCCAACTATGGTTGTAAATACTTCCATATGGTGCATCAGTTGGAGGCACCATGGAGGAGGGTGCACTCACCCATGGAGGGTGTCTGTAATCCCTCATGGACCTATATGCACTAGGGTTTCTCTCCATTGGGTACTGATTGTGTTGCTCTCCCTCTAGGTGTTCCATTTGATCATTATTCAAATCCCACTCGAACATGCACTTTTGCAGCAAGAACAGGGCAAACACAAGACAACAAAAAAACAATCCTACCTCAAGGGTCAGTTTTTTTTTTTTTTAAAATTTTTTTTTTTACAGTGTAACTAATAAAAAAAAAGCGGGTGTAAATACTAAAAGAATGATAAAATAGAATTCACCATAACTTGTGATGAGGATCACAAGTGCTCAATATGTTGTCATTTGCACTAAGGCACCATCCCCCGGCAACGACGCCATTTGATTCGTGGCACGGACGGTATCTAGAATAAAAAAAAATTATAAACCTAATTCCTCCTACTGCCGTAGCATGGCTACTACAGTATAGTGGCTCTAGGGTCGAACAAAGGGATGGGTTTTCTTCGCACAAATGACTTGCAGTGAGGTTCAAAATGGTGAATTTTCTTTGGATTTTAAGGTTTGATAAAAATAGGGAGGTTTAATGATGATGAAACTGAAAGTAAAATAAATTTAAATGTAAAATAGAACTCCTTGAAGTGTCAGGTCGTTGGGGTTGGATTCCTAGGGCAACTGAGGGTTTCCAGGGTCCTTTCCTCGCGTTAAGGAGGATGACCTATAGTCATTTCCTGAATCGGATCTTCATTTAGCTATAAAAATTGAACCTTAATAACTATCCTTTGAAAAATGGCATCCACTGGCCATTAGTGCTCTCAGTTGTTAAAAAACAAGTCACCTTGACTCAATTTCTAATGGCTCATAAATGGTAACTAACGAACATCAATGGATCTAACATTAAGCATCCAATGAGCCCAAAAGCTTACTAAGTAAAAACCATTCAAAGTGAGTTAAAGGGATAAAAACCTATAGTTAGAAAGGGAGAATAATAACAGCAGTGGATACTGTTGAGACCAAAACGTGTTGCACATTTATGCATTAGTTAGTGCGTAAATTATGAGCGTTATTACCAAGGACTATTTAATGCAATCCGACAGCGGCGCCATAAAACTTGTTAGACCAAAACGTGTTGCACACATTTATGCATTAGTTATGCATGCAAGATTATGGCGTTATTACCAAGGACTGTTATCTAATCCCGACAGGCGCCATCGCTTGTTGACATTATACTATATAAACCACCAATCTCTTAGAAGTAAATCATTTTTTTAAAGTTGGTTTTGGTCTGATATTACACCAGAATTTTGCAGTCGATAAGTAATAAAATGGATTTAGAAGTCGGATATCGATCCACGAAGATCTCAAGAATTTTAAATCAACTACTACGACTACTCAATTTCCATACTATTTGGACACAAAAGTAGTAGGATCGACGTGAGTCTTCCGGAAAATTAAAACGAACAAAGAGAAATTAAGCGAACTATCATTATCTTTGAAATAAAGATTAAAGAATAAAAAGAATTTCTATATGGGCGGAATGCGAATAGTTATCCTCCAGAGGACACATCAATAAAAAGCAGTGATAGTGAACTATCGATTCCTGTAGTTACTCCTGATAAAATTTCTTGATTAATTCCAGTTTCAAAAATCATCCCGGCGTTTGTAGTGCAAGCTGGATCTCTCCACACTCCACATTTCATTATCAATTTATGACACAGTTCTCTCGAATACGGGGAATTAGATAACTACTTTTAAAGGACTTCCTTAATGCGGATATTTTCTTTTCAATGCTTAAATACCCATTTTATGAATTGTAAACCTTAGCTCGAGTTGCTCAGTGACGGGATATACAACTTCAGTTGCTCCTCCTCGAAATTAGAGAATAGATCAGCCTTTCCCTTGATTAGATCACGGCTAACGGGATTAGTCTCACTATACGGATTGAAATTGAACTCTTGCTTGTTTAAAATAGATAACTCATTCGGCCTTCGTTCTTGATTTCAAGTGAGAAGAGTTTATCAGTGAACTTACAAAACTCGAAGATCCTAATAGCAGGTTAGTATACCTTCAAAGAAATGCACATTACTCTCAGAATGTCTTCCCTGTGTCACTCAGAGGACCTCCTTGAAATCGAACAATGGCCTTAAATCTTAATTTATAAGAGGCGATATTCGGATCAAAGATGATAAACCCAGGCAGTAAATTCCGTGGCGAAATTAATTGCGTAGACAATCTACGGAAAGATAAATTAGACTATCATGTTCACTTAATGGGATTTAGTTCCTCAATTCTTGAATCTGCGTCTGACATTCCTCGATCATAAGAATGACGCAAATTGAAGCGAAACATTCAAAATTCGAGAAATTTATGCGAACTTGAGCATTTAGGGTAGTAATTTGAAAATAAAATGGTCTGCATTAGGCTTTAGCTCAACGATAACATCGGTCGAAATAGCGAAAAATGCGAGGCATGATGCGCTCTAAAAGCGAAATGAAAAATTAAGAAAAAATAAAGAAAAGAAAAAAAAAGAGAAAATGAGCTTTCGGCTATCCGGACCTCTGGAATGCGTGGCGCCCAGCTGCTTGAATGAGTTGGATAGGCTGCGTATTTATAGGAGTTCCTCAATTAGTTTCAATCCCAGTGTAGACTCTTTGTGGATTTTAAAGTAACCCCGGTGATCCTTTGTTGATCGCGACTTCGGTTTCCTTGTCGTGACATCATCGATGTCGCGACATCAATCTCCCAACGTCAGCGACATCTGACGCCTCATATTTACCTTGATTTGGTCATTCATGATGTAGCGACCTCTATATCTTGTCGTGACATCTTCTCCGCGTCTTAATTTGGTCTCAATTTCACCTCTCGATGTCGCTGACGTCTATATCTTAATCGTGACCTACTATTTCAGAAATCATCTACTTGATCTTTAAGCGATCTTGGATGTCGCGACATCAATACTCTGTCCGCGACATCGTCTTAAGAAGCATGGCTTCAGCTGGTAGCTCTGTTGTGGCGACATCAGTTGATGTCGCGACGTAAACTATACTCTGCGGCTTGATCGGTAGTTCACGATGTCGCGACGCCGATATCTTGTCAGCGACCTCACTTTATGAAACTGACCTTCAATGGCGAGTCTATGCCGTGACGATCTTATGTCAGCGACATCGGCTTTTCGACTTGCAGTCTTCGCGATGGATTTTGATGTATTGACTTGGCCTCTTATCGTGGCGATTCATTTCCACCGGCTTTCATCGATGGTTCACGATGTCGCGACATCAATCTTTGTCCCGGAACATCTTGTCACGTCTTTGCGATTTCAAGCCCCGGTCTTTTGATGTCGTGACTTGACCTGCTAATAGGTAACATCATCAATGTCGACGTAATCCGTGTGACATCGACTTAAGTTCCATTGCTTCATCAGGTCAAACCTCTCATAGCTTAAAAGGTGTTTACGTGTCGCGACCTCTCATCCTCGATCGCGACATCAATTGTTATCGCGACCTCGAATCTTTGTCGCGGCATCGTTCTCTTAGCTCGCAGTTACCGCTTCCAGAGCTGTGACACCGTATACTTTAATAAGCTACGCATCAAATTCCTTTAATTCTTTTGGTGTCACGACCTCGAATTTATTTGTGTCAACTGGCTTGCATCGATGAATAAGCAGTTCTTTCATTTTACGCTGCCGCCACATTCGATTACTTTTCTTCCCACTTAATCTTTGTGTTTTTCTACTTTCTTTCTCTCTTTCTGCTAATAACAATTTGGTGAGTTTCTTCATATTTACGTATATTAATTATTCATTTCTAGATGAAAATGAAAACAGAAAAATGGACTAAAATAGATGACTTTTAAGCTCATCAAACTCCCTAACTTAAAGTTTTGCTTGTCCTCAGCAAAAGAAAAAAAGAAAATTGTTTGTCCTCGAAACAAAATAATTTTAAGGACATTTTTACGCCAATTTGATACTTGATTTCATTCAATTTAATTGCAATGCAAGGTATACCAAAAATTTTACGTACATTTAAGCTTGAGTCCGGTTCAAGGTTGGTCTACACTCTTTATGTTAACAACTATCATGTTGAAATTGTTTACAAACAATATACTCATTGGATCTGTTGAATAATGAATTAAATTCCTTTCTCAATTTATGGCTGAGTCATTTAACCTAAAGTTCTTCACAATTTTGATTGTTTCCTTTCTTCCCAATTCATGACTTGTTTTTTCATATTGATCTCCCTTAATGTAGAGTGTTCGGCCTTCGGATCAATCGAGGTCTTTTGGGCTTATATTGTGAGGCTTGGGTAATGGGTAGGATGGAAGGAATTTTTAGGTTAAGATCACCCCTAAACATTTTCTCTTCTCTTCTACCACTTCTTTCTTATAGTTTCTCTAGTAAACTCCCCTAAACTTCATGTTTGGGGATATCTCTTTGATTTCTTCGTTTCAGAACTGTATTCCCCCTATTTTACTCTTATAATTTCCTTTGAGGAATTTCCTTGGTTTGCTACCACTAAGGGATAGTGCAATATTTTTAACTTTTAGGCTTTCTAGCACTCTTGTTTGGGTTAGTAACTCCCATGCAGTGGCATTAGGGTACTAGGTGTTGAAACACCCTAAGAACTTAATTGTTCAAAGAGAAGTTCAGGCCACAAGATGAAACTTATCCCTAGAAGCCTTCTTTTACATTGCATTTATCTTGCCTTTTTCTTTTCATTGCTTTTTGAGTTCCTCAAAATATAAACTCCCCGAGAACTTCATTTCTTTCTTCTTCTTTGAATTCTGGTGTCGTAGGTTCTTTCTTGAAGGATTGATGTCTTAAGATGAGTTGGGGTTTCCATTCAGTCTATTTTTGAAAAATAGGCTTGTTGGCTCCAATTTAAGACTCGTATATGCCTC